>CM057340.1:600871569-603715223 GCA_030015575.1 Agapanthus africanus
GCGGCCTACCGGCTTTTCACCGTAAGCCTGGAATTAGACACCGATTTCAGCATCAGCACCGCTACAACTGGGATATTGCCAGGAGCGAATCATCATTTGCTTCCGTCGATGTCGAACAAAGGTGGCTTAGTGAACAGGGTTAAGGTCCTGTCGGCTAAAGCTTTTGACTTCATGAGCCGTGAGGGTCTCACAAAGGTATTTCTCCCTACAAGTCGTGAGGATCTTGTAGGTGTATTTTCTCCTTAGGAATCGTGAGGATTCCTAAGTGTATGTTCCTCTGTAAGTCGTAAGGATCCTATATGAGGGTTTTCTCCTTATAAATCGAGAGGACCTTCAAGGGTTGTTCATCATACGTACATATCCCTAGTCACGGATAGGACTTGGTTAGGGAAATGTTTATTCGCGCCCGTGGATTGTATACAAGGGTCAGCATTGAGCCGCTTGTAGGGCAATATCGAAAGTTGTGGGAGGGGTTTGCTTAAGCACAGGTTCAGGTCTCTGTAACTTAAGACTTTCAAATCTTATGAGCCGTGAGGGTCTCATAAGAGAGTTCTCCTTACGAGTCGTGAGGATCTCGCAAGTGTATTTTCTCCTTAGGAATCGTGGGGATTCCTAAGTGTGTTGCTCCCTCGTGAGTCGTAAGGATCTCACGCGGGTGGTTTCTCCTTACAAGGTCGAGAGGACCCTGTAAGTGTCCTTTAACGAGGTTGCGCCCTTTCAGGTTTTCACAAACACTCGCCGGTAGTCCTGCTGTTTTTACTCACGGAGCCCTTTTGGGTTTTCATCCGTGCCCATTTTGCTTATGGACATACCGTTTTTTTTATTCTTTTTATTTTCTCTCTTTTTTTACGAGGTCGAGCCCTTTCGGGTTTTCACGAACACTCGCTGGTAGCCCTGCTGTTTTTACTCACGGAGCCCTTTCGAGTTTTCATCCGTGCCCATTTTGCTTATGGACATACCGTTTATTATATTTTTATTTATTTATATATATATATATATATATATATATATATTTTACTCATCTCGTCAGCCTGAAGATGCTACGGTAATAGTTTAAGGATGTTTCGGTCCTTCGTTAGTTTAAAGACGTTTCGGTCCGCCATTAGTTTAAGGATGTTTCGGTCCACCGTCGCCGTATTTGAGGCGAATTTCTAGTTTACTGACTTTTCGGTCTAGCGTCGCCGTATTTGAGGCGAATTTCTAGTTTACTGACTTTTCGGTCTAAGGGGATTTCTCTATGACTGAGCATGATGCCCCCGGCGTGTCCATCTTTCTCGGAGCATGTGGTTATGGCGGGCTCACCTTCCAGTTTTTGGACAACGCGAACTTGCCCTGTTGGTAGTCGCCATTAACTTGACTAACGACCAGTTGGGAGTTTTCGTATATGAGGAGGTTTTCAATTCCCATGTCGATGGCAATCTCGAGGCCTGCTATCAAAACTTCGTATTCGGCCTCGTTGTTCGTCCTCGGCTATGTTAAGGAGAAGGCGAATCGCATTATTCCCCCTTGCGGGGTCATGAAGATAAGGCCCACTCCCAATTTGATTATCGGCGTGCTTTGTTTGCGCTTCTTCATGGAGGATGCTCCATCGAAAAAGCTTCCATCGGGTACCACTTCCGTCGATCGTGTCGAACACCTGTTCGTCTGGAAGTTCGCAATTCAAGGGAGAATCAGCCGGTATTGGATGTTCAGCGAGAAATCGGCGATGGCCTGGCCTTTCACTGCCTTAAGAGGTTGATAAGTTATTGAGAACTCCATCAAGAGCAAGGCCCATTTAGCGAGCCGGCCTGTCAATATAGCCTTTGACATCAAGTATTTAAGGTGGTCCACCTTAGATATGAGCCGGACTTCATGCGCCAACGCATAGTGCCTGAGCTTTGTTATCGCGAAGATCAACGCTAGACAGTGCTTTTGGATGGGAGAATAATTGCTTTCTGTCCCCAGGAGAATTCGACTTAAGTAATAGAGAGCTCTTTCTTTCCCTTGGTCGTTCTCTTGTGCCCATAATGCGCCTAAGGAACCTTCGAGGGCGGTTGTAGTCGGCGGAATCAGTCCAGAAGGAGAGTTGCCCCCAACCTTCCTTACTCAGCGCCAGTGGCATATCCCCAGTAGGAGGAGTGTTGTCTCCTGAGGGTTTTCAGCAGATTACACCCATAAAATCATATAATAAAAGAGAGATGGTGAAAGTTATATGAAGATAAGGACTATAAAAGAAAGAACTTGAAAATAAGAGTTTTCAATTATACCAGCTTTTCAGTTTCTATGAGCCCTATCTTAATGGTCATGAAAAAATGTTAGAAATCATATTATCCCTCAATAAAACATCGTCTTTAGTTTTCATTCCTATCTTTCTTCCAAACATTGATCATATACCCCTACGTGTATGAACTGGACATCCCTACACTCAGAGAATTTAATTCAAGCAATCATACTCTTGTCCATCTACCTTAGTACTTTTTAATAGATATTTAGACGGAATTTGCTTACACATTCTTCATGCGACCGTTAATACTTCTTGAGGTACTAACCGACCGATTACTCATGTGCTTGCTAATTAGGTATTTTTCCTCGTCTTGCAACACCTAAGGCTTAGCAGTGGCTCCCAAACCAGTTGGTCTAAGGCACTAGGTGATAAAGCACCCTCGCTATATATTTTTTTTTTGCCTCGGTGATAACAAAACCAGTGTTCATTTTTCTTTTCACCATTTTATCTTTTTTTATTTATTATTTCCTTCATACTTTTGCTTTTAGACAAGAGCATTTCAAGGTATCCTCTACTATCCCGAGTTTCAAGATGTGTGTAAGTGCGTATAGTAGGGTATCGACATTCAAATGTTTGGCTTCCCGAATAGGAACTATTTTTCAGGCATATTTTTATCCTCAGACTAGTAATTTCCTTCATCTTACTAACCCTTGGGACAACAGCTCATAGCTACTTATTACTAGTTTCATTTAAGGAAATATCCAACTTTCTTGTTTTTTTTAAACTATTCCTATCTTTTAAATATAATTTTTCACTTTTTACTCTTTTCTTATCACAATTTTTGTGTGTGCAGAGTAAGGCGTAAATAAGCACAGGAGCGCTGAAAAACGACTTCTTGGAAGCTTCTTGCGATGGTACAGGAGCGCTGAAGCTCGTTGGCGAGAGCATGGTCCCGAAGAATAGCCTAGTGGTGGCTTGAGTTGCCTGCTCCACTGGTATAGTGAAAAGGGAGGCCGCTTGGGGCCCGTATGTTACTCCTCCAGATGGGACAGAGCGAGAGTTGCTGTTGCAGTTAGTGCAGTTCGAAGCCTGTCGATTTCTTGAAGAGCTTGAATATTCTTCCCCCTGCGTTGACCTTGGTCTTTGGCATGTGCCAGTTGTTTGAGGACCGATTCCGTTGGCAAGGCTGCTACTTGACAGACATCCTATGGGCTTCCTCCATCGGCTTTGAGGCACCAAGGGTGGGGGGGTGGGAGCATTGACCCAAAAAGAATCCCGCTGATTTCTTGAAAAGCCAGATTGCAGAGATTTGAGTCTGCAAGTGACCCATACTTGACTCCGCCGGATATGACAGAGCCTGAGTTGCTGGGGTGGGAGCAAATGCCATTCTTCATAAAGACGAAATGCCGGCTTCAATATCCACTCCCCTAAGGGTAACCACAAACATACACACCGCGATTATTTGATCGCGGGAAAAACACGACACACGAAGTGTGGAGTGGAAATAGGAAAAGGTCCCACCGGGCGTGCCAGAATCTGTTCCCCTCCGAAAGACGGCGCACAGGACTGCGAAGTCCTGACACTGAGATTCGGGAAAGATGCTAATTGGTTTTATCCGTCTATCTCTCCGAAGATGCCAAGTTGATTTATGGCACCGTGTATCGGAGGTTTAGACGGATGCGGCCGATGTAGCAAACTTCGTCAGATTCCCCTCACTTGAGGGGTTTTTGATTGTGGGGACGCTCTTCCCTGCAGGCGCAAGCCCCTGCAGTTAATTATGCTACCGCATCGCGGTAACAACTTTCTCCTTCTCCAGAATTTTACTTCGTGTCCTGTGTGTTTGTTTTGTTTGTGGTTGCCCGTGGATTGTATACGGAGACTAAGTTATGCCGTCGCCCGTAGGACGTGAATTAGTCCAAATCCGTATTTACTTAGATTTGGGTTTAGTGTTTTAGTTTAAGGATACATTAGCCGTGTTGAGGCTAAGATCAACTTAAACGTTCGTTAAGGATACGTTAGTCCTGTTTGAGACTAAGATCAACTTAACGTGGTGATCCATTTAATATATGGCCGTCGGGACCCGTGACCTCTCTGACGTCGTTGAAGGATTACAACGATAGGTGTCAGAGGAGTTCAGAGATGTACCCTTAGACCGAAGTTGATTAAGAGATACGAAGTCCATTTGAATGTTTAAGGATACGTTAGCCGTGTTTGAGGCTAAGATCAACTTAAACGGGATCGTTTAGATCCGACAGAAGAGCGTTTAGGGGGGCTCTACTGTTCCAGTTTAAGGACGTAGTGGTCCATAAGTAGTTTAAGGACGTGGTGGTCCATGTTCCAACTTAGGGACGCGGTGGTCCATGTTCCAGTTTAGGGACGTGGTGGTCCATGTTCCAGTTTAGGGACGTAGGGGTCCATCATTCCCATTTAGGGACGAGCATTAGTTTAAGGACATTTCAGTCCGTCATTCCCATTTCGGGACGAATATTAGTTTAGGGACGTTTCGGTCCAACATTCCCATTTCGGGACGAATATTAGTTTAGGGACGTTTCGGTCCAACATTCCCATTTCGGGACGAATATTAGTTTAGGGACGTTTCGGTCCACGAATTTAAGGACACCGCAGTCCGTATAGATGTGTGGTTGTTGGGACCCGTCACCTCTCTGACGTCATTGAAGGATTACAACGATAGGGGTCAGAGGAGTTTGGAGATCTACTCTCGAACCGGATGTAAATTGATTTAGGAGAGCAGCCGTGCTCAGTCAATTTAGTTCGAGGACTTACGGCCATGATTGGGCTAAGTCCAGTTGAAGAATGTTCAACATTTTTATTTGCACTTAGCCCATTAGGCCTTTACTAGGGCTTTGCCCCTTTTTTAATAATGCACTGCATTTTTTGTTTTGCTTGGAATCTGCCTTTTTATAAATGATGCAGGGCATCTATTTTGTTTGGGCTCTGCCCTTTTAATGCATTGCATTTTGTTTTGGCCTGCTAGGCCTTTTTGATTTGGGCTTGGCCCTTCAGTAAATAATGCAGTGCATTTGTCAGGCACTTTGCGCTAATTATTGAGCGCAAGTGCTTGTGGTGGTGACACGTGTCACGCAAGCACTGTGCGCTGCGCCAGTGCGCTGCGCTTGCGCTGCTGACACGTGTCGCGCTCTGATGAGCGCAAGCGCAGCAGCGCAGTGCGCTGTGTCAGTGCGCTGCGCTGTTGCGCTGATGACACGTGGCGCTATCTGGTGGCTTGCGCCAACGCAGGTGCGCAACAGTGCAGTTTTTGCAAGTGCAAGGCACTGTTTTATTTTTGGATCAATTTTAGATCAAAGAAAACAAGTTTTTCTTGTTTTCAAAGAACCAGTGGTTCATAAAAAGTGCAAGGCACTGTTCTTATTTCTTTTTCTTTTTTATTGAAGATCATTGATCTTGTTCTTAGATCAATGATCTGTTCATAAGAGAATCTTCTCTTTTTCTGAAGTTTTTTTTTTACCTTTTCTTTTTGTTTTTGAAGAGTTTCTCTCAAATTCTTCAGAGTTCTTTTCTTCTCGATCTTGATGATGATGTTGATTGATTGATCTTGATCATCTCTGAATTGGGGCTTGGGCGTCTTTACATAGTACCCATCAATTAGTTAAATTTTTTAAAAAGATCTTTCTCTGAGTGATTTGGGGAATTTTCCCCACCGTTGGATCTTTTGATCCAAGGGCTTCTGTTTTACAGAAGAAAATTTTCTTGTTTTAACAAGAACAGAAAGATCTTACTGGAATTTAATTCTGTTTGGCGCAAACGCCCCAGCGCTTGACACGTGTCGCGCAGCGCAAGGCGCAGCGCAACTGCGCTGCCACGTGTCGCGCAGCGCAGAGCGCAGCGCAACTGCGCTGCCGCAACTGCGCTGCCACGTGTCGCGCAGCGCAGAGCGCAGATCATCTGAAGCGTTGCTTCTTTATTAAAATTTGAATTTTATTTGAAAACAGAGCCTTGCTCTGATTGGGGAAATAGAAGCGTTGATTCATCTCCCGCCTTGGAATTTGAACAGAGCTTTGCTCTGATTGGGGTAAACAACTCCGTCAGTCCGGATCGGCCTATATCCATCTCATGACTCCGGTCGGTATCCTCCGGATAGCCGCCGGGTCCAACCAATCACCGGTTGGTAGTAGTCCCTCTGCCAGGCTCATTGTCTACTACACAATACGCCTTTCTTGCCCCGAGGTACCATACCGGTCCACCATGAACCCGTAAACGGATCATCCATCTTCTCGAATCGGGTTTCTAACACAAGTCTTAGAACCGAGAAAACTCATGGTGGACGCATCGAAATATCATATCAAGAGAAACTGAGTTTTCAAAACAATGCATACTTTCATGAAATATCCCCACGGTTCTTAAATCCATAAATCACATGAAATCCGTATCTCCATGCGTAAATTCATGAAATATGATGTATGCAACATAAAACAATAATATGAGCATATCAAGGGAAAACCGCTCTTTTAAATGAATCAAGTTTTTAAATATATCATGTGGTTCCCAATTTCTCCAAAATCAAATGAAACATCATATAAAGGTGTATATACAACTATAGCAAGGTATGTGTGTATACATGTAGGTATGTATGCATGATACATTTCATATACGCAATAGAATAAGAACCAACGTCTCAATGTCAATAATGAATACATTACCACATAGGTATATATGTTGTCCGTGTCATGGCAATTACCAACGGTGTGTGTGTAGCATATAATTTAGTGCTCGTGCAACATGAACCGTCAGTAATGGTGCAGTGTCCAATAGGTACTAAATCAAGGCACAATAAGTAATAGTATGCAATGATGCTCATGCACAATCAACTCATATGCATATAATATGAAGCTATAATATCATATCTAGCTCTCGACGCTTAACGCCATATGGGCGATTTCCCCGTAGATGTTAAATCTACTCACCGATGATCTCGAGCTAAATAAATCCAACCACCTGCTTTCCTTTCTTCGTAGCGTCTGAAGTCCCCGCACTCGCTCCTAATATCACACAAACATAATAAGTGTATCTTAGAAATCGACCAATAATACATACAAACTACGTTTAGATCGACGCATCGACTCCAACCAACACTCAAGTGTTCGCTTAGTGGCTAACGTGTGTAGAGACATCCCAAATCAAACCTAAGTGCAGCAAGCAACACCAAGAACACGAACCGTGTCGGATAACTTAACTCGCGTAGTCGAAACACTAGAATTTAGCAAAGTGTTCCCAGATTTTGCCTACAGTCAATATATAAAATTCTAACAGTACCAAACACCCCAAAATACGTACAGACAGCTACCCTAAAAATCCTAACTCCACAGTCCCCTGCACGGTCAGCGACGCCGGAATTCCCTCTGATCTCGCCGGATGAACAGTGCATAGTAGGGTCAGGGTTTTAGGTGAACACTCAGGGTCACTAGTACAACACTACTACTTTGCTAGATTTTACAGTAACAATTCGTCGTGATAACAGATCACAGTGACCCCAAAATGACACTAATAATACGATATGTGCACAAAACTATATCTTTAGGGTTCTAAACAGCAACTACTAGGCAACACAACATAATAAGGACCTAATTAACAGTTAGAGATCACTACCTTTCCACACTTGCTCTAAAACCCTAGCTTTCCATACTCCAAGTCCTCTTTGTCGCTTAACTTGACTTTGTGAAAGGTTTTAGTGAGGTTTAGTTGTGATTTTGCTTGGTTTTGTGATGATTTGGTTAGGGTTTCAGTTTGAGAGAATGAGGGAAAATGAGATGAAGAAAAGAATTTGTGAATGAGAGAATGAGGTGAGAATGAGGGAGTGTGTGAGTGAGGGATGAGGGAAATGAGGGTGTGAGGTTAGAGTGAGCCATGCCCCTTCTCTTTCCTCATTAAATGCACCCCATACTTGCCCATTCCTCATTATTCCTTCACAATTCAACCCTTCTCTCTCTCAAGTCAACCAAATTCAACCCTTTATTTTTAAAAGCTAAATAACTTAAAAAATTACATACAACATAATTTAATGAGGGTTAATGCTCCATGTCTACTTAAGCATGGTTAAGATTAATTAACCCTAGGTTAACATGCACAAGTGTGTGCAGGCCCAAAATAAATAATAATAAAATATTAATTAATTTTTATAATATATGTGAAAACTAGTTTGGTTAACTTTTTACTAAAAATCCGTGTTATCGCTTAGTTAACACTAATCGCATTCTAAGGTGTTAAAATCTTCCCCCTTAAAGAAATTCTTCCCCGAATTTAAAAATCTTACTATGCGTACTTTCAAAGAGATGGGGGAATTTCTTCCGCATCTCGCTCTCGGCCTCCCAAGCGACCTCTTCACTATTCGGGCTACGCCAAAGAACCTTCACAAGACCTTTGACCGAAGTTTCTTCACCTGCCGATCCAATATAACTACCGGCTGCTCGGTGAACGAAAGATTGCGCTCTAGCTGAACGGTCTGGTGCAGAATCATGTGAGAAGGGTCATGAAGATACTTGCGAAGCATTGATACATGGAATACGGGGTGAACATCCAGAAAACTGGGCGGAAGTGCTAAACGATAGGCAATGGAACCAACTCGCTCAAGAATCTCAAAAGGAACTACAAATCTGGGACTAAGCTTCCCTTTCTTTCCAAATCTCATCACGCCCTTCATCGGAGAAATCCGTAGGAATACATGATCCCCTACTTCGAACTCGAGCCTGCGACGACGACGGTCGGCATAAGACTTCTATCTGCACTGGGCTGCTCTCATCCTATCCTGAATCAACTGAATTTTCTCCGTAGTCTCTTGAACTAGCTGGGGTTCCAAAATCTTGCTCTCGCTGAGTTCGATCCAACAGACTGGCGATCGACACTTTCTACCATACAAAACCTCAAAAGGTGCCATCTGAATCATCTCCTGATAACTGTTATTGTAGAATAACTTTATCAATGGAAAGTGATGATCCCAACTGCCACCAAAATTAAGCACGCACGCATGAAACATATCCTTCGGAGTCTGTATAGTCCGCTCTGACTGACCATCGATCTGCGGATGGAAAGCGGTGCTAAAACTCAATCGGGTTCCCAAAGCTTCCTGAAGCTTCTGCCAAAGATGGCTAGTGAACTGGGTGCCCCTATCGGATACGATGCATGTAAGAACGCCGTGCAAACGCACAATCTCATCAATGTACAACTGAGCATACTGAGCATAACCGAAAGTGGTCTTCACTGGAAGGAAGTGAGCCACTTTCGTCAACCGGTCAACAATCACCCAAATGGAGTCATACCCTCGACTGGACCTGGGTAGACCCACAACGAAATCCATGGAGATCTGTTCCCATTTCCACTCTGGAACGGGTAAAGGCTACAACTCTCCTGCCGGTCTCTGATGCTCAGTCTTGACATGCTGACAAGTCAGACACCTCGAAACGAAATCCGAAACATCACTCTTCATCCCTGCCCACCAGTAGATATCTCTCAAGTCACGATACATCTTGGTGGAACCTGGATGAACGCTATAAGCTGACTGATGTTCCTGCTCTAGGATCACACGTCTCAGCCTATCGGTATCAGGTACACACAAACGAGTCACGAAACGTACCACACCCTGGTCATCAATCTCAAACTCCGAATCTCTTCCCTGCCGAACATGCTCAAGAATCTCAGACAAACGGGCATCGTCGGGCTGTGCCTCACGAATACGATCAAGTAGAAGTGGACGGGCGCGGACATGAGCAAGCTGTCCCCCGGTGGAAGTGAACTCAAACTGTACTCAACCGTCGCACAAAATCTGCCAATCTGCAGAAGATTATCTCTGAACCGCGCTCAACTGGGAAAAGCTACCCCGGTCCTTCGACTCAAAACATCAGCTACCACATTCGCCTTGCCCGGGTGATAAAGGATCTCATAATCATAATCCTTCATGAGTTCCATCCAATGGCGCTGTCTCAAATTCAGATCCTACTGCTGGAAGATATATTTCAAGCTCTTGTGGTCCGTGAAAATCTGACACGACTCCTCGTACAAGTAGTGTCTCCAAATCTTAAGCGCAAAGACCACCGCGGCCATCTCAAGATCATGAGTGGGATAATTCTTCTCGTGCTTCTTCAACTGCCGAGAAGCATAAGCAATAACTCTATCATGCTGCAGCAATACACAACCGAGCCCTAGTCGAGAAGCATCACAGTAAACGACAAAGTCGCCCAATCAAGAAGGCAAATATAAAACTGGTGCAGTCGTCAATCGAGTTTTCAACTGCTGAAAACTCTGCTCGCATACCTCAGTCCAAAGAAAAGGAACCCCCTTCCTGGTCAATCCGGTCAGCGGTGCAGCGATATTCGAGAAGTCCTGCACGAAACGGCGGTAATAACCGGCTAAGCCCAAAAAGCTGCGGACCTCTGTCACTGATACAGGTCTGGGCTAAAGCTGTACGGCCTCGATCTTCCTCGGGTCCATACGAATACCGTCTCCCATAACCACATGACCCAGGAAGTCAACACAATCAAGCCAGAAGGCACACTTCGAGAATTTAGCAAACAGCTGGTGCTCTCTCAATGTCTGCAAAGCAATCCTCAAGTGCTGCTCATACTCCTCTCGACTTTTGGAATAAACCAGAATGCCATCAATAAACACAATAATAAACTGGTCGACGAACGGCCTGAAAATCTGGTTCATCAAATCCATGCACGCTACTGGGGCATTGATGAGTCCGAACGATATCACCAAAAACTCATAATGCCCGTAGCGCGTACGAAAAGCAGTCTTCGGAATGTCATCATTCCGAACCCGCAACTGATGATAACCCGATCTCAAATCAATCTTGGAAAATGTCCTGCACCTTGGAGCTGATCAAACAAATCGTCAATACGAGGTAAAGGATACTTATTCCGCACCGTAACTCGGTTCAATTGATGATAAACAATGCACAACCTCAAACCACCGTCCTTCTTCTTGACGAACAGAATAAGAGCACCCCAAAACGAAACACTCGGATGCACAAGTCCCCTATCAAGCAACTCTTGCAGCTGATCCTTAAGCTCCGCCGGGGTCATCCGGTAAGGCAGTATAGAAATAGGCCCCGCGCGCTTTATGGATAAGTTAGGTCTTTGGATGATCTGTTTAGACTTGAATGATTTCTTTTGTCCTTCTAGCACCACTAACACTTTTGTGTATTCTCCTTTCGCAGGACAAATGGACCGATCCAAGATCTTAGCTGCCATAGCCGCTACGTCCTAGAAGAAGGCCTGGGGCATGAGCTTGTCCCGAGCCGGCCCGAGCTCGGCCCTGAGACCATCTCCACCGGCGAGGCCTTTCGCAGCGCCCCGAGCCCCCGATGACCGCCGCGGGGGCAGCCATAAGCATGCGCGAGACCCGACGCCCCCGGCGAGGGGGGGAAGAGGGTGTCGAGGTTCCCCTTAAGAGGAAAAAGACAATCTCCTGCCCGCCGTCCACTGAGATTCCTGAAGGGATTCCCGTGCAGGAGGGGGACGTCTACTTTATGGTCCCCTCGGGGCTTTCGATTGTCGACAGCTTGCTCTCCGACATGGAGCAATTGGCCGGAGGAAAAATTTCCCGAGGGACCCTGAAAGCCTAAGTGGCCGCCATCACCCAGGAGGCGGTTCAGGTCGGTACCCATTTCCTTTATGGATTCTGTTAAGTGATCTTTCTTAATTTGAATGTTTCTAACATTTTCTGCTGCTTTCCTCAGATTCTCCAACACTGCACCTTCATCGTAAATATGGAATCCGAGGAGATTGCCCCGGCCATGAGAAAGGCGGGGGAATCGTTTTTGCGGGAGGAGGATCTGCGTCTTGAGCCGCAACAGGAGAAGGACAAGACAACCGTCCTCGAAACTCAATTGGACGCCGAGGCGTTAACGGTCTCCAAGTGCCAGGAGTCCTAACGACTTCTAAGTGCGTCTAACCAAGCTGTTCAGGCTAAGTTGGAGGAGATGGGCAAGCGCTATGCCACAATGAAGAAGTCGAGGGATGCCAGCAAGTGGGAGGCCGAGGCGGCGCTTGAGGTGGAAAAGATTGCCGAGCTCCGAGCCTCGAAGTCGGTGGAGAAGTATAAGGCGTCAGACCAGTTCTACGCCGACATCGCCGAAGCCTCGGCCATCATTTGGCACGAGGCTCTTGATGCCGTCAAGGCGTTGATGCCGGAGTTTGCCGATGGTGAGCTCCGCGCCAGAGTCCCGCTCTCGGTGGATACGCCATAAGTAGTTGGCGCCGGGAAGTCCATCGTGGGAGAGGAGGTTTCGGAGGTAGAAGCTACGGCCCCTGAGGACGGTGCCGAGCAAGGCGAGACCCGGGCGGAGCCTGCAACATGAGCCTTTTTGCTTTATGTGTTTTTTGTTTTTCCTTCTTTTTTTTAAGCCTCCGGGCACCTTTTTGTAAGGCTGAGGAGCCCAGAGTACCTTGTAAAAATTTCTGGAACCTAAATAAAGCTGAGCTTATTTTCTTCTGCATGGTTATGTGTTTTCTGCGTGAGTACTTTAGCTTGCCAATTTTTTTTTCAAGTGTTAGGCCGTAGGTCGATGACTGGTCTTTTAGATGACGATCACGCATCGAGTGTAAGTCGATTGATTGCCGGGTGTACGAAGGTCGGTGCACTTCCACTGGTGTCCTTCCACTCCCCGGAGTCGAGGCGGCGATCGTTCATTTAGGATGAATCAACAGATATCCAAGTGTTGGAAGGTCGGTACTAGTCCATTCTCAGCTCCGGGTTGAAGACCACGTTTCTTCGTAGGGTAGGAATCAACCCGTCGGAGAGTAACCTGCATGGTGGCCTCTTCAGGAGGGCATTAGATCCTTAGCGTGGATAGGCAGGAATCTACCTGCTAGGGATGGACCGGGCAGGGAAGCTGCTCGGCGGTCTCGTGATGAGGGCTTTGATCCTTAGCATAGATGACTAGGAATCTACCAGCCAGGGATGGGCCCGGCAGGGAAGCTGCTCGGTGGCCTCGTGATGAGGGTTTTGATCCTTGGCGTAGATGAATAGGGATCTACCCGCCAGGGATGGACCGGGTAGGGAAGCTGCTCGGTGGCCTCGTGATGAGGGCTTTGATTCTTGGCGTAGACGGATAGGGATCTACCCGCCAGGGATGGACCAGGCAGGGAAGTTGCTCGGTGGTCTCGTGATGAGGGCTTTGATCCTTGGCGTAGATGGGTAAGGATCTACCCGCCAGGAATGGACCAGGCAGGGAAGCAGCTCAGCGGCCTCGTGATGAGGGATTTGATCCTTGGCGTAGATGGGTAGGGATCTACCCGTCAAGGATGGACCGGGTAGGGAAGCTGCTTGGCGGCCTCGTGATGAGGGATTTGACCCTTGGCATAGATAAGTAAGGATCTACCCGCCAAGGATGGACCGGGTAGGGAAGCTGCTCGGTGGCCTTGTGATGAGGGATTTGATCCTTGGCGTAGATGTCTACCCGTCAGGGATGGACCGGGCAGGGAAGCTGCTTGGTGGCCTCGTGATGAGGGCTTTGATCCTTGGCGTAGATGGGTAGGAATCTACCCGCCAGGAATGGGCCGGAAGCTTCCCGGTGGCCTCGTGATGAGGGCTTTATAGATTTCCCTTCGCCTTCGTGGGACGTCGTTCAATTTTCCATGACCCGTAAAATCAGGAAGAGTGATCATCGCGGATGACGCGTGGTAGAAGCGTGCTGGTGGGGTGTGGTACTCCAAGTTTTGTGTCGTTCAATCTTCTATTGACCCCTTAGGGGTTCGTAAGGATCGGCATGGTCACCACGTGGCAGCTCTGTATTGGGAATTTGAAAATATCCCGCGATTCGCGTCGCTGAGCGCGTAAATTTCGGCCGTTGAAAGATTTTTGTTGAGGCTATAAATAGCAAAGGCGTGTTGGTTCCTTTCTAGCCTTGTGTTTCTGAAGATGGCCGGGCGTCTGTGCATGCTCATCGGCGTGATAATTTCTTGGGACGATGTGTACCTTTACAACCTTGACCGATCTGAACAGATGTACGAGGTGGTGATAGACCACGTGGACGGCTACTTCGGACGCCTTCTTCCCCGGCGATCTCCACTCCTCCAATTGCTTATTTATGCGATCTGGAGGAGGTACCTGGGTCTGCACAATGCCTTGTCTCTGCAGTTGAGAGACGAGGCGATCGAGAAGTTGCACTTGCTTTACCATCTCAGCCTGATCTCGAAGAGAAGACGGGACCGATCAGTGGGTCTTCTTCTGGAGTGTTTCCAGAAGAGGCCAATCGTTGATTTTTGTCCAACGGGTGGCGCCTTCGAGGTCGCCGAGGAAGCTGGGGCTCGGCTGGCGGAGATTTCGTCGGAGTATCATCAACAGTGCTTCCTCAATCCCTGATCGTCCTTGCTGTGATTTTTTTTCTTTTTGTAAGGTTGAGGAGCCCACAATACCTCATAATGAATAAAATTCTTCTTTTCTGATGTGTTGTATCTTCTTTTATCCCTTAGCACTTTTTACATATTTTCTCAAAATGAATCTAGGGATCTCGGAACCGAGGAAGAAGAAAATATATCGAAGAAGTCTCTTCTAATTCAGGAGACTTAATAATAGTAGGAAAAATTTACATCGCATCGAAAAGAAGAAACATATTCATTTGTACAATTTGAGTTTCTCGGCGTTGTAGGGCCGAGGAAACCTACGACCCCCAGCGTCTTGCAAGCGATATGCCCCACCGGGCAACACCTCTGCGACGAGGAAAGGGTCGTCCCACTTCGGAGAGAACTTGTGTATACGGCCTTGATCTACGAACTCGTTCCTTCGTAAGACCAAATCTTCCATTTTGAAGGCGCGATGCTTTACTCATGCGTTGTAGTAGCGAGCGGTTTGCTGTTGATTGGCGGCCGCTCGGATTTGCGCCCGATCATATTTTTCCAATAAGATGTCCAAGTTGGTCCTTAGTGCCGAGGTGTTAGCTTTATCGTCGAAATGTTTGACTCGGTAACTGGGTAATCCGATCTCTGCCGGAACCATTGCCTCGGTACCATAGCAGAGGCTGAAGGGGGTTTCTCCCATGGGTGTCTTCTTCGATGTGCGTATTGCCCATAGTACTCGCGGTAATTCCTCGACCCAGCTGCCTTTTCTTCTTTCCAAACGAGCTCGGAGATCTCGGATGATGCCTCGGTTAGCTATCTTGGCCTGCCCGTTACACTGAGGATGTGCGACCGCAGCGAACTTCATTAGAATGTGGTAGTCGCTGCAGAACTCTTTGACTTTATCATTTTCGAAGTTGATCCCGTGATCGGTAACTATACACTTCGGGATTCCAAATCGAGTAATTATGTTGTTTTGTAGGAACTTTATCGTAGTGGTGGCATCCGGTTTCCTGATGGGGACGGCCTCAACCCACTTCGTGAAGTAGTCTACCGCGACGAGGATGTACTTGTGTCCGCCCATGCCGGTGGGGAGTTGGCTAACCATGTCCATTCCCCATTGCGCAAACGGCAAAAGGGAACTGAGGGTCATTAGCTCGGTTGCAGAAAGATAGGGTATGCTGCCATGGAGTTGGCAGCTTTTGCATCTTATGATAAGCTTCTCGGCATCTTGGTGTATCTTCGGCCAATAATATCCTTGGAGCAGCGTCTTCTGGACCAAGGTGCGGGCCTCTTGATGTGCTTTACCGTCTCCATCGTGTATCTCTCGCAGAACGTAGTCGTCTTTGTGTGGATCGACGCATCGGAGCAGAGGCCGCGTGTACGACTTCTTGTAAAGGTTTCCATTGCTCCAGATAAAATGCCGGGTTTTTGCTCGAAGGCGGCGTGCTTCCCTTCGGTCTTTCAGGAGTGTACCATCTTTTAGGAACTCCATGAAGGGCTTCCTCCAATCTTGGTCTTCCTCCTGAGTCGAGAATACTTGGAGCGTTACCTCTCTGTCTTCCACGCTAGGTCATGGCAAGACTTCAAAGAGCCAAGCAGCGGATAAGATATTCCTCTTATGGTTGGCCATATAGGAAGATGCAAGTTTTCTCAAAGTGTCGGCTTGGGTGTTCAGGTTCTGGGGAATCTATTCCACTTGGACTTCATCAAAGTTTTTGTGGAGTCTTTTTACCTCGGAAAGGTACTTCACCATGAGCGGTTCTCAGACCTCAAAATGCCCGGTCACTTGGCCGACGACCAAAGAAGAATCACCGTGAATTCGGATCGTCTTCAGCCCCACCCCCGAGGCGATTCGCAATCCTGCCAACAAAGCCTCGTATTCCGCGGCGTTGTTTGACTCTTTGAACCCGAGCTTCAAGGAGCATTCCATCTCTGCCTCGTCCGGGCCTCGGATGATTAGGCCAGCTCCGCTTCCCTCCTCGGTAGAGGATCCATCCACGTAGAGAACCTAATCAGGGATGGAGTCGGGTACTTCCTCAACCGAGGGTCGGGGTCCGGGGTCCCATGCTGCTGCTCTTTCCTTTGTGGGAATAGTGCATTCAACCACGAAGTCTGTTAGAGCTTGTGCTTTGATGGCTTACTTAGGGCGGTATTTGATATCGAATTGGGATAATTCCTACCTCCATTTCTCCAGACGGCCTGATGATTCGGGGGAGGCGAGAATAGTCCCTATAGGTCTCTCGGTGAGGATGAGGATGGTGTGCGCCTGGAAGTACTGCCGTAGCTTCCTTGAGGCGACGACAAGCACCAAGACTATATTTTCTATGGCAGGATATCTTATTTCCGTGTCTTTGAAGACATAGCTTACGTAGTAAACCGGCTTCTGCACACCTTCGACTTTTCTGACGAGCACCGAGCCTGCAGCTTGGTCGGAGACCGTAAGGTACAATAATAGCTCATCTCCTTCGACTGGTCGGGTGAGCAGTGGGGGAGTTATTAAGTGCGTCTTGAGTTGCTCGAAAACATTTTGACATTCCTCCAACCATTCGAACTTAGGGACCTTTCTCAAGGCTTTGAAGAACGGGAGGCACTTTTCTCCAGATCTTGACATGAAGCGACTCAGAGCAGTGACTCTCCCTGTGAGCCGCATGATATCAACGTTGCTCTTTGGTGTGACCATGTTGAGAATGGCGCCGATCTTTTCTGGGTTCGCTTCGATTCCTTGGTGGGTAACCATGAACCCGAAGAATTTGCCGCTTGTGACTCCGAACGCGCACTTAGCTGGATTCAGCTTCATTTTGTTCTTGCGGAGGACGTCGAATGTCTCGCCGAGATCTTTGGTGTGCTCGTCCGATGAGGTTGACTTTACGAGCATGTCGTCGATGTAGACCTCCATGTTCCTCCCGATTTGCGGTTTGAATAGTTTGTTAACTAGGCGCTGATATGTGGCCCCAGCATTCTTGAGACCGAAGGGCATCACTTTGTAGTAATACACCCCCCGGTCCGTGGTGAACGCGATAAGTTCGTCATTTGCTGGGTTCATCCGGATCTGATTGTAGTCGGAGAAAGCGTCCATGAAGCTTAGCAATTTGTGGCCGGTCGAGCTGTCCACCAGCTGGTCTATCCAAGGGAGGGGATAGTTATCTTTCGGGCAGGCCTTGTTCAGATCTGTGAAGTCAACGCACATTCGCCATTTCCCGTTGGCCTTTTTGACCATGACCACATTCGCTAGCCAATCCGAATAATCAATATTTCTAATGAAGTTGGTTGCTAGCAATCTATCAACCTTGTCCTTGATCGCCTTTTGCTTGATTGGCATGAAACGTCGCTTCTTTTGTCGGACGGGTCGGGCCTTTGGGTCGATCCCGAACTTGTGTGAGATTACTTTAGGGTCGATCCCGGGCATGTCCGCCGGCGCCCAAGCGTACACGTCCGAGTTCTTTCGGAGAAAGTGGATCAAGTCCTCATGATGATCTCCTGTCAAAAGATATCCAATCTGAACTGCGTGTCCATCGACCCCGTATACGAGGGGAACTTCAGTCAGCACTTCTACCGGGGCTCCTCGGATTTCGCTATGGTCGTCGCGCGTGTCTATGGACCTCTGGAAATCGTCTATGTCCTCAGAGTCGTCACTCTGCTCTCTGGCGGGGGACGTCGAGGTGAAGCAAATCTTGGCGATCTACTGGCTCCCGTAGGTCCGGCCTATCCCCCCTTGGTCTAATAGAAATTTGACCGCGAGATGATAGGTCGAGATTTGTGCCCGGAGGTCGTTCAATGTCGGGCGGCCCAGGAGGATGTTATAGGATGAGGGGACCCTAGCGACAATGAACTCCACAGGTACGGTCCTCGTATGGCCCGCCTCTCCAATGTTGAGGAGGAGGGTGACCACTCCCTCAACCGGGATAGAGTGGTTGGTAAATCTCGAGAGGACGTGGGAGGTGGGCCTTAGGTCGGACGGTCTAAGCCCCATACGTTAGAAGCGGTCATAGAAGAGGATGTCAGTCAAGCTCCCGGAATCAACCAATATCCTCTGTACCTCGAAACGGTGGACCCGGGCAGTTATGAGAGAGGGTCGTTGTGAGGCAAGGATATACTGTGGAGGTCTTCATCGGTGAAGATGATGGGCTCGGCCGTCTTGCACTTCTTCTGGGGTGGGTTGCTAGTACCCTCATGTAAGTCCATATTGCGACCCCCGGTACTTACGGGGAGGCGGAAACGGTATAAAAAACGAATTTTTATCGCAAGAGGCAATATGGACTAAACTATGTCGGGATCGTTGACTAAACTAAAACTAGTTTACAAGCTAAAGAGAGTTAGCTACTATGGAAGATGGTTATACCTAAACTTGAACTCCTTCTCTTCTTGTTGTTGTAGAAGCTTGATTGGTTCTCTTCTCGTCGCCTTCTTCTTGCCGAAGATAGATCCACCTCGAAGGTTCGACTTTGGGCTCTTCCTCGATCTTTGAGTGAACTAGGGTTTCCGGCTTGCTAAACCTTCATCCTAGAATGAGTAGAGAGAGATTAGGGTTTGCTTTTCTATCTAAAGAGAATGAATCTCAACACATGAGAAGGTTTCTCTTTTCAAGAGGAGGAAGAAGATGAAATGAGGAGAGAGAGTGAGAATGATAGAATGAGCTCAATTATTTCTTTCTTGCAACCATATTGCAAAAGAAATGAATTATCTAAATGATAATAATTGAAATAAGAATAGTTGATGGTTATTTTGGAATGACCACTATCATACCTCTTTTAATGAAGTGTAAGCATGAATCAAGGAAGACTTTCAAGGCATGAAAAGTGGTCAATGGTCAACAAGTCAACCAAGGTCAACAAGTCAACAAGAAAAACAACCATAACATAATTCTTATTTAATTACTATTATTAATAGATAATACACAAATCCATTAGGGTTTGGAAAATGATAACTGTCAACTGTGCATACGCACCCGATCCGAAACCCTAATGAAAAACCTCATTCTCCGCCTCAAGCAACTGTGCATACACACCTGCATTCTCGTTCCGAGGAACAAGAATACCAAGATATAAAAGCAACCCCCAAAACATATACCAGTATCTGGCTCAAACCAGAGCCTGCCAGTATAATCCGTCCGGACTCCAAACGTGCACAAGTGCGCGGATGAGAACGAACCCTGTCGCAAAACCATGCGACCTCTACTCTGTTTTGCCCAGAGACGAATACCCTCTGTGTGGGACTCTAAAGACTCGACACTACGCTGGCAGTGGGTTTAACCACAGACCGCAAGCGGCACTAGCTGTGCATAACGGTCCCCAGGTAGATGCCGACAAGAAGGCTGACGAGGTGAAACCCCATCTGAACTCCTACTGAGTCTGAAACGTGACATTCTCCGTACAGTCCGGTCTGTTCGTCTGATACATCGCATGGCGGGCCTAGGGGGCGGTAAAACGTCAGTCCCCCAATAGCGGTACAAGTCGTGTCGGAGTGAAGCCCAAAACACCCTGAGATAACACTGGAAACCTACCAGTATATCTCGCTTGCCCTGGCCAGGGACTACTCGTGTAATGGCTCTCCTAGACACAGCGCGATGTCAACCCCCAATACCGGGAGAGACGAATCCTGTCTAACCGTCACTGCCTCCAAGTGCTTCGGGACTGCACCCAACCACCACCTGTTTGCACGACTCCTTTGAGCCGTGGTAGGGTAGTGATCAAAGTGCAGTGGGAACACACTCGAGGCGAAGTGTCAGTGTCAAGTCAGCGGACTAAGCTGTACTCATGTCACCTGGGAACTGATAACTGACGATAGGTATAATACCAACCTGTCAGTTCCCGACGAGTCCTGTCCAGTGTACTCGTAACCCAACGAGCACCCGTATACTATCTCCAGTACGACGTACTGATGGCTGTGGGACAGACCATCTCCCACACTGGGATGAGAAGCGCATACGCTAGTCTACTCCGGAGTATCGATGCCCTGTCTCGATAGTCCTACGACTAGGGACCTGTATAAGGATGTGCCTATAGATTACCCAGCCCCCACTAGTGTGACTGCCATCACAACGCTGGTAATCAAGCAAAGATCCTAAGGGCTCCACTAATGCGTATAAGTGATATACTGAAATAAACACAAGTACACATTGAAGTAGAAACAAACCAAGTAGCATACTACTATATTGAGCAAGATTGTTTATACAAGGTGAATATCCCAAGCTTCCATCAAGTAATATACAAACTAGTATGATACAGTAATGGCCTCTAGGGCATATACACTAACAATCTCCCACTTGCACTAAGGCCATGTACTGGCGTATCGAAGACCTATCATCTCGATCAGCCGCTCGAACTGAGTCTGGGGTAGGGCCTTGGTGAATGGATCTGCAGTGTTCTCTTCTGAAGCAACCCTCCGAACCTCGATCTCCTTACGATCCACGATCTCCCTGATCAGGTGATACCGCCTCAAGATGTGCCTGGATCTCTGATGGGACCTGGGTTCCTTTGCTAAAGCTATAGCCCCGTTGTTGTCGCAATACAGAGGTACTGGGTCAACAATGGACGGAACCACCTGAAGTTCTTTTAAGAACTTCCTTATCCAGACAGCTTCTTTTGCGGCATCAGATGCAGCGATGTATTCCGCTTCCATAGTCGAGTCTGCAACGGTTTCCTGTTTGGAACTCTTCCAACACACCGCCCTTCCATTGAGGGTAAAGACAAAACCCGACATGGACTTGGAATCATCCTTGTCACTCTGGAAGCTGGAGTCAGCAAAGGCCTCAATCTGGAGGTCTTTTCCGCCATACACCAAGAACATCTCCTTAGTCCTCCTCAGGTACTTGAGAATGTTCTTTACCGCTATCCAATGTTTCTCCCCAGGGTTTGACTGATACCGGCTTACTACACTCAGTGCATAAGCTACATCCGGTCTGGTACACAACATCGCATACATTATAGAGCCTACCGCAGAAGCGTAGGGTATAATAGACATGCGATCCCTCTCCAAATCAGTCTTGGGAGACATCTCTTTAGAGAGGGTGATCCCGTGACAAGCCGGTAGGTTACCGCGCTTGGAATCTTCCATACTGAATCTTTTCAGTACGGTGTCGATGTACCTGGACTGTGAAAGTCCTAATATCCTCTTGGATCTATCACGATGGATCCGGATCCCCAGGATGTAAGAGGCATCACCCAGGTCTTTCATGGAGAACCTGTGTGACAAGAAACCCTTGACAGATTGTAGCATAGGAATGTCATTTCCTATTAAGAGAATGTCATCCACGTATAAAACAAGGAATACCACAGTTCTCGCTACAAATCTACTATAGATGCACGGTTCATCTGGATTTTTGATAAAGTCAAATTCCTTGACCGTCTCATCAAAACAGATGTTCCAACTCCGCGATGCCTGCTTTAGTCCATAAATGGACTTAAGCAACTTGCACACCTTTCCGCTGCTCCCACTCTGAATGAAACCCTCCGGCTGATCCATATAGACACACTCCTCTAAATTTCCATTTAGAAAAGCGGTTTTTACGTCCATCTGCCAAATCTCATAATCGTGGAAGGCAGCAATGGCAAGAAGGATCCGAATGGATTTCAGCATAGCCACTGGAGAAAAGGTTTCGTCGTAGTCCAAGCCAGGTCTTTGACGGAAACCCTTTGCTACAAGTCTAGCTTTATAGGTCTCAACCTGTCCATCTACACCAATCTTCCTTTTGAAGATCCACTTGCATCCTACGGGTTTTACCCCGTCTGGAGCAATGTCCAACGTCCATACTTTGTTGGTGTACATGGACTCCATTTCGGTCCGCATTGCATCCAGCCATTTTACCGAGTCAATGCTCTGAACGGCCTGCTGGAAGCTAGTAGGCTCATCATAGTCTATGATGCAATCCTCTCTATCCCCGTCTATGAGAAAACCGTAGTATCTCTCGGGCGGATGAGACTGCCTACTACTTCTACGGAGCGGCATAGGAATGTCCTGTTCATTTGAACCTTCTGGTTCCACTAAGCTTTCAGTAATAGTCCGTGGTTCTGGAATTTCTTCCAGTTCTACTGTGCTCCCACTTATCTGGTTTTCCAAAAACTCAGTTTCCAAGAAGTAGGCATGACGAGAAACAAGGACTTTTTGTTCTCTTCACAGTAGAAGAAATATCCCTTGGAGTTCTTTGGATATCCCACGAACTTACACTGTACTGAACGCGCCTCGAGCTTGTCCGCATGCTGCTTTTTAACAAAAGCTGGACATCCCCAAGTCTTGATGTGACTGAGATGGGGTCTCTTCCCACACCACATCTCATATGGTGTAGTAGGCACAGTCTTAGTAGGAACTCGGTTTAAAAGGTACGCAGCTGATTCTAGTGCATACCCCCAGAATGATCGCGGTAACTCAGCGTTACTCATCATGGACCGTACCATATCCAATAGGGTCCGGTTCCGTCTCTCCGATACACCGTTATGTTGCGGGGTGTATGGAGGAGTAAGCTGAGAGAGAATCCCATTCTCTTTTAAATAATTCAGGAACTCGGCACTTAAGTATTCTCCACCTCGATCCGATCTTAGAATCTTGATACTTTTGCCGGTCTGTTTTTCTACTTCATTCTTAAATTCCTGGAACTTTTCAAAAGATTCTGACTTATGTTTCATTAAGAAGACATAACCGTATCTTGAAAAATCATCCGTAAAAGTAATGAAGTAAGAATAACCGCTTCGTGCATGTGTAGACATTGGACCGCACACGTCGCTGTGTACGAGTCCCAAGAGCTCGCTCGCTCTTACTCCGTGTCCAGTGAACGGAGTCTTTGTCATCTTTCCTTTGAGACAGGATTGACAAGTGGCATATGATTGATATTCGAACGGATCCAAATATCCTTCTGTATGTAACTTAGTCAACCTTCTCTCATTGATGTGACCCAGTCTACAATGCCATAAGAAAGTCTGATTAATATCTGGTGACTTTCTTTTGTGTGTATTCTGGACATTGAAAATCTGTGGTTGGTTTAATACGTATATACCATTGCTCAATGTACCTGACCCAATCAGAACTTGATTAAGGTGAATGTTAACAACATTACTTACAAACGCAAATTCATAACCTTCTTTAGAAACCAAAGATACAGAAATGATATTACAAGTTGCGTTGGGTACAAAAAAGCAATTACGCAAAACCAAAACATGCCCATCTGACATTCCTAGGTGATAGTCCCCCACGGCTTTAGCATCCATGCTAGCTCCGTTCGCAACTCTGAGGGTCATGTCACCTTCCTTCAAAAACCTACGGTTTCTCAACGCCTGCAAAGAATTACAGATATGAGATCCTGATCCGGTATCCAATACCCAGGAAGTAGAGTTTATAGAAAGACAGTTTTCAATAACATACACACCTGAAGCTGAAGCCGCAACCTGCTTCAGTTCCTGTGTCCTGGCTTTCCAAGCCCTGCAATCTTTCTTCCAGTGTCCACTCTTGTGACAATAGAAGCATTCCTCTTTACCAACAAGCTTCCCCGCTATCTTTGTTGCCTTTTCCTTTCCCTTCGCACCCACTTTACTAACACCGCCTCTTGGTTTGGCGGGGGCTTTCTTCTTCTTTCCCTTGGCTTTCGCCTTGGACCTAGAAGAAGAAGATCCTCCTACAAACAAAGTGGATGTATCCCTACCCTTCTGTAGGGTGCCCTCTGCGCTCCTCAGCAGGTTGAGGAGTTCTGAAAGTTCAACTTCCTTTTCTTGCAAGTTGAAATTCAGTATGAACTGGGCGTAAGTGGATGGAAGGGACTGGAGAATTATATCCGTGTAAAGTTCACTATCCAACGTGGTCCCAAGTTCCGCGAGCTCCTCAGTGTAGCCAATCATCTTAAGCACGTGGTCCGCTACCGATGATCCGACGGCCAACTTTGTCGAAAATAACTTCTTCGACACTTCGTATCTTGCGATACGAGACTGCTCTCCATACAGTTCTTTTGTATGAAGAAATATGGATTCCAAATCCATATTCTCGTGCCTCCTCTGATGGTCATTGTCCATCGAGGCAAGTACGAGGCATCTGGCCTTCGCGCTGTCAATCTCCCAAGTCTTACGGATTTCCTTATCCGCGACGCTGGAGGTGGGACCTGGGACGGGGGGAGCTTTGCTGGTAAGAAGATACCCCAGCTTGTCGTAAGAGATTGCCAATTTGACATTCCTGAGCCAATCTTTGTAGTTTGGCCCTGTCAATATGTTTTTATCTAGAAGTAACTTAAGTCCAGTCATTTCGATTTGGTCGCTGCAGGGGGAGAGAAGAAACACTTAGCACGATGCTCTTGCAAATTTAGAATGGTTTTTAATTTGTCTAAACAGGATGGCTCCCACTGTCTCTCGAATCCCTCCTCAAACCACAAAGGAAGAATTAGCCGGGATTAATCCCACCGTACAATACTTGCTTAACCGTTCAGCCAGGCCAGTGTCGGTACTTCGAGGGAGGTTTTCCAACGCTTTCGCGAAGTTCCTTAATTTAAGAACCTCTTTTCCCTGGGGGCGTAGCCCCGCTAACACCTTTCTAGGCACCTACTAAGTTTATAGCATTGATCGTTTAGTGAGAAATTTCCCGAGGAGTAGCATATACTCACAGTAGGATCGGGATCCAAATATCATCGCGTGATGAAAATGAAGGAATCCTACCATAATCATCACACTCCAAATGGTATGCAAATCTAGCAAGTTTCAGTACTTATGAAACTCCCGATGTGGATTTTTGCCCCATGCTCTTATGACCTTGACTTTGGCCAACAAATCATAAGTCACATGTCAAGTTCTTCCCGTCGTTATCCAGGTTAATTTGAATCCACCCGTACATACCCTTGACTTTGGCCAACAAGGCAGTACGACTGTTCCAAATCAACGCATCTATCTATGCTGCACATGAATATCCAATAGCTACCAATCACTATGCCTTGACTTTGGCCAACAAACACAGCTTGAATACTATTGACTATTTATGTGAAACGACGGAGGGCTACGAATGGTTTTGGCGAAACCGTGAACGTAGTGAACTTGATATAATCGATGGAACGAGATAGCTTTTAGAAGGAGTGGCTCAAGCTCCGCATTTAAAAGTTAGTTTTGAAAAGAACCGAGTGGTTTTTCGAAAGTGTTCCATCGACTTAAACTTGGTTTATTATCTTGCATTAGTTCTTTTAATGCGTGATATTCTTGCATTAGTTCTTTTAATGCGTCCCATCATTTAATTCCTACCATTGCAGAAAACAACCAAAATATGACGTACGCTTATGCCATTCGCATTCGCCACGGGGTCCCGTCATCACTCGTTAGGTTACTTAACTAACGACAGAGCGGGGGCTGGGCTAGCGCGGCTGTAAAACATAAGCAACGCCTAAATAGAAAGCAATGATAGACATTACAGATCACAGATGAATACATTGGATATACTAGCAATCCGCATTTCTTTCGAGCCTGAAACGAAAAGCGGATAACACGGTCGCGGTGAATAGCAAATACCCCACCCAAGACCCCTACGGGTGCGGCAAACTACCCTCCTAGTTCCCGGTAGTTTGTGCACCCCACCATGGGTCTATCCTAGGAGCAAAAACAGTAAAAAGAATTATACAATGACGGCTACAACCCCGACCCGGTTGTGCGGCCAAACAAATAATATTATTACATCAATTTACATTTACAATGAATGAAAGAAAAACAAAAGCTCATCTCACATCCACCCCGGCTATTCACCCGCGACAGTCCAACACATTCATATACACATTCCAGAACATTACAGATCATGTATAACCCCGACTAATCGACTTATAGCGATTAGCCGACGTTCAATACATGCAAACATCACAGATATAACCATCATAGTCAAAGTGCAGTGAAGTTCGGAAAAAAATACGGAATTATAGGACCCCAAAAAGTGAATTTCAGTTCTGGAAAATCTGGGTACATATAATATATCTTAAAAATCCCAAAACCAACACAGAAGAACACTGCACGAAAAACGATGCAAAGATGACACCAACTTGCGGCGGTTCCGCGGCCAGATGAGTAGGTGAGGCCGCGGAAGCGCGGCGGTTTGGAGGAATCATGATATCGTTTTTCTTGTGTGTTCTTAGAAAACCCTGAGACGATTTTACAAGTATAAAGTTTTTCATTTTGAGCAGAAAAAATTTCAACAGAAAGTTAGGGTTTTGATTTTCCGGTTTTGCGATTTTTCGGTTCCGAACTTCGTTACACTTCACTACCAAGCTAGTTTAAGTTTAGTTAGTCTCTGATACCACTGTAAGTCCATATTGCGACCCCCGGTACTTACGGGGAGGCGGAAACGGTATAAAAAACGAATTTTTATCGCAAGAGGCAACATGGACTAAACTATGTCGGGATCGTTGACTAAACTAAAACTAGTTTACAAGCTAAAGAGAGTTAGCTACTATGGAAGATGGTTATACCTAAACTTGAACTCCTTCTCTTCTTGTTGTTGTAGAAGCTTGATTGGTTCTCTTCTCGTCGCCTTCTTCTTGCCGAAGATAGATCCACCTCGAAGGTTCGACTTTGGGCTCTTCCTCGATCTTTGAGTGAACTAGGGTTTCCGGCTTGCTAAACCTTCATCCTAGAATGAGTAGAGAGAGATTAGGGTTTGCTTTTCTATCTAAAGAGAATGAATCTCAACACATGAGAAGGTTTCTCTTTTCAAGAGGAGGAAGAAGATGAAATGAGGAGAGAGAGTGAGAATGATAGAATGAGCTCAATTATTTCTTTCTTGCAACCATATTGCAAAAGAAATGAATTATCTAAATGATAATAATTGAAATAAGAATAGTTGATGGTTATTTTGGAATGACCACTATCATACCTCTTTTAATGAAGTGTAAGCATGAATCAAGGAAGACTTTCAAGGCATGAAAAGTGGTCAATGGTCAACAAGTCAACCAAGGTCAACAAGTCAATAAGAAAAACAACCATAACATAATTCTTATTTAATTACTATTATTAATAGATAATACACAAATCCATTAGGGTTTGGAAAATGATAACTGTCAACTGTGCATACGCACCCGATCCGAAACCCTAATGAAAAACCTCATTCTCCGCCTCAAGCAACTGTGCATACACACCTGCATTCTCGTTCCGAGGAACAAGAATACCAAGATATAAAAGCAACCCCCAAAACATATACCAGTATCTGGCTCAAACCAGAGCCTGCCAGTATAATCCGTCCGGACTCCAAACGTGCACAAGTGCGCGGATGAGAACGAACCCTGTCGCAAAACCATGCGACCTCTACTCTGTTTTGCCCAGAGACGAATACCCTCTGTGTGGGACTCTAAAGACTCGACACTACGCTGGCAGTGGGTTTAACCACAGACCGCAAGCGGCACTAGCTGTGCATAACGGTCCCCAGGTAGATGCCGACAAGAAGGCTGACGAGGTGAAACCCCATCTGAACTCCTACTGAGTCTGAAACGTGACATTCTCCGTACAGTCCGGTCTGTTCGTCTGATACATCGCATGGCGGGCCTAGGGGGCGGTAAAACGTCAGTCCCCCAATAGCGGTACAAGTCGTGTCGGAGTGAAGCCCAAAACACCCTGAGATAACACTGGAAACCTACCAGTATATCTCGCTTGCCCTGGCCAGGGACTACTCGTGTAATGGCTCTCCTAGACACAGCGCGATGTCAACCCCCAATACCGGGAGAGACGAATCCTGTCTAACCGTCACTGCCTCCAAGTGCTTCGGGACTGCACCCAACCACCACCTGTTTGCACGACTCCTTTGAGCCGTGGTAGGGTAGTGATCAAAGTGCAGTGGGAACACACTCGAGGCGAAGTGTCAGTGTCAAGTCAGCGGACTAAGCTGTACTCATGTCACCTGGGAACTGATAACTGACGATAGGTATAATACCAACCTGTCAGTTCCCGACGAGTCCTGTCCAGTGTACTCGTAACCCAACGAGCACCCGTATACTATCTCCAGTACGACGTACTGATGGCTGTGGGACAGACCATCTCCCACACTGGGATGAGAAGCGCATACGCTAGTCTACTCCGGAGTATCGATGCCCTGTCTCGATAGTCCTACGACTAGGGACCTGTATAAGGATGTGCCTATAGATTACCCAGCCCCCACTAGTGTGACTGCCATCACAACGCTGGTAATCAAGCAAAGATCCTAAGGGCTCCACTAATGCGTATAAGTGATATACTGAAATAAACACAAGTACACATTGAAGTAGAAACAAACCAAGTAGCATACTACTATATTGAGCAAGATTGTTTATACAAGGTGAATATCCCAAGCTTCCATCAAGTAATATACAAACTAGTATGATACAGTAATGGCCTCTAGGGCATATACACTAACACCTCAACGGGTAGTGGGCAATGATTTTCGCCGGCATCCCAGGCAGATTCTGAGGTAACGACCATAATTTGCCCGATCGTTAATTCCCTTGGAAGGGGTTGGTTCTCCTGTTCCCGATCCGCTGGTCGCTTGTCCCGTAGGTACTTTGCCAGGTGGCCAGAACGGATCAACTCCTCGATGTAGTCATGGAGTTGTTTGCAGTTTTCGGTCGGGTGACCCTGCGACCTATGGAAGGTACATTACGGGCCCCGAATACGCTTAGCTGCTCTATGGGTGACTGGCGGGAGCTTGAAGAATCTCTTGCGCTTCGCCTCCTCCAATAGCTCGGTCTGGGAGATGTTAAGAGGAGTGTACTCCTGGAACTTCGGGGAGTATGGATTTGGTTGGTCGACCCTCTTCTTCTCTTCTCTGCCCCTCTTCTTTTGGTCGGCTTGGTCGCCCCGGGGCAGGTCGATGTTCACCTCTGACTCGAGTCGGATCTCTCGTTCGGGCCAAGCTTGTACCCCGGCCATGGTCTTAGGTTGCGCTAATGCAAAAGAGCGGAGCCATTCTTTGTTCCTAAGACCCGACCCTAGTGCGGTAATGACAATTTCATCCCTGTGCTCGGGGACCTCGAAGAGAGCATTGTAGAGGCGAGTGGCATATCCCTTAAAGGATTCCTTGTCCCCACTCTTTATGGTGAAGAGGTAATCGACAGTCCGCTTCTGTCGTCTGTTTTTGACGAAGTGACCGAGGAACTGGGTGGCCAGCTCATCAAAGGTAGAGATGGAGCGTGGCGTGAGTCCTCGGAACCAGTCTCATCCATCCCGGATGAGGGTGGCGGAAAATGCTTGGCATTGGGCAGCGTCGGAGTTATCCTGGAAGCTCATGCCCGCCGTAAATGCGTCTAGATGGTCCTTTGGGTCGGATTTCCCGTCGAAGAGTGCCACCTTGGGCGGTTTGGTCCTGGACGAGACGTGCTCGGCCAACAGTTCCTCCGTAAAGGGTTTTGTCAGTGAATCGGCGGAGTATCGGGCCCCTTCGCCGGACACCTGGCCATCCCGGTGTATGCCCTCGATTTTTTTCTCAAGGGCCTCGTAGCGGTTGTGATACCTCGATGATTTGGCAGGGTTAGAGTGGTGGTCATTTCTGCTCCTGGCTTGCGTGGTAGTGCGGCTTCGATTCCGCTCTATCAAATTTCTTAGATCCTCGGACGACGTCCTTTTAGAGCAGCCTTAACGCGAGTTGTTTGCGTGGTCCCGGCGAGGGTGAGGGCGTCGGTTGCGCCTGGAAGCGGGCGAGCTGACCGACACCTCCTCGGGTGGCACGGGAGCGCGATGGGCTTCACGGCGATGGTCTCTTTCCCGGGACCTCGGCATAGAGCCTGTAAGTCGATGTCGCACACCCCACGTGTTCACGGGGAGGCGGAATTTGCAAAAAAAATATTTTTACGGGCTTCGCAACACCGACTAGAACCAAGGATCGTCCATAAACCCTAGCTAGCATACTACTTGAGGTTTAACTACCCGGATACAAAGTCATATCTCATGATACATGTCCTTCGGGTCTTCATCGCTGTCCCCCTCGTCGTCGTAGACTCTAAGGATCGATCCGGATCGTAGCTTCCTCATCGGCTTTCTCAAGTCAAAGATGATCCACCCGAGTCAAAGATGATCCACCCGAGAGTCTATAGTCCGAGCTCCAACCTTAAATCCAAGGTAACTAGGACAACAAGCTTGCTAAACTTGATGGCCTAAATGATGTAGAGAATGAAGATGGATTTATTTGTCTCTTGAAACCCTAGTTTACTCAACTCATGAGACCTTAAGGGTTTTAGTTGTGAGGAAGAAGAAGAGAGCTAACATGAGGAAAGAGAAATGGTTTTTGATAATGATCAAGATAATGTGAGATGGCTACCTTGACTTGACTACAAGCATGGCATGAAAAATATCTCATCAAAATATTTAGGTCACAAAATATCTCACAAAAATATCTAAGTCAAATAGTCAAACCACCAAGTCAAATGGTCAAACAAGGTCAAGTAGTCAAAACAAGTAGCCATCCCTCAATTATCATTTACAAAAATAACAAATACTTTCCTCCACCTCATAATTGTTTTAATCAAGTCAATGGTCAAAACCCTAATGATGTGTCTCCTTCTATGCCCCTCTCATCCGTATATACATACCCGCATTCGTGTTCCAAGAAACACGAATACAAAGAGATGAAACTAATCCATCAATATAATACTAGGATCCGGCTTAAACCAAAGCCCACTAGTATTATCCTCCCGAACATCATACGAGCACAAGTTCACGTAAGTGATCGAAGTCTTGCCGTAAAACCATACGGCCACTACACCTTTTTCCTGGTGCAGGGAAACTCTCTATGTAGGATTCTAAAGACTTGACATTACGCTGGCAGTGGGTTTAACCACAGGCCGCAAACGGTACTAGCTGCACGTAACCGTCCCCAGGTAAATGTCGATAAGAAGGCCGATGAGGAAAACCCATCCAAACTTCTACTGAGCCTGAATGTGACAATCTATGTACAGTCTGGTCCGTTCGTCTAAGAGCATCGCATATCGGGCCTAGGGGCGGTAATCGTCAGACCCCTAATAGCGCAATAAGTCATGCCGGAGTGTATCTCAAAACACCCTGAGAAACTATCGGAATACCTACCAGTAAATCTCGCTTGCCCTGACCAGGGACTTTGTGTAATGGCTCTCCGAACACAGCACGTTATCAACCCCCAATACCGGGAGAGACGAATCCTATCTAACCGCCACTGCCTCCAAGTGCTTCGGGACTGCACCCAACTACTACCTGATTGCACGACTCCTTTGAGCCGTGGTAGGGTAGTAATCAAAGTACAGTGGGAACACACTTGAGGAGAAGTAGCAGTGTCAAGTCGACGGCTAAGCTATACTCATGTCACCTGGGAACTGCTATCCGACGATATGTATAATACCAACCAACAGTTCCCGAGGAGTCCTGTCCAGTGTACTCGTAACCTAACGAGCACCTGCATACTATCTCCAGTATGACGTACTAATGGCTGTGGGACAGATCATCTCCCCTGCTAGGATGAGAAGCGTATTCACTAGTCTACTCCGGAGCATCGATGCCCCGTCTCGATAATCCTACGACTAGGGATCTGTATAAGGATGTGCTTGTAAATTACCCAGCCCCCACTAGTGTGACTGCCATCACAGCGCTGGTAATCAAGCAAAGATCCTAAGGGCTCTACTAATATGTATAAGCGATATGCTAAAAGAAACACATGCACATATTGAAGTAGAAACAAACCAAGTAGCATACTACCATTTTGAGTAAGACTGTCAATACAACTGTGAATATCCCAAGCTTCTATTAAGTAATTTACAAACCAGTATGATACAATAATGGTCTCTAGAGCATATACACTAACAGAGCCGTGAGACACCCAGCGGGTCATTGAATCGGTCACTGCGTGGGAGCCGCGGTTGTCGGATTCGGCACTCCTGTGTTCGGGGGCATCGAGGGGAGTATTGTTATCCGCTCTTCTGCCGACATCGTGATCTCTGGGAGAGGGAGTAGCGATCCAGGGGGTAAGGCCTACCGCATGAACGCGAATGAGCGCGTCCACTATCGACGTGAGTCTGTCGATCCGGACGGATAAGGCGACAATGGCATTGGGAGGATGAGACGAGCCGCTCCCTCCTCCGTTGTGGGGGAGGCAATGACTCGTACTGGGATCGCCACGGTTCTCGCTCGCCATTAGGTCGAAGATGGAAGATCAATTTTGATGGAGGGAAGAAACTTACAAGCGTTCCCACAGACGATGCCAACTGATGGAGGTCGGATCTCCTTCAGATGTTGTCCTCCGTCGATCTGTAGCGAGCGCTGTTGAACGACTGAGATTTGTCTTGAAGGTTGTCTCCTTGGGCGTGTAGATCTCAATGGATTGATTTTGAGGTGAAGCCGAGTTATCTGCAAAGAAGTCCCGGGGTGAGTGACTACCGTAGGACTCTCTGACGATCAAGTTAGACGAGGAAAATGAGCAGAGTAGCGGCTTATTGGATTAAAATTGCCTTACCTGAGTCGTCTGAGAGAGGGGTTTTTATAGTGGTCGCATGGAAAGAGAAGGCGCGAGATCTTCGCCTTCGGTTACGCCCCTGACGTTACGCCAGCGTGAATGACAAGATCCCCATATTAATGGTAGGATACGTCCATTAATGGGGGGATGCGCCAGCGTGGGATGCGGGACGTGGGGTGACGGATATCTCGCTTTGGCAAGACACGCGGAGCCATTGCGGAAGCGCTAGGGCCTCACATTCTCGTTTGTCCAGGAGAGCTGGGGATGCTTAGCTTGGCGTGAGGCTCGGAGACGAGCTGGGAGGCCGAGGAAGCTCAGCTTTGCAATCGCTCGGAGACGAGCACAGGAGAATGGACGCCAGTTCGGCGGTTAGGTCGTTCTTGGGTAAGGGGCGAAGTGTAAGCTCAGAGACGAACCGGGGAAGGTCATCAGTGCTCCACACTAATTTTGCCTCGGTAGCCCTCCAGGAGTCTATTGAGCTGTCGCGGGTGATGCGTCATCCGCCATGTGTCGTGATCCGAGAAATTCTCACTTATGAGCATCATCAATGACCTGGATTGCTTTACTCTTTTATGAAGCTAGATGAAAAAGCCGATACGCAAACGGACGCTAGCAAGGACAAAAGAAGAGCGGACTTGGTGGAAACGTCCCTACATGTAAAACCTTCCTATAATGAACATGTTTTGGAAGCAGAAAAACAATAATGAACAAAATATAATCATTTGGGAAGAGTAATAAATAAATATAAAACTATATATACTCATTTGGAGGGAGGGATTAAGAGTGCCTAGTCAGCAAGGTTGCATAGACACGGATACGACACGATATGATACGGAAAAATCCCAAAATATAGGATACGAGAACACGGCTATATATATATTGGAGGAAAGAGGCCATATGGGAGGATTTCCTCCTATGGCGTTGAAAAAATACAACCTTCAAGATTTTTTCCGACGATCGGCATCCATCATCATCATCGTTATTACCTAAGACGTGCATACACCAAATTTCATGTGATTCCACCACTTTTTCACCGTTGAATTAGCAATGTAAAAAGTTCTGTTGTCGGTAAACCATTAATTTTGCACCAACTAAATCAACGGTGAAAAAATGGTATAATCACATGAAATTTGGTGTATCCACATCTTAGATGATAAAGATGGAGCTGATATTGCCGATCGTCGAAAAAAATCATGGAGGGTGCATTTTTCCAATGCCATAGAAGGAAATTCTCTCGTATGGCACATTTCCTCCATTAACCTCTCTCTCTCTCTCTATATATATATATATATATATATATCAAACTATTATGATAATATTAAATAAGAAAAAATTGACTAGTCTAACATGCTATACGCTAATAACATACTAAAAATATGTTTATATGCATATGATATATAGAATACATACTATATGTATATGACATATATACAACGCGTTCGAATTCGTTTTTTGCAAGTGTTGGTGTCTGATATATAACAATTCATACAAGTCCGATGTTTTCTGCCAACTATGAAAATGCACATTTTAGAAAGTCCGGTGTTTTCAGCCAACCAAGAGGTGGAGATCTGATTTTAAGGACTGTGAACACATGATCAAGTTAGTAACTGATCTATTTCTAATTAATTTAGGTAAAATAATCCAGTATTAAAAAGTTGCAACTACACTAACTATTCAATGGATATTTCAACGGTAAGACCAAAGACCAAATGTAAAGTGAAGTTTGTTATGACATTCAACTTAGGGGGGGGGGCATGCATAAGGTTTTTGATATATACAACGATAAAAAGAAAGGATAGATCGTATTATGGTCGTAAGTTTAAAAATTACAACTATACTAAATATATTATACTAAATTGATACATCGGTAATAATAGTAAACCCAGTTACCAAAAATTAAGAGAAGTGAAGTTTGTTGCAGCATTCGACATGGGAAACGTGTATGCACTTCTTGAATTATACAGACAAAAAAACGAGAGGACAAAGGTACTATGATTAGTAAAGAAAACTCCGGATTATATTAAAGAACCATGAGCTTGCACACATACGTAGATGGCATATATAGAACACATGACAATTCATACAAGTCTGTTTCTTATACACGTGTTATTGTCTTTCCACTTCCCGGACCAAATTTTGTTCATGAGCCTTAACATCGGACTTTCTGAAATTTATGAGAAGTCGAAAGGGTGATGACGAAGCCAGCGAGGAATGGCTTGTTGCGATTCCACTCCCTCTTGAAGAAGATCGGCCATGGATCGAACTTCCTCACCCTTCGATTTCTCTCTCTCTCCTCCCTCTCTTTTCTCTCTCTCTTGAGAATAATACAAGGACAGCTGCAGATTGGAGCTGTTGTTGCCTTTGAAGATCGGATGGCCCCGCTGTGGTATGGATGAATGGGACTGAGCACATGCCATGCACGTGAGTGAGAGCGTAAATTTACGCTTTTGCCCTATTAAAGATATGCTATACATCGTACTATTTGGGGTTAAATTGTCATATGCTCTCCACAAAGTTGGATTTTACTTTGGTGTCTCCTTTTTTTAGCACTTTAACCTCCGGCGATTCATCGATTAATCTGTGTCTTGTGTCGGTTTTCTCCATTCTTCCCTAAGTATTGGTCTTTCTTTCTTTGCACAAGCATAAGTCGACGAATGATAGCTTGTTAACCAGTTGAACCGGGCATAATTAAGCACCGTAGATAGACTCCCAAAAGTTTTTCATGTGTTATGGGTTTTATCCCTTGCTTATAAGTATCTTAAAGTACAAAATTGCACTTTGCCCCGCACGAGTTAATGACAGAGTTGAATTGACTTTACTGCCACATGTATGATATCTAAGGAGCCTAGATAAGATGCGACTAAACTCCTCTTGCGTTGCTTTGCATTCGCGGAACTCAAAATCGGTGAGAAATAAGTGTTGAAACTAAATTAGTGAATATGATGCAAAGTGTTACGTCCCGCTTCCCAGTGTACGGGGAAGTAGACGTGGCGAGGTCCGCGACGTATTTACTCAGAAGTAAACACGTTGAGCGTAAATAAGCAATATAATAAATGTTCACAAGAAATGATAAGAGATATAAATAAATAGCAACTTTCTATTGATTAAACATTCTTTACATACAACTGGAAAGTAAATACAATGCTGGAAAGCGATGCCTAAATAATGGAAAATAAACTGGAAGTAAAGTAAGTACAAGTGAACTTAAATTCCGAATCCTCAGTAAAGTGCTCCAAATCGTCCTGACTGGGCTCGATCTCCTGAGAGTTGGGTCCTCCTGACAACATTCCAAAGAAAGAAGAGATATGAATGTCGTCAGCGAACAATCGCTCGGTAAGTCCCAAAAGAGAAATAGATCAAGTAAAATGAATAGATCTGATAATTTATCTGTTTTTGTTATACTAACGTAGTTGTTTGTAGATTGGTACAGAATATATCCGTGTATATGAAAGGAGTCCAACTTGCTCAGTGAACTAAGATATATGAAGTACAAGGCCCCGTCAAAACCCACGGGACAACGGCAACGGATATTTAGATTATGTGTATTATAGTGACCGTCTCATTTCACTTCCAATACATTCCGTACCAATCTATCCCTTAAAACCCCCGTAAATGTATATTTTATTGTTTTATAGATATAAGACTTGCCGAGACCATGGTATAAATTGTTCATGTAAACGGATAAAGATGTAAATAGATAGTCATGTAGTCAAGTCAAAATATATCCATGGTTCGGTCAATTCAAATCATGTTGATTTTGTTCTGGTATAGTTCTGGTATTCATGTTCAAGTTCAAGTATAGATTGGATTCATGTTGTATTGGAGTTAAAATTGGATTGTGTTCATGTTTAGATTATATTTGGGTTAGACTGAGACTCAGATTGAGTCAGACACTTAAACAGATTTGAATCCTGAATTAGATTTAGGAGTTATCGGTAACTGCTGCATATGGACGGCAGGATTTATGACTTTTTCCAAGCCAATTACTAATGATAACCCCGTTTTAGTTTTCTACCTTAAATAGGCAATCACCCACTTTCTCCGGCTCCCTGAGGCTCAAGAGAATTGGTCTCGCTTAAACCTATATTTACTAGGGTCCTTAATGTAAATTAATATAACTTGAGAGGGTTTATGAAAAATAATTTTAGTATACTTTCAAATTAAATCTCAAGTATTTATTTATCGTATTTATGATTTTCATGGATGTAATTTTTAAAAGTAAGGTATTCTAGTGAATAAATACCCAGCTTGAATAATACGGGGTATTTTAGTGTAAAATTGACTTGTATGGATTCTTGATAGTATTTTCATGAAACTTGTAATTCTTTTGTTTAGAAAAAATATGGAATTTATTATATATTTAAAATAGATGGTTTGATAATATTTATATATAATTATTAAAAATAAAATTTATTTATTAAATAGAAAATCACGTTTTTCTTAAAAATTGCATCAAAAATTCCATCGAGATCGTATACTCCATGAGGAGGTCTGCATCTCTCCCTACTAGTCCGATGAATGTGCGATAACCCGCACCAACCAAATCGGATTTTGCAAAAGTGGGTTGTAGAGGCACAATCACATGAAATTTAAATAATACAATTTAAAAAATACGGTTTTTAATAATTTATGGTATTTTAATGTAAAAGTCGTATTTGTCCCAAAATATATATATTGTTAAATGCTAATCGTACTATGTCATGATGCGTGTTGTGAGAGGTAGGTCATTACCTCGTGAGATTTTCTAAAGGCGATACAAGCAAAAAAATGATAAAAAATGTAATATGTAATTTTATGGTATTTAAACGTAAAAGTGTAATAAAAGTTATTTTATATGGAGTTTTGAAATGAAATTTGTTTATAATTATTGTTTAATGTTTAACAAACAAAGTATAATGATTTAGATAATCAGTTCTTAAAAAAAGTTGTTATTGTAAAAAGTTTTAGAAATGAATGTCGGTATAACTCAAGTTACCGACATCATTGAAAAGAAGAAGTTTTGAGAGTGAAAAGAAGAGAAGAGAGGGAACTTACTAGTTTAGAGAATAGAGAGGAGGTTGAGAGAACGTTTGATGGCTTCGTGGAGTCACGGGGTCGTCGGAATCGTCGTCAGAAATTGACCTAGCGCTAACTCCACTTGTACTCTTTTTTGACTTGGAAAATTTTGAGAATTTTAACAAAACATTTTAGAATGAAGAGGGCTAAGGTGTGGGGTTGTATTTATAGGGTAGAATTAGGGTTTTGAGAATTGAAAAGAGAATTAAAAATGCATTTAAATTTGGATTAATGGTGATTTTAATCTCTCTGTTAATTTACAGGGAAATCAAACTGCATGGGAGTAGTGAGTGTAACAACTCCAATTTTAGTGTACAAAAATTTGTTTAAAAGTTAATGTATACTTGGGGTATTTGCATTTACTGTGAGTACTATAAGTAATTCTTTTGCTATTTAATAGCAAGAAGGAGCCTGTAGCTCATTGGTAAGACCTTACACTGCTGAACCAAAGCACCAGAGTTCAAATCCCATCCCCCACATTAATTTTAATACTGTTTTCTTTTAAATTTTTAGAAGTCCAAGGGTCTACACGTGCATAACTCGTAAAACTCCACTTCACACTAAAAACAAACTGTTCCAGAGAGTAGATCAACCGACGACGGACTAAGCCTGACTTGACCGGATCGAGCCGCCGCCGGCGGCGACTCGGCCGGCGGAGGCAGCTCGGATGCGGAGTCGTCCAACATGAAAGTTGTGTCTCTTCAACTCCCCATCAATCCTGCATAATTTAATTTCTTGGATCGGTTCCAGAACTCTTACAAACTCCATTACACCATTTTTAATGCATTTTTAATACAAATTTCAATACAACCTTTCACCTATCCTAACCCTAGTTTTACCATATAAATATCAACCCTAAACACCCCCCTCACTCATAAACTTTGTCCAAAACTCTTAAGAAAACTCTATAGAATTTTAGTGTGCATTTGGAGTTAGCGAAGGGCGAAGCTCCGACGAAATTTCGACGACGACCCTAGGAGCTTCCGGCGACGAAACGACGTACCGGCGAATCCTACTTCCTCCTCTCCCTCTTCTCTAACCTAACAACAAGTAAGTCCCTTCTCCTTCTTCACCTTGCTATTCTAAAAACACATATATCTAAAACCCGACGGAATCGAAGTTAATCCGATTTCCGATTCGGTTCTTCCTAAAAATTCAACCTTTTCTTAAATACAAACATACCAAACCCTTACATGTTGACTATTAATCATTAACAAATATGTTGAGCAAGTTTCATGGCAATATATTTCATTTTGTAACTTTTACCACTCTTTTTCACTAAAATACCCTACTTTAAAACATCATTAAATTTGCTATACCTTTAATTAGATCACGAGATAATGACCTATCTTCTCACAACACTCATATGCAACATAGCACAATATCTTTCGGGAACATAGAATACGGGAAAAAGAAACTTTACATATAAATACCACTAACTATTAAAACCGTTTTCTATAAGATTACGTATTTTTATAAATCTTTGTAAAATGCCGCTACAACCCATTTTGGGGAACCCGAGTGGGATGGTGCAGATTATCACACATCCCTGGGCTTAGTAGTGTGAGATGCAGACCTCCTCAAGGAGCATTCGGTCTCGAGAGATTTAAAATACGAATATCTTAAAAAAATGAGATTTCTAGAAAATAATAAATTAAAATTATTTTATAATATATATATATATATGTATTATCAAAATACCTATTTTTGATATAATATAAATATTCCAACTTTTCTAAATCAAAAGGAACACTTTACATGAAAATACCATGAAACTCCATACAAGTTCAATATTACAATTAAATACCCTATATTATGAAAAATATGTTTATTCACTAGAAATGTCATAAATATAAAATCCACAACTATGAAAACTCTAAAGACGATAATAAATACATGGGGTTTATTTTGAAAATTATACAAAAGTATTTTTACATAAAACCCCCTCAAGTTCTATAAATTACCCTAACGACCCTAGTAAATATAGGTTTAAGCGGGACCAATCTCTTAGGCCTCAGGGAGCCGGAGAAGTGGGTGCTTGCCTATTTAAGGTAGACAACTTAACAACGGTGTTATCAATATGGTAATCGTATTTGAAAAAGACACAAATCCTGCCGCCTATGTGCAGCGGTTACCGATAATATCAAAATCCTAATTCAGGACTTAAATTTCTTTTCTAATTGTTCTGACTCAATCTGAGTCTCATTATAATAATTTGACTTGAATATAATTCAAGTACAATCTACAATATTACAATTCAATATGAATTCATGAATCCATATAATCAATCAGATCAAACTATTCAATTTATATTGACTGAACCGAACAATTGATATACTTTCATTTACATGATCCCCAGTTACATCCATGATTCTCCAGTTACATCCATTTATTGATATCATGGTTTCGGCAAGTCATCCAATTATATAATCTATATTACAAGACAATACAAGTTGCAATACAAACAATACAAACAAGGCATCGCGGGGTTTAAGGGGTAGATTGGTACGGAAGGTGTTAGAAGTGGTACGAGACTGTAAGATTTAAGACACCTAATCTGTATTTCCGTTGCTGTTGTACCGTGGCATAAACGGTTCCTTATACTACACGTGCCTCTAGTCTCTGGCATATAGAGACTCCTCTCGTATACACTGGCATTCTTCTGTACCAAGCTACAAATAACAGCGTTAACACTAATACAATATAATACAACTTTAAAACCTATTTTCTCTCTCTGTCTATTCTATTTCTCCCTTACCTTTGGGACTTACCGAGCGATTGTTCGCTGACGACATTCCTTCTCTTTCTTCTTTGGAATGTTGTCAGGTAATCTGGACACCCAGGAGATCGAGCCTACTAGCAAGGATTTGGATCAGCTTGCCTATGACCCAGAGCTCTAGCTTCATTGTACACATTTTTATTTCAGTACTTTTCATTTCTGTTATGCCACTGTTTAGGCATTGCTTTTATTCAGATGTATTTACTTTTTCATGCATTGTACAAAGAAATGTTAATAAATAAAGTTGCTGTTCAGTTATATCTACTGTCTTTGTCTCTTGTGCATTTTTATTTATATTGCTTAGATACGCTTAGCGTATTTACTTCAGAGTAAATACATAGCGGCCAGTCGTGCCCTTTGCCCGTACATCGGGAAGTGGGGCGCGACAGTGAGGGTAGGCCAAAGGACCGGGGTTCAGAACATGGGAGCGTTCCCAACGGGGAGGCCCGGCGGCGCCGGCCCTATTGGCCATCTCGCCGACCAACTGTATGGGTTTGGGTCTTGGATTCTTTCCACATGTCTAGGTCGGTTCATATATCATTCGGCACATGTTTGATTTTCTATGACTTTTCACTTTTACGTATATTGCACGTGTAAACTTTTGGACTTCCAAATAGTTTAAAATAAAAATCAGTAAAAATATATGTGGCTGATGAGATTCGAACACATGGGCTATGTTACAGCAGTGCAAGGTTTTACCAATGAGCTATAAGTGCTTCTTGCTGTTTATACACAAATTAAATTTATAACTTATGCTCAGACTTACAACTCTATTCTGTGCATTAATTTGAAAATTTTTGTACAATGAAGTTGGAGTCGTTACATTCTACCCTCCTTACAAAAATTTCATCATCGAAATTTACAATTATTTGAGAATTAGTTTACAAACAAGTAAGGGTATTTTGCACGCATGTCGTCCTCGCGTTCCCAGGTTGATTCTCCTGGTGAATCTTTTCTCCATATCACTCGGACCAAGTTTACTTCCTTGTTCCTAAGTGACTTTACTTTTCTGTCCAGGATTTCAATGGGTTGCTGCTCACAAGATAAATTTGTCTGTACAATGAACTCAGAGTGATCAAGGATGTGGCTGGGGTCGTTCACATATCTTCGAAGTTGGGATATGTGGAATACGTTGTGCAGTCTTTCCAATGATGGTGGAAGTGCCAAACGATATGCCACTTCTCTGACTCGTTCGAGTATGTCGAACGGTCCAATGTATCTTGGCCTGAGCTTACCCTTCTTTCCAAAGCGAATTACTCCACGGTTTGGAGAGATCTTTAAGAACACATGATCTTTCGGCTGGAACTCCAGATGTCGACGCTTTGCATCAGCCCAGTGCTTCTGTCGGTCTTGGGCTATGCGCATTCTTTCCCTGATCATGCGAACAACGTCCACAGTTGCCATGATCATCTCTGTCCAAGGAGTTCCTTATCTCCGATGTCGTCCCAACTTAATAGTGGACGACACTTTCTTCCATAGAGAGCTACAAAGGGTGCCATTCCAATACTCGCCTGATAGCTGTTGTTGTATGAAAACTCCACAAGATGTAGATGATCTTCCCATGATCCTCCGAAGTCTAACATACACGCTCTTAGCATATCTTCAAGAATCTGAATTGTTTGCTTAGACTGACCATCTGTTTGTGGATGATAAGCTGTGCTGAAGTTCAGACTCATTCCCAGGTTAGCTTGCATACTCTGCCAAAACTGCGATCGGAATCTGGTGTCACAATCGGAGATAATGCAAATTGGTACTCCATGTAATATTATGATCTCTTGCACGAGTTCATGGGTATAAGAAATAGTACACTATGAAGAGTTAAATCTTACGTAGATTCATACTTACTTCCATGTACTTCTTTGCTTGTGTCTCGGTAGATTGCCCAACTTGAAATGAGATGAAGTGAGCCGACTTTGTGAATCGATCCACAATAACCCATACCGCATCGTTACCTTCGTGCTGCGAGGAAGTGCAGTCATGAAGTCTATGGTGATGTTGTTAGGAATATGTATGCCCTAGAGACCATTATTGATGATATAGTGGATGCTTGGACATATATATAGAGGACATTCTTGCTCGACATGATACTATGCTACCAGTTTACCTTTATCTTAATATGTAGACTGGTATTTATACTGTCTGTCTCTTACATGTTGATAAAGCCCTTAGGATATGTACTTGACTACCAGGATTATGATGAGATCATACTAGTGCTCTTTTGTTTAGACAATATTGTTCCCTTTTCGTTTGTCCGCCAAAATCCGGGAAGACAAACGTCTTGCCTGAATTTGGGGGCAGATGCTATTTGGGTTTATCCATCAACCTCTCCGAAGATGCCAAGTTGATTTATGGCACCGCGTATTGGAGGTCTGAATGGATGCGGCCGTTGTAGCAGACTTCGTCAGATTCCCCTCGTTTTCAAGGGGCTTTTGATTATGGGGATGCTCTTCCCAGCAGGCGCAAGCCCCTGCAGTTAATTACGTTTTCGCATCGCGGTAACCACTTTTTCCTGCTCCAGAAGTTCTCTTCGTGGCGTGTGTGTTTGTTTTATTTTTGGTTGCCCGTGGATTGTATACGAAGACTAATTTATGTTGCCACCCGTAGGGCGTGGATTAGTCCAAATCCGTATATTCTTAGATTTAGGTTTGGGTTGATTTAAGGATCGTTAATCTCGTTCGAGATTAAGATCAACTTAAATGTTTGTTAAGGATATGTTAGTCTAATTTTAGACTTAAATCCACTCAACAACATTTTAAAATCATTCAGACCTAACAAAAGAGCATTTGGGATCCACTGTTTTAGTTTAAGAACGTTACGGTCCGTTATTAGTTTAAGGACGTTTCGGTCCATAGCTAGTTTAAGGACGTTGCGGTCTGCTGTTAGTTTAAGAACGTTTCGGTCCATAGCCAGTTTAAGGATGTTGCGGTCCGTTGTAGTTTAAGGACGTTACGGTCCATAGCTAGTTTAAGAACGTTGCGGTATATAGCTAGTTTAAGAACATTGCGGTCCGTAGATCACCATTTGGCGGTGAGGTCGTAGTTTAAGGACATTGCAGTCCATAGCTAGTTTAAGGACATTGCGGTCCATAGATCACCATTTGGTGGTGAGGTCCTACTTTAAGAACATTGCGGTCCATAGCAAGTTTAAGGACATTGCGGTCCATAGATCACCATTTGGCGGTGAGGTCGTAGTTTAAGGACATTGCGGTCCATAGCTAGTTTAAGGACATTACGGTCCATAAATCACCATTTGGTGGTGAAGTCGTAGTTTAAGGACATTGCGGTCCATAGCTAGTTTAAGGACATTGCGGTCCATAGGGATGTGCTTATGGGTTTGAGAGTGTGCCAAAGAGCTGTTGGTTGTCGGGACCCTCCAACTTTCTGACGACGTTGAAGAATTACAACAACATATATCAGAGGTGTGGAAAGATGTACCCTTGAACCAATTTCCGGATCGAAGGAAGAGATGGGATGAACATCGTTTTAGTTGCCTTATGTTAGGAGATCATTAGTCATCTTTGTGATTAGGATTGGTTTGGGGAGACCTGAGCATAGGAGGGCTCGATTGATTGGTGATCAAAAGGATTTTGGCCTCGGGAGACTTGGCTAATTTAGGCTATGGTCGGCCTCTTATAGTGTTAAACATTAATATCTGCTCGGCGCTCACGTGTTCCCACGTGAGGCTCTAAAGTAGTGTGAAACACTGAAACATGGGACGCTCACGTGTGGCACGTGAGGCGCCTGAGAATTGGGCACAGCTTTTTTGGGTTTATTCCATTTTTCTTGTATAAGTGCTAAACACTATTGGAGGTCATGTGGGATCACGTGATGCACCCCAAAAATGGGAACTGTCTTTAATTTATTCCCCTTTCCTTTTGAAAGTGCTAAGAACTATTAGGGGGTCACGTGACTCGATGTCAGTTGTTCCTTTTTGTTCCTCAGAGGTGCTCACGTGGGAACACGTGATCTGTTACGTAGCATTTGAACGCTAATGAATCATTAGGCTGTTCTTTTGTGGTTCTGAGGATTCAAGTTCTCCTTTTATTCTTTGTAGAGATTAAATTCTTTTTAAAGGGTTAAACCCTAGTTTCAGAGGAATTAAATTCTCATATATTTTATAAGAGTTAAACTCTTTTGGACTCGGTTCTTTCCCCTAGATTTTGAATCTGTATGACCAAATCTTCCCGATGAGAATTAAATTCTCAACTTGTGGGGAGATCTGCTTCTGCAGATCTTAACCATAGGAAGAACTAAGTTTTTTGAGAAGAGTTAAACTCTTGGTTCGAGAATTAAATTCTCTTTTTGTTTTGTGGGAACTCTTGGGAGGAGTTCCTCTTCTTTAGATAATTAAATTCTCTTTGTATTTTTCTTCCCCCCTCTCTCTGTGTATGTGTCTTCTCCTCTTTTTCTCCTCTCCTTACTTCTATTTATATGAGAAGAAAAAGAATCAATTTGTTAAGAAAATCCCTCATTGAGATATCATGATTGATTCCATGATTTTTTAGATCAATTGGTGAATTTTATTCACCATTGGATTTTTAATCCAAAGGCTCTCTATTTAACAGAGAAGATTTCTTGTTTATTTAGCAAGATTATGAATATCTTGTTAGTTTTAACAAGATCAGAATTTTATTCTATCATATCTTTTAGTTTAACAAGATCAGAAATATATTTTCTTAATTTAGAATTTAATTCTATCATATGGATATCTTGTTAGTTTAACATAGAATTTTATTCTTATTATATGAATGTTAGTTTAATAAGATTAGGAAAATATTTTCCTATGACAGAACTTTATTCTACCAAATGATCACTGTTGGATCTTTGATCCAAAGGTCCTCTGTTTAACAGAGAAGATCTTTCTAGTTTGAGGAAGATCAGGAAAATATTTCGCATATAGAATTTAATTCTAGAATTTGACTGGAGCATTTTAAATTGGGGTGCTCACATGCTTTGCATGTGAATAGCAAGAGAACTCATGTGTTTAACACGTGACCTCTAGTGTGGGTTTTAACCTATTCATTTTTAGCGCTCATATGCTTTAATATGAGCGCTCACGTGTTTTGCACGTAAGGCCTGTTTGGCCATTAGTTGTTTTCTTTCAGCGCTTACATGCTTTGCATATAAGCGCTCACGTGTTTAACACGTGAGGCAAAATTTTGAGGACCCCCCTTTTTAATAAGGGAACCAGTAGCTCTTGGCCGAAAATTTTGGCGGGAACAAATACCCCCCACTACTTTACCCATGTAAGTATGTTCGTGGGTGAAGTAGTGCAGAGTTATGCATAGCCATAGAATTGATAGCTTAGGAGACAAGTTTAGGGTCTTTGTAGCCTAAGACTTTTTTTTATCTTCATGAGCCATAAGTTCTCATAGGAACATTTTTTTCCTTACGAGTCGAGACGAATCGAGAAGTTCTCGCAGGAATATTGTTTTTCCTATGAGTCGAGACGTTCGAGAAGTTCTCGCAAGGACATTGTTTTCCCTACGAGTCGAGACGAATCGAGAATTTCTCACAAGGACACAAATTTCCTTACGAGTTGAGACGAATCGAGAAGTCCTCGCAAGGACACTAATTTCTTTACGAGTCAAAACGAACCAAGAAGTTCTCGTAAGGACCTTGTTTTCCCTACGAGTCGAGACAAATCGGGAAGTTCTCGCAAGGACACTAATTTCCTTACGAGTCGAGACGAACAAAGAAGTTCTCGCAAGGACACAAATTTCCTTACGAGTCGAGACGAACAGAGAAGTTCTCGTAAGGACACTAATTTCCTTACGAGTCGAGACGAACCGAGAAGTTCTCGCAAGGACACTAATTCCTTACGAGTCGAAACAAATCGAGAAGTTCTCCCAAGGACACTAATTTCCTTACGAGTCAAAACGATCCCATAGGTGTATTTTCTCCTTAAGAGTCGTGAGGACTCTTAAGTGTGTTTTCTCTTGAGAGTCGTAAGGATCTCACAAGAGAATTTTTCCTTTTACAAGTCGAGAGGACTCGTAAGTGATTGTTTCCCTCCTTGTCGATATTCGACTTTGGAGAGTGTGGCCCATGAATAGTATACAATAGTCCATCTTAGACCGACTTGCAGGGCCCCAGTGCTTAGGAAACAGGTCCTTATCCCCATTGCCTAAGGATTTTCCCTACGAGTCGAGACGAATCGAGAAGTTCTCGTAAAGACACTAATTTCCTCACAAGTCGAGACGAATCGAGAAGTTCTCGCAAGGATGTCTTAACGTCACAGTTAACTCCTGCTAATAGAAGTCCGTTAGGGTCTGTGGTACTAGGGTTTTTTACCCGTCGCACCATCGCGTTGGCCGATGTATTCCCCGATATGCAATCTTGTTGTTCGGGTAGCCCTGCGACTGTCGTGTCTCTGATCCCTTCAGGGGCTGGACAAGACGTCTTCAAGTAACCTTCCAGGTAATATTACCGTCGAAAGAGCAAGCGTTAGGGATATTCCATGTATCTTTTTACTTAAGGTTAGGCTCAGTTTGGGAGCCCCGATGAGTCATGACCTCTCCGCGCTGGAGTAGGATGATCTCCGATAGTCTTTCAGGTCTCATTTGAGTTGCCGTCAAGACCCTGAAGCTAGGGATCTTCATTTGCTTCGTTGGTTGGCATTGTGTCTGCAATATTGCGACGAATGTCGAGGAGGTCTTTGAACCGTCGAGATTTGGAACTAGGGGACTTTGCCATGGCTCCGTTTATTAATGCCGCGTCTGCATCCTGTTGGGGGGAGGAAGAACGCTATTGTTGATCTCTAGGTTGTGGATGCTGCCGTCGAGACTTGGAACTAGGGACTCTGCCATGGCTCCGAGGTAATCTCTAGGTTGTCTGTGAACCGTCGAGATTTGGAACTAGGGGACTTTGCCGTGGCTCCGAGGTAGTCTCTAGGCTGTCTGTGAACCGTCGAGATTTGGAACTAGGGGACTTTGCCGTGGATCCGAGGTAGTCTCTAGGCTGTCTGTAAACCGTCAAGATTTGGAACTAGGGGATTTTGCCATGGCTCCGTTTGTTGATTTCGTATCTGCTTCTGGTTGGAACGAGAAGGAACGTTGTTCTCCTCCGAACACAAGGACGCGACCGTGTAGGTTTTTCTTGCCTGAATTTGGGGGCAGGTGCTAATTGTTGCTATCCGTCCACCTCTCTGAAGATGCCAAGTTGATTTATGGCACCGTATATCGAAGGTTTAAACGGATGCGGCCGATGTAGCAGACTTTGTCAGATTCCGCCTCATTTTTTTGATTGTGGGGACGCTCTTCCCTGCAGGCGCAATCCCCTGCAGTTAATTACGCTACCACATTGCGGTAACCACTTTCTCCTTCTCAAGATGGTCACTTTGTGTCGTGGGTGTATGTTTTGTTTTTGGTTGCCTATGGATTGTATACGGAGACTAATTTATGTTGCCGCCCATAGGGCGTAGATTAGTCCAAATCCGTATGTTCTTAGATTTGGGTTTGGGGTTGGGTTTAAGGATGCGTTAGTCTCATTTGAGGCTAAGATCAACTTAAACGTTTGTTAAGGATACGTTAGTCTAATTTTAGATTAAGATCAACTTAACGGGATCGTTTAGATCCAACAAAAGAGCATTTGGGCTCTATTGTTTAGTTTAGGGACATTGCGGTCGATTACCAGTTTAAGGACATGGTGGTCCAACGTTAGTTTAAGGACATTACGGTCCAAGGTTAAGGACATCATAGTCCATGAGCTTAAGGACCCCACAGTCCAAGGTTAAGGACATCATAGTCCATGGGCTTAAGGACCCCACAGTCCGTAGTTTAAAGACGTCATAGTCTATAAAGTTTAAGGACATCATAGTCCATGAGTTTAAGGACCCCACAGTCCATGGAATGATTGTTTATCAGGACCCGTCACCTCTTTGAAGACGTTGAAAGATTACAACGACAAATCTCAAAGGAATGAAGAGATGTACCCTTGAACCAAAGTTGATTGGGAAATCTGTAGTCCAATTTAGGACTAAGATCAATTAATTAGATTACGAACACATGGGCTCAGTTGAATCTGAATTGAGGACTTATGGCCAACTTGGGCTAAGTCCACTTAAGTTTGAAACGTTGGCCTTTTGTTGGACTGTTGAACATTTGTCTGGGTTCAGCCCTCCTATTATTTAGCAATGCTAGACAGGGGTTTGGGGCTCTGACAACATTTTGTCTTTGGCTGAGCACTAACCATTCATTATAGCTCTGGATTTTAAGTTTCATTTGAAGGGGAAATTTGCCTCTGGAAAACTTAGCCAATTTGGGCTAAACTTGGTTTTTAAAATAATTTTAAACACTAGAGGATATTTGGCGATCACGTGTTCCTACGTGATGCGCTTAAAATAGTGTTAAACACTATGGACAAAACGCTCAAAATAGTGTTAAACACTAGATGAGGTGGTCACGTGGGGACACGTGAGGCATCTGAAGATGGGGCCAGACTTCCATTATTTTCTTCCCAGAATATTCAAATAAGTGTTAAACACTTTTAGTCTTTAAGGCCGTCACGTGTGAGCACATGATGGGCATCCATCCACTGGATATTAAAGGGATTTGTTAGGGGTCACGTGGGGACACGTGAGGGTGCCCATAAATTGGTACTGCCTTTGGATTTGTTGTCTTTTGTTTTAAGGGTCACGTGTGAACAAATGAGGCATTGCCTCCAAGTTTTTTCTTTCTCATTTTGAGAAATCTGTTTAGGGGTCACGTGGGGGCACGTGACCATGTCTTATTCGTTCTTTTCTGATCATTGAAGGAAGGGTCACATGTTGCCACGTGGCCAGGTTTACGTGCATGGATAATTCAAGTCCTTTGTTTGAGAATTAAATTCTTCGGTAGGGTTAAACCCTGATTTTGTTTTGAGGAATTAAATTCCTATGTATATGGAAGAATTAAATTCTTTAAACACAACTTTCCCTCTAAGTTTTGGATCTACATAGCAGAATCTCCCCGATGAGAATTAAATTCTCAACTTGTGGGGAGATCTGTTTCTGCAGATCTTCAAGCATGAAGAAGAACTAAGTTCTTGTTTTAAGGGTTAAACCCTGTTTCTGTTGGAGGAATTAAATTCCTAAGTATTTAGGGGAATTAAATTCCTTAAACTCATATTCTCCCTCTAAGTTTTGGATCTGCATGGCAGAATCTTCCCGATGAGAATTAAATTCTCAACTTATTGGGAGATCTGCTTTTGTAGATCTTCAACCAAAGGAAAAACCAAGTTCTTATTCAGAAGAGTTAAACTCTTAATTTGAGAATTAAATTCTCTTTGTTTTATGGAGCTTAGATCTCTTTCCCTTTTCTCACCTAGGGTTTCTTTTTTCTTCTGAAGAAATCTTCTTTTCTTTCTGGAGAATTAAATTCTCTTCATTTCTCTCTCTTTCTATTGTATTTTCAAAAAAAAATTCCAAGGATCCTTCTCTTCTCTTCTCTTCTTCGCTCCTATTTATAGGAGAAAGAAAAGAATCAGTTTGTTTAGTCAATCTTTCATTGAAAAATTTTAATTGATTTCGTAACCAACATGATCTTTTAGATCACTCAGTGAATTTTATTCACCATTGGATTTTTTAATCCAAAAGATATTCTGTTTTTTATTCTTGGTGAATTTCAGAGAAATCTTTCCTTGTATAGAATCTTTCTATAAATTGGTGATTTTTAATCACCATTGGATTTTTAATCCAACGGTGCTCCACTTTACAGAGCACAATCTTTTTTGTTTGGAAAGATTTAGAAAGATATTTTTCCAGTTAAGGTTCTCGATTCCCTCTTAATTAGAATTTAATTCTGTAACAACTCTATTTTTAATGTACAAAAAATTGATTTAAATTCAATGTATACTTGGAGTATTTATTACAGCTGATATCTCTTTAAGTATTTATTTCACTCCATAATTACAAGAAGGAGCTTGTAGGTCATTGGTAATACCTTGCACTGCTGAACCAAGCCACCAGAGTTCAAATCCCATGCCCCACATTATTTTTTATATTATTTTGTTTTAATTTTTTTGGAAAGTCAACAGTCAAACAGCCATAACTCACAAAATTTATACTGAACATAAAAAAACTAAATACACCAAAATTACCCCCATGAGTTTCCCCACCCAGAGGTACCCCGACTCGGCCGAGTCGTCAACACGGAATTTCTCCGTGTTGACCTGGTCATCCCCCCTGCATACTTTATTTTCTTTGATCGGTTACCAGATTCTCAATAAATCACTTTTATTCCAAAATTTAATGATTTTTAATGTTTTTTTTAATATATTTTTAATTAAAACCCTAACCTTAGCCTAGCCCTATATAAACACCCCTACCCTCTACCCTTCCACCCTACATTCCTAAGTCCACTCTCTAAAAATTTCAAGAGAACTCGGTACGTTAAAAAAAGAGCGAAAGGCGAAGCGCTGCCGAAATCGACGACGAATTCCGGCGATCGTACTAGGACCCTTCACGACGTTTCGACGCACCGACAACCCACTACCTTCCTAGCACTCTCTAGCTCGCCCAATACCGTAAGTCCCACTCTTTCTATCTTTCTATTCTTTCATAAAATACGACTTTTTAAAACCCGACGGAAATCGGAACAAACCGATTTCCGATTCGGTTTTTCTATCAAAACTCACTTGTCACTAATTCCATAATGCTTAAACATATTCATGTTGACTACTAATTACTTAAAAATCAATTTGGATAAAGTTTCTCGCATGAAATGATAACTTTTGTAAATACCGTATTTTCGCACTTAAATACCACCATGTTTAGTTTATCTCATTTAACCCTTTAACATTGCTATACCTTAAAATAGATCACGAGGTAATGACCTACCTCCACACACACGCAAATACAACCCTAATTGATATCATCAAAACTTAGAATATGATAATACAAGACTTTACATTAAAATACAATTTTCTTTATAAACCTTTTCTGAAAGTTCTAAGTTGTATACAATTTTAAAACAAAATCTTTTAATAGGAAATACGATATGTCCTGGACATCGATCGTTTATCTAAACCTGATTTTGTGGTGTCTAGGCTAGGCAAGTGAGCTTAGGTAACTTTAAAAGGCCCGTCTCACGATTCGTGAGCGGATCCCTCCTTCCTCACTTGTACTTACCTGGCCACAATTGGCGGTGAAGAGGCGATTTGAGACTTCCAATGACGTGTCGTTTAGACCATTTAGAAATAGGCTAGTTGGCTTAGGAAACCCTAGAATCTAAAATACGGAAATTTACACCCTTTTACAAATAAATACCTTATTTTTTATAAAACCGTTTTCTAAATGATTAGTAATTATTAAATCTTTGCAAAGCGCCACTACAACCCACACTTGGGGAACTCGTTAGGGATAGTACGGTTTATCGTGCATCCTCGAGCTTAGTAGTGCGAGATTCAGACCTCCGCAAGGAGCATTCGGTCTCGAAAGGTTTAAAATACGACATTTAAGAAAAATGAGAGTTTTGGAAAATAAAATATTTATATAAAATTATTCTTGTATAAACATATGTATATTTATCATTTAAACACCTATTTTATTATAAGATAAAGTTTCCACCTTTTCCTAAAAATTACAAGATTAAAAGTTACATTAAAATACCATGAATTTCAAATAAATCAATATTACAAATTAATGCCTTTATTTATGAAATTAGGATATTTTCACTAGAAATATCACAAAATAAATCACACTCATTATAACTATAAAGACAAATAATAAATACGTGAGGCGTATCTTGAAAACTATACAAAAGTATTTTTACATAAAACCCCCTCAAGCTTTATAAATTACAATAAGGACCCTAACAAATATAGAACCTCGACTTACATTTCTTTTGGTCTGACTCGGGTTTGAGTCTGATTATTTCTGACTTGAATATGATTCAAGTCAATCTACATTCTTTAATATTCCAACTCAATATGAACACATGAATCCCAGAATCCAGTTAACAATCTATACATCTTGACTGAACCAAACCATGGATATACATCCATTATTTCGTTATTCCATTTACCTGATTATGCAGTTACAATATGTTTACTGATATCATGGTTTTGGTCAGTCATCCAACTTACATAATACAATACAACAATACTATCAAAACACTACGGGGTTTAAGGGGTAGATTGGTACGGAAGGTGTTAAAGGTGGCCCGAGGTGGTCAGATTAAGACACCTAACCTATATTCCGTTGCTGTTGTACCGTGGCTTAACGGTTCCTTGTACATTCCGTTTGCCCTGGTCTCTAGCATATAGAGACCCCTCTCGTATACACTGGCATTTTTCTGTACCAAGCTACAAACAACAGCGTTAACATAATATTCTACAATATTTTACACTCTCTTTAGAAAATACCTCTTATTCTGTCTTTGCTTATCTTTAGGACTTACCGAGCGACCTGTTCGCTGACGACATTCTATTTCTTTCTTCTTTGAATGTCGTCAGGTGTTTTGGACCCAGCAGAGATGAGCCCACCGGTGAAGACTTGGAGCAGTTCCACGAAGACCCCGAGCTCTAGATATTGTACCTTGTTCTATTCAGTATTTTCATTTCCTGTTATGCCACTGTTTAGGCATCGCTTTTCATTTCAGTTGTATTTACTTTTCATGCATTGTATAAAAGAATGTTATTAATTAATTTGCTGTTATTTCTATATCTCTTGTCTCTTGTGATTTACTTTTATATTGCTTAGATACGCTTAGCGTACGTACTTCTGAGTACATACGTAGCGGATCTCGTCGCGTCTCCTTCGCCGTACACTGGGAAGCGGGGCGTGACAGGTTTTGTTGGTGGCCCATGCAGGTCAGAGCTGTATGGATCCCTATCATGCAGTTCTGGTCTGCGTGAACAATCTAAGCAATATAACACAAGAACCAGCAACTAAAATATTCTTTACAATTCATGTTTCTTGAATCTTACAAATTTCTATTCCTTGAATCTTATCATTTCATGTATTTGAATCTGTCCTAACCCAAATTTTTCTTCAAGATTATGGATTGCCCGAACAACACCAGCACCAATGTCAACAACACACCTCCAGCACTACCTCTCGCACCAGCTGTTCCTACACCACCCACTGAGCAAACAGTGCTACTTGAAGCGATTCGCAGCCTTCTCGAGGGACAACAACAACTCCTGAACCGTCCTGAGACCGACGCACCAGGGGTAAAGCAATTCAGGGTTTTGCACCCTAAGCAGTTCTCTGGTAAAGGAAGTCCTCTTGAAGCGGAAGAATGGGCACAAAGCATCGAAGACGATCTGGCAGCAGCTCAAGTGCCAGACATCGCTTGGGTCCGTGTAGCAAAACTACAGCTCACGGATAATGCTCGCAACTGGTGGAAGGCGGAAGAAAGCCGTCTGGTACAGCCGATTGAATGGAAGACTTTTCGCGAGAAGTTCGACGCGAAATATTTCCCTGTGTCTGCCAGGTTTGCAATGGAGCAGCAGTTCATTCATCTACAACAGGGTTCAATGTGGGACAAATCAGTAGATGAATACGATACTGAATTCACCATGTTAAGCCGGTAAGATATGTCACAATAGTTCATTTTTTTTAAATATCACATACTACACAGCTAACACAATCTTTAAACAGATTCGCGGCACACCTGATACCGACGGACGATATCAGAGCCCGTCGCTTTCAACAAGGACTGGACACGGAGATTTAGGCTGCTCTAGCCACAGGAAAGTTTTTGACTCATGAGGATGCTCTAGAAGCTGCCCGCAGCTATGAGGCAGTAATAAAAGCAAGGGGCAGACCTCAGTCTGCAGGAGTCAAACGCCCTGCCAACCAGATGGCAGGTGGAGCCTCGTCCAGGCCACCTTTCATGCCAAGGCGACCCGGAGTACCAACCCATCGTCCCAGCCCAGCCTTTTGCACCTACTGCAAGAGAACTGGATATATGATGAAGGACTGCCGTCGAGCCAACCGCCTTTGCTTAGTCTGCGGCTCAGCTACTCACGATATTGGGTCTTGTCCCCAAAGAAAAAACCCAGTTGCTGCATCCTGGCCAGCAATTACCTATCCGCAGCGACCAGCTCTTCAGGCACCTGCTCCCAGACCTGCACTACCTGCACCACCCAGGGGACCACAAGCTGCACCACCTCCTCGTCAGTTCCATCAAGCTCAAAGGAACGTTCCGAGGAATGCTCCTCAGGCCAGGAGGAATGTACCAAGGCGCCAGGCTTTCACGATATCTATGGAAGAAGCTGAGGCCACTGGCAAAGTCATCACCGGTAAACTTTTCTTTTCAAACTTTGCTTTTCTATCCTGCTACTTAGTTACATATTTCCTATACCTAAAACAAATCCCACATACCTTAGGTACAATCTTACTATCCTCAATCCTTGCACTTGCACTTTTTGATACTGGAGCATCACATTGCTTTATGTCGCAACGGTTTGTCCGAACCCATGCGATACCAGTTTCACCGCTTGTATCCAGCTGGAATGTCAGTTCCGGAAATGGCGTTCTAAAGGCAACTATGGGATACAGCATGTGTCCAGTCGTCGTCTGCAGTCGAGAGTTTTATGCTAACTTCAAGGTGCTGGACATACCAAACTTCGATGTGGTTCTAGGAATGGATTGGCTTGGAACTTTTTATGCTACCATTGACTGTCGTAAAAGGAGGGTAGTATTCGAGATCCCAGACCATCCGGTCTTCTATTTCAAAAGCGGAGACCGTACACTGGAGCCAAGTACCTACAAAGCAAAGCCAAGAGAAGCAGTAGTTGCAGCAGCTCAAGCGGAGGAAGAATTAAGACCAGATGTGGTTCGAGAATTCGACGATGTATTTCCTGACGATATATCAGGTTTGCCTCCCGATCGAGCTCTTGAATTCAGTATTGATTTAGTACCAGGAGCACAACCGGTGATCAAAGCACCCTATCGTTTAAGTCCGGAAGGTTTGAAGGAAGTCCGAACACAGTTGGACGAATTACCGGCAAAAGGATGGATTCGTCCCAGCACTTCAAGTTGGGGATCACCTGTACTACTTGTGAAGAAGAAGGAAGGTTCATACAGAATGTGCATCGATTACAGAGCCTTAAACGAAGTCACTATAAAGAACAAGTATCCACTCCCGCGCATCGACGATTTATTCGATCAGCTAAGTGGATCTTGTGTTTTCTCTAAACTAGATCTTCGTTCAGGTTATCATCAAGTGAAGGTCAAGGAAGCTGATATTCACAAAACAACTTTCAGAACTCGCTATGGACATTACAAATTTCTAGTGATGCCATTTGGAGTGACCAACGCACCTGCAATCTTCATGAACCTTATGAATCAAGTTTTCCGGGAGTACTTAGACAGGTTTGTTGTCATTTTCATCGACGACATCCTGGTGTATTCTAAGAGTCGAAAAGAGCATGCAGAACATCTACGAATTGTCCTGGAAACTCTTCGACAACATCAGCTTTATGCCAAGCACAGCAAGTGCGAGTTTTGGCTAAATCAAGTTGGTTTTCTTGGACATATCGTATCAGGAGAAGGAATCTCTATGGATCCAGCGAAAGTTTCAGCAGTTAGCGAATGGCCTACACCAAAGTCAGTGAAGGATATTCAAAGTTTCTTGGGTTTAGCTGGATATTACAGAAGGTTTATTGAAGGCTTTTCGAAGATAGCAACGCCCCTGACCAAGCTCACACGTAAAGATGAAGAATTTGTGTGGTCAGAAGCATGCGAACAAGCTTTCGTAGAACTCAAGTCAAGGTTGACATCAACACCTATTCTCGTCATACCGGATCAATCTTGAGGATTCGAAATGCATTGCGATGCATCCGGTAAGGGATTAGGATGTGTTCTATATCAGCACGGTAAGCTTGTGGCTTATGCTTCAGGACAGCTGAAGATTCATGAGCGCAATTATCCGACGCATGATTTGGAGTTGGCAGCCGTCATCTTTGCTCTCAAGATTTGGCGTCATTACCTACTTGGTGAACGAGTGAACATCTACACAGATCATAAGAGCTTAAAGTATGTGTTTACTCAGAAGGAGTTGAATATGCGGCAGAGAAGATGGCTAGAACTCATGGCGGACTTTGACATCAACTTGCAATATCACCCAGGGAAGGTGAATGTAGTACCTGATGCTCTTAGTCGCCAACCATTAGCAATGAATCTCACCGCTCAGTGGAAGCTTCGACAAGACTTGCATCAGATGGAGATTGAAGTAGTCATGCCAGGTAATGCTTCAAGTTTGATGAATTTACAAGTTCAATCAATCATTGTCAATCAGATCAAAGCAGCTCAAGCCAGCGATGCTAAGTTGCAAAAGATCAAAGAACAAGTGGAGAATGGACTCAGAACAGATTTCATCATCCATGAAGACGGATCTTTGAGATACGGCAGCAGATTGTGTGTACCAAAAGGTCCTGTTCGGGAAGAGTTAATGAAAGAAGCTCACAGCTCTCCCTATTCAGTACATCCTGGAGGTACCAAAATATACAAAGATCTACGTCAGAATTATTGGTGGCATGGAATGAAGCGTGAAGTAGCCAGAAGCGTCGCAAAATGCTTGGTGTGTCAGCAAGTAAAGGCTGAACATCACAGGACTGCTGGATTACTTCAACCGTTACTAATCCCAGAATGGAAGTGGCAACACATCACGATGGACTTTGTGACTGCTCTTCCTCGCAGCACAAAGGGTAACGGTGCCATATGGGTCATTGTGGATCGACTCACAAAGTCGGCTAACTTCATCCCATTTCGAGTTGGCCAATCAACTGAGACACTAGCGAAGAAGTACATGGAGGTAATAATCTAATTTAGATTTAAAACTCTTCATAATATACTATCTCTGATACCCATGAACTCATACATGAAATTGTGAGACTTCATGGAGTACCGGTCTGCATTGTCTCCGATCGTGACACCAGGTTCCGATCGCAATTTTGGCAGAGTCTGCAAGCAAGCTTGGGAACAAGTCTGAACTTCAGCACGGCTTATCATCCATAAACAGATGGTCAGTCGGAACGAACTATTCAGATCTTGGAAGATATGTTCAGAGCATGTATGCTAGACTTCAAAGGATCGTGGGAAGATCACCTACATCTTGTGGAGTTTTCGTATAACAACAGCTACCAAGCAATCATAGGAATGTCACCTTTTGCAGCATTGTATAGAAGGAAGTGTCGATCACCCTTAAGTTAGGACGACATCGGAGATAGGGAACTTCTTGGACCAGAGATGATAGTAGCGACTGTTGATGTGGTTCGTACTATCAGGGAAAGGATGCGTATAGCCTAAGATCGACAGAAGCACTGGGCTGATGCAAAGAGACGACACTTAGAGTTCCAGCCAGGAGATCACGTATTCCTGAAAATATCTCCGAACCGCGGAGTGATCCGATTTGGAAGACGGGGTAAGTTGAGTCTGAGATACTTTGGACCGTTCGACATACTCGAACGAGTCGGTGAAGTGGCATACCGTTTAGCGCTTCCACCCTCATTGGAAGGAGTGCATAATGTGTTTCACATATCCCAACTCAGAAAGTATGTGAGTGACCCCAGCCATGTTCTCGATCATTCCGAGCTCACTTTACAGCCCGACTTGTCTTGTGAGCAACAGCCTGTGGAGATCCTGGACAGGAAAGTGAAGACACTTCGGAACAAGGAAGTTAACTTGGTTCGAGTAATGTGGAGGAAAGACACTCCAGGAGAGTCCACTTGGGAAAGGGAGGATGAAATGCGTACTAGATATCCACACCTCTTTGTAAACTAGTCCTCAAATAAAAGTTGTAAATTTCGAGGACGAAATTTTTGTAAGGAGGGTAGACTGTAACAACTCTATTTTTAATGTACAAAGAATTGATTTAAATTCAATGTATACTTGGAGTATTTATTACAGCTGATATCTCTTTAAGTATTTATTTCACTCCATAATTACAAGAAGGAGCTTGTAGCTCATTGGTAATACCTTGCACTGCTGAACCAAGCCACCAGAGTTCAAATCCTATGCCCTATATTATTTTTTATATTATTTTGTTTTAATTTTTTTGGAAAGTCAACAGTCAAACAGCCATAACTCACAAAATTTATACTGAAAATAAAAAAACTAAATACACCAAAATTCCCCCCATGAGTTTCCTCACCCAGAGGTACCCCGAGTCGGCCGAGTCGGCCGGCGGACCGGCCAACTCGGCCGGCGCCGCCGGCCGGACTCGGCCGGACGGCCGAGTCGTCAACACGGAATTTCTCCGTGTTGACCTGGTCATCCCCCCTGCATACTTTATTTTCTTTGATCGGTTACCAGATTCTCAATAAATCACTTTTATTCCAAAATTTAATGATTTTTAATGTTTTTTTAAATATATTTTTATATTTTTTTAATTAAAATCCTAACCCTAGCCTAGTCCTATATAAACACCCCTACCCTCTACCCTTCCACCATACATTCCTAAGTCCACTCTCTAAAAATTTTAAGAGAACTCGGTACGTTAGAAAAAGAGCGAAAGGCGAAGCGCTGCCGAAATCGACGACGAATTCCGGTGATCGTACTAGGACTCTTCACGACGTTTCGACGCACCGACAACCCACTACCTTCCTAGCACTCTATAGCTCGTCCAATACCGTAAGTCCCACTCTTTCTATCTTTCTATTCTTTCATAAAATACGACTTTTTAAAACTCGACGGAAATCGGAACAAACCGATTTCCGATTCGGTTTTTCTATCAAAACTCACTTGTCACTAATTCCATAATGCTTAAACATATTCATGTTGACTACTAATCACTTAAAAATCAATTTGGATAAAATTTCTCACATGAAATGATAACTTTTGCAAATACCGTATTTTCGCACTTAAATACCACCATGTTTAGTTTATCTCATTTAACCCTTTAACATTGCTATACCTTAAAATAGATCACGAGGTAATGACCTACCTCCACACACACGCAAATACAACCCTAATTGATATCATCAAAACTTAGAATATGATAATACAAGACTTTACATTAAAATACCATTTTCTCTATAAACCTTTTGTGAAAGTTCTAAGTTGTATACAATTTTAAAACAAAATCTTTTAATAGGAAATACGATATGTCATGGACATCGATCGTTTATCTAAACTTGACTTTGTGGTGTCTAGGCTAGGCAAGTGAGCTTAGGTAACTTTAAAAGGCCCGTCTCACGATTCGTGAGCGGATCCCTCCTTCCTCACTTGTACTTACCTGGCCACAATTGGCGGTGAAGAGGCGATTTGAGGCTTCCAATGACGTGTCGTTTAGACCATTTAGAAATAGGCTAGTTGGCTTAGGAAACCCTAGAATCTAAAATACGGAAATTTACACCCTTTTACAAATAAATACCTTATTTTTTATAAAACCGTTTTCTAAATGATTAGTAATTATTAAATCTTTGCAAAGCGCCACTACAACCCACACTTGGGGAACTCATTAGGGATAGTATGGTTTATCGTGCACCCTCGAGCTTAGTAGTGCGAGATTCAGACCTCCGCAAGGAGCATTCGGTCTCGAAAGGTTTAAAATACGACATTTAAGAAAAATGAGATTTTTGGAAAATAAAATATTTATATAAAATTATTCTTGTATAAACATATGTATATTTATCATTTAAACACCTATTTTATTATAAGATAAAGTTTCCACATTTTCCTAAAAATTACAAGATTAAAAGTTACATTAAAATATCATGAATTTCAAATAAATCAATATTACAAATTAATGCCTTTGTTTATGAAATTAGGATATTTTCACTAGAAATATCACAAAATAAATCACACTCATTATAACTATAAAGACAAATAATAAATACATGAGGCGTATCTTGAAAACTATACAAAAGTATTTTTACATAAAACCCCCTCGAGCTTTATAAATTACAATAAGGACCCTGACAAATATAGAACCTCGACTTACATTTCTTTTGGTCTGACTCGGGTTTGAGTCTGATTATTTCTGACTTGAATATGATTCAAGTCAATCTACATTCTTTAATATTCCAACTCAATATGAACACATGAATCCCAGAATCCAGTTAACAATCTATACAACTTGACTGAACTAAACCATGGATATACATCCATTATTCCGTTATTCCATTTACCTGATTTTGCAGTTACAATATGTTTACTGATATCATAGTTTTGGTCAGTCATCCAACTTACATAATACAATACAACAATAATATCAAAACACTACGGGGTTTAAGGGGTAGATTGGTACGGAAGGTGTTAAAGGTGGCACGAGGTGGTCAGATTAAGACACCTAACCTATATTCCGTTGCTATTGTACCGTGGCTTAACGGTTCCTTGTACATTCCGTTTGCCCTGGTCTCTAGCATATAGAGACCCTTCTCGTATACACTGGCATTCTTCTGTACCAAGCTACAAACAACAGCGTTAACACAATATTCTACAATATTTTACAATCTCTTTAGAAAATACCTCTTATTCTGTCTTTGCTTATCTTTGGGACTTACCGAGCGACCTGTTCGCTGCCGACATTCTATTTCTTTCTTCTTTGAATGTCGTCAGGTGTTTTGGACCCAGCAGAGATCGAGCCCACCGGTGAAGACTTGGAGCAGTTCCATGAAGACCCCGAGCTCTAGATATTGTACCTTGTTCTATTCAGTATTTTCATTTCCTGTTATGCCACTGTTTAGGCATCGCTTTTCATTTCAGTTGTATTTACTTTTCATGCATTGTATAAAAGAATGTTATTAATAAAGTTGCTGTTATTTCTATATCTCTTGTCTCTTGTGATTTACTTTTATATTGCTTAGATACGCTTAGCGTATGTACTTCTGAGTACATACGTAGCGGACCCCGTCGCGTCTCCTTCGCCGTACACTGGGAAGCGGGGCGTGACAAATTCTATTAGTTCAGAAGGTTTAGGAGCCTATCACGTGTTGGCACGTGACCCCCCTGATTAAACATTTTTACCAGAATTTAATTCTGTTGTTTCAAAGAACTAAGGAATCAGCACGTGACCCTTGGTCACGTGTAGACACGTGACGCCCCATTGGGATCTTTCCTCATTATTTTATTATACTTTTAATTCTTTTCAGTGGATTTAAAGGCCCATCACGTGTGGGCACGTGACTCCTGTTGATTAGAATTTAATTCTATTATAACAGAGTCCCCAGGAAACCATCACGTGTCAGCATATGACCCTTGGTCACGTGTGAGAACGTGATGCTTCATTGGGGTTTTTCCTGATATTTTTATGAGGGAATAAACACCGTTGTTGATTTCTAGGCTGTAGATGTAGCCATCGAGATCTGGCTTCTCTTTGACGAAGCCTGGTGGGACAATGTGGTTCCCTTTTTATTTGTGCCCATGGATTGTATACAGGGGTCGACGTGATCTCACCTGCAGGGCAAAAGTTTCATTTCATTTTTTATTTTTTTCCACGATGCTCTATCATTTCATCTTTTTATATCGCGAAAGTCGCGATTGCCCAATCGTTTCGGCTATTTTTTCGCGGTGCCCAATCATTTCGGCTGTTTTTTCTTTTTCTTTACTCGCTACTTTTTATTGCGAGTTTCCCAATCATTTCAGCTATTTTTATATGCATATATTTTACTCGCTGATTTTTGTTGCGAGTTGCCCTATCATTTCGGCTATTTCATATGCATTTTTGGGTCGCTGATTTTTTTTGCTGCGAGTATGGAACTTGAGATCTGACACCAATTTTGGCATCAGCATCGCTGCGACTGGAATATTGCCAGGAGTGAATCATCATTTGCCATGAAAGGGCTCGGGATTTGATATCAATCTTAGGCATCAACATCGCTACCACTGGGATATTGTCATGAGCGAATCATCATTTACCTTTGTCTATTCAAACAAAGATGGCTTAGTAAACAGGGTTAGGATCTTGTCGCCTAAGGATTTTGACTTCATGAGCCGGTCTCATAAAGTTGTTTCTCCTTATGAGTCGTGAGGATCTCGTAGGTGTATTTTCTTTTTAGGAGTCGTGAGGATTCTCAAGTGTGTGTTCTCTTATAAGTAGTAAAGATCTTACAAGAGCGTTTTCTCCTTATAAGTCAAGAGGACTTAAAAGTATCGTTCGCCACATGAGGACATTTCACGCCATTGGTGGAACTTGGTAGGGAAAACATTTATTTGTGCCCGTGGATTGTATACAAGGGTCAATATTGAACCGCTTGTAGGGCAATTTGGGGAATGTGATGGCTTAAGAACAGGTTCAGATCTCTGTAACTTAAGGCTTTTGAATCCTATGAGCCGTGAGAGTCTCATAGGGGTGAATTCTCCTTACGAGTCCTGAGGATCTCGTAAGTGTAATTTCTACTTAGGAATCGTGGGGATCCCTAAGTGTGTTGCTCCCTTGTGAGTTGTAAGGATCTCACGCAAGTGTTTTCTCCTTACCGGGTCGAGAGGACCTTACGGGTGTTTTTATTTTAACGAGATTGCGCCCTTTCGGTTTTTTACAAGCTCGCCGGTAGCCCTGCTGTATTTACTTACGGAGCCCTTTCGGGTTTTCATCCGCGCCCATTTCGCTTGTGGACGTACCCTTTTTTTGAATGAAACTCTCGTGGGATTTGAGTTGCGGTCCTCACCGCTGGGACTCATGGACTTTTATTCCACTATCGCTGTGTTTGAGGCAATGTTGTTAGTTTAGGGACATCTCGGTCCGATGTTAGTTTAAGGACATCTCGGTCCATTGTTAGTTTAAGGACATCTCGGTCCACCGGGCGTGCCAGAATCTGTTTACCATCGAAATCTGGGAAGACAAATGTTTTGCCTGAATTTGGGGGCAGATACTATTTGGGTTTATCTGTCAACCTCTTCGAATATACCAAGTTGATTTATGGCACCGCGTATCGGAGGTCTGGACGGATGCGGCCGTTGTAGCAGACTTCGTCAGATTTTCCCTCATTTGCGAGGTTTTTTTTATTATGGGGACGCTCTTCCCTGCAGGCGCAAGCCCCTGCAGTTAATTACATTACCGTATCACGGTAACCACTTTCTCCTGCTCCAGAAGTTCACTTCGTGTCGTGTGTGTTTGTTTTATTTTTGGTTGCCCGTAGATTGTATACGGAGACTAATTTATGTTGCCGCCTGTAGGGCGTGGATTAGTTCAAATCTGTATATTCTTAGATTTGGGTTTGGGTTGATTTAAGGATCGTTAATCTCATTCGAGATTAAGATCAACTTAAATATTTGTTAAGGATACGTTAGTCTAATTTTAGACTAAGATCTACTCAACAGGATTTTGGGATCATTCAGACCCAACAAAAGAGCATTTGGGCTCCATTGTTTTAGTTTAAGGATGTTACGGTCTGTTGTTAGTTTAAGAACGTTTCGGTTCATAGCTAGTTTAAGGACGTTGCGGTCCGTTGTTAGTTTAAGGACGTTTCGGTCCATATCTAGTTAAGGACGTTGCGGTCCGTTATAGTTTAAAGACGTTACGGTCCATAGCTAGTTTAAGGACGTTGCGGTTCATAGCTAGTTTAAGGACATTGCGGTCCGTAGATCACCATTTGGTGGTGATGTTGTAGTTTAAAGACATTGCGGTCCATAGATCACCATTTGGCGGTGTGGTCGTAGTTTAAGGACATTGCGATTCATAGCTAGTTTAAGAACATTGCGGTCCATAGATCGTCATTTGGCGGTGAGGTCGTAGTTTAAGGACATTGCGGTCCATAGCTAGTTTAAGAACATTGCGGTCCTTAGATCACCATTTGGCGGTGAAGTCGTAGTTTTAGGACATTGCGGTCCATAGCTAGTTTAAGGACATTGCGGTCCATAGATCACCATTTGGCAGTGAAGTCGTAGTTTAAGGATATTGCGGTCCATAGCTAGTTTAAGGACATTGCGGTCCATTGTTAGTTTTAAGGACATCTAGGTCTATTGTTAGTTTAAGAATATCTCGGTCCATTGTTAGTTTTAAGGACATCTCGGTCCATAGAGATTTTGAGGCGAGGTTTCGCCGGACACTACTTATAGAGTTCGGACTCAGGAAGACAGCGAGCGGACACGAGCGTCGTCATCCATCATTAACCTGAGCTGTGACTTGTCAAGCGTAGTATTTATTAAGGAACCGATTATTTATTTGCCGGAAGGGTCTCTCACCATGCATATCCCTGAGTAAGTAGGCCCCACCTTCGTAGACCTTGTCTATGATGTACGGACCCTCGTAGTTTGGCTCGAATTTCCCCCGTTTAGCACGATTAGGGATCATAGGTCTTTTTACGACTAGCACGAGTTCGCCTTGGCGAAATGTTCTCGGCTTAGTCAATCTTTCGTATGAGTGCGCCATCCTTGCTTTATAAGCTTCCAAGTTTTGCTGCGCCATGAGACGAGTTTCATCGAGAGAATCGAGCTCCTCAAGCCGAAGATGGGCATTTTCCTCGTCTGTCAGCTCATAACGAACTGCTACTCGTAGAGAGGGTAGCTCTATCTCCAAGGGAAGTACTGCTTCCGTGCCGAATACCAACACAAATGGAGTTGTATTCGTGGCCATTTTGAACGTGGTTCGATACGCCCAGAGAGCTTCATGCAGTATCTCGTGCCAGTCTTTTCTGTTTCTGGACACTGTTTTCTTTATGATCTTCATCAAGGTCTTGTTGAAAGCCTCAGCTAGACCGTTAGCTCGGGGATTATAGACTGAAGAGTATCTCCAATCTATATTATGCTGCTGTGCGATGCGGCTGATTTATGGCTTCTGTAGGCTGGCCCATTATCGGAGATAATCCATCGTGGAGTGCCGAACCGGTAGAGGATATGTGTCCTGAAGAAATGGAGGATGTTCTTTAGCGAGCTTGGCTAACGCATCCACCTTGCTATTTTCCGCACGCGGTATGCTTTTCAGGGTGTAGGAAGGGATTTGCATCAGCAATTGCTGCACTCTCTCGCCATATTTTACCAACTTAGGTTTACACATTTGATAGTCTCCATTTACTTGGCTGACGACCAGCTGGGAGTCTCCATATATGAGGAGGTTTTTGATCCCCATGTCAACAGCGATCTCAAGACCCGCTATAAAAGCTTCATATTCCGCTTCGTTGTTTGTTCTTGGTTCCGTTAGGGAAAGGGCAAAACGCATTATCCCTCCTTGCGGAGTCACGAAGATAAGGCCCACCCCGGCTTTAATCATGGGGGTGTTTTGCTTTCGCTTCTTCAAGGAGGACGCTCCATCGAAGTAGAGTTCCCATCGGGTATCACTCCCTTCTTTTTCCCCGTCAATTGCGTCAAACGCGTGTTCGTCCGGCAACTCGCAGTTCAAGGGAGAGTCGGCGAGTATCGGATGCTCTGCGAGAAAGTCGGCAATGGCCTGGCCTTTTATTGCCTTGAGGGGTCGATATACTATCGAGAACTCCATCAAGAGGAGGGTCCATTTGGCAAGCCTTCCCGTTAACATGGCTCTTGACATCAAATACTTGAGAGGATCCACCTTTGATATGAGATGGACATCATGTGCCAGGGCATAATGTCGAAGCTTCGTTATCGTGAAGATTAGCGCCAGGCAATACTTTTCGATGGGGGAGTAGTTGTTTTCTGCCCCCAGAAGAACTCGACTCAAATAGTAGAGAGCTCTCTCTTTCCCTTGGTCGTTCTCTTGTGCCCATAGCGCGTCTAAAGAACCCTCAAGGGTTGTTGTGTATAGGATGAGGGGCTTTCCTTTAACCGGAGCGGTCAGTACCAGCGGATTCTGCAGGTATTGCTTGATTTTGTCCCATGCACTTTGGCATTTCTGATTCCAGACGAACGGGGTCCCCTTCTTCATTAGATGGTTGTAGGGACGACATTTGCCGGAGAGGTTGACTTTGGAGTTTGACGCCTGTTTAGGCATCTATATCGCTACAGCATGAGATATTGCCAGGAGCGACTCATTATTTGCCTTGAGAGGACTCAGAATTTGCTACCGATTTAGGCATCAGCGTCGCTACAACTGGAATAGTGCCAGGAGAGAATCATCATTTTTCCCTGTCGATTTGGACAAAGGTGGCTTAGTAGACATGGTTAGGATCCTGTCGACTAAGACTTTGACTTTATGAGCCGTAAGGGTCTCATAAAGATTTTTCTCCCTATGAGTCGTGAGGATCTCGTAGGTGTATTTTCTCCTTAAGAATTGTGGGGATTCCTAAGTGATGTCTTCTTTTGTAAGTTGTAAGGATCTTACAAGTGTGTTTTCTCCTTATAAGTCGAGATGACTTACAAGTGTTATTCACCATATGGGGACATTTCTTGCCATTTGTAGAACAAGAAATATTTATTCGTGCCCATAGATTGTATACAAGGGTTAATATGGACCGCCTGTAGGGCAATTTGAGGGATATGACGGCTTAAGAATAGGTCTAGATCCCTGTAACTTAAGGATTTTGAATCCTATGAGCCGCGAGGGTCTCACAGGGGGGATTCTCCTCACGAGTCATGAGAATCTCGTAAGTGTATTTATTTTAACGAGGTTACGCCCTTCCGGGTTTTCACAAGCTCGCCGTCATTCCTACTGTTTTTACTCACGGCGCCCTTTCGGGTTTTCATCCGTGCCCATCTTGCTTGTGAACGTACCGTTTTTTTATTTTTATTTATTATTTTTTTGAGCGGGGTGTTCCACTAGATTGTAGGACCTGTTTGTAGGCCCCTTAATATCCTTCCTGTCCTTTGAGAAGAAAGGACCATTCTATATAGAGATTTTTCCGCCAGTAAGAAATATGCCCCCTGTGTATATCTCGGGGGGAACGGGTACCCATACTGTCTCTATTTTGGCGACAGGTTGCTTTAGAGCCGCTTATTTTTTGTTGAACTTTGACGACAAATTCCACCGTACCTCCGCTTTTCATTCATCTTCATCGAATGATGAAGGGTCTTGACCCAGTTGATCCAATCGAGTCATTTTATCCATGAGCTCTTGGAAGGTTGTCGGCTTGAAAAGGGCCGTAAATGGGAACACCTTTTGAATTTGGGTCAAGGGTGGCTATGAACATTCCTACAGCTGCAGCTTCGTCGATATGTTACTCGCATTTTGACGAGAGATTTCGCCATCGGGTAACATATTGAACCCAGGTCTTATTCGGTCTAACCCTTTCATTGACCAACGTCGTTATAGTAGTGTGTTTATTCACACTAGCGAATCTCTGACAGAAGAGCATCTCCATCTCGTCGAAGGTATTCACGGAGTCATTCGGGAGTTCTGCATACCATTCGAAGGCAATGCCCGCCAGACAGCTGACGAACTGTCAGAGGAGAAGTATATCATTCTCTCCAATGTTACCGTACATGGATTTAAATCGTGCGATGTGCTGGTGAGGATTCCCGGTTTCTTTGTATATGTGGAGCGTTGAAAGTGTGTACTCTGGCGGGTACTGTATTTGACCATACTACGTCGGATACGGTCGACCAATCTTGATTGATCTATTTGCGGCTTCACTGGCATAGTGAGCTTTGATTCGCTGAGCGATATATGGGTCCAGCTTTTCTTTTAGGAATCATTTCCTCCTCAGCTATTGATGAGATTTGCAGAGGATTTGAAATGTCATCCTTATCTTTAAGACCGACTATCGGTGGTTCATTTGTCAGTGGTTCCGATTGAACCTTTATTCCAGCCCTATTCTGAATCAGAAGGGCCATCTGGTTCATTTAAGTGGACATTTCTGCCGCTTCTACATCTCCCTTCTTCAGGGCGCGCATTAAGAAATCAATATCCAACTCCTTCTCTATTTTTTCTTCGGGTACATCCTTAGGATTTTCCTTAGGTGATGGATTACCGTTTGCCGCCGCCTGAGCGAGCATCTCCTGCAGCTTTTCACGTTGCAGTTGAACTTTTGTCAGGGACCGAGTTTGAGGTCGGTGACTAGTAGAAGCTCGAACTTCATCTTTGGAATCCACCACATAGACTATGTGAACTACCCTGCCCCCAGGCTTGGGGTGTTTGGAGTTTTGGCCTTTGGAGTTTGCTTCGGGCACTTGAGCTTCATTAGGCCTCTTTTTTTTTGTGAAAAGCCGCTTTGGTTTTGGTAGGAACCGCTATATCAGGATTCGTCTTTGGATAAATCCCCTTGTATTTGAAAGGGGATTTGTCAGAATTTGGCTAACGTTTAGAAGAAAAGCCGCAGACGACGACTGGGTCTTTCACCTGCTTCCACACCTTATCTATAGATGAGGAAAGTTGTTATAGAGAGCGAACTGGTTTCTGCTCTCGTGGGATCTCCATGGGCTGCAGAGATTTCTTCAATATTATGATGGGAGAATTTTGTCTAACCCTTCGCAACAGTTTGAAGCTGTTCCCGGTTAGAACAACGGTATTCACCTCTGGGGTAGAAACAGGACCATACGGAGAACTGCCCCCAGTTCATTTTGTATGATGCCGATATTGACGTCGACCGTTTCTTACGGCCTGGATTTGATTAGCCTCAGGATTTTTCCGAGTCTGCCCCCTGTTTCCTTTGAGAGCTTGAATATTCTTCCCCCTGCATCGACCTTGGTCCTTGGCAGGTGCCAGTCGTTTGAGGACTGATTCCGTCGGCAAAGCTGCAGCTTGGGGAACCACCCTGTGGAAGACAGACTTCCTCTGGGCTTCCTCCATCGGTGTTGAGGCACCGAGAGTGGGAGGTGGGAGTATCGACCCAAAGAGAAGCCCGTTGATTTCTTGAAGAGCCAGATTGCAGAGATTTGAGGCTGCAAGTGGCCCATGCTTGACTCCACCATATACAATAAAGCCTTAATTGCTAGGGTGGAAGAAAACGCCATTCTTCATAGAGACGAAACACCGGCTTCAGTATCCCATCACCAAAGGGCAACCACAAACATATATATACCGCGATTATTTGATCGCGGAAAAACACGACACACGAAGTGTGGAGTGGAAAGAGGAAAAGGTCCACCAGGCGTGCCAGAATCTGTTTTCCGCCGAAAGCCGGGAAGACAAACATCTTACATGAATTTGGGGGTAAATGCTATTTGGGTTTATCCATCCACCCCTCCGAAGATGCCAAGTTGATTTATGGCACCGTGTATCAGAGGTCTGGACAGATGCGGCCGTTGTAGCAGACTTCGTCAAATTCCCCCTCGTTTGCGAGGGGTGTTTGATTGTGGGGACGCTCTTTCCTGCAGGCACAAACCCCTGCAGTTAATTACGTTACCGCATCGCGGTAACCACTTTCTCCTACTCCAGAAGTTCATTTCGTGTCGTGTGTATTTGTTTTATTTTTGATTGCCCGTGGATTGTATACGGAGACTAATTTATGTTGCCACCCGTAGGGCGTGGATTAGTCCAAATCCACATATTCTTAGATTCGGGTTTGGGTTGATTTAAGGATCGTTAATCTCGTTCGAGATTAAGATCAACTTAAATGTTTGTTAAGGATACGTTAGTCTAATTTTAGACTAAGATTTACTCAACAGGATTTTGGGATCATTCAGACCTAACAAAAGAGCATTTGGGCTCCATTGTTTTAATTTAAGGACATTACGGTCCATTGTTAGTTTAAGGATGTTTCGGTCCATAGCTAGTTTAAGGACGTTGCGGTCTATTGTTAGTTTAAGGACGTTTCGGTTAAAGCTAGTTTAAGGACGTTATGGTCCATTGTAGTTTAAGAATGTTACAGTCCATAGCTAGTTTAAGGACGTTGCGGTCTATAGCTAATTTAAGGACATTGCGGTCCATAGACCATTTGGCGGTGAGGTCGTAGTTTAAGGACATTGCGGTCCATAGCTAGTATAAGGACATTGCGGTCCATTGATCACCATTTGGCGGTGAGGTCGTAGTTAAAGGACATTGCGGTCCATAGCTAGTTAAGGACATTGCGGTCTATAGATCACCATTTGACGGTGAAGTCGTAGTTTAAAGATATTGCGGTCCATAGCTAGTGTAAGGACATTGCGGTCCATAGGGATGTGCTTATGGGCTTGAGAGTGTGCCAAAGAGCTGTTGGTTGTCGGGACCCTCCACCTCTCTGACGACGTTGAAGAATTACAACGACATATATCAGAGGTGTGGAGAGATGTACCCTTGAACCAATTTACGGATCGAAGGAAGAGATGGGATGAACATCATTTTAGATACCATATGTTAGGAGATCATTAGTCATCTTTGGGACTAGGATTGGTTTGGGGAGACCTGAGCATAGGAGGGCTTGATTGATTGGTGATCAAAAGGATTTTGGCCTCGGGTGACTTGGCTAATTTAGGCTAAGGTTGACCTCTCATAGTGTTAAACACTAATATCTACTCGGCGCTCACGTGCTCCCACGTGAGGCTCTAAAGCAGTGTTAAATACTGAAACTTGGGACGCTCACGTGTGGCACGTGAGGCGCCTGAGAATTGGGCACTGCTTTTTTGGGTTTATTCCTTTTTTCTTGTATAAGTGCTAAACACTATTGGAGGTCACGTGGGATCACGTGAGGCGCCTCAAAAATGGGAACTGTCTTTGATTTATTGCCCTTTCCTTTTGAAAGTGCTAAGAACTATTAGGGGGTCACGTGGGATCACGTGACTCGATGTCAGTTGTTCCTTTTTGTTCCTTAGAGGTGCTCACGTGGGAACACGTGATCTGTTACGTAGCATTTGAACGCTAATGAATCATCAGTCTGCTCTCCTGTGGTTTTGAGGAATCAAGTTCTCCTTTTGTTCTTTGCAGAGATTAAATTCTTTTTAAAAGGTTAAATCCTAGTTTCAGAGGAATTAAATTTCCATATGTTTTGTAAGAGTTAAACTCTTTTGGACTCGGTTCTTTCCCCTAGGTTTTGAATCCGCATGACAAAATCTCCCCGATGAGAATTAAATTCTCAGCTTGTGGGGAGATCTGCTTCTGCAGTTCTTAACCAGAGGAAGAACTAAATTTTTTGAGAAGAGTTAAACTCTTGGTTTGAGAATTAAATTCCCTTTTTCCTTTGTGGGAGCTCTTGGGAGGGGTTCCTCTTCTTTAGAGAATTAAATTCTCTCTGTATTTTTCTTCCCCCCTCTCTCTGTGTATGTGTCTCATCCTCTTTTTCTCCTCTCCTTACTTCTTTTTATATGAGAAGAAAAAGAATCAATTTATTAAGAAAATCCCTCATTGAGATATCATGATTGATTCCATGGTCTTTTAGATCAATCGGTGAATTTTATTCACCGTTGGATTTTTAATCTAAAGGCTCTCTGTTTAACAGAGAAAATTTCTTGTTTGTTTAGCAAGATTATGAATATCTTGTTAGTTTTAATAAGATCAGAATTTTATTCTATCATATCTTTGAGTTTAACAATATCAGAAATATATTTTCTTAATATAGAATTTAATTCTATCATATGGATATCTCGTTAGTTTAACATAGAATTTTATTCTTATCATATAAATGTTAGTTTAATAAGATTAGGAAAATATTTTCCTATGATAGAACTTTATTCTACCAGATGATCACCGTTGGATCTTTGATCCAAACGTCCTTTGTTTAATAGAGAAGATCTTTCTAGTTTGAGAAAGATCAGGAAAATATTTCCCAAATATAATTTAATTCTAGAATTTGACATGAGCATTTTAAATTTGGGCGCTCACATGCTTTGCATGTGAGTAGCAAGAGAACTCACGTGTTTAACACGCGACCCCTGGTATGGGTTTTAGCCTGTTCATTTTCAGCGCTCATATGCTTTAGATTTGAGCGCTCATGTGTTTTGCACGTGAGGCCTATTTGGCCATTAGTTGTTATCTTTTAGCGCTTACATACTTTGCATATAAGAGCTCACGTATTTAACACGTGAGGCCAAATTTTGAGGACTCCCCCTTTTTTTATAAGGGAACCAGTAGCTCTTGGCCGAAAATTTTAGCGGGAACAAGGGCGATAGTTGATCCCACAACCATTGGTGTGAGACATCAAAGATTGTACACAGGTGCTCATTAGAGAATATGTACACCGAACGGACTCACTGAGAACTCCTAGTTGGTAGTATACTTATCGTCAGATAGCAGTCCTCTGATGACACTGGTACAGATTAGTCTGTAGACCTGAGATTGTCATAGAGTCTTGTGTGGCTCCCACTGTGCTTTGATTACCTTCCTACCATGCTCAAGAGGAGTTGTGCAAATAGGTGGATTTTGGGTACAGCCCCGAGTCACATGGAGGCAATGAGCGATAAGAAGGGTTTCATCTCTCCCGGTATTGGGGGTTGATGTTGCGCTATACTCGATTGGCTATAACTGGAAGTCCCTGGCCAGGACTGCTGCCGAGATTTACTGATAAGTGTTATCAGCAGTTTCTCGAACCGTTATAGGTCAGATTTCGGCATGACTAATCACGTTACTGGGGTCTGACGTTTACCACCCCTAGACATGATTTGCGACATATCAGACGAAGAGACCGGACTGTACGGTAGTGTTACTGATAGGCTTCAGGAGAGTATGGACAAAATTTCTTGTTGATCTTCATATCGCTCAATACCCGGGTAGCCTTTACGTTCAGCTAGTACCGCTGACGGCTTGTAGGTGACTGATGTAATCATCATCTACTGCTGGTGTATTGACCAGTCTTTAGAGTCCCACACAGAAGTTTCCTAGTTCAAGCGAAACGAAGTAAGACACATATGTGATATGTGTGTAGACCTGATTAAATACGTGTATGTGATACCGTATTGTAATCTGGCAGTTATCTGTTATCAAGTTATGTTATATATGATATAACCAGATTATCGAATCAAGTGTTGATTTGATAATGTGATATTCAGATAAATGATATTAGTCGGTCATATGTGATATAACCGGATTATTAAATCAAGTGTTGATTTAATAATGTGATATATATTATATTTGATATAATTATATCTTAACTAATATCATTAGCTCACTAAATATTTTCTTATATATATATATGTAGCATGACATAAATTTCTATTTTATGAAAATAGAAATGAGGTGGAAAATGGGAAGACTTTGAGAGCATGGTAACAAGCATGGGCTTTATATTTGTTTATTCATATTGACTCACTATTCAAGCATGGTTGCAATTTTATATTGCAAGAATTCCATGCTTGAATGAGTGAGGGGTCAAGAGTTGCCATTTTCACCCTTTTTCATTCTAACACTTGAGCTCAATTCTTGAGTTGCTCCCATTTTTGCTCACATGCTCTCTAGTTTCTTCTTCTTCCTCAATGTCACGGTTCAAGCTTCAACTCTCACATGTGATGTGAACCATGAAGTTTGAACACAAACTTGTGAGCTTAAACATCCCCTACTTCACCATCCTACACTTGACTAGCGATCGAGTGTAGCGTGTTTACTACGCTAAAGAGTTTAGTGTAGAGGTTGATTGAGTTGGAGGGATGATTGATCTAAAATTTCGGATCGTGTTTTGAAATGTAATCACAACCAAAGAATTTATAACCGCAATCAATTAACGGCGTCGATATAGCTCGTTAATGTATACGGATCGTCCACTGCGATGCGTGTACTTATTCGATCTTGCTTTAGATGAGTCGAAATGAAAATATAAAAGAAAATTCGAGAAAGTAATTCGAGATTTAATTGAGTTGTCATTTCAAGAAAATCAAGAATATATTCAAGAATTAGAAATCAAGAAAATGTCCAATATCAATTTGAATTATCAAGAATATGAAGAATAGCTTGTAGGAATCGATTGAATTAGTAGCAATGATGAATACTAAAAATTACGAATCTTATCTATTGATGAATTATAACTAGATCGATGATGATGAATGAAAATTAGGGATCTATTGAAGAAACTAGGGTTTCTCCTACTCTATCCCTTGTCTTTTCATTGATAATCATTCAGATCTAGCCTTTAGCAAAGAAAATCATCAATTGTTTAATTCCTAATTTGCAACGAAATTAGCAAGAACATGATCTCGATCCAAATTAGGTCATTGATGATTTCCTAAAGTTCACAATTCTCATAAGACTTAAGATTAGTATTAGGATTTCATCATCATTAGATCTACCGATTCTCTTGATTCCTTTACAACCGGAGATTTCACTCACGCATCATGAAAATTAAAGAATCAAGAACGAGAAATTTCATAATACAAGAATGTAAAGAAAGCGAGAATTACATTTATCACCTTTATTATATCTCCTTTAAATTACACCTCTCAATTTGAGTTTACAAGACTAGCTCGATCTTTGCTTGGCTCGATCGTCGTGAGTCGTGGATCGGATGCGGATCTCTTACTCTTGATGATGATTTGGTGTTGCGATAAAGAATTTTCGATTGTCGCTTGATTTTGCTCTCAATAGATCTTTATTTGATTAGATTTTGATTGGATCTCAAGTTGTGTCACTCAACTTGAATTGAATTGTAATTTTGTAACTAATTGGCTAACCTCTTCAACAACCCCCAAAATTAAGATCTAGATCCCTTTTATAGCCTCAAATTAAGCTTCCCTCATAAGCTAGCTTATTAGAGAGAGCCTTCTAGAATAAGCTAAGTTGTTAGAGAGACCCTTCTAGAATGAGGTTGTTATACAGAACCTTCCAGAAGAAACCACGTGGTAATGAAGCGTCTTGAGGAAGTTAGAAGGTTAGAATGAAGCTTCTGGAGAGAACATGTCATCAGATGCCCTAACTCGGCCGCGGAACCGCGGTAACTCGGCCAACTCGGCCGCGGTTCCGCGGCCATTTGATGAGATCGCTGCTTTATGTTTCTGGGGTAGTCTGATGTTGGTCTTTGGATGTTCTTTTGATATCTAGAATCATTTAATCTCTTTTAAATCTCTGCCAGATTTTAAGTCTTTGACTTGCTGCATTTTATCGGCAATTTTGCGATCCTAGTTCTTTGACCAGAATAATTTTCTGCACAAAATCTTGATGAAAAGTGTTGAGATATACAATATCATGCGTGAAGTAATAAACACATAATTTCCTGTAAAGAATGTTGGATATATATATAACATGGGGTAATTAATATTTTCCAGACAAACTGGTAATATATGTTATATTTATATCAACTATCCTTAGCTGATTAGAATAATGAGGAAATTGATAAATTACAGATTGCATTATTTTCGACTGAACAAGGGACTTCGCGTGGATCATCTTCAGCACGAAGGTCATCGGAGGAAGCTCGTCCAAAGCCTCAAGTGGAGCCTAGTGGAGTCACGGGACTACTACACGGAGCATGTGAAGTGAAGGACTCGATCTACGAGGGTATAGCCATCTTTCATTCATATTTTTCTTGATAACAAAACTAAAACCCAAATCAACTAGAAAAAGATCTTGTTCAATCTAGCTTAGCACCTATAAAAATTTGAATTTGGCATGCTTGATATCACTTGGACCCCATGGTGGTGCTAGGGTAGACTTCCAATGGTATCAGAGCCTAAGTTAGAAAATTAGACGTTGTAATTAGAATCACAAAACCAAAAAACTCTGAAGCGCCGAAACCCAAGATCATAGTTTCTGTCGATTTTAAAATGCTCTGTAAATTTTTTGTAAACAACCGCAGAAGCTTACATTTGATGTAACTAGAACACCCTACAAAAATTAACCCCAAATGACAAAATTAGTCCGGCGAGAATTGTAAAAAAACTGGCCTGGACGGTTTTTGCATCTTGTTTGGGTTTGGGTTTTGTATAGTGTTCTTATCTGTTGATTTTGGGGTTTCAGGTATTGTTTGATTAGCCCAGTTTTCATGTGAAGTTAACAGTTCTATTGGGGCTAATACGGAGTGTTTCGTAGTCATAATTGTTACGTCGTTTCGGGTTTAGTTTGATATGGAATGCAGTTGTGAGGATCCACATTTAATTGGATTTGTGAAAACTAGTTAATGATTATAAATCAATCGTTTTAGTCTCGGTGGATCGATTGCCACGAAGTTTCGATTCGGATCGAAACTCTGTCGCAATCGCGTATCGTACGCGAATACTCGCCGAATAACATTACTAGATAGCCTCGCCTCATTGCCCCAATCAAGTGACTGTAGGAGAACCCCGTTGCCAATAGCCTCCACTCGGGTGCTCGCGGCCACAGTGTTCCGCCTAAGTGCACTTGGTCGACGGCATCGGAGGTGCGGCCATCTACTATAGTTTCCGACGCGTATTCGATCGGGTAGTCGGGAATCCTGTTGAATTATCCAACTAAATTATTGAAAATTGTTTTTGATATGAGACTAAAATGCAGGGTTTATAGAGTTAGGCATGAAATTCGGAGTATGTGATATTCCGGGTTTATGATGTCTAAGGATATGCAGATTTTAATTATTGCAGTTTTACATTTTTTTTCTGCGACCGTAAGTGTAATACGTAAGGTGTCCCAAATCTCGTTGCTATATGTCAACAGAATTTGGAATACACGTATTTACTTACGTTGATGATATGTGATATTATGTGTTGCTGATATGTTTTATTGGATCGTCGTGATTGAATAGCCGGGGGTTTTATATGAGATGAGAGTTTTTCAATTTTCATTCATCTAAAATTTTGTATGTAATATTCTTTTATTGGGGCACATCCGGGTAGAGGATGATGTCACCATTGTTGTATATTATTTACTTTTCCGCATTAGGATAGACCCAAGACGGGGAGCACAAGTAACTCGGTTCTAGAGTCCAATAGGAGACCATCTTAAGGAGTTGAGACCGGGTCTCCTAACTCTAGAATTGGTAGGGTTACTTGTCGCTCTCATAGGGGTCTATGGGATGTGGGTTTGGTTATTCATCACGACCGTGGAATCCGTGTTTTACATTACTGGCTAAATTTAAAACACGGAAATCCTAGTATATCCAATATTTCATATGTTTCATCTGCTGCTTGGTTCTGTGATGTGATCATATAACTGTGTGAGACGAATGTTTTATTATATATATGATATATAATAAACGTTGCTTATGTTTTGCACCCGTGCTAGTCCAGCCCCCGCTCTGCCGGTAGTTAAGTAACCTAACGGTGCATGACGGGGACCAGTGGCGAATGCGGATGGTATAAGCGTACGTTCTATTTTCGTTTAACTTTTTTGTAATGTTTTGGAAACATTAAATGATAGGACTTCATTAATGAGATTAATGGAAAGAAAGAAACCTAAGATGTTGTAGAATCAAACTTTTAAAAAGGTTAGCTCTAGTTTTTGCTTTGCAGAGTGGTATTCCTTGATGAATATCCAGCACCTCATTCAATGAGTAAAGAGCCAAAATCCCTTCACCGGGAGTGGCCTGCTTAGCGAAACTAGCAAATGCTACAACCCACTCGGTTTTGTATTTTGATTGCTTCTCTAGTTCTTACTTTGCATAGTGGTATTCCTGAATATCCAACACCTCATTCGATGAGAAAAGAGCCGAGATCCCTTCACCGGAAGTGAACTCTTTAGCGAAACTAGCAAAAGCCTCAAAACACTCCTTTTCAAAATCACTAGATTCTACAACGATTTCAAGTTCATTACGCTCATAGTTTTCTTAAAAAACCTGTGTAGCCCTTCGTCATTTCAGATAAGTACTATTTAGTATTCGTGCTGCGTTTTTTGACCTCCGTCAAGGCGTAGTGTGCAGTAGCTGATTAGTGCTTATCTGCCGTATGTGATGCGATTGGATTAAGGTAGTCGTACGGCCTTGTTGACCTCCGCCAAGGGTCATGCGGATGGATTTAATTCAATCAAGAAATGTACGGGTTGAACTTCACTAGCGGCCTATGATTTGTTGACCTCCGTCAAAGCCATAGGAAGCTAGGGGTAAAAACCATTATCGGAAATTTCAAGTGTTGAAATTTGCAATGAGATTACATACCTTCTATATGATAGTTGGATCCCGATACCCACTGTGAGTAATAGTTACTCCTTGGAGTGTTTTGCACTTTACAATTAGCTAATCCAGTAGGTGTCTAGAAAGGTGTCAACATGGTTATGCCTCTAGGGAAATGAGGTTTACTTTAATTTGGTCCGTGCGAAAGCACAAGGAACCTCCCTCGGAGTACCGATACCTGCCTGGCCGAACGAATGGCGAACCTGTAGAGTGTAATTAATCCCGGCTAATCTTACCTTTTAGAGTTTGAAGGAATATTTGATAAAATAGTGGGAGCCATCCTGATTAGATAAAATAACCAATCTAATCTTGCAAAGAGCGCACGCAAAGTGATTATCCTTCTCTCTCTTCTGGTAGCGACTAATGAAATTCCTTAATCAAGATAATAATATGGATGTATTGACTGAACCTACTTATTATACTGGGCTAGGTTCCGCTCTATCTTATGATTGTCATAAGTCTGAGCAAGAAATAAGGGAATATTCGGATTCCCACTCCACCCAAACGAAGAATAAGCATGTTGATGTATTGTCTTCGGATGTGTTTATAACAAAGAACTGTTTCTCAGTTACCTCAACGTCCTGGGTATTGGATACCGGATCAGGATCCCATACATGTAATTTGGTACATGGGCTATAGAAAGGTGGAGAACTGGGAAATGGTGATATGTCTCTAAGTAATAGAGATGGTGCAATTGTTGCAGCCAAAGCAGTTGGCAAATATCACCTAGTATTACTGTTCAGTCAAAAATATTGCAATCTGCAACATAACAATTTTCTCACTATTCTAATCATCTAAGAGTGTTTGTTATAAATATGACACATATTACAGAATCATTTGGAAAATACCAATTACCATGTGTTGTACATTATAACCGGCATTATGAAGGAAATTGTGTGTAAATATTTCACGCATGATATTGTATATCTCAACACTTTTTATCAAGATATTATGCAGAAAATTATTCAGGTCAAAGAACCGGAATTGCAAAAATTGCCGATAAAATACAGCAAGTCAAAGACTTAAAATCTGGCAGTGATTCACAAGAGATTAAATGATTCCAGATATCAAAAGAAAACCCAAATGCCAACACCAAGACACCCCAGGAAAATGACCCAGAGATCACACCAAAATGTCGCGGAACCGCGGTCGATTCAGCCCGATCCGCCGTGGATCCGCGGCCGAGTTGGCTCGTCGGCGGTCTGAACTTCTCCAGAGACTTCCTCGTAACTGCCTAGCTTCCTCATGACGCTTCATAACCACGTGGCTTCTTCTGGAAGGCTCTGCATAACAACCAAGCTTATGAAGGAAGCTTGATTTGGGGGCTATAAAAGGGGATCTAGATCTTAATTTTGGGGTTGTTGACTAGTTGTTGAAGAGGTTAGCCAATTAGTTACACGATTATAATTCATTTCAAGTTGAGTGACACAACTTGAGATCCAATCCAAATCCAATCAAATCAAGATCCATTGAGAGCAAAATCAAGCGACAATCGAAGATCTTTTATCGCAACGCCGATCATCATCAAGAGCAAGAGATCCGCGATCGATCCACGTCTCACGAAGATCGAGCCGAGCAAAGATCGACGACAAATTCCCTTTCAAAGGAGCGATCAAGTGCTAGTCTTGTAAACTCAAATTGAGAGGTGTAATTTTAAGGAGATTTAATAAGGGTTCTCGCTTTTTTTACATTCTTCCATTATGAAATTTCTAGTTCTTGATTCTTTAATTTTCATGATGCGTGAGTGAAATCTCCACTTGTAAAGGAATCGAGAGAATCGGTAGATCTAATGATGATGAAATCCTAATACAAATCTTAAGTCTTATGAGGATTGTGAACTTTAGGAAAAGAATCATCAATGACCTAATTTGGAGCGAGACCATGTTCTTGATTATTTCGTTGCAAATTAGGAATCAAATGATTGATAATTCTCTTTGCTAAAGGCTAGATCCGAATGATGATCAATGAAAAGATAAGGGATAAAGAAGGAGAAACCCTAATTTTTTCAGTAGATCCCTAATCTTCATTCATCACCATCGTCCTAGCTACAATTCATCAATAGATAAGATAAGTCATTGTTAGATTCATCATTGCTACTAATTCAATCGAATCCTACAAGCTATTCTTCATATTCTTGATAATTCAAATTGATATTGGACACTTTCTTGATTTCTAGTTTGTGAATATGTTCTTGATTTTCTTGAAATGACAACTCAATTAAATCTCGAATTACTTTCTTGAATTTTCTTTTATATTTCATTTCGACTCATCTAAAGCAAGATCGAACAAATTCACGATCTCAGTGGACGATCTATATTCAGTAATGGGCTGCATCGACACCGTTAATTGATTATGGTTATAAATTCTTTGATTGTGATGAACTTTTCATTCCATACAAAATCACAATTCAATCGATCAATCAATTACCAACTGGTAATACAATAATTCTGAGCGACTGTTATTTCGTACCAATAATATTGTGAATATTTTCCTAAATCAATTGTTGATTGGGTAAGGTATGTTGTATAACAGTGTACACGTTCTGAATCAAACTACAGCTCTAAACGTACAGAACACACACAAGAGGAACAGTTCAAAAATGAACGAAGTCTTCTGAAGGCATTGTAGACTAGGTCATGTAGATGAGACAAGACTAGCTAAAATTTCCATAAGGATGCATATTTGAATCCGTTCGAATTTACATCTTATGAAATTTGTCAGTCATGTCTCAAAGGCTGGGTGACCAAATCTCCGTTTACTGGAAACAGAGAAAGAGCTATTGAACTCTTGGACAAATACATGGTGATGTATGCGGTCCTATGTCTACACATGCCAGGGATGGTTCCGCGTACTTTATTCCATTCACCGATGTTCTCTCAAGATACGGACATGTGTTTTTGTTGAAACGCAAAACTGAATCTTTTGAGAATTTCAAGGAATATAAGTACGAAGTTGAGAATCAGATGGGTAAAGGTATTCAAATCCTTCGATATGATCAGGGAGAAGAATACGAGAGCACGGAATTCCGAGACTATTTAAAAGAGAATGAGATTCTCTCTCAGCTTACTCCTCCGTATACACAACAACACAATGGTATATCGAGATGGAGGAATTGCACCCTATGAGATATGGTGCACTCTATGATGAGTATTGCTGAGTTGCCTATTTCCTTTCAGGGATATGCACTTGAGAAGATGCTTACGTATTGAATAGAGTTCCAATTAAATCCGTTGCCTACCACTCCATATAAGATATGGAATGGGAAGAGACCATCTCTTAAACGAGTTAAGATATGGGGTTGTCCGGCCTATGTTGAAAAGCGAAATCCAGACAAGCTCGAGACAAGGTCAATTATGTGCAAGTTTGTAGGATATCCCAACCATTCGCGAGGGTATATCTTCTACCAAACCGAGGAGCAAAATGTGTTTTGTTTCTCGACATGCCACTTTTTAGAAAAGGAATTTCTTATGGAAGAAATTAGTGGCGATGAGGTAGAACTGGAAGAAGTTCTAGCAAAGCAAACTATAACTGACGATTTAGTGGAACCGGAGGATTCAATAGTCCCTGACGGACCGCAGCCACTCCGCAGATCTAGTTGGGTTCCTCATCCACCTGAGAGATACTACGGTTTTTTCGTAGACGGTGGGAGAAAGGATTGCATCATGGAGATGATGACCCAACTAGTTTCGAGTAGGACATCACAGGTGGGGACTCTGTGAAATGACTGGATGCTATGTGATCTGAGATGGAATCCATGTACACCAAGAAAGTGTTGACTTTGGATGTTGCTCCTGAAGGAGTAAAACCCATCGGGAGCAAGAGGATCTTTGAGAAAGATAATTGGGTGTAGATGGAAAAGTTGAGACTTTCAAAGCTATGCTTAAGTCCATCAGGATCCTACTTTCCATTGCTGCATATCATGACTACGAAATCTGACAGACTGCACGTCAAAACCGCTTTTCTAAATGGTGATTTAGAAGAGAGCGTATATGACACTGCCAGAGGGCTTCATAGACAGCGGGAGCAGCGGAAGCATGTGCAAGCTGCTTAAATCCATCTATGGGTTAAAGCAGGCATCGCGGAGATAGAACATCTATTAAGATGAAGCTGTCAAAGAGTTTGACTTTATCAAAAAGGTAGATGAACCATGTATAAATAAGAAGGTTGTAGAGAGTATGGTTGTCTTCCTCGTATTGTACATGGATGACATACTCTTGATAGGAAACGATGTTCCTATTCTACACTCGGTCAAGCACCTCTTATCATACAACTTCTCTATGAAAGATCTAACCGATGCCTCCTACATCCTTGGGATATAGATCTATAGAGATAGATCTAAATGGATTTGGGATTGTCCCAATCCAGGTACATAGACACCATGCTAAAGGGGTTTAGTATGGATGATTCTAAGTGTGGTAATGTACCCGCTTGTTCAGGAATCACTCTCTCCAAAGAGATGTCTCTCGAGACTGATTTGGAGAGGGCTCGCATGTAAGGAATGCCCTATGCTTTGGCAGACGTGTTAATCATGTATGCGATATTATGTACCAGACCAGATGTAGCTTACTCACTAGGTGTAGTGAGTAAGTATCGAAAAGATCTTGGGGAAAACCACTGGACGGCTGTGAAGAACATTCTTAAGTGCTTGAGAAGGACTAAAGTGATGTTCTTGGTGTATGGTCACAGTGAACTCCAGATGGAGTCCTTTACCGATTCGAGCTTCCAGAGTGATAAGGAAGATTGAAAGTCGGTCTCGGGTTTTGTCTTCACCCTCAGTGGAGGGATGGTATGTTGGAAAGGTTCCAACCTATATACCGTAGCAGACTCGTTGATAGAGGCTAATTACATCGCTACCAACGATACTGCCAAAGAGGTTGTCTGGATGAACTTGGTTCCTACCATTGAGCATCCAATACCTATGTATTGTGATGACAATGGAGTTGTGGCTTTGGCCTAGGAACTACGTGTAGGGTTCCTAGGCATCCTAATGAGGTCTCACAAGGCATCAACCATGCCAATTTCAAATTTAAACGGTGCCGAGAAACCCTAGAACGGATCGTTGGCTAGATTTCTAGGCGAAAAAGAACTAGTTAACAACTTAACTATAAAGAATACGGAAATACAACCTTTGTAGATCCGGTTCTCCACCTCCATAGCTCCGCAATGAAGTCTCCTCGCTGTCCATAACAAGTCCCGGGCTCTAGCGTCGGCTTCATCGGAGAATAGACGGGCTAGGTCATCGATGTCCCTGCCGAAGATGATCTACGTCGAGGCATCGCTAAATCAAGCTCCGACTTCACCAAGTCAAGAAACTTGTGAAGAAAACACACTCTACTACTTGGCAAGAGGTAGAGGATGAAGAAATAGGAAGTGGGTAGACTTTAGAATTGGTTTTCTCACTCATTTCATCAATCTACCATTGATGAAGTTAAGCTTTTTCTTCATGAAGTGAAGAAGAAGAAGAAGATAAAGTTATGATAAGTTATTAAAAATAGAAAAGAAATATAATACTTATCATAATGTTAACCATGGTAAAGTGTAGAGAATTAACTTTAGTTAGGTGGAATGGTTAGGGTTAGAGAAGAAGACAAGAATGGTTGCTTTGGTCAAAGTAGCATGAAGCTTGAAGTAGCTTCTAAGAAAGCAACCATTTGTTTTTCTTTTCTCATTCTTTTCATCCAAAAAGAAATAGATAAAAGAATGAATAAATAAATAAAACCCTAACCATTTACTTAACCAAGGATTAATTCTTTACACTTAACCAAACTATCATGTATCATCAAACATGATACAAACAAGTGCACAAAAGTATATCGCATATACAATGCGCACATCCGAGTGAGAAAATCCATCTTAAGTGAACCGATACTAGTTAATGCAAAGTAATATATCAAATATATAATTATGCATTAAATCATTAAATCAACACTTGATTTAATGATCCGGTCATATCGCATATAACCGACTAATATCAACAGTAACATCTGATCGAATCAACACTTGATCCGATAACCCGGCTATATCGCATATAACCGATCGATGTCACATATCGCGAGAATCAAATACAGTATTACATACTGGTATCATTCTCGGTCCCGCACATATCTCATATGCGCTCCTATTTCGTTTTGCTTGAGCCAGGAAACCTCTGTGTAGGACTCTAAAGACTCGTCAATACGCCGGCAGCAGGTGATGATCATATCAAACACCCACAAGCCGCAAGCGGTCTGCTAAACGTAACGGCCACCCGGGTATTGAGCGATCTGAAGATCGACGAGCAAGCCCGCTCACACTCCAGTGAATCCAACCAGTAACACTACCGTACAGTCCGGTCTGATCGTCTGATATGTCGCATATCTCACTTAGGGGTGGTAAACGTCAGACCCCAATAGCTTGATAAGTCGTGTCGATATGAGGTCTATAACAATTCGAGAAACTACTGGTAACACTTACCAGTAAATCTCAGCAACCCTGGCCAGGGATTTCCTGTTATAGCCAATCGAACACAGCGCAACATCAGCCCCCTATACCGGGAGAGACGACTCCCCTCCTATCGCTCATTGCCTCCATGTGACTCGGGACTGTACCCAAAAACCACCGTTTTGCACGCCCTCTTGGACGTAGTAAGGTGGAAATCAAAGCACAGTGGGAACCACACAAGACTCTATGACGATCTCGGGTCTACAGACTAACCTGTACCAGTGTCACCAGAGAACTGCCATCTGACGTGAGGTATAATACCATCTGGGAGTTCTCGACGAGTCCGTCCAGTGTACCCAGTCTCTACTGAGCACCCGTATATCATCTCTGATGTCAAACACCAATGGATATGGGATTATCCATCGCCCATCTGTATGGGTCGAGAAGGTACACGCTAGTCTACTCTGGCATATCGATGCCCCGTCTCGATACACCCACGACTAGGGACTTTGAAGGATGTACTTATGGACTACCATGTCCCCACTAGTATGATCCACATCATAGTCCAGGCAGTCAAGTACACATCCTAAGGGCTTTACCAACATGTAACAGAGAGACAATCAGCATACACGTTAAGGTAAAGAGTAACCAGATAGCATACTATCATGTCGAGCAAGAAAGTCCTCCCTATATATGTCCCAGCATCCACTACAATATACATCCTATGTACAGTAATGGCCTCTAGGGCATACATATAACTAACACCACGGTCCCGTCAGCGATCCAGACATATTCTTGGACAGTATCACCTGATCAGGGAGATAGTTGATCTCCGGGAGATCGAGGTCAGGAGAGTTAACATAGAGGATAATACAGCGGATCCACTCACCGAGACCATCCCCTAGATGATATTCGAGAGACTTTTGGGACGTTGGGTATGAGATACTACAACAACTGGCCTTAGTGCAAGTAGGAGATTGTTAAGAATATGTATGCCCTAGAGGACATTATTGATGATATAGTGGATGCTTGGACATATATATAGAGGACTTTCTTGCTCAACATGATAGTATGTTATCAGGTTACCTTTATCTTAAAATATAGACTGGTATTTATACCATCTGTCTCTTACATGTTGATAAAGCCCTTAGGATATATACTTGACTACCAGAATTATAATGAGATCATACTAGTGGGGCCATGGTGGTCCAAAAGTACATCCTTTAATCAGTTCCTAGTCGAGGAAATATCGAGACTAGGGCATCGATATTCCAGAGTAGACTAGTGTGTACGTTTCTTGTCTCTTAGAGGGCGATGATTGATCCCACAACCATTGGTGTAAGACATCAAAGATTGTACACATGTGCTCATTAGAGAATGGGTACATCGAACGGACTCGCCGAGGACTCCTAGTTGGTAGTATACCTATCGTCAGATAGCATCCTCTAGTGACACAGGTACATGTTAGTCTGTAGACCCGAGATGGTCATAGAGTCTTGTGTGGCTCCTACTGTGCCTTGATTTCCTCCCTACCACGCTCAAGAGGAGTTATGCAAGCAGGTGGATTTTGGGTACAGCTCCGAGTCACATGGTGGTAATGAGCGATAGGAGGGGTTTCGTCTCTCCTGGTATTGGGGGTTGATGTTGCGCTATGCTCGATTGGCTATAACTGGAAGTCCCTGGGCAGGGCTGCTGCCGAGATTTACTGATAAGTGTTATCAGGAGTTTCTCGAACCGTTATAGGCCAAACATCGGCATGACTTGTCACGTTACTGGGGTCTAACGTTTACCACCCCTAGACATGATATGCGACATATCAAACAAAGAGACCGGACTGTACGGTAGTGTTACTGATAGGCTTTATGGAGAGAATGGACAAGCTTGCTTGTTGATCTTCATATCGCTTAATACCCGGGTAGCCGTTACGTCCATCTAGTACCGCTGACGGCTTGTAGGTGACTGATGTGATCATCACCTACTGCTGGCGTATTGACAAGTCTTTAGAGTCACACACAGAAGTTCCCTGGTTCAAGTGAAATGAAATAAGACACATATGTGATATGTGTGTGGGCCTGATTAAATACGTGTATGTGATACCGTATTGTAATCTGGCAGTTATCTGTTATCAAGTTAGGTTATATGTGATATAACCAGATTATCAAATCAAGTGTTGATTTGATAATGTGATACTCAGATAAATGATATTAGTCGGTCATATGTGATATAACCGGATTATTAAATCAAGTGTTGATTTAATAATATGATATATATATTATATTTGATATAATTATATCTTAATTAATATCATTAGCTCACTAAATATTTTCTTATATGTATTAATATATATATATATATATATAGCATGGAATAAATTTCTATTTTATGAAAATAGAAATGAGGTGGAAAATGGGAAGATTTTGAGAGCATGCTTGCAAGCATGGGCTTTATATTTGTTTGTTCATATTGACTCACTATTCAAGCATGGTTGCAATTTTATATTGCAAGAATTCCATGCTTGAATGAGTGAGGGATCAAGAGTTGCCATTTTCACACTTGTTCATTCTAACACTTGAGCTCAATTCTTGAGTTGCTCCCATTTTTGCTCATATGCTCTCTAGCTTCTTCTTCCCCCTCAATGTCATGGTTCAAGCTTCAACTCTCATATGTGATGTGAATCATGAAGCTTGAACACAAACTTGTGAGATTAAACATCCCCTACTTCACCATCCTACACTTGACTAGCGATCGAGTGTAAAGTGTTTACTACGTTAAAGAGTTTAGTGTAGAGGTAGTTTGAGTTGGAGGGACTTCGCTGTTCCCTGATAAAAATCAGGAAATACCTCAATGAGGTATCACGTGCTCACACGTGACCAAGGGTCACGTGTTGACACATGATAGTTTCCTATGAACTCCACTTTATAGAATTAAAATTCTGAATCAAACAAAAGTGTAAACAAAACGGCTAAGAAAAGACCCCAATGGGGCATCGCGTGCGCACACGTGACCAAAGGTCACGTGCTGACACGTGATGGTCCTTTAGCCCTGTTAAAAGACAGAATTGAATTCTGAATGAAAGAGGGTCACGTGCCAACACGTGACAGGTCCCCCAACTCTTTAATTGATAGAATTAAATTCTATTTCAATGGCCAAACGTTGGGATCACGTGCCAACACGTGATGGGCTTTAAAAGCCTTCTGAGCTAAATAGAATTAAATTCTAAATAAGGGAAATCAAAGACCCTAACTGAGAAAATATTTCTTTAAATCTTTCCAAACAAAAAAGATGGTGCTCTGTAAAATAGAGCACCGTTGGATTAAAAATCCAATGGTGATTAAAAATCACCAATTTATGGAAATATTTTATACAAGGAAAGATTTCCCTGAAATTCACCAAGAATAACAAACAGAAAATCTTTTGGATTAAAAATCCAGTGGTGGATAAAATTCACTGAGTGGTCTAAAAGATCATGTTAGTTACAAAAACAAACAAAATCTTTCAATGAAAGATTCACTAAACAAATTGATTCTTTTCCTTCTCCTATAAATAGGAGCCAAGAAGAGAAGAATAGAGAATTTTTGGGATTTTAAAATTTTCAGAAGGCAAATAACAGAGAGAAAAGAAAGGAGAATTTAATTCTGAAGAAAAGAAACCCTAGGTGAGAAAGGGGAAAATGATCAAAACTTCAAAAAGAGAATTTAATTCTCAATCTAAGAGTTTAACTCTTCTGCAAAAGAACTTTGTTCTTCCTCTGGTTAAGGATCTGCAGAAGCAAATCTCCCCACAGGTTGAGAATTTAATACTCATCGGGGAGATTCTGCCATGCAGACCCAAAATTTAGAGGGAGAATTGAGTTTAGAGAATTTGATTCTCCCAATTCACAGGAATTTAATTCCTTCAAGATAAATTAGGGTTTAACCCTATATGAGAATTTAATTCTCCCAATTTCACAGGAATTTAATTCCTTCAAAATAAATTAGGGTTTAATCCTATATGAGAATTTAATTCTCCCAATTTCACAGGAATTTAATTCCTTCAAGATAAATTAGGCTTTAACCCTATATGAGAATTCAATTCTCTCAAATTCACAGAAATTTAATTCCTCCAAGACAGAATCAGGGTTTAACCCTACATGAGATTTAATTCTTTCACATACATAGGAATTTAATTCCTCTCCCTAAAAAAAAGAGACTTGAAAGATCTCCATGCACGTAAAGAATTTGGTCACGTGATGACACGTGACCCCAACCCGCAGTGATCAGAAAAGAAAAAATAAAACTAGGTCACGTGCCCCCACGTGCCCCCTAAACAAATCTCACAAAATGAGAAGGGAAAAGATTGGAGGCAATGCCTCACGTGCTCCCACGTGATTTCTAAATAAAAGAGAACAAACGCAAAGGCAGTACTGACTTTGGGCACCTCACGCGTCCTCACGTGACCCCTAATAAACACTTTAATAATCGATACATGAATACCCATCACGTGTCAACACGTGATGGCCAGAAGATTAAAAGTGTTTAACACTTATTTGCAGTTCTGAGAACAAAATAAAGGAGGTCTGGCCCCACCTCTGGGTGCCCTCACGTGCCTCCACGTGACCCCTTCTTTTTTAGTGTTTAACACTATTTTAAGTATTTCATTTCCAGTGTTTAACACTGTTTTAAATACATCACGTGAAGACACGTGACCACCAGATATTTTCTAGTGTTTAACACTATTTTAAAGCTAATCTTAGCCAAATTGGCTAAGTTTTCCAGAGACAAGCCTCCCCTTCAACTGAATCTCAAAATTGATCATTTCATATGACACACAAAGTAAAACTCAAAGCTATAATGTTTAACACTCAGTCAAAGACAAAAAATGTTATCAGAGCCCTCAAACTCTTGTTTAGCATTGCTAAGTGATGAGGGACTGAACCCAGACAAATGTCTAATGGTTCAATAAAGGGCTAACATTTCTAATTTAATTGGACTTAGCCCAAGTTGGCCATAAGTCCTCAATTCAGATTTAACTGAGCCAATGTGCTCATAATCTAATTAATAGATCTTAGTTCCAAATTGGACTACAGATCCCCAAATCAACTTTGGTTCAAGGGTACATCTTTTCACTCCTTTGATATTTGTCGTTGTAATCCTTCAACGTCTTCAGAGAGGTAACGGGTCCCGACAACCACACATTTCACGGACTATGATGTCCTTAACCTTGACTGTGAGATCTTTAAACTCACGGACTATGATGTCATTAACCTTGACCGTGAGGTCTTTAAACTTACGGACTATGATGTCCTTAACCTTGACTGTGAGGTCTTTAAACTCACGGACTATGACGTCCTTAACCTCGACTGTGAGGTCTTTAAACTCACGGACTATGATGTCCTTAATCTCGACCGCGATGTCTTTAAACTAACATTGGACCGTAATGTCCTTAAACTAACAATAGACCGTAATGTCCTTAAACTAATCGACCGCAATGTCCCTAAACTAAACAATAGAGTCAAATTGCTCTTGTGTTGGATCTAAACGATCCAGTTAAGTTGATCTTAGTCTAAAATGAGACTAACGTATCCTTAACAAACGTTTAAGTTGATCTTAGTCTCAAATGAGGCTGACGTATCCTTAAACCCAACCCTCAAACCCAAATCTAAGAAAATACGGATTTGGACTAGTCCACGCCCTAAGGGCGACAACATAAATTAGTCTCCGTATACAATCCACGGGCAACCACAAACAAAACAAACACCCAGGACACGAAGTGACCATCTGGAGAAGGAGAAAGTTATTACCGCGATGCGGTAGCGTAATTAACTGCAGGGGCTTGCGCCTGCAGGGAAGAGAGTCCCCACAATCAAAAACCCCTCAAACGAGGGGGAATCTGACGAAGTCTGCTATGTCGGCCGCATCCGTTTAAAACTTCGATACATGGTGCCATAAATCAACTTGGCATCTTCGGAGAGGTGGACGGATAGAACCTATTAGCATCTGCCCTCGAATTTCAGGCCTGAAGTCCCAACGTCTCGGTCGCGTCTTTCGGCGGGGAACAGATTCTGGCACACCCGGTAGGACCTTTTCCTCTTTCCACTCCACACTTCGTGTGTCGTGTTCGCGAACGAATCGCAGTTTGATATGGTTGCCCTTGGGTTCGAGGTACTAAGATCTGGTGTCTTCCTCCGTGCAGAAAACAGAAGATCAATGGCTTCAACCTGCACTAACTGCAACTGCAACTCTCGCCCAGTACCGTCCGGAGGAGTGACTTATGGGCCCCAAGCGGCCTCCATCTTCGCTATGCTGGTGGAACAGGTCACTCAGGCTACCACTGGATTGTTGTTCGGGACCATGCTCCCGCAAACGTTATTCAGCGCTCCTGTACCAACACAAGAAGCTCAGAAGAAGTCGGTCTTTGATCGGCTTACAACTACTGCGGCCCCTCAGTCTTTGACAGACTAGGCCAAAGCTCGGTAGGGCCCATGAAGAAGCCCGTGATACCTGAAGCGGCCATTCCGAAGCGGATAGCCATTCCTGCTCCTAAAGTCGTCAAGGCAGCTTCCCCTGCTAAAGGGTCGGTCTTCACAAGACTGTCCGTTTCAGCTCCTATTCCATGCGAAGTCACGAAGGCTGCTTCCCATGTTCGAAAGTCGGCCTTTGCAAGACTGACTATCCCCTTTCAACGGACGTCAGTTTTCGACCGGCTAGCGCCAATAACAGCCTCTACTCAAAACAGGAGGCATGACAAAGCCATCCCCATACCCGAACCAATGCCATCTGTGCGACATGCTCGCCGTCGTCACTGGCGCCGAGTACGGAAGGCTGGGGGCAGCTCTCCGTCTGGATTTACTCCACCTGCTCCAACGGTGGAGATCGATGCTGCTGTTCCAACTAGGAACAGTTTTGAATTGCTGAACAAGGTGCGCAGGAACTCTCCTACCGCCGTACTGAAAAGATCTCCTCCACCCGTGGAGAATGTTACAAAAACGAAGCCGGATCCGTCCCCTCAGCGGCTATCCTCTAAAATTTACAAAGTATGACGACAGGTTCATGGCTCAGTAATTGACTAGGACTACTCTCGCCGACCAAAAAAGCTCAAAGCTCAGCAAGAAAAGAGCCATCTTGAGGTACCACAGAAGACGTCATCGGTCTGGATGCCCGCTGCAACGGCCCCCTCAACTTCAAATGCTCCCAAGAGAAGGAGGCCAGAGAAAGCCCCTGTGACTGCGGCAAACCGCAAAGACGCTGAGCCCAAATGCCCCAAGTCTGGGGGCATAATGGTGCATACTGTTTATATGGCTTCCGGAAAAGAGGAAAGCCGCACTTCGACGGGTCACCGACCGCTCACTCGATCCGTGACAAAAGCCCAGGAGCAGCAACAGAAGCTTCAGGAAATGCTAACGCAAATGGCCGCACTTACCAGTCCAAAAGAAATCTCGGAGGCGTCATCAGAGCAGCGTTATGAACAAGAAACCAATGCTGACTTCCTCCGCAGAGTCCTCAAAAAGAAGGACAGAGAAGCTGCAGAACAAGCTGCCAACATAAAACGAATGGCACTTCTCTTCCAAGACATAGTCAGGATGATGTTACTGCCAGAACCTCCAGCTGAAGACCCTCCTATCATCATTGAAGACGACAGAGGGGAGACATCGAACCCTCCTCCGGCTATTTCAGCAGCCAAAAAGGAAACTATTTCCAAGGCCGCTCTGGATGACTATATTGCTCAGCAAATACGAGCTCACCAGGCGAATGAAGCGGCCGGCCAAGTCGTTAAAACTGGGCGACCGTATCCAGGCTGGTATGACCAAATAAAGTACCCGCCGGGATACACAATCCCCAAATTCCATATGTACAAGGGGACAAGCAGTCCCCATCAATATGTCGCTCAGTTCAGGGCTCTTTGCGGCAACACCGGGGTTGATGATAAGCTTTTGGTTCGTCAATTCGTCGGCAGCTTGTCGGAGACGGCATTTGAGTGGTACTCCGAACTTCCAAACGACTCCGTTAAGACCTTCGCAGTAATGGAGTTGTTATTCACCCAGCGATTCATGAGTGCTAGTGAACGCACCCCAATAATAGCATTGATCAATGCCAGGGTGAAGCCAGGCGAGACGTGGGTTCAATACGCAATCCGATGGTGGAATCTGTGGTCGAAATGCGAACAGCGCATCGAAGAAGCATCAGCGGTGGGCATGTTTGTGGGCACCCTAGACCCTCATGCAAGTATTTCACAATTCATGATGTTCTTCAAACCGACCACGTTCCAAGCCTTGATCGATAAGCTAGCCCAGATGGACCAGATGGGTCATATACCGTCTCCTCCGAAGCCGGAGCCGTGAAACAAAAAGGGTAAAGGGAAGGCGACCTTCGTTGCGAATACACAACAGCAGCCTAGTGCCCCAAAACTAACGGATCAACTGGAAGAGAGACGGCGCTACTATAATGAGAAAATGAAGCATCCTTATTCGTTCCCTCGGGACAAAACGAAGAGACTGTTCGAACTGGCGGTGCGCAACAGGCTCATCAATCTGCCAAATCCTAAGAGACCACTGCAACCCGGCGAGACTAGTAATCCCAATTATTGCCCTTACCACCAAACGGTAAGCCATCCGATTGAAGATTGCTTCGTCTTTAAGGGATGGATCGAGGACCAATACCAACAAGGCAAGTTTGCGCTGTCTGAGAAGTGGAAAGTAAGCCCACCACAACCTTACACTCCTAAGAAGACAGACACGCCGGGGATATCGTGCTCTTTTGTTGAAGAGGCTCCATGTGAGGTCTCTCTTTCAGCCAAAACTAAAAGAATGCTGAACGATCTACAGATATGCCCGGCGATCAGGTGGAAGAATCCGTTGGAACCCGAGATTATCAAGGGAATGCTGAAACCGCGCTCAACTCCAAAAATTGGTGGCGATATTCAAGACACTCACACCCAGCCGTCAAAGTCTTCGAAGAAGAAAAAGAAGACCAAAAAGCCCGTGAAGCCTGGTGACAAGCGCACGGACCTGCAAAAGCAGATTGACGCGCTGGAAGAATATAACCAGAAAGCGCGGACTCCAATCACACTCCAAGAATTTCTCAGTCACGTCCTTGAAGACAGAGATGATGGAGAAGACTTGTCGGATGAATATGAAGATTACATAGCAAGTTGCCATGTGATCTCTCACTCATCGATAAACGATGGAGAAGTTCCTTACACGGAGAAACTGGAGGCAGGTCCTGAGCCGGAACTTCTAGGGCCATCAGACGAAATGATTGATGTGTTCCTAAATGAAGCGCTTCTTAAAATCAAAGCTGCTCGAGAAAGTGAAATGGCCATATTTGCAAAAGCCAAGCGCCGGCGACTGGACGAAAGGGTTGAGACGCTCTCGTAAGATCAAAGTACATCCGCCGCGAATAAGAGCAGGTTTAAGACGAGGAAGAGGTTCGCCAAAGCCATATCAATGGGAATAAAGCTGCCACCCTCCGAAGGAAACATTCTTGGTGAAGCAGAAAACATCCTAGCTACTGCTCATATCATCGAAAGATTGAACACCCTACCGAAGAGTGCAACGCTTTTAAAAGATGGTGGCAGGGATATGTTGCTCACCGGCAACATTTTAAGCGGATGAAACGCGAAACTCGTCGGGAGCGAAGAAGTACGACCGAGGGGCTTAGAAGAACTACCGGCAACTGTCGCATGGTTAACGCCGGAGGATCGCAAGTTCTCACCTTCAGGAGCGACTCTGACGAAGAAATGACTCTTGGCCCTCTCTTCAAAGAATCCACCTCGGGAAAAGTGGAAGAGCCGAAGACCTGTGAAAATATTCAGCTGCGCAATCATACGCTGCCCGAAAAGAATCTCGGACCCACGAATAGAAAAGATAAGGGAAAAGAGAAAGTCCCTGAAGATATCTCCCTAGATGACCAAGTCGTCAAAGAGCAGACCGCTAAAGACCCGCCAAAGAAAAGTAAGGTGGACTACAACGTTCTGGCACACTTGAGAAAGTTATCTTCGCAGCTAAGTATTCTCGATACCCTCTTATTATCAAAAGAAGCAAGAGATTCTTTGATCAAGGCATTGCAGGAGCCTGAACAATTCCAAGCTTTCCTCGCCGAAGAAAAGATGAAGGACGAGCTGGAAGAAGTACACACAGCCGATATCACTTTCGGCGATGAAGATTTTCTCCTTGGGACGTGCAGGCATAACCGTCCCCTTTATGTCTCCGGATACTGTCATGATATCAAGATAGGCAAAATCCTGGTCGACAATGGGTCCTCCGTCAATCTCCTTAATGAGAGAGTGTTGAAAGAAATCTGCATGAGCATTCAGCACCTCGCTCGTGAGAAAATCACCATCTCCGGGTTCGGCTCTCAGTCATCACGGACGCTTGGGTCCGTGATATCGTTAAGCTTTGGGCTGCTCGTCACTGATATCAAGTTCCACGTCATTGACACCAAGACATGCTATAACGCTTTGCTCGGCCGACCTTGGTTACACGAGTGAAACATTATCCCTTCTACACAACATCAGTGTATGAAGTATTTCAAGGACGGTCTCGAGTATACTGTGACGGGGGAGTTGAACCCATTCTCTGTGAATGAAGTCCGAAAGTACGAAGATGCAAAATACTTCTTACCAGATTTTGAGGATACGAAAAGATGTCACAAACCGAAGAACAAAGCCATCACTACTATTCCGGTCTTCGGGAGTGATACCGAGGAGGAAGAAGAGATAGTTTATTCAGGGCCGCCCCAATACAACAAGCCGGGACCGTCCATCCCTATGTTGATCTTCGGCAGCGACTCGGAAGATGAGGTCAATGCTGTATTCTCTGCTCGGCCGTCGATACAAATCTCCGCCGACAAAGATCAGAGTTTTCAAATTACCATGGTTCCACAAGAACATTACAAAGATCTCGATGCACTTGAAGCTTATGGTGCGCAAGAACTGCAAACATTTTACGTCCCTCCCAGGAGAAAAGGTGAAGAGGCGATCCTATTTTACCGATCTGGGGAAACTAAAGTGGATAAAGAAATCTGGCACGACGCCGATCCTACGCTCGACAGGCTCCAGCCCATCCGTCTGCCTAGATATTACACGGAAGGCTTGAAAAGGCTATTGAAACGCCATGGGGTACCCCTCAGACAGACTACTCGACAAGCTCGATTCTACAATAGGATTTGGGATGTCCCCGGAACTCAGTGAAAGTTGCCAAACGGGAGAATGGAAATGATCGGGCTTGGATATATTCAATCCAAAAAATAAGAGCGAGTCCATGGAAGCTGCGTTATATATGACTTCGATGAAGAAGGAGACATTCTGTTAAAAGACGCTGATCCTGATCCAAAACAAGGTCCTATCATCAAAACGCCGAGTCTGTCGTTTGAAGAACGGATGGACAAATTGATCAGGGAAGCAAGTGTAAGACCACGGTAGCGTCTCGGCCGTCTATCCGAGGCCAAAATGCGAAAACGAAAACTTTTCTTTAACTTTGAACCGGCGCTACCGCAAACTTAAAACCCGGATCGAACCATTAACCTAACGCTAGCAAACTAGAGAAAGGGTAGAGGGCTATACCGAGCGATCCGTGTTCTTCGGTCTTCGGCCTCCATCTCGATCTCCTCGCGGAATCTCCGGTCTTCATCTCCTCGTTGGAACGGGCACCACATCGCCGGGTTCTTTTACGGGCTCCTACCTCTAGACCGAGGCAACTCGAGCATGAAGTTGGCGAGTCGACGTGCCTAAGGATGCTGTAGGCTAAATGTAGTAATGTTTGTCTCATGGGGTTTGAAGTTGCCATTGATGATGGAGGTAGAATGAATAATGGAGATGAACTTGGGAATTTTGGTGTAAGCAAAAAAATGTGAGATGAGCAATTTCCCCACACCAAAAATGAACCTCACCCCTCCTCCCTCAAATGTGGCCGGCCCCCCCTCTAAAATGGTGAAGGGAAAAAATACAAGCATAAAGCAAGTGGAGAAAATGGAATGATAATGAGGAAAAAGAATCACACCAAAGCTAAATCAAATCCCATCACATATCCATCTCATTAATGCTAAAGAAATGATCACTAGAAAAGCAAAGATGCTTAAACCATCATAATCATCTATTTACAAGAAACCTCCTCCACAATGCTTATTTGCAAATATGCAAATTAGCCCCTCCCATCACAAAAGTCCGGCCGTGAAGGAACAAAGGAAAACTGGCCGAAACGGAATGCAAACTGTCAACTTCAAAAAACTGATCCCGCAATAAAATACAGGAAAACCCTGCGACTGTATATACATACCCTCATTTGTATTCCGACCGAATACAAATGCAAAGAGACAAAATCTACACTGTACAATACTAGGATCCGTCTTAAACCAAAGCCCGCTAGTATTATCCGTCCGATCACGATCCGTGCAATACCGTGCGTATAAGATCGAACCCTGCCATATCTCCATACGGCCTCTACAGCGTTTCGCCCAATACTTGAGTAACTGTCTGTGGGGGACTCTAAAGCCTCATCAATACTTTGGCTGTGGATTTAACCACTAGTACGTCAGAGGAATTAGCCGTACGTAACGGGCTACCAAGTATTGACTAAAAGAGAGGTCGATGAGCGAACTCATCCTGACACCCTACTGAGCCTGTCAGTGACAATATCCGTACAGTCCGGTCCGTTCTTCTATGAGCATCGCATGGCGGGCCTAGGGGGTTGGTAAAAGTCAGACCCCAAAAGCGGTACAAGTCGTGTCGGAGTGTAGCCCAGAACACCCTGAGATACTACTGGAATACCTCCCAGTAAATCTCCTGCCTCGGCCGAGGGCTTTGTGTAATGGCTCTCCTAGACACAGCGCGACCTCACCCCCAATACTGGAAGAGACGAACCCCTGCAGATCCGCTCACTGCCTCCATGTGGCTCGGGACTGTACCCAACTAAAACCTGTTTGCACGACTCCTTTGAGCCGTGGTAGGGTAGTAATCAAAGTACAGTGGGAACTCACATGAGACAAATGACGATCTCAGGTCGATGAACTAACCTGTACACATGTCACCAGGAACTGCTATCTGACGTCTGGTATAAGACCAACTAGCATGTTCCCGGCGAGTCCTGTCCGGTGTACTCATAACCCAATGAGCACCTGTATACATCTTAGGTGAACCAACTGACACCAGTGGCTTGTGAGACCGGCCACCGCCCCTCGTCGGGGTTTCGACTGTATACACTAGTCTACTCTGGAGTATCGATGCCCTGTCTCGAAAACTCCCATGACTAGGGACCTTTTAAGGATGTGCTTATAGACCCCAGCTCCTACGTATATGATCGCCATCATACTGCTGGCCGTCAAGCAAGAATCCTAAGGGCTCTATCAACGTGCAATAGTGACCTGTAAGGTCACCTGAAATAGTATACGATGATAAAGATAAACCAGATAGCATACTATCATCTTAAGTAAGACTGTTCTAACGGTATAGGTCCTTTCTCAATCATTGCAATCACGTTCCTGTGATCCAATAATTGAATCTGAGGGCACTATCTCCAACAATCTCCCACTTGCACTCAAGTCTAATTATTGCGATGTCGCATACTCACAGCCCGTGTGATACCGAACACCCATCTCCTCTACTAATCAGTCTCACAAAACTCGCTTGCGAAACTAATGCGTTCAAGGAATAGCCTCAGTGAGTGGATCCGCTCAAATGTTTCTTTCTATGTCTCTCTTTATCTCAAGTTCGCGGAGAAAGCCATCTCCCGAAATGAGCAATACCTGTCTTAGAATATGTCTGGATATCTGATGGGACCTAGTTCATAAATGAACTCCAAATCCAAACTTCTTAGACTGTATCGTCAACTGAACTTAATCAGTATCCTGCGCCATGCCTCCCTCAGTATCCGTCTGGACCACCTGTCCATAGTACCGCCCCTCGTCAGAGGGAAAACTATAACTCTGACAGTCACTCTGTCATCCAGGTCACCTTGGAAGCCTGGAATGATAACCGTCTCCTGAATGAGGGTGATGTTATCATATCCCTAGAACATCCACTTATGTTCTTAAACTGCTTCCGAATGTTTCTCCAGGATAGGATCAATATCAACTTATTGCATCTACTGCAAAAACAACAACTGGTATGGTACTTGACATCTCATGATTGACTCAATTGCCTAAGCAAGTGATCTGCCATTCATGCACATCCCTCTCCCCTTTAGTCTGTAAGACACCTTTAGAGAGGGTGACTCCATCATATGCAGGTATACTACCGTGCCAGGAGTCGTCCATTCTAAAACATCTTTAGAATGCTGTCTAAGTAACCAGATTGGGAAACTACCCAAATCTAGATTTAAAAACATAAATCTAGTAACCGGAATGTCTGATATAATGTCCAACTCCTATGTGGAGAAACCACTGTATGACAACCAAAGTATAACCGACCGTAGTATAGGAATTTCACTTCCTACTCTGTGTATGTCATCCAAATACCAGGACATAACACCCTACTACCTTCTTAACAGATCCATCCCCTATTCTGATGAAGTCAAACCTATGACTGTAACATCAGAAATAGATGATCTATCTCCGCTATATCTGCTTTAGTCTATAAATAGACATAAGCTACTTGTTCACTATGCTTCTGCTGCTCCCACTGACTACGACAACTCTCTGGCAGAGTCATACACACGTGCACTTCTAAAGCTAGTTTAGAACGACGCTATACTCATCCTCCTGCCGGGTCTCATAGCCTGGAACAACAGTAGTGTCAAATCTGTGTAAACAAGAACCTCCCTGTCACCGTCCTTGAGGTTACCGGAGCACCTCTCGGGTGCCTGAGGTTACCCACCATATCTGCGGAGTGGCCAATGGAATGTCAAAACCAGATTGAATCTTTAGGTTCTTATCAAATTTTCAGTAATCGTTTGCGGTTCTGGAATCACTTCCAGTTCTACCATACTCCTACTACTGTTTTCTGAAAAAATCCATTTTTATTAAAACTGTGGCGAGTCAAGAACAATATCACTTTTGATCTTCTAGATGGTAGAAAATCAGTCCTCGTCATAGCCCGGGTCAACCCACAAACAACCATTACAGAAACGTGCCTTGAGTTGTCCAGTGTCTGGTTTTAAGTATAAGCTGGACTTTAAGATTCAATGATGTGATATATGTAGTAACCGGAATGTCTGATATAATGTCCAACTCCTATTGCGGTTCTGGATTTGTTTTTTGGGGTTTAAAATTCCGTATTTTGATCGAACTTCTAAAGGCTTAAGCTAACGGGATTATATCTGTGATGTGATATATGTATTGAACGTCTGCTAATCGCTATACGTCGATTAGTGGGGGTTATACATATCTGTGATCTGTAATGTTGATGGTATATATATATGAATTCATTAGATTGTCGCGGATGAATAGCCGGGGGTTATGAGATAAGAGTTTTCTTTATCTTTCAATTCATGTAATTTGTAATTGATGTAATATTATTTATATGGCCACACAACCGGGATGAGGTTGTAGCCGTCATTGTATAATTTCTTTTACTGTTTTTGCTCCTAGGATAGACCCATGGAGGGGGTGCACAAACTACCGGGTACCTCGAAGTGCCGAGTGGCCTACTCACGTTGTTGAGGGAGGTTGCTTTGCTTCGGGTATTTGGCGGGTAGTTTGCCGCACCCGTAAGGGTCTAGGGTGGGGTATTGGCTATTCACCGCGACCGTGTAATCCGCTTTTCGTTACAGGCTCGTACGGAATGCGGATTCCTAGTATATCCAATGTGTTCATCTGTGATCTGGAATGGCTATCATTGCATCTGACGAATGTATATATCTATATATGATATCTATTTAGGCGTTGCTTATGTTTTGCATCCGCGCTAGTCCAGCCCCCGCTCTGTCGTTAGTTAAGTAACCTAACGGGTAATGACGGGGCCCCGTGGCGAATGCGGATGGTATAAGCGTACGTCATATTTTCGTTGTTTTCTGCAATGGCAGGATTAAATGATGGGACGCATTAAAATTAATGCAAGAAAATAAACCAAGTAAAAGTCGTTGGAACACTTTCAAAACCACTCAGTTTTTTTTCAAAAACCAACTTTTAAATGCGGAGCTTGAACCACTCCTTTTAAAAGCTATCTCGTTCCATCGATTATATCAAGTTCACTACGTTCACGGTTTCGCCAAAACCATTCGTAGCCCTCCATCATTTCAGTTAAATATTCGGTAGTATTCAAGCTATGTATTTTGACCTCACGCCAAGGCATAGTGATTGGTAGCTGCCGGATATTTATCTGTTGCATAGATAGAATGCGTTGGTTTGAGACAGTCGTACTGTCATTTTGGCCTACGTCAAGGGTAGGTATGGGTGGGTTCAAATTAACCTGGATAATGATGGGTAGAACTTGACATGTGACTTATGACATTTTGACCTCACGCCAAGGTCATAAGAGCATGGGGCAAAAATCCACGGGAGTTTCAAAAGAAACTGAAACTTGCTAGCGCTGCATACCATTTGGAGTGTGATGATTCTGGTAGGATTCCTTCAGTTTTGTCACGCAATGATATTTGGATCCCGATCCTACTGTGAGTATATGCTACTCCTCGGGAAAATTCTCACTTAACGATCAATGCTATAAACCTAGTAGGTGTCTAGAAAGGTGTTAGCGGGGCTACGCCCCTAGGGAAAAGAGATTATTTAATTAAGGAACTTCGCGAAAGCATTGGAAAACCTCCCTCGAAGTACCGACACTGGCCTGGCTGAACGGTTAAGCAAGTATTGTACGGTGAGATTGATCCTGACTAATTCTTCCTTTTTGGTTTGAGGAAGGATTCGAGAAACAGTGGGAGCCATCCTGTTTAGACAAACTAAAAACCACTCTAAACTTGCAAGAGCATCATGCTGAGTGTTTCTTCTCTCTCTCCTAATTGCAGCGACCAATCGTCATGACCGGACTTAAGTTACTTCTAGATAAAAACATACTGACAGGGCCAAACTACAAAGATTGGCTCAGGAATGTCAAAATGGCAATCACTTACGACAAGCTGGGGTATCTCCTTACCACCAAAGCTCCCCCTGTCCCAGGCCCCACCTCCAGCGTCGCGGATAAGGAAATCCGTAAGACTTGGGAGATCGATTGCGCGAAGGCCAAGTGCCTCGTGCTTGCCTCTATGGACAATGAACATCAGAGGAGGCACGAGAATATGGACCTGGAATCCATATTTCTTCATACAAAAGAACTGTATGGAGAGCAATCCCGTATCGCCATATACGAAGTCTCGAAAAAATTGTTTTCGACGAGATTGGCCGTCGGATCATCGGTAGCGGAACACGTGCTTAAGATGATTGGCTTCATTGAGGAGCCCGCGGACCTTGGGACCACGTTAGAGAACGAGCTCTATACAGACTTGATTCTCTAGTCCCTTCCTTCCACTTACGCCCAGTTTATCCTGAACTTCAACTTGCAAGGAAAAGAAGTTGAACTTCTGGAGCTCCTCAACATGTTGAGGAGTGCAGAGGGCACCCTACAGAAAGCTAGGGAAACATCCACTTTGTTTTTAGGAGGATCTTCCTCTTCTAAATCCAAGGCGAAAGCCAAGGGAAAGAAGAAGAAAGCCCCCGCCAAACCAAGGGGCGGTGTTAGTAAAGTGGAAACGAAGGGAAAAGAAAAGGCAACAAAGATAGCGGGGCAGCTTGTGGGAAAGGAAGAATGCTTCTATTGTCATAAGAAGGGACACTGGAAAAAGGATTGCAGGGCTTGGAAGGCCAGAAACCAGGATCCGAAGCAGGTTGCGGCTTCGGCTTTAGGTGTGTATGTTATTGAAAACTGTCTTTCAATAAACTCTACTTCCTGGGTATTGGATACCGGATCAGGATCTCATATCTGTAATTCTTTGCAGGCACTGAGAAGGCGTAGGGTTTTAAAGGCAGGTGATATGACCCTCAGAGTTGCAAACGGAGCTGGCATGGATGCTGAGTCCGTGGGGGACTATCACCTGGGAATGTCAGATGGACATGTTTTGGTTTTGCGTGATTGTTATTTTGTACCCAATGCAACCTGTAATATCATATCTGTATCTTTATTATCTAAAGAAGGTTATGAATTTGCATTTGTAAGTAATGTTGTGAACATTCACCTTAATCAAGTTTTGATTGGGTCAGGTACATTAAGCAATGGTATATACGTATTAAACCAACCACAGATTTTCAATGTCCAGAATACACACAAAAGAAAGTCTCCGGAAACAAATCAGGCTTTCTTATGGCATTGTAGACTGGGTCACATCAATGAGAGAAGGTTGACGAAGTTACATACAGAAGGATATTTGGATCCGTTCGAATATCAATCATATGCAACTTGTCAATCCTGTCTCAAAGGAAATATGACAAAGACTCCGTTCACTGGACACGGAGTAAGAGCGAGTGAGCTCTCGGGACTCGTACACAGCGACGTGTGCGGTACAATGTCTACGCATGCGCGAAGCGGTTATTCTTACTTCATTACTTTTACGGATGACTTTTCAAGGTACGGATATATCTTCTTAATGAAACATAAATCCGAAGCCTTTGGAAAATTCCAAGAATATAAGAATGAAGTAGAAAAACAAACAGACAAAAGTATCAAGACACTGAGATCTGATCGAGGTGGTGAATACTTAAGTGCCGAGTTCCTGGGTTACTTAAAAGAGAATGGAATTCTCTCTCAGCTTTCTCCTCCGTACACTCCGCAACATAACTGTGTATCGGAGAGACGGAACCGAACCCTATTGGATATGGTACGGTCCATGATGAGTAACGCTGAGTTGCCGCGATCATTCTGGGGATATGCGCTAGAATCAGCTGCATACCTTTTGAACCGAGTTCCAACTAAGATTGTGCCTACCACACCATATGAGATATGGAGTGGGAAGAAACTCTATTTTCAATATCTGAAGATCTGAGGATGTCCAACTTTTGTCAAAAAGCAGCATGCGGACAAACTCGAGGCACGCTCAGTACTGTGCAAGTTTGTGGGATACCCAAAGAACTCCAGGGGGTATCTTTTCTATTACGCAGAGGAACAAAAGGTCTTTGTTTCTCGTAATGCCCACTTTCTGGAACACCAGTTCTTAGAAAAGGAAATAAGTGGGAGCGCAATAGAACTGGAGGAAATTCCAGAACCACAGACTATTACTGAAAGCTTAGTAGAACTAGAGGGTTCAAAAGAACAGGACATTCCTACGCCGCTCCGCAGGAGTAGTAGGCAGTCTCATCCGCCCGAGAGATACTACGGTTTTCTCATAGACGGGGATAGAGAGGATTGCATCATTGATAGTGATGAGCCTACTAACTTCCAGCAGGCCATTCAGAGTGCTGACTCAGTAAAATGGCTGGATGCAATGCGGACAGAAATGGAGTCCATGTACACCAACAAAGTATGGACTTTGGACATTGCTCCAGATGGGGTAAAACCCGTAGGATGCAAGTGGATCTTCAAGAAGAAGATTAGTGTAGATGGACAGGTTGAGACCTATAAGGCTAGACTTGTTGCAAAGGGTTTTCGTCAAAGACCTAGTTTGGACTATGATGAGACCTTTTCTCCAGTGGCTATGCTGAAATCCATTCGGATCCTTCTTGCCATCGCTGCCTTCCACGATTATGAGATTTGGCAGATGGACGTAAAGACCGCCTTTCTAAATGGAAATTTAGAGAAGTGTGTCTATATGGACCAGCCAGAGGGTTTCATTCAGAGTGGGAGCAGCGGAAAGGTGTGCAAGTTGCTTAAGTCCATCTATGGACTAAAGCAGGCATCGCGGAGTTGGAACATCTGCTTTGATGAGACAGTCAAAGAATTTGGCTTTATCAAAAATCCAGATGAACCATGCATCTATAGTAGATTTGTAGCAAGAACTGTCGTATTCCTCGTATTATACGTGGATGACATTCTTTTGATAGGAAATGACATTCCTATACTACAATCTGTCAAGGGGTTCTTGTCACACAGGTTCTCTATGAAAGACCTGGGTGATGCCACTTACATTCTGGGGATCCGGATCCATCGTGATAGATCCAAGAGGATGTTAGGACTTTCGCATTCCAGGTACATCGACACCATACTGAAAAGATTCAGTATGGAAGATTCCAAGCACGGTAATTTACCGGCTTGTCACGGGATCACCCTCTCCAAAGAGATGTCTCCCAAGACTGATTTGGAAAGGGATCGCATGTCTATTATACTCTACACTTCTGTGGTAGGCTTTATAATGTATGCGATGTTGTGTACCAGACCGGATGTAGCTTATGCACTGAGTGTGGTAAGCCGGTATCAGTCAAACCCTGGGGAGAAACACTGGATAGCGGTAAAGAACATTCTCAGGTACCTGAGAAGGACTAAGGAGATGTTCTTGGTGTATGGCGGAAAAGACCTCCAGATCGAGGCCTTTGCTGACTCCAGCTTCCAGAGTGACAAGGATGATTCCAAGTCTATGTCGGGTTTTGTCTTTACCCTCAATGGAGGGGCGGTGTGTTGGAAGAGTTCCAAACAGGAAACCGTTGCTGACTCGACGATGGAAGCGGAATATATCGCTGCATCTGATGCCGCAAAAGAAGCCGTCTGGATGAGGAAGTTCTTGAAAGAACTTCAGGTGGTTCCGTCCATTATTGATCCAATACCTCTGTATTGCGACAACAACGGGGCTATAGCTTTAGTGAAGGAACCCAGGTCCCATCAAAAATCCAGACACATCTTGAGGCGGTATCACCTGATCAGGGAGATCGTGGATCGCCAGGAGATCGAGGTTCGGAGGGTTGCTTTAGAAGATAACACTGCAGATCCATTCACGAAGGCCTTTCCCCAGACTCAGTTCGAGCGGCTGATCGAGATGATAGGTCTTCGATACGCCAGTACATGGCCTTAGTGCAAGTGGGAGATTGTTAGTGTATATGCCCTAGAGGCCATTACTGTATCATACTAGTTTGTATATTACTTAATGGAAGCTTAGGATATTCACCATTGTATAGACAATCTTGCTCAAAATAGTAGTATGCTACTTGGTTTGTTTCTACTTCAATGTGTGTACATGTGTTTCTTTTAACATATCGCCTATACACATTAGTGGAGCCCTCAGGATCTTTGCTTGATTACCAGCGTTGTGATGGCAGTCACACTCGTGGGGGCTGGGTAATCCACAAGCACATCCTTATGCAGGTCCCTAGTCGTAGGACTATCGAGACAGGGCATCGATGTTAGTTATATGTATGCCCTAGAGGCTATTACTGTACATAGGATGTATATTGTAGTGGATGTTGGGACATATATAGGTAGGACTTTCTTGCTCGACATGATAGTACGCTATCTGGTTGCTCTTTATCTTAACATGTATACTTTCTGTCTCTCTGTTACATGTTGATAAAGCCTTTAGGATGTGTACTCGACTTGTAGGACTATGATGTAGATCATACTAGTGGGGCCTGCGTAGTCCATGAGTACATCCTTCAATGTTCCTAGTCGTGGAAATATCGAGACGGGATATCGATATTCCAGAGTAGACTAGCGTATATCTTCTCGACCCATGTGATGGGCGATGGATGATCCCATATACATTGGTGTTTGACATCAGAGATGGTATGCGGGTGCTCAGTGGAGACTGAGTACACTGAACGGACTCGCCGAGAACTCCCAGATGGTATTAAACCTCACGTCAGATGGCAGTTCTCTGGTGACACTGGTACAGCTTAGTCTGTTGACCCGAGATCGTCATAGAGTCTTGTGTGTCTCCCACCGTGCTTTGATTTCCACCCTACCACGGCTCTACTGAGTCGTGCAAACAGGTGATTTTTGGGTACAGTCCCGATTCACATGGAGGCAATGAGCGATAGGAGGGGATTCGTCTCTCCCGGTATTGGGGGTTGATGTTGCGCTATGCTCGACTGGCCGTAACTGAAAATCCCTGGCCAGGGTTGCACTGATTTACTAGTAAGTGTTATCAGTAGTTTTGTGCTTGTTATGGACCTTACATCGGCATGACTTATCAAGCTACTAGGGTCTGACGTTTTACCATCCCTATGCGAGATATGCGACATATCAGACGAACAGACCGGACTGTGCGGTAAGTGTTACTGGTTGGATTCACAGCAGTATGAGCAGGCTTGCTCGTTGATCTTCTGATCGCTTAATACCCGGGTGGCCGTTACGTTTAGCAGACCGCTTGCGGCTTGTGGGTGTTTGATATTATCATCACCTACTGCCGGCGTATTGACGAGTCTTTAGAGTCCTACACAGGGGTTTCCTGGCTCAAGCGAAACGAAATGGGGGCGCATATGAGATATGTGCGGGACCGAGAATAATACCAGTATGTGATACTGTATTCTATTCTCGCGATTTGTATTATTGGACGGTTATATGAGATATAGCCGGGTTACCGAATCAAGTGTTGATTCGATACATTGATACACTTGATATTAGTCGGTTATATGCGATATGACCGGATCATTAAATCAAGTATCGATTTAATGATTTAATGTATAATTATATATTTGATATATTACTTTACATTAACTAGTATTTGTTCACTTAAGATTGATTTTCTCACTTGAAGTGCACAAGTTGTATATATGATATATGTTTGTATACTAGTTTGTATCATGTTTGATGATACATGCAAACTTGGGTGTGTGTATGACTTACACCAAGTTTAGGTTAATGGTTAGGGTTTTATTTATTTATTTATTTATTTTGGCAAAAGTAAAATGGTGGCATTCTTTGTTTTATGCTTGAAGCTTCACGAAGCTTTTTAGCATCTTTGAAAAAGTCTAACTATTTTGTTTTGTTCTTTAACCTAACCATTACCTAAACCCTAGTTTACTCTCTACAAAAGAAAACTCACCCATGGTTGCAATATGATAGGCTTCACTTGATTTATTATTTTAATTAATTCTTTTTCACCTTCTTCTTCTTCTTCTTCTTCATGAAGTGAAGAAAGCTTGCTAAAAAATTTCAAGTCAAGAAACCAAGTGAGAAATCCAAATCCAAAGTGAACCCACTACCTATTTCTTCATCCTCTACCACTTCCCATGTAGTATAGGGTGTTCTCTTCACAAAGTTTTTGACCAAGTGAAGGAATAGCTTGAGTTTGAGTCTCCCCGACGTAGATCATCTTCGGCCTCGAAGTCAATGACCTAGCCCGCTCATTTCTCCGATGAAACCAACGCTAGGGTTCGGGATTCCGATGATCGCAGCGAAGGGACGTCAACACGGAGCTTTAGAAGTGAAGTACCGGATCTACAAAGGTTGTATTCCCTTTCACTTATAGTTAAAGTTGTTTGCTTGCTTATAGTTTCGCCTTACCTCTAGTAAACGATCTACATTAGAGTTCTTCGGCACATAAAAATTTGATTTTGGCATGCTAGATGCCTTGTGGAACCTCATGTGTGTGCCTAGGAACCCTACAGTGGTATCAGAGCCTAGCTAGAGCTTTAAGCGATGTGTAGACGAAGTTAGAAACCCGATCGAACCCCGAAACCCTAAACTACACCCTTCTCTGTACATTTTCTGAAACTGTGGATTTTTCCAAATTAAAAATATCCAAAAAATTCAGCAGGGTTTTATAGGAATTACTGTGGAGCACGTGACCCTAAGTCGACCAATGAGCCGCGGAACCGCGGCCCCACCCGGGCTTGTGCGACGGTTCCGTGGCCATAAAGATGAATCATTAGTCACAGTTTGCACAGTAACGCCCGTATGTAATTGCTGTATTTTCTGGGAATTTTTTATTTATACTCAAGAGTTGAGTTTTTTGGGTTGTTTTGGGGACTCGATGTTTCGATCGGATTATTTAACTTTGTTTATTTTTTTCCGGGTAATTTTAGAACATGTTAAAAAGTTCGACCGGATATAAATACCCACTTTTTCCCCTGCTGGGAAATTTCAAAGTGTTGGATTTTTCCGTAGTTTAAGAACGTTCTAAGTAGTGCAAGTAACGCGATGGACCCTCTAGAAGACAACAAACCTTAACTCGATTATATGACCGTCTTGAACTGCCCTTTGAACCTTAGGGTTTGGTGCAGTACGGCGTGCCACATGTGAGGCGTTGGCTTGACCCTTCTACGGCTGGACCGTTGGTACCGTGGCATGAAATGGATGTTTTTAAACTCCCCTCAAGTGTTGAGAACCATTTGGGAAAACTTGGGTGTTTGATTATTCGATCGGAAAGTTTAACATTTTCTATTTATCTGGAATGTGATACAATAATTGGAATCAACAATGTTTGAATGTTATAAATCTAGCAGTCTAGTCTCACTTGATTGGTTGCCACGGGATTTTGATGTGATCAAAAGTCCATTGCAATCACGTAGCGTACGCGGATACTCGTCGGGTAAACTTAATAGATAGCCACGCCCCATAGCCCCGACCAAGTGACTGTAGGAGAACCCCGTCGCCAAAAGCATCCGTTCGGGTGCTCGCGGCAGCGGTGTTCTGCCTTAATGCACTTCGTCGACGGTATCGGGGGTGCGGCCGTCTACTAAAGTTTGCGACGAGCATTCGTTCAGGATGTCGGGAATCTTGTTGAATTTCCCGACTTGATATTGAAAAGCGTTTTCAATTTTGAGACTAAAATGCGGGGTTTATAATTGTTAGGCATGCGATGTCTAAGGAATTCATATGATTAGGCATGCGATGTCTAAGGAGGTTGCGGATTCCAACTGTTGTAGTTTTACACTTTTTTTCTGCGACCGTAAGTGTAATATGTGATATCGTCGGTTTCGTTGCTATATGTCAACGACAATTGGGATGGGTATATTTACTTACGTTGATGATATGTGATGTTATGTATTGCTGGATATGTTATATTGGATCGTCGTGTTTGAATAGCCGGGGTTTTTTTTATGTGAGATGAGTGCTTTTCATTTTCATTCATGTAAAAAACTTGTATGTAATATTCTTTTATTGGGGCACTTCCGGGTTGAGGATGATGTCACCATTGTATATTATTTACTTTTCCGCATTAGGTTAGACCCAAGGAGGGGAGCACAAGTAACCGGGTTCTAGGGTCCAGTGGGAGACTATCTCGAGGAGTCGAGTCCGGGTCTCCTAACTCTAGAATTGGTAGGGTTGTTTGCCGCTCTCATAGGGGTCTAGGGGTGTGGGATTGGCTATTCATCACGACCGTGGAATCCGTGTTTTATACAGGCTCAAAATAAAACATGGACGTCCTAGTATATCCAATATTTCATATGATGTTTTCTGCTGCGTTATCTGTGATGTGATCATGTGATATGTTCTGATAGATACTGTATATAGTATATATGATATATTATATAGACGTTGCTTATGTTTTACACCCGCGCTAGCCCTTCCCCGCTCTGCCGTTAGTTACCTAACCTAACGGTGCAGACGGGACATCGAGGCGAATGCGGATGGTATAAGTGTACGTTGTATTTATCTGTGATGTTTAGGTGGACTTAAATGATGGGACATTCATTAATGAGATTAATGAAAGAAAATAAACCTAAAAGATGTTGTGGAATCGAATTTCAAAAATTAGGTAGCTCTAGTTGTTGCTTTGCATAGCGGTGTTCCTTGTAGAACATCCAGCACCTTATTCGATGAGGAAAGAGCCGACGATCCCTTCACCGGGAGTGACCTCTTAAGCAATAATTAGCAGATGCTACAACCCTCGGTTTTTCTTTTGATTGCTTCTATAGTTTTTGCTTTGCACAGCGGTATATATGATATATCCTGCACCTTATTCGATGAGAAAAGGTCCGACGATCCCTTCACCGGGAGTGACCCCTTTAGCAAAACTAGAAAAGCCTCAAAAAACTCCATTTAAAAAACCATTTGATTCCGCAACGAGATCAAGTTCAAAGCGTTAAAGGTTTTATTAAAAACCATCCGCAACCCTCCGTCATTTTAGGAAGTAGAGTACTTAGTATTCATGCTGTGTTTGTTGACCCTAGTTAAGGCACAGTGTACGGTAGCTAAGTGATATCTTCCTACACCGCATATGATGCGATTAATTAGGACAGTCGCGTGACTTTGTTGACCTTAGTTAAGGGTCATGTGGGTGGGTCTAATTAATCACGAAATGATGGGTAGAACTTGATTAGTGCTTATGATTTGTTGATCATAGTTAAGGTCATAAGTGCTAGGGGTAAAAATCTTTATCGGGAGTTTCAAGTGTTGAAATTTGCAATGAGATTGCATACCTTCTATGAGAAAGTTGGATCCCGATACCCTTTGCGAGTAATTGTTACTCCTGGGAGAGTTTTGCACTTTACAATTAGCCGATCAAGTAGGTGTCTAGAAAGGTGTCAACGGGGTTACGCCCCTGGGAAAACGAGGTTTATTTTAATTAGGTCCGTGCGAAAGCACGGGGAACCTCCCTCAAAGTACCGGCACTGGCCTGGCTGAAAGATTGGCGAACTTGTAGAGTGTAATTAATCCCGGCTAGTCTTTCCTTTTAGAGTTTGAAGGATGATTTGATAAAAACAGTGGGAGCCATCCTAATTAGATAAAATAAATAACCAATCTAATCTTGCAAGAGCGCACGCAGAGTGTTTTCTTCTCTCTCTCTCCAGGTAGCGACCATGTCACGCCTTAATCAAGATAATAATATGGATGTATTGACCGAACCCGCTTGTTATACTGAGCTGGGGAACGTTGGTCCCGCTCCAACTTATAATTGTTATAAGACAGAGCAGGAATTAGGGGAATGCCAGATTTCCCGTGCCGCCCAAACGAAGAAAGTGCATGATGATGCATCTTCTTCGGGTGTGTTCATTACAAAGAACTGTTTCTCTGTATCCTCTACGTCCTGAGTATTAGATACCGGATCAGGATCCCACATATATAATTTGTTACATGGGCTACAGACAGGTAGAGAACTGAGAACGGGTGATAAGTTTCATGAGACAGAAAACGGTGCAAGTGTTGCAGCTAAGTCTGTTGGTCACTATCACCCTGTATTACCAGAATACATTGATTCTAAACAAATGCTATTAGATACCGAACCTGATATACAAAATCATATCAATCTCTTTATTTACTAAAGAAGGATATAATTTTGTATTGTTGGATAATGTTTTGAACATTTCCTATATCAATAGTTGATCGGTTCAGGCACGTTATCTAAAAGCATATACGTTCTAAATCAAACTGCAGTTCTTAGTATACAGAACACACACAAGAGAAAGAGTTCAGAAATGAACGAATTCTTCTTGAGGCATTGTAGACTAGGTCATATCAATGCGACCCGACTAGCTAAGTTACATATTTAAATCAGTTTAAATTTACATCTTATGAAACTTGCCAGTCATGTCACAAAGATAATATGACCATAGCTCTGTTTACTGGAAACAGAGAAAGAGTTAGTGAACTCTTGGGACTGATACATAGTGATGTATAAAGGTCCCCAGTCTACATATGCCACGACCGGTTCTTTGTACTTCCTTACATTCATTGATGATCTCTCAGGATTCGGACACATGTTCCTGTTGAAACACATGTCTGAAGCTTTTGAGAAATTCAAAGAATATAAGTTAGAAGTAGAGAACCAATACAGGTATAAGTATTATGTCCTATGATGAGATCAGAGAGGAGAATACTTGTGCATGGAGTTCTTGGACTATTCTAAAGGAGAATGAGATTCTCTCTCAGTGTTACTCCTCTGTATACACCACAGCACAACGGTGTATCGAGGCGGAGCAATCACACCCTATATGATATGGTGCGCTCCATGATGAGTACTGCTGAGTTACATTTTTCCTTTTGGGGGTTATGCACTTAAGAAGCTGCATACCTATTGAATTAGGTTCGAATTCGATCACTGCCTACCACTCCATATGAGATATGGTATGAGTAGAGCCTATCTCTTAAGTAAGTTAAGATTTGGGATTGTCCGGCCTATGTCAAAAGCAAAATCCGGACAAGATCGAGACAAGGTCAGTTCTGTAGAACTGGAAAGGTTCCAGCCATACAAAACTGTAGCTGATGATTTGACATAACCAAAGGATTCAATAGTCCCCGACGAACCTCAGCCTCTTCGCCGATCTGGTAGGGTTCCTCATCCGCCTGAGAGATACTTCGGTTTCTCGATGACAGTGGGAGCGAGGATTGCATCATGAGATGATGGCCCAACTAGTTTCGAGCAGGCCATCAAGAGTGGAGACTCTGTAAGAATGGCTGGATGCTTAACGATCTGAGAAGGAATCCATGTACACCAACAAAGTATGGACTTTAGTTGCCATATCTGAAGGGTTAAATCCCCATCAGGAGAAAGTATATCTTGAGAAGATTACTTGGTATAGATGGAAAAGTTGAGACTTTCAAAGCTAGACTTGTTAAAGATTTTCGTCATCGACCAGGCGTGGATAATGATGAAACCTTTTCCAGTGGCTATGCTTAAGTCCATCCGGATCCTACTTAACATTGCTACATACCATGACTACGATATCTGGTGGTTGGGTGCCATGACTGATTTTCTAAATAATGATTTAGAAGAGAACGTCTATAAGTACACAGCCAGAGGGCTTTGTAAACAGTGGGAGCAGCGGAAACGTGTGCAAGTTGCTTTACATGATAAAGCAGGCATCGCGGAGTTGGAACGTCTGTTTTGATGTGGTAGTCAAAGAGTTTGACTTCATCAAAATGGTAGATGAACCTTGTACATACAAAAAGGTAGTAGAGAGTAAGGTGGTCATCCTCGTATTGTACGCGGACAACATACTCTAGATAGGAAAAGAGTTTCCTATGCTACGCTCGGTCAATCTCCGCTTATCACAAGGATTCTCCATATAGGATCTATGTGATACCTACTAAATCCTGGGATTTGGATCTATGAGATAGATCTAAAGGGATGTTAGGGTACTCACTAGGTTTAGTGAGGTGGTATCAATCGATCATGGAGAGAATCACTGGAAAAGTTCCAGGCTGATGAGCATGACTGAATATCAGCCGCAGGCATTGTCTTTACCCTCAGTGGAGGGACGGTATGTTGGAAGAGTTCCAAGCTGAATACCGTGGCAAACTAGACGATAAAGGCTGGTGACATCGCTATCGAAGATACTACCAAAGAGGCAGTTTGGGTGTATATTAGTTCATAAGATGAACTAGGTTCCTACCATTGTGTGACAATGGAGGTGTGGCTTTGGCCCAGGAACCCTGGTCCCATCAGTGACCCAGACATATTCTGAGACAGTATCACCTGATCATGGAGATAGTTGATCTCCAGGGTGATCGAGGTTAGGAGAGTAGACTCAGAGGACAACACGGCGGATCCACTCACAAAGGCCTTTTCCCAAAGAGAGACTTTTATGGGATGGTTGAGTATTAGATACTGCAACCACTGCTACAGATGGCCCTAGTGGAAGTGGGAGATTGTTAGTTATATGTATGCCCTAGAGGCCATTACTGTACATAGGATGTATATTGTAGTGGATGCTGGGACATATATAGGTAGGACTTTCTTGCTCGACATGATAGTACGCTATCTGGTTGCTCTTTATCTTAATATGTATACTTTCTGTCTCTCTGTTACATGTTGATAAAGCCCTTAGGATGTGTACTCGACCTGTAGGACTATGATGTAGATCATACTAGTGGGGCCTGCGTAGTCCATGAGTACATCCTTCAATGTTCCTAGTCATAGGAATATCAAGACGGGGCATCGATATTCCAGAGTAGACTAGCGTATATCTTCTCGACCCATGTGATGGGCGATGGATGATCCCATATCCATTGGTGTTTGACATCAGAGATGGTATGCGGGTGCTCAGTGGAGACTGGGTACACTGAACGGACTCGCCGAGAACTCCTTGATGGTATTATACCTTACGTCAGATGGCAGTTCTCTGGTGACACTGGTACAGCTTAGTCTGTTGACCCGTGATCGTCATAGAGTCTTATGTGTCTCCCACTGTGCTTTGATTTCCACCCTACCACGGCTCTACTGAGTCGTGCAAACAGGTGGTTTTTGGGTACAGTCCCGATTCACATGGAGGCAATGAGCGATAGAAGGGGATTCGTCTCTCCCGGTATTGGGGGTTGATGTTGCGCTATGCTCGACTGGCCGTAACTGGAAATCCCTGGCCAGGGTTGCACTGATTTACTGGTAAGTGTTATCAGTAGTTTCGTGCTTGTTATGGACCTTACATCGGCATGACTTATCAAGCTACTGGGGTCTGACGTTTTACCACCCCTAGACGAGATATGCGACATATCAGACGAACAGACCGGACTATGCGGTAAGTGTTACTGGTTGGATACGTAGGAGTGTGAGCAGGCTTGCTCGTTGATCTTCTGATCGCTCAATACCCGGGTGGCCGTTACGTTTAGCAGACCGCTTGCGGCTTGTGGGTGTTTGATATGATCATCACCTACTGCCGGCGTATTGACGAGTCTTTAGAGTCCTACATTGGGGTTTCCTGGCTCAAGCGAAACGAAATGGGGGCGCATATGAGATATGTGCGGGAACGAGAATAATACCAGTATGTGATACTGTATTCTATTCTCGCGATTTGTACCATTGGACGGTTATATGAGATATAGCCGGGTTACCGAATCAAGTGTTGATTCGATACATTGATACACTTGATATTAGTCGGTTATATGCGATATGACCGGATCATTAAATCAAGTATCGATTTAATGATTTAATGTATAATTATATATTTGATATATTACTTTACATTAACTAGTATTTGTTCACTTAAGATTGATTTTCTCACTTGATGTGCACAAGTTGTATATATGATATATGTTTGTGCACTAGTTTGTATCATATTTGATGATACATGCAAACTTGGGTGTGTGTATGACTTACACCAAGTTTAGGTTAATGGTTAGGGTTTTATTTATTTATTTATTTATTTTGGCAAAAATAAAATGGTGGCATTCTTTGTTTTATGCTTGAAGCTTCATGAAGCTTTTTAGCATCTTTGAAAAAGTCTAACCATTTTGTTTTGTTCTTTAACCTAACCATTACCTAAACCCTAATTTACTCTCTACAAAAGAAAACTCACCCATGGTTGTAATATGATAGACTTCACTTGATTTATTATTTTAATTAATTCTTTTTCACCTTCTTCTTCTTCTTCATGAAGTGAAGAAAGCTTGCTAGAAAATTTCAAGTGAAGAAACCAAGTGAGAAATCCAAATCCAAAGTGAACCCACTTCCTATTTCTTCATCCTCTACCACTTGCCATGTAGTATAGGGTGTTCTCTTCACAAAGTTTTTGACCAAGTGAAGGAATAGCTTGAGTTTGAGTCTCCCCGACGTAGATCATCTTCGGCCTCGAAGTCAACGACCTAGCCCGCTCATTTCTCCGATGAAACGAACGCTAGGGTCCGAGATCCCGATGATCGCAGTGAAGGGACGTCAACACGGAGCTTTAGAAGTGAAGTACCGGATCTACAAAGGTTGTATTCCCTTTCACTTGTAGTTAAAGTTGTTTGCTTGCTTGTAGTTTCGCCATACCTCTAGTAAACGATCTAGATTAGGGTTCTTCGGCACATAAAAAATTTGATTTTGGCATGATGGATGCCTTGTGGAACCTCATGTATGTGCCTAGGAACCCTACAATCGATACTCCGGAGTAGACTAGCGTATGCGCTTCTCATCCCAGCAGGGGAGACGGTCTATCCCACAGCCGTCAGTACGTCGTACTTGAGATAGTATGCGGGTGCTCGTTAGGTTACGAGTACACTGGACAGGACTCGTCGGGAACTGTTGGTTGGTACTATACCTATCGTCAGCTATCAGTTCCCAGGTGATATGAGTACAGCTTAGTCCGCTGACTTGACACTGTCACTTCGCCTTGAGTGTGTTCCTACTGTACTTTTATTACTACCCTACCGCGGCTCAAAGGAGTCATGCAAACAGGTAGTAGTTGGGTACAGTCCCGAAGCACTTGGAGGCAGTGACGGTGGATAGGATTCGTCTCTCCCGGTATTGGGAGTTGATATCGCGCTGTGTCTAGGAGAGCCATTACACATAGTCGTCCCTGGCCAGGGCAAGCGAGATGCACTGGTAGGTTTCCAGTGTTGTCTCAGGGTGTTCTGGGCTACACTCCGACACGACTTGTACCGCTATTAGGGGACTGACGTTTACCGCCCCCTAGGCCCGCCATGCGATATTCTCAGACGAACAGACCGGACTGTACGGAGACTGTCACATTCAGGCTCAGTAGGAGTTCGGATGAGGTCACCTCGTCAGTCTTCTTATCGGCATCTACCCGAGGGCCGTTACGCACAGCTAGTGCCGCTTGCGGTCTTTGGTTAAACCCACTGCCAACGTAGTGTCGAATCTTTAGAGTCCCACACAGAGAGCTATTCTCCTTTAGGCAAAAGAGTAGGGGTCGCTGTAGGGTGTTTTTCGTCACCCCATTGAGATGGGAATACGCGAGCCCCCATTGAGATGGGAATACGCGAGCGCTTGTCAGGCGTACTACAGATTCCCCCTGCCTAGGGTAGGCCGGGGTTTAATGATTGTGGGGATCCGAATCTCCGGCAGCCGCGGACTAAGCTGCCGTTAATTACCCCCCCCCCGCCTTTGGGGCGAGGGAACCTCCGATTAACGGGTTAAATTGGTCATGCGAACTCAATGTGCAGTGTGCGTGTGTTCTGTTCTGAAAGGGGGGGTTTTGGATATATCGGGAGCCACGCAGAGTTATTACGGGGGTCCCGCTACCCGGATAGCGGGCTGGGGGTCAAGGGGGCGAGCAGCCCCCTTGCGGGGTTCGGGGCAGCGCCCCGGCCCGAAAATTTTTTGGAGGGGGAGAATGTTGCGGAGTATGTGTATGTGTACATTTGTATACAAATGTATATATATATGTATATACATAAAAAGAGGGGGAAAAGGCATCCAAGGGATGCGTGGGGCAGCACCTTGGACGCTGTGCGCCTAGGTGCTGTGCGCAGGTGCGCAAGCGCACGCGCCACGTGTCGGCACGCGGGCGCCTTGCGTACTTGCGCACTTGCGCCAGCGCGCGCGCCACGTGTCGGCACGCGGGCGCCTTGCGCACTTGCGCAGGTGCGCAAGCGCGCGCGCCACGTGTCGGCACGCGGGCGCCTTGCGCACTTGCGCACTTGCGCAAGCGCGCAGGTGCGCAAACGCGCACGCCACGTGTCGGCACGCGGGCGCCTTGCGCACCTGCGCAAGCGCGCAGGTGCGCAAGCGCGCGCGCCACGTGTCGGCACGCTGGCGCCTTGCGCACTTGCGCTGCGCGCCGGAGAGGCACAAGAGGCTTTTAGCCTGAAAAAAAGGATTTCTCAAAGGAGAAATCAGAGAGGAGTCGGGCTCCTGAATGTGTTTTGGGTTTAATGGAAGTGGTTCTTCTTCTTCCTCCTGTCGCTTGCTGGATCTTGAAGATCAAGAGATGTGAAATCTCAAAATCTCTCCTTTTTAAGATCTGATGACAGATCCAAGTTCCCCTTTGTGGGTTTTGTGGTGGAAAACTATTTAGTTTTGAAAAAGGAAGAGTAAAACTCTTGATTTAATTCAAAAGAAAGAAGAAGGTTTTGGAACCTTGAAGAAGGAGGAAAGAGCTCAGCTCTGAAACTTTTTTGGAGAGAAAAAAAAGTTTGCGATATTTTCATTATCTTTGCCTTTATAGGCCATACACTTTACACATAGCCCCTTGGGCTTCACAAAATGGCATTTTGCCTATCCCATGGCTCATGTGCCATTTCTTTTTGCACATAAGCCATGGGCTTTACAAAAATTTGGCTTTATGCCCATTTTCTTACATTTATCCATAAAAATAGAATAAAAGAAAATGCAACAAGATTATTTATTACAAAAATTTTATCTTGGCGTGGAGGAGGCCGGCCGCTTCATGTTCGGGCTCGACTCGGGCATGGGCCCACTGGGTCTGGGCTTGGGCCCACTTGGCTTGGGGTTGACTTGGATTTTGACTTGGTCAACCGGGGTGTAAATTTTTACCCCAACAAATTGCCCCCCATCAATAAATGCACACCACATATGTGGGTCGTGTGCATGAAATTGATGGATCTTCTTTCACGTGGAGGCGACTTGATTTGGTTCCCACCTTTTGGGAAGCTGGCACTGCCCTTTTTACGACATGGACGGTCGGTTCTGCCCTTTTTGTGTCTTGGACGGTCGGTGCTGCCCTTTTAGCGACGTGGACAGTCGGTGCTGCCCTTTTAGCGACGTGGACGGTCGGTTCTGCCCTTTTTGCGACTTGGACGGTCGGTGCTGCCCTTTTAGCGACGTGGACGGTCGGTGCTGCCATTTTAGCGACGTGGACGGTCGGTGCTGCCCTTTTAGCGGCGTGGACGGTCGGTGCTGCCATTTTAGCGACGTGGACGGTCGATGCTGCCCTTTTAGCGACGTGGACGGTCGGTTCTGCCCTTTTTGCGACTTGGACGGTCGGTGCTGCCCTTTTAACGACGTGGACGGTCGGTGCTACCATTTTAGCGACGTGGACGGTCGGTGCTGCCCTTTTAGCGACGTGGACGGTCGGTGCTGCCATTTTAGCGACGTGGACGGTCGATGCTGCCCTTTTAGCGACGTGGACGGTCGGTTCTGCCCTTTTTGCGACTTGGACGGTCGGTGCTGCCCTTTTAGCGACGTGGACGGTCGGTGCTGCCCTTTTAGCGACGTGGACGGTCGATGCTGCCCTTTTTGCGACTTGGACGGTCGATGCTGCCCTTTTAGCGACGTGGACGGTCGGTTCTGCCCTTTTTGCGACTTGGACGGTCGGTGCTGCCCTTTTAGCGACGTGGACGGTCGGTGCTGCCATTTTAGCGACGTGGACGGTCGGTGCTGCCCTTTTAGCGACGTGGACGGTCGATGCTTGATTTGACTTGCTCTGCTTCTTGCAGTGTCAGGGGTAGACTTGACTTGCTCCGCTTCTTGCGGTGTCGAGATTGGATTCTGACTCGCTCCGCTTTCTGCGGTGTCGGAGTGGAAATTGACTTGTTGATTTTGATTTGGGTTGACATCAGCATCGCTATACTGGAATATGGTACCAGGAGCGAATCATCATCTGTCATTGAGAGGATTCTGGGATTTTGGTTTTTGTTTGGCATCTGCATTGCTGCACTGGAATAATGCCAGGAGCAACTCATCATTTGCCCCAAGAGGATTTGGGAGAGATTGGGATTGTTTCACGCCCGTGGATTGTATACGGTTTTGCAGGATGTATGATCCAGACCGTAGGGCCGAAAACATTTTGGGACTTTGTCGGCGTCTGCATCGCTGCACTGGAATATGGTACCAGGAGCGACTCATCATTCGCCGTTGGGGTATGGGATTTGGAATTTGGTTGGCGTCTGCATCGCTGCACTGGAATATGGCACCAGGAGCGACTCATCATTCGCCATTTGGGGATTGGGGAGCGATGGTTCAGGAGACAGGTTTAGATCCCTATCGCCTAAGGCTTTTCAATTTTATGGGCCGTGAGGGTCCCATAAAAGCATTTCCTCCCTACGAGTCGTAAGGATCCCGCAGGTGTATTTTCTCCTTAAGAGTCGTGAGGACTCCTAAGTGTGTTTTTCCTTTATGAGTCGTAAGGATCCCATAAAGGTTTGTTCTCCTCATATATCGTGAGGACACATGAGTGGGTCTTATCAATGGAGCATCATTCCCAAACCGGAGACCGGCCGCGTAACTGGTGATTACGGTGGGGCATGGGTATGATGAGAATTATTTGAGCCCGTGGATTGTATACGATGGTCAATTTAGGGACCCACCGTAGGGCCGGAGAACTTTGAGAAATTGGATCTTGGTTGGCGTCTGCATCGCTACACTGGAATATGGTACCAGGAGCGACTCATCATTCGCCGTTTGGGGACTTGGAATTTGGATCTTGTTTGGCATCAGTATTGCTGCACTGGAATAATGCCAGGAGCAACTCATCATTTGCCCCGGGAGGACTTGGGATTTGGGTTTTTGGTCGGCATCAGCACCGCTAACACTGAAGCGAAATGCCAGGAGCGACTCATCATTTGCCGTTGCCCGTTGGGGAGCGATGGCTTAGGAGATAGGTTTGGGTCCCTATCACCTAAGGCTTTTCAATTTTATGGGCCGTGAGGGTCCCATAAAGCATTTTCTCCCTACGAGTCGTAAGGATCCCGCAGGTGTATTTTCTCCTTAGGAATCGTGAGGATTCCTAAGTGTGTTGCTCCTTTGTGAGTCGTAAGGATCTCACGCAGGGGTTTTCTCCTCACAAGGTCGAGAGGACTTTGCGAGTGTATTTCATCTCTTTTCACAAGTTTGCGCCCTTTCGGGTTTTCGCAGATTCGCCGGTAGTCCTGCTGTTTTTACTCACGGAGCCCTTTCGGGTTTTCATCCGTGCCCGTTTTGCTTGTGGACATACCGTTTATTTATTTATTTATTTATTTATTTATTTATTTTTCTTTTTTCTTTCTTATTTTTTTTTTACCGCTGGTGGGACTTTAAAAGTAGTCTCACCGGCAGGATTTGGGAGAGATAGGGGTCATTTACGCCCGTGGATTGTATACGGTTTTGCAGGATGTATGATCCAGACCGTAGGGCTGATGTGCTCAATTCGCCTGCGACTTGGAGCATTCATGTGTAGTATTTCTTGAGATATCGTCCATTGATGGGTGGCATGGGCCTTTCTCCCTTTGCACTTATTAGTTGGTAGGATCCTCCGTCGAACACTTTCTCAATGACGTATGGTCCTTCCCAGTTTGGCTCGAATTTTCCCTTGGCATGTCGATTGGGGATAATCGGTCTTTTGAGGACCAACACCAATTCACCTTTCTTGAAAGCGCGGAGACGGGTTATCTTGTCGTAGGCCCGTGACATTTGGGCTCGGTATAGCTCCAGACTTTGCTGCACCGCGAGCCTCTTTTCTTCGAGGGCATCGAGTTCTTCAAGTCGAAGGAGCACGTTTTCCTCCTCCGTCAACTCATGCTGAACGGCCATTCTTAAGCTTGGAACTTCGACTTCGAGGGGGAGGACCGCCTCCACTCCGAAGAGCAATGAGTATGGAGTGGACTGAGTTGGAGTACGGTGCGTGGTACGATATGCCCACAATGCCTCGTGAAGCTTGAGATTCCAGTCTCTCTTGTTGGCTGAAGCATTTTTCCTCAGGAGCTTGCATAGAGTCTTATTGAAGGCTTCGGCTAGCCCATTGGCTCTTGGATTATAGATGGAGGAATATCTCCAGTCTATCTTGTGCTGGGTAGCGAACCTTGAGACATTGAAGCTTTTGAAAGAAGGCCCGTTGTCAGAAATGATTCTTCTTGGTGTGCCGAAGCGGTATAGAATATTATGCTGGAAGAATGTCAGAATATCCTTTGTCTTAACTTCTTTTAGCGGGACAGCTTCAGCCCATCTGGAGAAGTAGTCTGTCGCGGCCAGTATAAACCGGTGGCCTTTAGATGACGGAGGATCAATTGGGCCAACAATGTCGGTGCCCCAAACTTCGAAGGGCCACGACGCCACCGTAGGATGCAATGGATTGGGATGCTTGTGAATAAAATCACCGTGAATTTGGCAGATATAACATTTCTTTGCATGCTCTCCGCAATCCCGTATCATGGTGGGCCAGTAATACCCAAGCCGTTTGATTTGAAGTCGCATCTTGGGGCCAGATTGGTGAGCACCGCAAACCCCCGAGTGGACATCTTTCATGACCTTTTGGGCTTCGGCCAATGACAGACACCTGAGCCATAGTTGGTCGTATGACCTGCGGTATAACGTGTCATTTACAAACACGTATCGGAGAGCTCTCTTCTTCAGCTGAATCCTCTCGGATTTTTCTTCGGGCAGCCTGTCGTATCGGAGGTACTCTATGAAGGGTTCTCTCCAATCGGGCTCGTCTTGGATGATCGAAGTTTCTTCGGCAGGACTGCTCTTTTGTTCCGCACTTTCCTCTTCTCGTAGAGAGACTGGGGGTAGAATTTATCGGCTCCTGACTGTGATCAGAATTTCGTCCATGTCAGGATCAGCCAGCTCCTTGGCTAGGCGAGCGAGTACGTCAGCCTTTCCGTTCAACGCTCTAGGGACTCTCGTTAGTTCAATATGAGTGAACCGTTTCATGAGTTCTACCACTCGACCTCTGTACCGAGCTAACTCGGGTTTGTATATCTTATAGTCGCCGCTTACTTGGTTGACGACAAGCTGGGAGTCACCGTAAACCCGTAGCCGAAGGATTTCCATTTCTATGGCGAGCTCCAAACCAGCTATCAGAGCTTCATACTCAGCTTCATTGTTTGTCCGAGGCTCGGTGAGAGCGAAAGAACGCCGTAGGGTTCCCATTGATGGTGTGATGAACACCAATCCTATCCCTGCTTTTATCTCCGGGACGCTTGATTTACTGGAGGTTCTTATCGATGAGGCCCCATCGAAGTAGAGCTCCCAACATGGCTCGTCATTCTCGAGGTGCAGCACTTGTTCGTCGGGTAACTCACAATTTAGCGGCGACCCTTCTGGTATGGGATGAGCAGCGAGAAAGTCTGCAATAGCTTGCCCTTTTACTGCTTTCTGAGGGGTATAAACTATGTCAAACTCAAGTAGCATGACAGCCCATCTTGCCATTCTGCCGGCTAGGCTTGCTTTGGTCATCAAGTGTTTGAGCGGGTCGACCTTGGAGATCAGCATAACCCGATGAGCGAGCAAATAGTGCCTCAGCTTCTTCACAGCAAATATTAAAGCCAGGCATTGCTTTTCGATTGGGGAATAGTTGTGTTCCGCCCCGACTAGAGTTCGACTGAGGTAGTAGAGGGCATTTTCCTTTCCCTCCTCGTTATTCTGGGCGAGGAGCGCACCGAGTGACTCATCTAGCGCGGCAGTATAGAGAATCAACGGTTTATTTGGAATGGGAGCGGCCAGCACTGGAGGGTGCAACAAGTATTGTTTGATGCTTTCGAACGCTGCTTGACATTCGGTATCCCAGATAAAAGGAGCTCCTTTCTTCATGAGCTTTGAGAAGGGCCTACATCTCCCCGATAAATTTGAGATAAACCTCCGTATATAAGCAAGCTTGCCTTGAAAAGATCTTAGCTGCGTCAGACTCTTCGGAGGAGGCATCTCCATGATGGCCTTTATCTTTGATGGGTCAACTTCGATCCCTCGATGTCGGACTATGAAGCCCAGGAATTTTCCCGATGACACGCCAAAAGCGCACTTCAGAGGATTCATCTTCAGATCGTATTCCCTCAGTCTGGTGAGAACGGTCCTGAGATCTTGGATATGATCGGCCTTGGCTTTAGTCTTGACGACCAGATCATCAACATAGCATTCGACGACTTTGTGGATTAGGTCATCAAAGATATTAGTCATTGCCCTTTGATATGTAGCACCTGCGTTCTTCAGTCCGAATGGCATTACCTTGTAGCAATATATTCCGATCGGGGTTCGAAATGCTGTGTGCTTCTCATCCTCAGGCGACATCTTGATCTGATTATATCCAGACGAGCCATCCATAAAGGTGAACAGTTCGTAATTTGAGGTGTCATCGACCATCATTTCCATGACCGGTAGCGGGAAGTCATCTTTAGGACATGCCTTATTGAGGTCCCTGAAATCGACACAGACTCGGATCTGCCCATTTTTCTTCTTGACTGGGACTATGCATGCGATCCAGTCCGCATATTTCTCTTCTCTGATGAAGCCGGCATCGATGAGTTTCTTGGTTTCCTCGATGACCTTTTCTTCCAACTCCCTTCTCATTCTTCGAGGAGCTTGTTTGACTGGCTTAGCATCAGGAGATATAGCCAGCTTATGCACGGCTACCTCAGGGGAAAGGCCAGGCATTTCTTTGTATGTCCACGCGAAGCAGTCAACGAACTCACGCAACAGGGCAATTATCTGCTCTTTCATTTCCTCTGACAAGAGCGAGCTGATGTAGGTCGGCCTTGGATTATCGGGCGTTCCTAAGTCAATCTCGGTTAGCTCGTCAAAGGTTGCTTGTCCTCCATCTTCGAGCTCTTGAGGAGCTTCTTCTGGCTCGGCTATCTCGTCGTCATCATTTGATCTTTCGCCAGCTTCACCAACATGGATCATGTAGCACGCTCTGGAATCAGGTTGAATGTAACCTATTCCCCGTCTGTCTGGAATTCGTCCATCGATGAGTGCTCGGACCTGGGGAGGATGCCATAGCCCTTCGTAAAACTTTGCTTCGGACTCCGTTTGATATAACCGGCATCCGCACTTCTTAAAGTATTCCCGCATCTCGGGCGCATAGTATCTGGGATTGAGGACGGCTCTTATGCCTCTCTCATATGGAAGGCACGCGACAGACAAATCGTCCGGGTGCGCAACGGGGTTTGACCCATAAAACAAGATGCCCTTCTGTCCACTTTTCCTCCCGGGAACGTAGAAAGTTTTCAGCTGGTCCACGGTGGAGATTGATAATGCATCGAGCTCTTTGGACATTTGCTCTGGTACCCTTGTAACGGCTAGGGATCCTTCTGCAACTTCGAAGGTCTCTCGCAGTTTCGCTTGTTGCGTGGGGGTCCAATCTGCACCGCTATTGCACGACAGATCCTCCTCCTCTGACTCTTCAGTGTCGCTGCCAAGATGAGGGCGGACTTTACTGCTAGATGGGGCTTCAGTGACGGATTCATCCGTATCGCTGCCGAAACGAGGGCGAGTTTTATGGAAGGACGGGCTTCCAGCGTCAGACTCATCAGTGTCGCTACCGAAATGCGGGCGCACTTGGGCATTTTTGCTTTTGAAAGTGACAGCCGGCGCAGATTTGCTTTTGAGCCTTGGGGCTGGTCTATCCTCAGTCAGTTGTGGCTTAGCATTTTGATGGTTCATAAAGTACCGAGAATCTTCATATCGGACTTCATGCACCCCGAACGGTTGGATGTCTCCGTCAATGCGTCTTTCTTCGCCATTTTTAGTATACTTCATGCATTGATGGAGAGTTGACGGAATGATGCCGTAATCGTGGAGCCACGGCCGCCCCAAGAGAATCTTATAAGACGTGTCGGCGTCGATCACGTATATCTTAGCTTCAGTTTGCAGATCCCCGAATTTGATTGGCAAAGCTATAGACCCCAGAACTTGCTGGCAATTTTGGTTGAAGCCTTGAATGACAATCCTTTCCCTTGACAGGTGTCGGACATCCATTGACAAACTCTTCAGAGTTCGCAAGTTCATGATGTTCACTGAGGACCCCGGATCAATCAATATACGATTAATTCGATCTCCGTCGCTGTACCCGGTCACGTAAAGCGGCCGATTATGCTCAGCCGTTCCCAGTAGCAAGTCTTCATCCTTAAATGTGACTGCGGCGGCATGCAAAGCGTGCTGGGCTTCTTTCATATTAATTTCCGCAAAGTGAGCCTGATACCGCTCGGGGTTTTGTAGAGCGTGAATGAGAACATCTCTAAGCTCCTTAGATAGGACCAAGGCGTCGTAGATGCTCAGGAGAGATGGAAGCTTCCGGAGATGTGCCAAGACATTATAGTCCACCGAGGAAGGATTTATGTTTTCGTCGGCCGGTTCTCTGCCATTTTCTTCATTAGCGACTTGTTTTTCCTTCCCTTTTGGGGCGTTGCCCTGATTTTGCGGTAGAGCTCTGCCGCTTCTGAGCTGGATTTGATTGGCCTTTGTGGTGAGCTCCTCGTCCTCTTCGGGAAAACAGAGATCATCCTCGGAGTCGCTGCCAAGATGGATGGCATAGCAGGTCACTACTGGGATCTCTTCATTGGAGTCTTCTTCTAACTCCTCCAGAATTTCAGCCGCTTGTACAGGGAAGAACTCCTTCAATTGAATCAATGTTCTTTCCTTTTGTTCATATTCTTCGAGGGAATCGATATATTTTTGAATGGTCGATCTCCCTGCAGACTCTTTTTCGCGCCGAGCTGCACTTTTCTTCTTCTTGAGCTTCTTGGATTTTGAGCCTGATGGAGCCGCATAGGCAGCTGGACTGGTAGGCTTCTTCTGTCCTTCCCATTCCATCCTGGGCTCTTTCTGAAGTAGCTTTAGCATCTTCTTCGTCTTATTAGATATGTGCGTACTCCACGGAGGCCGCGATGAGTCAGTTTCATTTCTTAGGGCCGCGGGTTCGGCTGTCTGCTCCCAGAAGGCTTCGGCTTCCGTCTGTATAAAGTTGGCGGTTGCAACTTGATTGTTCACCAACACGCTTTTGGATAGCTCGATCTCTCCAGCCTTGTACTGCTTCTCGACCCAGTCTTTGAAGATATAGCAATCCTCGATCGCATGGCTCACTACTCGGTGGTACGGGCAATACAGAGGATTGTCGGTCATTTTTGCTTCTTGGGGTCTTTTCGACTCTGGCAATTGTAGGCCGTTGTTCAAGGCATCTTTAAATATCTTACGGACCTTGTCCCTTCTGAAAGAGTAAACCTTGTTCTTCTTCTCCTCTAGGGAAGGCCCATCTCCTCCCAGCAATGGCTTTCGAGACCGGTTGGTTTTGGATTCGCCCGCCCTTCGCTTTTTTTCATTGTCGGACGCATTGAAGACATTGGTACTGCTGGAACTTCCGCTTCTACGGTTGTCGTCCCGCTTGCTTTTCCAGGTTTTGTCTCTCTGAGAGTCCGGCGGGGACTCTTGCTTCGAGCGTTCCAGCATCTGGACTTTCTTGGTTAGCTCCTGAAATGTCTTGAGGCCCGCTGTACACAAGAATGGGACCATCCAATTGCTGAGGTTCCCAATAAGAAGGCTGACGGACTGGTCCTGCTCCAGCGGCGGTTCGCACTTGACCGTGAGATTACGCCATCGGGCGATAAAGTCAGTGTTGCTTTCATTCCTCCCCGGCTTGGTCCTCACAAGGTCGGCAATGGAGATTTTATCACTGACGCTCATGAACCTTTGCCGGAACAGAGACTCCATTTGGGCAAAGGTAATGATGGACCCGTCTGGTATGCTCGCGTACCAGTCGAAAGCGACACCGGTCAGGCTGTTGACAAACTGACGAAGAAGGAGCGCGTCATTGCCCCCTGTATTTCCGCACGATGCTTTGAAGTGGGCGACGTGCTGATTTGCATTCCCCGTTCCATCAAATCTTCCGAACTTAGGAATGACGTAGCCGCTTGGGAACTCAATCAGATCGTACTGCGCGGGGTATGGCCGCCCACTACTGCCGATTTCTTTCTGAGCTTCAGCTTCGGCCACCAATGTTTTAACCTTGCTGGTGACCAAATCCATTATCCGATCCTGTGTTTGCGGGATAGTGCTATCTGGGGCCAAGGCGTCCCCAGAAGCGGAGTGTGGCCGGCTTTCATGTGGCTCGACCAGTCTTGGACCCGAAGGAACAGGCATTGGTTGCCTCGGATTGTCCTCACCCGGCTGATTAGTAGCGGCTTGCGCTTGATTAGGAGGCGCTCGAGCAATTTGAGCCGTAAGCTGCATCACCACATTCGTTAAGCCGTCAATCTTCGAATAGAGCTTGGCCATCTCTTTATCTTTGCTCCTGAGCTGTTTTCGAAGCTCTTGAAGCAGCTCTTGCTCCGCAGTCCTGGGGCGGAAAGTCGGCTCTTCCTCGCTGTCCGAGCTTGACTCTGCATGGACCGAGGGGTCTTTCTGCCTATCATCCTCATCGAGAGGGTTTTCTTCATCCAGCGGGGGCGGCTGTTCTTGGGCGGCAGCAACCACATTCAGGCTAGATTGGGCCTGGGATGTGGTGGCCCCGTCCTTGCTTTTGCTGCGAAGGTTGTCGCTAGGGCGCCCGCCCGCCATATAGACCGTATGGATGGTATATCCGGACGTCTTTCTATCGTTGGCAGCTGATTTCATGGGTCGCTGTCTTGACCCCCTTGTTTCGGTAGCTGGTAGTCGATTGAAGGCGGCTGGCCTAACCAGGTTCTTAAATGGTGCCGGCGTATCTTTTCTGGGTTTGCCCCGCTGCTTTCGTGCGGCACAGAGCGCTTGATAGACTCTTGAAGAGATAGTGTCGTACTTTTTCTGTTGGGGCGGGGACACGTCTCTTTGTGGCACTGTTCGGACCGCTGTCTTCTTGATTCTGGCGGTCATGGCATTTTTCTGAACCCACTTCAGAGGCTCGAAGGAATTGCTGATTCTTACGTCCGACTCAGCCGTCGTCGCGGGGAAACCCTGCACTTGGAACTTCACATGATTCCATTTGGCTGAAGCCTTGGTCCTCTTGTTGGCTCGATACCTGAGCCGCTTCTGCCTTAACTTTTCTGTTCTAAGCACCTGGCAGACTTCAACTCTTTGGGAAGACGTCGCAGACCGGGCGATGGAAGGCCTTGGAGATACGCTCGATTGTGCATTTGTTGGAGTAATCGCGTGAGCTCGTCCGCAACATTGGATGTTGCCCTTTGTACCGGAGTTCTTGCCCCCCGCTGGAGCACCAGAGAATCGTTCACACACCGTCTTGAGTTTCGGTTGTGGTGCCTTGGCGATCACGACATTCGGCCTCTTGCCCCTTGGGACCGGCTTGGCCACCTGTTCCGCTGGGATCTCTGCCAGATGAGTGCTCCCGGCAGGGTAGATGATGACGGAGCCAAACTGGCGGGGCGGTTCCTCCCACTGTCGACTGAGGCTCGCGGGGAGAACCACACGAGCGTTGATCTTGATCACGTACGGAATCGGGGTCACGTTGGAAGCTGAGTTCGTCTTGGGAGACATTGTCGTCGAAATTTGATTGCTGCACGAAAAGAAAACATCATTTCAGTATAGGCAATCGATATGTGTATTGATTGAGTTCGCATGAACGTTTAACCCGAAATATGGGAGGAGAGATTGGTCCCACCGGGCGTGCCAGAGTCTGTAGGGTGTTTTTCGTCACCCCATTGAGATGGGAATACGCGAGCGCTTGTCAGGCGTACTACAGATTCCCCCTGCCTAGGGTAGGCCGGGGTTTAATGATTGTGGGGATCCGAATCTCCGGCAGCCGCGGACTAAGCTGCCGTTAATTACCCCCCCCCCCGCTTTTGGGGCGAGGGAACCTCCGATTAACGGGTTAAATTGGTCATGCGAACTCAATGTGCAGTGTGCGTGTGTTCTGTTCTGAAAGGGGGGTTTTGGATATATCGGGAGCCACGCAGAGTTTTTACGGGGGTCCCGCTACCCGGATAGCGGGCTGGGGGTCAAGGGGGCGAGCAGCCCCCTTGCGGGGTTCGGGGCAGCGCCCCGGCCCGAAAATTTTTTGGAGGGGGAGAATGCTGCGGAGTATGTGTATGTGTACATTTGTATACAAATGTATATATATATGTATATACATAAAAAGAGGGGGAAAAGGCATCCAAGGGATGCGTGGGGCAGCACCTTGGGCGCTGTGCGCCTAGGTGCTGTGCGCAGGTGCGCAAGCGCGCGCGCCACGTGTCGGCACGCGGGCGCCTTGCGCACTTGCGCAGGTGCGCAAGCGCGCGCGCCACGTGTCGGCACGCGGGCGCCTTGCGCACTTGCTCACTTGCGCCAGCGCGCGCGCCACGTGTCGGCACGCGGGCGCCTTGCGCACTTGCGCAGGTGCGCAAGCGCGCGCGCCACGTGTCGGCACGCGGGCGCCTTGCGCACTTGCGCACCTGCGCAAGCGCGCAGGTGCGCAAGCGCGCGCGCCACGTGTCGGCACGCGGGCGCCTTGCGCACTTGCGCAAGCGCGCGCGCCACGTGTCGGCACGCTGGCGCCTTGCGCACTTGCGCTGTGCGCCGGAGAGGCACAAGAGGCTTTTAGCCTGAAAAAAAGGATTTCTCAAAGGAGAAATCAGAGAGGAGTCGGGCTCCTGAATGTGTTTTGGGTTTAATGGAAGTGGTTCTTCTTCTTCCTCCTGTCGCTTGCTGGATCTTGAAGATCAAGAGATGTGAAATCTCAAAATCTCTCCTTTTTAAGATCTGATGACAGATCCAAGTTCCCCTTTGTGGGTTTTGTGGTGGAAAACTATTTAGTTTTGAAAAAGGAAGAGTAAAACTCTTGATTTAATTCAAAAGAAAGAAGAAGGTTTTGGAACCTTGAAGAAGGAGGAAAGAGTTCAGCTCTGAAACTTTTTTGGAGAGAAAAAAAAGTTTGCGATATTTTCATTATCTTTGCCTTTATAGGCCATACACTTTACACATAGCCCCTTGGGCTTCACAAAATGGCATTTTGCCTATCCCATGGCTCATGTGCCATTTCTTTTTGCACATAAGCCATGGGCTTTACAAAAATTTGGCTTTATGCCCATTTTCTTACATTTATCCATAAAAATAGAATAAAAGAAAATGCAACAAGATTATTTATTACAAAAATTTTATCTTGGCGTGGAGGAGGCCGGCCGCTTCATGTTCGGGCTCGACTCGGGCATGGGCCCACTGGGTCTGGGCTTGGGCCCACTTGGCTTGGGGTTGACTTGGATTTTGACTTGGTCAACCGGGGTGTAAATTTTTACCCCAACAGTCGCATGGTTTTGCGACAGGGTTCGGTCACATCCGTGCACTTGTGCACGTTTAGTGTCCGGGCAGTTATCACTAGCGGGCTTTGGTTTAAGCCAGATCCTAGTTTACGTTTTGGGATTGGTTTTATCTCGTTTGTATTCGTGTTCCCCAGAACGCGGATGCGGGTGTGTATGCACGGTTGACAGAGACAGAGGCAGAGGATTCTCATTAGGGTTGTTGACTGTTGACTTTTACTAAACCCTAATGAGAATAAGAAATATGATTAATAATAATATTAATTAAGTATTATTGTGCCATGGTTGGGTTGAAAGGTTGACTTTGTTGACTTGTTGACTTTGTTGACCGGTTGATTAGGTTGGACTTGTTGACCACCATCATGACAATGGCTATCATTTCATGGCATTGACCTTTGCTTGCTTGTTTTGTTCTCAAAATGCATTAAATGCATGAAATGATAAAGCCATTGACATGAACCATCACAAGATGCTTAATTATTGTTATTATTATAATTATTTTGTATTATGAGAGCATGGGTGGAAAAAGGCTTACTCATTCTATCATTCTCACTCTCTCTCATCCTGAAGCTCTCCCTCTTCCTCTTGCTCTCTCTCTCTCTAGCTCAAGGAAACTCTCTCTCATGAGTTGAGAACCATTTCCTTAGAGATAAAACCCAAAACACTTCTCTACTCATCCTAGTATACAAGGTCTAGCAAACCAAGTGTTCTAGTTTTCTCTAGTTTGAGGTTGAAGCCAAAGGTAGAAGCTTTCGGGTGGATCCATCTTCGGCGCAAGGAGACAACGAGGTGAGGCCGATCCGACTACCGCAAGGAGTTGAAGAGAAGGAGTTCAAGTTAAGGTATAACCCCCTAACCGAGTAGGTAAAATTCCTAGTTAGGCTGTTAGATAGTTGTTTAACAAAGATCCGTATTTTGAGTCCATGTTACCCCACCATAGAAAATCGTTTTTCACCATTTCCGCAACCCCAAAGAACCGGGGACGGGTAACGTGGACTTACAACTACGGTAGCGCCCCGGCCGTCTGTACGAGGCCAAAATGCGGAAACGAAAATTTTTCTTGACTTGAAAACCGGCGCTATCGTATGCTTAAAACCCGGATCGTAACCATTAACCTAATGCTAGCTAACTAGAGAAGGGATAGGATGCTATACCAAGCGATCCGTGTCCTTCGGTCTTCGGCCTCCACTCCGATCTCCTCGCGGAATCTCCGGTCTTCATCTCCTCGTCGGAACGGGCACCACATCGCCGGGTTCTTTTACGGGCTCCCACCTCTGGACCGAGGCAACTCGAGCACGAAGTTGGCGAGTCGACGTGCCCAAGGATGCTGTAGGCTAAGTGTAGTAATGTTTGTCTCATGGGGTTTGAAGTTGCCATTGATGATGGAGGAGAGAACTTTTGAAATGAACTTAGGATTTTGGTGTATGCAAAAAAATGAGAATAAGAATTTTTCCCCACCCCAAAAATTAATCTCTACCACCTAGAAGTGGCCGGCCATATCCTGATGATGGGAGGACAAATGTGAAGTCAAAAAGCAAGAGAAGAAATTGGATGATAACAAGAAAAAAATGTCACCTCATATCTAATCCAAAGTCATTTACAAATCCCTTCACATTAATGCAAAGGAATGTATCCAAAAGGAATCAAATAATGCTACACCCATCATAATGTCTCAAATACAAATAAACCCTCCACAATTGCTAATTTGCAAATATGCAAATTTGCCCCTCCATCAATTATCAGCCAACGAAAGGAAGAAAGGAAAGCTGGCTGAAACGGAATGCAAACTGGCAACTTCAAAAAAATTTATCCCATAATAAATTACAGGAAAACCCCGCGACTGTATATACATACCCGCATTCGTATTCCGACCGAATACAAATGCAATGAGACAAAATCTACACGGTACAATACTAGGATCCGGCTTAAACCAAAGCCCGCTAGTATTATCCGTCCGATCATGATCCGTGCAATACCGCACGTATATGATCGAACCATGCCATATCTCCATACGGCCTCTACAGCGTTTCGCCCGAAACTTGAGAAACTATCTGTGGGGGACTCTAAAGACTCGTCAATACTTTGGCTGTGGATTTAACCACTAGCACGTCAGAGGTATTAGCCGTACGTAACGGGCTACCAAGTATTGACCAAAAGGGAGGTCGATGAGCGAACTCATCCTGACACCCTACTGAGCCTGTCAGTGACAATATCCGTACAGTCCGGTCCGTTCGTCTATAAGCATCGCATGGCGGGCCTAGGGGGTTGGTAAAAGTCAGACCCCCAAAAGCGGTACAAGTCGTGTCGGAGTGTAGCCCAGAACACCCTGAGATACTACTGGAATACTTACCATTAAATCTCCTGCCTCGGCCGAGGGCTTTGTGTAATGGCTCTCCTAGACACAGCGCGACCTCACCCCCAATACCGGGAGAGACGAACCCCTGCAGATCCGCTCACTGCCTCCATGTGGCTCGGGACTGTACCCAACTAAAACCTGTTTGCACGACTCCTTTGAGCTGTGGTAGGGTAGTAATCAAAGCACAGTGGGAATTCACACGAGACAAATGACGATCTCAGGTCGACAGACTAACCTGTACACATGTCACCTGGGAACTGCTATCTGACGATATGTATAATACCAATTAGCATGTTCCCGGCGAGTCCTGTCCGGTGTACTCATAACCCAATGAGCACCTGTATACATCTTAGGTGAACCAACTGACACCAGTGGCTTGTGAGACCGGCCATCGCCCCTCGTCGGGGTCTCGACTGTATACACTAGTCTACTCTGGAGTATCGATGCCCTGTCTCGAAAACTCCCATGACTAGGGACCTTTTAAGGATGTGCTTATAGACCCCAGCTCCCACGTATATGATCGCCATCATACTGCAGGCCGTCAAGCAAGAATCCTAAGGGCTCTATCAACGTGCAATAGTGACCTGTAAGGTCACCTGAAACAGTACACGATGATAAAGATAAACCAGATAGCATACTATCATCTTGAGTAAGACTGTTCTAACGGTATAGGTCCTCTCTCAATCATTGCAATCACGTGTCTGTGATCCAATAATTGACTCTGAGGGCATTATCTCCAACAATCTCCAACTTGCACTCAAGGCTAATTATTGCGATGTCGCATACTCACAGCCCGTGTGATACCGAACACCCAACTCCTCTACTAACCAGTCTCACAAAACCCGCTTGCGAAACTAATGCATTCGAGGAATAGTCTCAGTGAGTGGATCCGCTCAAATGTTTCTTTCTATGTCTCTCTTTATCTCAAGTTCGCGGAGAAAGCCATCTCCCGAAATGAGCAATACCTGTCTTAGAATATGTCTGGATATCTGATGGGACCTAGTTCATAAATGAACTCCAAATCCAAACTTCTTAGACTGTATCGTCAACTGAACTTAATCAGTATCCTGCGCCATGCCTCCCTCAGTATCCGCCTGGACCACTTGTCCATAGTACTGCCTCTCGTCAGAGGGAAAACTATAACTCTGACAGTCACTCTGTCATCCAGGTCACCTTGGAAGCCTGGAATGATAACCGTCTCCTGAATGAGGCTGATGTTATCATATCCCTAGAATATCCACTTATGTTCTTAAACTGCTTCCGAATGTTTCTCCAGGATAGGATCAATATCAACTTATTGCATCTACTGCAAAAACAACATCTGGTGTGGTACTTGACATCTCATGATTGACTCAATTGCCTAAGCAAGTGATCTGCCAATCATGCACATCCCTCTCCCCTTTAGTCTGTAAGACACCTTTAGAGAGGGTGACTCCATCACCTGCAGGTATACTACCGTGCCAGGAGTCGTCCATTCTAAAACACCTTTAGAATGCTGTCTAAGTACCCAGATTGGGAAACTACCCAAATCTAGATTTAAAAACATAAATCTAGTAACCGGAATGTCTGATATAATGTCCAACTCCTATGTGGAGAAACCACTGTGTGACAACCAAAGTATAACCGACCGTAGTATAGGAATTTCACTTCCTACTCTGTGTATGTCATCCAAATACCAGAACATAACACCCTATTACCTTCTTAACAGATCCATCCCCTATTCTGATGAAGTCAAACCTATGACTGTGACATCAGAAATAGATGATCTATCTCCGCTCTATCTGCTTTAGTCTATAAATAGACATAAGCTACTTGTTCACTATGCTTCTGCTGCTCCCACTGACTACGACAACCCTCTGGCAGAGTCATACACACGTGCACTTCTAAAGCTAGTTTAGAACGACGCTATACTCATCCTCCTGCCGGGTCTCATAGCCTGGAACAACAGTAGTGTCAAATCTGTGTAAACAAGAACCTCCCTGTCACCATCCTTAAGGCTACCGGAGCACTTCTCGGGTGCCTGAGGTTACCCACCATATCTGCGGAGTGGCCAATGGAATGTCAAACCAGATTGAATCTTTAGGTTCTTATCAAATTTTCAGTAATCGTTTGCGGTTCTGGAATCACTTCCAGTTCTACCATACTCCCAGTACTGTTTTCTGAAAAAATCCATTTTTATTAAAACTGTGACGAGTCAAGAACAATATCACTATTGATCTTCCAGATGGTAGAAAATCAACCCTCGTCATAGCCCGGGTCAACCCACAAACAGCCATTATAGAAACGTGCCTTGAGTTGTCCAGTGTCTGGTTTTAAGCATAAGCTGGACAACTCCCCGTACCTTAACAATGTCAAGATATGAACTGTTCTATATCCAATACAGAAATAGAGGCACTGATTTAATTGAACCAGATTCAAATCATGTAGCTGTCTCCAGTGCATGTCAACTAAATGGAAAGAGGCCGATCAGCATTACTCAACTTAGGAGTGCTTCCAATTATGAGTATCCTGAAAGAGAAGCAAGTTCTCTTAATCATTACTATCAACTGAATACCATACACAAGTATCTACATCTTCGATCACCTTGAAGAATCCCGATATTTGCAACATCTGGTTCTCTACTCTATTCTTATACCTATAACTTCTCAAAACTTGGACCTTGTGTTTCTACGAAACACATGTCTAAGACCCAGAGAAGTCACAAGTAAACAGAATCTAGTACGAGTACCAACCCCTCTGTCCTAATGGACACTGGACAATATACAATACTCTGTATAAATCCCCTGAGTCTAATAACTCATTCTCTGTGTATCGTAGGTTGAAAACTGTACTTATGGTTAAGAAGAATTACACCGCTGTTTAATGCTCCTTACCTAACCATCCACTGATATAGGTAAATGTCATAGACATAATTTCAAAAAGTTATATCTCACTTTATAAAAAATAAACGTACAGATATATCAATTTGAAATTGGTGCATTACAACGGATATTCAAAACCAAATATTTGTCGTCCGGCAAACAACCCAGGCGATTTCCTCAAATATCACCAATTACAACGAATCCCGATATAATGAGGATGATCATCTAATTCCCAATAACTTACTCCCACTCATCATCTGTAAAACCATATAGATGTGAGAATCAAACCTGGTAAATACATACCCTGGAGCAAGGGCTAATTGGAAAATCAGTTTTCTTTTAACAGTACACAGTGAAACTGAAACATTGAAATGTTTCGTAGGGGTATCCGGGTATTCCTAGTAATGCTTCTTCCATTATCCAGATTCACAACTATAACCGTATATTTCTTTGTCATCTCTCCAAATCCCTTTATATGTCTTTAGTCATTACCTTCTGTACACCCCTTTAGGCTAAATGGTTTTCTTCCTTCCCTACCGTTCAGCACCAGCCTATGGTTTGGAAGAAGACTTTCCAATAAGCATAATGGGTGTACTATCCTAATCCTAGGAGCACTCGCAACGCAAGAGAAGGTGAGGATAAAAGACAACTGAATAAACCTTATTCCTATTTCTCCTGAACCAGAATCCATCCCCGAACTGGAACAAGTTCCTTTCGAGTTCGTATATAACCATACGATGGAGTATCCAAATAACTGTGGATCTTTGTAGTGATACGGAGTGTTCTGGAGAAATACAAAGGTGATGTAGGATTGGCGAAGAAATACTTGGTTTGGTCGTGAATAGCAGTCGCAGTTTACTTTGCCCTCTTACTAATCCCTTTATTTGTCTTAACTTATTACCTTCTGTACACCATCGTTAGGCTAAATGGTTTTCTTCATTCCCTACCTTTCGGCACCTGCCTATGGTTTGGAAGAAGACTATCCAATTAGCATAATAGGTGTACTGTCCTAATCCAAGGAGCACTCGCAACCTGAGAGAAGGTAAAAGAAAAAGACAACTGAATAGTCCTATTCATTTTCTCCAGAACCGGAAACCATCCTCGAATAAGTTCCTTCGAGTTCGTATATAACCATACGATGGTTTTATCTAATGGAAGTGGATGTTCGTAGTAATACGGGGTGTTCTGGAGAAAAGGGTAAAAGTAGGAGTGGCAATGAGGTATGCAACTCTGACAATCCAAAAGCCAGTGTTTAAGAAGGTTCAGTCAACTTGGTCACTGAGTCATAGTCAAGGGTCGGGCCATGGTCGCTGCCAAAGAGAGAGAGAAAAGAAACACTCAGCGTGCACTCTATCCTAGATCAGAATGGTTATCAATTTATCTAATCAAGAAACCTCCCACTGTATCGTCAAATTCTCCTCCAAACCTGAAAGAATAATTAGTCGGGACGTGCCCTTGACTAGGTCAACAAGGCCGCACGACTGTCCTAACGAATCCCATTTATGCAACAAACAAGTACCACTTAGCTACCGAACACTACGTCTTGACTAGGTCAACAAACGCAGCACGAATACTAAATAATACCCATAAGAAATGACGGAGGGCTACGGCTGGTTTTTGGTGAAAAACCTTTTAACGTAATGAACTTGATATCGTTGAAGGAACCGCATAGTTTTTATAAAAATATAGTGGCGAAAACCTTTTGCTAAAGAGATCACTCCTGGTGAAGGGATCTCGGCTCTTTCCCCGTAGAATGAGGTGCAGGATATTCCAACTGAATACCACGATGCAAAGCAAAAAGGCAATCGACTATAGTGAAGTTATTACCCTGACGCAAACTTCTGTCCAAGGGGTCACTCCCGGTGAAGGGATCTCGGCCCTTGCCTCGTCGACTGAGGTGCTGGATATTCATAACCGAATACCACTGTGCAAAACAAAAGAGAACGTCCTTGCAATAGCAGCTTTTTGAAAAATGTTCCAACAACATCAGAATAGGTTTGTTTTGCTTGCATTGATCCGAATCAATGCAGTCCCATCAATTGATCACACCAATAAAGAACAAAAATAATGATGTATGTATATGCCATCCGCATTCGCCACTGGGTCCCGTCATCACCCGTTAGGTTACTTAACTAACGACAGAGCGGGGACGGGACTAGCGCGGATGCAAAACATATACAACATCTACTAGTATATATATAAATATATAATAATCGCTTAAGGAGTGATAAAATGCAACATCACAGAAAGTAATAAGCATAACAGAACAATACAGATAATCTGGGATTCCCGGGTTTCATAGAGCCGCTACTGAAACCCAACGTTCCCCTGGTCGTGTGGATAGCCTGTGCAATGAAATCCTAGACCCTAACAGACGCGGCAAGTTACCCGCCAAAACCTGAAGTGAGGCAGCCCCCTTCAACAACGTGAATGGACCACCCAGCACTTCACGGAATCCGGTAACTTGAGCACCCCTCCTTGGGTCAACCTGTACCCCCTACGAGTGCGGCGAATAGCCCGCCAATTCTAGAGCAAGGTTGTTGAGATGAAGCTTCTGGAGAGATGACGTCATCGGATGCCCTAACTCGGCCGCGGAACCGCGGCCATATGATGAGTTCACTGGCTCATTTTCCTAGGGTGTCTTGGTGTTGGTCTTTGGGTGTTCTTTTGATGTCTGAAATCATTTAATCTCTTCTGAATCTCTGCCAGATTTTAAGCCTTTGACTTACTGCATTTTATCGTCAATTTTGCGATTCCAGTTCTTTGACCTGAATAATTTTCTGCTCAAAATCTTGCTGAAAAGTGTTGAGAGATATAGAATATTATGCATGACATACTAAACATACAATTTCCTTCATAATGCCGGTTATAATGTACAACACATGGTAATTGGTATTTTCCAGATGATTCGGTAATATGTGTCATATTTATAACAAACACCCTTAGATGATTAGAATAGTGAGGAAATTGATGTGTTACAGAGTGTCATATTTTCGACTGAATAAATTCCCCCAAACTTAATTTTGATCGTCTTGAGCAAACATCTTTTATTCAGGAGAAAATAGAAAGAAAGAGAAAAACTAACTAGCACACTTTCGTAGGCAACAAGATTGCACTGAGCACGTGCAACAAGCCTTTAAACCTCTAGGTGTCCCTAGTAGGAGGAGTGTTGTCTCCTCAGGATTTTCAGCGGATTGCACCCACAAAATCCTATAATAAAAAGAAAACTGTGAAAGTTACATATAAAGATAAGAATTATAAAAGAAATACTTTGAAAATCAGAGTTTCCAACTACACTAGCTTTTCGGTTGTCATGAACCCTATCTTAATAGTCATGAAAAGATATTAGAAATCACATTATCCCTCAATAAAACATCGCCTTTATTCTTCATCCCTACCTTTCTTCTAAACACCGATCATATACCCCTACGTGTATGTAAAGAACATCCCTACACTCGGAGAATTCAATTCAAGCTATCATACTCTTGTCCATCACCACGGTACTTTTAGTCGGTGAATAGTTTGGATGGAATTGCTCACACATTCTTCATGCGACCGTTAATACTTCTTGAGGTACTAACCGACCGATTACTAAATGTGCTCACATGTTAGGCGTAATTGGCAATTTCCTCGTCATGCAACACCTAAGGCTTAGCAGTGACTCCTAAACCAGTTGGTCTAAGGCACTAGGTGATGAAGCACCCTCGCTATATTTTTTATGCTGCCTTGGTGATTACAAAACCAGTGTTCATTTTTCTACACCATTTTATATTTTTATACTTCATTTATTATTTTCTTCATACTTTGGCTTTTAGACAAGAGCATTTCAAGATATCCTCTACTATCCCGAGTTTCAAGACGTGTGTAAGTGCGTATAGTAGGGTATCAACATTCAAATGTTTGGCTTTCAGAATAGGAACTATTTTTCAGACTTATTTTTATCCTCAGATTAGTGACTTCTTTCATCTTACTAACTCTTGGGACAACGGCTCATAACTACTTATTACTAGTTTCGTTTAAGAAAACATCTAAATTTCTTGGTTTTCTTAAAATTTTCCAATCTTTTAGATGTAATTTTTCGCTTTCTAATATTTTATTATCTTATTTATGTACACAATTTTTTTTATTATATGATTTGTGCTTATGCAAAGTATGATGCAAAGTGATGCGTAAATAAGCACAAACCTCCCCCAAACTTGTTTACAACAGTGTCCTCACTGTTGCCATTTATTAAATCTCAAAAACCTGTAGACTTGGGAGGAAAAATTTATTAACGGGGGACATGAAATATGATCGTGAAAATCTCCCCCAAACTTATTCTTTATTTATGTAAAAAAAATTATTTATTTATTTATATTTTTATTATGTATGTACAAGTTGACTCACCTCTATTCTAAAAAATGAGACAATATTACCAAGACATGGAGGTGAGGTGGAGAAAAATCAATCATTATAAAGCGGCTCCTGAAAAAAGAGGAGCTCCTCCGAGAGGTCAGTGGAAAAATACGGTTTTAATCTATGTCCATTCATTTTGAAAATTGAACCGTTTTTAACATTTTCAACCTCAGCTGCCCCGTGCGGGTATACATACCGCCCAACAAACGGTCCTTTCCACCGAGATCGTAACTTACCCGTATGAAGATGGAGACGTGAATCGTAAAGAAGGACTTGTTGACCTGGGGTAAAAGTTTTTCTCAAAATGTTTTTATCGTGAAATACCTTAGTCCGATTCTTTACAATTACAGCATTATCGTAAGCTTCATCGCGAAGTTCGCTTAGCTCGTTTAATTGTAGCTTCCGAAAGTTGCAGGCTTAATTGAAGTCAAAATTCAGTTCTTTAATGGCCCACATTGCTTTGTGCTCAATCTTAACCGTAAGGTGGCAAGCCTTACCAAACACTAGACGATAAGGAGACATACCGAGATCAGTTTTATATGCCCTACGGAAGGCCCAAAAAGCATCCGCCAATTTGGTTGACCAATCTTTTCGGTTTTTAGAAACTGTTTTCTCCAAAATTTGTTTGATTTGTCTGTTGGAAACCTCAGCTTGCCCGCTCATTTGGGGATGATAGGGTGTCGAAAGTTTGTGGTTGATTGCATATTTCCGCATCAAAGTCTCGAATGACCGATTACAGAAATGCATCCCGTTATCACTAATGATAGCGCGAGGGTGTCCAAATCGCGAAAAGATATTTTCTTTAAGGAACTTAATGATAACCTTGTTGTCATTGGTGCGACAAGGAATAGCATCCACCCATTTTGAGACGTAATCAACCGCAAGCAATATGTACAAATTTCCAAAAGAGTTGGAAAAAGGACCCATAAAATCAATACCCCAAACGTCGAAAATTTCAACCACCAAGATCGGTTGAAGTGGCATCTCATTTCTCCGAGAAATCCTACCTGTGTGTTGATACTGTGGACAGATTTTGCAATGATCAAATGCATTTTTGAATAAAGTCGGCCAGTAAAAACCGCATTGCAAAACTTTCTCTGCCGTCTTTCGAGGACCAAAATGACCTCCACATGCTTGATTATGACAGAAAGATAGAACGCTCTTGAATTCATCATTAGGGACACATCTGCGAATGATCTGGTTAGGACAATACTTAAACAAATAGGGTTCATTCCAGTAAAAGTGTTTTACTTGGGATAGAAATCGATGTTTGTCCTGTTTCGACCATTCGCAGGGAATAAGTCCTATTGCAAGATAATTCAAAATATCCCCGAACCAAGGTTCGGTGGATACATTCAAGAGTTGTTCGTCCGGAAAAGAGTCATTAATTGGCAGGGTCACAGGTGAAGAAGAGATGCGTGAAAGATGGTCGGCTACTACGTTTTCACATCCTTTCTTATCTCGAATGAAGAGATCAAATTCTTGTAATAGAAGGATCCAACGTATTGACCTACCTTTAGCATCTTTCTTCGATAAAAGATGTTTCAAGGTGGAGTGCTCAGTGTACAAAACAATAGGTGGGCCAATCAAGTAAGGCCTGAATTTTTCTAATGCAAATACAACTGCCAAAAGTTCTTTTTCGGTGGTTATATAATTAATTTGAGCATCATTCAGGGTCTTACTCGCATAATAAATCACGTGTGGCATCTTATCAATGTGCCGTCCTAAGACTGCACCAACAGCAAAATCTGATGCATCACACATTAGCTCAAACAGGTGGTTCTAATCAGGAGATGATAGAACATGGGCTGTAGTGAGGGAATTCTTAAGTAAGTCAAATGCAGCCTCACAATCCGAGTCAAAGTGAAAGATTGTGTCCTTGGCCAAGAGAAGAGTTAAGGGTCTAGCAATTTTGCTAAAATCCTTAATGAATCTCCTGTAAAAGCCTGCATGGCCAAGATAAGATCGTATATCTTTGACACATTTGGGATGAGGAAGGTTATGAATGACATCTATTTTAACTTTGTCAACCTCAATACCTTTCCGTGAAATGACATGTCCAAGTACAATTCCCTCTTAGACCATGAAATGGCATTTTTCCCAATTCAAAGTTAAGTTCTTATCTTTGCAACGAGTAAGAACTGCGTCAAGATGAGATAGGCAGTCATTAAAAGAATCTCCGAATACCGAGAAATCGTCCATGAGAATCTCCAGAAAATTCTCGACCATGTCCGAGAATATCCCTATCATACACCGCTGAAATGTAGAGGGAGCATTGCATAACCCAAAGGGCATGCGTCTATAAGCAAAAGTACCAAAATGAAAAGTAAATGTGGTTTTATCTTGATCCTTTTCGGCAATAGGGACCTGGTTATAGCCAGAGTATCCGTCCATGAAACAATAATATTCACGTCCAACTAAGCGTTCTAAAATCTGGTCAATGAAAGGTAGAGGAAAGTGGTCTTTCCTTGTTGCGGTATTGAGTTTTCTATAATCAATACATACACGCCACCCAGTTTGAGCGCGTGTCTCGATTAACTCATTAGCCTCATTTGTTATGACCGTGATGCCAGATTTCTTAGGGACTACATGAATTAGACTTACCCATTGGGCTATCAGAGATTGGGTAAATGATACCACTGTCAAGGCATTTGACGATTTCTTTCTTTACCACATCCTTCATGACGGGATTCAACTGTCTTTGTGGTTATAGAGTTAGCGTAGCTTCATCCATCAGATGTATATGATGTTCAACAATCAAGGGACTAATCCCTTTGATGTCAGCCATTTTCCAACCAAAAGCTTGACTATTAGATCTCAAGACCGTCAAAAGGGCGTTCTCTTGCTCTAAGGCTAGCGAAGCAGATATGATCACAGGTAAAGACTCATTCTCACCTAAATATGCATATTTAAGATGAGAAGGTAGCAATTTAAGATCTAATGTCGGCGGAGAAACAATAGAAGGTGGTGTAAGAGAATGGCATTCAGATTCACGAAAAAGCTCGTAGCCTGCAAAGGATACAGACTCGGAAAGTGATGATTCAAAAGTTTCAGACTCAGGAGTGGACTCATCAAAATTGTCCTCACTAAGATGTGCAAGATCAAACATTGATGTGCTAATGTCGTCGAGATTATCAAAGCAAAGTTCATCAACCTCACAGCTTTCGGGAGCTATCTCGTGGACAGAACAGACATCAAGAATGTGAGCAGAGGGTTCAGACGGCTGACTTCCAATCTTATAAATGTTTAGCTCAATTGACATCTTCGATAAGGTCATAGAACTTTTTCGACAATTAATGACAGCATTGGAAGTGGCTAGGAAAGGTCGACTTAGAATCACCGGAATTTGGTTCCGTGGGTTCGCTACAGGCTATGTATCAAGAAAAATAAAGTCCACAGGGAATATAAATTCCCCGACTTTAATCAACTCATCCTTGAGTTCATCCCTAGGTTTGGTGATTGATCGGTCTGCCATTTGGATAGTGCAATGAGCTGGTTTTAACTCTCCAATCCCTAACTGCTCGTAAACAGAATATGGAAGCAGGTTAACACTTGCGCTAAGGTCAAGTAAAGCACGGTTAATGTTTTTACCCTAATAGAAATCGAGATTGTAGGACAGTCAGGGTCCTTACGTTTCTTTGGTAATTGTGGGGTAAAAGCAGTGCTAACGTTATTTGTCATGAATACCTTTTTGGGCACTTGAGTCTTCCTCTTCCTAGTGCACAAGTCCTTAGGAATTTTCGCATAAGCCGGGACTTATTGTATAGAATCTAGGAGAGAGATGTTGATGTTAACCTGTTTAAACATTTCCATAATCTTCTCCATATGTGGACTTGATTTATTTCCCCTTAACCGATTCGGATAAGGAGCTTTAGCAATAATAGCTGGATCCAATATTGGAGAAGGTGGTGTGTGTGGAACAGATCCCAGAATAGGAATGGGGATCGTCTTTGGTGGACTAGAAGAAATGTGCTGAGGGTTCGAGCCTTGGGGAAAACGGAGAATAGGCTCGCAAGAAGGTGGTGGGGTAGACGAACAAGGGTCAAAAATGGAAGTAGAAGTGGAAGGAAAAGTGGAAGTGAAAGCCGGGGTGATATTGATAGATTCATCATGATTATCAATCTTTTCATCGACTTGATTATTCAGCACTCTTCCGGATCTCAACATTGTAATTGCATTCACATTGTAATGTTATGAATGTACAGGATTCGGTAGGGGTTGAGACGGAAGTTTCCCTTTCTCTCTAGCACTCATTTCGGCATTCATTCGTGCAATTTGTGCTTCTATCGATTTAATACTCTCACCTTGGGAGGCAGTATCTTTCTTAATATTATCGACAGAAGACTTTATCTCAGCCGAAACTTGCATGAAATTTTCCAGAATCGAATTCATGGTTTGTTCGAGTGAAGAGGAATTATCAGTACCATTCAATTGCAAAGAATTATTATACAGTGCAGAAGTGTTGAACGAATTTTGAAAGTTTTGTGATTGATAGGGGTGTTGAGTCAGCTGTAGTGGTTGCTGTTGTTGTGGAGGGACCCTTTGAAAGTTGTTTTGGTTTGGAACCGTGTTTTGAGTTTGGTATTCGTTCCAAGCAAAATTAGTGTGATTCCTCCAACCCTGATTATAAGTGGAAGAATATGGATCATTTTTAGGTCTTTGCTGGAAAGCAGCATTAGTATGCTCTTGACCTTGAAACAGAGAATTCAATGGACATTCTTCCGTCAAATGTGATGGATCAGAACAGTATCCACAGACAGTTTTAGGGAGTGTCATCTGATTTAGGGAGGATAATAAAAAATTTTGTTCCATAGCTTCAAGCTTCTTTTGCATTGCTGCCATTTCAGGTTTGACTCCTATGGAAACATCCAGTTGATGAATACCACCTCTAGACGATGATTGACTTACACTCTCCCATTGTAAAGTTTTTTCAGCGAAATCTTCTAAAATTTCCAAGCTTCACTGTCATCTTTAGACATGAAGTTTCCTTGACACATAGATTCAAGTATCTGTTTTGTTGTAGGATTAATACCCTCATATATGATTCTGCACAGATCCCATCGATGGATTCCGTGATGGGGACATTGAACTAACAGATCCTTGAAGCGTTCAAAACACTTCGAAAATGATTCATTGGGAAGCTGGGTAAATTGATTTATTTCGCTACGGACTCGGGTAGTCTTATGATTGGGCTAGAATTTCTTAAGGAAAGCTATGATGAATCCATCCCAGTTTGAAATAGAGTGTGCAGCTGTGTTATAAAGCCACTTCTCGGCTAAATCGTACAAAATGAACGGGAGAAGATGTAGACGCATAGCATCCACAGAAAGTTGTGAAGTACCCATCATAGCACATACATTTTCAAATTTGGTAATAAAAACGTATGTGTCTTCAGACTCGAGACCGTGAAATTTGGGTAAAAGATTGATATATTGAGCTTTGATTTCAAAATTGTCCCCATTGGCTGGTGGAATGGAAAGGCAGATACAAAGAGGACCATGAATAGGGCAGCATCTCTCTTGGAGAGAGATGCGGGATGGATTCTGTGCACCTACGGGTGGTGGCTGAGTGGTGTTAAAGAAGTTCGATGGAGATCCGTCCATCAAAGTGGATATGGTAGTGGGTGAAGAAAAAGAAAATGTAGAATTACCGATTTCGAAGTCGATAGGAAGAACACGAACAAGACGGGCACTAGAATACCGTGTCCAGCTGAGCATGCACTAAATGGTTTAGCACAAGTGGCAGCGTAAGTGATAATTAGAGAAAATGTAGATTGGTGTTTGTTCGGTTTTGAAAAAAACAGATTTTGAAAAAACACACAAAAAATGCACAAGCAACCCTAAATCTAATGGTCACCTAGGTCAAGTCACTAGACCGCTCCTAGACTTCCAGAAGACAAATCGCAGGATAAATTCTCTACTTCCTCTTTATCCCTTCTGTGGCCAGGTAAGTGCCAGGTAAGTGGGAGGTTCTCCACTACGTAAGTAGTGGGCCTAATTAAGTAACCGCTTGCCTTAGACACACTTGCCTTACACACCACAAAAGAAATGCGGATAAGCAATAGATTGCCCACGACCTTCTTCTGTCCTAATTGAACGCGGCGGTCCTTAGAGTCTTGTCTAGATATTTTTTAGTTAATGAGGGTGATGCAGATGCTAGTTTTGTGATTTTTGGGGCTTAGGAAGGGTAATGAATCCCTACCTAATTTGAATTTGGTCTTTGCCCCTTAATTTCCGTATTAAAATATGCAGACAACCAATATCAAAACACACAACAAATTTCTTTTAGCGGCGCTGCGAATTTTTGCAAAGGATCCTGCAGAAAATGGTTATTGGACAAGAGTAGGGAAGAGATAAGAAAGTAAGAAGTATACCTGAGAAAACTGGAGAACTGAAGCGTCAAGATTGCCGCGCTTCCGCCGCAATTTCAAGGAAATGGCCGCGGATCCGCAGTTCAATAAAGAGTTCTTTGCACGAATTTTGGTTCTGCTGCTCCTGTTGCTCCTCTGTCCTCTCTGGAATGATCTGAATATTTTTCCCCTTACTGCAGAGATTCCAGATTTTCTTGCAAAATTCACAACTAATCGTTAAGCACTTGATGCGATTGTTTGATTTAAAATTCTGATGGAATAATAAAATTTCAACTCAAATAACAAGAACGAACAAAATAGCACGCGATCTCCGGCAACGGCGCCATTTGATTGATCTAAAATTTTGGATCGTGTTTTGAAATGTAATCACAACCAAAGAATTTATAACCGCAATCAATTAATGGTGTCGATGTAGCTCGTTAATGAATACGGATCATCCACTGAGATGCATGTACTTATTCGATTTTGCTCTAGATGAGTCGAAATGAAAATATAAAAGAAAAATTCAAGAAAGTAATTCGAGATTTAATCGAGTTGTCATTTCAAGAAAATCAAGAATACATTCAAGAATTAGAAATCAAGAAAGTGTCCAATATCAATTTGAATTATCAAGAATATGAAGAATAGCTTATAGGATTCGATTGAATTAGAAGCAATGATGAATCTAACAATGACTTATCTTATCTATTGATGAATTGTAACTAGAACGATGGTGATGAATGAAAATTAGGGATCTATTGAAGAAATTAGGGTTCCTCCTTCACCATCCCTTATCTTTTCATTGATCATCATTCGGATCTAGCCTATAGCAAAGAGAATCATCAATCATTTGATCCCTAATTTGCAACGAAATTAGCAAGCATGTGATCTCGATCCAAATTAGATCATTGATGATTCCTTTTTCCTAAAGTTCATAAATCTCATAAGACTTAAAATTAGTATTAGGATTTTATCATCACTTGATCTACCGATTCTCTCGAATCCTTTACAAGCGGAGATCTCACTCACACATCATGAAAATTAAAGAATTAAGAATGAAGAATTTCATAATTCAAGAATGTAAAGAAAGCGAGAATTACAATTATCACCTTATTAAATCTTCTTCAAATTACACCTCTCAACTTGAGTTTACAAGACTGGCTCTCAATCGCTCCTTTGAAAGGGAATTTGTCGTCGATCTTTGCTCGGCTCGATCTTCATGAGTCGTGGATCGGATGCAGATCTCTTGCTCTTGATGATGATCGGCGTTGCGATAAAAGATGTTCGATTGTCGCTTGATTTTGCTCTCAATGGATCTTGATTTGATTGGATTTTGGTTGGATCTCAAGTTGTGTCACTCAACTTGAATTGAATTGTAATTGTGGCTCAATTGTATAATCAATGAGTAACCCCCAAAAATTAGATGTAGATCCCCTTTTATAGATCTCCAATTAAGCTTCCCTCATAAGCTAGGTTGTTAGAGAGAGCGTTCTAGAATGAGATTGTTACAAGGAGCCTTCTAGAAGAAGGTTGTTATGCAGAGCGTTCTAGAAAAAAACACGTGGTAATGAAGCATCTCAAGTAAGCAAGGTTGTTGAGATGAAGCTTCTGGAGAGATGACGTCATCGGATGCCCTAACTCGGCCGCGGAACCGCGGCAACTCGGCCAACTCGGCCGGGGTTCCGCGGCCATATGATGAGTTCACTGGCTCATTTTCCTGGGGTGTCTTAGTGTTGGTCTTTAAGTGTTCTTTTGATATCTGGAATCATTTAATCTTTTCTGAGTCTCTGCCAGATTTTAAGCCTTTGACTTGCTGCATTTTATCGGCAATTTTGCGATTCCAGTTCTTTGACCTGAATAATTTTCTGCACAAAATCATGCTGAAAAGTGTTGAGAGATATAGAATATTATGCATGACATACTAAATATACAATTTCCTTCATAATGCCGGTTATAATGTACAATACATGGTAATTGGTATTTTCCCGATGATTCTGTAATATGTGTCATATTTATAACAAACACCCTTTGATGATTAGAATAATGAGAAAATTGATGTGTTACAGAATGCAATAATTTTGACTGAACATCCTGCTACCCGGATTGCGGGCTAGGGATCAAGGGGACAAGCAGCCCCCTTGCGGGGTGTGGGACAACGCCCCGTTAGAAATTTTTTTCTAACAGAGAAAGTGTCGTGGAGTGTGTGTGTATGAAAAAAAAAGGGAGAATGGCATCCAAAGGACGCGTGGGTATCAACGCCTCACATGCCTAGCACGCGGGCGCTTGGCGCTGGCTCCTCACGCGCTTGGCACTTGGGCGCTACGCGCTAGGAGCGGGCGCTGGGGGCAGGGCCCCACGTGCTTGGCATGCGGGCGTTGGGCTTAGGGCGTTGGGCGCCGGCGCCCAACGTGCTTGGCACGCGGTCGCTGGACGTCAGCAGGAAAAGGGACTTTGTCCCTGCACTGGGAGATGTGCTCCCGATTTGACTTCTGGAGTTAAACTCCTAAAAAAGAGGTTAATTTATGGAGTTGAACTCCAACATATCTTGAATGGAGTTAAACTCCTAGAAATCTTTAGAAATGATCAAAGGGGTCCCTTTGTTTCTCTCCCATTTGACCCTGGATCTTCCGAAGATGGGATTTTTGGAGATGGGTGTCCTTCTTCTTCCTCTCGGTGGCCGGATCTTGGAGAAAGGGGTGAGATTTAAAAATCTCCCATTTTTAAGATCTGATGGAAGATCTGAGCTCCCCTTTGTGTGTTTTGTGGTGAAAATCTATTTCTTTTTGGAAAAGGGAAGAGTTAAACTCTTGATTTAATTTTAAAAAAGGGGAAGGTTTTTAGAACCTTGAGAAAGGAGGAGGCACAAACCCTAGAATTTTTTAGAAGGGAAAAATTTGACATAGATATTTTCGTCATGTTTGCCTTTATAGGCTACACACTTTACATGCAGCCCCTTGGGCTTTACCAAATGGCGCTTGTACCACCCCATACTTTATGTGCTTGTTTCTTTTTACACATAAACCATGAGGTTTACAAAATTTTGGCTTTCTATCTATTTTACATATATTTATTTTATAAAAAGAAAATAATTACATTAAACCAATTTATTGCTCCATTCCTTTTGTCATGGGGCCGGTCCCTTCCATGCTCGGTTCTGACCTGGGCTTAGGCCGCTTGGCTTGGAGTTGACTTTGATTTTGACTTGGTCGATCGGGATGTAAATTTTGACCCCAACAAATTGCCCCCCATCAATAAATGCACCCCATGTGTATGGGTCGTGTTTATGAAATTGATGGTTCTTCTTTCGCATGGAGGTTGACTTGATCCGGTTCTCGTTTTTACGACGTGTAGGTCGATGCTGCCATTTTTGCAACGTGGATGGTCGGTGCTACTCTTTTAGCGACGTGGACGGTTGGTGCTACCCTTTTTGTGATGTGGACGGTCGGTGCTGCCTTTTTTGAGTCTTGGACGGTCGGTGCTGCCTTTTTTGAGACTTGGACGGTCGGTGCTGCCTTTTTTGAGACTTGGATGGTCGATACTGCCTTTTTTGCGACTTGGACGGTCGGTGCCTTGATTTGACTTGCTCCTCTTCTTATGGTGTCGGGTTTGGATTTGACTTGATTCACTTTCTACGGTGTCAGGGTTGAATTTGACTTGTTCCGCTTCATGCGGTCTTAGGATTCCACTTGTTTCCGAGGTGGAGCTTGATTCTTCCAGGGAGGTCGTTGGTTGTCTTGCTGATTTGATGTGAAATAGGTCGACATCAGCATCACTACACTGGAATATGGTACCAGGAGTGAATCATCATTTTCCATGAGAGGATTTAGGGATTTTGGTTCTGGTTTGGCATCAGCACCGCTACACTGGAATATGGTACCAGGAGCGAATCATCATTTGCCGTGAGGGAATTTCCGTCGTTCCCAGTTTAACGACTTGGGGGTCATCTGCTTCCAGTTTAACGACTTAGAGGTCATCCGTTCCTAATTTAAAGACTTAGGGGTCTATTGGATTGGAGTTTGGAATTTTGGGGTTAGGGTAAGCATCAGCGTTGCTAACACTGAAGCACATATGCTTGAAGCAATTCATCATTTCCTTTGCCTGTCGGGGAGCGATGGCTTAGAAGACAGGTTTAGGTCCTTATCACCTAAGGCTTTTCAATTTTATGAGCTGTAAGGGTCTCATAAAAGCATTTTCTCCCCACGAGTCGAGAGGATCTCGCAAGTGTATGTTCTCCTTAAGAATCGTGGGGATTCTTAAGTGTGTTGCTCCTTTGTGAGTCTTATGGATCTCATGTGGGGATTTTCTCCTCACAAGGCCGAGAGGACTTTGCGAGTGTATTTCATCTCTTTTCAGAAGTTTGCGTGTCACGACCCGAAAGTACGGAACGTGACTGGCACTTAGAATACGAGACGTCTCAAGGCGTAACGTAACCTAAGTCAGCCAAAGCCCAGAAAATCTAAACCAAAATCAACAAGAGTGAAGGAAAACCTTTTATGAAAACGATTTCAAAATCAATTAAATTGTATTAACCCCTTTTTAAAAACATCAAAATTTTCTGAAAATTTCGACAGAGTCTCCTTTGTAAATACTAACCCCCAAAATGGGTACAACAAGATATATAAACCTGAATGAAATAATGGCATCCCCAAGCGGGAGCTAGCTCTTCGCCCAAGGCGGATCACAACCACACTCAATATATATACAATATCAAGCAAATAAGTATAAAGAAGCACAAAAATAAGAAAAACACAACGTCGGCTCATGTAAACTCGACCCCAGAGAAACCACATATACACAAATCTCTCAGCCTCATCACTAGGTCACATATACAAAATAAGAGATGGTAGATGGAGAATACTAGATACAATGATAGTACAAAAGAGACAAAGTGTCCTCGCAACCCACCTACGAGCAATGTCGCGAGTCTGAGCAAAAGAAGCCAATGAAAAGATACGCCCGCCGCTGCAAAGCTGACGGGTCCGACCTGCAAGACACTGTGACACAACGGGGGTGAGTTGCCAGCTCGTGAGTAGTAAGTAACATCTAATAAGGCTATCGTAAGAATGCACGCAATGCGTCGCAATCTGCATATCTAAGTATAATGCGATGCTACTAATATGTATGCACGTGGATGCAAAATCAATACGAAATCTTTAAGTGTTTAAATACGATGATCTTTGCATTCTTAACTTAGAAAAAAATATCTGTACAATAGCCAAGGTACCATCAATGAAATCATCCGAAAACCGTGTCAAGCATCGACACCAAATATGGAAATATATCTGTCTCAATGTCTCACTATATCAATGTCTCAATACCTCGGGCTCCGTCAGTCCGGATCGGCCCATATCATCAATCTCACGACAACGGTCGGTATCCTCCGGATATCCGCCGCGCCAGACATCACTGGTAGGTGATCTTCCCCTGCCAGGCTCATCGTCTATAACTCGATCTTCTTGCCCCGGGGTACCATACCGGGCCCACCACGTACCCGAGACGGTTCATCCACTCCTCGAATCGGGTCTCGAAATCCAACAGAAAAAATGAAAATTCATGATGGACGACCCATACATCACGAGAAAACCGCAACTTTATTTTAAAAATGATGATAATAAACTTTTGTTAAATTCTTGCGATTTTCCCCAAAATCCAGAAATCTCATCAATACTGAAATCCTCAAGAAAATCATAATACCCAACATGTTGTATATGATAAATGCTTATGATATCAAAGGTATGCAATATGATTTGTGGCTAGGAATCTATATAAGCATGATGATGAAGTGAGGTATATACATGCTATGCAATTCAATGTATCATGTATGATGCAAGTGTTTGATACTGAACTAAGCAGGTTTTATAGTGCTCGTGGCATGGCAATTAACAAAGGCGTGTGTGTTCACATGAATAGTGCGCGTGCAATATGAGCCAATGGTAATGGTGTAAGTGTCCTAAGAGGTGATATCACACATAGGTATGTAGATAACCATGCAATACCAGAAGACGAATAACTAGAAAGATATGTATATGAATGAGATGGTTAACTAACTAACTATGCATATAGTTTGCAAGTAATAAAGTGATCCTAACTATGGGGCGCCTCGCGCCATCCAGACGATTTCCCCATAGATGTATACATCTACTCACTCGGACGCCTCGCTAATCTGATCCAACCTGTTGGATATAGTTGTTAGTTATATGTATGCCCTAGAGGCCATTACTATACATAGGATGTATATTGTAGTGGATGCTTGGACATATATAGGGAAGACTTTCTTGCTCGACATGATAGTATGCTATCTGGTTACTCTTTACCTTAACGTGTACACTGATTGTCTCTCTGTTACATGTTGGTAAAGCCCTTAGGATGTGTACTTGACTACCTGGACTATGATGCGGATCATACTAGTGGGGACATGGTAGTCCATAAGTACATCCTTCAAGGTCCCTAGTTGTGGGTGTATCGAGACAGGGCATCGATATACCAGAGTAGACTAGCGTATACCTTCTCGACCCATACAGATGGGCGATGGATGATCCCATATCCATTGGTGTTTGACATCGGAGATGATATACGGGTGCTCAGTGAAGACTGGGTACACTGGACGGACTCGCCGAGAACTCCCAGATGGTATTATACCTTACGTCAGATGGCAGTTCTCTGGTGACACTGGTACAGAGTAGTCTGTTGACCCGAGATCGTCATAGAGTCTTGTGTGGTTTCCACTGTGCTTTGATTTCCACCTTACCACGTCCAAGAGGGCGTGCAAAACGGTGGCTTTTGGATACAGTCCCGAATCACATGGAGGCAATGAGCGATAGGAGGGGATTCGTCTCTCCCGGTATAGGGAGTTGATGTTGCGCTGTGTTCGATTGGCTATAACCGGAAATCCCTGGCCAGGGTTGCTGAGATTTACTGGTAAGTGTTACTAGTAGTTTCTCGAACTGTTATAGACCTCATATCGACACGACTTATCAAGCTATTGGGGTCTGACGTTTACCACCCCTAGGCGAGATATGCGACATATCAGACGAACAGACTGGACTGTACGGTAAGTGTTACTGGTTGGATTCACAGGAGTATGAGCGGTCTTGCTCGTCGATCTTCTGATCGCTCAATACCCGGGTGGCCGTTACGTTTAGCAGACCGCTTGCGGCTTGTGGGTGTTTGATATGATCATCACCTGCTGCCGGCGTATTGACGAGTCTTTAGAGTCCTACACAGAGGTTTCCTGGCTCAGGCAAAACGAAATAGGAGCGCATATGAGATATGTGCGGGACCGAGAATAATGCGTGTATGTGATACCGTATTCTATTCTCGCGATGAATGTATCGATTGGTTGTATGCGATATAACCTAGTTATCGAATCAAGGATTGATTCGATAAGCCAATACATTGGATATTAGTCGGTCATATGCGATATGACCGGATCGTTAAATCAAGTGTTGATTTAATGATTTAATGTATAATTATATATTTGATATATTACTTTGCATTAACTAATATTTGTTCACTTTAAATGGATTTTTTCACTTGATGTGCACATTGTATATGTGATATAGTTTTGTGCACTTGTATGTATCATGTTTGATGATACATGTTTACTTGGGTTTGTGTAAAGATTAAACCATGGTTATATGAATGGTTAGGGTTTTGTTTTCTTATTCATTTATTTATTTATTTATTCTTTTTGGAAAATAAATGGCATAAAGAGAAAATGGTGGCTTTCTTTGTTTGCATCTTGAAGCTTCATGAAGCTTTGACTAAGTGACCATTTTGTCTCATGCTTAACCCTAACCACTCCACTTAACCCTAGTTGATTCTCTACACTTGAACCATGGTTATAGTTATGATAAGAATAATCTTTTTTCTATTTTTCTCATTATTCTTATGATAATTATCTTCTTCTTCTTCTTCTTCTTCTTCAAGATGAAGAAGCTTGATTCCATCAATGGTGATTTGATGAAATGAGTGAGAAATCCAATTCTAAAGTGAACCCACCTCCTATTTCTTCATCCTTTACCTCTTGCCAAGTAGTATAGGGTGTTTTCTTCACAAGTTTCATGACTTGGTGAAGTGGGAGCTTGATCTTGTGATGCCTCGACGTAGATCATCTTCGGCATCGTCGTCGATGACCTAGCCCGCCCATTTCTCCGATGAAGCCGACGCTAGAGCCCGGGATTCGATTTGGACAGCAAGGAGACTTCATCATGGAGCCATGGAGGTGGAGAACCGGATCTACAAAGGTTGTATTTCCGTTCAATTAGAAGTTGTTAACTAGTTGGTTGTTTCGCCTAAAATTCTACTTAACGATCCGTATTAGAGTTTCTCGGCACTTATATAATTTAAAATTGGCATGGTTGATGCCTTGTGAGACCTCTTGAGAGTGCCTAGGAACCCTACAGTGGTATCAGAGCCTAGCTAGAGCCTTAGGCGATGCGTAGACAAAGTTTGAAACCCGAACGAACCCGAAACCCTAAAATTTCACGCTCTCTGGACTTTTTTCAAAAACTGGGTTTTTTCCAGATTAAAAATGCTTAAAAAATTCAGCAGGGAATTATAAGAATTACGGTGCAAAATTTGACCAATGATACCTCAAACATGCGGCGGAACCGCGGTAGAAGCCTAGCTTTTGCGGCGGTTCCGCGGCTCTCTGGTGACGTCAGCCCTCCATATTTGCACAGTAATTCCTCTTTCACGGTGCTGAGTTTTATGGGAATTTTTAATATTTATTCAAGAGTTGAATTTTCTGGGGTTGTTTTGGGGATTCGATGATTCGATCGGATTATCAGATTTTGTCTATCTGGATTCCGGATAATTTTTGAATATGTTAAAAAGTTCGATCGGATATAAATACCCAACTTTTCCCCTGCCGGAAAATTTCCAAGTGTTGGATTTTTCCGAGGTTTAAAGACGTTCTAAGTAGTGCAAGTAACGCGATGGTCCCTCTAGAAGACAACAAACCTTAACTCGATTATGTGACCGTCTTGAACTGCCCTTTGAACCTTCGGGTTTGGCGCAGTACGGCATGCCACATATGAGGCGTTGGCTTGACCCTTCTACGGCTGGACCGTTGGTACTGAGGCACGAAGTGAATGTCTTTGAACTTATTTCATGAGTTGAGCTGTTTCGAGAAAACTTGGGTGTTCGATTGTTCAATCGGAAAGTTTAACATTTTCTAATTATCTGGAATGTGATACAATAATTGGAATTCACAAGTTGTTATGAGATAACTAATATGAATATTATAAACATAGCAGTTTAGTCTCACTTGATCGGTTGCCACGGAATTTTGATATGATCAAAAGTCCGTCGCAATCACGTAGCGTACGCGGATACTCGCCGGGTAAACTTAATAGACAGCCTCACTCCATAGCCCCGACCAAGTGACTGTAGGAGAACCCCGTCGCCGAAAGCATCCGTTCGGGTGCTCGCGGCAGCGGTGTTCCGCCTTGGTGCACTTTGTCGACGGCGTCGGGGGTGCGGCCGCCTACTGAAGTTTGCGACGAGTATTCGATCAGGATGTTGGGAATCCTGTTGAATTGTCCGACTTGATATTGAAAAGTGTTTTCGATAATGAGACTAAAATGCGGGGTTTATAATTGTTAGGCATGTGATGTCTAAGGAATTCATTTGGTTAGGCATGTGATGTCTAAAGAGGTTGCGGATTCTAACTGTTGTAGTTTTACACTTTCTTTTCTGTGACCGTAAGTGTAATATGTGATATCGCCGGTTTCGTTGCTATATGTCAACGACAATTGGGATGCGCATATTTACTTACGTTGATGACATGTGATGTTATGTGTTGCTGGATATGTTATATTGGATCGTCGTGTTTGAATAGCCGGGGGTTTTTATGTGAGATGGGTGTTTTTCATTTTCATTCATGTAAAAACTTGTATGTAATATTCTTTTATTGGGACACTTCCAGGTTGCGGAAGATGTCACCCTCTGTATATTATTTACTTTTCCGCACTAGGATAGACCCAAGGAGGGGAGCACAAGTAACCGGGTTCTGGAGTCCAGTGGGAGACCAACTCGAGGAGTCGAGTCCGGGTCTCCTAACTCTAGAATTGGTAGGGTTGCTTGCTGCTCTCGTAGGGGTCTAGGGGTGTGGGTTTGGCTATTCATCACGACCGTGGAATCCGTATTTTATACTGGCTCGTATTGAAAACACGGACGTCCTAGTATATCCAATATTTCATATGATTCTTCTGCTGCGATATCTGTGATGTGATCATGTGATGTTCTGTGATGGATACTTTATATAGTATATATGATATATTATATAGGTGTTACTTATGTTTTACACCCGCGCTAGCCCTGCCCCGCTCTGCCGTTAGTTACCTAACCTAACGGTGCACGAGGGGACATCGAGGCGAATGCGGATGGCATAAGTGTACGTCGTATTTATCTGTGATGTTTAGGTAATTTAAATGATGGGACTTCATTAATGAGATTAATGAAATAAAAGAAACCTAAGATTTTGTAGAATCGAATTTCAAAAATAAAACAGATAGCTACAGTTCTTGCTTTGCACAGCAGTATATATGATATATCCTGCACCTTATTCGATAAGGAAAGGACCGAGATCCCTTCACCGGGAGTGACTCCTTTAGCAATAACTGGTAGATGCTACACACTCGGTTTGTCTTTTGATTGCTTTTAATAGTTTCTGCTTTGCACAGTGATATATATGATATATCCCGCACCTCATTCGACGAGGAAAGGGCCGACGATCCCTTCACCGGGAGTGACCCCTTTAGCAAAACTAGAAAAGCCTCAAAAACACTCCATTTCAAAATCATTTGATTCTACAACGATATCAAGTTCATTACGCAATAGGTTTTCAGAAAAACCTGTCGTAGCCCTCCGTCATTTCAGATAAGTTGTATATAGTATTCGTGCTGCATTTGTTGGCTTTCGTCAAGGTGCAGTGTGCGGTAGCTATATGCTGCTTATCTGCTGCATACGATGCGATTGGAATAGGGTAGTCGTGCGGCTTTGTTGGCTTTCGTCAAGGGTCGTGTGGGTGGGTTTAATTCAATCAAGAAATGTACGGGTTGAACTTGACTAGCGGGCTATGGTTTGTTGGCTTTCGTCAAGGTCATAGCACGTTAGGGGCAAAATATTATCGGGAATTTCAAGTGTTGAAATTTGCAATGAGATTGCATACCTTCTATGAGATAGTTGGATCCCGATACCCGCTGCGAGTAAGAGTTACTCCTGGGAGAGTTTTACACATTACAATTAGCCGATCAAGTAGGTGTCTAGAAAGGTGTCAACGGGGTTACGCCTCTGGAAAAACGAGGTTTACATTAATTAGGTTCGTGCGAAAGCACGGGGGACCTCCCTCAAAGTACCGACACTGGCCTGGCTGAAAGATTGACGAACTTGTAGTGTGTAATTAATCCCGGCTAGTCTTTCCTTTTAGGGTTTGAAGGAAGATTTGATAAAAAACAGTGGGAGCCATCCTGATTAGATAAAATAATAACCAATCTGATCTTGCAAGAGCATACGCTGAGTGTTTTCTTCTCTCTCTCTCCAGGTAGCGACCATATCACGCCTTAATCAAGATAATAATACGGATAATTGACCGAACCCGCTTGTTATACTGAGCTGGGGAACGTTGGTCCCGCTCCAACTTATAATTGTTATAAGACAGAGCAGGAAATTGGGGATTACCAGAATTCCCATGCCGCCCAAACGAAGAGAGTGCATGCTGATGCATCATCTTCGGGTGTGTTCCTTATACAGAACTGTTTCTCAGTATTCTTTACGTCCTGGGTATGTGATACCAGATCAGGATCCCAGATATGTAATCTGTTACATAGGGCTACAGAAAGGTAGAGAACTGAGAACGGGTGATAAGTTTCATGAGACAGAAAACGGGGCAAGAGTTGCAGCCAAGTCTGTTGGTCACTGTCACCCTGTATTACCAATACATTGATTCTGAACAAATGCTATTAGATACCGAACCTGATATACAAAATCGTATCAGTCTCTTTATCAGTAAAGAAAGAATATAATTTTGTATTGTTGGATAATGTTTTTAAACATTTCCTATATCAAAAGTTGATCGGTTCAGGCACGTTATCTAAAAGCATTGACGTTCTAAATCAAACTACAGTTCCTAGTATACGGAACACACACAAGAGGAATAGTTCAGAAATGAACGAATCCTTCTTGAGGCATTGTAGACTAGGTCATATCAATGCGACCCGACTAGCTAAGTTGCACATAGATGCATATTTAAAACTGTTTGAATTTACATCTTGTGAAACTTGCCAGTCATGTCACAAAGATACGATGACCATAGCTCTGTTTACTGAAAACAGAGAAAGAGTTAGTGAACTCTTGGGATGATACATGTTGATGTATAAAGGTCCCATGTCTACACATGCCAAGACTGGTTCTTTGTACTTCATTACATTCTCTGATGATCTCTTTAGATTCATGCATATGTTCCTGTTGAAACACAAGTCCGAACCTTTTGAGATATTCACAGAATATAAGTTAGAAGTAGAGAACCAAAATACGGGTATAAGTATTATGTCCTTTGATGAGATCAAGGAGGAGAATACTTGAGCACGGAATTCTTGGACTTTTCTAAAGGAGAATGAGATTCTCTCTCAGGATTACTCCTCCGTATACACCATAGCACGATGGTATATCGGGGCGGAGCAATCACACCCTATATGATAAGGTGTGCTCTATGATGAGTACTACTGAGTTACCTATTTCCTTTTTGGGAGTTATGCACTTGAGAAGCTGCATACCTATTGAATAGGGTTCAAATCAAATCAGTTGCCTACCACTTCATATATGATATGGAAAGGGAGGAGCCCATATCTTAAGATGGTTAAGATTTGGGGTTGTCCAGCCTATGTCTAAAAGCAAAATCCGGACAAGCTCGAGGCCAGGTCTGTTATATAGAACTGGAAAGGTTCCAGCTGTACAAACTACAGCAGATGATTTGATAGAACCAAAGGATTCAGTAGATTCCAACGAACCTCAGCCTCTCCGCCGATCTAGCAGGGTTCCTCACCCACCTGAGAGATATTTCGGTTTCTCTATGACAGTGGGAGCGAGGATTGCATCATGAGATGATGACCCAACTAGTTTCGAGCTGGCCATCAGGAGTAAGACTCTATAAGAATGGCTGGATGCTTAGCGATCTGAGATGGAATCCTTATACACCAACAAAGTATGAACTTTGATTGCTAAATCTGAAGGGTTAAATCCCCATCAGGAGCAAATATATCTTGAGAAGATTACTTGGTGTACATGGAAAAGTTGAGACTTTCAAAGCTAGACTTGTAAAGGTTTGCATCATTAACTAGGTATGGATCATGATGAAACCTTTTTTAAGGAGCTATGCTTAAGTCCATTCAGATCCTACTTGCCACGGCTTCATACCATGACTACGATATCTGGCGGTTGGGTGTCATGACTGCTTTTCTTAAATGATGTTTCAGAAAAGAGAGTCTGTAAGTACACAGTCAGAGGGCTTCGTAGACAGTGGGAGCAGCGGAAACATGTGCAAGATGCTTTATAGGATAAAGCAGACATCGCGGAGTTGGAACATCTGTTTTGATGTGTTAGTCAAAGAGTTTGACATCATCAAAATGGTAGATGAACCTTGTATAAACAAAAAGGTAGTAGGGAGTATAGTGATGATCCTCGTAGAGTACGTGGATGACATACTCTTGATAGGGAAGTAGTTTCCTATGCTACGCTCGGTCAATCTCCGCTTATCACAATGATTCTCCATATAGGATCAAAGTGATACCTCCTAAATCCTGGGTTTTGGATCTATGAGATAGATCTAATTGGATGTTAGGATTCTCACTAGTTGTAGTGAGATGGTATCAATCGATCTTGGGGAGAATCACTGGAAGGGTTCCAGGGTGATAAGGACGACTGAAAGTCAGTCACAGGCATTGTCTTTACCCTCAGTAAAGGGACGGTATCTTGGAAGAGTTCCAAGCTAGATACCGTGGCATACTAGACGATAAAGGCTGGATACATCGCTACTTAAGATGCTACCAAAGAGGCAGTCTGGGTGTATATTAGTTCATGAGATGAACTTCGTTCCTCCCATTGTGTGACAATGGAGTTGTGGCTTATGCCAAGGAACGCCAGTCCCATCAGTGATCCAGACATATTCTAAGGCAGTGTCACCTGATCATGGAGATGGTTGATCTCCAGGGTGATCGAGGTTAGGAAAGTAGAGTCAGAGGACAACACGGCGGATCCACTCACAAAGGCCTTTTCCCAGAGAGAGACTTTTATGGGATGGTTGAGTATGAGATACTACAACCACTGCTATCAGATGGCCCTAGTGCAAGTGGGAGATTGTTAGTTATATGTATGCCCTAGAGGCCATTACTATACATAGGATGTATATTGTAGTGGATGCTTGGACATATATAGGGAGGACTTTCTTGCTCGACATGATAGTATGCTATCTGGTTACTCTTTACCTTAACGTGTACACTGATTGTCTCTCTGTTACATGTTGGTAAAGCCCTTAGGATGTGTACTTGACTACCTGGACTATGATGCGGATCATACTAGTGAGGACATGGTAGTCCATAAGTACATCCTTCAAGGTCCCTAGTCGTGGGTGTATCGAGACAGGGCATCGATATACCAGAGTAGACTAGCGTATACCTTCTCGACCCATACAGATGGGCGATGGATGATCCCATATCATTGGTGTTTGACATCGGAGATGATATACGGGTGCTCAGTGAAGACTGGGTACACTGGACGGACTCGCCGAGAACTCCCAGATGGTATTATACCTTACGTCAGATGGCAGTTCTCTGGTGACACTGGTACAGAGTAGTCTGTTGACCCGAGATCGTCATAGAGTCTTGTGTGGTTCCCACTGTGCTTTGATTTCCACCTTACCACGTCCAAGAGGGCGTGCAAAACGGTGGCTTTTGGGTACAGTCCCGAATCACATGAAGGTAATGAGCGATAGGAGGGGATTCGTCTCTCCCGGTATAGGGAGTTGATGTTGCGCTGTGTTCGATTGGCTATAACCGGAAATCCCTGGCCAGGGTTGCTGAGATTTACTGGTAAGTGTTACCAGTAGTTTCTCGAACTGTTATAGACCTCATATCGACACGACTTATCGAGCTATTGGGGTCTGACGTTTACCACCCCTAGGCGAGATATGCGACATATCAGACGAACAGACCGGACTGTACGGTAAGTGTTACTGGTTGGATTCACAGGAGTATGAGCGGTCTTGCTCGTCGATCTTCTGATTGCTCAATACCCGGGTGGCCGTTACGTTTAGCAGACCGCTTGCGGCTTGTGGGTGTTTAATATGATCATCACCTGCTGCCGGCGTATTGACGAGTCTTTAGAGTCCTACACAGAGGTTTCCTGGCTCAAGCGAAACGAAATAGGAGCGCATATGAGATATGTGCGGGACCGAGAATAATGCGTGTATGTGATACCGTATTCTATTCTCGCGATGAATGTATCGATTGGTTGTATGCGATATAACCTAGTTATCGAATCAAGGATTGATTCGATAAGCCAATACATTGGATATTAGTCGGTCATATGCGATATGACCGGATCGTTAAATCAAGTGTTGATTTAATGATTTAATGTATAATTATATATTTGATATATTATTTTGCATTAACTAATATTTGTTCACTTTAAATGGATTTTCTCACTTGATGTGCACATTGTATATGTGATATAGTTTTGTGCACTTGTATGTATCATGTTTGATGATACATGTTTACTTGGGTTTGTGTAAAGATTAAACCATGGTTATATGAATGGTTAGGGTTTTGTTTTCTTATTCATTTATTTATTTATTTATTCTTTTTGGAAAATAAATGGCATAAAGAGAAAATGGTGGCTTTCTTTGTTTGCATCTTGAAGCTTCATGAAGCTTTGACTAAGTGACCATTTTGTCTCATGCTTAACCCTAACCACTCCACTTAACCCTAGTTGATTCTCTACACTTGAACCATGGTTATAGTTATGATAAGAATAATCTTTTTTCTATTTTTCTCATTATTCTTATGATAATTATCTTCTTCTTCTTCTTCTTCTTCTTCTTCAAGATGAAGAAGCTTGATTCCATCAATGGTGATTTGATGAAATGAGTGAGAAATCCAATTCTAAAGTGAACCCACCTCCTATTTCTTCATCCTCTACCTCTTGCCAAGTAGTATAGGGTGTTTTCTTCACAAGTTTCATGACTTGGTGAAGTGGGAGCTTGATCTTGTGATGCCTCGACGTAGATCATCTTCGGCATCGTTGTCGATGACCTAGCCCGCCCATTTCTCCGATGAAGCCGACGCTAGAGCCCGGGATTCGATTTGGACAGCAAGGAGACTTCATCATGGAGCCATGGAGGTGGAGAACCGGATCTACAAAGGTTGTATTTCCGTTCAATTAGTTAAGTTGTTAACTAGTTGCTTGTTTCGCCTAAAATTCTAGTTAACGATCCGTATTAGAGTTTCTCGGCACTTATATAATTTGAAATTGGCATGGTTGATGCCTTGTGAGACCTCTTGAGAGTGCCTAGGAACCCTACAATAGTGCCATCAAAGTCAATTATTGGATCGCAGGTACATGATTGCAATGATTGAGGGAGGACCTATACCGATAGGACAGTCTTGCTCGAGATGATAGTATGCTATCTGGTTTGTCTTTATCATCGTGTACATGCTTTAGTTCACTATTGCATGTTGATAGAGCCCATAGGATTCTTGCTTGACTGCCAGCAGTATGATAGCGATCATATACATGGGAGCTCGGATCTATAAACACATCCTTAAAGTGTCCCTAGTTGTGGGAATTTCGAGACAGGGCATCGATACTCCAGAGTAGACTAGTGTATACAGTCGAGACCCCGACGAGGGGCGGTGGCCGGTCTCACAAGCCATTGGTGTCAGTTGGTTCACCTACGATGTATACAGGTGCTCATTGGGTTATGAGTACACCGGACAGGACTCGCCGGGAACATGCTAATTGGTATTATACATATCGTCAGATAGCAGTTCCCAGGTGACATGTGTACAGGTTAGTCTGTCGACCTGAGATCGTCATTTGTCTCGTGTGAATTCCCACTGTGCTTTGATTACTACCCTACCACGGATCAAAGGAGTCGTGCAAACAGGTTTTAGTTGGGTACAGTCCCGAGCCATATGGAGGCAGTGAGCGGATCGTCGGGGATTCGTCTCTCCCGGTATTGAAGGTGAGATCGTGCTGTGTTTAGGAGAGCCATTACACGAAATCCCTGGCCAGGGTAATCGAGATTTACTGGCAGGTATTCCAGTAGTTTCTCAGGGTGTTCCGGGCTACTCTCCGACACGACTTATACCGCTATTGGGGGTCTGACGTTTACCAGCCCCCTAGGCCCTATATGCGATACTCATAGACGAACAGACCGGACTGTACGGATATTGTCATTGTCAGGCTTAGTAAGGTTTCTATATGAGTTCGCTCGTCAGCTTCCCTTCCGATCAATACATAGGCAACCGTTACGTACAGCTAGTACCTCTGACGTGCTAGTGGTTATACCCAGTGCCAGTGTATTGATGAGTCATTAGAGTCCCCCATAGAAAGTTTCCCAAGTTCGGACGAAACGTTGTAGAGACCGTATGGTTTTATGGCAGGGTTCGATCATATTCGTGCACTTGTGCACGGATCAGGATCGGACGGATAATACTAGCGGGCTTTGGTTTAAGCCGGATCCTAGTATTATATTGTGTAGGTATATTTTTGTCTCATTGCATTTATATTCGGTCGGAATACAAATGCGGGTATGTATTTACTGTTGAGGGGTAATCTCGTAATTCGTTGCGAGATTACTTTCGGAGTTGCCAGTTTTCTTTTCCGTCTTAAACATCCTGATCCATGTTTTACTCATTTCCAGTCTTTCCTTTTCCTGCACTGAAATTCATGCCTGCACTGAAATTCATGCTGTGTGGGCTGCCTATTTCGAAGGCATGGGAAGCATGGGCTTTGTGAGGTGGTTGTCCTTTTAGATGGGGGGGTTCTCTGCATTTCGCCAGGCCCTATAATGCAGGGGTATTTTTGTGGTGACAAAATCAAGTGGCTGTGCTTTGAATTCTCTACACATTCCCTTCTAGCAAAAATTCCCAGAGAACTCCTTGATGCCCATTCTCTTCATTTGAGTGCAAGTTCCTCTTTTCTTCAAGAAAATCCATGGCTCACATTACCATCCAAATGGCAACTCCAATTTGCCTGCACCCGATTGCTTGGGTGCCTTGAGACAAAAGATACTACACACTCTCTACTACATTCTTGGACATGTCGGCTAGCAAACTTCATGTCCGAGTTGTCTCGGTACAGAGGCAGGAGCCCGTATAAAGATTCGATGACGTGGTGCCACTTCAACGGACCTGATCGGGGAGCAGACTTCATCGGCGCAGCAGCGAGGAGGTTGGCACGGAGATTAAAGACCGAAGGACACGGATCGATCGGTATAATCTTTCCAAACTCTTTTACAGTTTGCTAGTTTACGGTTAATGGAACGATCCGGGTTTTGGGTTGCGGTGGCGCCAGTTCCATAAAAAGTTTTTGTTCCGCATTTGGCGTCAGTTTGACGGCCGGGGAGCTGCCGTGGCCCAACACAACCAAGATCCTGGCAACTCCGACACGCTAGGACGGGTTTGGGACGCCGCGTACGATATTTTCGCAACCGATCCTAAAATTACATAACACACAATATAAGACTACACATCAAGAAACGACGCAAGTAACAATATGAAAAGATCAACGTCCACAAGTTAGGCACAACGTGCACTAGGTGCGCGGAACACACACGAAAACCACTAAAACCTTAACTAGAATCGTCGTTTCGAAGCAATCGTCAAAACTAAAACCCGATTAAACCAAATTCCGCATTCGCACACCCTAAATGTCGTAGGAGATGCTATAAATATCGTCAAGAGAGCACAATTAATTCACCACTTAATTTTATGAAAAACCTAGTAAGAGCTAACATTGAAAATTTGGTGCAAATATCGTGGATTTGCGATAAAGTGATCACATCATCACACAATCATCCAATCCACACAACTAGATGGACACAACACTAAATTAACCCATTTACAATGCTTCAACCCTAATTTTAAAATCAAACCCCTTTTTCTTGAATTTCAAAAACAAGCAATTACTATAAAATTAACACTTTAAAATTCCAAATTAGCATATTTAAACAACAAATTAACAATTAGATTAGAATTATACCTCTCAAGTTTGAACCCTGTCTTGCTCTAGCCCCCAAAGATGCCTCTTTTCTCCACGTTTTAAACCAAATTGGGCTTGAGAAGAGATAGAATTAGGTTTTGCTTTGAATTTGTTAAGGAATTTGTGAATTTTTAATGGATTTTTGATGAATTTTGATGGAATTTGAAGAAAAAAGAGAGGGGAAAAATAGGGAGGCCTGCAGCAGCAAGGTGTCGACCAGATGAGAGTAGGGGAGGTGTGAGAGAAGTGTGTGGAAAATTCTACACAAAAAGTCTTTCAAAAGTTCATTTAATGCTTATCACATCACTTTTCTATTTAAATTTCATTTTTAATTCATTTAACCCATAGAAACCATTAGAATTGAAATGTCTTAATAAAATTTTGTTACTACTAGATTTTAGTTTATAATGGTTCCTAGGTATGTAATTTACCCATTTAAATTTGTATTTATCACTAATTTAATGTATATTTAAAAGCTTAAAATAATATTAAAAATAATTAATTAAGGAAAAAAATTTAAAGGACTGGAAATTTTTAAGTGACAATTAATTAACCAATTACTAGCAATTTCTTATCTAAATTTTGTATAATTAGGCCTATATTGAAAAATAATTATTTTGACATTTTACGGAAAATACTGTTTATTTTACCGATTATCGAAAAACTACCTAAACGAAAATTCAAAGCGTTACATTGCGCCCTTTCGGGTTTTCACAATCTCGCTGGCAGTCCTGCTGTTTTTACTCACGGAGCCCTTTCGGGTTTTCATCCGTGCCCGTTTTGCTTGTGGACATACCATTTTTTTAGGCTGGTGGGACTTTAAATGTAGTCTCGCTGGTAGGACTTTGGGAGAGATAGGGGTTGTTTACGCCCGTGGATTGTATACAGTTTTACAGGATGTATGATCAAGACTGTAGGGCCAGTGTGCTCAATTCGCCTGCGACTTGGAGCATTCACGCGTAGTATTTCTTGATATATCGGCCATTGATGGGTGGCATGGGCCTTTCTCCCTCGGAATGTATTAGTTTGTAGGATCCTCCGTCGAACACTTTCTCGATGACGTATGGTCTATCACAGTTTGGCTCGAATTTCCCTTTGGCATGTCGATTGGGGATGATCGGCCTTTTGAGGACCAACACCAATTCGCCTTTCTTGAAAGCGCGGAGACAGGTCATCTTGTTATAGGCCCGTGATATTTAGGCTCGGTATAGTTCCAGATTTTGCTGCACCGCGAGCCTCTTTTCTTCGAGGGCGTCAAGCTCTTCGAGCCGAAGAAGCATGTTTTCCTCTTCCGTCAACTCGTACTGGATGGCCATTCTTAAGTTTGGAACTTCGATTTTGAGGGGGGGATCGCCTTCACTCCGAAGAGTAATGAGTATGGAGTGGACTGAGTTGGAGTACGGTGCATGGTATGATATGCCCACAATGCCTCGTGAAGTTTGAGATTCAAGTCTCTCTTGTTGGATGAAGCATTTTTCCTTAGAAGCTTGCACAGAGTTTTATTGAAGGCTTCGGTTAGCCCATTGGCCCTTGGATTATAGATGGAGGAATATCTCCGGTCTATCTTGTGTTGGGTAGCAAACCTTGAGACTTTGAATCTCTTAAAAGAAGCCCCGTTGTCAGAAATGATTATTCTTGGTGTACCGAACAGTATAGAATATTATGCCGGAAGAATGTCAAAATATCTTCTGTCTTGACTTCTTTTAGCGAGACAGTTTCAGCCCATCTGGAGAAGTAGTCTGTTGAAGCCAGTATGAACCGGTGGCTTTTGGATGATGGAGGATCAATTGGACCAACTATGTCAGTGCCCCAAACTTCGAAGGGCCACGACGCCACCGTAGGATGCAACAGATTGTGATGCTTGTGAATGAAATCACCATGAATTTGGCAGAGATGGCATTTCTTTGCATGCTCTTCGCAATCCCTTATCATGGTGGGCCAATAATATCCAAGTTGTTTGATCTGAAGTCGCATTTTTGGGGCCGGACTGGTGAGCCCCGTAGACACCTGAGTGAACTTCTTTCATGACTTTTTAGGCTTCGGCCGATGTCAGGCACCTGAGCCAGAGTTGGTCATATGATCTGCGGTATAGCATATTATTTACAAACACGTATCGGAGAGCTCTCTTCTTCAGCTGAATCCTCGCAGATTTTTCTTCGGATAGCTTATCGTATCGGAAGTACTCTATGAAGGGTTCCCTCCAATCAGGCTCGTCTTGAATGATCGAAGCTTCTTCGGCAAGATTGTTCTCTTGTTCTACGCTTTATTCTTCACGCAAAGAGACTGGAGGCAGAATTTGCCGGCTTCTGACTATGATTAGAATTTCGTCCATGTCAGGATCAGCTAGCTCCTTAGCTAGGCGAGCGAGTGTGTCGGCTTTTCCGTTCAACACTCTAGGGACTCTCATTAGTTCAATGTGAGTGAACCGTTTCATGAGTTCCACCACTCGGCTTCTATATCGAGCTAACTCGGGTTTGTATATCTTATAGTCGCCGCTTACTTGGTTGACGACAAGCTGGGAATCACCGTAAACTCATAGCCGAAGGATTTCCATTTCTATGGTGAGCTCCAAACTAGCATCAGAGCTTCATACTCAGCCTCATTGTTTGTGCGAGGCTTGGTGAGGGCAAAAGAACGTCTTAGGGTTCCCATCGATGGCGTGATGAACACCAATCCTATCCCTGCTTTTATCTGCGGGGTGCTTGATTTGCCGGAGCACCTCATTGATGAGGCTCCATCGAAGTAGAGCTCCCAACATGGCTCATCTTCCACGAGGTGCAGCACTTGTTCGTCGAATAACTCGCAATTGAGCGGTGACCCTTCTGGTATGGGATGAGAAGCACGGAAGTCTGCAAGGGCTTTCCCTTTTACTGCTTTCTGAAGAGTATAAATTATGTCAAATTCAAGCAGCATGATGGCCCATCTCGCCATTCTACCGGCTAGGCTTGCTTTGGTCATTAAGTGTTTGAGCGGGTTGACCTTGGAGATCAGCATAACCCGATGAGCAAGCAGATAGTGCCTCAGCCTCTTCACAGTGAATATCAAAGCCAGGCATTGCTTTTCGATCGGGGAATAGTTGTGTTCCGCCCCAACTAAAGTTCGACTGAGATAGTAGAGGGTATTTTCTTTTCCCTCCTCGTTGTTCTGGGCAAGGAGCGCACCGAGTGATTCATCTAGCACGGCAGTGTAGAGAATCAGCGGTTTGTTGGATATGGGAGCGGCCAACACTGGAGGGTGCAACAAGTAGTGTTTGATGCTTTCGAACGCTTCTAGACATTCGGCATCCAACACAAAAGGAGTTCCTTTCTTCATGAGCTTTGAGAAGGGCCTACATCTCCCCGATAAATTTGAGATAAACCTTCGTATATAAGCAAGCTTGCCTTGAAAAGATCTTAGCTGCGTCAGACTCTTTGGAGGGGCATCTCCCTGATGGCCTTTATCTTTTATGGGTCAACTTCGATCCCTCGATGTCGGACTATGAAGCCCAGGAATTTTCCCGATGACACGCCAAAAACGCACTTTAAAGGATTCATCTTCAGATCGTATTCCCTCAGTCTGGTGAGAACGGTCCTAAGTTCTTGGATGTGGTCAGCCTTGGCTTTAGTCTTGACGACCGGATCATCAACATAGCATTCGACGACTTTATGGATTAGGTCATCAAAGATATTGGTCATTGCCCTTTGATATTTAGCACCTGCGTTCTTCGGTCCGAACGGCATCACTTTGTAGCAGTATATTCCGATCGGGGTTCGAAATGCTGTGTGTTTCTCATTCTCAGGAGACATCTTGATCTGATTATATCCGGACGAGCCATCCATAAAGGTGAACAGCTCGTAATTTGAGGTGTCATTGACCATCATTTCCATGACCAGTAGCGGGATGTCGTCTTTAGGACATGCCTTGTTGAGGTCCTTAAAATCGACACAAACTCGGATCTGCCTATTTTTCTTCTTCATTGGGACTATGCATGCGATCTAGTCCGCATATTTCTCTTCCCTGATGAAGCCGGCATTGATGAGTTTCTTGGTTTCCTCGATGACCTTTTCTTCCAATTCCCTTCTCATTCTTCGAGGAGCTTGTTTGACTGGCTTAGCATCAGGAGATATAGCCAGCTTATGCACGGCCACTTCAGGGGAAAGGCTAGGCATTTCTTTGTACGTCCACACGAAGCAGTCAACGAACTCATGTAGCAGGGCGATTATCTGCTCTTTCATTTCCTCTAACAAGAGTGAGCCGATGTAGGTCGGCCTTAGATTATCGGGCGTTCCTAATTCAATCTTGATTGGCTCATCAAAGGTTATTTGTCCGCCATCTTCGAGCTCTTGAGGAGCTTTTTCTGGCTCGGCTAGCTCGTCATCATCATTTGACCTTTCGCTGGCTTCACCAACATGGATCGTGTAGCATGCCTTAGAATCAGGCTGGATGAAACATATACCCCGTCTATCTGGAATTCTTCCATCTATGATTGCTCAGACCAGAGGCAGATGCCATAGCCCTTCATAAAACTTTGCTTCGGACTCCGTTTGATATAACCGGCATCCGCACCTTTTGAAATATTCCTGTATCTTGGACGCATAGTATCTGGGATTGAGAACGGCTCTTATGCCTCTCTCATAGGGAAGGCACGCGACAGACAAATCGTCCGGGTACACAACAGGATTTAACCCATAAAACAGGATGCCCTTCTGTCCATTTTTTCTTCCGAGGACGTAGAAAGTTTTCAGCTGGTCCACGGTAGAGACTGACAATGCATCGAGCTCTTTGCACATCTACTCCGGCACCCTTGTGACAACTAGGGACCCTTCTGTAATTTCAAAAGTATCTCGTAGTTTCGCTTGTTGCATGGGGGTCTGATCTGCACAGCTGTTGCAAGGCAAGTCCTCTTCCTCTGACTCTTCAGTGTCGCTACCAAGATGAGGGCAGACTTTGCTGCTAGATGGGCCTTCAGTATCAGATTCGTCTGTATCGCTACCGAAACGAGGGCGAGTTTTAAGGAAGGATGGACTTCCAGCGTCGAACTTATCAGTGTCACTACCGAAACGCGGGCACACTTGGGGGTTTTTGCTTTTGAATGTGACGGTCAGCTCAGATTTGCTTTTGAGTTTTGGGGCCGCTCTATCCTCAGTCAGTTGTGGCTTAGTATTTTGGTGTTTCATAAAGTACCGAGAATCCTTATATCGGACTTCATGCACACCGAACGGCTGGATGTCTCTGTCAATGCGTCTTTCTTCGCCATTTTCAGTATACTTCATGCATTGATGGAGAATTGACAGAATGATGTCGTAATCGTGGAGCCACGGCCGCCCTAAGAGAATTTTATAAGAAGTGTCAGCGTCGATCACGTATATCTTAGTTTCGGTCTGCAGATCCCCAAATTTGATTGGCAGAGCTATGGATCCCAGAACATGGTGACAATTTTGATTGAAGTCTTGAATGACAATCCTTTCCCTTGATAGGTGTCGGACGTCCATTGACAAACTCTTCAGAGTTCGCAAGTTCATGATATTCACTGAGGGCCCTGGATCAATCAATATGTGATTAATCCAGTCTCCGTCGCTGTACCCTGTCATGTAAAGCGGCGGATTATGCTCAGCCGTTCCCAGTAGCAAGTCTTCGTCCTTAAACGTGACTGTGGCGACATGCAGAGCATACTGGGCTTCTTTCATATTAATTTTCGCAAAGCGAGCCTGATACCGCTTAAGGTTTTGTAGAGCGTGGATAAGAACATCTCTAAGCTCCTTAGATAGGACCAAAGCATCGTAGATGCTCAGGAGAGACGGAAGCTTCTAGAGATGAGCCAAGGCATTATAGCCCACTGAGGAAGGACTCAAATTTTCATGAGCCGGCTCTCCGCCGTCTTCTTCATTAATGACTTGTTTTTTCTTCGCTTTTAGGGTGTTGCCATGATTTGGCAGTAGAGCCCTGCCGCTTCTGAGCTGGATTTGGTTGGCCTTTGTGGCGAGCTCCTCATCCTCTTCGGGAAAACAGAGCTCCTCCTCAGAGTCACTGTCCAGATGGATGCTGTAGCAGGTCACTATAGGGATCTCTTCATTGGAGTCTTCTTCTAGCTCCTCCAAAATCTCAGCTGCTTCTACAGGGAAGAACTCTTTCAATTAAATTAGAGTTCTTTCCTTCTATTCATAGTCTTCAAGGGAATCAATATATTTTTGAATGGTCGATCTCCCTACAGACTCTTTTTCGCGTCGAGTTGCACTTTTCTTCATCTTGAGCTTTTTGGATTTTGGGCCTGATGGAGCCGAATTGACAGCTGGAACGGTGAGCTCCTTTTGCCCTTCCCATTCTGTTCTGGGCTCTTTCCGAAGTAGGTTTAGCATCTTCTTCGTCTTATTAGATATGTACATACTCAACGGAGGTTGCGGTGAGTCGGTTTCATTTCTCAGGGCAGCGGGTTCAGCTATCTGCTCTTAGAAGGCTTCAGCTTCTGTCTGTATAAAGTTGGTTGTTGCAACTTGATTGTCCACCAACACACTCTTGGACAGCTCGATCTCTCTAGCCTTGTACTGCTTCTCGACCCAGTCTTTGAAGATATAGCAATCCTCGATCGCGTGGATCACTACTCTGTGGTACGGACAATACAGGGGATTGTCGGTCAATTTTTCTTGTGGGGTCTCTTCGACTCCGGCAATTTGTAGACCATTGTTAAAGGAATCTTTGAATATCTTGCGGACCTTGTCCCTTCTGAAAGAGTAAACCTTATTCTTTTTCTCCTCTAGGGAAGGCCCTTCTCCTCCCAGCAATGGCTTTCGAGGCCGGTTGGTTTTGGAATCGCATGCCTTTCGCTTGTCTTCATTGTCGGATGCATTGAAGATATTGGTGCTGTTGGAATTCCCGCTTCTACGGTTGTCGTCCCTCTTGCTTTTCCAAGTCTCGTCTCTCGGAGAGTCTGGGGTGGACTCTTGCTTCTACCATTCCAGCATTTGGACTTTCTTGGTTAGCTCCTAAAACGTCTTGAGGCCTGCTGTACACAAGAATGGGACCGTCCAATTGCTGAGGTTCCCAATGAGGAGGCTGACGGACTGGTCCTGCTCTAGCGGCGGTTCATACTTGACAGTGGGTTGCGCCATCGGGAAATAAAGTCTGTGTTGCTTTCGTTTTTCCCAGGCTTGGTTCTCACGAGATCAACAATTGAGATTTTGTCACTAACGCTCATGAATCTTTGCCGAAACAGAGACTCCATTTGGGCGAAAGCAGTGACGGACCCACCTGGTATACTTGCATACCAGTCGAAAGCGACACCAGTCAAGCTGTTGACAAACTGACAAAGAAGGAGTGTATCATTGCCCCCTGTATTTCCGCATGACGCTTTAAAATAGGCAACGTGCTGATTTGTGTTTCCCATCCTGTCAAATCTTCCGAACTTAGGAATGACGTAGCCACTCGGGAACTCGATCAGATCGTATTGTGTGGGATATGGTCACCCACTACTGCCAATTTCTTTCTGAACTTCGGCTTCGACCACCAATGTTTTAACCTTGCTGGTGACCAAATTCATTATCCGATCTTGTGTTAGCGGGATAGTGGTATCTTGGGCCAAGGCATCCCTAGAAGCGGAATGTGGCCGGCTTTCGTGCGGCTCGACCAATCTTGGACCCAAAGGGACAGGCATTGGTTGCTTCGGGTTGTCCTGACCCGGCTCATGAGTAGAGACTTATGCTTGATTAGGAGGCGCTCGAGCAATTTGAGCCGTGAGCTGCATCACAACATTTGTCAGGTCATCTATTTTGGAGTAAAGCTTAGCCATTTCTTTATCTTTGCTCCTGAGCTATTTTCGAAGCTCTTGAAACAGTTCTTGCTCTGCGGTTCTGGGGTAGAAAGTCGGCTCTTCCTCGCTGTCCGAGCTTGACTCTACATGGACTGAGGGGTCTTTCTGCTTATCATCCTCATCGAGAGGGTTTTCATCACACAGCGGAGGCGGCTATTCTTAGGGAGCGGCAACTACATTCAAGACAGATTGGGCTTAGGATATGGTGGCCCCATCCTTGCTTTTGTTGCACAAATTGTCGCTGGGACGCGCGCCCGCTATATAGACCGTATGGATAACATATCCCACTGTCTTTTTATTACCGACAGCTAATTTCATGGATCGCTGTCGTGGCCCTCCTGTTTTGGTAACGGGAAATTGACTGAAAGCGGCTGGTCTGACCGGGTTCTTGAATGGTGCTGGCGCTTCTTTTCTGGGTTTTCCATGCTGCTTTCGCGTGGCATAGAGCGCCTGATAGACACTTGAAGAGACGGTGTCATGCTTTCTCTTTTAGGGCTGGGACACGTCCCTTCGTAGCATTGTTCGGACTGCTGTCTTCTTGATTCTGGCGGTCATGGCAATTTTCTGAACCCACTTTAGAGGTTCGAAAGAATTGCTGACTTCTACGGTCGACTCAGCCGTCGTCGCAGGTTGACTCAGCTCTTGGAATCTCATAAGATTCCACTTGGCTGGAGTCCTGGCCCTTTTATTGGCTCTATATCTGAGCCGCTTCTGCCTTAACTTTTCTGATTTGAGCACTTGGTAGGCTTTGTCTCTTCGGGAAGCCGCTGTAGACTGGGCGATGGAGGGCTTTGGAGATACGCCTGATTGTGTATTTGTTGGAGTCATCGCCTGAGCTTGTCCACAACGTTTGATGTTGCCCTTTGTACCGGAAGTCTTGCCCCCAGCTGGAGCACCAGAGAGTCATTCAGACATCGTCTTAAGTTTCGGTCGTGGTGCCTTAGCAATCACAACATTCGGCCTCTTGCCCCTTGAGACCAGCTTGGCTACCTGTTTTGCCGGGATTTCTTCCAGATGAGCGCTTCCGGCAGGGTAAATGATGACGGAACCAAACTGGCGAGGTAGTTTCTCCCACTATCGACTGAGGCTTGCGGAGAGACCCACACGAGTATTGATCTTGACCACGTACGGAATCGGGGTCACATCAGAAGCCGGATCCATCTTAGTAGACATTGTCGTTGAAAGTTGATTGCTGCATGGAAAAACATTATTTCAGTACAAACATCGGTATATATGTTAAAGGAGTTCGCATGAACTCTTGACCCGAGATATGGGAGGAGAGAAAAGTCCCACCGGGCGTTCCAAAATCTGTAGGGTGTTTTTCGTCACCCCATTGAGATGGGAATACGCGCGCACTTGTCAGGCGTACAACAGATTTCCCCTGCCTAGGATAAGCAGGGGTTTATTGATTATGGGTATTCGAATCTCCGGCGGCTGCGGACTAAGATGCTGTTAATTACCCATCGCCTTTGGAGCGAGGGAACCTCTGATTGACGGGTCAGACTGATCATGCGAACTCAATGTGCAGTGTTGTGTTTTGAAAGGGTTTTGGATATATCGGGAGCCCCGCAGAGTTTTTACGGGGTGCCAGCGCCTCACGTGCCTAGCAAGCGGGCGCCGGGCACTGGAGTGTGTGTTTATGTAAAAAGGAAGAATAGCATTGTGGAGTGTGTGTTTATGAAAAAAGGAAGAATAGTGTCTAAAGGACGTGTGGGTGTCAGCGCCTCACATGCTTAGCACGCGGGCGCTGGCGCCTCACGCGCTTGGCACATGGGCGCTGGGGGTGGGGCCCCACATGCTTGGCATGCGGGCGCTGGACGCGGGGCGCTGGGCGTCAGCAGGAAAAAGGACTTTGTCCCTGCACTGGGAGCTGTGCTCCCGATTTGACTTCTGGAGTTAAACTCCTAAAAAAGAGATTAATTTATGGAGTTGAACTCCAACAGATCTTGAATGGAGTTAAACTCCTAGAATCTTTAGAAATGATCAAAGGGCCCCCTTTGTTTCTCTCCCCTTTGGCCCTAGATCTTTCCAAAATGGGATTTTTGGAGATGGGTCTCCTTCTTCTTCCTCTCGGTGGCCAGATCTTGGAGAAAGGGGGTGAGATTTAAAAATCTCCCCCTTTTGAGATCTGATGGAAGATCGGAGCTCCCCTTTGTGGGTTTTGTGGTGAAAATCTATTTCTTTTTGGACAAGGGAAGAGTTAAACTCTTGATTTAATTTTAAAAAAAGGAGAAGGTTTTTAGAACCTTGAGAAAGGAGAAAGTGACACAAACCGTAGAATTTTTGAGAATGGAAAAAGTTGTCATATATATTTTCATCATGTTTGCCTTATAGGCTACACACATTACATGCAGCCCTTTGGGCTTTGCCAAATGGCGCTTGTCCCACCCCATGCTTTATGTGCTTGTTTCATTTTGCACATAAACCATGGGGTTTACAAAATTTTGGCTTTCTACTCATTTTACATACATTTATTTTATAAAAAGAAAATAATTACATTAAACCAATTTATTGCTTCATTCCTTTTGTCATAGGGCCGGTCCCTTCCATACTCGGTCCTGACCTGGGCTTAGGCCCGTTTGGCTTGGAGTTGACTTTGATTTTGACTTGGTCGACCGGGGTGTAAATTTTGACCCCAACAGACCCTTAGGGCTTTTGTTGACGTTGTGTCTATATCCTGCTGGAATGAGAAGGTGCGCCGGATAGATCTCTAGACTGTGGATGTTGTCATCGAGATCTGGCTCTCCCTTTGACGGAGCCTGATGGGAAAATATGGTTCCCTTTTTTCATTTGTGCCCATGGATTATATACAGGGGTCAGTGTAGACTTAATCTTTTCAATTTTTCATATCGCGAAAGTCGCGATTGCCCAATCATTTCGGCTATTTATCGCGGTGCCCAATCATTTCGGCTATTTTTATATTTTTACTCGCTGCTTTTTATTGCGAGTTTCCCAAACATTTCGGCTATTTTTATATTTTTACTCGTTACCTTTTATTGCGAGTTGCCCCATCATTTCGGCTGTTTTATATGCAATTTTTGCTCGCTAATATTTTTGTCGCGAGTATGAAACTTAAGATCTGATACCAATCTTGGCATCAGTATCACTGCGACTAGAATATTGCCAGGAGCGAACCATCATTTACCTTAAAAGGGCTTGGAGCTTGACACCTGTTTAGGCATCAGCATCGCTACCACTGGAATATTGCCAGGAGCGAATCATCATTTGCCTTTGTCGATTTGAACAAAAATGACTTAGTAGACAGGGTTAGGATACTGTTTTGACTAAGACTTTTCGACTTTATGAGCCGTAAGGATCTCATAAAGTTATTTCTTCCTGCGAGTCGTGAGAATCTCATGGGTGTATTTTCTCCTTAGGAATCATGGAGATTCCTAAGTGTGTGCTCTCTCTTGCAAGTCGTAAGGATCTTACAAGAGTATTTTCTCCCTATAAGTCGAGGGAACATACAAGTGTCATTCACCATATGGGGACATTTCGCGCCATTGGGGGAACTAGGTGAAGGCTATATTTATTTATGCCCGTGGATTGTATACAAAGGCCACTATTGGACCACATGTAGGGCAACTTGGGGGATATGATGTCTTAAGAACAGGTTTAAGTGCGTGTAGCTTAAGGCTTTTGAATCCTATGAGCTGTGAGGGTCTCATAAGGGCAGTTCTCCTTACGAGTCGAGAGGATCTCGGAAGTGAAAAATTTACGAGATTGCACCCTTCCAGGTTTTCACAAACCCGCTGGTAGCCCTGCTGTTTTTATTCACGGCGCTCTTTCGGGTTTTCATCCGTACCCATTTTGCTTGTGGACATACCATTTTTTAGGACTTGAGTTGCAGTCTTCTCCGTTGGAGCTTTGATTGCAATATAGATCTCAAGAGAGGAAATCGCCGTATTTGGGGCGAAGCACCATGTTTGAGACGGTGCCCTAGTTTAAGGACATTCCGGTCCATTGTTAGTTTAGGGACATCTCGGTCTATGGCCAGTTTAAGGACGTAGTGGTCCATTGTTACCATTTTCAAGACAACGGATCTTCTGGATATTACTTTCAGGGTTCTGACTTAGGAAGATAGCGAGCGGACACGAGCATCGTCATCTATCATTGACCTGAATCGTAACCCGTTAGGCGTAGTATCTTTTGAGGAATCGGCCATTTATTGGCCGGAAGGGTCTTTCGCCATGCATATCCATAAGCAGGTAGGCCCCACTTTGATAGACCTTGTCTATGATGTACGGGCCCTAATAGTTCGGCTCGATTTCCCCCGTTTTGCACGGTTGGGAATCATAGGACGTTTGACAACTAGCACGAGCTCGCCTTAGCAGAATGTTCTCAGCCTAGTCAGCCTTTCGTATGAGCACGTCATCCTTGCCTTGTATGCTTATAGGTTTTGCTGCGCCATGAGGCGAGTTTCATCGAGGGCGTCGAGCTCCTCAAACCAAAGATGGGCATTTTCTTCATCCGTCAGCTCGTATCGAACTGTTACCCGTAGAGAAGGGAGTTCTATTTCCAATGGAAGGACTGTTTCTGTGCCAAATACCAACCCGTATGGTGTTGTATTCATATCCATTTTGAACGTCATTCGGTATGCCCAGAGTGCTTCGTGCAGTCTCTCATGCCAGTCCTTTTTATTTCTCGACACCGTTTTCTTTATAATCTTCGTCAGGGTCTTGTTGAAAGCTTCCGCTAGACTGTTGGCACGAGAATTGTAGACCAAAGAGTATATCCAATCTATTTTATGTTGTTTTGCGAAGCGGCTGATTTTATGGCTCTTGTAGGCCGGTCCATTATCCGAGATTATCCGTCGTGCAGTGCTAAACCGGTAGATGATATGCGTCCTGAAGAAATGGAGGATATTCTCCGTCTTCACTTCCCTTAGTGGTACTGCTTTTGCCTACTTAGAAAAGTAATCGGCCGTTGCTAGTATGAACCGATGTCTTTTGGATGACGCTGGTTCAATGGGGCCAATTATGTCGGTTCCCCACATTTCGAACGGCCAGCTAGCTACGGTTGGGTGTAGAGGATTTGGATGTTGGTGGATTAAGTCTCTATGAATCTGGTATGAGTGACACTGCTTCGCATATTTGAGCCAGTCCTGAATCATTGTGGGCCAATAATATCTCATCCTTTTGATCTTCAGCTTCATCTTTGGCCCGGCTTGATTAGAACCGCAGAGTCCGTCGTGAGTTTCTTGGACAACTTTCTTTGCTTCTTCAGGCCTCAGGCATCTTAGCCGAAGATAGTCGAATGATCTCTTATATAGAGTATCATTGAAGAAGGCGAAAGACAAAGCTCGTTTCATGAGCTGATGTCGAGACGACGCGTTTTTAGGCGTTTGTTGGGATTTGAAGTAGTCTATGAAGACTTCCCTCTAATCCTTAACCTTTTCTTCGTCCTCTATTTGAAGGACTACTTGTTCGGCCATTTCCTTTTCTTCGGACAACTCTGTTAAATCCTCCGAAGGTATCCCTGCTGGCGCGAGAACCCAGCGGCTTTGCACGATGATCTTTACGTCATTGAGGTCTTTATTGGCCAATTCTTTAGCCAATCTAGCCAATGCATCCGCTTTAATGTTTTCCGCACGAGGTATACTCTCCAAGATGTAAGAGGAGATTTGTGTCAGCATTTGCAGCACTCTTTCACCATACCTGATCAGTTCTGGCTTGCATGTCTGATAGTTGCCATTTACTTGACTGACAATGAGCTGGGAGTCTCCATATATGAGGAGGTCTTTGATTCCCATATCAACAGCGATCTCGAGACATGTTATCAAAGCTTCATATTCAGCTTTGTTGTTAGTTCTTAGCTCTGTCAGGGAGAAAGCGTAACGCAATATCCCTCCTTACTGGGTGACGAAGATAAGGCCTACCCCAGCTTTGATTATGGGGGTGTTATGCTTCCGCTTCTTCATGGAAGATGCTCCATCGAAGTAGAGTTCCCATCGGGCACCATTCTCTTCTTCCTTTGCGTCGAACGCATGCTCATCCGGTAACTCACAATTTTAGGGGGAGTCGGCGGGTATAGGATGCTCAGTGAGAAAGTCGGCGATGGCCTGGCCCTTCACTGCTTTGAGAGGTCGATACGTTATCGAGAATTCCATCAGGAAGAGGGCCCATTTGGCGAGCCTTCCCGTTAGTATGGTCTTAGACATTAGAGAGAGGATCCACATTTGATATAAGATGGACCTCATGTGCCAAAGCGTAGTGTCTGAGCTTCATTATCGCGAAGATTAGTACCAGACAATGCTTTTCGATGGGGGAGTAGTTGTTTTCTACCCCCAGGAAAACTCAACCCAAATAGTACAGAGCTCTCACCTTTCCCTGGTCATTCTCCTGTGCCTATAGCGCACCCAGAGAACCTTCAAGGGCCGCTGTGTATAGGATAAGCGGTTTTCCCTTAGCCGGAGTGGTCAACACTGGCGGATTTTGTAGGTATTGCTTAATTTCGTCCAGTGCATTTTAGCACTTATGATCCCAGACGAATGGGGTCCCCTTCTTCATTAGATGACTGTAGGGACAACATTTTCCCGAGAGGTTGGCTATGAACCATCGGATATACGCGAGTTTTCCTTGAAGAGATAGCAACTGCTTGAGAGTCCTTGGCGTGGGCATCTCCATAATCGCCTTGATCTTCGAAGGGTCGATTTCGATAACCTGGTGCCATATGATGAATCCTAGAAATTTTCCCGAAGAGACTCCAAACGCACATTTTAAAGGATTAATTTTCAGATTGTATTCCCGAAGACGTTGGAACACTTTGTTCAAATGTTCCCAGTGTTCCTCGTGTTAGTTGTATGTATGCCCTAGAGGCCATTGTTGTACATGATTGTATATTACAATGGATGCTTGGACATATATAGGGAGTACTTTCTTGCTCGACATGATAGTATGATATCTAGTTTCTCTTTATCTTAACAGTAGACTAGTATTGTGATGTTGTCTTGATCTCACATGTTGGCAAAGCCCTTAGGATGTATACTTGACTGCCAGGATTATGATGCAGATCATACTAGTAGGCCAGGGTAGTCCACAAGTACATCTTTTAATTGTTCCTAGTCGAGGGTGTATCGAGACGAGGCATCAATATTGCAGAGCAGACTAGCATATACGCTTCTTGACCCATTTGATGGGCGATGGATGATCCCATATCCATTGGTGTTTGACATCAAAGATGGTATACGGGTGCTCAGTGGAGACTGGGTACACTGAACAGGACTCACCGAGAACTCTTAGATGGCATTATACCTAACGTCGGATAGCAGTTCTCTGGTGACACTGGTACAGGTTAGTCTGTAGACCCGATATCGTCATAGAGTCTTGTGTGATTCCCACTGTGCTTTGATTTCCACCTTACCATGTTCAAGAGAGCGTGCAAAACGGTAGTTTTTTGGTACAGTCCCGAGTCACATGGAGGCAATGAGCGATAGGAGGGGATTCGTCTCTCCTGGTAATGGGGGTTGATATTGCGCCGTGCTCGATTGGCCATAACAAGAAGTCCCTGGCCAGGGATGATGATTTGCTGGTAAGTGTTATCATTAGTTTCTCGACCCGTTATGAGTCTCATATCAGCATGACTTATCAAGTTACTGGGGTCTGACGTTTACCACCCCTAGACTCGATATGCGACATATCAGACGAAGAGACCGGACTGTACGGTAGTGTTGCTGTTGGATTCACAGGAGTATGGACTAGCTTGCTTGTTGATCTTCTGATCGCTCAATACCCGGGTAGCCGTTACGTCCAGCTAGTACCGCTGACGGCTTGTGTGTGACTGATATGATCATCACCTACTGCCGGCGTATTGACGAGTCATTAGAGTCCTACACAAAGGTTTCCTAGCTCATATGAAACAAAGTAGGGTACATATGTGATATGTGCAGGACCGAGATTAATACGAGTATGTGATACCGTATTCCAATCTCGCGATACAGATTATATGTGATATAACCGGATTGTTGAATCAAGTGTTGATTCAATGATATGTTATATGTATATGTGATATGTGTTAGTGTATATGCCCTAGAGGCCATTACCGTATCATACTAGTTTGTATATTACTTAATGGAAGCTTGGGATATTCACCATTGTATAGACAATCTTGCTCAAAATAGTAGTATGCTACTTGGTTTGTCTCTACTTCAATGTGTGTACATGTGTTTCTTTTAACATATCGCCTATACACATTAGTGGAGCCCTTAGGATCTTTGCTTGATTACCAGCGTTGTGATGGCAGTCACACTCGTGGGGGCTGGGTAATCCACAAGCACATCCTTATACAGGTCCCTAGTCATAGGACTATCGAGACAGGGCATCGATACTCCGGAGTAGACTAGCGTATGCGCTTCTCATCCCAGCAGGGGAGACGGTCTGTCCCACAGCCGTCAGTACGTCGTACTTGAGATAGTATGCGGGTGCTCGTTAGGTTACGAGTACACTGGACAGGACTCGTCGGGAACTGATTGGTTGGTACTATACCTATCATCAGTTATCAGTTCCCAGGTGACATGAGTACAGCTTAGTCCGCTGACTTGACACTGTCACTTCGCCTCGAGTGTGTTCCCACTGTACTTTGATTACTATCTTACCACGGCTCAAAAGAGTCGTGCAAACAGGTAGTAGTTGGGTGCAGTCCCAAAGCACTTGGAGGCAGTGACGGTTAGACAGGATTCGTCTCTCCCGGTATTGGGAGTTGATATCGCGCTGTGTCAAGGAGAGCCATTACACACAGTCGTCCCTGGCCAGGGCAAGCGAGATGCACTGGTAGGTTTCCAGTGTTATCTCAGGGTATTCTGGGCTACACTCCGACACGACTTGTACCGCTATTAGGGGACTGACGTTTACCGCCCCCTAGGCCCGCCATGCGATATTCTCAGACGAACAGACCGGACTGTACGGAGACTGTCACATTCAGGCTCAGTAGGAGTTCGGATGAGGTCACCTCGTCAGTCTTCTTATCGGCATCTACCTGGGGGCCTTTACGCACAGCTAGTGCCGCTTGCGGTCTGTGGTTAAACCCACTGCCAGCGTAGTGTCGAGTCTTTGGAGTCCCACACAGAGAGCTATTCGCCTTTAGGCATAAAAGTAGAGGTCGCATGGTTTTACGACAGGGTTCGGTCACATCCGTGCACTTGTGCACGTTTAGTGTCCGGGCAGTTATTACTAGCGGGCTTTGGTTTAAGCCAGATCCTGGTATACGTTTTGGGATTGGTTTTATCTCGTTTGTATTCGTGTTCCTCGGAACGCGGATGCGGGTGTGTATGCACGGTTGACAGAGACAGAGGCAGAGGATTCTCATTAGGGTTGTTGACTGTTGACTTTTGCTAAACCCTAATGAGAATAAGAAATATGATTAATAATAATATTAATTAAGTATTATTGTGCCATGGTTGGGTTGAAAGGTTGACTTTGTTGACTTGTTGACTTTGTTGACCGGTTGACTAGGTTGGACTTGTTGACCATCATCATTACAATGGCTATCATTTCATGGCTAAGACTTTTTGCTTGCTTGTTATTCTTTACAAAATGAGTGCATGAAATGCTAATGCCATTGACATGAACCATCACATAATACTCAATTACTATTATTATTATGATTATTTTGGTGTTATGAGAGCATGGAGGTAAAAAGTCTTCTTCATTCTATCATATTGATTCTCTCTCATCCTCAAGCTCTCCCTCTTCCTCTTGCTCTCTCTAGCTCATGGTTCTATTGTCTCATGAGTTGAGAAACAAGAACCATAGAGATAAAACCCAAAACACTTCTCTACTCATCCTAGTGTACAAGGTCTAGCAAGCCAAGTATTCTAGTTTCCTCTAGATTGAGGTTGGAGCCAAAGGTAGAAGCTTTCGGGTGGATCCATCTTCGGCACAAGGAGACGACGAGGTGAGGCCGATCCGACCACCACAAGGAGTTAAAGAGAAGGAGTTCAAGTTTAGGTATAACCCCTAACCTAGTAGCTAAACTCTTAGTTAGGTCATTAGATAGTTTGTTTAACAAAGATCCGTTTCTAGAGTCCATGTTACCCCCACCGTAAAAATCGTTTTTCACCATTTCCGCAACCCCAAAGAACCGGGGACGGGTAACGTGGACTTACAGTGGTATCAGAGCCTAGTTAAATACTATCTAACATGTTAGCAAAGTAACTAGAAGTTCGATCGGAGAAAAAATCACAAAACATGCCGGAACTTTAAACTTTCTGTCGATTTTTATTCTGCTCTAAAAATAATTTATTACATCTGAAAAATTGTCTCAGGGTTTTTAGTGAACACAGCAGAAAAATGATCCACTGAACCGACCAACTCACCGCGGAAACGCGGCAAGAAGAGCTTCTTGCCGAGGATCCGCGGCCGAGTTGACTCGGACGTGGATCGGTTTTGCTGCAGTGTGTTTCTTGGGGTGTTTTGGGATTTTTGGAATATGATTTTTCTGCCCAGATTTTCCAGAAAGCAAAATTTGTTTTTGGGGTGGTTAAAAATCAGTATTTTGATCGAACTTCTAAAGACTTTAGCTAACGGGTTATATCTGTGATGTGATATATGTATTGAACGTCTGCTAATCGCTATACGTCGATTAGTGGGGGTTATACATATCTGTGATCTGTAATGTTGATGGTATATGTATATGAATTCATTGGATTGTCGCGGATGAATAGCCGGGGGGTTGTGAGATGAGAGTTTTCTTTATCTTTCAATTCATGTAAATTTGTAATTGATGTAATATTATTTGTATGGCCGCACATCCGGGATGAGGTTGTAGCCGCCATTGTATAATTTCTTTTACTGTTTTTGCTCCTAGGATAGACCCAAGGAGGGGATGCACAAACTACCGGGTACCTCGAAGTGCCGAGTGACCTACTCACGTTGTTGAGGGAGGTTGCTTCACTTCGGGTATTTGGCGGGTAGTTTGTCGCACGCGTAGGGGTCTAGGGTGGGGTATTGGCTATTCACCACGACCGTGTGATCCGCTTTTCGTTACAGGCTCGTACGGAATGCGGATTCCTAGTATATCTAATGTGTTCATCTGTGATCTGGAATGGCTATCATTGCATCTGACGAATGTATATATCTATATATGATATCTATTTAGGCGTTGCTTATGTTTTGCATCCGCGCTAGTCCAGCCCCCGCTCTGTCGTTAGTTAAGTAACCTAACGGGTAATGACGGGGCCCCGTGGCGAATGCGGATGGCATAAGCGTACGTCATATTTTCGTTGTTTTCTGCAATGGTAGGATTAAATGATGGGACGCATTAAAATTAATGCAAGAAAATAAACCAAAGTAAAGTCGTTAGAACAATTTCAAAACCACTCGGTTTCTTTTCAAAAACAACTTTTAAACGCGGAGCTTAAGCCACTCCTTTTAAAAGCTATCTCGTTCCATCGATTATATCAAGTTTACTACGTTCACGGTTTCGCCAAAACCATTCGTAGCCCTCCGTCGTTTCATATGAATATTCAACAGTATTCAAGCTGTGTTTGTTGGCCTTAGTCAAGGCACAGTGTTTGGTAGCTGGTGGGTATTCATATGTTGCATAGATAGATACGTTGGTTTGGGACAGTCGTATTACTTTGTTGGCCATAGTCAAGGGTATATACGGGTGGGTTCAAATCAACCTGGACAACGACGGGTAGAACTTGACATGTGACTTATGATTTGTTGGACTTAGTCAAGGTCATAAGAGCATGGGGCAAAAATCCACATCGGGAGTTTCTAAAGAACCTGAAACTTGCTAGCGCTGCATACCATTTGGAGTGTGACGATTCTGGTAGGATTCCTTCAGTTTTGTCACGCGATGATATTTGGATTCCGATCCTACTGTGAGTATATGCTACTCCTCGGGAAATTTCTCGCTTAACGATCAATGCTATAAACCAAGTAGGTGTCTAAAAAGGTGTTAGCGGGGCTACGCCCCAGGGAAAAGAGGTTCTTAAATTAAGGAACTTCGCGAAAGCGTTGGAAAACCTCCCTCGAAGTACCGACACTAGCCTGGCTGAACGGCTAAGCAAGTATTGTACGGTGAGATTGATCCCGACTAATTCTTCCTTTTAGGTTTGAGGAGGGTTTCGAGAAACAGTGGGAGCCATCCTGTTTAGATAAATTAAAAACCAATCTAAACTTGCAAGAGCATCATGCTGAGTGTTTTCTTTTCTCTCTTAATTGCAGCGACCCAGTGACCACACATAGGTTACATCTAGATAATAAAATGACTGATTCTGACTGTTATGATTGGCAAAGATTTGTCCAGATGTCCATTGCCCATGACAAGTTGGGACACCTCTTAACTAATCAAACCCCTGCCGTCTCAGGACCAGTTTCCCCTTTCGCGGATATTGACATCCGTAAGACATCGGAAAAAGACTGTGCGAAAGCCAAGTGCCTCGTGTTAGCCTCAGTTGATGGTGCATACCAGAGGTGGCACGAGAAGATGGACTTAGTTTCTATCTTCCTCCATAACAAAGATTTATATGGAGAGCAATCTCGTATCGCAAGATATGAGACCTCGAACGATTTGCTTCAAACGAGGTTGGCTATCGGGTCATCTGTAGGAGGCAACGTCCTTATAGAGACCAGCTATTTTGAGCTCATGGACCTGAAGACCACGTTGAAGAACGGGTCAGATACTGACTTGATTCTACAGTCTCTACCCTCTGCATATACCCTGAAGGAAACCAGGGAAGTAGAAAGAAAGATAAGGGCAAATGTTTCGGGACTGGATATAGTAAAAGAAGGACATTCCTATTATTACGGGAATGAACATTGGCAGAAAGATTGCAGGGCTAGCAAAGCCAGTAGCTAGAATTCGAAGCATGTTGTGGCTTCGGCTTCGGGTGTGTTTGTAATAGAGAACTGTATGTCAGTTAACCCTACTTCCTGGGTATTGGATACCGGATCAGGATCTCACATCTGTAATTCATTACAGGCTCTGAGAAACCATTGGGTTATCAGGAAAGGTGATATGTCTCTCAGGGTTGCTAACGGAATGAGCATGGACGCTGAATCCGTAGGGGAATATCATCTTGGACTAACAACTGGGCAGATATTGATTCTGCATAACTGTTTGTATGTACCAGGTGCGTCTTGTAATATCATATCTGTATCCTTACTTTCTAAGGAAGGATATGATTTTACTTTTGTAGGCGATGTGGTCCACATCCACCTAAATCAAGTTCTGATTGGGTCGGGTACATTAGAAAACGGGATATACGTATTGAATCAAGCTCAGATTTTCAGTGTCCAGAACACACTTAAAAGAAAGTCTCCAAAAACAAATCAGACTTTCTTATGGCATTGTAGATCGGGTCACATCAATGAGAGAAGGTTGACGAAGTTACATACAGAAGGATATTTGGATCCGTTCGAATATCAATCATATGCAACGTATCAATCCTGTCTCATGGGAAAAATGACAAAGACTCCGTTCACTGGACATGGAGAAAGAGCAAGCGAGCTCTTGGGACTCACACAGTGACGTGTGTGGTCCAATGTTTACACATGCGCGAAGTGGTTATTCATACTTCATTACTTTCACAGATGATTTCTCTAGGTTTGGACATGTCTTCCTGATGAAGCATAAATCCGAGGCCTTTGAGAAATTTCGGGAATACAAAAATGAAGTTGAAAAACAAACAGGCAAAAATATCAAGACACTGAGATCTGATCGAGGTGGAGAATACTTGAGTGCCGAGTTTCTGGACTACTTAAAAGAGAATGGAATTCTCTCGCAGCTTACTCCTCCATACACACCACAACACAACGGTGTATCGGAAAGACGGAATCGAACTCTATTGGATATGGTTCGTTCCATGATGAGTAAGGCTGAGTTACCGCAATCTTTCTGGGGTTATGCACTAGAAACAGCTGCATATCTCTTGAACCAAGTTCCTACTAAGACAGTGCCTACCACACCATATCAGATGTGGAGTGGGAAGAAACCCTGTCTTAAACACTTTAAGACATGGGGATGTCCAGCTTTTGTCAAAAAGCAGCATGCGGACAAGCTCGAGACACGCTCAGTACAGTGTAATGGGATACCCAAAGAACTCCAAGGGGTATCTTTTCTATTATGCAGAGGAGCAAAAAGTCTTTGTTTCTCGTCATGCCCGCTTCTTGGAAACTGAGTTTTTAGAAAATCAGATGAGTGGGAGCGCAATAGAACTGGAAGAAATTCCAGAACCACAAGCTATTACTGAAACCTTAGTAGAACCAGAAGGTTCAGGGGAACTGTACATTCCTGCGCCGCTCCGCAGAAGTAGTAGGCAGTCTCATCCGCCCGAGAGATACTACGATTTTCTTATAGACAGGGATAGAGAGGATTGCGTCATTGATTATGATGAGCCTACTAGCTTCCAGCAAGCCATTCAGAGCGGTGACTCGGTAAAATGGCTGGATGCAATGCGGACCGAGTTGGAGTCCATGTACACCAACAAAGTTTAGACTTTGGACTTTGCTCCAGAAGGGGTAAAACTCGTAGGCTGCAAATGGATCTTCAGAAAGAAGATTGGTGTAGATGGACAGGTTGAAACCTATAAAGCTAGGCTTGTTGCAAAGGGTTTTCGTCAAAGACCTGGTTTGGACTATGACGAAACCTTTTCTCCAGTGGCTATGCTCAAATCCATTCGGATACTGATTGCCATTGCTGCCTTCCACGATTATGAGATCTGGCAGATGGACGTAAAGACAGCTTTCCTAAATGGAAATTTGGAAGAGTTCATCTATATGGATCAGCCAGAGGGATTCATTCAGAGTGGGAGCAGCGGTAAAGTGTGCAAGTTGCTCAAGTCCATCTATGGACTGAAGCAGGCATCGCGGAGTTGGAACATCTGCTTTGATGATACTGTCAAAGAATTCGACTTTGTCAAAAACCCAGATGAACCATGCATTTACGGTAAGATTGTAGGGAGAAATGTGGTATTCCTCGTCTTGTACGTCGATGACATTCTCCTAATAGAAAATGATATTCCTATGCTACAGTCAGTCAAAGGATTCTTGTCACAGAGGTTCTCCATGAAGGACCTGGGCGATGCCAACTACATTCTGGGGATCCAGATCTATCGTGATAGATCTAAAAGGATGTTGGGACTTTCACAGTCCAGGTACATCGACACCATACTGAAACGATTCAGTATGGAAGATTCCAAGCACGGTAATCTACCGGCTTGTCACGGAATCACCCTTTCCAAAGAGATGTCTCCCAAGACTGATTTGGAGAGGGCTCGAATGTCATCAATACCCTACGCATCTGCGGTAGGCTCTATTATGTATGCGATGTTGTGTACCAGACCAGATGTAGCATACACATTAAGCGTTGTAAGCCGGTATCAGTCGGACCCAGGGGAGAAGCACTGGATAGCGGTAAAGAACATTCTCAAGTACCTGAGAAGGACTAAGGAGATGTTCTTGGTGTATGGAGGAAAAGACCTCCAGATCGAGGCCTTTGCTGACTCCAGCTTCCAGAGTGACAAGGATGACTCCAAGTCTACGTCGGGTTATGTCTTTACCCTCAATGGAAGGGCGGTTTGCTGGAAGAGCTCCAAGCAGGAAACCGTTGCTGACTCAACTATGGAAGCGGAGTACAAAGCTGCTTGCGATACCGCAAAGGAAGCTGTCTGGATGAAGAAGTTCCTCACGGAGCTTCAGGTGGTTCCTACCATTGTTGATCCAATACCGCTGTATTGTGACAACAACGGCGCTATAGCTTTAGCGAAGGAACCCAGGTCCCATCAGAAATCCATACACATCTTGAGGCAGTATCACATGATCAGGGAGATCGTCGGTCGCCAGGAGATCGAGGTTCGGAGAGTTGCTGCGGAAGATAGCATTGCAGATCCACTCACGAAGGCCTTACCCCAGACTCAGTTCGAGCGGCTGATCGAGATAATAGGTCTTCGATACGCCAGTACATGGCCTTAGTGCAAGTGGGAGATTATTAGTGTATATGCCCTAGAGGCCATTACCATATCATACTAGTTTGTATATTACTTAATGGAAGCTTGGGATATGCACCATTGTATAGACAATCTTGCTCAAAATAGTAGTATGCTACTTGGTTTGTCTCTACTTCAATGTGTGTACATGTGTTTCTTTTAACATATCGCCTATACACATTAGTGGAGCCCTTAGGATATTTGCTTGATTACCAGCGTTGTGATGGCAGTCACACTCGTGGGGGCTGGGTAATCCACAAGCACATCCTTATACAGGTCCCTAGTCGTAGGACTATCGAGACAGGGCATCGATACTCCGGAGTAGACTAGCGTATGCGCTTCTCATCCCAGCAGGGGAGACGGTCTATCCCACAGCCGTCAATACGCCGTACTTGAGATAGTATGCGGGTGCTCGTTAGGTTACGAGTACACTGGACAGGACTCATCGGGAACTGATTGGTTGGTACTATACCTATCGTCAGTTATCAGTTCCCAGGTGACATAAGTACAGCTTAGTCCGCTGACTTGACACTGTCACTTCGCCTCGAGTGTGTTCCCACTGTACTTTGATTACTACCCTACCACGGCTCAAAGGAGTCGTGCAAACAGGTAGTAGTTAGGTGCAGTCCCGAAACACTTGGAGGCAGTGACGGTTGGACAGGATTCGTCTCTCCCGGTATTGGGAGTTGATATCGCGCTGTGTCAAGGAGAGCCATTACACACAGTCGTCCCTGGCCAGGGCAAGCGAGATGCACTGGTAGGTTTCCAGGGTTATCTCAGGGTGTTCTGGGCTACACTCCGACACGACTTGTACCGCTATTAGGGGACTGACGTTTACCGCCCCCTAGGCCCGCCATGCGATATTCTTAGACGAACAGACCGGACTATACGGAGACTGTCACATTCAGGCTCAGTAGGAGTTCGGATGAGTTCACCTCGTCAGTCTTCTTATCGGCATCTACCTGGGGGCCGTTACACACAGCTAGTGTCGCTTGCGGTCTGTGGTTAAATCCACTGCCAGCATAGTGTCGAGTCTTTGGAGTCCCACACAGAGAGCTATTCGCCTTTAGGCAAAAAAGTAGAGGTCGCATGGTTTTGCGACAGGGTTCGGTCACATCCGTGCACTTGTGCACGTTTAGTGTCCGGGCAGTTATTACTAGCGGGCTTTGGTTTAAGCCAGATCCTGGTATACATTTTGGGATTGGTTTTATCTCGTTTGTATTCGTGTTCCTCGAAACGCGGATGCGGGTGTGTATGCACGGTTGACAGAGACAGAGGCAGAGGATTCTCATTAGGGTTGTTGACTGTTGACTTTTGCTAAACCCTAATGAGAATAAGAAATATGATTAATAATAATAATATTAATTAAGTATTATTGTGCCATGGTTGGGTTGAAAGGTTGACTTTGTTGACTTGTTGACTTTGTTGACCGGTTGACTAGGTTGGACTTGTTGACCATCATCATTACAATGGCTATCATTTCATGGCTAAGACTTTTTGCTTGCTTGTTATTCTTTACAAAATGAGTGCATGAAATGCTAATGCCATTGACATGAACCATCACATAATACTCAATTACTATTATTATTATGATTATTTTGGTGTTATGAGAGCATGGAGGTAAAAAGTCTTCTTCATTCTATCATATTGATTCTCTCTCATCCTCAAGCTCTCCCTCTTCCTCTTGCTCTCTCTAGCTCATGGTTCTATTGTCTCATGAGTTGAGAAACAAGAACCATAGAGATAAAACCCAAAACACTTCTCTACTCATCCTAGTGTACAAGGTCTAGCAAGCCAAGTATTCTAGTTTCCTCTAGATTGAAGTTGGAGCCAAAGGTAGAAGCTTTCGGGTGGATCCATCTTCGGCACAAGTAGACGACGAGGTGAGGCCGTTCCGACCACCACAAGGAGTTGAAGAGAAGGAGTTCAAGTTTAGGTACAACCCCTAACCTAGTAGCTAAACTCTTAGTTAGGTCGTTAGATAGTAAGTCCATGTTACCCCCACCGTAAAAATCGTTTTTCACCATTTCCGCAACCCCAAAGAACCGGGGACAAGTAACGTGGACTTACAATATGTATATAAAAGATATTAGTCGGTTGTATGCGATACAACCGGGTTATTAAATCAAGTGTTGATTTAATAATTTAATGTGTAGTTATCTATTTGATATATTAATATACATTAACTAATATTAGCTCACTTAAGAAAAAAAATTCTCTTTATACATTTAATATATGTGTGATATATGTTAATATATTTATTTTGTGTCATGCTAGATGATACATTGGACTTGGGTGTGTGAGACTCATACATAACTAGAGATAATTTAGTTGTTTAAATATTAAGGGAAAAATCAAAATTATATGGAAATTAGCATGGCTAAGATGCTTGTGGAAGCATGGAGAAGCTTTGACTAAAGTCCATTAATTTTGTTTTACTCAAGATATTTATTTAACCTAACCATTATCTTTAGCCATGATTTAATCTCTACATGAGTTATATGAGATATTTTCTCACCCATGGTTCACACTTGGATCATTTGATCATTTTCTTCATCTCCTTCACTTACTCTCTAGTTTTGAGTGAGTAAAGAAAAGAAAGAGAGAAATTATTCTAAAGTGACCAAAATTCCTACTTCATCAATCTACACTAGACTTGCCATTTAGTATAGGTTGGCTTCACTAATTCTCAATTAGTGAAGTGGTAGCTTGAGTTGGAGATTCTTCGACGTAGATCATCTGCAGCCTCGAAGTTCTTCAAGTAAGCTTGTTCCTTTCACCTAGTGCAGCCTAACGAGAGTCCGGGAGACCACTACTTGGAGCTAAGGGACTACTACACGGAGCTTTAGAAGTGAAGGAATGGTCTACAAAGGTTGTATTCCTTGTTCACATAGAGTAAAGTTGTTTACTTCTTAGTTAAACCCTAATTCTCTAGTTAGATCCTTGGTTTGGGTTGTTTTGCTCTCTAGATTTTTTAAAATTGCATACCCGATGCCTTATAAAACCTAGTGAGAGTGGTAAGGAACCCAGCAATGGTATCAGAGCCAAGCTAGAGAATTATACGATGTGTTAGACTTACGAAACCGAAACAACTCCGAAAACTGGAATCTGAAACCCTAATTTCTGTCGAATTTTTAAGTCCTCTAAAAAAATTTTAAACAAGTGCAAAAAGCTAGTTATGATGTATCTAAAACACCAGAAAAATTTGAGGCAAAACACCAAAAAAAAATGGCCGGCCATATTGTCAAAAAAACCGGTTTCACCTTTTTTCCTGTAGCAAAAAATCTTGAAATTTTTTTGGTGTTCTGATCTTATGGTTTTAGAGTTTCAGGTTATGTTTGTTTTTGCCAAGATTGCATGTGATGTTATCTTTCTGTAGTGGCATACAGAGTGTTTCGTAGTCGTATTTTAACATCATTTCAGGTTTAATATTGAAATATGATACAATATTTAGAATTCATGATAATTAGTTTTGTGAAAACTAGTTAGTGTTCTGTAAATCTAACAATTTAGTCTCTTTTGATAGATTTCCACGGAGTTTCGATTCGAATCAAAACTTCGTTGCAATCTCGTATAGTATACGAACATTCACCGGGTAATACTACTAGATAGCCATACCCCATAGCCCTGACCAAGTGACTGTAGGAGAACCCCGTTGCCAAAAGCATCCCCTCAGGTGCTCGCGGCCACGGTGTTCCGCCTAAGTGCACTTCATCGACGGCATCAGGGTACGGCCATCTACTAATGTTTCCGACGAGTATTCGATCATGTAGTCGGGAATCTTGTTGAATTACCCGACTAGGTTATTGAAAAGGTGTTTTCAATATGAGACTAAAATGCAAGGTTTATATGTTAGGTATGAAATTCGGGGTATGAGATATTCCGGGTTTATGATGTCTAAGGATGTTGCGAATTCTAATTATTGTAGTTTTCGTTTTCTTTTCTGCGACCGTAAGTGTAATATGTGATGTATCGCCGGTTTCGTTGCTATACGTCAACGACAATTGGGATATGCATATTTACTTACATTGATGACATGTGATGTTATGTGTTGCTGTGATATGTTATATTGGATCGTCGTGTTTGAATAGCCGGGGTTTTTGCGTGAGATGAGAGTTTTTCATTTTCATTCATGTAAAAACCGTATGTAATATTCTTTTATTGGGACACTTCCGAGTTGAGGATGATGTCACCATTGATGTATATTATTTACTTTTCCGCATTAGGATAGACCCAAGGCGGGGAGCACAAGTAACCGGGTTCTAGAGTCCAGTGGGAAACCATCTCGAAGAGTTGAGACGGGTCTCCTAACCCTAGAATTGGTAGGGTTGCTTGCCGCTCTCGTAGGGGTCTGGGGATGTGGGTTTGGCTATTCATCACGACCGTGGAATCCGTGTTTTTTACTGGCTTAATTTAAAACACAGACCTCCTAATATATCCAATATTTCATATGTTGACTTCTGTTGTAATGTTCTGTGATGAGATCATATAACTGCCTGAGACAAATGCTTTATATTATGTATATGATATATAATAAACGTTGCTTATGTTTTGCATCCGCGCTAGTCCTGCCCCCGCTCTACCGTTAGTTATCTAACCTAACGGTGCATGACGGGACCCCGTGGCTAATGCGGATGGCATAAGCGTACGTTGTATAAGTATTTTCATTTCTTTATCTGTGATGCTTAGGAAACATAAATGATGAGACTTCATTAATGAGATTAATGAAAAGGAAAGAAACCTAAAGATATTGTAGAATCAAATTTTCAAAAAGGTAGCCCTAGTTCTTGCTTTGCATAGTGGTATTCCTTGATGAATATCCAGCACCTCATTCGATAAGGAAAGAGCCGAGATCCCTTCATCGGGAGTGATCTCTTTAGCAAAAGCTAGCAGATGCTACAACCCGCTCGGTTTTGTCTTTTGATTGCTTCTCTAGTTCTTGCTTTGTATAGTGGTATTTCTTGATGAATATCCAGCATCTCATTCGATGAGGAAAGAGCCGAGATCCCTTCACCGGAAGTGACCTCTTTAGCGAAACTAGCAAAAGCATAAAAAACACTCTTTTTCAAAATCACTAAATTCTACAATGATATCAAGTTCATTACGCAAAAGGTTTTCTTAAGAACCTGTCGTAGCCCTCCATCATTTCAGATAAGTACTATTTAGTATTCGTGCTGCGTTTGTTGACCTTCATCAAGGCGTAGCGTGCAGTAGCTGATTAGTGCTTATCTGCTAAATATGATGCGATTGGATTAGGGTAGTCGTGCAACTTTGTTGGCCTTCGTCAAGGGTCGTACGGGTGGCTTTCATTCAATCATGAAATGTACGGGCTGAACGTGACTAGCGGCCTATGGTTTCTTTATTAGTTATATGTATGCCCTAGAGGCCATTATTATACATGTGATGTATATTATAGTGGATGCTTGGACATATATAGGGAGGACTTTCTTGCTCGACATGATAGTATGCTATCTGGTTTCTCTTTATCTTAACATGTACACTTATTGTCTCTCTATTACAAGTTGATAAAGACCTTAGGATGAGTACTAGACTTCCAGAATTATGATGCAGATCATACTAGTGTGGCAATAGTAGTCGGTATGTACTTCCTTCAAATGTTCCTAGTCGTGGGAGTATCGAGACAGGGCATCGATATTCTAGAGGAGAATACTTGAGCACGGAATTCCTGGACTATTCTAAAGGAGAATGAGATTCTCTCTCAGCATTACTCCTCCGTATACACCACAACACGTTGGTATATCGGGCGGAGCAATCGCACCCTATGTGATATGGTGTGCTCTATGATGAGTACTACTGAGATGCCTATTTCCTTTTGGGGGTTATGCACTTGTGAAGTTGCATACCTATTGAATAGGGTTTCAACCAAATCAGATGCCTACCACTCCATATGTGATATGGTATGGGAAGAGCCCATCTCTTAAGGATGTTAAGATTTGGGGTTGTCCGGCCTATGTCAAAAGCAAAATCCGGACAAGCTCGAGGCAAGGTCAGTTCTGTGGAAGTTTGTTGGATATCCCAAGCATTCGCAAGGGAATATCTTCTACCACACTGAGGAGCAAAAAGTGTTTTGTTTATCAGCATGCCACCTTTGGAAAAGGAATTTCTTATGAAAGAATTGGTGGTCATGAGGTAGAACTGGAAGGAGTTCCAGCTATACAAACTACAGCTGATGATTTGGTAAAACCGGAGAACTCAATATCTTCCAACGAACCTCAGCCTCTCCGCCGATCTGGTAGGGTTCATCACCCACCTGAGAGATACTTCGGTTTTCTCTATGACAGTGGGAGCGAGAATTGCATCATGAGATGATGACCCAACTAGTTTCAAGCAGGCCATCAAAAGTGGGGACTCTGTGAGAATGGCTGGATGCTATGAGATCTGAGATGGAATTTAAGTACACCAACAAAGTATAGACTTTGGTTGCCTTATCTGAAGGGTTAAATCCCCATCAGGAGCAAGTATATCTTAAGAAGATTACTTGGTGTAAATGGAAAAGTTGAGACTTTCAAAGCTAAGTCTTGTTTCAAAAGGTTTTCGTCATCGACCAGGTGTGGATAATGATGAAACCTTTTCTAGTCCCTACGCTTAAGTCCATCAGGATCCTACTTGTCATTGCTATATACCATGACTACGATATCTGGCGGTTGGGTGTCATGACTGCATTTCTAAATAGTGATTTAGAAGATAGCGTCTATAAGTACACAGCCAGAGGGCTTCGTAGACAGTGGGAGCAGCGGAAACGTGTGCAAGTTGCTTTATGGGATAAAACAGGCATCACGGAGTTGGAACATCTATTTTGATGTGGTAGTCAAAGCGTTTGACTTCATCAAAATGGTATATGAACCTTGTATATACAAAAGGTAGTAGGGAGTATGGTGGTGATCCTCGTATTGTACGTGGATGATATACTCTTGATAGGAAAGGAGTTTCCTATGCTACACTCGGTCAATCTCCTCTTATCACAAGGATTCTCCATATAGGATCAAGGTGATACCTCCTAAATCCTGGTTTTTGGATCTATGAGATAGATCTAAGTGGATGTTAGGATTCTCACTAGGTGTAGTGAGATGGTATCAATCGATCCTGGGGAAAATCACTGGATACCTTTCAGGGTGGTAAGGATGACTGAATGTCAGTCATAGGCATTGTCTTTACCCTCAGTGGAGGGACGGTATGTTGGAAGAGTCCTAAGATAAATGTCGTGACAAACTAGACGATAAAGGCTGGATACATCGCTACCAAGGATGCTACCAAAGAGGCAGTCTGGGTGTATATTAGTTCATGAGATGAACTTCATTCCTATCATTGTGTGGCAATGGAGTTATGGTTTTGGCCTAGGAACCCCTGTCCTATCAGTGATCCAGACATATTCTTAGGCGGTATCACCTTGTTTACCCCGATCGGAGCAAAGCTCGGTTCAAATTCCGAGGCGGGAGATGAAGCAACGCTTCATCTTCCCCCAATCAGAAACAAAACTTTGCTTTGAAAATTTAAACTTTAATAAATGAAGCAAAGTTTCAGATTCTTTGCGCTGCGCGCAACGCGCCACGTGTCTGGCGCAGATACGTCAGCGCAGAGTCCAAGAAGACGCGCCCAGTTAGAGCAAAGCTCTTTTAAAGGAAGCGTCGCGCTGCGCTCTGCGACACGTGTCAGCGCAGTTGCGCTGCGCTGTGCGCTGCGCGACACGTGTCAGCGCAAATGCGCTAGCGCAAGAGAAGGGGGTAAGTGCCAAAGGCAATTTATCCATGCAAAATTACATGCACTTGATAATAACAGATTAAAATCATACGATGCACAAGCACAACAGAGAGCTAAAATAAAAAGAACACTTAACAGATAATAAAATACTTAATTAAAATATTTGTTTATTATGACATTTAAAAGAGATCACCAAATGTGGGATCGGAAAGACAAGGGTTCGCAAAAAGAAAAAAGAGATTCCCCAGCTCCCTTTCTGCCTTCTCCACCACGTCGAAGCGGCGATCCTCCCGAGAAGAAGATATCCAACGATCGTCGCCACATTCTTTGGAAAAGATGGCAATGACAACCCGGCGAGCCCGTATCTGGCTCAGCAAATGGAAAGAGCAGTCCCTCAGGGCTTTAGTGATCAAGAGCGCTTCAAAAAAGCTCTCGATCTTATTCTCGGCCACATCAAGCATTGCCGAGGACATCTCCACCGGAGGAGGGGGAATGTCGGCGAGCACTGAGGCAAGGATCATCCGAAGCCAAATGGAACCCGGGGGAAGAGGAGACCCCACACGAGTCGAAAGCTCGTACATTGCAGCATCGCACTGCTCGTCCGAAAAAGAGGAGTCCACTAAGCGCGCAGTGAAATGGGGAACGATGTCCCGGATCGGCACTTCCCACGGTTGTCGGCGGGCGTGAGGACGGTTGCAAGCCATGATCGAAGAAGTTCTCTGAAGATGAGAAAAGAAAAGGCTCGGCCTTGAGTTATATATATAGACCCAAACATAGAAAATTCTGTGCGCAGTGGAATTATCTCCAAGACCCGGGAAATCAAAATTTCGGGGAAATACAAGTTTAACTTGAAAAGAGGAGATGAAAAGATATCTCAGGAGAAGCAACGCTTCCGATCCCCCAATCAGAGCAAAGCTCTATTTTAAGCAAAATTAAAGGATGCAACGCTTCAGTTGCGCAGGCACTGCGCTGCGCGACAGGTGTCAGCGCAGATGCGCTAGCGCAGATGCGCAGGCACTGCTCTGCGCGACACGTGTCAGCGCGGATGCGCTAGCGCAGTTGCGCTGCGCTTTGCGCTGCGCGACACGTGTCAGCGCGGATGCGCTAGCGCAGTTGCGCTGCGCTATGCGCTGCGCGACACGTGTCGCGTGCTGGGGCATTTGCGCCAAACAGAATAAAGATTTTAAAGAAATCTTTCTGTTCTTGTTAAAACAAGAAGATTTTCTTCTGTAAAACAGAAGCCCTTGGATCAAAGATCCAACGGTGGGGAAAATTCCCCAAATCACTCAGAGAAGGATCTCTTTAACAAATTTAACTAATTTATGGGTACTATAAAAAGGACCCCAAGCCTCAATTCAAAGGCATCAACATTTTTTCTTGAAAAAAGTCAAGAGCTTCAAGCAGAGAAAGAAATCTAAGAAAATTTCAAACAAAAAGGTAAAAACCTTCACGAGAGAAAAGAAATCTCTTTTAATAAATTATCGATCCAAAAACCAGATCAATGTTCTTTACATAATAAACAGTGCTTTGCACTTCTTATGAACCACTGGTTCTTTAAAAAACAAGAAAACAACAAAATAAAAAAAATAGTGCTTTGCACTTTTATGAACCTCTGGTTCTTGGAACAAAAAGAAAAACTTATTTTTCTTTGATCTAAATTAGATCAAGAAATCAAATAGTGCTTTGCACTTCCGTTCTTGAATCTAAAAGATTCTTAGTGCTTTGCACTTCCCAACTGCGCTGTTGCGCTCTTGAGAGGGCGCCACGTGTCAGCTACAGAACAACTTATGCTACGCGCTCTTAAAATAGAGCTTTGCTCTCTGGAATTGGCGCAACTCACCAGAGCGCGCCACGTGTCAGCAGCGCAATAGCGCAGCGCACTAGCGTAGCGCACTGGGCTGTTGCGCTTGCGCTCACCAGAGCATGACACGTGTCCTCACCACAAGCGCTTGCGCTCAGTGATTGGCGCAAAGCGCCTGATAAATGCAATGCATTTCCTAAAAGGGCCAGGCCCAAATCAGAAGACCTAACAGGCCAAAATAAATTGTAAAGCAATAAAAAGGGGGCAGAGCCCAAGTGAAATTGATGCTCTGCATCTTTTATGGGCAGAGCCCAAACAAAAAAATAGAAGTAATGTAATGCATTATTTAAGTGTGGGCAAAGCCCTAGCACAGGTCTAATAGACTAAAAATAAATAAAATGTTGAACATTTTCAACCGGACTTAGCCCAATTCTAGCCGTAAGTCCTTAAATTAAATTGAATTGAGCACAAATGCTCTCTCAAATTAATTTACCTCCGGTTCGAGGGTACATCTCCGAACTCCTCTGACACTTCTCGTTGTAATCCTTCAACGACGTCAGAGAGGCGACGGGTCCCAACGACCACACATGAATATGGACTGCGGGGTCCTTAAACTCGTGGACCGAAACGTCCTTAAACTAATGTTGGACCGAAACGTCCTTAAACTAATGTTGGACCGAAACGTCCTTAAACTAATTTGGACCGAAACGTCATTAAACTAACGATGGACCACCACGTCCCTAAACTGGAAAATAGACCACTATGTCCCTAAACTGGAACAATAGAGCCTCCAAATGCCCTTTTGCCGGATCTAAACGGTCCCGTTTAAGTTGATATTAGCCCCAAACACGGCTAATGTATCCTTAAACATTCAAATAGACTATAAAACCCTAAATTGACTTTGGTTCAAGGGTACATCTCTGAACTCCTCTGACATCTGCCGTTGTAATCCTTCAACGACGTTAGATAGGTGATGAGTTCCGATGACCAGATATTAAATGGATTATCACGTTAAGTTGATCTTAGTCTCAAACAGGACTATCGTATCCTTAACGAACGTTTAAGTTGATCTTAGTCGCAACGCGACTAATGCATCCTTAAACTAAAAACACCAAACCCAAATCTAAGTAAATACGGATTTGGACTAATTCACGTCCTACAGGCGACGGCATTACTTAGTCTCCGTATACAATCCACGGACAACCACAAACAAAACAAACACACACGACACGAAGTGAAATTCTGGAGAAGGAGAAAGTTGTTACCGCGATGCGGTAGCGTAATTAACTGCAGGGGCTTGCGCCTGCAGGGAAGAGCGTCCCCACAATCAAAAACCCCTCAAGCGAGGGGGAATCTGACGAAGTCTGCTACATCGGCCGCATCCGTCTAAACCTCCGATACACGGTGCCATAAATCACCTTGGCATCTTCGGAGAGGTGGACGGATAAAACCAAATAGCATCTGCCCCGAATCTCAGCGTCAAGACATCGCAGTCCTGTGCGCCGCCTTTCGGAGGGGAACAGATTCTGGCACGCCTGGTGGGACCTCTTCCTCTTTCCACTCCACACTTCGTGTGTCGTCTTCGCGAACCAATCGCGGTTTGTTAAATGGCTGCCTTCGGATTTCAAGTTACTAAGATTTGGTCTCTTGCCTGGCACAGAACTCAAGATTCAATGGCCTCTAACTGCACCAATTGCTCGAAGTGCCACTGCAATAGACGCTCCACCTCCCCCGGAGGTGTAGCATATGGGCCCAAAGCGGCTTCCTTCCTCACTCTGCCAGTAGACCAGGTGACCCAAGCCACCACTGGTCTATTCTTCGGGACCATGATCCCACCAACAAGCTTCTCTATGCCGATGCCTGCATCGGAGGTGAACAAGAAGTCGGTCTTCGACCGACTCACTGCTACGACGGCCCCTGTCAACGGGTCACCCACTGCCAAACCAACCGCTTCGGTTTTCGCCAAGCTGGATCAGAACTTTAAATTGGCTGTCCCAAGGAAGGCAATGACTACTGCTCCAGAAGTCGTCAAGGCGGCTTCCCCTGTCAAAGAGTCAGTCTTTTCAAGACTGACGATTCCTGCTCCTGCCCCTGCTCAAGGATCCGTCTTCGATAGATTGAATATCACCTCTCAAAAGACAACCTCAGTCTTTGAGAGGTTAACACCAGCGACGCCTCACTCAGGCAGGGGGAAAAAAGAAGCTGTCTCTATCTCCGAGCCAGTCCTAACGGCTCGTCATGCTCGACGTCGCCATTGGCGACGAGTGAGGAAGGCAGGGGGCAATTCCCCCTCAGGGCTAACTCCACCGGCTCCAGTGGTGGAAGTCAACGCTGCTGTTCCAACTGGGAACAGCTTTGAACTGCTGAGGAGGGTACGGAAGAATGCTCCAACCGCTGCACTGAAAAGATCTCCTCTGCCTGCGGAGAGAGTCCCAGAAACAAAGCAAGAACAGCCCCCTCAACGGCTGTCCTCAAGAATTTATACAGTTTGGAAGAGGGTTCAAGACTCCGTGATCGACACGGATCACTCCCGTCAACGAAAGAAGATGAAGGTGCAAAAAGAAAATGACCGTCCTATTAAACAGCAGAGGACAACGATCACCAAGATGCCCACTGCAACGGCCCCTTCAACTTCAACGGCCCACAAAAGAAGAAGGCCGGAGAAAACCCCTGCGCCCGCGGAAAATGCCAAAGGTGGTGAGCCTAAACGCCCTAAGTCCGGGAGCATGATAGTTCATACAGTTTATGTGGCATCGGGAAAGGAGGATAGCCGCATATCAACAGGTCATAGACCGCACACGAGGTCGGTGACCAAGGCTCAGGAGCAGCAGCAGAAGCTCCAAGAAATGATGAATGCTATGGCCGCACTTACCGGACCAAAAGAAATCCCTGAAACGTCCTCCGACGAACGTCAGGAGGAAGAAACCGACGCTGAATTCCTTCGTCGGATATTGGAGAAGAAGCACAAAGAGGCTGCTGAACAAGCAGCCAACATACAGCGTATGGGCCTCCTCTTCCAAGACATGATAGGGATAATGATACAACAAGATCCTCCGGCTGAAGAACCCCCGATCGTCCTTGGAGACGATAGGGGAGAAACATCAAATCCTCCACCAGCTCTGTCGATGGCTAAGGAGGATACAATCTCCAAAGCTGATTTGGATGAGTACATCGCCCAGCAAATACGGGTTCATCATGCGACCGAAGCGGCCGGTCAGGTCGTAAAAATGGGGCGGCCATATCCAAGTTGGTACGATCAAATCAAGTACCCACCCGGTTACACAATTCCCAAGTTCCATGTCTACAAGGGGACGGGCAATCCTCACCAGCATGTTGCCCAGTTCAGGGCACTCTGCGGCAACACCGGCGGTGATGACAAGCTGTTGCTTCGCCAGTTTGTTGGAAGCTTATCAGATACGGCGTTTGAATGGTACTCTGAGCTCCCAAACGACTCTATTAAAACCTTCGCGGAAATGGAGCTGCTGTTTACTCAGCGTTTTGCAAGCGCCAGTGAACGTACCCCGATGACGGCACTGATTAACGCCAGGGTAAAACCCGGTGAGACGTGGGTTCAGTACGCTATACGATGGCGGAACTTATGGTCGAAGTGTGAGCAGCGCATTGAAGAAGCTCCCGCGGTGGGTATGTTTGTGGGAACCCTTGATCCGCAAGCAACCATCTCACAATTTATGATGTTTTTCAAGCCAACTACCTTCCAGGCCTTGATTGACAAACTAGCGCAAATGGATCAAATGGGCCATAAACCCCCTCTTCCAAGGCCGGACTCCCGAAATGACAAAGGGAAGGGAAAAGCGATCGCTGTCGCTAATGCTCAACAACAACCGAGCGACTCGAAGCCGGTTGCTCGTCAAAATAATATGCGCCCTTACGTGCCCCTTGAGGATAGGATGGGACGTCCTTATTCCTTTTCCCTCGATAAAACGAGGAGGTTATTCGAGCTGGCGTTGCGCAACAGACTCATAAATCTGCCGGATCCAAAACGTCCGTTGCAACCAAGTGACGTCAACGAGCCCAACTACTGTCCTTATCATCGAGTACTAGGCCACCCGATCGAAGATTGCTACGTTTTCAAGAATTGGCTTGAAAACCAGTACTGACAGGGGAAGTTCGCGTTATCTGACAAATGGAAAATGAATCCCCCGCAGCCCCACACCCCTAAGGGGACGAATACGCCGGGGGCAACATGCTCCGTCATTAAAGAAGTTCCTTGGGAGGTTGTATTATCAACCAAGAAAAAGAGGATGCTACACGATCTTCAGACATGTCCAGCGATCAAGTGGAAGAACCCGTAGGAACCGCAGGTCATTGAAGGGATGTTGAAGCCACGTCCAACTCCAAAGACCGATGGTGGCGGTTTAAGCACTTGCAGCCAGCCGTCAAAATCTTCGAAAAAGAAGAAGAAGAAATCTAAGAAGCCCGTGAAGCCTGGCGGCAAACGCACGGACTTACAAAAGAAAATTGACGCGTTGGAAGAATACAACCATAAGGCGCGGACTCCCATTACGCTCCAAGAGTTCCTCAATCACGTTTTTCAAGAAAAAGATGAGGGAGAAAGTTCATCAGATGAATCCGAGGAATATGTGGCGAGCTGTCATATGATTTCCCATTCGATCACGAACGATGAGGAGACTCCTTGCACCGAAAAGCCGGGGGCAGATCCTGAACCAAAAGTCCTGGGGCCACCAGATGAAGTAATCGACGCATTCCTTAATGAAGCTCGGTTGAAAAGTAAAGCTGATCGGGAGCGCGAGGCGGCTATATTTGAAAGGGCCAAGCGCCAGCGACTTGATGAAGGAGCTGAGACGATCCCGGTGGAGCTAAACACCTCCGCTACCGACGAAAGCCAATTCAAGATGAGAAAGAAGTTTGCTAAGGCCATATCAATGGGCATGAAGCTACCATCCTCCGAAGAAGAAATTACCGGTGAAGCGAAAATGCACCCGTCTTATTGCTTATATCATCAAAAGATTTCGCACCCCACTCAAGAGTGCAAAGCTTTCGATAGATGGTGGCAAGGATACGTTGCTCATCGACAACACTTTAAACGGGAAAAGCGTAAAACTCGTCGGGAGCAAAGAAATACGACCGAAGGGCTTAAAAGAACTGCTGGCGATTGTTGCATGATTAACACCGGTAGATCACAAGTGCCTATATTCGGGAGTGATTCTGATGAAGAGCTAGAACTTGCCCCTCTCTTTAGAGAGTCCGCTTCGAGAAAAGAAGAAGAACCGAAGGTTTGCGAAAATATCCAGCTACGTAATCGCACGCTGCCCGAAAAGAATCTCGGACCCTCGAACAGGAAAGATAAAGGGAAAGAAAAGGTCTCTGAAGATATCGTCTTCGATGACCAAGTGGTGGAAGAGCTAGCTGCTAAAGACCCACCAAAGAAGAATAAGGTGGACTACAACGTCTTAGCACATCTGAAGAAGTTGCCCTCACAGCTCAGCATTCTTGACGCCCTTTTGCTATCAAAAGAGGCGAGAGATTCGTTGATTAAGGCGCTCCAAGACCCGGAACAATTCCAAGCATGCCTGGCCGAGGAAAAGATGAAAGATGAATTGGAGGAAGTGCACACGGCTGATGTTACTTTTGGCGATGAAGACCTTCTATTTAGGACGTGCGAACCCAATCGCCCTCTCTATGTCTCGGGATACTGCCATGATATAAAGATAGGCAAAATACTGATCGATAACGGGTCGTCTGTTAACCTATTCAACGTCCGGGTGTTGAAGGAAATCTGCATGAGCGTCCAGCACCTTGCTCGGGACAAGATCACCATCTCCGGGTTCGACTCCCAATCGTCAAAGACTCTTGGATCTGTGATACTGACGCTACGCTACGGGCTACTCGTCACGGACATTAAGTTCCACGTCATAGACGCTAAGACATGCTACAACGCTTTGCTCGGCCAACCATGGTTACACGAGTACAATATCATCCCTTCTACACAACATCAGTGTATGAAGTATTTTAAGGATGGTTCCGAGTATACCATGACGGGAGAACTGAACCCTTTCTCTGTGAACGAGGTCCGCAAATATGAAGACGCCAAATACTTCTTACCGGATTTCGAAGACACGGAGAAGTGTCACAAGCCGGAGAACAAAGCTAACGCCACCATCCCTGTCTTCGGCAGTGATACTGAGGAGGAAGAGGAGATAGTTTATTCGGATCCGCCCCAACACAACAATCCGGGACCATCGGCTCCTACATTGATCTTTGGTAGCGACTCAGAAGATGAGATCCGTGTTGTATTCTCTGCTCGACCTTCAATACGAACGTCCGCTGATGAAGAGCAAAGTCTACAAGTCGCCATAGTGCCACTTAAACACCAGAAAGAACTGGATGCACTCAATATTTACAATGTAGAAGAGCTGCAAACGTTCTATATCCCTCCCAGGCGAGAAAGCGAGAAAGCAATTCTGTTCTACCGCTTTGAAGAAACCAAGGTGGAAAAAGAAATCTGGCATGGCGCGGATCCTACGCTCGACATGCTTCAGCCTATCCGTCTTCCCAGATATTATACAGAGGGTTTGAAGAAGCTGCTGAAACGCCAGGGGATATCCTTCAAACAGACCATTAGAATGGCCAAATTCTATGACAGGGTCTGGAACGTTCCCGGGACTCAACGCAAGCTGCCTAACGGGAGAATGGAAACAAAAGGGCTTGGATACATCCGGTCAAAGAAACGAGAGTTACTACCCGGCTGTTACGTCGTGTATGACCTTGATGAAGAAGCGGATGCTCAATAGGAGGACGCTAATCCTAAGCCAGTGAAAATTCCAGATGCAAAGGAGCCCAGTCCGTCGTTTGAGGAACAAATGGACAAACTTATAAAGAAAGCTGGTTAAAAAGTCCGAGATGATCACAACCGTGAGACGGCCATCTACGAGAAAGCCAAGATGCAACGTCTTCTCCAACAGGCCATAAAGAATGAAAATGCCGCTCCTTGTCAAGCTGTTATAAAGAAGGCTCGGCGCAAAAGCAGAAATAAGTCGAAAAGCCAAAAAGGCGCTCAACAACAACAAAGCATGGCTAAGAAGCCACGCAAACGGGAGTTGAGCGTTATTGATCTATCCCTCATGAAGAAAATGGGACGAGCGTACTCGTTTCCTCGGGACAGGATGAAGAAGATACTTGATCTTGCTCTAAAGCATCAATTGCTTACACTGCCGGAGTCCAAAAACCCCGAACGAGCAGGCGAAATCTCACACCCAAACTATTGCACTTATCACCGAGTGATAGGGCATCCTCTTGAAGATTGCTTCACCTTTAAGAATTGGGTCGAAGATCAGTATCAGCTTGGCAAGTTCACTCTGTCCAACAACTGGAGGGTAGCGCCGCCACAAAAGCACGAGCCCAAGGCCACGGAAGAAAAACCAGTTCCACATTGGGATTGGAAGCGAATTCGTACTTGTCACGTGATAATGCTATCAAAAGAAGAGCCCGAGGACATAGATGAGCTCCCTTGGTGCTTCGAAAACAGCAGAGACGAGATAATCTCAGAATTCCCACCAGCGCCAAAAGAGCTGGAAGATGGCATACGTACTACTGCAGATAACCTCAAGGAGATTGAGCTGGGATCAGCAAACGACCCGCGACCGACATTTGTCAGCGAGCTGCTATCTGAAGAGAGGGTGGCTGCGTTAATGGACGTGCTTCTACAGCATAGAGATTGCTTTGCGTGGAACTATTCCGAAATGCCGGGACTAGATCCAGAAATTGCTGTGCACAAATTGGCAATATCCCCGGACGTCAAGCCAGTCAAACAAGCGCCGAGGAGAATGCGGCTCGAGCTCGAGATGAGTATCAACGCCGAGGTCAAAAAGCTGATCGACTCTGGCTTTATCCAGGAGGTTCAATATCCTGAATGGATCGCTAACATCGTTCCGGTGATGAAGAAAAATGGGACGGTGCGCATATGCGTGGACTTTCGGGATCCCAATAAAGCTTGCCCGAAGGATGATTTCCCAGTGCCAGTCACCGAACTGATGATAGACAATACATCCACTCTTGAGGTTTTCTCCTTCATGGATGGCTCATCAGGGTATAATCAGATAAAGATGCATCCCGAAGACCAGAAGCACACCGCCTTCAGGACCCCTCTAGGTATATTCTGTTATAAAGTGATGCCCTTCGGTTTAAAGAATGCCGGTGCCACTTATCAAAGGGCCATGACAAAGATCTTCGATGACCTTATACACGAAATCATCGAATGCTATATCGACGATCTTGTGGTTAAAAGCGAATCATACGAGGAACATCTCGAGCATTTGAAGACCGTATTTCAACGCCTTCGGCAATACAACTTGAAGATGAACCCTCTTAAGTGTGCATTCGGAGTTTCCTCGGGCAAATTTTTAGGATTCATCGTCCGATACCGGGGTATCGAAATAGATCCGTCCAAGATCAAGGCGATCATGGAAATGCCTCCGCCGAGGACTCTCAAACAGTTGCGGTCTCTCCAAGGGAAGCTCGCATACATACGGCGATTTATAGCCAATCTCTCTGGCAAGTGCCGCCCTTACAGTCACCTGATGAAGAAGGGAACCCCGTTCGTCTGGGATCAAACATGCCAAAGCGCGCTAGACGAGATCAAGCAATACCTGCAGAACCCGCCGGTGTTGGCTGCTCCGGTTAAGGGAAAGCCTCTCATTCTTTATACAACCGCCCTCGAAGGTTCTTTAGGCGCATTATGGGCACAAGAGAACGACCAAGGAAAAGAAAGAGCACTCTACTACTTAAGTCGAGTTCTATTGGGGGCAGAAAGCAACTACTCCCCCATTGAAAAACACTGCCTGGCGTTAATCTTTGCGATAATAAAGCTCAGACATTACGCATTAGCACATGAAGTCCGTCTCATTTTGAAGGTGGACCCTCTCAAATATTTAATGTCAAAGGCCATATTGACAGGTCGACTTGCTAAATGGGCTCTGCTCTTGATGGAGTTCTCGATAACATATCGACCTCTCAGTGAAAGGCCAAGCCATCGCCGATTTCCTCGCTGAGCATCCGATACCGGCTGTCCTCTGAATTGCGATTTGCCAGACGAACATACGTTTGGCGCGATCCACGATAGTGATATCCAATGGGAACTTTATTTCGATGGAGCATCTTCCATGAAAAAACACAAACAAAGTACCCCTATAATCAAATCGGGGGTAGGCCTCATCTTCGTGACTCCACAAGGAGGGATAATGCGCTTCGCTTTCTCCTTAACAGAGCCGAGGACGAATAACGAAGCCGAATATGAAGCCTTGATAGCAGGTCTTGAGATCGCCATCGACATGGGAATTGAAAACCTCTTCATATACGGAGATTCTCAACTGGTCGTTAGTCAAGTAAACGGCGACTACCAAACGTGCAAACCGGAGTTGGTGAAGTACGGGGAAAAGGTGCAACAACTGTTGACCCAAATTCCCTCCTATACTTTGGAGAACATACCGCGCGCGGAAAACAGCAAAGCAGACGCTTTGGCCAAACTTGCTAAAGAGCTGGCTGACGAGAACCTCGATGACGTCAGAATCATGGTACAAAGCCGTCGGGTGCTTGCCCCAGCAGAAATATCTCCGGAATCATCCGAAGAAAAAGGAGCGAACGAGCAGACTACCCTGCAAGTAAAAGATTGGGAAAATACTGAGGATTGGAGAGAAGTCTTCATAGACTACTTTAAATCCCACCGAATGCCCGAAGAAGCGTCCACAAGACATCAGCTCATGAAACGAGCTCTATCTTTCGCCTTCGTCAATGATACTCTATACAAGAGGTCATTTGATTCTCTGTGGCTGAGATGCCTAGGACCTGACGAAGCGAGAAGGGTCGTCCAAGAAGTTCATGATGGACTCTGCGGTTCTCACCAAGCAGGCCCAAAGATGAAGTTGAAGATCAAACGCATGGGCTACTACTGGCCCACGATGATTCAGGACTGCCTCGAATATGCGAAGCAATGCCACTCATGCCAAATCCATGGGGACTTCATCCATCAGCATCCAAATCCATTACATCTAACGGTGGCTAGCTGGCCATTCGAAATGTGGGGGACTGATATAGTCGGCCCCATCGAACCAGCATCGTCTAGAGGACATCGTTTCATCCTAGCAACGACTGACTACTTCTCTAAATGGGCAGAAGCGATACCGTTAAGAGAAGTGAAGATGGAAAATATCCTCCACTTCTTCAAGATGCACGTCATATATCGGTTTGGAACTCCGCGACGGATCATCTCCAATAACGGGCCAGCTTACAGAAGCCACAAGATCAGTCGCTTCGCGCAACAGCACAATATAGATTGGAGATATTCCTCGGTTTATAATCCGCGAGCTAACGGTCTAGCTGAGGCCTTCAACAAGACCTTGACGAAGATCATGAAGAAAACAGTGTCGCGAAATAAGAAAGACTGGCACGAAAGACTGCAAGAAGCTCTCTGGGCGTATCGAACTACGTTTAAAACGGCCACAAACGCAACACCATATGCGTTAGTATTCGGGACAGAAGCAGTACTCCCCCTCGAGATAGAGTTACCCTCTCTACGAGTGGCAGTCCACTACGAGCTGACGGACGAAGAAAACGCTCACCTTCGGCTTGAGGAGCTTGACGCCCTTGATGAAGCCCGGCTCATAGCACAGCAAAATCTGGAAGCTTATAAAGCAAAGATGACGTGCTCATATGAAAGATTGGCCCGACCGAGGACATTCCGCCAAGGCGAACTTGTGCTAATGGTCAAAAGGCCTATGATTCCCAATCGCGCCAAGCGAGGAAAATTCGAACCAAACTATGAAGGCCCGTACATCATAGATAAGGTCTACCAGGGTGGGGCCTATCTACTCATGGATATGCACGGTGAAAGGCCTTTCAGGCCAATAAACGGTCGCTTTCTAAAGAAATACTATGCTTAAGCTCAAACTCTATCAGCAGTAGCCAGCCTTCTCAAAGTCGGACCGAAATGTCCTTAAACTAATAGCAGACCGAAACGTCTTTAAACTAATACCGCAGCATCCTTAGGCTGACGAGGTGAATAAAAAAATATAAATAAAAAAAATATAATAAATAAAGACGGTATGTCCATAAGCAAAAAGGGCACGGATGAAAACCCGAAAGGGCTCCGTGAGTAAAAACAGCAGGGCTACCGGCGAGTGTTCGTGAAAACCCGAAAGGGCGCGACCTCGTAAAAAAAAATAATATATATAAAAATAAAAAGAATTAAAAAAAACGGTATGTCCATAAGCAAAATGGGCACGGATGAAAACCCGAAAGGGCTCCGTGAGTAAAAACAGCAGGACTACCGGCGAGTGTTTGTGAAAACCTGAAAGGGCGCAACCTCGTTAAAAGACACTTATAGGGTCCTCTCGACCTTGTAAGGAGAAACCACCCGCGTGAGATCCTTACGACCCATAAGGGAGCAGCACACTTAGGGATCCCCATGATTCCTAAGGAGAAAATACACTTGCGAGATCCTCACGACTCGTAAGGAGACCTCTCTTATGGGACCCTCACGGCTCATAAGATTTGAAAGTCTTAAGTTACAGAGACCTAAACCTGTGCTTAAGCAAACCCCGCCACAACTTTCGATATTGCCCTACAAGTGGCTCAATACTGACCCTTGTATACAATCCACGGGCGCGAATAAATATTTCCCGAACCAAGTCTCATCCGTGACTGGGAATATGTTCGCATGGTAAACAACCCTTGTAAATCCTCTCGATTTATGAGGAGAAAACCTTCCTGTAGGATCCTTACGACTTACAGAGGAAACGAACACTTAGGAATCCTCACGAGTCCTAAGGAGAAAATACACCTACAAGATCCTCACGACTTGTAGGGAGAAATAACTTCGTGAAACCCTTACGGCTCATGAAGTCAAAAGCCTTAGCCGACAGGACCCTAACCCTGGTCGCTAAGCTATCTTTGTTCGACATCGACAGAGGCAAATGATGATTCGCTCCTGGTAATATCCCAGTTGTAGCGGTGCTGATGCCGAAATCGGTTTACAGCGAAAAGCCAATAGGCCGCACACGCATACGAAATAACCGAAATGATAGGGCAACTTGCAATAAAAAGCAGCAAGTAAAAATGTATGCATGCAAAATAGCCGAAATGATTGGGCAACTCGCAATAAAAAGCAGCGAGTAAAAATAAAATAAATAGCCGAAATGATTGGGCACCGCAAAAAATAGCCGAAATGATTGGGCAATCGCGACCTTCGCGATATAAAAGCTGAAATGATAGAGCATCGCGGAGATAAAACAAAAAAAATGATGATAAAACTTTGGCCCTATAGTTAAGATCGCATCGATCCCTGTATACAATCCAAGGGCGTAAACAAAGAGGGAACCATACTTTCCCAACAGGCTCCGCCAGAAGACGAAGCCAAATCTCGACGGTTCAGTCCAACTCTGAAGAAACCAGTGTCTTCAGCAGATACCTCGACTCACGGATACAAACACTCCTTGACGAGAGCCTCCTGATCCGCGTCGACTCGCAGAGCCACCAGTGCCTCCGTGGGAAATTCTCGACTCGTTTCAAACCCCAAGGAAACAAATAATCCTTGGCGCTTGGGAAACAAATAATCCTTAGCAAATTCCTCGACTCACGGATACAAACACTCCTTGACGAGAGCCTCCTGATCCGCGTCGACTCGCAGAGCCACCAGTGCCTCCGTGGGAAAATCTCGACTCGTTTCAAACCCCAAGGAAACAAATAATCCTTGGCGCTTGGGAAACAAATAATCCCTAGCAAATTCCTCGACTCACGGATACAAACACTCCTTGACGAGAGCCTCCTGATCCGCGTCGACTCGCAGAGCCACCAGTGCCTCCGTGGGAAATTCTCGACTCGTTTCAAACCCCAAGGAAACAAATAATCCTTGGTGCTTGGGAAACAAATAATCCCTAGCAAATTCCTCGACTCACGGATACAAACACTCCTTGACAAGAGCCTCCTGATCCGCGTCGACTCGCAGAGCCACCAGCGCTTCCGTGGGAAATCCTCGACTCGTTTCAAACCACAAGGAAACAAATAATCCTTGGCGCTTGGGAAACAAATAATCCCTAGCAAAACTCCTCGACTCACGGATACAAACACTCCTTGACGAGAGCCTCCTGATCCGCGTTGACTCGTAGAGCCACTCACGGATACAAACACTCCTTGACGAGAGCCTCCTGATCCGCGTCGACTCGCAGAGCCACCAGCGCTTCCGTGGGAAATCCTCGACTCATTTCAAACCGCAAGGAAACAAATAATCCTTGGCGCTTGGGAAACAAATAATCCCTAGCAAAACTCCTCGACTCACGGATACAAACACTCCTTGACGAGAGCCTCCTGATCCGCGTTGACTCGCAGAGCCACCAGCGCCTCCGTGGGAAATCCTCGACTCGTTTCAAACCCCAAGGAAACAAATAATCCTTGGCGCTTGGGAAACAAATAATCCCTAGCAAACTCCTCGACTCACGGATACAAACACTCCGTGACGAGAGCCTCCTGATCCACGTCAACTCGCAGAGCCATCAGTGTCTCCGCGGGAGAATTCTCGATTCGTCTCAACTCGCAAGATGAAGCCTCAGGCAGCAGGGACTAAAAAACTTGCTTTCTGAACAATGGGACCCTGCAAGTCAATCCAAAATGGTCTCTTGCATACTATTCACGGGTCTCACTCTCCAAAGTCGAGTTTCGACAAGGAGGGAAACAACCGCTTATGGGTCCTCTCGACTCGTAAGAGGGAAAAATTCTCTTGTAGGATCCTTATGACTTATAAGAGAAAACCACACTTAGGAATCCTCACGATTCCTAAGGAGAAAAACCCACCTACGAGATCCTCTCGATCCGTAGGGAGAAAAGTCTCTATGAGACCCTCACGGCTCATAGGGTTGAAAAGTCTTAGGCAGCGGATCTGAACCTGCGGCCTAAGCCATCGCTACTTCTTAAGAGGGTCGGGATACTCGCTCTAATCATCCGTCAACCATGGTTATTAAGACAGCCTGCTAACGATAAAAGAAAGAAGAAAATGACAGAAAGAACATCCGATTTGCATTTGACCAAGCGTTCGACACACACTCATTTATACATGGGCAGAGGACTCAGGACGAGAAATAAGACAAGCTGAAATAAAAAAAAGGGGGTTTCCATTCATGTTGCTAAAATTCTTACAATCATAAAAGCAATGAATAAGAAACATTATTCAAATTATTACAACGGTATAACCTCAGATCCGGGGCATGGATTGAGGAATTCAAAAGTAAGGCCATCCAGAGTTCTTCTGGCCTTTCTAATTATTCTTATGCGCAGCCTCTCGCGCTCCTGTGTGTCAAGATCCTCAGCAAGCCCTCCCGGCCTCCTATAAGCAGCAACTATCGTCGTCTGCTGGAAGAGTTGATGTAGGATGTCAATAAGGCCGTCCCGCCGTTTCTTCGAGATCAGCCCCGTCAGGTACACTGAATGCACCTTGTCTTCGGCATCATCCAGCGCGTTGAGCGGTAGGGCCTCGTGAAGACCCGGAAGTGCTCTCCATATTGCTCCCAGCACGACTTTCAAGAGAGCCGAACGACGAGGAAGCAACCAACCACCGCTTGCGTTCAGACGACCCATGACCTCTGCACATTGAGCGTCTGTAAACTCCTGGTTTTGTTGACGACCCTGTGCGCGGATATCGTCATAGGTGATGAACTCGTGCAAACTGTATAGACGCACCGCCATTATGCCTGGAGGAAATACCACAGGAAGATTAGCGATAGAAGAAAAATGATATGCACAGAGGGCTAAACTCCTCGAGAACAAAGCTCTGTTCAGGGATTAAAACCCATGAAAAAAGCTTTGCAGATCTATAAGTTCTTAAGTGTGAAACTCTGTTTATGAAACCCCAACGGGAATCTCTTTAGATCAAAAGATCTATAAGAACAAAGCTCTGTTGGTTAAAATTAATTAAAATCAATTTAATCTAAGAGTCAATTTTACCTAAAGTTTTTCTAAAAACTTTGGAAATGAGAGCAAGGCTCTGGAGTTCTTGAAGGCAAGAGCAAAGCTCTGTTGGTTAAAATTAATTAAAATTAATTTAATCTAAGAATCAATTTTACCTAAAGTTTTTCTAAAAAAAAACTTTAGAAATGAGAGCAAGGCTCTGGAGTTCTTGAAGGCAAGAGCAAAGCTCTGTTGGTTAAAATTAATTAAAATTAATTTAATCTAAGAATCAATTTTACCTAAAGTTTTTCTAAAAAAAACTTTGGAAATGAGAGCAAGGCTCTGGAGTTCTTGAAGGCAGGAGCAAAGCTCTGAAGTTTTTTGAAAATAAAAATCTGAAAGATGATAAACATCTGTGGGGGACCAAAGGTCCTATTTATAGGCATCAAGTGCCTCTTCAACTTCCAAAAGTTGCCACGGCGGTTGGAATTCCGCCACCGTTGCGCTCACGTTTGGGGCCACGTAAGCGCAACGGTGGGGGGCATTTGTTTACCCCGATCGGAGCAAAGCTCGGTTCAAATTCCGAGGCGGCAGATGAAGCAACGCTTCATCTTCCCCCAATCAGAAACAAAGCTTTGCTTTGAAAATTTAAACTTTAATAAATGAAGCAAAGCTTCAGATTCTTTGCGCTGCGCACAACGAGCCACGTGTCTGGTGCAGATACGTCAGCGCAGAGTCCAAGAAGGCGCGCCCAGTTAGAGCAAAGCTCTTTTAAAGGAAGTGCCGCGCTGCGCTCTGCGCTGCGCGACACGTGGCAGCGCAGTTGCGCTGCGCTGTGCGCTGCGCGACACGTGGCAGCGCAAATGCGCTAGCGCAGGAGAAGGGGGTAAGTGCCAAAGGCAATTTATCCATGCAAAATTACATGCACTTGATAATAACAGATTAAAATCATACGATGCACAAGCACAACAGAGAGCTAAAATAAAAAGAACACTTAACAGATAATAAAATACTTAATTAAAATATTTATTTATTATTACATTTAAAAGAGATCACCAAATGTGGGATCGGAAAGACAAGGGTTCGCAAAAAGAAAAAAGAGATTCCCCAGCTCCCTTTCTGCCTTCTCCACCACGTCGAAGCGGCGATCCTCCCGAGAAGAAGATATCCAACGATCGTCGCCACATTCTTTGAAAAAGGTGGCAATGACAACCCGGCGAGCCCGTATCTGGCTCAGCAAATGGAAAGAGCAGTCCCTCAGAGCTTTAGTGATCAAGAGCGCTTCGAAAAAGCTCTCGATCTTACCCTCGGCCACATCAAGCATTGCCGAGGACATCTCCGCCGGAGGAGGGGGAATGTCGGCGAGCACTGAAGTAAGGATCATCCGAAGCCAAATGGAACCCGGGGGAAGAGGAGACCCCACACGAGTCGAAAGCTCATACATTGCAGCATCGCACTGCTCGTCCGAAAAAGAGGAGTCCACTAAGCGCGCAGCGAAACGGGGAACGATGTCCCGGATCGGCACTTCCCACGGTTGTCGGCGGGCGTGAGGACGGTTGCAAGCCATGATCGAAGAAGTTCTCTGAAGATGAGAAAAGAAAAGGCTCAGTCTTGAGTTATATATATAGACCCAAACATAAAAAATTCTGTGCGCAGTGGAATTATCTCCAAGACCCGGGAAATCAAAATTTCGGGGAAATACAAGTTTGACTTGAAAAGAGGAGATGAAAAGATATCTCAGGAGAAGCAACGCTTCCGATCCCCCAATCAGAGCAAAGCTCTATTTTAAGCAAAATTAAAGGAAGCAACGCTTCAGTTGCGCAGGCACTGCGCTGCGCGACACGTGTCAGCACAGATGCGCTAGCGCAGTTGCGCAGGCACTGCGCTGCGCGACACGTGTCAGCGCAGATGCGCTAGCACAATTGCGATGCGCTTTGCGCTGCGCGACACGTGTCAGCGCGGATGCGCTAGCGCAGTTGCGCTGCGCTGTGCGCTGCGCGACACGTGTCGCGTGCTGGGGCATTTGCGCCAAACAGAATAAAGATTTTAAAGAAATCTTTCTGTTCTTGTTAAAACAAGAAGATTTTCTTCTGTAAAACAGAAGCCCTTGGATCAAAGATCCAACGGTGGGGAAAATTCCCCAAATCACTCAGAGAAGGATCTCTTTAACAAATTTAACTAATTTATGGGTACTATAAAAAGGACCCCAAGCCTCAATTCAAAGGCATCAACATTTTTTCTTGAAAAAAGTCAAGAGCTTCAAGCAGAGAAAGAAATCTGAGAAAATTTCAAACAAAAAGGTAAAAACCTTCACGAGAGAAAAGAAATCTCTTTTAATAAATCATCGATCCAAAAACCAGATCAATATTCTTTACATAATAAACAGTGCTTTGCACTTCTTATGAACCACTGGTCCTTTAAAAAACAAGAAAACAACAAAATAAAAAAAATAGTGCTTTGCACTTTTATGAACCTCTGGTTCTTGGAACAAAAAGAAAAACTTATTTTTCTTTGATCTAAATTAGATCAAGAAATCAAATAGTGCTTTGCACTTCCGTTCTTGAATCTAAAAGATTCTTAGTGCTTTGCACTTCCAAACTGTGCTGTTGCGCTCTTGAGAGGGCGCCACGTGTCAGCTACAGAACAACTTGCGCTATGCGCTCTTAAAATAGAGCTTTGCTCTCTGGAATTGGCGCAACTTACCAGAGCGCGCCACGTGTCAGCAGCGCAACACCACAGTGCACTAGCGTAGCGCACTGCGTTGTTGCGCTTGCGCTCACCAGAGCATGACACGTGTCCTCACCACAAGCGCTTGCGCTCAGTGATTGGCGCAAAGCGCCTGATAAATGCAATGCATTTCCTAAAAGGGCCAGGCCCAAATCAGAAGACCTAACAGGCCAAAATAAATTGCAAAGCAATAAAAAGGGGGCAGAGCCCAAGTGAAATTGATGCTCTGCATCTTTTATGGGCAGAGCCCAAACAAAAAAATAGAAGTAATGCAATGCATTATTTAAGTGTGGGCAAAGCCCTAGCACAGGTCTAATAGACTAAAAATAAATAAAATGTTGAACATTTTCAACCGGACTTAGCCCAATTCTGGCCGTAAGTCCTTAAATTAAATTGAATTGAGCACAAATGCTCTCTCAAATCAATTTACCTCCGGTTCGAGGGTACATCTCCGAACTCCTCTGACACTTCTCGTTGTAATCCTTCAACGACGTCAGAGAGGCGACGGGTCCCAGCGACCACACATGAATATGGACTGCGGGGTCCTTAAACTCGTGGACCGAAACGTCCTTAAACTAATGTTGGACCGAAACGTCCTTAAACTAATTTGGACCGAAACGTCCTTAAACTAATATTGGACCGAAACGTCCTTAAACTAACGATGGACCACCACGTCCCTAAACTGGAAAATAGACCACTATGTCCCTAAACTGGAACAATACAGCCTCCAAATGCTCTTTTGCCGGATCTAAACGGTCCCGTTTAAGTTGATCTTAGCCCCAAACACGGCTAATGTATCCTTAAATATTCAAATAGACTATAAAACCCCAAATTGACTTTGGTTCAAGGGTACATCTCTGAACTCCTCTGACATCTGCCGTTGTAATCCTTCAACGACGTTAGAGAGGTGACGAGTCCCGATGGCCAGATATTAAATGGATTATCACGTTAAGTTGATCTTAGTCTCAAACAGGACTATCGTATCCTTAACGAACGTTTAAGTTGATCTTAGTCGCAACGCGACTAATGCATCCTTAAACTAAAAATACCAAACCCAAATCTAAGTAAATGCGGATTTGGGCTAATCCACGTCCTACGGGCGACGGCATTACTTAGTCTCCGTATACAATCCACGGGCAACCACAAACAAAACAAACACACACAACACGAAGTGAAATTCTGGAGAAGGAGAAAGTTGTTACCACGATGCGGTAGCGTAATTAACTGCAGGGGCTTGCGCCTGCAGGGAAGATCGTCCCCACAATCAAAAACCCCTCAAGCGAGGGGGAATCTGACGAAGTCTGCTACATCGGCCGCATCCGTCTAAACCTCCGATATACGGTGCCATAAATCACCTTGGCATCTTCGGAGAGGTGGACGGATAAAACCAAATAGCATCTGCCCTGAATCTCAGCGTCAGGACATCGCGGTCCTGTGCGCCGCCTTTCGGAGGGGAACACACCTGATCATGGAGATGGATGATCTCCAGGGAGATCGAGGTTAAGGAAAGTAAATACAGAGGACAACACGGCGGATCCACTCACAAAGGCCTATTCCCAGTAGAGACTTTTATGGGATGGTTGAGTATGAGATACTTCAACCACTGCTGATTGTTGGGTATGGGATACTACGACAGATGGCCCTGGTGCAAGTGAGAGATTGTTAGTTATATGTATGACCTAGAGGCCATTACTGTACATACGATGTATATTGTAGTGGATGCTTGGACATATACATGGAGGACTTTCTTTCTCGACATGATAGTATGCTATCTGGTTGCTCTTTATCTTAACATGTACACTGATTGTCTCTATATTACATGTTGATAAAGCCTTTAGGATGAGTACTTGACTACCAGGATTATGATGCAGATCATACTAGTGGGGACAGTGTAGTCGCTAAGTACATCCTTCAAATGTTCCTAGTCGTGGGTGTATCGAGACAGGGCATCGATATACCAGAGTAGACTAGCGTATAGCTTCTCGACCCATGTAGATGGGCGATGGATGATCCTATATCCATTGGTGTTTGAAATCAGAGATAGTATATGGGTGCTCAGTGGAGACTGGGTACACTGAACGGACTCGCCGAGAACTCCCAGATGGTATTATACCTCACGGCAGATGGCAGTTCTCTGGTGACACTGGTACAGGTTTGTCTGTAGACCCGAGATCATCATAGAGTCTTGTGTGATTCCCACTGTGCTTTGATTTCCACCTTACCACGTTCAAGAGAACGTGCAAAACGGTGGCTTTTGGGTACAGTCCCGAATCACATGGATGCAATGAAATGAGCGATAGGAGGGGTTTCGTCTCTCCCGGTATTGGGGGTTGATGTTGCGCTGTGCTCGATTGACTATAACAGGAAAGTCCCTGGCCAGGGATGCTTCAGAGATATACTGGTAAGTGTTATCAGTAGTTTCTCAACCCATTATAAGCCTCATATCGGCACGACTTATCGAGTTACTGGGGTCTGACGTTTACCACCCCTAGACGAGATATGCGACATATCAGACGAAGAGACCAGACTGTACGATAGTGTTACTGATTGGATTCGCAGGGGTATGAGCAGGCTTGCTTGTTGATCTTCTGATCTCTCAATACCCGGGTAGCCGTTACATTTGGTAAACTGCTTGCGGCTTGTGGGTGTTTGATATGATCATCACCTACTGTCGGCGTATTGACGAGTCTTTAGAGTCCTACACAGAGCTTTCCTGGCTCAAGCGAATCGGAGTAAGAGCACATATGTGATGTATGCGGGACCGAGATTAATACGATATGTGATACCGTATTCTATTCTCACGTCATGTGACATCGGTCGGTTATATATGATATAGCCGGGTTATCGGATCAAGTGTTGATTCGATATGTTGTTACATTTATATTAGTCGGTTATTTGTAACATAGCCGGATTATTAAATCAAAAGTTGATTTAATAATTTAATGTATAATTATATATGTGATATATTATATTACATTAACTAATATAAGCTCACTTAAATGATTCTTTTTCTCGCTTTGTGCATTAGTATATATTTGATATATATTTGTGTACATAATTTTGTGTCATGCTTGATGATACATGGACATGGGTGTGTGTGTGACTTACACCATGCTTGGGTTGATCTAGGGTTTTATTTATTTAAAGTTATTCAAAAATGTGTTGGATTTTGTCATGGCAAGAAGCTTTGAGAAGCTTATGGTTGCATTGACTTAGTCTTCCATTTTTGTTTAGCTTAAGATATTTACAAACCCAACCATCATAGCTAGCCATGGTTAACTCTCTACAAGGGTTAAGGGATGTCATATACTCACCATGGTTTATTTTCTAACCTCATAATTTTTCTTTCATTCACTTGATAATTATCATGAGAGTTATCTTCTTCTTCTTCCTAAAAAGCTTTCTAGCTTCAATGGAGATGTGAGAAAATGAGTGAGAATATGAAATCTAAAGTGAACAAAATTCCTACTTCATCATTCTCTACTACTTGCCATTTAGTATAGGGTATTTGCTTCACTAATTTCACAATTAGTGAAGAGATAGCTTGGGTTAGTGTCTCCTCGACGTAGATCATTTTCAGCCTCGAAGACTTCGAAGCAAGCTTGTTCTATTCTTCTTATGGAGCCTCTCTAGATCCCGGAGTTCATGATCGCAGCGAAGAGATGACTACACGGAGCTAATGAAGTGAAGGACGGATCTACAAAGGTTGTATTCCTTGTTCTCTTTTAATTGCAAAGTGTTTGCATTTATATTCCGTCGATTTCTAGTATACGATTCTAGGGTTAGGGTTAGCTAGAACGGCAAAAATTTTAATATGGCATGAGAGATGCCTCCCGAAACCTTGTTGCCGTCTTTGCAACCCTGCAGTGGTATCAGAGCCATGCTAAAAATTTATACGGATTTTGTTAAGATTACGAAACCGAAATACTCCGAAACTTGAAACGCCAAAATGAGGTTTCTATCGATTTTAAATAATTGTCAAAAAAATTTAAAACAAGTATAGAGTGATGTATGAGATATATCAAGAACACCATGAAAATTTCAGGAAAATCTAAGAAATTTTGGCCGGCCACTACCCCTCCATATCGGCCAAATCCGAGCATTCTCCCCTGAAATTTTTTGTGTGTTCCAGTGACTTAGTTTTGATGTTTCAGGTGTTGTTTGTTTTTGCTAATTTTGCATGTGATGTTATCTTACACTATAAGCAATTCGGAGTGTTTCGTATTCATAGTTTTAACAATGTTTCGGGTTATTCACATATTGTCTAGGCGAAATTAAAAAGTTCGATCGAATGTCAAAACCCCATTTTTCCAAGTTTAACGTATTCGAAAAAACATAAAAGTAATCCTAGGAACCCTCTAGAAGAATGAAACCCTAACTCGACTTTTTGGATCGCGGAACTGCGGTCAAACCCTAAGGTTTGCCGTAGTTCCATAGCGACATGAGTGAGGTTTGGGTTTGCCCTTCTACGGCTGGTGCATAGATACTGTGGCATATTCTGGGTATTATTAAAACTGTGCTCAAGTGTTGAGCTGTCGGGAAATTGTGGGACTCTGATGAATCGATCGAAAAATTTAACGTCGTCCGGATATTATGTGATGGGATACAATATTTGGAATCCACAAATGTAGTTATGAGATAACCAATTTGAATGTTATAAATCTAGCAATTTTATCTCATTTGATCGGTTGCCACGGGATTTTGATGTGATCAAAAATCCGTTGCAATCACGTAGTGTACGCAGATACTCGTCGGGTAACATTATTAGATAGCCACGCCCCATAGCCCCGACCAAGTGATTGTAGGAGAACCCCGTCGCCAAAAGCATCCGTTCGAGTGCTCGCGGCAGCTGTGTTCCGCCTTAGTGCACTTCGTCAACGGTATCGGGGGTGCGGCCGTCTACTAAAGTTTCCGATGAGCATTCGATCTGGATGTCGGAAGTCTTGTTGAATTGCCCGACTTGATATTGAAAAGTGTTTTCGAGATCGAGACTAAAATGCAGGGTTTATAATTGTTAGGCAAGCGATGTCTAAGGAATTCATTTGGTTAGGCATGAAATCCAAAATATGTGATACGTTGGGTTTATGATGTCTAAGATGGTTGCGGATTCCAACTGTTGTAGTTTTTCACTTTCTTTTCTGCGACCGTAAGTGTAATATGTGGTGTATCGCTGGTTTCGGTGCTATATGTCAACGACAATTGGGATACGCATATTTACTTACGTTGATGACATGCGATGCTATTTGTTGCTGTGATATGTTATATTGGATCGTCGTGATTTGAATAGCCGAGGGTTTTATGTGAGATGAGAGTTTTTCATTTTCATTCATGTAAAATTCATTGTATGTAATATTCTTTTATTGGGGCACTTCCGGGTTGAGAATGATGTCACCACTGTATATTATTTACTTTTCCACATTAGGATAGACCCAAGGAGGGGAGCACAAGTAACCGGGTTCTAGAGTCCAGTGGGAGACCATCTCGAGGAGTCGAGACCGGGTCTCCTAACTCTAGAATTGGTAGGGTTGCTTGCAGCTCTCGTAGGGGTCTAGGGGTGTGGGATTGGCTATTCATCACGACCGTGGAATCCGTGTTTTATACAGGCTTAATTTAAAACACGGAAATCCTAGTATATCCAATATTTCATATGTTTTATTCTGCTGCGATATTCTGTGATGTGATCATGGATTATATTCTGAGACGAATGCTTATATTATATATATATGATATATATTATATATTGTTGCTTTCGTTTCATATGTGATGCTTGCGAAGCATAATAAATGTGACTTCATTAATAAGATTAATGAAATAAAAGAAACCTAAAAGATGTTGTAGAAACTTGTTTTAAAAACGGGTAGCTCTAGTACTTGCTTTGCATAGCGGTATTCCTTATAGAATATCCAGCACCTTATTCGATAAGGAAAGAGCCGAGATCCCTTCACCGGGAGTGACCTCTTTAGCAAAACTAGTAAAAACCTCAAAAACACTCCTTTTAAAATTCACTCTATTCTACAACGATATCAAGTCCATTCTTAAAAACCTATCGTAGCCCTTTGTCATTTCAGATAAGTACTTCATAATATTCGTGCTACGTTTATTGGCTTTCATCAAGGCGTAGTGTGCGGTAGCTATTTATGCTTATCTGCAATAAGCATATGATGCAATTGAGTTAGGGTAGTCGTGCGACTTTGTTGGCTTTCGTCAAGAGTCGTGCGGGTGGGTTTAATTTAATCAGGAAATGTATGGGTTGAACTTGACTAGCAGCCTATGGTTTGTTGGCTTTCGTCAAGGTCATAGGATGCTAGGGGTAAAATATTATCGGGAATTTCAAGTGTTGAAATTTGTAATGAGATTGCATACATACTATGAGATAGTTGGATCCTGATACCCACTGCGAGTAAGAGTTACTCCTGGGAGAGTTTTACACATTACAATTAGCCGATCAAGTAGGTGTCTAGAAAGGTGTTAACAGGGTTACGCCCCTGGAAAAACGAGGTTTATTTTAATTAGGTCCGTGCGAAAGCACGGGGAACCTCTCTCAAAGTACCGACACTGGCCTGGCTGAAAGATTGGTGAACTTGTAAGCTGTAATTAATCCCGGCTAGTCTTTCCTTTTAGGGTTTGAAGGTAGATTTGACTAAAACAGTGGGAGCCATCCTGATTAGATAAAATAATAACCAATCTAATCTTGTAAGAGCATACGCTGAGTGTTTTCTTCTCTCTCTCTCTAGGTAGCGACCATGTTACGCCTTAATCAAGATAATAATAAGGATGTATTGACCGAACCCGCTTGTTATACTGAGCTGGGGAACGTTGGTCCCGCTCCAACTTATAATTGTTATAAGACCGAGCAGGAAATAGGGGATTACCAGGATTCCCGTGCCGCCCAAACGAAGAAAGTGCATGCTGATGCATCTTCTTCGGGTGTGTTCATTATCGAGAACTGTCACTCAGTATCCTCTACGTCCTGGGTATGAGATACCGGATCAGGATCCCATATATGTAATCTGTTACATGGGCTATTGATAGGTAGAGAACTGGGAATGGGTGATAAGTTTCAAGAGTTGGAAATGGTGCAAGTGTTGCAGCCAAGTTGTTGGCAGTTATCACCCTGTATTACCAGAATACATTGATTCTGAACAAATGTTATTAGATACCGAACCTGATATACAACATCATATCAGTATCTTTATTTAGTAAAGAAGGATATAATTTTGTATTGTTGGATAATGTTTTGAACATTTCCTATATCAAGATTTGATCGGTTCAGGCACGTTATCTAAAAGCATATACGTTCTAAATCAAACCACAGTTCTTAACGTATAAAACACACACAAGAGGAAGAGTTCAGAAATGGACGAATCCTTCTTGAGGCATTGTAGACTAGGTCATATCAATGCGACCCGACTAGCAAAGTTACATAAAGATGCATATTTAAATCATTTTGAATTTACATCTTGTGAAATTTGTCAGTCATGTCACAAAGATAAGATAACCATAGCTCCGTTTATTAGAAATAGAGAAAGAGTTGGTGAACTCTTAAGATTGATACATGATGATGTATGTAGGTCTCCTGTCTACACATGCCAAGACAAATTCTTTGTACTTCATTACATTCACTAATGATTTCTCAAGATTCGGACATATGTTCCTGTTGAAACACAAGTCTAAAGCTTTTGAGAAATTCAAAAAATATAAGTTAGAAGTAGAGAACCAAAAAAATGGGTATAAGTATTATTTCCTATGATGTGATCAGGGAGGAGAATACTTGAGCACGGAATTCCTGGACTATTCTAAAGGAAAATGAGATTCTCTCTCAGCATTACTCCTCCGTATACACCACAACACGTTGGTATATCGGGCGGAGCAATCGCACCCTATGTGATATGGTGTGCTCTATGATGAGTGCTACTGAGATGCCTATTTCCTTTTGGGGGTTATGCACTTATGAAATTGCATACCTATTGAATAAGGTTTCAACCAAATCAGATGCCTACCACTACATATGTGATATGGTATGGGAAGAGCCCATCTCTTAAGGATGTTAAGATTTGGGGTTGTCCGGCCTATGTCAAAAGCAAAATCCGGACAAGCTCGAGGCAAGGTCAGTTCTGTGGAAGTTTGTTGGATATCCCAAGCATTCACAAAGGAATATCTTCTACCACACTGAGGAGAAAAAGGTGTTTTTTTTCTCAGCATGCCACCTTTGGAAAAGGAATTTCTTATGAAGGAATTAGTGGTCATGAGGTAGAACTGGAAGGAGTTCCAGCTATACAAACTACAGCTGATGATTTGGTAGAACCGGAGAATTCAATAGCTTCTAACGAACCTCAGCCTCTCCGCCGATCTGGTAGGGTTCCTCACCCACCTGAGAGATACTTCGGTTTTGTCTATGACAGTGGGAGTGAGGATTGCATCATGAGATAATGACCCAACTAGTTTCGAGCAGGCCATCAAGAGTGGGGACTCTGTGAGAATGGCTGGATGCTATGCGATCTAAGATGGAATTTATGTACACCAACAAAGTATAGACTTTGGTTGCCTTATCTGAAGGGTTAAATCCCCATCAAGAGCAAGTATATCTTAAGAAGATTACTTGGTGTACATGGAAAAGTTGAGACATTCAAAGCTAAGGCTTGTTTCAAAAGGTTTTCGTCATCGACCAGGTGTGGATAATGATGAAACCTTTTCTAGTCCCTATGCTTAAGTCCATCAGGATCCTACTTGCCATTGCTATATATCATGACTACGATATCTGGCGGTTGGGTGTCATGACTGCATTTCTAAATAGTGATTTAGAAGAGAGCGTCTATAAGTACACAGCCAGAGGGCTTCGTAGACAGTGGGAGCAGCGGAAACGTGTGCAAGTTGCTTTATGGGATAAAATAGATATCGCGGAGTCTGAACATCTGTTATGATGTGGTAGTCAAAGCGTTTGACTTCATCAAAATGGTAGATGAACCTTGTATATACAAAAGGTAGTAGAGAGTATGGTGGTGATCCTCGTATTGTACATGGATGACATACTCTTGATAGGAAAGGAGTTTCCTATGCTACACTCGGTCAATCTCCTCTTATCACAAGGATTCTCCATATAGGATCAAGATGATACCTCCTAAATCCTGGTTTTTGGATCTATGAGATAGATCTAAGTAGATGTTAGGATTCTCACTAGGTGTAGTGAGATGGTATCAATCGATCCTGGGGAAAATCACTGGATACCTTTCAGGGTGGTAAGGATGACTGAATGTCAGTCACAGGCATTGTCTTTACCCTCAGTGGAGGGACGGTATGTTGGAAGAGTTCCAAGATAGATGCCGTGACAAACTAGATGATAAAGGTTGGATACATCGCTACCAAGGATGCTACCAAAGAGGCAGTCTGGGTGTATATTAGTTCATGAGATGAACTTCGTTCCTATTATTGTGTGACAATGGAGTTATGGTTTTGGCCTAGGAACCCCTGTCCCATGAGTGATCCAGACATATTCTTAGGCAGTATCACCTGATCATGGAGATGGATGATCTCCAGGGAGATCGAGGTTAAAGAAAGTAGATACAGAGGACAACACGGCGGATCCACTCACAAAGGCCTATTCCCAGTAGAGACTTTTATGGGATGGTTGAGTATGAGATACTTCAACCACTGCTGATTGTTGGGTATGGGATACTACGACAGATGGCTCTAGTGCAAGTGGGAGATTGTTAGTTATATGTATACCCTAGAGGCCATTACTGTACATATGATGTATATTGTAGTGGATGCTTGGACATATACATGGAGGACTTTCTTGCTCGACATGATAATATGCTATCTGGTTGCTCTTTATCTTAAAATATACACTGATTGTCTCTATGTTACATGTTGATAAAGCCTTTAGGATGAGTACTTGACTACCAGGATTATGATGCAGATCATACTAGTGGGGACAGTGTAGTCGCTAAGTACATCCTTCAAATGTTCCTAGTCGTGGGTGTATCGAGACAGGGCATCGATATACCAGAGTAGACTAGCGTATAGCTTCTCGACCCATGTAGATGGGCAATGAATGATCCTATATCCATTAGTGTTTGAATCAGAGACAGTATACGGGTGCTCAGTGGAGACTAGGTATAATGAACGGACTCGCCGAGAAATCCCAGATGGTATTATACCCCACGTCAGATGGCAGTTCTCTGGTGACACTGGTACAGGTTAGTCTGTAGACCCGAGATCATCATAGAGTCTTGTGTGATTCCCACTGTGCTTTGATTTCTACCTTACCACGTTCAAGAGAACATGCAAAATGGTGGTTTTTGGGTACAGTCCCGAATCACATGGATGCAATGAAATGAGCAATAGGAGGGGTTTCGTCTCTCCCGGTATTGGGGGTTGATGTTGCGCTGTGCTCGATTGGCTATAACAGGAAAGTCCCTGGCCAGGGCTGCTTCAGAGATATACTGGTAAGTGTTATCAGTAGTTTCTTAACCAGCTATGAGCCTCATATCAGCATGACTTATCGAGTTACTGGGGTCTGACGTTTACCACCCCTAGACAAGATATGCGACATATCAGACGAAGAGACTAGACTGTACGGTAGTGTTACTGATTGGATTTGCAGGAGTATGAGCAGGCTTTCTTGTTGATCTTCTGATCACTCAATACCCGGGTAGCCGTTACGTTTGGCAGACCGCTTGTGGCTTGTGGGTGTTTGATATGATCATCATCTACTGCCGGCGTATTGACGAGTCTTTAGAGTCCTACACAGAGGTTTCCTGGCTCAAGTGAAATGGAATAGGAGCACATATATGATATGTGCGGGACCGAGATTAATACAATATGTGATACCGTATTCTATTCTCGCATCATGTGACATCGGTCGGTTATATGTGATATAGCCGGGTTATCGGATCAAGTGTTGATTCGATAAGTTGTTGCATTTATATTAGTTGGTTATTTGTAACAGAGCCGGATTATTAAATCAAAAGTTGATTTAATAATTTATTGTATCATTATATTTGTGATATATTACATTACATTAACTAATATAAGAACACTTAAATGATTCTTTTTCTCACTTTGTGCATAAGTATATAAGTCGTTATCTCCGCTCTCTTAAATAATATAAGCAACTTACCACATAATCCTCAGATTCTTCTGACGAGTCATCTCCGTCATTATTGTCGTTATCTCCGCTCTCAAGGATATTATTGAGAAATTCTTGGAGTGTGACCGGGGTTCGCACCTTTTGGTTGTATTCCTCCAGTGCGTCAATATGTTTTTGCAGGTCCGTGCTCTTGTCATCAGGCTGCACGGGCTTTTTGGTCTTTTTCTTCTTCTTTGAAGATTTTAACGGCTGGGCATGGGCGTTTTGACTATTGCTACCAATTCTTGGCGTCGGGCGCGGCTTCAGCATTCCCTCAATGACTTCGGGCTCCAGCGGACTTTTCCACCTGATCGCCAGGCATGTTTGCAGATCCTTTAGCATTCTTTTTGTTTTGGCTGAAAGAGCAACCTCCCATGGAGCTTCTTCTATAAAAGAGCATGACGCTCCCGGCGTGTCCACCTTTTTAAGAGCGTGCGGCTGGAGCGGGATTACCCTCCAGTTTTCAGACAACGCGAATTTGCCTTGCTGGTACTGGTCCTCAATCCAGTTTTTGAAGACGAAGCAATCTTCGATTAGATGGCCCTTTGTTCAATGGTAGGGGCAATAGTTGGGATTGTTGACGTCACCGGGCTGCAGTGGGCATTTTGGATCCAGCAAAGTGATGAGCCTGTTGCGCACTGCCTGCTCGAACAGTCTCCTCGTTTTATCCCGGGGAAATGAATAAGGGCGCTTTATCTTCTCGTTAAAGAATCACTGTTTATCGTCTTGGCGATCAGTTGGTTTTGGACCACTCAGCTGCTGCTAAGCATTGGCGACGAAGGTCGCTTTCCCTTTTCCCTTTTCGTTTTGAGGCTCCATCTTCAAAGAAAACGGTCTATGACCCATCTGATCCATTTGGGCCAGCTTGTCAATCAAGGCCTGGAAGGTATTCGGCTTGAAAAACATCATGAACTGGGATATAGCCGCCTGCGGATCAAGAGTTCCCACGAACATGCCTACCGCAGGAGCTTCTTCGATGTGTTGTTCGCATTTCGACCATAGGTTCCACCACCGTATCGCGTACTGAACCCATGTTTCGTCTGGCTTCACCCTGGCATTAATCAACGCCGTGATTGGGGTGCGCTCGCTAGCGCTTGCGAATCTCTGTGTAAACAGTAGCTCCATTTCTGCAAATGTCTTAACGGGGTCATTCGGGAGCTCAGGGTACCGTTCAAATGCTGTCTCCGACAAGCTGCCAACAAACTGGCGAAGTAGCAATTTGTCGTCACCTCCAGTATTGCCACACAGAGCCCTGAATTGAGCCACGTGTTGGTGTGGATTCCCCGTCCCCTTATATACCTGGAATTTAGGGATCGTATATCCCGGCGGGTACTTTATTTGGTCGTACCAACCCGGATAGGGTCGTCCAGTCTTGACGATTTGGTCAGCCGCTTCGCTCGCCTGATGAGCTCATATCTGTTGAGCGATATAGTCATCCAGGACGGCTTTGGAGATGGCCTCTTCCTTGGCTGCTGATAGAACCGGAAGAGGGTTCGATGTCTCTCCTCTATCGTCTTCACGGATAATCGGAGGGTCTTCAGCTGGAGGATCCGGCCGTATCATCATCCCGACCATATCTTGGAATAAAAGCGCCATTCGTTTTATTTTGGCCTCTTGTTCCGCGGCCTCTCTGTCTTTCTTCTAGAGGATTCTGTGGAGGAACTCAGCATCGGTTTCTTGTTCCTGACGCTGCTCCGACGACGTCTCCGGGCTTGCTTTTGGCCTGGTGAATGCAGCCATAGTTGTCAGCATTTCCTGGAGCTTTTGTTGTTATTGCTCCTGAGCCTTTGTCACTGATCGTGTGAGCGGTCGATGACCCGTAGAAGCACGGTATTCCACATTTCCAAAAGCCATATAAACAGTATGCACTACCATGCCCCCAGACTTGGGGCGTTTGGATTCAATGTCCTTGCGATTCGTCATAGACGCAGGGATCTTCTCCGGTCTTCTCCTTTTGTGGATGGTTGAAGTTGAGGGAGCTGTTGATATAGGCACCTGTGTAGACGACACCTTTCGTGGCGTGGCGGAGGGATGGTCTCCCTTTTGCTGAATCTTTATTTTCTTGGATCGACGGGAGTAGTCTTTGTTGATTACTGAATCTTGGACCCTTCGCCAGACCCTGTGAATTTTGGAGGACAGCTGCTGAGGGGGGCTGCTCTAGCTTTGCCTTTGTGGCGCTCTCCATAGGTAGAGGAGATCTTTTCAATAAAGCAGTTGGAGAGTTTTTGTGCACCCTCCTAAGTGGTTCAAAATTGTTCCCAGTTGGAACAGCAGCATCGACTTCCACCGTTAGAGCCGGTGAGGTCAGTCCAGAAGGGGAATTGCCCCCAGCTTTCCTCACCCGGCGCCAATGACAACATCGAGCATGCCTTGCAGACCGTATTGGCTCAGCTATGTGGGTGGCTTCATCATACCCCCTGTCCCGGTGAAGGGTTGCCGTTGGTGCCAGCCTATTGAAAACTGGCGTCCGTTGAGTGGGGATGGTTAACTTGTCGAGGGCAGACTTCCGAGAAGGGGAAGAAGCCTTGGTGACTTCGCCTAAAGCGGGAGTTGGAGCGGAGAGTCTAGCGAAGATTGATTCCTTAGCGGGAGAAGCCTCTCTGATGATTTCGTTTGTTGGAAAAGGGATGCTATCCATTTCGGGATAACCCCCTCAGGTATCGCGGGCTTCTTCACGGGCCCACCTGAGCTTTGGCCCAGTCTATTGAAAACCAAGGTGCTGGATTTCAACGACCCATTGAGAGGGGCCGCAGTAGTTGCAAGCTGTTCAAAGACCGACTTCTTCGGAGCTTTTTGCAAAGGCAGTAGGGCGTTGAAGCTCAATGGTGGGAGCATGGTCCCAAAGAACAGCCCAGTGGTGGCTTGCGTCACCTATTCCACTGGCATCGTGAAAACGGAGGCCGCTTGAGGCCCATAGGTCACTCCTCCAGCGAGGACGGAATAGGAGTTGTTGCAGTTGGTGAAGTTGAAAGCCATTGATCTTCTGTTTTCTACACGGAGCAAGACACCAAATCTTAGTACCTCGAATCCAGAGATAACCATAGCAATCCGCGATTCATTCGCGAAACACGACACACGAAGTGTGGAGTGGAAAGAGAAAAAGGTCCCACCGGGCATGCCAGAATCTGTTCTCTACCGAAAATCGGGAGACGAAACCGCGTAGGTTCGTCTTGCCTGAATTTGGGGGCAGATGCTATTTGGTTTTATCCGTCCACCTCTCCGAAGATACCAAGTTGATTTATGACACCATGTATTAAAAGTTTAGATGAATGCGGCCGATATAGCAGACTTCGTTAGATTCCCCTTCATTGTGAAGGGTTTTTGATTGTGGGGACGCTCTTCCCTGCAGGCGCAAGCCCCTGCAGTTAATTACGCTACCGCATCGCGGTAACCACTTTCTCCTTCTCCAGATGGTCACTTTGTGTTGTGTGTGTTTGTTTTGTTTTTCGTTGCCCGTGGATTATATACGGAGACTAATTTATGTTGTCGCCCGTAGGGCATGGATTAGTCCAGATCCGTATTTTCTTAGATTTGGGTTTGGGTTGGTTTAAGGGTCGTTAATCTCATTTGAGACTAAGATCAACTTAAACATTTATTAAGAATACGTTAGTCTAATTTTAGACTAAGATCTACTTAACAGGATCATTTAGATCCAACAAAAGAGCATTTTGGGCTCTATTGTTTTAGTTTAGGGACATTGCGGTCCATTGGGTTTAAGGACATCATAGTCCGTGACGGTTTAAAGACGTCATGGTCTGTAAAGTTTAAAGACATCATACTCTATGAGTTTAAGGACCTCACAGTCCATAAAGTTTAAGGACATCATAGTTCATGAGTTTAAGGACCCTACAGTCCGGTTTAAAGACATCATAGTCTATGAGTTTAAAGACCTCACAGTCCATACTTTTCTCCATCTGGTTCTGTTAGCTAGGCTAGTTAAGCTAGTAAGTTTAGGGCAAGCGGACAGTTCCAAGGAAAGAAGGAAGTTTAAGGATATCATAGTCCAGTTTAAAGACGTCATAGTCTGTGTGGTTTTGGTTCAACCGTTTGGGGATGCACCAAAAGTTATTGGTTATTGGGACCCTCCATCTCTCTGAAAACGTTGAGGAATTATAACGACATATATCAGAGGTATGAAGAGATGTACCCTTGAACCAATGTTGGTTGGGAGATTTGTAGTCGAGTTTGGGACTAAGATCGGTTAAAAAGATTTATGAGTATATGGGCTCAATTAATCTACATTAGGAATCTGTGACCAACTTGGGCTCGGCCCACTCAGTTAAAATGTTAGACATTTAATTAGGCTCAGCCCTTTTTCATTTAATAATGCTGAGCATTGGTTTGGGTTCTGACAACCTTTTTGTCTTTTATTGAGTGTCGAACCCCCATTATGGACCTGAGGCTTTATTTAAAGAACAGTTTATATTCCCTCAGCGCCCACGTTAGGAGCACGTAGTGCGCTTGGCGCCGAGCGCCAGACTTAGAGTGCTAAGGCGCTTCCTGTGAGATAGCGCACACGTGAGGAGCACGTGACGCGCTTGGCGCTGAGCGCCAGTCAATGAGTGCGGAGTGCTCTTTATAAAATAGCGTCCACGTGAGGAGCACATGGTGCGCTTGGCGCTGAGCGCCAACCTTGAAGTGCTGAGCGCTTCTTTTAAAATAGCGCTTGGAGCGCTGGGCGCTGAGCACCAGACTTAGAGCGTTGTGGCGCTTCTTTAAATTGGAGCGCTAGGAGCGCTGCGGCACTGTGCGCCAGTCTTGGAGCGCTAAGACGCTTCTTTAAATTGGAGCGTTGCGGCGCTGTGCGCCAGTCTTGGAGCGCTAAGGCGCTTCTTTTTTAATTGGAGCACTAATGCTCTTTTTAGACAGCTTTGATCTGTTCTGCGCTCTAAGAATTAAATTCTCATTTATAAGAGACTTTGTCTCGTAGCTCTAAGAACAAAGTTCTTATTTTATACGAGATGTTACAATCTCTAATTTTTTTTGTGAAAGACTTTGTCTTTATGGATCTGTGATCTGAAAAGAATTGAATTCTTCTCCCCCTTTTTTTATCATGAAATGCTATGATCTCTTTTGTGAAAGACCTATGTCTTATAAATCTATGATCTAGAAAAAGAACTAGGTTCTTCTTCTTTGACGAGATGCTTTGATCTCTCTGTTTTATTTATCTTGAAAAAATTCTTCTTCCGAGAGCTTGCTCTTCTCTTTGAAATTTCTCAAAATTTGTGGGGGGTTCCTCCGTGCAAGACTTGAAGTCTTCGGTCCTTTTTATAGGGGAGACTGATTTGTTGAATCAGTTAAGGAAATCTTTCCTCTGATTGATTTGGGGATGTTTCCCACCGTTGGATCTTTGATCCAAGGGCTTCTGTTTTACAGAAGGCAATCTTCTTGTTTTTAACAAGATTGGGAAAATATTTTCCCATACAGAATTTATTCTGTATCTTTGTGATTTTTAATCACCATTGGATATTCGATCCAACAGTGGTCTAATTTTCAGAGGTAATTTGATGTTTCTTAGTCATCTTTGTTGTATCTTTGATCCAAGGGTGGGGAACATTTAGTTCCAGCGCTAGCGCTCTCGTGCTTTGCACGTAAGCGCTGCATCAGGGTCTTTGACTCTTGGTGCTAGCGCGCTTAGCACTAGCGCTCTCGTGCTTTGCACGTGAGCGCTGCATCAGAGTCTTTGACTCTTAGAGCTGGCGCTGCTAGCGCGAGCGCTCTCGTGCTTTGCACGTGAGCGCTGCATCAGAGTCTTTGACATTCAGCGCTGGCGCTTTTATGAAGCGCTGCTTCATTTCAAATTTCAAAATTTGAACAGAGCTTTGCTCTGATTGGTGGAAACAAATGCCCCCCCCCCCCCGTTGCGCTCACGTGGCTTACACGTGAGTGCAGCGGTGGCAGCATCTCCGCCATTGGATCAACTTAGAAGTTGAAACGGCTCTCAGTGCCTATAAATAGGGTCTTTGGCCCTTGAGATGACCTCTGTTCATTTTCTTTCCTATTTTTCTGAGAATTAATTCTCTTTCAGAGTATAGCTCTTTGTCTTAAAAACTGTCTTAGAGACAGAACCCTATCGAAAATTTTAGGTAAAGATTAAATCTTTGAAGGAATTAGTTCATAATCTAGAGTTTCACCCATTAACAGAGCCTTACTCTTTTCAGATCATAGATCTAAAGAAATTTTTTAAGGGTTTTCTTAACAGAGCTTTGCTCTCTTGAAATCATAGATCTAAAGAGATCTTCCTTAGGGTCTCTTAACCTATTAAAGAAGAACTCTTAGAGTTCATCTTGCAGATCTTAAAGATCTCAGAATTTTTAACTCAGTAAAGCTTTGCTTTTAGGGGTTTTTTGATGGATTATTCCATCTTCTTCGCAGAGCATTGCACCATAAACGACCTCGTTTCTACGACAGTTACAACTTCCCTCGGATTATGCGCCTAGTTGACGCGTCCGTTTTAAATCCGTCACAGCGGGAGGCTAGGGGTTTGCTCCTTCGTCCACGTGCAGTTGGAGATGGCATGACCTTTGTCAATAAGGTTTTAACTATCGGCAAAGAGTCCACTAAGACGGTGCAGCCGCTGCGGGACACCTTCAAAGACGGGGCTTCTACATTGAAGGCCCAGGAGATTTTGCACCTGTACTCAATCAGGCCGGGCTTTTTAGTGTTTAGGCAGAATGATTCGGCGCTGTTTATGAGGTACAACCCATACCGTTTCGCCCAGCAATCAAGCTATAATCAGGGTGTCCCGCTCGATTCCTTCCTAGCTGAGCCAGTTGCCACAGAAGAAGGTATTCGCAATGCATTACACCATTTTATGCGATTGAACACTGGCTCCAATTTCTTTATCAGTGAGCCGAGTTGCGTTCCGCGAATCTTGAACGCATATGTGGCGTGGTATCAGCATTCGATGGGTGCCGTTATTAGGGGAAAAAGCAATTATTGCTTGATCGCAAGGGCACCGCTCCCGCTGGTAATCCAGCCGTTCCCTTGAAGCGACGGACTATCGTCCGTCCTCCCTTGAGAGAAGCTGCTGCGGCGGTGGTCCCGCGCGTTATACCTGATATGCCCCTACCCCGCGTGCCTGTAGAAGCGGTAGCTGTGGCATCTCCTGAGTCTGGCGTGGATGCGGAGATCGGGACTCGCCGCCCGAAGTTGCCCGCCAAGCGCAAGCTCTTGTTGCCGGCGGCCGCTCACAGAAGAAGAAGAAGTCGATGTTTTCTGCGGACATTGCATTCGGTCAGGAACCTCATGCCCCTTATAGCGAGGGCCTAAGTGAGTATGGGACCAACGAGAGTTTATTTATGGCGCCGGATGATACCGATCTAGAGGTTGCTATCGCGGTTTCAGAGTAACTAGCTCGCGATGAAGCAGCACTAATCACCATCGTACAATCAGGTATACTTTGGTCATATCTTTCCGTGGCTATTTTAATTATTATATTTTGACCGACGCTTTCTTCTTCAACAGGTATCTCCACCGAAGAGGCTCTCGCAGCTTCCCTCAAGACTTTTGAAGAGAAAGAGAGGTTTCGCGCTTCTTTGGGGCTCGGTATATTTCGGCTCATTGTGCCTTCATTCCCTTTTTCTTCATGGGCAGTCTGACCCTTCTTTTTCATCTTATTGCAGGGACTATCTCGACTTAAGTTATTCCGAGTGCGGTGCCAATCCCGAGCGGTGATGTAGCGACGTTGCCAGAGCCGGCTATTGTCGGGGATCGACTTTCTCCGTTTTCTACGGTGTCGGGGATTGACTTTCTCCATTTTCTACGGTGTCGAGGGTCGAATTTCTCCGTTTTCTACGGTGTCAATGGCTGACTTCAGGTTGTCTGTGAACCGTGGAGTCTTAGAACTAGGGACTCTGCCATGGCTCCGATTTGTAGTGTCGCGTCAGTGTCCTGCTGGCATGAAGAGGAACGCCGTTGCGGGTCTTCTGGGATGCAGATATTTCCGATGAAACCTGACTCTTCCTTTGACAGAGTTTGTTGGGATATGTGGTTCCCTTTTCGTTTATGCCCATGGATTGTATACAAGGGTTAGTATGGACTCGCTTGTAGGGCAAAAGTTTCATTTCATATGTATTTTTTTGTTTTCTTTCTGCGATGCTCTATCATTTCAGCTTTTTATATCGTGAAAGTCGCGATTGCCCAATCATTTCGGCTATTCTTCATGGTGCCCAATCATTTCGGCTATTTTTTCTTTTTTACTCGCTGCTTTTTATTACGAGTTGCCCAATCATTTCGGCTATTTTTGTATGCATATATCTTACTTGCTGATTTTTTTGCAAGTTGCCCCATCATTTTGGCTGTTTCATATGCATTTTTTTCGAGTACGGAACTCAAGATCTGATACCAATATTAGCATCATCATCGCTGCGACTGGAATATTGCCAGGAGCGAATCATCATTTGCCGTGAAAGGACTTGGAACTTGATGCCGATGTAGCCATCAGCATCGCTACAACTGGGACATTGCCAGAAGCGAATCATCATTTGCCTTTGTCGATTTAAACAAAGATGGCTTAGCAAACAGGGTTAGAATCCTGTCGGCTAAGGCTTTTGACTTCATGAGCCGTAAGGGTCTCATAAAGGTGTTTCTTCCTACGAGTCGTGAGGATCTCGTAGGTGCATTTTCTCCTTAGGAATCATGAGCATTCCTAAGTGTGTGTTCTCTTATAAGTCGTAAGGATCTTACAAGAGTGTTTTCTCCTTATAAGTCGTGAGGACTTGCAAGTGTTTGTTCATCAAATGAGGGCATTCCTTGTCGTTGGTGGGACTCGGAAAGGAAATGATTATTTGCGCCCGTGAATTGTATACAAGGGTCAGTATTAAACTGCTTGTAGGGCAGTCTGGGAAAGGTGATGGCTTAAGAACAGGTTCAGATCCCTGTAGCTTAAAGCTTTTGAATCTTATGAGCCGTGAGGGTCTCATAAGAGGGTTCTCCTTACGAGTCGTGAGGATCTCGTAAGTGTAATTTCTTCTTAGGAATCGTGGGGATCCCTAAGCGTGTCGCTCTTGTATGAGTCGTAAGGATCTCACGCAGATAGTTTTCTCCTTACAAGGTCGAGAGGACCTTGCAAGTGTCTTTTAACGAGATTGCGCCCTTTCGGGTTTTCACAAACTCGCCGGTAGCCCTGCTGTTTTTATTCATGGAGCCTTTCAGGTTTTCATCCATGCCCATCTTGCTTATGGACGTTTTTTTTACGAGTCTGCACCATTTCGGGTTTTCACAAACATCACCGGTAGCCTTGCTCTTTTTACTCATGGAGTCCTTTCGGGTTTTCATCCGTGCCCATCTTGCTTATGGACGTACCGTTTTTTTTTTTTTTTTTTTACGAGTCAGCCCAAGGATGCTGCGGGTTTGTAGTAGTTTAAAGACGTTTCGGTCAAGCGTAGTATTTTTTCAAGAACCGACCGTTTATTGGCCTAAAGGGTCTTTCGTCATGCATATTCATGAGCAAGTAAGCCCCATCTTGGTAGACCTTGTCTATGATATACGGGCCCTCATAGTTTGGCTCGAATTTCCCCCGTTTGGCACGATTAGGGATCATAGGTCTTTTTACGACTAGAACGAGTTTTCCTTGGCGGAATGTCCACGGACTCGTTAATCTTTCGCACGAGCGCGTCATCCTTGCTTTGTAAGCCTCCAGGTTTTTCTACGCAATGAGCCGGGTTTCGTCAAGGACGTCGAGCTCCTCCAGCCGAAGATGAGCGTTCTCTTCATCTGTTAGCTCGTAATGAACCGCGACTCATAGAGAGGGTAGCTCTATCTCCAAGGGGAGTACCGCTTCTGCGCCGAAGACCAATGCATACGGCGTTGTATTTGTGGCCGTTTTGAACATAGTTCAATACGCCCAGAGAGCTTCATGCAATCTCTCGTGCCAGACCTTCTTATTTCTGGATACCGTCTTTTTTATGATCTTCGTTAAGGTCTTGTTGAAAGGCTCAGCTAGACTATTAGCTCGGGGATTATAAACCGAAGAGTATCTACAGTCTATGTTATGCTGCTGTGCGAAGCGGCTGATCTTGTGGCTTCTGTAGGCTTGCCCGTTATCGGAGATAATCCGTCGCGGAGTGTCGAACTGATAGATGACGTGTGTCTTGAAGAAATGGAGGATATTCTCTGTCTTCACTTCTCTTAACGGTACTGCTTCTGCCCACTTAAAGAAGTAATCGGTTGTCGCCAATATGAACCGATGTCCTCTGGATGATGCTGGTTCGATGGGCCCAATTATGTCAGTTCCCCACATTTCGAACGGCCAGCTAGCCACCGTTGGGTGTAGCGGATTTGGATGCTGGTGGATGAAGTCTTCGTGAATTTGGCACGATTGGCCCTGCTTCGCATATTCGAGGCAGTCCTGGATCATTGTGGGCTAATAGTAGCCCATCCTTTTGATTTTTAGCTTCATCTTTGGCCCGGCTTGATGAGAACTGCAGAGTCCGTCGTGAGTTTCTTGGACAACTCTCTTTGCTTCTTCCGGCCCCAGGCATCTTAGCCACAGGGAGTCAGACGATCTCTTATACAGAGTATCATTGACGAAGGCGAAAGACAGAGCTCGTTTCATGAGCTGATGTCTTGAGGACGCATCTTCAGGTGTTCGACGGGATTTGAAGTAATCTATAAAGACTTCTCTCTAATCCTTAGCCCTTTCCTGGTCTTTTATTTGTAAGATTGTTTGCTTGGTCGCTTCCTTTTCTTCAGACGACTTCGGAGATATTTCCGCTGGTGCAAGAACCTGACGGCTTTGCACAACGATCCTTATGTCATCGAGGTTTTCGTCAGCCAGTTCTTTAGCGAGTTTGGCTAACGCATCTGCTTTGCTATTTTCCGTACGTGGTATGCTTTCCAGAACGTAGGAAGGAATTTGAGTCAGCAATTGTTGTACTCTCTCGCCGTACTTTACCAACTCGGGCTTGCATGTTTGATAGTCGCCGTTCACTTGACTAACGACCAGCTAGGAGTCTCCGTGTATGAGGAGGTTTTCTATTCCCATGTCGATAGCAATCTCAAGACCTGCTATCAAAGCTTCATATTCAGCTTCATTGTTTGTCCTTGGCTCTGTTAAGGAAAAGGCAAAGCGCATTATCCCTCTTTGTGGAGTCACGAAGATAAGGCCTACCCCAGATTTGATTATAGGGGTGTTGTGTTGTCGCTTCTTCATGGAAGATGCTCCGTCGAAATAGAGTTCCCATTGGGTATCACTCTCTCCTCTCTCCCTATCGATCGTGTCAAACGTGTGCTCGTCCGTCAACTCGCACTTTAGGGGTGAATCGGCAGGTATCGAATGCTCGGCGAGGAAGTCGGCGATGGCCTGGCCTTTCACTGCCTTGAGGGGTCGGTATGCTATCGAGAACTCCATTAAAAGTAGGGCTCATTTAGTGAGCCGTCATGTTAGTATGGCTCTTGACATCAAGTATTTGAGAGGATCCACTTTTGATATTAGGTGGACCTCATGCGCCAAAGCATAATGCCGGAGCTTCGTTATCGCGAAGATTAATGCCAGGCAGTGTTTTTCAATGGGGGAGTAGTTTTTTCCTGCCCCCAGGAGAACTCGACTCAAATAATAGAGGGCTCTCTCCTTCCCTTGGTCGTTCTCCTGTGCCCATAGCACGCTTAAATAACCTTCAAGGGCGGTTGTGTACAGGATGAGATGCTTTCCCTTGACCGGAGCGGTCAGTACAGGTGGATTCTGCATGTATTGCTTGATTTCATCCAGTGCATTTTGGCATTTACGATCCCAGACGAACGGGGTCCCCTTCTTCATTAAATGGCTGTAGGGCGGCACTTGCCGGAGAGATTGGCTATAAATCGTTGAATATATGCGAGCTTTCCTTGGAGAGACCGCAGTTTCTTGAGAATTCTTGGCGAAGGTATTTCCATAATCTCCTTGATCTTCGATGGATCTATTTCGATGTCTCAATGTCGTATGATGAACCCTAGAAATTTGCCTGAGGAAACTCCGAACGCGCATTTGAGAGGGTTCATTTTCAGGTTGTACTTCTGAAGACGTTGGAATACTACCTTCAGATGCTCCCAATGCTCCTCGTGTGATTTGATTTTTACCATGAGGTCGTCAATATAGCATTCAACGATTTCATGTATGAGGTCATCGAAAATCTTTGTCATGGCCCTCTGATAGGTAGCGCCGGCATTCTTCAGGTCGAAAGGCATTACTTTGTAGCAGAATATGCCCAGAGGAGTCCGGAAAGCGGTATGCTTCTGGTCTTCGGGATGCATCTTTATTTGATTGTACCCCGATGAGCCGTCCATGAAGGAGAAGACTTCGTGAGTGGATGTGTTGTCTATCATCAGCTTGGTGACCAGTACGGGAAAGTCATCCTTCGGACAAGCCTTGTTGAGGTCCCGAAAATCTACGCAGATGCGCACCGTCCCATTCTTCTTCATCACTGGGACGATATTGGCGATCCAATCAGGGTACTGAACTTGGATGAAGCCGGAGTCGATTAGCTTCTTAACTTCGGCGTTGATGCTCATTTCAAGTTCGAGCCACATTCTTCGTGGTGCTTGCTTGACTGGCTTGATGTCTGGAGATATCGCCAATTTATAGACAACTATCTCTGAATCTAGCCCCGGCATCTCGGAGTAGTTTCATGCAAAGCAGCCTTTATACTGCATAAGCACGTCTCTTAGCGTAGCTACCTATTCTTCGGACAGCAGCTCACTGATGAACGTAAGCCTCGGGTCGTTTGCCGTCCCCAAGTCGATTTTCCTTAGGTTGTCCGCAGTAGTATGTATCCTATCTTCCAGCTCTTTTGGCGCCAGTAGAAGTTCTGAGATCAACTCATTTTCATCCTCATTTTTGAAGCACCAGGAGAGGTCATCCATATCCTCGCATACTCCTTCTTCTGACAGCGTTATCGCGTGACAGGTACGAGATCGTTTCGAAGATCGATGTTGATCTGGTTCTACTCTCGCTATGTACGTTGCTTTTGGAACATGCTTCTGTGGTGGGGTTACCCTCCAACTGCTGGATAGAGCGAACCTGCCTTGCTGATATTGGTTTTCAATCCAGTTTTTGAATGTGAAGCAGTCTTCGAAAGGATGTCTTATTGCTCGGTGATAGGAGCAATTTTCTGGGTGATGAACCTCACTTGCTTGTTCGGGGTGCTTAGACTCCGGGAGAGTAATCATCTGATGTTTCATGACAAGATCGAATATCTTCCTCGTCTTGTCTTGGGAAAAAGAATATGCTCGACCCATATTCTTTATAAGCGATGAATCGCGGCTGCTCAATTCTTGATAGCGTGGCTTCTTGGACCCTCTTTGCCGCTGTCGGACATTTTTTCCATTCCTTAGTTTGTTTTTGCCTCCACGTCGGGTCTTCTGTACGACGGGTTGGCGACGAAGAACATCGTCATTCTCCGCAGCCTGCTGAAGGAGGCGTTGCGTCCTGGCTTTCTCGTAGATGGCCATTTCGCGGCTATGGTCATCTCGGGCCTTTTGACTCGCTTCCTTTATTAGCTTGTCCATCTGTTCTTCGAATGACGGACTTGGCACTTTCATGGCGGGACCTCGTTTTGGTTCAGGGTTAGCGTCTTCTAACAGAGCATCTCCTTCTTCATCAAAGTCATTTATAACGTAGCATCCATGGAATCGCTCTCATTTCTTGGGTTGAACATGTCCAAGCCCGATCGTTTCCATTCTCCCGTCGGGCAATTTTCGCTGAGTTCCGGGGATATTCCAGATCCTGTTGTAGAACTGAGCTTGTCGAGTAGTCTGTTTGAAGGTTACACCTTGGCGCTTCAACAGCCTTTTTAATCCTTCGGTGTAATACCTGGGCAGACGAATGGGTTGGAGCCTATCAAGCGCAGGATCAGCACCATGTCAAACTTCTCTTTCGACTTTAGTCTCCGTGGATTGGTAGAATAGGATCGCCTTTTCACCTCTTTGCTTAGGAGGGACGTAGGATGTTCGTAGCTCTTGCACACTATATGTCTCAAGCACATCAAGCTCTCTGCAATGCTGCTGCGGAACCATGGCGATCTGCAAACTCTGATCATCTCCAGTGAGGGCCTGCACTGATGGACGGACCGAGAACACTACGTTGACTTCGTCTTCAGAGTCACTGCCAAAGACCAAAATAGGGGTAGAGGGTCCCGGCTTGCTGTATTGGGACGGCCCCGAATAGACCATTTCCTTGTCCTCTTCGGTATCACTCCTAAAGACCGGAATGGTGATGATAGCTTTTTACTTATTCTCTGGTTTATGGCATCTTTCCGTGTCTTCAAAGTCTGGCAGGAAGTACTTTGCGTCTTCATACTTGCGGACTTCATTTACGGAGAATGGGTTCAGTTCCCCCATCACGGTATATTCGAGACCATCTGTGAAGTACTTCATACACTAATGTTGTGTAGAAGGGATGATGTTGTACTCGTGTAACCAAGGCCTGCCGAGCAAAGCGTTTTAGCAAGTCTTAGCGTCTGTCACACCCCGCTTCCCAAAATACGGAATACGAGGGATTGACAAGGCCAGCCATGCTCCTACGGTCGAGGAAATATCCTTCCGTAGTTACACTTCGGCTTCTAGCACTACGTAGTAATCAGTAATCAATGCACAGATAATGAGAAATGCAGTATCTAAATCAAAAGAACTAACCAGATGGAGATCAAGGAAGTATAGCTCTGGGTCGCTGATCAAGATGTCCGCGATGTCCTCGAGGTACGTCAGGTCCTGGTCCAAGCTAGATCCACTTCTCACTCTGAGCATGCATACTCAGGTCGTCAGAGCGACACGATAGAAATATATATATATACAAATGTGAACACGTACAATAATGATGAATATGAAACAGTAATCATGGAATAATGACGTGAACATGAAGTAGCCAATACAGGTAGCTAATAGAGCAGGTAAACAGTAAAGCAGTAAACGGTATGGCAGGTACGTTGAATCAGTAAGCAATGCATGTCAATAGCACTAATCCTATCAGTCTCTACGTCTCACTGTACAGGTCACTAAGCCTATCGTCAGTCCAAGTGTGAGAATCAACCACTCGTAAGTATCCCCCACCCAAGGGTAGGACCCATGGACAAGGGAACACGGGCCCGAGTCGCTCGCTAATAATCAGTAATATCCCCATATATCTCCAGAATCGCTGTATGTGCCGGCAATGGGACTCCCGAGATTCTATTGAACTCACACTCAAACTACCCCACACCCCGTGGTCTACATCAAACGCCAACCATAAACTCAAATACCAGTCGGTCCATGACAAGTCTACGCGAGAACTGGAGACAGAATCTCCATCAAGCATGTCTTGACTGATACCCAAGATAAATGGACAGTGTTTTATGCCTTACCTATGACACCCATATAAGTTCTTCCATATCGTCCCATACCAATTATAGTTACACTTATACATGTCCCATAGACGTCGACAATGCAATATATCAATAGGGTCGGCTGATTGTGTACAAATATGTGTCACTTCCACTTATTCATTCATGCTTAATACTAACGTACTTGCCACAATCAAACACTAATACCTAACACTGGGTAATGCACGTGATCACAAGGTTACCAATGCAATGACATCTATATGATGTGATGAGAATACAACAGTTGTGATATGAACAAAATATCCCCGGTCAGTGTCCTATCACTTGCATAATTTACTATAAATCATACATGCAGAATTTAACGAAACAATGTAAAGGGGGTAAGTAGTATGTTTAGTTATCTATCAATAAAAATTTGTTTCGCGCCAATCGGGTCTCAGGTTAGCTAGATACGGCCATTTCAATTTAAGTGTTCGCTGCTGGAAATCCTGTTTCAGAATCGGAAGTCCATTTCGTAACACATTTTAATCCCAGTTGGGATCGTAATTAGGCGAAGCTATAGTTGAACAATATTTAGGGTTATCAGTTATGTTTCCACTTCAATTAGCGTATTAGTAATATCCTATGTCAACAGGGAGTTATGGTCAGGTTAAGGTTGATGTGTAAAATCTGTCACTGCAGAATTCAGCTAGACATGCCGACATTATAAAATGTGCTAAAAATACCAAACGGAACAGTAATCCAGTGAAACCAGTGGAGTAAGAAATCTAACTCAATTTTATATGTAACGATATAGGGTTCCGCATATCCTCATATTTGAACAGGAATGTACAGTGATCTAAAAACAGGGGTTAACTGGGATTCCCGTTCTGGACTGCAGTCCAGAATCGTAATCCTCCGCAATTATCTCTATCATAGCTTGTTAAAATTCAGTGATCAATTATAGAATACGGTAGGTTAAACAGTTAAATTCGATACGAGCCATCGAACGCTAAAATCCGATCCATACATAATTTAATATAAATTTTACGGTTCAGCATGTACGGAAGTTTTCAGGCTTTACGACAGAAATCGGGACACCATTTTACGTGAGCAAACGACATTGTTTTGTACCCAAAATCTTCAGGGATATTCATTATAACTCGGGCTATCAAATGTTATTTGTTGCCGTCAATTTAACGGGGTTTGTAGGTTGTGGTTTATATCGAACACTTATAATAGTATCAGATCGCAATCGAAATGAATATATGTAGCATGAAGCAAGTATTAAAACTTGCCTGACGACGATCGATGGTCACGAAGGCGATGATGGCGGCAGCCTGCAGCGACGGCACAGTTAGCACAGCGACTTGCACACGACACGGCAGTAAATGGCCAGGTTTGAGCTTGGTTAGGCTTTGGTGAAGCTCGGCGATGACGACGGGGCTCGCTGGAATTGGTAGCTACGGGGCTCAGGTGGCACTGGCGCCGGCGGCGACGTCGTCGACGGCAGGTGACGAACTCAGGGAGGAGTCGCAGTGACAAGCGGTGGCGGCAGCGAGCTTGGATGCCGGTGCAGGGATGAGGGAGTTGGGGTGCTCGGGCCTGCAGCTTGGAGGTGGCCGGTGCGATGAGTGGTTTCGAGCTCGTCGAAGGCGATGGGGCTTGGTGGTTAGGGTGTTGGGAGAGAGAGGGAGTGGGCTCAGTGTTGGGTTCGGAGAGGATGAGTTTCGCCGGAGGAGGGTGTGCAGGGGAGAAGGGCCGGGATGAGTGAAGAGGTCGAGGAAGAGGAGGACGAGGTGGCGATGACGTGAGGTCGACGGAGGCGCCGGTGAGGTGGCCTGCAGGCGGGGTTCCCTGCGTGCAGGTGAGGGGGTGCGCTCGGGGTCTGCAACTTGGAGGGGCGCGGACGAGGGCTCGGAGTCGGGGGTGGCTGGTGGTGAGGATTTCGCGGTGAGCAGGGGCGAGAAAGTGATGGTGACGAGGGGAAGAGAGGAGGCAGTGGGTGAGATTGAGAGATGTGAGAAACGAGAGAAAGAGAGGGGGCGTGGGGAGAAAGAGGCGAGGGAGGCGGCGCGGCGATCTCGAGGAGTGGGCACTGGTCTCGCGGGAGCCGTTGGCAAAGTAGGGAGAGGTCGTGGGGGTGCGCGAGAGGCGGGGACGTAAGGAAAAGAAGAAGAAGAAGAAGCGGGAAAGAAGTGGGGAGAGAAGGAGGGTGAAGCGGGTCAGGTTGGGGAGTCGGGTCGGGTGCTGAAAATAAAAGGGGTTAGAAGTAGGTTTTGGGTTCAATGGGCCGGGGCTGAAAATAAAAAATAAAATAAATTGGAAAGGAAGGGGAGATGGGTCGGGAAATAATAAAAGGAAAAGGGGAGTTAGGATTTGGGCTGGGTTGGGTTTAAAAGGGATTTAAAAGAAATGGAAGGGAGTGGGCTGGGTTAGTTTAGGTAAAAGAATTTAAAAGGGAAAAAGAATGAAGGAATTAGGATTTTTAAATACTTAAAATAATTATAAATATAAATAGGTAAATTTGTAAGTGACCCTTTTATAAAAATACGGATATTGGCGTATAAAAGAACTAGGTATTACAGCGTCAATGACATGAAATTTGATATCAGTGATGAGCAGTCCGAAGCGTAACGTCAGTATTACGGACCCGAGCGTCCGTGATGACTGGGAGTCAAAACCGGAGATAGTAATTCTATCCCGAGCTAGGTGTTGAACGCTCATGCAGATTTCTTTTAGCACTCTGATATTTAGAACGTTGACGGAGGACCCGTTGTCAACTAGAATCTTCCCTATCTTGATGTCATGGCAATATCCGGAGACATATAGGGGACGGTTGTACTCACACGTTCCGAGGAGGAAGTCTTCATCGCCGAAAGTGACGTCAGCAGTGTGCACTTCTTCAAGCCCGTCCTTCATCTTTTCTTCGGCAAGGAAAGCTTGAAACTGCTCGGGCTCTTGTATTGCCTTGATCAACGAATCTCTCGCCTCTTTAGATAGAAGAAGGGCATCGAGAATGCTTAGCTGTGAGGGTATCTTCCTCAGGTGTGCCAAAACGTTGTAATCCACCTTGTTTTTCTTGGGCGGGTCCTTGGTTGCAAGCTCTTCGACGACTCGGTCATTGAGGGCGATATCCTCGAGGACTTTTTCCTTCCCCTTATCTTTTTTGTTCGATCCCTTGTTTGCGGGTCCGAGATTCTTTTCAGGTAACGTGCGGTTTCGCAGCTGAAAGTTCTCACAGTTCTTCGTCTCTTCCTCTTTTCCTGAGGTGGATTCTTTGAAGAGAGGGCCGAGAGATACTTCTTCGTCAGAATCACTTCTGAAGGTGAGAACTTGCAATCCCCTGGCATCGACCATGTGACAGTTGCCGGCAGCTCTTTTATGCTCATCTGTCATGATTCTATGTTCCCGACGAGCCTTACGCTTTATCCGCTTTAAATGTTGTCGGTGAGCGACATTCCCTTGCCACCACTTTTTAAAAGCCATGCACTCTTCAGTGGGGTGTGCAATCCTCTGATGGTATAAGCAATAATTAGGATGTACGTCTATTTCGTCAAGGTGCGTATCCTCGGGGATATCTTCTTTGGGTGGTGGCAGCTTCATTCCCATGAACAAGGCTTTGGCAAACCGTTTCCTCATCTTAAGCCTGCTTTTGTCTGGTTGGAGTGCTTCAACCCTTTCGTTAAGTTGCTGACGGCATTTTCGAATATGACCATTTCACACTCTTGATCATCCTTTCTCTTATGACGGGTTTCGTTCAGCAGCAGGTCGATCATCTCGTCAAACGGCTCCAAGGGTTTTGGCTTCGATCCTGCCCCCAGCTCCTTTATGCTGTCTTCTAACGCCGAGTGAGCTTCTTCGTTAATTAACGCCGAATGAGAGATCATGTGGCAACTTGCCACATAATCCTAAGATTCTTTTCACAAGTCATCTCCCTCGTTATCGTCGTTATCTCCGCTCTCAAGAATATTGTTGAGAAATTCTTGGAGTGTGATCGGGGTTCGCGCCTTTTGGTTGTATTCCTCCAGTGCGTCAATATGTTTTTGCAGGTCCGTGCGCTTGTCATCAGGCTTCACGGGCTTTTTGGTCTTTTTCTTCTTTTTTGAAGATTTTGACGGCTGGGCATGGGCGTTTTGACTATCGCTACCAATTCTTGGCGTCGGGCGCGGCTTCAGCATTCCATCAATGACTTCGGACTCCAGCGGACTTTTCCACCTGATCGCCGGGCATGTTTGGAGATCCTTTAGCATTCTTTTTGTTTGGTTGAAAGAGCGACCTCCCATAGAGCTTCTTCTATAAAAGAGCATGACGCTCCCGGCGTGTCCACCTTTTTAAGAGCGTGCGGCTGGGGCGGGTTTACCCTCCAGTTTTCAGACAACGCGAATTTTCCTTGCTGGTTCTGGTCTTCAATCCAGTTTTTGAAGACGGAGCAATCATCGATTGGATGGCCCTTTATTCGATGGTAGAGGCAATAGTTGGGATTGTTGACGTCACCGGGCTGCAGTAGGCGTTTTAGATCCGGCAAGGTGATGAGCCTGTTGCGCACTGCTAGCTCGAACAGTCTCCTCGTTTTATCCCGGGGAAATGAATAAGGGCGCTTTATCTTCTCGTTAAAGAATCATTGTTTATCTTCTTGGCGATCAGTTGGTTTTGGACCATTCGGCTGCAGCTGAGCATTGGCGACGAAGGTCGCTTTCCCTTTTCCCTTTTCGTTTCGAGGCTCCATCTTCAAAGAAAACGGTCTATGACCCATCTGATCCATTTGGTCCAGCTTTTCAATCAAGGCCTGGAAGGTATTCGGCTTGAAAAACATCATGAACTGGGATATGGTCGCCTACGGATCAAGAGTTCCCACGAACATGCCTACCGCAGGAGCTTCTTCTATGCATTGTTCGCAATTCGACCATAGGTTCCGCCACCGTATCGCGTACTAAACCCATGATTCGCCTGGCTTCACCCTGGTGTTAATCAACGCCGTGATTAGGGTGCACTCGCTAGCGCTTGCAAATCTCTGTGTAAACAGTAGCTCCATTTCTGCAAATGTCTTAACCGAGTCATTCGGGAGCTCAGAGTACCATTCAAACGCTGTCTCCGACAAGCTGCCAACAAACTGGCGAAGTAGCAATTTGTCGTCACCTCCGGTATTTTCGCACAGAGCCTTGAATTGAGCCACGTGTTGGTGTGGATTCCCCGTCCCCTTATATACATAGAATTTAGGGATCGTATATCCCGGCAGGTACTTTATTTGGTCGTACCAACCCGTATAGGGTCGTCCAGTCTTGACAATTTGGCCAGCCGCTTCGCTCGCCTGATGAGCTCGTATCTGTTGAGCGATATAGTTATCCAGGACGGCTTTGGAGATGGTCTCTTCCTTGGCTGCTGATAGAGCCGGAAGAGGGTTCGATGTATCTCTTCTGTCGTTTTCAAGGATAATCGGAAGGTCTTCAGCTGGAGGATCCGGCTGTATCATCATCCCGACCATATCTTGGAATAAAAGCGCCATTCGTTTTATGTTGGCCGCTTGTTCCACGGCCTCTCTGTCTTTCTTCTCAAGGATTCTGCGGAGGAACTCAGCATCGGTTTCATGTTCCTGACGCTGCTCCGATGACGTCTCAGGGCTTGCTTTTGACCCGGTGAGTGCAGCCATGGTTGTCAGCATCTCCTGGAGCTTTTGCTGTTGTTGCTCCTGAGCCTTTGTCACTGATCGTGTGAGCGGTCGATGACCCGTAGAAGCACGGCTTTCCTCTTTTCTGGAAGCCATATAAACAGTATGCACTACCATGCCCCCAGACTTGGGGCGTTTGGATTAAATGTCCTTGCAATTCGTCATAGACGCAGGGATCTTCTCTGGTCTTCTCCTTTTGTGGATAGTTGAAGTTGAGGGAGCTGTTGATTTAGGCACCTGCGCAGACGACACCTTTCATGGCATGGCGGAGGGATGGTCCTCCTCTTGCAGAATCTTTATTTTCTTGGATCGACGGGAGTAGTCTTTGTTGATTACTGAGTCTTGGACCCTTCGCCAGACCCTGTGAATTTTGGAGGATAGCCGCTGAGGGCGCTGCTCTAGCTTTGCCTTTGTGGCGCTCTCCACAGGTGGAGGAGATCTTTTTAATACAGCAGTTGGAGAGTTTTTGCACACCCTCCTAAGTGGTTCAAAATTATTCCCAGTTGGAACAGCAGCATCGACTTCCACCGTTGGAGCCGGTGGGGTCAGTCCAGAAGGGGAATTGCCCCCAGCTTTCCTCACCCGGCGCCAATGACGACGTCGAGCATGCCTTGCAGACGGTATTGGCTCAGCTATAGGGGTGGCTTCATCATGCCCCATGTCCCGATGAAGGGTTGCCGTTGGTGCCAGCCTATTGAAAACTGACGTCCGTTGAGTGGGGATGGCCAACCTGTCGAAGGCATACTTCCGAGCAGGGGAAGCAGCCTTGGTGACTTCGCCTAAAGTGGGAGTTGGAGCGGACAGTCTAGCGAAGACTGGTCCCTTAGCGGGAGAAGCCTCTCTGATGATTTCGTTTGTTGGAACAGGGATGGCTATCCGTTTCGGGATAACCCCCTCAGGTATCGCGGGCTTCTTCACGGGCCCACCTGAGCTTTGGCCCAGTCTGTTGAAAACCGAGGCGCTGGATTTGGGCGACCCGTTGAGAGGGGCCGCAGTAGTTGCAAGCCGATCAAAGACCGACTTCTTCGGAGCTTCTTGCAAAGGCAGTGGGGCGTTGAAGCTCAATGGTAGGAGCATGGTCCCAAAGAACAGCCCAGTGGTAGCTTGTATCACCTGTTCCACTGGCATCGTGAAAATGGAGGCCGCTTGAGGCCCATAGGTCACTCCTCCAGCGAGGACGGAGTGGGAGTTGTTGCAGTTATTGAAGTTGGTGCAATTGAAAGCCATTGATCTTCTGTTTTCTGCACGGAGCAAGACACCAAATCTTAGTACCTCGAATCCAGGGACAACCATAGCAAACCGCGATTCGTTCGCGAAACATGACACGCAAAGTGTGGAGTGGAAAGAGGAAAAGGTCCCACCGGGCATGCCAGAATCTGTTCTCCACCGAAAACCGGGAGACGAGACCGCGTAGGTTCGTCTTGCCTGAATTTGGGGGCAGATGCTATTTGGTTTTATCCGTCCACCTCTCCGAAGATGCCAAGTTGATTTATGGCACCATGTATCGACGGTTTAGACAGATGCGGCCGATGTAGCAGACGTCGTCAGATTCCCCCTCATTGTGAGGGGTTTTTGATTATGGGGACGCTCTTCCCTGCGGGCGCAAACCCCTGCAGTTAATTACGCTACCGCATCGCAGTAACCACTTTCTCCTTCTCCTGATAGTCACTTCGTGTTGTGTGTGTTTGTTTTGTTTTTGGTTGCCCATGGATTTTATATGGAGACTAATTTATGTTGTTGCCCGTAGGGCGTGGATTAGTCCAAATCCGTATTTTCTTAGATTTGGGTTTGGATTGGTTTAAGGATCGTTAATCTCATTTGAGACTAAAATCAACTTAAACGTTTGTTAAGAATACGTTAGTCTAATTTTATACTAAGATCTACTTAACAGGATCATTTAGATCCAACAAAAAAGCATTTTGGGCTCTATTGTTTTAGTTTAGGGACATTGCGGTCCATTGGGTTTAAGGACATCATAGTCCGTGACAGTGTAAAGACATCATAGTCTGTAAAATTTAAAGACATCATAGTCTATGAGTTTAAGGACCTCACAGTCCATAAAATTTAAGGACATCATAGTCCATGAGTTTAAGGACCCCACAGTCCGGTTTAAAGACATCATAGTCTATGAGTTTAACGACCTCACAGTCCATAAAGTTTAAGGACATCATAGTCCAGTTTAAAGACGTCATAGTCTGTGTGGTTTTGGTTCAACCGTTTGGGAATGCACCAAAAGTTATTGGTTATTGGGACCCTCCATCTCTCTGAAGACGTTGAGGAATTACAACGACATATATCAGAGGTATGAAGAGATGTACCCTTGAACCAATATTGGTTGGGAGATCTGTAGTCAAGTTTGGGACTAAGATCAGTTAAAAAGATTTATGAGCATATGGGCTCAATTAATCTACATTAGGGATCTGTGGCCAACTTGGGCTCGGCCCACTCAGTTAAAATGTTAGACGTTTAATTAGGCTCGGCCCTTTTTTCATTTAACAATATTGAGCATTGGATTGGGTTCTGACAACCTTTTTGTCTTTTATTGAGTGTCGAGCCCTCATTATGGCCCTGGGGCTTTATTTAATGAACAGTTTATGCTCCCTCAGCACCCACATGAGGATCACGTGGCGCGCTTGGCGCCGAGCGCTAGACTTAGAGCGCTAAGGCGCTTCCTGTGAGATAGCGCACACGTGAGGAGCACGTGGCGCGCTTGGCACTGAGCGCCAGTCAATGAGTGTAGAGCGCTCTTTATAAAATAGCGCCCATGTGAGAAGCACGTGGTGCGCTTGGCGCTGAGCGCCAACCTTGAAGCGCTGAGCGTTTCTTTTAAAATAATGCTTCGAGCGCCGGGCGCGGAGCGCTGAGGCACTTCTTTAAATTGGAGCGCTAGGAGCGCTGTGGCGCTGTGCGCCAGTCTTGGAGCGCTGAGGCGCTTCTTTAAATTGGAGCGCTAGGAGCGCTGCGGCGCTATGCGCCAGTCTTAGAGCGATAAGGCGCTTCCTTTTTAATTGGAGCACTAATGCTCTTTTTAGACAGTTTTGATCAGTTCTGCACTTTGAGAATTAAATTCTCATTTATAAGAGACTTTGTCTCGTAGCTCTAAGAACAGAGTTCTTATTTTATACGAGATATTACAATCTCTTATGTTTTTTTGTGAAAGACTTTGTCTTTATGGATCTGTGATCCGAAGAGAATTGAATTCTTCTCCCCCCTTTTTTATCATGAGATGCTATGATCTCTTTTGAGAAAGACCTCTGTCTTATAGATCTATGATCTAGAAAAAAAACTAGGTTCTTCTTCTTTGACGAGATACTTTGATCTCTCTGTTTTATTTACCTTGAAGAAATTCTTCTTCCGAGAGCTTGCTCTTCTCTTTGAAATTTCTCAAAGTTTGTGGGGGGGTCCTCTGTGCAAGACTTGAAGTCTTCGGTCCTTTATATAGGGGAGGCTGATTTGTTGAATCAGTTAAGGAAATTTTTTCTCTGATTGATTTGGGGATGTTTCCCACCGTTGGATTTTTGATCCAATGGCTTCTATTTTACAGAAGGCAATCTTCTTGTTTTTGACAAGATTGGGAAAATATTTTCCCATACAGAATTTATTCTGTATCTTGATGATTTTTAATCACCATTGGATCTTCGATCCAACGATACTCTAATTTTCAGGGGTAATTTGATGTTTTTTAGTCATCTTTGTTGGATCTTTGATCCAAGGGTGGGGAACATTTAATTCAACCGCTAGCGCTCTCGTGCTTTGCACGTGAGCGCTGCATCAGAGTCTTTGACTCTTGGTGCTAGCGCGCTTAGCGTTAGCGCTCTCGTGATTTGCACATGAGCGCAGCATCAGAGTCTTTGACTCTTAGCGATGGCGCTGCCAGCGCTAGCGCTCTCGTGTTTTACACGTGAGCGCTGCATCAGAGTCTTTGACTCTTAGCGCTGGCGCTACTAGCGCGAGCGCTCTCGTGCTTTGCACGTGAGCGCTGCATCAGAGTCTTTGACTCTTAGCGTCGGCGCATTCAGCGAAGCGCTGCTTCATTTCAAATTTCAAAATTTGAACAGAGCTTTGCTCTGATTGGAGGAAATAGCCGGATTATTAAATCAAGTGTTGATTTAATAATTTAATGTATAATTATATATTTGATATATTATCTTATATTAACTAATATTAGCTCACTTAAGATTTTTTTTTCTCACTAGTGTACACTTAGTATATATGTGATATATATTAAAGTACATCTTTTGTGTCATACTTGATGACGCATGCTACATGGGTGTATAAGACTCACACCATGCAAATAATAATGAAGGGTTTTATTTATTTAAAGTAAATCAAAATTAGTTGGAAATTTGTCACATGGTTGATACTTAGTGGAAGCTTGTAGAACCCATTGACTTAGTCCACTAATTTTGTCTCACTCTAGATATTTATTAACCAACCATTATTGTTAGCCATGGTTTAGTCTCTACATGAGTTAGTATATGATACTACTAACTCATCCATGGTTGCTATTCTCACTCATTATTCCATTCACACTTCATCTTCTTCCTCATCTTCAAAAGCTTTCTAGCTTCATGAGAGGTAAAGAAAATTAGTGAGAAAATAATTTCTAAAGTGGGCAATAATCCTACTTCATCAACCTCTTCTCTGCTAGCCATTTAGATTGGGTTGTTTCTTCACTAGTTCATCACTTAGTGAAGAGGTAGCTTAAGTTAGTGTCTCCTCGACGTAGATCATCTACGGCCTCGAAGACTTCATGCAAGCTTGTTCATTTCACCTTGTGGAGCCTCACTAGAGTCCGGGAGATCACTACTTGGACCGAAGGAACTACTACATGGAGCTATTGAAATGAAAGACCGATCTACAAAGGTTGTATTTCTTGTTCACTTAGATGTAAAGATACTTACATGCTTGTTCGTCTAATTCTCTAGTTTAGATTCTAGCGTTAGGATTCTTTAGCGCGCCAATTTTTTAAAAACGGCATGGTCGATACCTCCTGAAATCCAGCGGCCGCCCTATGGAACCCTGCAGTGGTATCAGAGCCATGCTAGCAAATTAGACGATATTTGTAGGATGACGAAACCGAAACAACTCCGAAACACACGAAATAAAAACCTAATTTCTGTCGAAATTTTTAAGGTGTGTAAAAAATTTTTAAGCAGCTGCAGAATGTTACATGAACACCACAGGAAAATGAACCCCTCTCGCCGGAAATTGGCCGGCCACATCATGTTAAAAACCGGCCCCACCGGTTTTTTAAAAGCATTCTAGGTTCGTTTTTGCGTAGTGTTCCAGTCTCTGGGTTTTGGTATTTCAGGTGTTGCCTGTTTTTACTGATATTGCATGTGATGTTATATTTCTGTAAAGGCAATTCGGAGTGTTTCGTAGTTGTAATTCTAATATCGTTTCGGGTAACTTTAGACAATATTAAAAAGTTCAAACGGATAACAATAACCCAATTTTTCCCTCACTGGAAATTTTCCAAGAGTTGGATTTTTCCATATTTAAAATCTTTAGAAAATCATGCAGGTGTTTTCTATGGACCTTCTAGAAGAACGAAACCCTAACTCGATTCTGTGACCGTCGGAACCGCCACTAAACCTAAGGGTTTGTGGTAGTTCCGCGGTGCCATAGGTGAGACAAGGGTTGACCCTTCTACGGTTGGTCCATAGGTGCTGTAGCATGTTCTGGGTACTTTGTAAACTCCGCTCAAGTGTTGAGCTCTTTGGGAAATTTTGGGTGTTTGTTGATTCGATCGAAAAGTTTAACATCGTCTAACTATCTGTGATTGTGATACAATATTTGAAATCCACAAAATTTAATTTTATGAAAACTAATTTGAATTTTATAAATCTAGCAAGTTAGTCTCATTTGATCGGTTGCTACGGGATTTTGATATGGATCAAAAGTCCGTCGCAATTATGTAGCGTACGCGGATACTCGCCGGGTAACCTTACTAGATAACCACGTCCCATAGCCCTGACCAAATTACTGTAGGAGAACCCCGTCGCCAAAAGCATCCGTTCGGGAGCTCGTGGCCGCGGTGTTCCGCCTAAGTGCGCTTCGTCGACGACATCGGGGGTGCGGCCATCTACTAAAGTTTCCGACGAGTATTCGATCAGGTTGTCGAGAATCTTGGTGAATTACCCGACTGGTTAATGAAAAGTGTTTTCAATAACGAGACTAAAATGCGGGGTTTATAATTGTTAGGCATGTGATGTCTAAGGAATTCATTTGGTTAGGCATGAAATCTAAAGTATGTGATACATTAGGTTTATGATGTCTAAGGTGGTTGCGGATTCCAATTATTGTAGTTTTTCACTTTCTTTTCTGCGACCGTAAGTATAATATGTGGTGTATCGCCGGTTTCGTTGCTATATGTCAACGACAATTAGGATACGCATATTTACTTACATTGATGACATGTGATGTTATGTGTTGCTGTGATATGTTATATTGGATCGTCGTGTTTTGAATAGCCGGGGGTTTTATGTGAGATGAGAGTTTTTTATTTTCATTCATGTAAAAACTTGTATGTAATATTCTATTATTGGGGCACTTCCGGGTTGAGGATGATGTCACCATTGATATATATTATTTACTTTTCCGCATTAGGATAGACCCAAGGCGGGGAGCACAAGTAACCGGGTTCTAGAGTCCAGTGGGAGACCATCTCGAGGAGTCGAGACCAGGTCTCCTAACTCTAAGAATTGGTAGGGTTGCTTGCCGCTCTCGTAGGGGTCTCGGGATGCGGGTTTGGCTATTCATCACGACCGTGAAATCTGCGTTCTTTACTGGCTTAATTTAAAACACGGAATTCCTAGTATATCCAATATTTCATATGTGTTCTTCTGCTACTGATATTATATGATGTGATCACTTGATATATTGCGACGAATGCTTATATTATATATATGATATATAATTAATATTGATGCTTTCATTTCTTCTGTGATGTTTAGGAAGTATAATTGATGGGACTTCATTAATGAGATTAATGAAAGAAAAAGAAACATAAAGATGTTGTAGAAACTTGTTTTAAAACCGGTAGCTCTAGTTCTTGCTTTGCATAGCAGTATTCCTTGTAGAATATGCAGCACCTTATTCGATAAGGAAAGAGCCGAGATCCCTTCACCGAGAGTGACCTCTTTGGCGAAACTAGTAGATGCTACAACCCACTTGGTTTTGTCTTTTGATTGCTTTTTTAGTTCATGCTTTGCATAGTGGTATTTATGAAATATCCAGCACCTCATTCAATGAGGAGAGGGCCAAGATCCCTTCACCGGGAGTGATCTCTTTAGCAAAACTAGCAAAAGCCTCAAAAACACTCCTTTACAAAATCACTCGATTCTACAACAATATCAAGTTCATTACGCAAAAGGTTTTCTTAAAAACCTGTCGTAGCCCTCCGTCATTTCAGATAAGAACTATTTAGTATTCGTTTTGCATTTGTTAACCCTTATCAAGACGTAGTGTGCGGTAGTTGATTAGTGCTTATCTGCAAAGCATATGATGCGATTGGATTAGAGTAGTCGTGCGGCCTTGTTGACCTTGTCAAGGGTCGTGCGGGTGGGTTTAATTCAATCATGAAATATACGGGTTGAACTTGACTTGCGATTTATGGTTTGTTGACCTTGTCAAGGTCATAGATTGCTTGGGGCAACATAATATCAGAAATTTCAAGTGTTGAAATTTGCAATGAGATTGCATACCTTCTATAAGATAGCTGGATCCCGATACCCACTGCGAGTAAAAGTTACTCCTGGAAGAGTTTTACACATTACAATTAGCCGATCAAGTAGGTGTCTAGAAAGGTATTAACGGGGTTACTCCCCTGGGAAAATGAGGTTTATTTTAATTAGGTCTGTGCGAAAGCACAGGAAACCTCCCTCAAAGTACCGACACCAGCCTGGCCGAAATATTGGCGAATTTGTATAGTGTAATTAATCCCGGTTAGTCTTACCTTTTAGGGTTTGAAGGAAAATTTGATAAAAACAGTTGGAGCCATCCTGATTAGATAAAATAATAACCAATCTGATCTTGCAAGATACGCTAAGTGTTTTCTTCTCTCTCTCCCCTGTTAGCGGCCATGTCACGCCTTAATCAAGATAATAATATAGATGCATTGACCGAACCTGCTTATTATACTGAGCTGGGGAATGTTGGTTCTACTCTATCTTATAACTGTTATAAATCCGAGCAGGAAATAGGGGATTATACAGATTTCCACGCAATCCAATTGAGGAATAAGCATGTTGATGCATATTCTTCGGGTGTGTTTATTACCAAGAACTGTTTATTAGTGTCCTCTACGTCCTAGGTATGAGATACCGGATTAGGATCCCACATATGTAATCTGTTACATGGGCTACACAAAGGTAGAGAACTGGGATAGGGTGATATATCTCTAAGTGTTAGAGAATGGTTCAATTATTACAGCCAAATTAGTTGGCAGATATCACCTTGTATTACCAAATAGTTAATACATTGATTCTGAACAAATGTTATTACATGCCGAACCTGATATACAACATTATATCAGTTTCTTTATTAAATTAAAGAAGGATATAATTTTGTATTGCAGGTTAATGTTGTGAACATTTTCCTTAATCAAGAGTTGATTGAATCAGGCACGTTATGTAATGGCATATACGTTCTAAATCAAACCATAGTTCAAAGTATACAGAACACACGCAAGAGGAGTAGTTCAGAAATGAACAAATCCTTCTTGTGGAATTATAGATTAGGTCATATAAATGCGACACGACTAGCTAAGTTACATAAGGATGAATATTTGAATCTTTTCGAATTTTTATCTTATGATACTTGCCAGTCTTGTCTCAAAGGTAAAATGACCAATGCTCCGTTTATTGAAAATAGAGAAAGAGTTATTGAACACTTAGAACGGATACATGATGATGTATACGGTCCTATATCTGCAAATGCCAGGCATGGTTCTTTGTACTTCATTATATTCATCGACGATCTCTCAAGATTCTGACATGTGTTCCTGTTGAAACACGAGTCTGAAACTTTTGAGAAATTCAAGGAATATAAGTTTGAAGTTAAGAACCAGACGGGTAGAAGTATTAAAGTCCTTCGATGTGATCGAGGAGGCGAATACTTGGGCATGAAGTTCCTAGATTTTCTAAAAAGAGAACAGGATTCTCTCTCAGCTTACTCCTTCGTTTACACCACAGCACAACGGTGTATCGGGGCGGAGGTATCGCACCCTATGAGATATGGCATGCTCTAGGATGAGTACTGCTGAGTTGCCTGTTTCCTTTTGGAGTTATGCACTTGAGAAGCTGCATACCTATTGAATGGGGTTCCATTCAAATCAGTGCCTACCACTCCATATGAGATATGGAATGGGAAGAGACCATCTCTTAAACGAGTTAAGAAATGGGGTTGTCTGGTCTATGTTGAAAAGCAAAATCCGGACAAGCTCGAGGCAAGGTCAGTTCTGTAAGTTTGTTGGATATCCAAACATTTGCGAGGGAATATCTTCTACCACACTGAGAAACAAAAGGTGTTTGTTTCTCAGCATGCCACCTTTTTAGAAAAGGAATTTCTTATGAAGAAATTAGTGGTCATGAGGTAGAACTGGAAGAAGTTCCAGCTGGACAAACTAACAGCTGATGATTTAGTGGAACCAATGGATTCAATAATCTCCAACGAACCTCAGCCACTCCGTGAATCTGGTAGGGTTCCTCATCCACCTGAGAGATACTACGGTTTTTTCGGTGACGGTGGGAACGAGGATTGCATCATGGTAGATGATGACTCAACTAGGTTCAGGCAGGCCATCACGAGTGGGGACTCTGTGAAATAGCTGGATTCTATTCAATCAAAGATGGAATCCATGTACACCAACAAAGTATGACTTTGAATGCTACACCTGAAGGGATAAAACCGATAGGGAGCAAGTGGATCTAGAGAAGATTCTTGGTGTAATTAGAAAAGTTGAGACTTTTAAAGTATGCTTAAGTCCATCAGGATTAAAGCACGCATCACGGAGTTGAAACATCTGTTTTGATGTGGCAGTCAAAGTGTTTGACTTCATCAAAAAGGTAGATGAACCTTGTATATACAAGAAGGTTGTAGAGAGTAAGGTTGTCTTCCACGTATTGTACGTAGATGACATACTCTTGATAGGAAAGGGTTTCCTAGGCTATACTCTGTCAAACTCCTCTTATCATGAGGATTCTCCATGGAAGATCTGAATGATACCTACTATATCTTATGAATTATGATCTATGGTGATAGATCTAAGTGGATGTTGGGAGTGTCCCAAATCCAGGTACATTAACACCGTACTAAAAGGGTTTAGTATGGAAGATTCTAACCCTGGTGGTTCGCCCACTTACTAAGGAATCACTCTCTCCAAAAATATTTCTTCCAAGACTGATTTGGAGAGAGCTCACGTACAAGGGATACCCTATGCTTCGGCACTAGGCTCCATCATGTATGCGATGTTATGTACCAGACCAGATATAACTGACTCACTATATGTAGTGATTGGGAATCAATCGGATCTTGGGAGAATCACTGGACAGCTATGAAGGGCATTCTTAAGTACTTGAGAAGCACTAAAGAAATATTTTTGGTGTTTGGTAACGGTGAACTCCAGTGGGAGTCCTTTACCAATTCCGGCTCCCAGAGTGATAAGGACGACTGAAAGTAAGTCGCGGGCTTTGTCTTTACCCTCAATAGAGGGACGGTATGTTGGAAGAGTTCCAAGCTATATACTGTGGCAAACTAGACGATAAAGGCTGAATACATTGCTACCAACGATACTGCCAAAGTGGGTGTCTGGACATTTCTTGTTCATGAGATGAACATGGTTCCTACCATTGAGCGTCCAATAACTGTTATTGTGACAACAATGAAGTTGTGTCTTTGGTCTAGGAACGCCGGTCCCATCAGCAATCCAGACATATTCTGAGGACGGTATCACCTTATCAGGGAGATGGTTAATCTCCAGGGGATCGAGGTAAGGAGAGTTGACGCGAAGGATAACACGGCGAATCCACTCACAGAGGCCTATCCCTAGAGAGACTTTTATAGGGCATTGAGTATGAGACACTACAATAAATGGGCTTAGTGCAAGTGGGAGATTGTTAGTTATATGTATGCCCTAGTGGACATTATTATACATGTGATGTATATTATAGTGGATGCTTGGACATATATAGGGAGGACTTTCTTGCTCGACATGATAGTATGCTATCCGGTTGCTCTTTATCTTAACATGTACACTTATTGCCTCTCTATTACATATTGATAAAGCCCTTAGGATGAGTACTAGACTACCAGGATTATGATGCAGATCATACTAGTGGGGCAATGGTAGTCGGTAAGTACATCCTTCAAATGTTCCTAGTCGTGGGAGTATCGAGACAGGGCATCGATATTCCAGAGTAGACTAGCGTATACGCTTCTCGGCCCATGTGATGGGCGATGGATGATCCCACATCCATTAGTGTTTGACATCAGAGAAGGTATACGGATGCTCAGTGGAGACTGGGTACACTGAACAGACTCGCCGAGAACACCTAGATAGTATTATACCTATCATCAGATAGCAGTTCTCCAGTGCCACTGGTACAGGTTAGTCTGTCGATCCGAGATCGTCATAGAGTCCTGTGTGATTCTCACTGTGCTTTTATTTCCACCTTACCATGTTCAAGAGATCGTGCAAACCGATGGTTTTGGGTACAGTCCAGAGTCACATGGAGGCAATGAGCGATAGGAGGGGATTCGTCTCTCCCGGTATTGGGGGTTGATGTTGTGCTATGCTCTATTGGCCAAAACAGGAAATCCCTGGCCAAGGTTGCTGAGATCTACTGGTAAGTGTTATCAGTAGTTTCTCGAACTGTTATGCGCCTCACATCGGCATGACTTATCAGGCTATTGGGGTCCGACGTTTACCACCCCCAGGTTATGATATGCGACATATCAGACGAAGAGACCGGACTGTACGGTAGTGTTACTGATTGGATTCGCAGGAGTATGAGCAGACTTGCTTGTTGATCTTCTGATCGCTCAATACCCGGATGGTCGTTACATTTAGCAGACCACTTGTGGCTTGTGGGTGACTGATATGATCACCACCTACTGCCGGCGTATTGACGAGTCTTTAGAGTCCTACACAGAGGTTTCCTGGATCAAGCGAAATGAAATAGGAGCACATTTGTGATATGTGCGGGATCGAGATTAATACGAATATGTGATACCGTATTCTATTGTCGCGATATATGATATCGATCGGTTATATGTGATATAACCGGGCTGTCGAATCAAGTATTGATTCAACAAGTTGATACATTTGATATTAGTCGGTTGTATATGATATAGCCGGATTATTAAATCAAGTGTTGATTTAATAATTTAATGTATAATTATATATTTGATATATTATCTTACATTAACTAATATAAGCTCACTTAAGATTTCTTTTTCTCACTAGTGTATACTTAGTATATATGTGACATATATTAATGTATATCTTTTGTGTCATGCTTGATGCCATATACTACATGGGTGTTTGAGGCTCACACCATGCAAATAATAATGAAGGGTTTTATTTATTTAAAGTAAATCAAAATTAGTTGGAAATTTGTCACATGGTTGATACTTAGTGGAAGCTTATAAAACCCATTGATTTAGTCCACTAATTTTGTCTCGCTCTAGATATTATTAACCTAACTATTATTGTTAGCCATGGTTTAGTCTCTACATGAGTTAGTATATGATACTAACTCACCCATGGTTGCTATTCTCACTCATTATTCCATTCACACTTTATCTTCTTTCTCATCTCCAAAAGCTTTCTAGCTTCATGAGAGGTGAAGAAAATTAGTGAGAAAATAATTTCTAAAGTGAGCAATAATCCTACTTCATCAACCTCTTCTCTACTAGCCATTTAGATTGGGTTGTTTCTTCACTAGTTCATCACTTAGTGAAGAGGCAGCTTGAGTCAGTGTCTCCTCGATGTAGATCATCTTCGGCCTCGAAGACTTCAAGCAAGTTTGTTCATTTCATCTTGTGGAGCCTCACTAGAGTCCGGGAGATCACTACTTGGAGCGAAGGGACTACTACACGGAGCTATTGAAGTGAAGGACCAGTCTATAAAGGTTGTATTCCTTGTTCACTTAGATGTAAAGATATTTACATGCTTGTTCGTCTAATTCGCTAGTTTAGATTCTAGCGTTAGGGTTCTTTACTGTGCCAATTTTTGAAAAACGGCATGGTCGATACCTCCTGAAACCCAGCGGCCGCCCGATGGAACCCTGCATTGTTGGCCTTCGTTAAGGTCATAGGACGCTAGGGGAAAAATATTATTGGGAATTTCAAGTGTTGAAATTTGCAATGAGATTACATACCTTCTATGAGATAGTTGGATCCCAATACCCACTGCGAGTAAGAGTTACTCCTGCGAGAGTTTTGCACTTTACAATTAGCCGATCAAGTAGGTGACTAGAAAGGTGTCAATGGGATTATGCTTCTGGGAAAACGAGGTTTATTTTAATTAGGTCCGTGCGAAAGCACGGGAAACCTCCCTCAAAGTACCGATACTAGCCTGGCTGAACGATTAGTGAACTTGTAGCATGTAATTAATCCCGGCTATTCTTACATTTTAGGGTTTGAAGGAAGATTTGATAAAAACGGTGGGAGCCATCCTGATTAGATAAAATAATAACCAATCTAATCTTGCAAAAGCATACGCAGAGTGTTTTCTTCTCTCTCTCTCCAGGTAGCGACCATGACATGCCTTAAACAAGATAATAATATGGATGTATTGACCAAACCCACTTGTTATACTGAGCTGGGGAACGTTGGTTCCGCTCTTCCTTATAATTGTTATAAGTCTGAGCAGGAAATAGGGGAATATCCGGATTCTCACGTGACCCAAACGATGAATGTGCATGTTGATGCATTTTTTCCGGGTGTGTTCGTTACCGAGAACTATTTCTCAGTACACTCTACGTCCTGATTACTAGATATTGGATTAGGATCCCATATATGTAATATGTTACATGGGCTAAAGAAAGGTAGACAACTGGGAATAGATGATCATTCTCTAGAGTAGGGAATGGTGCAAATGTTGGGGCCAAAGCAGTTGGTGAATATCACCTTGTATTGCCAAATAGGAATACATTGATTCTGAACGAATGTTATTACATACCGAACCTGATATGCAATATTATATCAGTTTCTTTATTAAGTAAAGAAGAATATAATTTTATATTACAGGATAATGTTATGAACATTTTCCTAAATCAAAAGTTGATTGGATCAGGCACGTTATATAATGGCATATACGTTCTAAATCAAACTATAGTTCTCAATGTACAAAACACACACAAGAGGAAAAGTTCAGAAATGAACGAATCTTTCTTGTGGCATTGTAGACTAGGTCATATCAATGCGACACGACTAGCTAAGTTATATAAAGATGGATATTTAAATCAGTTTGAATTTACATCTTATGAAACTTGTCAGTCATGTCTCAAAGGTAAAATGACTAAAACTCCGTTTACTGGACACGGAGAAAGAACTACTGAACTCTTGGGACTGATACATAGTGATGTATGCGGTCCCATGTCTACACATGCCAGGATTGGTTTCTCGTACTTCATTACATTCACCAATGATCTCTCAAGATTCGGGCATGTGTTCCTGTTGTAACACAAGTCTGAAACTTTTGAGAAATTCAAAGAATATAAGTGCGAAGTCGAGAACCAAATGGGTAAAAGTATTAAAATCCTTCGATTTGATCGGGGAGGAGAATACTTAAGCACGGAGTTCCTAGATTATTTAAAGAAGAATAGGATTCTCTCTTAGCATACTCCTCCGTATACACCACAGCACAACGGTGTGTCAGAACGGAGAAATCGCACCCTATTAGATATGGTGTGCTCTATGATGAGTAACGCTGAGTTACCTATTTCCTTTTGGGGTTATGCGCTTGAGAAGCTGCATACCTATTGAATAGAGTTCCATCCAAATCAGTGCCTACCACTCCATATGAGATATGGAATGGGAAGAGACCATCTCTTAAACGAGTTAAGATATGGGGTTGTCCGGACTATATTGAAAAGCAAAATCCAGACAAGCTCGAGGCAAGGTCAGTACTGTATAAGTTTGTTGGATATCCCGAACATTCGCGAGGGTATATCTTCTACCACACTAAGGAGCAAAAGTTGTTTTGTTTCTCAGCATGCCACCTTTTTAGAAAAGGAATTTCTTATTGAAGAAATTAGTGGTCATGAGGTAGAACTGGAAGAAGTTCCAGCTAAACAAACTAACAGCTGATGATTTGGTAGAACCGGAGGATTCAATAGTTCCCAACGAACCTCAGCTCTCCGCGGATCTAGTAGGGTTCCTCATTCGCCTGAGAGATACTACGGTTTTCTCAATGACAGTGGGAGCGAGGATTGCATCATGGAAGATGATGACCCAACTAGTTTCGTGCAGGCCATCACAAGTAGGGACTCTGTGAAATTGTTGGATGCTATGCGATCTGAGATGGAATCCATATACACCAACAAAGTATGGACTTTGGTAGTTTCACCTGAAGGGGTAAAACCCATCGGGAGCAAGTGGATCTTGAGAAGATTCTTGGTGTAGATGGAAAAGTTAAGACTTTCAAAACTAGACTTGTTGCAAAAGGTTGTCGTCAATAATCAGGTGTGGATTTTGATGAAACTTTTTCTCCAGTGGCTATGCTTAATTCCATATGGATCCTACTTGACATCGTTGCATACTATGACTACGAAATCTGGCAGATTGATGTCAAGACCGCTTTTCTAAATGGTGATTTAGAAGGGAGCGTGTGCATGACACTACCAGAGGGCTTCGTAGACAGTGGGGGCAGCGGAAAGGTGTGCAAGTTTCTTAAATCAGTTTACGGATTAAAGCAGGCATCGTGGAGTTAGAACATCTGTTTTGATGTGGCAGTCAAAGAGTTTAACTTCATCAAAATGGTAGATGAACCTTGTATATACAGGAAGGTTGTAGAGAGTAAGGTTTTTTTCCTCATATCGTACGTGGATGACATACTCTTGATAGGAAATGGTGTTCCTATGCTATACTCGGTCAAGCTACTCTTATTACAAAGATTCTCCATGAAGGATCTGAGTGATGGCTCCTACATCCTGGGGATTAAGATCTATAAAGATAGATCTAAACGGATGTTGGGATTGTCCCAATCTAGGTACATTGACACCATACTAAAGAGATTTAGTATGGAAGATTCCAAGCGTGAGAATTTACCCATGATCTTAGGAATCACTCTCTCCAAAGAGATGTCCCCCAAGACTGATTTGGAGAAGGCTCGCATGCAAGGGATACCCTATGCTTCGGCAGTCGGGTCTATCATTTTTGCGATGTTATGTACCCGACCGGATATAGCATACGCACTTAATGTTGTAAGAAGATATCAATCGGATCCTGGGGAGAATCACTGGACAGCAGCGAAGAACATTCTTAAGCACTTGAGAAGGACTAAAGAAACGTTCTTGGTGTATGGTAACGGTGAACTCCAAGTGGAGTCCTTTACCGATTCGAGCTTCCAGAGTGATAAGGTCAACTGTAAGACAATCTCAGATTTTGTCTTTACCCTCAGTGGAGGGACGGTATGTTGGAAGAGTTCCAATCTAGATACCGTGGCAGACTCAACGATAAAGGATGAATACATCCCTGCCAACGATGCTACCAAAGGGTTGTCTGGGTATAGATGTTCATGAGATGAACTTGGTTCCTACCATTGTGGTGACAATGGAGCTGTGGCTTTGGCCTAGGAACCCTGGTCCCATCGGTGATCCAGACATATTCTTAGGCAGTATCACCTTATCAGGGAGATGGTTGATCTCCGGGCGATCGAGGTGAGGAGAGTTGATAGGAAGAATAACGTGGCAGATCCACTCACAGAGGCCATTCCCCAGATTCAATTTGAGAGACTCTTCGGGATGTTGGGTATGAGATACTACAACAACTGGTTTTAGTGCAAGTGGGAGATTGTTAGTTGTATGTATGCCCTAAAGGCCATTGTTGTACATGATTGTATATTACAATAGATGCTTGGACATATATAGGGAAGACTTTCTTGCTCGACATGATAGTATGCTATCTGGTTACTCTTTATCTTAACACGTAGACTAGTATTGTGATGCTGTCTTGCTCTCATATGTTGGTAAAGCCCTTAGGATGTATACTTGACTACCAGGATTATGATGCAGATCATACTAGTAGGGCCAGGGTAGTCCACAAGTACATCCTTTAATTGTTCCTAGTCGAGGGTGTATCGAAATGGGGCATCGATATTCCAGAGTAGACTAGCGTATATGTTTCTTGACCCATTTGATGGGCGATGGATGATCCCATATCTATTGGTGTTTGACATAAAAATGGTATACGGGTGCTCAGTGGAGACTGGGTATACTGAACAGGACTCGCCGAGAACTCCTAGATGGTATTATACCTAACATCAGATAGCAGTTCTGTGGTGACACTGGTACAAGTTAGTCTGTAGACCCAAGATCGTCATAGTCTTGTGTGATTCCCACTGTGCTTTGATTTCCATCTTACCACGTTCAAGAGAGCGTGCAAAACGGTAGTTTTTGGGTACAGTCCCGAGTCACATGGAGGCAATGAGCGATAGGAAGGGATTCGTCTCTCCCGGTATTGGGGGTTGATGTTGTGCTGTGCTCAATTGGCCATAACAGGAAGTCCCTGGCCAGGGCTGATACGGAGATTTACTGGTAAGTGTTATCAGTAGTTTCTCGACCCGTTATGAGCCTCATATCAGCATGACTTATCAAGTTACTGGGGTCTGACGTTTACCACCCCTAGACTCGATATGCGACATATCAGACGAAGAGACCGGACTGTACGGTAGTGTTGTTGTTGGATTCACAGGAGTATGGACAAGCTTACTTGTTGATCTTCTGATTGCTCAATACCCGGGTAGCCGTTACGTCCAGGTAGTACCGCTGACGGCTTGTGTGTGACTGATATGATCATCACCTACTGCCGATGTATTGACGAGTCATTAGAGTCCTACACAGAGGTTTCCTAGCTCATACGAAACGAAATAGGGCACATATGTGATATGTGCGGGACTGAGATTAATACAAGTATGTGATACCGTATTCCAATCTCGCGATACAGGTTATATGTGATATAACCGGATTGTTGAATCAAGTGTTGATTTAATGATATGTTATATGTATATGTGATATGCATATAAAAAATATTAGTCGATTGTATGCGATACAACCGGGTTATTAAATCAAGTGTTGATTTAATAATTTAATGTGTAATTATCTATTTGATATAATAATATACATTAACTAATATTAGCTCACTTAAGAAAATGTTTTCTCTTTATACATTTAATATATATTTAATATATGTTAATGTATTTATTTTGTGTCATGCTAGATGATACATTGGACTTGGGTGTGTGAGACTCATACCTAACTAGAGATAATTTAGGTGTTTAAATATTAGGGAAAAATCAAAATTATGTGGAAATTAGCATGGCTAAGATGCTTGTGGAAGAATGGAGAAGCTTTGACTAAAGTCCACTAATTTTGTTTTACTCTAGATATTTATTTAACCTAACCATTATTTTTAACCATGGTTTAGTCTCTACATGAGTTATATAAGATATTTTCTCACCCATGGTTCACACTTGGATCACTTGGTCATTTTCTTCATCTCCTTCACTTGCTCTCTAGTTTTGAGTGAGTGAAGAAAAGAAAGAGAGAGAATTATTCTAAAGTGAGCAAAATTCCTACTTCATCAATCTACACTAGACTAGCCATTTAGTATAGGTTGTTTGCTTCACTAATTCTCAATTAGTGAAGAGATAGCTTGAGTTGGAGATTCTTCGACGTAGATCATCTTCGGCCCCGAAGTTCTTTAAGAAAGCTTGTTCCTTTCGGCTAGTGGGGCCTAACGAGAGTCCGGGAGACCACTAATTAGAGCAAAGGGACCACTACACGAAGCTTTAGAAGTGAAGGACCGGTCTACAAAGGTTGTATTCCTTATTCACTTAGAGTAAAGTTGTTTACTTGCTTAGTTAAACCCTAATTCTCTAGTTAGGTCCTTGGTTTGGGTTGCTTTGCTCTCTAGATTTTTTTAAATTGCATACCCGATGCCTTATAAAACCTAGTGAGAGTGTAAGGAACCCAGCACCTCGTACGATTTGCTTTTCACCACAAGGTCGTCAATATAGCATTTGACAATCTCGTGTATAAGGTCATCGAAGATCTTCGTCATGGCCCTCTGATAGGTAGCGCCAGCGTTCTTCAGACCGAAAGGCATTACCCTGTAGCAGAATATGCCCAACAGAGTCCGGAAGGCAGTATGCTTTTGGTCTTCCAGATGCATTTTTATTTAGTTATACCCTGAAGATCCATCCATGAAGGAGAAGACCTCATGGGTAGACATGTTATCTATCATCAGCTCAGTAACTGGTACTGGGAAATCATCTATTAGGCAAGCTTTGTTGAGGTCCCGAAAGTCTACGCAAATGCGCACCGTTCCATTTTTCTTCATTACTGGAACAATATTAGCAATCCAGTCGGGATATTGAAGTTCTTGGATGAAGTTGGAGTCAATTAATTTCTTAACTTCGGCGTTGATACTCATCTCGAGTTCGAGCCGCATTCTTCTTGGCGCTTGCTTGACTAGCTTGACGTCCGGTGATATAGCCAGTTTATGCACCGCTATTTTTGGATCTAGTCCCGGCATCTCGGAATAGTTCCATGCGAAGTAGTCTTTATATTGCATAAACACGTCCTTCAGTGTGGCCACCTATTTTTTAGACAGCAGCCCACTGACGAACGTGGACCTCGGATCGTTTTCCGTTCCTAAGTCAATTTTCCTTAGGTTATCCGTCGTAGTGTGTATCCCATCTTCCAGCTCTTTCGAGGCCGGTGGAAACTCTAAGATCACTTCGTCCTCGTCCTCATTTGCGAAGCACCTAAAGAAGTCATCCATATTCTCGTGCCCTCCTCCTTTTGAGAATGTTATCACATGGCAGGTACGAGTTTGCTTCCAGTCTTGATGTTGAGCTAGTCCTACCTTCGCGATATAGGTTCTCTTTGGCTCATGCTTCTATGGTGGGGTTACCCTCCAGCTGTCAGATAGAGCGAACATGCCTTGTTGATATTGGTCTTCGACCCGGTCTTTAAAGGTAAAGCGGTCTTCAAGGGGTATCCTATTGCTTGGTGGTAGAAGCAATAATCTGGGTGATGAACCTCATTTATCTGTTCGGAGTACCAAGGCTCCGGGAGCATCATCATTTGACGCTTGATGACAAGGTCAAATATTTTCCTTGTCTTGTCTAGGGGGAAAGAGTATTCCCGACCCATCTTCTTCATAAAAGACGGATTCCAGCTGACTTTTCCTCGATTGCATGACTTCTTGGATCCGCTTCGCTGTTTTCGGGCGTTGTTTGCTTTCTTTGCCTTTTTTGCCTCTATTTGGGGATTTTCCTTCGAGCCGAGAATGTACAGCTGGCTGAGGATGAAAGGTATTGTAGTCTTCTTTCTCCGTGGACTGTTGGTTGAGGCATTGCGTCATGGCCTTTTCATAGATAGCCATTTTGCGGTTGCGGTCGTCCCGGATCTTTTGACAAGATTCTTGTATTAGCCTGTCAACTTGTTCTCCGAACGATGAATTTGACATTCTTATAGCGGGATTTTGCTCTGTTTCAACGTCACAGCTATTTGGAAGAGTATTCCCTTCTTCACCGGAGTTGTTTATGACACGACAGCTGCGAAATCGCTCCCGTTTCTTGGACCGAAAGTATCCAAGCCCGGTTGTCTCCATCTTCTCGTTGGGCATCTTTCACTGAGTCCCGGGAACGTCCCAGATCTTGTTGTATAACTGGGATTGTCGAGCGGTTTGTTAGAAGGATACTCCTTGGCATCTTAATAGCCTTTTTAATCCCTCTACGTAATATCTGGGCGTACGGATTCATTGAAACCTGTAAAGCGCAAGCTCGGCACCATGCCAGACTTCTGTCTCCACTTTGGTCTCCGTACATTGATAGAAGAGGATCGCCTTTTCATCTCTTCGCCTGGGAGGGGCGTAGAAAGTACGCAGCTCTTGTACGCTGTATGTATCAAGCGCATCAAATTCTTTATAATGCCATGGTGAAACCAAGGTGATTTGTAAACTCTGATCAGATCCAGTAATGGTTTGTGCTGATGGGCGAGTGGAGAACACGGTGCTAGCCTCGTCTTCAGAGTCACTGCCAAACACCAAAATAGGAGTAGATGGTCCGGGCCTGCTGCATTAGGGTTACCCCGAGTAGACTATTTCCTCGTCTTCCTCGGTATCACTCCCAAAGATCGAGATATTGGCGACGGCTTTTTTTTTATTCTCCGGTTTATGACATCTTTCCGTGTCTTTGAAATCTGTTAGGAAGTATTTGGCGTCTTCATATTTTCGGACTTCGTTTACGGAGAATGGATTTAGCTCCCCCGTAACGGTGTACTCGAGACCGTCTTTGAAATACTTCATACACTGGTGTTGTGTAGAAGGGATGATGTTGTACTCGTATAACTAAGGCCTGCCGAGCAGAGCGTTGTAGCAAGTCTTGGTGTCAATGATATGAAATTTGATGTCAGTGATGAGCAGTCTGAAGCATAATGTCAGTATTACGGACCCGAGCGTCCGTGATGACTGTGAATCAAAACCGGAGATGGTAATTTTATCTCGAGTTAGGTGCTGAACGTTCATGCAAATCTCCTTCAGCACCTTCACATTGAGGAGGTTGATAGAAAACCCATTGTCGATAAGGATTTTGCCTATCTTGATGTCGTGACAGTATCCAGTGACGTATAACAGATGGTTATGGTCGCACATTCCAAGGAGGAGATCTTCATCGCTGAATATGATGTCAGCCATGTGAACCTCTGCTAACTCGTCCTTCATCTTTTCTTCTGCAAGGAAAGCTTGAAACTGATCGGGCTCTTGTAAGACCTTGATCAGAGAATCTTGTGCTTCTTTGGACAGGAGAAGAGCATCCAGTATGCTCAGTTGTGATGGTATCTTCCTCAATTGTGCTAGGACATTTTAATCCACCTTGTTTTTCCTAGGTGGGACCTTGGCTGTGAGCTCTTTAACGACTCCATCGTCAAGGGTGATTTCCCCAGGTACTTTTTCTTTCCCCTTGTCTCTTTTACTCAAACCTTTATTTGTAGGTCCAAGGTTCTTCTCAGGCAGTGTGCAGTTACGCAGCTGAATGTTCTCGCAATTCTTCTCCTCTTCTTCTTTTTCGGAGGTGGAGTTCTTGAAGAGAGGGCCGAGGGTCATTTCTTGCTCAGAATCGCCCCCGAAGGTAAGGACTTGGAGTTTTTCTCTTTTCCGACTAGTATCAACCATATGACAGTTGCCAATCGTTTTCTCATGCGCACTTGTCAAACTTCTTTGCTGTCGACGAGCTTCACGTTTCATTCTCTTGAAGTGTTGTTGATGGGCGGCGTATCCTTACCACCACTTCTTGAAGGCACTGCATTCCTCGGTGGGGTGGGTAACCTTCCAATGATATAGGCAATAGTTTGGATATATATCCGCTCCGTTGAGGCTTATGACCCCGGGCATGTTTCCTTTGAGAGATGGCAGCTTCATTCCCACTGACAGGGCTCTGGCGAACCGCTTCTCTGGCTCGATCTTGCTCTTATTTGCCGCGGGTGTGCTTCGGTTTGGTTGGAGTACTTTACAACTCATCCTCGCCGTAGCTTCTTCATCCTGACGCCGACGCTTAGCCTTTTCATATATGGTTGTTTCACGTTCTCGGTTGGCTTTACTCTTTCGAAAGGCTTCGTTTAACAGCCTATCAATTAGGTCTTCTGACAGTTCTGGGGATTTTGGCGCCGATCCTGCCCCAATTCCTATGCGTTGTTTTCTGACGCCAAGAGAGCTTCTTCGCCATTTGACAACGAATGGGAGACCATGTGGCAACTTGCTATATAGTCTTCAGTTTTCGATGAGTTGTTTTCCTCATCGTTATCACTCTCTCCGTTCTCAAGAATATGCTTGAGGAACTCTTCGAGAGTGACTGGGGTACGCACCTTCTGGTTGTACTCCTTCAGCGCGTCGATGTACTTTTGCAGGTCCGTGCGCTTTTCGTCATACTCGGTAGGCTGCACAGGCTTCTTGGTCTTTTTCTTTTTCTTTGAAGACTTTGAAGACTCGACTTGGGGATTTTGCCCTTTGTCGACAGTTTTCGGTACGGGACGCGATTTCAGCATCCCTTCGATGATTTCCGGTTCAAGCGGACTCTTCCACATGATTGCCGGACATGCCTGGAGATCCTTCAGCATTCTTTTAATTTTAGCTGAAAGGACGACTTCCCATGGAGCTTCTTCCATGAGCAAGCATAATGCCCCTGGCGTATCCACCTTTTTAGGAGCGTGCTTTTGTGGCAGGTTCACCCTCCAGTTCTCAAAAAGCGTGAATTTCCACAGTTGATACTGGTCCTCGACCCAATTTTTGAAGACGTAGCAATCTTCAATTGGGTGGCTCACCATTCTGTGATAAGAGCGGTAGTTGGGGTTGTTGACATCGCCTGGCTGAGGTGGACGTCGTGGGCTCGGCAATATGATAAGTTTGTTGCGCACTGCTAGCTCAAACAGTCTCCTCGTCTTGTCACGGGAAAACGAGTAGGCGCATCCTAGCTTTTCTTCCAGGGATAGGCATGGACGTGCATTATTTTGGTGAGCAACCAGTTTCGGGTCACTTGGTTGCTGTTGAGTGCTGCCGTGCTGGCAACGAAGGCCGCTTTCCCATTACCCTTGGCATTTCGGGTGTCCATTTTTAAGGAGGAAGGCCCGTAGCCCATCTGGTCCATTTGGGCCAGCTTGTCAATCAGAGCCTGGAAGGTGGTCGGCTTGAAGAACGTCATGAACTGGGACACAGTCGCTTGAGGATCGAGGGTCCCGATGAACATGCCTACGGCAGGAGATTCTTCGATGCGTTGTTCGCATTTTGACCATAGGTTCCGCCACCGGATCGCGTATTAGACCCAGGTTTCTCCTGACTTCTCCCTGACATTGATTAATGCCGTGATCGGGGTGCGCTCGCTTGCGCTGGCGAACCGCTGCTCCATCTCTGTGAATGTATTTATGGAGTCATTTGGGAGCTCCGAGTACCATTCAAAGGTTGTCTCTGACATGCTACCAACGAACTGGCGAAGAAACAGTTTGTCGTCGCCTCCATTGTTGCCGCATAAAGCTTTGAACCGCGCGACGTGTTGGTGTGGGTTGCATGTCCCCTTGTACACATGGAACTTAGGGATCGTATATCCCGGTGGGTACTTGATTTGGTCATACCAGCCTGGATACGGTCGCCCAGTTTTGACAGTTTGGCAAGCCGCTTCACTAGCTTGATGAGCTCGTATTTGTTGAGCTATATAGTCATTGATAGAGGCCCTGGAGATTGTTTCCTCTTTAGCTGTTGATAGAGCTGGAAGAGAGTTTGATATTTCCTCTCTGTCATCCTCGATGATTATCGGCGGATCTTCAGCTGGGGGTTCTGGCTGGATCATCATTCCAACCATGTCTTGGAACAAAAGCGCCATTTGCTTTATATTAGCAGCTTGTTCCGCGGCCTCCTTGTCTTTTCTTTCTAGCACCCTTCGCAGGAACTCTGTATCGGTCTCCTGCTCCTGGCGCTGTTCAGATGCCGATTCCGGGCTTTCTTTCTGCCCGGTGAGTGCTGACATTTTGATCAGCATTTCCTGGAGCTTTTGTTGTTGCTCCTGAGCTTTTGTCAACGGCCGAGTTTGCGACCGATGACTCACGGAAGTACGACTTTTCTCTTTCCCGGAAGCCATGTAAACCATGTGTACGATCATGCCCCCAGACTTGGGGCGTTTGGGTCCATTGCCTTTGGAATTTGCCGCCGCCGGTGGGAGATTCTCCAGCCTCACCCTTTTGTGTGAGGTCGAAGTTGAAGGAGCTGTTGTATCAGGTGCCTGTGTTGAAGACGTCCCTCTCTGTATGACGGAGGGATGGTCCTCCTCTTGCCGAGCCTTCATTTTCTTTAGTCGGCAGGAGTAGTCTTTGTTGATCACAGAATCTTGGACTTTCCGTCAGACCCTGTGGATTTAGGGGGACAGCCGCTGAGGAGGCTGCTCTGGCTTTTCCTTCATCATGTTTTCAGCAAGCGGGGGATATTTCCTCAGCACCGCAGTTGGAGAGTTCTTTCGTACCCTCCTAAGTAGATCAAAGTTGTTCTTGGTTGGAACAGCAGCGTCAACTTCCACCATTGGAGCTGGTGGAGTAAGTCCAGAGGGAGAGTTTCCCCAGCCTTTCTCACTCAACGCCAATGGCGACGTCGAGTGTGCCTTGCAGACGGGACCACCTCAGTTGTAGAAGCGGCTCCGTCGTGCCCCTGCTTCAGTGGGGGTTGCTGTTAGTGCCAGCCAGTCGAAGACTGACGTCCGTTGAGAGGGAACGGCCAATCTTTCGAAGACCAATTTTCTGGTAGGAGAAGCACTTTTGACGACTTCACCCGCAGCAGGAGTTGGAATGGCCAATCTGTCAAAGACCGATCTTTTGGTTAGCGAAGCACCTTTGACGACTTTACCCGCCGGGGGAGTTGGGAGGACTATCCGTTTTGGGATAGCCCCTTCAATTATCTCGAGCCTCTTTGCGGGCCCACTTGAGCTTCAGCTCAGCCTGTTGAAGACTGAGGTGACAGACTTGGACGACCCGTTGAGAGGGGCCGTGGTGGTTGCAAGTCGATCGAAGACCGACTTCTTGGGAGCTTCCTGTGGTGGCACTGGGGCGCTGAAGCTCGTTGGCGGGAGCATGGTCCCGAAGAACAATCCAGTAGTGGCTTGAGTCACCTGCCCCACCGGCATTGAAAAGATAGAGGCCGCATTGGACCCATAAGTCACTCCTCTAGTTGGGGCGGAACGGGAGTTGCTTTTACAGTTTGTGCAGCTGGAAGCCATTGAGCTTTTTCCTAGACAGGAGCAAGACACCAAATCTTAGTACTTTGAATCCAAGAGCAACCATAGCAAACCGCGATTTTGTTCGTGAAACACGACACACGAAGTGTGGAGTGAAAAGAAGAAAATGTCCTACCGGGCGTGCCAGAATCTGTTCACCACCGAAAACCGTCTTACCTGAATTTGGGGGCAGATGCTATTTGGATTTATCCGTCCACCTCTCCGAAGATGCCAAGTTGATTTATGGCACCATATATCAGAGGTTTGGACGGACGCGGCAGTTGTAGCAGACTACGTCAGATTCCCCCTCGTTTGCGAGGGGTTTTTGATTGTGGGGACGCTCTTCCCTGCAGGCGCAAGCCCCTACAGTTAATTACGTTACCGTATCGCGATAAACACTTTCTCCTGCTCCGAAAGTTCACTTCATGTCGTGTGTGTTTTTGTTTTTTTAGGTTGCCCATGGATTGTATACGGAGACTAATTTATGTTGTCGCCCGTAGGGCATGGATTAGTCCAAATCCGTATATCTTAGATTTGGGGTTTTTATTTAAGGACCGTTAATCTATTTTGAGATTAAGATCGACTTAAATGTATGTGAGCATTTGGGGCTCGATTTGTTTTTTATAAGGATACATTAGTCCAATTTGAGACTAAGATCCACTTAACGAGGTTTCAGGATCATTTTTATTTAGGATCCAACAATAGAGTGTTTGGGCTCTATTATTTTAGTTTAAGGACGTTTCAGTCCATTATCGCTATTTTGGAGGCGAATATTAGTGTAGGGACATTTTGATCCATTGTTCAACTTGCGCGCACGCATATTTGTTACACGACGAAGTGAACAATGGTGATATGGATTGTGCCCAATTTGGGGTACGATCCGATTTGAGGTGTGCACGTCAATTTGGAAATGCATCAATGTGGGATGAAAGGAGTTGTTGGTAGCTGGGACCCACCACCTCTCTGAAAACGTTGAAGAATTACAACGACATATATTAGAGGTGTGAAGAGATGTACCCTTGAACCGAATCTCGTATTTGAGGAAGAAAGATTATGGGGGCCTTAAGAATTTTTGTTAAGGATACATTACTCCAATTTGAGACTAAGATCCAGTTAACAATATTTTAGGATCTTCCTTATTTAAGACCCAGCAACAGAGCATTTAGACTCAGTTGCAAGACTTTAGCAACTTAGCCAATTTGGGCTTTAGTCTGCTTAGTCTCCCCTTTTTTTTTTGAAAAAGTGTTGAGCACTGGTTTGGGCTGTGTTTAATCAGCTCCCCTTTTTTTTATGAAAAAGTGATGAGCGTTTATATGAGTTATGACGCCTACATATGATCATGTGGAACTGTCAATCATGAGGGTTGCCCAATAAGTGTTGAACACTTTACTCCTTTTGTCTTTATATGGAGTGTTAGGCACTCTTTATGGCATCCACGTAGGGGACACGTGAGGCGCTGAGCGCTGCCCAATGAGTGCTAAGTACTCTTTTCTTCTGTGGCATCCACGTGAAGGATACGTGAGGCGTTGGGCGCTGCCCAGTGAGTGCTAATCACTCTTTTCTTCTGTGGCGCCCATGTGAGGGACACGTGAGGCGCTGGGTGCCGCCTAGTGAGTGCTAAGACTCTTTTCTTCTGTGGCGCCCACGTGAGGGACACGTGAGGTGTTGGGCGCTTCCCAGTAAGTGCTAAGCACTTTTTTCTTCTGTGGCGCCCACGTGAGGTGCTGGGTGCTGCCCAGTAAGTGCTAAGCACTCTTTTCTTCTGTGGTGCCCGTTGATGATCAAGCTTTTGTTTTTTAAGAACCAAATTCTTTTATGAGAACCAGGTTTCTCTTATATGCTTCGTTTCAAGGAATTCAATTCCTGGTCCTTTTCTGAATTTTCGATTATCAAGAACAAATTCTTCCCGATGAGAATTAAATTCTCAACTTATGAGAGATTTGTCTTGTGGATCTCAAATCCAGAAAAAGAACTAAGTTCTTTTTTTATAAAAAGGGTTAAACCCTTAGGTATGTAAACGAACTGTTTTGATCTCTGCTCTTTTTATTTATCTAGACTTTTTTAGGAGGGAGATCTTCTTCTTTGTTCCCTTTTGAAGCTTTCTGCTTAAATTTTTAGAAGCTTATAGGGGGTTTCTCTCTATCAGACTTGAAGTCTCAGGTCCTTTATATAGTAGAGGCAATTCATTAATTAACTCTGAAGAAATCTCTCATTAAGAGATCCCAATTGATTTGGGGATTTTTACCCACCATTGGATCTTTGATCCAAGGGTTTCTGTTTTACAGAACATATTTTCTTGTTTTTAACAAGTTTGGGAAAATATTTTCCCTTACACAGAATTTATTCTGTAAAACAGTGATTTTTTAATCACCGTTGGATTTTTAATCCACCGGTTCTCTATTTTACAGAGGGCAATTTTTCTTATTTAGAAAAAATGAGGGAATATATCCCAAAATAGAATTTTATTCTGTAATCCAATTTGGGGGATGTTTTCTCCCGACAGAATTTAATTCTGTATTTTTGATGATTTATCATCTCCGTTGGATTTTTGATCCAACGGCTCTGTTTAACAGAGAGTGGAATTTAATTCTACTTGGGCGCTGACACTCACGTGTTGTGTACGTGGGCGCTAATTAAGGTTTTAATTCTTATAATGGGTATTTATGTGCTTTGCACATTGGCGCCCGCATTGTACGTTGGCGCCCGCGTGAGGAGCACGTGAGATGCCGCCATAGGATTAGTTCCTATCAGATTGGCCTTGGCTCTGGCGCCCTTGTGGGAAGCACGTGAGGTGCTGCCTGATTTTTTTTAATAGAGCTTTGCTCTTTTATTGGGGAAACATTGATGTTGTCGCAAAGTCTCCAGGACAATTCTCAAATATTCAGCGTGTTCTTTTCGACTCTTTGAATACACCAGGATGTTGTCTGTGAAAATAACAACAAACCTGTCTAAGTACTCTCGGAAAACCTGGTTTATCAGATTCATGAATATGGCTGGTGCATTAGTCATTCCAAATGGCATCACGAGAAACTCATAATAACCATAGCGAGTCCTGAATGCTGTCTTCGGAATATCAGACTTTTTGACCTTTACCTGATGATAACCCGAACGAACATCCAACTTTAAGAAAATGCAAGACCCACTTAGCTGATCAAACAGATCGTCAATGCGCGGTAGTAGATACTTGTTCTTTATCATCACTTCGTTCAAAGCTTGGTATTCTATGCACATTCTGTATGAACCTTCTTTATTCTTCACAAGCAGAACTGGAGATCCCCAACTTGAGGTAATGGAACGAATCCATCCTTTTTTCAAAAGTTCATCCAATTGAGTACAGATCTCCTTCAATCCTTCAGGACTTAAGCGATATGGTGCTTTGATCACCGGTTGTGCACTAGGTACTATGTAAATACTTAATTCAAGAGCTCGATCGGGAGGCAAACCTGAGATGTCTTCAGAAAATACATCTTCGAACTCTCAAACTACTTTTGGCTTATCTTCTTCAGCTTGTATTGTTGCAATCACTGCCTTCCTTGAGCCTTGTAGGTGCTAGGTTCCAGGGTTCAGTCTCCACTTTTGAAATAAAAGACTGGATGATCTGGTATCTCGAACACTATTCTCCTTTGACGACAGTCGATGGTAGCGTAGAAAGCTCCTAGCCAGTCCATACCCAAGACTACGTCGAAGTTCGGTATGTCCAGCACCTTGAAGTCAGCATAAAATTCTCTGCTGCAGACGACCACTGGACACAGGTCGTATCCCATTGTTGCCTTTAGAACAACATTCCCTGAACTGACATTCCAGCTGGATACGAGAGGTTTTACTGGAATCGCATGAGTTCGGACGAACCGTTGCGACATAAAGCAATGTGATGCTCCAGTATCGAAGAGTGCTAGTGTAGGAAGTGAGGCTACTAAGATTGTACCTAAGTCGTGTGGAATATGTTTAGGTATAGGAAAAGATATATGGATGTAAACAAGTATTGAACAGATTTGAAAGATTTGTGATTACTTGGCCAGTGGTTTCAGCTTCTTCCACGGTCATTATGAAAGCCTGTCACCTAAGTACATTCCTCCTTGCTGGGGGAGCATTCCTCTGTCCTTGAGGTAGGTTCCTTTGTGCTTGATGGAACTGAGAAGGAGGAGATGCAGTAGGTCCATGAGAAGGTGGAGCTGGGAAAGCAAGTCGAGGAGCAGGTGCCTGGATAGCTGGCCGCTGCAGATAACTGATTGCTGGTCTGGATGCAAGATTTGGATTGAGTCTACAAGGACAAGATCCAATATCATGTGTGGATGAGCCACAGACTAAGCATAGGCGATTAGCACACCTGCAATCCTTCGCTAGGTGTCCATTCCTTTTGCAATAGAAGCAAAAATCTGGACTGGGCTGGTTAAAAGGTGCTCCCAGTCTCCTGGGTACAAACGGTAGCCTGGAAGAGGCTCCTCCTGCTATCTAAGTAGCAGTGCACTTCACACCGGTAGATTGAGATCTGCCCTTCTTCTTCACTAGTGCCTCATATCGACGGGCAGCCTTCAGAGCTAAGTCATGAGTTGGGAAATCCCCTGTAGCTAGAGCAGCTTGGATCTCTTGGTCCAACCCTTACTAAAATCGTCTAACCCTGATCTCAGCAGTCGGTATGAGATATGCCGCGAACCTGTTACGGCCTTGTGTTAGCTATGTAGTATGTGATATTAGAAAATCGAATATTTAAGACATATTTTACCTGCTCAGCGTGGTGAATTCAGCATCATACTCATCCATAGATTTGGTCAACATTGAACCTTGTTGCAGATGAATGAATTGCTACTCCATGTCAAAACGGGCATTCTCTGTAAATCTACGGTAGCGCCCCGGCCGTCAAACCGAGGCCAAACACGGAAACAAAAACTTTTATGAAATTGGCGCTAACGCAGACTTTTACCCGGATAGTACCATTAACACTAAACTAGCTAACTACTAAAATGATAGAATGGCTATACCGATCGATCCGTGTCCAAGGTGAAGTAGATAATATGTGTGAAGTTTGCTAGCCGACATGTCCAAGGTGAAGTAGATAATGTGTGTGATAACTTTGTCTCAAGCATCCATTGATTCTCAACACATGAGATTGTATGGATGGAAATTGAAAATGAAGCCATGGTGGAAAATGTGAGCTAGAGAAGGAAGAAGAAAAGGAGCTAGACTTATTATTGTGTTGGAATGAAAAATGAGAGCACTAGAACTAAATCTCAAGACCAACCCCACTACTTGTGGCTGCCCATTCTCTCTCCACACATCATTTCAACACAATAATCAATCACAAATGTTGACATAGCACAAAAAATAAGACCATGAGTCATCACCCATGCACATGCCACATTAATTGCTCTTCATGATGATTTCCACTCACAATTTCCACCACAAAACATTTGAACCAAAATGTTTAATCTAAAAAGAGAACGGCAACATCTAAAGTAAACTTGTGACGGATCACAAGGATACCCCTCACCTGTATACACATACCTGCATCCGCATTCCGACTAAATGCGAATGCAATGAGACTAAAGTAATCCAACAAATCTAATACTAGGATCCGGCTTAAACCAAAGCCCACTAGTATGATCCGTCCGATCATGATCCGTGCACAAGTGTATGTATATGATCGAACCCTGCCATAATACCATACGGCCTCTACAACGTTTCGCCCGAACTTGGGAAACTTTCTGTGGGGGACTTTAAAGACTCGTCAATACGCTGGCAGTGGGATTAACCACAAGCACGTCAGTAGTACTAGCTGTATGTAACGGCTACCTATGTATTGACCAAAAGGGAGGCTGGTGAGTGAACTCATCGTGAAACCCTACTGAGCTTGTCAGTGACAATATCTGTACAGTCCGGTCCATTCGTCTATGGGTATCGCATGTCGGGCCTAGGGGGCTGGTAAACGTCAGACCCCCAAAAGCGGTACAAGTCGTGTCGGAGTGTAGCCCAGAACACCCTGAGAAACTACTGGAATACCTACCGGTAAATCTCACTTGCCTTGGCCAAGGACTTCGTGTAATGGCTTTCCTAGACACAGCGCGATCTCACCCCCAATACCAGGAGAGAAGAATCCTCTGCCGATCTGCTCACTGCCTCCATGTGGCTCGGGACTGTACCTAACTAAAATCTGTTTGCATAACTCCTTTGAGCCGTGGTAGGGTAGTAATCAAAGCACAGTGGGAACTCACACGAGAAAAATGACGATCTCAGGTCGATGAACTAACCTGTACACATGTCACCAGGGAACTGGTATCTGACGCTAGGTACAATACCAACTAGCAGGTTCCCGGCGAGTCCTGTCCGGTGTACTCATAACCCAATGAGCACCTATATATATCTTAGGTGAACCAACTGACACCAATGGCTTGTGAGACCGGCCATCGCCCCTTGTCGGGGTCTCGACTGTATACACTAGTCTACTAATGGAGTATCGATACCCAGTCTCGAAACTCCCACGACTAGGGACACTTTAAGGATGTGCTTATAGACTACCCAACTCCCACGTATATGATCGCCATCATACTGCTGGTAGTCAAGCACGAATCCTAAGGGCTCTATCAACGTGTAATAGTGATCTGTAATGTCACCTGAAGCATGTACACGATGATAAAGACAAACTAGATAGCATACTATCATCTTGAGTAAGACTGTCCTACCGGTATAGGTCCTCCCTCAATCATTGCAATCACATGCCTGCGATCCAATAATTGACTTGAGGGCACTATATCCAACAATCTCCCACTTGCACTTAAGGCTAATTATTGCGATGTCGCATACTCACAGCCCGTGTGATACCGAACACCCAACTCCTCTACTGATCAGTCTCACAAAGCTCGTTTGTAAAACTATTATGTTGGAGAAATAGCCTCAGTGAGTGGATCCACCCTGATGTTTCTTTCTATGTCTCTATTAATCTCAAGTTCGCGGAAAAAGCCATCTCCCGAATTGAGTAATACCTGTCTTAGAATATGTCTGGATATCTGATAGGACCTAGTTCATAAATGAACTCCAAATCCAAACTTCTTAGACTGTATCGTCAATTGAACCTAATCAGTATCCTGCGCCACACCTCCCTCAGTATCCGCTTAGACCACCTGTCCAAACTATTGCCCCTCGTCAAAGGGAAAACTATAACTCTGACAGTCACTCTGTCATCCAGGTCACCTTGGAAGCCTGGAATGATAACCGTCTCTCGAAGGAGGCTGCCGTTATCAAATCACTAGAACATATATACTTATGTTCATAAAACTACTTCCGGGCGTTTCTCCAGGATTGGATTAATATCAACTTATTACAGCTAGTGCAAAAACAACATCTGGTGTGGTACTTAACATCTCATGATTGACTCAATTGCCTAAGCAAGTGATATGTCAACCATGCATATCTCTCACCCTTTTAGTCTATAAGACACATTTAGAGAGGGTGACTCCGTCACCTGCAGGTACACCACCATGCCAGGAGTCGTCCATTCTAAAACACTTTTAGAATACTGTCTAAGTACCCAGATTGGAAAACTACCCAAATCTAGATCTAAAACCATAGATCTAGTAACCAGAATGCCTGATATTTTATCCATATCCTATGTGGAGAAACCACTGTGTGACAACCACAGTATAACCGATCGTAGTATAGGAATTTCACTTCCTACTATGTGTATGTCATCCAAAAACCAGGACATCACACCCTACTACCTTCTTAACAGATCCATCCCCTATTCTGATGAAGTCAAAGCCCATGACTGTCACATCAAAAATAGATGATCTATATCTGCTTTAGTCTAAATAGACATAAGCTACTTGCCCACTATGCTTCCGCTGCTCCCACTGACTACGACAACTCTCTGGCAGAGTCATATACACGTGCACTTCTAAAGCTAGTTTAGAATGACGCTATACTCATCCTCCTGCCGGGTCTCATAGTCTGGAACAACAGTAGTGTCAAGCCTGGGTAAACACGAACCTCCTTATCACCGTCCTTGAGGCTACCGAAGTACCTCTCGGGTGCCTGAGGTTACCCACCATATCTGCTGAGTGGCTAATGGAATGTCAAACCTGATTGAATCTTTAGGTCCTATTAAATTTTCAGTAATCGTTTGCGGTTTTGGAATCACTTCCAGTTCTATCATACTCCCACTACTGTTTTCTGAAAAAGTCCATTTTCCTAAAACTGTGGCGAGTCAAGAACAATATCACTATTGATCTTCCAGATAGTAGAAAGTTAACCCTCGTCATAACCCGGGTTAACCCACAAACAGCCATCACAGAAACGTGCCTTGAGTTATCCAGAGTCTAGTTTTAAGCATAAGCCGGACAACTCCATATACCTTAACATCGTTAAGATATGATCCATTCTATATACAATATAGAAACAGAGACACTGATTTAATTGGAACCAGATTCAAATCATGCAGCTGTCTCCAGTGCATGTCAACTAAATGGAGAGAGGCCGATCAGCATTACTCAACTTAGGAGTGGATCTAAACATGAGTAACCTGAAAGAGAAACACGTTTCTCAAAATCATTACTATCAACTGAATACCAAACACAAGTATCTACATCTTCGATTACCTTGAAGAATCCTGATACTTGCAACACGTGGTTCTCTAATTTACTCTTATACCTATAACTTCTCAAAACCTAGACCTTGTATTTCTACAAAACACTTGTCTAAAAACTAGAGAAGTTACAAGTAAACAGAATATAGTATGAGGACCAACCTCTATGTCTTAATGGACACTGGACAATATACAGTGCTTTGTATAAGTCCCCTGAGTTGAATAACTCAAACCCTGTGTATCGTAGGTTGAAAACTGTACTATGGTTATGAAGAATTACACCGCTGTTCAATACTCCTTACCTAACCATCAACTGATATAGGTAAATGTCATGGACATAATTTCAAAAGATTATATCTCACTTTATAAAATAAACGTACAGATATATCAGTTTGAAATTGGTGCATAACAACGGATATTCAAAACCAAATATTTTCCGTCCGGCAAAAACCCAGGCGATTTCCTCAAATATCACTAATTACAACGAATCCCGATATAATGAGGATGATCACCTAATTTCCAATAACTTACTCCCACTCATCATCTGTAAAACAATACAGATGTGAGAATCAAACCTTGGTAAATACATACCCTGGAGCAAGGATCTATTTGGGAAATCAGTTTTCAATTAACAACACATGGTGAAACTGAAACATGAATATATTTCGAAGGGGTATCCGGGTATTCCTAGTAATGCCTCTTCCATTATCCAGATTCATGACTGTAACCGTATATTTCTTTGTCATCTCTCCAAATCTCTTTATTTGTTTTTAGTTGTTACCTTCTGTACACCATCGTTAGGCTAAATGGTTTTATTCCTTTCCTACCGTTCGGCACCAGCCTATGATTTGGAAGAAGACCATCCAATAAGCATAATAGATGTACTCTCCTAATCCTAGGAGTACTCACAATCTGAGAGAAGATAATGATAAAAGACAACTGAATATACCTTATTCCTATTTCTCCTGAACCAGAATCTATCCTCGAACTGGAACAAGTTCCTTCGAGTTCGTATATAACCATACGATGGAGTATTCAATAACTGTGGATCTTCGTAGTGATACGGGTTGTTGTGAAGAAATACAAAGGTGAAGTAGGAGTGGCGATGAAATACGTGGTTTGGTCGTGAATGATAGCAGTTGCAATTTACTTTGCCCTCTTTATGATCCCTTTATTTGTCTTTACTTAATATCTTCTGTATACCACACTTAGGCTAATTGGTTTTCTTCATTCCCAACCTTACAGCACCTGCCTAAGCTTTGGAAGAAGACTATCCAATAAGCGTAATAGGTGTACCCTTCTCCTAATCCTAGGAGCCCTCACAACCTGAGAGAAGGTAAAAGGAAAAAACAACTGAATAGTCCTATTCAATCTCTCCAGAACCAGAATCCATCCTCGAATCTGGAACAAGTTCCTTCGAGTTCGTATATAACCATACGATGGATTTATCCAATGGAAGTGGATATTCGTAGTAATACGGGGTGTTTTGGAGAAATGCAAAGGGTAAAAGAAGGAGTGGCAATGATGTATGCAACTCAGACAATCCAAAAGCCAGTGTTTTAAGAAAGTTCGGTTAACTTGGTCACTGAGTCATAGTCAAGGGTCGGGTCATGATCGCTGCCAGAGAGAGAGAGAAAAGAAACACTCTGCGTGCACTCTAACCTAGATTAGAATGATTGTCAATTTATCTAATCAGGAAGCCTCCCACTGTATCCTTAAATTCTCCTCCAAACCTAAAAGAAGAATTAGTCGGGATCACCCGAGAAGTAAACCAACTCATCGGTGGGAATTGGGATCCAACTATCATCGCATGATAACGTAATGGAATCCACTCACGTTATCACACTCCAGAAGGTATGCGCATGCCTGGCAAGTTTCTGTTTCCTTAGAAACTCCCGATGTGATTTTTACCCCATGCTCTTATGACCTTGACGAAGGCCAACATATCATAAGTCACATGTCAAGTTCTACCCGTCATTATGCAGGTTAATTTGAACCCACCCATACATACCCCTGACGAAGGCCAAAATAGTAGTACGACTATCCCAAACCAACGCATCTATCTATGCAATAGAAAAGTAACAAATAGCTACCATACACTATGCCTTGACAAAGGCCAACATACATAGCATGAATACTAAGTGCTACCTGTCTGAAATGACGGAGGGCTACGAATGGTTTTTGGCAAAAAACCTTTAACGTAATGAACTTGATATCGTTGAAGGAACCGGATAGCTTTTTAAAAATATAGTGGCGAAAACCTTTGCTAAAGAGGTCATTCCCGGTGAAGGGATCTCGGCTCTTTCCTCGTAGAATGAGGTGCAGGATATTCCAACTGAATACCGCGATGCAAAGCAAAAAGTAATCGACTATAGTGAAGTTATTACCCTGACGCAAATCTCTGCCTAAGGGGTCTCGGCCCTTGCCTCGTCAAATGAGGTGCTGGATATTCATAACCGAATACCGCTGTGCAAAACAAAAGAAAACATCCTTATAATAACAGCTTTTTGAAAATTGTTCTAACAACATCGAATAGGTTTGTTTTCCTTGCATTGATCTGAATCAACGCAATCCCATCAATTAATCACACCACAAAAGAACGAAAATATAATGTACGTATATACCATCCGCATTCGCCACTGAGTCCCATCATCACCTGTTATGTTACTTAACTAACGACAGAGCGGGGAATGGACTAGCGCGGGTGTAAAACATATACAATATCTACTAGTGTGTGTGTGTATATATATATATATATATATCAATATATAATAATCACTCCATGCGTGATAAATACAACATCACAGAAATGTAATAAGCATCACAGAACAATACAGATAATCTGGGAGCCCCGGGTTTCCTTTGAGCTGCAAGTGAAACCCGACGTTCCCCTGGTCGTGTGGATAGCTTGTGCAATGAAAACCTAGACCCCTACGGGCGCGGCAAGTTACCCGCCAAAACCAGAAGCGGGGCAGCCCCCTTCAGCAAAATGAATGGGCCACCTAGCACTTCACGGAATATGGTAACTTGAGCACCCCTCCTTGGGTCAACCTATACCCCCTACGAGTGCGGCGAATAGCCCGCCAATTCTAGAGTGAAGCCCCCTCCGTCTCAAAGCCATGAGATGCGGGCCCGTTGCCCTCTAAAGCCTGGCTATCCGTGCACTCCACCGTGGGGTAATCCTAGTACAAAAAAGAAAATATGTACAACGGTGACATCGAACTCAACCCGGTCGTGCCCCAAAAGAATAATATACAAACAGGCAATGACGGCAGTCCACATGTCGGACGCTCGTCCTGCGATATCAAATGTACAAATAAATCCAAACTGCACTACCATTGCATCCAAGCTATCCACCACGACAAATCTGCAACATCACAGCACAACACAGAACATCAACGTGAATGTCACGTTTGCAAAACCCGTCTAAAGGGCTATAGCAATTAGACAAGATTTACCGCTCGAATGACATTCATGGTCGCAGATAATAATGTAATGCACTGTAAACTTTAAACAATGTTAGAAAATATCGACTTCGAAATAACCCCCAAACAACCTGATAAAACCATATCCAAACTGGGCTAAACAAACAATACCACTGAACCAAGATTCCAGAGACCAGACAACACCCCAAAAACGAAGCCCAGAGGACACAAAATGGCCGGCCTCCTCGGTTTTGGGAGCAATGCACTCGGCCAAAATCCGAGGGGTTGGTGTCGTTTTTGGGGTGCAGGCTATAGGTCATGTTAGTAGTCTTCTGCAGGTGTTTGAAAATTTTTTGAAGACACTTTTGAAATCAACAGAAACTGAAATCAGCAATGCAGTGTATCGGGTTTGTTTCGATTTCAATAGATTAACATTGTCTAAACAAGCTAGCTAAAGGTTAATAGGTTGGCTCTGATACCATATAAGTATACGGTAGCGCCCCGGCCGTCAATCCGAGGCCAAACGCGGAAACAAAAACTTTTATGAAATTGGCGCTAACGCGGACTTTTACCCAGATCGTACTATTAACACTAAACTAGCTAACTACTAAAATGATAGAATGGCTATACCGATCAATCCGTGTCCTTCGGTCTTTAGCCACCATCTTTAGCTCCTCGCAGTATCTTCGATCTCGCTCGATCTCCGGTTTCCTCGTCGAACGGGCACCACATCAAGAAGTCTTTTTACGGGCTCCCGCTTCAAACCGAAGCAACTCGGACATGAAGTTTGCTAGCCGACATGTCCAAGGTGAAGTAGATAATGTGTGTGATAATTTTGTCTCAAGCATCCATTGATTCTCAACACATGAGATTGTATGGATGGAAGATGAATATGAAGCCATGGTGGAAAATGTGAGCTAGAGAAGGAAGAAGAAAAGGAGCTAGACTTATTATTGTGTTGGAATGAAAAATGAGAGCACTAGAACTAAATCTCAAGACCAAACCCACTACTTGTGGCTGTCCATTCTCTCTCCACACATCATTTCAACACAATAATCAATCACAACTGTTGACATAGCACAAAAAATAAGACCATGAGTCATCACCCATGCACATGCCACATTAATTGCTCTTCATGATGATTTCCACTCACAATTTCCACCACAAAACATTTGAACCAAAATGTTTAATCTAAAAAGAGAACGGCAACATCTAAAGTAAACTCGTGACGGATCACAAGGATACCCCTCACCTGTATATACATACCTGCATCCGCATTCCGACTAAATGCGAATGCAATGAGACTAAAGTAATCCAACAAATCTAATACTAGGATCCGGCTTAAACCAAAGCCCACTAGTATGATCCGTCCGATCATGATCCGTGCACAAGTATATGTATATGATCGAACCCTGCCATAATACCATACGGCCTCTACAACATTTCGCCCGAACTTGGGAAACTTTCTGTGGGGGACTTTAAAGACTCGTCAATACGCTGGCAGTGGGATTAACCATAAGCACGTCAGTGGTACTAGCTGTACGTAACGGCTACCTATGTATTGACCAAAAGAGAGGCTGGTGAGTGAACTCATCCTGAAACCCTACTGAGCTTGTCAGTGACAATATCCGTACAGTCCGGTCCGTTCGTCTATGAGTATCGCATATCGGGCCTAGGGGCTGGTAAACGTCAGACCCCCAAAAGCGGTACAAGTCGTGTCGGAGTGTAGCCCAGAACACCCTGAGAAACTACTGGAATACCTACCAGTAAATCTCACTTGCCTTGGCCAAGGATTTCGTGTAATGGCTCTCCTAGACACAGCGCGATCTCACCCCAAATACCGGGAGAGACAAATCCCATGTCGATCTGCTCACTGCCTCCATGTGGCTCGGGACTATACCTAATTAAAACTTGTTTGCACAACTCCTTTAATCCGTGGTAAGGTAGTAATCAAAGCACAGTGGGAACTCACATGAGACAAATGACGATCTCAGGTCGATGAACTAACCTGTACACATGTCACCAGGGAACTGGTATCTGACGCTAGGTACAATACCAACTAGCAGGTTCCCGGCGAGTCCTGTCCGGTATACTCATAACCCAATGAGCACCCGTATACATCTTAGGTGAACCAACTGACACCAATGGCTTGTGAAACCGGCCACCACCCCTTGTCGGGGTCTCGACTGTATACACCAGTCTACTAATGGAGTATCAATGCTCGGTCTCGAAACTCCCACGACTAGGGACACTTTAAGGATGTGCTTATAGACTACCCAACTCCCACGTATATGATCGCCATCATACTGCTGGTAGTCAAGCAAGAATCCTAAGGGCTCTATCAACGTGTAATAGGGATCCGTAATGTCACCTGAAGCATGTACACGATGATAAAGACAAACCAGATAGCATATTATCATCCCGAGTAAGACGGTCCTGCCGGTATAGGTCCTCCCTCAATCATTGCAATCGCGTGCATGCGATCCAATAATTGACTTGAGGGCACTATATCCAACAGTCTCGAGAAATTATTTTGCGTCGAACATGTCGCAAAAAGTCTTCCATTCGATTGGCTGGGTAAGTCGGTTTTCTTTAACCTTCCACCATACTCTAGCGTTGTTAGTGAGTTGCAGTTTCGCAACTCTTACCCAAGCGATCTCTGACACTTGTGCTACTGCCAGGTCGTCTTCGATCGACTGAGCCCATTCCTCTACTTCCAAAGGGCTCTCTTTCCCAGAGAATTGTTTAGGGTGCAGTACCCAGAATTGTTTCACACCGGGTGCCTCAGCTTCTGAGCGATTCAGGAGGATGGCAGTCTGCTGCTGCTGTCTCTCCAAGAGGCTCTTGATCGCTTCGAGCAATATCGTCTTCTCGTTGATAGGAGCTGCTACGGTAGGTGTAAGTGGTAAAGGTGATGGTGGGGTGTTGCCATTCATGTTGGTGCTAGTGTTGTTCGGGGAATCCATAACCTTGAAATAAAAATAGGGTTAGGATAGATTCAAGAAATTTGAAATGTAAAGAATGTTTTTAGTTACTGATTCATATAATTCTTGTGATATATTGCTTAAGTTTCCATGCAGAACTGACCTGCATGGGCCGCCAACAAAACCTGTCACGTCCCGCTTCCCATTGTACGGGGAAGTAGACGTGGCGAGACCCGCAACGTATTTACTCAGAAGTAAACACGTAAAGCGTAAATAAGAAATATAATAAATGTTCACAAGAAATGACAAGAGATTAAATAAACAACAACTTTCTATTGATTAAACATTCTTTACATACAACTGGAAAGTAAATATAATGCTGGAAAGCGATGCCTAAACAATGGCAAATGAACTGAAAGTAAAGTAAGCACAAGTGAACTAAAACTCTGAATCCTCGGTAAAGTGCTCCAAATCGTCTTGGCTGGGCTCGATCTTCTGAGAGTCGGGTCCTCCTGACAACATTCCAAAGAAAGAAGAGATGGGAATGTCGTCAGCGAACAATCGCTCGGTAAATCCCAAAAGAGAAATAGATCAAATAAAAGGAATAGATCTGGTAATTTATCTTTTTTTGTTATACTAACGTAGTTGTTTGTAACTTGGTACAGAATATATCAGCGTATATGAAAGGAGTCCAACTTGCTCCGTGGACTAAGACATATGGAGTATAAGGCCCCGTCAAAACCCACGGGACAACGACAACGGATATTCAGGTTAGGTGTATTATAGTGATCGTCTCATTTCACTTCCAATACATTCCATACCAATTTACCCCTTAAAAACCCCATAAATGTATATTGTGTTGTTTTATAGATGTAAGACTTGCCGAGACCATGGTATAAATTGTTCATATAAACGGATAAGGATGTAAACATATAGTCATGTAGTCAAGTCAAGATATATCCATGGTTCGGTCAATTTAAGTCGTGTTGATTTTGTTCTGGTATAGTTTTGGTATTCATGTTCAAGTTCAAGTATAGATTGGATTCATGTTGTATTGGAGTTAAGATTGGATTGTGTTCATGTTTAGATTATATTCGGATTAGACTGAGACTCAGATTGAGACAGACACTTAAACCGAATTAGATCCTGAATTAGGTTTAGGAGTTATCTGTAACTGCTGCACATGGACGGCAGGATTTGTGACATTTTCCAAGCCAATTACCATTGATAACCCCGTTTTAGTTTTCTACCTTAAATAGGCAAGCACCCACTTTCTCCGGCTTCCTCAGTCTCAAGAGAATTGGTCCCACTTGAACCTAAATTTACTAGGGTCCTTAATGTAAATTAATATAACTTGAGAGGGTTTTATGAAAAATATTTTTAGTATACTTTCAAATTAAAGCTCAAGTATTTATTTATCGTATTTAGGATTTTAATGGATGTAATTTTTAAAAGTGAGGTATTTTAGTGAATAAATACATAACTTGAATAATACAGGGTATTTTAATATAAAGTTGACATGTATGAATTCTTGATGGTATTTTCATGAAATTTGTAATTCTTTTGTTTAGAAAATACATGGAATTTATTATATATTTAAAATAAATGGTTTGATAATATTTATATATAATTATTAAAAATAAAATTTATTTATTAAATAGAAAATCGCATTTTCTCAAAAATTGCATTAAAAATTCCATCGATATCGTATGCTCTATAGGGAGGTCTGCATCTCACCCTACTAGTCCGATGGATGCGCGATAACCCGCACCAACCAAATCAGATTCCCCAAAAGTGGTTTGTAGATGCACAATCGTAAGAAATTTAAATAATACAATTTTAAAAATACGGTTTTTAATAGTTTATGGTATTTTAATATAAAAGTCGTATTTGTCCCAAAATATATATATTGTTAAAACCTAATCGTGCTATGTCATGATGCGTGTTGTGAGAGGTAGGTCATTACCTCGTGAGATTTTCTAAAGGTAATACAAGCAAAAAAATGATAAAAGATGTCATATGTAATTTTATGGTATTTAAACATAAAAGTGTAATAAAAGTTGTTTTATATGGAGTTTTGAAATGAAACCTGTTTATAATTATTGTTTAATGTTTAACAAAAAAAGTATAATGATTTAGATAATTAGTTCTTAAGAAAAGTTGTTATTTTAAAAAGTTTTAGAAATGAATGTCGGATAACTCTACTTACCGACATTATTGAAAAGAAGAAGTTTTGAGATGTGAAAAGAAGAGAAGAGATGGGACTTACCAGCTTAAAGAATAGATGGGAGGTTGATGGAACGTTTGATGGCTTCGTGGAGTCGCGGGGTCGCCGGAATTTTCTTGAATCGTCGCCGGAAATTGACTTAGTGCTAACTCCACTTGTACTTTTCTTTGATTTGGAAAATTTTAAGAATTTTAACAAAAGATTTCAGAATGAAGAGGGTTAGAGTGTGGAGTTGTATTTATATGATAGAATTAGGGTTTTGAGAATTGAAAAGAGAATTAAAAATGCATTTAAACTTGGATTAATGGTGATTTTAATCTCTCTGTTAATTTACAGGGAAATCAAACAGTATGGGAGTAGTGGGGTTGGCCAAAAGACTGGGATTTAGAACATGGGAGCATTCCCAACGGGAGGGCCCGGCGGCGTCGGCCCTATAGGCCATCTTGTCGGCCATCTGTATGGGTTTGGGTCTTGGATTCTTGCCACATGTTTAGGTCGGTTCATATATCTTTCAGCACATGTTGGATTTTCTGTGACTTTTCATTTTTACGTGTATTGCACATGTAAACTTTTGGGCTTCCAAAAAGTTTGAAATAAAATCAGTAAAAAGATATATGGTTGATGGGATTCGAACACATAGATTATATCACAACAGTGCAAAGTTTTACCAATGAGTTATAAGTGCTTCTTGCTGTTCTTAAACAAATTAAATTTATAACTTATGTTTAGGCTTACAACTCTATTCTGTATATTGATTTGAAAAATTTTGTACAATGAAATTGGAGTCGTTACACAAAGAATTTGAAAACCAGCACTTCTTAATATTGCGATTTGAATGAATTAGGTCTTGGATTAAATTTTATATGATGCTGAAATGCAATTTTCACTACATAAACTTGCTTGTGTCCATTCTTCTTGGACGGTGAACCGTTCAGACAAGCAAGCTTGAAAGAGGGGAAAAAATCTCGCTGCCCCTCTCTCTTCTTAGAGTTTTTTTTTCCCCGAATTTCTCTTTTATAACTTGGATTCCATGAAGAGGCATCAGAATTTCATGACAAAGAGACCAGGAGAAAAGTTTGAAGCTAAAAGCATAAAGGGGAAAATTAGTGCAAAGCAAAGGAGGAGAACAAAGAAAAAACAGAGGGCTAGTGTGTGATTTTATTTTGGATCAGGAGGGAAACCGTCCGGTCATATATTTCTAGCAAATGTAACTTTTAGGGTTTATTTTGACAACGGCTCACGAGGGTATTTAAGCATCACCCAAGCTTATTTTAAGGTATTTATATGCATTGAGTAGATCATTAAGATATCAAAGAGCCACTCATGAAATCATCAGGCATTTAAAAAAAATATAAAACCGTAGCAGACAAAACTACCCTCATCACGCTGTCCTGATCTCGAGCATAACCAGGGCATTTTCGTCAGAACACGCTATCCGAATCCTCCTCATCACCCAGGTTATTTTCACCCTTGATATATACACAAAATTCGCTCTGAATCAAAATTACCCCTCTTTTTAATTTCAACCCCTTCCCTTTTTTCGCTTCAGCGGCGACGAAACGAAGGTATTCCTTCCTTCGATCTTTAATAGGATTCATTTTTCACTAAGCTTATGATTTCTAGGGTTTGGTTTCCGTTGGAGATTTGATTTTTTTTTTCCTGATAAAAAAATAAACAGTTAGGGTTTGATTCTGTTTGTTTCCTCTTTCTCGTGAACAAAGCGCATGATTGATTAGGGTTTGGTTAATTTGGAGAAGTTGGAGATGGATGACATTTGTTGTGCCCTAATTTGGACAGGGAGGTGGAGTTTCGAAGGAAGGAGGAGCTGTTGGTGCTGAGATTTGTGAAGTTGTAAATTCCTTAATTGGGGGTTTGAAGCATGAGTCCAAATAGGAGCAGGAGCAGGAGTCCGCGATCTCGAAGGCTTCGGAGCGAGCGCCGGCGGCCTTCGTATCGTGATGCTCCATATAGGAGAGAGCGTATGGAGCGCCATGGTTTTCGGTGAGCTGCCTTTTATTTTGGATTATAATATGGTTAGGAAATTCGAAATTGAGGTCCAGAATGTGGTTGAGTCTACTACCCAATCGCTCTGTGTGATAAAAAATATTTGAGATGAAGAGATTGCCTGATCTTTATCGTGGTCGTATACTTTACGTTAGGAGGAATAATATAGTTGTTTAGGGAGTTGCAAGGTCGAGAGGAATGCCTAAACCAAAAACGAACATGGTTCAGACAATTAAGAATGATCTTTTATCTGTCAATTTAATCGAGATGATTCTTAACAGAATTTAATGAAAAAAATGGTCCGTTCATGTTCTGTTAGGCAGTTGACCCTAAAAGATCCAGGACAAAGTCACGTTGTTGTTTTGTCAGTGGCTGCATGCTTATGATGTTCATGCTAGTATGTATTGATATCCTTGGTAGCATCAATGCCGGTTGATGTTTGGGTGTTTGGGTCTCTGGAAATCGAGAACATTTATGAATGTGAGGCTGCCTGCAGCATCCCAATGATAATATCTTTATTATCTCGATTGGTTGGTTCCAACTCAAACTGCAACTTTACTATTAGCTGTGATAAATGTGAAGGCTTATCACCTATACCAGCAGAGGTGCATATGGACTTTTGATTGTTAACAGCTATTAACATATAATGAGGTAACCATAGTCTGTGAACAAAGCTATTTATATCTCAGGTTTGTTGTTGCTGTAGCCAATCGTGCATCTATGGAACCCTACAAAGTAGAATTTTAGACCAGTGGAATGTTGTGCACCATCATCTTCAGCTTGAACTAAAAGAAGAAAAATATGAAATACGTGCTGGTCATTTTTAGAATAATTTAGTGCACCATGTGCCACTTTGGTGGGAAGGACATGTTTACATTTGCACCCTCCATAATGGTTTTATTTATGTAACTATCAAGGTTAGTAGTAAAGATACTTCTAGCAAGAAATATATGGAAGAGTTGGTGCCGGACTAGACAAAAATATGAGTTTCTCAGAAGCTTGGTCTAATATTCCCGGAAAAAAAATTCAATACTAAGCAGGAATGGTATTGCACGTGTATGTACACTCAAAAATAAAAGCTTACAACCCAGTGATTTAAGTTCTTTCTTTTTTTGTACACATGCACTTTCTAAATTGTTTATGATAATGACCATTTGATCCATTTCCATTGTGCTGCATACATCTCTACCCTTGAGGATTGTTGGAGGTTGCGTTATGTTACATGGCATAGATCTAGTTCTTTTATTTAGAGTGATCTTAAAAGTACATTCGCATGGATCTTATTTCCCTTATTCTGCCTCAATGCAAGGTTGAATCATAATAGTTCTAATATGGTGTATGGACTGTCCTTTACCGCATATACTTGATGTTTTGCTGTGTTTGACTCTATAGGCTCCTTTGTGATTCGAGTGTGTTAAGAAACAAGCAAGGCCGTGTGAACTGGTTATGATGATGTAAATGAAATGCCATCTTCCTGAACTTGAATACTTTTTTGGGGGGATAATAATAAAAATGCAAGCATAAGCAATATTTAAAACTTGGTCATGAAATAGCAGTATACCGTGCAGAAAAGACGCAATACTTTTATTTGAAGCAGCCATATGTTTTTGAAAATAAGAAATATACCATGAAAAATGTTTTTCACCATTCAGCTGTATTAAAGGACCTTTTCCTCAGCGTCACATGGCAAGTATCTTGCCATAACAGCCTCTCGATCCAAAGTCCGTTGGTTTAGACTTTTTCTTAATATCAGTGTCAACTATAATCCTAGGGCTTTCCTCAAAAGGGGCACTCATTTTTCTTCATTTGTTATGTCCATATGAACCATATCTCCTTCGGTGTACCTTCAATTTATTCTTCCCCGTTGTTACGTCGACAACCTCATAATAATTGGGTTTTTTCCATGACTACCCCTTATCCATCTCATTTCTACCGATTGAAAAGTGTTTGTTTTGTTGCAATTTAACATATAATATATGGGATGACATTGCTAACTACCATATCTATTTGCATGGCAATTTTCTTAAAAATGAGACAAACAGTTTTGGTCTTACACCTTTTCTTTTCAATTAAATATCTTTTTAATTAGCAAGATTCCCAAGTACTTAGTTCCTTCATCTAAAGTACTCACATCCACCGTCTCTTTAGTCTTTACAATCTGATGAGAGACTAACAAATATTGGCGCGGCGTTACATTAAGCCATTGATTATAGGTTTATGATACATAATTTAAGTGGGACATGAATAAGATCAATATATATTTGACTGAAATTACTAATTCCAACATTTAACTTAACAAATTAGGTTTTAGCATGATTCGGTAATTATTGAAGAATTGCCAAATCATGCTGATTAGTAAAGAAACGTCCAATGGCCAATTAATAATCTATTTATGTAGTACTCAAATAGAAGTAAAAATATAAGTAAAGAGTAACCCATTTTTGTTTTGCGATTTATAACGTGTCTCCTTTGCATAATGCAGTCTAGTAAATGGCTATTATGGTGTGAATGGAAACCAATAAATTGATTACATTTAATAGGCTATTTTGACCCGCTAAATATACACAGTCAATAATACTCTTATAAATGGTTCTTCTTTCCTATTACCGCGTTCATTAATTTGGTAATAACTGCTAGAAACTTCTATCTGATTCCTTGCCTCTTCCCCAAATCCCAAACTCTCCTCCAATAAATGTACACCCAACTCTTTATTCACAACCTTCTCTCTTCATCCCCGTGCTTCACCATTGAACTTATCCAACTCAACGCAAACTACCCCTTTAACAACACTAATACATGCCTCGGCCTTCGTTACGCTGTCATCTATCGTATTGTTGATCACATTTGCTCCATTTACTTCTAGAATCATATGTGAAGCTATAGAGCCTCGCCTAGTGGATTATGAATACGTTCTTATTACTTTTTTTGGACCCTGTGTATCGATAAATGGGCTTTTGGTTCTGTTCATGGCAATGCCAGGTTTTTTTGTGTGTGGCACTGGCCCATAAGCCTTGGCTATGACGAGTTTGGGCTTGAGGGGATTAATGACTATTTTTGTTGGCAGTGAATCAGCTTATGCTATTGGGTTCATAGGGCAATTGAAAGTTCATGCAAGGTGTTTGATGAAATGTGGGAGAAATTGTATGTATTTATCAGAGTTCATGGTTGTTGAGTAAATATTTGTGTTGGCAAATATTGGTTTTTCTATTCTAATATTTTTAATCCATCACACACTCATCATTTGTAGCCAATTTTTATAGGCAAATCGTTATTTATAAGGCATTTGAGAATTAATTCACAAATAGGACAATTTTAATTTGTATGGTGCTTAGGAAAGTAATTGAGAAATAGACTAATAATATCTAGGATAAATTCACAAACATTTTTTGGTGCTCTCTTGATATGGATATAATTAGTTAATAACAATTAAAGGCCATTGACTAACTAGATTACAAGTATTTATTGAAAAATATTGTATAGAGGGAAAGCCCAAAGAGATACGACGAAGTCGGTGATTATTGAACGTGCCTCATGAGATGAATAGAAAGAGTATTTAACTCATTAAAATTATTACCTGGAGAATTAAGTCCAAGAGATAATAGATGCTGGAAATAAATTAAATGTAACCGTTGATACTTACTGTCTACATAATTTTAACATACCTGCCATTCTTCGTTTATAACCTTCTAATGTTTGTAAAGTATATAAATATCATAATCGCCTTTTCATTCTCTTGCAAGAAAACTTTGTAAAGGTCAATTGCTTTTATCTGAAATAGTATGGTACTTGTGTCTCTATTTATTTCTTGTGAAATTTTGTTTACACAAATTTATTTATTTATATATTGTTAGATTTTTGTTAGTTGACAAATTGATTGCCTCTTTGTGAATTGTTATGTTTAGATGCTGTATAGAATTTCTTATGAAATATAATATTGAATCGTCTTAATTCTTCCCTTTTTCGTTGTACATCCATAGCAAAGTTTCATTACCCTATCTCTGTATTATCACCTCTCCACATGCAAGGCACATGCACATACCTACTATTTATTAAGCAAAAATAATGGAAAGTAAGGGGAATAGCCTGTTTCTGTTATTTGTTCAATTGCTCTCTTTTTGGCAAGGTAATAGATATAGCATTTTTTTTGTCAAGGTAAAAAAATAGAATTCTCACTCAAGGCATTGAAATTAGAAAATAAATAAATTCATGTCCTTTTCTTTGATTAATCAAATCCATTATAGCTATCTCTTTCTGTATTATATGAATTGAAGAGAGGAAATCATAGGATTACTGATTCACGAACTTACATATGCGTGATATAAATGCAAAAAAAAAAAATTAAAAAAATTGAAGCAGTTTCTAAAAAAAAAGGGTAAATGTTTATTCATCTTTTATGTCTACATCCTCAAGTGTCTGTATATACTAAACTTTGATAAGAAAGAAGATTGCTGGATAAACTGTCAAATTGCACTAAAAGTTGTCCCCGAATATTGCTCAAAGTCAAGTTCATTTCAAGGAAATATACGTTGTTGGTTGATTGCATGTTTGAGTTATTATTTAAATCTCATTTAAGTTTGACGTTAAAGTTGATTAGGCTGATATTGTTGGGTTAAGTTTGTATTGTCTGGAAGTCTTTAGTTGGATGAATGTAATTATGAGTTATAATGTCGATTATCATGAGTATCAGGCCTTGCCTAACCACTTGGGGTTAGGATTCATATATACCTCTCAATCGCTCGTTTATCAGGTCAACGTTTCTTCTAGTATAAATAAAACAGTTATACACTACAATTATTTTTCTTTTTCAAATTTTAGTTATTATCTGACCTAATGTTGGAATAGTTATGACCATGAACTCCTCCTACATGTCGTAAGTGTACAAAATATGTAGGTCTCTGGTGTACTGAATTTTTTATAAGTAGGCTATTTTATGGATGGTCCTGAAAAGGAAGCGAGCATGTGAGGTGAAGCACATGTGATTCATTGGAAGTTTGATACCTTAGTTGATATATTGTAAAAAAAAAAAACTGTTGATGTGGTCAAGTCTGCTTTTATGTACAATGCAATCATAATAAAAAACAAGTTGTTAATTGTTGCTTATGCAATTTGAGGTTTAGAATTCTAAGAATTGTGAATGGTTCAAAATTGTTTTCTAATTAAATTGCAGAAATGTGATGAGAAACCTAGTTAGATATGTACTCACTTTGGATTGGGAAATGATAAATTGCGTTTTTAATATGGTAGTAGATAATTGGAGACTAATATCATATAGGTTCAACTCTCCATAATTGAGAAATGACAACCAATTATGTGAAATCTTGGTGTTCATGTTTGGTCGTAACCTGATGCGAGCGGAGGTTGAACCCCAGACCTTTTGCTCAATTGCAAGAGGCTTGACTACTAGGTTATAGAGGCACCCGTGAAGTCCTGATGTTGAAATGGGAAAAATAATGATGAAAGACAATATACTTTACTATTACTATATACTCCGAAAGAGGAATCCTTTATAAAGTTTTTTCCCTTTCCATCTAAAAACGAACTTCCCAACCCCACTCCATCTGCCTGTCTTATTTATATAAAAATGTTTTACTTATCTTCCCATTCTTTTGTATGTAGTTCCAAGATTTTAAAAAATGATGTCGTGGTGTAGTTGGTTGTAATTTTTTTTGGTGCAGTTAGGCCTTGCTATCGCCTACCATTTAATTTGCATCTTATGTGTACATACATGACTCAAATTACATGAACTCTCTATTTGGCTCTTTTTGGATATCATCTTTCATAATAACACTGCCTTCAGATTTAGACAAGACATACAGTGTTTACAATCTTTCAGTCATGTAACTGAATTTTGATTTTATTTTAATGTAAAATTTATCCTGGTAGTCTATACTATCCTTCTTGCATTTGCTCATGCCTAAGATACTGGTGGATTGACTATTGTGGGAGTAGGCATGGGGGGTGGTGGTGTCTGGATATGTGCAATGGAAATTTGATTGGTGCATGCGCTTAGAAGAGAAACTGACAGTTTAGTCTACACCACTACAAGGATCAATGATCATGTAGTTATCATATTATGCACCGCGTATTTTGTATCATGTTCTATGTATGCGCCATCTTTTATATTTCCAAGGGGTAAAGGCAGTGGAAGGTCAAACGCTTGTTAGCAATTTAGCTTTACAAATGCTGATACTTCACTTTCCTGTTTGGCATGCTGAAAGAAAAAAGAAAGTAAGATTAAATAAAACGGAAGTTGCCCTTCCTTTGACAACTTGTTTGTTTGATTCTAAATAAAGCTGAAAAGTTGATGAATTGGAGCTTATGTGGCAATAGAAAGAGAACATAAACAATTGATAAAAAATGATGGATTATTTGTTTAATAAACATTGAAGAAATGCTGTAATAACGAGTTAAGAAATATTCTAGATCTCTTTTATCCATCTTCTAGCTGAAAAGAGGAACAAGAGGAAGTTTAAAAAAGGAAAGCTGGCTCCTTCAATGGTCCATCTAAAACAGTGCCCTGCTTTTTTTTATTTTAAAAACTTCATCTGCTTGTAAGCTCCTCGCATATGCCAATATTTTATTTTCCTTTAAAATTTAAAGGTAGATCCACGGCAATGAAATTGGTCCCTGGTTAGTCTTTAGTTTGCTAGCCTCCATCCACACCACACCACACCAAAAGAAAAGGTAAAAAGAAGAAGGCGAAAAAAAAAGTGAATTACAACATATCACTCATTAAGAAACATGATCTCTCCTCGTTCTCTTTCACCTTTCAGAATGAAGCCGCCTTTTGATTTAAACATTCCACTAGGTATTTATGTTTAGAAGGTAAATATATGTGATTGTTTGTGCGACTATTTGCTTTTTTTTATCTATGTTATTCTTTGTTTATTTTCTTGTGCGCAAGATAGATACCTCCTGAGAATTGACTATTTTTAATGTGTGATTGTTCTGGACTTTTTTGGGTTGGGCTTTTTGAAGGACAAGAGTTCAATCGATACTTGTGTGTGTTTGTCGACAACAATATGATTTGGGTACTCAATCTTAAGAAATGACTCCATTGCTGATGGCAGGCAAGTTGATTGTTTTTTTTATTTTAAAATTAAACTTTGCTCTCAATACACCACTTGCCAACTGAATTGGGTGTTTGACTTTTACTTCCAAGAGCCTATTCTTCCTCCCTGAGCAATGCTTACTAGTTGGACTCCAGCAAGGGGCAGGGTAAATGGGCAATGCTTATCTGGTTTCTACCTTTGAACTTTTACGGCCATGTGTTTCAGAACTTCAAAGTGGTTCTAGGTTGTTGTACATTAAATGCAATGTGAAGTAGGAATTTATATTGAGGTTGTCATCCTCTTTTGGTTATTTAGAAGTGCCAACAAAATACTAGTCAGATTCTACCAGCAAGCCATTTCCATGTTGATTCTTTTCCCCTCGTAATTAAAATGATCCAGTCCTTTAATATGAATCCAGTTTTTCAGGATGATCTGCTAAAGATTTTATTGCAGTTTAATTTACTAGTCCTCATCATGCTTTATATCTAAGATCCCTGGAAGTGTTCAAAGGATATAAATTCTGTGTGTATGCTAGTTTATCATTCAATTCAAAAATTAGCAAACTTGGTTATTTGGTTGACGATGATGTGCATCCTATGTTCTAGTCGGTCGTCACAGTCTTAAATTATGAATATAGTTTCCCAGGATAGCCTGCTAAAGATTTAGTACAATTTAGTTGAGATGATTTAAGTTACTTTAACTGTTTAAAATTTTGCGCTATAAGAAGTGGCGATGCGAGCTGGAAAGTAAACTGATCAATTGGATACAGCGGCAAGTGTGAATTTGACCACCAAGTTAGAGGCATAGTTGAATACTTTATAATTTCTACATGGAAATAAGTCGGTCGCTATCAATAATTTGGATGGAGGATTTAGTTTTAGTAGAAACTATTTTGTCAATTCATTATTTGAGGAAGTAGCCTTGCGCTGATATTTGATATACTGTCAGTGAGTTCTCTAATATTTCATTTAAGACTTGATATCATTGGCATACATTTACATTTCAGTTTACTACTCCCTCACCTGTGGTGGCTGCTTTATGCCTTCCTTGAAAACAGTGTTTCCCTTTTCCAACCGCTGCATGGTTTGGTTATCGGCATGACTGATTTGCTTATGAGCAATACTAGCAACTTAATCTACCATATGGGATCTATGCCAAAGTCACTAGTTTATACTGTCTTTAGCAGATTCTTCAACTTTATCTTATGTATTTCTACTGAATTATTTTGTTCTTTATTCCTCTCTTTTATAGGCAGGATTTCTTATGCAAGAATTGCAAGCGACCCGGACACTATGCCAAAGAGTGTCCACATGTAGCTGTTTGCAACAACTGTGGACTTCCAGGGTAAGAATAAAATACGTAGTTATTCCATGTTAAACAAGTAAATTATTTTTAGTGCAATTTAATACGATTATGTACTAGCCCATGCAAAGGATTCTGTTAGATCACCTGTGAATTCGGTTTGTGTCAGGAGCCATGTTAAAAGTTGAGCGATTCCATTTAGCCAATAGTAATGAATATTTCTATCTGCACTCTACTCTCAAATGCTTTTGATAATGCTGCACCTTAAGTAATTTAACTTCTTTCATACAAATTAACAAATATCTAGAACTAGACATTCGATGTAAAATGTAGGAATCAGGGCAGAGCACCAGATTGAAATTTTATGTACAAGTTCTAAAGAAGCTGGATTTCAGATAACAAAGATAACATTTGGACTCCATGTTACTAATCAAGTAATTTATGAGAGTGATTTTGGTATGATGGAAGCGCTTGCCTGCTAGGTACTTAGACCCTACTAGCCTATGCCAATGTTCCTCGATGATAGGTCATTAGTAACTATAGTTTGTGTCGTGCACCCCATTTTCCAGTTTGCCGATAGAAATGAATATTTCAATTTGCACTCCACACCCATATGATCTTATATGCTGCACCTTAACGCGATTTCATATCTTTCAGGCCCCATTTGGCTCTGAGTTAGATTTGGAAAGCCGGAGTTTTGTAAAATTATTGAAACTTGACTCCGAAATCCTGCTTTTTCCTGTTTTGGGGTTGGGATAAACTGTAGTTATCTAGACTAAACTCCAAAATCGTCTACCTAAACTCCCAATTAAGGAACGAGAACACGCCTTTTGGAGTTTAGATAACAAACAACACACCAAAGCTATTTCTCAACTGAAGGCAGGGCCATGTAAACTAGAGTTTGTATAATCGTATACTTGCTTACTCCAAAGCCAAACAGTGCCTCAACAATTACAATTTCGTAGTATCTGAAACTAGACACCGGGGAAAGGGGGGGGGGGGGGATTTATAGAGAGGACGCTAGATTGAAGCATGATTCTCAAGTTTTACGGATGCTAAATTCGAGATGAGAAAAAGATGGCATTTTTAACAATACATGTGTTACAGCTGTAAACTTTTCTTGGCGGTAAATTACATAAAATACCATTTGCTTTCCCCTTCTGTAAAGAACTCCATCAAATTTTAAAGATTGCATTAAGCACCCTTGAATGCTTGAAAAAGTGTATTAAAATTTACATGGAATGATAAAAGTTAATTCTAAAGTTTCATTGAACACCAGGCCACCTGCGGTATCTGAACTTTTCAAAACTTCTACGGTGTTCTATGTGATTTACCCTTCCCTCTTCAAAATTGCAGGCACATTGCAGCTGAATGCAATGCCAAGACCCTATGCTGGAACTGCAAGGAACCCGGGCACATGGCCAACGAATGCAGCAATGAACCCGTCTGCCACAACTGCAACAAAACCGGGCACTTAGCCCGAGACTGTTCTGGCTCGAGCCTGTCATCAGACACTAGGCTCTGCAACAACTGCCACAGGCCGGGACACATCGCTGCCAACTGCACCAATGATAGGGCCTGCAACAACTGCCGCAACCCTGGCCACCTCGCCCGCGACTGCCCCAACGACCCTGTCTGCAACCTCTGCAATGTTTCCGGCCATGTTGCCCGCCAGTGCCCTAAGGCGAGCCTGGCCTCAGAGATCCATGGCGGGCCCTTTAGGGATATTGTGTGCAGGGTTTGTAACATGCCGGGGCATATTAGTCGCGATTGTGTTGGGATTATCTTATGTAACTGCTGCGGTGGTCGTGGGCATATGGCATATGAATGCCCTAGTGGAAGATTGCTTGATCGTGGAATGATGCGCAGATACTGATGCAAGATGATTCGTTTTGTTGTCTTGGGACGTTTCCTTTAATTTGATGTTAATTTTTCGGTTGCTGTATTGGAGTATTTGTTTGCCCTTATTCATGTTTGGATTTTAGGATCAACTTAAGTTTCTGTGAGAGGCTTTTAGTTAAGAGACTATTGTGGGAAGAACTCATGATGCATTGAACTGGTCCTATTCTTCTCTCTCTGTAGCGAGGATAGAATGTCTATTTGTAGCCTATGTGGTTCTTTTTACCATTTTTATCTTTTTGATTAAAAGCCTGCGTGGCTGTGTGGAATTAGTTTGTTTTTACCACTGCTTGCCCTTTTTTCATCTGTTTCGCTTAATTGGTAATTGATAATTGCTCTACAAGTACTAGAAGACCAAAGTTGAATTGCAATTGATCTGAGCTGTATGATGTATGGATGTATAATCATCATCGTGTCATCGAGGACTTTTACCGACCAGCTTTAGCTTCCATCCATGGTCCCTGCATCACTAGTCCATTTTGGTCTGATTTTCAGAGTAAATGAGCCTTTAAATACAACTTTGCTTAGTGTTTCTTTAAGGATCTTGGCTCGTGGTTCCTGAATGAACCTATGGGTCATCGAGGACTTTTACCAACCAGCTTTAGCTTCCATCCATGGTCCCTGCATCACTAGTCCATTTTGGTCTGATTTTCAGAGTAAATGAGCCTTTAAATACAACTTTGCTTAGTGTTTCTTTAGGATCGTGGCTCGTAGTTCCTGAATGAACCTATGGGTTATCGAAAGATCTTGCGTGCCTATTAGCTACTCTCATCAAAATGGTGTCTGATAAAACCATCATCATCGTCACCGAGGACTTTTACCAACCAGCTTTAGCTTCCATCCATGGTCCCTGCATCACTAGTCCATTTTGGTCTGATTTTCAGAGTAAACGAGCCTTTAAATACAACTTTGCTTAGTGTTTCTTTAGGGATCTTGGCTCGTAGTTCCTGAATGAACCTATGGGTTATCGAAAGATCTTGCGTGCCTATTAGCTACTCTCATCAAAATGGTGTCTGATAAAACCATGACAGAAGAAAGGCTTGTCAAAGTCCAAAATGATGGCATATTCCAAATTCTGATATATTGAAAAAGCCTAAAAGAAGGTTTACAGATGATATATTTGGTATATAAAACTGTGTTTAAAACAAAATATAGTCAGGAGTGAAATGGAACATGTTCATATATGATGTACAGATATCTAGAGGCAAGCGCAATAATGTGAGCCTAAAGGTAATTAATTATAAGTTATGACTTGAATCAACGTACTCTTGTACCCAAAAATATACGTCATACAAACCAAGCATCGCAGCCATTTCTCAAGAGAACCGAAATGGTGAAACTTTTCTGTTGTTGCGACAAAAACCTTGTTGTCATCTGCTCATTGCATCTTAGCAAATGGCAATGAAACTTATCAAGGCATGTTTGTACACGTGCACAGCACGTGACAATGATTAGTTAGCTGTTCGTGGCATGAACGTGGCGTTAGCATTGATTACCCACGCTCTCATGGGTCCCGCCACCAATCCGCGGGAGAAGCAAATGACTATCTCACCCATCGATTCCCTCCTCTCTGTAAACCGATACTTGTCTCTGGGCAAATAAGTAATTTCCATGACTCTGTTAGTGATTAATCGCCGGCCACGTTCCGGTGATCCCCGACTTTATCTGCCACGTAAGTTTGCTATAAAACAGGGGCGAAGAAAGCGCTGCGCTCTAATTCGGTGGATTCCTTTTCTTTCTTTCTTTCTTTCTTTTTGGCTTCTCGATTCCTTTGCCAACAATCTAGCTAGGGTTTCGAATCCGCATCTATTCTCAAATCGAAGCGAGGGTTGGGGTTAGGGTTAGGGTTTGGGCTCGCTGTTCCTTCTCCAATGTAACGGGAGAAGAATGCATAAGGGTCCATTGACTCGGCGATCTGCGTACCTCACCGCGCTTACGCAGGAGATCGAGAGGAAGCTCCAAAAGGTTTGATTTTTATTTATGATTTCGATGTTTCCGAATTCTAATGTGAGATCCTGATTAGATATCTGTCTTTGATTTGTGGTTGTATAGGCGTTGAGCTCTCAATCCCAGCGGTTCGATCTGTTGCAACAGTTGTTTGCTGATATCGCGTTAGAGATTGATGATCGAGCTCGAGGTAATAATTTGTTCAAATTTCCGTGGGCTTCGTTGCAATTCCGAATACAAGCTTAATTGTTTAAATTGATGTGCTGTGGTTCGGTTTATTTGACCAGAACAATGCTCATAATTGATTAGATCATTGCTGCATAAGTCAGATAACTCTTTCTATTGACATCTCTCTGTCTAAGATAAGAGGCCTTCAACAACAATTTTATATTTTAGAGCATTCGGTTAATGCTTCAAGTCATTTTGACAGAAGATATCGTACATTCATCAACTTAAATTTAAGTTTGAATATAATCAGGGGATGTAACATGGAAACATAAAGTATTTTGAAGAGAGAATAGGATTTTGCAAGTTTAAAAGATTTTTTTGGGTTAAAGATAGCTGAACTCGGATGAGTCCGTCTCATTAAATTGAAAAAAAAAGTTCAAAATGTTTACAATAAACGATTCCACAAACCATTCTACTCTAAACTATGCATCTGTATGCCTCATAAAGCAAAAAGAAAGACACCATACACTCTAAACTAGTTTCTACAGCTTACAATATTCTATAAATATGGTGAAATCGCATCTCTATACACACTCCACCCCTAGAAAGGAGGTCTTTTAGTGTTGAAGGAATGACAACAGCGTAGCGTTCACTTCGGGGCCTATTAACCAATATCCTTAACTGTTTTCTTTTAAAAGCAGCATATTCCTCTTTATTACCAGCTTTGCACCATCAACCTTTTTATTCATGATTGCAGCAAGACAATCTGTAAGGGCATAATTTATTTCAATGAACTATTATTATAGAGTATATCATGTAATAATAATAAAAACATAATTAAACATGAATTGATGAGCTATTACAACGTAAGCAACCTGAAAAATGAAGGGGGGGAAGGATCAAAGGTAAAGGGGAGAAGAAACAAGCTGAGAAAACGAAAGTGACCCTAGAGACGAGCAACATGTATAGATCATATATATTCTTCAGCAGGAGTGTGCATAGCCCAGAGATTTTTTTGTAAAACATAATGTGTAGACTTGCTAACAAAACTCTTAATTGAAACAATAACCAACTCACTTCAAAACAAATGTTAAATATAGTTATGAATATACCTCCAGTTCACTTTCAAAAGATCACATATTTCTAGGAGAAACAATGTACATTGTGAGAACAAGAGCTTGTAATGTACTGAGTAAGATTGCTGAAAAAGTAAGGTTAAGCCTCACATATGAAGCAAGAAAATTATGTGAAATTCAGAGTTTATGAAAATTTTAAATGTAATGATGCTTACTAAGTAAATACAGTATAATTCATGATCATGGGATGACTAGAAGCCATCTCGTTTGTGTTTTTGAATCAAATACTTGTCTTTTCTATCAGCCTTGTATGTGTGTTCCTAGGTTAAGAACAACTTATTTTGATGTATTGGCACCACCTTACGATAGCCCACACTCTCTTGTCACTAGGGATTTAGTTTTGATTATTATTGTAATAAATATGTCTTGCTATATGTTGTGATACTAAATGATATGAAGCAATGAGTACATATATTCATAGTCACATAATTCGCGAATAATTCAGCAAATTCGTGAATAAATCGTGAATTTTTTATCTGCCGATTAATTCTCCGATTTAATCGCCACTGGCAAACGCTTCGAATAATTCGAATTATTCGCGAATAATTCAAATAAACATCGAATAATTCACAAAAACAGCGAATAATTCGCAATATCAAAACCCAGCACCTCATATATTAATTTCTTGCTTGAAATTCTTCCCGAACATTTCCCGAATACTTGTCGAATACTTGCCGATTTTTTCCGAATAGTTTCTCGAATTCGAATTTTCGACCTCGCCGAATAATTCCTGAACGATGAATTTGTGACTGCCTATATTGTCGATCAGAGAAAGTGAAGAAGTAGGGCTTGGCATTGCTTTTTCTTGTAGATAACTCATTTTAAGAAAATAATTGTAGAAGATAATCATTACATGACAAAGGTGTGCAGTATTCCGAAACCTTCAAGTTTTTTCAAGGCGGAATGGTATGTGACATATATTCATTGAAGTTTTTTTTCAATAAGAATGGTTGCATTCTATAGGAATTGAAGAGTTTGGGTAGGAACGAGACGAGAGAAAAAGAAAGAAGAGATTGAAAATTTTGTTAGAAACTTAGAACGCAAGATTATATGAGAAAATAGGATACAGAGTAGAATTTAACATAGGTCATATATTTGCTTTGGCCATTTATGGAAACCTCAAGGGACCACCGCGTATCTCTATTCCCGTGGACATCCTATTTTTGACCGCATAATGTTTTTTTGTATTAATCTGAACTTTACGAAGTTGATTTTTTTTCTCGTCGAGTAGTCATCGTTATCTAAATCATAATCTATTGAAATAGTGTAGTAGACCGTGTGAAAGATAAAAAAAAATTACTATCTTCTCACGTCAACCATCTAAATGGTGCAGAATTGACATCCAAGAGAAAGTCTTATTCTGTTGAAATAGTGTAGTAGGCTATGTGAAATATAATCAAAATTCACTACCTTCTCTCATTAACCTTCCAGATGGTGCAAAAGTAACACCCAAAAGAACTAGAGACAATATAAAGGTTTATCAATGCTAGTTGTTGAATTTGAAATCTACAATATGGATGAGGCGATGCTCACTCTTGCTATGAAGGAACTACTACAGAATAGAAAAACATTTCCAACGTCAACTTGGTTGCCTTACTAAAATGTATCTTTGGATCTTGTTCCCTAAGTCTTGCACTTGCTTCAAGGCGAGAAGATTTTGTCAAATGATCTAATTCGTGGTCATGTTGACCTACTTGCTGAAACATTGCATATTGTCTCAACTCTAATTGTATGACAAAGAAGGTATAGTTACACTTGATCTTAGTCAAGGCCAAGAAAGATTTGACAAAGAAGGTATTCTTAGGATATTGTAGTTGCGGTAGGTAACTCAATGGAACAAATAGATGCTCAACAAAAGATGAGGACCGGTTGGTTATGAAATCATCATCTTATTTAATAGGGTAAATTTCATAAAGCGCCATTGAAACTTTCATGGTTTTTAAGATAGCACCATTGAACTTTCATGGTTTTTAAGATTGCATAGCACCATTGAACCTTACAAATGCCATGAACCTCCAGGGTATGTTTGTCAGGGTATTTTCATCAAAAATGTCATACAGTTCATTATGAGGCTATTCGGTCCTCGTACAAGGTCATTTAAGGTTATTTAATCCACTGGTGTCTTAAATGAGTTGGCGAAACTAACACATTTATACAACATTGCCAATTCAAGGGGATCCATGGCATTTTTATAGTTCAATGGTGCTAGTTCAAGAACCTTCAAAGTTCGATGGTGCTTAATTAAATTTACCCTGTTTAATATTTTCACAATGGTGTAACGTGCATGGAAAACATTTAATCATATAACATATGCTATTGCTAGCATACACATGTATGTTCGACACATTGCTTCTGCATTTACGGATTTACTCCACTGGTAAGTTGATTTGGCACTGAACTTTGTATACGGTTTCAGAATGTATATATAGAAATGGATGTTATTTGACAATGAGTTTCTTGATTTTATGAGAAATATTACTATGGAAGATGTGAATGGTAACTCCAATAGATCTATTTAACCTAAGAGTTAAATTATGGTTGTTCTTAGACCGAGTAATAGTTTGGGTGGCAATTAGGCTCGAATATGGATAATGAATAAGGCGAGCTGAATGCAAGTGGAAAATACACCAAAATGTGCATCTAATTGGAAATTCCCTTTATCGTTCGAATTATATGCCTCCCTATATGTCTCTCTTTAGCAGATATTTATCACATAAAGTGTGAACAACCGATATTAGTCGACTGGTTTGCCTCCCCTGCATGAAACTCCAGTACATGACAATACAATGAAACTTAATAGAAGCATAGTTTTGTGGTGTATTATTTGTCGGTGATGTATCATCTTCATAATTTTGCATGGTTTTTGTTAAATTGATGTAGCAGTTACACATCTCTTTATATAAACTGATATAAAGTCACAAATACAAATCTTGCAGATGGTAATTCATTTATTGGGTTTAAAGTCAATCAAATAGCAGTTAGAAAATGCTTATCAATTACTATAAAGCATTGTACCATGTTGGTTATGGGAAAATAGAGGATCTCTCACATAATTTTTACCGTTCTATTTCTCTTCCCATGCAATTTTGGCCTCTCATTTGAATGTTGCCCACAAACTTAGCTCTATGCAATACCATTGTCAGTGTTTTAACTTACTAGAGTTGCTAGAGTAGATACTAACATGATCAGATCTTCTCTCGTTAACTTATCAGAGTTGGTAGAGCAGTGAATAAGAGGATCAGATCTCTTTCTCTCTGTGAGTTTGCGCACACGCACACGCGTGTGCGTGTGTTCCCAAAATATTGGTCTTACCTAACTTACATTTAAGAGACCTTCCTAAGGAAGAAATAATGGATAAAGATCAGGGAGTTTTATATTGCATTATTGGAATTTCTTGTCTCTTCTATAGATTCTAATATTTCCATAATGTAATTGAAAACAGACATAATTCTCAGCAGGGATGATGGGGCCACTGCAGCAGATGAGGGAATTGAAAACAGCATGTGCTTTTATGATGTTCTTGCAGATCACTATGTCCAAGCACCTGAAAATGGAAAGCGTATTCTTGATTTGATTGTACAACTCTGGAGCCAGTCTTTCGCATCACATATATTTGCCCTTCTATTCCATAAATGGGTATGCTATCTTGCAGAAATTTGTTTGACAATGTCTTGTTATGTTATTTAAGAGAGAGAGAGAGAGAGAGAGTTTGTTGTGACAAAAGAGATTGAAGTTATATGCTGGTGTTGTTCAGGTCTTGTATATCCTTCCACAGTTTGTGGGTTTCTACCATTGATGTACGATGTACTCACTTTTGCATTATCATTATATAGCATGTGTTTAGACAAATTAATGGTTCTCACTGTACTAGCACACACTGGTGAGGCAGTCGAATGCTTCTGCATTGCTGCTAAATTTCTGTTTATAGAACTCATATAAATACATGAATAAATGTATAGTGGATTCCAGAACAAAGGTTCTTATTGGGTTCCTTGCAGCAGTAGACCATAGTCAAACTCACTTTGCATGCAAGATTACCTATATAGCTGTAAACAAAGCATCACAACCTATTGAAGTTATTCATGTTCAATTAATTTAAATTTTGAGTCTATATCATGATTTTTTTGTCTGCACCTACACAATATTCAGAGCATTATGATCAGATGGAATATTTTGATCTATCCATTATATCATATGCTAGCTTGTCATACTTAAATGGGGACAGGCCTACAAATAGTAAAATGGTTCTTGCTTTTGCTCCACCTAATTGTGATACAAGTATTGTAGTAAGCTTGGGATCCATTCACTCTTATATTTAGCTCATTTGTATGGGATTGTTACCACAGACCACCCCACCCCCAAAAAAGGGGAAAACCACCAAAAAGAAGGAAAAACCTTTAAGATGCTCTTCTTGGACTTCTAGCAAATTAAACTGGCATATTTTTTAATGTTGCCATTAAAAACTAATGGAAATGGTCAATTGATGCATTATAGAGAAATTTTGTGAAAATTAAATAAAGATTGTAGAAATTAAGATTTATTTGAGAGAGAATAGTGAATAAAATAGAAACTGTTAGGGTTAGGTGTTCTACAAATAGAAACCGGCATATTTTTGAAATCTTTGTCCGTTTCTTATCGTGCCAGCAAAAAACCTGACCTGTGTGTGCTGGATATCTCTTGCAGCTGTTTGAAGTCCCTCTCGAAAATTCTGAAGCAGTTTTAAGATATGGATCTGCACTTGTTCAAGGTGCAACCAATATTTTCTGGTAAGTTCTCGACAATTATTAGGTTGATTTTGCTTTAGTTGTTTTTTGTACTTCGATAAAGGGGACATAATTGTTTGAACCCCTCGCCTTGTTATGTTCATTAGGTTCAAGTCTGACAAGAATAATATTTTACAACTAATGGCTCGTTTATTTTTAAAATCGATCCATTTACTATCTATTTATTAACCCTATATATTGGAATGAGTCAGTTGTCAATGGTTTGGCAATTCCTTATGAAGAGATGAAGCAATGTAAGTTCAGATTTTTCCAACTTTGGTTATTTTTCGTAATAATAATGATGAGTAAAAAGCCTATTTGCACATGATAAACAACTGAATCAATTGTTTTCGAGATTTAAAAACTCTGAGGTTTCATCAAATTTCTACCTGTCACCTCATCTAATTGGAAATTCAAATTTACAAATGAAGTTCAAGTTCCTCATGGTTAATATTTAGGATGGCGGAAAAGGTGAGAGCCTTGGAAAGTAGCACAATTAGAGTGATCATAGTTTTTTTGATAGTTTTGGACTAAACTACTCAGGATCTCCTCTCACCCCTTCTCAGATTGATTGATTAACGGGATAGAATCACTGACAGCTTCAGCATTTAACTAATTTTCTTAAATGATGCAGTTCATGTGCTTATAGAAGAAACGATCTATAGTTTTTATGTATTTTGATATTTTGGAAGAAGCACTGTTGAAGATAGGAACAAAGTAGATTAAGGAATTCAAAGATTCTTATGGTTTGGAGAAGTGGAGTTACATTACTTGATCAAGATGAGCAGCTTTAGACATGGAAAAAAGGGAAACAGTTTAAAATATGCTGATAATGAGTTTTTGGATATAGACCTCCTAGGAATTTGTATTGGTGCTTCTGAATGTTACTATAAACGGGTTCAAAACACAAGACGCCTTACAAAATGAGTTCACGGAAAAATAGCAGATATAGCTAACATACGAAGTGGACAGCGCACACGCGATCTAACGTGGTTCCACCGGCGAAGACAGCAATCGGATTCCACAATGTCAAGGAGGAGAATACAAAAGAGTTGCACTCTTCTCCCACTCTCACCCAAACCTCACTTCAAAGGAAACACTCATCAAAGAAAAACACTCAAAACAAAGAGCTGTTCAAACAAAAGTAGAGAAGAGCAGAGTAACTCTCTACGCAAAACTATTCTAACTCTCTCATTGTTTCTCTAACACCAAGTTCTCTGAAGAATGAAGCTCTCACAATTCAATTCAGCTCCTGGAATAAGTTCAGCAACCCTGTTTAAGCAGACAAATCCCATGACTCCTTTGTCAACATCCACATCAACCTTCTCATGTCATCAGTAGTACAAGCATTGCATGCCTTAAATGACTTGTATGATTTTGCCATCTAAGTCAAAGAAAATGAACTCATCACATTTTTGTAATGTTAGAAACAAATGGGTTGGTTGTAATCATTTCCAACAATTACTAGATGGTTAGCTAATTCATAGCTAAAGGGTGTTTCAAGTCACCATTCAACACTGAGATGTTCTTTAAGTTGATACCATGAGAGTGAATTTTGAACTAAAGGAAAACCAAGAGGATTTTAAGAGCTGTGTAGGAAGCAACCTATCCCTCAAAGATGAGCTCTGAAACAGATATATTTGCTATTGACATCGTCGTCCTTGTTTATTGCATTTGCATGTGTGCAAACTAATTTGTTGTCCCTATAAAACTGGACCAAGAGATCCAAAAGTTTCTTGCAAAGCATAAACCATACTTAGGACAATTTAGTTTTTAACATCCTCAGCTCTTATATTACAGTATTCTAACGATTACAGAGTGCATTCGCTACCCAAAAATGTTAAACACGATCACCATTTAAAGCAATTTGTTTATTGGTGTCGTTGGATAGGAAGAAAGACTGCTGTGAACATCAAAGAGCTTATCCATCAGCTAGCAATGCTGTCCTTCGGGTCTTGATATTTTGTTTAAATATTGTTCAGATGCAATGGTCTACAATTCCTCACTACTCACACATATGATGCATTAGCTGCATCATGTAGAAATACTATTATACACAGCAACCTCATTAGATGAATAATCCACTTCTACAGAACTATCAGCTATGCTACATCATCAATGTTAACTACCCTACTTTAGAATACTAAGCTATTCATCTTAAGGTTCTATCTCATGACTTCTATTGCAATTAGGTCTCCCAAAGCTGATTCTGGGTACACAATATTCATGCAAAAAGAAAAGTCTCTTCACCAGTATACATAATTGCAGGGATTCATTTATCTTAATAGGTTTTCTTTTGAAACACGCCTCCAGGTTTTCTCACTGTTGCAACTTCCTTGGTTAAAAGTCTTTAGAAAAGATGATAAGCATTACGTGTTTAGCTTAATAAAAGTCATTATTCTTATATATTTTCCAAAAGTATGTGCAAATATGTATTTAGTATACCTGGTGTTGTATGAAAATGAAAGTTTTTTTTTAAAATCCAAGAGAGCTACGATTGACTGCAGTTGGGATCAGAAGCTCTTGGTATCCCCCAAGTTCTCTGTGTGTTACAATTTATATTTCCTCCGCTCTCCCAAAACAACAACAACAACAACAATAATAATCAATAGAAGTTCTTCTAATTTTGTTCATCTCACATATTGGCAGGATTGACATTCAGACAAATACAAGGCGCTTTTTCTCCTTGTTCCGTGTAAAATTTCTTAGAACTATCATAACTTCATGTCTCTCTATGCACTCTTTCATACACTCCATTAGTGCACCTTATATTATTATATCCTTAAATATTTTTCCTTTCACAAAAACAGTTCCTACTCATGGAAGTTGCCATTGTCCCAGATCGCCTCAGTAAAATATCTTTACAGGTAATGACATACTCTGCTACTAGTTAGCCGATACCTTATTGTAAACTTATCCATGACTAGGAAACTTATGTGAAGTTGCAGTAGTGGTTTACTAATCGATTGCCTTAAAAAAAATCCTGACCCTATCTCATTTTTTTTGTCCAGACCCGCAGGGACCTTTTTTCACTTCTTTCCAAATTCATTTTCTTTTACAATTCAGGTGAGTTTGTCGATTCACAGTATTTTCGTTTGTACTTTATTATAAACAATATCCACAGCATATAATAAATTTCCTATTTAAGACATAAAAACCTCCTCAAGCGTAAGCTATGCCCAACCCATCCTCCTGTTTACTTAAAGTGATGCAACGAAGTACTGTTTAAGTGCTTTCAGCAACTACTAGATATGTATATTTTTAGTGTACTTTAGAAAACAGGAAGATCGGTATAAAAATTAGTTTGATTCAAGGAGTTTTTGTTATTATTGTCAAAATTTATGAGTTATTAGTTATATGCTGAAAAGCTCATTATATAATTCAGCTGTAGTAATGAGTTATGCTGGGATACAGATCACTTGCTTGAAAGTTTCTTGAAGCACTTTCCCAGTCCTACAAATGCTTTCCTCATCGGTGGTCCAGCAGACTTGTTTGTAATTGAGCTTACAGATCAGGTACTTGCTTCTACAGGATTGTGCAGAAAAATTCTGTTATACAACTTTTTCATTGATTCACGTGTATATGCTTCCTGTTTTAACTTCCTGTTTCAGCTTCAAAAGTTAAAAGTGGAACCGGTGCTTCTACATTATCTCTCTCGGATGAGAGCCCTCCAAGGTAACACTCCTGTTACATATGCCTACAGTTTTTTTTAAGAAAAAAATCTTAACAAGATATATAAATCATAAATAATAAATAATATACGTTATTAGGATGGGAGATGAGGATGGCAACAAGTACTAGACTGAAGGCATGCCTCTACAGCTTCACATCTCCTGGGGGTCCGATGTATCCAACAAGAGTGGTTCGTCACGCAGCATGGGAAACATTAGATTTGCTTTTCCCTGTAAGTGCCTTCCTCTCTCTAAATTTAGTTGAATAAGATCTATGTTAGAGCACGATAGCACTAATTTCTTAGTTTGTTTTCACAATATCTTTATGCAATGGTTCCTAGTTTGTTCTGTATCAGAAGTTCCTAGGAATTTTTTCGTGCTGCCACATTCATTCTAGCATAAACAAAACTAATAATGGACCTGGTTCTAGATACTCAAGATAACAATTTTCTGTGTATGCACACATGGAAGTTTAAAGAAAGGAATCTATAATGGGAACAAAGGAGATAAATAAAGGAAAGGGGGACAGAAAAGGCTCAAAATTGTGTGCTTTCATTGATTGGACGCATTTCATGATTTATAATGTTTGTTAGGTTATCTTAACCATAGTTGTTTTAGACTAAAATGAGGGAATAGGTGCTTGGTTATAAGCAGGCCTCTAGCAGTCCATGAAGCACACTTGTGTTTGTGAAGAAACAGGATATTTGGGCTCTTGCTCATCTCTTTCGGTGTAGAACTCACTGTATAAAGTGGTCTTATACTTATATGTAGATTCCAAGCTCCAATTAAAAGTTGATGGGGAGCAAGGATACAAGTTAATTAGTTCAAACGTTCTGTAATATTCTGGCTCAATTTAATCTGGTATGCTGCTATGTTTATGAGTGGGAATGTAATTCCGTTTAGCTCTTCAGAATATTTTGTGCACAGAGCCTGGTAAATTCTCTGGAGTAAATCTTCCATTGTGTCTCTTCATCGATACTCTTTTATGAGTCTGGGGAATTAGAAGGGTTTCTTTTGCTTGTATAAACTTTATGGCAGGGTTCTCTTTCTCGCGGTCGCCTGGCCAAGTTACAAGTCTATTATTTCATGAAGCTTTCACAACTTTGAGTTGTGCTTTATAGCTGATCCCAAAAAAAATTCTTTTGAGATAACCGAAATGTGGAAAAGAATGGAGTTAAAAATTGCAATTGAAATGTTGAATAAGATGGAGATAAAATTCTCACCGTGATCAGATCCACGGACTGGGGGGCTCGGACACGTGGGGGACTTTGGTTTTGAAGAAGCTTTAATTATTTCAATGCTTGGTGTCGAACCTACCTTTTGAGTTAGCATTACAGACTCTTTGGACTGTATTGCTTAGTGACGCCATATTTACTACATGCATGAGAGCTATATGATAGAGTATCACGTTCGAGTGTCATCTTGAATGACCTAATCCCACATATCTGTATTTTTCAAATCTCAACTTGGCAGACGAGATATTGGCTAACTACGGATGGAAATGACACTAGAAAAAAGAAAAACTTAGCATTTTTTTAAGAATGGTATCTTGGTCGGATATCTTACATTTATTATCCAAAATATTTAAATGCAAAAATGCTGGCTCATCAAGAATACGTAAAAAGACACTTCGAATTGTTGATTCGTCACCAGAGATTGCTTAGAACTGACGGGTCATCATCAAAGGACTTTTTTTTTGTTCTAATACTCTTTTCAAGCTATCAATATTTATTGAATATCTTCCTATTATCTTCCTATCTAATGGAACGCTATTGGATCAAATTGTAAAAACATTGTTGAGAAAGAGATGGTTTTTCCTGGATGAAATGAAACATTTGATCATGTAACGAAGATAGATTTTTCAGTCCTTAGCCATAAATATATGTGGCCATGAAAAAGTGATTTGAATGGAACAGAATTGGCTGGGGGTGGTAGAGTCGTTTTCTAATATTTTGGACCATATCTCCATGGGACAAATATGCTGCTGTTAATCATGGAAGAATCGAAATCTTAGACCAAAATATTTAACAATATATATAGGTAATATGAATTACCTAAACAACAATTCCTAGTAAGAGTAAATTACATCATCCAGTATCTCTGTCGAGAAACTAATAAAAGCATATCTTAATTTTAACATGCTATAATTTAATATCTTTATTTTATACTGTTATATTTTAGGTTTTCGCCCTGATGCAAAAAAAAATTGCACATACAGCATGCATTAAATAACCATGCTTTGTCTTTTTGCTATAGAAATGGATGATGTAGAAAAAATCATTTAAATATAGGCATGCTAGGATTTCCAAGTTTGCCCCTCCATTAAAGAAAATTTCTGGCTCTTCTTATGTTCAGATGTATGGTAATGTTGCGTTTTTGGGCTTCTTATATCAGATTTAGTGATAACAAGGTCGATGGTCATTCCTGGACTCTGATCAATTTTTCTTCCCTTTTTCTCTTAAGTAGATAATCTGATTTATTTGAATCCTGACTCTGTCTGTATAATAATTTTAAATTACAGAGGAGCAGAAATGTTATTGTATAAATCACTTTTCTTCTTCTTCTTCTTCTTCTTCTTCTTCTTTTTGGGTTGCCTTTTTTCCCCTGTTACACAAACTACCCATAGATTCCTTAAAGCCTTTTTATTACAATAAGCTCCCTTGAACTGCTACAATTTGGGAGGTTGCTATTACTAAAGAGCTTAGTCAAATCAAGTGGTGTTAAGGGTGGTTTCGTGTATTGTAGTCATACATCTTTGTTGCCATATGGAATTAAATGCAAGGCAGTCTTTTTGAGGCATGTTTTGATGGCCGGAAGAAACGGAAGAACCCTTGAAATGACTTCCACAAAAAAGGTTATGGAAGAAGTCTGAGAAGCTTATTTCTAGTGTTTGTATGCTTGTATTTTGAAGAAGAAAGTAATTGTGTGGCAACATTTTGTATTTCTTCTATGAGCAAAACAAACAAAAAAGTTACTTTATATGAATTATTTAATTCTTATATTTGAAAGTAATAAATAAATAGAATTAAAAATTCATATATTGTCTTGTTCCTTGTGCTCTATAGTCATTTGCAATCCAAAATGAGGGATTTCCAACCCAAAATGAGGGAAAGAAAATTTGGAAGTGAGCATGCCACAGAGAATTCTTGTCATCATCTTGAAGTAGCTTCCAAAGCTTTCTTCTGTCAAACCAAACGCTTTAAGTACCGGAAGTAACTTCCAATTAAGCTTACTTCCGGTACTTCCATACTTCTTCATGTCAACCAAACATGCCCTTAGGCCAGTCTTTTTAACTTTATTTACATATGTTGGTGTTCAAGCCACCATCTGTTTCATTTACCCATTATGAAGATGTAAAGTAGAGCACCATTAGCAGCTTGAAGGCTGCAAATTTATATTCATAAGAAAAGAGGTACTTTGTAAGGTTTAAAAGATGCTGAATAATTTGGCTTTTCTTTTTGGCTTTTTGTTTAATGCTAGAAACCGCATCTGATGGATGTTGATGCAGGTTGGGCGACATCCTCGACATGTGATAAGTTTATTCTTCCGCCTTCTTTATCCTTGGTACTGGCCTTCTTCATGTTGGAATTTCATCAAAACTTGCATCGCAGCAGTATTCTATTCTATACTGAGATTGATTCTGTCAAGCTGGGATAATATGACTGGATCAAGAAGGAATTCTTAATTGTAGTTTATGAGATGAAGCTTGAGAATTTGCTGCTGAACCACGGTGGTCAGTTTACTTTTGATAGTCGTGTTTATTTTGTAAATTATTGGACTGGACGGTAAAAAGAAATTTTTTTACTTGGAACTAGAGATGAATTTGTATAAGATAACTGTATAGAACACCCCATGCTTCCTCTCATGGGAATCTCAAAAAGGTTGCTGTTGGTTTGCATTTTGACAGAACACAAGTTCAAGCTCATGTCTTTGTGCATGCACGTGTGTTCATGTGTGAATTACACTAACCCTCAACTATTGGGGGTTTTCACGAAATAACTTTTAAGTGTTTCTTAATTGCAACAAAATACCTTAAAAGCCAGGTGTTTCCCACTAAATTACCTATACAAAGCCATTTACTGTGTGAAATGTTTAAATAATCTTGATCCTAAGTAATAGTTCTACAATTATTTTCGCTTTCTGCCTTGGAGTGAACCTTGTGGGGTAATCAGCGCAAATGGCTGTGCAACCAGCAAGACATCCAAGATCCGCCATGGAATGTATCCTATTCAAGAACCGAATGGTCTTCATGGAGAGGATCCGCATCCATGCATGGTTTGCTACCATCCTATTATATTTCTTGCTTTTTGTGTGTACATAAGGGCATATAACTTGCTTTTTGTGTGGCGTGTAACTGACAACATTTCTTCCACTTTTATTTATTTTATTTTAGTTCATTGACGGCGGGTAACAAGGGCGTCCCTGAAGAGATTGGAAACTCTTCAGAGGATCTTGACAGAACCGTTCTTAAGCGAGTAAGCGGGAAGAGCAACCAACCGAGCTTAGCTCAGTTCGTGCTAATTTCCTCTCGAATTTGAGAGGTCACGGGTTCGATCCTTGAAGGAGACTGATTTTATAAAAAATTGATCCAAGAGCTTGCTCACCCTGGAAGAATTATTTGCTGGGCTGATTTCTTGATAGAACTCTTTCCTCTTTGTTTTCTCAATCATGCCCCCAAAGGATGGGCAAGGTCGAACCATAAAGGATGCATGTCACATAGCAAAGGCACATGAAACCTTCTTCTATAAGCCTAAAATTGGCTTTGAAGAAACCAAGCTCATGCTTGAAAGGAAACCCACAAGGCTTGCAAGCATAGCCAAAAAACTAAATTACCCAGAATCTGACATATTGAAACCTTGATAAATAACTAAAGCACATTAACGTGTACCGGCACTTGCATTGTGCATCAAAATGACCAAAAAGTAAACAAAGGGAGGGCAAGGTTGAACCATAAAGGATGCATATGTCACAGCAAAGGCACATGAAACCTTCTTATACAAGCCTAAAACTGGCTTTGAAAAAACCAAGCTCATGCTTGCAAGGAAACCCACAAGGCTTGCAAGCATTGCCAAAAAACTAAATTACCCAGAATCTTACATATTGCAAACCTTGATAAATAACTAAAGCACATTAACATGTACTGGCACTTACATTGTGCATCAAAATGACCAAAAAGTAAACAAAGGAAGGGCCAGGTTGACAAAACCAATCCATAAAATATTGCTTGAGCTGTAACCAGCACTCCAAAATAATATAAAAACCCGAAACCCCGATACACCACTAAGAAACACTAGAAGAGCAATATTATCACTCAATCCTACATTAGACCTATCATACCAAAATGCATCCAAAAGCAACATCAAGCAAAATCTAAAAAGGGGTGTTTCACTGATTCTCAGTCGATCTGCATCGTTCCTTGATGGTACTTTTCGAGGTCAGCATCAAGGTCTGCAGCAGATACTTTCTCGCCACGGCCTCCTCGGCTCTGCCCACGACCCCCACCACCTCGTGGCCTTCCTGTGGGCCCAACCCTCCCTTGTGCTCTGTAATATCGACCATAGAAATTAAATCAAGACAATAGGTGATACAGACTAATAGAAATATGTACACATAAGCGAAGATACAAGACAAAGGGGAAAAGAGTAATAAGCAAAATGAAGTATGCTAACAAATTAAAACAATTAATTCACGAAATGAATGATCTGAAAGTAGCGGAACCTCATGTGAAAATTTTGTGGTACATTAGTGTCCATTTTAAATCTCCAGGAACCTATTATATGATTATTCAATAACAAATGCATATATTTCGGAACAGAACATCCATTTTACAGGTAATGCATCAGATGATTAAATTCCTTCTTTGATTCCAATTTGCAATTATCCACCTTGGTTTTTTCACTTCTGAGTTATGAACAACCCAGGAAGGGTAAAGGAGAATAAAGTTCTAAAGTGAAGGTATCAGCATGCAACTTCAGTACGAACCCCAAAAATCAACTTCAACCCGTATCACTCGAGGAATGCCCAATTCTTCTTTCAGTTCAGACTTCAGACTGGAAACTAATTGAAAGCAGACCCAATAGCAAACCATAGAATTTCAATTACCAAAAAATAATTGAGCTTGAAAAAATCATGTCAGAATATACTAATGTTATCCTTTTGGACCTTTCCCCATCAAATAGGAGTTCCTATGGAGCCCATAGCAATTTTATAGAATTTGACGGTGCTGCATGAAATTCCTGCCAAAAACCTATGGGCAAGAGAAATTGATTTGTGCCCTCCAAATTTTCTAGAACTGGGTGAAAAGACTGGAAGAATGGTTAATTGTTGTGCTAAAGAGCATTAATAACGCAAAGAGCCAAACAATAGGCTATGACACAAATACCAGCATTAATAACGCTAAGTTATATACAATAAAATACTATAAATATACAAATATAAGAAAATGAAATAGAACAATAAACATCATAATAAAAGTAACATATAGTAACAATTACAACCTTAAGACCAACAAAAAACTAGTTAACATAATAATTAAGCATACATCATAACAGTGCTTACAAGATAAGCTTAACACAAATTTGCTTAGAAAAACAAACACAAAAAGCAACAGCTGGATAACATAGAATCTAATGAGCATGTAAAGACAAAAGAATAATAAAGCTATCTAAAAATAGGCTAAATGGCAGGAAATACCCTTCACGGTTACCCCAATAGCAAGAAATACCCTTTACTTTTTAAAACCAGCACTTTGCCCCATTCAACTTCAATTGATTCCTAAAATGCCCTTTATTTAAATATTTATATGGTCTTTTTATATACCCCTAAATTTTTATGATAATTTGATGTACCCCATTATTCCTCGACAGTACCTACATTCTCTAAAATTCTTGAAATATTTTTAAATATTCTCCGGCACCATTAAATAGTAGTTAACTTTGATAGATATTGTTTAAAAAACGTAAATATCCTCGCGATCTCTTCTTATTTCTCACATGCTCTCAAAGTCCCCAAAAAAAGATTGGTTGATCTTTCTTATAAGATTTGATTAACTTATGTTTTTTATTTTGTAAGATTCGATTGATTTGGAATTTTTTAGGTTAAGAATTTCATAATGTTAAGTTTATTTTGGGTTAGAATTTACTAAAACTTGGGTTATTTTATATCAGGGTTTCTTGATTTGGGTGTCTTGTTTTGGGAGTAACTAAAGAAGGAGAGGAGATGATAAGAAACAAATATTTATGAGAACAAAAAGGAAGATAAGAGAATTAGAATTAATGAGACAAAAATATGAGAAGAAAGAAGATGAAGATGGAGTCTTGTTGGGTTATGATGATGAAGATAATGGAGAAGAAGAAGAAGATTATGGAAGGGTAACGTTGGTAGTTAATAAATTAACTTGAAAAAATAAACTTAGTCACTAACCAATTTTGGGGTATTTGGAAAAAAATAAAAAAATTTGGGGGGTGGGTAATATCAAAAAATAATGGGAGGTATATAAGAAAGAGAGAGAAAGGAATATTTTTAATTAAACATTGATAAAGAGCATTATGGGAACCAATTAAAGTTGAGGGGGAAAACTGCTGGTTTTAGAAAATTTGGGTATTTCCTGCTATCGGGGTAATTGTGAAGGGTATTTCTTGTCATTTAGCCATAAAAATATAACTAAATGAGTAAAAAGTGTGTGCTAGAGAAAATATGCTCTTATAATTTATAAATTAACTCGTACACAGATTAACCTAAAAAATAAATTATGAAATTAATATCCTGCTATACCATAAAAGTAAATATACAAAAATATTTAACAGCACAAATTAGCTAATAGCTAAATTTCGCATGTGCTATATTTGAGAACAATTAAATTCATTCAACACATGCCCCATGTATATGCATGCACGAGACTATGTTCTAAAATCAAAAGATAACTATTAGAATAAACTAATATAAAAGAAATATGTATGCCACTTTATTGAGTTATAATAATATATAGACACACATCCTAACTAAATTTGCTTAACATAATAAACAAAAAAACTAACAGCAACTAAATAATAAAGGATTTAAGTTAGCATAATAAGGTTTTTTTATTAGAGACCCCCAAAACTTTGCACCTTTTAAACCACAACCCCTGAAACTTCATATTTGTAAAAACAACCACCAAATCTTCCCCGTTAACTAAAAAGAACCCTTCGTTTCCGCCCCGACAGCCACCATATAACTCTTTCGTCTGCTTCTATTTACAAAATATTCTCACGATAAAAATAAAAAAGAGACTTAAATTTGCTAAAAAGGGAGGAAAAGTTGGATGAGATGACATTAACGACAAGTGAAGGAGAAGGTATTACCTGTGTGAGGTTTTAACGGGAATGGGATAGGGGACAGTGCTATTGGCTGTGGTGGTTAGGCATTGGAATTGGAAAGGAAGAGATGATGGGCTAATAACCATGGTGAATTGAGGAAGAACAAAGGAGAGGGCAAATGAGTCTCATCCTCACTCATCAGTTAAACATTCGTGAGTTTCTAAGGAATTTTAACCAAAGGGGCCATAATAGTGAGGATTTGGAGGCTGCTTTTAACAATATGAGGATTTGGAGGTTCTATTTCAAAATAGCAAAGTTGTGGAATTTCTATAAACAGTAATTCATAAAGACGGAAACAATTAAAACAATGTCCTCATAATTAGCTAATCAATCCGTACATATAATTAACACAAAAAGTAAGTAATCAAACATCATGTTCTACCATAAAATTACATATAATGAAAAAACAAATATAAACAATGCAAATTGAAAAATAGCGTCGATTACAAGTTTCAGTTACAAAATTAAACGTGGTAAATCATAAAAGATTGAATCGACATGATTATCTCAGAAAGCCTATAATTAAATTTCAACATGCGCTATATGTCAGAATAACCACAAGGATGCAATCTATGCCACATGGTATATGCATAGAGTGCTTTATGTGATTCAAGCAAAAAGATAATTAGACAAGAGGAGAACATATACCAGCTATAAACTACAGATGCCAACTTTTATTCCTTGCAGAACTCGACTTTACTTCTAATGTTGTTGAAAATAAAATATTGTCTTTAGCATCATTCTAATAAAGATTTGATATCTCATACCTTCTGGGTATACCAAGAGGATTTCCAAGAATCCCATTTGCAACAGGAGGAAGAATTGCAGGTTTTTCAATGTTTGTGCCAACAATCTCTATCTTCATTGGTTTCCCATCAAGTTGCACATTGTTGTATCTCTTCACAGCAGCTAGAGCATGCTCCTTCCTCGAAAAGACAACTTCAGCAGTTCCCTGATATTAAGAAGGATCTCATAAAAAGGAAAGCCTATTTAGTATTAAAATAAAGCACCTGAGGAAAGTTCTATATCATACCTTTGATCTCCCACTCCTATCATAATGGATCGAGTATCTTTTTATATCACCAACCTCAAAAAAGAGTTCCTACAAAGTTTTGATCAAACATGTTAAAATTTAGCATACATAAAAAGTGTGTTGAACAAATTCAAATCAACTTCAGCAGTTTAAAAAGTAAAAACACTTCAAAAGGATGCTGTAAAATGTTTTCCAATTATCTCCCTTCAATCTATATATTTAATGATAGTTTCTCTTCAGTTTTTTATAGAGGTACAAAGGATGAATTCAAAGAAAATATCATGATGTTTTAATATAGGCACGGCAGCTGATCTGTTAAGTCCATAAATACAATAATTCATAAAGACTCTTTCTCAAAAGAAACCAAATTGTCTGTTTCATCCTTCCTTTCTCAAAACTCAAAAGTCCTTTTTTCCCCTAGAAAAAAGATGTGTTGTTGCTAGCAACAAGACTTTTCGCCACTTTGAAAGCAATTAGATTTTTTTTTAAAAATAAGAGGTTTCGCAATCAGTTTCAAAAGCAGCATATAGAAAACCCACAGTTTGATAAACTGTGGTCCAGAAATATCAACATATTATTTGAACTAGTTCATAGAATAGAATTAATTTCTTTATAATCCTATTCGATCAATCTATGTTTGATTCATTTTGTAAGGAAATAAAAGATTGCTAAAACTTGCTGGGCTAACCTAATTGTGGACGCGCTGTAATCTGTATTTAGACAATATACATATTATTTGAAAGGGATAAGTTAAATATGAACCAATAATTCCAATCAAATAGTGGCAGATAGGTCGAGAGTTTTTCAAAGGAGCAAACGTGCACATGGATAGCGTGGTAGAAAATATATATGATGATTTTGGTATTCGTAGTTTGCTCTGATGTGTTGGTTAGTTATTGTAAATTAGAGTCGAGGTGGCAGTCCGTACGAACAAGAAACCAGAAGAGGCGAGTCTAAGTTCAAATTTATGAAACCCGAGTTGTAATCTTCATATAAAAACCATCATGGCATTAAATGCACTCGATCTAACTAACCCAAGCAAATTTCATGAAACCAAAGAAACTGTTGACATCTAACAGCCTTCTATGTCTGTTTACACTGCCATATTCATGTGTAAATGCCCCTGATTTTTTACTTCATTTCATTGAATGCGATCATGAAGTCTTGTCATTCTGACAGAACATTGGTAGGGTCGATTGGAAAAAAGGCGGTCATCGGCCAAGCTTATAAAGCTTCCTGACTAGAATTAACAGTATTTTCAAGAATCTTTCGCCTGCGATACACTATAATGTGTCAGAAAAAAACTAAGAATTTACTCTCATGAACAACATACAAAGCATGCATGGACAAAAGATCAAACATTTATCATCAAGAATAGAATAGGATACCTTGATGTCATCGTTGGAAACACCATAGTCCAAATTGGAGATGTAAAGCTTGGTCCCCGTCTCGATCGACGAAACCCTAGGCGGCGCCGGAACCGAATAAGCGGCGATCTGATCCGTGTAGACGCCGTAATCGCCCGCCTAGATCCGATAACAACACGAAATAAGAAACCCTAGCTTCGAGAGAGACCTTTGAGACCAAGGTCGGTGATTGAAGTGGGTTCGGAAACCCTAACCCTAAGTTTATTTTTCTTTTTGTGGGGGGTTGTCGTTTTCTTTTACCTTTGGCATCGAGTAAGGGACGACGCGGTTCGCCGAGTTCTTAAAGGGGCGGCGAGTGGGCCCGGGGCCGGAGCGGCCGCGTCCTCGGCCGCGGGGATTGGAGGAGGATTTCCTGTTGTTCTTGATGATGTCGTCGAGCGACATATCCAGAGCGCTTGACATGGCTAGGGTTTGGAGGAGACGAAGATGATGTCTAGGGTTTGAGAGAGGAGGAAGAGAGAGAACGAAACGATGAGTCAACGCCGGTTGTATAGTCTTAGGTCTAGAATTGTAAACGATAATTAAATATTGTTATCGCATGAATCAGGCAAGGTGTCGTGGTGTAGTTGGTTATCACGTCAGTCTAACACACTGAAGGTCTCCGGTTCAAGTCCGGGCGACGCCATTTTTCTTTTTCTTTTTGCAGTTTGCATATATCTTCAACAACAGCAATTGAATTTATATACAGCAGTAAAAACATTGCAGAGATACCCGATCTTATCTACATCTATTGAATGTACATGCAGTAGGAAAATCTAGAACTTATTTTGGTAATAAAAACTTTAGTCTGCCCTATAACCTTTTCTTTTTCCATAAGGTGAAAATCTTGACACGGCCTTAATTATCTTTTTTCCTCGCTACAAAGAGAGCTCCGAGGGAAAAAGAGTCCGTGCCGGCAAGGGTGCTTGAACAATTTCTTCGAAACGCCGGGTCCACACTACGGACTCTGATTAGTCCTTGCTTTTGTCCTTCACTATTAACACTTGATTAACAGCACAAGACCAGCAACAATTTTTAGTCCCCTTTGCACTTGGCTTGACGAGGTAATCCGTTCAGGACCCTTACTTTGAACTGTAGGAAGGTCACAACAGGCTTGAGTCAATTCAGTGACTCTCGCAGACGAGCTTCGCATTAGAGACAGAGGGTCGAGGCCTACTTGGCGAATTCTTGGCCGTAGATTATGCACGTAAGGTACTCTAATAAACAAGGTACCTGTTGTAAAAAAATCTTGACTGTTGAATTTGATTTTGGAGGAATCTAGACTGCTGTACACTGCAGATTGCTATTTTCTTTCATGGAGCAGGGACTCCGAATCCTGCTCTGAGACCACTGCGCTCTCACAGGTCTCAGCCATGGCCAGCACCATCACGCCTTCATTTCTTATTTAAAGTGAGAGAAAAAGGGGGAGGGGAAAGGAGAGGAAAAAACGCCACCTTAGCGTCGAAGACGAGCTCAATGGAGGAGATCGAGGAGCTGAGAGCCAAAGCGATCGCATCGATGCCCCCATCTTCAAACCCTAGCGCCGCTCTCAAATCCAAATCCCCTGATTCGAAAGAAGAGGGCAAGCTTTCTTCGCCATTCGCGGACGCCGCCGTGAGTTCTCTCTTCGTCATTTCTGCCCTAATTTTTGCAATAGGACCATGGAATCGTTATCGTGTTTGATTTGTTTGTGAATCGATCTTTGCCTGTCACTTTGTTGATGAATCGGTTGTGCTGATTGTTGTTATTATTAGTTTAGGGTTATGAGCGTCTTGCAATGCTTAGCTGTATTGGATTATTTCTCGGCTGTTTCATTAGCATGGAGGCTGTGTTGTTTTGGTTGCACTGCAGTTAGCAGATTCGAGAAAAGAATGCGTGAATATTATGATACGCCATTAACCTGCCCAAAATGGTTTTTAAAAAACGGCTAAACTAGGAAGGCGGCAGCTCGAACATCCAAGCACTAACCATTTGTAAGAATACCTTTATTTATTTATTATATTTCTAACATCAGCGAACTATCGGCAATAGGGGAGAGCTTGTTTCTCTTCATTTGTAAGTAATAAAACGTTTACAGTTAGATTGGATTTTCCAAACCCAATTTCACAAATTTTGAGGGCCCTCAAAACCTAGCTTGAGAAACTCAGTCTAGTTCTGTATTTTGGAATTTGGCCAAAACTCTATGCAGGCAACTAAAACTCGATAGCATAGCATGAGGCATTTGGCATAGGGTTGCTGGATTCATCTCTCTCTTGACACCGGAGTACCACACGATTTGTTTTTCCCAAGCCGTGGGGTGTTTGTGTCCTAGTTTGGTTGATGTACAGTTCATTTCATTGGAATGCAAGTGTCGACCTCGATGGATGGAAAAAAATATCGCGGGGGGGGGGGGGGGGGAGGGAGGGAGAGAGAGCATTAGATTATAACATATGACACAGAGAGAGAGAGAGCATTAGATTATATTGTATGTTATTACACACAAACTATAGTATTTTTTATCGTTTATTTATTTCTTTTCATTTATTGTTTCAAAGCATATATGATCTTATGATGGGATCCATGTTGTATTATTTGTTTTATCGCATGACATTAATCTGCCTCCTTTAATGTCATGCTGTCTTCACATTTGAGCCATACAATTTTACTAAAATGATAGTTACAGCACTATGTTTATGCTAAGTTGATTAATGTTTATGTATATATATGTAATGTTTTAAAAACTGTTAAGCTGTGCAGAATGGAAGCAAGGTCGGAGCCAGGAATTTCCTTATGCAACGCCCTTCGGGGAGGACATTAGCGGGATTGAAGAGTGTAACCCTTCACATGGTAAGCTTTTCTTCTGAGAACCAAGAAGAACAAGAGAATAAAATAATTTATAAGTTAATATTTATTCTTTCATTCTTGTCGGTTCTCAGAAGAAAAGCTTACCTATAAAGGGTTACACTCTTCAATTCCACCAATGTCCTTCCCGAATGTTGTTGCTGGAGCTATAATCAGCTACATCCAATCTTGAAATTTAATAGAATAAATCTCCAAAGAACACTTAATTCTACATGGCTGTGAAAAACATCATAACTTGTAAACTAAATATTCATGACTCTGGAAAGAAAAATATATTAGCCAATCATGGCTCTGATACCAACAATATAATGCAAGCAAGAACTTACTTGATTCTTACCCTTGATGTCGGTGCCTTATACCAAACAAGCCTTTTATTAAATTTAGAAATATTACGAACTTGGAATTACAAGAGTTGAAGAGAGGAAGAAAGAAACAGACTAAACTTCGACGCCTTTACAATAGGGGAGAGCCTTCTTATTTATAACAAGAGAGGAATCTTTTTCTAAAGTGGAATGGTGAGATGTCCCTTACCCTCACGTACTGTAAGGGTGAGGTGTCCGTTGCCGGTATTTTTATTAAGGAGATAACCTTTATTAAAGGTAGTTGATATGCAACTTTTCCTCCGATATATGCAGTGTGGGTCCCACCACCAAAACCGTGTGTTGAAAAACCATGTGCTAGTATGGTGTAGTCGTTCTGTCTGGTGAGGGATTTTCTAATTGTTTCTGGGCCTAAGGGTTATTTTATTATTTCATTTCCTTTATTTTCTTGGCCCAATGATGAGCCCATCAATTCATCCCATAGCCGATCTGTTGTTTTTAAGTTTTCATCTGGATCTTGTGTTTGGCCAGCTGAGACGTCAATATTGTCAATATCTTTCATTTCCACAGATCTAGTGGATTTTACTAATGTCAGAGAAATTGTGTATGAATTGTCAAACGTATGTTCAAATCGCCTCTTCATATGTTCAAGGCAATTCTTCATCAGTTCTTCTTCAGAGATGTTGGGACATTTTCTCTGGAATGAAGTTTTTAACTTCTGTAAAGGATTTTCTGTGGCTAGTTCTTCATTAATCCTTCTATCAAGAATTTTGTTATTATTTTTTATAGTCGTTTTGATTTCGGCTATTTTTTGTTCTTCTTTGATTCATGTCCACCATTTTATCAGAAATCTTCTTGATAGAACTGGGATATTACTCTCATTAAATTCTGTCGTCAAAGTCTACCTTAAAATGTAGGGAACTTCATTTTCAATAAAATAGTATAACGTACTTTCTCCTTCTTTTATAGAGGTGTCTTCCATATTATGGAACCTTGGATGAGATTCCATCCATTGGACAAACAAATTAAAAACTTGTTCAGGCAAAATTTTTAATTCTGCACCAATCTGTTGCCACCACTGGATAAACCAGTTCGGAATTCCCAAATTTATAATATCAGGTTTTATCATGATAAACTAAAAATGCCTTCTTCCTGGGTTTTCGTAGTAATTTTTTTGAATGTTTGGATATAATCCCAGTAGTTGCATTCGTAGCGCATATCTCCAATTTTGAAAGATATGGCTCTATTAGGATGCAGATCCCATTCTTGTGCTTTGTAAACCTTTTTAATAATAGATTTGGAGCAATTTATAATATCTTCTCCCTCTTTCCCATTTGGATAATAATGCTTAATTTCTATTGAACTAAAAACCGTTAGCAGAGCTTCGTAGACTTGTCGGGATTTTCCCGCTTGAAAAGCATATAAGTTGGTCTCGATACATTTTTCTTTTAGAAACCATGGATCATGCATTTGGGGAATATCATCCTCTTCTAAACAAATGATTGTTTCTAAGGTGTTTTTTTGAAAATAATCATCTTCAGGTCCATCTTCAACAGCTCTTTTGAATGACTGAGCTTTTCTAGAATTATTTTCTGAATGGGAAAATTCTTCTAGGCTAATATAGCTCTGTTGAGTGTTATTAACACTTCTTTTCGCCGTTTTATTAGACGTTCTCCATTCTGTTTGGGCGTATGACGCCTCTGATTCGATTTCGAATCTTACTGGTATTGGCTTTTGCATTTTTAGCCAATTTGCATAAGGAGAGTTGGAGAAATTATTATTTCTTTTCCTTCCACGGTCCCTGCCTGGGGCAGGGCCCTTCAATGGACTCGAGTCCTGCAAGAATTTCCTGGTCAAGAAATCAGGAAGACAATTGTTAGCGTCTTTAATATATTCAATATCAAAATCAAAAACTGCTAACTCAGCTTGCCATCTAGCAAAAATTTGTTTTGATGCTAAATTTTTAATATCTTTCTGTATAACAGTTTTTGCAGCACTGCAATCAATTCTAAATAAGAATTTTTGATTTAACAAATCATTTTGAAATTTATACATTTAATGATAGAAAGAATTTCTTTCTTGATGGTTGAATAATTCAACTGAGCTGGATTTCATTTTCCAGAAGTAAATCTAATAAGTAACTTCTTTTTATTATTAGGATCTACCTGCTTTAAGATACCTCCGTATCCAATATTAGAGGTATTGGTCTCCACAATTTTTTGCCAAGTAGGATTAGCAATATGAAGACAAGGTAAATTTTTAACCATATGTTTAATTTTCTGTACAGTTTTGTATGGTCAATTGTCTATGTAGAAGGATTTTTCTTGAACCTATTATATAAAATGGCTGCATCAAGGGCTAGATTTATATAACAATCCGCCATATAATTTAGAACACCAAAAAACCTTTGCAGTTGCTTTATGTTCATGATATTATCTGGAAATTTGGAGCAAATTCAATACTTCTCTCAATAGGTATAATGATACCATTATCAATATTATGTCCCAAAAATCTTATAGCAGTCTGAAAAAGTTTCACCTTAGGGGCAGATATAACAAACCCGTTCTTTATAATAAGATGTTTAAAAATATTAAAATGTTTAAAATGCTAATCTATATTATCAGAATATATTAAAATATCGTCAATATAAGAAAGTATAAATTCTGTATAAGGGTTAAATATAGAGTTCATAATATTTTGAAGCTTTGATGGCGCATTTTTTAATCTGAATGGCATAACGTTCCATTCAAAATGCCCAAAAGGAACGATAAAGACTGTTTTATATTATCAGATTCATTAATCTGAATTTGCCAATACCCTGATTTAAGATCAAATTTTGAAAAAAATCTTAGCTTTGCTAATTCTATTAGGCAAATCCCTTTCATTAGGGAGAGGACATCGTATCCATTTAAGCACTTTATTAAGTGGCTTATAATTGATCACCGGACGAGGAATTCTTTTTTGTTCAGCAGTATTGTTAACATAGAATATTGTACAGCTCCATTGAGAGATTTTCTTATGAGTTTTTTAAAAAACTTTTAATCTCTTTTTTACAAAGTTCAAGATATTCTTGATTCATTTGGCACGGTCTTTTCTTAATATGTATAGTATCCACATCGAACTCTTTTATATATGGAAAAGAAACAATATGTTGTTTTCTGTCCCAAAATGCATTGGGAAGATCACTACAAATTTGAGTTATAAACTCATTTTCAAGCTTTTCAGTTCTTACTTTAACTAGGATTGAATATAATTATTTATTTATTTGTATAGAAGATATTTCTTTCTTGATAAAATTGAGTTGATTTTTTTTTAAGTAAATGTTCTTTACCCCATTAAGAATTTTTACCATAGGATCAGTTATAAACTGAAAAATAACATTTTTACCTTTATAATCGGTATAAATACCTTGAGAATCTATTTTCTCAATAGACATTATTTTACTAAGGAATCATGTTCCTATTATAATATGTCGTGTTATCTCCTTGATTATATTAAAAGGAGAAGAAAGACAAATATCTTCGTTACATGTATTAATATTTGACACCTTATATAGTATAGTTAGAGTACTATTATTTGCTGTACTCAAAGTTTGAGTAGTTCTCTCGCAACACTTGATAAGAATAATTCATTCTTTAATGCAATTTAAGTCTGGACCACTGTCTACAAGAGCAATTAAATTTGGTATAACTAAATCGTTATTAACGATTAAAGTAATCCTTATATACCATTTCTGATTTAATACTAAATCAATGGTTTAAAGAAATTGATCTGTGATATTTTTCAAAACTTCTTCAGATTCAAATATTCCTTTTTCTTCATCAGACGTTTCTTCTTTATATGAAGAATCATCTTTTATGAAGGTTTTACTCTCAATTGAAGAGGGTAGATAAAATATCTCTATTTTAAGTTTTTAATTTTTTAATTTCAATCTTGAGGTTATTAACCTCCTTTTGTAAAGCTGAAAGAGTTACTGGCTTTTGTTCTCTTTGTTGTCTCTTAAAGACATCGGAGAGTCTATAAATATTCTCTGGTACAGGAGATCTCTCCTTTTTTCTCTTAGAAGAATTTCAACCAAATTGAATTTTAACTCTGATTGAATATTATTATTTTCTATTATTTTTAGAATAGTCTTTTTTATTATCTTTGTTGATAACATTAATGCCTAGGCCATTCATATCAACAATAGCTTTCTAATAATTTTCATCTTTGTTGATATTATAATATTTATTGGAACATTTAGTGGAGCAACTAGGCTCGTCACTATTAGAATGAGATGTGGAATCTGATATTTTAGGTTCAGATGATTCAGATGAGCTAATTATAATATTATATAAAGATTTTCTTAACTCTTCATTTTCGATCTCATCGATCTTCTTTTTTGTGTAACATTTGTTGGCAAAATGACCAACTTTGCCACACTTATAACAAGTGTCAGAAGTGTTTGATTTAAACTTTTTAAATCGCTTCTTATGAATATGTTTTTTTCCATATTTTTCCTCCCTATCTCTTTTAGGGTTTTTTTAGAGGATGGTACCTTTTCCTTTTATAAAATGGATTGGAAAGGGATTCCTTTTTTTTTCTTTTCTTCTCTTGAAGTATCCATAGCAAATTGACTACAAAACTCGCCTAATTCTTTTCTGCCAATCACTTTCTGGTCTTTTAATTGATTTTTTAACTTTATATCATTACATAAAGTCAAACCTTCTTGTACACAGGTGTTTATTAAACGACCATACGTGTACATGCCATAAGGTATAACCCCATCGTGCTGATTTCGTAAATTTTTACGAACTCTTTCAGTAAATATATTAGGTAAGCCGTCAATAAATTTAGCCTTCCAGTGCGAATTATTTGCATCTTCTAGCTGCATAACTCTGCTGAAAAAAGTATCTTTATACCATCTAAAATGACTTAACGTTGGGCATCTCAATTTTTTTAATAAAGTTCTGACTTTCTCAGCTTGATTACTTACATCTCCTGTAAAATGATCGAGAATTGTAACTATCAAAGTATAAACTGCGTCAGAAATTTGGTTATTATTTTCAAGTTTAACTGCGCTAAAAATCTCAACTTTTTGAGTGGGTATAAGACAATTATCCCATCATCTATTTAAGATACCCGTGAAGCCACATGAAATAAATTTGGCTACATCAGCATCGGTATTACCTTGATGTTTAGTAACCGTGGCATACATCATCATTCGATGCAAAGTTTCATGAATTTGTTTATCTGCTAATCCATCAATATTCCATTCATAAATGGCTTTCTCGGAAAACAATTTGTTTTAACTGCTTCATTCTTCTCATAAAGAACATCCAAAGGAGTAGGTCTTTTATAATAATGTTTATCAAAAACCCTCTTTGGATATTTGATAACATTACTATTTTTTTCGTTAAAAGCATTGTAAATCTCAGAAGTATTAATCTGAAGTTCAGAGATATTACTCTCAATATCACATTCATCTCCTGATATTTTAGAAGGTTTACCATCAAGGGTATTAAGTCTAGCATTACTAAACTTATTTTCTAAGGCTGATACAATATATGAAAATATGTTTTTATTTTTGGATAATTTAAACCCCAAAATATTTGCAGATGGCTTAATAGTAATATAGCTAGTATTGCTAGCTGGCTTAACTATAGTAGGGGTTTCTACTATGGCAAGTGCTTGTAGTTTATTAATCAGGCTATCTAGAGTAGATTCCACCCTGGTTAATTGTTGACCAATAACTTGGATATGAATATTCGTAAAATTATTTTGCTTAAAAACCTTTTGAAGTTCTTTAAGCGTATTCTCCATTCTATCATTTGACTAAGGGCTTTATAAAAGCCGTTGCCTCTAAATTAGAGGTAGATATGCCTGACAACCTAAGAGGTTCAGCCGGGATATATAGATCTAATAGTCTTACCACTTATAGTAGACCATTGCGTATAATGTTCCTCAAGAATATTAATCTTGTTGTCTTGTTCTTTAAGGAAGTATTCTAAAAACCAATTAACAAAATATATAAGACATTGGTTTTCTTCAAGGTATTTATAAAACCGATCTTTATAAAAATATTGATGTTCTTTTGAAAAGGATTTTGCAAACCAATTTCTAAAAGCAAGGTGCTTCTTTTTCATAAATTCCTTATTTAGGAAAATTCTATGAAAGCTCATCTTTGATGAGGTAGGAGAGGTTTTATTATCCTTCTCATAAATAGGATGAGAAATATTCATTTCAGAAATATTAATATCTTTAACTTCTCTTTCTGACTTATAAGAGGAGTTAGGTCTAGAAAAACGATCTTCGACCATTATAAATAGAAGTACTAGCCATATCGGATTACCAGATATCCTAGTAATATTATTCGAACCAAATTTAATTTCAATATCTTCGTCGTCAGTTTGTATTATCTGATCGAAATAATCGGTTTAGGAGGAACCGCAGAGATCAAAACCCATGATTCAGGGAAATCTATTTCTTCCCATTTTATAACTCGGTTGGTGGCGATACCGGAAGAAAGTAGATTTGTCTCAATTAAAGTGCTTTTAACACTTTCGGTTTTGGCCTTAACTTTAGGTGTCATGGTAGTCAAGACTTTAAAATGGATTCTGTAGACTATAGAGATAGTCTCTGATCCTTTAATAAAATTGTACCCATTTGACTTTAAATTTAAAGTAACTGCCTTAAGAATATTAGGGTCAGTTAAAGACAAGATTAAATTAGGGTAAACATCAGAGTAGACGGGTCCATGACACAGACTAGTGTGTATAATTCCCATTAAGGAAGGTATCCAATCGAGACATCTCACATCTCTAACGGAAGTTAAAATGTAAGTATTTAAACCTTGTAAGGTAAGGTTTAAAAGCCACTTGAATAAGTCTTATGTGAAGTTACTTATAATGATTCTCAAATCTAGATACATCCTTTTCAGAAAGGAGTTGAATCGTTTGTTCTGTGCTATCCACAGAAAGTTTTTTTCCATAATTTTGATGGAAAGTCTGAACGAGAAATCAAACGTCCCGATATTATAAATCTTTTTAGTGGAACATTAGGAATTGTCCATCTGTTCAATTGTTTCTCATCTGAGGGATACTCTATCATATTAGAGTTTTTAATATGTTTGTTCTTATTACGAGCTAACTTAGTAGATATAGCAGAGGATGTTGAAGAAGACATAAAGTTTCCTATCCAGAGTTTTAAATAAATTACTTTAAAAGAGATGAAATTTCTCTATTACATGTAATCTTTAAAGATATTCAGTTGAGTTATATTAAAAAATTATTAAACTAGGTTTTTACTGATACGGCTGTCAACGTTTTACGGGCTACCATATAAACGTCAATCCCTGGCTAAGATGGAATTCCCTACGCGACTTTAGTGTCGTTTCATGAGTAATTACCTAATAAAATAATTTATAAGTAAATATTTATTCTTTCATTCCTCTTGGTTTTCAGAAGAAAAGCTTACCCTGTGAAGGGTTACACTCTTCAATCCCGCTAATGTCTTTCCCGAAGAGTGTTGCAGGAGCTATAATCAGTTGCATTCAACCTTGAAGTTTAAAAGAATAAATCTCCAAACAACACTTAAGTTTACATGGCTTAGAAAATCATCATAACTTGTAAACTAAATATTCATGACTCTGGAAAGAAAAATAAATTAGCAAATCATGGCTCTGATACCAACAATATAACAACAATATAGCAATAATAGTATTAGATTATAACATACGAGAGAGAGAGAGTATTAGATTATATCATATGTTATTACACATAAACTATAGTATTTTTTATCGTTTATTTATTTCTTTTCATTTATTGTTTCAAAGCATATATGATCCATGTTGTATTATTTGTTTTAGCGCATGGCATTAATCAACCTCCTTTAATGTCATGTTGTCTTCATATTTGAGCCATACAATTTTACTAAAATGATAGTTACGGCACTATGTTTATGCTAAATTGATTAATGTTTATGTATATATATGTAATGTTCTAAAAACTGTTAAGCTGTGCAGAATAGAAGCAGGGGCGGAGCCAGGAATTTCCTTAAGTGTGGCAGAGTTTTAAAGAGATTTTCTAATTAATATATAGTAAAAATACACAAATAGTTTTCGTATAAGTTCAAAAAATTCAGAATAACTTAATAGTCAAACATAGAAAACTTCTGTAAACATAACTTTTCATGCTAATATGTAGATATTTATTTTGATAACTAGAATTACATATTATATACTAACTAGAAGGAGCGTAGAAGGAGCGCATTACAATTAAATAGAGCAAGCACCACATAAAATTTAATCTTACAATTGAGAAGGCTGAAAATTTTCTTATCAACTATTGATATTTATGTTTCAATTTTTTGATCTATCAGTATCACAAACTCTAACATCAAGCAAAAGTGTGTGTGTATAATGTGATAATTATAGCAACATATTCAATAATACCAGATAGAAATTATCTATGTGATAACAAGTAGAATAAAATTACAACAAACTTTCTTGTAGCTTTATTCAAGCTTGAGTTGAACGAATTCATTGTATTTTTTGGTTTTTTGCGGTGGATGACTTCATCATTTTTTTAATTGGATGGTCGCGTCAATTTTCTTAAGTTTGATCACTAGAGTTGTAAAATGGAAACTATATACTAGCTATAAGAAGCACGGCACAATTAAATTGAACTAGTAAAGCGACTAAAATTTAATCTTACAAGCAACTAAAATCTAGCAGAAGTATAAAAAAAATTGTATAAAAATGTGTTGTAGCAACATATTTAGTAATATCAAATAGAATAAAGTACAACGAACTTTCTTATAGCTTTATTCAAGCTTGGGTTGAAGAGATTTATCTCATTTTTTTCATTTGAATTTGATGACTTCATCGTCTTTTTTTAAATTGGATGGTTGCATTGATTTTCTTCGTTTTGGAGTTGGATGGTTTCACTAAATTTCTTTTCAGTAATAATTTTGAGAAAACATTCTTTTACCAAGCAAGAAACCCACAGTGATTGATTTGGAGAGGAAAGATTTTATTTGATTTTTATGTATATAATTGGATAATATTTAAACAATTAAATTTAATTGTTATATAATCATTTATATATAACTGTATTTGACAGCAAATAAATAGCTATAGAAATAATTAAAGAATCAAGAGATAAGATATATTATACGAAACTTGTTTTTTTAGTTGGCAAAGATTAGCAAAATTGTATTAAAAAGATCTTTTTTCCAAAAACAAATCTCACACATGCAGATATACTCGGCTCTAGGGATGTAACGAATAATCCGAGATGACTACATACCGATTTTTATCAAATGGGGATGGTAAATGTCATTCCTGCGAGTAACCATATTCATATTCGCATCCGTCAAAAGCCACCAGATACGGAGATGGTAACATCTATACATGTTCCAAGTTTTAAAATGCAAGTATGATAAGACAAAAATGGTAACATTTGACTTTAGTAGATATAGTGTTTCTAATATTCTTTCAATATCTGAATCATTATTTGGCAAAACTAGTAACATTTGACTTTGGTGGATGTAGTTTTTCAAATTGTAATTGTAGGATAGAAACTTTCATTTCCGATATTATCCGCATCCGCCAATGACTACTAGATACGGATTTGGTAACACCAATGTCCACTCCGTATCCTATACATTAACATCCCAATTTGGCTCCGCCCATGCATGCATAAGATGCAGCTCTTTAATTCTCTATGGTGCTCGTTATCAACTCAGGTCTCGATTTCTCTTCCAACATCCATTCTCTGACTTGATATTACCCTATATGCCATGAGTGGACACCTGCCATAGTGCCATTTAAAATGTTGTGCCAGTTATCATATTAAAAAAATAGAAATCGTCCATATCTCTCTAAAATATTAAATGATAAAAACCAACCCCTCCCTTTTTCGGTCTATCTTTCTTATGGGTGGAGAGTCCCCCACCCCCACCCCACTTTCCATTTAGTGTATTAATACAGTTGTTGCACTCTTCAATTTTAATGCATTATACTTTATTTCCTTGTTAAGTTGTTTTGTTGATTTTCCTACACTATGTTACAGGAACTGCCTGCATGTTCTACTGCTCTTCTCAATTCCACAGTGTCGGAGGAGCCCTCAACAATTGATGTGGTGGATAATAATGCTCAGATGAAATCAGGTGTGCTTCCGACCCTTTCTGATTTTTTAGATAACTTGATAATGGGATTGGTATTCCATCATTGATTTTTCTTGTGGGGTATTTTGTTCATGATATGCACATGAGATGCATTGGATTCATTAGATCCATCATCTTATCTTGTTCGTTTCAAGTTTACTTTTATGTTATGTTCCTTTGCTTTGGCTTGGGGGACATTAATGGTGAATAGACAACACCATTTGTTGGGAGACTTTAGAACTTGAATTGTAAAAGTTTTTAAGTGCTAATTATGGAGTGATTAGTCGAATTCAAGGTTGTTATTATTATTTGTGATATGGCAGCTATACTGTGAATTGTGAACAAGTTTGTGAAACTTTTAACATAAATCTCAAAAAGAATAATTCTTTATGTTGACAACCTTTGTTCTTGATTGTAGTTCAGTGGTATTTTATAATCTTATCTAATATATCCTTCAATTCATAACTTATATTTTGTGCAGCCTCACTTCTTGCAATTATGAGATATATCATCATTACATTATATATTAGTGATAAAAAAATTGGAATTCAAGTGTCAACAGGTGAACACATGGCACATCCTCTAGTATGCACCTATAATTTTGGAAAGCAGCTATTTTCAATGGCTGAAATAGTTCTCATACACTGATTTTAGATGTAAACCATAATGAGTTATATTTTTTTTATTTATAAAAAAATCTCTTCATCATTGATGTTTTTGTTCAGGTAAATAGATCAATTTAAGAGCATTAACCTTTTTGCAGTATGACCTGGAGCTACCACCGTGTAATTTTCATACGGCAGATACACAAGATACCATTAATTTAAAGCTCATTTTGCAACTCTTATACTAACATGTTTAATTGTATGTTAGTGTGGTACATAAACATTATATTGTAAGTGATAAATTATAATGAAAAGAGGTAAAATGTGAAAGAAGGTTTATGGTTAAGGGATAAAATTAAAAGGTACTGAAGATCGCAGGCTTAATTTCCTGGGTAACATGAGTGGCGATGTTTCTAATTTAAGCCGTGGAATTATATTCCTAAGATCAGAGTAAGAGCTGTCATGAAACTTTAATCCCCCCCCCCCCTTCCTTTTTTTACACCTCGAGAATGCTAGTCGTTGACCTGGAGAAAGACCTTGACACCCCCATCCAAACACACAACACTGTGTAATTTAAGAACAATAGGACACCTCATCCAAATTCCACAGCTCCGTGTACCATATGAACAATAGGACAGAAATGGCTATTCAGAAAGTGCATATTTATGGCATTGGCAAGCTACACTTATGGTGTTAATTTCCAGACATTTTCGTTATAGCATTCGGATTTCCATGCTCCCTCTCACAACATGTGGTTTAATAAATCTAGTTATATTGCCTATTGATACGCGTGCAATTGTGTGGTTCCTTGATGAAAGAAAGAAAGGAAAAAGAGCGAAAAGTTTCAAATATAAGAACAATTTAAAAAAGTTTTTTTAAATACCCCCGTTAAATCTTGTGTAATTTGATATGAGCTTAATTGGGTTGTGGACATGCCTGATAAGGGCGGAACGGGGGGTGGGGCCCATGGGTTTAGTCGGACGGTCCCCACTTCTCAGGGGTTGGGTCACACAACCGCAGCCATAAGGCTGCAATCGACCCTAACCCCATTAAATTCATTTGATATACCCACGCCAATCTTCATATTTATTAAAATCCTCCTGAAATCTTTATCTTTGTTGAAAACCCCACCAAAACCGTTAACTTGCTATTAAATCAAAGAAATATTGATTTTTTGAAGAAAATAAATGCAGTTGTCCCGAATTACCCCTATCTTCTTCTTCCATTAAGATTACTTTCCTAAATCCATTAAAGAGCCTTATATTTGTCTTTCTCCTACACACTTTTGCACTTTGTTTCTCCATCATTTTCTCCTTACTTCTGTATGTTCATTTTCACTTCATAATGCACACTTCTCTAATTTCTTATCATAAAACTTAGATGTGATGGAATTGAGAAAGAGAAGACAGATGTTACAACGCAAATCACAATGGAATGAAGAAGCTAGGACCAATTTGGGGGTTTGGATCAATGAATTTATACTTGGAGAGAGGGTGAGCTAGGGTTGCATTTCTATCAGTGGTAATTTGGTTATTTAACCGCCGTTAAATTCAATGACAAAATAACTGTGTTGGGGGATTTTTGAAAAAGGATGAAGATTTGAGGGGGATTTTAATAAATATGAAGATTTCCTCTGGGGAGGGGGTATATCAAATTACACAAGATTTAGAACGTGGCATATATCGAGAAGCCCTTTAAAAAAAGATTATAACAAGGTAAGCATAAAAACAACCTTCATGGATTTATCTCAAACTTTTGGGGGTTGGTTTTCTATTCAGCTTTACGCGACATAGCCTCGATTAAATTAACAACTATTAACTTAACTACCTTAATCATTGTTCGATTATACCCACCTACCTTTAGTTTTTATTGCTCCATTAACTATAATTATGTAGTTACTAGTATCTTGCTTGTTCGATGCACGTGGATGTATGGTTGGTATTGTAATGTTTAAATAAATATAGAGATTTCTTTAGAAATTGAAAGAGATGGCAGGGATATTGGTGCCTAGATGGATTTTTTATTTTATTTTATTTTTTGAGGGGAAAGGGGGGTGGATTTGGGATTTGAATTTAAATGTTAAAATATTTATATAGGTTGTTGGTGTGGATAGCTTCATATGAGGAATAGATTGGAGGATTTTTCTCAATTCTCAATTCTTTAATTAAAAAGGAGAGTTCATTAATTGAGGACACGAGCTACACTCTTGGAGTTTGCATTATATGAGTGGAGACAATGTATAACTCTCTCTATCTCAAACAGAAACAAAACCACGCACACACACACACACCCCTCACACATGTTCTCTCTCACTTGTTTCTCTCACCTCCCTCGGTGATATAACCCTAGAGCGGTACCATACCAGCAATAGTTCTCCAGCATCATTGACAACATAGCTTCCCAAGCCGTGGGCTTCTGTCATCGTAGCGGCACAACAGTAGCAAGAACAAATCGTCTCCCCCTCCTGCTTTTCTCTCTTAAGATCCTTTCTTTATATGACTTGAAATGAATTTAATCAATAAGTTTTTAACTTGTTCTATTGGTTTATGAATATGTCAACCTCGCTCTATAACTGATCTTTTTTTTATGGGAACAGGTCTAGGTGTGATGATGCCAATGATAAATAGGATTAGTATATATAAAATATAATGTTTCATGTTGCTGTGTTCGTATTCATGCAGCTAATTGATGAGGCTAACATTTATGATTATAGTTACCAGCATGTTTTTATTGGGTTGTGAATACTATTACTTGATGGCATGCTATGCATCCCCATCTTCATTTTAACCTTTTCTTTTACAGTGAGGAATTTAGTAAATTGTTTACCAGATTTTCTTGCTGTGAGTAAACGTATAACCTGATAGATTCCTATGCTTTATTTTCCAGCACACGAAAGCTATCCAACTTGATTTTCAATTAACTAACATTCTGTTAATTATGCTCATCTCCTTACTTTTTAATGTGTTAAGTGGTATTATAGCACCTTTGATGGATACTTCCACAACATACATGCATGCAGTAAACTAATAATTAATGATGGGTGAGATGCAGATTGCCCTGCAGCAAAAACACTTTCTTTTAGCAGTCCAATCATGGCAAATGCACAAGTTCGATCATCAGTTACGCGAAATTACAGCAAGCAATTCCAGCCAATGCAGGTGCCATTCAAATCTACCAATAATCAAAATCCTTCTTGGCATGGGAAAGGTTCAGACGGCAATCTTGTGATAAGCTTTTCAGACGATGACAGCGGAAGCAGGTCTGAGGATTCCAGATTAGAAAAAAATATTGGTAGGAAAGATGATACTGCTGGAGCAAACAAGTCTAGAGAATCAAAACCAGAGAACAATATTAGCAAGAAAGATGATGTCACTGGAGGGAATAAGTCTGAAGTGCCATTAGCATGTGCTCCAGTTCCATCAAGAGGATTGCAGAGAGGGCCAAATAGAACAAAATCTGTGTTAAAGAGAGGATCGGAAAATCCTGCACCCATTCCTTCTGTTACCAGAGCAACCAGTTCTTTAGCTGAGAAGGATTCTCCAATTCCAAGAAATAATCCTAACACCAAAACTTCAGCAATTCAAGAGCATGCCCCTGTATCTGATCACAGAGTAGCAAGTCTACGGCATAAAACTGCTCTACAGGAGAATGAAATCAAAGTTCAGAGTAAATTGAATCCTCACAGTAATGAAATAAAGGCTGGTTCTTATGGCAATAACCCTGGTCCTCAGACCATGTTGCTACCAGCCAAGGCTGGTGGTGTGCGCAGACCTGCCTCTGTTTCTGGTATAGGATTAGCGCCCAGGGAGCAAATGCCAAAGCGTCTGAAACCTGCTGTAGGGCATGATAACAAACATGGTTCGGCTAGCCAATTACAGTTTCCCATATCTTCCAGTAAATCTGCTCACGAATATAGTTCACAACTTATGAAAAATAGAGATTCCATGGGCTCCTGCAACATAAATGATGAAAAGCAGAAACACGCTGCTGATGTAATTACGAAGGCATCATCTGAAAGTTTGCTAAAAATGAAAGATAGCAGACCTATAGTACCTGCCCCTGTAACCATGTGTTTTACTCCTGCGGTTGCGTCTTCCCATGGGAATCAAAGTAAGTCGGCTGTTGATGACCGTGAAAGAAGTGATAAGTCTGAGAAAGGGGTCCTGGCCATTGATTATCCTATCATAGCAGACAATAGTTCATGCTTACCACAATCTGATCCTAATATAGATGATGGAGCTCTTCGTGAGAGCAATGCATCTCTTCCTAGGAATCTGGTAAGTTTTGTGAGTTATTTCACTTCCTACTTTCCTTTTCAGAATTTTTCGTTTCTCGTCATTTGAGTATTCAAAACTAATTACGTTTCTGCATTGGACACCCTGCACCCTGTTTGATGGGATTTATTCTTTAATAGTAACAAACTTCTGTTGTAAAATATAGTGAATGTTCAAGTCGTTGGTAGAAATAGAGTGTTATAAAAACATTTGACTTTTTTTCTATGTTGTATTAATAAATGAAAATTCACTCTTGCAATTTTAAAACGGTTTGCTATATTATGGTGCGCTGACAATAATGTAGGTTCAGCTTCTGACGAACTCCTGCATAGTATTAAATTTGTTTTTGCAATTTTGCAAATTATTTTTAGCATTTTCTTTTGCTGTGTATGTCAATTAGTTACATTTGAATCTTTGATGTCTAATGTTGCTTATATCAAGCTTTATCCATATTTAAGAGCACCATGTGTCCTTAGACATGATTGTAAGTGGAAATGAAGAATAGATACCACGATCGTGTAATCATGTTTCTATATTCTTACATTTTTCTACCCATTTTCTATTTGCTCTTCAAATTTGGCAGAGCACAGAACAGGCAAGGCATCCCAATGTATCTAGGCTGACTGATTCTTCTAATCCTCTTCCAAGCAAGGTGCCTGATCAGCATGGTGCAACAAGAACCCAACAGATTGTATCTGCAGCTCCGGCACGAATACCTCTGGAAACATTAAAACATATATCTGAAATGCGCATCCCAGAAGGAAAATCAGGCAATAATGAGGTAAATTTAGATGTAATGTTATGTCACTTTTCGTCAAATTGGTATTCCTTTTCAGACAACTGTTTTTCCCATGCAATGCGCCTTTGCAGAGTTTGAACCTCTTGAATTATTCTGGTCAGATAAACAACTCAGGAGAGGCAAGCATGAACTTGCAGTCTTTAACGGAGTTGGAGGACTTTCATGACAAAGAGTTGGAAGAGGCACAAGAACTCAGACACATGTGTGAGCTTGAGGAAAGGCGCGCACTCCAAGCATATCGCAAGGCACAGAGAGCTTTGGTAGCTGCAAATGAGAAATGCAGCCTTCTATATAGAAAAAGGGAACTTTTCTCAGCACAACATAGAGCTTTACTTATGCAGGCTTCCGGTTCCATGTGGCCTTCGAGTTGGCAAAGCCAAGGTGCAACTGTCTCAGATTCTGTTGAAACTGTTCCAGAAGCAAGTTTTAATCTGTTAACTAGTCTGGGACATCAATTTCCTGTTGAATGCCAAATTTTGGCTCAATTGGATTATGAGTATAACACTAGACAATTGGCTGAAGCACGACCTGATGGATTTTGCCAGCAGTTAAACAGGCATAATTTTGCATCTGGTCCATTCTTGGAACAGGGTGCTAGTACATCGAACCAAAGAGCTAACAGTGCTGCAGATGGTGTTTTGACTCCTGCTGCCCATCCCAATATGTCTACTGATGACAATTATGTTCCTGTTGAATCAAGAATGGCATGGGAAACCATGGAAGGAAATCATGGTCAAACAACTGCTGACATGGATACCGAGGCAGACAGGCTACCGGCTGATGAGAATTCCCAAGATTATGGACTTATCGAAGCTTCATTGAGATCCAAGTTGGTTCAACGATTAGGTTACCGAATATCAAAGAAGAGTAATAACATAGGTGAACGACACCATATTTTTCCTGAAAGAGCTGATAAATATGGCGACACTACAAAGTCTCCTCCTTTACCTGACCAACAAATGCAACAGGGAGAGGGAACTATCGCTTTAGAACTGCAAGGTATGCAATCAAAGCTTTGTAGACAGACCTTAGACTAATGCTATCTAGGGATATTTTTTGTCATTGGGTGCTACTCTTTTTAGAAACTTCATAACCTTCTGTTAAACTTATGATCTGATAGTTCTTTTGCTTGATTTCTGTTATGCACTTGAAAATACACATAAGATGAACTACCTCTGAGGCTCTGACTACTATTTTAATAGGGTGCATCTTTTTAACTAATTTTTTTAGCCCTCATTTAAACTAATATAACATGTGAAACTTTGATAAGGGATTTTCTCTCTCTTTTTTGTTTGGGGGGGGGGGGGGATCTTAATTATATGTGTCAAATAGCATCAATTAAAGTGCAGTATTGTTGTATCATGTAAGGATTTTTTTAGGATTTCTGTATACAAGTCTCGTTTCCATGTTGGAACACAACACTTTATGTGAGATACAGGAGAAGGCTCGGAAGTTGGAAGTGTATTGTAGTAGTAGAAAGCAAATAATTTTAATCGAGGTTAACATGACCAAGCAAATGTTTTCCCAGCTGATGACATCATTATTTTATTCTCCATTATTTTTGCTAAGGATTTGAAACTTTGAAATATATGGGTTGTCCTATAACCGCAGCTGATCCAGTGGCGGAGCTAAACCTTTTGTTAAGTGGGGCGAAACTTTAAGCTCTAACTATTTTAAATATTATAAACATATAACTACAACAACAAAAAAAAGTGATTTATTATTTATTATAAAAACACCTTCACAAATTAAAAAATATATAATCAAACTAAAATATAATACTTTTTTGATAATCAATCTGACAATAAAAAATAAAAAGGTTATCATTTTCTGGAAGTGTTGTATGATCAGCTCATCATCATTTTATAGGCTAGATAAACTCTTGTCCTTCAAATTGATCGCATTTTGGGGGAGAAAATAAGACTATATTATTTATTTTCTTTTGAAGGTTGTTCTAACGTATTGGTTATGTTCCTTATTCCTCGTCTAGCAGAAACTAATCGAGCTCCGTCCATTATTATTTAGGAATTTTTTATTAGAATTGCTCAAAACAAAGGCTTCGGACCTGCAACTTTCAAGTCATCGATACTCCAACATTAAAAGCCAAACCATTTTGACACACTCTTTATTATCAAAGAGCTAATTTAATTTTTCCATATATTGTATCTGACTTTCATCTACATACCTATATATCAATCCTTGAATCCAGGTGAGATGGATGCCTAACCTTAACCCTTAAAGGATGGCCCCTGAGCTGATCGTTTACTTTTTCTTGAAGATGGTCCTTCAAGTTTTGAGTCCAATAGTTTGTACTACTGCAGTTTGTGATGTCTTAGGAAACTGGGCTCTGCAAGACTTCAACAACTGCTGCTTCTTGGATTGGATTTTCGTTCGCTCCAAAGCGTTTAGCATAACTTCAATCTCTTTTTCTCTTGCGGATTGAGCCAATTTAAAATCTTGAAGGTAGAATTGTGAGTGAGAGATAATGCAGACGTAGTGATGAACCAGTGATGAATTTGCAGCGGAGAACTTGCTGACTCCTTTTTGGGAGTGAATGCAAAGACTAGACAACACCCCTATGTGTGTGGTGTAGCCTAGAAATAGTAGTGCAAGTTTTTAATGAGACTGTCGTTTGGATTCTTTGGAAACGTATAAATATGTTGAGATTATTTATTGATATTTCTAGCAAAGTATTCTTTAGATGGGAGTGGGCTTCAAAATGCCTTCGGATGGAAACGCCTCTATTTCTACTTTGGTTTATGTCATACATACGGGCCAGAGGAAGAGTGGACTATGAAAGAAACGGAAGAGTGGGTGTGTGGGGGTGCTATTGCCAAATTCCATAGAGAGAAGAAAGGAGGGTCGACATCATAGAATTGATTCCATTTAGTGGGTTTTTAATATCTGTTTTCCATTCTTTTTCTACTTTCTTGTCCTTTCTCTTATGTTTGAGTGCGATTTGTTTCACTTATTTTCGTCAATCTCTCTCTCTCTCTCTCTCTCTCTATATATATATATATATATATATATATATATATATATATATATATGAGAGTGCTCTATTGCAAACTGGTCCGCGTTTTTTTAAAAACGGGAACTCTCGATCCACGACATATTTGAACGATCAAATATGTCGTGGATCAAGAGTTCCTGTTTTTAAAAAACACGGACCGGTTTGCAATAGATCACTCCATATATATATATATATATAAGTTTTTAAAAAACAAGGACTGCTTTGCAATAGATCACTCCACACACACACACACATATATATAGTAATATAGTACGGATCCGTTAGGGCGGATTCGCGTTTTAAAATTCATGAACCTAAATAACAATCGTTGGATCTACCGTTTACTTTTAACGGCTCTGATTAAAATAAATTCATTAAATAACAAAGTAAATATCCTCTTACCTAATTTTTGGAATCCATGATTATATAATTCCAATCCTCATGATTCTAATTAATATTATCCAAAATAGTTTTAATGAAACCAAAGATAAAATATCTAATAAATTCAAGCCCCATGATTCCAAAACAATATTACCCAAAATATTCCATGATCCATATTACCCAAAATAAATGAATAGAGATACACATGGATCTCAAAAATTAGGCAAGAGAATATTTACTTTGTTATTTAATAGATTTATTAATATGTTTTAAACAGAACCGTTGGAAGTAAAGAATAGATCTAACGACTATTGTTCGGATTCGTGAATTTAAAAACGCGAACCTGTCCTAACGGATCCGTACTATATATAAAGAGATATGATCTTATGAGGCCGATTCTCATTTCTTCAGTCACTTTGATCTATTTATATTAGATAAGTTATGTATAAAGTTTCATTAGATTTGGAGACCGCTAACACATTCATCAAGCGGTCTTATTTTTCATGCATCATAAAACCGTCGATTTTTTTTGTCTATTTGATGAGTAGTTAGAGGTCTCCAAATGTCGTAAAATTTGTACATAAGCTATCTAACATGTGTAGATTACAATGATCGATGCGGATTGGTGAAAACACGACATATTGTGTGTTCAAAAAGTGGACCTCAAAATAAGAAATGAGGCAAGACCTCATAGGATCAGCTATATATATATATATGAGTGCTCCATTGCAAACCGGTTCGCATTTTTAAAAAATGGGAACTTCCGATCTACGGTATATTTTAACGATCCGATCTGTTCAAGTTGATTCTACTCTCAAATGTATGTGCATGAAAAATCAAAGGATTTGAAGATCTCTCCGATGCATAGGCTAGCAGTCTTCAAATACTTTGATTTTTCATGCATATACATTTGAGGGTATGGCGATCAACTTAAACAGATCGAATTGTTAAAATATGTCTTAGACCGAGAGTTCCCGTTTTTTAAAACACGGACCGGTTTGCAATGAAGTACTCCTATATATATATGCATATTTGAGGGTATGACGATCAACTTGAACGGATCGAATCGTTAAAATATGTCGTGGACGACCGAGAGTTCCCATTTTTGAAAAACGCGGACCCTCACACACACATATATAGGGGAGTGCTCCATTGCCAACCGGTCCACGTTTTTCAAAAGGGTAATTCTCGGTCTACGACATATTTTAACGATTCGAGCCGTTCAAGTTGATCATCCTACCCTCAAATGTATGTGTACGAAAAATCAAAGGATTTGAAGATCTCTAACCTATGCATCGATGGGTACAAAAATGGACGTCTTTCGATAATGCAACGTAAATTTTATCCGATGCATAGGTTAAATGTCTTCAAATCGTTTGATTTTTCATACACATACATTTGAGGGTAAGGTGATCAATTTGAACGGAATGGATCGTTAAAATATGCTGTAGACCGAGAGTTCCTGTTTTTAAAAAAGCGCGACTAATTTGCAATAGATCACGCCGCTATATATATATATATATATATATAGAAGAGGAAGAGTAGGAGGCAAATGAGAACGGGGTGGCACTAAGGAATCTAAGCCATTTGTGAGTTTTTTCTTCTCTTTTTTCACTTCAATTTGTGTTGGTGTCTTTTCTTTACCCTTTTGCTTGAACAAGATGGGTTTGGGTAGGGGTTTGAATTTGGATGTGGGGAGGTCCTAGGAAGAAGACGGCATTCTTTTTTCCCCCAAAAGCTGAATGAAGGCATTCTTAATAAACACTGTTTATTATAATTTTCTAAGGCTGTTAATATTACTCTCAAGAGCACTGCCGCACATGTGGAGTCGACATGTTGAAAACCTAGAGAAAATTATAGTGCTGAAAGCATGTTCGGAGCTTAATTTAGAGCGTTTAAAGGCTTCAGTTTTATTTGATTGCACATCCCCACCTTTGATAATGCATTAATTTAATATTCATGTGCTTGTTAATGTTGCATCTAACTGTTCGTCCCAAGGCGAGGGTGGAGTCAAGATAGGATGACTTCAAGATTTGCTAAAATACTTTATCACCCATCAGCGGTACATGAATATCAAGGCTGTGACACTTAACATTAGTTCCTCCTATGTTTTTAGCCTTAGGATTCGTTCTACTTATATTTTAGGAACATTTTTCTAGCATATATCCTTTTTGAAGTATGATGCTTGTTACCTTTTGAAGGTGTTGAAAGGCTTGGGAGAAGCACCAACAAGCTTACTGCATATTGCCTGTCCCATGACAATGGTTGCTCACCTGATGAGGCTCATTGGGATATGGATTCTCAAGATAGTAATCAATTGCATTCGAAAGCTACTGCTTCCACTTTACCTTCTTCAGTTCTGCATGTTGTGTCTGGACATGCAATTTCCACCCTGCTTGATTGTGTTAGTGAATTATTCATTAATGGGAAGAAGGAAGCTCTTTTACATGAGAAATTCACCGAGGGTTCGAGAGATGGAGAGAGTAACATTCCCTCTGGCATAGGATTTTCAAAATTCAATCAAATGGATGTACATGATAATGATCTTGTAATTGATCCCTTCTGGCCGTTTTGCATTTTTGAGCTCCGTGGAAAATGCAACAATGAAGAATGCCGGCGGCAGCATATCAAACACTTAAAGCACAGTGAGTGTTTTGCTCTATCTTGTTCAGGCATCTAGGATTTTGCATGATATATGGCTTTAACTTCGATTAACTGAATTTTATTCTTCTCATCCTACATCTACAGATGGTCAAACCAGCCAATTTTTAAGTGGTGGGAAATTTGATGGTCCCTTTGGGCCTCTTAATGGCCACCCCCATCATATTTTGTCGATTCCAATTTATCACATTGGTTCAAATCTCATAAAAATTGACTCATATCTATTGCGATCAGTGCTGGCAAGGAGTATTTGGCAATACTGGCAAAGGGGGTTTTGTGCTTCCTTTTGTTTGCCATTTTCTGTTCAAAGAATTCTTCCTCCAGATGCACCTTTCTTACAATCTGGTGATGGTTCCGTTGCAGATGATTACAGTTGGAACCAGCTTTCTTTGTATTACCAAGCCCTGGATTCCTCAGAGGTATCTTGGTTTTAAACAAATTGCTTACTCATCATATTTATATCTACTTTAGTTTTCGCATATGACTACAATCATGTTTTCATTAATAATGGAAGGTTACACACTTGTGTATATTTTACTTTTAATCTAGTTGTTACCAAATTATGCGTGATTTTGGCAAGACTCATCATATCCTGAATTGTATAAATTTCTTTGATGAGTTCTTAGCATTATCAATAATATTTTCTTAATCATAATGAACGGGAGCTTTAGTTGTTAGCGAACGGGAGCTATATCTGTTTCTTGATTAGCTATTTATAATTCTTGTTATTCATAGCCATTCCTTATAGAGCTCATTTTTTCACAAATCTTGACTCGTATATCTATCTATTAATATTCTGATAGCTAAGGGTCAAGGGCATAACTTTTATTGAAGTTGGTTCTTGCAAGGACATGTTTTTCCTTGCAGAATCATATGTTTTTCCTTGTAAGTGCATAACTTTTATTGAAGTTGGTTCTTGTAAGGACAGGTTTTTCCGTGCAGGTCTACTTGTCAAATATAATGATATTATGCCTGTTAGTTTACTTCCCAATATGTATGTCATCATGTACTTTTAATCAGTGCTACAGAATTGCATTTCCTCTCAATCACAGGCTCTTTTCCTTTCTGAGTTCTAGCTTCTGCATAAAGAGTTTGCAAATGAAGAATTTCCAAGCAACAATAGCCCGTTCCTTTTAGTGCTTGATGCATATGCAAAAGTCTTCAAGTTATCCAACTTTCAATCACATGATTTTATTGCATGGAAGACACCGAACGGTTCTGGCCCTTCTTTTAAATGGCATTCTGCCTGTTATGAAATTGTCTTAACTTAGGAAACATATTTCTGCATACCATGATTTTATTTTGTTTAAAGCTTGTTCATTGATACTTTTTGTTACCTTCTAATTAACTATATACTTTAAACAAAAAAAAACTAATATATATATTAACTATTTTTGTCTTACTTTCAGAAGCAACTTTTTAATGGATTACCTGAATCCGAACAATCTTTGGAAATGGCACTTGACCTTGTTGACGGGAGCGTTTGTAAACCGGACAGAAAGAAGGTTTTTGGCTTATAATAAGAACATGCTATTTTATGTTTTATTTTATCACTAATCATTTTTGTGGAAAGTTATTTATACAAATTCCAATAACTTTCGCCAAAATTGCTTATGTAGGCACTATGCATGCTATCACGAGCTATTGAGGCTGACCCGACTTCTGTAGTTCTTTGGATTGTCTATCTGCATATCTATTATGGAAAGGAGAAAAACATTGGGAAAGATGACATGTTTTTACATGCAGTAAGCCACTGCCTTATTTTGCTTTAACTATAATTTCTAGATTTACTACTTTCTTTCCTTATAACTTTGGCGTCAGATAAGTTTCATAATTTATATCATTAAGTTAACTGGGTGGTAAACAATAAATTTATGAATTCTCTTAATTAAAACTGCAGAAACTTCTTAGGTGTATTCAAGGTGATTACAGGTTATGTTGGTGTTAAGCAACTGTTATTTTCTTTTCAATTTCTTTTGCCTTTTCTGTATGGATATTTATTTCTTCTTTTGAGCATGACGTCTAAGAGTAATGTCCTTGCTACCCCTCTATGCATTCAACGAATCACAATATTTCATCACTTCAGAATTTTCTCTCTTTACATTTCTAGCTTTTCTTTTGTGGATTTACCTGAACTGTAGGATTGCTTTATAAGTAAGAATCTTTGAAAATTACGAAACATGTCCAAAAACTTGATTGCTAGAATGAGAATGTTGAGATTGATGAGTGACAATACTATAAAAGGAAGGAGAAGAACCGTGTGCATTCATAAGAAGTTAGAGGTAGCTACCTTTGAGGATAAGTTGAGAATTTATTCTTAAGTTTGTTTGCACAACGGAAGTCAGGTAGATCTAAAGGAACATGGTGGGAGGCGATTAAAAGTCTTTAGGCAATTTGATTGAGGAGACGACCCTTAAACAGAGTGGAATGGTCGAAAGAATATGCCTCAGCTAGCAGGATATTAGCAACAGCTAATTCGAAGTCTGTAGGTAATTTTGTGTTGTGTAAATATGATCAAACAGCAAGTGCATACCTTAGATGAGTGTAAGAAACTCTGCAACTTGTTTTGCAGAAACACATTTCTTTTATGGGTTATGTTCTTCGAGGGGAAGCAAATCTGCACAAACTGGCATGTAATACTTTACTGAACCATAATCTGTAGAGAAATCAAGTTATAATTTGTAATAAATCATATGCCATTGTTAACAGTGGCTTCATCTCCTACTTTTGTAACACTATATTTCTGCCTTCTATGTTGGAATGTTAGTTACTCCAGATAACCTACTCTTGGCCAAAGTGGCAGCTATGGCATAAATTGCTGTATTGTGCACTTTAAGAAGTCAGATATTTTTGATAAATTGCTTTAATATTCTCTCAGATATAATAATTTGTTAATGCAACTAGTCTAGACTAAATAATTGGAATATGTTAGCCTTCGCCTGCACGTGCAGACATGGTATGCAACCCAATTTTTTTCTTCAGAATACTCACATAAGTTGAAAAGTTGGCGATGGAAGCAGGTCCTTGCACATAATGCCAATTTAGATAAATTTTTATTATTTCTCACTTATTGAATTATATTTTTTCATGATGCCATTGGCTATTATTGATTGCACTTCTATGCACCAACACTGAAAGGTAATTGCTAGCAGAGGTGTTTTGTCTCATCTCATGCCGTAGTCGTCACCCACAACTGATTGATGATTTGTTTCCTTCATGCATGCATCCAAGGCACAAGCAAACTGGTGATGTCTGCTTTTATTTGTGTCGCTTAAGATGGATCAATTTTTGGGTTCTTTCTCTATAATTTATTCTCTTCTATTATGTCAGCCGTTCACTTGGCATAAAATCAATGATTTAGTAAATTAATATCATATATTCTCCGAATTGCATGATAAGCATCTAATTTTTTTTAAAAAATTGGCTTAGTTTTTTAGCCATGATGCTGGGTAAGTACTGCACATTTTAGCACATGTTGTATTCGTAACACTTTCCGTATATGTGACGCACAGAAAAATGTATTCCTATTGCCTTTCTCGCTTAATGCTTAATTATGGAGTTATTTTTTCTTAATAGCCACTGACATATGATAAATGATATATTCATTACACTCTGCTTATTAGGTGCAAAACATCAAAGATTCTTACGAGCTTTGGCTTATGTATATAAATAGTCGCATTCAGCTTAGCGATCGGATGGATGCATATGAATATGCACTGACAACAATTTGCCACAACGAGAAAACTTTAGGGAAAGAAAGAAGAAGATATATTAGCGCATACATTTTGGACATTTTCTTGCAGATGATTGATTTGTTATGCACGTCTGGAAATGTTGAGAAGGCAATTCAGAAAGTCCTCAGACTTCTCGAAAACTCAGAAGAGACGGTGTTCTTAGATGTCAACTCACACTTGATAGTCTCTGACAAATGCATTTTTTGGGTTTGTTGTGTATATCTTGCAATTTACAGGAAAATCCCAGAATTAATGGTACAGCAGTTTGAGTTTGATAAGGAGCTACCATTTGAGATGGAATGGCCATCTGCTCACTTAACGCCTAAGAGGAAGGCAAAAGCTTTAAAACTGATGAAAGTTGCAGTAGATAAGATGGCTTTAGATACCGATAATGATCCTAACATAACAGATCAAGTTGATCTAAGACCATTGCACTTTCTGGCTCTGTGCCACATCAAATGTGTAGCAGCACTTGAAGGCCTGCACTCTTCTGCTGATTTATTGGCCAGATATTTGAGCTTGTACCCAACCTGCATCGAACTTATCCTGTTATCTGCTCGATTGAAGGAAACTTGTACTGAGTATGTGGTTTTCAAAGGTTTCAAAGAGTCTCTCTCTGATTGGCCAAAGGAAACTTCAGGGGCTCAGTGCCTTTGGAATCAATATATAGAACATGCTCTATCAGATAAAAGGACCGACCTTGCCGAAACTCTTTTGATTCAGTGGTTCCAAGATTTCTCTAAAGATGCCCATAATCAAGGTGATATGTTTCGGTTACTCAATCTCTATCTATACAGCATGCTTCAGAAAAATTTAAGTGAAGTGCATGATGCTATTGATAAAGCACTGAAGATTGCCTCACCTCAAGATTTTAAACACTGTGTTAGAGAGCATGCTGCATTTTACTCTAGAAAGGATAAATCTTGGGGTGCTGTACTGGGCCTTGTAAATGGGTACTTGGGAGATTCTCGTTCAATGATCAGCTTAGAACCACTGTCGAGAAATTACTATCGACATATCAAGAGACCGAGAGTTAAACAGTTAGTTAATAACATCCTGGGTCCAGTATCAAAGGATTTTACTTTAGTAAATTCTATTCTTGAAGTATGTTTTGGGAAATCACTTCTGCCAGAAAAGATCGACGATCCCAAGGGTTTTGTTGATTTTGTTGAATCTCTTATGGAGATTACACCTACAAATTTCAAGTTAGCTCTCTCAGTATACAAGTTAACCCTAATTTTTTCGCATCCTAGTGTTGCTACGGATAGCATTAAGTTTTGGGCATGCACTCTTCTGATTAACTCTATTTTGCAGGCTGTGCCTGTAGCAGCAGAGTATATATGGCTAGAAGCAGCAAGTATCATGAAAAGTGCAGAAAGTTTGGATGTTTCTGTTAGATTTCATCAGCAGGCAGTATCAGTTTACCCCTTCTCAGTAGAATTGTGGCAGTCTTACTTAGATGTCTCTAGAAATACCGACAAGGTTGATATAATTGTAGAGAGTGCAAGAGAAAGAGGTATTGAACTGACCCGGCATAAAGATTAAATGCTTGGTATATTTAGCTCGGTTTCTGGCGTTTTTGACCTGGAAGTTTACTGACATGAAGTTACATGGGTGAGGGTGTTCCATTGATACAAACTATACTAGCCATATAGGAAAATTCAGTTGGATTTGTGCTTGGTTTATAGTTTGAGAATGTATGTAAAGGATCTTATAGGGAATGTACTCTGTTGTTAAAATGAAAATGAGATTTTGTTTTAAGAGCCTAAATGTTAATCGAATTTCCTTTATGTCTACATGTGGTTTTTTAATTATTGCATGCTTTAACTGACCTGTTGTCATCAATTTCTTTGTTTTGCAATTTTTTAGCGTGATTTCCTTATGTGGGTGTTGGTAATTTTTACCATTTGTGCAATAAAAAAAAGTTCCTCTTTCCATAGCAGTTCCATGGTATGATTTATAGTTGAGGTCAGGGGATCAAATTAAGACATGTATATTTTGTTTATAGTTTAACCTAAAAGCTTAGGATACTGATTTTCCTATTACAATGTGGAATTATAAGATTAGCTTGTACAATTTTTAAGGTCTATACGTGAATATGAAAAACTGAACATGAGGCGAAAAATCATTCTCCGTTGTGCGTCATGACAATCCCTGGGCTCCTCTCACCTAAGGATTGATCTCATGAAAGGAAAAAACCATCAACAGAAGCAGGCAATATGATCTAAATGAAAGGCTCCTAATGAGAAAATAAAAATAAAATCACAAACAGTAACTTATCTTAAATAAAACCGAAGCTTGAACTTGTCTGTATATTGCATTCCATTCCCAAATGAATTCAATTATACCTATACAGTTTTATTATGTAATCTGGTAACTCTACTCAATGATTTCACTCTCCGCTGCCTCAGCTAGAGGATCCGGATACAACTATATTTTTGGAGAAATTACATAATACAACTATGTTACCAAATTGGTAAGAAAAGGTTAATCAAGTGGAGTATTTAGTACTAATAAACCATCTAGAGAGATCCGAAAGCAGACGCCAAAGTCTAGTATGTTGCCCCAATCCATCAGTGTGAAGACGACGCTTCAAAATTTTCCTGCATGTAATTGACAATCAATGTCAGGATCTTTTACGTTTTTCTCTTGGAGATCACACAAAATTAGTTTTAAAATGCTCATTCATCGAAAATGGGCAATGGTTTGGTCATATGTGACGCAGACCTATGAAAGCACCGGTTCGACGAATGGATACTCTCGATATGGGCAATGGTAAAAGGGCAAAAGGGCGATCGAAGAAAACATGGATGGAGGTGATACGAAACGATATGGTTGCCAAAGGACTCAATGAAAGTATATTGTTCGATAGGAGTGAGTGGAGGCGGAGGATTCATGTGCTGGACCCGGCGTGATTCTTCTGTTGGTTCATGTAGCCTACCCCATATGCTTGGGATAAAAGGCTCAGTTGTTGTTTTGTCATTCATCGAAAATCTTGTTGCCAATCCTATATACATAATGTAAAGGTATAGAGAGGCGGTAGAATTTTCAAAATGCCAATTTTGTCATAAATTTTGGTATTTCCACTTTCTACTGCCGTATGTCCCATCTCCTTTTCAAAATATCAATTTTGCCCTGACAAATTTTGGTATTTCCACTTCCTATTGCCACATGTCCCATCTCCTATTGGCGTCCGTGCCCACCTCCTGCTCTATTTAAGATGGAGCACTTCATCCTCATTCTCTACTCAAAAGAGAAAAACCAAAAATAAAAAAAAGTTGAGAGAGTGGAGAGAGAAAGACCTTTAAAACTCTACCGATCTTCTTTTCCTATTTTGCATTCAGAGTTGAAGGACGAGAATGACAATATTTGTGCTATGTGTTTTGAAGAAATTGAGATGGATAGCAACGGCAATTTAGTCGAACGAGTGCAATTGTGTTGTGATCATACATTCCACATGAAGTGTATTGTTTCTTGGTTGTTCAAGAAAAACTCATGCTCACTATGCCGATGAGAGAAACCACGTCAAATAACTTAAGATGTCACTGTTAGTTTTTCTTTATTGATCGATCGTCTGTTGTTTCTGTTATTTTGACATGTAAAATTCGAAGAAGAATAAACAATGTTGACAAGTTCTGATTGTGGTTTCTAATATTTTCAATTGGTTTAATATGGTTAATACGATGATCAAATGATACATTTTATGGATATATGGTATAAATCATTTAATTTTCTAACTCGGTCGTGTTTTTGCAATTAAATTTGGCAAATGACGGAAAAGAAGAAAAAAATTGAGAAGATGCCAGCATGCAAGTGTAGAAAAAAACTCAAATGAAAAAACAATGAGATTGCCAATTGGTTTTAATGGGTACTTCTTTGTTAGGAACAACAGGTTTATGATCATAATTCGTAACAAGCATAAGTAAGAATTATTAAATCGAAAAAGACAGTAGTCATGAAAAAAGGGAAAGACATTACCATTCCAAAAAGACTGTAAAAAAATAGGGACGTTATCAGATAGAAATAGGACATAAATGACAAGTCGGACGGAATAGATCAAAAGAAAAACTGCTAAAATTAAAAAACTGCTAAAAATAAAAAGTTGTTAGAACGAAAAACTAATTATTTGATTGCGTCCCAAATTGATTCCCGATACTTCCTGTCGAATCTTAACTGATTCGGGTGCTAATTTCACTCCTAATTCGAAAGTCAAAGTTCGGAGCAAATCTTTGACCGCGATTTCGGGGCCTTAAATGATGGATTTTCGCGATTTCGGGAGATGTTAATGATGCCTATGGAAATCCATTGACCCAGACGATTTTGCGAGATCTTCGATTTGGCTGGTGGAACGCGCGAATCGGACAAGATTTGACAGTTTGGGATTCTCGGGTTGAACTAGACCCGACGTGTTCTGGATCGGTCGAGCAACTCCAAGTAGGCTAGGGTTGCATCAATAAGGCATCATACCAGCGCATATATTGAGAGGGTACAAAGGCCCACGTGCAAGTGCATGCGGTCGCAAAATAGTGACGTTAATATTAGTCATAATTTGACAGAAAAAGTCATTAGTCATGACGGCCAGAAAAAAGACATTAGGCATGATTTGACAGAAAATGACATTGGTCATGATGGACTGTAGAAAAATAGTGACGTTGGCATTGGCTATCGTTTGACAGAAAAAGGACATTAGTCATGACGGACTGTAGAAAAAAAATGACGTTAGCATTGGTCATGATTTGACAGAAAAAGGACATTAGTCATGTCCACCTCCTATTGCCACATGTCCCATCTCTTATTGGCACCTATCCCCACCTCTACTCTATTTAAACCAAGACACTTCATTTTCGATCCCTACAAAAGAGAAAGGGTAAAAAAAGGGTAAGCCAGAAATATTTTGCATCTCTTAATGGCACAAAATCTTGATGCAGGACAGCCATTGCCTCTCTCAATGGTCAAAGAGTATAACAAACCGCCGTTGTTTCTCCTACTCCATGCAAAACTGACGCCCATGTCGTCGGATGCCGACGGTGTTGATCCTTCCGTTTGGACGCAGGGTACATTGAAGACTCCGCCCAAGTGATCATTCCCTCTCCCGTTGGCCCTCGTGATGGTAGAAAGTGTATTTTAGACGAAATGCCATCTTTTAAGCATCGCAAATATGTAGCCTCTAAATTAAGTTCGCCCGAGAACTGTCGTAGCTTCGCCTGTTGGGTGGTGCATCGTAAATGCCCCATCCAAGATCAGCATCGCATGTATCTTGAAACGGAGATCAGCAAATTCGTCCATGAAGCTGTGGAGGTAGCAAATGCTAAATTTCATATCAAGATATATGTTTATACTAGCGTTGATAGGACTGTGACAATTAAAAGATCACGTAAGCGAAAGAGACAAGAGTTGAAGGACAGGATTGACAACATTGTTTGTGCGGTTGTGTTTCGAAGAAATTGAGAAGAATAGCAGTGGTGATTTGTTCGAAGGAGTGCAGTTGTGTTGTGACCATGCATTCCATATGAATTGCATTGTTCCTTGGTTGTTTAACAATAACTCATGTCCGCTATGTCGATATGAGAACCCATGTAAAATAGATTAGGATGTTAATATTAGTTTTTCTTTGTTGGTCAATCTTCTGTTATTTCTTTAATTTTGGCCTGTAAGTTTCGAAGAAGGGATGAACAATGTTCACAAGTTCTGATTGTATTTTCAAATATTTTCAATGGTTTAATATATTTAATATGATGATCATATGATGTATTTGGATATATAGTATAAATCACTTAATTTTCTAACTCGGTCGTATTTTTGCAATCAATTTTGACAAAGGACACAAAAAAAATTTGAGAAGGTGACAGCGTCCAGGTATAGAAAAACCCAAATAAAAAGGAATAATGATATTACCAATTGGTTTCAACGGATACTTCTTTGGTTGGAAAACATGCATGTTATAATCATAATTCATAACAATCATAATTAAGTATTATTAAACAGAAAAACACATTAGTCATGATGCTCTTTTTTAATTGGTAAATGGTGCAGCTCTGCTTTGGCATGCAGCGCTTCTAAACAGATTTAAGAGAAATTGAAAGAATAGAAAGATGACAATGGCAATTTCACCAAACCAGCGTTTTATTTAATTAAAATCTGCCTCTTATAATTGTAAAATGTAAATCACAACTAATTTTCTAATAAAAGAAGAACTGCTAAAAATAAAAAAACTGCTAAAAATAAAGCATAAAACCAACTTCGGAATTTTCGGGTTGCACTAAACGTGGCGTGCATCAATGAGGCATAATACTAGCGCATAAATTGATAAAGGACAAAGGCTCACGTGCAAGTGTATCCAGTTGAGTACGTATATGAGGAAAAACGTTATCAGGTACAAACATGACAGAAAATGGACATTGGTCACGATAGAAGAAAAATAGTGTTAACGATAGGAAAATAGTGATCTTAACATTAGTCTTGAGTTGACAGAAAAAGAACATTGGTTATGATAGACTGTAGAAAATAGTGACGTTAATATTGATAGTGATTTGACATAAAAAGGTAACGACAGAAAAAAGACATTAGTAATGACGGACTGTAGAAAAATAGTGACCTGAATATTGGTAATGATTTGACAGAAAAAGGACAGTAGTCATGGCGGACTGTAGAACTACAGTGACGTTAACGTTATTCATGATTTGACAGAAAAGAGATAGTAGTCATGACGGACTGCAAATAACAGTGACGTTAACGTTATTCATGATTTGACAGAAAAAGGACATCAGTCATGAAGGACTGCAGAACAACAGTGACGTTAACTTTGACCGTGATTTGACAGAAAAAGGACATCAGTCATGAAGGACTGCAGAACAACAGTGCTGATGACAGAAAAAGGACAATAGTCATGACGGACTGTAGAAAAATAGTCACCTGAACATTGGTAATGATTTGACAGAAAAAGGACATCAGTCACGATCGACTGTAGAAAAATAGTGCCGATGACAGAAAAAGGACAATAGTCATGACGGACTGTAGAAAAATAGTGACGTTGACATTTGACATGATTTGATAGAAAAAGTACATTAGTCATGATGGATTGTAGATAAATAGTGTTGACGACAGAAAAAGGACAATAGTCATGACGGACTGTAGAAAAATAGTCACCTGAATATTGGTAATGATTTGACACAAAAGGACATTAGTCATGACGGACTGTAGAATAACAGTGATGTCAACGTTATTCATGATTTGACAGAAAAAGGACGGTAGCCATGACGGACTGCAGAACAACAATGACGTTAACGTTATTCATGATTTGACACCGTGATTTGACAGAAAAAGTACATTAGTCATGATGGACTGTAGAAAAATAGTGTTGACGACAGAAAAAGGACAATAATCATGACGGACTGTAGAAAAATAGTAACCTGAACATTGGTAATGATTTGACAGAAAAATAACATTAGTCATGACGGACTGTAGAACAACAGTAACGTTAACGTTATTCATGATTTGACAGGAAAGAGACATCAGTCATGATGGACTGCAGAACAATAGTGATGTCAACGTTATTCATGATTTGACAGAAAAAAGACATCAGTCATGACGGGCTGCAGATCAACAGTGACGTTAATATTGGCCATGATTTGACAGAAAAAGGATATCGGACTGCAGAACAACAGTGACGTTAATATTGACCGTGATTTGACAGAAAAAGAAATCAGTCACGATCGACTGTAGAAAAATAGTGCTGATGTAATGAAGAAGAGAGACACATTACCAGATGTAAAAGGACGGTAGAAAAATAAAAACGTTAGTAGTGGTGAGACATAGTAAATAAAATAAATTCATATGATAAAACCAAAATATTTTATCAGAAATTTAAAAAAAATGAATTGAATTTGTTTTGTCTCCACCTCCTATTGACGTCATGCCTCATCATCTCTTTCCCCTATTTAATCCAGCGTTTTTCATCTTCTTTCTCACTTGAAGAAAAAGGGAAAATATTGAAAAAAGAGAAAATAGAGAAAGAGAGAGATCTCATTCTTACCAAATTCTGGATTTTCCAACACTTTTGAAACTTAAATCCTTGGCTTGGATCGTTTCAAAGCACCGTATCTTCAGTAAGTATTTTTATGTCTTTCTTTGTTTTCTTCTTCAACATATATGATCATGAATCAGGATGGTTTGCTCTAAACTTTTTTTTTCCATAACTAAACTTTTCTTTTTTAACGTATTATTTTTCATTCTTCATTTAGTATTTTTTTAACTGATGGGAATATTTTTAAAAGTTGTCATTATTAATGCAATACTTAACTTGAATTGATATTTTTTTCCATTTGCAGGAAAGTGTTCGTTTGATTTGGTCAACAACAAAATTGGACTAAAAACTAAGGTAACAAAAAATCTATTATTCGAAAAATTCAATATTTAAGATTTTTATTTATTTATGCTTATATGTAGAAGTAAATTATTTGTTCAATTTAAATTTCTATTGGTATCTGTACAGTTTTTCATTTAAATTATTAATAAATGATGTGACATGTTTATTGTTATTAGTTAATCATTTATGTTGATCTCTATAATTGTTTCTATTGTGATATTATCTTTTGTCTTTTATTTAGCTATGCATGGGAATAAATCAAAACACATTCGCAAACCGTTATCAGAAGCACAAAAACAACGTAAACGTGAACGTAAAAGAATAAGATATAAAAAAAACAGCCATCCAACACTAATACTAAAAATGATGAATTTTCTTTCAAGCGAAAGCGAGAGGCATTTGATTTTGGTATCCCGCACTTCAAAAGACCATTAGAACAAATTCCTAATTTTTCTACCAATGTTGAATGCAACACATCTTTGATGGATGATGATACGGTTTTATATCATTCTACGGAAGGGGGATTTTTGAATGATCACCATATAGTTAATAAAGATATTCATCAAGATTTGTCATGCAGTCAAAAAACGATAATGATAGTAAGAGCACGCTTCATCCTCATTATATATTCTTATAAAACACAATATTTTATCTAATTTTACTTGAATGTTTGGTATTAATTATATTTAAAGAACATATTACTCAAAAATCTTTAATTTTTTTGATTTTTTTGATTTACAAATATTTTACATGTTTTAAAAGATATAAGATTATTTTAAATAAAATCCTCTATAAATATAATAATATAATATATTACATTTTCTTATTGCTGATTAAATTCTAATGTATGTCTTATAATGATACATGATAAGAAAGTTTTAAAGATAATTATTTAACAGATTGGCCTAGTCGTTTCCATTATTTGGGACCTCCTACTGAAAAATGTTCTAGATGTGATGCAATTGTATGGAAAGAAAAAAGGGTTAGAACTAATGATAAGAAAAAAATAAATTATTCACTTTGTTGCAAGAGTGGAAAAGTTTCTCTGCCTCTTCTTGAGAAGACACCTGAAATGCTGGACTCTTTATTGAACTATCAAAATGTTTCTGAACAAGCTAAACAATTTCGGAAAAAAATTCGTTCGTTCAACTCTATGTTTGCTTTTACATCTATTGGTGCAAAGATAGATTATCAAATTTTGAAAGGAAGGGGACCATATACATTTCGAATTCATGGACAAAACTATCATAGAATAGGTTCGTTGCTACCGGCTATCGGAAGTCGACCTAAATATGCGCAGCTTTATATATATGATACCGAGCATGAAATTGAAAATCGAATTGCATCTATTGGAGATAATTGTAATGCTACGGAATATGATTCAGAAACTATGAAAAGTTTAAATGAAATGTTGGATAAATACAACAAATATGTTAAGAAATTTCGATGCGTACGTGATTGGTATGAGAACAATAAGGATAAAGAGTTTAGTTTGCGCATTCTTGAGGATAGAAATCATAAGGGTCAACAATATAATAAACCAAATTCAACAGAAATAGCTGCTCTGATGATTGATGATGAATTTTTTCCTTCATCTACTCGAGATGTTATTGTCAACGATCGAAAAAAAGGATATCAAAGAATTAGTGAGATTCATCCAGCATACATGCCATTGCAATATCCCTTATTATTCCTGCAGGGTTCCTAGGCACTCTAGTGAGGTCTCCCAAGCCATCAACCATGGCAATTTCAAAAATTATGGTGCCTACAAACCCTAAAGTACGGATCGTTTGCTAGATATCTAGGCGAACAAGCTAACTAGTTAACACTTAACTAAAAGATACGGAAATACAACCTTTGTAGATCCGGTGCTCCACCTCCACGGCTCCGCAACGAGGTCCTCTCCGCTGTCCAAATCAAATCCGGGCTCTAGGATCGGCTTCGTCGGAGAATGGGCAAGCTAGGTCGTCGATGTTCATGCCGAAGATGATCTACGTCGAAGCATCGATGAATCAAGCTCCACCTTCACCAAACCGTGAAAAGTTGTGAAGGAAACACACTCTACTACTTGGCAAGAGGTAGAGGATGAAGAAATAGGAAGTGGGTAAACTTTAGAATTGGATTTCTCACTCAAATTCATCAATCACCATTGATGAGGTCAAGGTTTTTCTTCTTTTGTTCAATGAAGAAGAAGAAGAATATGAAGAAGAAAATTATGATTAGATTATTATCAAAATGAAAAGAATAATAATCTTATCATAACTTGAACCATGGTTAGATGTAGAGAGTAAATCATGGTTAAAGAATGGTTAGGTTAAGCATGAGATAAGAATGGTGGACAAAGTCAAAGGTTCATGAATCTTCAACTACAAAACAAAGAAAGCCACCATTCTTCTCATTTCATTTTCCATAAAGAAAATAAATAAATAAATAAATAAATAGATATGAAAAACAAAACCCTAACCATTTGAATAACCATGGTTTAATCTTTACACAAACTCAAGTTAGCATGCATCATCAAACATGATACATACTAGTGCACAAAAACATATCGCATATGCAATGCGCACGAACCAAGTGAGAAAATCCGTCTAAAGTGAACCGATACTAGTTAATGCAAAGTAATATATCAAATATATAATTATACATTAAATCATTAAATCAACACTTGATTCAATGATCCGGTCATGCGCACATAACCGACTGGTATCATTAGTAACATCTTATCGAATCAACACTTGATCCGATAACCCGGCTATATCGCATATAACCGATCAATGTCACATCGCGAGAATCGAATACAGCATCACATACTCGTATTATTCTCGGTCCCGCACATATCTCATATGCGCTCCTATTTCGTTTCGCTTGAGCCAGGAAACCTCTGTGTAGGACTCTAAAGACTCGTCAATACGCCGGCAGCAGATGATGATCATATCAAGCATCCACAAGCTGCAAGCGGTCTGCTAAACGTAACGGCCACCCGGGTATTGAGCGATCTGAAGATCGACGAGCAAGCCCGCTCACACTCCAGTGAATCCGACCAGTAACACTACCGTACAGTCCGGTCTGATCGTCTGATCTGTCGCATATCTCGCCTAGGGGTGGTAAACGTCAGACCCCAATAGCTCAATAAGTCGTGTCGATATGAGGTCTATAACTGTTCGAGAAACTACTGGTAACACTTACCAGTAAATCTCAGCAACCCTGGCCAGGGATTTCCTGTTATAGCCAATCGAACACAGCGCAACATCAACCCCCATATACCGGGAGAGACGAATCCCCTCCTATCGCTCATTGCCTCCATGTGACTCGGGACTGTACCTAAAAACCACCGTTTTGCACGCCCTCTTGGACGTGGTAAGATGGAAATCAAAGCACAGTGGGAACCACACAAGACTCTATGACGATCTCGGGTCAACAGACTACTCTGTACCAGTGTCACCAGAGAACTGCCATCTGACGTGAGGTATAATACCATCTGGGAGTTCTCGGCGAGTCCGTCCAGTGTACCCAGTCTCTACTGAGCACCCGTATATCTCCTCTGATGTCAAACACCGATGGATATGGGATCATCCATCGCCCATCTGTATGGGTCGAGAAGGTACACGCTAGTCTACTCTGGTATTATCGATGCCCCGTCTCGATACACCCACGACTAGGGACTTTGAAGGATGTACTTATGGACTACCATGTCCCCACTAGTATGATCCGCATCATAGTCCAGGTAGTCAAGTACAGATCCTAAGGGCTTTACCAACATGTAACAGAGAGACAACCAGCATACACGTTAAGGTAAAGGGTAACCAGATAGCATACTATCATGTCGAGCAAGAAAGTCCTCCCTATATATGTCCCAGCATCCACTACAATATACATCCTATGTATAGTAATGGCCTCTAGGGCATACATATAACTAACAATCTCCCACTTGCACTAGGGCCATCTGTAGCAGTGGTTGCAGTATCTCATACTCAACCATCCCATAAAAGTGTCTCTCTCTGGGAACAGGCCTTTGTGAGTGGATCCGCTGTGTTGTCCTCTGAGTCTACTCTCCTTAACCCCGATCTCCCTGGAGATCAATCATCTCCATGATCAGGCGATGCTGCCTTAAAATATGTCTGGATCACTGATGGGACGGACGTTCCTTGGCATAAGCCACAACTCCATTGTCACACAATGGTAGGAACATAGTTCATCTCATGAACCTATATACACCCAAACAGCCTCTTTGGTAGCATCTTAAGTAGCGATGTATCCAGCCTTTATCGTCTAGTATGCCACGGTATCTAGCTTGGAACTCTTCCAACATACCATCCCTTTACTGAGGGTAAAGACAATGCCTGCGACTGACATTCAGTCGTCTTTATCACCCTGGAACACTTCCAGTGATTCTCCCTAGGATCGATTGATACCATCTCACTACAACTAGTGAGAATCCTAACATCCATTTAAATCTATCTCATAGATCCAAAATCCAGGATTTAGTAGGTATCTCATTGTTCCTATATGGAGAATCCTAGTGATAACCGGAGATTGATCGAGCGTAGCATAGGAAACTCCTTCCCCATCAAGAGTATGTCATCCACGTACTCTACGAGGATCGTCACCATACTCCCTACTACCTTTTTGTTTATACAAGGTTCATCTACCATTTTGATGATGTCAAACTCTTTGACTAATTCATCAAAACAGATGTTCCAACTCCGCGATGCCTGCTTTATCTTATAAAACATCTTGCACACGTTTCCGCTGCTCCCACTGTCTACGAAGCCCTCTGGCTGTGTACTTATAGACGTTCTTTTCTAAATCATCATTTAGAAAAGCAGTCAAGACACCCAACCACCAGATATCGCAGTCATGGTATGTAGCCGTGGCAAGTAGGATCTGGATGGACTTAAGCATAGCTACTTGAAAAGGTTTCATCATTATCCACGCCTGGTCAATGAAGAAAACCTTCAACAAGTCTAGCTTTGAAAGTCTCAACTTTTCCATATACACCAAGTAGTCTTCTCAAGATGTACTTGCTCCTGATGGGGATTTAACCCTTCAGATATAGCAACCAAAGTCCATACTTTGTTGGTGTATAAGGATTCCATCTCAGATCGCTAAACATCCAGCCATTCTTACAGAGTCTTACTCTCGATGGCCAGCTCGAAACTAGTTGGGTCATCATCTCATGATGCAATTCTCGCTCCCACTGTCATAGAGAAACTGAAGTATCTCTCAGGTGGGTGAGGAACCCTACTAGATCGGCGGAGAGGCTGAGGTTCGTTGGAATCTACTGAATCCTTTGGTTCTATCAAATCATCTGCTGTAGTTCGTATAGCTGGAACTTTTCCAGTTCTACATAACAGACCTTGCCTCGAGCTTGTCCGGATTTTGCTTTCAGACATAGGCCGGACAACCCCAAATCTTAACTGACTTAAGACATGGGCTCTTCCCATACCATATCATATATGAAGTGGTAGGCAACTGATTTGATTCGAACCCTATTCAATAGGTATGCAGCTTCTCAAGTGCATAACACCCAAAAGGAAAAAGGTAACTCAGTATTACTCATCATAGAGCACACCATATCAAATAGGGTGTATCTGCTCCGCCCCGATATACCATCGTGCTATGGTGTATACAGAGGAGTAATGCTGAGAGAGAATCTCATTCTCCTTTAGAATAGTCCAGTATTTCCGTGCTCAAGTATTCTCCTCCTTGATCACATCAAAGGACATAATATTTATACCCGTATTGGTTCTCTACTTCTCGTTTATATTCTGTGAATATCTCAAAAGGTTCGGACTTGTGTTTCAACAGGAACATATGTCTGAATCTTGAGAGATTATCAGAGAATGTAATGAAGTACAAAGAACCGGTCTTGGCATGTGTAGACAGGGGACCTACATACATCAACATGTATCATCCCAAGAGTTCACTAACTCTTTCTCTGTTTCCAATAAACAGAGCTATGGTCATCTTATCTTTGTGACATGACTGGCGAGTTTCACAAGATGTAAATTCAAACTGATTTAAATATGCATCTACATGTAACTCTAGCTAGTCGGGTCGCATTGATATGACCTAGTCTACAATACTTCAAGAAGAATTCGTTCATTTCTGAACTCTTCCTCTTGTGTGTGTTCCGTATACTTAGATCTGTAGTTTGATTTAGAACTTCAATGCTTTTAGACAACGTGCCTGAACCGATCAACTTTTGATATAGGAAATGTTCAAAACATTATCCAACAATACAAAATTATATCCTTTCTTTACTAATAAAGAGACTGATATGATTTTGTATATCAGGTTCGGTATCTAACAACATTCGTTCAGAATCAATGTATCGGTAATACAGGGTGACAGTGACCAACAGACTTGGCTGCAACACTTGCCCCGTTTTCTGCCTCATGAAACTTATCACCCGTTCTCAGTTCTCTACCTTTCTGTAGCCCTATGTAACATATTACATATCTGGGATCCTGATCTGGTATCACATACCCAGGACGTAAAGGATACTGAGAAACAGTTCTCTGTAATGAACACACCCGAAGATGATGCATCAGCATGCACTCTCTTCGTTTGGGCGGCACGGGAATTCTGGTAATCCCCAATTTCCTGCTCTGTCTTATAACATTTATAAGTTGGAGCGGGACCAACGTTCCCCAGCTCAGTATAACAAGCGGGTTCGGTCAATAATCCGTATTATTATCTTGATTAAGGTGTGATATGGTCGCTACCTGGAGAGAGAGAGAAGAAAACACTCAGCGTGCGCTCTGTCAAGAATAGATTGGTTATTATTTTATCTAATCAGGATGGCTCCCACTGCTTTTTATCAAATCTTCCTTCAAACCCTAAAAGGAAAGACTAGCCGGGATTAATTACACACTACAAGTTCGCCAATCTTTCAGCCAGGCCAGTGTCGGTACTTTGAGGGAGGTCCCCCGTGCTTTCGCACGAACCTAATTAATGTAAACCTCGTTTTCCCAGAGGCGTAACCTCGTTAACACCTTTCTAGACACCTACTTGATTGGCTAATTGTAATGTATAAAACTCTCCCAGGAGTAACTCTTACTCGCAGCGGGTATCGGGATCCAACTATCTCATAGAAGGTATGCAATCTCATTGCAAATCTCAACACTTGAAATTCCCGATAATATTTTGCCCCTAGCGTCCTATGACCTTGACGCAGGCCAACAAACCATAGTCCGCTAGTCAAGTTCAACCCGTCATTTCCTGATTGAATTAAACCCACCCGCACGACCCTTGACGCAGGCCAACAAAGTCGCACGACTACCCTAATCCAATCACATCATATGCTTATGCAGATAAGCACCAGTTAGCTACCGCACACTACGCCTTGACGCAGGCCAACAAACGTAGCACGAATACTAACTACTACTTATCTGAAATGACGGAGGGCTACGACAGGTTTTTCTGAAAACCTATTGCGTAATGAACTTGATATCGTTGTAGGATCGAATGAATTTTGAAATGGAGTGCTTTTGAGGCTTTTCTTGTTTTGCTAAAGGAGTCACTCCCGGTGAAGGGATCGTCGGTCCTTTCCTCGTCGAATGAGGTGCGGGATATATCATATATATCGCTGTGCAAAGCAAAACACTTAAAAGCAATCAAAAGACAAACCAAGTGTGTAGCATCTGCCAGTTATTGCTAAAGGAGTCACTCCCGGTGAAGGGATCTCGGTCCTTTCCTCATCGAATAAGGTGCAGGATATATCACATATACCGCTGTGCAAAGCAAGAACTGTAGCTACCTGTTTTATTTTGAAATTCGATTCTACAACATCTTAGGTTTCTTTTATTTCATTAATCTCATTAATGAAGTCCCATCATTTAAGTACCTAATCATCACAGATAAATACGACGTACACTTATGCCATCCGCATTCGCCTCGATGTCCCCTCGTGCACCGTTAGGTTAGGTAACTAACGACAGAGCAGGGCAGGGCTAGCGCGGGTGTAAAACATAAGTAACGTCTATATAATATATCATATATACTATACACTATATCCATCACAGAAACATCACATGATCTCATCACAGATATCGCAGCAGAAGAATCATATGAAATATTGGATATACTAGGACGTCCGTGTTTTCAATACGAGCCAGTATAAAACACGGATTCCACGGTCGTGATGAATAGCCAAACCCACACCCCTAGACCCCTACGAGAGCGGCAAGCAACCCTGCCAATTCTAGAGTTAGGAGACCCGGCCTCGACTCCTCGAGTTGGTCTCCCACTGGACTCCAGAACCCGGTTACTTGTGCCCTCCTCCTTGGGTCTATCCTAGTGCGGAAAAGTAAATAATATACAACAGGTGACAACTCCCGCAACCTGGAAGCGTCCCAATAAAAGAATATTACATACAAGTTTTTACATGAATGAAAATGAAAAACACTCATCTCACATAAAAACCCCCCGGCTATTCAAACACGACGATCCAATATAACATATCCAGCAACACATAACATCACATGTCATCAACGTAAGTAAACATGCGCATCCCAATTGTCGTTGGCATATAGCAACGAAACCGGCGATATCACATATTACACTTACGGTCACAGAAAAGAAAGTGTAAAACTACAACAGTTGGAATCCGCAACCACCTCAGACATCGCATGCCTGACCAAATGAATACCTTAGACATCGCATGCCTAACAATTATAAACCCCGCATTTTAGTCCCATTATCGAAAACTCTTTTCAATATCAAGTCGGGCAATTCAACAAGATTCCCGACAGCCTGATCGAATGCTCGTCGCAAACTTCAGTAGACGGCCGCACCCCCGATACCGTCGACGAAGTGCACCAAGGCGGAACACCGCTACCGCGAGCACCCGAACGGATGCTTTCGGCGACGGGGTTCTCCTACAGTCACTTGGTCGGGGCTATGGAGCGAGGCTGTCTATTAAGTTTACCCGGCGAGTATCCGCGTACGCTACGTGATTGCGACGGACTTTTGATCGCATCAAAATTCCGTGGCAACCGATCAAGTGAGACTAAATTGCTACGTTTATAACATTCATTCAGTTATCACATAACTTTTGTGAATTCCAATTGTTGTATCCCATTCCAGATAAACAGAAAATGTTAAACTTTCCGATCGAACAATCGAACACCCAAGTTTTCCCGAAACAGATCAACACATGAGACAAGTCTAACAACATTCCGTTCGTGCCTCAGTACCAACGATCCAGCCGTAGAAGGGTCAAGCCAACGCCTCACATGTGGCACGCCGTACTGCCCCAAACCCGAAGGTTCAAAGGGCAGTTCAAGACGGTCACATAATCGAGTTAAGGTTTGTGTCTTCTAGAGGGACCATCGCGTTACTTGCACTACTTAGAACGTCGTTAAACTTATGGAAAATCCAACACTTGGAAATTTCCTGACAGGGGAAAAGTTGGGTATTTATATCCGGTCGAACTTTTTAACATATTCTAAAATTTATCCGGAAAGCCACACAGACAAAATTTGATACCCCGATCGAAACACCGAATCCCCAAATCAACTCAGAAAAATTCAACTCTGGAAAAAATATTAAAAATACCCAGGAATACCAAAACTGGAAACTAGGAGTTACTGTGCAAACTTCGTCTCACAAAACGACAAAACCGCCGCGCTTGCGCCGCACAAGCCAGGCTCGTGCCGCGGAAGCGCGGCGCTTTAAGGGAATTAGGGTTACGAATTTTACAGTTACTCTTATATTTTCCTGCATGTTTTTCTGGATATTTTTAATACTGAAAAATCCCTGTTTTTAAAAATTGTACAGAGAGCATGTTTGAATCGGGGTTTCGGGTTCGTTCGGACTTCAATTTCCGTCTACGCTTCGCCTAAGGCTCTAGCTAGGCTCTGATACCACTGCAGGGTTCCTAGGCACTCTAGTGAGGTCTCCCAAGCCATCAACCATGGCAATTTCAAAAATTATGGTGCCTACAAACCCTAAAGTACGGATCGTTTGCTAGATATCTAGGCGAACAAGCTAACTAGTTAACACTTAACTAAAAGATACGGAAATACAACCTTTGTAGATCCGGTGCTCCACCTCCACGGCTCCGCAACGAGGTCCTCTCCGCTGTCCAAATCAAATCCGGGCTCTAGGATCGGCTTCGTCGGAGAATGGGCAAGCTAGGTCGTCGATGTCCATGCCGAAGATGATCTACGTCGAAGCATCGATGAATCAAGCTCCACCTTCACCAAACCGTGAAAAGTTGTGAAGGAAACACACTCTACTACTTGGCAAGAGGTAGAGGATGAAGAAATAGGAAGTGGGTAAACTTTAGAATTGGATTTCTCACTCAAATTCATCAATCACCATTGATGAGGTCAAGGTTTTTCTTCTTTTGTTCAATGAAGAAGAAGAAGAATATGAAGAAGAAAATTATGATTAGATTATTATCAAAATGAAAAGAATAATAATCTTATCATAACTTGAACCATGGTTAGATGAGAGAGTAAATCATGGTTAAAGAATGGTTAGGTTAAGCATGAGATAAGAATGGTGGACAAAGTCAAAGGTTCATGAATCTTCAACTACAAAACAAAGAAAGCCACCATTCTTCTCATTTCATTTTCCATAAAGAAAATAAATAAATAAATAAATAAATAGATATGAAAAACAAAACCCTAACCATTTGAATAACCATGGTTTAATCTTTACACAAACTCAAGTTAGCATGCATCATCAAACATGATACATACTAGTGCACAAAAACATATCGCATATGCAATGCGCACGAACCAAGTGAGAAAATCCGTCTAAAGTGAACCGATACTAGTTAATGCAAAGTAATATATCAAATATATAATTATACATTAAATCATTAAATCAACACTTGATTCAATGATCCGGTCATGCGCACATAACCGACTGGTATCATTAGTAACATCTTATCGAATCAACACTTGATCCGATAACCCGGCTATATCGCATATAACCGATCAATGTCACATCGCGAGAATCGAATACAGCATCACATACTCGTATTATTCTCGGTCCCGCACATATCTCATATGCGCTCCTATTTCGTTTCGCTTGAGCCAGGAAACCTCTGTGTAGGACTCTAAAGACTCGTCAATACGCCGGCAGCAGATGATGATCATATCAAGCATCCACAAGCCGCAAGCGGTCTGCTAAACGTAACGGCCACCCGGGTATTGAGCGATCTGAAGATCGACGAGCAAGCCCGCTCACACTCCAGTGAATCCGACCAGTAACACTACCGTACAGTCCGGTCTGATCGTCTGATCTGTCGCATATCTCGCCTAGGGGTGGTAAACGTCAGACCCCAATAGCTCAATAAGTCGTGTCGATATGAGGTCTATAACTGTTCGAGAAACTACTGGTAACACTTACCAGTAAATCTCAGCAACCCTGGCCAGGGATTTCCTGTTATAGCCAATCGAACACAGCGCAACATCAACCCCCATATACCGGGAGAGACGAATCCCCTCCTATCGCTTATTGCCTCCATGTGACTCGGGACTGTACCCAAAAACCACCGTTTTGCACGCCCTCTTGGACGTGGTAAGATGGAAATCAAAGCACAGTGGGAACCACACAAGACTCTATGACGATCTCGGGTCAACAGACTACTCTGTACCAGTGTCACCAGAGAACTGCCATCTGACGTGAGGTATAATACCATCTGGGAGTTCTCGGCGAGTCCGTCCAGTGTACCCAGTCTCTACTGAGCACCCGTATATCTCCTCTGATGTCAAACACCGATGGATATGGGATCATCCATCGCCCATCTGTATGGGTCGAGAAGGTACACGCTAGTCTACTCTGGTATTATCGATGCCCCGTCTCGATACACCCACGACTAGGGACTTTGAAGGATGTACTTATGGACTACCATGTCCCCACTAGTATGATCCGCATCATAGTCCAGGTAGTCAAGTACAGATCCTAAGGGCTTTACCAACATGTAACAGAGAGACAACCAGCATACACGTTAAGGTAAAGGGTAACCAGATAGCATACTATCATGTCGAGCAAGAAAGTCCTCCCTATATATGTCCCAGCATCCACTACAATATACATCCTATGTATAGTAATGGCCTCTAGGGCATACATATAACTAACAATTCCCATATGGAGAAGATAGTTGGCATAATTATATTGAAGGTAACAATCCGAAAAGAAAAAAGGAATAAAGTTTCAATGAAGGACTTCTACACATTTAGGTTACAACAGCGTTGTCATGAAGGAACAACGTTGTTGAGAGGTGGAAAATTATTACAGCAATATATAGTTGATGCTTATGCGTCTGTTGAAGGGAATCGTCTTGGATGGATTCGTAATAATCAAAAAACTTTACGATGTGAGTTATATCAAGACTTGCAGGATGCTGTTGACGATGGTGATAATGATGCTCACACAATTGGTAAAAAAATCATTTTGCCTTCATCCTTTACTGGAGGTCCACGATACATGATTCAAAACTATCAAAATGCTATGGCAATTTGTGCATGGGCCGGGCCTCCGGATTTATTCATTACTTTTACATGCAATCCTAATTAGAAAGAAATACATGATTTTTTATTGATTGCTGGTGGTCAAAGTGCATCTGATAGGCCTGATATTGTTGCCAGAGTTCTTCATTTAAAACTTATGCAGCTTCTTGATGATTTGATTAAACATAAATATTTTGGACGAGTAATTTCTGGTAGGTTATTGTGATTATTTGTTGATATATGTTTTGTATATTGTTATGTGTTTCTATTTAAAAGTTTAATTTTTCCATTTGTAGATCTATCTGTGGTAGAATTTCAAAAACGAGGATTACCACATTCTCATATCCTTATTACATTGGAAAGTTCAAAATAAAATAAAACTCGCAAAGGATATTGATAATTTAATTAGAGCTGAGCTTCCTGACATTAAAATGGAAGCTTTACTTCATGATTTGGTAGTTACCCATATGATTCATGGACCATGTGGTACACATAATCCAAAATGTGTTTGCATGAAAAATAATAAATGCTTAAAAAAATTCCCTAAAATGTTCAATGACCATACTATTATTGATGAAAAGGGATATGCAATTTACCGGAGACACAAATCAAGATCTTACACGGTGGATGGAAAGGATATTGACAACAGTTGGATTGTGTCTTACAATGCAAATCTGCTACTAAAATATCAATCACATATTAACGTTGAAATATGCAATCATAGACGAGCAATAAAATATTTATTTAAATATGTGAATAAAGGATCTGATTTTGCAACAGCTATCATTCATCAAAATGTGGTCGAAAGATATGACGAGGTCAAATTATATTTAGATTCTAGATATATTACAGCATCTGAAACTTTATGGAGGCTTTTTGAATTTAACATAAATAAATGCCATCCTGTCGTTGAACGGTTGCAGTATCATCTTTTTGGTGAACAAATGGATTTTTTTAGAGAAGATGGAAGCGTTCAAGAAATAATAGAGTTTGAGCGAGCTAATAAAACAATGTTAACTGAATGATTTACCATGAATCTTAAATTTCCTCATGCAAGAAACTATACTTATGTTGAGTTTCCAAATCATTTTGTTTGGAACAAAAAAAACTTATGTTGGAAGCAACGAAAATGAAGGAAAGCGATAGGTAGATTACCTTATGCACATCCTGCTGCTGGTGAAAGATATTATTTCAGGATGTTGTTGACAATAGTGAAATGAAGGATTAATTTTATTGATATGAGAACAATTGATGGAGTTGAACATGAAACTTATAAGGCAACATATATAGCACTTGGACTTCTTGATGATGATAATGAATGGAACTTAGCACTCCAAGACGCGTCTAAGTGGGCTATGGCTAATCAACTTCGTCGCATATTTTGCACGATGTTACTTTTTAACGAACTTATGAATCCTCGAGAACTATGGGATTTACATTGGGAGGCCATGAGTGATGATTATGAAAGACGTTTGGAAAATTTGCATCCTGATTTAAAAATTGTACTCGGTAACGAACAGTTAAGAGATTTTGCGCTTCATGATATAGATGTGATTTTGTCATATAATAATAAAAGCTTGAGAGATTTTCCATTTATGCCGATACCCTCTCCTAGCAATTTAAACAAGAACAATAGATTGATATTTGAGGAGCTAATTTATGATACTTTTGAGTTTTCGAAAAAATCTATTGAATTGGAATGTGGTTTAAATGATGAACAAAGAAAAATCTTTGATGCGGTTATAAATTCGTGCGAAAAAAATATTGGAAGGCTATTTTTTGTGTATGGAGGTGGTGGAACTGGCAAAACATACTTATGGAATGCAATTTTAGCGAAGTTGCGTAGTAAGAAACAAATCGTTCTTGCAGTTGCATCTTCTGGCATTGCTTCTTTGTTACTACCGGGAGGACGTACAACACATTCAAGATTCAAAATTCCTATCGATCTTCATGAGTTTTCATCTTGCGCAATATCTCGCCAATCTAATTTTTCTTCTCTAATCAAAGAAGCAACACTGATTATTTGGGATGAAGCTCCGATGATAAATCGCTTTGCATTTGAAGCCGTAGATCGAACTTTCAAAGATATTCTATCAAATATTAATCCACAACTTGAGAATAAACCATTTGGTGGAAAGATTGTTGTTCTTGGTGGTGATTTTCGACAGATTTTACCAGTCGTCCGTAAAGGTAGGAGACAACAAATTGTGTCCGCTACATTACATAAATCATATATATGCGAACAATGTGAGATGTTTATACTGACAAAAAATATGCGTGTTCATACGAATACGAGGTCAGAAGAAGACAGGGAAAGTTTTGCAAAATGGCTAATCGATATTGGTAATGGTGATGTTAAAGGAATTCAAATGGGCAACGATTGTGATGATAATTGGATAGAGATTCCGGATTCAATGTTATCTAATCACAGACTTGGTATTAGTGGATTAATAAATAAAATATATACAGATTTAAATGATAATTATCAAAATCCGCGGTATTTGGAATCAAGAGCAATACTTGCATGTAGAAATGAAGAAGTTGATGAAATTAATAGAAAAGTCATATCTCAAATTAGAGAAGAAAGTCGGATTTACTTGAGTGCAGACACGAAGGTTTCTGTTGCTGATGATTCTGCTTGCAATGATTTTTTACATACAACGGAATTTTTTAATTCGTTGATATGCTCTGAATTGCCTCCTCATTCGCTTAAAGTAAATACACCGATTATGCCACTTCGTAAGTTAGATCAAAGTATTGGTTTATGTAATGGCACACGTCTTATCATTAAACAGTTAGGTGAAAGGCTCATAAAAGCAGAAATCATGACTGGTACAAATATTGGAAAATGTGTGGCAATCCCAAGAATAATTATGTCAAGTGATAATGAAAATCTCCCTTTCGTCCTTAAACGGCATCAATTTCCCGTTCGTGTTGCTTATGCTATGACTATAAACAAAAGTCAAGGACAAATCTTGGGAAAAGTTGGACTATATCTACGTATACCAGTTTTTTTGTCATGGGCAATTGTAAGTTGCATTCTCAAGAGTTAGATCCGCTTCATCCTTAAAAGTTTTTCTAGAAGAACAAATTGACATTCCAAAAAATTGTACACAAAATGTTGTTTATAAAGAAGTTCTACAGAGCGTTCTCACAAAGGTAAAGATACATAAGAACTATATACACAACAAATGAAATCGAGTATTAATCTCAATATTGGAAAGTATCGCTTTGATTTAAAAATACTTTTACAGTAAATTTATTTTTAAATCAGAGCGATACTTTCCAATATTGAATTAATACTCGTTTTCATTTGTTGTAAATATGTAGTTCTTATATTAAATTTTATATAATATATGCATTCACTTGATCTATTCATTTTTGTCAGATTTTTTTTATATCGTGATGTTTATTGTTATTGATTTATTTTTTCTATTTTATGTGTAGGATGGAAAAGAATAATTCAAATGATTGTGATGGAAATATATTCTTAGATGAAGAGTCTGCTCTTTTTGAAAATTTTGAAGATGAGGTCAATTATCAATACAGTAGTAATGAAGGTGGGGATGACAGTGATGGTGTTAATCTTACCATTGGGGAAATAAAAAATAAATGTATCAATGATAAGAAATCTCGGAAAAGAGAGCATGACGTTTTAAAAGGAGAGAAAACATTGAATAAACGTGGGGAAAAAATTAAACCGGTTCATAAGTCAAAAAAATGTATAAGCTCCTATAATATTATTTCAAATTTTATATTTTATTATATTTGGTTTTAATAAATTACTTATATTTTATTGTGCATGTCAGTTTCAGATTTGGAGGATCGTGACGACTGTGATATTGGTAATATTCAAGCTCATTGTGCAGGTGAAAACAAGGAAAATTTGCAAGTAAGAGAGCAAAAGGATCATGGAGACAAAGTGAAAGTAGTAAAAAAGAAATTTCTCCTGTGACTCCTTTAAAGAAGGATTATAAAAACTATATGTGTATATCTATTATTTGTTTTATTTATTGTAAAAAAAAACTTCGTTCTAATTTTACTAACGTATTTTCTTATACTAAAAGACGAAGAAACCAGTAGCCAACATGAAAGCAAAAGAAAGAAAGAGAAGAATCTATCGACTTTGATTTCTGACGAATCTTATCCAGAAAGTAAGAAGAAAATGCTACCTACACCTTTAGAGATCACCGCTTTTAAAAAAATTGTAGAACGAGGTAAATTGTATAATATTAAGGTACGTATCACGCGATTGTGGTATGGTCGATTGTATGCAAAGTCATCAAACTCGCTTACATTTGTGGCTAGAGACGAACAAGTGAGTTGTTGTTTACAACGGCAGTTATCTTTTTAACGTAAAATTTATTATTTAAATATTAATTTTACGACTTTATACAGGGCGCTGAACGAGAGGTGTTAGTTGATGATCTATATGCTGACAAATGGTAAAACATGATATTCGTTGATAAAATATACGTGATAAAAAATGTTGTGACTTTGATAACCGGTAAATCTATTAAAGTTTTGGAAAACAGATGGAAATTATCATTGACAAGACAATCAGAGGTTGATGAAGTTTCTGTGAAAGAAATATCGGCTGGCCTTACTTACCATTTTAAAAAGTTATGCAAAATACGCGATCTTGCGCGTAAGCCTGAATGTGTTTATGGTAAGATAATGTGTCTCATAACCGTTAAGCTTTTTAATTTTTACTATAAGTCATTACAACATTTATATATTCATGACCTTTTATATTCATTATGTGAATTGCAGATATAGTAGGATATGTCGTTGATTTGAGCCATGAACGCATAATCTCTTTAAAGTCTGGAGGTACAAGTAAATTAGTTGAAGTATCACTCATTGATGATGGTTGTTACAAGAAACCGGTCACTTTAACGATCTGGGAGAATTTTCTGACAAAACACATGAGTATTTTTAGGGAAGGATACACTGATAGTTTCTTAATTGCCGCGATAGGTGTGCGTGCAAAAGAATTCAGAGGTAAATTTTTTACTTGCACCCATATAATTTTTGTTATTTTAAAAATAAAATTAAAATTTAGTGGTTATCAATAGTTATTAAGCTTTTACAAGTGTAGCACTATTAATATGGTAAATGATACAATTATAGGAAGTTACATGTTAGAAACAACAGGCTTTACGAAAATGAGATTTAAAGCCGATGGTATCCCCGAAGCAGAACGGCTGATGAGATGGTAGTATATCATATATTTATTATATTTCGAGTTTACATTTTTACATTTGTTAAAGGCAATGTTGATAAGAGTGTCATGCTTTTAGGGTTCGATTTGATCTGCCAACAAAGCAAATTGGGTATTCGAGACAAGTAAGAAGCAGAAGCAATAATGCAAATCAGATGGTAGAAACGTGTACCATTGAACATCTAATCAATGAAACAAGAATTTGTCCTCCACCTAATACAGTATGAAATGATAATTTATATGTAATATATATGATATATAATTTAATATTAACATGTATTTAGCATATAATCTAAAGTAAGTTATATTTTTATATTTTTGTTTTATTAAAAGGGTTTGTTTATCTCTATTTTTCTATATAGGTTCTGGATTTTATAGTTAATGCCACAATTATTTACATCTTTCCCGATGAACCATGCTATGATGTATGTTCTCAATGCAAGCGAAATGTAAAGGTTCAGCGTGGGCAAAATTATACTTGCATTTATTCAGATTGCGGGCATATGGGGTCGGATTCTAGGAAAATGTATTTTTTAAAGAAAACCTTATAGGTTGCTAAATAAAATTAATACATATTATTTGATCAATATATACATATTGTAGGTACCGAATTAAAGCAAGAATTGAGGACAAAACTGATGAAACAAATATTGTAGTTTTTGATCAGCATGATCAGACACTTCTCCATTATCCATTGGATGATATGATGCAACTTTATTCATCGGTATGACATAGATTGTTAAAATAATTTCAAATGCAACATAATAATCAATGTATGTCTAACAATTCTTTTTTCGTTGATGCAGAGTAAAGATTCGTATGACTATGAGAAATATCTTGATAAGTGTGCATCTATTGCATATAAGATAAAGATAAGAGTGACTAATAATAATCATAAATTTATCCAAAGTGGAGGATTTACCGTCAATAGTCTGGAAAGGGTTGTCCGCCAATTTTATAAAGCCCCAGCTTTGGAGCCAACTGGAGAAGATAATGGTAAAGATTAGTACTAAGATTAGGGTATTTATATAATGATGTTTAATTAAGTATTATTGCTTCCGGTATTTCAGTATGATATTGTATAATTATGTGTGGAGTTGTGGTTATTATAAGGGTGTTTATGAGAAACCTTTTATCATCAATCACATTTAGCAGCTGTTGCATTATTATAACCTTAGAAAGTTCCAATGGTATATTCCAATAAAGAAAAAAAGAGTAACAGAAATTTACAAGTAATTCTCAACATATAGAAATTATTACAAGTAGAGCAAAGACAATAAAATTTAAAAATATATAAATACAGATTGACGAAGTAATTTGGAAACCCATGCGATTATCTTGCCCATGACCGAATTCAAGTTCGATTCTCTAAAAAGTTGGATCAAAGAATTGTGAGAAATCAAAACCAATCCTTTAAACCACATCCTCTCATCTAGCAAGCAAATAATAATTATTAACTTTTTTTTACTATCCTTGCGATGAGCATCACCACGCTTACCATCATTACGAGTAATCCAAAGAAAGATTAATCCAAAAACAAGTATCATCAGTATCCCAACAATAAAAGAAAGGGACAAACAATGAAGAATCAAAAAAACTAGAGTAGACATGATTTGAAAATTCTAAATAATTACTTACCTTTTCTAGAGGAGATAAAAATATTTATAAAGTTTGATTTATCTCACCTGCCGAGATTGAGAAGAATGAAACAAAGAGTTTCTTTTTTTCTTTGATTAGGAAACTGGGTAGCACGAAGAATGCTGGAAAAATCAAAAATCAAGTTTTATTAAGCCGAGGAGAATAAAAATTAGTTCTTAGAGTTAAAAATGTCAGCTTTGAGGATTTTCTTTGCGGATTCTGAAATTCTGAAGTTTAAGTTTGCATTTTTGATTTTAGCGTCAAAAAATTGTTGAGAAAAAGTACATATCTAATGATTTATAAAGCAGGAGAAATCACAAAAAGCCTCAAGGTTGGACATTTGGTTGCTTAGAAGAGAGATCGTTAAGATTAGAGACTGGATCTGATAATCACAATACTATAGACGGAAAAAAAATTTAGCAAGCCAAATGTTTTTGCTCATTTTATGCTTACCTATATAGTTCCCAAGGTTGAAAAGCTCAGATCTCTAAAAATACTCTTGAAAAATAATGAAAAATTTTAAGATCTGAGGTTGGGGTGAGGCGAAACGGACGAAGAAAAGGAGAGATGAATGATATCGGTGTGGAGAGATCAGATCTACTAAAAAGATTTTTGAAGACGGGTGGAAATTTGTAATTCGGTTGCTTAGAAGAGAGATCGTTAAGAGTAGAGACTGGATCTGATAATCATAATACTAGAGACGGAAAAAAGTTTAGCAAGCCAAGTATTTTTGCCCATTTTATGCTTACCTATATAGTTCCCAAAATTGAAAAGCTCAGATGTCTCAAAATACTCTTGAAAAATAATGAAAAATTTTAAGATCTGAAGTTGGGGTAAGGCGAAACGGACGAAGAAAAGGAGAGATAAGTGATATCGGTGTAGAGAGATCAGATCTACTAAAAAGATTTTAGAAGACTGGTGGAAATTTGTAAACTTTGGAGTTGGAATGGGGCGAAGATCATGAAGTAAAAGATAGATGAAAATATTTTCTGCCTCTAGGTTTTTCTACGGGAACCCTAATTCCAGCGATGTATATATATCCCTTTTAAGGGTCATGGTGTATGGGCTAAAGCCCACTTAATATTTTTCTTAATAAAATTCAGCTGGGTCTACTCTCGATTTAATTTTAAAAAAATATAAATTGGAAGACCGTTTGAGAAAAATAGAGCTTCTTTATTTATCAAAATTTTGATTAAAACCTTTTTAATGGCAAGAAAGTGAATATTGCAATGATTTACAAATAAAATGGTGGAAAGGAGAAGAAAATTGAGATATTGAGTTATTTTTTCATTTAAGAGAAAAAGTGAGAAATAGAGAGAGAGCGGATATTTTTCTCTCTCTTCCGCCTCTCTCGATCTATTTAATAAACCCTAACTCTCTTCATATGTATGTATAACCCATATTTGGGCGTTGATGTATTGGGCCTGGCCCACAAAATCTATTATTTTTTAATAAAATAACCGGGCTTTCCCAGTTTCGTTAAAAAAATGCCAAGAAAGTGAATAGAAAACTAATTAAGACTAAAAACTCTATAATTCTATATCGGTTCTGGATTTTATAGTTAATGCCACAGTTTCTTACATGTTTCTCGATAAACTATGTTATATATATTCTAAATGCAAGCGAAGTATAATGGTGCAGTCTGGGCAAAATTATACTTGCTTTTATTCATATTGCGGGCATATAGGGTGATGTTAATTTATAATATACTTTTTAATCAATAATAGCATGCGACTCTGAGTTTTTAATTTCAGAATGAGCATAAAGTTCTATCAGAATGCATTTAAAACTCTGTATTATGGAAGAATATAATTACACAATATCATATTCCAAAACCCTCAATTAAACAATTAGTTATAATAGATATCTAATGGCGTATGCAAACTAGAATTAATTCGTAACTCCATATCTCCACTTAAACAATATCTTCGAAGTCGTGTGCTTTTGTGTCTTCAGAGTTGTCTTATCTCCAAATGGTTGTTATACACAACTAACAACCATTACATTATTATAAGCCTAGAAAGTTTCAATAGTCTATCCAAATAAGGAAAGAAAAAGTAACAGAATTTTACAAGCAATGATCAGCACAGAGAAATTATTACAAGTAGAGTAAAGATAACAAACGCTGAAAAAACATAAATACAGTAAATGGATCTAAGTATTGGTATTTCTGGAATTTCATTTTTTCCAATCAAAAATATATAAAATTGTATGACAACAAAATATGGTTAATAGTTCCTTTATTATTCTAAAATCTTCTAACACATTTTTTTTAATGAAAACCATGAAATATTTTGAGATTGTGTTTGTTCTGTTAAATTTTCCATTTGAAAAAATTTGTAACAAATCCATTAAACAATATTTTTGATATCGTGTGTTTCCTTAAAAGTTACCTTATCTCCAAACGATCGTTGTCCTCTTTTGTCTGTGAAGGAAACTTCTCGATATTTATCAATATACTTTTTGAAAAAAAATTCTAGAGTTCAAATTAGAACCTTAGTTTACTAGCTTGAACCCCTCAATTCATCAAAATACATTATCATTAATAGCATAACTATCTTATACTTAGGATTCCATTAAGTAATCGCTAAAATAAAGCTAATTCATCTTAACATTTTAAAACAAATTATGTACTTATGATAAATGGATCTGAAAATATGTACCACGCATAAAATATACTTAAAAACTTATGATTGCAATATCCCAAAAAAAATAAAATGAGATGGAAAGAAAATTCATATTATAGATAAGATATCAGCAACACCACCAACAATTAGAACACTCAATCATTGAGTGGTGTAGGTTCTCCAATACAAAGTTGTCAAACAATAATCATTAAGTTCTTCATATATAAAAAGAAGAAATATCTTTTGATTGTCCAAAGGTCTGCAAGATAACCGCAATGGTCATAGATTCATCATCTTTCTTCTCATCTAAACCTCCATAAATCTCCATTGACTCTGGCGACGATGGCGGTGGAGGAGGCGGTGAATAAGAAACACGGTCATTGAAAAAACCCAGATAATGAAAATTGTTTCTCGCCCCTTCAGATCCATTGAACGATATCGAAGAGAGACTGTCATTCACGATCAACTCCTCCGATGGCGGCGGTGGAGGAGGCGGTGAATAAGAAGCATGGGAATTGGAAAAACCTGAGTAATGAACAAAATTGGTCCTTGCCCATTCAGGCCCACTGAACGATATCGAATAGAGATCGTAAGTTATAGCGGCATCCTCAGCCGTGTCGAATGTGCCTAACCAGTACCTTTTTTTGGCGTGTGGGTTTCGGATTTCTGCTGAATATCGTCCCCAATTACGTTTGCGGACGCCTAAGTATCCGGTGGAGCCTCGGGTTGTTCTTCTCTGTGGCTGGTTTTGGTTAGGAAGTTGTATTTGTGAGAGGTGATCTTCCATTTGGCTACCAGATATGAGAGTGGAGATGGTAAGGGTTATGAGGTGATCAATCTATATATAGGCTACAAAGTAGAATATACAGTAATTTAGATTGGGGTTTTCTTATGTAAATGTGTCTTAGTTGAAATATAGAAAAATCTTCAATATATAAGTGATGATGTGGATTGCATTAATTTAGATTATGGTTTTATTAGATGATCGAATATTTGGTATAGTTGAAAGGCTAAAGTTTTGGTATGGCATTAGCATATGAACGAATTTTTATGGTTCTTAACTAAGAACAGTGGAGTTCTAAATGTCGTTTGCATTTAAATTTAGGGTTTTGGTAAAGCAGTTGTAGATTCATGTTTAAATTGTGTTTTACTAGGTTTTTGTGCATGTCTTCTTCTAGGTAAACAATAATTCTTAATTGCTGAATGAAACAAATTATTAGCATGCCTCAGATTAATTTTAAATTGGTTTATGTTACACATTGCCTATGCATATAGAGGATCTTTTTAGTTACTAAGTAAAAATCTATAGAAATATACGATTTAGAATTCTATTTCCATGAGAACCCCCTCTCGCCCAATTTATTTGTTTACTCAAAAAATTTAGATTCCAAAATTTCAAGATCATCTTGAAAACTCTTAATCGAACTTTACACCTTTAAACAAATTTTAGATTTATCACTAGATAGGTTTACTTAATACGTTTTCGCTTATCATTTTTCCAAAAGAGATATTGACTTATAAGATTCAACATATTTTGCAGCTTCATGCCTTCATAATCAATGGGTACCATTCTGTTGTGTTTAGTTTGGATGAGTTATGTTATCAGCTATCTGAAAAGGGTCATACTTGTGCACCTCTGCAGTCAGATCTTAATGTATACTGCATATTTTATTGTTATCGAGGAATTTGTCCAACTCCGAATAGATTGTGAAAGCGCTGTTCAGGACAACGATTAGATAGATGATGCGTGATTGATCAGATGATTGTTTGTATAATATTATATATAGAAATATGAAGAAAAATGTATGATGAGATAGATGGAGCTATGTATTTCCAATGCACCATAATTGCATTTTCTGTTTTCACGGTTGAAGCATGTTTGGTTGTCTTCTTTTTCACTAGACAATATCAAGGATTGTCTTTTCAGAATATTTTTTATTTAATTTACTCAAATTACGATGCTATTAAATCAGTCAAATTATACATCTGTCAAAATATACCTTATTGAAAACTGTTTATATGCAGAGTGCAATAATGATATGAGCTGTAAATGTATATATTTCATCTGCCCAATCATACATTTTTCTTCATTCCTGTTTATACATGATATGACACCGAAATAGTCATTTAGACTAAAGCATAACTCGACTTTAATTTTTCTTATTAACAGAGAATGCATTAATTGTTTTTATCTCTTTATTCCCTTATTACCTCATGTATTTAAAAGAACTTTGTTGCAAAATTCACCACTTGGTTGCTATGACAAATAATACTTGCTTTTCTGGAATCAGATTTTGATGTATACTGCATATTTTATTACTATCGAGAAATCTGTCCAACTTCGAATAGATTGTGAAAGCGATTTTGGAGACAACGATTGGATAGATAATGCATTATTGGACAGATAATTGTTTGTATAATATCATAAATAGAAATATGAAGAAAAATGCATGATGGGACAGATAAAGCTATACATTTCCAATTCACCATAATTGCATTCCCTGATTTCACGGTTGAAGCACGTTTGGTTCTTTTCTTTATCATTAGGCAATATCAAGGATTATCTTTTCTAAATATTTTTATTTAATTTACTCAAATTACGATACTATCAAATCAGAAAAATCATACATTTGTCAAAATATATTTTATTGAAAACCGTTTATATACAGAATGTATTAATGATATGAGTTGAATGCATAAATTTCATCCGTCTAATCAAGCATTTTTTCTTTATGCCTATTTATACATGATATGACATCGAAAATAGTCGTTTAGACTAGAGCATAATTCGGTTTTCTTTTCTCTTTTTAACGGAGAATGCATTAATTCTTGACGCGTATTTATATTTTATTGAAAACCGTCCTCAACATAGAGATGTTATCATAAGTAGAGCAAAAACAACTAATGCATAGAGAAAACACATAAGTGTTGGATAAAAAGTTGTCGGGACTATCCATACTTGATTTTTCGATTTATAAGATATAAGATAAAAGTATTACATGTTAGAAAGATCATATAAATCATAAACTGGGTATCGTCATATTATAACTTGATGTAAATTTTATGAGTTACCTAGAAAGTCATTTTAAAATAACTCTACTTTTTCGAAAATTTCTATTAACAAATACAATCAACTCTTTCTGTGATATAGTTATGATGATGCATGATTGATCAGATGATTGTTTGTATAATATCATATATAGAAATATGAAGAAAAATGTATGATGAGATAGATGGAGCTGTGTATTTCCAATGCACCATAATTGCATTTTCTGTTTTCACGGTTGAAGCATGTTTGGTTATCTTCTTTTTCACTAAACAATATCAAGAATTGTCTTTTCCAAATATTTTTTATTTAATTTACTCAAATTACGATGCTATTAAATCGGTCAAATCATACATTTGTCAAAATATACCTTATTGAAAACTGTTTATATGCAGAGTGCAATAATGATATGAGCTGTAAATGTATATATTTCATCTGTCCAATCATGTATTTTTTTCTTCATTCCTGTTTATACATGATATGACATCGAAATAGTCATTTAGACTAAAACATAACTCGACTTTAATTTTTCTTTTTAACAGAGAATGCATTAATTGTTTTTATCTCTTTATTCCCTTATTACCTCATGTATTCAAAAGAACTTTGTTGCAAAATTCACCACTTGGTTGCTATGACAAATAATACTTGCTTTTCTGGAATCAGATTTTGATATATACTGCATATTTTATTACTATCAAGAAATCTGTCTAATTTCGAATAGATTGTGAAAGCGATGTTGGAGATAACGATTGGATAGATAATGCATAATTGGACAGATAATTGTTTGTATAATATCATAAATAGAAATATGAAGAAAAATGCATGATGAGACAGATAAAGCTATGCATTTCCAATTCACCATAATTGCATTCCCTGATTTCACGGTAAGCACGTTTGGTTCTCTTCTTTATCATTAGGCAATATCAAGGATTATCTTTTCTAAATATTTTTATTTAATTTGCTCAAATTATGATACTATCAAATCAGACAAATCATACATTTTTCAAAATATATTTTATTGAAAACCGTTTATATACAGAGTGTATTAATGATATGAGTTGAATGCATATATTTCATCCGTCTAATCAAGCATTTTTTCTTTATGCCTGTTTATACATGATATGACATCGAAAATAGTCATTTAGACTAGAGCATATTTCGGTTTTCTTTTCTCTTTTTAACGGAGAATGCATTAATTCTTGACGCCTATTTATATTTTATTGAAAACCGTCCTCAATATAGAGAGGTTACCATAAGTAGAGCAAAAACAACTAATGCATAGAGAAAACACATAAGTGTTGGATAAAAAGTTGTCGGGACTATCCATACTTGATTTTTCGATTTATAAGATATAAGATAAAAGTATTACATGTTAGAGAGTTCATATAAATCATAAACTGGGTATCGTAATATTATAAGTTGATGTAACTTTTATGAGTCACCTAGAAAGTCATTTTAAAATAACTCTACTTTTTCGAAGATTCCTATTAATAAATACAACCAACTCTTTCTATGCTATAGTTGTACTTCTATCTATATATATGGGAGGTAATTTTAGTTATTGCCACTTCAAAGTTCAACAACTTAACGGATATTATTGTAAGTCAATTTTTATTATACTTGAATAAAATTTAAAGTTTTTTTTTTTTTTTACTCGACTGCCTTCTTAGTCGATTATGTCTCTATGCTAGAGTTTGAAATGAAGAGTTTAAAATTCTCTTAAGTTTCATAAAAAAATATCTCACTGACTTTGGATGCATAGTTTTTTTCTTCTAGAGTTCAATTTTGATATTATAAAAACATTATGCTTATTTAAATGTTTTTATTTAAGTTCATGTATGGTACTTTGTGTTATTTGTTTATATCGTTCATTTAATTTCTTTGAAGTAATATCCATTTTGGTATTTTTTTGTTATTTGCCTATACAACTCATTTTTATTTTTTTGAGGTAACAATATTTACTTAGTTGAGTATACTTGCTGAAACGAAGAACAATAATAAATCAATACTATATATATATATATATATATATATATATATATATATATATATATATGATTTCAACTACATAGCAGTATCTAAAATTAGTTTAATGGAATATTAATACAATGATATGGATTCAGATAAACAATTAGTATTGCATTGAATGGATTTAACCATTGGGCTCTCTGGAATGTCATCTCCATCAACCGGAAATGTAAGTTCTCTTCCATATATAGAATTGTATAACGGTAGAGTATAATTAACAATTTCTGTATTATTCTCTAATTTTCTAATACTATTTTTATAAAAATCATGAAATGTGTTAAGCTCAACTTTATTATATTAAAATTTCTATTAGAAAGAAAAAAATTTAATAACAAAAAAAATCTTAACTATATATAACTTCAAATTTTTAATTTCAGGATGGGCGTAAGGATGTACTCAGAATGCAATTGGAATTGTGCATTACAGAAAAATATACTGCTAAATGGACAGCGAGAGTTGATATTGTCAATTTTAGTATATTATGCTTTATGTTTCGTGATTTCATAACCAATGGATACCATCCAGTTGGATTTAGTTTAGGTGGGATATGCTATCAGTTGTCTGAAAATCATAGTTATGTTTCTTTGTGATCGGATATTGATGTCTTCTGCATGTTTTATTGCTATCAAGGAACCTGTCCGGTCCAAATATATCGTGAAAGTGATGTTCGTAAGAATGATCATCATTGCACATTTATCACTCCGTCTTATGAAGTGTTCAAGCATGCAATAACTGTCGCTTCTTTAATGCGAGAGATTATCCTTGATTTAAAAGTATTTTGCTATGTATAATGAAATTCTAAAATCAAGATGTAATATCGCAGAGTTTAAGTGATATTTATCTTTCATTTTTTATCATGTCAGTTATAAGTTATTTTTATACAATTATGTAAACTTTAGTTATATGAATATTTTATAAATTCTTGCAATCATTATACTTATGATACCTTACTTGCTATATAATATTTGTTGTTAATAAGAAATTAAAAATAATAAGCCTAAAAGAAAATAAAAATCAATAAGCCAAACAATATATATTCATTTATTCTAAATATTAAGTTATATACTGAATAGAAAGTATAACATTGATTGGACAGATGATTGTTTGTACAATATCATATATAGATATATGAAGAAAAATGAATGATGGGATAGATGAATCCAGCTTTTGTTATTCACCATAATTGCATTCCCTATTTTTGCGGTTGAAACGCATTTGATTGTCTTCTCTACTATTAGACAAAATCAAGTATTATCTTTTCCAAATATTTTTATTTGATTTACTCAAGTTACAATACTATCAAATCAGTCAAATTATACATTTACCATGATATGATCTATAAATACATATACTTCTTCCGTCCAATCATGCGTTTTTTGCATATATATATATATATATATATATATATGACACGACATCTAAATGAAGAAAAATGCATGATTGGACACATGAAGCCAGCATTTCCAGTTCACCCTAATTGCATTCCCTTTTTTCGCGGCCGAAGCACTTTTTGTTGTCTTTTCTGTCACCAGACAACATAAAGTAATGTTTTTTTCAAATATTTTTATTTAATTTACTAAACTTACGATGCTATCAAACCAGTTAAATTATATTTTATCAGAATATGTTTTATTGAGAATTTTTCACATGCATAATGCAATTATGATATGAGCTATAAATGCATATATTTCATCCATCCAAGCATGTGTATTTTCTTCATGCATATTTATATATGATATGACATCAAAATGAAAAATAATACATGATAAGACCACATGCAGCTATACATTTCCAATTCACCATAATTGCATTCGCTACTTGCTAATTTTAAATTTCAAACCGACTTGGTGGCTGTTATATATATATATATATATATATATATATATATATATATATATATATATAAATCATGATCATGTATTTTCTCACAAACACTTGTGCCTGACTATTTCAAATACTCAAGTTGTCCATGATGAAGCTTAAGCTTAGTCCGTCGGTAATGAAGAAAGGCCATAAAAAAAGTAAGACGTCGACCGTGACCTCTCTCCCACAAGATATGCTCATCGAAATAACCATGCAAGTCGTCTCCAAGTCCTTGTCTCCTCTCAATGATATTAAAAACCTACGTGCAACGTAAGCATTTATTACTTTTTATAATTTCAGAACCAACATATAAATTATCTAATATCGTTTTGTATGCATTTTAGATGTAAGAGTTTTTACCGTGCCTCCAAAGATAAAATGGTTGGGCGTTCAATCTCGGTGATTAAGGAGTACTTGAAGATGTATTGGTGGGAAAAAGGTGCATGTCTAATTTTGCTTCGAAACTGTGCAAATAGCGGCAATCTTGATGCCAACTTTATTCTTGGACTGGTAAATAATTTGATTTAATACATATCTTCCTATATATATATATATATAATTTGTCTAATTCATCGATGTTGGGTTTTTCTTTAAACCTATAGGAAGAGATATACAATTTAGGAAGGATGGCTTTGGGTATGGAGCATCTCAAGACAGCAATGACTGGTGGCCACTTTGCAGCGGCATATGTGGTCGGGATCATACTGTTTTTTGATGCATATACACGGGCACACGCCATGGAAATTCTGAACAAGGTTTCTTGCGGCGATCTTTTATACACTGATCATGAAGTTAAAGAGTGCATGAGATCGGGCAATCCGATAATAGACAGATGCAGAAGAGATACTTTGCAGATTACGAATAAAAATTGGACGAGAATGATGTTGAAGATGGAACCGAGATCTCCTTGCAAGGATAAGCTGTGTGGAAGGGTTGTGAAGGCAAAAAGTGATGGCTACTGGGTTGATAATGATCTACTTCCGAGGGCATTTTGCGGTCAGTTTTGCCGATGGATGGACGAGTGCTATAAATTCTTTGGAAATTAATGCCAATGGAAACATTGCTACCATCTCTTAACTGATTGTGTTTTCGATGTTTTTTTCTTTCAATTTTTAGGTTTCAGAAGTATGTGTCATATTTGCTGGGTAGGATGTTGAAATATGTGATCACTTTGCAATGATTCGTTTTTGTAAGTAAGAAACCAACATCTCCTTTTGTTGCTAAATATAATTTTCATATCGTAACCGGTTTTAGTTTGCTGTTGAATGATAATAGTCTCAACAGAAAATATTGAAATCGGAAATATTGGCGCCATTCATTTTTTGTTGTGTTCTTCATCACTAAACAACATCAAATATTATCTTTTTCAAATATTTTTATTTAATTTACTCAAGTTACAATGCTATCAAATCAGTCAGGTCATGTTTTGTCAAATCTACTTTATTAAAAACCGTTCAAATACAGAGTGAATTATGATAAGAGTAAGAGTTCAAAAAGTAACACATTATTAACAAACTAAAATGATATATTTATTAATATTTTATTTTGCTATTACTTTTTGAACTCTTACTCTCTTATATAAGACCACTTTATTCATTTTCCAAGTATTCCATTATATTAGGCCGCTGTGATATTGTAAGTTTTTTTTCAGTTTGTTATTTAGTGTTGTTTTATTTTTTTTTATGTAATACGGATATGGTGATGTGCTTTATGAATACTTAGGACATGAATTTTTGCTTATATTATATGTCTATTTCAATTAAATGGATGACTAATAATGTGCATTTCCTTAAAATATTTTTATGCTTTCACATTTTATATGTTTAGGTTAAATAAATATCATGTACCTTATTATGCTATCATCCATTAATGCCTTGCATGTCTTTTCAATTCAGAGAAACAAAGAAACACATTCTTAATTCTAATTTAAAATAAAAAATATAACTTATAGTCTCTTAAGTATCTATTAATCATTGAGTATAACCAAGATAAGTTGAGAGTACGAGAGACTAAATAGAATTTAAATTTTTACTTGAAAACTACTTCATCGTCTCATTTTTCTTTGATTCATGCTATCCCTGCGCGTAGCGCGGGTACAATGCTAGTCTATAGAAAAAGATATATACGGAAACACGGCCCGGGGTGTGTGTGTGTGTGTTGGTGTTACACATCCCACTTGGACTTGGTGCAGATGGTGCATTTGCATTCCATATCGTTATTTAAATTTTATGCAGAATTATATCAATCATATTGAGAAGCGTAAACATAGTATACTCAATCCTAATTTTGGAGATCATGCAAAACTCAAAGATGATGTAATACCAATAAATATTTAAATAAATAAATAAAGCTAATTGATATGAAATTTCTTCAACATGCAAGCCATATTTTTCCAACTCAGCGACATGAAGGATAACAACCTAGGTTGATAGGCATCAGAGATTAAGAATACAATGATAAAACAAAGAAACGGATATTACAACTAAGAAATTAGCAAACGTATTATGTTTGTAGAAGTCAGACCGACAATAATCTTAAAAACAAGTTTCAAAGCACCGAACAAAGGGAATCGATACAAATTGTTGATCCAAATGCACACTCCGACTCATGCTCCCTCACCAAAATACCTTAAACATGGTCGGACATATCTGAAAAAAGTTTTAAAATGGAGTTGTCGGTTATTGACTTTGAGGCAAAACAAAATCCAGTCTGAGAATTGATATAAGACTAGCAAAAATCTAAATCTAAAGAAATGACAATAAATCTAGAGTTTTACATCATTAAGACACCGAAGATGGACATTTTGGACTCAAAATCGCTTATGGTATGTAACATTAGCCACACTTTCACCCTTATACAGTCCCGGGTTCTTGCACAGGTTTTTATTTTTATTTATTTTTAATGATAACGAGATCAAGTACATGAGGGAGCAGAAACTGGTTGCATTTGGACAAGGAGATAGCTAGCTATATTATAAACTACTTTATAGCAATTCTTTAGTGTTTACTGTTTATGTTAATGCAGATTATGGAAAATGTTTAATTTCGCTTTGGGCAATATTTATGCTCTAGAGTTGAACATAATTCCATATAACAAATATATCATCCCTCATTTTTACACTTGTTAAACATAATTCCATATAGCAAATATACATCCTTTTTTACGCTTGTTCATAATCTATAAGAAATTAAAGGATGCGAACAGGTCATGAACAGGTCATCTGGACTATGACAAGCCTCTCACATGTCGTAGTTTTCTAAACAAGGAATTTGGCATTTATTCCGAGAGGGTTGATGTCATTTCGACAACCGTAAGACTTTTTCATATGTTTATTGAAGCTGTATTTCATAACCGATCCCATTTGAATGAGAATAGGTTTTAGATGATGATGATGATGAATTTGTTAATGCATATGCACAATTGGATATAATATTCTAGTTTTAATTCCATCCATTATTTGAACAGATAAGTCAACTATTCGGTTAGATGATTGCTTTGAGGTTATGACTTGTTGCAAAAACCCTGACTTTTCCTTCAATTGAATTATTTTTTGAAGTTAAAATTACATAGAACACCACTAAAATTTATCGATCTATTCTTAATTCCCATTAAACTTTTATCACTTTAAAATGTGCATTTAGAAGTGAAATTAACATACGATAAAACGTCATTCAAAAGTTGCACTAAGCACCTCTTTAGTGGCGGTTATTGTATTTGTAAAGTTGAATAATCATATGTAACGAACCAGTAAAGTTCTAGAGCGATTTATGTAATTATTCTTATTATCTAACTAAACATACTATAAATCAAAGGAGAAAGTCAAAATGAATCAGAATTTCTCATAAATTATAGATTTCTCTAAAAAAATCTTCTGCACTTAGACCTTGATTAATTAAACTGACGAAATTAGTCAAAATTCCTTGGCTTTCTTTCCATTGACAATCTTTCACTTAAAATTGATTGAAACCAATTACTTGTCAGACGGGTCCAATAGAGATTTGTAACAAATTCACTGAAGAATTTTTTGTTATCGGTTTTCGCCTCCTGCATCTGATGCATCAATGGTGTTTGATGAAATGCCATAGTTCATTTCTGTTCTTTTATATGATTCATTTCTGTTCTTTTATATGAGCTTCATGTACTTCCCAGTATTTTATAAGAAAATAAACGTAATAATAGAAAATTTTACCTATGTTCTAGCAATTTTTTGCATGTGCGTTTTATAAGTCATCAAGGGTGTTTGCGAATATGCCCTAGCGAACTTAAATATCTTTAAAAAAAGGCCGAACAACTTGCGCTTATATTTTTCTTCTAATTTAATTTCTGGTGACCCATGTTTTTTTTAATCACAGTGATAGTTCTAAGTAAGCTGTCTATGGATTTTCAAAACATCAAAACTCTGTGTTAACTGTTTTCCGCTAGGTGTAGAGTTTCGTTGAGGACTGAGCTCTCGTCATATTTGAATCCGAATCCTACTTTACGCATAACAAAGAATATCGTTGCACTCCAAATAAATTCTACTTTGGTAATCAAGTAAACCTCCTTTCAGTTTTGATTTATTGGGCCTTCTTTGAAAAGCTTTATTTCTCCTTCGGTATTCATATTTGTTTATTTGTTATTAGAAGTTTTTGTATACGTGGTGGTGCAGATTCGAAGAGGAAGTAAGCCTGTCAATAGAAGGGGCATAATTGATGCGATAATGAGAGAACTCGCAAGTCATTCCCAAGTAACTCTATAGCTCTTTAAATTAAGCATGCATCTCTTCTGCATATATAAACTTCTTTGTACATTTCATTTTTGGTGCTAGATTTTCTAATAGTAATTTAGAACTGTAGCGCTAAAGTGGCTTAGGTCATATTCTTATGTGTAAGCATTTTGAAAGCAATTCAATTTGGAGCAATTTTATAACAGTTTATATTATTTTTTGATGGCAGATGTTGGACTAAGTTTGTATCATTTTGAAGCTATTTGAATCGGTAGAATTTTGTACGTATGGTGAAGTTAGTGAGGTAATATAAATAACGATAAATAAACTGAAGATACTAGAACAAAAATTGTTGTCTACCTAATTTAGTGATGTTGGAAACAAATTCTTTGAATGTTGGGTTCATGTATCTGAACCATGCACATGTAGGTATGTTCTTTCCATTTTTAAAAATTATTTCAGAATTGATTAAGACTTGTTCAAAACCAATAAATTTGATAATGTTTTAATAAATGTGAAATTTCATTCTAACTGCAGAAAATTTTGCTACCGTAATATAAATTATTTTTCGGAGTTTTTGCAATTACCAGACACTAGCAAACGTTAATAAATCTCTTTTCGCCAAGTTAACTTAATGTGACGCATGACGGAACGAAAAGGGCTAACCATATATAAAATGTGGGGTAATGCAAGCTATAGATGCAAGTTCTAATCTATATGGCACACCACATTCGAAGAGATCCCAACATTTGACATTGTGATTAATGAATAATATAAACTATCAATTAAATAATCACAAGTGGATATCAAAGTTTAAAACAATGGATTTAATGTTGGTAATCGATAAGCCTATGATTGAAATCAAACTAAGCAATCTAAGTAGAGACCACAATATATTACTTTGAAGAAGTCAAATAATCGTAGACTAGAAATTCAAAAGGTGAGCGATATCTTTGCGTCAACCGTAATCATTAGCCAAATTGAATCTTCCGCGTACTTAAGCCCGAAAACATACAAAACCAATTTGACCTCAATGTACCTTCAATTTATACTGACTTGCATCAGTTCAGAATTTTTTAATCGTATTTTAATCAAATCCAAAGCTGAAACAGAGGTTTTGCAAGCTGTTCTTTGTAGGATCTGCTGTTTCAATGAGCAGGACTCAAGATGGAGTCGCTGGACAACAACAATTGTTGTCGTTCACAGCTGAAATTGATCCAGGATAGCTTGGTCCAGCTCTGCAACTCTCTTTTTTTTGTTGCTGAAACAAAGCTGAAACATAGTGTTTTGGCCTAAATAGATCAGTTTTGGACTAAAATGGGACCTATTTTGCTTCAGAATTGAGGCAAAATCAGAGTTCTGATTGTTGAGTTGTGGATGTGAAAAAGATGATGAATTTGAAAATGTTGATGGATGAAGGTTGGGAAACTTCTCGACCGCAGCCGATGGCCTCTAAAACGCTCTCAAAGGAGGTGCAGAATAAAGCTGACAAAGCTTTAACAATTCAGTTTATCATTCATCAAGTTCTGCCATTCCATTAACAATTTTGGTCAAGTTTTGATACAGGTGTAAAGTCTAAGAGACTTTTATGAGATTTGTTTTCAAAAAATGTAAAGAAATTTTCAGAAATTGTTTTAAGAGAATTTGGGTCAAGCTTCAAACTTTAGCGAGACAATGGATTTTAGTTGAAATGCTGATCATTGCTGCAATAACATATTTCTTGAATTCTTCAACAATTTTGTGTGCATATGGATGGGGGCACTTTCTAGTTGTTTACTAGTTAAAGGATGGATGGGAAAGGATGAGGAGATTAGGAGGTGAAAGAGACAAGGGCTAGGCCATCTCTGTCAGCTAACCTCTACTTGTCTCTTTCATATTTTTTATTTCAGCCACTGACTCGCATAACAAACAGAAAACAAATTAAAACATTCAAAAGAATCTGACCAGCCTACCCAAAATGTGATCTAAATCCATGTGTGCATACTAAATATACTTTCTGCATCTCTTATTCGATAAGAATCTGATCGGCCTACCCAAAATGTGATCTAAGAGACTCTTATGAAATTGACGGCAAGAGGCTTTACCGGTATGCTATACCATGTAGACTTTTATGAAAATAGGTGTCTGTTTCTTTATTCAAGGGACTTGGAGACAAACTATTAGTTCCAAAAACTGGTGTTATCAATTTTGTTTAAACATGTATAAGTTCCGTTTTGGTCGTCCAATGCCCAACACATATAAGGGTTATAGTCACATAACCAGATTAGGCGGAATTACACGTAAATATGTTATTATGTATATTATACACACATTACACATATTTATATAATCGAATCAAAATTAGAATAGATAGAAGAAATTATGCAGATCGAGAGAAGAGCTAGAAGTGAGCCTTTATTAGATGTATTTGGGTTTGGGTGTCTGGTTTTCGATATAGGATACATTATGCGCATTGTACATGCGCTCGATTAAATGACCATTTGCCCACATATTTGCATAGAGATCAAAAATGTGGGCAATCGTCCGTTTAATCCTATTCAATGCGGCTGCCAAATGAAAACAAAGCAATTGGTAGATCAAGGCTTTTAAATCTTGTTAACAACATCCTTTGTTATATTTCCAAGTAAAACATGTACTGTAGCTTGAAATTACAACATACAGTCTAAATAACATTTTTCAAAACTTTCAAGGGGCCATGCCTTCCAGAACTGAAAATTGATATTAGTTAAGAGAAAGCTGGCATGGTGACAACACCCAATTGCAAAACTTTGTCCAAACTCTCATTGAGCCAAGCATCAAAGCTGACATCACATTGATGGGAAGCCAAGCTTCAAAGCTGACACCACATTGATGGGAAAAGGGTTAGATGATGTTGATGATGATGATGATGATTGTGAGTCTAGAAAAGTACGTGAAATTTATAGTTTGTCATAGGTCATAACTTAAAAATGAAAGTGAACTGTACGTAAATGGGAGGCAGAGGTAAATTCTACATAAGGTTCAATTGTGGGTTATTTGGTTGTTCTAGTCAAGGAGACACCAATTACAAGAAAAACAAAGGGAGGCAGAGGTAAATTCTGCATAAGGTTTCAGCAAAACGTTCTAGGCAAATACAGGATATGCCCAACTACACATGCATATTTGATGTGTTTCATATGCTAGAATGCATGCAAGATAATTGAATACCTCAAAAGTATAGAAGATCAGTCCTTGACTACAATATCTAAATGATAGGAGATATCGTATAAGAACCTACCAAAAAATGCCTTCCCAGCATAAGAGTACTCTTAATCGTATATATTCTGGGAGACTCTTGTCTCACATTTCCTCAAACTCACGGTTGATCAAAGACCGAGAGTTTGAAAAGGAAGGATGCCGGAGCTTATTGCTAGAGAGAAATATTGGAGGTTGTTGTGGAGCTTAGATACTTGTCCATGAAGAGAGGCATTGTACAGTCGTTGAACAGAGATATCAGGTGCATGTCTCTGATGAGATTCTGTCCAAACCACCATTGGAGCGAGACGCCTGAGCTTGTTGTCGGAGAAAGACATCCGGTGGAAGAGGAGACGACTGAAGAATTCAATGTAAAAGGCGACTGGATCACTGGAGAACCCACCGTACAAGACGACTGGAGAACCAGCGTCGGAGACAATTAAAAGGATATAGCTTACTATGGTAGATAGTGGTGTGAGGAATAAAGGTGAGGGAAGTGAACTAGAAGATATCACTTGGTGAACAAGAGGCGGCAGTAAATTTTCTCACTTTTTGGTCAGGGTGGGGGGGGGGGGGGGGACGATGAAGGATGATTGAGATCATAGCTCTAATACCATATAAAACAGAGAACCTGATGGATGTTAAAAATACCATAATCTCAACTTTATATAGGCATGGATCATACAAAAGTGGAATACAATATTTCTATTGAGGAAAGTGAATAAGTCAAACATGACAGCCATAAATTGAAAGGAGTCTCCTTAAATAAGTAGCAAAATAAGCTTATAAAGCATCTAAATCCACATTATATATCTAGTTACTACCCTTATATAACCATATATGTTGTCGTAATTAATGCTTAGTTTCCAAATTGAGAGATGTGAGAGATATTATCAACAGATATTATTTACGATGAAGAAGGCGAGCAATTGATGATAACATAAAGCAAAAGGATTATTTTGGCATCTTCCATAAGTTCTCAGGGAAGACACTCATTCCTGAGTGGAGACATTCTGGAAGGCCAGCCTTGAGAATTCATGTTCTTGCGATCACTGTGAACAATTTCACAATAAAGACTAGAACATGCTAATATCGTGCCTAAGAACAAAAATGGAGAGGGGGAGGGAGGGAGGGAGGGAGAGAGAGAGAGAGTCCTTAAATGGTTCCAATGTGATTCGAAGTGTGAAATAAAATATCCTAATGAAATTAACATTAAACCATGATGAAAACACCAAAGTAAACAAAATGTACCTTGGAAGTCAGCTCTTTCATGCCCGCTTGGACAACATTAGCAGCAGATTGTCCAGCAGAAGCTGCAACAAATGATACGACCCAAGTCCCTGAAAAAATTGATGATAAGATCACAATCCTTGCAATTAAAGGATAGCAGATTAAGTATGGTTTGCATTCCAAAATTTCACTTATTGTAAGAATTAGGGATAGGATTAGGGATAGGCTTCCCAACTATCCGAAGTTGCATTTCTCACACATGGCAGCATCAGATTTCTCTCTTTGAAGGCTAACGTAGATAATCAATAAGAAAGCCTCACACAGCCCCGGATCAATACAAAGATCCTGTGGTGTGAAATGATAGCAATCGAAGTTCTTTAGAGTTAGCAGATGCATATTGCAAATAAGCTATCTAATTCATTTACAAGGCAAATCCAGTAGTATAAACCTGCTGTCTGAACAAACTTCCACCTTCAATAATTATATAGTGAACTTGAGCCTAGAAAGAATACCGCCATGTTGCTTCACATATCAAGTGTTCATGAATATCGCCATCCTATCAATTTGTGCCTTCTCTATTATGTATAGACCACCACCATTGTGACGACAGTATAGACCACCACAATAACTAGCAATACATTGGAGAGAGAGAAAGTTACCTGAGAAACAACAGAAAACATGTGTCCTTGAGAATTACTCCTAGGAACCGGCAGCCACGGGCTCGACCCGAACCCCACATACTTCCCGCCTTGAGAAGGAGGGAGTCCTTCCGGTCTAACTTCATTCTCTTGCATCTTCTTCGCAAAGAAGCTATTTTCATTAGCCGCCGACGCCTCATATTGCGACCTCGTATAGATATCATCGGTTGACTTAGATCTCTCCGGCGGGCTCCCTCCCCTCCCGCAACCTCCGCCTCCACTCCCTACCCTAAAATCAGCCACCGATTGGTTCCTCCTAATATCTGTCGCTTTAAACTCCTCAGTACCCCAACTATCCCATCCCCCATTGTTCTTCGCCCCTGACGGTGGCTTTCGCGACGCGGTGGGGCCACCCGAATTGATCGTTTCCTTGTTGACTGGTGGATCTCTCCACGTGCGTCCTTCGGCAAGCGCCTGAATAACAATCAAAAGGCGAGTTTGTCGTCATGAAAATGTGAGCTTTACTCAAGAATTCAAGTGCATTCAACATTCAGAATGAGTTTCTGTCATCAATTTTGAAACTTTGATTCAATGATGCAACAAAGAACACAAACCTGGATCCTATCTCGATAGATCGAAGCCGCATTGGTGTTGTACTTGGCCACGATGTCGGTCTCTTACGCGATCGGATACTGAGAGAGGAACGAATTGAGCTTCTCGTTGCCCCCAGACTCCATCTTCTTCAATTGGGCCTCGGACCAAGAATCCATGGTCACGGATCGGAAGAAGCTGATGTGGACGCCGAGGCCGCGGTGCTTGCCTGAGCACTCGAGGCACATGAAGATGCCGTAGGAGACCGACGCCCATTGGGGGTTCTTTTAGGCGCAATCGACGCAGGTCTTGTTGCCTGCCTGCGATTGGAGGTCGCGGAGGCGGCGGGCCGCCGTCACCGCCGCTGCCGACGATGACATTGCCGATGTGAGTCGATTTGATACTGGTTTCGATTTGGGGAAATAAAATTTTATTTTGAAGCGATGAAAGAGAATTGGGGAAGGGATTTTAAAGGGGGAGAGGAAAAGTTGATGGACTCTAATTAAGGTTGCTAATTAGGAAACGGTGTGGTTTAATTCTAGTAAGCTAATGTTAGTCACTAATTATATTTCTCTTCATTTTAACTAAAACACGACACTTTCAATTAATTGATTGGTTCTAGAGCACTTATATCGCTGAAGTATCATGATAAGCACTTTCATGTGATTGAAAAATGTTTTTCTAATTCTCTCTATACATCTTTCCACTTTCTCTTCAAGCATCAAAAACGTATGTTCCTAATATTCCAATGAAAAAAATATTAGCAAAATCAACTAAATAAAACGATAATAAAATAAAATTGAAAATTATTCATCTTGAATTTCTTGTCCCCCTTCTTGAAAGTGATGGAGAGAATATATTAGACATCAAGTTCTTAGATTATGGTTAAAAATTTAAGCACGTTTGGGATAATGTTAAAAAGTATGAAGGTGGAATGAAAAAAGGCAACATCAAGATTTCAGATCAGAGCTAAAATATTGATGTTTTAGGATCAAAGATTGGTACTTTTAGAGAAGAAAGAGATAAAATGGGTATTAGGAAAATATCTATTAACTATAGGGGTGTAAATGCGTATTATTATAGTTCAGGATGCTCAATCCTAAATAATTTAGAAGGTCTACGATGTAATTAAACCTAAATTGATCATGATGATGAAGATGATGAATATTAGAATGTTATATAAGCCTGTAATGAAAACTTATTGTTTAAAAGCACATTTGAGAGTATTAAATAACCATTTATAATATAAGTATTGTAATATTAAAATTAGTTGTTTAAAGTATATATAGGAGTTATAAATAACCATTTATAACCGGTGTTTCAAAAAATAAACAAGAAATGAAAATCTATGAACAAATTTTTCTACGGATAAAATTTGATTGTTCGAGCAACAAGAAGAAAGTAATCAATCTATATGTACAGATTTGAAAGGATACATCAGAATAAGTTCGATATCTCAGGTTTTCAGACCAGTGGTGATAAAAAAGTGTAAATAAAATTTTCTTTTGTTAGTATTGTTCCTACGAAAAACATTCATCTAATATTGGAATTTTTTTTTCATTGTGTTTATTCAAGATTTATCATTTCGCATGAACAAAAAACTTGTTTGCTTGGCTATATGGCATGTCTATGTTCTCATATTAAATACCTTTCTTATATAAATGCTCTATTAACAGACATTTGCCCATATATTGACATCCAAACCCACTAATTAAATTTGCCTAATAATATACCACAGTTTAAAAAAAAGTAGTTTGTATACAGAAAACATTTCTGATTATGCAATAATTAGTCTTTAAATTTAAATTGGCCATATCTTTTGCCATATAGATCCATTTTTTTTACCGGTAGTTGTGAAGATATTTTAATGCTCTACATATATTTATTCTTTATACTATGATCTTGTAAATATCAATTGTTGCGATATTTGCGTTATTTATTTCATCAAATACAATTGATGTGTAAGGTTTAATGTCATTTAAAATAAGTTATCATATGATTTCACGGTTTTATTTAGAATAAGTTATAGATTGAACTTAAATGACATATAGGGGTTGTTTGGTAGCTGGCTAGTAAATGGAGATGCATGCAACATTTGTTGCAAAAAATCTCCTCCTTCTATGTTTGGTTAGCATCAAATTTGAGTTGGAAAAGGAAATGAGAATGTAAAAGAGTACTCCTTGCTTTTCCTACCGGTGCAGTGGAATCCCCGTAGCCTACATAGATTCCCAGTGGATAGTGATGGAGTGTAGGATCTCCTTCAGATGTTGCTTCCCGTTGATCTGCGGATGGCTGCGATGCATGGCTGAGATTGGATCTGGAGGCTGTCACTCCTGAAGCGTGTGAATCTCAATGGGTTGAGGTTGTGGTTGCCGAGTTAACTGCAGGGAAGTCCCGGGGTAGTTGTACCACCGAGGACCCTCCGACGATCAAGTTAGTCTAGAGATCCGAGCAAAGTAACGACTTAGTAGAGTAGAATTGGCTTACCTTGACCGTTTGAAAGAGGGGTTTAAGTAGCGGTGACAGCAGGTACAGCAGGCGCGAGAATCACGCCGGCCGTTATGCTCCCGACGTCACGCCCGCGTGATGAGCGGGACCTCCCATTAATGGTGAGACAGGCTCGTTAATAGAGGATCGTGGTGGCGTGGAACGTGGGATGTGGCCGGCGGAGATCTCGCGCATGGCGAGATTCGCGGGATGGCGGTTACGCCTGCAAGCGGTGCTGTTGGTCGGTCGATGAGACCGAGGAAGATGACCTCGGCGGGAGAGCTCACGGGCGAGCGGGAGAGCCGAGGTATCTAGTTTCTGCGGTAGCTCGGGAACGAACTGTGAGGCCGAGGAGGCCAATCGTGCTGGGGCTCGGAGGCGGGCCAGCCTCGTCGGTAGGACAGGCATAGAAGCAGTCTGGTCGGCCCCTGTAGGTCCTTTCTTGCATTCTATGAGACACGTCATCTGCCACGTGTCATGATCTGGGAGGTCACCGATATCGAGCATCATCATTAAGCCCCCACTCTCGTCCCGACCAGATGACGAGTCGGGTCGAGAGTGGTCTGCCGGGTCACCCGAGGTGAACTCTTTTCCGAAGATATCGTCGGGCGTGTCCCCGGGCAATCCGTTATCTTGTTCTGGATGACGCAGGCGAATCAGGGTGAGATCTTCTGCATTAAAGAGGGGTGCCGGATCGTGCGCATTTTTGACGAGGCAGCGGCCCACGTGTCGAGTGTTGGTTGGTGGACGCGACGGGCCGCAGGCCTCTGGCGTCTGATGGGATGCTGTCCAATGTGCGCACGCCAGGTGGAGCGGTCTGGGTGGTCAAATGTGAAGGATTGTTTTTGGCGGGAGTCGACGGTCGCCGTTGGATGGGGGCGCCGGAGGCTATAGGTAGAGGTGGGGCCCACTTCAGGGCCCATCTCTTTTCATATTTTCCCCATCTTTCATCTCGTAAGCTCGACGCTCTCATCTTAGGTCGGATCTTTTGCTTTCCCGAGGGCTTTTCAATCAGGTTAGATGTCTTCTTCTAGGGAGTCTGTAGATGTCGCAGGGGTAGATTCTAGGGATTCTTCTGCTGAGTCGGGGTCTTTCCGGGGAGATGGGGTCAGATCCTCTCCCTGTGGTTATGTGTCAGGAGCGGATCCCCGAGTGGAGGTGGCGGAAGCCCCCGGCGTGCCTTCCTTGGTGAGGTACGAGGGAGATATTGCCACCGCTCAGGCCCGCTTCCATATCCCTTCTGGCTATACTCTGCGTTTGGCTGAGGAAGGAGAGAGGGCAGATCAGGTGCGGGGTAAAGAGATTGCCCTGTACCTGGAATCCTTTTGAGCCGGAATGCGCTTGACCTTCTCTCCCGAGGTTGTTGCAGCGCTGTCTTACTTCGGGTTAGCCCCGGGCCAGTTAGTGCCGAACTCCTGGAGGATTCTCCTCGGGTTTCTGGTCCGCTTGAAATTGCAGATGGTCCCTTTCGGTCTGTCCATCCTTGCCTCCTCTCTTTTCTACAAAAGTCTCCCCAGCTCTCACGCTGGCGACCCGAGGTGGGTCTATCTCTCCTTTAGGAAACGTCGGGGTAGTGTGCCCGGGTCGGGAGTCGTCGTCTTGCCTTCTTCCATCCACGACTGGAAGAAAAAGTTTTTCTTCGTCGGGCCGCCAGAAGGTGAGGACTGGCCCGTACTCGTCCAGTGGTCTAGGGATAAATGCTGGCAGGGAAACCCGTCCAATGACCCCGACGCGGTGAGAGTGGCGGCGTGGGAGCCCATTCCTCGGGCTGATGTGTTGCTTTCTGAGCGGGCCCTTAGTTGGGCCGGGCTCAGCCCTGCCCAGTTCGTCGGTAAGTTAGGCTTGTATTTATTTTGATTTTTGCTTGAGTCGCTGACCCCATTTTATCTCGTCTTGTGTAGAACCCATGGATTTGAGCTACCTTCGAGCGGCTATGCGCAAGCCGAAGAAGGGGTCGAGGGCTGGAGGGGCCAGCTCTTCCCGTCAGGCGCCGACCCCGGCTCCTCCGGCGGCCGTCCAGCACCAGCGCTCGAGCGCGGATCGGGCCCCGGAGTACAGCAGGGTGCCGACCCGAAAGAGGGCTCGAGGGCAGGAAGCCCCGGCCTTGGAGGCGGAGACCAGTCCGCCGCCGCCGGCTCTCAAGAGGTTCCCCCGTGCAGCCCCGCAGGACCCGGCCTCCCCAATCTTGGTGGAGGATAGGGAGCTCCGCTTTGAGGTGCCCTCGGGGCTCTCCGTCGCCGACAGCCTTCTGCACGACATGGAGAGATCGGCCGGGGGCAGGGTCCCCGTGGGAAGTCTGAAGGGGCAACTGGCGTCCATCGCCCAAGAGGCCGTGCAATTTAGTGCTCGTACTTTGCTCATTTCATCTTTTGTGAGACTTGGTGATCCTTCTTCTTTTTGACCCCTTTCTTGTTTCCCCAGGTCCTCCACCACATCGCTCTTGCTATCCGGATGGAGGAGGAGGAGATAGGCCCGGCGGTCCGAGCCTCGGGTGAGTCCTCCTCGCTGAGGCGGGCGCTGGAAGCGGCGACGGCGAGGGTCGCCGCTCTCGAGGCCGAGGTGGTGGTCGGGAAGATGGAGCTAGCGGCCGCGAAGCAGGAGGCGGCGGCCGTGAAGCAGGAAGTGGCGGCGGCGAAGCAAGAGGCTGCCAGGCTCCATGAAGCCGCCCAGGCTGCCGAGGCCAAGCTTCAAGACTCCACGGCGCTCGTCGGCACCATGAAGAAGTCGGTGAGTACCCTCCGGAAGGAGCTGGGAGCGGCGGTAGAGGCGACGAAATGGGCCGACCTCTTGGTGACGAGGGCAGTGGAAAACTTCCAGAAATCGGAAGAATTTTACACCGTCCTAGCCTCGGCCACTACCGCCATCTGGCATGAGGCCCTTGATGCCGTCAAGGCTCGGATGCCGGAGTTCGCCGACCAGGATCTCCAAGCCGAATATCCTCACGGGGACGAGGAGCAGGGGGAGGACCTCGGGGGCGAGGCTGAGGAGGAGATACCCGGTGAGGGCAACGCGGAGGCCCCTGCGGCGGGCGCTGGGCTTCCCGGGGATGCGCCCGGCCCTGAGGCCTGAGACCCGTCGTCTTTTGTTTCTTTTTCTTTTTATTTGTTTCCTCGGGAGTTTTGTAGGCCTCCGGGCATTTTGTAAGGCTGGGGAGCCCACAATACCTTGTAAAACCTTTAACTTTGTGAATAAAGGTATTCTTCTTGCAGTCATGTTTGCACGCGTATTTTTCTTCCTATTGCGTGAACACTTGTATCTGCATAGGACTGTCTTTGTGTTGTGTCGTCTCTTTGTCTGGCGACTACGCGTCGACTTGAATCCGCTCACTTCCCAAAAATTCCAAGACAGGCGGTAAGACGGTATCTCCATGGTCCCGAAGTCGAGGTGGAGATCGCCCAGACATAGGTAGACCGGGTTCCTCTTGTTGAGTTCACGCTCCTTAGTTGTTGGAGGGGCCGTAATTGGCCAACTGTGGAAGATTACCGAGCAGGGTAGCTGCTCGGTGCCTCTTGGCGAGGGCTTTGATCCTCAGCGCTGGAGGGGCCATGAGAGGCCTCTGAGGATGGCCGAGCAAGGTAGCTTCTCGGTGCCTCGTGGCGAAGGCTTTGATCCTCAGCGCGAGAGGAGCCGTGAGAGGCCTGCTGAGGATGGCCGAGCAGGGTAGCTGCTCGGTGCCTCTTGGCGAGGGCTTTGATCCTCAGCGCGAGAGGGGCCGTGAGAGGCCTGCTGAGGACGGCCGAGCAGGATAGATGCTCGGTGCCTCTTGGCGAGGGCTTTGATCCTTAGTGCTGGAGGGGCCATGAGAGGCCTGCTGAGGATGGCCGAGCAGGGTAGCTGCTCGGTGACTCTTGGCGAGGGTTTTGATCTCAGCGCGAGAGGGGCCGTGAGAGGCCTGCTGAGGATGGCCGAGCAGGGTAGCTGCTCGGTGCCTCTTGGCGAGGGCTTTGATCTTTAAGGATGCCCGAGAGGGGTTGCCGCCCGGTGCCTCTTGGCGAAGGCTTTGATCCCTGGTGTTCTGCCAGGAATAACCGAGCACGGATTGTGCTAAGCGGTTGCCTCTTTCGAGGGCTTTTCATCCTTAGCGCGGGAGGGGCGTGGGAGGCCTACTAAGGATGCCCGGGCGGGTTTGCCACCCGGTGCCTCATGGCGAGGGCTTTGATCCCTGGTGGTGTGCCAGGGATAACCGAGTATGGTTGTGCTAAGCGGTTGCCTCTTTCGAGGGCTTTTGGGTCCTTAAGGATGGCCGAGCAGGGGTGCTGCCCGGTGCCTCTTGGCGAGGGCATTGATCCTTGGCGTCGTGGGGTAGGGATGCTACCGGCCAGGGATAGCCGAGCAAGGTAGCTGCAGGGCTGCCTCTTGGCGAGGGCTTTGATCCCTGGCGTCGTGGGGTAGGGAAGCTACCTGCCAGGGATAGCCAAGCAGGGTAGCTGCAGGGCTGCCTCTTTGTGAAAGCTTTGCTCCCTGGCGTTGTGGGGTAGGGAAGCTACCGGACGGGAATAACCGAGCAGGGTAGCTGCAGGGCTGCCTCTTGGCGAGGGCTTTGATCCCTGGCGTCGTGGGGTAGGGAAGTGATTGAGAGAGGTTTTTTAACGATCAAAAATATTTTACCGTAATCAGAAACGACGTCGCTTTGTAGCTAGCCGGTGAATACGGGTCGGTCCACAGGGATGTGTAATTTTCCTAAGTGTTCTTACGAGCTAATTCCAATGGTTGTTTGGTCTTTTAATTGAATCTAAAAACTAAGTTGTACGATGATCAAGAAACTTGCTAGGATTAGGTCTAAGGTGAGTTTGATAAGATTAATATTCACACCTCTTTCAATGCCCTCAATTAAATCTTTTTAGAAGTTATAACAATTATTAGTAAAGGAGATTAGGATGATTGGGAAGAAACGAAGTTTCTTCCTCTAGATCCTTGTCCGTCCTTTCCTACTAATTGCTCTAATCTTCATGGAAGTCATGCATGTCCGGTCCTTTATACTACGGTTTCACCGTTACCTCGTGGGTAGGGTGCCGTAGGGAGCGGATCAGGCATGCGTGCATGAAATTCTAATTATTACAAATTATTGGGCTTAAAAGAGATGAGAGATATTCATCTCTCAATCTCTCCCTTATTCTTAACCCTAACAAGCGAGGAAATTACTCGCTCATTAGGGGATCTATTAAAAACACCATTTTAAGATTACTTACATACTGTAGTTTAAAAGATTTTACACTAGATTACTAGGGCAAAGAAATGATTTATCTAAAGCAAGAATTAAATTAGAAAGCTAGGACAAAGAATGAATTAATCTAGGGCAAGAAATTAATTTTAAACTAAGGCAGAAAATTAAAAAGTACTTACAAGAAATGATGCTCTTAATCTTCCAAAGAATCTAAATTTTATTTATTGAAAAGAGGCATCCCTATACAATTTTTAGAATACAATCTTATAGGGAAACAGGGAAATTTAGGGTTACAGGATTCGCACATGTGCGATTACAAAAATACCCCCGAAAAATCCCAACAAAGTCACCGACGCACCGCCACCAAAAATCTGCACCGACGTGCGCAATGGACGGCCGCGGAACCGTGGCATGGGTGGGGGTGGGGCCGCGGTTCCGCGGCCCTTTGGTGAGATCACCTCATCATATTTTGTGGGCTTCTTCTATGCTGATTGGGCCTTTCATTTCTTTATTTCTTTTCTCCTTTTGGCTTCTGGTTCTTCTCCAGATCTTCAGTGAAAACTTGTATTGGTCTTTTAACCGTTTCACTTTGACATTTTTGGACCTTGCGTTGCCTTGTACCTCTGTGAACTGTTATTCGTCTAGGCTTGACTAGGATTCTTTTACTTGTTGGTCAAAAGTCTCTCTTTTGTATCAACTTTTGTCTTTTTCACTGTTTTCGCTCTAAGAACCTGTAACCTGTAATATGTAGCAGGCATGCGTCAAAAGCACATGTTTATTTATAAAACGAATAAGAATGGGGAATGTAAAATGCAATATTATGATCTGAACAGGAAGCTACCAGTCAGGGATAGCCGAGCAGGATAGCTGCAGGGCTAGCTCTTTGTGAGGGCTTTGCTCCCTGGCGTCGTGGGGTAGGGAAGCTACCGGCCGGGGATAGCCGAGCAGGGTAGCTGCAGGGCTGCCTCTCGGCGAGGGTTTTGATCCCTGGCGTCGTGGGGTAGGGAAGCTACCAGCCATGGATAGCCAAGCAAGGTAGCTGCAGGGCTGCCTCTTTGTGAAGGCTTTGCTCCCTGGCGTCGTGGGGTAGGGAAGCTACCGGCCGGGGATTACCGAACAGGGTAGCTGTAACAACCGAGTTCAGTTATACCAATTTTTGTTCCATATTTATTATCTGTGGTATTTTATTGATTTATCTTGTTTGGGTGTGAATGGTAGTTTACTTTTACATTGCATTCGACCCGACCCGCTTGCTTGAACTGGGTGATTTATATTTATAGACTACCCTGGCTGGTTAAATAGACACGTGCATCTCATGAATACTGCATATTAACACTTCACCTAGCATCGCGTATTTTACATATAACATTTTAGATCACGTAGAATAAATTAAAATTGCATTTCATAGCCTGCATGATACCCCTAACCCCGTGGTAGCGTCCACACATCTTGTTTTCGTCCCGTTCAGTGAAACGGACGTGTTTGAATAGCTACGCGCACGTACGTGCGTCCGTTCTTGGGGGTATGCATTTTAGTTACCTAATCTTTCATTTTAATATTTGGAAGCTGCATATATTTTTCGTATTTTAAAACTAAATTTTAGACCCGATCCGGGCGCGTTTTGGAATATTTTTGTAGCCCGCCAAAATTCAAGTTTATTAAATATTTAAAATTCATTTAACCGTTTAAAATCTTATTTAACAGTTCTTTTTAACTAACCAAATATATTTTTTTAAATTAAAATCAAAACGGTTTGTTTTAACAAACCATTCTCTCTCTTTCTTTCTCGCTGCCACAGGCCCCACCATCCTCTCTCCTCTCTCATTTCTCTTTCTTTCTCCCCTCGCAATCTTTCTCTTTCTCCCCCTTCCGCATGAAGACAATTTCCTTTCTTCTCTTCTTTCTCTCTCATCTCGCTTTCTCTCTATCTCTCTCATCTCGCACCTCTCTCTCTCTCATCTCGCGGTGAACACGAGTCCCCTCACCTCCCTTCTCTCACTAATCTCACCTCCCTCCTTCATTCTTTCTTCTTCGTTTCTCATTTTTTACGCCGCGACGAGAACCCATAAAACCCCGAGCTCCCATCTCCTTCCTCCTTAACCCATCATCCTTTCTCAACCTTAACCCTTAGCCCATTACCTCAACTTCCTCTGCCTCATCAACCTCCCCTCGTCTCCTCCTTCCCTGGCTTCTCCTTTCCTTCCCGAGCCCTCATCAACACCCTGCACACCCTCACCTCACCGCCGGCGATTCCTTCACCCCGCCGTCACCCTCACACCACTTCTCTCCCTATCTCCTCTGTTCTCCTTCCCTGCACCAACCTTACACCAAGAAACCCAACAACAAAACCCTAGCCGAAACCCTAACCTAACCCTAGCTCCTCAAAATCCCTTCACCGGCGCACCTCACCGCCGTTGATCTCGCCGACACCGCTAGCTCGTCTCTCTGACCCAGTGCACAATTCCAGTTAGCCTCACTCCTTATCTCTTCTTCTTCCTCCTCTTCTTTCTTTTTCTTCATTTCTTGAATTCTTGTTTTCTGTAGTTTGCCGGAATCCGGCCGTGCCGTCGACGATCCCGACACCCAGCGAGCGTACCTGACCCGTGTGATCCCCTTGTACGTTGTTTGGATTCGTTCCGTGTGCCGTGCGCGCGTCGCGACTTTTACCGCCGACGTGTGACGTTCCGTATACCCGTTTCTTGATCTGTCGAGGCAAGTAAAACTTGCTACATGCTATTTATATTATTTTATACTTATTTAATTACATGTTAAACCTGTAGATTTAATCTAATGTCACATGTTCTTTTTAAAACATTCGATATTCCATTATATCATTTTAGATCTAGAACTTGAAACGTATCATGTTGCATTTTAGTTTACAATATGTGGTACCCACGCCCATATTTAAATCACATAATAATTATTTGCACAGCCCATAGTACCCTTTTAATAGTTTATACCATATTGGACACCCGTTTGTATACATCTAGCCTAATATCTATTCAATTGCATCCCTAGATCATTTAATACATATTAATGAGATTTTAACATTCCATACTTGATAAAGTGTATTTAATTAGTGTTGGAACCATAACCCTAACTCAAATCAATAACCGTGCATCCATATGTTTTAATCTGTACATATTTGCATACCATACCACAATGTTCCATTTTTATTGTGCCATTAGTACCCCATACTTGTTTTGTATACCCATGCTTATTTTTAGTTTGATTATGAGCACCCACGTGGCATGTTGTGCATGTAAATCTCCGTTCCCCATCTATAAATTTTTCCTGTATGTTCCTAGCCCCGATTGTTTTCTGATTTTCTCGCAATTTTCGTTGGTAATTGGTTACTTGAGTTTCAACATTTAGATTAATCAAAGCCCAAACTTAATCAAAACCCTAGATTTAAAACCAATTAAAACCAAAGCCTAATATAATTTAACCCAGCCCAACAAATAAAATAAATATTAACATTTAAAATTCTTAAGCCCCGGCCCAGCATCCTTTCCTCAGCCCAAAAGAAAATCTAATAAAAATTAAACCATTTGTTTAATCCTTCAGCCCACACCCCAGCAACCCGACTCAGCCCACACAAAAAATAAATTAAAATGAATTCAAAAACTGCCGGCCCAGCCCAAAACTTTCCCTTCAAGCCTTCACCCCAACCCGACCCGCGCCTCCTGACCCGACCCGACCCGCCTCTATTCCCTTCTTCTTCCCCAACGGTAACTTTTCCCCGACCCACTCCCTTCGCCGCACCTCACGCCCACGCCCACGCCCACGCCTTGCCGTTACTCCCTCGCGATCCCCTCAATCTCCTCCCCTCGTCTCCCCTATCTCCCTCACACCCTCACTTCTCTCTCACTTTCAAAATTCCCCAACTCTCTCTCTCTCAAAAACCCACTTACCCACTGCACTCGACTCCCTCCGACGACGGCGAACCTCCTCGTCGACCCCTCATTCATCATCCATCGCTTCTCCTCCACCCACAGAACCTTCCTCCATCTTCCTCCACCAACCTAGAACCCCTGCACACCCAACCCCGTACTCCCGAGCCTCACCTGCACCCATTCGACCACCACCGTACACCCTCACGCCGGCGATCCCCCATCACGTCGTCGACCTCTACACTCTCTTCCCCTCAGCCTTATCTCGCTCATGACAACACCCGAGCCCTTACTCTCTCTCTCTCTCTCTCTTCAAAAATACCAAAACCCAAGAACCCACACACACAACCGACACCCTGTTGCTCATCGCCGGAGCGCCGCCGTCGACCGTCGTCGACCCCAGCGCACTCGCAGAGGACCACTGAGCACCCCCTCAGCTTCCAGTGACCGTGCAACGTCTCCGGGCAGCTCCGACGTCAAACCCGTATCGCGAGCCGAGGCCGTGCAAACCAATCCACGCCGTTCGACGCGCGTTCGTGACGTTACCGCCGTCGTACATCCACGAAATGTTTCCAGGCAAGTACTTTACTTGCTACATGCTAATTTACCCGTGTTACAAACTCAAACATATATGTTATGAAATTCCATTTCCCGATAAAATTAAACGACGTACGTGTTCGATACTTGATCCCAATGAAAATACTTACCTAATTTGACGGAATTAGATTGTCTGTGCTGGCCCATGTAGTGACGAATATCCTGTACAAATCTCACTGGAAAATACGACTATTAGTGACTAAAATGAATACCCCCAAATATACCCTTAAAACTAGAAATTTCCTGTATCTGAAAACTGTTAAAATCACTAATAATTATGTATATACTGGAATGGTGCGTTCGAGGGCTTAAATCGAAGCCGACCCGACGAACTATAATCCTATGCAAGTTTCTAATGTTTTCTGTACTGAAATTGTGACGATATATGGATTGGAGTGCGGCTCTGGACTGCAGTCCAGAGCGACTCTGGTTAATGTTTACTGTCCCGTAATGCGTGCCACCTTGTTTCCTGAACTCTTATGTTGCGGAACTTTGCAGATTATTCAAGGTGAATCTATTAGCTAAATAACACAAGTGGTTTCGTTCCTTTTCATGGTCGTTTGCTATTTAATTTGTAAATATAAAAGGCAGGACGTATAACAGTCCAGAACAGATTCAGAAGTGACATACTAATATTAAACAGTGTATAACTTTCAACGTAAAGACGCGATTGAGGATCTGTCTATTGCGTTGAATACCCCATTGTAAACCCTAGATTCTATTCAACTGTAGCGTCGCTAAATTCTGAACCCAACTGGGTGAAATACGTGTCGCGAAACGGACGTTCAGTTCAGAAACTGAATTTCCAGCCGCGAGCACTTAAAATGAAACAGCTGTATCTTGAATACCGGGAACCCGATCGAACTGAAACTAATTTTGATGAACTTTTGACAGAGTGTGCTATTTATTGTATTTGTATCATTTCGTTTAATTCCGAACATATGAATTTATGCAAATTTTGTAAGTTAATGACGTGCATATTGGTTCATAACATACTTGGCTTGTTAAGGGCATATATACACATATCTTACCCCATTTGCCATATACATAGTGTTAGTGCGTGTTAGTGTTCAGTGGACATTGCATTATCGTGCGTGATTGATGTTGGTTTAGGAGTGACGAGTACACCAATGGAAAGTGAACATTCGTGACAGTGATTGATACAGTGAACAGTGATAAAACCGTGCCATTGGTATACTTGTACACGACTAAATCAAGATCATAAATTGTGTAAACCTGAGAAAAAAGGGGAAATCGAAGTGGAAAGAGAATCGTATTTAGCGGGACCGTGTTTTAGAGGATGATCATTCGAGCAGTGATATATATATTAGGTAGGATCTAGCGATCCGGTTGACAGGGTTATGTCCCGGGCATGTGGGCCGTTGTCTCGGATATGTACGAGACTCCTGTTAAACATGATCCTCCTTTCCACTATGAGATTTCAAACATGACCTAGAGACCGATAGGGACACAGATCATATTTTGCATCCTATAGTGACATAGTGATTACTCGCATTGTACTTTCAGTGTTATTACCTCATTTACCTGTTTCACCTTATTATAATAATATTGCTATTGTGTCGCTCTGACGACCTGAGTATGCATGCTCAGATCCCGTGGAAGGACCAGCGCAAGAGACGGACCTATCTTTCGAGTTCACGGAGATCTAGTCTGGTGTACTTTCTTTCTTTATTGCTTTCAATAAAAGAGATCGTGAAATTGAACTTGGTTAGTAACTGTTCTTGTTGTTTGTAATTTGTGAAGAATGGATTTTAATGTAATAATTTAGTGATGTAATTCCTTTACTACTGTGCTTTATTTACTGATTACCATGTAATGCTAGAAGCCGAAATGTGACTACGGCGGGATTATTCCTTGACCGTAGGAGCATGGCTGGCCTAGTCATCCCTCGTTTTCCGTATTTTGGGAAGCGGGGCGTGACATGGTTTAGTTGGTATCAGAGCCAGGTTTAGTATCAAGGGATAACATTAACTATACTGTATTACATTATTTTTGTTTCACTACTCTTGATTTTCATCCTTGAATCTGATCTTATCCTTTTGAATCTTCCAGCGATATGACGTCCCCGAACGACCCCTCCTCGGACTCCAGCTCTCAGGACCGCACGGAAAGAATACTTAGTGCACTGACCTCTCTCGCGGAAGCTCAGGAGAGGAAGACAGACTTACTCGCTGAGGGACTCAGGGCGATTACCGCTGCAGGAGGACCCTCCGCACTCATTACCGCCCCCGAGGGCGCTACCCCACCAGTCATCATGCTAGGGTTGGTACCGTATCAGACTTCCGACGGTTGCATCCAGCTGCATTCACGGGGCTAGCTGAACCCCTTGAGGCCGAGCAATGGCTGGTAAACATGGAGAACTTACTGACAGCCGTCAGGATTCCAGAGGCAGATAGGGTGGACGTGATAAAGATCCAATTGGAAGATGAAGCCCGTACATGGTGGTTAGTGGAAGAAAGCAGGCTAGACGGGCCGATTGAATGGGGCAAATTTAAGGAGTGCTTCCTAGATCATTATTTTCCTTCCACAGCCAAGGCAGAAATGGAGGAAAGGTTTATTCTTTTGAAGCAGAATGGACGCCCAGTGGACGTATATGCGGCGGAGTTCAACCGTCTGAGCCGTTTTGCTCCATACATGGTCGTCTCAGAGGCCACCAGGGCCAGACGCTTCCTACAGGGGCTAGATTTCGAGTTGCAGCAGTTGATTGCATCACTGGATTTGCAGACTTTCGCACAGGTACTCAACGCAGCGAGAGTTCAGGAGCAATTGATCAACAAGTTTAGGAGACCCCCAGTCGTTCCAGCACGTACCCACGCACCTTCTCGAGGAGTCATACCGGCTTACAGGCCTGGAACGACACAAATGAAGCGCCCGTTCGTACCACAGCATCGCCCCCAGAGACAGAACGTAGTTTGCGGCTACTGCGGTAGAGGTGGGCATACCCAGAAGGACTGTCGTCGTGCCAAGGGACAGTGCTTGATTTGCGGATACAGTCAGCACAGGATTAGCGGTTGCCCTGAACGAGCAGAGATACAGGGAGGTTCTGGACCGTCGCAACAGAGGCCACAGAAGCAGAGGCAACCCTTTACAGGTCGCGGTCAGGGACGGGCTTTCACCTTGACCGCCGAACAAGCAGAGGCGTCAGGAGACGTTGTTACAGGTACTCTACTCGTATATTCCTTACCAACTAGAGTACTATTTGATTCTGGAGTATCGCACTGTTTCTTGTCTGAACATTTTGCTGGTACACACTCCATACCACATGAACCACTAACCAAGGACTGGGAGATACATACGGGTAATGGTATTAAAATATCTAGTCGAGAATGTAGATCATGTCTGGTGGTAGTGTGTGGCAGGGAATTCTATGCGAATTTCCTTCTGATTGGGACAGGCAGTTAAGACGCAATTCTCGGGATGGATTGGATGAGTACCTTCCATGCAGTTATCGATTGTCGTGCAAGGAATGTGATCTTCCGCATTCCCAATCACCCGGAGTTTATTTTCGATGGCGGAAGCGAATCTTTGGAGCCAGCCAAGTACAGAGCCAAGCCCAAGGAGCTGACAGCTATAGAGATTGATGAGAGCCCAGTCCCAGAAATTGTTCGGGACTTTCTGGACGTATTTCCTGAAGATCTACCAGGTTTACCATCTCCTCGCATCTTGGAGTTCTCGATCGATTTGACTCCAGGTACGGCCCCAGTATCCAAGGCCCCATACAGAATGGCACCAGTTGAGTTGGCGGAATTGAAGAAGCAAATTGAAGAGCTATTGGAGAAGGGATTTATTCGGCCGAGCGCTTCACCGTGGGGCGCACCAGTTCTGTTAGTAAAGAAGAAGGATGGATCGCTGCGAATGTGTATAGATTATCGGGAGCTGAACAAGGTCACAATAAAGAATAAGTACCCAATCCCGCGCATTGACGACTTATTCGATCAGCTAAGTGGAGCCAAGGTATTCTCGAAATTGGATCTCCGTTCTGGATATCACCAAATCAGAGTAGCAGCCGAGGATGTATGCAAGACGGCTTTCAGGACCCGATACGGACATTACGAGTTCCTTGTGATGCCGTTCGGTGTTACCAATGCCCCAGCAATATTCATGGATTTGATGAATAGGGTGTTCGCAAAGTACTTGGACACGTTTGTCGTTGTATTTATCGACGACATACTTGTCTACTCGAAGACCCGGGAAGAGCATGCTGAACATTTGCGCATGGTCCTACAAATTCTTCGGGAAGAGAAGCTGTATGCGAAGCTAAGTAAGTGTGAATTCTGGCTCGACAAGGTTCAGTTTTTGGGACATATTGTTTCGGGCGAAGGCATCTCGGTGGATCCGGCAAAGATAGAATCTGTCAGAGATTGGCCAACGCCAAAGTCAGTGGCCGAGATCAGGAGTTTTCAGGTATTGGCAGGTTATTATCGGAGATTCGTCCAAGACTTCTCAAGAATCGCTGAACCATTGACGAGGCTGACACGGAAGGACGTACCGTTTACGTGGACAGAGGAGTGCACTCAGGGATTTGACACACTGAAGCAGAAGTTAACCACGACGCCTATTCTTACAGTACCAGATGATTCCGGTGGTTTGGTGATACACAGTGATGCCTCAGGGAAGGGATTAGGCTGTGTTCTGATGCAGCACGGCCGAGTGATTGCTTACGCCTCTCGACAACCGAGAAATCATGAGAAGAACTACCCTATGCATGACTTGGAGTTAGCTGCGGTAGTCTTTGCGTTGAAGATTTGGAGGCACTATCTATTGGGAGAGAAAGTGGAGGTGTATACGGATCATAAAAGTTTGAAGTACGTTTTCACTCAGAAGGAACTAAACATGAGGCAGCGCCGATGGCTAGAGCTGATGGCAGATTATGACTTGGACCTTCAGTATCACCCGGGGAAGGTGAATATTGTACCAGATGCGCTCAGTCGCAAACCAGCGGTCATGATGTTGACCGGTCAGAGAAACATTATTGAGGACTTCCAGAGACTCGAGCTTGAAGTCGTTACGCCAAACGCACTCAGTCAACTTTGGCAACTACAGGTGCAATCTTCCCTGGTGGATCGCATCAAGATTGCACAAGCGGATGATCCCCGATTGCAAAAGTTCAGAGCGCAAGTGGAAGCCGGGCTGAGAACAGACTTGATTATACATGAAGATGGCTTTCTGAGATTCGGTAGCAGACTCTGTGTACCCAAGGGAGATGTCCGAGAAGAAGTACTGGCTGAAGCGCATAGTTCAGTTTATTCTGGGAGGTACAAAAATGTATCAGGACCTAAAGCAGCACTTTTGGTGGAACGGAATGAAGTGGGAAATTGCGAGGTTCGTATCCAGGTGCTTGGTATGCCGGCAGGTGAAGGCGGAGCATCAGAGGACAGCGGGATTGTTACAACCACTGCCGATACCAGAATGGAAGTGGGAGCATATTACCATGGATTTCATGACGGCCTTACCACGGAGCCCTAGGGGCAATAACGCCATTTGGGTTATCGTCGATCGCCTCACGAAAGCTGCACACTTCATACCATTCCGAGTGGGTCAGTCGACAGAATCACTGGCAGAGAGATATATGCAGGAGATTGTACGACTTCACGGTGTTCCAGTCAGCATTGTGTCAGACCGGGACACCAGATTCTTGTCGCACTTTTGGAGGAGCTTACAGGAGAGCTTGGGTACCCGCCTCAAATTCAGCACATCTTATCACCCGCAGACGGATGGACAATCCGAGCGTACGATTCAGACGCTCGAGGATATGTTGAGAGCCTGTATGTTGGACTTTCAGGGTTCCTGGGAGGACCATCTGAATCTAGTCGAGTTCTCTTATAACAATAGTTATCAGGCTAGCATTCAGATGGCTCCTTTTGAAGCACTTTACGGGCGGAAGTGTCGATCCCCAGTATGTTGGGATGATGTGGGAGAATGAAGATTACTGGGCCCCGAACTCATTGTTCAGACAGTCGACAAGGTCCAAATGATCAAGCAGCGGATTAAGATGGCTCAGGATCGACAGAAGAGTTGGGCAGATACCAGCAGGAGGGCACTAGAATTCGAAGTCGGAGATCACGTGTTCTTGAAGTTTTCCCCTACCCGTGGAGTTATCAGCTTCGGAGGTTGGGGAAAGCTTAGTCTCCGTTTTATCGGACCTTTTGAGGTGCTAGAGCGAGTAGGAGAGGTGGCCTACCGACTTGCCTTGCCTCCATCGCTAGATGGTGTGCACAATACTTTCCACGTGTCACAGTTCCGTCGTTATGTTCGGGATGAGAGCCATGTCTTGGACTATTCGGAGCTAGTTTTGGGTACCGATCTATCGTACGAGGAGCAGCCCACTACCATCCTCGACCGCAGAGAGAAAGTGCTGAAGAATAAGGTCATTCCGTTAGTCCGAGTGTCTTGGGGCGGTCGTTCCCCAGGAGAATCCACCTGGGAGCGGGAGGAAGATATCCGTGCTCGTTTTCCACATCTCTTTGTTTAGTATCTTGTTTCTTTGTATCCTTATTAAATTTCGAGGACGAAATTTTTGTAAGGGGGGTATGATGTAAATCCCCGTTCCCCATCTATAAATTTTTCCTGTATGTTCCTAGTCCCGATTGTTTTCTGATTTTCTCGCAATTTTCGTTGGTAATTGGTTACTTGAGTTTCAACATTTAGATTAATCAAAGCCCAAACTTAATCAAAACCCTAGATTTAAAACCAATTAAAACCAAAACCTAATATTAACCCAGCCCAACAAATAAAATAAATATTAACATTTAAAATTCTTAAGCCCCGGCCCAGCATCCTTCTCTCAGCCCAAAAGAAAATCTAATAAAAATTAAACCATTTGTTTAATCCTTCAGCCCACACCCCAGCAACCCGACTCAGCCCACACAAAAAATAAATTAAAATGAATTCAAAAACTGCCGACCCAGCCCAAAACTTTCCCTTCAAGCCTTCACCCCAACCCGACCCGCGCCTCCTGACCCGACCCGACCCGCCTCTATTCCCTTCTTCTTCCCCAACGGTAACTTTTCCCCGACCCACTCCCTTCGCCGCACCTCACGCCCACGCCCACGCTCACGCCTTGCCGTTACTCCCTCGCGATCCCCTCAATCACCTCCCCTCGTCTCCTCTATCTCCCTCACACCCTCACTTCTCTATCACTTTCAAAATTCCTCACCTCTCTCTCTCTCTCTCGAAAACCCACTTACCCACTGCACTCGACTCCCTCCGATGACGGCGAACCTCCTCGTCGACCCCTCATTCATCATCTCTCGCTTCTCCTCCACCCACAGAACCCTCCTCCATCTTTCTCCACCAACCTAGAACCCCTGCACACCCAACCCCGTACTCCCGAGCCTCACCTGCACCCATTCGACCACCACCGTACACCCTCACGCCGGCGATCCCCCATCACGTCGTCGACCTCTACACTCTCTTCCCCTCAGCCTCATCTCGCTCACGACAACACCCGAGCCCCTACTTTCTCTCTCTCTCTCTCTTCAAAAATACCAAAACCCAAGAACCCACACACACAACCGACACCCTGTTGCTCATCGCCGGAGCGCCGCCGTCGACCGTCATCGACCCCAGCGCACTCACAGAGGACCACTGAGCACCCCCTCAGCTTTCAGTGACCGTACAACGTCTCCGGGCAGCTCCGACGTCAAACCCGTATCGCGAGCCGAGGCCGTGCAAACCAATCCACACCGTTCGACGCGCGTTCGTGACGTTACCGCCGTCGTACATCCACGAAACATTTCCAGGCAAGTACTTTACTTGCTACATGCTAATTTACCCGTGTTACAAACTCAAATATATATGTTATGAAATTCCATTTCCCGATAAAATTAAACGACGTACGTGTTCGATGCTTGATCCCAATGAAAATACTTACCTAATTTGACGGAATTAGATTGTCTGTGCTGGCCCATGTAATGACGAATATCCTGTACAAATCTCACTGGAAAATACGACTATTAGTGACTAAAATGAATACCCCCAAATATACCCTTAAAACTAGAAATTTCCTGTATCTGAAAACTGTTAAAATCACTAATAATTATGTATAGACTGGAATGGTGCGTTCGAGGGCTTAAATCAAAGCCGACTTGACGAACTATAACCCTATGCAAGTTTCTAATGTTTTCTGTACTGAAATTGTGACGATATATGGATTGGAGTGCGGCTCTGGACTGCAGTCCAGAGCGACTCTGGTTAATGTTTGCTGTCCCGTAATGCGTGCCACCTTGTTTCCTGAACTTGTATGTTGCGGAACTTTGCATCTTATTCAAGGTGAATCTATTAGCTAAATAACGTAAGTGGTTTCGTTCCGTTTCATGGTCGTTTGCTATTTAATTTGTAAATATAAAGGGCAGGACGTATAACAGTCCAGAACAGATTCAGAAGTGACATACTAATGTTAAACAGTGTATAACTTTCAACGTACAGACGCGATTGAGGATCCGTCTATTGTGTTGAATACCCCATTGTAAACCCTAGATTCTATTCAACTGTAGCGTCGCTAAATTCTGAACCCAACTGGGTGAAATACGTGTCGCGAAACGGACGTTCAGTTCAGAAACTGAATTTCCAGCCGCGAGCACTTAAAATGAAACAGCTGTATCTTGAATACCGGGAACCCGATCGAACTGAAACTAATTTTGATGAACTGCTGACAGAGTGTGCTATTTATTGTATTTGTGTCATTTCGTTGAATTCCGAACATATGAGTTTATGCAAATTTTGTAAGTTAATGACGTGCATATTGGTTCATAACATACTTGGCTTGTTAAGGGCATATATACACATATCTTACCCCATTTGCCATATACATAGTGTTAGTGTGTGTTAGTGTTCAGTGGATATTGCATTATCGTGCGTGATTGATGTTGGTTTAGGAGTGACGAGTACACCAATGGAAAGTGAACATTCGTGACAGTGATTGATACAGTGAACAGTGATAAAACCGTGCCATTGGTATACTTGTACACGACTAAATCAAGATCATAAATAGTGTAAACCTGGGAAAAAGGGGAAATCGAAGTGGAAAGAGAATCGTATTTAGCGGGACCGTGTTTTAGAGGATGATCATTCGAGCAGTGATATATATATTAGGTAGGTTCTAGCGATCCGGCTGACAGGGTTATGTCCCGGGCATGTTGGCCGTTATCTCGGGTATGTACGAGACTCCTGTTAAACATGATCCTCCTTTCCACTATACGATTTCAAATATGACCTAGAGACCGATAGGGACACAGATCATATTTTGCATCATATAGTGACATGGTGATTACTCGCATTGTACTTTCACTGTTATTACCTCATTTACCTGTTTCACCTTATTATAATAATATTGCTATTGTGTCGCTCTGACGACCTGAGTATGCATGCTCAGATCCCGTGGAAGGACCAGCGCAGGAGACGGACCTATCTTTCGAGTTCACGGAGATCTAGTCTGGTGTACTTTCTTTCTTTATTGCTTTCCATAAAAGAGATCGTGAAATTGAACTTGGTTAGTAACTGTTCTTTTTATTTGTAATTTGTGAAGAATGGATTTTAATGTAATAATTTAGTGATGTAATTCCTTTACTACTGTGCTTTATTTACTGATTACCATATAATGCTAGAAGCCGAAATGTGACTACGGCGGGATTATTCCTTGACCGTAGGAGCATGGCTGGCCTAGTCATCCCTTGTTTTCCGTATTTTGGGAAGCGGAGCGTGACAGTGCACCCCTGACATGACTTGATACACCTATTACTTGACACGACATGATACCGTGCACTTCTTGACATGACATGATACCTATATATTACCTGACTTGACCTGAGGTACCATGGCTTTACCTGTTACCTGATCATGTTACTAATGCCAACAAGCTTGACATGTTGTCCCTACGGACATTTCCTGTTGTCTGCCAGACAAAGTTGTACCTGCTTGATCCTGTGTTGGCATTAATTCCAGATTTATTAATACCTGACTTGACATTTAACTTGGGGGTATGGGGAAATCAGGAAGGTAACCGAATGTAACTCAAAGGGCCATCCTATTTTTTGCCGTTTTTCTGGGCGTTACGGAATACCTATTGTTTGTCGTTTTTCCGGGCGTTACGAAATACATATTGTTTGCCGTTTTTCCGGGCGTTACGGAATAAACACCGATGAGTTACAATGAGGATTACATTACTTGGTTTCGAAGACTTTAGAATAGATAACCCCATAGCACAGTTTAGATATCACTGCACGTCATCTATACTGACATACTCACCGTTATATATTCTTGTTATATTCTTGCTCAAACTCATACCTGCATGTCTTGCTACCCATGTTTATATTATTGCTTGATATTATGACGCACTGACGTCTAGGTTTTGCATAGTCCGGATTCTTTACCTTCGCTATAGGCCGAGCAGGAGTACTTCTGTCAGCAGGCTGAGCAGTAAGGACTTGCTAGTAGTTAGTTCATTTTACTTTCGGTATTTTTGTTTCCTGATGTGAGCCCGCTTTATGGGACGTACATTCCAGTTTATTCTTGTATTGGATCTTTTGCTTCCGCATTATTTTATTCTTGACTCGTTTTTATTCTGGCTTATGGACATGTATTAGATAGTTTATTTTTGTTCTTGATATCTCTACAGCCGTAATGTGACTGTGGAAGGATATTTCCTATCCACAGGTAGCATGGTTGGTTATGTCACGTGCCTATCTTAGCGTACTCTGGGAAGCGGGGCGTGACATGGTTCTTTTGGTATCAGAGCCATAGGATCTAAGTTAATCGGGTTTAATTCTTTTGTAGTTGGGTATTGGACCCAATACACGAATCAGAATACTCGTGATTAGGAAACATATCCTGCTACCTTACTGTCTTACCATTTTTGAATCTTAACCTCCTCCTGATTATACTTTTACGATATACAAACCTCCTTTGCATATCGACTCGAAACCTGGTTTCCTTTTGTTATCTCTAGAACTTAGGCGACTTGGGTGGAGTTATGTAATTGTAGCTATGATACCGCGGCATGGTTACAATGCGGTACTCTATTTAAGTAACTTGGAGTTCTAGCCTTGATTCATATCCTTGATCTATATTTTGAATCTGTTATCATGCTAATCCTTTGGGTGCTTTGATTTCAGGAACATGGCCGACAAGAATCTGAAAATGTACCAAAGGCGTGTTGACGAAGCCGCTATGCTTGGAGTAATACGTGGGATGTTGGAAAACCAAAAGCGACAGACCGAGCTGATCCAGCAGCAAGCTGAATCTTTTCAGGAAGGTTTGCGGACCGTTCAGCAGTCCGTGAGAAATGTTGTGGCCAGACCAGTGGATCGTGTGGGTATCGTGGCGGATTTCAGGAGACCGGGTCCGTCTGTCTTTACTGGCCTAGAGGAGCCGTTGCCAGCGGAGCAGTGGCTGGTTGATACAGAGAATTTACTCGTTGCGGCACAGATCCCAGAGGATAAGAGGGTGGATGTGGTACGCATCCAGTTGGTAGACTACGCCCGTGAATGGTGGCTCGTGGAAGAGACCCGCTTGCCCAAGCCGATCAGTTGGGCGGATTTTTCGAAGAGTTTCTTGGAGAAGTTCTTCCCGCGGACTGCACGGGAGGAAATGGAAGAAAAGTTCATCAGTTTGAAGCAGAACGGCGTACCTGTAGATGTACATGCAGCTGAGTGGACGCGGCTCAGTAGATTCGCTGGACTTTTGGTTGCCAACGATGCTGATAGGGCAAGGAGGTTCATGCGCAGTTTGGATGTGGACATCCAGAGGCAGATTGTCTCCATGGGTTTGACCACTTTCTCACAAATACTTATAGCAGCCCGAAAGCAGCAGAGCCTATCTATGAAGACCGGGAGTACACAGCAGCCAGCAGTTACAGTACGGAAGCCGGCATTTGCACAGAACCGAGCACATGGACGCAGAGGTATTCCGGTGGACAGGCGTGGCGTTGTACCAATGAAGAAGCCAGTATTGCCCGAGCAAAAAGGAAGGATGTTGTGCGATTACTGCCAACGACCGGGTCATTATCAAAGAGATTGTCGTAAGAGGCTTGGACTTTGTCTTATTTGCGGATCAGCTGATCACACCATTGATACTTGTCCGTTGAAGCTACGGTTGAAGGAAGATACTCAGAAGCCACCGCAGAGACAGTTTCAGGAGCAGAAACTGATAACTCAGGGACCCAATCAAGCTCGAGCCTTTACCTTGACGGCTGAAGAGGCTAAAGCTTCAGAGGAAGTCGTTTCAGGTACTCTACTTGTTCATGGTTTTCTCGCATTAGCGTTATTCAATTCTAGTGCATCCCATTGATTTATGTCGTCCAAATTTATTACTATACACTCGATGACTTGCACGACCCTGTTTAGTTATTGGGACATACACACTGGGAATGGGAAAATCATAACTAATAGAGAGTGTAAGGATTGTTCTGTTGTTGTTGGCGGACAAGAGTTATTTGCAGATTTCTTGGTGATTGTTACCGGCAGTTATGAAGTCGTCTTGGGAATGGATTTTTTAGCACTTTCCATGCTCACATCGAGTGTAGAGCAAAGAAAGCGAATTTCCAGATTCCCAGACACCCAGAGGTTGTCTGGAGAAAGCAGTTCTGTCGGGCCAGTCGAGTTTAGGGCTAGGCCGACAACTAATGTTCTTCGTCGATGAAGGTTGTTAAAGATGAAGCAGCAGCTGTTGTTCGAGATTTCATGGACGTGTTCGAGGACATCTCGGGTTTATCGCCAAAACGATATGTGGAGTTCGCGATCGATCTTGTGCCTAGTGCAGCGCCAATCTCAAAGGCGTACTTTCCAATGGCACCAGTGGAGTTGGAAGAAGTAAAGAAGCAGGTTGCTGAATTACTTGAGGAGGGTTGGATTCGCAGCAGTAACTCACCTTGGGAAGCTCCAGTTCTTCTAGTAAAGAAGAAAGATGGCATAAGGAGGATATGCATCGATTATCGAGAATTAAACCGGGTGACTATTAAGAACAAGTACCCGATCCCTCGCATTGGCGAATTGTTCGAGCAGCTTAGTGGTGCGAGGGTATTCTCGAAACTGGATTTGCGATCCGGATAGCATCAGGTCCGAGTTAAAACAGAAAATATTTGCAAGACGGCGTTCCGAACTCGGTATAGACATTACGAGAATTTAGTCATGCCCTTCGGAGTAACGAATGCACCGGCGATGTTTATGGACTTGATGAACCGAATCTTTTCATCATTCTTGGACCAGTTTATAGTGGTGTTTATTGATGATATTCTGGTCTACTCCAAGAGTATTGAAGAGCATGCAGAACATTTGAAGATCGCACTGCAGACGTTGAGGCAAGAAAAATTGTATGCAAAGATGAGCAAGTGCGAGTTTTGGCTCGAAGAAGTGAAGTTTTTGGGGCATGTCGTGTCTGGAGATGGAATCGCCGTTGATCCCGAAAGGATTGCAGTAGTTCGAGATTGGCCGATTCCGAAGAACATTGCAGAGATCAGAAGCTTTCTTGGACTTGCCGGGTATTACAGATATTCGTGAAGAACTTATGAAAGAGGCGCACAGTTCAGCATATTCCGTATATCCAGGAGGCACGAAGATGTACCGAGATTTACGACAGCATTTCTGGTGGGAAGGCATGAAACAGGAGATTGCCCGCTTTGTGGCAAAGTGCTTGGTGTGTCAGCAAGTTAAGGCTGAACATCAAAGGGTTGCTGGTTTATTGCAACCACTTCCGATCCCTCAATGGAAGTGGGAACATATAACCATGGATTTTGTGACGGCTCTACCACGGAGTCCAAAAGGCAACAATGCAGTTTGGGTGATTATTGATCAATTGACCAATGCATCTCATTTCATCCCTTTTCGAGTTGGTCAATCAACAGAAACCATGGCAGAACGGTACATGTAGGAGATTGTAAGATTGCATGGAGTACCGGTGAGCATCGTGTCCGACCGTGACACTCATTTCCTATCACACTTTTGGAGGAGATTACAGAAAAGTTTGGGGGCTCGTTTGAAGTTTAGCACCGCTTATCATCCTCAAACAGATGGCCAGTCGGAGAGAACGATCCAAACTCTTGAAGACATGTTGAGAGCTTGTGTATTAGACTTCAAGGGTTCCTGAGAGGATCATCTACATTTAGTGGAGTTTTCCTACAATAACAGTTTTCAGGAGACTATTCAGATGGCTCCATTCGAAGCTTTATATGGTCGCAAGTGTCGTTCACCTGTTTGTTGGGACGATATTGGTGAACGAAGATTGTTGGGACCGGATTTGATCGTGCAAATAGTTGAAAAGGTTAACACTATCCGGAATCATATGATGGCGGCACAAGACCGGCAAAAGAGTTGGGCAGATACATCGAGAAGACCTATAGAGTTCGCCGTTGGTGATTTGGTATTCTTGAAAATATCACCGACTAGAGGAGTGATCCGTTTCGGAAATCGAGAAAAGCTTAGTCCTCGATTCGTTGGACCTTTTGAGATCTTGGAACGTGTTGGAGAACTGGCTTATCGATTGGCGTTACCGCAATCCTTGGCGAATGTTCATGACGAGTTTTACGTATCTCAACTCCATAAATATGTTCGAGATGAAACACATGTGTTAGATCTTTCGGAGCTGACTGTACGAGAAGATTTGACTTTTGAGGAGCGACCGATGTCGATTGTGGATCGAAGAGAAAAGGTTCTTAAGAACAAGGTTATCCCTCTTGTAGTTGTTTCTTGGGGTAATCGCTCACATGGAGAATCAACTTGGGAACGAGAAGAAGAAATCCGGCAGAAGTTTCCACCTCTATTCTTGTAGTATGATTGATTGTTTATCCTTTCTTGTTCTTGGAATTTCGAGGACGAAATTCTTTTTGTAGTTGGGTATAATGTAACAACCGAGTTCAGTTATACCAATTTTTGTTCCGTATTTATTATCTGTGGTATTTTATTGATTTATCTTGTTTGGGTGCGATTGGTAGTTTACTTTTACATTGCATTCGACCCGACCCGCTTGCTTGAACTGGGTGATTTATATTTATAGACTACCCTGGCTGATTAAATAGACACGTGCATCTCATGGATACTGCATATTAACACTTCACCTAGCATCGCGTATTTTACTTATAACATTTTAGATCACGTAGAATAAATTAAAATTGCATTTCATAGCCTACATGATACCCCTAACCCCGTGGTAGCGTCCACACATCTTGTTCTCGTCCCGTTCAGTGAAACGGACGTGTTTGGATAGCTACGCGCACGTACGTGCGTCCGTTCTTGAGGGTATGCATTTTAGTTACCTAATCTTTCATTTTAATATTTAGAAGCTGCATATATTTTTCATATTTTAAAACTAAATTTTAAACCCGACCCGGGCGCGTTTTGGAATATTTTTGTAGCCCGCCAAAATTCAAGTTTATTAAATTAAAATTCATTTAACCGTTTAAAATCTTATTTAACAGTTCTTTTTAACTAACCAAATATATTTTTTTAAATTAAAATCAAAACGGTTTATTTTAACAAACCATTCTCTCTCTCTTTCTTTCTCGCTGCCACAGGCCTCACCATCCTCTCTCCTCTCTCTTTTCTTTTTCTCTCTCCCCCTCGCAATCGTTCTCTCTCTCTCCCCTTCGCATGAAGACAATTTCCTTTCTCCTCTTCTTTCTCTCTGATCTCTCTCATCTCGCACCTCTCTCTCTCTCATCTCGCGGTGAACACGAGTCCCCTCACCTCCCTTCTCTCACTAATCTCACCTCCCTCCTTCATTCTTTCTTCTTCGTTTCTCATTTTTTACGCCGCGACGAGAACCCATAAAAGCCCGAGCTCCCATCTCCTTCCTCGTTAACCCATCATCCTTTCTCAACCCTAACCCTTAGCCCATTACCTCAACTTCCTCTGCCTCATCAACCTCCCCTCGTCTCCTCCTTCCCTGGCTTCTCCTTTCCTTCCCGAGCCCTCATCAACACCCTGCACACCCTCACCTCACCGCCGGCGATTCCTTCACCTCGCCGTCACCCTCACACCACCTCTCTCCCTATCTCCTCTGTTCTCCTTCCCTGCACCAACCTTGCACCAAGAAACCCAACAACAAAACCCTAGCCGAAACCCTAACCTAACCCTAGCTCCTCAAAATCCCTTCACCGGCGCACCTCACCTCCGTTGATCTCGCCGACACCGCCAGCTCGTCTCTCTGACCCAGTGCACAATTCCAGTTAGCCTCACTCCTTATCTCTTCTTCTTCCTCCTCTTCTTTCTTTTTCTTCATTTCTTGAATTCTTGTTTTCTGTAGTTTGCCGGAATCTGGCCATGCCGTCGACGATCCCGACGACCCAGCAAGTGTACCTGACCCATGTGATCCCCTTGTACGTTGTTTGGATTCGTTCCTTGTGCCATGCACGTGTCGCGACTTTTTCTGCCGATGTGTGACGTTCCGTATACCCGTTTCTTGATCTGTCGAGGCAAGTAAAACTTGCTACATGCTATTTATATTATCTTATACTTATTTAATTACATGTTAAACCTATAAATTTAATCTAATGTCACATGTTCTTTTTAAAACATTCGATGTTCCATTATATCATTTTAGATCTAGAACTTGAAACGTATCATGTTGCATTTTAGTTTACAATACGTGGTACCCACGCCCATATTTAAATCACATAATAATTATTTGCACAGCCCATAGTACCCTTTTAATAGTTTATACCATATTGAACACCCGTTTGCATACATCTAGCCTAATATCTATTCAATTGCATCCCTAGATCATTTAATACATATTAATGAGATTTTAACATTCCATACTTGATAAAGTGTATTTAATTAGTGTTGGAACCATAACCCTAACTCAAATCGATAACCGTGCATCCATATGTTTTAATCTGTACCTATTTGCATACCATACCACAATGTTCCATTTTTATTGTGCCATTAGTATCCCATACTTGTTTTGTATACCCATGCTTATTTTTAGTTTGATTATGAGCACCCACGTAACATGTTGTGCACCCTTGACATGACTTGATACACCTATTACTTGATACGACGTGATACCGTGCACTTCTTGACATGACATGATACCTATATATTACCTGACTTGACCTGAGGTACCATGGCTTTACCTGTTACCTGATCATGTTACTAATGCCAACAACCTTGACATGTTGTCCCTACGGACATTTCCTGTTGTCTGCCAGACAAACCTGTACCTGCTTGATCATGTGTTGGCATTAATTCCAGATTTATTAATACCTGACTTGACATTTAACTTGGGGGTATGGGGAAATCAGGAAGGTAACCGAACGTAACTCAAAGGGCCGTCCTATTGTTTGCCGTTTTTCCGGGCGTTACGGAATACCTATTGTTTGCCGTTTTTCCGGGCGTTACGGAATACATATTGTTTGCCGTTTTTCCGGGCGTTACGGAATAAACACCGATGGGTTACGATGAGAATTACATTACTTGGTTTCGAATACTTTAGAATAGATAACCCCGTAGCACAGTTTAGATATCACTGCATGTCACCTATACTGACATACTCACTGTTATATATTCTTATTATATTCTTGCTCAAACTCATACCTGCATGTCTTGCTACCCCTGTTTATATTATTGCTTGATATTATGACGCACTGACGTCTGGGTTTTGCATAGCCCGGATTCTTTACCTTCGCTACAGGCCGAGCAGGAGTACTTCAGTCAGCAGGCTGAGTAGTGAGGACTTGCTAGTAGTTAGTTCATTTTACTTTCGGTATTTTTCTTTCCTGATGTGATCCCGTTTTATGGGACGTACATTCCAGTTTATTCTTGTATTGGATCTTTTGCTTCCGCATTATTTTATTCTTGACTCGTTTTTATTCTGGCTTATGGACATGTATTAGATAGTTTATTTTTGTTCTTGATATCTCTACAGCCGTAATGTGACTGTGGATGGATATTTCCTATCCACAGGTAGCATGGTTGGCTATGTCACGTGCCTATCTTAGAGTACTCTGGGAAGCGGGGCGTGACAGTAGCTGCTCAGATGCCTCTTGGCGAGGCTTTGTCCAACCCTCCCAGGGTGATCACCGAGCAGTAGGGCAGTATTTGGGATACGTGGCACGATGCGTGGCGAAGGCGAAGCGCCGGAGTTGCGTCGTTCCGGTTTCTCATGGGGAGGCATGACGCTTGCCGCGTGGCGCCTGCGTTGCAGGTGAAGCGGGCGACCGTTGGACTCCCAGGCGTCGTTGTCTATAAAACGGAAGGAGTAACTGTTTGCTTCCTCCTCACACTCGAAACACAAAAATGCAGGACTTCCCCTTCACCATCGAAGACATCGTAGGCTTCGAGGATGTCTACCTCTATGACCCGTATTGCACTGAGGACACGGTGCAGTTGGTAATCGGCAGGATCGAGGACCACTTCGGCCGATTGCTTCCTCGGCGGTCCTCCCTCCTTCAGCTGCTGATGTATTCCATCAGGAGGGCGTCGTCGGGGCTTTACAACCCCTTATCCGAAATGTTGTTCGATGAGGCCATAGGCAAGCTAAGGTCTCTGAGGCGCTTCGACCTGATCTCCGCAAGCCGGCTAAACCGTTCGGAAGGGCTCGTCCGTGAGTGCTATCAGTTGAGGCTCGACGCCGAAGCTCGCGGGGGGGGGGGATCGGAGGTAGAGGTTAGTCGCTGCGAGGGCTCGGCTGGAGGAGATATGCTCAGAGTACCACGAGCAGTGCTCTCTGCACCCCATTCCCCCACTGTTGTAATAATAAAATTTTCTTTTTTGTGTACGGCTGAGGAGCCGATAGTACCTTTTAAATGAATAAGATTCTTTTTTCTTTTCTGCAATGCTCTGTTGATCCTTTTATTGTATAAACAAAAGATCTTAGGAAGATGGTACATTGCTTTTGAAAAGAAAATACATGCTAGCAGATGCTTTTATTCATGCAGCTTGAGCCCCCCATACGTCTGCTGGTATCTGTGTTCGGCATGGGATACCGGGCTTCGAGGGTACCAGTCGCATGCTCTGCTGACACTACCATGATCTGGCCGATGGTCTGCTTGGCTGGAGAGGGACGCTGCTCCTGCTCACGGTCAGTTTACTGCTTGTCCCTCAGGTACGCCGCGAGGTGCGCCGAACGGATCAGCTCCTCGATGTAATCTTGGAGTTGCTTGCAGCTCTCCGTTGAGTGGCCCAGCGACCTATGAAAGCCGCAGTAGGGGCCCCGGGTCTGCTTTGAAGCCGAGCGTGGGATCGGGGGGAACTTGAAGAACCCTTTGCCCTTGGCCTCCTCAAGTAGCACTGTCTGGGAGACATTAAGCGGCGTGTACTCCTGGAACTTTTGGGGATAGGGCTTTTGCCGTTCCGGTCCTCTTCTCCCGCCCCTGGCCCTCTTTTTTTTGGTCGGCTTGCTCTTCTCGGGGGAGGCTTGCGTTCACCTCGGACTCGAGCTGGACCTCACGCTCGGTCCAGACCTTTACCCCAGCCATGGTCTTAGGTTGCGCCAGTGCAAAAGAGCGTAACTACTCCTTGTGCTTAAGACCAGACCTTAGAGCTGTGATGACCGTTTCGTCACGGTGCTCTGGGACCTCGAGAAGAGCGTTGTAGAAACGGGTGATGTAGGCCTTGAACGTCTCCATGTCCCCGCTCTTGATCGTAAAGAGGTGGTCGACTGTGCGCTTCTGCCGCCTGTTCCCGACGAAGTAGCCGAGGAATTGTGTGGCCAGCTCATCAAAGGTTGAGATCGAGCGCGACTCAAGTCCTCGGAACCAGTCTCGCCCGGCATGGATGAGAGTGGTCGGGAAAGCTCAGCACTGGGCGGCATCAGAGTGGTCTTAGAAGCTCATTCCCGTGGTGAACGCATCCAAGTGGTCCTTCGGGTCAGATTTGCCGTCGAAGAGGGAGACCTTTGGTGGCTTGTTGCGGGAGGAGACGTGGACGGCGAGCAGCTCCTCGGTGAATGGTTTTGTGAGCGAGTCGGCGGCATACTTAGCCCCGTCGCTCGAACGGTGACCTTCCCGATGCAGACTCTCGATCTTCTTCTCGAGGGCGTCGAGCCGGCCATGGTGCCGTGACGACTCGGCGCATTCTGATCCCGGACCCCTGCTTTTGGTGTCCTACGCCTGGCCTCGGCTGCGGTTTCTCTCAATGAGGTTCCTCAAATCTCCGGGTGAGGTGGCCCTTGAGCTGCCTTGACGAGCCCCGTCTGCGCGGCCCCGTAGAGGGAGGGTCTGTCGGTCATGCCTGGTGACAGGCGAGCTGACAGACATTTCCTCAGGAGGGACAGGCGCGCGAAAGATCTCGGGGCGGGGTGCTCTAGCGACAGACCTCGGTGTCGAGCTGTTGGGCGCCCAGTGGGTCGCAGAACGTACTGGCCAGGGGGATCTGCGGCCGTGGGAGGCAGGGAGGTGGCGGTCGGCCGTGCCGACGCGGGTTGAGTCTTCTATTCCCCCGTAGGGGTCCTGGTCCCGAGGCGGGGGAGCGGCGACCTGGGGATTTTGCCCCACCGTTTGGACGTGGACGAGTGCCTCCACGAAGGATGTGAGTCGGTCTATCCGGCCAGCGAGGGCGTTGATGGCATTCGGCGGAGGAGGCTCGTCTGTGCCACTGTTGAGAGGGAGGCGGCGGTTAGAGCTTGGATCGACTTGATGATCGCTCGCCATTGGAGTGAGATCGGGAGGTGAACTTTTGTTTTGTGAAATCTACGTTCCTACAGACGGCGCCAGCTGATGGAGTGTAGGATATCCTTCAGATGTTGCTTCCCGTTGATCTGCGGATGGCTGCGATGCGTGGCTGAGATTGGATCTGGAGGCTGTCGCTCCTGAAGCGTGTGGATCTCAATGGGTTGAGGTTGTGGTTGCCGAGTTACCTGCAGGGAAGTCCCGGGGTGGTTGTACCACCGAGGACCCTCCGACGATCAAGTTAGTCTAGAGATCCGAGCAGAGTAACTGTAACACCTTAGTTCAGTTATGCCATGTTCGATTTGTTTATTCTATTTATCTTGTGGCTTTTTCTTGACTTTATTTGTTTTTGGATGCGGATAGATTTTTTGGTTCCTGTGCTTGGTATCTGACCCGACCCGCATGCTCGAAACCCGTCTTGGTCCTTGATTACGTCTTATCTCTGCTAGTCCCGAGGATCCGTGCTCACATATGTTCTGTTTTCCTACATCGTATATCTGGCATCTGCATTTTTTTTAATATTGCATTTATAGTCAAATAATATATTTTAAATTATCTAGCATGGCCTGCATCATACCCCTAACCCTGTGGTGACATTCGTATATCTTGTTCTCGTTCCGTTTAGTGAAACAGACTCGTTTGGATCGCTGCGTGCGCGCTACGTGCATCCGTTCTTGGGGGTATGCATCTTCGTTACCTGGATATCGATTGTTGGTTTTTGTTGACATGTATATTATCCGTATTTTCAAACCGTAATTTTAGACCCAACCCGGACATATTTTGGAGTAAGTTTGCATTAGCCAGAAAACTCAAATATAATCAATATTATATTCTTTTATATTAAAACTGTTTATATACGATTTTAAAACAAAAATACATTTTCTATTATATTTTAAATATTCTTAAAAGATTTCCTAACCAATCCCAATTTCAACCCATCCTCTCTGTCTCATATATTATATATATTAATTTTCTCAAAACCCATGCTTCTCTGTGCCTCACGTCTTCATCTTCTTTCTCGTTCCGCCGCCTTCGCCTCCAAACCATAACCCTAACCCTAGCCTTCGCCCGCTCGCCGTCGACCTCGTCAGCCTCCCCTCGCCCATCTCCTCCTCGAATCGCCTCCCTCTCCTCATCGCCCTCGTCCCCACGACTCTTCTTCCCGCTACCCATCACCGCACACCCGAACCTGCAGCCCCTGCCCTCGTCGTTGCCTCTGCCCTCGCCTCGCGCTCGTCGTCGTCGCCTCCACCATCTCCGATCCTCCTTGACCACCTCTCCTCCCTCTCTCCCCGCCCCTCCCCTGCAAAACGCCCCGAACCCAACTCAAGAACCCACGCGAACCCATCGTTGCCCTCACCTCCGTCGGCCCTCTTCCACCATCGCCGTCTCCTTGACTATCTCTTCGCCGTCCTCCCTCTCTACGCTCACCTCTCTCTTCTCCTTTCCCGCTGTAAACCCAGAAACCCATATCACGACCGCCTCACCCATCTCCTCTGTCGCTATTGCCGTCGCCTTCGCCGCCGGCGACCCTCATCATCTCCCTCGCTTCTCCTCCCTCTCCTCTTCCCTCTCGCCTCCCGACCCCACAACCATCACCACCCCAGGAACCCTTTTTCCCCGAACCCAACCACCAGCCCTGACCTTCGCCTGCACACCCACGTCGCCAGAGCTCCGACCCCGTCGTCGCCTTCACGCCCTCGCCACCACCTCTCTCTCCCCTCTCCTACTCCCCAAATCCACGCCTTTTTTCCCTGCACAAGAACCCGGCCCAACAATCCTGCAACCCAATTGCAGCCACTGCCTCGCTGGAAAAACCCCATCGTCGGAGTTACATCTCGCCTCGCCCCGCGTCGTCTCTGACCCAGAGCCACAACCCAGAGAACAAATCCCTTCTTCTTCTTCTTCTCCTTTCTTTTTCTCTTTCTTTTCTTGATCGTGCATTTTCCGGTCATCACCGGAGCCGGGCTCGTAGCCGACGATCCGGAGGACCCAGTGGACGTTCCCAGCCAGCGTGGTCACCTTCTTGCTTTGCTTGGTTCGGTTCCGTACGCACGTATGTGCATTGTAACGTTACTCGACGTCGGACACAGCGTACCCATCCCGTCGTGAGATCCGATCAGCCAAGTCTCTCTTGTTGCATGCTATGTCGCTATATTTATATCCATATAAATAAAATATTACAGATTTATTTCATTGTGCATCCTATGTTACCGTTTTACGATATCCGTTCGTATCCGTACTGTTTATTATATATCTAATTTTATGCCGGAACATGATTATATCATATTGCTGTTATATAGTACAACGTAATTGTAAATGTGCATGTTTCGTTATATACAATCACATGTTAAGTGCGGTACATTGTTGGCTTATGACAAAATCAATTTAGGAAGAGCGTATAACTCTGATCCCAAGTTGAATCCTAGCTGAGTTCGTGCCTCGCATCTTCGTACATCGTTTTCCCGTGACCCTTATCCTCAAGGCAAGTATTCTTGCTTTGCTTTGGTCGATGCACATCGGCAACCCCTTATATATATACATATATTCTTTTTCCTGCACTAGAATAGAAGGAAAGTGTTAGTGCTTAATGATTTCATATCGTTAGAAAGATATAGACTCGTATTCAACCAATTGATAATCAGAAAACTAGATTAAGTATGGTTTTACTATGAGATCTATTAAACTACGAAAAAGGTTTTGAAAGTTGTTAATTTAACTTATACATGTACCTTACTAGCCAGCTTACGATTATTATATCCATGTTTAGATTAACGGTAAAGATATCACCCATGATTAATACCAGCTTGTACATCACTTTCATGCAGTTACCAGTACCAGATGACAATTACTTTCGACATGTCTTAACTATTCATTACTCTAGTTCATTTTACTAAGACGAGACCCCTAATTAGAATGCTGAACTACATGACATGACACACCACTATTTAGCAGTTTCATTTCTATTCAATTACCATATCACAAGTTCTAGCCTTTTCAGCATTCTTAATTAGTGCTCTAGTCATTACCATGTAGCTAAATACGCAGGTGTTGGGGTAGTTTGAGTGTGCGTTCGTACAACAGGATCTCAGGAGTCCCATGCCGGAAACTCGTTGTTGGAGATAGTGCCCTCAAAGTCAATTATTGGATCGCAGGTACGTGATTGCAATGATTGAGGCAGGACCTATACCGATATGACAGTCTTGCTCGAGATGATAGTATGCTATCTGGTTTGTCTTTATCATCGTATACATGCTTTAGTTCTATTGCATGATGATAGAGCCCATAGGATTCTTGCTTGACTACCAGCAGTATGATGGCGATCATATACGTGGGAGCTGGGGTCTGTAAGCACATCCTTAAAGTGTCCCTAGTCGTGGGAGTTTCGAGACAGGGCATCGATACTCCAGAGTAGACTAGTGTATACAGTCGAGACCCCGACGAGGGGCAGTGGCCGGTCTCACAAGCCACTGGTGTTAGATAAATCACCTAAGATGTATACAGGTGCTCATTAGGTTATGAGTACACCGGACAGGACTCACCGAGAACATTCTAGTTGGTATTATACATATCGTCAGATAGCAGTTCCCTGGTGACATGTGTACAGGTTAGTTCATCGACCCGAGATCATCATTTGTCTCGTGTGAGTTCCCACTGTGCTTAGATTACTATCCTACCACGCTTAAAGGAGTTGTGCAAACAGGTTTTAGTTGGGTACAGTCCCGAGCCACATTGGAGGCAAGTGACCGGATCAGCAGGGGATTCGTCTCTCCCGGTATTGGGGGTGAGATCGCGCTGTGTCTAGGAGAGCCATTACACAAAGCCCTCGGCCGAGTCAGGAGATTTACTGGTAGGTACTCCAGTAGTATCTCAGGGTGTTCTGGGCTACTCTCTGACACGACTTATACTGCTATTAGGGGTCTGACGTTACTAGCCCCCTAGGTAGATATGCGATACTCATAGACGAACGGACCGGACGGTATGTATATTGTCACTGTTAGGCTCAGTAGGGTTTATGAGATGAGTTCGCTCATCAGCTTCCCTTCCAATCAATACATAGGCAACTGTTACGTACAGCTTGTACCTCTGACGTGCTAGAGGTTATACCCAGTGCCAGTGTGTTGATGAGTCATTAGAGTCCCCCACAGACACTTTCCCAAGTTCGGGCGAAACGTTGTAGAGGCCATATGGGTTTATGGCAAGGTTCGGAAAATGCACGTGCGTTTTCGTACGTGTCATTTTTCGGGCAGATAATACTGGTCGGCTTTGGTTTAAGCCGGATCCGAGTATTATACTGTGTAGATATAATATCTTTGTCTCAGATACATTTGTATTCGGTCGTAATACAAATGTGGGTATATTTATACCATTACGGGGTTATCTTGAAATTCGTTTCAGGATCACTTTTGGAAGTTGCCAGTTTCCAGTTTTCTATCAGCTGTATTTAACATTCGGTTAAATGCGGATTTATCTTTTCTTGATGAGGTGAGCCAGTGTTCTAGAAGGTTCTAGAGAGGGTGACAAGGCTTGTGAGTCATTAGGTCATTAATGGTGCATTTAATGACAAGGTGACTAGGTTAATTGTGATTGGTTTGCATTTAATGATTTCATGTGAGTCATTCTTTGATTAATGGTTATGATAAGTATCATGGTTTATGGTCACCCTCTTATCTCTCCTACACTCACCTCCCCCTCTCTACAAATAGGTCGGCCCCTCCCCTCTTGTAAAATCATGGTTGCTTGAAAAAAGATTGATATTGTTTTGGACTCATGGAAATTAGATAAGCCTTATTTCTCATTTCACCCGATTCCAAAAGGCAACTTCATTAACCGTTCGTCCATAGCCTTGGACGTAACGAGACAAAGTGTTCTACTCATTCTCTACTTCATCTTGGTCGTCTCTTTTAGCAAACTTGACGACCGAGTTGCTTCGGTTCAGAGGCGGGAGCCCGTTTAAAGATCCGTCGACGTGGTGCCACCTGGACGACGAGACTGGAGATTCAGGAGATCGGAGCAGCCGCAACAAGCGTGGGATAATGGTTGAAGACCGAAGGACTCGGATCATTCGGTATAACTCTTCTACCCACTTTGTAGTTTGTTAGTTTAGCTTTAATAGCAGATCCGGGTTATAGTACGCGATAGCGCCAGTTGTAAAAAGTTTTGTTCCGCATTTGGCGTCTGTTAGACGGCCGGGGCGCTACCGTGGACTTACAGTGGTATCAGAGACTCACCATTAAGCTATACTAACTTGTGCTAACGCGTTTAAAAGATCGATCGAATGGAATTTCCGAAATCACAATTTTTAGCACACAAGTTTCTGTCGATTTTTTAAAGGGCCTAAAAATAATTTTGCATATCACAGAAAAGTGTGCAGGGTTTTCTAAGCATACTGGAAAAAGTTGGGCACATGATCCCACAAGAGCACCGCGGAACCGCGGCGCTTTAGTGGGAACAATGCATCAATTTTTCACAGAGAGCTTATTTTTGGAAATTGTGGTTTTTGGTATAGTTCTTTTGGGCCCAGATTTTGTTACTGTACAGCAGATGTACGTGGGGCCCACTTCAGGAAATTTGGTCGATCGAAATTTTAAATTTGTTAGTATGCAGTATTTACATTATATCTCCGACCGGGAATGTCATTTGATCGGTAAACCGCGTCTGATTGCTATAGTTCTTTTAGACGGGTTTGCGAACGTGACATTCGCGTTGATATTCTGTGTTGTGCTGTGATATTGCAGATATGTCGTGGTGGATAGCAGTGTGCAATGGTAGTACAATTTGGATTTATTTGTACATTTGATATTGCGGGGTGAGCGTCCAACATGTGGACTGCCGTCACTGCCTGTTTGTATAATATTCTTTTTGGGGCACGACCGGGTAGAGGTCGATGTACCCGTTGTACATATTTTTATTTCTGTACTAGGTTTATCCCGCGAAGGAGTGCATGGATAGCCGGGTTCTGGAAGGCAACGGGTCCGTATCTCATGGCTTTAAGAGGCAGAGGGACCTCACTCTAGAATTGGCAGACTATTAGCTGCACTCGTAGGGGGTATAGTTTGACCCAAGGAGGGGTGCTCAATTTACCGGATTCCGTGAAGTGTCGGGTGTTCCATTCACTATGTTGTGGGGACTACCTCGCTTTAGGTTTTAGCGGGTAACTTTCCGCACCCGTAGGGGTCTAGGTTTCATTGCACAGGCTTCCACACGACCAGGGGAACGTCGGGTTTCAGCAGCGGCTCTGTGAAACCCGGGGATCCCAGATTATCTGTATTGTTCTGTGATGCTTATTACTTTTCTGTAATGTTGCATATTATCACGCCTGGAGCGATTATTGTATATTGGTATATATACTATTAGATGTTGTATATGTTTTACACCCGCGCTAGTCCAGCCCCCGCTCTGTCGTTAGTTAAGTAACCTAACGGGTGATGACGGGATCCAGTGGCGAATGCGGATGGCATATACGTACATTTTATTTTCGTTCTTTTCTGGTGTGATTGATTGATGGGACTGCATTGATTCTTATCAATGCAAGGATAAAACAAACCTATATTTGATGTTGTTGGAACAAATTTTAAAAGGTGTTATTACAAAGATGTTTCCTTTTGTTTTGCATAGCGATATTCAGTTAGAATATCCCGCACCTCATTCGACGAGGCAAGGGCCGAGATCCCTTCACCGGGAGTGACCCCTTGGGCAGAAGTTTACGTCAGGGTAATAACTTCAATATAGTCGATTACAAGTTGCTTTGCATCGCGGTATTCAGTTGGAATATCCTGCACCTCATTCCACGAGGAAAGAGCCGAGATCCCTTCACCGGGAGTGACCTCTTTAGCAAAGGTTTTTCATCACTATATTTTTATAAAAAGCTATCAGGTTCCTTCAACGAGATCAAGTTCATTACGTTAAAGGTTTTTCGCCAAAAACCAGCCGTAGCCCTCCGTCATTTCTTATGAATGGTCAATAGTATTCAAGCTATGTTTGTTGGCCCTTAGTCAAGGCATAGTGTTTGGTAGCTGCTGGGTATTCATTTGTAGCATAGATAAATGCGTTGGTTTGGGACAGTCGTATTACTTTGTTGGCCCTTAGTCAAAAGTATGTACGGGTGGGTTCAAATCAACCAGGACAATGACGGGAAGAACTTGACATGTGACTTATGATTTGTTGGCCCTTAGTCAAGGTCATAAGAGCATGGGGCAAAAATCAATATCGGGAGTTTCAAACAAACAGGAAACTTGCCAGGCATGCGCATACCTTCTGGAGTGTGATAACTTGAGTGGCTTCCATCAAGTTATCATGCGATGATAGTTGGATCCCGATTCTCACTGATGAGTTAGTTTACTCTTCGGGTGATCCCGTCTAATTCTTCTTTCAGGTTTGGAGGAGAATTTGAGATTACAGTGGGAGGTTTCCTGATTAGATAAAATGATAACCATTCTGATCTAAGTTAGAGTGCACGCAGAGTGTTTCTTTTCTCTCTCTCTCTTTGGCAGCGACCTTTGACCGACCCTAGACTATGACTCAGTGACCAACTTGACCGAACCTTCTTAAAATACTGACTTTTTGATTGTCCGAGTTGCATAAGTCATTGTCGCTCCTTCTTTTACCCTTGTTTCCTGATTTAAAATCAGGAAAATTTACGGAGGAGGCATCACATGCTAGCACGTGACCAGCAGTCACGTGTTGGCACGTGACATTTAAAAGCAGCGGCAAAGGCAGATCAGTTCCCTGATTAAATCGAAGAAAAGGCTTCAGAAAGGGTCACGTGCTCACACGTGACCGGGGGTCACGTGTTAGCACGTGACGGTTGAACAGCGGCCAGAAGACAGAATGCAGAAAGAAGAAGAAGGCTCGTTCCAAAGGGTCACGTGCCTACACGTGACCGGCTTTCAAAGCCTATTTATTTAACAGAATCAAATTCTGAAGAGATCATTCAAATCTTTCCAAAGGAAAATGGTTATTTGGAACCGATTGGACTAAAGATTTAAAGGTGATTAAATATCATCTATTTATGGAAAAATCTTGAACTTGGAAAGATTTCCCCTTAAAATCTAACCGAAACAACAGAAGAATATCTTTGGATTTAAAATCCAATGGTGAATAAAATTCACCTAATAATCCGAAGGTCCAAACGAATGGTGAATACAAGTTAAATCTCTCAATGAAAGATTCACCAAAACTAATTGATTCTGCTTCTTCTCCTATAAATAGGAGCCAAGGGACATATGCAGAGAGAAGGATACATAAAAAAAAAGAAGAGAGGCTTGATACTTTGGAGGAATTTGGATCTTCTGCAAAAGAAAACCCTAGGTAAGAAAGGAAAGGCTTTTTGAAAGAAAAAGAGAATTTAATTCTCAACAGAGTTTAACTCTGATATTAAAAAGAAGAACTTAGTTCTCTCTTTAGCAGAGCATCTGCAAAGTGCACATCTCCCCATGAATTGAGAATTTAATTCTCATTGGGTTGAGATCCTGCCATGCAGATCCAAAGCATAGAGAGGGAATGGATGTTTGAGAATTTAATTCTCATAGAACTATAGGAATTTAATTCCTGTAAATTAAAATTAGGGTTTAACCCTATGTCATAGGAATTTAATTCCTTCAAAATGAATAGAACCTGGGTTAACCCAAGTTAAGAACTCAAATCTGTCAAAATAACAGGAATTTAATTTCTCTAAAGTTTATTGCTAGGGTTTAACCCTATGAAGAATTTGATTCTTAAAAAAGATAAACACATCTTCAAACAGGCAGGGTCACGTGCTACCACGTGACCCCTGTAAAGAGCCACCGCTAAAACTTTAAGGCAACGCCTCACGTGCTTCACGTGACCCCCAAAGCGCACAAAGAAAAAGCAGAGGAAAAGAAGCTCTGGGGCGCCCTCACGTGTCACCACGTGACCCCTAGTGAATATTCTAACAGATCAAAGCGCAAGCCCCCATCACGTGCCCACACGTGATGGCTTTTAGAATTAAAAGTGTTAAACACTTATCTGTAGAACAAAATAAAGGGAAACAGGGTGCTATCACATGCTACCACGTGACCCCTTGGCTGAAGCTTTAACGGATAAACACCAAAATACCCATCACGTGACAGCACGTGATACTCCAAAGTATTCAATACTTTTGACAGAATAGAAGGAAGGGAGGGCGCCCTCACGTGCTACCACGTGACCCCTCTTGCCTTAGTGTTTAACACTAAATTGGAATCCCGGAATCCAGTGTTAAACACTGTTTGGCCTTAGTGTTCAACACTAATCAAAGAACTTTATCTTCAGTGTTTAACACTGATTATTCTTAGTGTTTAACACTAATCTGAAATCTCTGCTGCTAGTGTTTGACATTGATTTGCTCTAGTGTTTAACACTAATTTGAACCCCCTGTTGCTGGTGTTTAACACCAACTGCCTTTTAGTGTTAAAACACTAACTTGTTCCCAGTGTTCAACACTGCTGATCTTTAGTGTTTAACACTAATTTCAGCCCAGTTGATTAAATGGCCAGAGGCAAAGCTTCTCCTTCGATGGACCAACAGAAAGCCAGTATTCTAAACATGATGGGACTTAGCCCAAGATGGCCATAAGTCCTCAATTCAAACTTAACTGGGCTAATGGGCTCATAACACAATTAATTGGTCTTGATCCCAAATTGGGCCAAATACTGCTTAATCCACCCCGGTCTAAGGGTACATCTCTTCACTCCTTTGATACATGGCGTTATAATCCTCAACGTCTTCAGAGAGGTGACGGGTCCCGATGACCACACATTGACACGGACTGTGGGGTCCTTAAACTCATAGACTATGAGGTCCTTAACCTTGACCAAGATGTCTTAAAACTAACAACGGACTGTGGGGTCCTTAAACTCATGGACTATGAGGTCCTTAACCTTGACCGAGATGTCTTAAAACTAACAACGGACTGTGGGGTCCTTAAACTCATGGACTATGAGGTCCTTAACCTTGACCGAGATGTCTTAAAACTAACAACGGACTGTGGGGTCCTTAAACCCATGGACTATGACGTCCTTAACCTTGACCGCAATGTCTTAAAACTAATATTGGACCGCAATGTCCTTAAACTACCCATGGACCGCAATGTCCTTAAACTACCTATTGACCGCAATGTCATTAAACTAAACAACAGAGCCCTCTTTTTATTACTCTCTTGTTGGATCTAAACGATCCCGTTAAGTTGATCTTAGTCTAAAAACTAGACTAACGTATCCTTAACAAACGTTTAAGTCGATCTTAGTCTCAAAGGAGGCTAACGTATCCTTAAACCCAAACCCCCAAACCCAAATCTAAGATAATGCGGATTTGGACTAGTCCACGCCCTACGTGCGACGACATAACTCAGTCTCCGTATACAATCCACGGGCAACCAAACATAAAATAAATACACACGACACGAAGTGACCATCTGGAGAAGAAGAAAGTGGTTACCGCGATGCGGTAGCGTAATTAACTGCAGGGGCTTGCGCCTGCAGGGAAGAGCGTCCCCACAATCAAAAACCCCTCAAGCGAGGGGGAATCTGACGAAGTCTGCTACATCGGACGCATCCGTTTAAACTTTCGATATACGGTGCCATAAATCAACTTGGCATCTTCGGAGAGGTGGACGGATAGCACCAATTAGCATCTGCCCCGAACCTCAGGCAAGACGTCAGTCCTTGCCGCCGTTCGGAGGGGAACAGATTCTGGCACGCCCGTTGGGACCTTTTCCTCTTTCCACTCCACGCTTCGTGCGTCGTGATTCGCGAACCAATCGCGGTTCGTTAATGGTTGCCCTTGGGTTGCGAGGTACTAAGATTTGGCGTTTACTTGGTGCAGAAAACAAAGAATCAATGGCGTTCAACTACTTGAACTGCAAATGCAACCGACGCTCCGCCTCACCCGGAGGTGTAGCATATGGACCACAGGCTGCTTCTCTATTCACTATGTCTGTGGAGCAAGTGACCCAAGCTACTACCGGTCTATTATTTGGGACCATGCTCCCGCCAACAAGCTTCACCGCTCCTGTGCTGACAACGGAAGCTCCCAAGAAGTCGGTCTTTGATCGTCTTACCCCTGCCGCGGCCCCTCTCAACGGGTCGCCCAACACCAGTGCCTCGGTCTTCTCCAGACTAGGCCAGAGCTCCTGTGAAATTGCAATGGGGCCTGCAATCCTAGAGAAGGCTGCCCCTGAGAAAATAACCATTCCTGCTCCTGAAGTCGTCAAGGCGGCTTCCCCTGCCAAAAAGTCGGTCTTTACAAGATTGACGGCTCCAGCTCCCGCTCCTGCTACCCAAAGGACATCGGTCTTTGACAGGCTAACTCCAGCAGCGACCCTCCACCTACGCAGGGGGCAAGACGAGGCTATCGCCCTCACCACGCCGTCCGCTCGACACGCTCGACGTCGCCACTGGCGCCGAGTAAGGAAGGCTGGGGGCAACTCTCCCTTTGGGCTAACTCCACCAGCCCCGATGGCAGAAGTTAATGCTGCTGTTCCGATTGGGAACAGCTTTGAATTGCTAAATAAGGTGCGTAGGAATTCTCCTACCGCGGTGCTAAAAAGGTCTCCCCCTCCACTGAAAAAGGTTGTAGAAGTAGAAACAGAACAGCCCCAATCTCTTCAACGGCTGTCCTCCCGAATCTATAAAGTCTGGCGGCAGGCCCGAGACTCGATGATCGATCCAAACTTCTCCCACTAGCACAAGAAGCTGAAAATCCAACAGGAAGCCAGTCACCAGGCTAAACCACGAAAGGCTGTCTGGATGCCCACCTCAACAGCCCCCTCAACTTCCACTGCTCATAAAAGGAGGAAGCCAGAGAAGATCCCCCAGCCTGCAACGACAGCTAAAGGCACTAAACCCGGACGTCCTAAGTCTGGGGGCATGATGGTCCATACCGTATACATGGCGTCAGGAAAGGAAGACAGCCGTGCGTCTACAGGTCATAGACCGCTTACACGGTCGGTGACCAAAGCTCAGGAGCAACAGCAAAAGCTCCAGGAAATGATGAATGCTATGGCCGCACTTACCGGGCCAAAAGAAAACCCAGAAACGTCCTCGGATGAACGCCAGGAGGAAGAAACCGACGCCGAATTCCTTCGCCGAATATTGGAGAAGAAGGACAAAGAGGCTGCTGAACAAGCAGCCAATATACAACGTATGGGCCTTCTCTTCCAAGATATGACAGGGATGATGATACAACAAGATCTTCCGGCTGAAGAGCCCCCGATCGTCCTCGGAGACGATAGGGGAGAGACATCAAATCCCCCGCCGGCTTTGTCAACGGCTAAAGAGGACACAATTTCTAAAACTGATTTGGACGAGTACATAGCCCAGCAAATACGGGTTCATCATGCGACTGAAGCAGCCGGCCAGGTCGTAAAAACGGGGCGGCCGTATCCAAGCTGGTACGACCAAATCAAATACCCGCCGGGTTATACAATACCAAAATTCCACGTATATAAGGGAACCGGCAATCCCCATCAACATGTTGCCCAGTTCAGGGCCCTTTGCGGTAACACCGGCGGTGATGATAAACTGTTGCTTCGCCAGTTCGTGGGCAGCTTATCAGAAACAGCGTTCGAGTGGTATTCGGAACTCCCGAACGATTCTATCAAGACGTTCGCTGAAATGGAGTTGCTATTCACTTAGCGATTCGTAAGCGCCAGCGAACGCACTCCAATAACGGCATTGATTAATGCCAGGGTAAAACCAGGCGAAACTTGGGTCCAGTATGCTATACGCTGGCGGAATTTGTGGTCGAAATGCGAGCAACGCATTGAGGAAGCGCCCGCGGTGGGCATGTTCGTGGGAACCCTAGACCCTCACGCAACTATCTCCCAGTTTATGATGTTCTTTAAGCCAACCACATTCCAGTTTTTAATCGACAAGTTGGCTCAGATGGACCAGATGGGTCATAGACCGCCTCCCCCGAAGCCAGAACCTCGGAATGACAAGGGTAAAGGAAAGGCAACCTTCGTCGCGAATGCCCAGCAGCAACCCAATGCCCCAAAGCTGGCGGATCAATTGGAAGAAAGACGCCGGTATTATAATGAGAAGATGAAGCGTCCCTACTCGTTCCCACGGGACAAGACGAAATGGTTATTCGAGCTGGCAGTACGCAACAGACTTATAAACCTACCAAATCCAAGACGACCGCCACAACCCACCGAGGTGAATAACCCTAACTATTGCCCTTACCATCAAACGGTAAGTCATCCGATTGAGGATTGCTTCGTCTTCAAAGGATGGATTGAAGATCAATACCTCCAGGGGAAGTTTGCACTGTCCGAAAAGTGGAAGGTGAACCCACCACAGCCGCATACTCCTAAGAAAGCATACACACCGGGGGCAACCTGTTCCTTTATTGAAGAAGCTCCATGGGAGGTCGTGCTGTCAACTAAAACCAAAAGAATGCTGAGGGACCTTCGTGCGTGCCCAGTGGTCGAATGGAAGGACCCGCTTGAACCTCAAATTATCGAAGGGATGTTGAAGCCGCGCCCAACTATGAAGACTCGTAGTGATGGCCCAAATACTCACGCCCAACCGTCAAAATCTTCGAAGAAAAAGAAGAAGAAATCCAAGAAGCCCGTGAAGCCTGGAGGCAAGCGCACGAACTTGCAGAAGCAAATCGACGCGATGGAAAAGTACAATCAAAAGGCGCGAACTCCTGTCACGCTGCAAGAGTTCCTCAACCACATCTTTCAAGAGGAAGATGATGGAGAGAGTTCGTCGGATGAATCCGAGGGATACGTGGCGAGTTGTAACGTAATCTCCCGCTCGTCTACTGACGATGAAAAAACTCCTAGCACTAAGAAACTGGGGGTCGAGCCTGAACCAGAGCGTGTGTAGCCAACAGATGAAATGATCGACGCCTTTCTAGACGAGATTCGTCTGAAGAGTAAAGCGGATCAGGAGCGTGAGATGGCCACATCGGAAGGAGCCAAACGCAAGCGACTGAACGAAAGAGTCGAAGCACTCCCGCCAGATCAAAAGACGTCCGATGTAGACAAAAAGATATTCAAGACGAGGAAAAGGTTTGCCAAAGCCATGTCAATGGGAATGAAGCTACCACCCTGGGAAGAAAACACGCTCGATGGAGCGGAGAGGCACCCTGATTACTGCTCATATCATTGGAAGATTTCACACCCCACAGAGGAGTGCGACGCTTTTAAGATATGGTGGCAGGGATATGTTGCTCATCGGCAACATTTTAAGCGCATGAAACGCAAGACTCGTCGGGAACGAAGAAGTACTGCCGACGGGCACGACAGAACCACTGGCAACTGTTACATGGTTAACGCCGGAGGGTCACAAGTTCTCACCTTTGGGAGCGACTCTGATGAAGAAATGGCTCTGGGCCCTCTCTTTAAAGAATCCGTTTTGGGGAAAGAGGAAGAACCAGAGGCCTGCGAAAACATTCAGCTGCGCAATCGTACGCTCCCGGAAAGGAATCTCGGGCCTGCAAATAGAAAAGATAAGGGAAAGGAAAAGGTCACTGAGGATATCACTTTAGATGACCAAGTCATGAAAGAGCTGACTACCAAAGACCCTCCCAGGAAGGGTAAGGTGGACTACAACATCTTGGCGCACCTAAGGAAGCTACCTTCTCAACTTAGCATTCTCGATGCCCTCCTATTATCAAAAGAAGCGCGAGATTCACTAATTAAGGCATTACAAGAACCTGAGCAATTCCAAGCCTTCCTCGCCGCGGAAAGGATGAAGGATGAACTGGAGGAAGTGCATACGGCCGACATCACTTTCGGTGACGAAGACCTTCTTCTCGAGACGTGCGACCACAACCGTCCCCTATACGTCTCCGGATATTGCCACGATATCAAGATAGGCAAAATCCTGGTTGACAATGGATCCTCCGTCAATCTCCTTAATGTTCGGGTGTTGAAAGAAATCTGCATGAGTGTGCAACACCTCGCTCGTGACAAAATTACCATCTCTGGTTTCGACTCCCAGTCGTCACGGACTCTCGGATCCGTGATACTAACATTACGCTTCGGACTGCTCGTCACGGACATCAAGTTTCACGTCATTGACGCCAAGACTTGCTACAACACCTTGCTCGGTCGTCCTTGGTTGCATGAGTACAACATCATCCCTTCTACACAGCATCAGTGTATGAAGTACTTCAAGGATGGTTTCGAATATACCGTAACAGGTGAGCTGAATCCATTTTCCGTGAACGAAGTCCGCAAATACGAAGATGCGAAGTACTTTTTGCCAGATTTCGAGGATACAGAAAGGTGTCGCAAGCCGGAGAACAAAGCCGCCGCCACCATCCCTGTTTTCGGGAGCGATACTGAAGAAGAAGAAGAGATAATTTATGCTGGGCCGTCTCAACGCAACAACCTGGGGACGTCCGCCCCCATGTTGATCTTCGGAAGTGACTCGGAAGATGAGGTTAATGCCGTGTTCTCCAATCGGCCGTCAATACAAGCATCCCCTAGCGATGATCAGAGTTTGCAAATCACCATGGTGCCGCGAGAACACTATAAGGATCTCGACACACTTCAAGCTTACAATGTGCAGGACCTGCAGACGTTTTACGTCCCTCCCAGGCAAAGGGGTGAGAAGGTAATCCTATTCTACCGATCCTCAGAGACGAAAGTAGAGAAAGAGATCTGGCATGGCGCGGATGCTACACTCGACAGGCTCCAACCCATCCGTTTGCCCAGATATTACACAAATGGACTAAAGAGGCTATTGAAGTGCCAAGGAGTACCCTTAAAACAGACTGTTCGACAAGCTCAGTTCTACAACAAGATTTGGAATGTCCCTGGAACTCAGCGCAAATTGCCCAACGGGAGAATGGAAACGCTCGGCCTTGGATACGTGAGATCCGGTAAACGGGAGTGAATCCACGGTAGCTACGCCATATATAACTTCGAGGAGGAGGAAAACGCCATGTCCAGCAATGCCAACCCTTCATCAAAACTGGATCCCGCGAGTGAAGTGCCGAGTCCGTCATTTGAAGAACAAATGGACAAGCTTATCAGGAAAGCAGGTCAAAAAGCTCGGGAAGACCACAACCGCGAGATGGCCATCTACGAGAAGGCCAGGACGCAAAGTCTGTTTCAACAGGCTGCAAAAGACAAAGATGCTCCTCCCTGTCAACCCGTTGTGCAAAAGGCCCGACGCAGAGGCAGAAATAAATCAAGAAGCGGAAAGAAGAGCCGACAACAACGACGCAGGATCAGAGAGTCGTGTGACCGGGTATCGCGCGGTACGGATTTGTCCCTCATGAAGAAGATGAGTCGAGCGTATTCCTTCCCTCGAGACAAGACGAAGAAGCTACTCGAGCTCGTTATAGAACATCAAATGATCGCACTTCCGGAGTCTAAGCACCCTGAGCACGTTAACGAGGTTTCTTATCCGGGCTATTGCTCTTATCACCGAGCCATAGGACACCCTATCGAAGACTGCTTCACCTTCAAGAACTGGGTCGAAGACCAATACCAACAAGGCAGATTTGCTTTATCCCGCAGCTGGAGGATAACGCCGCCACAACAGCACGAACCTAAAGCTGCGAGAGCGGAGCCAGACCCACATCGGTCTTGGAAGCGGATTCGCACTTGTCACATGATTACAATATTAAAAGAAGAGCCCAAGAACATGGATGACCTTCCCTGGTGCTTTGAGAACAGCAATGATGAGGTGATCTCAGAATTTCCGCCAGCTCCGAAAGAACTGGAAGATGGCATACATACTACTGCAGATAACCTCAAGAAGATTGAGTTGGGATCGGCAGATGATCCGCGACCGACATTCGTCAGCGAGCTGCTATCTGAAGAAAGGGTGGCTGCGTTAAAGGACGTGCTTCTACAGCATAGAGATTGCTTCGCGTGGAACTATTCTGAAATGCCGGGATTAGATCCAGAAATTGCTGTACACAGATTGGCGATATCCTCGGACATCAAGCCAGTCAAACAGGCGCCGAGGAGAATGCGGCTCGAGCTTGAGATGAGCATCAACGCCGAGGTCAAAAAGCTGATCGACTCTGGCTTCATCCAGGAAGTTCAATACCCTGAATGGATCGCCAACATCGTCCCAGTGATGAAGAAAAATGGGACAGTGCGCATATACGTAGACTTCCGGGATCTTAATAAAGCTTGCCCGAAGGACGATTTTCCAGTGCCAGTCACCGAACTGATGATAGATAACATGTCCACTCATGAGGTTTTCTCCTTCATGGACGGCTCATCAGGGTATAATCAAATAAAAATGCATCCTGAAGACCAGAAACATACGGCTTTCCGGACCCCTTTGGGAATATTCTGCTACAAGGTTATGCCCTTTGGTCTAAAGAACGCCGGTGCTACCTATCAAAGGGCCATGACAAAGATCTTCGACGATCTCATACATGACATCGTCGAGTGCTATATTGATGACCTCGTGGCGAAGTGTATGTCATACGAAGAGCACTTAACGCATCTGAAGACTGTATTTCAACGCCTTCGGCAATATAATTTGAAGATGAATCCCCTCAAATGTACGTTCGGAGTCTCCTCGGGTAAATTCCTGGGATTCATCATCCGACACCGAGGTATCGAAATAGATCCATCTAAGATCAAGGCGATCATAGAAATGCCTCCGCCAAGAACCCTCAAACAGTTGCGATCTCTCCAAGGGAAGCTCGCATACATCCGGCGGTTTATCGCCAATCTTTCAGGCAAGTGCCGTCCTTACAGCCACCTGATGAAGAAAGGAACTCCATTTGTCTGGGATCAAAAATGCCAGGGCGCGTTGGACGAAATTAAACAGTACCTGCAGAACCCGCCGGTGTTGGCTGCTCCGAACAAGGGAAAACCCCCCATTCTTTATACAACCGCCCTCGAAGGTTCCTTAGGCGCATTATGGGCACAAGAGAACGATCAAGGAAAAGAAAGAGCACTCTACTACTTAAGTCGAGTTCTGGTGGGGGCAGAAAGCAACTACTCTCCCATTGAAAAACACTGCCTGGCGTTGATCTTCGCGCTAACAAAGCTCAGGCACTATGCGTTGGCGCACGAAGTCCGTCTCATCTCGAAGGTGGACCCCCTTAAATATTTGATGTCAAAGGCTATATTGACGGGTCGACTCGCTAAATGGGCTCTACTCTTGATGGAGTTCTCGATAACGTATCGACCTCTCAAGGCAGTGAAAGGCCAGGCCATCGCCGACTTCTTTGCTGAGCATCCAATACCTGCCGGTTCTCCTCTGAACTGCTATTTGCCGGACGAACATGCATTTGATGCGATCGGCGGCGGTGATACCCGATGGGAACTCTATTTTGATGGAGCATCTTCCATGAAGAAGAGCAAGCAATGCACCCCCATAATCAAATCGGGAGTAGGCCTCATCTTCGTAACTCCACAAGGAGAGATTATGCGCTTCGCCTTCTCTTTAACAGAGCCGAGGACGAATAACGAAGCCGAATATGAAGCTTTGATAGCAGGCCTCGAGATAGCCATTGACATGGGAATTGAAGACCTTCTTATATACGGGGACTCTCAACTGGTCGTTAGTCAAGTAAAGGGTGACTACCAAACGTGCAAACCAGAGTTGGTGAAGTACGACGAAAAGGTGCGACAACTGTTGACCCAAATTCCCTCCTATACTTTGGAAAGCATACCACGCGCGGAAAATAGCAAAGCGGACGCGTTAGCTAAGCTCGCCAAAGAATTGGCTGACGAGAACCTCGATGACGTTAAAATCATGGTACAAAGCCGTCGAGTGCTCGCCACAACAGAAATATCTCCGGAACCATGCGAAGAAAAGGGAGCGACTGAGCAGACGACCCTACAGATAAAAGACCGTGAGAAGGCTGAGAACTGGAGGGAAGTCTTCATAGACTACTTTAAGTCCCACCGATTGCCCGAAGAAGCGTCCTCAAGATATCAGCTCATGAAACGAGCTCTATCTTTCGCTTTCGTCAATGATACTCTGTATAAGAGGTCGTTTGATTTTCTGTGGCTTAGATGTTTAGGACCTGACGAAGCAGAAAGAGTCGTTCAGGAAGTTCATGACGGAATCTGTGGTTCTCATCAAGCAGGCCCGAAGATGAAGTTAAAAATTAAACGGATGGGTTACTACTGGCCTACGATGATCCAGGACTGCCTCGAATATGCGAAGAAATGCCACTCATGCCAAATCCACGGGGATTTCATCCACCAGCATCCGAATCCACTACATCCGACGATGGCTAGCTGGCCATTCGAAATGTGGGGGACTGACATAGTCGGCCCCATTGAACCAGCATCGTCCAGGGGACATCGCTTCATCCTAGCGACGACTGATTACTTCTCCAAATGGGCGGAAGCAGTACCGTTGAGGGAAGTAAAGACGGAGAATATCCTCCACTTCTTCAAGACGCACGTCATCTATCGGTTTGGAACTCCACGGCAGATTATCTCCGATAACGGGCCAGCCTACAGAAGCCATAAGATTAGCCGCTTCGCGCAGCAGCACAATATAGACTGGAGATATTCCTCAGTTTATAATCCACGAGCTAACGGTCTGGCTGAGGCCTTCAATAAGACCTTGACAAAGATCATAAAAAAGACGGTGTCCCGAAATAAGAAGGACTGGCATAAGAGACTGCAAGAGGCTCTTTGGGCATATCGAACTACGTGCAAGACGGCCACGGACACGACGCCATACGCACTGGTATTCGGTACGGAAGCGGTACTCCCCCTCGAGATAGAGCTGCCTTCTCTACGAGTGGTAGTCCACCACGGATTGACAAACGAAGAAAATGCTCACCTTCGGCTTGAGGAGCTTGATGCCCTCGATGAAACCCGGCTCATAGCGCAACAAAATCTGGAGGCCTATAAAGCAAAGATGACGCGCTCGTACGAAAGATTGACCAGGCCGAGAACATTCCGCCAAGGCGAACTCGTGCTAGTGGTCAAAAGACCTATGATCCCCAATCGCGCCAAACGGGGAAAATTCGAGCCAAACTATGAAGGCCCGTACATCATAGATAAGGTCTACCAGGGTGGGGCCTATCTACTCATGGACATGCATGGTGAAAGGCCTTTCAGGCCAATAAACGGCCGCTTCCTAAAGAAATACTACGCTTAATGAGCCACAGCCTAGGTCAATGATAGATGACGACGACTATGTCCGCTCGCTATCTTCCTAAAGCTCAAAGCTCTATAAGTAGTAGCCGGCTCTCTCCATGACGGACCGAAATGTCCTTAAACTAATGACGGACCGAAATGTCCTTAAACTAACGACGGACCGAAATGTCCTTAAACTAATAGCGGACCGAAACGTCCTTAAACTAATACCGCAGCATCCTTAGGCTGACGAGATAAAAAAATAATAATAAAATATATAATAAATAAAAACGGTATGTACATAAGCAAAAAGGGCACGGATGAAAACCCGAAAGGGCTCCGTGAGTAAAAACAGCAGGGCTACCGGCGAGTGTTCGTGAAAACCCGAAAGGGCGCGACCTCGTAAAAAAAAATAAGAAGAAGAAAAGAATAAAAAAAAACCGGTATGTCCATAAGCAAGAAGGGCACGGATGAAAACCCGAAAGGGCTCCGTGAGTAAAAACAGCAGGGCTACCAGCGAGTGTTTGTGAAAACCCGAAAGGGCTCAACCTCGTTAAAGGACACTTGCGAGATCCCTACGACCTTGCAAGGAGAAACCACCCGCGTGAGATCCTTACGACTCACAAGGGAGCAACACACTTAGGGATCCCCACGATTCCTAAGGAGAAAATACACTTGCGAGATCCTCACGACTCGTAAGGAGAATTCTCTTATGGGACCCTCACGGCTCATAAGATTTGAAAGTCTTAAGTCACAGAGACCTAAACCTGTGCTTAAGAAAAATCCCCCATACCCTTCGACATTGCCCTACAAGTGGCTCAATACTGACCCTTGTATGCAATCCACGGGCGCGAATAAACATTTCCCCAGCAAAGTCCCACCCGTGACTAGGGATATGTCCATATGGTGAGCAACCCTTGTAAGTCCTCTCGACCTATAAGGAGAAAGCCCTCTTGTAAGATCCTTACGACTTGCAGAGGAACATACAATTAGGAATCCTCACGATTCCTAGGGAGAAAATACACCTACAAGATCCTCACGACTTGTAGGGAGAAATACCTTCGTGAGACCCTTACGGCTCATGAAGTCAAAAGCCTTAGTCGACAGGACCCTAACCCTGTTTGCTAAGCCACCTTTGTTCAATATCGACAGAGGCAAATGATGATTCGCTCCTGCCAATATCCCAGTGGTAGCGATGCTGATGCCGAAATCGGTGTCTAAAATACAAGCTTGCAGCGAAAAGGCTAGCGAGCCACACATGCATACGAAATAGCCGAAATGATGGGGCAACTTGCAATAAAAAGCAGCAAGTAAAAATGTATGTATAAAAAAATAGCTGAAATGATGGGGCAACTCGCAATAAAAAGCAGCGAGTAGAAAATAAATAAATAGCCGAAATGATTGGGCACCGCGAAAAAATAGCCGAAATGATGGGGCAATCGCGACCTTCACGATATAAAAGCTGAAATGATAGAGCATCACGGAAAAAGAAATAAAATATAAAAAAAAGGTTTTAATTTATGCCCTACAGGTGATGTTCCATCACACCCTGTACACAATCCAAGGGCGTAAACAAAAAAGGGATCATACTTCTCCCCCAGGTTTCATCAGAAGAAGAAGCCAAATCTCGACGGGCCAAAGGAGACCTGGAGATCGTTTCAACACTCGTCTCGTAACAACGGACACAACTCTAAGCTAAGCGGAACAGCGGCAACTCCCAGTTCCATAGCTCGATGGTATACATATCGCCAACAGTCAAACCTCCATCCCGTGAAATGCGGATACAATCAGCAAAATTCCTGGTTATGTGGAACGCGGATAACGTCACTCTTTGATCCCGTGGAAAACGTCCAGAGCGGATCCTGGTCCTCGCAGAGCACGGCAGTGAACCAGTGTGAAGCATCCAGAGCGGAACCTAGTCCTCGCCGAGCACGGCAGTGAACCCGTGTGAAGCATCTAGTGCAAAATTCCTGGTTACGTGGAACGCAGATAACGTCACTCTTTGACCCCGTGGAAAACGTCCAGAGCGGATCCTGGTCCTCGCAGAGCATGGCAGTGAACCCGTGTGAAGCATCCAGAGCGGAGCCTAGTCCTCGCCGAGCATGGCAGTGAACCCGTGTGAAGCATCTAGTGCAAAATTCCTGGTTACGTGGAACGCGGATAACGTCACTCTTTGACCCCGTGGAAAACGTCCAGAGCAGAGCCTAGTCCTCGCCGAGCACGCAGTGAACCCATGTGAAGCATCTAGTGCAAAATTCCTGGTTACGTGGAACGCGGATAACGTCACTCTTTGACCCCGTGGAAAACGTCCAGAGCGGAGCCTAGTCCTCGCCGAGCACGGCAGTGAACCCGTGTGAAGTATCTAGTGCAAAATTCCTGGTTACGTGGAACGCGGATAACGTCACTCTTTGACCACGTGGAAAACGTCCAGAGCGGATCCTGGTCCTCGCGGAGCACGGCAGTGAACTCGTGTGAAGCATCCAGAGCGGAGCCTAGTCCTCGCCGAGCATGGCAGTGAACCCGTGTGAAGCATCTAGTGCAAAATTCCTGGTTACGTGGAACGCGGATAACGTCACTCTTTGACCCCGCGGAAAACGCCCAGAGCGGAGCCTGGTCCTCGCCAAGCACGGCAGTGAACCCGTGTGAAGCATCCAGAGCAAACACCGGACTGTGGAGTCCTTAAAATCCACGGACTATGATGTCCTTAACCTCGACCGTAATGTCTTAAAACTAACGATCAACCACCCCGATTCCCTACGGATTCTACCTTGGTTTAAGGGGTACATCTCTTCACTCCTTTGATACCTGGCGTTGTAATTCCTCAACGTCTTCAAAGAGGTGACGGGTCCCTGCAACCAAACATCGGACTGTGGAGTCTTTAAATCCACGGACTATGAGGTCCTTAACCTTGACCGTGATGTCTTAAAACTAACATCGGACTGGGGAGTCCCTAAATCCACGGACTATGAGGTCCTTAACCTTGACCGTGATGTCTTAAAACTAACATCGGACTGTGGAGTCCCTAAATCCACGGACTATGAGGTCCTTAACCTTGACCGTGATGTCTTAAAACTAACATCGGACTGTGGAGTCCCTAAATCCACGGACTATGAGGTCCTTAACCTTGACCGAGATGTCTTAAAACTAACGTCGGACTGTGGAGTCCTTAAATCCACGGACTATGAGGTCATTAACCTTGACCGCGATGTCTTTAAACTACGATGCCTCGAGAAACCCCTGACTCCGTGAAACACGAATAAGGGTGACTACATCCAGCACTTGCAGGTCCTCACGACCTGTAAGGAAGAAAAACTCTCTGGTGAGATCCTTACGACTCTCAAGGGAAAACCCACTTAAGAATCCTTATGATCCTTAAGAAGAACTTACACCTATGGGATCCTCTCGACCCATGGGGAGCAAAACTCTTTATGAGACCCTCGTGGCTTATAAGGCGCAAAAGTCTTAGGAAGCAGATCTTAACCCTGAATCCTAAGCCACTGATGCCCTGCAAGGAGATCGAGATAAATTGTCCGCAAACGCATTCAATGAAAAGAGACACGCCGTTGAGAAAAATGTATCTTTTATTTCATAAACCAAAATGGATACAACGTACAATTCATGAAAGAAAAAAAAAGAAGATACTCTCATCCATGAGTATGTACAAAAAAAAGGGAAAAGATACAAGTCCTCAAGCCGGCGGGCGGTGTAGTAATTTTACCAGCTCATCGTTTTATTGCTGAACCACGGCTTCATGACGCAAAATCTCCAGAAGACGAGCCTTCGCCTGAGCTTGCTGAGCCTGATACGAAGCAAGCCGAGCTTCAAGCTCTTTCTCGGTGGCTTTATGAGCCTCGACCCTTTCACGAGTGAACGTGGCAACTTTGTCGAGAGCCACCACCTCTTTGATGGACTCCTGAAGCACCCGCCAGAGTTCATACGCTTTGTTGGCCTTGGCAGTAAGACTCTCCTGAAGCTCGCTCAACGCCTTGGAAGCTAGCTCCCTCTCCGAGAATTTGCGGCCAAGCCACTTCCCGCATGACGTCATATTGGCCGCGCATCGTGCTATCAGACCCCGCAACTCCGCTTTTGCAGCCACGGCTTCCGAGGAAAGACAAGAACATTCAAGGGCGTGCAAGCGAGCCTCCACCTGCCAACAGAACTCCACCCAGACTCGCACCACTTCTTCGCTATGGTAGGTGGCAAGAAAAGAAAGAGAACCGTTAGCTTCGGCGGCAAACGCTTCAGTGGTGGTCGCGCTGCCAGCACGGAGCTCCTCAATCAAAGATGATAAGGAGACAAGGCTTAATTGGGCCAAGCGTTCTGAAGCCCGCAAGGCATAAGGGCCGAGCGGCATCACGATGCGCGACTCCAACGCCGTGGAGACTGGCAGAGCTGTTCAAATTTGGAAGATGTCAGTAAAATTCTTAAGCAAAGAACGAATGAGAGTATGATGAAATGTCGCGTACCGACAGTCGTGCAAGTAGGAGGTGAAGGTTCCCCCGGCCCTTCGAGAACCTCGACCTCATCATCAGCCTCCAAAACCATAGAAAACATCAATGTCAATACGCAAAATAACAACGATGCTATGAGAAGTGATGGACGACACCAACCTTGCCCGGATGAGAGGACGATGCGTTGGGGGGATATCGCTTGTGGAGTTGCCATCTTCAGCAGACGCTGAAAGGATTGCCGGGGAGACAGATCGGCAATAGAGGCCGCCAGCTCGCGTAATTCTGAGAAAAACAAAAGAGTTCATACAACGGAAAGGCTGCTAATTTAAAATTCAGAAGGTTACCTTCAACACTTCTCCCGTTCTGAGTCGGGGGGATAGCAGCCTCGACAGCCTCTGCCGGAACCTCAGGCTCCAACAGAGGGAGGGTAGTCCCCACTACCTCCATCTCAGCCTCCGGGCCACCTTCGGGAAGAGCCGTTGGGGGAGTGATTGGTAGAGATTCTGCGTGTTCAAGTTTAGTTAATTACCGCAATCAAGACGGTTTCGCTTGTAGCTAGCCGGTTGAGTACGGGTCGTCCGCAGGGAGATGGGAATCTTTTTCTAAGTGCTTTAACGAGTTAAGTCCAGATTTCCAGATTTTGTTGTGATTAATTAAGTGTTAAAGTGATATGTAAAGAGAGCTTGTTAGGGTTAGGATTAGGTTAGTTTGAGTTAGGAGTCGCTCACCTCTTTCGTTGCCACTCTTAATATCGGTGTTACGGTAATCGGCAACAACGGGGATTAGCACGACTAGCAAGGAACTTGCGAGTATAAGCTAGGCTTTCCAACGCATAAGTTCTTCCTTTTGGTGCTTGTCCGTCCGTTCTTGGCTCTTAGCCATAACCTCCGGTTAATTCAACCACAACCGGTCTCACTACGGAATCACCGCTATCATGTAGGATAGGGTGCCGTAAGGAGCGGATTGTGGTTCAATTAACGGGAGTCGATTTTAAGATGTTGGACAAGGAAAGAGTGAGAGAGATTTCCTTCTCTCAAACTTCCCTTATCCTACCCTAACAAGTATGAAACTACTCACACATCATAATGGAAAGAAAACAAAACAAAAGAGGAAGATAGAAAGAAGGAGATTAGAAGATAACAACTAGCTATTTGCGACCTCACCTTGGCAAGGATCAAGCGTAAGCATCATGGTTGTTTTTAATGATAAAGGAAAAGAGAAAAGAAAGAAACAACAAGAAATAACAACAACTAAGTTAACAAATTAAAATTACAAGCAATTATAAAAGAACAAGACAAGCATGATAAGTAAAAGAATCTTCTTTATTCATCATTCTTCACTCACAAAGCTTACTACAAGTTTTAATGGAGAAGAGATGAGAAGAGAAAGAAGAAACAAGTATTCTAAACCTAGAAAAATACAAGATTATGCACCCTTGGCTTCACAAGGTTCTGGGGTATTTATAGGCTGGAAAATGAAAACCTAGGGCAACATTCAGAACTAAAATGAAAAGACCAAAATACCCACAAAAATTGGTCAGACAAGGAGGCAGTACGGCCGCGGAACCGCGGCACTATGGTGGAGTTGGCTTCTTGGGTTTTGTGGGGATCCCTGGTCTTTTATATACTTCAGTCTGGTATATGAATTTTCTGATAATATTTCCAAATTTCTTCCAGAATTTTAATGGACCAAAAGGTGATTGGATGTGGATCTTTTGTCATGATTTTCTTGAGCTCCGCGTAGATTTCTTGGATCTTGTGTTGCCATTGAGCCTTGTGCATGAAGGTGACAATCGATTTGCCATTTTGTCTCCTAAACTGGTATGTGGCAACAGACGGATAAAGAGCGGAGACCCGTATTTTATCTGTGGTTGGCAGGAACCCGGATTTTGTCGTGTTTTTCCATGGATTTCACCGTTTAGAGCCGAGAACCTGTATCCTGTAATTGACTAGCAAACACGGCTCAAGAGTACCTACGAAATGCAATGTGATAAAAATTGGGCGGTATGAAAATGCAAAAATCTGATATGAACAAATACCCCCAAACTTATCATTTGCTCGTCCCGAGCAAAGCCAATTTATTCACAAAAAATTTCCTAACCTCACTTTCGCAGGGAACGCGATTGCACTGAGCGCGTGCAACAAGCCGTTAAACCTCTAGGTGTCCCTAGTAGGAGGAGTGTTGTTTCCTGAGGGTTTTCAGCGGATTACACCCACAAAATCCGGTCAAGCTAGTTTTGTAAAATAACTAAGATTCAAACCCTAAAATTTTGTTTTAGAAAATAACAATTCTATTATCCTAAATCTAGACTATCGAACCTTTATTTTTCACACCTCGCTTCTTATTTAACTACAGCTTTTATATGTCTTCACGTGCAGTGCAAATAGTGTCGTAAAGTTCCAGAAAGGTCGAATAAAGTCCTCATAATAAAGCCCGGATAAGAATTTTGAAAGGATCACATAAGTTTTATAAAGAGTTAAGCATTTTTCAAGTTTCGTTTTCCAGTAAGGTTTCAACTTTAGAATTTCTATCTTCCCTAACAGGAAACTAGGTCTTATTTTTCACTCCACCTTTTTCTTGTTTTCATTTCTTATACACCTCTGTGAACGTGCAATAGTCTTTATCATAGAATAAAACATTCATATCTCCGCTAAATTTTTTATAAAAGCCTGTCTTTTATCAAGATTATTCTCACACAAAGAACCGTTAGGAATTTTAACTCGGAGAGAACACTTGCTTGACTTTGTTTTAAGCTGGACTTTCTAGGTTTCTTAGCGAGTTTTGGGCCAATGCACCCAAACCAGTTGGCTTTAGGGCATTAGGTGTAGAAACACCCCAGCGGACTTAATTACTCAAGTTACCTAGGTCCACAAACAAAAGACAGTTGGGCGTGAAAATCATGATGATTCAATACGAACGGAGATATAACCGGTAGTTCAATATTTTTTTGGATAAAAGACGTGTTTAGTGGGTTTTGGTGTGTAATCATTCCAATCAAGTTCCAGATGGGTTATTTTTCAGACTAAGTTCCAATTAAGGCATCAATAACATTCCTTCATATTCACTCACTTCATAAACTATTCTTGATATTACTTATTTCCGAACAAACCTATTTGATCCTCAGAAAATCATTTATCCATTTAAAAGTTTTTAGACATAAAAAGACTTGTCATCTAATTTCCAAAACTCACGACACGTGTAGTGTGATGTAAAGACGTATATCAGCTATAGTTAACTTCAAAGGAGAGTTATCTTTCAGGTTTTCAAAATCTAAAAATAAGATTTAGTTATTTTTATTTTATCAAACAAAATCGTCGAAATGTTGAATCAGAGTCCTCCCACTAGCTAACTTGACAAAAAGTTTTTATGTTTTTAGAAAATTTTCAGATTTTCAGATTTTATGGATTTTAATATGCAGATGCAGAATATACATATGAATGCGAAGGTAAGAAATGCGTGCCGAGCGTACCCCCAAACTTAAACTGGACAGTGTCCTCACTGTCATTGCATGAAGAGATCATTTGAAGGGTCAAAATTGTCGGTTAGCGATACACAATGTTTTTTTTTTGTTTTTGTTTTAAAAGAAAAGAAAAAGAAAAAGAATATCCACAAATATATACAAAATGGTTTATACATACCCCCAAACTTATTTGGAACAGTGTCCACTTGTTCTTGGCTGGAAAACCGAAGTTTGGAGGTAGGCAGAGGAAGGTCATGCAGGGTAAACCGGCTCCTGTAAGAACAGGAGCTCCTCTGTTGGTTCGGCGCTAAGGTACGGTTTTAGTCGGTGTCCGTTTACTTTGAAGAATGAACCGTCCTTTGGATTTTCCAAATCCACAGCGCCATGCGGATACACATTCCGCACAAAATACGGCCCTTTCCAGCGAGATCTAAGCTTTCCTGGATGGAAGTGAAGTCGGGTGTCGTAAAGCAATACCTGTTGACCAGGTATGAAAGTTCTGCGTAAAAGGTGTTTATCGTGAAACACCTTCGTTCGGTTCTTAACGACAACCGCGTTATCGTAAGCCTCATCCCTAAGCTCGCTCAGTTCGTTCAACTGCAGCTTCCGATGGCTGCCCGCATCTTCGAGAGACAGATTCAGCTCCTTTATCGCCCAAAATGCGCGATGCTCTATTTCGACAGGTAGGTGGCAGGCTTTTCTGTACACAAGCCGATAGGGAGACATGCCAAGGTCGGTCTTATAAGCGGTTCGAAATGCCCAAAGTGCATCAGTGAGTTTCAGCGACCAATCCTTACGGTTCTTGGAAACCGTCTTCTCCAGTATCTGCTTGATTTGCCGATTTGAAACTTCGGCCTGCCCGCAGGTTTGGGGGTGGTAGGGCGTAGAGAGCTTATGATTAATGGAATATTTCCACATCAAGGCCTCAAAAGTCTTATTGCAGAAATGACTTCCATTGTCGCTAATGATCGCTCGGGGGTGCCCAAACCGGGAAAAAATGTTTTCTTTAAGAAACCTAACAACAACCTTGTTGTCATTAGTCCGGCTGGGCACAGCCTCGACCCATTTAGAGACGTAATCAACAGCGAGAAGGATGTACAAGTTCCCAAAAGAGCTGGGAAACGGCCCCATGAAATCTATCCCCCAAACATCGAAAATCTCCACAACCAAGATCGGTTGGAGCGGCATCTCGTTCCTCCGGAATATCCGGCCCAAGTGTTGGCATCGGGAGCAAGTCTTGCAATAGTCATGAGCGTCTTTGAAGAGTTGTGTCCAGTAGAAACCACATTGCAAGATCTTCTCAGCTGTCTTTCTGGGGCCAAAATGCCCGCCACACGCTTGATCGTGGCAAAACGACAACACACTCTTGAATTCCTCATCAGGGACACACCGACGAATAATCTGGTCGGGACAGTACTTGAACAAATAGGGTTCGTCCCAGTAAAAGTGTTTTACTTGGGATAAGAAGCGAAGTCTGTCCTGACTTGACCATTCAGTCGGTAGTAATCCCGTGGCCAAATAGTTCACAATATCTGTGAACCAGGGTTCGCAAGATACTGTCAAGAGCTGTTCATCCGGGAACACGTCGTTGATCGGAATTGGAAGCGAAGGCGAAGAAGGAAGTCGTGAGAGATGGTCGGCAACTACGTTTTCACATCCTCGTTTGTCCTTAATGACAAGGCCAAACTCTTGAAGCAAGAGGATCCAACGTATTAACCGAGATTTTGCATCTTTCTTCGCAAAAAGATGGCGCAGAGCAGAATGGTCTGTGTAGACAATGACTGGAGAGCCGATGAGGTAGGGCCTGAACTTTTCTAAAGCAAATACAACAGCCAAGAATTCCTTCTCAGTTGTTGTATAATTGAGTTGGGCATCGTTTAGGGTTCGGCTTGCATAATAGATTACGTGCGGCATCTTGTTGATGTGTTGTCCAAGGACAACACCAATGGCAAAGTCGGATGCATCGCACATAATCTCAAATGGGTGCGTCCAGTCAGGGGAAGAAAGAATGGGAGCAGAAGTGAGTGAGCGTTTCAATGACTCGAATGCAGTCAGACAGCTCGAGTTGAAGTCGAATGGCGTATCCTTGGCCAGCAAAAGAGTCAAGGGCCTAGCAATCTTGCTAAAGTCCTTGATGAACCGTCTATAGAAACCGGCATGGCCAAGGAAGGCTCAGATATCTCTGACGCAACGGGGAGGAAGTAGATTGGAAATGACCTCAATCTTTGCTTTGTCAACCTCTATGCCATTTTGCGAGATGATATGTCCTAAGACAATACCTTCGCGCACCATGAAGTGGCACTTCTCCCAATTCAAAGTGAGATTCTTGTCCTTACATCGGGTAAGGACAGCGTCAAGATGCAGCAAACACTCGTTGAAGGAATCGCCGAAGATGGAGAAATCATCCATGAAGATCTCCAGAAATTTTTCCACCATGTCTGAGAAGATTCCCATCATACACCGCTGGAAGGTAGCGGGCGCATTGCATAACCCAAAGGGCATGCGTCGATATGCAAACGTGCCGAAAGGACAAGTGAAAGTGGTCTTGTCCTGGTCTTTTTCGGCGATGGGAATTTGATTATAGCCGGAGTAGCCATCAAGAAAACAGTAGTACTCGTGTCCGGCCAATCGTTCAAGCATCTGGTCAATGAAAGGTAGCGGAAAGTGGTCTTTCCGCGTTGCGGCGTTGAGTTTTCTGTAATCGATGCATACTCGCCACCCAGTTTGGGTGCGAGTAGGGATTAACTCGTTCGCCTCGTTGGTTATGACCGTGATGCCTGACTTCTTGGGGACAACATGAATGGGGCTCACCCACTGGCTATCAGAGATAGGGTAAATGATACCACTATCTAGACATTTTACGATCTCCTTCTTCACAGCCTCTTTCATGACTGGATTGAGCCGTCTTTGTGGATCCCGGGCTGGTTTGGCATCATCCATCAGATGAATGTGATGCTCAACGATTAGGGGACTAATCCTCTTGATGTCCGCCATGGACCAGCCAAAAGCTTGCCTGTTGCTGTGCAAGACCGCGAGAAGGGCTTTCTCTTGCTCTGGAGCTAGAGAAGCCGAGATGATGACAGGGAGGGTCTCGTTCTCACCTAAGTAAGCGTACTTAAGGTGAGACGGCAAAGGCTTGAGTTCGAGCGTCGGAGGTGAAACGATTGAAGGCAAGATTGGTGCAGAGGTCTCGAACTCAAAGGACTCCAGCAAAGGTTCAAAACGAGTGTAAGCGACCGAGTCGGATGGTTCAGGTAACTCATCCGAAAATTCGAAGGATTCAAACTCGGGTTGTGAGCGGCTAAGATCGTTGGAGAACGTGAAACACTCGTAGTCGTTGTCGGGCGCAGAAACAGCAGCAGGTTCGAGGAGGAACGCACTAGTGGCATCAAGATTATCGTGTTCAAACAGAAACTCCTCGAATTCACATTCTTCTGGAGTGATCTCCTGGATCGAGCAGACGTCCAGTATATGAGCATTAGGTTCGGAGGGCTGATTCCCCAACCTAAAAATGTTGAGTTCAATCGTCATATTTCCAAAAGATAGGTTCATCGAACCATTGCGACAATTGATCACAGCATTTGAGGTTGCAAGGAATGGGCGACCGAGTATCACCGGAATTTGATTCCGAGGGTTAGCTACAGGCTGTGTGTCTAATACAATGAAGTCAACGGGGAATATGAAGTCCCCGACTTTTATTAACACATCCTCTAGCTTACCCCTAGGATGGGTGATCGATCGGTCGGCCATTTGGAGAGTGCAGTGCGTGGGTTTCAGCTCTCCGACGCCTAGTTGCTCGTATACTGAATACGGAAGCAGGTTAACACTGGCACCAAGATCTAATAGTGCGCGGTTGATGTTCTTATCCCCAATAGTAATAGAAATCGTAGGACAGCCAGGGTCCTTCCGTTTTTGTGGTAAAGATTGGGTAAGGGCATCACTCACAGCACTAGCCAAGAAAACTTTCTTGGGTACCTGAGACTTCCTCTTTTTCGTGCACAAGTCCTTTAAGATTTTCGCGTAGGACGGGACTTGTTGGACAGCATCTAAAAGAGGAATGTTAATGTTAACCTGCTTAAATAACTCCAGAATCTTCTCCATTTGAGGATTTTGTTTATTAGACCTCAACCGGTTTGGAAATGGGACATTTTTAAAATTGGTTGAGTCTAATGCTTGTGGAGGAGATTGTGGAGTTGGAACGGATCCCAGAACAGGTGTTTTCGTGGAGTGAGAAGTGGGTCCATTCAAAGCAGAAGAAGAGGAAGGAGAGCCTTGTGAAGAACGGAGAATAGGCTCAGAAGACGAAGAAGCAGGAGATGAAGAAGAAGAAGTAGTAGAAGAAGAAGCGGCCGGGGTGTCATCATTGATCCGTGTGCCGATGTTGTTTTGCAGCATCCTTCCCGATCTCAATGTGGTCACGGCACTCACATTATGATTCTGTTGTTCAAGAGCAACATGTACATTCTGTGGGTGACCGGGATTTGGGAGTGGTTGGGATGGGAGCTTCCCCTTCTCTCGCTCGCTTAAGGCCGCATTCAGTTGTGCAATCTGGGCCTCGATGGTTTTGATGCTTTGCCCGTGAGCGGCAGTGTGTTGCACTAAGGACTGAATGGAAGACTGGATGTTGGCAGTGGATTGAGTCGATTGTTTAACGAACGCCTCCAGACTTCGTTCGAGCGAGGAAACCTTATCGTTGTTTGACGGAACAAAATTGTTTGGTGGAAAAGAATTGTTGGGTGCAAAGTTGTTCGTCTGATTTTGGAAAGGTTGGGGTTGGAAGGGTTGCTGAAACTGCTGTTGAGTTTGTTGTTGCGCTTGTTGTTGCGGCGGAGGGGCCCTTTGGAAATTGTTGCCTTGGAATTGATTCTGATTCTGATTCCAGGCGAAATTGGGGTGGTTCCTCCAACCGGGATTGTAGGTGGAAGAGTATGGATCATTCCTCGGTCTTTGCTGGAATGCAGCATTAACCTGATCATGTCCTTGCGATGGTGGATTGTAAGGACACTCTTTGGTTAAGTGAGAAGGATCGAAACAACAAGCGCAGATGGTACGAAGGGGAAGAACAGGGGTAGGAGCAGGAGAAGAGAATTTGCTCTCTATCGCTTCAAGTTTTCTCGTTATTGCGGCCATTTCAGCTTTCATCGCAATAGAGACGTCAAGTTGGTGAATTCCTACCCTAGACTGACCGGTAGAAGTGGAGGTAGAAGAAGAAGAAGTCGGTCTGGTGCTCTCCCATTGTAGCGTTTGCTCCGCAAGGTCGTCAAAGAATTGCCACGCTTCCTCGTCAGATTTCGATAGGAAGTGGCCCTGACAGATGGTTTCCAACAACTGCTTCGTTGCTGGGTTCAGGCCCTCGTATAAGGTTTGGCAAAGTTTCCATTTCTCTATACCGTGGTGAGGACACTGAACAAGAAGGTCTTTGTACCGGTCAAAGCACTTCCAGAAGGGTTCAGAAGGAAGCTGAGAGAATTGGTTGATTTCATTGCGAATCCTTGCGGTTTTATGATTCGGATAGAACTTTTTGAGAAACGCTTTAACAAACTCGTCCCAACTGGTTATGGAGTGGGAAGCGGTGCTATACAGCCATTTTTCAGCAAGATCGCATAAAGTGAACGGAATGACCCGTAGACGTATAGCATCGTCCGACAGTTGGGTAGTTTTCATCATGGCACAAACGTTTTGAAATTTGTTGATGAAGATATAGGCATCTTCAGATTCAAGCCCATGAAATCGTGGAAGCATGTTGATGAAGTGGGGCTTAATTTCAAAATTATCCCCATTGGCCGGTGGAAGAGAAAGGCAGGTGGGAAGTGCAGAACGGGTGGGATAGAAACGATCCTGGAGCGCGATTCGCTGCGGCGCTACAACAGGCGGTGGTGGTGGGTTATTGGTCTCCGTAGAAGGTGGAGCCAATCCAGGGATAGTCAAAGAGATGTTCGGATTAAATACTGACATCGCGGAAGAAGAGGTTGGTGAAGGTGAAGGTGAAGATGTATGAACAGAATTCCGGTCAACGTCGGAGTTGGCCGGCAAAGGTAAAGGTGAAAGAGGAGTGGACGGAGTTTCAACGTCTGAGTCGATCGCGTAGTCGGTAGCGACTAACGTAACGCGGACTAGACGGGCGCTAGTGTCCCGAGTCCAAGCGGACATACACTAAACGAGTTTAGTATAGTCAAAGCGGAGAAGGTGAGGGTAAGAAAACGTCAATGGAGAAAGGCGATGGGTGGTGGGTGAAAAATGGATTTTGGCGACAAAGGGCAAGTTTTTATAAAATTTTTTGATTTTTTTCTTTTTTTTTTTAGAAAGAGCTTTACAGAAATATGTACGGACTTACGGCTTTAAGCAATCACAAACAAGATATGCACAATCACACATAGATCTAGTGGTCACCTAGGTCAACTAGACAGCTCCTAACTGTTCCAAAGAACTAGAAACAGGACCTCAAACCGCCTCTTCTCCGCCAATTGCGGCCAGATAAATGCCAGGTAAGTGGGAGGTTGTCCAACGCTTTCGCGAAGTTCCTTAATTAAATAACCACTTGCCTTCGTCACACTTGCCTAGACACCGCAAAGTCAGGATAGGATAAACGGCCGATGCCTGTAATTAGTCTTCTGTCCTAATGAGCTCGAAGTCCTTAGGGCTGAGTCTAGTATTTTTTAATTTAACAATGGTCAATGCATATGCTTTTTGTGATTTCTGGGGTCCTGGGAAGGGTGATGAAATCCCCACCCAATCTGAATTGGTTTCAAGCCCCTTAAGTCCGTATTAATGAATGCAAAGCGATAACATATCAACTGCAAACAATTTTTATTTTGAGCGCGGCGCAAAGAATCCTGCACAAGAACAGTTTATTGGAAGGGGGAAGAGAGTTTGCGCAAAGAATTCTGCAGAAAACACAGTTTATTGGAGTCCAGAGGAGTGGGGAAGAGGAGAGAGAGAGTTACCAAAAATTTGGGCCACTGAAGCCAACAAATGGCCGCGGTTCCGCGGCCAAACACGTGCTAAGGCCGCGGTTCCGCGGCTGTAGGGAGGGATCGGGGCTTCAAATTCCTGGTGTGTGTTGTTGTGGTTGTCCTCTACCTGTCTGTATGTCCTGAATCTTGATTTGTTCACTGGAACTGCTCCAGAATCTTACAGTAGACCGTTTGCTTCGTTTTGATCCGTCGCGGTGTAGCCGCGAGATGTGGGTCTATCTTCCCACGTCTTTGGCACTGAACTTGAATTTCGTATTATCCCACATCTTGGGCACCGAACTCGAACTTCGTATTTTCCTGCACACTTGCACAAAAACTAATAAAAAAAAAACAAAAAGATTTTTCTTTACAAAGTATTTTTTTTTTTGTTTTGGTTATATTTATATTCACAAGTTAACCCGAAATTACACAAGAAAATAAACTACCGTCTCCCCGGCAACGGCGCCATTTGATTGGTAGAGATTCTGCGTGTTCAAGTTTAGTTAATTACCGCAATCAAGACGGTTTCGCTTGTAGCTAGTCGGTTGAGTACGGGTCGTCCGCAGGGAGATGGGAATCTTTTTCTAAGTGCTTTAACGAGTTAAGTCCAGATTTCCAGATTTTGTTGTGATTAATTAAGTGTTAAAGTGATATGTAAAGAGAGCTTGTTAGGGTTAGGATTAGGTTAGTTTGAGTTAGGAGTCGCTCACCTCTTTCGTTGCCACTCTTAATATCGGTGTTACGGTAATCGGCAACAACGGGGATTAGCACGACTAGGAAGGAACTTGCGAGTATAAGCTAGGCTTTCCAACGTATAAGTTCTTCCTTTTGGTGCTTGTCCGTCCGTTCTTGGCTCTTAGCCATAACCTCCGGTTAATTCAACCACAACCGGTCTCACTACGGAATCACCGCTATCATGTAGGATAGGGTGCCGTAAGGAGCGGATTGTGGTTCAATTAACGGGAGTCGATTTTAAGATGTTGGGCAAGGAAAGAGTGAGAGAGATTTCCTTCTCTCAAACTTCCCTTATCCTACCCTAACAAGTATGAAACTACTCACACATCATAATGGAAAGAAAACAAAACAAAAGAGGAAGATAGAAAGAAGGAGATTAGAAGATAACAACTAGCTATTTGCGACCTCACCTTGGCAAGGATCAAGCGTAAGCATCATGGTTGTTTTAATGATAAAGGAAAAGAGAAAAGAAAGAAACAACAAGAAATAACAACAACTAAGTTAACAAATTAAAATTACAAGCAATTATAAAAGAACAAGACAAGCATGATAAGTAAAAGAATCTTCTTTATTCATCATTCTTCACTCACAAAGCTCACTACAAGTTTTAATGGAGAAGAGATGAGAAGAGGAAGAAGAAACAAGTATTCTAAACCTAGAAAAATACAAGATTATGCACCCTTGGCTTCACAAGGTTCTGGGGTATTTATAGGCTGGAAAATGAAAACCTAGGGCAACATTCAGAACTAAAATGAAAAGACCAAAATACCCACAAAAATTGGTCAGACAAGGAGGCAGTACGGCCGCGGTTCCGCGGCCTAAGCATGCTTATGCCGCGGAACCGCGGCACTATGGTGGAGTTGGCTTCTCGAGCTTTGTGGGGATCCCTGGTCTTTTATGTACTTCAGTCTGGTATATGAATTTTCTGATAATATTTCCAAATTTCTTCCAGAATTTTAGTGGACCAAAAGGTGATTGGATGTAGATCTTTTGTCATGATTTTCTTGAGCTCCGCGTAGATTTCTTGGATCTTGTGTTGCCATTGAGCCTTGTGCATGAAGGTGACAATCGATTTGCCATTTTGTCTCCTAAACTGGTATGTGGCAACAGACGGATAAAGAGCAGAGACCCGTGTTTTATCTGTGGTTGGCAGGAACCCGGATTTTGTCGTATTTTTCCATGGATTTCACCGTTTAGAGCCGAGAACCTGTATCCTGTAATTGACTAGCAAACACGGCTCAAGAGTACCTACCGAAATGCAATGTGATAAAAATTGAGCGGTATGAAAATGCAAAAATCTGATATGAACAGGGAGCAACCTCCAAAGGAGCCTCCCCCAAAGGGGCAAGCACTCCCTGATCAAGAACCGCCGCTGGAGGCTCTACCATAAGAGGAGCAGTCTCATCAGCCCCCCCCCCACATCGGGCAATGCTTCATCGGGAATTTTGGCAGGCTTTAGCTTCAATGAGCCCGTAGGGAGCTCCCCCAGCGTCGAAGATTCTGCACAATTCAAATAAGAATAAGGATACACATATACAGGCGTGAATAATCTGAAGAACTACAAAAAGAACCACAACGTACCGATGCGCAAAGAAGCCCTCAATATGGCTTCTTCAAGCCGCTGCTCTTCTCAAGGAGGCGTGCTCGCCGGGGTTCAAGAGTAGACTCATGGCCACCGGTCCATAAAGAGAGTGCGTCCGCCGCGTCCTCTGAAACAGCCTGCTTCAAGGCCCTTTCCCCCCATTCCTCCAAAGGGCCTATAAACCGCCGCCGAATCCACGAGGGGTCTTCGTAAAAGATTACAGCAGGATAGGGCTTCTTCGGAACCCTGGCATTCTGAGACGCGTCTTTAGAACGCCTTATAGCCTCAGCCAACTGTGCAGCTTCCTCGGCGGCTGAACTGGGAAAAAGTAGTTCAGCATTTGATTCCGGTAAGGCCAACGGCTCATCTCCAAGGATGGGCTCAGACTCCGTCAGAGAGTCGAGCAAATTAGTGGCTACCCTCCTTCGACGCTTGGACCCAGAACCAGTCGCCGAAGATGACCGCTTTCTCCCCCGCGAAGCCTTAAAGCGGCGCCGACCCACATCGCCCTCGACACCCTCATCCCTATTACCCTCACCCGGTGCCACAACCGGAGATGACACCGCCATTGTCGATGCCACGGAGTGCGGTGCCGCCTCGGGAGGTGGTGCTGCCACCGGAGCCTGTCTACCCCGCGACCGAGTACCCGGGGGCATACCAGCTATTGGAGTGAGATTCACCCCCGACTCCCCTGGGATAAGCGCGGCGCCAGTATCCCTCAATGGAAAGCGGACCGGAGCTCATGGCTGCAGTGTAGTTCCCGCGGCCGAAACTTGAGTAGGGGCACCATGACCGAGAAGTACCCTTCTTTCCTCAATAATAACCGGGTTGATTCGATGGAGATACCAACCCGTGAACGACCCCACGCATCGGGGGATGTAATCGCCATCAGGTATCATGAATTGAGAACCGGTGTTCAGCCTCACAAAATGATGGGCGGCATCTCGAACGGCCTCAAGCAAAGGAACCGGCGCGACTATGAAAGCTTCGAACGGGACACCCTGATCATAGCCGAACTGCCGGGCAAAACGGTGCGGATTGTACCGCATGAAGAGGGCCGTGCTATCCTGACGGAATACCAGGTAACCCGGTCTAATTGCATATAAGCGCGCGGCCTCCCGGGGCTTCAAAGTGGGCGCATTATCCTTCGACCGGTCCCAAAGCGGCTGAGCCGAACCCGTGGAAGAAGATAAGACCCGATCAGTAAATATTAATCCGCCGGCAATAGCGTAAGGAGAAATCAACGCCCGAATGGCCCCGAATTGAGTTGGGTCAGCGGCAGAAGCATCCACCAATCGCATAAGCCGAGGGAAAGTATAGGCGTCGTAGAATGCGGGCCTCTGATGCATAGCGAAAGCCCCCAACACGTGCATTTCGATCCAAGATGTGAAGTAATGAAGCGAAAAATTTACCACATCTACGCCAGGAGTGGAAGTGTTAGCTGCGGCGCCTAGCCCGTGATATAGATGCGCCAATGCTGGGATGCCAATAGCGAGACGCGTTCCCTCAGCTATACAGTGAGCCGAATAGATGACCGAAGCTCTCAAAAAGCGGCGATGCATAGGGATAACAAACCAGCTGAGCCAAACACTGATAAACCCAACGAAGAATGTCTCCTCGTCAATACCGGGTGCTGCAATGGACTCAAAAGACATCGGCGATATGATGGGGATATAGTATTGAGGTAGATCCGATTCAGTGGTCGGCAGCTTCTTCGGACCAAACCCAAAGAGATCTTTAATGTTGGCGAACTTCGGAGCTGTCTTCGACACGACGTCCTCACGAAGGAAACAAGCAATGAAGCTCTTGAAAGTAACACCCTGCTCTTCGGATTCGGTGAACAATCGGTCGAAGATACCTAGCGCCTTGATCAAACTGGGACGCTTGTGGCGAATGGCGTTCTCAACAGACAAGCCGTCAGCCGGTGCAGACTCGGGCTCGAAGACATACTCGCCAGGAGGCAACAACTCCTCATACAGTGCACCCCTGATTGGCAATCCCGAGATTTCATAAAATTCTGCCAGAGAGATCGAGACCTCGCGATCTCCTAGAATGAAAGTGTTGGTGGGAAGATTCCATTGGTTCAAAAACGCCTTAACCCACCAGACATGCGGGGACTTATAATGGAAGAGTGACGCGTATATTGCCTGATAAAGCCCGACCTTCTGCAGCCGCGCACGATGGGTAGCAAGGATGTAGCGAGCCAAGAAAAGGTAGCCCGTAGGGTGTCGGGGAGTGAGCCCTATCTTATAAATCTGCCCCCACGGGTGGGCCTCACCCTGGCAAATACGCCGCCCCAAGATATCTATGGCCGGGATCGGATGGTTCGGAATACCGGTCGTTGAAGGCTCGAGCCTCCCCGTTGGAGTCCAGTTGGGCATTTCCACAGCAAAAACCGTCCTCGGAGGATCCATCGGCAAAAATGGGAAAGTGGGCTCTGTCGGTACTGCGCAAAGGAAACTCCGGCGACCCTGGATAATATGACTGTACCAAGTTCCCCATAGAAGCAAGTTGGTGCAGTTCGGGTCATGAGCCCGGATCATCGCCATCACTTCCTCATCGGATGGTGATTGAGGAAAAGCGGCCTCTGAACGAGTAAAGGGAAAACACGGAGCAGAAGCCATCGCACCTGAAATCGAATGAAAGAAGACCGTTAAAAGCAAAGTTAGCGATATATATCCATGCATGAACATGAAGACTAGTTAAAGAAAGCAACAGTAGATTTTTCTGGGACCATTGGCTACAAAACACATGGGCCCCACAGAATCAAGATGACGGCTCATTAATAATGAAACCGAGCAGTTGTAATAAGACAAAGGGGATACCCTCATTAAATAAAAAAATGAGTTTCAAGTGGCTCTACACATTCTCCTAAAGGACAAATCTACCTTGGGCTCTACAACAAATCAAACAAGACCAGGAGAATTAAATTCCCACAAAAGACATCATTGCAACCGTCTTCTTCACTAATTGCAGAAGGAAAACCTCGGGCCAAGAGACCCTAAGGAGCCTCCATGCGAAGAAACTGAGTTCTTCATAGGAATTAAATTCCTTATTAAGAGAAGGGAATTAAATTCCCAAAAGCATTTTTTCTGTAAACGGAGTTAAACTCCATGGATCATCGTCTAAGCCCTAAGAGATCTACTTTTGAAGGCTAAAATGGTTTCATACTTTGGTTAAAAAGCTTGAAGAAAAATGGGTTCTTTGTTAAAAAAGGGGTAAAAACCCTTGTTTTGGATTTAAAATCCAGAGGAACGTGAAAGTTCATTGTTTGTCCAAGAACATTACCTGAGGAAAAGGGTCACTTGAACAAAGTTAAACTCTGAAGATGGTTTCAAGACAGAGAACTAAGCTCTGGAAGAAGAGAATTAAACTCTCAGAAAAAAGTTTGCAAGGAGGAAGACAAGCAAAGTGGAGGCGTCTCTGAAATGACCCCAATATTTATAGGAGGTGATGGGAACGCTTCATCTCCCCAAATCCCTAGAGGAATCCAACGGTCACAAAAGTGACAGCGTTGCACTCACGTGCAGACACGTGAGAACAACGCTGTGGGGGCATTTGTTTCCTGATTTAAAATCAGGAAAGTTTACGGAGGAGGCATCACGTGCTAGCACGTGACCAGCAGTCACGTGTTGGCACGTGACATTTAAAAGCAGCGGCAAAGGCACATCAGTTCCCTGATTAAATCGAAGAAAAGGCTTCAGAAAGGGCCACGTGCTCACACGTGACCGGGGGTCACGTGTTAGCACGTGACGGTTGAACAGCGGCCAGAAGAAAGAACGCAGAAAGAAGAAGAAGGCTCATTCCAAGGGGTCACGTGCCTACACGTGACCAGGGGTCACGTGGCCACACGTGACCGGCTTTCAAAGCCTATTTATTTAACAGAATCAAATTCTGAAGAGATCATTCAAATCTTTCCAAAGGAAAATGATTATTTGGAACCGATTGGACTAAAGATTTAAAGGTGATTAAATATCATCTATCTATGGAAAAATCTTGAACTTGGAAAGATTTCGCCTTAAAATCTAACCGAAACAACAGAAGAATATCTTTGGATTTAAAATCCAATGGTGAATAAAATTCACCTAATAATCCAAAGGTCCAAACGAATGGTGAATACAAATTAAATCTCTCAATGAAAGATTCACCAAAACTAATTGATTCTGCTTCTTCTCCTATAAATAGGAGCCAAGGGACATATGCAGAGAGAAGGATACATAAAAAAAAAGAAGGGAGCCTTGATACTTTGGAGGAATTTGGATCTTCTGCAAAAGAAAACCCTAGGTAAGAAAGAAAAGGCTTTTTGAAAGAAAAAGAGAATTTAATTCTCAACAGAGTTTAACTCTGATATTAAAAAGAAGAACTTAGTTCTCTCTTTAGCAGAGCATCTGCAAAGTGCACATCTCCCTATGAATTGAGAATTTAATTCTCATTGGGTTGAGATCCTGCCATGCAGATCCAAAGCATAGAGAGGGAATGGATGTTTGAGAATTTAATTCTCATAGAACTATAGGAATTTAATTCCTGTGAATTAAAATTAGGGTTTAACCCTATGTCATAGGAATTTAAATCCTTCAAAATGAATAAACCAGGGTTAACCCAAGTTAAGAACTCAAATCTGTCAAAATAACAGGAATTTAATTCCTCTAAAGTTTATTGCTAGGGTTTAACCCTATGAAGAATTTGATTCTTAAAAAAGATAAACACATCTTCAAACAGGCAGGGTCACGTGCTACCACGTGACCCCTGTAAAGAGCCACCGCTAAAACTTTAAGGCAACGCCTCACGTGCTTCACGTGACCCCCAAAGCGCACAAAGAAAAAGCAGAGGAAAAGAAGCTCTGGGGCGCCCTCACGTGTCACCACGTGACCCCTAGTGAATATTCTAACAGATCAAAGTGCAAGCCCCCATCACGTGCCCACACGTGATGGCTTTTAGAATTAAAAGTGTTAAACACTTATCTGTAGAACAAAATAAAGGGAAACAGGGCGCTATCACATGCTACCACGTGACCCCTTGGCTGAAGCTTTAACGGATAAGCACCAAAATACCCATCACGTGACAGCACGTGATACTCCAAAGTATTCAATACTTTTGACAGAATAGAAGGAAGGGAGGGCGCCCTCACGTGCTACCACGTGACCCCTCTTGCCTTAGTGTTTAACACTAAATTGGAATCCCGGAATCCAGTGTTAAACACTGTTTGGCCTTAGTGTTCAACACTAATCAAAGAACTTTATCTTCAGTGTTTAACACTGATTATTCTTAGTGTTTAACACTAATCTGAAATCCCTGCTGCTAGTATTTGACATTGATTTGCTCTAGTGTTTAACACTAATTTGAACCCCCTGTTGCTGGTGTTTAACACCAACTGCCTTTTAGTGTTAAAACACTAACTTGTTCCCAGTGTTCAACACTGCTGATCTTTAGTGTTTAACACTAACTTCAGCCCAGTTGATTAAATGGCCAGAGGCAAAGCTTCTCCTTCGATGGACCAACAGAAAGCCAGTATTCTAAACATGATAGGACTTAGCCCAAGATGGCCATAAGTCCTCAATTCAAACTTAACTGGGCTAATGGGTTCATAACACAATTAATTGGTCTTGATCCCAAATTAGGCCAAAGACTGCTTAATCCACCCCGGTCCAAGGGTACATCTCTTCACTCCTTTGATACTTAGCGTTGTAATTCCTCAACGTCTTCAGAGAGGTGACGGGTCCCGATGACCACACATTGACACGGACTGTGGGATCCTTAAACTCATGGACTATGAGGTCCTTAACCTTGACCGAGATGTCTTAAAACTAACAACGGACTGTGGGGTCCTTAAACTCATGGACTATGAGGTCCTTAACCTTGATCGAGATGTCTTAAAACTAACAACGGACTGTGGGGTCCTTAAACCCATGGACTATGACGTCCTTAACCTTGACCGCAATGTCTTAAAACTAACATTGGACCGCAATGTCCTTAAACTACCCATGGACTGCAATGTCCTTAAACTACCTATTGACCGCAATGTCATTAAACTAAACAACAGAGCCCCCCTTTTTATTGCTCTCTTGTTGGATCTAAACGATCCCATTAAGTTGATCTTAGTCTAAAAACTAGACTAACGTATCCTTAACAAACGTTTAAGTCGATCTTAGTCTCAAAGGAGGCTAACGTATCCTTAAACCCAAACCCCCAAACCCAAATCTAAGATAAGTGGATTTGGACTAGTCCACGCCCTACGGGCGACGACATAACTCAGTCTCCGTATACAATCCACGGGCAACCAAACATAAAATAAATACACACGACACGAAGTGACCATCTGGAGAAGAAGAAAGTGGTTACCGCGATGCGGTAGCGTAATTAACTGCAGGGGCTTGCGCCTGCAGGGAAGAGCGTCCCCACAATCAAAAACCCCTCAAGCGAGGGGGAATCTGACGAAGTCTGCTACATCGGACGCATCCGTTTAAACCTTCGATATACGATGCCATAAATCAACTTGGCATCTTCGGAGAGGTGAACGGATAGCACCAATTAGCATCTGCTCCGAACCTCAGGCACGACGTCAGTCCTTGCCGCCGTTCGGAGGGGAACAACCCTTTGTATTTCTCAGAACACCCCGTATTACTACGGATATCCACTTCCATTGGATAGATCCATCGTATGGTTATATACGAACTCGAAGGGACTTCTTCGAGGATGGATCCAGGTTCAGGAGAAATAGAATTGGTTTATTCAGTTGTCTTTTATTATCACCTTCTCTCAGGCTGCGAGGGCTCCTTAGTTTAGGAGAGTACACCTATTACGCTTATTGGATAGTCTTATTCCAAACCATAGGCTGGTGCCGAAAGGTAGGGAATGAAGAAAACCAATTAGCCTAAGTAGGGTGTGCAGAAGGTAATATGTAAAGACAAAAATAAAGGGATTAGAAAGAGAGCAAAGTAAATTACGACTGTTATCATTCACGACCAAACCGCGTACTTCATCGCCACTCCTATTTCACCTTTGTTTTTTCCCCAGTTCGGGAGAAATAGAATAAGGTATTATTCAGTTGTCTTTTATCATCACATTCTCTCAAGTTACGAGTACTCCTAGGATTAGGAGAGTACACCTATTATGCTTACTGGATAGTCTTCTTCCAAATCATAGGCTGGTGTCGAACGGTAGGGAAGGAAGAAAACCATTTAGCCTAACGAAGGTGTACAGAAGGTAACGACTAAAGACTAATAAAGGGATTTGGAGAGATGGTAAAGAAATATACGGTTATAGTCATGAATTGGATTATGGAAGAGGCATTACTAGGAATACCAGTATACCTCTACGAAACATTTTAATGTTTCAGTGCATTGTTAAAAGAAAACTAATTTCCCGATTAGATACTTACTCCAGGGTATGTATTTACCAGGTTTCATTCTCATATCTGTATGGTTTTTACAGATGATGAGTGGGAGTAAGTTATTGGGAATAAGGTGATCATCTTCATTATATCGAAATTCGTTGTAATTGGTGATATTTGAGGAAATCACCTGGGTCCAGTTTTCAACCTACAATACACAGGTTTTGAGTTATTTAAAATCAGTGAACTTATACAGAGTATTGTATGTTGTCCAGTGTCCGTCAGGACAAAGGGGTAGGTCCTCGTACTATGTTCTGTTTACTTGTGACTTCTCTAGTTTTTAGACAAGTGTTTCATAGAAATACAATGTCTAAGTTTTGAGAAGTTGTGGGTATAAGAATAAAGTAGAGAACCAGATATCGCAAGTATCGGGATTCTTCAAAGAGATCGAAGATGTAAATTCTTGTGATGGTATTCAAATGATAGTAATGGTTTTGAGAAACTTGTTTCTCTTTCAGGTTACTCATAGTTGGATGGATTCCTAAGTTGAGTAATGCTGATTGGCCTCTCTCCATTAAGTTGATATGCACTGGAGACAGCTGCATGTTTTTGAATCTGGTTCCAATTAAATTAGTGTCTCTATTTCTATATTGTATATAGAATAGTTCATATCTTAACGATATTAAGATACGGGGAGTTGTCCAGCTTATGCTTAAAACCAGACACTGGATAGATCAAGGCACGTTTCTATAATGGCAGTTTGTGGGTTGACCCTGGCTTTGACGAAGGTTGACATTTCTACCATATGATAGATCAATGGTGATATTGTTCATGACTCGCCACAGTTTTAGTAAAATAGATTTTTTCAGAAAACAGTAGTAGGAGTATGGTAGAACTGGAAGTGATTCCAGAACCGCAAACGATTACGGAAAATTTAATAGGACCTATATATTCAATCAGGTTTGACATTCCATTAGCCACTCCGCAGATATGGTGGGTAACCTCAGACACCCGAGAGGTACTCCGGTACCCTCAAGGACGGTGACAGTGAGGTTCTTGTTTACCCAGACTTGACACTACTGTTGTTCCAGACTATGAGACCCGGCAAGAGGATAAGTATAACGTCATTCTAAACTAGCTTTAGAAGTGTACATAGATATTATTCTGCCAGAGGGTTGTCGTAGTCAGTGGGAGCAGCGGAAGCATAGTGGGCAAGTAGCTTATGTCTATTTATAGGCTTGAGCAGATATAGCGAAGATAAGATCATCTAATTTTGATGTGAAAGTCATAGGTTTGACTTCATCAGAATAGGGGATGGATCTGTTAAGAAGGTAGTAGGGTGTGATGTCCTGGTATTTGGATGACATACACAGAATAGGAAGTAAAATTCCTATACTACGATCGGTTGTACTGTGGTTATCACACAGTTGTTTCTTCACAAAGGACATGGATATAATATCAGACATTCTGGTTACTAGATCTATGGTTTTAGATCTAGATTTGGGTAGTTTCCCAATGTGGGTACTTTGACTGTATTCTAATAGTATTTTAGAATAGATGACTCCTGGTATGGTGGTGTACCTGCAGGTGATGGAGTCACCCTCTCTAAAGGTGTCTTAGAGACTAAAGGAGAGAGGGATGTGCATGATTGGCAGATCACTTGCTTAGGCAATTGAGCCAATCGTGAGATGTCAAGTACCACACCAGATGTTTTTGCACTAGATGCGATAAGTTTATATTAATCCTGAAGAAACGTAAGGAAGCAGTTTTAGAACATAAGGTGCATGTTCTACGGATTTGATGACAGCAGCCTCTTTCGGGAGACGGTTATCATTCCAGGCTTCAAAGGTGACATGGATGACAGAGTGATTGTCAGAGTTATAGTTTTCCCTCTGACGAGGGACAGTATTATGGACAGGTGGTCCAAGAGGATACTATGGGAGGCATGGTGCTGGATACTGATTAGCTTCAGTGATCGATACAATCTAAGAAGTTTGGATTTAGAGTTCATTTATGAACTAGGTCCTATCAGATATTCAGACATATTCTAAGACAGGTATTACTCGATTCGGGAGATGTCTTTCTCCGTGAATTTGAGATTTAGAGAGATATAGAAAGAAACATCAGGGCGGATCCACTCACTGGGGCTATTTCTCGAACACAAGAGTTTTACAAACTAGCTTTGTGAAATTGATTAGTAGAGGAGTTGGATGTTCGGTATCACACGAGCTGTGAGTATGCGACATCGCAATAATTAGCCTTAAGTGCAAGTGGGAGATTGTTGGAGATAGTGCCCTCAAAGTCAATTATTGGATCGCAGGTACGTGATTGCAATGATTGAGACAGGACCTATACCGATATGACAGTCTTGCTCGAGATGATAGTATGCTATCTGGTTTGTCTTTATCATCGTATACATGCTTTAGTTCACTATTGCATGATGATAGAGCCCATAGGATTCTTTCTTGACTATCAGCAGTATGATGGCGATCATATACGTGGGAGCTGGGGTCTGTAAGCACATCCTTAAAGTGTCCCTAGTCGTGGGAGTTTCGAGACAGGGCATCGATACTCCAGAGTAGACTAGTGTATACAGTCGAGACCCTGACGAGGGGCGGTGGCCGGTCTCACAAGCCACTGGTGTTAGATAGATCACCTAAGATGTATACAGGTGCTCATTAGGTTATGAGTACACCGGACAGGACTCGCCGGGAACATACTAGTTGGTATTATACATATCGTCAGATAGCAGTTCCCTGGTGACATATGTACAGGTTAGTTCATCGACCTGAGATCGTCATTTGTCTCGTGTGAGTTCCCACTGTGCTTAGATTACTACCCTACCACGCTCAAAGGAGTTGTGCAAACAGGTTTTAGTTGGGTACAGTCCCGAGCCACATTGGAGGCAAGTGAGCGGATCGGTAGGGGATTCGTCTCTCCCGGTATTGGGAGTGAGATCGCGCTGTGTCTAGGAGAGCCATTACACAAAACCCTCGGCCGAGGCAGGAGATTTACTAGTAGGTACTCCAGTAGTATCTCAGGGTGTTCTGGGCTACTCTCTGACACGACTTATACTGCTATTAGGGGTCTGACGTTACTAGCCCCCTAGGCAGATATGCGATACTCATAGACGAACGGACCGGACTGTATGTATATTGTCACTGTTAGGCTCAGTAGGGTTTATTAGATGAGTTCGCTCGTCAACTTCCCTTCCAATCAATACATAGGCAACCGTTACGTACAGCTTGTACCTCTGACGTGCTAGAGGTTATACCCAGTGCCAGTGTGTTGATGAGTTATTAGAGTCTCCCACAGACACTTTCCCAAGTTCGGGCGAAACGTTGTAGAGGCCATATGGGTTTATGGCAAGGTTCGGAAAATGCACGTACGTTTTCGCACGTGTCATTTTTCGGGCAGATAATACTGGTCGGCTTTGGTTTAACCCGGATCCGAGTATTATACTGTGTAGATATAATATCTTTGTCTCAGATACATTTGTATTCGGTCGTAATACAAATGCGGGTATGTTTATACCATTACGGGGTTATCCTGAAATTCGTTTCAGGATCACTTTTGGAAGTTGCCATTTTTCAGTTTTCTATCAGCTGTATTTAACATTTGGTTAAATGCGGATTTATCTTTTCTTGATGAGGTGAGCCAGTGATCTAGAAGATTCTAGAGAGGGTGACAAGGCTTGTGAGTCATTAGGTCATTAATGGTGCATTTAATGACAAGGTGACTAGGTTAATTGTGATTGGTTTGCATTTAATGATTTCTAGTGGGTCATTCTTTGATTAATGGTTATGATAAGTATCATGGTTTATGGTCACCCTCTTATCTCTCCTACACTCACCTCCCACTCTCTACAAATAGGTCGGCCCCTCCCCTCTTGTAAAATCATGGTTGCTTGAAAAAAGATTGATATTGTTTTGGACTCATGGAAATTAGATAAGCCTCATTTCTCATTTCACCCGATTCCAAAAGGCAACTTCATTAACCGTTCGTCCATAGCCTTGGACGTAACGAGACAAAGTGTTCTACTCATTCTCTACTTCATCTTGGTCGTCTCTTTTAGCAAACTTGACAACCGAGTTGCCTCGGTTCAGAGGCGGGAGCCCGTTTAAAGATCCGTCGACGTGGTGCCACCTGGACGACGAGACTGGAGATTCAGGAGATCGGAGCAACCGCAACAAGCGTGGGATAATGGTTGAAAACCGAAGGACTCGGATCATTCGGTATGACTCTTCTACCCAGTTTGTAGTTTGTTAGTTTAGCTTTAATGGCAGATCCGGGTTATAGTACGTGATAGCGCCAGTTGTAAAAAGTTTTTGTTCCGCATTTGGCGTTTGTTAGACGGCCGGGGCGCTACCGTGGACTTACAGGACCGGGCTATATCGGTCTCATGTTTACAGCTCGTACCGGGCTATATCGGTCGCATGTTCATTCCACAGTTGGTCCCGTGTTTCCTAGCCCCTGGGGCACCACTCTTGGGTTAGGAATACTCCTGCAGAAGTTGACGTACATACTCGAGCTTACGATAGGATAGTTTACCTTTTAGTGACCAGTTAGGTTATGACTTGATCTCTTACATGTTTGTTTCATAGTATCCATGTATTTATTTATATATCTGTTTTGCTTGCGCACAGGGGCTTCACTACATTCATATATTCCTGTTATCATACCACACACACTTTATACGTTGAGTACTTGCTGGGATGTTCTGACATCCCTGAGATTTATCATCTCAGATTTAAAGACAGATTTTCAGGCTGAGCAGGACCGCAACGACTAGCAGGACTTTGCCGAAGATCAGTAATCCGTAGGTTTATTTTCTTTTCTGTTAGTATTTAGCATGTGCGTCCTTCTGGGACATTAGGACTTATGTATCTTTCAGATTTTGTTTTCTTTTCGAACCTATTGTATCGGATCTTTTTGCATCAATTATCTAGTGGACCCATTTATAGAATTCCTTATGCTTTCATTGCAGCATGATTATCAGTATTATTCCTTTTGGTATTGGATTTTATTTTTGACAGGTTAATTTAGACAGCCTTATGTGACCATGGAAGGATTTTTCCTTACCGTAGGTAGCACGGCTGGCCTTCGTCGCTCTCCGCATTCCGGATTTTGGGAAGCGGGGCGTGACATGCATCAATTATCTAGTGGACCCATTTTTAGTATTCCTCATGCTTTCATTGCATATGATTATCAGTATTGTTCATTTTGGTATTGGATTTTATTTTTGACAGGTTAATCTAGACAGCCTTATATGACCATGAAAGGATTGTTCCTTACCGTAGGTAGCACGGCTAGCTTTCGTCGCTCTCCGCATTTCGGATTTTGGGAAGCGGGGCGTGACAGTAACGGCTTAGTGGAGTAGAATTGGCTTACCTTGACCGTCTGAAAGAGGGGTTTAAGTAGCGGTGGCAGCAGGTGCAGCAGGCGCGAGAATCACGCCGGCCGTTACGCTCCCGACGTCACGCCCGCATGATGAGCGGGACCTCCCATTAATGGCGAGACATGCTCGTTAATGGGGGATCGTGGTGGCGTGGAACGTGGGATGTGGCCGGCGGATATCTCGCGCATGGCGAGATTCGCGGGATGGCGGTTACGGCTACAAGCGGCGCTATTGGTCGGTCGATGAGACCGAGTAAGATGACCTCGGCTGGAGAGCTCACAGACGAGCGGGAGAGCCGAGATATCTAGTTTCTGCGGTAACTAGGGAACGAGCTGTGGGGCGGAGGAGGCCAATCGTGCGGGGGCTTGGAGGCGGGCCAGCCTCATCGGTAGGACAGACATAGGAGCAGTCTGGTCGGCCCCTATAGGTCCTTTCTTGCATGCTTTGGGACACGTCATCTGCCACGTATCATGATCTGGAAGGTCATCGATATCGAGCATCATCAGATAGGATCATGTTATCCACTAACTAAGTATTTGTATCATATGATCCACCTTGTATCTAATAGGAATGCATGTAGCCTACATGGATTTCACCGCACCGAAAGTAAAAGTACTACTTGATACAAAATGTATAAAATTCTTGCAACACTTATTACATTCATTTTGGTAATAACAAGAATTGCAATTTGAAAATGGTGAGCATAGTAATAATTAGAGATGCTGCTCTTACATAAGTTACATAAATTTTGTATATGCCATCTATAAAAATTTGCAAAAAAGGTTGCATCTCCTTTATTTTTTATTCAATCAAACACAAAAAAGGGTTTGGATTTGAAAATCCAATTGAAAAACTTGATAAAGCCAGCAATGGGTCCCCCCTTCCCCTTTTTTTTTGCAACAAATGTTGCTAACTAAACATCCCCATAACATTAGTAAGAATAATTCAGCAATTCAAATCTTCTCAAATCAGTATTATTTTAATTAAATCTAAATCTTTTTTCTTGTGATGTCTAATATATATACATGCAATGATCGGTAAAATACTAGTATCGATCCAAAAGGATCCAGATCATTTCAATTACTTTGCAACCAAATGCTCCTTGCAACCCCCTAGCAAATTTCAAATTACAAACCAACCCCATTTTGTAATATTAAATAAAACCAAAAAAAAAAAACTCAAGATTCAAAATTCGCCATCTTCTGTTTCCCCCAACCCAACAGCTCGAACGAAGCACGCGGCGCCGCCAACGATCAGCGCCGCGAAGATTGGCGGCACGAAGAAGTCGGCGGCCTTCGACCTCTCGAAGAGCTGAGCTGGCAGGCACACCGCCTCCCCCAGCGGGGCCCGCACGTGCCCTTCCCGGCACGCGCGCGAGAACGGCGACGACGGCGACACCCCCCACACGAACGCGATCTCCGGCGCGAAGGACGTCACGGCGACCGTCGCCGTCAGCAACGCTGTCCACGTCGCCGTGTAGATGATCAGCGGACGACGACGGAGGAGGATCGATCGGAGAGAAGACGGTAGATACGAGAGAATCATTTGTGCAATTTTTGTGATTAATTTTGGGATTTTTATTTAGAGAGAGAGAGAGATTTATTTATTTATTTATAGAAAGGGGAGGCACTCGTTTAGAGTCGAGTAGGTTACCAGTGTCTTGAACCGAGCGAAAGAGAACGTCACTAGAGGTTGATGACTAATCGTATTCCTATGTAATGACTAAAGTACCCCTGGTATATCTAAGATATTCATGATTAAAAAGCCTGTGGAAATTAGGATTTCCCGGTGCGTGCAATTTCCAAGTTCCAAAGATGAGAAGTTGGCAAAACAAAAGGTCAATGGATTTGCATTTTTTTTTTGATGTGTTATGTGACCCAGATCTAATAATAAAATAGCAGAGAATAAGATCAAAGATTTTGACGATTGTTTCCATTTTGAAATTAAAACATCAATGAATCCGATGTTTAAAAATGAGTTGCAAGACAGGATGGATTTGTAGTTGCTTTGAACGAAAATAAATGGAAATTAAAAGAGGAAGAGAGAGAGACACAGAGGGAGATTCTTTGATGAACATGAATTTGATAATAATAATTAAAAAATACGGGTAAGAGTAGAAATGGATAGAAAAAAATATGGTTTAAAAAAACGCCAGCCCTGACATTACAAATTTACAGCAATAGCATTATTTAATTGCAAAATTTAACTGCAGAGAAAAATAAGACATATCGGGAATCAAATTCCACCAAAGGCATCAAAATCTCATATAGAATCTGGTATACACTGTTTCACATGTTTATTTTCATTTCCCCTAAACATTTTCGAAAATAAATAAACAATATCATACCTTGTGTTAAAACGGAAATAGCTACAAGTATAGTAGTACAATAAGCTTCAAAAAACAAAGGCATTGAATCAAACCTCAGCCATGACAACAGTTGGGTGTCCAAACTCCTAGACTAGATATCTTAGTGGGTCAAAACAGAAACCAACCAACAAAACATTTTTCAAACCAAACACTAGAATCTGCATTTATACTTTTGCTGCAACTGAATGATATGTCTGCAACATATCAAGATTCTGATGATGCTTCCTCAACATGTAGAGTGGGATATTAGAAGCCGGAAATATTTCGAAACAAAGCTTACACCACAAAAGTGACGCCACTGCACTCCGCAGCTTCAGCTGTAAAAGAGCTGTTTTGTTTTAGGCAAAACAAAACATCAGTATGTTGGCAATCGATAAGCACTAGTAAAATTATCAAAGAAAACTGATCTCAGGAGTAGATCGCCTAATAATAGAATAGACACGGATAACTTACCAAACTGGATCAACTCTCCCAATAATAGATTCATGCAAAAGCAACTCATACCATAGAGCTAACTTGGCCTCGCAAGGTAAAGGCAAAAGGCTGAATGGTTTGAGCTTTTCTTGACCGTTGAATGGTTTTATGATGGCTAGTGGTTTGTTTATCTTATCGAGTATTGTTCTCACAAAGATAAAAAGGGTGCAGCATGCTGAAGTAATGTGTATTTTTATCATCCAAAAAACTATCCCATGTTTCTACAGTGTCTCAAAACATCTCTGTACACCTTCCTTTCATCTTCAAAATCCCATATAGAGTCTTCCATTAGACTAAAACACCTTCAATCCTTTACAGCTAGTTCATTTGCCAATTGACCTAGAGAGCAATAGTTCTCTTACCGTCTTGCTAATACACCCAATAGACAACTAGGCACATTCGACATCTCGATACTTGTGTCGTATAAAAAGCTGGGGATATTTTAATTTATTTTATTAGTATAGATCAGTTACAATATCTGCTCTCCAAAGTTTCCAAGGCAGAGGCAGAGGTATCAGAAATAGTGAAGCCACATACTAACTGCTGGATTTGAGAAATATGACAAAGGCTAATCTGGTGTCCTCAAGTTTCCTTCATTATGACACAATTTGCATGCATCCATGGATATAATGTAATACCATATGATATATCGATGGAATTCTACATATATCCAGTTTAATGATGCATCCCTCCACCCAGTACACACATTCAACACGCACACGCACATTTTACGATTATCTTCTACATCAACAAGCTGATTAAGAATAAACTATGACAGATTACATATTTCTGGACAAAAGATGCTACTAAATTCCATTGTTCAAAGTAACCAGATCTAAAGGGATAATTGATAAGGAAAATCACATTTTCCTCTTACCGTTTAGTTTAAAGTGTGTGGCACACAGAAAATTTGCACATTCAGTTAAAACTAAAGAATTACAAACATTTTGTGACTATTGTCAACTATGATCTCTTCATGAAGTATAAAACATAGATCTCAGATATGCATCTACTGACTGAAAGATAATGCAGTTACATGAATTGTAACCTTACAAGTGCGGGTAGGAGTGTTTGAAATACATCTCAAGTCTATAAACCACCCAGACATAACATCATTTACATTTAAAATGACCTTTTAGGGTAAAGGTGGAAAATCTAATCCTAAATTTACAACAGTGTTTTTGGTGTAGCTATAAATCGGAAACCAGAAGATGCAAATTATCAGACCATTTTTAGCACAACATGCTATCAACTATCAATTGATAGCTTGAGGAAGTAGATTGCAATGGATTTCAGAAGCAATTAATTTTATCAGTCTATTAACAATAGTTATAATGACTATTATGTCATGCTTAAACAACATTCCAAACATCTATTTAGCTTTGCCTTGAAGACTAGGTCGACTAGACCGGTCAAGTTAACAGAGTCAAACACTACAGTTTCAGGCCAAGATTGACGGAAAAAAGGCATTTGCCGGGCAGAATAATATTTTCTGCTGCAATCCAACAGGAAAGTTTTTCTGCGCCCACTTGATCTAACACAAATTTCGGACAGATTTGGTATTGCATTATCATGGGTGTTGAAACCTAATCATCAATTGAATTCAACAAGAGAGCCCCCCCCCCCCCCCACAAAATCAAATAAATAACTTCAGGAATACCAATAGCATGTTCATCATCTCATGTTAATAATTAGAACTTACAATAGCTGGTTCAGCTGACCAGAAAGAATTCAAGCAGTGAGATAAGAGACTATATCTCAAACATGGAAGATTTTGAGTATGCAAACTTGGCAGGTTGCCACTGACCAATTGCCAAAGAATACAGAGGAAACTTGAGTTCGGACAAAGATGAGGACTACATTACTAAGGAATGTCTGAAGAAGACCAAAAATATTAGCAATTGAGGAAAATGATGAAGGAAATATTGGTTAGCTTGGAAACTCAAGAATTTATCATTTCTAATAATGGATTAAAACTCGCAAAAGTATCTTTCAGCATGATTCCAGCATCTATCCTCAGAGCCATGCTTGTCCATAAAACCAAGCTATGAGTATTGTGATTTTGTACAGGGAAGACTGAAGACATGAACAATAAATTTGCAATTGGAAAAATGTGGGCATGCCTAATTCTAAGAAGCTCAAGGAAAAGAGTGTGTGAACTATACTATAATGTTCTACCACCGAAGGTAAGTAGTCAACTTATTCTCCAGCCAAACAAAAGATGGACGGATAATATACCAGGTAAATACAGTTTTGAATTGGAAGGAAAGGTGGTCACAAAATTAACAAAGCACTAGATGATGGCATAGATCAAAGTTGTCAAGAATCGTATATCGTTTTTGCTTCAGTATCGAATTGTATATCGTAAGATATGATAATTCATTTGTATAATAACTAAGCAAGTAAGTATATAACTATATTTTATTACAATTATATGATTAAATTAGTAACATATTCCCGCCAAAAAAAATTGGCTCAGAGCCTACCGTTCCCTTATAAAAATAAAGGGAAACCCTCATGTACTAAACACGTACACCCATATCCAAAGCATATAGGAACAATCTCAGATAGGATTAAATCCTATATTTGGTTCCCACGTGATAAACACGTGAACGCCTCACGTGTTTCCCAAGTGAGCGTCAGTGTCGGTCTCTATTAGAATTAAATCATATAGCGGCGTCTCATGTGGAACACACGTGAGCGCCGGCGTGCAGAGCACGTGAGTGACTATTTATAAAAGAATTAAATTTTTAGACGGCGCCCAAGTGCATAGCACGTGAGCATCAACGCCCAAATTAAAGATAGAATTAAATTCTGCATGAATAATTTTCCCTAAAATCTAGGATATTCTCTGTTAAACAGAGCCGTTGGATCAAATATCCAATGGTGATAATAAATCATCAAATGATAGAATTAAATTCTATTTGGAAAAAAATCTCCCTGATCAAATCTTCTTCTCTGTTAAATAAAGAGCCGTTGAATCAAGTATCTAATGGTGATTAAAAAGTATCAAAAGATAGAAAATTCTATTAGGGAAAAATATCCCCCTGATCTTTCTAAATAAGGAAGATATTCTCTGTTTGATCAAAAATCCAATATTAGAATTAAATTCTATGCGGGGAATATTTTCTTGACCTTTCTCAAACTAGAAAGATTGTCTCTGTTAAACAGAGGATCTTTGGATCAAAAATCTAAGGTGATTATAAAATCACCAATTAAACCATCAGATAGAATAAAATTCTATATTAGGAAAATATCTTCCTGATCTTGTTAAATTAAAAAGATATTCAAAAATTTTATGTTAGGAAAATATTTTCCTAATCTTGTTAAACTAACAAGATATTCGTATGATATAATACAATTCTAATTTTGTTAAACTAACAAGATATTCATATGATAGAATAAAATTCTATCTTAAGAAAATATTTCCTAATCTTATTAAACAAATAAGAAATCTTCTCTGTTAAATAGAGAGCTTTTGGATTAAAAATCTAACGGTAAATAAAATTCACCAATTGATCTTTAAGATCAATTTCGACTGATTATGAAATTAATCATGATCTCTCAATGATAAATTTCCTCCAACAGGTTGATTTTTCTCTTCTACTATAAATAGGAGCAAAGAGATTAAAACTAGAAGAGAAAGAAAAAATGAGAAGAGACCCCTATAAGCTTCTGTAAAAATACAGCTCTCAAAAAGGTTTAACAAACAACAGAGAATTTAATTCTAAATAACAAAAAAAGACCGTCTTCTTCTCAAAACCCTAGATAAAGAAACCACTGAGATCAAAATATCTCCTTTACCTATCACAAAATATCTAAGAATTTAACCCTTCTCAAAAAACTTATTCTTTCTCTGAATTTAAGGTCCACAAGTTGAGAATTTAATTTTTATCGAGAAGATCTTTTCTTGAGAATCAAAGATTCAGAGAAGAACAAGCTTGAAAAGGACATGAAATGAATAACATGAAAGAGTTCATAATACTCCAAAAACTTAGTTCTTTCAAATCAAGAACTTAATTCTTAAAAAATCCAATCCCAAATTCTCAACATAGCGATCTTAGTAATCGTTAATAAACAAATTACCATTAACAGAGCTTTAAGTTCTCTAAAAACATCAATAGAGATAAAATCTTCAAAAGAACTCAACAGCTCACGTGAAAATCACGTGAGCACATCCAAAGCCAGGTTACATAGCGTCTCACGTGAAATGCACGTGAGCAACGAAAAAAATTAGTGCTTAGCACTATTGAAGATTATTGAAGCGCCTCACGTGAAACACACGAGAGCGCCATAAAAGACTAGTGCTTAGCACTATTTCAAAGCCTCACGTGAAACATACGGGAACGCTATATGTCTGATGCGCTTAGCACTGCTGGGTAGTACAGAAACCCAATCTTATCCCCAAACTGGCTAAGTCTGTGAAATTTAAACTCTCTTAAATCAAGCGAACCCATATGCTCATAATTTCCAGACTGATCTTAGTCTCAAACATGACTAATAATTTCTCATTGACGGTATCCAAAATGATATTCATCACATATCTCCTTTGTAATCTTAGTCTCAAATATGACTCACGATTCTTAGATCCACAACGACCTCTTCCCTTAAATACAGGATTTGCTTTACAAGTAAATCTCTCCGCAGCTCTGATATAAGTCGTAATTCTCAACGTCTTCAGAAAGACGGCGGGTCCCGACAACCAACTCCTTTCTCGTCCCAACTTGATATAAAATTTCATCAAGACAGGGAATGATACATCCTATATTGATGCACTTCCAAATTGACAAACACACCTCAAATCGGATCGCACCCCAAACTGGGCGCATTCCATATCACCATCGTTCACTCCGCCACGTAAAAAATACACGTGCACACAAAATAAATAATGGACCGAAATATCCTTAAACCGATACTCGCCCAAAAACGGCGATAATAGACCATGGTGTCTTTAAACTAAAATAATTGAGCCCATATGCTCGTTTCTTTCTAAGTTGAACTTAGTCTCAAACTAACGATTCTTAGATCAAACACAAATATCCCATGAACCGATGAAACTCACAAATGTGATAAATACATCATAAGTTCATTCTCGTTGGCAAACCAAGCTATCAGCGCGGATCTTGTCAAGTAAATGCTTGATCTATAACATCTAAATTGATCTTAGTCTCAAATAAGACTAATGTCAAATAAGACCAGTGACCCTTAGAAAAAAGGTCCAAATTTCATATGAACCGATGGACCTTATTTATGTAAAAAAAATGCATTCTAAGTTTATTCCCATTAGTAACTAAGCTACCAACATGGACCCCGTCAAGCAAATGTTTAACGCAAACCTAAATATATACATATGGATTTGGACTAACCGCGCCCTACGGACGACGACATATACACGACACGAAATGAACTGCGGAAGAATGAGAAAATGGTTATTGCAATGCAATAACGTAATTAACCGCAAAGGCTTGCGCCTGCAAGGAAGAGCGGCCCCACAATAAAAAAGCCCCACAATAAAAAAAACCTCACAAATAAAAGGGAATTTGATGAAATCTGATACAAGGATCGTATCTATCCAAACCTCTGATATACGGTGACATAAATCAATTAGGTATCTGTGGAGAGAAGGATATATATGTCCAAATAGCATCTACCACCAAATTTAGGCTATACGTCCTCCGCGTCTCAGTCCGGTCTTCGACGGTAAACAGAACTGCAGGGTGTCTAGCACGACAACAATGTTTCGGGAGGCATCGTCCACGCCATATTTAAACTTTTGCTGTTCTAGCTAACCCTAACCCTAGAATCGAAACAAGAAAATCCGACGAAATGATATGTAAACACTTACAACTAAGTAAATGAGGGAATACAACTTTTGTAGACCGGTCCTTCACTTCTAAAACTCTATGTCGTAGTCTCTTCGCTGCAAGTTGTGAAGACCTGGACTCTTGTGAGGGTTCACATGAAGAAACGAACAAGCTTGCTCAATGTCTTCAAGATCGAAGATGATCTATGTCGAGAAGACTCAAGCTCATGCTACCTCTTCACTAATGGTGAGATTAGTGAAACAAACACTCTAAACTAAATGGCTAATAATAGAGGAGGATGAAGTAAAAAGTAGGCTCACTTTAGTTTTATTTTTCTCATAATTTTTCATCACTTTTCATGAAGCTAGAATGCTTCAATGAGAGGAAGAAGAAGATGATGAAGTGATGAACTAAAGAAAATCACATGAGGTTAGAAATGCAACCATGGTTGGTATATGCCACGCCTTAATCATTGTAGAGACTAAACCATGGATATGAGTTGAGGTTGGGTTAACAAATATCTTAAGCAAGACAAAAGAGTGCACAAAGTCAATGAAGACTACAAGCTTCTACAAGCTTTGAACCATGACAAATATCTTCACAATTTTGAATTTGCTTGAAATAAATATAAACCCTAACTTAACCCTAGCATGGTATAAGTCTCATACATACATGTTGCTTGTGTAACCTAGCATGATACATAATATATATCACATATATATAATGTATGCAAACTGAGAAAAAGAAATGGTCAAGTGAGCAATATTAGTTAATGTAAATTCATATATCAAATATATAATTATACATTAAACCATTAAATCAACACTCGACTTAATGATCCGGATATATCACATATAACCGACTAATATCAATAATATCAACTTACCGAATCAACACTTGATTCGATAACCCGAATATATCACATATACCCGTCCGATATCATATATCGCGAGAATGGAATACGGTATCACATATCGTATCAATCTCGGTCCCGCACATATCACATATGTGCTCCTACTCCGTTTCGCATGAACTAGGAAACCTCTGTGTAGGACTCTAAAAACTCGTCAATACACCGGCAGTAAGTGATGATCGTATCACCCACAAGCCGCAAACGGTCTGCTAAACGTAACGGCTACCCAGGTATTAAGCGATCAGAAGATCAAAAAGCAATCCTACTCGTACCCCTGCGAATCCAATCGGTAACACTACCGTACAGTCCAGTCTCTTCGTCTGATGTCTCATATCACAGCCGGGGGGTATAACATCAGACCACAATAGCCTGATAAGTCATGCCGGTGGAAGATCCACAACGGTTCGAGAAACTACTGATAACACTTACCAGTAGATCTCAGCAGCCCTGAACAGGGATTTCCTGTTATGGCCAATCGAGCATTGCGCAACATCAACTCCCAATACCAGGAGAGACGAAACCCTTCCTATCGCTCATTACCTCCATGTGACTCGAGACTGTACCCAAAAACCATCTTTTTGCACGATCTCTTGACCGTGGTATGGTGGAAATCAAAGCACAATGGGAATCACACAAGACTTTATGACAATCTCAGGTCTACAGACTAATCTGTACCAGTATCACCAGAGAACTGCTATCCAACGATAGATATAATACCATCTAGGAGTTCTCGGCGAGTCCGTCCAGTATACCCAGTCTCCACTGAGCACTCGTATACCTTCTCTGATATCAAACACCAATGGATATGGGATCATCCATCACCCATCACATGGGTCGAGAAGCCTATACGCTAGTCTACTCTGAAGTATCGATGCCCTGTCTCGATACTCTCACGACTAGGAACAATTATAGGGTGTACTTATAGACTACCGTCACGACCCGAAGTTTGACCCGTGACCGACACTTAACCACTTAACGTATACAGGCGTAACGCGACTGAGTAAACCGAAACCCAGAAATCAAAACCATTAAAATTAGTGAGTGTTTAAAACATTTATTAGAAACATTTGTTAAAACGTTTAGAAAACCTTAAGTAATTTAGTAAAATTCTTTAAAGTTCAAATTGTTATCTTAAAACTTTTGGCAGCATTTCCTTTGTAAAAACTAACCCCGAAATCGGGTACAAGACAAGATGAGTAAAATGATACACAATAAGAATAAAGCATCCCAAACGGAGCATTCACGCCCAACGGCGGAAACAATCACTATAAGAGTAATATACGACGCCGTAGCGAAGAAATGAGCAATAAGTGAAAAACATCACAAATGATAAAAACTGCATAAGTAAAGTCAGCTCACACGAGCTCGACACCAGAGTACAATTAATATGCATCATCGTCCTCACACTGGTCTCTAAGTCAATACAAGAAATAGTAAATGGAGAGTACTAGATACAAAAGTGTGTACAAATGGAAAATAACCGGATACCACAAACCCACCCAGCAGCAAACAGCTCACGCACCAACTGCCGTGGTATCCGTAGCCAAAAAGATACAAGAAAGCAGCCTGCCGCGACTACTGATGGGCAACCTACAAACACTGTGGCACAACGGAGGTGAATTGCCAACTCGTGAATAGAAGATAACATATAAAGATAATTACGAGTATGCACATACTGCGATACTCTAACATATGCCAACAGATAATATCTATATGCGATGAGCAGGATGTGCAAGAATCATGCATAAGTACTCTATCAGGTAATACGACTACAGGATGAGATGCATAATAATGAATGCTGAGCAGGGATAATATAACATCTACACGAAATGTCAACGTGGAAAAATAACCGGTGTCCATCAATGCACCTAAATCCCAATAAAACTCGGGCGCCGTCACCCTCATTGGCCCTCAAATCCTGTAAATATCTGAGAATCGTGAGTGCCCAACATCGGCACTCGAAAATATTATGAAATAATCGTGTCCAGCATCGACACGCAAATCCTCATATATCGGGCTCCGTCAGTCCAGATCGGCCCACGGGCTCCGTCTGCGGAATCGGCCCTCGGCCCCGGCAGTACGGGTCATTCCGTATCCATCTATCGACTCTGGTCAGTATCCTCCGGATAACCGCCAGGTCCAACCAATCACCGATAGGTAATAGCCACCCTGCCAGGCTCATCGTTTGGTTGACGAAAAACATTTCTCGCCCCGGGGAACCATACCGGATCCACCACGAACCCGCAAACGGATCATCCAACTCCTCGAATCGGGTCTCAAGCACACGTCTCATAACCGAGAAAACGCATGGTGGACGCACCAAAATATCATATCAAGAGGAACCGGGTTTTTAAAACAATGCATACTTTCTTGAAAAATACCACGGTTCTCAAATCCCGAAATCACATGAAATCCAAAACCAATGCGTAAATCTATGCAATGTAATATATGCATCATAAGTCATACTATGAGTAAAAGGGAGAAACCGCTCTTTAAGTAAATTCAGTTTTTAAAAGGTATCATGCGGTCCCCAGTTTTACCAAAAATCAGCTTATCTAGGTAGGTACAATTGTATATGCATAAGTATGGATATGCAAATGAGTATGTGCACAAGTAACATAATCATGTCGAATCATATAGGAGGTAAGCTACAATATATTGTTCATGGCAATTCTATAGTGTGCCATGGCAATTACCAACGGTGTGTGTAATATGCAGATTAGTGCTCGTGTAACATGAACCGTTGGTAACAGTGCGGTGTGTTATTAATTCTAAGTCAATATACATATATATAGCAGGAAATACAGTATGCAACCAAGGTATATGAATGCAAATATTCAGCTACTATAGCCTATCAAGCCCCTGACGCATAACGCCATACGGGCGATTTCCCCGTAGATGTTAAATCTACTCACCGTGGTTTCGTGCTAAGTGTAGCCGACGACTTGCTTCCCCTTCTTCGCGGCATCCGTCGTACTCGCCTGCGAACCTAGAATTTCACAAAATAATACACATAAGCTAAAATCTACAAAAACGCGACATTAAAGTCAAACGAGAAACCCGCGTCGCGAACCAAACGCGTGTGCGTCCGATACGCTAAAACATGTGATTACGCGCCTGAAGCTACCCCGACACGTCGCGACACGCAGGAAATCACCAAACCCACACACGTATCACATCACACGTGTCGCGAAAGTTAAAAGTATAAGAAAAAGGGTAATTGGTTCCAGATTTTGCTACAGATAAAATTTTACAAAGTTGCATATACCATAGGCCTTAAAAACGTAGCAGACACCAACAGAACAAACCCCAACATCCAGGTCCCCCATCTGGCCACAATTTGCGGCCCGAATGAATATTCCGGCGGCCAACCTAGGGAGTTGGGCTCCCGTGCTTCGTGTGTGTTCTCTAAATCTAGTATACATGCTCCAGTAAATGCAATTTTTGCCTGAAACAAACGGGTCACAAGCAGATCACAACATTGCACAAAAACCTAGTTAAAAAGCTAATTTAACACTAAGCTAAAACATTATGGTGTTTTGGTGAAATCTGAAACAAAACCTTGGTTAAAACAACACTAACAATACCTAATTAAGTTAAACAGGCCATAAAAACCCTAATTTATCATAAACTTCACTAATTTCCTCTCATTAGCACCAACATGCACAAAAATACGATTTTTAGCTAAACTAAATATAAACTAAAACATTGATTCTTAGTTGTTCTAACTTCTAATATATTTCTTCTTTGTGAGTGCACGCGAGGACGAGATGAAAGTTTCAAAAATCCTACGTTTTGCAGCTACGATTTGTTAGGACTTTAAAGTTGGAATATTTTATATTTTAAAGGCTATTAACCCAACTCGAAAAATTTAGACACAACCCAATAACAAATAGAACCTTTAAATATTGTATCGTTCATATCGTATCATAACAAATCATATCGTACGATATGTATCGTATATCATAAAATACGATAGGTTTTTTTGATATAAAAAGCCGATATGTATCAGTAACTTTTCATATCGTGTCATAAAATAAGTATTAGATATGATTAGATATTAACAACTATGGCATAGATTATGGAATATTTAAAATTAACAAAGTCATGAATAAAATCAACCTTTTCATCGCGCCAAAGATTGTTAATTGGTTTCAAGGTTTTGAAGACTGAGGATCTATTTAGATATTGTTTTTCATTGGCTTCTATGACATAACAATTGCAAACATATTTCAAAAAGCACCACAACAGTTTACATTCTCACAAATAATTAATCAAAGACCTCAGCCTTATTGAACACATCTTAGCACAGCTCATAGCTACTGGTGCACCAATATAAAGATAATTGTTTGCGGTGCAAAATTACATAATTTGAACAAATGTAATATTCAAAATATAAAAACATGTTGTAAATGGTTGCATCATAACAATTGTAACAAAGGAGAACTAAATCTATGCCAAAAGGGAAATTATATAAGACCAACTATGTCAAAAAGAACATAAATCCAATCAACAAAGCTAAGAAAATCATAATTCAACAAGCTTGTTTTGAAAAGATCAAAAACTTAGGAAGTTGCTGTATAGACTAAATTGCATTGTTCATAGAGGTATCATAAGGGTTCGGTTAATCTACAGAAGTCAACATGCTTAAAAGTTTTCATATCTCCACAAATGGGATAAAAAACATCTCATCAAATTTGATATACACTAGAGAGCAAATAATCCATGAGTTCTGCCACAAACATTCATCTAAGAAATGTAGGAATTAACCAAATGAAAAAATTGAAAACTCACCATAGTGACTTCCATGCATAGAAGCACAAAATCCAGCATCTCCATCAGGATCACTCCAAGTTACCACCCTCTGTTTGTTCAAGAAAACAAATAAATGAACAAACATCAATAACCAACCAACGTCTTCAAATCATCATAATGAAAGGGATAAAAAGGACTCACCCAAGCTACAGCACAACGATCAACAAAGACCAAACCAATAGAAACAAGGAAACAAGCAAGCACAAAAGAAAAAAGACTACTTTTCGCATTCAGCAGACAGTAATTACATCAATCCTAAAAAGGATCTATCAATCCATTGTCCAAATAAAGATCAACCAAAAAAAAGGACAACAAAAAAATAGCAAAAAACGGATACCCTAGATCCCCAAATTCCATCACGAAACCCTAATTCAAGAGCTGGTGAATTTGGTGACGGCCTTGGTGCCCTCAGAGACGGCGTGCTTGGCGAGCTCGCCGGGCAGGACGAGCCTGACAGAGGTCTGGATCTCGCGGGAGGTAATGGTGGGCTTCTTGTTGTAGCGAGCAAGCCTCGACGCTTCTTGAGCGAGCTTCTCGAAGATGTCATTGATGAAGCTGTTCATGATCCCCATCGCCTTGCTCGAGATTCCGATGTCGGGGTGCACCTGCTTGAGGACCTTGAAGATGTAGATCTTGTATGTCTCCACGCTCTTCGCCTTCTTCTTCTTCTTCTTCTTGTCCCCTGAGGCTGCGTCCTTGGAGGAGGCGGGGAGGCGCTTCTCGGCCTTGGGCTTCTTGCCGGCTGGGGCCTTCTCCGCCTTCTTCTCCGTCTTCTCCTCCTCCGCCTTATCCGCGGCGGCGGGCTTCTTCTCCGCTGGCTTCTTCTCGGCCTTGGGAGCCATTAGGGCTTCGAGGTTGAAGAAAAGGGGGAGATTTGTAAATTTGGGATGGTTGGAGCGGGTTTGGCGTAAGATGAGGAGGAATATAAGGGGTTGGATTGCTCTTATAGAGGGAGGGGGCGCGTTATGATTGGTTGAATAGCAGAGCAGCGGATCGATGACGTGGATGGTTTTAATCCGTTGGATGGAACCGTAATGGACGGTTGGTATTGGGAGGCGAGGTCAGGGTGTTTTTGAGGCGGGGATCGATGAACTGGATAAGGACAAGGTGTTTGGTTTAGATTCGGAATGTGGCGGTAGCTGGAAAATAATAAATGGCTAAAATTTGTGGGAATTTTGAATTGTGTTGATATTTTGTTATTTTTTATGTAGCATGCCAATAATTTTTAGTGGAGCATATGGTTGATTTTACGTTACGCTCATGTATAGCTTTTCTATAAGAGGGTGTTACTCTCAGATAGTTTTACAATTCAGAATTTGTAAATGAAATGATCTTCATTTTGATAAATTCTTTTCTATTAAAAATTCGAGTCATTTGATTTCAAAATCCATATATAATTTAGGACAATACATTTAATAGTGGACGTTATCCGGTACTTAACTGACGGAGATTTGACAAACGTCGATCGATGGCGACGAAGGCTACCGTCGACCGGTGATGAGGATGATCGATCGACGGTCGGAGACGGCGACAACGGGTGGCGGCGATCGAAGGCGGCGGCGAGCGGCTGCGACGAGCGGCAGCGAACGGCGACGACGAACGGCGACAGCGATCGGAGGCGGCGATGGCAGAAAACGGAGACGGCGATCGAAGACGGTGGCGACGAACTGGGGCGGTGGCGGCGAACGGGGATGGCGAAAGGCGGCGGCAGGCGGCTTCTGCGAACGGGGAAAGCGATCAAAAGGCAGCGACGGCGAACGGGGACAACGGCGGAAGACGACTACGGGCTGCGGCGGCAGGGACAGTCAGACGATGATGGCGGCAAGGATGGTGGCGGTCAATATCTGGTTAATGGTGGCGGTAGCCGTTGCTGGCAATGTCGGATGGGATGGTTTATTTAAATTTTGATCTATTATGTATAGTATAGCATATCAGAAAACTTAAGGGTGCATGGCGATTTGAAAACTGATTAGTTTTCCTATTTTTGTATTATGAACGGAGTGATAAATTTTAACATCTAAGTTCTCGCATTCTAAAGTTTCAACTTATATTATTATCACGACCCGGAAACGGCGAGTAACCGGCACTTGAATCACGTGAAATTTATAGGACCCCACCATAACCCAAATAAGCAGAAAACCATGAATCAAAACCTTTTTAAGTAAATAGTGAAGATGAAGTTCTGGAAAATAGTTATTAATGAAATCAAGTTCCTCTTTTTAAAATATAAGTAAAGTTTGTTAGAAAATACAAGTGGGTTTGAGATTAAAATTTGAAAACATTTTAGTCATTTAAAAATTTAACACTACCTTCTTTGTAAATTTTGATAGCATCTGTATAAGCACATATATATATATATATATATATATATATATATATATATATATATATATATATATATATCGGTGTTCCTAACCGGAAGCTATCTCATTGTCCAAACGACCACAACCATACAGTAATATACGCCGCTCAAGACGAAGGTCAACACAAGAACAAGTAAGAAAAAATACTAAAAGGTATCATCGACTCAACTTATATCCAAACTTGACATCTGAAGGAATAATATACAAGGGCTTGTCTCAAGGTCCACAAAATATACAGATTTGGTAGATGGAGTTTTAACTAAATCATAAAAGAATATACATAAACAAGTGGTGATTACAATCTAGAATGTAACCCACCTGCCAAAACAATCATCCGAAGAAAAAGAAACGTGTCAGTAAGCCACTAATGATTCGAACGGTCGGTCCTGCAAGAAATCATGGCACAACAGGGGTGAATTGCTAACTCGTGAGTAGAAAATATCACCAGGAAGAAATCGAAATGCATAACGATTTATCTAGGCCATACAGTATAATACGATCATACTATGTGATAACGAATATAAATATATATCTATATAGATATCACATCAGTATCTATAATCGCGTCATATTGGATCACGCACTACACACATGATTCCCACGATCAATCAATATGTGGAAATATGACATCCATAACACACACACACACACACACACACACACACACACACATATATATATAATCAAATGAGTGTCCATCATCGACACCCGAAATTCTCATAAAAACTAAGTGTGCAGGATCGATACTCGAAATCCTTATAAATTCTGTGTTCAGTATCTGTCACGCCCCGCTTCCCAGAGTACGCTAAGATGGGCACGTGACATAGCCAACCATGCTACCTGTGGATAGGAAAAATCCCTCCACAGTCACATTACGGCTGTAGAGATATCAAGAACAGGAAAGTAAACTAAACTATCTAATACATGTCCATGAGCCAGAATGAATGAGTCAAGAAATAATGATATACGGAAGCAAAAGATACAATAATGAAACACCTGGAAAGTAAGACTACATACCGACAGAAACTTCACCGCTCGGTCTAACAGCGGCAATACTCCTGATCAGTCTGCAACAAAGGTAGAAGAATCTGGGCCATGCAAAACCCAGACGTCAGCGCGTCATAACATCAAGCAATAATATAAACAGGGGTAGTAAGACATGCATGTATGGGTATGAGCAAGAATATAATGAGAATACATAACAGTGAATGTGTCAGTATAAGCGACGTGCAGAGATATCTAAACTGTGCTACGGGGTTATCTATTCTAAAGTCTTCGAAACCAAGTAGTGTAATCCTCATCGTAACCCATCGGTGATTATTCTGTAATGCCCGGAAAAACGGCAAACAATGGGTATTCCGTAACGCCCGGAAAAATGGCAAACAATGGGTATTCCGTAACGCCCAGAAAAACGGCAAACAATAGGATGGCCCTTTGAGTTACGTTCGGTTGCAATACTGATTTCCCCATACCCCCAAGTTATATATGTTCAGGTCAAGTATTAAATAATCTAGAGCTAATGCCAACACGGGATCAGGCAGGTACAGGTTTGTCTGGATAGACAACAGGAACGGTCCGTAAGGACAACAGGTCAGGTTTGTTGGCATTAGACACAAGATCAGGTAACAAGTAAGACCATGGTATATCAGGTCAAGCCAGGTAATGTATAAAGGTGTCATGTCATGTTAAGTGTGTACGGTACCATGTCGTGTCAAGTAGTAGGTATAGAAAGTCATGTCGGGGTGTACAAAATATCATGTGAGTGCTTATAAACCAACCTAGCATAATCATGGGCATACAGAAAAAAGCATGTGTACTAATAGAATCAACAGCTGGAACTTGTAACGTGAAATGCAATCAGGTACAGAGTAAAGTATGTAGATGCACAGTTATCAGTTTGGGTTTAAAGGATAGTTTCAACATTACATGAGTACAGTATAACACATATGGATGGTAAAATCATGTTAATATGTACTAAGTAATATAGAGATGCAATTGAATATAAATCAGGTTAAATGTATGCAAATGGTCGTCTGACAGGGTATAAAATATAAAAGGGTTACTGTGGGCTATGCAAATACTTGTTATAAGATTTAAATATGAATATGGGTACTATGTATAATAGAAATGCAACCTGGTATGTTTCGAGCTATGAATCTAAAATAATATAACGGGACGTCGCAATGTTAAATGGAACTCATGGTATTAAATGTAAACTGCAGATTTAATGTGCACTCAGATGGATATATAGTAATTTAAATAGCCTATAGTAATTTAAATAGTATGTGGCAAGTTTTCACTTGCCTCAGGGATCCACAGATATATGTCACGCAGCAAGAATGCGATAAACTACGGAAAATCTCCATTGGGGCATTTCGTCGAACACTTTGCGCACAAAATCGAACACCGTTGGAACGGAGATCTGGAGATACAGAAACGACCGTCTCGCTCATGCGAACTCGAGCCAATCCTTGGAGCCTCGGTTCTCGTCTTGGAGTCGCGTCGAATGGGCTGTCGAATGTCAAGGGTTTGGTGTCATCAATTGGCCAAGCGGGGCGATGATCTCAGTTGGTAGAGAGGCTCGACTATGGTCTCGGTCGAGGTTGGGCCCGTCTAAGATTTGGGTCTCGGTTAGAATCAAGTCGCCAGGACGATGAAGCGATGGCAACGACGATGGCTGCTCTGTCGACGGCGATAGTGTGCTCCGGCCTTGTAGTTGGGCTCGGTGAAAGGAGGGAGGAGAAGAGGAGAGGAAGAGGAGATGGAGGCGAGGGTGTCGATGACGAGAGGCGGGCGAAGGCATAGGCGAGGTGAGGCATGGGTTTGGGTTTCATGGAGGCGGGAAACGCGAGAAAGAAAATAATTTGAGAGGAGAGAGAAACAGTAAGTGGTTTTATTAATAGGTAAAAAAAATATAATATATATATATATAATATATTCAGTCAGAGAGAGAGAGTCACTAGAGATGGAGAGAGAGAGAGAGTCGAGTCTGTTAAAATTTGAGAGGAGAGAAAGAGTTTGAGAGAGAAATTGTGAGATTTAAAGTAGAATAAAATATATAGAGAGAGAGAAAGAGAGAGAAAGGAACCGAGAAAAGAGAGAGAAACAGAAAGAGAGGTAGAGAGAGAATCAATTTTGATAAGATTTAATATATAAAAATATATATATGGTTTGTTTTGAAAATATTAGCATAAAACATTAGTCCGTTTTTAGATTTGGCAAAATACAAACTTACTCCAAAACATGCCCGGGTCAGATCCAAAAATTCAGATTTAAAATATGAAAAATATATGCGACTTCCAAATTTCAAAATGAATGCTCAGTTAAAGAAAAAGTATACCCCCAAGAATGGATGCACGTACGTGCGCGTAGCCATCCAAACACGTCCGTTTCATTGAACGGGACGAGAACACGATGTAAGGACGCTACCACATGGTTAGGGTATCATGCAGGCCATGAAATGCAATTTTAATTTATTTTACATGATTTAAATTGTTATATGCAAAAGATGCGATACTAGATAAAATAACAATATTTACTAAATCATGAGATGCACTAGTCCATGCAACAAGTCAAGGTAATTTATAAATAAGAGTCAAACAGGTTCAAGCAAACAGGTCGGGTCGAATGCAATATAAAATGTAAAATACCATTCGCACCCAAGATACGCTAAATCAAGAAATATCACGAATAAAGAAATACGAGAACAGGAATTGGTATAAATGGACTCGGGTGTTACATTATACCCAACTACAAAAGAATTTCGTCCTCGAAATTCCAAGAACAAGAAAGGATAAACAAACAAGAAATTTCAAGAACAGATGTGGAAACTTCTGCCGGATTTCATCTTCTCGTTCCCAAGTTGATTCTCCACGTGAGAGATTACCCCAAGAAACAAGTACAAGAGGGATAACTTTGTTCTTAAAAACCCTTTCTCTTCGATCCATAATCAACATCGGTCGCTCCTCAAAAGTCAAATCTCCTCGTACAGTCAGCTCCGAATGATCCAACGCATGTGTTTCACCTCGAGCACAATTACGGAGTTGAGGTTTGAGAAACACGTCATGACCATTCGCTAAGGATTGCGGTAATGCCAAACGATACGCCACTTTTCTAACATGCTCCAAAATCTCGAAAGGTCCACAGATCGAGGACTAAACTTTCCTCGTCTTCCGAAACGAATCACCCCTCTAGTCGATGATACCTTCAAGAATACCAAATCACCAACGGCAAACTGTAGAGGTTTTCTTAACGTATCTTCCTAACCCTTCTGTCGGTCTTGTGCTGCCTTCATATGATTCCGGATAGTGTTAACCTTCTCAACTGTTTGCACAACCAAATCTGGTCCCAACAATTTTCGTTCACCGATATCGTCCCAACAAACAGGTGAACAACACTTGCGACCATATAAAATCTCGAATGGAGCCATCTGAATAGTCGCCTGGAAACTGTTGCCGTTAGAAAACTCCACCAATGTAGATGATACTCCCATGAACCCTTGAAGTCCAACATGCAAGCTCTCAACATGTCTTCAAGAGTTTAGATCGTTCTCTCCGACTGGCCATCTGTTCGAGAATGATAAGATGTGCTAAACTTCAATCAAGTCCCTAAACTTTCCTGTAAGCTCCTCCAAAATGTGATAAGAAACGAGGGTCACGGTCGGACACGATACTCACCGGTACTCCATGCAATCTTACATTCTCTTGCATGTATCGTTCTGCCACAGCTTCCGTTGATTGAACAAGAATCATCAATCACCCAACTGCACTGTTGCCCTTTGTACTTCGCGGTAAGCCGTCACGAAATCCATGATTATATGTTCCCACTTCCACTGAGGAATCGGAAGTGGTTGCAATAAACCAGCAACCCTTTGATGTTTAGTCTTAACTTGCTGACACACCAAGCACTTTGCCACAAAGCGGCCAATCTCCCGTTTCATGCCTTCCCACCAGAAATGCTGTCGTAAATCTCGGTAAATCTTCGTGCCACATAGATGTATGGAATACACAGAAATGTGTGCCTCCATTATAACTTTTTCACGGATATCTCCCTTTGGCACACCCAAACGATTACCATATCGCAACGAAACACCTTCATGGATCAATAAGTCTGTTCGAAGTCTAGCTTCAACCTGTTCTCAAAACTTTTGCAATCTTGGGTCCTTCGACTGCGCTGCTTTAATACTCTCGATTGATGACAACTGTACTTGCAGCTGCATCAACTGTCCCGAAGAATGCAGTAGCACGATCTCCAACTCGAATCTCCTAAAGTCTTCCATAATCTCCTTCTGTGCAGTAACATCCGAATTGCTGGCAACCGACTAAGCGCATCCGGTACAACATTAACTTTTCCCGGATGGTACTTAAGATCGAGATCGTAGTCAGCCGTCAGCTTCAACCATCTTCGCTGTCTCACAATTAGCTCTTTCTGAGCGAACACATACTTTAGGCTTTTGTGATAGGTGAATATTTCGACCCTTTCGCCCAATAAGTAGTGTCTCCAAATCTTAAAAGCGAACATCACATCTTCTAGCTCCAAGTCATGAGTTGGGTAATTCTTCTTATGGGTCTTCAACTGTCTCGATGCGTAAGTTATAACCTTCCCATGCTGCACCAAAACATATCCCAATACTTTCTCCGATGCATCGCTGTGAATCACCAATTTTCCGGAACTTTCTGGTACGGTCAAAATAAGAGCGGTTATCAACCTCTGTTTCAACGTCTCGAAAGCTGACGCACACCTACCAGTCCACACAAATGGTACTTCCTTGCGCGTAAGCTTGGTCAAAGGCTCTACCAGACGAGCAAAGTTCTCCACGAACCTTCTGTAATACCCAGCAAGTCCAAGAAAGCTTCTTATCTCCGCAACATTCTTCGGAATCGGCCAATCTCGAACTGCTGCAATCTTTTTCGGGATCAACGGCGATTCCATCTCCAGACACGACATGCCCAAAAAAACTTTGCTTTTTCAAGTCAAAACTCGCACTTGCTCATCTTAACATACAATCTTTCTTGCCTCAATGTCTACTGTGCGATCTTCAAGTGTTCTGCACGCTCTTCCTTGCTCCCTGAGTAGACCAGAATATCATCGATGATCACCACTATAAACTGGTCCAAGAACGGTGAAAGATTTGGTTCATCAAGTCCATAAATATCGTCGGTGCATTCGTTACTCCGAAGGGCTTCACTAATATTCGTAATGTCCATACCGAGTTCGGAACGCCGTCCTGCAAATATCTTCTGGTTTAAATCGGACATGATGATATCCGGACCGCAAATCCAGCTTCGAGAATACCCTCGCGCCACCAAGCTGCTCGAACAATTCGCCAATGCGAGGGATCGGGTACTTGTTCTTAATAGTCACCCGGTTTAATTCTCGATAATCGATGCACATCCTCCTTGTGCCATCTTTCTTCTTTACTAGAAGAACTGGAGCTCTCCAAAGTGAGCTGCTGCTGCGAGTCCACTCCTTCTCTAGCAATTCGGCAACTTACTTCTTGACTTCTTCCAACTCCACTGGTGCCATCGGGTAATACGCCTTTGAGATTAGCGCTGTACCAGGAACAAAATCAATCGCGAACTCCACGTCTCGCTTCAGCGGTAAACTCGAGGTATCTTCGAACACGTCCATGAATTCTCGAACTATAGCCGGCGCTTCTTCCTTAATACTTCCATCTACGACAGAACATTGTTTGTCGGCCTAGCCCTAAACTCGACTGGCCCGACAGAACTGCTTCCTCCAGCAAAACAAACTCCGGATGTCCGGGAATCTGGAGAATCACTTTCCTTTCCTTACCATCAATATAAGCGTGGAAAGTGCCGCAAAAATCCATTCCCAAGACGACAACAACCAAGGGATGCACCAGAATTGAATAATTCTAGTGCGGGAAAGAAGAACAAGTAAGATACCGAGATGACTTCATCCGAAGTCAATATACTGAAAAGGATTAAGCACGGTAAACATAATTCAAGCTGGCGATAAAACAAGAACTGGCAAGCAATGAAACCGAGAGAAGCAAGGTATTATAACGATCGTGGAATAAGGAAGTGAATCAAGACTAGGACTCCAAGTTACTTAAATAGAGTACCGCATTGTAATCATGTTGCAGTTCATGGGTACAATTATATAACTCCACTCAAGTCGCCCAAATCCTAGTATCAGAATCAAGAAACAGGGAGAAACAATGGTGAATCCAAAAAGATTTCAAGCCGATATGCAAAGTTGTTTGCATATCGTCAAGGCAAAGGATACGAGAAAGATATGATTCAAGAATCACGATAATAAGGTGGCAGGACATGTTCCTAATCACGAGTATTCTGATTCGTGTATTGGGTCCAATACCCAACTACAAAAGAATCAACCCGATTAACCTATATCCCATGGCTCTGATACCAAAAGAACCATGTCACGTCCCGCTTCCCAGAATACGCTAAGATGGGCACGTGACATAGCCAACCATGCTACCTGTGGATAGGAAAAATCCCTCCACAGTCACATTACGGCTGTAGAGATATCAAGAACAGGAAAGTAAACTAAACTATCTAGTACATGTCCATGAGCCAGAATGAATGAGTCAAGAAATAATGATATGCGGAAGCAAAAGATACAATAATGAAACACCTGGAAAGTAAGACTACATACCGACAGGAACTTCACCGCTCGGTCTAACAGCGGCAATACTCCTGATCAGTCTGCAACAAAGGTAGAAGAATCTGGGCCATGCAAAACCCAGACGTCAGCGCGTCATAACATCAAGCAATAATATAAACAGGGGTAGTAAGACATGCAGGTATGAGTATGAGCAAGAATATAATAAGAATACATAACAGTGAATGTGTCAGTATAAGCGACGTGCAGAGATATCTAAACTGTGCTACGGGGTTATCTATTCTAAAGTCTTCGAAACCAAGTAGTGTAATCCTCATCGTAACCCATCGGTGATTATTCCGTAATGCCCGGAAAAACGGCAAACAATGGGTATTCCGTAACGCCCGGAAAAACGGCAAACAATGGGTATTCCGTAACGCCCAAAAAAACGGCAAACAATAGGATGGCCCTTTGAGTTACGTTCGGTTACAATACTGATTTCCCCATACCCCCAAGTTATATATGTTCAAGTTAAGTATTAAATAATCTAGAGCTAATACCAACACGGGATCAGACAGGTACAGGTTTGTCTGGATGACAACAGGAACGGTCCGCAAGGACAACAAGTCAGGTTTGTTGGCATTAGAGACAAGATCAGGTAACAGGTAAGACCATGGTACATCAGGTCAAGCCAGGTAATGTATAAAGGTGTCATGTCATGTCAAGTGTGTACGGTACCATGTCGTGTCAAGTAGTAGGTGTAGCAAGTCATGTCAGGGTGTACAGGATATCATGCGAGTGCTTATAAATCAACCTAGCATAATCATGGGCATACAGAAAAAAGCATGTGTACTAATAGAATCAACAGCTGGAACTTGTAACGTGAAATGCAATCAGGTACAGAGTAAAGTATGTAGATGCAAAGTTATCAGTTTGGGTTTAAAGGATAGATTCAACATTATATGAGTACAGTATAACACATATGGATGGTAAAATCATGTTAATATGTACTAAGTAATATAGAGATGCAATTGAATATAAATCAGGTTAAATGTATGCAAATGGTCGTCTGACAGGGTATAAAATATAAAAGGGTTACTGTGGGCTATGCAAATACTTGTTATAAGATTTAAATATGAATATGGGTACTATGTATAATAGAACTAAATGCAACCTGATATGTTTCGAGCTATGAATCTAAAATGATATAACGGGAAGTCGCAATGTTAAATGGAACTCATGGTATTAAATGTAAACTACAGGTTTAATGTGCACTCAGACGGATATATAGTAATTTAAATAGCCTATAGTAATTTAAATAGCATGTAGCAAGTTTTCACTTGCCTCGGGGATCCACAGATATACGTCACGCAGCAAGAATGCGATAAACTACGGAAAATCTCCATTGGGGCATTTCGTTGAACACTTTGCGCGCAAAATCGAACACTGTTGGAACGGAGATCTGGAGATATAGAAACGACCATCTCGCTCATGCGAACTCGGGCCAATCCTTGGAGCCTCAGTTCTTGTCTTGGAGTCGCGTCGAATGGGCTGTCGAATGTCAAGGGTTTGGTGTCGTCAATCGGCCAAGCGGGGAGATGATCTCAGTTGGTAGAGAGGCTCGACTATGGTCTCGGTCGAGGTTGGGCCCGTCTAAGATTTGGGTCTCGGTTAGGATCAAGTCGCCAGGATGATGAAGCGATGGCAACGACGATGGCTGCTCTGTCGACGGCGATAGTGTGCTCCAGCCTTGTAGTTGGGCTCGGTGAAAGGAGGGAGGAGAAGAGGAGAGGAAGAGGAGATGGAGGCGAGGGTGTCGATGACGAGAGGCGGGCGAAGGCATAGGCGAGGTGAGGCATGGGTTTGGGTTTCATGGAGGCGGGAAACGTGAGAAAGAAAATAATTTGAGAGGGGAGAGAAACAGTAAGTGGTTTTATTAATAGGTAAAAAAAATATAATATATATATAAAATATATATTCAGTTAGAGAGAGAGAGAGTCACTAGAGATGGAAAGAGAGAGAGAGTCGAGTCTGTTAAAATTTGAGAGGAGAGAGAGATTTTGAGAGAGAAATTGTGAGATTTAAAGTAGAATAAAATATATATAGAGAGAGAAAGGAACCGAGAAGAGAGAGAGAGAAACAGAAAGAGAGGTAGAGAGAGAGAATCAATTTTGATAAGATTTAATATATAAAAATATATATATGGTTTGTTTTGAAAATATTAGCATAAAATATTAGTCCGTTTTGAGATTTGGCAAAATACAAACTTACTCCAAAACATGCCCGGATCGGGTCCAAAAATTCAGATTTAAAATATGAAAATTATATGCGACTTCCAAATTTCAAAATGAATGCTCAGTTAAAGAAAAAGTATACCCCCAAGAACGGATGCACGTATGTGCGCGTAGCCATCCAAACACGTCTGTTTCACTGAACGGGACGAGAACACGATGCAAGGACGCTACCACAGGGTTAGGGTATCATGCAGGCCATGAAATGCAATTTTAATTTATTTTACGTGATTTAAATTGTTATATGCAAAATATGCGATACTAGATAAAATACAAATATATACTAAATCATGAGATGCACTAGTCCATGCAGCAAGTCAAGATAATCTATAAATAAGAGTCAAACAGGTTCAAGCAAGCGGGTCGGGTCGAATGCAATATAAAGTGAAAAATACCATTCGCACCCAAGATACGCTAAATCAAGAAATATCACGAATAAAGAAATGCGAGAACATGAATTGGTATAAATGGACTCGGGTGTTACAGTATCGACACATAAAAATCCGATATCTTTGGCACTGTCTCGTTAAACCGGTGCTCTCGATATCAGCAGCCCCGGTCGGTATCTGCAGGATATCCGCCGTGCTCTAATTTATCTCCGGTGTTGATTCACCCCGCTAGGCTTCCCGTACTTTCTTACGGATTTCCTACCCCTTGGTGTTGTACTGGGTTCATCATGTATCCGTAATCGGTCTTTCGGTCCCTTCCTCGATTCGGATAATACTCATATCATCAAAACAAGAAAACTCATGGTGGACGCCAAATCATCATATCAAGATAAAATCGCATTTTAAAATAATTCAAAATGTTTATAAAATTATATTCGCGGTTTCTCAAATCTCATGAAAACAGAAATCCCATGAAAACACTATCGCATAAGAACATAGTAATAGAACAAATTAAAGGTACAGAACAGTGGTGTAATACATACAGATATGTAATGAGTAGTGATCTAAGGTGTCGGCGTGAATATAATATGATGTGAAATAACATGGCAAGTTCTATATGTGTGTGTTGCATAGCAATTACCAATTATGTGTGCGTGAAACATACAAGTCTGTATACTACAACATGTAAATCATTGCTAATTGTACAATATTCTATAAGTGTTGTTCACCGCCAAAAGACCAGACGAAGACGTTGGGACGTCTAGCCTGAATTTGGGGGCATACACTATTTGGACATATCCATCCACCTCTCCGAAAATACCAAGTTGATTTATGACACCGTATATCGGAGGTTTGAATAGATGCGGCCGTTGTAATAGACTTTACCAGATTCCTTCTCGTTTGTGAGGGATTTTTTTATTGTGGACACGTTCTTCCCTGCAGGCGCAAGCCCCTGCAGTTAATTATATTATCGCGTTGCGATAACCACTTTCTCTTTCTCCAGCAGTTCATTTCGTGGCGTGTGTTATTTTGTTTGTTTTGGTTGTCCGTGGATTATATACAGAGACCAATTTATGTCGTCGCCCGTAGGGCACGGATCAGTCTAAATCCTTATATTTGAGATTTGGTCCTTGGGTTTTGAACTTAGATTATATGTTCCTTTAATTCAAAAATATTTTGTTTGATTTAAGAACCGTTAATTTAGTTTGAGATTAAGATCAACTTAAACATATGAGCGTTTGGGTTAAATTTATTTTTAACTAAGGATACGTTAGTCCTATTTGAGACTAAGATCAACTTAGCAATATTTTCATGACCATTAAATTTAGTTAAGATCCAACAATAGAGCATTTGGGCTCAGCTGCAAGCAACTTCAGAGAGACTTTTAGTCAATTTGGATTTGGTCTGCTTAGATTTTTTATTTAAAAGTGTTAAGCACTTATTTATTGTTCTGTTTGCTCAGCCCTTTTCCTTTTATACAGAAGTGCTAAACTCTTATTTGGAACTCCGGCGCTCACATGTGTATCATATGAAGCACCCAGTCATGAACGCTGCCTAATCAGTTCCAAGCACTTTAGTCATTTTGACCGAATATATATATATATATATATATATATATATATATATATATATAGTGCTAAGCACTCTTATATGACGCTCATGTGAGAAGCACGTGCGGCGCTAGAATGTGGGCGTTGACCAATCGGTGCTAAGCACTCGGTCATTTTTGACTGAATATGAAGTGCTAAGCACTTTTACTTAACGGTCACGTGTCTTTCACGTGAGGCATCGAACTTCTGTTTTGAGCGCCCATGTGGGAAGCACGTGCGGCGCTAAGTCCTTTGTTGGGGGCGCCCACGTGGGAAGCACGTGAGACGCTCAGTCCGTTCTTTTGGGAATCTTTTGGGCGCTCACGTGTTTTTCATGTGAGACGATGATTTTCCTTTTTTTAGAGATTGAATCTTTGTTAATGGCATTTTGACCATTAATGATCACCAAGATCTTTGTTTTGAAGATCTAGAATCAAGTTTTTTTAAGAACTAAGTTCTTACATTTTTTTCCTTTATAAAAACTAAGTTTTTTTAGGTTTAATCTTTGTTTTCAGAGGAATTAAATTCCTTTGAACATGTTTCTTTTATGTCTTTTTATCTAGTTCTTTCCCCTAAATTTATAGTCTGAAGGACAGAATCTTCTCGATGAGAATTAAATTCTCAACTTGTGGGAGATTTGTCTTACGGATCTCAGATTCAGAGAAAGAACTAAGTTTTTATATAAAGGGTTAAACCCTCGTGTTTTGCTTGCGCTAGGCAAAGGAGATATTTTAATCTCTTCTTTTCTTTTACCTCGGATTTGAGAAAGTGAGGATCTTTTTCATTATTGAGAATTAAATTCTCGGTTCTTATAGAAAACTTATAGGGTCGATTCTCTATCTGAGACTTGAGGTTTCAGATCCTTTATATAGGAAATACAAATTGTTAATTAGTTTGAGAAAATCTCTCATTTTAGAGATATCAATTGGCCTTAAAATTTGTTCGGGGGATTTTATCCACCGTTGGATTTTTTATCCAGTGAATTTCTGTTTTGCAGAATATATATTCAAGATTAGGGAAATATTTTTCCATATACAAAATTTAATTCTGTCAAACGGGGATTTTTAATCACCACTGGATTTTAATCCAAGGGCTCTTTATTTTACAGAGAATAGTCTTTTTTTGTTTAGAAAAATTAGGGAAATACATTTCCAAAAATAGAATTTAATTCTATCTTTGGATGTTTGATCAACCGAGAATATCTTTCTCACTTAGAAAGATTAGAGAAATACTTTCTCCTAATAGAATTTAATTCTATCATTCGATAATTTATCATCACCTTTGGATTTTTGATCCAACGGCTCTATTTAACAGAGAATATCCCAATTTTTAAGAAAATATTCCCCATATAGAATTTAATTCTGCTCTCTTTCATTTGGGCGATGACGCGCACGTGTTATGCACGTGGGCGCCGCCTAAGAATTTAATTCTTTTATAAATAGTCACTCACGTGTTTTGCACGCCGGCGCTCACGTGTATTCCATGTGAGGCACCACTATAGGATTTAATCCTAACAAAAGCTGGCGCTGGCGCTCACGTGGGAAATACGTGAGAACCCAATATAGGATTTAATCCTATCTGAGGCGGTACCTACATGCTTTGCATGTGGGTGCACGTGTTTAACACGTGGAGATTTCTCTTTATTTTTATAAGTGAACATCAAGTTTGAGCCAAAATTTTTTAGGCGGGAACAAATGCCCCCCACTAGTTTGCCCACATAAGTTTGTACATAGGTTAAGTAGTGCCAAGGAATGCATTACCATAGAATTGATGGCTTAGGAGACATGTTTAGGATCCCTGTCGTCTAATACTTTTTCATCTTCATGAGCCGTAAGGGTCTCAAGAAGGTTTTTCTCCCTATGAGTCGAGAGGATCTCATAGGTGCGTATTCTCCCTAGAAATCGTGAGGATTCCTAAGTGACTTTCAGCTTCGTGAGTCGTAAGGCTCTCACTCGGATATTTTCTCTTTACGGGCCGTGAGAACCCGTAAGTGGCTTCTTCACTTTATTGGCGAATGTGGCCGGTGGATAGTATACAAGAGTTAGTTTGGATCTCCTTGTAGGGCAGGGATGGCTTAGGAAACAGATTTAGATTTGTCACATAAGGCTTTTCAACTTTATAAGCCGTGAGGGTCTCATAAAGATATTTCTCCCTACGAGTCGAGAGGATCTCGTAGGTGTATTTTTTTCCTTAGGAGCCATTAGGACTCCTAAGTGAGTTTTCTCTTGAGAGTCGTAAGGATCTCATAAGAGTATTTTCCCCTTACGAGTCGAGAGGACCCGTAAGTGGCATCTCCTCCTCATCGGTATGCGACTTTGGAGAATGTAGCCCGTGGATAGTATACAAGAGTCGGTTTGGATCTACTTGTAGGGCCACGGTGCTTAGGAAACATGTTGATATCCCCGTCGCCAAAGTCTTTTCACCTTTATCAGCCATGAAGGTTTCATAAAGATGTTTTCCCTACGAGTTGAGACGAATTGAAAGGATCTCGCAGGTGTATCCTAACATGAAATATAGATAACACCCATTTTTTTATAGAGGTCCGTTAAGTTTGTGCTACTATGTTTAAGTCTATCGTATCGTCGCGTTGGCTGATATATTCCTTGATATGCAGTCCCTTAGGTTGCTGCTTGAGTAGCTCCTCAACTGTCGTGTCTCTGATCCCGTCTGAGGCTGGACAAGACGTCTTCAAATAATTTTCTTAAGTCATATTACTGTTGGAAGAACAAGCGTTAAGTACTTGCCGTGGCGCTTCATACTTGAGGTTAGGCTTAATTTGAAGCCCAGATGAGTCATAACCGCACTCTTATGGGGTGGGATGATCTCCAATGGTCTTTAGACCTTGTATATATTACCGTCAAGACTCGAAAGTAGGAATATGCCGTCACTTCAATTTTGCTTTGATGACGTCGTACTGATTCTTTGCTAAAGTTAGGCAGACATCCAAACGACCTCTATGTTGGATGTATTGCCATCGAGGTCTGGAGCTAGGGATATGCCGTCATTCCTCTTGACATCGCGTCTGCACCTAGTTGGCATAAGAAGCACGTCGAGTCGGTCTATAGGCTGTAGATGTCGTTATCAAGATCTGGAGCTAGGAATATTCCATTGCTCCACTTTTATTTAACTCTTAGGTCTTTGTTGACATTGCATCTGCACTGAGAAGGAACGTCGAGCTGGAGCTAAGATTTTGCTATTACTCCACTTTATTTGACCCTTGGGTCTTTGATGACGTCGAGTCTGTGCTGAGAAGGAACGTCAAGCTGGAGTTAGGATTTTGCCATTATTCCTTTTTTGTTTGACCCTTGGGTCTTTGTTGATGTCGCGTCTGTAAGTCGATGTAGTACACCCCAGTACTTGTGGGGAGGCGGAATTTTCAAAAACGATCAAGTTTAAAGAACGAACATCGATTAACCGCTTAAATCGAAGCTAAACAACTAATAACCGAACACATAGCTATACTAAACTATAGTGTTAAGGGATTATACCTATCGATACTAGTCCTTCGTCTTTACGATCTCCTTGTTCTCCTCGGCCTTCTCTAGGTAGTAGACGATCCACCCGAGAGCAAAACTCCAAACTAAACCTCTAACTTGAGGTAACTAATCTACTTTGATTGCTAATCAAAGAAGAGAGGATGATATAGAGTGAAGGTAATGGATGTTTAAGTCTAACTAAACCTTTGATCTCAACACATGAGGATTAAGGATTAGTCTCTTGAAGATGAGAGCTTGAGGAGAGAGAATGTGAGATGAGATAATGAGATGAGAGAGAGTGTATCATAATATATTATGAAGCATTCTTATTTTAGAATAATGAATAAAAGAAATGAATAAGCATGCTTCATAAATGAAAAGAGGTGATTCACTAACATGAGTCATTAAGCATTTATGGTGCATTAATGACCATGATGAATCACCCTCATGACTCACTAATCTTATCCAAAGCTTATGTCACCTTAACCTCCTTAGTTACATCTTCTAGAAGCTTCTCGTACAATTACGAGAACGCCCCTCCAATCCGCAAAAATACGGAAAAACTTTAGACTGTAAAAATTTAATAACCGGATACCAGTAACTGGCTTAAACCAAAGCCGACTGGTAAAAATTGTCCGAAAGTCGTACGTGCGTAAACGCACGTATGCGTCCGAACCCTTTGTCGCAAAACCATGCAACCTCTATATCGTTTCGCCTGGAGTAGGAAACTCTCTGTGTGGGACTCTAGAGACTCGACTACTACGCTGGCAGTGGGTTTAACCACAGACCGCAAGCGGCACTAGCTGTACGTAACGGTCCCCAGGTAGTTGTCGATAAGAAGGCCGATGAGGAAACCCATCCGAACTCCTACTGAGTCTGATGTGACAATCTCCATACAGTCCGGTCCGTTCGTCCAAGACTATCGCATATCGGGCCTAGGGGGGCGGCAAGCGTCAGTCCCCTAATAGCGGTATAAGTCGTGTCGGAGGGAAGCCCATTACACCCTGAGAAACTACTGGAACCTACCAGCAAATCTCGCTTGCCCTGGCCAGGGACTTTGCGTAATGGCTCTCTGACACAGCACGATATCTACTCCCAATACCGGGAGGGACGAATCCTGTCTAACTGCCACTGCCTCCAAGTGCTCGGGACTGCACCCAACTGCTACCTGTTTGTACGACTCCTTTGAGCCGTGGTAGGGTAGCAATCTAAGAACAGTGGGACACACTCAAGGCGAAGTAGCAGTGTCAAGTCTGCGGACTACGCTGTACTCATGTCACCTGGGAACTGTTCACTGACGACTGGTATCAAACCAACCAACAGTTCCCTGTGAGTCCTGTCCGGTGTACCCGTAACCTAACGAGCACCTGTATACTATCTCCAGTACGACGTACTGACGGCTGTGGGACAGACCATCTCCCCAACTGGGATGAGAAGCGTACACACTAGTCTACTCCGGAGTATCGATGCTCTGTCTCGATAATCCAACGACCAGGGACCTGAATAAGGATGTGCTTGTAGACTACCCAGCCCCCACTAGTGTGACTGCCATCACAACGCTGGTAGACAAGCAAGATCCTAAGAGCTCTATCAATACGTACACTCACATATTAAGATAGAAAAACCAAGTAGCATACTACCATGTTTAGCAAGACTGTTATATACATGTGAATATCCCAAGCTTCCATTAAGTAATATACAAGCTAGTATGATACAGTAATGGCCTTCTAGGGCATAAACACTAACAATCTCCCACTTGCACTAGGGCCATGTACTGGCATATCGCAGACCAATGATCTCGAGTAGCCTCTCGAACTGAATCTGAGGAAGGGCCTTCGTGAATGGATCAGCAATGTTCTCTTCTGAAGCAACTCTCCGAACCTCGATCTCCTGACGATCAATGATCTCCCTGATCAGGTGATACCGCCTCAAGATGTGTCTGGACTTCTGATGGGACCTTGGTTCCTTCGCTAAAGCTATAGCTCCGTTGTTGTCGCAATACAGAGGTATTGGATCAACTATGGTAGGAACCACCTGAAGTTCTGTTAGGAACTTCTTCATCCAGACTGCTTCTTTTGCGGCATCGCAAGCAGCAATATACTCCGCTTCCATCGTCGAGTCAGCAACGGTGTCCTGCTTGGATCTCTTCCAGCACACCGCCCCTCCATTGAGGGTAAAGACATAACCCGACATGGACTTGAAATCGTCCTTATCACTTTGGAAGCCGGAATCAGCAAAGGCCTCCAACCTGAGGTCTTTTCCGCCGTAAACCAAGAACATCTCCTTAGTCCTCCTCAGGTACTTGAGAATGTTCTTTACTGCTATCCAATGTTTCTCCCCTGGGTCAGACTGATACCGGCTTACCACGCTCAGTGCGTAAGCTACATCTGGTCTGGTACACAACATCGCATACATTATAGAGCCTACCGCAGAAGCGTAGGGTATAATAGACATGCGTTCCCTTTCCAAATCAGTCTTGGGAGACATCTCTTTGGAGAGGGTGATTCCGTGACAAGCCGGTAGATTACCGCGCTTAGAATCTTCCATACTGAATCTTTTCAGTACAGTGTCGATATACCTGGACTGCGAAAGTCCCAACATCCTCTTGGATCTATCACGATAGATCCGGATCCCCAGAATGTAAGAGGCATCACCCAGGTCTTTCATGGAGAACCTGTGTGACAAGAATCCTTTGACAGATTGTAGCATAGGAATGTCATTTCCTATCAATAGAATGTCATCCACGTACAAGACGAGGAATACGACACTTCTGGCCACAACTTTACTATATATGCACGGTTCATCTGGATTTTTGATAAAGTCATACTCTTTGACTGTCTCATCAAAACAGATGTTCCAACTCCGCGATGCCTGCTTTAGTCCATAAATGGACTTAAGCAGCTTGCATACTTTCCCGCTGCTCCCACTCTGATTGAAACCCTCTGGCTGATCCATATAGACGCTCTCTTCTAAATTTCCATTCAGAAAAGCCGTCTTTACGTCCATCTGCCAGATTTCATAATCATGGAAGGCAGCAATAGCAAGAAGGACCCGAATGGATTTGAGCATAGCCACTGGAGAAAAAGTTTCGTCATAGTCCAAACCAGGTCTTTGACGAAAACCCTTTGCAACAAGTCTAGCCTTATAGGTTTCCACCTGTCCATCTACACCAATCTTTTTCTTGAAGATCCATTTGCATCCTATGGGTTTTACCCCATCTGGAGCAAAGTCCAAAGTCCATACTTTGTTGGTGTACATGGACTCCATCTCGGTCCGCATTGCATCTAGCCATCGTACCGAGTCGCCGCTCTGGATGGCCTGCCGGAAGTCAGTAGGTTCATCATCATCTATGATGCAATCCTCTCTATCCCCATCTATGAGAAAACCGTAGTATCTCTCAGGCGGATGAGACGGCCTACTACTCCTGCGGAGGGGTGCGGGAATGTTCTGTTCTTCTTGAACCTCTGGTTCTACCAAACTTTCAGTAGCAGTTTGTGGTTCTGGAATTTCTTCCAGTTCTATTTCGCTCCCACTTGATTCCTTTTCTAAAAACTGATGTTCTAGAAAATGGGCATTACGAGAAACAAACACCTTTTGTTCCTCTGCGTAATAGAAAAGATATCCCCTGGAGTGCTTTGGATATCCCACAAACATACATTTTACTGATCGTGCCTCGAGCTTGTCCACATGCTGCTTTTTAACAAAAGCTGGACATCCCCAAATCTTTATATACTGTAGATGGGGTTTCTTCCCGCTCCACATCTGATATGGAGTGGTAGGCACAGTCTTGGTAGGAACCATGTTCAAAAGATATGCCGCTGATTCTAGCGCATAACCCCAGAAAGATCGCGGTAACTCAGCATTACTCATCATGGATCGTACCATATCCAATAGGGTTCGATTCCTTCTCTCCGATACACCGTTATGCTGTGGAGTGTATGGAGGAGTAAGCTGAGAGAGAATTCCTTTCTCTTTTAGGTAACCTAGGAACTCGGCACTTAAGTATTCTCCACCTCGATCAGATCTTAGTGTCTTAATACTTTTGCCGGTTTGGTTTTCTACTTCATTCTTATACTCTTGGAATTTCTCAAAAGCCTCGGATTTATGTTTCATCAGATAAATGAATCCGTATCTTGAGTAATCATCCGTGAAAGTAATGAAATAGGAATAACCACCTCTCGCATGTGTAGACATTGGACCGCATACATCACTGTGTATGAGTCCTAAGAGCTCGCTCGCTCTTACTCCTTGTCCAGTAAATGGAGTCTTTGTCATCTTTCCTTTGAGACATGATTGACAAGTGTCATAAGATTGATATTCGAACGTGTCTAAATATCCTTCTCTATGCAACTTAGTCAACCTTCTCTCATTGATGTGACCCAGTCTACAATGCCATAAGAAAGCTTTATTTAAATCTGGAGACTTTCTTTTTAGTGTGTTCTGGACATTGAAAATTTGGAGTTGGTTTAAAACATATATGCCGTTATTTAGAGTACCGGACCCAATCAAACCATGATTAAGGTGGATGTTAACAACATCTCTTACAAACGTGAAATCATAACCTTTATTTGATAACAAGGAAACTGATATGATATTACACGTTAAGCTTGGTACAAAATAACAGTTATGCAAAACCAAAATATGTCCACTCGTCAATCCTAGGTGATAATCCCCGACGGACGCAGCTCCCACGCTAGCTCCGTTAGCAACCCTGAGGATCATATCACCTTCCTTCAGCACCCTACGGTTTCTCAGTGCCTGCAATGAATTGCAAATATGAGATCCTGATCCGGTATCCAATACCCAGGAAGTAGAGTTGATTGACAGACAATTCTCAATTACAAACACACCTGAAGTCGAAGCTACAGCTTGCTTCGGTTCCTGGTTCTTGGCGTTCCACGCCTTGCAATCCTTCTTCCAGTGCCCTTTCCTGTGACAGTGGAAGCACTCATCCTGGCCAACTACCGGTGCTGCAAGCTTTTTCTTTCCCTTCTTTCCCACCTTACTAACACCTCCTCTAGGTTTGGGTGCGGCCTTCTTCTTCCTTCCTTTGGCCCTAGCCTTGGACCCTGAAGAAGATGAACCGCCAACAAACATAGCGGGTGTTTCCCTTACCTTCTGTAAGGTGCCCTCTGCACTCCTTAACATGTTCAGGAGTTCCGCAAGTTCAACTTCTTTTCCTTGAAGGTTGAAGTTGAGGATAAACTGGGCGTAGGTGGGAGGAAGGGACTGGAGAATAAGGTCTGTATAGAGCTCATTATCCAAAGTCGTCCCAAGGTCTGCGAGCTCCTCAATATAGCCGATCATCTGTAGGACATGTTCACCTACCGATGACCCGACAGCCAACCTCGCTCGAAATAATTTCTTCGAGGTCTCGTATCTAGCAATACGAGATTGCTCTCCATAAAGTTCCTTTGTATGGAGAAATATGCCATCTAGAGACATATCCTCGTGCCTCCTCTGATGTTCGTTGTTCATAGAGGCAAGCACGATGCACTTGGCTCTCGCGCAATCTAAATCCCAGGTTTTGCGGATTTCCTTATCCGCATTGCTGGATTTGGGACCAAGGACAGCAGGTGCCGTAGCGGTGAGGACGTACCCCAGTTTGTCATAGGTCAAGGCCATTTTGACATTCCGCAGCCAATCTTTATAGTTTGGCCCAGTCAGTATATTCTTTTCTAAAAGTAACTTAAGTCCAGTCATTTTCAGGGTCGCTGCAATTAGGAGAGAGAAGAAAACACTTTAGCATGATGCTCTTGCAAGTTTAGAGTGGTTTTTAGTTTATCTAAACTGGATGGCTCCCACTGTTTCTCGAATCCTTCCTCAAACCATAAAAGAAGAATTAGCCAGGACTATTCTCACCGTACAATACTTGCTTAACCGTTCAGCCAGGCCAGTGTCGATACTTCGAGGGAGGTTTTCCAACGCTTTCGCGAAGTTCCTTAATTAAATAACCTCTTTTCTCTGGGGGCGTAACCCCGCTGACACCTTTCTGGACACCTACTAGGTTTATAGCATTGATCGTTAAGTGACGAATATCCTGATAAGTAGCATATACTCACAGTAGGATCGGGATCCAAATATCATCGTCTGATAATGTTGTAGGAATGCTACCAACATTCATCAAACTCAAAATGGTATGCATCTCTTTGCAAATTTCAGTTTCTTTAGAAATTCCCGATATTTATTTCTGCCCCATGCTCTTATGACCTTGGCGTTTAGGTCAAAATGTCATAAGTCACATGTCAAGTTCTACCCATCATTATCTTGTCAATTTGAACCCATCCGTATATATCCTTGACGTTCGGCCAAAATGATAATACGACTGTCCCAAACTAACTACATCTACCTATGCAACAAATGAATACCCAGTAGCTACCAAACACTATGCCTTGGCGTTAGGTCAAAATACATAGCTTGAATACTACTGAATACCCAGATGAAATGACGGAGGGCTACGAATGGTTTTGGCGAAACCGTGAACGTAGTGAACTTGATATAACCGAAGGAACCTGATAGCTTTTAAAAGGAGTGGTTAAAGCTCCGCATTTAAAAATATCTGTTTTAAAAATAACCGAGTGGTTTCTTTTAAATTGTTCCAACGATTTAAACTTTGGTTTGTTTTACTTTGCATTATAGATAATGCGTCCCATCATTAACCTATCATTGCAGAAAACAACGAAAATACAACGTCCTCTTATGCCATCCGCATTCGCCACGGGGTCCCGTCATCACCCGTTAGGTTACTTAACTAACGACATAGCGGGGGCTGGGCTAGCGCGGGTGTAAAACATAAGTGACGTCTAAATAGCTACAATATATATAGATATTTTACATTCGTCTGACGCAATGATATTCATTCCAGAACACAGATAAACAATATTGGATTTGCAAGCAATCTGTATTTCTTTTGAGCCTGCAAGAAAAGACAGATTACACAGTTGTGATGAATAGCCGTTACCCCACCCTCGACCCCTACGGGTACGGCAAACTACCCGCCCGGCAGTTTGTGTACCCCACCTTGGGTCAGTCCTAGGAGCAAAAACAGTAAAATGAAATAATACAACGGTGGCTACAACCGCAACCTGGAAGTGCCCCGCAAAAATAATATTACAACAATTTACATTTACAACAAATGAATTAAACAATAACCCATTGCATACCCCGGCTATACACCACAACAGTCCAATACAGTTTATATGCACAAACAGATATAACCATTTCAGAAATGTGCAACCCCCTGCCAACCGACATACTAGCAGTTAGGGGAGGTTTACGAACACATTAAACAATCACAGATATAATCCATATGCAAATACTGTACAATTTCGATCGAATAAACAACATCAATATTGCTCCAAAATCTGCTCTGTTAAACAGTAACCTGAGCAATAATTAAACATTCCAGAAAACCCCAAACACCAGAGGGGACCCACACATGAAAGATGAGCCCATGAGTCGGCCAAATCGCCGCGGAAGGGCGGCGGATCCCACCGATCCGCCGCGCTTCCGCGGCCGAGTTGCCGAGTCATGGGTTCAAATTTCATGGGTGTTCTCCTGTACTCATTTCATGCTTTCTGAACACACCTGAAAAATTTTTGGACTTCATTTTAAGTTCGACAGAAACTTGAAACTTTTAGGGTTTTCCGGCTTCGTTTTTCCGTTCGAAATTCGTATAAATTTGCAATCAAGTTATTTAGTGTTTAGCGAGGCTCTGATACCACTGTAAGTCGATGTAGTACACCCCAGTACTTGTGGGGAGGCGGAATTTTCAAAAACGATCAAGTTTAAAGAACGAACATCGACTAACCGCTTAAATCGAAGCTAAACAACTAATAACCGAACACATAGCTATACTAAACTATAGTGTTAAGGGATTATACCTATCGATACTAGTCCTTCGTCTTTACGATCTCCTTGTTCTCCTCGGCCTTCTCTAGGTAGTAGACGATCCACCCGAGAGCAAAACTCCAAACTAAACCTCTAACTTGAGGTAACTAATCTACTTTGATTGCTAATCAAAGAAGAGAGGATGATATAGAGTGAAGGTAATGGATGTTTAAGTCTAACTAAACCTTTGATCTCAACACATGAGGATTAAGGATTAGTCTCTTGAAGATGAGAGCTTGAGGAGAGAGAATGCGAGATGAGATAATGAGATGAGAGAGAGTGTATCATAATATATTATGAAGCATTCTTATTTTAGAATAATGAATAAAAGAAATGAATAAGCATGCTTCATAAATGAAAAGAGGTGATTCACTAACATGAGTCATTAAGCATTTATGGTGCATTAATGACCATGATGAATCACCCTCATGACTCACTAATCTTATCCAAAGCTTATGTCACTTTAACCTCCTTAGTCACATCTTCTAGAAGCTTCTCGTACAATTACGAGAACGCCCCTCCAATCCGCAAAAATACGGAAAAACTTTAGACTGTAAAAATCCAATAACCGGATACCAGTAACTGGCTTAAACCAAAGCCGACTGGTAAAAACTGTCCGAAAGTCGTACGTGCGTAAACGCACGTATGCGTCCGAACCCTTTGTCGCAAAACCATGCAACCTCTATATCGTTTCGCCTGGAGTAGGAAACTCTCTGTGAGGGACTCTAGAGACTCGACTACTACGCTGGCAGTGGGTTTAACCACAGACCGCAAGCGGCACTAGCTGTACGTAACGGTCCCCAGGTAGTTGTCGATAAGAAGGCCGATGAGGAAACCCATCCGAACTCCTACTGAGTCTGATGTGACAATCTCCATACAGTCCGGTCCGTTCGTCCAAGACTATCGCATATCGGGCCTAGGGGGGCGGCAAGCGTCAGTCCCCTAATAGCGGTATAAGTCGTGTCGGAGGGAAGCCCATTACACCCTGAGAAACTACTGGAACCTACCAGCAAATCTCGCTTGCCCTGGCCAGGGACTTTGCGTAATGGCTCTCTGACACAGCACGATATCTACTCCCAATACCGGGAGGGACGAATCCTGTCTAACTGCCACTGCCTCCAAGTGCTCGGGACTGCACCCAACTGCTACCTGTTTGTACGACTCCTTTGAGCCGTGGTAGGGTAGCAATCTAAGAACAGTGGGACACACTCAAGGCGAAGTAGCAGTGTCAAGTCTGCGGACTACGCTGTACTCATGTCACCTGGGAACTGTTCACTGACGACTGGTATCAAACCAACCAACAGTTCCCTGTGAGTCCTGTCCGGTGTACCCGTAACCTAACGAGCACCTGTATACTATCTCCAGTACGACGTACTGACGGCTGTGGGACAGACCATCTCCCCAACTGGGATGAGAAGCGTACACACTAGTCTACTCCGGAGTATCGATGCTCTGTCTCGATAATCCAACAACCAGGGACCTGAATAAGGATGTGCTTGTAGACTACCCAGCCCCCACTAGTGTGACTGCCATCACAACGCTGGTAGACAAGCAAGATCCTAAGAGCTCTATCAATACGTACACTCACATATTAAGATAGAAAAACCAAGTAGCATACTACCATGTTTAGCAAGACTGTTATATACATGTGAATATCCCAAGCTTCCATTAAGTAATATACAAGCTAGTATGATACAGTAATGGCCTTCTAGGGCATAAACACTAACAGCGTCTGCACTGAGAAGGAACGTCGAGCTGAAGCCAGGATTTTACCATTACTCCTCTTTTATTTGACCTTTTGGCCTTTGTTGACGTTGCATCTGCACCGAGAAGGAATGTCGAGCTGATCTCCAGGCTGTAGATGTTGCTGTCGAGATCTGGCGCTTCTTTTAACGAAGTATGGTGGGAAAATATGATTCCCTTTCTTTCATTTGTGCCCATGGATTGTATACAAGAGCCAGTATGGATGTACTTGCGCGGCAGAAAAGTTTCATTTTCATTTTTTTATTTCTTTCCGCGATACTCTATCTTTTCTGCTTTTATATCGCGAAAGTCACGATTGCCCAATCATTTTGGCTATTTATCGCGGTCTCAATCATTTCGGCCGTTTTTGTTTTTACTCGCTGCTTTTTATTGCGAGTTGCCCTGCTATTTCGGCTTTTTTTGAAACCCGATACCAATCTTGGCATCAGTATCGCTCCCACTGGAATATTGCTATGCGCAGATCATCATTTGCCATGAGAGAATTTGAAATTTGATACCTATTTAGGCATCAGCAACGCTACAACTGGGATATTACCAGAAGCGAATCGGCATTTGCCTTTGTTAATTTGGACAAAAGTGGCTTAGTAAACAGGGTTAGGATCCTGTCAACTAAGGCTTTCTGGTTTTATGATCCGTAAGGGTCTCATAAAAGTATTTCTCATTACGAGTCGAGAGGATCTCGTAGGTGTATTTTCTCCTTAGGAGTCGTGAGCATTCCTAAGTGTATTTTCTCGTGTAAGTTTTAAGGATCTTAGAAGAGTATTTTCTCCTTGTAAGTCGAGAGAACTTACAAGTGTCGCTCACCATATGAGGACATTTCTCGCCATTGGTGGAACTTGGTGGGAGAATATTTATTTATACTCGTGGATTGTATACAAGGGTCAATATTGGACCGCCTGTAGGGCAAGAAAGTTTTGTAGGGTTTTGATAGCTTAAGAACAGGTTTAGATCCCTGCAACTTAAGGCTTTTGAATCCAATGAGCCGTGAGGGTCTCATAGGGGCATTCTCTTTACGAGTCGTGAGAATCTCGCAAGCGTAATTTCTCTTTAGGAATTGAGGGGATTCCCAAGTGTGTTGTTCCTTTGTTAGTTGTAAGGATCTCACACAGGTTTTTTTTAATGAGTTAGCGCCATTTCGGGTTTTCGCTAGCTCGCTGGCAGTCCTGCTGTTTTTACTCATGGCGCCCTTTCGGGTTTTCAACCGTTCTCATTTTGCTTGTGGACATACCTTTTTTTAAGGCGGCTCGTAAAGTAACGCGCCATTAGCTGTAAGCTCCAGTCTTCTTCAAAGGACTACATCAGGTGGGACCTACGAGAGTTGTGAATTGTTATGCCCGTGGATTGTATACGGTAATCGATATGGGGATTCACCGTAGGGTTAAACATGTGAGAATATGACGGTCTTTTATTGTCGTATTTTAGGGCGAAATGCCAGTTTAAGAACGTTCCAGTCCAACATTCCCGTTTTGGCGACGAATGTTAGTTTAAGGACATTTCGGTCGAACATTCCCGTATTTGGGACAAATATTAGTCTAAGGACGTTTCGGTCCATTATTCCCGTTTTTTATGGGAACGCATTAGTTTGATGACATTTTGGTCCGATATTAGTTTGAGGACGTTTCGGTCCAATATTAGTTTAAGGACATTTCGGTCCATTATCGCCATATTTTAGGGCGACTTTTTTTCCTTTTGGTAATGCTTTCAGAGTTTTGAATCAGGAAGATAGCGAGCAGACACAAGCGTCGTTAGTCATGACCCTTCAAGCATAATCCTTTTTGAGGAATCAGCCATTTATTGGTCGTAACGGCCTTTCGCCGTGCATATTTATGAGCAGGTAGGCTCCCCCTGGTAGGCTTTGTCTATGATGTACGCGCCTTCATAGTTTGGTTCGAACTTCCCCCGCTTTGCATGATTGGGGATCATTGGTCTTTTGACGACTAGCACGAGTTCGCCCTGGCGGAATGTTCTCGGCCTGGTCAGTTTTTCGTATGACCGTGTCATCCTTACCTTATAAGCCTCCAGATTTTGCTATGCTATAAAGCGAGTATTGTCGAGAGCGTCGAGCTCCTCATGCCTAAGATGAGCATTTTCTTCATATGTTGGCTCGTATTGAACCGTTACTCGTAGAGAGGGGAATTCTATTTCTAACGGGAGCACTGCTTCTGTGCCGAACACTAATTTGTATGGTGTTGAATTCGTGGCCGTCTTGAACGTTGTTCGGTATGCCCAAAGAGTTTCATGCAGCCTTTCGTGCCAGTCCTTTTTGTTTCTGGACACTGTCTTTTTTATAATCTTTGTCAAGATCTTGTTGAAAACTTTAGCTAGACCGTTAGCCCGAGAATTATAAACTGAAGAGTATCTCCAATCTATTTTATGTGTCACACCCCGCTTCCCAGTATACGGGCAGAGGACGCGACGAGGCCGCTACACATTTACTTGGAAGTAAATACGCTAAGCGTATTTAAGCAATATAAAATAAAGTATACATAAGAAACAAGATGTAAATAAACAACAACTTTATTTATTAAACATTCTTTTTACAATACAATTGAAATGAAAATACATGAAATGAAAACAATGCCTAAACAATGGTATAACAGAAATGAAAATGAAATGTAATGTACAAGTGAATCTAAAACTCTGGGTCTTCAATAAACTGATCCAAGTCCTTGCTGTTGGGCTCGATCTCCAGTGAGTCTGAAACACCTGACGACATTCCAAATAAGAAGAAAGAGAATGTCGTCAGTGAACAAATCGCTCGGTAAGTCCCGTAAATAGAAAAGAATGGAATAGACAGAAAAGAGAGTATATTGTTATAATGTTGTATTTAGTGTTAACGCTGTTGTTTGTAACTTGGTACAGAAGATGCCAGTGTATACGAGAGGTGTCTCACTATCCTGGAGACTAAGGTATACGGAGTACAGGGAACCGTTCAGCCACGGTACAACGGCAATGGAGATTCAGGTTAGGTGTTTTATGGTTGCAGTCTCGTGCCACTTCTAACACCTTCCGTACAAATCTACCCCTTATAAACCCCGCGATGTCTTGATTGTATTTTTTGTATTATGTTGTCATGTAAATTGTATAGATGGATGACTTGCCGAAATCATGATATCAGTAATGGAACGGATATAATGGATGATCATGTAAATGGAATATATCCATGGTTCGGGTCAGTCAATATAGATTGATTAGATTGAAAAGACAGATTCATAGATCATGTTGTATTGTAGTTTGATACTTGAATCATATTCAAGTCAGATTGATTATATTGAGACTCAGTCTGAGTCAGATATTTAGAAAAGACATTGAAGTCCTGAATTAGTTTTGATGTTATCGGTAACTGCTGCACATGGACGACAGGATTTGTGTCTTTTCCAAGATAATTACCGTGTTAATAACACCGTTTGTTAAGTTGTCTACCTTAAATAGGCAAGCACCCATATCTCCGGCTCCCCGAGGCTCAAGAGACTAGTCCCACTTAAACCTATGTTTACTAGGGTCCTTATTGTAATTTAGTATAACTTGAGGGGGGTTTATGTAAAAATAGTTTTGGTATAATTTCAAAATACACATCAAGCATTTAATTACCGTCTTTAGGGTTTTTATTGATGTATATTTTATAAATGTGACATTCTAGTGAATAAAACCTAATTTATTTGTAATATGAATATTGTTTGAATTATCATTGTAGTTTCATGTAATATTCGAATTCCTTTATTGAGTTTTGGAAACATGGAATAATATATATATATTTAAAATAAGTATTTTGGTAATATTTATATATACATATTTAATGAAAATAAATTTATTTATTTTCTTGTAACAGTCTCATTTTCTAAAGAAAAATGTATAAAAATTCTATCGAGATCGAATGCTCATTGCGGAGGTCTGCATCTCACTCTACTAAGCCCGAGAATGTGCGATAATCCACACCATCCCAAACGGGGTCCCCAAAATGGGTTGTAGAGCCTCAATTGCATGGAAATATTTTAATATATCTTTTAAAGAAAACAATTTTTATAAGTTAAAGGGATTTATTTGTAAGGTCGTATTTCCAGTATTCTATTATCCCAAGATTCATCGTGCTATGATAGATATGTGTGTTGTGATGAGGTAGGTCATTACCTCGTGAAAGGTAATACGGTTAAAAGGTATAAACATGTCGAATTGAAACATAAAGGTATTTTAATGTAAAATTAAAATACAACTTGCTATGGTTATCATTTTAATGTCAAACTTGTTCTAATATCTTAGTTAATGATTACTAAACAAGATATCAAAAGTTGTAGGTTTATTATTAAGAAAAAGTTGTATTTTTAAAAGAAAAGAGAATCGGAAGCCGGATAACTCCGTTTCCGACACGTTTTAAGAATGAAGAGTTTGGGAATAGCGAAAGAGAGAGAGAAGGGGGACTTACTGGCTTAGATGAGAGGGAAAGATAGGAGGAGGTCTAGAATTCATCGGTGCTTCATTTCGTTGCCGGAAACTCCTCGTATCGTCGCCGGAACTTCGTCGGAGTTTTGCCCTTCGTTAACTCCACTTGCACACTATAGGAACTTGAAAATTTCTTGAGAGTTTTGGTATAGAAATTTCAGTGTGAAGTGATGCAAAATGGAGCGGGTATTTATAGGACAAATTAGGGTTTAAGGTGTTTAAAGAATGCATTGAAATATGCATTAAAATTGGGATTAATTGGGCATTTTATTGTTCTCTGGAAATAATCAGAGTAAACAAGTAATGTGGGGTTAGTGGGGTAGCTGAAGAGGTGCAGGGGATGAAGTTTGGAAGCATTTGGGATGGTTGGACCCGACCTCGCCGGATTTTCTAAGCTTGTCGCCGGCCCAATGCCGACGGTCTGGGTTGGTGTTGGGGTATTAGGTCGGGGTCGTTTGGTATTCTACAATGCACGTGTTTGATTATCTTGTGTCTCTTCAGTTTACCTGCAGTGCACGTGTAGTCTTTGGTCTTCTAAAAAGTTTAAAAGAATTTAAAATAAAAAAGAATATGTGGCTGATGGAATTTGAACTCTGGTGCTTTGGTTCAGCAGTGCAAGATCTTACCAGTGAGTTACAAGCTCTTTCTTGCTGTTCAAAAGTAAATCAAACTTATAACTTGTGCTCAGGCTTAGGTGTTCCTTTCTGTATTTTGAAAAATTTCGTACAGAAAGTTAGGGTTGTTACATTATGCTGCTGTACGAAGCTGATTATTTTATGACTTCTGTAAACTGGCCCATTATCCGAGATTATCCGTCGCGGAGTGCCGAACCGATAGATGACATGGGTTGTAAAGAAGTAGAGGATATTCTCCGTCTTCACTTCCCTTAGTGGTACTGCTTCTGCCTAGTTAGAGATGTAGTCAGTTGTTGCTAGTATGAACCGATGTCCTTTGGATGATATTGGTTCGATAGGGCCAATTATATCGATTCCCTACATTTCGAACGGCCAGCTAGCCGCTGTCGGGTGTAGCGGATTTGGATGTTGATGGATGAAGTCCCCATGAATTTGGCACGCGTGACACTGTTTTGCATAATCGAGGCAGTTCTGGATCATCATGGGCCAACAGCAACCCATTCTTTTTATCTTCAGCTTCATCTTTGGCCCATCTTGATGAGAGCCGCAGAGTTCGTCGTGAGTTTCTTGTATGACTTTCTTTGCTTCCTCTGGCCCTAGACATCTTAGCCATAAACAGTCGAACAATATCTTATATAGAGTATCATTGACGAAGGCAAAAGGCAAAGCTTATTTCATGAGCTGATGTCTAAACGACGCATTTTCGGGTGTTCGTTGGGACTTGAAGTAGTCTACGAAGACTTCCCTCCAATCCTTGACCTTCTCTTCGTCCTCTATTTGAAGGGCTACTTGTTCGGTCGTTTCTTTTTTCCTTTGGATGGCACTATCAGGTCTTCCGAAGATATATCTGTTGGCGTGAGAACCTTACGGTTTTGCACAATGATCCTTACGTCATCGAGGTCTTCATCGGCTAATTTCTTAGCCAATTTGGCCAATGCATCCGCCTTGCTGTTTTCCGCACGCGGTATGCTTTCCAGGGTATAGGAAGGAATTTGTGTCAGCTGTTGGTGCACTCTTTCGCCTTACTTTACCAGCTCCGGCTTGCATATTTGATAGTCTCCATTTACTTGGCTAACGATCATCTGGGAGTCTCCATATATGAGGAGGTCTTTGATTCCCATGTTGATAGCGATCTCATGACCTGCTATCAAAGTTTTGTATTCAGCTTCGTTGTTAGTCCTTGACTCTGTTAGTGATATGTATGCCCTAGAGGCCATTATTGTATGATATAGTGGATGCTTGGACATATATATGGAGGACTTTCTTACTCAACACGATAGTATGCTATCTGGTTGCCTTTATCTTAATATGTAGACTTGTATATTATACTGTCTGTCTCTTATATGTTGATAAAGCCCTTAGGATATGTACTCGACTACCAAGATTATGATGAGATCTTATTGGTGGGGCCAGGGTGGTCCAAAAGTACATCCTTTAACAGTTCCTAGTCGAGGGGATATTGAGACAGGGCATCGATATTACAGAGTAGACCAGTGTGTACGTTTCTTGTCCCTTAGAGGGCGATGGTTGATCCCACAACTATTGGTGTGTGACATCAAAGATTGTACACTGGTGCTCATTAGAAAATGGGTACACCGAACAAGACTCGCCGAGAACTCCTAGTTGGTATTATACCTATCGTCAGATAGCAGTTCTCTGGTGACACTGGTATAGGTTAGTCTGTAGACCCGAGATCGTCATAGAGTCTTGTGTGGCTCCCACTGTGCTTTGATTTCCTCCCTACCACGCTCAAAAGAGACGTGCAAACAGGTGGATTTTGGGTGCAGTCCTGAGTCACATGGAGGCAATGAACGATAGGAGAGGTTTCGTCTCTCCCGGTATTGGGGGTTGATATTGCGCTATGTTATAACTGGAAGTCCCTGGCCAGGGCTGCTGCTGAGATTTACTGATAAGAGTTATCGGTAGTTTCTCGAACCATTATAAGCCAGACATCGGCATGACTTATCAAGTTACTGGGGTCTGACGTTTACCACCCATAGACTCGATATGCGACATATCAGACAAAGAGACCGGACTGTACTGTAAGTATTACTGATAGGCTTCATGGAAAGTATGGATAAGCTTGCTTGTTGATCTTCATATCGCTCAATACCCGGGTAGCTGTTACGTCCAGCTAGTACCGCTGACGGCTTGTGGGTGACTGATGTGATCATCACCTATTGCTGGCGTATTGACGAGTCTTTAGAGTCCCACACAGAAGTTTCCTGGTTCAAGCGAAATGAAGTAGGGCACATATGTGATATGTGCGGGGGTGATTAAATACGGGTATGTGATACCGTATTGTAATCTAGCAGTTATCTGATATCGGTCAGGTTATATGTGATATAACCGGATTATCGAATCAAGTGTTGATTCGATAATATGATATACAGATAAATGATATTAATCGGTTATATGTGATATAAACGGATTATTAAATCAAGTGTTAATTTAATAATGTGATATATATTATATTTGATATAATTATATCTTAACTAATATTATTAGCTCACAAAATATTTACTTATATATATTAATATATATATGATATATATATATATATCAAGCATGGCATGTATTTCTATTTTTGGAAAATAGGATAAAAGGTGGAAAAATGGGAGCATGGTGTGGAGCATGGGTTTTATCATTTAAATATTTGTCTTGACTCACTATTCAAGTATGGTTGCAATTTCTTATTGCAATTTATTCCATACTTAAATAAGTGAGGTTAAGTGAGAGCCATACACTTGACTTGATCATTTTTCCATTCTTACTCTTTTGAGTTGAGCTCACACTTTCTCTAACTTCCATCTTCTAATTCCTCATGCCTCAAAACTCCAATTCCTCAAATGTGATTGAACCATGGAGTTTTGAACAAACTAGTGATCCTCAAATCCCCTACTTCACCATCCCACACTAAACCAGCACTTTGGTGTGGTATGTTTCCTTCACCAATAGGAGATTGGTGAAGAGGTAGCTTGAGCTAGTGGGCTTCGGGTGGATCATCTTCGGCACGAAGGTCATCGGAGAAAGCTCGTTCATTCTCTCAAGTGGAGCCTAGTGGAGTCGCGTAGACTACATCCCGGAGCTTTAGAAGAGAAGGACACGGTCATCAAAGGTTGTAGCCATCTTCTCTTCTATAGCTTTTCATATCATCATAAGTTAAATCCTAATCATTCTAGTTAGTATCTTGGTTTGTCTAGCTTAGCACCCGTAAAATTTTAAATTCGGCATGTTTGATACTACTAGAACCTCATGGTGGTGCTAGGGTAGACTTTTATGGTATCAGGGCCAAGCTAGAACATTAGGGTAGGTATTTACGATATTAAAGTGTTCGATCAGTTTTCGAAACACCCGATTTTTGAAGTTTCTGTCGAATTTTTCAAACATTGAAATTTTCGTGATTAAAAATATCCAAAAAATCATGCAGGGTTTTTTATGGAGCCCCGGAAAATTTGAACCCCTAACTCTCTTAAACCACCGCGGAACCACGACCCAAACCCCAGTTTGGCCGCGGTTCCGTCGCACTTTTGTCGAGTTATGTGTTCTTTTTCTCTGTGCTGCTCCATTGGTAAATTTAGCACTCTCTGGGTATTTTTAATGATTCTTAAGTTGTTGAGGTCTCTGGAATTTGTGGGTGTTTGATAAACCGATCGAAATATTTAACAATGTATAGATCTTGATGATATGTGATACAATATTTAGAATCTAAATAATTAGTTTTGTGAAAACTAGTTAGTATATTGTAAATCTAGTGTTTTAGTCTCGGTTAATCGGTTGCCACGGAGTTTTGATTCGGATCAAAACTTCGTCGCAATCGCGTATTGTACGCGAACACTCGCCGGGTAACTCTAGTAGACAATCACCCCCATAGCCCCGACCAAGTGGCTGTAGGAGAATCCCAATGCTAAAAGCACCCACTCGGGTGCTTGCGGCTACGGTGTTCCACCTTAGTGTACTTTGTTGACGGTATCGGGGGTGCGGTCATCTGCTAAAGTTTCCGATGAGTATTCGATAATGTAGTTGGGAATCACGTTGAATTACCCGACTAAAGTAATTGAAAAGTGTTTTTAATTTGAGACTAAAATATAAGGTTTATAAGTTAGGCATGAAATCCGGAATATGAGATATTCTGGGTTTATGATATCTAAGGATATACGGATTCTAATTATTGTAGTTTTCCATTTCTTTTCAACGACCGTAAGTGTAATATGTGGGATATCCCGATCTCGTTGCTATATGTCAACGAATTTCGGGATACGCGTATTTACTTACGTTGATGACATGAGATATTATGTGTTGCTAGTGATATGTTTTATTGAATCGTCGTGATTGAATAGCCGGTTTTTTTTATGTGAGATGAGAGTTTTTATTTTCATTCATGTAAAATCTGTAAGTAATATTCTTTTATTGGGGCACTTCCGGGTTGAGGATGATGTCACCATTGACGTATATTATTTACTTTTCTGCATTAAGATAGACCCAAGGCGGGGAGCATAAGTAACCGGGTTCTAGAGTCCAGTGGGAGACCATCTCGAGGAGTCGAGACCGGGTATCCTAACTCTAGAATTGGTAGGGTTACGTGCCGCTCTCGTAGGGGTCTAGGGATGTGGGTTTGGCTATTCATCACGACCATGGAATCCGTGTTTTACATTACTGGCTAAATTTAAAACACGAACATCCTAGTATATCCAATAATTCATATGTTGCTTCTGCTGATTGGTTCTGTGATGTGATCATATAACTGCGTGAGATGGATATTATATTATATATCATATATAATAAACGTTGCTTATGTTTTGCACCTGCGCTAGTCCAGCCCCCGCTCTGCCGGTTGTTAAGTAACCTAACAGTGCATGACGGGGCTCAGTGGCGAATGCGGATGGCATAAACGTACGTTCTATTTTCGTTTCATTTTTCTGTGATGTTTAGGAAACATTAAATGATAGGACTTCATTAATGAGATTAATGAAAAGAAAGAAACCTAAAGATGTTGTAGAATCAAATTTTTAAATAAGGTAGCTCTAGTTCTTGCTTTGCATAGTGGTATTCCTTGATGAATATCCAGCACCTCATTCGATGAGGAAAGAGCCGAGATCCCTTCACCGGGAGTGACCTCTTTAGCGAAATCAGCAAATGCTACAACTCACTCGTTTAGTTTTGGAAGATGCACTAGTTTTTGTTTTCATAGTGGTATTCCTTATACAATATCCAGCACCTCATTCGATGAGGAAAGAGTCGAGATCCCTTCACCGGGAGTGAGCTCTTTAGCAAAACTAGCAAACGCTACAAAACTATTTGATTTTTAAAACAGAGCTTAAAACACTCCAAATCACTAGATTCTACAACGATATCAAGTTCATTACGTTAAAGGTTTTCTTCAAAACCAGCCGTAACCCTCCGTCATTTCAGATAAGTGTCATTTAGTATTCGTGCTACGTTTGTTGACTATGTTTAAGGCGCAGTGTGTGGTAGCTAATTAGTGCTTATCTGTAATCATATGATGTGATTGGATTAAGGTAGTCGTACGGCTTTGTTGACTATGTTAAGGGTCGTACGGGTGGGTTTAATCTAATCAAGAAATGACGGGTTGAACTTGACTAGCGCTATAATTTGTTGACCATGTTAAGGTCATAAGTGGCTTGGGGTAAAAACTATTATTGGGAATTTCAAGTGTTGAAATTTGTAATGAGATTGCATACTTTCTATATGATAGTTGGATCTCGATACCCATCGCAAGTAAGAGTTACTCCTGGGAGAGTTTTGCACTTTATAATTAGCTAATCTGGTAGGTATCTAGAAAGGTGTCAATGGGGTTATGGCTCTAGGGAAACGGGGTTTAATTTAATTAGGTCCGTACGAAAGCACGGGGAATCTCTCTCGGGGTACCGACACTTGCCTGGCTGAACGGTTAGCAAAATTGTAGAATGTAATTAATCCCTGTTTCCCCCAATTAGAGCAAAGCTCTGTTCAAATTTTGAAATTTAAAACGAAGCAGCGCTTCATAAAAGGGCCAGCGCTAAATGCGCCAGCACTAAGAGTCAAAGATTCTGATGCAGCGCTCACGTGCAAAGCACGAGAGCGCTAGCGCTAGCAGCACAAGCGCTAACAGCGCCAGCGCTAAGAGTCAAAGACTCTGATGCAGCGCTCACGTGCAAAGCACGAGAGTGCTAGCACTAAGTGTGCTGGCACCAAGAGTCAAAGACTCCGATGCAGCGCTCACGTGCAAAGCACGAGAGCGCCAGCGCTGGAACTAAATGTTCCCCACCCTTGGATCAAAGATCCAACAAAGATGACTAAAAATCATCAGATTACCTCTGAAAATCAGAGCACCGTTGGACCAAAGATCCAATGGTGATTAAAAAACACCAAGATACAAAATAAGTTCTGTATGGGAAAAGATTTTCCCAATCTTGTTAAAAACAAGAAGATTGCCTTTTGTAAAACAGAAGCCCTAGGATCAAAGATCCAGCGGTGGGAAACATTTCCAAATCAATTAGAGAAAAGATCTCTTTAACTGATTCAACAAATCAGCCTCCCCTATATAAAGGACCGAAGACTTCAAGTCTTAAAAAGAGGAACCCCCCCACAAATTTTGAGAAATTTCAGAGAGAAGAGCAAGCTCTCAGATGAAGAAGAATTTCTTCAAGGTAAATAAAATAGAGAGATCAAACCATCTCATCAAATGAAGAGGAACTCAGTTTCTTTTTCTAGATCATAAATCTATGAGACAGACATATTTCACGAAAGAGATCATAACATCTCATCATAAAAAGGGGGGAAAGAAGAATTCAATTCTCTTGAGATCACAAATCCATAAAGGCAAAGCCTTTCACAAAAAAATAAGAGATTGTAACACCTCCTATAAAAATAAGAACTTTGTTCTTAGACCCATGAGACAAGATCTCTTATAAACGAGAATTTAATTATCAGAACGCAGAATTGATCAAAGTTGCCTAAAAAAGAGCATTGGCGCTCCAAATTAAAAAGAAGCGCCTTAGCGCTCCAAGACTGGCGCACAGCGCCGTAGCGCTCCAATTTAAAGGAGCGCCTCAGCGCTCCAAAATTGGCACACAGCTCCGCAGCGCTCCTAGCGATCCAATTTAAAGAAGCGCCTCAGCGCTCCAAAACTGGCGCACAGCGCCGCAGCGCTCCTAGCGCTCCAATTTAAAAGAAACGCCCAGCGCTCCAAGCGCTATTTTAAAAGAAGCTCTCAGCGCTTCAAGGTTGGCGTTCAGTGCCAAGCGCACCGTGTGCTCCTCACATGTGCACTGTTTTATAAAGAGTGCTCTGCACTCATTGATTGGCGCTCAGCGCCAACGCGCCACGTGCTCCTCACGTGTGCGCTATCTCACAGGAAGCGTCTTAGCGGTTTAAATCTGGCGCTCAGCGCCAAGCGCACCACGTGCTCCTCACGTGTGCGCTGAGAGAACATAAACTGTTCCTTAATAAAGCCCCAGAGCCATAATGAGTGTTCAACACTCAACAAAAGACAAAAAAGTTGTCAGAACCCAAACCAATACTCAGTATTGTTAAATAAAAAGGGTCAAGCCCAAATAAATGTTCAGCATTTTAACTGAGTAGGCCGAGCCCAAGTTGGCCACAGATTCTTAATTCAAATTAATTAAGCCCATATACTCATAAATCTTTTAACTGATCTTAGTCCCAAATATGACTATAGATCTCCCAACCAACATTGGTTCAAGAGTACATCTCTTCATACCTCTGATATATGTCGTTGTAATTCCTCAACGTCTTCAGAGAGATGGAGGGTCCCAACCAATAATTTTTGGTGCATCCCCAAATGGTTGAATCAAAACCACACAGACTATGACGTCTTTAAACTAGACTATGATGTCTTTAAACTTTACGGACTGTGGGGTCCTTAAACTCATGGACTATGATGTCCTTAAACTTTATGGACTGTGAGGTCCTTAAACCCATAGACTATGATGTCTTTAAACTTTACAGACTATAACGTCTTTAAACTGTCACGGACTATGATGTCCTTAAACTTATGGACCGCAACGTCCCTAAACTAAAACAATAGAGCTCAAATGCTCTTTTGTTGGATCTAAATGATCCTGTTGAGTAGATCTTAGTATAATATTGGACTAACGTATCCTCAATAACGTTTAAGTTGATCTTAGTCTCAAATGAGATTAACGATCCTTAAACCCAATCCAAACCTAAATATAAGAAAATACGGATTTGGACTAATCCACGCCCTACGGGCGACAACATAAATTAATCTCCGTATACAATCCACGGGCAACCAAAAATAAAATAAACACACACGACACGAAGTGACCATCTGAAGAAGGAGAAAGTTGTTACCGCGATGCGGTAGCGTAATTAACTGCAGGGGCTTACGCCTGCAGGGAAGAGCGTCCCCACAATCAAAAACCCCTCAAATGAGGGGGAATCTGACGAAGTCTGCTACAACGGCCGCATCTGTCTAAACCTCCGATATACGGTGCCATAAATCAACTTGGCATCTTCGGAGAGGTGGACGGATAAAACCAAATAGCATCTGCCCCCAAATTCAGGCAAGACGAACCTACGCGGTTTCGTCCCTGTATTCGGCGGAGAACAATCCCGGCTAATCTTACCTTTTATGGTCTGAAGGAAGATTTGATAAAAACAGTGGGAGCCATCCTGATTAGATAAAACAATAACCAATCTAATCTTGCAAAGAGCACACGCAAAGTGATTATCCCTCTCTTTCTCCTGGTAGTGACCAATGACATGCCTTAATCAAGATAATAATATGGATGCATTGACCGAACCTACTTATTATACTGGGCTAGGTTCCGCTCTATCTTATGATTGTCATAAGTCTGAGTAAGGAATAGGGGTATATCCAGATTCACACGCCACCCAAATGAAGAATAAGCATGTTGATGTATCTTCTTCGGGTGTGTTCATTACCAAGAACTATTTCTCAGTTTGCTCTGCGTCCTGGGTATTAGATACCGGATCAGGATCCCATATATGTAATTTGTTACATAGGCTAAAAAGAGGTAGAGAACTGGGAAATGGTGATATGTCTCTAGTAGTAGGGAATGCTGTAATTGTTGCAGCCAAAGCAGTTGGCAAATATCAGCTAGTGTTACCAACTGGTATTTCGTACCAATAATATTGTGAATATTTTCCTAAATCAAGTGTTGATTGGGTATGGTGCGTTGTATAACGGTATTTACGTTCTAAATCACAATACAGTTCTAAGTATACAGAACACACACAATAGGAACAGTTTAGAAATGAACGAAATCTTCTTGTGGCATTGTAGACTAGGTCATATCAATGCAACAAGACCTGCTAAGTTGTATAATGATACATATTTGAATCCGTTCGAATTTACATCTTATGAAACTTGCCAGTCATGTCTCAAAGGCTAGGTAACCAAATCTCCGTTTACTGGACACAGAGTAAGAGCTACTGAACTCTTGGACAGATATATAGTGATGTATGCGGTCCTATGTCTACATATGCCAGGAATGGTTTCTTGTACTTTATTACATTCACCGATGATCTCTCAAGATACGAACATGTGTTCCTATTGAAACATAAATCTGAATTTTTTGAGAAATTCAAGGAATATAAGTACGAAGTTGAAAACCCGATGGGTAAAAGTATTCAAATCCTTCGATATGATCGGGGAGGAGAATACTTGAGCACGGAATTCCGAGACTATTTAAAAGAGAATGAGATTCTCTTTCAGCTTACTCTTCCGTATACACCACAGCACAACGGTATACCGGGGTGGAGGAATCGCACCCTATTAGATATGGTGTGCTCTATGATGAGTATTGCTGAGTTACCAATTTCCTTTTGGGGTTATGCACTTGAGACTGCTGCATATCTATTGAATAGAGTTCCGATCAAATCTGTTGCCTACCACTCCATATGAGATATGGAATGAGAAGAGACCATCTCTTAAACAAGTTAAGATTTTTGGTTTTCCTACTTATGTTAAAAAGCAAAATCCAGACAGACTCGAGGCAAGGTCAATTTTGTGCAAGTTTGTAGGATATCCCAAACATTCGCGAGGGTATATCTTCTACCACACCGAGGAACAAAAGGTGTTTGTTTCTCGACATGCCACCCTTTTAGAAAAGGAAATTCTTGTGAAAGATATTAGTGGTAATGAGGTAAAACTGGAAGAAGTTCCAGCAACACAAACTATAACTGATGATTTGGTGGAATCGGAGTATTCAATAGTCCCCGATAAACCGCAGTCACTCTGTTAGTTATATGTATGCCCTAGAGGCCATTACTATACATAGGATGTATATTGTAGTGGATGCTTGGACATATATAGGGAGGACTTTCTTGCTCGACATGATAGTATGCTATCTGGTTACTCTTTACCTTAACGTGTACATTGATTGTCTCTCTGTTACATGTTGGTAAAGCCCTTAGGATGTGTACTTGACTACCTGGACTATGATGCGGATCATACTAGTGGGGACATGGTAGTCCATAAGTACATCCTTCAAGGTCCCTAGTCGTGGGTGTATCGAGACGGGGCATCGATATACCAGAGTAGACTGGCGTATACCTTCTCGACCCATACAGATGGGCGATGGATGATCCCATATCCATTGGTGTTTGACATCAGAGATGATATACGGGTGCTCAGTAGAGACTGGGTACACTGGACGGACTCGCCGAGAACTCCCAGATGGTATAATACCTTACGTCAGATGGCAGTTCTCTGGTGACACTGGTACAGAGTAGTCTGTTGACCCGAGATCGTCATAGAGTCTTGTGTGGTTCCCACTGTGCTTTGATTTCCACCGTGCTTTGATTTCCACCTTACCACGTCCAAGAGGGCGTGCAAAACGGTGGTTTTTGGGTACAGTCCCGAATCACATGGAGGCAATGAGCGATAGGAGAGGATTCGTCTCTCCCGGTATAGGGAGTTGATGTTGCGCTGTGTTCGATTGGCTATAACCGGAAATCCCTGGCCAGGGTTGCTGAGATTTACTGGTAAGTGTTACCTGTAGTTTCTCGAACTGTTATAGACCTCATATCGACACGACTTATCGAGCTATTGGGGTCTGACGTTTACCACCCCTAGGCAAGATATGCGACATATCAGACGACGAGACCGGACTGTACGGTAAGTGTTACTGGTTGGATTCACAGGAGTATGAGCGGGCTTGCTCGTCGATCTTCTGATCGCTCAATACCCGGGTGGCCGTTACGTTTAGCAGACCGCTTGCGGCTTGTGGGTGTTTGATATGATCATCACCTGCTGCCGGCGTATTGACGAGTCTTTAGAGTCCTACACAGAGGTTTCCTGGCTCAAGCGAAACGAAATAGGAGCGTATATGAGATATGTGCGGGACCGAGAATAATGCGTGTATGTGATACCGTATTCTATTCTCGCGATGAATGTATCGATTGGTTGTATGCGATATAACCTAGTTATCGAATCAAGGATTGATTCGATAAGCCGATACATTGGATATTAGTCGGTCATATGCGATACGACCGGATCGTTAAATCAAGTGTTGATTTAATGATTTAATGTATAATTATATATTTGATATATTGCTTTGCATTAACTAGTATCGGTTCACTTTAAATGGATTTTCTCACTTGAAATGCACATTGTATATGTGATATACTTTTGTGCACTTGTTTGTATCATGTTTGATGATACAAGCTCACTTGGGTTAGTGTAAAGAATTAAAACATGGTTATATGAATGGTTAGGGTTTTGATTATTTACTTACTTATTTATTTATTTATTTATTTTGGAAAAGAAAATGATATGGTGGCTTTCTTTGTTTGCTTGTTGAAGCTTCATGAAGCTTTGAACAAGTCCACCATATTTGTCTCATGCTTAACCCTAACCATTCCCACTAACCATAGTCTATTCTCTACACCTAATCATGGTTGCCATATGATAAGTATTGATATTATTTTCTATTTGGAAACATACTTATCATAATCATCTTCTTCTTCTTCTTCTTCTTCAAGAAGAAAAAGCTTGCAACCATCAATGGTGATTTGATGAAAAGAGTGAGAAATCCAATTCTAAAGTGAACCCACTTCCTATTTCTTCATCCTCTACCTCTTGCCAAGTTGTATAGGGTGTTTTCTTCACAAGTTTCATGACTTGGTGAAGTGGGAGCTTGATCTTGTGATGCCTCGACGTAGATCATCTTCGGCATCGTAGTCGATGACCTAGCCCGCCCATTTCTCCGATGAAGCCGACACTAGAGTCCAAGATCCGATTTGTACAGCGGAGGGACGTCTACGTAGAGCTAAGAAAGTGGAGAACCGAATCTACAAAGGTTGTAGCCTCTTTCTTTTAGTTAAGTTGTTAACTAGTTTCATTTTTCGCCTAAACTCTAGTTAACGATCCGTATTAGGGTTTCTCGGCACTTGTAAAATTTGAAATTGGCATGGTTGATGCCTTGTGAGACCTCATTAGTATGCCTAAGAACCCTACAGTGGTATCAGAGCCTAGCTAGAGCCTTAGGCGATGCGTAGACGGAGTTAGAATTCCGATCGAACCGAAACCCTAACTCCAAAATGCTCTCTGGACTTTTTTCAAAAACTGGGATTTTTCCAGATTAAAAATTCTTAAAAAATTCAACAGGAAATTCTAAGAATTACGATGCAAAATTGACCAAGTGATGCTGCTAAAGTGCGGCGGAACCGCGGCAGAAGCTTGGCTTCTGCGGCGGTTCCGTGGCCGAATTATGTGATCACTCTTCAATTTTTGCACAGTAACTCCTATATTTTGGTTCTGGATTTTATGGGATTTTTTAATATTTATTCAAGAGTTGAATATTCTGGGGTGTTTTGGAGCTTCGTTGATTCGATCGGAAATTTCAAACTCTGTCTATATGGCTTTCCGGGTATTTTTAGAAACTGTTAAAAAGTTCGACCGGATATAAATACCCACTTTTTCCCCTGTTAGGAAATTTCCAAGTGTTGGATCTTTCCGTAGTTTAATGACGTTCTAAGTAGTGCAAGTAACGCGATGGTCCCTCTAGAAGACAACAAACCTTAACTCGATTATGTGACCGTCTTGAACTGCCTTTTGAATCTTAGGGTTTGGGGCAGTACGGCGTGCCACATGTGAGGCGTTGGCTTGACCCTTCTACGGTTGGACCGTTGGTACTGAGTCATGAAGTGAATGTTTTTAAACTTGTTTCATGTGTTGAGATGTTTCGGGAAAACTTGGGTGTTTGAATGTTCGATCGGAAAGTTTAACATTTTCTATTTATCCGGAATATGATACAATAATTGGAATTCACAAGTTGTTATGAGATAACTGAATGAATGCTATAAACATAGCAGTTTAGTCTCACTTGATCGGTTGCCACGGAATTTTGATATAATCAAAAGTCCATCGTAATAACGTAGCGTACGCGGATATTCGCCGATAAACTTAATAGACAGCTACACCCCTTTGCCCTGACCAAGTGACTGTAGGAGAACCCCGTCGCCGAAAGCATCCGTTCGGGTGCTCGCGGCAGCGGTGTTCCGCCTTGGTGCACTTCGTCGACGGCATCGGGGGTGCGGCCGTCTACTGAAGTTTGCGACGAGCATTCGATCAAAATGTCGGGAATCTTGTTGAATTGCCCGACTTGATATTGAAAATTGTTTTCGATAATGAGACTAAAATGCGGGGTTTATAATTGTTAGGCATGCGATGTCTAAGGAATTCATTTGATTAGGCATGCGATGTCTATGTAGGTTGCGGATTCCAACTGTTGTAGTTTTACACTTTCTTTTCTGTGACCGTAAGTGTAATATGTGATATCGCCGGTTTCGTTGCTATATGCCAACGGCAATTGGGATGCGCATATTTACTTACGTTGATGACATGTGATGTTATGTGTTGCTGGATATGTTATATTGGATCGTCGTGTTTGAATAGCCGGGTTTTTTTGTGAGACGAGTGTTTTTCATTTTCATTCATGTAAAAATCTGTATGTAATATTCTTTTATTGGGGCACTTCCAGGTTGCGGAAGATGTCACCCTCTGTATACTATTTACTTTTCCGCACTAGGATAGACCCAAGGAGGGGAGCACAAGTAACCGGGTTCTGGAGTCCAGTGGGAGACCAACTCGAGGAGTCGAGTCCGGGTCTCCTAACTCTAGAATTGGTAGGGTTGCTTGCCGCTCTCGTAGGGGTCTAGGGGTGTGGGTTTGGCTATTCATCGCGACCGTGGAATCCGTGTTTTATACTGGCTCGTATTGAAAACACGGACGTCCTAGTATATCCAATATTTCATATGATTCTTCTGCTGCGATATCTGTGATGTGATCATGTGATGTTCTGTGATAGATACTGTATATAGTATATATGATATATTATATAGGCGTTACTTATGTTTTACACCCGTGCTAGCCCCGCCCCGCTCTGTCGTTAGTTACCTAACCTAACGGTGCACGAGGGGACATCGAGGCGAATGCGGATGGCATAAGTGTACGTCGTATTTATCTGTGATATTTAGGTATTTAAATGATGGGACTTCATTAATGTGATTAATGAAATAAAAGAAACCTAAAGATGTTGTAGAATCGAATTTCAAAATAAAATAGGTAGCTACAGTTCTTGCTTTGCACAGCGGTATATATGATATATCCTGCACCTTATTCGATGAGGAAAGGACCGAGATCCCTTCACAGGGAGTGACTCCTTTAGCAATAACTGGCAGATGCTACAACCCTCGGTTTTTCTTTTTGATTGCTTCTATAGTTTCAGCTTTGCACAGTGATATATATGATATATCCTGCACCTCATTCGACGAGGAAAGGACCAACGATCCCTTCACCGGGAGTGACTCCTTTAGCAAAACTAGAAAAGCTTCAAAAACACTCCATTTTAAAATCATTTGATTCTACAACGATATCAAGTTCATTACGCAATAGGTTTTCAGAAAAACCTGTCGTAGCCCTCCGTCATTTCAGATAAGTTGTATATAGTATTCGTGCTACATTTGTTGGCTTTCGTCAAGGTGTAGTGTGCGGTAGCTATATGCTGCTTATCTGCTGCATACGATGCGATTGGATTAGGGTAGTCGTGCGGGTTTGTTGGCTTTCGTCAAGGATCGTGCGGGTGGGTTTAATTCAATCAAGAAATGTACGGGTTGAACTTGACTAGCGGGCTATGGTTTGTTGGCTTTCGTCAAGGTCATAGCACGTTAGGGGCAAAATATTATCGGGAATTTCAAGTGTTGAAATTTGCAATGAGACTGCATACCTTCTATGAGATAGTTAGATCCCGATACCCGCTGCGAGTAATTGTTACTCCTGGGAGAGTTTTACACATTACAATTAGCCGATCAAGTAGGTGTCTAGAAAGGTGTCAACGGGGTTACGCCTCTGGGAAAATGAGGTTTACATTAATTAGGTTCGTGCGAAAGCACGGGGGACCTCCCTCAAAGTACCGACACTGGCCTGGCTGAAAGATTGGCGAACTTGTAATGTGTAATTAATCCCGGCTAGTCTTTCCTTTTAGGGTTTGAAAGAAGATTTGATAAAAACAGTGGGAGCCATCCTGATTAGATAAAATAATAACCAATCTATTCTTGCAAGAGCGCACGCTGAGTGTTTTCTTCTCTCTCTCTCCAGGTAGCGACCATATCACGCCTTAATCAAGATAATAATACGGATATATTGACCGAACCCGCTTGTTATACTGAGCTGGGGAACGTTGGTCCCGCTCCAACTTATAATTGTTATAAGACAGAGCAGGAAATTGGGGATTACCAGAATTCCCGTGCCGCCCAAACGAAGAGAGTGCATGCTGATGCATCATCTTCGTGTGTGTTCATTACAAAGAACTGTTTCTCAGTATCCTCCGCATCCTGGGTATATGATACCGGATCAGGATCCCAGATATGTAATCTGTTACATAGGGCTACAGAAAGGTAAAGAACTGAGAACGGGTGATAAGTTTCATGAGGCAGAAAACGGGGCAAGTGTTGCAGCCAAGTCTGTTGGTCACTGTCACCTTGTATTACAAATACATTGATTCTGAACAAATGCTATTAGATACCGAACCTGATATACAAAATCATATCAGTCTCTTTATTAGTAAAGAAATGATAAAATTTTGTATTGTTGGATAATATTTTGAACATTTCCTATATCAAAAGTTGATCGGATCAGGCACGTTATCTAAAAGCGTTGATGTTCTAAATCAAACTACAGTTCTTTAGTATAAGGAACACACACAAGAGGAAGAGTTCAGAAATGAACGAATCCTTCTTGAGGCATTGTAGACTAGGTCATATCAATGCGATTCGACTGGCTGAAGTTACATTTTAGATGTATATTTAAATCAGTTTGAATTTACATCTTATGAAACTTGCCAGTCATGTCACAAAGATACGATGACCATAGCTCTGTTTACTGGAAACAGAGAAAGAGTTAGTAAACTCTTGGGATGATACATGTTGATGTATGTAAGGTCCCCTGTCTACATATGCCAGGACTGGTTCTTTGTACTTCGTTACATTCTCTGATAATCTCTCAAGATTCAGACATATGCTCCTGTTGAAACACAAGTCCGAACCTTTTGAGATATTCACAGAATATGATTTAGAAGTAGAAAACCAAAACACGGGTATAAGTATTATGTCCTTTGATGAGATCGAGGAGGAGAATACTTGAGCACGGAAATCCTGGATTATTCTAAAGGAGAATGAGATTCTCTCTCAGCATTACTCCTCCGTATACACCATAGCACGATGGTATATCGGGGCGGAGCAATAGCACCCTATGTGATATGGTGTGCTCTATGATGAGTACTACTGTGTTTCCTATTTCCTTTTGGGAGTTATGCACTTGAGAAGCTGCATACCAATTGAATTGGATTCCAATCAAATCAGTTGCCTACCGCTTCATATGTGATATGGAAAGGGAAGAGCCCATATCTTAAGTTGGTTAAGATTTGGGGTTGTCCGGGCTATATCTAAAAGCATAATCCGGACAAGCTCGAGGCAAGGTCTGTTATGTACAACTGGAAAGGTTCCAGCTATACAAACAACAGCAGATGATTTGGTAGAACCAAAGGATTCAGTAGATTCCAACGAACCTCAGCCTCTCCGCCGATCTAGTAGGGTTCCTCACCCACCTGAGAGATATTTTGGTTTCTCTATGACAGTGGGAGCGAGGATTGCATCATGAGATGATGACCCAACTAGTTTCGAGCTGGCCATCAGGAGTGGGACTCTGTAAGAATGGCTGGATGCTTAGTGATCTGAGATGGAATCCATATACACCAACAAAGTATGGACTTTGGTTGCTATATCTGAAGGGTTAAATCCCCATCAGGAGCAAGTATATCTTGAGAAGATTAATTGGTGTAGATGGAAAAGTTGAGACTTTCAAAGCTAGACTTGTTAAAGCTTTTCGTCATCGACCAGGCGTGGAAAATAATGAAACCTTTTCAAGTGGCTATGCTTAAGTCCATCCAGATCCTACTTGCCACGGCTTCATACCATGACTACGATATCTGGCGGTTGGGTGTCATGACTGCTTTTCTAAAATGATGTTTTAGAAGAGAGCGTCTGTAAGTACACAGCCAGAGGGCTTCTTAGACAGTGGGAGCAGCGGAAACGTGTACAAGATAAAGCAGGCATCGCGGAGTTGGAACGTCTGTTTTGATGAAGTAGTCAAAGAGTTTGACTTCATCAAAATGATAGATGAACCTTGTATATACAAAACGGTAGTAGAGAGTAAGGTGGTGATCCTCGTAGAGGACGTGGATGACATACTCTTGATAGGGAAGGAGTTTCCTATGCTACGCTCGATCAATCTCCGCTTATCACAATGATTCTCCACATAGGATTAAAGTGATAGCTACTAAATCCTGGGTTTTGGATCTATGAGATAGATCTAATTGGATGTTAGGATACTCACTAGTAGTAGTGAGATGGTATCAATCGATCCTGGGGAGAATCACTGGAAGTGTTCCAGGGTGATAAAGACGACTGAATGTCAGTCACAGGCATTGTCTTTACCCTCAGTGGAGGGACGGTATGTTGGAAGAGTTCCAAGCTAAATACCGTGGCTTACTAGACGATAAAGGCAGGATACATCACTACTTAAGATGCTACCAAAGAGGCAGTCTGGATGTATATTTGTTCATGAGATGAACTTAGTTCCTCCCATTGTGTGACAATGGAGTTGTGGCTTATGCCAAGGAACGCCGGTCCCATCAGTGATCCAGACATATTCTAAGGCAGTGTCACCTGATCGTGGAGATGGTTGATCTCCAGGGGATCGAGGTTAGGAGAGTAGACTCAGAGGACAACACGGCGGATCCACTCACAAAGGCCTTTTCCCAGAGAGAGACTTTTATGGGATGGTTGAGTATGAGATACTACAACCACTGCTATCAGATGGCCCTAGTGCAAGTGGGAGATTGTTAGTTATATGTATGCCCTAGAGGCCATTACTATACATAGGATGTATATTGTAGTGGATGCTTGGACATATATAGGGAGGACTTTCTTGCTCGACATGATGGTATGCTATCTGGTTACTCTTTACCTTAACGTGTACATTGATTGTCTCTCTGTTACATGTTGGTAAAGCCCTTAGGATGTGTACTTGACTACCTGGACTATGATGCGGATCATACTAGTGGGGACATGGTAGTCCATAAGTACATCCTTCAAGGTCCCTAGTCGTGGGTGTATCGAGACGGGGCATCGATATACCAGAGTAGACTGGCGTATACCTTCTCGACCCATACAGATGGGCGATGGATGATCCCATATCCATTGGTGTTTGACATCAGAGATGATATATGGGTGCTCAGTAGAGACTGGGTACACTGGACGGACTCGCCGAGAACTCCCAGATGGTATAATACCTTACGTCAGATGGCAGTTCTCTGGTGACACTGGTACAGAGTAGTCTGTTGACCCGAGATCGTCATAGAGTCTTGTGTGGTTCCCACTGTGCTTTGATTTCCACCTTACCACGTCCAAGAGGGCGTGCAAAACGGTGGTTTTTGGGTACAGTCCCGAATCACATGGAGGCAATGAGCGATAGGAGGGGATTCGTCTCTCCCGGTATAGGGAGTTGATGTTGCGCTGTGTTCGATTGGCTATAACCGGAAATCCCTGGCCAGGGTTGCTGAGATTTACTGGTAAGTGTTACCTGTAGTTTCTCGAACTGTTATAGACCTCATATCGACACGACTTATCGAGCTATTGGGGTCTGACGTTTACCACCCCTAGGCAAGATATGCGACATATCAGACGACGAGACCGGACTGTACGGTAAGTGTTACTGGTTGGATTCACAGGAGTATGAGCGGGCTTGCTCGTCGATCTTCTGATCGCTCAATACCCGGGTGGCCGTTACGTTTAGCAGACCGCTTGCGGCTTGTGGGTGTTTGATATGATCATCACCTGCTGCCGGCGTATTGACGAGTCTTTAGAGTCCTACACAGAGGTTTCCTGGCTCAAGCGAAACGAAATAGGAGCGCATATGAGATATGTGCGGGACCGAGAATAATGCGTGTATGTGATACCGTATTCTATTCTCGCGATGAATGTATCGATTGGTTGTATGCGATATAACCTAGTTATCGAATCAAGGATTGATTCGATATGCCGATACATTGGATATTAGTCGGTCATATGCGATATGACCGGATCGTTAAATCAAGTGTTGATTTAATGATTTAATGTATAATTATATATTTGATATATTGCTTTGCATTAACTAGTATCGGTTCACTTTAAATGGATTTTCTCACTTGAAATGCACATTGTATATGTGATATACTTTTGTGCACTTGTTTGTATCATGTTTGATGATACAAGCTCACTTGGGTTAGTGTAAAGAATTAAACCATGGTTATATGAATGGTTAGGGTTTTGATTATTTACTCACTTATTTATTTATTTATTTATTTTGGAAAAGAAAATGATATGGTGGCTTTCTTTGTTTGCTTGTTGAAGCTTCATGAAGCTTTGAACAAGTCCACCATATTTGTCTCATGCTTAACCCTAACCATTCCCACTAACCATAGTCTATTCTCTATACCTAATCATGGTTGCCATATGATAAGTATTGATATTATTTTCTATTTGGAAACATACTTATCATAATAATCATCTTCTTCTTCTTCTTCTTCAAGAAGAAAAAGCTTGCAACCATCAATGGTGATTTGATGAAAAGAGTGAGAAATCCAATTCTAAAGTGAACCCACTTCCTATTTCTTCATCCTCTACCTCTTGCCAAGTTGTATAGGGTGTTTTCTTCACAAGTTTCATGACTTGGTGAAGTGGGAGCTTGATCTTGTGATGCCTCGACGTAGATCATCATCGGTATCGTAGTCGATGACCTAGCCCGCCCATTTCTCCGATGAAGCCGACACTAGAGTCCAAGATCCGATTTGTACAGTGGAAGGACGTCTACGTAGAGCTAAGGAAGTGGAGAACCGGATCTACAAAGGTTGTAGCCTCTTTCTTTTAGTTAAGTTGTTAACTAGTTTCATTTTTCGCCTAAACTCTAGTTAACGATTCGTATTAGGGTTTCTCGGCAGTTGTAAAATTTGAAATTGGCATGGTTGATGCCTTGTGAGACCTCATTAGTGTGCCTAGGAACCCTACACACTCCGCAGATGTAGTAGGGTTCCTTGTCCACTTGAGAAATACTACGGTTTTCTCATAGACGGTGGGAGCGAGGATTGCATCATGAAAGATGATGACCCAACTAGTTTCGTGCAGGCCATCACGAGTGGGGACTCTATGAAATGGCTGGATGCTATGCGGTCTGAGATGGAATACATGTACACCAACAAAGTATTGATTTTGCATGTTGCTCCTGAAGAGGTAAAACCCATCGGGAACAAGTGGATCTTTGAGAAAGATAATTTGGTGTAGATGGAAAAGTTGAGACTTTCAAAGCTAGACTTATAGCAAAATGTTTTCGTCAATGACCTGGTGTCGACTATGATGAAACCTTTTCTCCTGTCGCTATGCTTAAGTCCATCAGGATCCTACTTACCATTGCTGCATACCATAACTACGAAATCTGGCAGATTGCACGTCAAAACCGCTTTTCTAAGTGGTGATTTAGAAGAGAGCGTGTATATGACATTGCCATAGGGCTTCGCAGACAGTGGGAGCAGTGGAAGCGTTTTCAAGCTGCTTAAATCTATCTACGGATTAAAGCAGGCATCGCAGAGATGGAACATCTATTTTGATGAAGTTGTCAAAGAGTTTGACTTCATAAAAAATGTAGATGAACCATGTATATATAAGAAAGTTGTAGAGAGTAAGGTTGTCTTCCTCGTTTTGTACGCGGATAACATACTCTTGATAGGAAACGATGTTCCTATGCTGCACTTGGTTAAGCTCTTCTTATCACATAAGTTCTCCATGAAAGATCTAGGTAACGCCTCTTATATCCTGGAGATAAAGATCTATAGAGATAGATCTAAACGGATGTTGGGATTGTCCCAATCCAGGTACATAGACACCATACTAAAGAGATTTAGTATGGAAGATTCTAAATGTCGTAATGTACCCGCTTGTTCAGGAATCACTCTCTCCAAAGAGATGTCTCCCAAGATTGATTTGGAGAGAGCTCGCATACAAGAGATACCCTATACTTCGGCAGTCAGGTCAATCATGTATGCGATGTTATGTACGAGATCGGATGTAGTTTACTCACTATGTATAGTGAGTGAGTATCAATCAGATCCTGGGAAAAGGCACTGGACAACTGTAAAGAACATTCTTAAGTACTTGAGAAGCACTAAAGAAATGTTCTTGGTGTATGGTAACGGTGAACTTCAGGTGGAGTCCTTTACCAATTCGAGCTTGCAGAGTGATAAGGACGACAGTATGTCAGTCTCGGGTTTTGTCTTCACCCTCAGTGGAGGGACGGTATGTTGGAAAAGTTTTAAGCTATATACCGTAGCAGACTCGTTGATAGAGGCTGAATACATCGCTACCAACGATGCTGCCAAAGAGGCTGTCTGGATGGATAAGTTCATAAGATGAACTTGGTTCCTACCATTGAGCATCCAATACCTGTGTATTGTGATAACAATGGAGCTATGGATTTAACCTAGGAACCCCGGTCCCATCAGCGATCCAGGCATATTCTTACGCAGTATCACCTGATCAGCGAGATAGTTGATCTCCGGGAGATCGAGATTAGGAAAGTTGACACCGAGGATAACACAGCGCATCCACTCACCAAGGCCCTCCCCCAGATGCTAATCGAGAGACTTTTTGGGAAGTTAGGTATGAGATACTACAACAACTAGGCTTAGTGCAAGTGGGAGATTGTTAGTGATATGTATGCCCTAGAAGCTATTATTGTATGATATAGTGAATGCTTGGACATATATATGAAGGACATTCTTGTTCGACATGATAGTATGCTATTTGGTTGCCTTTATCTTAACATGTAGACGGGTATTATTATACTGTCTGTCTCTTACATGTTGATAAAACCCTAAGGATATGTACTTGACTACCAGGATTATGATGAGATCATACTAGTGGGGCCAGGGTGGTCCAAAAGTACATCCTTTAACAGTTCCTTGTCGAGGGGATATCGAGACAGGGTATCGATATTCCAGAGTAGACTAGTGTGTACGTTTCTTGTCTCTTAGAGGGCGATGGTTGATCCAACAACTATTGGTGTGTGACATCAAAGATTGTACACAGGTGCTTGTTTAGTTGAAAAAACTGCACTTTTGATATAACATTTTCCTTACTATTCTTAAATAATAAAGGTATTTATTATAAATATAAAACATATTTGGGGTTTATCTGCAAAATACTATTTACCATATGTTTATATTATAATTAACATTATGAAGGAAAATGTATGTATATAATCTTTTGATAATTTAAATATGCATATCATATCAAATATCCTTAATCAATTTTTTTAAACTATAATATCATATCAAATTGGTTAGGATAATATTTCAAAAATACCAAATATTACTTATATTATTCATTGAGATATTGTGTAGAAATTACATCAGGGTTGGAATCAAGGAAATCCGAGATATCGAGATCAAAACTGCCGAAATATTAAAGTAAATCATGAAATCAATTCTGGCAGAGACTCGGAGAAGATTTCCAAAATCCAGATATCCAAAAGATCACCACATGTCAACAAGATAAAGCTCCAGAATTTTGAAGCCAAGATCCCACCAGAGTGCCGCACAACCGCGGCCAAACCATGCAATATGCAGCAGATCTGCGGCTATATGGAGGAGTTGGGATATGAGATTTTTTGTGTAGGATCGTCTCAACAAACCCTAATTAATGGAATTTAGGGATTGCAACTTCTATGAGTATAAATAGAAGCCAGAGTCCCTCTTGGAAGTTCATCAAACCGAAGAGATCAAGAAGTTCATGTTGACTCATGCATCCAGGTTGATCAATCAACTGTTCATCTACCTCCTTTAAGATAGATCGAGAAGCAAACCAGGGTTTTGTATTCCACTTTCTAAAGGAACAAAAAGTGTAATTGATCAAGTTGATTAATAAAGATAGTTGTTTTATTTTTATTGCATTTATTTTCTATATTTACATCATGATCTCTATCCATTCTTCTATCTCCATCATGCGCGAGTAATTCACCGCTTGATAGGGTTCATAGGATTAGGGTAGATTAATGGAAGATGAAAAATTTCTTAATTTCTTTTAAGTCTTATGAAGTTTATAAATTTTAGCAAAATAAATGTTAACATCCTAATCGGGCGCGCTATCAATTTATTGATAGTCTTGACCGCGATTTGAGATTAGATTAACAATTGTTTTGTTAAGGGCTAGACATGAATAGAGATCAATGAAAGGACAATGGTCAATAGTGTGGAAACACTAGTTTCTTCCAAGAACTCTAATCCTCATTTATCACTATCGATCTAGTTTTAAGTTTATCAAAAGATAAAAGAAGTCATCTTTATTATTCATCCATAACTACTAAATTCTAACGAACCCTACAAGCCCTCTTCTTATAAAATATATATTTGTATTTAAACTAGATTTGTATTCTACATCCGTATTTTGACGTAGATCTAGAAACTATTCTTCACTATTCTTTATGCATCTATTCTCCTTTCTATTTCTAATCAACACATCTAAAGTAAGATTAAAAGATTCAACGTTTCCCTGAAGACGATCCGTACTCATCTCGGTTAGCTACACGAGACACCGTTATTGATTGCGGTTACTTATTACTACACTTTCAAATAGAGAAACAATCAAATGGCGCCGTTACCAGGGATACATGGGTAATATTTTTTTCCTTACAATCCGTGTTGAATTCTTATTCGATACAGATCATAAAATAAAACAAAACAGCAAATTGTATATTTAACGATTAGTGTGCGATTTTTGCGAGAGAATATGAAGACACTAGAACAAGAAAATCAAGATTTAGAGACTTTCAGAAAGGTCCAAAAGAGCAAAGGAGGCCACCGTAGCAAAAAGTTTCAATTGATCTCTTAACTCCGTAGCGGAAGCGCGGCAAGAAGACCATTTAGCAGCGGAACCGCGGTGGAATTGGGGGATCGTGCCTCCAAACTTCTCTAGTAACTTCCTCTATACTTTCTCTCTCCTCTGAAAAATCCAATAATATATTTTTCTACAGGATTCTTTGCAAAATATCGCCGCTCAATTAAAAACCTTTTGCGTGTTTTGTAATTGTTTTGTGCATATTTTAATACGGACATTAGGGGGCAAAGACCAAATTCAGATTAGGTGGGGATTTCATCACCCTTCCTAGCCCCTACAAATCACAAAACGAGCATCCGCATCACTCTATATTAATTAAAATATATCTAGTCCAAGACTCTAAGGACCGTCGCGCTCAATAAGGACAGAGGAATGTCGTGGGTAATCAATCGTTTATCCGCATTTCTTTTGTGGTGTCTAGGCAAGCGTGACTAAGGCAAGTGGTTACTTAATTAGGCCCGCTATTTTCGGTGATTCGTATAGTGGATACCTCCCACCTATCTGGCACTTACTTGGCCACAAGAGCGATAAAGAGGTGGTAGAGAATTGATTCTGCGGCTTATCCTTTGGAAGTCTAGGAGCGGTCTAGTGACTTGACCTAGGTGACCTTAGTTCTATGGTTGATTGTGCATTTTTGTGTGATTTGTCTCACGTCCGACACTTTTTCAAAAAAAAAACAATTTTTAATCACACACATGCTGCCACTTGTGCTAAACCCGCTCAGTGTATGCTTGGCTGGACACAGGATTCTAGTGCCCGTCTTGTCCGCGTTTCGGCTATCGACTCCGAAGTCGGTGTTTCTTCATCTTCTTTTTCCCCTCCAGCCACCACATCGACCGAGATGGACGGTTCTCCATCAGATTATAACACCATCCCGCCACCATCCGTAGGTGCGCAGAATCCACCGCGCATCTCTCTCCAAGAGAGATGCTATCCTATACGCGGTCCCCTTCTACCTGTCTATCCCTTCTACCAGCCAATAGGGATAATTTTGAAATTAAACCCCATTTCATCAACCCGTTGCCCAAATTTCACAGGCTTGATTCTGAAGACGCATACGTTTTTATCACCAAATTCAAAAACGTATGCGCAATGATGGGTACGTCACAACTTTCAGTGGATGCTATGAGATTGTGTCTTCTCCCTTTCACTTTGTGCGATTTAGCAGAAAAATGGCTTTATAACACTGCCGCACACTCTATTACCAATTGGGATGGATTCGTGATAGCATTCCTTAAGAAATTTTACCCCAATCATAAGACCGCCCGTGTTCGGAGTGAAATCAACCAGTTTACACAGCTTCCTAATGTACCAATTTGGAAATGCTTTGAATGGTTTAAGGATCTGCTTGTCCAATATCCTCATCAAGGAATAAATAGATAGGATCTGTGCCGAGTTATATATGAGGGCATTAATCTAACGACAAAGCAGATTCTTGAAACCACTTGTCAATGCAATTTCATGTCCAAAGACGATGGTGAAGTTTGGAAATTTCTGGAAGATCTCGCTGAACACAATTTGCAGTGGGAAAGCGTTAGATCATCATCTAGGGGAGGTATCCATCAGCTCGATGTTTCCATCACAGTAAGTGATGCAAAAAAACTCGACGCTTTAGAGAACAAACTCATCAGCCTCCCTAAACCAGGTTACGTTTCCCCAGACTGTGTGTGGTTGCTGTTCTAACCAATCACATTTGACGGAAGAATATCCTTTGAATGCACCGTTTCAAGATCAAGAACACACTAATACTACTTTTCAGCAGCGACCTAGAAACGATCCTTATTCTTCCACATACAATCAGGGATGGAGGAATCATCCTAATTTTGCTTGGAACCAAAACCAAATTCAAAATCAAAACCAGTTCCAAAGCAATTATCAAAGACCTCCTCCACAGCAATAGCAACCACACCCACAGAGTCAACACCCCTTTAAATCGCAACCTTTTCAAAATCCGGCCAACAATTCTACACCTTATAATAATTCTTTCCAAATGGCCGGTACTGAAAACTCATCTGCACTCGAACGAAGTATGGATATGTTTATTAAACATTCCATGCAATCGACGGATGATATAAAGTATTCTATCCGAGCATTAACACAGACCACCACCTCCTACGGTGAAAGTATAAAATTGATAGAAACACAACTTTCATAACTAAATGCCGCGATGAGTGCGAGAGAAAAATGAAAACTTCCATCTCAACCCCTACCGAATCCTAGCCACTCACAAATTCATAATGTGAGTGCCGTAACCACGTTGAGATCTGGAAGAGTGTTGAACAATCAAGTGGGTGAACAGATTGATGATGAGGAATCAATTGAAACCCCAGCTTCCACTTCTTGCCCTAATTCGTCTAGTCTCCCATCTTCTTCCAAGCCTATTCTTCGTTTTTCCCAAGGCTCGAACACTCCTCCCACTTCCTGAGTCAACCTAAAATGATTCCCACTCCAATTCCGGGATCGATTCCATCCCCACAAACTTCTCCACAAATGTTGGACCGAAAACTTATTGACAAAGCTCCGTTTCCAAACAGGTTGATGGCCTACAAATCTAACACACAAATGGAGAAGCTTGTGGAAATGTTTAAGCAAGTTAACATAAATATCCCTCTCGTAGATGCTATTCAACAAGTTTCGTCTTATGCAAAAATTCTTAAGGACTTGTGCATTAGGAAGAGAAAAACTCAAGTGCCAAAAAATATATTCATGACGAGTAACGTGAGCATAGCTTTTACCCAACAATTACCTAAGAAACGTAAGGACCATGGATGTCCTACAATATCTATAACTATTAGGGGTAAAAGCATCAATTGTGCTCTACTTGATCTCGGCGCTAGTGTTAACTTGCTTCCTTATTCCGTCTATGAGCAGCTAGGTATAGGAGAGTTGAAACCTGTCTACTGCACTCTCCAGATGGCAGACCGATCTATCGCCCAACCTATGGGTGAACTAGAGGATGTGTTAATCAAAGTCGGGAAATTCATATTCCCTGTGGACTTTATTGTTTTAGATACACAGCCTGTGGCGAACCCACGTAATCAAATCCCGGTGATACTCGGTCGACCTTTCCTAGCAACTTCCAACGCTGTCATTAATTGTCGTAACGGTTTTATGAACTTATCCTTCGGGAAGATGACAATTGAGCTTGATATTTACAAGCTAGGAAGTCAACCATCTGAACCTTCTGCTCATTTAATCGATATCTGTTCTATCAACGAGATAGCTTCCGACAGCTGTGAAGCTGAAGTACTTTGTCATAATGATCTCAACAACACTAGTGCGACATTGTTTGATCTGGCAAATTATTATAGTGAGGATATCTTCGATGAGTCCATCCCCAAGTTTGAATCCTTTGACTCTTCGCAAAAGTTAATAGCGCTTTCCGAGTCAATATCCTACGCAAGTTATGAACCTCTTAGGGAGTTCGAGTATCATTCCCTTACCCTACCTTCTATCGTCTCTCCACCGACACTAGATCTCAAACTGCTACCTTCTCATCTTAAATATGCATATTTAGGTGAGAATGAGTCTTTTCCCGTGATCATATCCGCTTCTCTAGTTTTAGAGCAAGAGAATGCATTTTTGGCGGTATTGAGATCAAATCGGCAAGTATTTGGTTGGACAATGGCTGACATCAAAGGGATTAGTCCCTTGATTGTTGAACATTATATACATTTGATGGATGAAGCCAAACCAACCCGAGACCCACAAAGACGGTTAAATCCCGTTACGAAGAAGGCGGTAAATAAAGAAATCGTCAAGTGCCTAGATAGTGGTATAATTTACCCAATATCTGATAGCCAATGGGTAAGTCCTATTCATGTGGTCCCTAAAAAGTCTGGCATCACGGTCATAACTAATGAGGCTAATGAGTTCATCCAAACACGCACCCAAACTGGGTGGCGCGTATGTATTGATTATAAAAAACTCAATACCACAACGAGGAAAGATCACTTCCCTCTATCTTTCATTGACCAGATGTTGAAACGATTAGCTGGATATGAATACTATTGTTTCTTGGATGGATACTTTGGCTATAACCAGATCCCCGTCGCAGAAAAGGATCAAGATAAAACAACATTACTTGTCCTTTCGGTACTTTTGCTTATAGATGCATGCCCTTTGGGTTATGCAACGCTCCCGCTACATTTCAATGGTGTATGATGGGGATATTCTCAGACATGGTCGAGAATTTTCTGGAGATATTTATGGAAGATTTCTCCATATTTGAGGACTCCTTTGAGGAATGCCTACGTCATCTTGATGCGGTTTTTACCCGCTGTAAGGATAGGAACTTAACTTTGAATTGGGAAAATGCCATTTCATGGTCCAAGAAGGTATTGTCCTTGGACATATCATTTCACGAAAAGGCATTGAGGTAGACAGAGCTAAAATTGATGTCATCCATAACCTTCATCCTCCCAAATGCGTCAAAGATATACGATCCTTCTTTGGTCATGCAGGATTTTATAGGAGATTCATTAAGAACTTTAACGAAATTGCTAGACCCTTAACTCTTCTCTTGGTCAAGGATACAACATTTCACTTCGATTCGGATTGTGAAACTGCTTTTGAATCGCTTAAGACATCTCTCACTACAGCCCCCGTTCTATCATCTCCGGATTGGAACCACCCATTCGAGCTTATGTGTGATGCATCAGATTTTGCTATTGGTGCAGTTTTAGGACAACACATTGATAAGATGCCGCATGTAATTTACTAGGCAAGTAGGACCTTGAACGATGCACAAATTAATTACACAACTATCAAGAAAGAACTCTTGGCAGTTGTATTTGCATTAGAAAAATTCAGGCACTACTTGATTGGCTCGCCAATAGTGGTTTACACCGATCACTCCGTCCTACGACACCTTTTATCGAAGAAGGATGCTTAGGCCAGGCTAATATGTTAGATCCTGTTGTTACAAGAATTTGATCTTGTCATACGAGACAAGAGTGGATGTGAAAATATTATAGCCGACTATCTTTCATGCATCAATTCTTCACCAATGTTGACCGTGCCAATAAACGACTCCTTCCCTGAGGAACAGCTCTTGACCGTATCCTGTGAACCTTGGTTTGTGGATATTGTGAATTATCTAGCGATGAGATTTATTCCTAGCGATTAGTCGAAACAAGACAATTTTCGATTTCTTTCCTAAGTAAAACACTTTTACTGGGATGAACCTTATTTGTTTAAGTATTGTTCTGATCAAATCATTCGCAGATGTGTCCCTAACGATGAATTCAAGAGTGTATTGTCTTTTTGTCATGATCAGGCATGTGGCGGTCATTTTGGTCCACGTAAAATGGCGGAGAAAATTTTGCAATATGTCTTTTATTGGCCAACATTTTTTAAAGATGCATATGATCATTGCAAAACTTGTCATCGGTGTCAACACATGGGTCGAATTTCACAAAGAAATAAGATGCCACTCCAACCTATTTTGGTTGTGGAGATATTCGATATTTGGGGTATTGATTTTATTGGCCATTTTCCCAACTCTTTTGGGAATTTATATATCTTGTTAGCGGTTGATTATGTCTCAAAATGGGTGGAAGCAATACCGTGTCACACTAATGACAACAAGGTTGTTATTAAGCCCCTTAAATAAAATATCTTTTCGCGATTCGGGCACCCTCGCGCTATAATTAGCGACAACGGGACATATTTCTGTAATCGGTTTTCCGAGACTTTGATGCGGAAATATTCAACCAACCACAAACTTTCTACGTCCTATCATCCACAAACGAGCGGGCAAGCTAAGATTTCCAATAGGCAGATAAAACAAATTTTGGAGAAGACGGTTTCTAAAAACCGTAAAGATTGGTCAACCAAATTGACGGATACTCTTTGGGCATTTCGTACCGCTTATAAGAATGATCTTGGTATCTCTCCATACCGCCTAGTGTTTAAAAATGCATGCCACCTTCATGTCGAGATCGAACATAAAGCAATGTGGGATATTAAAGAGCTTAACTTCGATTTTGGTCAAGTTAGCAGCTATTGGAAGCTGCAATTAAATGAGCTAAGCGAACTCCGCGATGAAGCTTACGATAATGCGGTTATAGTAAAGAACCGGACTAAAGTGTTCCACGATAAAAACCTCTTTAGAAAAACCTTCACACCGGGACAACAAGTCCTTCTTTACAATTTCCGTCTTCATCTTCATTCGGGTAAGCTAAAATCTCGTTGGAAGGGACCTTTTGTGGTGCGGTATGTATACCCGCACGGGGCATTAGAAATTGAAAATATTAAAAACGGTTCAATTTTTAAAGTAAATGGGCATAGATTGAAACTGTATTTTTTTGCTGACCCAGTGGAGGAGCTCCTGTTTTTACAGAAGCCGCTTTATTATAACTAAATTTCTTCCACCTCACCTCCATATTTCGGTAACATTGTCTCATTTTAAGAATGTAAGTGAGTGAAAAATGACTTAACTGAATATCCGTGCGTGCCAAAGTACAAGTTTGGGGGTAGTTTTCATTTAACTATTATTATACCCCTATTACTTTCTCTCCCCAAGTCTACAGGTCTATGCGCTCAAAAAACAATATGAGTGATGACACTGCTGAAAACAGGTTTGGGGGGGGTTGTATTCACTGAATTATCTTTTGGCACTAGACACTATACAATTTTTTTTGATAATGAAGGTTTGAAAGTGAAAATTACATATGAATGATAGGAATAGTTTGAGAAAATTAAGAAAGTTAGATATTTTCTTAAACAAAGCTAGTAATAAGTAGTTATGAGCCGTTGTCCCAAGGTCAGTAAGATGAAAGAAATTACTAATCTGAGTATAAAAATAAGTCTGAAAAATAGTCCCTATTCTTGAGGACAAACATTTGAACGTTGATACCCTACTATACGCACTTGCACACATCTTGAAACTTGGGATAGTAGAGGATACCTTGAAATGCACTTGTCTAAAAGCCTTAGTATGAAAAAAAAGTATAAGTGGTGAAGAAAAAAAATAAACATTAGTTTTGTAATTACCAAGGCAGCATAAAAAATATAGTGAGGGTGCTTTATCACATAGTATCTTAGACCAACTGGTTTGGGAACCATTGCTAAGCCTTAGGTGTTGCAAGACGAGGAATTACGCCTTAATAATGCAAGCATATTTTGGAATCGGTCGGTTAGTATCTCAAGAAGTATTAACGGTCGCATGAAGGATGTGTGAGCAATTCCATCTAAAATATTCACCGACTAAAAAGTACTAAGAAAAATAGACAAGAGTATGATAGCTTGAATTGAATTCTCTAAGTGTAGGAATGTTTTTTACACACACGTAGGGGTATATGATCAATATTTGGATAAAAGATAAGGAGGAAGAATAAAGACGATATTTTATTGAGGGATGATGTGATTTTTAACATCTTTTCATGACCATTAAGATAGGGCTCATAGTAACCGAAAAGATAGTGTAGTTGGAAACTCTTATTTTCAAGTTATTTCTTTTATAGTTCTTATCTTTATACGTAACTTTCATTTTCTTTCTTTTATTATAGGATTTTGTGGGTGTAATCTGCTGAAAACCCTAAGGAGACAACACTCCTCCTACTAGAGATACCTAGAGGTTTAACGGATTATTGCACGTGCTCAGTGCAATCGTGTTGCCTACGAAAGTGTGCTACTTAGATTTTTTTTTCTTTTTCTCCTTCTCTTGAATAACTAGTTTGCTTGGGACGATCAAAATTAAATTTGAGGGTATTTGTTCAGTTGAAAAAACTGCACTTTTGATATAGCATTTTCCTTACTATTCTTAAATAATAAAATGTGTTTATTATAAATATAAAACATATTTAGGGTTTATCTGCAAAATACTATTTACCATATGTTTATATTATAATTAACATTATAAAGGAAAATGTATGCATATAATATTTTGATAATTTAAATATGCATATCATATCAAATATCCTTAATCGATTTTCTTAAATTATAATATCATATCAAATTGGTTAGGATAATATCTCAAAAATACCAAATATTACTAATATTATTCATTGAGATATTGTGCAGAAATTACATCAGGACTGGAATCAAGGAAATCCGAGATATCGAGATCAAAACCGCCAAAATATTAAAGTAAATCATGAAATCAATTCTGGCAGAGCCTCAGAGAAGATTTCCAAAATCCAGATATCCAAAAGATCACCACATGTCAACAAGATAAAGCTCCAGAATTTTGAAGCCAAGATCCCACCAGAGTGCCGCCCAACCGCGGCCAAACCATGCAATATGCGGCGGATCCACGGCTATATGGAGGAGTTGGGATGTGGGATTTTCTGTGTAGGATCGTCTCAACAGACCCTAATTTATGGAATTTAAGGATTGCAACTTCTGTGAGTATAAATAGAACCCAGAGCCCCTCTTGGAAGTTCATCAAACCGAAGAGATAACGAAGTTCACGTTGATTCACGCATCCAGGTTGATCAATCATCTGTTCATCTACCTCCTTCAAAATAGATCGAGAAGCAAACTAAGGTTTTGTATTCTACTTTCTAAAGGAACAAAAAGTGTAATTGATCAAGTTGATTAATAAAGATAGTTGTTTTATTTTTATTGCATTTATTTTCTATATTTACGTCATGATCTCTATTCGTTTTTCTATCTCCATCATGCGCGAGTAATTCACCGCATGATAGGGTTCGTAGGATTATGGTAGATCAATGGAAGATGAAAAATTTCTTAATTTCTTTTAAGTCTTATGAAGTTTATAAATTTTAGTAAAATAAATGTTAACATCCTAATCAGGCGCGTTATCAATTTATTGATAGTCTTGACCACGATTGAGATCAGATTAACAATTGTTTTGTTAAGGGTTAGACATGAATAGAGATCAATGAAAGGACAAGGGTTAATAGTGTGGAAACACCAGTTTCTTCCAAGAACCCTAATCCCCATTCATTACTATCGATCTAGTTTTAAATCTATCAAAAGATAAAAGAAGTCATCTTTATTATTCATCCATGACTACTAAATCCTAACGAACCCTATAAGTCCTCTTCTTATAATCTATATCCGTATTCAAATTAGATCTGTATTCTACATCCGTATTTTGACGTAGATCTAGAAACCATTCTTCACTATTCTTTATGCCTCTATTCTCCTTTCTATTTCTAATCAACACGTCTAACGTAAGATTAAAAGATTCAACGTTTCCCTGAGGACGACCCGTACTCATCTCGGTTAGCTACAGGCGACACCGTTATTGATTGCGGTTACTTATTACTACACTTTCAAATAGACAAACAACAATGCTCATTAGAGAATAGGTACACCGAACAGAACTCGCCGAAAACTCCTAGTTGGTGTTATACCTATCGTCAAATAGCAGTTCTCTGGTGACATTGGTACATGTTAGTTTGTAAACCCGAGATCGTCATAGAGTCTTGTGTGGCTCCCACTGTGCTTTGATTTCCTCCCTACCAAGCTCAAAGGAGACGTGCAAATAGGTGGATTTTGGGTACAGTCCCGAGTCACATGGAGGTAATGAGCAATAGGAGATGTTTCGTCTCTCCTGGTATTAGGGGTTGATGTTGCGCTATGCTCGATTGGCTATAACTGAAAATCCCTGGCCAGGGCTGCTGCCTAGATTTACTGATAAGAGTTATCAGTAGTTTCTCGAACCGTTATAGGCCAAATATCAGCACGACTTATCAAGTTACTGGGGTTTGACGTTTACCACCCTTAGACTCGATATGCGACATATCAGACGAAGAGACCAGACTGTACGGTAAGTGTTACTGATAGGTTTCATGGAGAGTATGGACAAGCTTGCTTCTTGATCTTCATAACGCTCAATACCCGGGTAGCCGTTACGTCCAGCTAGTACCGCTGACGGCTTGTGGGTGACTGATGTGATCATCACCTACTGCTGGCATATTGATGAGTCTTTACAGTCCCACACAGAAGTTTTCTGGTTCAAGCGAAATGAAGTAGGGCATATATGTGATATATGCGGGGGCCTGATTAAATATGAGTATGTGATATTGTATTGTAATCTAGCAGTTATCTGAGTTATATGTGATACAACTGGATTATCGAATCAAGTGTTGATTCGATAATGTGATATACAGATAAATGATATTAGTCGGTTATATGTGATATAACCGGATTATTAAATCAAGTGTTGATTTAATAATGTGATATATATTATATCTGATATAATTATATCTTAACTAATATTATTATCTCACTATATATATATATATATATATATATATATATATATATATAACAAGCATGGCATGTATTTCTATTTTTGGAAAATAGGATAAAATGTGGAAAAATGGGAGCATGGTGTGGAGTATGGGCTTTATCATTTAAATATTTGTCTTGACTCACTATTCAAGCATGATTGCAATTTCTTATTGCAATTTATTCCATGCTTGAATAAGTGAGGTCAAGTGAGAGCCATACACTTGGCTTGATCATTTTTCCATTCTTACTCTCTTGAGTTGAGCTCACACTCTCTCTAGCTTCTATCTTCTTTTTCTTCATGCCTCAAAACTCCAACCCCTCACATATGATGTGAACCATGGAGTTTTGAACAAACAAGTGTATTGCAATTTATTCCATGCTTGAATAAGTGAGGTCAAATGAGCGCCATACACTTGACTTGATCATTTTTCCATTCTTACTCTCTTGAGTTGAGCTCACACTCTCTCTAGCTTCAATCTTCTTCTTCTTCATGCCTCAAAACTCCAACCCCTCACATGTGATGTGAACCATGGAGTTTTGAACAAACAAATGAGCTTCAAATCCCCTATTTCACCATCCCAAACTAAACTAGCACTTTGGTGTGGCGTGTTTCCTTCACAAATAGGAGATTAGTGAAGAGGTAGCTTGAGCTAGTGGGCTTCGGGTGGATCATCTTCAGCACGAAGGTCATCGGAGAAACCTCGTTCATTCTCTCAAGTGGAGCCTAGTGGAATCGCGTGGACTACATCCCGATGCCTTAGAAGAGAAGGAAACAGTCATCAAAGGTTGTAGCCATATTCTCTTCTTTAGATTTTCATATCATCATAGGTTAAACCTTAATCATTCTAGTTAGTATCTTTGTTTGTCTATCTTAGCACCCGTACAATTTTAAATTCGGCATGTTTGATGCTACTAGAACCTCATGGTGGTGCTAGGGTAGACTTTCATGCTTCGTTAAGGAAAGGGCGTAACGCAATATCTCTCCTTGCGGGGTCACGAAGATAAGGCTTGCCCTAGCTTTGATTATGGGGGTGTTTTGCTTTCGCCGCTTCATGAAAGATACTCCATCGAAGTAGAGTTCCTATTGGGATCATTTTCTTCTTCGATTGCATTGAACGCATGTTCGTCTGGCAACTCACAATTTATGGGGGAGTCGGCTGGTATCGGATGCTCCGCTATAAAGTCGACTATGGCCTGCCCTTTCACCGTTTTGAGGGGACGATACGTTATTGAGAACTCAATCAGGAGGAGGGCCTATTTGGCGAGCCTTCCTGTTAGTATGGCCTTTGACATTAGATGTTTGAGAGGTTCCACCTTCGATATGAGATGGACCTCATGTGCCAAGGCGTAATGTCTGAGCTTCGTTATTGCGAAGATCAACGCCAGGCAATGCTTTTCGATGGGGAAATAGTTATTTTCTGACCCCAGGAGAACTCGACTTAAATAGTATAGAGCTCTCTCCTTTCTCTGATCGTTCTCTTGTGCCCACAATGCGCCTAGAGAACCCTCAAGGGCCGTTGTATATAGGATAAGGGGTTTTCCCTTAACCGGAGCGGTCAATACCGGCGGATTTTGCAAGTATTGCTTAATTTCGTCCAGAGCATTTTGGCACTTTTGATCCCAGGCAAACGGGGTCCCCTCCTTCATCAAATGACTGTAGGGACGACATTTTCTGGCTATGAACCGCCGGATATACACGAGTTTTTCTTGGAGAGACCGCAGTTGTTTGAGGCTTCTTAGCATGGGTATTTCCATAATTGCCTTGATCTTTGAGGGATTGATTTCGATACCCCCGCGACGTATGATGAATTTTAGGAATTTGCCTGAGGAAACTCCAAATGCGCATTTTAGAGAGTTCATCTTCAGATTATACTTCCGAAAACGTTGGAACACTATTTTTAGATGTTCTCAATGCTCCTTATGAGATTTTCTCTTCACTACAAGGTCGTCGATGTAGCATTCGGCAATCTTGTGTATGAGGTCATTGGAGATCTTTGTCATGGCCCTCTGGTGTTCCCGCTAAAATTTTCGGCCAAGAGCTACTTGTTCCCTTATAAAAAGGGGGGAGAGTCCTCAAAATTTGGCCTCACGTGTAAAATACGTGAGCGCTCATATGCTTTGCATATGAGCGCTGAATAAAATAAACTTAAAGGGCCAAACAGGCCTCACGTGTAAAATATGTGAGCGCTCATATGCAAAGTATATAAACGCTGAACATAAATCACCAATGGCCAAACAGGCCCCACGTGTAAAACACGCGCTGAACATAAATAGGCTAAAACCCACAGCAGAGGTTACGTGTTAAACACATGAGTTCTCTTGCCTCTCATATGCAAAATATGTGAGCGCCCCAATTTAAAATTCTCCTATTAAATTCTAAAATTAAATTCTATTTTGGGAAATATTTTTCTGATCTTTCTCAAACTAAAAAGATCTTCTCTGTTAAACAAAGGACCTTTGGATCAAAGATCCAACGGTGATCATCTGGTATAATAAATTTCTATTTTAGGAAAATATTTTCCTAATCTTTTTAAATTAACAAGATATTCATATGATCAGAATTCTATGTTAGAATAAAATTCTAATCTTATTAAACTAACGAGATATCTATATGATAGAATTAAATTCTATATTAAGAAAATATATTTCTGATCTTATTAAACTAAAAAGATATGATAGAATAAAATTCTAATCTTGTCAAAACTAACAAGATATCCATAATCTTGTTAAACAAATAAGAGATCTTCTCTGTGAAACAGAGGACCGTTGGATTAAAAATCCAACGGTGAATAAAATTCACCGATTGATCTAAAAGATCATGAAACCAATCATGATCTCTCAATGAGAGATTCCCTTAACAAATTGATTCTTTTTCTTCTCATATAAATAGGAGCAAGGGGAGGAGAAAAAAAAAGAGAGACAGAGGGAGAGGGGAAGAAAAATAGAGAGAGAATTTATTTCTTTAAAGAAGAGGAACCCTTCCCAAAAGCTCCCACAAAAAGAGAATTTAATTCTCAAACCAAGAGTTTAACTCTTCTCAAAGAACTTAGTTCTTCCTCTGGTTAAGATCTGCAGAAGCAAATCTCCCCACAAGTTGAGAATTTAATTCTCATCGGGGAGATTCTGTCATGCAGATTCAAAACCTAGGGGAAAGAACTGAATCCAAAAGAGTTTAACTCTTACAAAACATATGGGAATTTAATTCCTCTGAAATTAAGGTTTAACCCTTTAAAAATAATTTAATCCCTACAAAGAACAAAAGGAGAACTTAATTCCTTAAAACCATAGAAGAACAGCTTGGTGATTCATTAGCGTTCAACGCTACACAATAAAAAACTCACATGTTCCCACGTAAGCACCTTTGAGGAACGAAAAAGGAAAGACTGAGATCTAGCCACGTGACCCCACTTGACCCGTGAGAAGTGCTCAGCACTTATAAAAGAGAAAAGGGAATAAACCCTATTTTTGGAGTGCCTCACGTGACCCCACGTGCCCTCTGAGAAGTGCTCAGCACTTATAAAAGAGAAAAGGGAATAAACCCTATTTTTAGAGCGCCTCACGTGACCCCATGTGACCCCTGAGAAGTGTTCAACACTTATAAAAGAGAAAAAGGGAATAAAAACTATTTTTAGAGCGCCTCACGTGACCCCACATGACCCCCAAGTAGTGCTTAGCACTTATAAAGCAAAAAAGGAATAAATAAAAGGCAGTTTCCACTTTTGGGGCGCCTCACATGACCCAATAGCACTTAACGGTCAGAAAAGAACAAAAGAATAAACCCGCAGAAGCAGTGCCTCAAATTCTTGAAGTTTAATACTACTTCAAGCGCCTCACATGACCCCACGTGAGCGCCCTTTAAATCTTAGTGTTTAACACTATTTCGAACACCTTATGTGAGAGTACGTGAACACTGAATATATACTAGTGTTGAATACTATGAAAGGCTAATATTAGCTAGACTCAGACCAAACTACCAAGGACCATCAATTGAGCCCCTCATGCTCAGGGTCTCCAAAACCGATCTCAGCCCCAAAAACAGCTAATGAGCTCCCAACAAATGGCATCTAAACTGATGTTCATCCCATTCCCCCAGTCGGGACATTGGTTCAAGGGTATATCTTTTCACACCTCTGATATGTGTCGTTGTAATTCTTCAACGTCTTCAGAGAGGTGGCGGGTCCCGACAACCAGAAACTTTACAGACTATGATGTCTTTAAACCCCATACACTATGATGTCTTTAAACTGGACTATGATGTCCTTAAACTTTACGGATTATGAGGTCCTTAAACTCATGGACTATGATGTCCTTAAACTTATGGACCGCAACGTCCCTAAACTAAAACAATAGAGCCTGAATGCTCTTTTGTTGGATCTAAATGATCCTGTTGAGTAGATTTTAGTCTAAAATTAGACTAATGTATCCTCACCAAACATTAAAGTTGATCTTAGTCTCAAATGAAATTAACGATCTTTAATCCCAATCCAAACCCAAATCTAAGAAAATACGGATTTGGACTAATCTACGCCCTACGGGCAACAACACAAATTAGTCTCCGTATACAATCCACGGGCAACCAAAAATAAAATAAAGACACACGACACGAAGTGGCCATCTGGAGAAGGAGAAAGTTGTTACCGCGATGCGGTAGCGTAATTAACTGCAGGGCCTTGCGCCTGCAGGGAAGAGCGTCCTCACAATAAAAAACCCCTCAACTGAGGGGGAATCTGACGAAGTCTACTACAATGGCCGCATCTGTCTAAACCTCCGATACACGATGCCATAAATCAACTTGGCATCTTCGGAGAGGTGGACGGATAAAACCAAATAGTATCTGCCCCCAAATTCAGGCAAGACAACCTACGCGGTTCCATCTCTGTATTCGGCGGAGAACATCTGGTAGGTAGCGCCAGCGTTTTTCAAGCCAAAGGGCATCACTTTATAACAGAATATGCCCAGCTGGGTTCGGAAGGCGGTATGCTTCTGGTCTTCGGGATACATTTTTATTTGGTTGTATCCTGAAAATCCATCCATGAAGGAGAAGACATCGTAGGTAGACGTGTTATCGATCATCAGCTCGGTAACGGGTACTGGGAAGTCATCCTTAAGGCAGGCTTTGTTAAGGTCCCGAACACAGATGTGAATCATCCTATTTTTCTTCATCACTGGAATGATGTTAGTGATCCAGTCAGGATATTGAACTTCTTGGATGAAACCGGAGTCGATTAGTTTCTTGACTTCAGCATTGATACTCATCTCAAGTTCGAGTCACATCCTTCCTTACGCTTATTTGATTGGTTTTATGCCCGGCGATATAGCCAGTTTATGTACTGCAACTTTTGGATCTAGAACTGGCATCTCGGAATAGTTCCATGCAAAACAGTTTTTATACTGCATGAGCACGTATTTTAACGTAGTTATCTGTATTTTAGATAGTATCTCACTGACGAACGTTGGCCTCGGATCATTTTTCGTACCTAAGTCAATCTTCCTTAGGTTGTCCGCCATGGTGTGTATCCCATCTTCTAGCTCTTTTGGTGTTGGTGGAAACTCTGAGATCAACTCGTCCCCGTCTTCATTTGCGAAGCACCGGAAGAGGTCGTTCATATTCTCGTGTCCTCCCTCTTTTGAGAGTGTTATTATATGGCAAGTACGAGTTTGCTTCCCTTCTCGATGTTGAGCTGGTCTTATTCTGACGGTATAAGTCCTCTTTGGCTCATGCTTTTGTGGCGAAGTTACCCTCCAGCTGTCGGATAATGTAAACCTTCCTTGTCGGTTTTGGTCTTCTACCCAGTTTTTGAAGGTAAAGCAGTTTTCAAGGGGATGACCTATTACTCGGTGATAGGAGCAATAATCCGGATGCTGGACCTTATTTATTTGTTCGGGATACTGAGACTCCGGAAGCGTCATCATTTGGTGCTTCATGACAAGATTGAATATTTTCCTTGTCTTTTTTTGGGGGAAAAAGTATTCCCGACCCATCTTCTTTATAAAGGATAGGCTCTAATCGAGTTTTTCTTGATTGCACGATGTCTTGGATCCGCTTTGTTATCTTCGAACGTTGTTTGCGTTCTTTGTCCCGTCTTTTCCTTCATTTCGGGATTTTCCCTTTTCGCGAGAACATATAGCTGGCCGAGAGTGAAGAGCATTACGGTCTACTTTCCCCGTAGATTGCCGGATGAGACGTTGCGTCTTGGGCTTTTCATAAATGGCCATTTCGCGGCTGTGATTGTCCCGGTTCGTTTGAAAAGCTTCTTTTATTAGCTTGTCAATTTGTTTTTCAAGCGACGAACTTAACGTTCTTAGAGCGGGATCTCGCTCCGATTTGACGTCACGACTATTTAGAAGAGCATTTTCCGCTTCACTTGAGCTGTTTATGATGTGGCATCTGTAGATCTGGTCCCGTTTCTTGGACTGAACATATCCGAACCCGGTTGTCTCCATCTTCCCGTTGGGTATCTTTCGCTGAGTCCCAGGAATATCCCAATTCTTTTTGTAGAATTGGGTTTGTCGAACAGTTTGTTCGAGGGGCACACATTGGCATCTTAACAGCTTTTTCAATCCTTATGCGTAATATCTTGGCAGACGGATTGGTTGAATCCTGTCGAGTGCGAAATCAGCACCATGCCAAATTTCTTTTTCTACTGTGGTCTCCGTAGATTGGTAGAAGAGGATCACCTTTTCACCCCTTCGTCTAGAAGGCACATAGAAAGTTTGTAGCTCTTGTACGCTGTATGTATCAATCACATCAAGTTCCTTGTAATACCGAGGCAGAGCAATTGTAATTTGTAGACTCTGGTCTGCTCCGGCAAAAGTTTGCATTGACGGACGGACAGAGAACACCGCGTTGGCCTCGTCCTCAGAGTCGCTGCCAAAGACCAAAATAGGAGTAGATGGTCCGGGCTTATTGTTTTCTTTTTGGGGTTGCCCCGAGTAGACTATTTCTTCGTCTTTCTCGGTATCACTCCCAAAGATCGGGATAGTGGCGACGGATTTCTATTTATTCTCCGGCTTATAGCATCTTTCAGTCTCCTCGAAGTCTGGTAGGAAGTACTTTGCGTCTTCGTATTTCCAAACTCCGTTTACGGAGAACATATTTAGCTCTCCCGTGATGGTGTACTCCGAGCCATCCTTGAAATACTTTATACATCCATATTGTGTAGAAGGGATGACATTGTACTCGTGTAACCAAGGCCTGCCGAGCAAAGCGTTATAGCAAGTCTTGGCGTCAATGACATGAAATTTGATGTCAGTGACGAGCAGTCCAAAGCGTAGCGTTAATATTATGGACCCAAGCGTTCTTGACGACTGTTAGTCAAATCCGGAGATGGTAATTTTATCTCAGATAAGGTGCTGAACGTTCATGCAAATTTCTTTCAGCACTCTCACATTAAGAAGGTTAACGGAGGATCCGTTGTCGACAAGGATTTTTCCTATCTTGATGTCATGGTTGTACCCAGTGACGTATAATGGGCGATTGTGTTCGCATGTACCGAGGAGTAGATTTTCATCGCTGAATGTAATATCAGCCGTGTGGACCTCCACTGGTTCATTTTTCATCTTCTCCTTTGCGAGATAAGCTTGGAACTGATCATGCTCTTATAATGTCTTGATCAGAGAATCTCGTGCCTCTTTGAACAGAAGGAGAGCATCCAATATGCCCAGTTGCGAGGGAATTTTCCTCAGATGTACCAGAACGTTGTAATCCACCTTATTTTCTTAGGCGGATTTTCTGTGGTGAAATTTTTTACTACTCTATTGTTGAGGGCAATTTACTTAGGGATTTTCCATTTTTCTTTGTCTTTTTTGTTCGAACCTTTATTTGTAGGTCCGAGCTTCTTCTCATGTAGCGTACGGTTACGCAGTTGAATATTCTCACAGTTCTTCTCTTCCTTGTCTTTTTTAGAGGAGAAGTCTTTGAAGAAAGGGTTGAGGGGTGTTTCATCATCGGAATCGCTCCCGAATGTAAGAACTTGGGGTTCTTCCCTTTCCGAACTGGTACCAACCATATGACAGTTGCCAATCGTTTCTTTATGTATGTTCATCCCACTATTTTGTCGTCGACGAGCGCGAGCTTCGCGCTTCATCTTCTTGAAGTGTTTTTGATGGGCAACGTATCTTTGCCACCACTTCTTGAAGGCATTGCATTCCTCGATGAGGTGGATGACCTTCCGATGATATAGGCAGTAGTTTGGATGTGATTCTTCTCCATCGAGGCATATGACCCCGGGAGTGTTCTTCATGAGAGGTGGCAGCTTCATCCCTATTGACAGGGTTTTGGCGAACCACTTCTCTGTTTTGATCATGCTCTTATTTGTTGTAGGTGTGCCTTGCTTTGGTAGGAGCACTTTAAGACTCGTCCTCACCGTAGTTTCCTTTTCTAGATGCTGACGCTTAACCTTTTCATATATGGCTATCTCGCATTCTTGGTTAACTTTGCTTTTTTGAAAGGTTTTGTTTAGCAGCCTCTCAATCGGGTCTTCTTCTAGCAGTCCCGGGGATTTTAGTGCCTATTCTGCCTCCAGTTCCTCTGCGTTATTTTTTGACGCTGAAAAAGCCTCTTCATCATATAATGACGAATGGAAGACCATGTGGCAACTTGCTGCACGGTCTTCGGTGTCTTCTAATGAGTCATTTCTCTCATCATTGTCACTATCTTCGCCCTCAAGAATATACTTGAGGAATTCTTCGAGGGTGATCGGTGTCCACGCCTTCTGGTTATACTCCTCCAGCGCGTCTATGTATTTTTGTAGATCTGTGCGCTTGTCGTCTTACTCGGCAGGCTGCACAGGTTTCTTGTTCTTCTTCTTTTTCTTAGAAGACTTCGAAAGCTTGACTTGGGGTTTTTTCCCCTCGTCAACAATTTTCGGTGCAGGACGAGATTTTAGCATTCCTTCGATTATTTCGGGTTCAAGTGGGTTTTTCCACCTGACTGCCGGATATGCTTGTAGATCTTTCAGCATTCTTTTGGTTTTCGCTGAAAGAACGACTTCCCATGAAGTTTCTTTCACGAGTTAGCATGATGCCCCCTGTGTATCCACCTTTTTGGGAGTGTGCTTCTGGGTTGGGTTTACCTTCCAGTTTATCAGACAGCATAAATTTCCCCTCTTGTTATTGGTCTTCGACCCAGTTTTTGAAGACGTAGCAATCTTTAATTGGACGGCTCACCAATTTGTGATAGGAACAGTAATTAGGGTTGTTGACGTCGTCGGGTTGCGCTGGACGCCGTGGGTCTGGCAATGTGATGAGTTTATTACGCATTACCAATACGAATAGTCTCCTCGTCTTGTCGCAGGGAAACGAGTAAGCGCATCCTAGTCTTTCCTCCAAGGACGGGCGTGGACGTGCGTTGTTTTGGCGAACAGCCGGTTTTGGGCCGCTTGGCTGTTATTGCGTGTTAGCGACGAAGGCCGCTTTCCTTTTACCCTTGTTATTTCGAGGGTCCTTATTTGAGGAGGAAGGCTTATGGACAATTTGATCCATTTGGGCCAGTTTGTCTATCAGAGCCTGAAAGGTTGTGGGCTTGAAGAATGTCATGAACTGGGACACGGTCGTTTGAGGATCAAAGGTCCCAATGAATATACCCACGGCAAGAGATTCTTCAATGCGCTGTTCGCACTTCAACCACAGGTTCCGCCATCGGATCACGTATTGGAACCATGTTTCTCCCGGCTTTACCGTGGCATTGGTTGATGCCGTGATCGGAGTGCGCTCGCTGGCACTGGCGAAACGCTGTGTGAACGACAGTTCCATCTTTGCAAAAGTTTTCACGGAGTCATTTGGGAGCTCCGAGTACCATTCGAAGGCTGTTTCCTACAGGCTGCCAACGAAGTGGCGAAGCAACAGTTTGTCGTCGCTTCCAGTGTTGCTTCAAAAAGCTCTGAATTGCGTGACGTGTTGGTGAGGGTTTCCTGTTCCTTTGTAGACATAGACCTTGGGGATCGTATATCCCGACGGTGTCATGCCCCGCTTCCTGGTGTATGGGGAGGGGACGCGGCGATGCCTGCTGCGTATTTACTCAGAAGTAAACACGCTAAGCGTATCTAAGCAATATAAAGTAAAATATACACAAGAGACATCAATATAAATGAACATCAACTTTATTTATTAAACATTCTTTTACAGGTACAACTGGAAATGTAAATACAAGGATGGAAAGCAATCCCTAAAAAATGGCATGAACTGAAAAGAAACTATGTACAAGTGACTATAGTTCGGGGTCTTCCATGTACTGCTCAGGGGTTTGCTTTAAGTGCTCCTGGCCGATCTCGAAATCTTCAGAGTCGGGTCCTCCTGACAACATTCCAAAGAAGAAGAGAAATAGAAATGTCGTCAGCGAACAATCGCTCGGTAAGTCCCAAAGAAAAAGAAAAGTAGAATAGACAGAAAGGAGAGTATATCTAGTATAATTTTTGATTGTAATGTTAATGCAGTTGTTTGTAGTTTGGTACAGAATATACCAGTGTATACGAGAGGAGTCCAACTTACACCGTGGACTTTAGTAACCTATAGTATAAGGCCCCGTCGATAATACCACGGAACAACGATATGGATGTAATTACGTCTTTTAGTGACCACCTCGTGCCACTTTTAACATGTTCCGTACCAGTCTACCCCTTTATAAACCCCGTAATGTTTACTGTATTGATTGTACTTATTGTATTGTATTGTCTTATAGTAAATGGAAGACTTGCCGAAACCATGATATCAGTAAACGGAATGGATATAAATGGATAGTCATGTAATCAGAGTATATCCATGGTTCGGTTCGGTCATGTTCATGTTATTATAGATTGTATTCTGGCATTCATGGATTCATATTGAAATAGAGTTATACTTGAATCAAATTCAAGATAGATTATAATCAAATTTGACCATGACTCGAACCGAGTCAGACTTTTAAACAGAATTGAAGTCCTGATTGTTTTGGAGTTATCAGTAACTGTGCATATGGACGGTAGGATTTGTGTCTTTTTCCAAGACAATTACCGTGTTGATAACACCTTTGTTAGGTTGTCTACCTTAGATAGGCAAGCACCCATATTCTCCGGCTCCCTGAGGTTCAAGAGAACTGGTCCCGCTTAAACCTATGTTTACCAGGGTCCTTATTGTAAATTAATATAACTTGAGGGGTTTTTTATGAAAAATAGTTTTGATATATTTTAAAAATACACCTCAAGTATTTAATTATCATATTTAGGGTTTTCATAATTGTAATTTTTATAAAGTGAAATATTCTAGTGAATATAACCTAGTTTTAATTGTATATGGTATTTTAGTGTAAACTTGGAATGGTATTGAATTGTAAAGGTAGTTTTATGAAATTTGTGATTCTTTTGATTTAGAAAACATGGAATATATATATATATATATATTGTATACTTAAAGTAGATTATTTGATAGTATTTATATATATATTTAGTAAAAATAAATTTTATTTATTAAGTAGAAATCTCATTTTTCTTAGAAACTGCATTAAAAATTCCATCGAGATCGAATGCTCCTTGCGGAGGTCTGCATCTCGCTTTACTAGGTCCGAGAATGTGCGATAACCCACACCATTCCGATCGGGGTTCCCCAAAATGGGTTGTAGAGGCACAATTGCAAGGAATTAAATAACACACTTTTTAAAGAAAACGGTTTTTGAATGTTTACGGTATTTATATGTAAACTCGTATTTTTCCATAAACTAATGTCCCAAAATTCATCGTGCTATATCAAAAATGTGTGTTGTGATGAGGTAGGTCATTACCTTTTGAGTTTTCTAAAGGTAATACAGTTAAAAATTGATAACAATATCGTTTGTAAACATGATGGTATTTTACTGTAAAAGCGAAATAGAAATTTCAACATGTATTATTTTGAGATGAAACTTATTCTAATATGTTTATTTATGTTTGTTAAACATTATGAGAGAATATGGTATTTTATTATTTAAGAAAAATGGAGTTTTTACAGAAAAACGAATCGGAAATCGGAATAACTCCGCTTCCGACGAGTTTTCGAAATAGATTATTTTAGAATAGAGATGGAGGATGGGAGTGGGGACTTACTGATTGGAAAACAAGAGAAGAGAGAGGGAAAGCTATTGGAACCATCGGGGCATCGTTTCGTCACCGGATTCTTCCCGAAACTTCACCGGAACTTCGACCTTTGCTAACTCCACTTGTACAACTTAGGACTTGGAAATTTTAGAGAGTTTTTGTAATGGAATTCTGAATGAGGAGGGGTGAAATGCAGTGTGGTATTTATAGGGAAAATTATGGTTTAGGGTAATGAAGAATGGAATTAAAATGTGTATTAAAAATGAATTAAAAAGAGGAATTATCACTCTCTGGACATTTTCAGAGTAAAAAAACAACACGGGGGTAGTGGGGCAGACGAAAGGGTGCTAGGGTTAAATTTTGGGAGCATTTGGTACTGATTGGACCGATGGTGCTGGCCCAAAACAAGATCTCGCCGGTCAAAACTATGGGGTGGGGGCTCGGATCTTCGCTACGTGTCAGGGTCTGTATGAATAGTGTTTTGCACATGTTTGTTTTCTATGCGACTTTTCATTGTGCGTGTAGTGCACGTGTAAACCTTTGGGTTTCTAAAACATTAAAAGAAAAATCAATTAAAAATATATGTGGCTGGGGGGATTCGAACAAAGGGGCTACGTCACAGCAGTGTAAGACTTTACCAATGAGCTACAAGTGTTTTCTTGCTGTTCAAAAACAAATCAAATTTATAATTTGTGCTCGGGCTTAGGTGTTTCTTTCTGTATTTTTGAAAAAATTATGTACAGAAAGTTTAGGGTTGTTACAAGCGGGTATTTGATTTGATCATACCGGCTTGGATATGGTCGCCCGGTTCTAACAATTTGGCTGGCGGCTTCATTAACTTGATGAGATTTTATTTGTTGACCAATGTAATCATTAAGGGTGACCTTGGAGATCGTTTCTTCTTTGGCCGCTGATAAGGCCGGAGGAGAGTTTGATGTTTCCCCTTTGTCATCCTCGATGATTATCGGCGGATATTCGGCCAGAGGTTCTGGTTGTATCATCATTTTCACCATATCTTAGAACAAGAGAGCCATCTTCTTTATGCTAGCAGCTTGTTCAGCGGCTTCCTTATCCTTTCTCTCGAGCACCTTTCGTAGAAACTCTGTATCGGTCTCTAGCTCTTGGCGCTGTTCAGCCTCTTTTTCCAGACTTTCTTTTTGTCTAGTGAGTGCCGTCATTTTGTGCAGCATTTCTTGGAGCTTTTGTTGTTGCTCTTGAGCCTTTGTCAGCAACCAAGTTTACAGTCAACGACTCACCGAAGCATGGCTCCGTTCTTGCCCATTGGCCATATAGACTGTATGGACGGTAATACCCCCAGGCTTGGGGCGTTTAGATCATCGCCTTTGGAATATGCCACGGGCGGTAGAGTTTTCTCCAGCCTCGTTCTTTTATGAGAGATTGGAGTTTAAAGAGCCGTTATGATAGACACCTATTTAGGATAAGTCCTCCGTTGTATGGCGGAGGAGTGGTCTTTTTCTTGTCGGACCTTTGATTTCTTTGGACGAGAGTAATTTTTGTCAATCACAGAGTCTTGGACATTTCTCTAGACCCTATGAATTTGCGAGGAGAGCCGCCCATAAGGCCGCTCCGATTTTTCTTGCACTTTAACTTTTGCAGGTAGGGGATATTTCTTCAGCACCGCCGTTGGAAAGTTTTTGTGCACCCTTCTAAGTGGATCAAAACTGTTCCCGGTTGGAACAACAACGTCGACCTCCACCATTGGAACCGGGGGGTGAGCTCAGAGGGGGAGTTGCCCGCAGCTTCTCTCATTCAGCGCCAGTAGCGACGTCGAGCATGCCTTGCTGAAGAGACCACCTTAGTTTTGGAAGCATCTTCATCATGCCCCCGGCTTTACTGGGGGATTTCAATCGGCGTCTGCCTGTTAAAGACCGACGTCTTTGATAGAGTTTGAGGAGGGCCGGCCAATCTTTCAAGGGCCGACCGTATGATAGGGGAAGCACCTTTGCCAGCTTCACTTGTAACAGGAGTAGGGAGGGATAGCCATTTTGGGAAGCCCTTTCAGGTATCACGAGCTTCATTACGGGCCCGTTTGAGTTTTTGCTCAGCCTGTTGAAAACTGAGATGCCAGAGTTTGACGACTTACTGATGTGGGCTGTCGTGGTTGCCAGTCGATGAAAGACCGACCTTCTAGGAGCTTCTTCTTGCGACGTTGAGGCACCGAAACTCATAGGTAGGAGCATGGTCTCGAAGAACAGTCCGGTAGTAGCTTGTGTGACCTGCCCCACCGGCATTGAGAAAATAGAGGCCGCATTGGGTCCATAGGTCACCCCTCCAGTTGGGGTAGAGCGAGAGTTGCTATTGCATGAGGTGCAGTTGAGAGCCATCGATTTTCTAGTACAGGAGCAAGACACCAAGTTTTAGTACCTCGAATCCAAGGGCAACCATAAAGAACCACAATTTTGTTTGCAAAACACGACATACGAAATGTGGAGTGGAAAGAGGAAAATGTCCCACTTGGGGTGCCAGAATCTGTTCATTGCCGAAAGACCGAATCGAGACGTTAGGATGTCTGGCTTGAATTTAGGGGCAGGTTCTATTTCGACATATCCATCCACCTCTCCGAAGATACCAAGTTGATTTATGGCACCATATATTGGAGGTTTGTATAAATACGATTGTTGTAGCAGACTTTATCAGATCCCTCCTCGTTTGTGAGGGTTTTTTTTATTGTGGGGAGCTCTTCCCTGTAGGCACAAACCCATGCAGTTAATTACGTTATCGCGTTACGATAACCACTTTCTCCTTCTCCAGCAGTTCACTTCATATTGTGTGTTATTTTGTTTGTTTTGGTTGCCCGTGGATTGTATACGGAGACTAGTTTATGTCATTGCCTGTAGAACACGGATCAGTCCAAATCCGTATATTTGAGATTCGGGGCTTAGGTTTTGAACTTAGGTTATATATTACTTTAGTCCAAAAATGTTTTGTTTAGTTTAAGGACCGTTAATCTAGTTTGAGATTAAGATTGGCTTAAATATATGAGTGTTTGGGCTCAATTTATTTTTAACTAAGAATACGTTAGTCCTATTTGAGACTAAAATCAACTTAGCAATATTTTCAGGACCATTAAATTTAGTTAAGATCCAACAATAGAGCATTTTGGCTCAGCTGTAACCAACTTTAGAGTGACTTTTAGCCAATTTGGGCATGGCCTGCTCAATTTTTTTTATTTAAAAGTGCTAAGTATTTATTTGTGGTTCTATTTGCTCAGCCCTTTTTCTTTTATGTAGAAGTGCTAAGCACTTGTTTGGAACTCTGGTGCTCACATGTGTATCATGTGAAGCACTCAGTCATGGGCGCAGTTCAATCAGTGCTGAGCACTTTAGTCATTTTGACTGAATATATATATATATATATATATATATATATATATATATATATATATATATATATAGTGCTAAGCACTTTTGTATGACACTCACGTGAGGAGTACGTGCAGCGCTAGGATGTGGGCATTGCCCAATTGGTGTTAAGCACTCAGTCTTTTTTGGCTGAATACGAAGTACTAAGCAAATTTACTCAGCGCTCACGTGTCTTTCACGAGAGACGCTGGCCTTCTGTTTTGAGCGCTCACGTGGGAAGCACGTGAGGTGCTAAGTCCGTTGTTTTGGGAATCTTTTGGGTGCTCACGTGTTTTTCACGTGAGCCACCGAGTTTCTTTTTTTTAGAGATTGAATCTTTGTTAATGGCATTTTGACCATTAATGATCACCAAGATCTTTATTTTGAAGATCTGGGATCAAGTATTTTAAAGAAATAAGTTCTTATATTTTTTTCTTTTATAAGAACTAAGTTTCTTTTAGGGTTAAACCCTATTTTCAGAGGTATTAAATTCTTTTGAACATGTTTCTTTTCTGTCTTTTCTTTTCATCTAGTTCTTTCCCCTAGATTTTGAGTCTGAAAGACAAAATCTTCCTGATGAGAATTAAATTCTCAACTTGAGGGAGATTTGTCTTACGGATCTCAGATCCAGAGAAAAAACTAAGTTCTTTTATGAAAGGTTAAACCCTCGTGTTTTGCTTGCTCTAGGCAAAGGAGATATTTTAATCTCTCTTTTTCTTTTACTTCGGGTTTAAAAGTGCGAGAATCTTCTTCTTTATTGAGAATTAAATTCTTAGTTCTTGTGAAAAACTTATGGGGTTGATTCTCTATCTGAGACTTGAAGTCTCGAATTCTTTATATAGGAGAGGCAAATTGTTAATTAGTTTGAGAAAATCTCTCATTTGAAATATACCAACTGGCCTCAAAATTTGTTCGTGGGATTTTATCCATGTTGGATCTTTGATCCCGTGAATTTTTGTTTTGTAGAATATATATTCAAGATTAAGGAAATATTTTCTCATATACAGAATTTAATTCTGTCAAACAGGGATTTTTAATCACCATTGGATTTTAATCCAAGGGCTCTCTGTTTTACAGAGAACAATATTTCTTTGTTTTGAAAGATTGGGGAAATAAAACAACAACAACAACAACTGAGCCTTTTATCCCAAGCATATGGGGTAGGCTACATGAACCAACATGAGAATCACGCCGGGTCCAGCACATAGGGGACGCCCCAACGATATTCTTATTATGGTTCATGTCATAGAATGCGACAAAGTTTTACGTTGGCTGTCACAAGCCCACCACAACCCTCATCCTTTCTCATCCGGACTTGGAAACGGCAACGGTGGGTTTAAAGATTGGGGAAATACATTCCCAAAAATAGTTTAATTCTATCATTGGATTTTTGATCCAATCGAGAATATCTTTCTCATTTAGAAAAATTAAGGAGATATTTTCTCCTAATAGAATTTAATTCTATCATTAGATGATTTATCAACACCATTGGATTTTTTATCCAACAGCTCTGTTTAACGGAGAATATCCTAATTTTTAGGGAAATATTCCTTATATAGAATTTAATTTTACACTCTTTAATTTGGACGCTGACGCTCACGTGCTATGCACGTGGGCACCGCCTAAGAATTTAATTCTTTTATAAATAGTTACTCACGTGCTTTGCACGCCGACGCTCACGTGTGTTCCACGTGAGGCACCACTATAGGATTTAATCCTAACAGAGACTAGCGCTCACGTGGGAAACACGTGAGGACCCAATATAGGATTTAATCCTATCTGAGAGGTACCTACATGCTTTGCATGTGGGTGCACGTGTTTAACACGTGGACGTTTCTATTTAGGGAACAACAAGTTTTGAGCCAAAAAATTTAGGCGGGAACAAATGCCCCCCACTACTTTGCCCACATAAGTTTGTACGCAGGTTAAGTAGTGCAAAGTAATGCATTATTATAGAATTGATGGCTTAAAAGACAGGTTTAGGATCCCTGTCGTCAATACTTTTTCATCTTTATGAGCCGTAAGGGTCCCAAGAAGGTTTTTCTCCTTATGAGTTGAGAGGATCTTATAGGTGCATATTCTCTCTAGAAATCGTGAGGATTCCTGAGTGACTTTTAGCTTCGTGAGTCGTAAGGCTCTCACTCGGGTATTTTCTCTTTACGGGCCGTGAGAACCCGTAAGTGGCTTCTTCACTTTATTGGCGAATGTGGCCCGTGGATAGTATACAAGAGTCAGGTTTAGATTTGTCACCTAAGGCTTTTCAACTTTATAAACCATGAGGGTCTTGTTCTCCGCCGAAAAGACGCGACCGGGACATTAGGACGTCCGGCCTGAATTTTGGGGGCAGATACTATTTGGTTTTATCCGTCCACCTCTCCGAAGATACCAAGTTGATTTATGGCACCGTGTATCAGAGGTTTAGACGGATGCGGCCGTTGTAGCAGATTTCGTCAGATTCCTCCTCATTGAGGGGTTTTTGATTGTGGGGACGCTCTTCCCTGCAGGCGCAAGCCCCTGCAGTTAATTATGCTACCGCATCGCGGTAACCACTTTCTCTTTCTCCAGATGGTCACTTCGTGTCGTGTGATTTTGTTCTATTTTTGGTTGCCCGTGGATTGTATACGGAGACTAATTTATGTTGTCGCTCGTAAGGCGTGGATTAGTCCAAATCCGTATTTTCTTAGATTTGGGTTTGGTTTGGGTTTAAGGATCGTTAATCTCATTGAGATTAAGATCAACTTAAACGTTTGTTAAGGATACGTTGGTCTAATTTTAGACTAAGATCTACTCAACGGGGTTTTGGGATCATTTAGATCCAACGAAAGAGTATTTGGACTCTATCGTTTTAGTTTAGGGACATTGCGGTCCATAAGTTTAAGGACATCATAGTCCGTGGAGTTTAAGGACATCATAGTCCATAGTTTAAAGACGTCATAGTCTATAGAGTTTAGTTTAGGGACGTTGCGGTCCATAAGTTTAAGGACATCATAGTTCATGAGTTTAAGGACCTCATAGTCCATGGGATTCTGGTTTAACCAGTTTGGGGAAGCATCAATAGTTATTGGTTATTGGGACCCTCCATCTCTCCGAAGACGTTGAAGGATTACAACGACATGTATCAGAGGTATGAAGAGATGTACCCTTGAACCAATATCCCAATTTTGAGAAGTGGGATGAACATCAGTTTAGATGTCATCTGTTGGGAGCTTATTAGTTGTCTTGAGATCGGCTTTGGAAACCCTGAGCATGAAGAGCTCAATTGATGGTCCTTGGAACATTTGGTCTGATTCTGGCTAATGTTAGCTCTTCATAGTGTTCAACACTAATATTTTTATTCAGCGCTCACGTGCTCCCATGTGATACTCAGAGGCAGTGTTAAACACTGGAATTTGAGAATGCTCACATGTCGCACGTGATGCATATAAGTGTTAAACACTTTAGCCCTGTGTCCGTCACGTGTAAGTACGTGAGGTGCTAGCGCCGCTTCTTTGGGTTTATTCTTTTGTTCTCTTCTGAGTGCTAAGCGCTATTTGGGTCACATGAGATCATGTGAGGCAACCTAAAAGTAGGAACTGCCTCCGATTTATTCCCCTTTCTTATTTTGTAAGTGTCAAGCATTACCATGGGGTCACGTGTGATCATGTGAGCCAATCTCGATTATTCCCTTTTGTTCATCAAAGGCACTCACGTGGGAGTACGTGCTCGGCTATTATCATGTTGGGTGCCCATCATTTTACGTGTATGGAGATCCTGAGTTTCGAGACTTTCAAGCACATTGTTTTATGAGAGTTGGATTCTTAAGACTTAGTTTTTCTCTCTCTTAGGTTTGGGATCTATATGACAGAATCTCCCCGATGAGAATTAAATTCTCAACTTTTGAGGAGATCCGCTTCTGCGGATCTTTTACCATAAGGGAGAGCTAAGTTCTCATATGAAGGGTTAAACTCTTGTTTCATCATAGGAATTAAATTCCTAGGAATTAAATTCCTATATACTTTTTGGGAGAATTAAATTCTCTGAACTTAGATCTCCCTCTAGGTTCTGGATCTGCATGGCAAAATCTTCCCGATAAGAATTAAATTCTCAACTTGTGGGGAGATCTGCTTCTGCAGATCTTAACCAGAGGAAGAACTAAGTTCTTTTTGGAAGAGTTAAACTCTCATGGAAGTGAAAAAGAGATGAGGTATTCTCTGTGTTTTGTTCCTTCTCTTACCTAGAGTTTCTTTTTCTCTTTTCCTCTCTGGAGAATTAAATTCTCTTTTCTTTTAGGCTTACGAAGGATTTCTCTCTCTTTTTTTTATCTTCTCTTTTCTTTTTCTCCCCGTCTTCTCAGAATTCCAAAACTTCTCTCCTCCTACTTCTTTTTTTTCTTTTTTTTCTTTCTTTTACTTTGGTTCTGCTCTTATTTATAGGGGAAAGAAAAGAATCAATTTGTTTAGCAAATCTCTCGTTGAGAGATTTTGATTGATTTTCTAATCAACCAACATGATCTTCTTGATCACTTGGTGAACTTTATTCACCGCTGGATTTTTAATTCAAGAACTTCTGTTTTACAGAAGATATTTCTTTTGTTGTTCTTAACAAATTTAGGAAGATATTTCCTTGCACAGAATTTTTCTGTAGATTGGTGACTTTTAATCACCATTGGATCTTTAATCCAACGGTGTTCTGTTTTACAGAGCGTAATCTTTCTTGTTTAGAAAGATCCAAGGAAGTATTTTCCAAATAAGGCTTTTAATCCCTTTTAATTAGAATTTATTTTTATCAGTCCAGAAGGCATAGGAGTCTATCACGTGCAGCATATGACCCCACCAAATTAAGCCGACCCAAGGGTGTCACGTGTTATCACGTGAGTTTCTTTTTGTCCCACTTGTTTGCTTTATTCAGGCGTCTGTATACTTTGCTTATAGAGGTCACGTGTCTGCACATGAGGTTCAGTTTTGGCTTAGTTTTGTTAAGCGAAACGCCTATCACGTGTGGGCACATGATGCTCCACTTGGAGACTTTCTCCGTTGCTCTATTTATTTATTTATTTTCCGCAAGGGAACAAATGCCCCCACAGCGTTGTTCTCACATGGTTTACACGTGAGTACAACGCTATCACTTTTACAGCCGTTCGATTATCTAGGGGAACGGGAAGATGAACCGCTCTAGTCATGTCTTATAGATGTAAGGGTTTGGTTCCTTAGGCAGCCACTGTTTCTTCATCTCCTTCCTTTTTTATTTTCTTTGAGAATTTAATTATCTTCCTCTGAGCTTAGTTCTCTGCCATTGCAAATCCAGAGTTAAACTCTGTCAAAAGAAACCCTTTTTCAGGTAACACTTTGTATATTAGAAAACTTTCCTTCTTTGAGAAAACCTCTGGATTTTAAATCCATTATGAGAGCTTTGCTCTCCTCAGAAACCCATCCTCCAAAGATGTGATCTTTGAGTAATAAACTACCATATCTCGAACATTTCCCTCTGATTTTGAGGATTCATAGGATTTTTGTTTCTCATGTATTTTTATGAATTTCTGGAATTTAATTCCATTACATAAAGGAATTTAATTCCTCTGGCGAAGAGCTTAGCTCTGAAAGATCAATGGGAGCCTTCGGGAATTTTATTCCCTGGTGTTCTTGAAAATCTCTTTACAGGGTTTTACCCTTATTCGCACAGATTTGAATTTGTTGGTACTTAACAAGACTTGTCTTCCCAAGAATTTGTTTGAATCCCAATACTTGTTTAATGAGGGTCTTCTTTTATTGCTAATCTTTCACAGATGTCTCTTTTCAGACACTATGGCTGCTCATTTGCACAGTCTTAGCGAATTTATTTCTTATGAGGACATTCGCGCACAAGGCTGTTGTCAAAATCAGGAGTTTACAAACGCCCAATGTGCTGAGATTATGAATCGTTTCCATAAACACAACGGTCGACTACTTCCTCGTCGCTCCGCTCTTTTGAAGATTATAGTGTGAGCAATTTGGGGAGCACTTCCTGGATTTCACGAAGCTATGCCGCTTGAAGCACTGGATGATACTGTAGATAAGGTGCACTCAGTGTATCTGACGGGCCTGATCTCGAGGAAACGTCGAGATAATCTCATTGATATCTTGCATCGAGTTTTCCAACAGATGATGATAATCGCTGCTTATCAGAGGGCGGAGGATATTGGCGAGGATCCTGACGCTTGTGATCGTGAGAGGATGCACACGAGAATGGTCAGAAAGTCCAGAAACATTTTAGACGACCTCACTTTCGAGTTTCTTAATCCGTGTCCCAGATTTAATATTTTACCATTGTAAACATTTCCTATTATTTTTGTATGAATCTTCGGAGTATGAATGATAGAAATTTTCTTTCTTTTTTATGTTCACACGCGTTCTTTATGAAGTTTTATCACACTATTATTGGTGCTCACGTGTTTGGCGCGTGAGGCACTGCTGAGGAATTCAATCTTGCATTGGCGCCTGCTCACATGTTATACATGTGCGGTACTGTTTTTAACTTCCAATAAGGATCAAGGCTTGTGCTCACGTGTTATGCATGCGGGGCTCTGCTTGATGGGGTCATTTCGTCTCCCTGCTCTGATTTCAATGAGTCATCTGTTTTCATCTCCAACGCTCTCCCATTTTTCCGGGCCTTGGGAATAGTTCCACCATGCACAACATTTTCTGTGCGTAGTATTGAATGCTCTCCTTTATAACCTGAAGCCATGCCTTCCTTCTTCTCTAAAAAAACATTTAGACCTTAGGGTGATTATTTTGAGAATCATTCCAAAGTTTATGGCTTGCAACCGCCCCCACGCTCGTCGACAACCATGGGAGGTGCCCGTCGTGGAGATGATTCCTCGTTTTGCTGCGCGACTAGTGGATCCTCTTCTCACCGATGCTGAATATGACGCAGTGACTTACGAACTCCTAATTCGTAGGGGCTCTTCCCTTCCTATGGGTTCCATTTGGCTACGGATGGTCTTTTCGTCCGTGCTTGCCGACATCCCTCCTCATCCGACAGAGATGACTCCGGCGATCCTTGATACGGCAGAGGATAAGATCGAGTGTTTTTACGAGGCGTGCTTGATTACCCGGGCTCTGAAGGATCGCTCGATTCATCTACTAGGTCAGATAAGAGCCCGGCGGGCTGTCATGTCCACTTTTGCTGATGAGCATGGCGCTAATCGGTAGGGGAGAAACTCCTCGCGAAAACCGTCATTTCGACGTGTTGGAGAAGGCAGAGAGGGAGCTGGAGAATTTTGTATTTTGTTTTGTTAACCCTTGTATCACCGATCCTTTGTTTGGTGACCTTTTCCCTATAGCGTAGTATATTTAAATCAATGTATTCCTCTTATCATTGGCTGTTGAATGCTTTTCTACTGAATTTTTCTTTTCATCATATATTCGTACGTGCATCCCGCCCGAGTACATGAACGTTATACTTGACCCCTGGGAATTTCTTTTAGGTGCGAATATCGTCGTCGTGTTGTCCATAAATCAGCGCGTTCTAGATACCATAGGCATATAGTCGTGAACGCATGCTTAATGGGGTACCTACCGAAGACTTTCCTTATTGCCAGAAAGAAAAAAATAGTTTGTGCGTGTTTTGGATCGAGGATTGGCGTCGAGTAGAGGCTTGTTTATATGATCTCGAGTGCACACGCCTTCCCTCTGAGGTTGTAGCTGCAAAGACGAGCTTACGGGAGCTGATCGAACGGTGCGCCGCGAATCTACAATCATGTGAGAAGAGGCTTAACCGGAAATTCTCGGAGAGGGAACTGGCCTCGAATGCTTTGGGGGAACTTCAAGCTGAGCTCACTGCTAAGACCACTCGTGCGTACAAACTTTGGCGGGTGCTTCAAGAAGCTATCAGGGAAGTGATCGCTCTTGACAAAGCCGTCATCTTTACTCGGGAGATGGTTGTGTAAGTCCACGGTAGCGCCCCGGCCGTCTAACAGATGCCAAATGCGGAACAAAAACTTTTTACAACTGGCGCTATCGCGTACTATAACCCGGATCTGCCATTAAAGCTAAACTAACAAATTACATAGTGGGTAGAAGTGTTATACCGAACGATCCGAGTCCTTCGGTCTTCAACCATCATCCCACGCTTGTTGCGGCTGCTCCGATCTCCTGAATCTCCAGTCTTCTCGTCCAGGTGGCACCACATCGACGGATCTTTAAACGGGCTCCCGCCTCTGAACCGAGGCAACTCGATCGTCAAGTTTGCTAAAAGAGATGACCAAGATGTTGTAGAGAATGAGTAGAACACTTTGTCTTGTTACGTCCAAAGCTATGGACGAACGGTTAATGAAGTTGCCTTTTGGAATCGGGTGAAATGACAATTGTAGCTATCTAATTTCCATACACCAAAACACTATCATAATCTTTTCCCTCAAATGAACAACCATACTCAGAAATCAAGAGGGGGCCGGCCAATTTAAGGAAGGGGGGTGAGTGTAGGAGAGGGGAAGGTGACCACAAGAAAAAGATCTTAAGCAAATATCTTTAACAAAAACAAAAAGCATTAATGGAAAAGAATGACTCAATTAACCTTGTCATCAATGCAATAAATGCTAAATGGTGACTCACTAATCTAGTCACCAAAACAAGAAGCTTCCACTAATGACTCACCTCATGACTCACCCTCAAGAAGAAAAGATAAATCCGCATTTAACCGAATGTTAAATACGGCTGATAGAAAACTGGAAACTGGCAACTTTCAAAAGCGATCCTGAAACGAATTTCAGGATAACCCCGTATCAGTATAAACATACCCGCATTTGTATTATGACCGAATACAAATGCACCTGAGACAAAGATATTATATCCACACAGTATAATACTCGGATCCGGCTTAAACCAAAACCGACCAGTATTATCTGCCCGAAAAATGACACGTGCGAAAACGCACGTGCATTTTCCAAACCCTGCCATAAACCCATACGGCCTCTACAACGTTTCGCCCGAACTTGGGAAAGTGTCCGTGGGGGACTTTAATGACTCATCAACACACTGGCACTGGGTATAACCCCTAGCACATCAGAGGTACTAGCTGTACGTAACGTTTGCTTATGTATTGATTGGAAGGGAAGCTGACGAGCGAACTCATCTATAAACCCTACTGAGCCTAACAGTGACAATATACATACAGTCCGGTCCGTTCGTCTATGACTATCGCATATCTGCCTAGGGACTGGTAACGTCAGACCCCCAATAACGGTATAAGTCGTGTCAGAGAGTGGCCCAGAACACCCTGAGATACTACTGGAGTACCTACCAGTAAATTTCTTGCCTCGGCCGAGGGCTTTATGTAATGGCTCTCCTAGACACTGCGCGATCTCACCCCCAATACAGGGAGAGACGAATCCCCTGCCGATCCGCTCACTTGCCTCCATGTGGCTCGGGACTGTACCCAACTAAAACCTGTTTGCACAACTCCTTTGAGCGTGGTAGGGTAATAATCTAAGCACAGTAGGAACTCACACGAGACAAATGACGATCTCAGGTCGATGAACTAACCTGTACACATGTCACCAGGGAACTGCTATCTGACGATATGTATAATACCAACTAGCAGGTTCCCGGCGAGTCCTGTCCGGTGTACTCATAACCTAATGAGCACCTGTATACATCTTAGGTGATCCTACTGACACTAATGGCTTGTGAGACCGGCCATTGCCCCTCGTCGGGGTCTCGACTGTATACACTAGTCTACTCTGGAGTATCGATACCCTGTCTCGAAACTCCCACGACTAGGGACACTTTAAGGATGTACTTACAGACCCCAGCTCCTACGTATATGATCGCCATCATACTGCTGGTAGCCAAGCAAGAATCCTATGGCTCTATCATCATGCAATAGTGAACTAAAGCATGTATACGATGATAAAGACAAACCAGATAGCATACTATCATCTCGAGCAAGACTGTCATATCGGTATAGGTCCTGCCTCAATCATTGTAATCACGTGCCTGCGATCCAATAATTGACTTTGAGGGCACCATCTCCAATAATCTCCCACTTGCACTTAAGCCTAATTATTGCGATGTCGCATACTTACAGCCGTGTGATACCGAACATCCAACTCCTCTACTAATCAGTTCTACAAAGCTAGTTTGTAAAACTCTTGTGTTCGAGAAATAGCCTCAGTGAGTGGATCCGCCCTGATGTTTCTTTCTATGTCTCTCTTAATCTCAAGTTCGCGGAGAAAGCCATCTCCCGAATAGAGTAATACCTGTCTTAGAATATGTCTGAATATCTGATGGGACCTAGTTCATAAATGAACTTCAAATCTAAACTTCTTAGACTGTAACTGAACCTAATCAGTATCCAGCACCATGCCTCCCACAGTATCCTCTTGGACCACCTTTCCATAATACTGTCCCTCGTCAGAGGGAAAACTATAACTCTGACAATCACTCTGTCATCCATGTCACCTTGGAAGCCTGGAATGATAACCGTCTCCCGAAGGAGGCCGCCGTCATCAAATCCGTAGAACAAGCACTTATGTTCTAAAACTGCTTCCTTATGTTTCTCCAGGATTGGATTAATATAAACTTATTGCATCTAGTGCAAAAACAACATCTGGTGTGGTACTTGACATCTCATGGTCAACTCAATTGCCTAAGCAAGTGATCTGCCAATCATGTACTTCCCTCTCTCCTTTAGTCTCTAAGACACCTTTAGAGAGGGTGACTCCATCACCTGCAGGTACACTACCATGCCAGGAGTCATCTATTCTAAAATACTATTAGAATACTGTCAAAGTACCCTGATTGGGAAACCACCCAATACTAGACCTAAAACTATAGATTTAGTAACCAGAATGTCAGATATTATATCCATGTCCTTTGTGGAGAAACAACTGTGTGACGACCAAAGTACAACCGATTGTAGTACAGGAATTTTACTTCCTACTCTGTGTATGTCATCCAAATACCAGGACATCACACCCTACTACCTTCTTAACAGATCCATCCCCTATTCTGATGAAGTCAAACCCATGACTTTCACATCAAAATTAGATGATCTTATCTCCGCTATATTTGCTCAAGCCTATAAATAGACATAAGCTACTTGCCCACTACGCTTCCGCTGCTCCCACTGACTACGACGACCCTCTGGCAGAATAATATATACGTGTACTTCTAAAACTAGTTTAGAACGACGCTATACTTATCCTTCTCCCGGGTCTCATAGTCTGGAACAACAGTAGTGTCAAGTCTGGGTAAACAAGAACCTCCCTGTCACCGTCCTTGAGGGTACCGGAGTACCTCTCGGGTGTCTGAGGTTACCCACCATATCTGCGGAGTGGCTAATGGAATGTTAAACCTGATTGAATATATTGGTTCTATTAAATTTTCCGTAATCGTTTGCGGTTTTGGAATCACTTCCAGTTCTACCATACTCCCACTACCGTTTTCTGAAAAAATACATTTTACTAAAACTGTGGCGAGTCAAGAACAATATCACTATTGATCTTCCAGATGGTAGAAAATCAACCCACGTCAAAACCAGGGTCAACCCACAAACTGCTATTACAGAAACGTGCCTTGAGTTATCCAGTGTCTGGTTTTAAGCATAAGCTGGACAACTCCCCTTACCTTAACATCGTTAAGATATGAACCATTCTATATCCAATATAGAAATAGAGGCACTAATTTAATTAGAACTAGATTCAAATCATACAGCTGTCTCCAGTGCATATCAACTTAATGGAGAGAGGCTACTCAGCATTACTCAACTTAGGAATCCATCTAATTATGAGTAACCTGAAAAAGAAACAAGTTTCTCAAAACCATTACTATCATCTGAATACCAATCACAAGAATCTATATCTTCGATCTCTTTGAAGAATCCCGATACTTGCGATACCTGGCTCTCTACTTTATTCTTATACCCACAACTTCTCAAAACTTAGACATTGCATTTCAACGAAACACTTGTCTAAAAACTAGAGAAGTCATAAGTAAACAGAACATAGTATGAGGACCTACCCCTTTGTCCTGACGGACACTGGACAACATACAATACTCTGTATAAGTCTGCTGAGTTGAATAACTCATAACCTGTGCATCGTAGGTTAAAAACTGTACCCAGACGATTTCCTCAAATATCACCAATTACAACGAATTCCGATATAATGAGGATGATCACCTAATTCCCAATAACTTACTCCCACTCATCATCTGTAAAACCATACAGATATGAGAATGAAACCTGGTAAATACATACCCTGGAGTAAGTATCTAATCGGGAAATCAGTTTTCCGTTAACAATGCACTGAAACATGAAAATGTTTCGTAGGGATATCCTGGTATTCCTAGTAATGCCTCTTCCATAATCCAATTCATGACTTTAACTGTATATTTCTCTGCCATCTCTCCAAATCCCTTTATTTGTCTTTAGTCTTTACCTTCTGTACACCATTGTTAGGCTAAGTGGTTTTCTTCCTTCCCTACCGTTCGGCACCAGCCTATGGTTTGGAAGAAGACTATCCAGTAAGCACAACAGGTGTACCCTCCTAATCCTAGGAGTACTCGCAACTTGAGAGAAGGTGATGATAAAAGACAACTGAATAATACCTTATTCTATTTCTCCCAAACTGGAGAGAAAGCAAAGGTGAAATAGGAGTGGCGATGAAGTACGTGTTTTAGTCGTGAATGATAACAGTCGCAATTTACTTTGCCCTCTTTCTAATCCCTTTATTTTGTCTTTACATATTACCTTCTGCACACCCTACTTAGGCTAATTAGTTTTCTTCATTCCCTACCTTTCGGCACCTGCCTATGATTTGGAATAAGACTATCCAATAAGCGTAATAGGTGTACTCTCCTAAACCAAGGAGCCCTCGCAACCTGAGAGAAGGTGATAATAAAAGACAACTGAATAAACCAATTCTATTTCTCCTGAACCTGGATCCATCCTTGAAGAAGTCCCTTCGAGTTCGTATATAACCATACGATGGATCTATCCAATGGAAGTGGATATCCGTAGTAATACGGGGTATTCTGAGAAATGCAAAGAGTAAAAGAAGGAGCGGCAATGACTTATGCAACTATAGACAATCTAAAAACCAATATTTTAAGAAGGTTCGGTCAACTTGGTCACTGAGTCATAGTCTCGGGTCGGTCAAAGGTCGCTGCCAAAAAAGAGAGAGAGAAAAGAAACACTCTGCGTGCACTCTAACATAGATCAGAATGGTTATCACTTTATCTAATCAGGAAATCTCCCACTGTAATCTCAAATTCTCCTCCAAACCTAAAAGAAGAATTTGTCGGGATCATCCGAAGAGTAAACCAACTCATCAGTGAGAATCGGGATCCAACTATCATCGCATGATAACTTGATGGAAGCCACTCAAGTTATCATACTCCAGAAGGTATGTGCATGCCTGAAAAGTTTCCTGTATGTTTGAAACTCCCGATGTGATTTTTGCCCCATGCTCTTATAACCTTGGCTTTGGTCAAAATGTCATAAGTCACATGCCAAGTTCTACCCGTCACTATCCAGGTCAATTTGAACCCACCCGCACATGCCCTTTACTTTGGCCAAAATGGCAGAACGACTGTCCCAAACCAACTCATCTATCTATGCAACAGATGAATACCCAGCAGCTACCAAACACTATGCCTTAACTTTGGCTAAAATGCATAGCTTGAATACTACTGAATACCCAAAAGAAATGACGGAGGGCTACGGCTGGTTTTTGGCGAAAAACCTTTAACGTAATGAACTTGATCTCGTTGAAGGAACCTGATAGCTTTTTTATAAAAATATAGTGACGAAAAACTTTGCTAAAGAGGTCACTCCCGGTGAAGGGATCTCGGCTCTTTCCTCGTGGAATGAGGTGCAGTATATTCCAACTGAATACCGCGATGGAAAGCAACTTGTAATCGACTATAGTATAGTTATTACCCTGACGTAAACTTCTGCTCAAGGGGTCACTCCCGGTGAAGGGATCTCGGCCCTTGCCTCGTCGAATGAGGTGCAGGATATTCCAACTGAATACCGCTATGCAAAACAAAAGGAAATATCTTTGTAATAACACCTTTTAAAATTTGTTCCAACAACATCAAATATAGGTTTGTTTTATCTTTGCATTGATAAGAATCAATGCAGTCCCATCAATCAATCATACCAGAAAAGAACGAAAATATAATGTACGTATATGCCATCCGCATTCGTCACCGGGTCCCGTCATCACCCGTTAGGTTACTTAACTAACGACAGAGCGGGAGCTGGACTAGCGCGGGTGTAAAACATATACAACATCTAAGAGTATATATACCAATATACAATAATCGCTCCAGGCATGATAAAATGCAACATAACAGAAAAGTAATAAGCATCACAGAATAATACAGATAATCTGGGATCCCCGAGTTTCACAGAGCCGCTGCTGAAACCCGACGTTCCCCTGGTCGTGTGGATAGCCTGTGCAATGAAACCTAGACTCCTATGGGTGTGGCAAGTTACCCGCCAAAACCTGAAGCGAGGTAGTCCTCACAGCATAGTGAATGGAACACCCGGCACTTCACGGAATCCGGTAAATTGAGCACCCCTCCTTGGGTCAACCTGTACCCCCTACGAGTGCGGCGAATAGTCTGCCAATTCTAGAGTGAGGTCCCTCTGCCTCTCAAAGGCATGAGATACGGACCCGTTGCCCTCCAGAACCCGGCTATCCGTGCTCTCCGTCGCGGGGTAAACCTAGTACAGAAATAAAAATATGTACAACGGGTACATCGACCTCAACCCGGTCATGCCCCAAAAGAATATTATACAACAGGCAGTGACGACAGTCCACATGTTGGACGCTCGCCCCGCAATATCAAATGTACAAATAAATCCAAACTGCACTATCATTGCACCCTGCTATCCACCACGACATATCCGCAACAATACAGCACAATACAGAACATCAACACGAATGTCACGTTCGCAAACCCGTCTAAAAGAACTATAGCAATCAGACGCGGTTTACCGATCAAATGACATTCCCGGTCGGAGATATAAAGTAAGTACTGCATACTAACAAGTTTAAAATTTCGATCGACAAAATTTCCCGAAGTGGGCCCCACGTACATCTGCTGTACAGTAACAAAAACTGGGCCCAAATGAACAGTAACAAAAACCACAATTTCCCAAGTAAAGCCTACTGGAGAATTTTGATGCACTGTTCCCACAGTGTTGCCGCGATTCCGCGGTCAAACCCTAGGTTTGATCGCGGATCCGCGGCGGTCACGTGGGATCACGTACTCAAAATTTCTCCGTTTGCTTAAAAAACCCTGCTTTGTTTTCTGTGATATGTAAAATAATTTTTAGACCCTTTTAAAAATCGACAGAAACTTAAGCACTTGAAAATTGTGATTTCGGAAATTCGTTCGATCGATATTTTAAACGCGTTAGCACAAGTTAGTATAGCTTAATGGTGAGGCTCTGATACCACTGTAAGTCCACGGTAGCGCCCTGGCCGTCTAACAGACGCCAAATGCGGAACAAAAACTTTTTACAACTGGCGCTATCGCGTACTATAACCCGGATCTTCCATTAATGCTAAACTAACAAACTACAAAGTGGGTAGAAGTGTTATACCGAACGATCCGAGTCCTTCGGTCTTCAACCATCATCCCACGCTTGTTGCGGCTGCTCCGATCTCCTGAATCTCCAGTCTTCTCGTCCAGGTGGCACCATGTCGACGGATCTTTAAACGGGCTCCCGCCTCTGAACCGAGGCAACTCGATCGTCAAGTTTGCTAAAAGAGACGACCAAGATGTTGTAGAGAATGAGTAGAACACTTTGTCTTGTTACGTCCAAAGCTATGGACGAACGGTTAATGAAGTTGCCTTCTGGAATCGGGTGAAATGAGAATTGTAGCTATCTAATTTCCATACACCAAAACACTATCATAATCTTTTCCCTCAAATGAACAACCATACTCAGAAATCAAGAGGGGGCCGGCCAATTTAAGGAAGGGGGTGAGTGTAGGAGAGGGGAAGGTGACCACAAGAAAAAGATCTTAAGCAAATATCTTTAACAAGAACAAAAAGCATTAATGGAAAAGAATGACTCACTTAACCTTGTCATCAATACAATAAATGCTAAATGGTGACTCACTAATCTAGTCACCAAAACAAGAAGCTTCCACTAATGACTCACCTCATGACTCACCCTCAAGAAGAAAAGATAAATCCGCATTTAACCGAATGTTAAATACGGCTGATAGAAAACTGGAAACTGGCAACTTCCAAAAGCGATCCTGAAACGAATTTCAGGATAACCCCGTATCAGTATAAATATAGCCGCATTTGTATTACGACCGAATACAAATGCACCTGAGACAAAGATATTATATCTACACAGTATAATACTCGGATCCGGCTTAAACCAAAACCGACCAGTATTATCTGCCCGAAAAATGACACGTGCGAGAACGCACATGCATTTTCCGAACCCTGCCATAAACCCATACGGCCTCTACAACGTTTCTCCCGAACTTGGGAAAGTGTCTGTGGGGGACTCTAATGACTCATCAACACACTGGCACTGGGTATAACCCCTAGCACGTCAGAGGTACTAGCTGTACGTAACGTTTGCCTATATATTGATTGGAAGGGAAGCTGACGAGCGAACTCATCTATAAACCCTACTGAGTCTAACAGTGACAATATACATACAGTCCGGTCTGTTCGTCTATAAGTATCGCATATCTGCCTAGGGGCTGGTAACGTCAGACCCCCAATAGCGGTATAAGTCGTGTCAGAGAGTGGCCCAAAACACCCTGAGATACTACTGGAGTACCTACCAGTAAATCTCCTGCCTCGGCCGAGAGCTTTGTGTAATGGCTCTTCTAGACACTGCGCGATCTCACCCCTAATACCGGGAGAGACGAATCCCCTGCCGATCCGCTCACTTGCCTCCATGTGGCTCGGGACTGTACCCAACTAAAACCTGTTTGCACAACTCCTTTGAGCGTGGTAGGGTAGTAATCTAAGCACAGTGGGAACTCACAAGAGACAAATGACGATCTTAGGTCGATGAACTAACCGTACACATGTCACCAGGGAATTGCTATCTGATGATATGTATAATACCAACTAGCAGGTTCCCGGCGAGTCCTGTCCGGTGTACTCATAACCTAATGAGCACCTGTATACATCTTAGGTGATCCTACTGACACTAATGGCTTGTGAGACCGGCCATTGCCCCTCGTCGGGGTCTCGACTATATACACTAGTCTACTCTGGAGTATCGATGCCCTGTCTCGAAACTCCCACGACTAGGGACACTTTAAGGATGTGCTTACAGACCCCAGCTCCTATGTATATGATCGCCATCATACTGCTGGTAGCCAAGCAAGAATCCTATGGGCTCTATCATCATGCAATAGTGAACTAAAGCATGTATACGATGATAAAGACAAACCAGATAGCATACTATCATCTCGAGCAAGACTGTCATATCGGTATAGGTCCTGCCTCAATCATTGCAATCACGTGCCTGCGATCCAATAATTGACTTTGAGGGCATTATCTCCAATAGGTTGAAGCTCACAAAGTTGCCGGAAGGGAGCTTGAGATTCGGCTCGTCTCGTATTAGGCTCAACAGTCTCAAGCGGAGACCCGTCTCGTGGTGATAACCAAGCTTAAAGCCGAGGCCCGGCGGAAGAGCGATGAATTGAGGAGCTTATTGTGTCGTCCGCCGGCTTAAAGAATTTTTGTAAAAATTTTCTTTTCTTGTATCCACTCCTGAATGGGAGGGTATTTTGCATTCATTTTGATTCTTTTTACGATATGTATCTTATATTCACTTTGAATTCATGAATAAAAGACATATATTATTTTTTTATCTCGTGCTTGCATGTAGCTTTGATGGATGTGGTCCATATGTAGTTTATCCGGATCTTTTTGCAGGGTAGTGATGGCTTAGGCAGCAGGGTTAGGATTTGCCACCTAAGACTTTTCAACTTTATGAGCCGTGAGGGTCTCATAAAGATTTTTTCTCCCTATGAGTCGAGAGGATCTCATAGGTGCAATTTCTACTTAGGGGTCATGAGGACTACTAAGTGCCTTTTCTTGTGAGAGTTGTAAGGGATCTCACAAGAGAACTTTCTTTTTATGGGTTGTTAGGTTTATGTGTTGATTTATTTCCGAGTCGAAGCATTGCTTTACGACAGGGAGATTATGGATTGATGTATTTCCGAGACGGGGCATTGCTCCAGCGGGAGGGGGGTTAGGGGTTGACATGTATCCGAGTCGAAACGCTTCTTGACGACAAGAAGGTCAGGGGTTGACATGTATTCGAGTCGAAGCATTGCTTTACGACAAGGAGGTCAGGGGTTGACATGTATGTGAGTCGAAGCGTTGCTTTACGACAGGGAGGTCAGGGGTTGACATGTATCCGAGTCGAAGCATTGCTTGACGATAGGGAGGTCAGGGGTTGACATGTATCCGAGTCGAAGAGTTGCTTTATGACAAGGAGGTCAAGGGTTTACATGTATCCGAGTCGAAGCGTTGCTTGACGACGAGGAGGTCAGGGGTTGACATGTATCCAAGTCGAAGCGTTGCTTGACGACGAAGAGGTCAGGGGTTGACATGTATCCAAGTCGAAGCATTGCTTGACGATGAGGAGGTCAGGGTTGACATGTATCCAAGTCGAAGTGTTGCTTGACGATGACGAGGTCAGGATTGACATGTATCTAAGTTGAAGCGTTGCTTGATGACAAGGAGGTCGGGGGTTGACATGTATCCAAGTCAAAGCGTTGCTTGACGACGAAGAGGTCAGGGTTGACATGTATCCAAGTCGAAGCGTTGCTTGACGACGAGGAGGTCAGGGTTGACATGTATCCAAATCGAAGCGTTGCTTGAAGACAAGGAGGTCAGGGATTGACATGTATCCAAGTCAAAGCATTGCTTGACGATGAGGAGGTCAGGGTTGACATGTATCCGAGTCGAAGCGTTGCTTTACGACAAGGAGGTCAAGGGTTGACATGTATCCGAGTCGAAGCGTTGCTTGACGACGAGGAGGTCAGGGTTGACATGTATCCAAGTCGAAGCGTTGCTTGATGACAAAGAGGTCAGGAGTTGACATGTATCCGAGTCGAAGCGTTGCTTTATGACAAGGAGGTCAGGAGTTGACATGTATCCGAGTCGAAGCGTTACTTGATGACAAGGAGGATAGGGGTTGACTCCAGGTTGTCTGTGCACCGTAGAGTCTTGGAACTGGGGACTTTGCCGTGGCTCCGATTGATGATGTCGCGTCCATTCTCTGCTGGCATGAGGAGGAACGTCGTTGCTGATTTTCTGGGATGCAGATATTGCCGCTGAGACCTGACTCTGCCTTTGATGGACTTTGTTGGGACATGTGGTTCCCTTTTTCGTTTATGCCCATGGATTATATACAGGGGTCAGTATGGACTTACCTGCAGGGCAAAAAGTTTCATTTCATTTTTTTATTTCTTTCCGCGATGCTCTATTATTTCAGCTTTTTATATCGCGAAAATCGCGATTGCCCAATCATTTCGGCTATTTTCGCGGTGCCTAATCATTTCGGCTGTTTTTTTACTCGCTATTTTTTATTGCGAGTTGCCCAATCATTTCGGCTATTTTATATGCATTTTTTTTCCGAGTATGGAACTCATGGTCTGATACCAATCTTGCATCAGTATCGCTGCGACTAGAATGTTGCCAGGAGCTAATCATTTACCATGAAAGGACTTGGAATTTGATACTGATTTAGGCATCGGCATCGCTATAACTGGGATATTGCCAGGAGCGAATCATCACCTGCCTTTGTCGGTTCGAACAAAGTTGGCTTAGCAAACATGGTTAAGATCCTGTCAACTAAGGATTTTGACTTCATGAGCCGTAAGGGTCTCATAAAGGTGTTTCTCCTTACAAGTCGTGAGGATCTCGTAGGTGTCTTTTCTCCTTAGGAATCGTGAGAATTCCTAAGTGTATGTTCTCTTGTAAGTCGTAAGGATCTTGCAAGATTATTTTCTCCTTGTAAATCGAGAGGACCTGCAAGTGTTTGTTCATCAAATGAGGGCATTCCTCGTCGTTGGTGGGACTCGGCAAGGAAATGATTATTTGTGTCCATAGATTGTATATAAGGGTCAGTATTGAACCGCTTGTAGGGCAATCTGGGAAAGGTGATGGCTTAAGAACAGGTTCAGATCCCTGTAGCTTAAGGCTTTTGAATCTTATGAGCCATGAGGGTCTCATAAGAGGGTTCTCCTTACTAGTCGTGAGGATCTCGTAAGTGTAATTTCTCCTTAGGAGTCGTGGGGATCCCTAAGTGTGTTGCTCCTTTGTGAGTCGTAAGGATCTAAAGCAGGTAGTTTTCTCTTTACATGGTCGAGAGGACCTTGCAAGTGTCTTTTAACGAGATTGCACCCTTTCGGGTTTTCATAAACTCGCCGGTAGCCCTGCTGTTTTTATTCACGGAGCCCTTTCGGGTTTTCATCCGTGCCCATTTTGCTTGTAGACGTACCCCCCTTTTTTACGAGTCTGTGCCCTTTTGGGTTTTCACAAACTCGCCGGTAGCCCTGCTGTTGTTACTTACGGAGCCCTTTCGGGTTTTCATCCGTGCCCATTTTGCTTATGGACGTATCGTTTTTTTTATGCTTCAGCCCAAGGATGCTGCGGGTTTGTAGTAGTTTAAAGACGTTTCGGTCAGTAGTTAGTTTTAGGACATTTGGTCCATTATTGGTTTTAAGACATCTCGGTCCACTATTAGTTTAGGGACGTTTCGGTCCATCGCACGTTTTCGAGGCGAGGTTTCGCCGTATACTAGTTATAGAGTTTGGGCTTAGGAAGATAGCGAACGGACATAGGCGTCGTCATCTATCGTTGACTTAGGCCGTGACTCGTCAGGCGTAGTATTTTTTCAAGAACCGGCCATTTATTGGTCGGAAGGGTCTTTCACCATGCATATTCATGAGCAAGTAAGCCCCACCTTGGTAGACTTTATCTATGATGTACGATCCCTCATAGTTCGGCTCGAATTTTCCCCGTTTGGCACGATTGGGGATCATAGGTCTCTTGACCACTAGCATGAGTTCGCCTTAGCGGAATGTTCTCGGCCTAGTCAATCTCTCGTATGAGTGCGTCATCTTTGCTTTGTAAGCTTCCAAGTTTTGCTGCGCCATGAGCCGGGTTTCGTCAAGGGCGTCGAGCTTCTCAAGCCGAAGATGAGCATTCTCTTCGTCTGTCAGCTCATAATGAACTGCCACTCGTAGAGAGGGTAGGTCTATCTCCAAGGGGAGCACTGCTTCAGCGTCGAATACTAATGCATACGGTGCTGTGTTTGTGGCCATTTTGAACGTGGTCCGATACGCTCACAGAGCTTCATACAGTCTCTCGTGCCAGTCCTTCTTATTTCGGGACACCGTCTTCTTTATGATCTTTATCAAGGTCTTGTTGAAAGCCTCAGCTAGACCGTTAGCTCGAGAATTATAGACCGAAGAGTATCTCCAGTTTATGTTATGCTGCTGTGCGAAGCGCTGATTTTGTGACTTCTGTAGGCTGGCCCGTTATCGGAGATAATCCGTCGCGGAGTGCCGAACTGACAGATGACATGTATCTTGAAGAAATGGAGGATATTCTCTGTCTTCACTTCTCTTAGCGGTACTGCTTCCGCCCACTTAGAGAAGTAATCGGTTGTCGCCAATATAAACCGATGTCCTCTGGACGATGCTGGTTCTATGGGCCCAGTTATGTCGGTTCCCCACATTTTGAACGGCAGCTAGCCACTGTTGGGTGTAGCGGGTTTGGATACTGGTGGATGAAGTCTCCATGAATCTGGCACGAATGGCATTGCTTCGCGTATTCAAGATAGTCCTGAATCATCGTGGGTCAATAGTAGCCCATTCTTTTGATCTTCAGCTTCATCTTTGGCCCGGCTTGATGAGAACCGCAAAGTCCGTCATGAGTTTCTTAGATGACTCTCCTTGCTTCTTCTGGTCCCATGCATCTCAGCCATAGAAAGTTGAACGATCTCTTATACAGCGTGTTATTGACGAAGGCGAAAGACAGAGCTCGTCTCATGAGCTGATGTCTTGAGGATGCATCTTCAGATGTTCGACGGGATTTGAAGTAGTCTATGAAGACTTCTCTCCAATCCTTAACTTTTTCTTGGTCCTCTATGTTGGATGTATATGCCTTAGAGGCCAGTATTGTATATGTATATCTATGGATACTAGGGATATGTATGTACAGAACAATCTTACTCAGTTTTATAGTATATTATTTGACTTGTCTTTATCGGGATATGTGTATTTATTGTTATTATATCTGGTTTGCACATATTGATAAAGGCTCGATACGGTAGTATACTATTGTGGTTTGTCTTTATCTTAACATGGCATATGTCATACTCGTTATTACATATTGCGGTTACATGTTGATAAAGCCCCTAGGATCTTGCTTGACTACCTGCGTTGTGATGGCGATCATACTTGTGGGAGCATGGTAGTCCATAAGCACATCCTTAAATGGTCCCTAGTCGCGTGAGTATCGAGACTGGGCATTGATACTCTAGAGTAGACTAGTGTATACGTTTCTACCCCCGTCGGGGGATGGTTGGTCCCGCAGCCATTGGTCTGATGTACCCAAGATCGTATACAGGTGCTCACTGGGGTGGGTACACAGGACGGACTCGTCGAGAACTTCCATATGGTACTATACCTATCGTCAGATGGAAGTTCTCAGGTGACATGTGTACAGGTTAGTCCTTGGACCCGAGATCGGCATTTGTCTCGTGTGAGTTCCCACTGAACTTTGATCCCTACCCTACCACGGCTCTACTGAGTGGTGCAAACAGGTTTTGGTTGGGTTCAGTCCCGAGCCACATGGAGGCAGTGAGCGTTTGTCGGGGATTCGTCTCTCCTGGTATAGGGAGTCGATATCGCACTGTGATTCGATTGGTCAGGACCATAAGACCTTGGCCAAGGCACTTGGGATTTACTGACAGGTAGATCAGTAGTTTCCCGGATTGGTCCTGAGCCACATCGGCACGACTTATCAGGTTGTTAGGGTCTGACGTTCACCATCCCCTAGACCCGGTATGCGATACTCTTTGACGAAGAGACCGGACTGTACGGATATTGTCACGGATAGGCTCAGTAGGAGTTCGGACGAGCTTGCTCGTCGGCCTTCCTTTTCGACAGGTACCTGGGAGCCGTTACGTACAGCTAGTGCCGCTGACGTACTTGTGGTTAAACCCACTGCCAGAGTACTGTCGAGTCTTTAGAGTCCTACACAGAGGGTTTCCCTGATTCAGGCGAAATGATGTAGTAGCCGTATTGGATACGTGCAGGGTTCGATCGATTGATGTACTTTGTACTCGGATTATCGATCGGACAGTTGGTAATACTAGCCGGCTCGGGTTTGAGCCGGATTATTAGATCATGTATTGATTTAATAATTTGCATATATGTATTTCGATACATATATTCTAGTATTATGTTCTTCGTGTTATTCTATCTCTTTTGGGCGTTCGGATTTTTATCTGATTGCAGGTATATTTGTACAGTAGACTGAAATCCGTATTTACTACAGATTTCCTTCTAGAAGGTGGCCACCTCATTATGTATTTTTCATTTATTTGATAATTGGAAATGAGGTAGAAAGTGAAAGGTATGGGAGGAATGGTGATGACCATGCTTTAATAATTCACAAATGAATTTATAATTCATTTGGAATTACTATTGAAGTATGGTTGTTAATTGTTTATTGAAAGAATTCACACACAAAACCAAGGTGTGTGATTTTCTCTCACTTCATGCTTCATAATTTCTTGAGCTCCCATTTTTTTCTCAAGTTCCTCCCTCCTCTTGCTTTGCTCCACCTTCATCTTCTTCCTCTTCACTAACATTCTCATGTGTTGAGAAACAAGTGAAGAGGTTAGAAAAGAGATAGCTAACACTTAGACAACCCCACTACATCCTAGACCACTTGGACTAGCATCCCAAGTTCTCTAGTTGCTCTTTTGACATATTGCAAAGAGCTAGAGCCATGGATCATACTCCCCGGGTGGATCATCTATGACAAAAGGAGGCCGGAGAACAAGCTCGATCCCGGAGGAACGATGGAGCCGGAGTTGGAGTTCAAGCATGTTCAAGGTGGATGCAAGGAGCTAAGGATGAAGAAAGAAGACCGAAGGACATGGTTCGTTTGGTGAGATTTCTATCATAGTAGATAGCTCTCTTAGTATAGCTAGTTAGTTTTATGGAAAGATCCGGTTTTAGGGTTTAGTCTAGCGCTAAGTTTTAATCGTAAGAAAAAATTTTGTTCCGCATTTGGCCACGTGAGATGGTCGGGACGCTAGGGTAACCCTTCATGGTATCAGAGCCACCCATAAAACTTACACTAGCTAGTTCAAACGTGTTTAGAATAACGATCGACCGAAAATTCCAAAAACCGCGTTTCATTTTTTGCAGTTTCTGTCGATTTTAAAAGTGCTCGAAAAATCAATATTTTGCTCCCAGAAAATCATGCAGGGTTTTTTATGAACCCAGAAAAAATTTGGTCACGTGACCCTTTCAAAGTGCCGCGGATTCTCCGCGTAAACCCTATATTGGCGGCGGTTCCGCGGCAACTTTGGGGCCCACTTGTACCAAATTTCTTCTGGGCCTCATTTATTGAAAATTGTGGTTTCTGGAATAATTACTTTTTTGGGCCCAGATTTTTTACAGTGTTGGTTTAATACTTGGGGCCCTTTGGAAAGTTTAGTCGATCGTAATTTTAAGATACATGTTTTATTATCAGTACATTCACTTTTATCTGCGACCGGGAATGTCACTCGATCGGTAAAACTCGTCTGATTGCTATATGTTCTTTTAGACGGGTTTTGCGAACGTGACATTCGCGTTGATGTTGTGTGCTTGTGCTGTGCTTGTGATTGGATTATCGTGGTGGATAGCATGTGGTGCAATGTTAGAAATACAGTTTATAATTCAATTGTACATTTGTTATTGCGGGACGAGCGTCCGATATGTGGACTGCCATCTTTGCCGTTTGTATATTATTTTGGGGCATGACCGGGCTGAGATCGATGTCACTGGTTGTATATATTTTTTTAATATTCTATACTAGGATTACCCCATGGAGGAGTGTACGAATAGCCGGGTTCTAGAAGGCAACAAGCCCGCATTTCAAGGCGCTGAGACGGGGGGGCTTCGTTCTAGAACTGGCGGGCTATTCGCCGCACTCGTAGGGGGTACAGGTTTTCATTGCACAGGCTATCCACACGACAGGGAACGTCGGGTTTTATTTGCGGCTCAAATGAAACCCGGGGCTCCAAGACTATCCACCATTCTGTAATGTTATCTGTGATGTTGTTTATTATCATGCCTGGGACGAATGTTATATATACTTATATATATACTAGTAGATGTTGTATATGTTGCACCCGCGCTAGTCCAGCCCCCGCTCTGTCGTTAGTTAAGTAACCTAACGGGTGATGACGGGGCCCCGTGGCGAATGCGGGTGGCATATACGTACATTTTATTTTCGTTCTTTTCTGGTGTGATAGGTTACAAATTTGATGGGGCCGCATTAATTTTAATTAATGCAAGATAAAAACCTAAAAAGATGTTGTTGGAACCTGATTTTAAAAATTGACATTACAGATGTTCTCTTTTGCTTTGCATAGTGGTATTCAGTTTGGAATATTCTGCACCTCATTCGATGAGGCAAGGGCCGAGATCCCTTCACCGGGAGTGACCCCTTGAGTAAAAGTTTGCGTCAGGGTAATAACTTTAATATAGTCGACTATTTTTGCTTTGCATCGTGGTATTCAGTTTGGAATATCCTGCACCTCATTCAACGAGGAAAGAGCCGAGATCCCTTCACAGGGAGTGACCTCTTTAGCAAAAGTTTTCGCCACTATATAAATTTACAAAACTACTCAGGTTTCTTCAACGATATCAAGTTCGTTGTTTTTCGCCAAAAACCTAGCCGTAGCCCTCCGTCGTTTCAAATGAGTTGTACCTAGTATTCGTGCTGCGTTTGTTGGCCTTTGTCAAGGCGTAGTGTACGGTAGTTAGATATTACTTGTTTGTTGCATAGTAAGATGCGATTATCTAGGACAGTCGTACAACCTTATTGGCCTTTGTCAAAGGTATGTACGGGTGGGTCTAGATTAATCCAGGATAACGACGGGTTGAACTTGACTAGTGGATTATGATTTGTTGGCCTTTGTCAAGGTCATAAACCGCTAGGGGCAAAAATCACATCGGGAGTTTCAAACATACAGGAAACTTGCAGATTTAGCATACCTTCTGGAGTGTGGTGACTAGAGTGGATTCCATCTAGTGCATCACACAATGATAGTTGGATCCCGATCCCACTGATGAGTAGGATTACTCCCGGGAGATTATCACACTTAACAATCAATGCTATAAACCAAGTAGATGTCTAAAAAGGTGTTAGCGGGGCTACGCCTCCAGGGAAAAGAGGTTATTTAATTAAGGAACTTCGCGAAAGCGTTGGAAAACCTCCCTCGAAGTACCAACACCGGCCTGGCTGAAAGGTTAAGCAAGTATTGTGACGTGCGATTAATCCTGACTAGTTCTTCTTTTAGGGTTTGAAGAAGAATTTGAGGAAACAGTGGGAGCCATCCTGATTAGATAAATTAATAAACCAATCTAATCTTACAAGAGCGCACGCTGAGTGTTTTCCCTCTCTCTCTCCAGATAGAAACCATTTCACGCCCTAATCAAGATAATAAAATATATCGCTTGACCGATCCGAATTCTTATTCGGGGCTGAGGAACGTCAGTTCGACTCTAACTTATGACAACGGTCATGAGTATGAGCAAGGGAAAGAGGAAAGCTTGAATTCCTTGACAACCCCATCGAAGAAGAAACATACTGTTGCATCTTCTTCAGGCGTTCTTATTATTGAGAACTGTTTTTCGGTCAGTCCTACCTCCTGGGTACTCGATACCGGATCAGGATCTCATATCTGTAATTTATTGCAGGGACCGAGAAAAAGTAGGATAGTTGGACCTGGTGATATGTCCCTCAGAGTAGGGAACGAAGCATAAGTTAATGCTGCAGCCGTCGGTGAATATCACCTAGTATTGCCAAATAACAATACTATGATTTTGAACAATTGCTACTATGTGCCTTCCATGCTTTGCAACATCATATCAGTTTCTTTACTTAATAAAGATGGATATAAGTTTGTTCTTGATAGAAATATCATGAACATTTACCTTGATAAGGTACTGGTTGCAGAAGGTACACTGTGTAATGGTATATATGTTCTAAATCAAAACACAGTTCTCAATATACAAAACGCACGCAAGAGGAGGAGTTCAGATACGAACGAATCCTACTTGTGGCATTGTAGACTTGGTCATATCGGAGAGAAAAGACTAAGTAAGTTGCATAAAGATGGACTCTTGAATACGTTCGAATTTTCATCTTATGAAACTTGTCAGTCTTGTCTCAAAAGAAAGATGAACAAATCTCCGTTCATCGGGCATGGAGAAAGAGCAGCAGAGCTCTTGGGGCTCATACACAGTGATGTGTGTGGTCCGATGTCTGTACATGCAAGGGGTGGGTTCTCGTACTTCATCACATTCACTGACGATCTCTCTAGATTCGGATATGTGTATCTTTTGAAACACAAATCTGAAGCTTTTGAGAAATTCAAAGAATTCAGAAACGAAGTAGAGAACCAGACTAGCAAAAGTATCAAGATCATCCGATCTGATAGAGGAGGAGAGTACTTAAGTACGGAATTCCTAGAATACTTAAAAGATAATGGAATTCTCTCTCAGCTTACTCCTCCGTATACACCACAGCACAATGGTGTGTCGGAGAGGAGGAATCGTACCCTATTAGACATGGTTTGCTCCATGATGAGTGATGCTGAGTTGCCTCTTTCATTCTGGGGACATGCGCTTCAAACAACGGCATATCTTTTGAATCAGGTTCCTTCCAAATCTGTGCCTAAAACTCCGTATGAAATATGGAAAGGAAAGATGCCATGTCTTAAGGGTATTAAGATATGGGGATGTCCGGCCTATGTAAAAACACAGAAACTGGACAAGCTAGAGGCACGGTCAGTCTTATGTAAGTTTGTTGGATATCCAATGCATTCGCATGGATACCTATTCTACCACACTGAGGAACAGAAGGTGTTTGTTGCTCGCCACGCTGTCTTCTTAGAAAAGGAATTTCTTGCAAAAGAAATTAGTGGGAGCACGGTAGAACTGGAAGAAATTCCAGAAGAACAAACTATAGCTGAAGGTTTGGAGGAACCAAAAGATTCAATGACCCCGGACGAACCTCAGCCACTCCGCAGATCTAGTAGGATTTCTCATCCGCCCGAGAGATACTACGGTTTTCTCATAGATGGGGATCGAGAGGATTGCATCTTGGAAGAAGATGATCCTACTAGTTTCAGGCAGGCCGTTATCAGTAGGGACTCTGATAAGTGGCTGGATGCTATGCAATCTGAAATGGAGTCCATGTACACCAATAAAGTATGGACCCTGGAAGTTGCTCCACCTGGGGTAAAACCCATTGGATGCAAATGGATCTACAAGAAGAAACTTGGTGTAGATGGGCAAGTGGAAACCTATAAGGCTAGACTCGTTGCAAAAGGTTTTCGTCAAAGACCAGGAGTGGACTATGACAAAACCTTTTCTCCAGTAGCCATGCTCAAATCCATTAGGATCCTGCTTGCCATTGCTGCCTTCCATGACTAAGAGATCTGGCAGATGGACGTAAACGACTTTTCTAAACGGAAGTTTAGAAGAGTGCGTTTATATGGATCAGCCGGAAGGTTTTGTAGATAGTAGGAGCAGCGGAAAGGTGTGCAAGCTGCTCAAATCCATTTATGGATTGAAGCAAGCATCGCGGAGCTGGAACATCTATTTTGATGAGACAGTCAAGGACTTTGACTTCATCAAGAACGAAGATGAGCCATGTATTTATAAGAAGATTGTAGGACGAACTGTCGTATTCCTAGTCTTGTACGTGGACGACATTCTTTTGATAGGAAATGACATTCCTATGCTACAATCGGTCAAGCTATTCTTATCACAAAGGTTCTCTATAAAAGACCTAGGTGATGCCTCGTACATTCTGGGGATCAAGATCTATAGAGATAGATCCAAGAGATTATTGGGACTTTCGCAATCCAGGTACATAGAGACCATACTAAAGAGATTTAGTATGGAAGATTCCACGCGCGGTAACATACCCGCATTGCATGGAATCACCCTCTCCAAGGAGATGTCTCCCAAGACTGACGAGGAAAGGGTTCGCATGAGCACTATACCCTACGCTTCGGCGGTAGGATCTATAATGTATGCGATGCTATGTACAAGACCAGATGTAGCTTACGCGCCAAGCGTAGTGAGCCGGTATCAGTCAGACCCAGGTGAGGACCACTGGACAGCAGTAAAGAACATTCTCAAATACCTGAGAAGGACTAAGGAGATGTTCCTGATTTACGGTAATGGAGACCTCAAGGTCGAGTCCTTTACCGACTCAAGCTTCCAGAGTTACAAAGATGACAGCAAGTCTGTCTCGGGTTTTGTGTTTACCCTCAACGGAGGGGCGGTATGTTGGAAGAGTTCCAAACAGGATACCGTCGTAGACTCGACGATGGAGGCTGAATACATTGCTGCAAGCGATGTCGCAAAAGAGGCGGTCTAGATAAAGAAGTTCATAGCCGAACTTCAGGTGGTTCCATCCATTGTTGATCCAATACCAGTGTATTGTGACAACAATGGGGCTATGCTTTAGCGAAGGAACCACGGTCCTATCAGAAATCCAGGCACATATTAAGGCGGTATCACCTGATCAGGGAGATCATAGATCACCAGGAGATCGAGGTCCGGAGAGTGGATACGAAGGACAACACGACGGATCCATTTACAAAGGCCCTCCCTCAAGCATAGTTCGAGCAACTTTTTGGGATGTTGGGTATGCGGTACGCCAGCAGCTGGCCTCAGAGAAGACGTTGGGTATTCGGTACGCCAATCACTGGCCTTTAGTGCAAGTGGGAGATTGTTGGATGTATATGCCCTAGAGGCCAGTATTGTATATGTATATAAATGGATACCAGGGATATGTATGTACAGAACAATCTTGCTCAGTTTTATAGTATATTATTTGACTTGTCTTTATCGGGATATGTGTATTTATTGTTATTATATCTGGTTTGCACATATTGATAAAGGCTCGATACGGTAGTATACTATTGTGGTTTGTCTTTATCTTAACATGGCATATGTCATACTCGTTATTACATATTGCGGTTATATGTTGATAAAGCCCCTAGGATCTTGCTTGACTACCTGCGTTGTGATGGCGATCATACTTGTGGGAGCATGGTAGTCCATAAGCACATCCTTAAATGGTCCCTAGTCGCATGAGTATCGAGACTGGGCATTGATACTCCAGAGTAGACTAGTGTATACGTTTCTACCCCCGTCGGGAGATGGTTGGTCCCGCAGCCATTGGTCTGATGTACCCAAGATCGTATACAGGTGCTCATTGGGGTGGGTACACTGGACGGACTCGCCGAGAACTTCCATATGGTACTATACCTATCGTCAGATGGAAGTTCTCAGGTGACATGTGTACAGGTTAGTCCTTGGACCCGAGATCGGCATTTGTCTCGTGTGAGTTCCCACTGAACTTTGATCCCTACCCTACCACGGCTCTACTGAGTTGTGCAAACAGGTTTTGGTTGGGTTCAGTCCCGAACCACATGGAGGCAGTGAGCGATTGTCGGGGATTCATCTCTCCCAGTATAGGGAGTCGATATAGCACTGTGATTCGATTGGTCAGGACCATAAGACCTTGGCCAAGGCACTTGGGATTTACTGACAGGTAGATCAGTAGTTTCCCGGATTGGTCCTGAGCCACATCGGCACGAATTATCAGGTTGTTAGGGTCTGACGTTCACCATCCCCTATATCCGGTATGCGATACTCTTTGACGAAGAGACCGAACTGTATGGATATTATCACGGATAGGCTCAGTAGGAGTTCGGACGAGCTTGCTCGTCGGCCTTCCTTTTCGACAGGTACCTGGGAGCCGTTACGTACAGCTAGTACCGCTGACGTGCTTGCGGTTAAACCCACTGCCAGAGTACTGTCGAGTCTTTAAAGTCCCACATAGAGGGTTTCCCTGATTCAGGCGAAATGATGTAGTAGCCGTATTGGATACGTGCAGGGTTCGATCGATTGATGTACTTTATACTCGGATTATCGATCGGACAGTTGGTAATACTAGCCGGCTCGGGTTTGAGCCGGATTATTAGATCAGGTATTGATTTAATAATTTGCATATATGTATTTCGATATATATATTCTAGTATTACGTTCTTCATGTTATTCTATCTCTTTTGGGCGTTCGGATTTTTATCTGATTGCCGGTATATTTGTACAGTAGACTGAAATCGGTATTTACTACAGATTTCCTTCTAGAAGGTGGCCACCTCATTATGTATTTTCCATTTATTTGATAATTGGAAATGAGGTGGAAAGTGAAAGGTATGGGAGGAATGGTGATGACCATGCTTTAATAATTCACAAATGAATTTATAATTCATTTGGAATTACTATTGAAGCATGGTTGTTAATTGTTTATTGAAAGAATTCACACACAAAACCAAGGTGTGTGATTTTCTCTCACTTCATGCTTCATAATTTCTTGAGCTCCCATTTTTTTCTCAAGTTCCTCCCTCCTCTTGCTTTGCTCCATCTTCATCTTCTTCCTCTTCACTAACATTCTCATGCGTTGAGAAACAAGTGAAGATGTTAGAAAAGAGATAGCTAACACTTAGACAACCCCACTACATCCTAGACCACTTGGACTAGCATCCCAAGTTCTCTAGTTGCTCTTTTGACATATTGCAAAGAGTTAGAGCCATGGATCATACTCCCCGGGTGGATCATCTACGACAAAAGGAGGCCGGAGAACAAGCTCGATCCCGGAGGACCGATGGAGCCGGAGTTGGAGTTCATGCATGTTCAAGGTAGATGCAAGGAGCTAAGGATGAAGAAAGAAGACCGAAGGACATGGTTCGTTTGGTGAGATTTCTATCATAGTAGATAGCTCTCTTATTATAGCTAGTTAGTTTTATGGAAAGACCCGGTTTTAGGGTTTAGTCTAGCGCCAAGTTTTAATCGTAAGAAAAAATTTTGTTCCGTATTTGGCCACGTGAGATGGCCGGGGCACTAGGGTAACCCTTCACTCTATTTGTAGGGCCGCTTGCTTGGTCGCTTCCTTTTCTTCAGACGACTCCGGAGATATTTCTGCCGGTGCGAGAACCCGACAGCTTTGCACGACGATTCTTACGTCATCGAGATTTTCATCAGCCAATTCTTTAGCGAGCTTGGCTAGTGCACCAGCTTTACTATTTTCCGTGCACGGTATGCTCTCCAGCATGTAGGAGGGGATTTGGGTCAGCAGTTGCTGCACTCTCTTACCGTACTTTACCAACTTCGGTTTGCCCGTTTGATAGTCGCCGTTTACTTGACTAACGACCAACTGGGAGTCTTCGTATATAAGAAGGTTTTTGATTCCCATGTCGACAGCAATCTCAAGACCTGCTATCAAAGTTTCATATTCTGTTTCATTATTTGTCCTTGGCTCTGTTAGGGAAAAGGCAAAGCGCATTATCCCTCCTTGCGGAGTCACGAAGATAAGGCCTACCCCAGATTTGATTATAGGGGAGCTGTGCTTTCGCTTCTTCATGGAAGATGCTCCATCGAAGTAAAGTTCCCATCGGGTGTCACTCTCTCCTTTCTCCCTGTCGATCGTGTCAAACGCGTGCTCGTCTGGCAATTCGCAATTTAGGGGTGAATCGGCAGGTATCGGATGCTCAGCGAGGAAGTCGGCGATGGCCTGGCCTTTAACTGCCTTGAGCGGTCGGTATGTTATCGAGAGTTCCATCAAGAGGAGGGCCCATTTAGCGAGTCGCCCCGTCAGTATGGCTCTTGACATCAAATATTTGAGAGGGTCCACTTTTGATATGAGGTGGACCTTATGTGCCAATGCATAGTGCCGAAGCTTCGTTATCGCGAAGATTAGCCCCAGGCAGTGTTTTTTGATGGGGGAGTAGTTATTTTATGCCCCAAGGAGAACTCGAACGAAATAGTAGAGGGCTCTCTCTTTCCCTTGGTCATTTTCCTGTGCCCATAGTGCGCCTAAGAAACCTTCAAGGGCGGTTGTGTACAGGATGAGAGACTTTCCCTTGGCTGGAGCGGTCAGTACCGGCGGATTCTGCAGGTATTGCTTGATTTCGTCTAGTACGCTCTGGCATTTACAATCCCAGATGAAAGGGGTCCCCTTCTTCATTAAATGGCTGCAGGGGCGGCATTTGCCGGAGAGATTGGCTATGAACCGTCGGATATATGCGATCCTTTCTTGGAGAGACCGCAATTGTTTTAGAGTCCTTAGAGCAGGCATTTCCATGATCGCCTTGATCTTCGACGAGTCTATCTCGATGCCCCGGTGTCGTATGATGAATCCTAGGAATTTTCCTGAGGAAACTCCGAACGTGCATTTGAGAGGATTCATCTTCAGATTGTATTTTCGAAGACGCTGGAACACTATTTTCAAATGCTCCCAGTGTTTCTCATATGATTTGCTTTTCACCATGAGGTCATCGATATAGCATTCGACGATTTCATGTATGAGGTCATCGAAAATCTTTGTCATGGCCCTCTGATAGATAGGGCCGGTATTCTTCAAGCCGAAAGGCATCACTTTGTAGCAGAATATGCCCAGAGGAGTTCAGAAAGCGGTATGCTTCTGGTCTTTAGGATGCATCTTTATTTGATTGTACCTTGATGATCCGTCCATGAAGGAGAAGACTTCGTGAGTGGACGTGTTGTCTATCATCAGCTCGGTAACCGGTACGGGAAAATCATCATTCGGGCAAGCTTTGTTGGGGTCCCGAAAGTCTATGCAGATGCGCACCGTCCTATTTTTCTTCATCACTGGGACAATGTTGGCAATCCGATCAGGATACTGATCTTCTTGGATAAAGCCGGAGTCGATTAGCTTCTTGACTTCGGTGTTGATGCTCGTTTCAAGTTCGAGCCGCATTCTCCTCTGTGCCTGTTTGACTGGCTTAACGTCCGGGGATATCGCCAATTTATGCACAGCTATTTCCGGATCTAGCCCCGGCATCTCGGAATAGTTCCATACGAAGCAATCTTTATACTGCATGAGCACATCCCTTAGCGTAGCCATCTGTTCTTCAGATAGCAGCTCACTGACGAACGTAGGCCTCGGGTCGATTGCCGTCCCCAAGTCGATTTTCCTTAGGTTGTCCGCAGTAGTATGTATTCCATCTTCTAACTCTTTTGGCGCGGATGGAAATTCTAAGATTATCTCGTCTTCATCTTCATTTGCGAAGCAACAGGAGAGGTCATCCATATCCTCGCGTACTCTTTCTTCTGACAGCGTTATCGCGTGACAGGTACGAGATCGTTTCCAAGACCGATGTTGATCTGGTCCTACCCTCGCTATGTACGTTACTTTTGGAACATGCTTCTGTGGCGGGGTTACCCTCCAATTGCTGGATAGAGCGAATCTGCCTTGCTGATATTAGTCTTCAACCCAGTTTTTGAAGGTGAAGCAGTCTTCAAGAGAATGTCCTATCGCTCGGTGATAGGAGCAATAGTCTGGGTGATGAACCTCACTTGCTTGTTCGGGGTGCTTGGACTCCGGGAGGGTAATCATTTGATATTTCATGACAAGATCGAATATCTTCCTTGTCTTGTCTTGGGGAAAAGAACATGCTCGACCCATCTTCTTTATAAGAGATAGATCCCGGTTGCTCAATTCTCGATCGCGTGGCTTCTTGGACTCGCTTTGCCGCCGTCGGACGTTTTTTCCGTTCTTTAGTTTGTTTTTGCCTCCACGTCGGGTCTTTTGTATGACGGGCTGGCGACGAAGGGCATCGTCATTCTCCGTAGACTGCTGAAGGAGGCGCTGCGTCCTAACTTTCTCGTAAATAGCCATTTCACGGTTGTGGTCATCCCAGGCCTTTTGATCCGCTTCTCTTATTAGCTTGTCCATCTGTTTTTCAAACGACGGACTTGGCATTTTTACAGCGGGATCTCATTTTGGTTCAACCGCAGTGTCTTCTAACGGAGCATCTCCTTCTTCATCGAAGTCATGTATAACGCAGCAGCCATGGAATCACTCCCGTTTCTTGGATCGAACATATCCAAGCCCAATCGTTTCCATTCTCCCGTTGGGCAATTTTCGCTGAGTTCACGGGACGTTCTAGATCCTGTTGTAGAACTGAGCTTGTCGAGCAGTCTGTTTGAAGGGTACGCCTTGGCGCTTCAACAGCCTTTTTAATCTTTCTGTGTAGTATCTGGGCAGACGGATGGGCTGGAGCCTGTCAAGCGTAGAATTTGTACCCTGCCAGATTTCTTTCTCCACTTTGGTTTCTGCGGATCGATAAAAGAGGGTCACCTTTTCATCTTTTCGCCTGGGAGGGACGTAGAACGTCTACAGCTCTTGCATGCTATATGTCTCAAGCGCGTCGAGTTCTTTATAGTGCCGCCGCGGAACCATGGCGATTTGCAAACTCTGATCATCTCCAGCGAAGGCTTGTGCTGATGGACGGACCGAGAATACTGCGTTGACCTCGTCTTCAGAGTCACTGCCAAAGACCAGAATAGGGGTAGACGGTCCCGGCCTGTTGCATTAGGGCGGCCCCGAATAGACTATCTCTTCTTTCTCCTCGGTATCGCTCCCGAAGACCGGAATAGTGGTGATAGCTTTTTGCTTATTCTCCGGTTTATGGCATCTTTCCATGTCTTTAAAGTCTAGCAGGAAATACTTTGCATCCTCGTATTTGCGGACTTCATTCACGGAGAATGGGTTTAGCTCCCCCGTTACGGTGTACTCAAGACCATCCTTGAAATACTTCATACAATGATATTATGTAGAAGGGATGATGTTGTATTCGTGTAACCAAGGCCTGCCGAGCAAAGCGTTGTAGCAAGTCTTGGCGTCAATGACATGAAACTTGATGTCAGTGATGAGCAGCCCAAAACGTAACGTCAGTATCATAGACCCGAGCGTCCGTGATGACTGGGAGTCGAACCCGGAGATGGTGATTTTATCTCGAGCGAGGTGCTGGACGCTCATACAGATTTCTCTTAGCACCCTCACATTTAGGAGATTGACAGAGGACCCATTGTCAACTAGGATCTTCCCTATCTTGATGTCATGACAATATCCGGAGACATATAGGGGGCGATTGTGCTCACACGTTTCGAGGAGGAGATCTTCATCGCCGAAAGTGATGTCAGCTGTGTGCACTTCTTCCAGCCCGTCCTTCATCTTTTCTTCGGCAAAGAAGGCTTGAAACTGTTCGGGCTCTTATATTGCCTTGATCAACGAATCTTTCGCCTCTTTAGATAGCAGAAGGGCATTGAGAATGCTTAGCTGCGAGGATATCTTCTCAGGTGTGCCAGAATGATGTAATCCACCTTATTTTTCTTTGGCGGGTTCTTGGCTGCCAGCTCTTCGACGACTCGGTTATTGAGGGCAATGTCTTCAGGGACTTTTTCTTTCCCCTTATCTTTTTTGTTCGCTTCCTTGCTTATGGGTCCGAGATTCTTTTCGGGTAACGTGAGATTACGTAGCTGAATGTTCTCACAGGTCTTCACCTCTTCTGTTTCGGAGATGGATTCCTTGAAGAGAGGGCCAAGGGCTATTTCTTCATCAGAATCGCTCCCGAAGGTGAGGACTTGCGATTCCCCGGAATTAACCATGTGACAGTCACCGGCAGCTCTTTTACGCTCCTCTGTCTTGCTTCTCTGCTCTCGACGAGTTTTGCGCTTCATCCGCTTGAAATGCTGTCGATGAGCAACGTATCCCTGCCACCAATTTTTAAAGGCCATACATTCCTCGGTAGGGTGTGTGATCCTTTGATGGTACAAGCAGTAGTTTAGATGTGCATCTAGTTTGTCAAAGAACGTATTTTCTGAAGTGGTTTTTTTGAAAGGTGGCAACTTCATTCCCATCCACAGGGCTTTGGCGAACTGCTTCCTTGTCTTAAACTTGCTTTTGCTGGCGGCAGAAGTAGTTCTATCCGGTTGGGGTACTCTATAACTTCTCAATATCGGAGCTTCTTCAACGCGACGCGAACGTTTGGCCCTTTCATATATGGCCGTTTCACGCTCTCGGTCAGATTTGCTATTTTGAAGAGCTTCGCTCAGCAGTCTGTCAATCAATTCGTCCGATGGCTCCGGGGATTTTGGTTCCGGTTCTGGATCTGCCCCCAGTTTCTCTGCATCGGGAGCTACTTTACCATTTATTGATGAGTGAGAGATTATGTGGCAGCTTGCCACGTAATCCTCGGGCTCTTCTGAAGAATTGTCTCCTTCATCAGCGTCATCGGTTTCATTCTCAAGAACATGCTTAAAAAATTCATCCAACGTGATTGGGGTCCGAGCTTTTTGGTTATATTCTTCCAGTGCATCGATGTATTTCTGCAGACCTGTACGGCTGTCTTCAGGTTGGACGGGCATCTTGGCCTTCTTCTTTTTCTTTAAAGACTTTGAAGGCTTGGCCTGAACGTTTTGTCCACCTTCACCAACTTTCAGCAGTGGGCGCGGCTTCAGCATCCCCTCAATAATCTCGGGTTCCAGCGGGCTCTTCCACCTAATCGCCGGACATGCTTGGAGACCTTTCAGCATTCTTTTCGTTTTGGCTGAAAGAGCGACCTCCCATAGAGCTTCTTCTATAAAAGAGCATGATGCCCCCGGCGTGTCCACCTTTTTAGGAGCTGTGGCTGGGGCAGGCTTACCTTCCAATTCTCAAAAAGCGCGAATTTGCCCTGTTGGTATTAGTCCTCAATCCAGCCTTTGAAGACGAAGCAATCTTTGATTGGATGGCCTACTGCTCGGTGGTAGAGGCAGTAATTAGGATTGTTGGCGTCACCGGGCTGCAGTGGACGTCTTGGATCTGGCAGATTGATGAGCCTGTTGCGCACCGCCAGCTCGAACAGTCTCCTCATTTTATCCCGGGGAAACGAATAAGGGCGTTTTAGCTTCTTGTTAAAGAATCGATGTCTATCGTTTTGGCGATCAGCTGGTTTTGGGCCGCTGGGCTGCTGCTGAGCACTGGCGACGAAGGTCACTTTCCCTTTCCCTTTTTCGTTTCGAGGCTCCACTTTCGAGGAAGACGGTCTATGGTCCATTTGATCCATTTGGGCCAGCTTGTCAATCAAGGCCTAGAAGGTAGTCGGCTTGAAAAACATCATGAATTGGGATATGGTCGCCTGCGGATCGAGGGTACCCACGAACATGCTTACTGCAGGAGTTTCTTCGATGCGTTGTTCGCATTTCAACCATAGGTTCCACCACCGGATTGCATACCGAACCTATGTTTCTCTCGGCTTCACCCTAGCATTGATCAATGCCGTGATTGGGGTGCGTTCGCTGGCGCTTGCGAACCTTTGTTTAAACAGTAGCTCTATTTCTGCAAATGTCTTAACGGAGTCATTCGGGAGCTCAGAGTACTATTCAAACGCTGTCTCCGACAAGCTGCCAACAAACTGGCGAAGTAGCAGTTTGTCGTCACCCCCAGTATTGCCGCACAGGGCTCTGAATTAAGCAACGTGCTGGTGTGGATTACCCGTCCCTTTATACATATGGAACTTAGGGATCTTGTATCCCGGCGGGTACTTTATTTGGTCTTACTAACCTGGATAGGGTCGTCCAGTCTTGACGATTTGGCCAGCTGCTTCACTCTCCTGATGAGCTCGTATCTGTTGAGCTATATAGTCGTCAAGGGCGTATTTGGAGATGGTCTCCTCCTTGGATGCTGAACAAGAAGGAAGAGGGTTTGATGTCTCCCCTCTGTCGTCTTCAAGGACAATCGGAGGGTCTTCAGCTGGAGGATCCGGCTGTATCATCATTCTGACTATATCTTGGAATAAAAGCGCTATTTGTTTTATGTTGGCCGCTTGTTCCGTGGCCTCTTTGTCTTTCTCTCGAGCATTCTTCGGAGGAATTCGACATTAGTTTCCTGTTCCTGATGCTGCTCCGATGATGTTTCCGGGCTTTCTTTTGGCCCAGTGAGCGCGGCCATCTTCATTAGCATTTCCTGGAGCTTTTGCTGTTGCTCCTGGGCTTTTGTCACAGATAGGGTGAGTGGTCGATGAACCGTGGAGATACGGCTATCCTATTTTCCAGAAGCCATGTAAATGGTGTGCACCACCATGCCCCCAGACTTGCGGCGTTTGGATTCAGCGCCTTTGAACTTTGTCGTGGACACGGGGATTTTTTCTACCCTCCTCTTTTTATGGATGATTGAAGTTGAGGGGGCTGTTGATGTAGGCAGCCATGCAGTCGATACCTTCTGTGGTACGACGGGATGATCCTTCTCTTGCCGAACCTTCATTTTCTTCGGTCGGCGGGAGTAGTCTTGGTTAATCACAGAGTCTTGGACCCTTCGCCAGATCCTGTGGATTTTGGAGGATAGCCACTGAGGAGGCTGCTCTGGCTCCACCTTTGTAACGTTCTCCATAGGTAGAGGAGATCTTTTTAGCATAGCGATTGGAGAGCTCTTACGCACCCTCCTAAGCGGTTCAAAGATGATCCCAGTTGGAACAACAACATCAACTTCCACCGTTGGAGCTGGTGGGGAAAGTCCGGAAGGGGAACTGCCCCCAGCTTTCCTCACTCGGCGCCAGTGGCAACGTCGAGCATGTCATGCGGCCGGGATCACCTCCTTTGTCGGGGTAGCTTCATCGTGCTTCATGCTTTGATGAGAAACTGCTGTTGGTGCCAGCCTGTCGAAGACTGATGTCTGTTGAGAAGGAAAGTCCAGCCTGTCGAAGACTGACTTTTGGGCAGGAGAAGCAGCCTTGGTGACTTTACCTGAAGCGGGAGTTGGAGCGGCCAGTCTTGCAAAGACTGATCCTTTAGCAGGAGAAGCCGCTTTGCCGATTTCCTCTACTTGAGCCCGAATAGCTATCCGCTTTGAGATAACCCCTTCGGGTATTGCAGGCTTCTTCGTGGGCCCACTTAAGCTCAGGCTCAGCCTGTCGAAGACTGATGCAGTAGACTTGGAATTGGACGACCCGTTGAGAGGGGCCGTGGTAGCGGTAATCCGATCAAAGATCGACTTCTTCGCAGCTTCCTGTGATGGTACTGGTGCGTTGAAGCTTATCGGCGGGAGCATGGTCCCGAAGAACAGTCCAGTGGTGGCCTAAGTCACCTGTTCCACTGGCATGTCGAAGATGGAGGCCGCTTGGGACCCATAGGTCACTCCTCCGGTGAGGACAGAGTGGGAGTTGTTGTTGCAGCTGGTGCAGTTGGAAGCCATTTTCTCTGCACGGGAGCAAGACGCCAAATCTTAGTACCTCGAATCTAGGGGCAACCACATTAAACAGCGATTCGTTCGCGAACACGACACACGAAGTGTGGAGTGGAAAGAGAAAAATGTCCTACCGGGTGTGCCAGAATCTGTTCTCTGTCGAAAAGACGCGACCGGGACGTTGGGACGTCCGACCTGAATTTTTAGGGCAGATGCTATTTGGTTTTATCCGTCCACCTCTCCGAAGATGCCAAGTTGATTTATGGCACCGTGTATCGGAGGTTTAGATGGATGCGGCCGTTGTAGCATACTTCGTCAGATTCCCCCTCATTGAGGGGTTTTTGATTGTGGGGACGCTCTTCCTTGCAGGCGCAAGCCCCTGCAGTTAATTACTCTACCGCATCGCGGTAACCACTTTCTCTTTATCCTGATGGTCACTTCGTGTCATGTGTTTTTGTTTTATTTTTGGTTGCCCGTGGATTTTATACGGAGACTAATTTATGTTGTCGCCCGTAGGGCGTGGATTAGTCCAAATCCGTATTTTCTTAGATTTGGGTTTGGTTTGGGTTTAAGGATCGTTAATCTCACTGAGATTAAGATCAACTTAAACGTTTGTTAAGGATACGTTGGTTTAATTTTAGACTAAGATCTACTCAACGGGGTTTTGGGATCATTTAGATCCAACGAAAGAGTATTTGGACTCTATCGTTTTAGTTTAGGGACATTGCGGTCCATAAGTTTAAGGACATCATAGTACGTGGAGTTTAAGGACATCATAGTACGTGGAGTTTAAGGACATCATAGTCTATAGAGTTTAGTTTAGGGACGTTGCGGTCCATAAGTTTAAGGACATCATTGTCCATGAGTTTAAGGACCTCATAGTCCATGGGATTCTAGTTTAACCAGTTTGGGGATGCATCAATAGTTATTGGTTATTAGGACCATCCATCTCTCCGAAGACGTTGAAGGATTACAACGACATGTATCATAGGTATGAAGAGATGTACCCTTGAACCAATATCCCGATTTTGAGAAGTGGGATGAACATCAGTTTAGATGTCATCTGTTGGGAGCTTATTAGCTGTTTTGAGATCGGCTTTGGAAACCCTGAGCATGAAAAGCTCAATTGATGGTCCTTAGAACATTTGGTCTGATTCTGGCTAATGTTAGCCCTTCATAGTGTTCAACACTAACATGTTTATTCAGCGCTCACGTGCTCCCACGTGATACTCTGGGGCAATGTTAAACACTGGAATTTGAGAATGCTCACATGTTGTACGTGATGCAGATAAGTGTTAAACACTTTAGCCCTGTGGCCGTCACGTGTAAGCACGTGAGGCGCTAGCGCCACTTCTTTGGGTTTATTCTTTTGTTCTCTTCTGAGTGCTAAGCACTATTTGGGTCACGTGAGATCACGTGAGGCAACCTAAAAGTAGGAACTGCCTCCGATTTATTCCCCTTTCTTATTTTGTAAGTGTCAAGTATTACCATGGGGTCACGTGTGATTACGTAAGCCAATCTCGATTATTCCCTTTTGTTTATCAAAGGCGCTCACATGGGAGCACGTGCTCGGCTATTATCATGTTGGGTGCCCATCCTTTTACGTGCATGGAGATCCTAAGTATTGTGAATTTCAAACCCATTGTTTTATGAGAGTTGGATTCTTAAGACTTAGTTTTTTTTCTCTCTTAGGTTTGGGATCTGTATGACAGAATCTCCCCGATGAGAATTAAATTCTCAACTTGTGAGAAAATCTGCTTCTGCGGATGTTTTACCATAAGGGAGAGCTAAGTTCTCATATGAAGGGTTAAACCCTTATTTCATCAGAGGAATTAAATTCCTATATACCTTTTGGGAGAATTAAATTCTCTGAACTTAGATCTCCCTCTAGGTTCTAGATCTGTATGGCAAAATCTCCCTGATGAGAATTAAATTCTCAACTTGTGCAGAGATCTGCTTCTGCAGATCTTAACCAGAAGAAGAACTAAGTTCTTTTTGGAAGAGTTAAACTCTTATGGAAGTGAAAAAGAGATGAGGTATTCTCTGTGTTTTGTTCCTTCTCTTACCTAGAGTTTCTTTTTCTCTTTTCCTCTCTGGTGAATTAAATTCTCTTTTCTTTTAGGTTTACGAAGGGTTTCTCTCTTTTTTTATCTTCTCTTTTCTTTTTCTACCCGTCTTCTCAGAATTCCAAAACTTCTCTCGTCCTTCTTTTTTTTTTTCTTTTTTCCTTTCTTTTACCTTGGTTCTTCTCTTATTTATAGGGGAAAAAAAGAATCAATTTGTTTAGCAAATCTCTCGTTGAGAGATTTTGATTGATTTTCTAATCAACCAACATGATCTTCTTGATCACTTGGTGAACTTTATTCACCGCTGGATTTTTAATCCAAGAATTTCTGTTTTACAGAAGACATTTCTTTTGTTGTTCTTAACAAATTTAGGAAGATATTTCCTTGCACAGAATTTTTCTGTAGATTGGTGACTTTTAATCACCATTGGATCTTTAATCCAACGGCGTTCTGTTTTACAGAGCGTAATCTTTCTTGTTTAGAAAGATCCAAGGAAGTATTTTCCAAATAAGGCTTTTAATCCTTTTTAATTAGAATTTATTTTTATCAGTCCAGAAAGCATAGGAGTCTATCACGTGTAGCACGTGACCCCACAAAATTAATCCGACCCAAGGGTGTCACGTGTTATCACGTGAGTTTCTTTTTGTCCCACTTGTTTGCTTTATTCAGGCGTCTGTATACTTTGCTTATAGAGGTCACGTGTCTGCATGTGAGGTTCAGTTTTGGCTTAGTTTTGTTAAGTGAAGCACCTATTACGTGTGGGCAGGTGATGCTCCACTTGGGGACTTTCTCCGTTGCTCTATTTATTTATTTATTTTCCGTAAGGGAACAGGTCTCATAAAGATATTTCTCCCAACGAGTCGAGAGGATCTCGTAAGTGTATTTTTTCCTTAGGTGTCGTGAGGACTCCTAAGTGAGTTTTCTCTTGAGAGGCGTAAGTGTTCCCCTCCGAACAACGGGGACGCGACCGCGCGGGTCCGTCTTGACGGTAATTTGGGGCAGGTGCTAATTGGTGCTATCCGTCCACTTCTCCGAAGATGCCAAGTTGATTTATGGCACCATGTATCGAAGATTTAAACGGATGCGTCCGATATAGCAGACTTTGTCAGATTCCCCCTCGTTTGAGGGGTTTTTGATTGTGGGGACGCTCTTCCCTGCAGGCGCAAGCCCCTGTAGTTAATTACGCTACCGCATCGCAGTAACAACTTTCTCCTTCTCCATATGGTCACTTCGTGTCGTGGGTGTTTGTTTTGTGTTCGGTTGCCCGTGGATTGTATACGGAGACTAAGTTATGTTGTCGCCCGTAGGACGTGGATTAGTCCAAATCCGTATCTTTCTTAGATTTGGGTTTGGGGGTTGTGTTTAAGGATACGTTAGCCTTATTTGAGGCTAAGATCAACTTAAACGTTCGTTAAGGACACGTTAGTCTAATTTTAGACTAAGATCGACTTAACGGGATCGTTTAGATCCGACAAGAGAGCAATTGGGCTCTATTGTTTAGTTTAGTGACATTGCGGTCGATAATTAGTTTAAGGACATTACGGTCCAATGTTAGTTTTAAGACGTCGCGGTCAAGATTAAGGACATCATAGTCCATGAGTTTAAGGACCTCACAGTCCGATATTAGTTTTAAGACATCACGGTCGAGGTTAAGGACGTCATAGTCCGAGGATTTAAGGACTCCACAGTCCGGCGTTAGTTTTAAGACATCACGGTCAAGGTTAAGGACATCATAGTCTGGTATTAGTTTTAAGACATCATGGTCGAGGTTAAGGACGTCATAGTCCATGAGTTTAAGGACCCCACAGTCCGTAGCAGTGTGTGGTTGTTGGGACCTGTTACCTCTCTGACGACGTTGAGGAATTACAACGACAGATATCAGAGGAGCAAAGAGATGTACCCCTGAACCGGGTGTAAATTGATTGGAAGAGCGGACGAGCTCTGTTCAATTTAAATTGAGGACTTATGGCCAGAATTAGGCTAAGTCCAGTTGAAAATGTTTAACATTTTATTCATGTTCTGCCTATTAGGCTTTTACTTGGGCTCTGCCCTTTTATAATGCATAGCATTGGGCTCTGTAATTAAATGCATAGCACTTATCAGGAGCAAAATAGTGGTCTTATAATGCGCCACGTGGCTTGTCAGGCGCTTTGCGCCAAGCAAAGAGCGCAATGCGCTAGTGCATGCAGAGGTGACACGTGTCACGCTCTGCATTAAGCGAAAGTCTGTTAGCGCACTGTGCTTTCTGAGTGCGCTGCGTCAGTGAATGACACGTGGCGCGCTCTGGCGGAGTGCGCCAGTCCAAGAGCACAATGCGCTATTTTTTTAGAAGCGCAAAGCGCAAACTGCTCTGTGGTTGACACGTGGCGCGTTTTGGCGCAGTGCCCCAGTCCAATAAGCGCAAAGGCGCAATTCAAGAGTGCAAGGCACTGTCCAATAGCGCAGAGCGCATTTTGATCAAATTAAGATCAAAGAACAAGTTTTTTGTTCTGTTCTTCAAAAGAGGCATTGCCTCAAGATCCAAGAACTAAAGTTCTTGTTCTCATTAAAAGGCTATGCCTTTATAGATCAAAAGATCCGTGAATGAAGTAAATTACTTCTTTTTAATTTTTTATAATTAGATCTTTTTGATCTTTTCTCTTTTTTTATTGAAGATCTTGATCTTTTTAGAAGAGGTTTCTTCTTTTTGTGAGATGTTTTCATCTCTGTTCTTCAAGAAATATAATTCTTTACCTTTAAAGATGAAGAAAATGATCTTCTTTCTTCAAAGGCTTGCCTTTCTTTCTCTTTGAGTTTTTTCTCAAAGTTTACAGAGGGTTCTCTCTATTTGAGACTTGAGGTCTTGGGGCCTTTATATAGGGCCAATTGATTTGTTAAGTTAGTTACAGAGATCTTTCTCTGATTGATTTGGGAATATTTCCCATCGTTGGATCTTTGATCCTGAGGCCTCTGTTTTACAGAAGATAATCTTCTTATTTTAATAAGATTGGAAAGATCTTTCTAGAACAGAATTTTAATTTTGATTAATTAATAATTTATTATTTAAATTCCAGTGCTGGCGCAATTGGCGCTAGCGCACCTGCGTTTGACACGTGGCGCGCAGCGCAGAGCGCAGCGCAACTGCTCCAGCGCACCTATGTTTGACGCGTGGCGCGCAGTGCAGAGCGCAAGGGATCTGAAGCGTTGCTTCATTTTAAAATTTGAATTTTGAAACAGAGCTTTGCTCTGATTGGAGGTGCGCTGCCTTGGGCGCAGCGCTCCTGGCGCTGGCGTGTCTGCTTTTGACACGTGGCGCGCAGCACGCAGCGCAAGGAATCTGAAGCGTTGCTTCAATTTTTGAATTTTGAAATTCAAACAGAGCTTTGCTCTGATTGTGGGAAACAAATGCCCCCCACCATTGCGCTCACGTGGCGCACACGTGAGTGCAGCGGTGGCAACATCTGAGCCCTTGGATCAACTCAGAAGTTGAGGAGGTGCTTCAGCGCCTATAAATAGGACCCTTGGTCCTCAGATGATTATCATCTTCAAGAATTTTTATCTCAGATCCCTGTTCTCATTTCCAAGAACTTCAAGAGTTAAAACTCTAGAAAATTTTAGGTAAAAATTAAATTAGATTAAATTAATTTTAATTAACAGAGCCTTGCTCTCATAAATCTTTTGATCTAAAGAAAACCCCTTTGGGGTTTCATAAACAGAGCTTTGCTCTCAAGAACCCATAGATCTAAATAGATCTTTCCTTAGGGTTTCTTAGCCCATGGGTCAGAGCTTTGCTCTTTTGACAATGTATAGATCTTTTGATCTTTTGATGAAGAACTCTTAAGAGTTTTTCATAGATCTTTAAGATCCCAGAATTTTAATTCTTAGGAATTAATTTTCTTTGATGGATTTTTCCATCATCATTACAGAGCTAGGCTCTTTAAGGAATTTTATTCCTTCGTGACCAGAGTTTGACAAGTGTCACTCTGTTATAGAGCTTTGCTATGGAAGGGAGATTTTCTCCTTGTCTCGAGGGATTTCTCATTTAATGAGAATATTCTTTGAGTATTTCCTCATTAATTGATAGTCTCATCCAATGATGAGGCTGTCTTATCAACTGATGCATTGTCATCTGGATTTTGTGGGTCCCCCTTTGGTCCCCTTTCCACTGCATTGCAGTGTGGTATAAATTTTAAAGTACCAAGCGTCAGGATTTTAAAATTAAATTATGATACTGATAATTGAATTTCGCTTTTTCTTGCAGGCAACATGTCTTCTGATCTCTCATTCCCATTTTTCCGTTCAGAGGGAGGATTCCCTGAGGCACCGGTAGACCGGGAGGTTATTGCTCTCATTAAGGACTATGACCCGGAGTACAAGAACCTTCACCTGTGGGGTAGGTGGTACAACGAAATTATCAAATGTCGCCAAAGCTTCTCTTGCGCGACGCCGTCGGATCCGATCTCGTCGATCTCGTACGCAGATATACCCCTGGTGAACTATGCCGTGGAGGTCGTTAACTGGACTTCGGAGGGTCTTCTTCAACCTTCGATTGCTGCCATACCCATGCAGCTGCCGGCAGCCTTGGATATTTTGGGGTGGCGCATATGCCAGGGCGAGTCGCGCTCTTGGGGACAACCCTACAACATTGGATTGACTCCTCGACATTCGGCAGGGTATTTGCAGTGGGCCAGGTATATTTTGTCAGCAAAGAAGGCGCATTTGCTAAAGATCGGTCTGTACCCCGCGGTTTACGCCTCGCTGTTCGAGTATTCTGCTCCTCCGACATGGTGGACTAAGGTGTTCGTGGAGCAATGGAACATCCCCACCCATACCTTTCTTCTAATGGACAGGGAAGTTTCCATCTCTCTAGAAGAATTTGCTGAGATTTCCGGTCTGCCGGTGAGGGGAGAGCATTATGAGGAGCTGCTTCCTCCTGACGAATATGTTTTTGCCACCAAGCCGTTGGTGATGGACCTAACGCCGGAGAATGCTATTCAGCACCAGTTTCTGAGTCTGATTAAGGTGCTGAATATGTATGAAAGTCTTTTCTTGGAATCGGGAGGCCGGGGAGTTAGTTTCGCAGACTTCATCGCCCGCTTTCTTCGACCGGAGATTCTATCGCAACGGGGCGAAAAATTTGCCAAGCTTGACGACCCCTTCGGCCTTGGCTTAGATCGTCGACCAGCACTGGAAGCCGATCAAAAGGTTTTTACCTCCCCGATGCTGCAATCATCCCTTTATCGGAAATCGCTGCTCCGGGCATCGACGAGGAGACTTTCTTTCTCGGGTTTCTGGGGTTATGGTTGTGCTGGTTCGCGCTCCCTATGCACCCTCATTATATGAGGCCATCCGTCTTCTACCCAGCACGTTGAATGGTGGCTGGCATACAATTGGCCATCGGGATTGCCGGGTTGGCCCATCTATACCATGGTCTTAGCGTGGCGGCGGACGCAACTGAACCGGGGGTGCAACCTGCCAATTTCCCGATGCACTACTTTACTTCGTGGAAGGAAATGCACGTGCTCGGGGTATTTGGTATTCATAAAAGACCCTCGTTTTACGAGAAGTGCAGACTCCCGAGAGTTATGCGGCTGATCGGCGCTTCTATCGTGAATCCGCCTCCGCGGGAGGCTAGGGGGCTGCTTCTTCATCCGCGCACGGTCGGAGCGGGTATTTCTTTCACAGACAAGGTCTTGACAATCGGCCCGGAGACCTCCAAGGCGGTGTTGGCGTTGCGCGATAATTTCAAGGACGGGGCCTCCGTATTGAAAGCCCGGGAGATTCTACATCTATACTCCATCCGGCCGGGCTTCCTCGTGTTCAGGCAGAACGAGGCGGCGCTTTTTATGAGGTACAACCCCCATCGTTTCGCCCTACAACTAAGTTATAATCAGGGGGTCCTACTGGAGGCGTTTTTGGAAGAGCCTGCGGCCACCAGAGAAGGGATACGGAGTGCACTTCATCACTTTATGCGGCTAAATACGGGCTCCCATTTCTTCATTAGCGAGCCGAGTTGCATTCCATGGGCCCTCAACATATACGGGGCTTGGTATCAGCACGCGATGGGTGCCGTCATCAAGGAAGAGAAGCGGCTGCTGCTTGATCGCATAGGTACGCCCCCCGCCAGCGATCGCAACGTCCCCCTAAGGTGAAGGGTCCCTGTCCTTCCTCCACTAAGAGGAGATGCTGGAGCTGAGCCTCCACGCGTGCTAAGCCCCCCGCGTGGATTGCCCCATGATCCTGTGGACGTGCCCTCAGCGCCCCGTGCTCCCGTGGAGACGGTAAACGTGGTTTCGCCTGAATCCGGCGTGGGCTCGGATATTGGGACTCGCCGTCCTAAGGTGCCCACGAAGCGTAAGCTGATTTTGGGTGCGACCGGAGTTCGCGTGCAGAAGAGGAAGAAGAAGTCGATCCTTTCTGCTGATGTTGTATTTTGCCAGGAACTCATGCTCCTTATAGCGAGGGCTTGAGTGAGTATGGGACCAATGACGGCCTATTCACGCCGCCAGACGACATTGATCTGGCGGCTGCCATCGCAGCTTCTGAGCGATTGGCAAGGCACGACGCGTGGTTGGCTAAACTCGCGCAATCAGGTAATCACTAGTTGTATTTTCTTTTGTCATTGCATCGTACTTCTACCGTTGTTTTTGACTAACTCTTTTCCTTCTTTAACACGCATTTCTACCGAAGAAGCCATCGCTGCTTCTCTTAAGACTTTCGAGGAAGAGGAACAACTTAGAGCGTCCTTAGACCTTGGTACATTTTGGTTCGCTATTTTTCTCCTTCCATTTCTTATGAGTAATCTGACCCTCTCTTTGTCTTGTCATAGGGACCACAAGACCTACCTCGCAAGCCGATGCGGGAATTCCCCCTGGGCCAGCTACCGAAGTCCCGGCCTCTTCGGGATTGCAGCAAGAGGCCCCTCTTAAAAAGCCGATGATGGAAGCCTTGACGGCTCTGGAGGTAACCCTGAACGTGGACGATGACGCCTTGCTAAAGGAGGCTTCAAAAAGGTCTGTAGCAACGGCTCGGGAGGAAAGGAAACACCTAAGGCGCGCAGCAAGAGAGCGTAGCGCTACTTTGGCCGTGGGAGCAGGCTCAAGTGCCGTTACTCCCGCTGCTACTCCTTCAGAGGAGCTCCCGATCGCCTTGTCCACTGCTCATAGACGGGCGGCACGTGCAGCTCGGGAAGCCAATGGTAAATCCACTTCAGGTAATGTGTTTTTGAGGCTTTGTTGTCAAAGTTTTAAAACCGTTGGTTCTTATATATCTTGTCTTGTAGGGCCGAGTCTCACTGAAGGAGTGGCGGCGACCGTCGAGCCTGAGGGGATGGTGGAGGAGGTAGCGGCTGAACCCGAGGCGATGGCAGGCGATGTAACCATAGCTGCTAGGCCCGAGATAGTGGCTGACGAGACAGTCACAACTGCTATGCCCGAGAAGGCTGCCGATGCCGAGCCTGAGGGGGCGGCGGGTGAGACGGTTGCTACGGCCGAGCCTGAAGCAGCAGTGGATGAAACGGCTGCGACCACTGAGCCCGAGGTGGGTGAAACGGGAATGATCGCTGAGCAGGAGATGGCTGCTCTTTCTCAAGAGTCGGGTACTGCTCCAATCATCGCTCTCCTTGCCTACGGTTCCTTGTCGTCTCCTGGCCCCGCGAGCGTGACGACGGCTCCTGTAGAGTCGGGCGATGAGGCAACGGGAGGTGAAACCATGCCAATGGAGGAGGGAGACACCACCGTTGCATCAAGTGACGCCCTCGTCACGGCTCCGGTTGGCGACTTATCGGGTAAATTTTGGGTTACCGTCCTTCTTTTTTTTTATTCTCCAATCCTTCTTGACAGGGTTTATCTTGTTTCTAACGCAGGTGCGGCTAGTGCTGGTGCAGCGTCACCCGAGGGAGCGTCGTCAGTTACCGCTCTGACGGTGACCACTTCTCTTCCTTCTCTCGCACCGTCATAAATGCTGGAAGGTATGGAAGGTATGGATTTGTGACCCACCGGTCTTATCTTGGCTGCATAATTTATGTACTGACGTTGTACTATTGCGTCTTTGCAGGAGTCCTTTTTGACCACCTGTACCAGGTGCTGCATCCCCACTTCTCCTTCCCATTGGAGATGGCTTCATCTAGCGGCGCTGGTGAATATAGCTTCCAATTAATGCTCTTTCTTTTACCAATAATGAACTTATTTCTGATTCTTCTTTACCCTGATTGCAGTGCTACAGATTGAAGGAGGAGATGTAAGATCAGTTGCGCCACCGGTCCTCCCGGCTTTGCCACCTGCTGCAGCCGGTATAGTAGACTTTAGTTTTTGCTTGTTTTCTTTATTTCTTGAGCCGACACTTGATTATGATCTATTTTGCAGCAATCACATCGACTCCAACCCCGTTCGAGTCTCGTATTATAATACCGGCCGGGCCCTTTTTAAGGCGTCCATCATCCAAAGGTGCTGCGACCAGCCTACGCATGCTAGGCGAGTATATCGAGGAGTTCGACGCAGAGGCTCCCACGTCTACCATGGATTTTGCCGCAGAGATTAACCCTATGCTGGCGACGCTCATGAACTTTCACGGTGAGGGCGTCGTTGAGTTTTGGGTTAATCGCTGCCGAGAGGTCGAGGCTTGCTTGCATGAGCTTGAGCTTAAGCGTCCGGCACCTGAGATTCTGGCCACGAGCACTCAACGGGTGGCATGGATCGAGCAGAGTGCTTCTTAGTTCCACCATCTCGAAAAAGAAGTGGCTTTAAAGCGAAGAGAATGCAAAGAAACTTCAAGCGAGTCTGCTCGACTGCTTGCTGAGGTCGACGCGAACGCTGCCCAGGTGAAGGTTATCTTCGAGGGCCTTCTGCAATGTATCTCTAATGGGCTAACATTGAAGCAGAAGCTCGATGTTGTCGAGCGTGATGCACAAGATCATGAAGCAGCTCAGCGAGCCGTCGAGGAACAACTCTCATCTTACTTGCAGCAGCGAGCCCAGGTCGAAGCAGAGTTGGCTGCGGCAGCCGATCAAGAAGAGGGGCTGAGGGAAGTGCGCGAGCGGCTGGTCGGACTACTGAAAGCGCTTTCCTCTCAATAAAAATTTTGTATCATTTGTAATTGTGAATAAAATGTATTTGTTCTTTTATTCTTTAACACGATGTATTTTGTACTCAATCGAATTCATGAATAAAAGATACACGTTCTTCATAATGTCTTGTGTCATTTCTCTGCTTTCTTCTTTCTTACTGTGTTGTTTGTCATGTGATTTTAGCAAGTGCGGTCTGCAGATAGCATATAGCTGTCAGTCTTAGGCTCTTTGTAGAGTGGTGATGGCTTAGAAAACATGGTTAAGGTTTGTCACCTAAGACTTTTCAATTTTATGAGCCGTGAGGGTCTCATAAAGAATTTTCTCCCTACGGGTCGAGAGGATCCCGTAAGTGTAATTTTCTTCTTAAGAATCGTGAGGATTCCTAAGTGTGTTTTCTCTTGAGAGTCGTAAGGATCTCACAAGATAATTTACTCCCTTACGAGTCGTGAGAACCCGCAAGTGATGGGTGAAGTTGCCCTTATCCGCATTTCACGGAGTCAGGGATTATTCTAGATGCTTCCCACGGTTTCACTGCCGTGTTTGGCGAGGACCAGGCTCCGCTCTGGATGTTTTCCAGGATACCATAGTTTAAAGACATCGCGGTCGAGGCTAAGGACATCATACTCCGTGGATTTAAGGACTCCACAGTCCGTTGTTAGTTTTAAGACATTACGGTCAAGGTTAAGGACATCATAGTCCATGAGTTTAAGGACCTCACAGTCCAATGTTAGTTTTAAGACATCACAGTCGAGGTTAAGGACATTATAGTCCATGAGTTTAAGGATTTCACAGTCCAATGTTAGTTTTAAGACATCACGGTCGAGGTTAAGGATATCATAGTCCGTGGATTTAAGGACTCCACAGTCCAATGTTAGGTTTAAGACATCACGGTCGAGGTTAAGGACATCATAGTCTGTGAATTTAAGGACTCCACAGTCCAATGTTAGTTTTAAGACATCACGGTCGAAGTTAAGGACATCATAGTCCGTGAGTTTAAGGACCTCACAGTCCGCGAAATGCGTGGTTGTTGGGACCCGTCACCTCTTTGAAGACGTTGAAGAATTACAACGACAAATATTAAAGGAGTGAAGAGATGTACCCTTGAACCAAGGTAAAATTAGTGTAAAATCATTGGGGTTGATTGTTAGTTTTAAGACATCATGGTCGAGGTTAAGGACATCATAGTTCGTGAGTTTAAGGACCCCACAGTCCGATATTTGCTTTGGGTGCTTCCCACGGGTTCACTGCCGTGTTTGGCGAGGACCAGGCTCCGCTCTGGATGCTTCACACGGGTTCACTGCCGTGCTCTGCGAGGACCAGGATCCACTCTGGACGTTTTCCACGGGGTCAGAAGTGACGTTATCCGTGTTCCATGTGACCAGGAATTTGCACTAGATGCTTCCCACGGGTTCGCTGCCGTGTTCGGCGAGGACTAGGCTCCGCTCTGGATGCTTCACACAGGTTCATTGCCGTGCTCTGCGAGGACCAGGATCCGCTCTGGACATTTTCCATGGGGTCAGAAGTGACGTTATCCGTGTTCCACGTGACCAGGAATTTTGCTCTAGATGCTTCCCACGGGTTCACTGCCGTGTTCGGCGGGGACTAGGCTCCGCTCTGGATGCTTCACATGGGTTCACTGCCGTGCTCTGCGGGGACCAGGATCCGCTCTGGACGTTTTCCACGGGGTCAGAAGTGACATTATCCGTGTTCCACGTGACCAGGAATTTTGCTCTAGATGCTGCCCACGGGTTCACTGCCGTGTTCGGCGAGGACTAGGCTCCGCTCTAGATGCTTCACACGGGTTCACTGCCGTGCTCTGCGAGGATCAGGATCCGCTCTGGACGTTTTCCACGGGGTCAGAAGTGACGTTATCCATGTTCCGCGTGACCAAGAATTTTGCTCTAGATGCTTCCCACGGGTTCACTGCCGTGTTCGGCGAGAACTAGGCTCTGCTCTGGATGCTTCACACGGGTTCACTGCCGTGCTCTGCGAGGACCAGGATCCACTCTGGACGTTTTCCACGGGGTCAGAAGTGACGTTATCCGTGTTCCACGTGACCATGAATTTTGCTGATTATATCTGTATTTCACGGAGTTGGGATTTGACTCTCGGTCATCTGTACACCGTCGAGTCATGGAACTGGGAGTTACCGCTGTTCCGCTTTGTTTGATGTTGTGTCTGCTGAGACAAATGTTGAGATGATTTCCAGGCTATCTGTGACTCATCGAGATTTAGCTTCTTCTTCTGATGAAACCAGAGGGAGGAGGAATGTGATTCCTTCTTCATTTGCGCCCCTGGATTGTATACATGGATTAATGTAATATCACCTGTAGGGCATAAATTTCATTCATTCATTTTTTCTTTCCGCGATGCTCTATCATTTCAGCTTTTATATCGCGAAGGTCGCGATTGTCTCATCATTTCGGCTATTTTTCGCGGTGCCCAATCATTTCAGCTATTTATTTTATTTTTACTCGTTGTTTTTTTATTGCGAGTTGCCCAATCATTTCGGCTATTTTGCATGCATACATTTTTTTACTTGCTGCTTCCGTTGCAAGTTGCCCCATCATTTCGGCTATTTCGTATGCATGTATGGCTTGCTAGCTTTTCGCTGCAAGCTTGGGATTAGAAACCGATTTTGGCATCAGCACCGCTACAACTGGGATATTTCCAGGAGCGAATCATCATTTGCCTCTGTCGACCTCGAACAAAGGTGGCTTAGCGAACAGGGTTAGGATCCTGTCGACTAAAGCTTTTGACTTCATGAGCCGTAAGGGTCTCACAAAGGTATTTCTCCCTGCGAGTCATGAGGATCTCGTAGGTGTGTTTTCTCCTTAGGAATCGTGAGGAATCCTAAGTGTATGGCTTTTTGTAAGTCGTAAGGATCTTACAAGAGAGTTTTCTCCTTATAAGTCGAGGGGACTCACAAGGGTTTTTCACCGTGCGAACATATCCCTGGTCACGGATGGGACTTTGTTAGGGAAATGTTTATTCGCGCCCGTGGATTGTATACAAGGGTCAGTGTTGCGCCACTTGTAGGGCAGTATTGGAGGTTGTGGGGATTGCTTAAGAACAGGTTCAGGTCTCTGTAGCTTAAGACTTTCAAATCTTATGAGCCGTGAGGGTCTCATAAGAGAGTTCTCCTTACGAGTCGTGAGGATCTCCCAAGTGTAATTTCTCCCTAGGGATCGTGGGGATCCCTAAGTATTTTGCTCCCTTATGAGTCGTAAGGATCTCACACAGGTGATTTCTCCTCACAAGGTCGAGAGGACCTTGCAAGTGTCCTTTAACGAGGTTGCGCCCTTTTGGGTTTTCACAAACGCTCGCCGGTAGCCCTGCTGTTTTTACTCATGGAGCCCTTTCGGGTTTTCATCCGTACCCATTTTTCTTATGGACATACCGTTTTTTTTATTCTTCCTTTTTATTCTTTTTTTTTTGTATTAGCTTTGGGATGCTGCAATCCACCGTAGTTTCTCGACGTCTCGGCCAACAGCTAGTTTTCGGACACAGTGGTCCGTCGTTAGTTTAAGGACGTTTCGGTCCGCTGTTAGTTTAAGGACGTTTCGGTCCGTTGTAAAGTAAGCCGGTTACTACTTGTAGAGTTTGAGCTTAGGAAGATAGCGAGCGGACATAGTCGTCGTCATCTATCATTGACCTAGGCCGTGACTCGTCAAGCGTAGTACTTTATCAAGAAGCGACCGTTTATTGGCCTGAAAGGTCTTTCACCGTGCATGTCCATGAGTAGATAGGCTCCACCCTGGTAGACCTTGTCTATAATGTACGGGCCTTCATAATTCGGCTCGAATTTTCCCCGCTTGGCGCGATTGGGGATCATAGGTCTTTTGACCACTAGCACGAGTTCGCCTTGGCGGAATGTTCTTGGCCTGGTCAATCTTTCATATGAGCGCGTCATCTTTGCTTTATAAGCTTCCAGATTTTGCTGCGCCAGGAGCCGGGTTTCATCAAGGGCATCAAGTTCCTCAAGACGAAGGTGAGCGTTCTCTTCGTCCGTCAGCTCGTAATGGACTGCCACTCGTAGAGAAGGTAACTCTATCTCGAGATGGAGTACTGCTTCTGTACCGAATACCAATGCGTACGGCATTGTGTTCGTGGCCATCTTGAACATAGTTCGATATGCCCAGAGAGCTTCTTGCAGTCTCTCATGCCAGTCTTTTTTATTTCGGGACACCGTCTTTTTCACGATCTTTGTCAAGGTTTTGTTGAAAGCCTCAGCTAGACCGTTAGCTCGGGGATTATAAACTGAGGAGTATCTCCAGTCTATGTTGTGCTGTTGTGCGAAGCGGCTGATTTTGTGGCTTCTGTAGGCTGGCCCATTATCGAAGATGATCCGTCGCGGAGTTCCAAATCGATAAATAACGTGCGTTTTGAAGAAGTGAAGGATATTCTCCGTCTTCACTTCCTTCAGCGGTACTGCTTCTGCCCATTTGGAGAAGTAATCAGTTGTCGCCAAAATGAATCGGTGTCCTCTGGACGATGCTAGTTTGATGGGGCCGATTATGTCAGTTCCCCACATTTCGAACGGCCAGCTAGCCACTGTCGGGTGCAGTGGATTTGGATGCTGGTGGATGAAGTCCCCATGGATCTGGTATGAGTGGCATTGCTTCGCATAGGCAGTCCTGAATCATCGTGGGCCAGTAGTAGCCCATCCGTTTAATCTTCAACTTCATCTTTGGGCCTGCTTGGTGAGAACCGCAAAGTCCGTCGTGAACTTCTTGAACGACTCTTTTTGCTTCTTCAGGTCCCAGACATCTCAACCACAGAGAATCAAATGACCTCTTGTACAGAGTACCATTGACGAAGGTGAAAGATAGGGCCCGCTTCATGAGCTGATGTTTTGAGGACGCATTTTCTGGCGTTCGACGGGATTTGAAGTAGTCTATAAAGACTTCTCTCCAATCCTTAACCGTTTCTTGGTCTTTTATTTGTAGGGCTGTCTGCTCGGTAGTTTCCTTTTCCTCGGATGATTCTGGAGATATCTTCGCCGGTGCAAGAACCCGATGGCTTTGTACCACGATTTTCACGTTATCGAGGTTCTCGTCGGCCAGTTCTTTAGCGAGCTTGGCTAATGCATCCGCTTTACTATTTTCCGCACGCGGTATGTTTTCCAGCATATAGGAGGGAATTTGAGTCAGCAGTTGTTGTACTCTCTCGCCATACTTCACCACCTCTGGCTCGCACGTCTGGTAGTCGCCGTTTACTTGACTAACGACCAGTTGTGAGTCTCCGTATATGAGGAGGTTTTCAATTCCCATGTCGATGACGATCTCGAGGCCTGCTATCAAAGCTTCATATTCGGCTTCATTGTTCGTCCTCGGCTCTGTCAAGGAGAAGGCGAAGCGCATTATCCCTCCTTGTGGGGTCACGAAGATAAGGCCTACCCCTGATTTGATTATAGGGGTGTTCTGTTTTCGTTTCTTCATGGAGGACGCTCCATCAAAATAAAGTTCCCATCGGGAATCACTACCGTCGATCGCATCAAACGCATGTTCGTATGGCAGTTCGCAATTCAAAGGGAATCGGCCGGTATCGGATGCTCAGCGAGGAAGTCAGCGATAGCCTGGCCTTTCACTGCCTTAAGAGGTTGATAGGTTATTGAGAACTCCATCGAGAGCAGGGCCCATTTAGCGAGTCGCCCCGTCAATATGGCCTTCGACATCAAATATTTGAGGGGATCCACTTTCGATATGAGACGGACTTCGTACGCCAATGCATAGTGCCGGAGTTTCGTTATCGCGAAGATCAATGTCAGGCAGTGTTTTTTATGGGAGAATAATTGCTTTCTGCCCCCAGTAGAACTCGACTCAAATAGTAGAGAGCTCTCTCCTTCCCTTGGTCGTTCTCTTGTGCCCATAATGCGCCTAAGGAACCTTCGAGGGCTGTTGTATAAAGAATGAGAGGCTTTCCCTTGACCGGAGCGGCTAGTACTGATGGATTCTGCAGGTATTGCTTGATTTCGTCCAGTGCGCTTTGGCATTTGTGATCCCAGACGAACGGGGTTTCCTTCTTCATCAGGTGACTGTAAGGGCGACACTTGCCAGAGAGATTGGTTATAAATCGCCGGATATACGCGAGCTTCCCTTGGAGGGCCTGCAATTGCTTGAGAGTCCTTGGCGGGGGCATCTCCATAATTGCTATAATCTTTGACGGATCTATCTCGATACCTCGGTGCCTGACGATGAATCCTAGGAATTTTCCTGAGGACACCCCGAATACGCATTTGAGAGGGTTCATCTTCAAGTTGTATTATCGAAGGCGTTGAAATACGATCTTCAAATGTTCGAGATGTTCCTCGTATGATTTGCTTTTCACCACAAGGTCGTCGATATAGCATTCGACGATTTCATGTATAAGGTCATCGAAGATCTTCGTCATGGCCCTCTGATAGGTGGCACCGGCGTTCTTTAGACCGAAGGGCATCATTTTGTAGCAAAATATTCCCAAAGAGGTCCGGAAAGCAGTATGTTCTGGTCCTCGGGATGCATCTTTATCTGATTATATCCTGATGAGCCGTCCATGAAGGAGGAAACTTCGTGAGTGGACGTATTGTCTATCATCAGCTCGGTGACTGGTACTGGGAAGTCATCCTTCGGGCAGGCTTTATTGAGATCCCGAAAGTCCACACAGATGCGCACCGTCCCATTTTTCTTCATAACCGGGACGATGTTGGCGATCCAATCAGGATATTGAACCTCTTGGATGAAGCCAGAGTCAATGAGCTTCTTGACCTCGGCGTTGATGCTCATCTCAAGCTCGAGCCGCATTTTTCTCGGTGCTTGTTTGATTGGCTTGATGTCTGGGGATATCGTTAGTTTGTGGACCGCAATCTCTGGATCTAATCCTGGCATTTCGGAATAGTTCCATGCGAAGCAATCTCTATGCTGCTGATTGTTATGCCAAAAACTATCTATAACCGCAATCAAGAATGGCGTCGCATGAAGCTAGCCGGTGAGTACGGGTCGGTCCACAGGGATGTTGTGAATCTCCTAATCGCGCTAACGAGCTAATTCCGAAGGGTGTTCGGATTAATTTATTAAATCTAAAAACCTAATTATTCTATACTACGATTATCTAGATCTAGTCTTGTTAGGGTTAGGTTTAGGGATGGTTTGGAAATGCAAGTAAATCTCAACGCTTTCTATACCCGAATGAAGATCTATGAGGAGTTATGGTAATTATCAATAAAGGGGATTAGATCCATTCGGGAAGGTGTTCCTTCCTCTAGGTTCTTGTCCTTCCTTTAGAGATCCTTACCCTAACCTCCATGGAAAACGCGCACAACCGGGCTTTTATACTACGGTATCACCGCTACCTCAAGGGATAGGGTGCCGTAGGGCGCGGTGTGTGCGTGTATGCATGGAGTCCTATTGAAAATATATTATGGGTAAGAAAGGGATGAGAGATCTCATCTCTCAAAATCCTTCCCCAAAGCTAACTCTAAGCAATTTATCTACGGCAAGAAATTAAATCTACCTAGGGCAAAGAATTGAAATCTAAACTAGAGCAAGGAATTAAATCTACTTACAGATGCATCTCTCCAATCATCAACGCAGGTTTGTCAGATCTGAATTCATGAGTTGAAAAGAAACACCGATGCTCTTCATAAAGAGATCTGAATTTATTATTTAAAAGGAGGCATAAAGTTTACAATGATTTAGAGTTCTATTTATAGGAAATAGAAACCCTAAGTTACATTTTGATCCGCATGTCTACAATTACAAAAATAGCCCTAAGTTGACTAGTCAAAGCCGCCGCCACATTTTGGTAAAAAATATTTCATCTGATCGCCCAGGACCGCCGCGGAACCGCGGCCCGAGGCCTGGTTTGGCCGCGGTTCCGCGGCCAAAAGATGGAGTTGGGCCATGAATTTTCCTGGGCTGATTTCTGTTGGCTTGGGCTTCTTATTTCTATATATCTTTTTCCATTTGGGCTTCTAGGTTGGTTCCAGATCTTCAATGAACAATTTGCAATGGATTTTTAACCGTTCGCTTTGAGTCGATGTCTTGAATCTTGCTTTGTGAATTGTTCCTTATGTAGGCTTGATCAAGATTCTCCGTTTGTTGGTTAAAAGTCCATATTTTCATCGTCTTTACATCGTTTGCACTGTTTTCTGTCCAAGACCCTGTAACCTGTAACATGTAGCAGACATGCGTCAAAAGTACCTGTTTATTTATAAAAAGAATAAGAATGGGGAATATAATAATGCAATATTATGGTGTGAACAAATACCCCCCAACTTATCTTTTGCTCGTCCTCGAGCAAACTTATTTTTATTCACTAAAAAACCTAACCGCACTTTCGCAGGGAAACGCGATTGCACTGAGCACGTGCAACAAGCCGTTAAACCTCTAGGTGTCCCTAGTAGGAGGAGTATTTTCTCCTGAGGGTTTTCAGCAGATTACACCCACAAAATCCTATCAATTCGGCCCATTGACTTTTGTTCTCCAATTAGGTCTTCTAACAAAGAATTCTATTATCGTTGACTCGCAAATTATCCACCCATATTCTTCACACTTCCTCATTATCTAACTTAAGATTATATATGTTCTGCAGACCTACTTAGCTTTCGGCATTTCTTAAGTTTTCCTTCTAGGGTTCCATCTCCACTTAGGAATTTCTATCAACTCTACTAAAGATACAAGTTCTATTTTTCACTCCTTTCTCTCATCTAAATCCCAATCACATACCCCTACGTGTGTGTATAGATCACCCCTACACTTGGAAATTCAAATCAAGCAATCATACCCTTGTCCGTTGTCCAAAGTACTTATTAGTTGGTGAATTTTTAATTGAATTTTGCTTACACATCCTTCATGCGACCGTTAATAATTCTTGAGGTACCAACGACCGATTACAAGATGCGTTTGCACTTTAAACCAGTTGGTCTAAGGCACTAGGTGATGAAGCACCCTCACTAAATATTTTTCTATTTTTACAGCCTTAAGTAATCACAAAAACCAGTGTCCATTTTTTTTATTCTTTATTCACACTTTTTTTCTTCTTTTAATTTTCTTCGTACTAAGGACTTTAGACAAGAGCATTTCAAGGTTTCTTCTACTATTCCAAGTTTCAAGGTGCGTGATTGTGCAAATTGTAGGGTATACGTTTTCAGAATCTAGACTTAAGCTAGGAACTATTTTTCAAACTTATACTCTAATAAGAACATCAATACTCTTCCCTTATTTTGACTTAGCCCAAGAAGTGAACCCAAAATTTGCCTATTTCTAAATAAACTACAAAGACATATACTCTCTACCACTAAACTTTAAGGGAGGTTATTTTTAGGGTTTTTAATTTACTAAGTCTAAGATCTAGTTGTTCCTAACCAGTCGACCTATTTGTCAAACTCAAGTCAAATAAGCCAAAATTGAATACATTAATTTTTATAATTTTTATAATTTTTCAATTTTTATGGGTTTTCAAATAAGTATGCAAATGCAAAAATATGTACAAATGAATGCGAAGGAAGAAGACGTACCGAGCATACCCCCAAATTTGAACTTGACAGTGTCCTCACTGTCATGCTAAACCAAGAGGGTCAAAATGTCGGCACTCCCCTGTTTATTTATTTACAACTTTTTATATTTTTAATGTTTTGAATTTTTTATTTATTTATTTTTTATAGAAAAAGAAAACAAAGATATATATACATATATACAACAAGGTTCCCCCCAAACTTAAGCTTGGCCTTACACAAGCCAAAAGTTAGCACCAACCATTCAAAAATTTTATTGTGGTAATGGCCGAGTTGGTGAAATAATGGGGTGGAAAGAAAAGAGATGAGAAACACACGAGACCGTATGGGAAGAAGAGAATATGGTCTCGGTGGGAGAGGATGGCGGAAAGAAGAAAGAAGGGTCGCGCGATCTTGAGGGTGTAAATCGAGTGAATAAATTAGCGCAATTTGTGATGACCGATGTGTTAAAAGCGACTGCGCTAACCTATCAACTCGTCAAGAAATGGGGTCAAATCCCTCAAGATTCGCAAGAAAACATGGGTACGCCGAACTTGGTATAGGGGATGAAAGCGTAACGGTCACTTGTACGGTCGGAAAAATGGGAAAGACGAAAGGAAGTGAACTAGGGATAGTATCATTCTCACCGTAGTAAACTGTTTCGAACTTGAAAGATTCCATTAATGGTTTGAAACTACTGTAAGCACCCGAGTCTGATGGTTCAACTAACTCATCTGAAAATGTAAAGGACTCAAACTCGGGCGGTGAGTCATCAACATCGTCCGAAAAAGTGAAACACTCGTACGTGTTATCGGCTGTGAGAACTATGTCAGATTCAAAGGAAAATTTTTCAAGCTCACAGTCTTCAAGCGTGGTCGGAACGATGGAAAGGAGAGAGGGTGATATAACAGTCAAAGGTTCAGGATGCTGAATTGGAAAATCAGACATATCAAACAAAAATAGTTCAACCTCAATATGATCCGTAAAACTCTCCTCAATACTATCATTATAATTCTCCTCAAGATTCAACTCATCCATGCCATTATCATCAAAGTCAAGACGCATATGAGATTCGGGAGAAACATTTAATAACTCGGGATGACGATTTGAACATAAAATCTCAATTAAATCGACATGTTCATTATCCGAAATATTCCCGGCGTCTATATCCTCAATCAAGTGAAAATCAATTTTCATAGAAACCACATCAAAAGCATGGATATCCATCAATTTAGGTTCTAGATGGGAGGTGTAAAGATCGAAAGGATTAGGTGCGGTTTCACTCGAAAGGGGTTCCTCACAATTTGGCAAATCAAACACTACAAAATCACACAACTCGTTTTTATTTTGAACTTGTGAATCATTTAGGACATTCGATGGAAAACTGGAGTTGTGGGCTTCAATTGGGTAAGGGTAGATTTGATTTGGAAATCCTCTCTCATTCTCACTCTGTCCAACCGCCTCCTTATACATTGAAAAATTTGAAGCTAGCGGGAAACTAACTACCGGTTCACTATGTTGCATAAGGGCGGCCGCGGACGCTTCCACATTCCTAACTATTTTGTTTGTTGCTGCAATATAAGCCTCCAACGACTCTTCCAAACTAGACTTGGATTGTGGAGGGGTTTCGGTAAAAGATTCGAAATCGTGTGGATATGCAAAACTCCAAACAGCCTGTGTAGAAGAAGTGTCTAGTGACGGTGGTAAGGTCGGATAGGACTGGTAGGAAGTGGGTGATTGGACAGGGGTAAGGTCAACATGTGGATAAAAAGGTGAATAGTCGTGCGGATCCCTAGAACTAGATGAGTGGAGAGGGGTGAAAGATTGACTGCGAGATTGAGCAATATGCTCAGCAATGGACATCGGCTTAGGAGAGATGTTAGGACTCGAAAAAGTGGTATCAACATATGGATGTAGTAAAGGTTGACTTGGTTGACACAAAATGGGTTGAAAAGTCGAACTGTTTCTCCTAGACGCCTCTATTTGATCTTTCAAAGATATTTTAGGTAAGAAAGGATCGTCTTTAAATTGACCAAACAAATTATCGTACGACGAAAAAGAAAGAAAGTTCGGCAAGTGATTTATTATGTGGGGTACCCATGTTAGAAGACGGGGAAAAGAAAGAAAGTTGGGTGGTGGTGCAAGGATTTATTTGCGGCAAAGATTTTGCAAGTTTTCTAATAAAAATTTTCCATTTTCTTTTTATCTTAATTTGGAAATTGTTGCAAAAATATTTTTAATTAAAGATATGCAACCAAAAAAAATATTACTTGCAATCAGTTATTATTTTAAGCATATCACAAGAATCTTTATTTGGAAAAAATTGTTGCAAAAAGATATTCGAGAAAAGATATGCAACAAAAAAGTTTACTTGCAATCAATTTCTAGTTTAAACGAGGCGCAAAAATCCTGCACAAGATTGTTATTTGGAAAGAGAATATATTTTTAAAGTGCACAAAATCCTGGAGGCATTTTTCAGAAAATATATTTCAAAAATTACAGAGGAGAAACAGAAGATCTTACAGAAAATTTTTCAGAAGAAGATGCCACCAGATCGCCGACCTTCCGCGGTAATAGAGCTCTAACACCGCGGTTCCGCGGTCTTCTTGATGGTTCAGATCCCCAGAAATTTTTTGGTGCGATGAGTCGACAAGACGGCCGCGTTTCCGCGGCCTAAGGTGGGTTTTGGCCGCGGAAATGCGGCGGGGTGGGGGATTTAGATCTCCAGAAAAATTTCCCTGTTTTGTTATTTAAAATCGCTTCTGTTCCGATGTTTTGTTTCCTGTTTTGCTTTCTGGAAATTTCCAGATCCGATTTTCGTGTATCCTGCAAAATAAAAACAACAAAGTATCCCTTCCAAAAATAACAGATGGAATATTTTTATATTTTTTATGATTTTTTCAGATTTTTATGATTTTTTTTTATTTTGATTAACCCGAAATTGCGAAAAGGAAAGTTCTACGCCATCCCCGGCAACGGCGCCATTTGATTGTTATGTCAAAAACTATCTATAACCGCAATCAAGAACGGCGTCGCATGAAGCTAGCCGGTGAGTACGGGTCGGTCCACAGGGATGTTGTGAATCTCCTAATCGCGCTAACGAGCTAATTCCGAAGGGTGTTCGGATTAATTTATTAAATCTAAAAACCTAATTATTCTATACTACGATTATCTAGATCTAGTCTTGTTAGGGTTAGGTTTAGGGATGGTTTGGAAATGCAAGTAAATCTCAACGCTTTCTATACCCGAATGAAGATCTATGAGGAGTTATGGTAATTATCAATAAAGGGGATTAGATCCATTCGGGAAGGTGTTCCTTCCTCTAGGTTCTTGTCCTTCCTTTAGAGATCCTTACCCTAACCTCCATGGAAAACGCGCACAACCGGGCTTTTATACTACGGTATCACCGCTACCTCGAGGGATAGGGTGCCGTAGGGCACGGTGTGTGCGTGTATGCATGGAGTCCTATTGAAAATATATTATGGATAAGAAAGGGATGAGAGATCTCATCTCTCAAAATCCTTCCCCAAAGCTAACTCTAAGCAATTTATCTACGGCAAGAAATTAAATCTACCTAGGGCAAAGAATTGAAATCTAAACTAGAGCAAGGAATTAAATCTACTTACAGATGCATCTCTCCAATCATCAACGCAGGTTTGTCAGATCTGAATTCATGAGTTGAAAAGAAATACCGATGCTCTTCATAAAGAGATCTGAATTTATTATTTAAAAGGAGGCATAAAGTTTACAATGATTTAGAGTTCTATTTATAGGAAATAGAAACCCTAGGTTACATTTTGATCCGCATGTCTACAATTACAAAAATAGCCCTAAGTTGACTAGTCAAAGCCGCCGCCACATTTTGGTAAAAAATATTTCATCTGATCGCCCAGGACCGCCGCGGAACCGCGGCCCGAGGCCTGGTTTGGCCGCGGTTCCGCGGCCAAAAGATGGAGTTGGGCCATGAATTTTCCTGGGCTGATTTCTGTTGGCTTGGGCTTCTTATTTCTATATATCTTTTTCCATTTGGGCTTCTAGGTTGGTTCCAGATCTTCAGTGAACAATTTGCAATGGATTTTTAACCGTTCTCTTTGAGTCGATATCTTGAATCTTGCTTTGTGAATTGTTCCTTATGTAGGCTTGATCAAGATTCTCCGTTTGTTGGTTAAAAGTCCATATTTTCATCGTCTTTACATCGTTTGCACTGTTTTCTGTCCAAGACCCTGTAACCTGTAACATGTAGCAGACATGCGTCAAAAGTACCTGTTTATTTATAAAAAGAATAAGAATGGGGAATATAATAATGCAATATTATGGTGTGAACAGCTGCATAAGCACGTCTTTTAACGCAGCCGCCCTTTCTTCAGATAGCAGCTCACTGACGAATGTAGGTCGCGGGTCACTTGCCGTTCCCAAATCAATTTTCTTGAGGTTATCTGCGGTAGTGTGTATTCCATCTTCCAGCTCTTTTGGCGCCGGTGGGAACTTTGAGATCACCTCGTCATCATTGTTTTCGAAGCACCAGGGGAGGTCATCCATATTCTCAGGTTCTTCCTCTGATAGCGTTATCATATGACAAGTACGAGCTCGCTTCCAAGACCGATGTGGATCTGGTTCTACTCTCGTGGCTTTGGGTTCATGCTTCTGTGGCGGAGTTATCCTCCAACTGCTGGACAGAGCGAACTTGCCAAGCCGATATTGGTCTTCTACCCAGTTCTTTAAAGTGAAGCAGTCTTCAATAGGATGTCCTATTACCCTATGATAGGAGCAATAGTTCGGGTGAGAGACTTCGCCTGTTTGCTCGTGGTGCTTGGACTCCGGAAGGATAATCATTTGATGTCTTATGGCAAGATCAAGTATCTTCTTTGTCTTTTCTTGAGGAAAAGAGTATGCTCGACTCATCTTCTTCATAAGGGACGAATCCGGACCGCTCGATTCCCGCTCGTGTGACTTCTTGGTCCCGCTTTGTCGTTGCTGAATGTCTTTTCCGTTTTTTGACTTGTTTCTGCCTCTGCGTCGGGCCTTTTTTACAACAGGTTGGAAGGGAGGGGCATGTTTACCCCAATCAGAGCAAAGCTCTGTTCAAATTCCAAGGCGGGAAACGAAGCAACGCTTCTGTTTCCCCCAATCAGAGCAAGGCTCTGTTCTGAAAATTAAAATTAAAAATTAAAAAAAATTAATTAAAAAAGCAACGCTTCAGCTGACTTGCGCTCTGCGCTGCGCGCCACATGGCAGCGCAGTTGCGCTAGCGCTCTGCGCTGCGTGATACGTGCTAGCGCAGTTGCGCTGCGCTCTGCGCTGCGCGCCACGTGGCAGCGCAGGTGCGTTTGCGCCAAACAGAATTAAAATTCCAGTAAGATCTTTCTGTTCTTGTTAAAACAAGAAGATTGTCTTCTGTAAAACAGAAGCCCTTGGATCAAAGATCCAACGGTGGGGAAAAATCCCCAAATCACTCAGAGAGAGATCTCTTTAACTAATTTAACAAATTAATTGGCACTATATAAAGGCCCCTAGACCCCAATTCAAGAAAAAACATCAAGATCAAAAACAACAACACAGAGAATAGAGAGAGCTCTAAAAAAATTGTGAAAAGAACTCAAGAAAAGAAAAATGGTAAAAACCTTTATAAAAAAAGAAGAATTTCTTCTGAATAGATCATTGATCTAAGAACAAGATCAATGATCTTCAACAAATAAAAAAATAATAACAGTGCCTTGCACTTTTTTATGAACCATTCGTTCTGGAATCTTAAAGATTCTTTTCTTGAATCCAAAATTGGATCAAGTTATTGAACAGTGCCCTGCACTTGCAAAATCTGCACTGTTGCGCTCCTGGGTTGGCGCAAGCCACCAGAGAGCGCCACGTGGTAGCTCCAAGACCACTTGCGCTGTGCGCTTTTAAGATAGAGTATTGCTCTCTGAAGTTGGCGCAACTCACCAGAGCGCGCCACGTGTCAGCAGCGCAGTGGCGCAGCGCACTGCGCTGTTGCGCTTGCGCTCACCCGAGCATGACACGTGCCATCTCCATATGCGCTTGCGCTCTATAATTGGCGCAAAGCACCTGACAGGCCACATGGCCACTGTCAGTTTGATTAATACACTGCATTATTTACAGAAGGGCCAAGCCCAATTAAGAAAGGCTTAACAGGCCTAATTAAATGCAATACATTATTTTAAAGAAGGGCAGAGCCCAAACAGATGCTCTGCATCATTTATAAAGGGACAGAGCCCAAATAAAAAAGGCCTAGCAGGCCAGAATAAAATGCAGTGTATTATTAAACAGGGGCAAAGCCTTAGCACAGGCCTAATAGGCTAAAGATAAAAACGTTGAATATTCTCAACTGGACTTAGCCCAATCATGGCCGTAAGTCCTCAAATTAAATTGACTGAGCATGGCTGCTCCCTTAAATTAATTTACACCTGGTTCAACGGTACATCTCTGAACTCCTCTGACAACTGTCGTTGTAATCCCTCAACGGCGTCAGAGAGGTGATGGGTCCCGACAACCACACATTGGGAATATGGACCGCAATGTCCTTAAACTACTTATGGACCGCAATGTCCCTAAACTGGCAATGGACCACTATGTCCCTAAACTGGAACAATAGAGCCAATTGCTCTCTTGTCGGATCCAAACGATCCCGTTAAGTTGATCTTAGTCTGGAGATTAGGCTAACGTATCCTTAACAAACGTTTAAGTTGATCTTAGCCTCAAACATGGCTAACGTGCCCTTAAACTAATATCCGTCCCCAAAAATGGGAATGTTGGACCACTATGTCCCTAAACTGGAACAATAGAGCCCCCAAATGCTCTTTTATCGGATCGAAACGATCCCGTTTAAGTCGATCTTAGCCTCAAATATGGCTAACGCATCCTTAAACCTTCAAACAGACTTTAGTCCCAAATTGGACTATAGATCCCCCAATCAACTTTGGTTCAAGGGTACATCTCTGAACTCCTCTGATATCTGCCGTTGTAATCCTTCAACGTCGTCAGAGAGGTGATGGGTCCCGACGGCCATACATGTAATGGACCACTATGTCCCTAAACTGGAACAATAGAGCCCAAATGCTCTTTTGTCGGATCTAAACGATCCAGTTAAGTTGATCTTAGTCTCAAATTAGACTAACGCATCCTTAACAAACGTTTAAGTTGATCTTAGCCTCAAATATGGCTAACGTATCCTTAAACCAAAACCCCAAACCCAGATCTAAAAAAATACGGATTTGGATTAATCCACGTCCTACGGGCGACGACAAAAATTAGTCTCCGTATACAATCCACGGGCAACCACAAACAAAATAAACACCCACGACATGAAGTCAAATTCTGGAGAAGGAGAAAGTTACCGCGATGCGGTAGCGTAATTAACTGCAGGGGCTTGCGCCTGCAAGAGCGTCCTCACAATCAAAAACCCCTCGAACGAGGTGGAATCTGACGAAGTCTGCTACATCGGCCGCATCCGTCTAAACCTCCGATACATGGTGCCATAAATCAACTTGACATCTTCGGAGAGGTGGACGGATAAAACCAAATAGCATCTGCCCCGAATCTCAGGCAAGACGTCTATGTCTTGGCCGCCGTTCGAAGGGAAACAGATTCTGGCACGCCCGGTGGGACCTTTTCCTCTTTCCACTCCACACTTTGTGTGTCGTGTTCGCGAACAAATCGCGGTTTGCTGTGGTTGCCTGTGGATTCGAGGTACTTAGATTTGGTGTCTTGCTCCGTGCAGAAAATAGAAGATCAATGGCTTCAAACTGCACTACCTGCAACTGCAACTCTCGCTCCGTCCCTGCTGGAGGAGTGACTTATGGGCCCCAAGCGGCCTCCCTTTTCAAGAGGCCAGTGGAGCAGGTAACTCAAGCCACCACTGGATTATTCTTCGGGACCATGCTCTCACCGATGAGCTTCAATGCCCCAATGACGTTGCAGGAAGCCCCAAAGAAGTCGGTCTTTGATCGACTTACCACTGCCGTGGCCCCTCTCAACGGGTCGCCCAACTTCAATACCTCAGTTTTCAATAGACCGGGCCAGAGCGTCTACAAGCCCGTGATACCCGACGTTGCTATCCCAAAGCGGATAGCCACCCCGGCTCAAGCGGACGAAATCATTGGAAAGGCTTCTCCTTCCAAAAAGTCAGTTTTTACAAGGATGGCCATTCCGGCTTCTGCTCCAGGCGAGGTCCTCAAAGCTGCTTCCTCTGCCCAGAGGTCTGTTTTTGACAGATTAGACATTGCTTCTCAATGGGTGTCAGTCTTCGACAGGCTAACACCGATAACGGTCTCTCCTCAAAGCAAGGGGCATGAGGAGGTCACCCCTACGGCTGAAATAACTCCATCCGCACGACAGGCTCGACGTCGTCACTGGCGCCGAGTGAGGAAGGCTGGGGGCAACTCCCCCTCTGGATCTACTCCACCAGCTCCAACGGTGGAGATCGAGGCTGCTGTTCTAACCGAGAACAGCTTTGAACTGCTCAACAAAGTGCGCAGAAACTCTCCCACTGCATTGCTGAAGAGAACTCCTTCACCTGTGGAGAATGATACAGAAAAGAAGCCGGAGCAACCTCCTCAACGGCTGTCCTCTAAAATCTACAAGGTCTGGCGTCAAGTCCAAGAGTCAGTGATCGATCAAGACTACCTCCGCCGACAGAAAAAGATGAAGGTTCAGCAGGAGAAGGGCTACTCTGTCAAGTCGAAGAAAGCAACAGCTGGATGGGTGCCCACTGCAATGGCTCCCTCAACGTCAATCACTCAGAAGAAAAGGAGGCCGCAAAAAGCCCTTGTGAATATGGCGAACCGTAAAAGCGCTGAGCACAAACGCCCCAAGTCTGGGGACATGGTGGTGCACACTGTCTATATGGCTTCCGGAAAAGAAGAAAGCCGTGCTTCAACGGGTCACCGATCGCTCACCCGATCCGTGAAGAAAACCCAGGAGCAACAACAGAAGCTTCAGGAAATAATGACTGCAATGGCTGCACTCACCGGGCCAAAAGAAAGCCCGGAGGCATCATCAGAGCAGCGTCATGAACAAGAAACTGACGCTGACTACCTATGCAGAGTCCTCGAAAAGAAGGACAAAGAAGCCACAGAGCAAGTGGCTAACATAAAACAAATGGCGCTTCTTTTCCAAGATATGGTAGGAATGATGGTACAGCAGGATCCTCCAGATGAAGACCCTCCGACCATTACTGAAGACGATAGAGGGAAGACATCCAATCCTCCTCCGGCTCTTTCAGCAGCCAAGGAAGAAACCATTTCCAAGTTCGCACTAGATGACTATATAGCTCAGCAAATACGAGCTCATCAGGCGAGTGAAGCGGCCGGGCAAATTGTTAGAACTGGACGACCCTATCCGAGTTGGTATGACCAAATCAGTTACCCGCCGGGATATACGATCCCTAAGTTCCACATATATAAAGGGACAGGGAATCCACATCAGCATGCCGCTCAATTCAGGGCCTTATGCGGCAACACAGGAGGCGACGACAAACTGTTGCTTCGCCAGTTCGTCGGCAGCTTAGCGGAAACAGCCTTTGAATGGTATTCAGAGCTTCCTAACGACTCTATCAAAACATTTGCGGAGATGGAGCTACTGTTTACTTAAAGATTCGCAAGTGCTAGTGAACGCACCCCGATAACAGCACTGATAAACGTCAGGATAAGGCCAGGCGAAACGTGGGTTCAATACGCAACACGATGGCGGAAGCTGTGGTCGAAATGCGAACAACGCATAGAAGAGGCACCCGCGGTAGGCATGTTCGTGGGCACTCTTGATCCGCAAGCGACCATCTCGCAATTCATGATGTTCTTCAGGCCGACCACCTTCCAGGCCTTGATCGACAAATTAGTCCAAATGGACCAGATGGGCCATGGACCGTCTCCTCCAAAACCGGACTCTCGAAATGAGAAGGGGAAAGGGAAAGCAACTCTCGTCGCTAATACTCAGCAACGGCCGAGCAACTTAAAGCCGGTTGTTCACCAAAACAACGTGCGTCCACGCCCATCCCTCGAAGAGAGACTGGGACGTCCTTAATCGTTTCCTCAGAATAAAACGAGAAGACTGTTCGAGCTGGCAGTGCGCAACAGACTCATCAATCTGCCGAGTCCAAAACGTCTGTCGCAGCCAGGCGATCTCAATAATCCCAATTATTGCCCTTACCACCAAACGGTAAGTCACCCGATCGAGAATTGTTTCGTCTTTAAGGGATAGATCGAGGATCAGTACTTACAAGGCAAGTTCACGCTGTCTGAAAACTAGAAGGTAAACCCGCCACAGCGGCACACTCCAAAGAAGACGGACACGATGGGGGCAGCTTGTTCTTTTGTTGAGGACGAAAACGATGGAGAAGACTCATCAGATGAATCCAAAGACTACGTAGCGAGTTGTCATGTGATCTCTCACTCATTGGTGGATGATAAAGAGGCTCCTTGCGTCGAGAAACCGAGGGCGGACCCTGAACCAAAAATTCTGCGGCCGTCAGACGAGTTGATCGATGCCTTCTTGAATAAGATTCGTCTGAAAGTTAAAGCCAATCAAGAGCGTGAGATGGCCATACTAGAAGGAGCCAAACACCGACTACTAGACCAAAGAGTCAAGGCACTTCCGTCAAATCAAAAGTCATCCGCTGCGGATAAAAACAAATTCAAGACGAGAAAAAGGTTCGCTAAAGCCTTATCAGTGGGAATGAAGCTACCACCCTCTGAAGAAAATACTCTCGGTGGAGTAGAGACGCATCCTAACTTCTGCTTATATCATCAGAAGATCATACATCCTACCGAAGACTGCGACTCCTTTAAGTGTTGGTGGCAAGGATATGTCGCTCAAAAGCAACACTTCAATAGGACAAAATGTGAAGCTCGTAGACATCGGAAAAATACGATAGATGAGCGCAAAAGAGTCGTTGACGACTGTCATATAACCGACTCCAAGGGATCGCAAATTATCGCCTTTGGAAGCGACTCTGACGAAGAAGTTACCCTCAACCCTCTCCTCAAGGAATCCATTTCAAAAATGAAATAATTGAGGAGTTGCAAGAACATTCAGCCGTGCAATCGCCTGCTACTCGAAAAAAATCTCGGCCCCGCAAACAAAGGATCGAGCAAAAAGGATAAAGGAAAGGGGAAAATGACCTTTGTAGCCAACACTCAACAACAGTCGAGTGGACCTAGACCGGTTGTTCGTCAAAATAATATGCGTCCACGCATATCCCTCGAGGAGAGACTAAGACGTCCTTACTCATTTCCCAGGATGAAACAAGGAGGCTGTTCGAAGTGGCAGTGCATAACAGGCTTATCACTCTACCGGAGCCGAAACACCAATTACAACTGGATGATATCAACAGTTCTAATTATTGCCCTTACCACCAAGTATTGGGCCATCCGATCGAAAACTGTTACGTCTTCAAGAACTGGGTTGAAGACCAATACCAACAGGGCAAGTTCGTCATCTCCAAAAATAGGAGGGTGAACCCGTCACAACCGCACGCTCTGAGAAAGATGGATACGCTGGGGGCATCATGCTCATTCATAGGGAAAGCCCCATAGACCGAAAAGTCAGTAAACTAGAGATTCGCCTCGAATACGGCGACAGCGGACCGCAACGTCCTTAAACTAACGGCGGACCGAAACGTCCTTAAACTAACGGCGGACCACTACGTCCTAAAACTAGCTGTTGACCGAGATGTCAATAAACTACGGTGGATTGAAACATCACAAAGCTGATAAAAAAAAAGATAAAAAAAATAAACGGTATGTCTATAAGCAAAATGGGCACGGATGAAAGCCCGAAAGGGCTCCGTGAGTAAAAACAGCAGGGCTACCGGCGAGTGTTCGTGAAAACCCGAAAGGGCGCGACCTCGTAAAAAAAAGAGAATAAAAAGAATAAAAAAAAGAGAAAACGGTATGTCCATAAGCAAAATGGGCACGGATGAAAACCCGAAAGGGCTCCGTGAGTAAAAACAGCAGGGCTACCGGCGAGTGTTTGTGAAAACCCGAAAGGGCGCAACCTCGTTAAAAGACACTTGCAGGGTCCTCTCGACTTTGTAAGGAGAAACCACCTGCGTGAGATCCTTACGACTCACAAGGGAGCAACACACTTAGGAATCCTCATGATTCCTAACGAGAAATTACACTTGCGAGATCCTCACGACTCGTAAGGAGAATCCTCTTATGAGACCCTCACGGCTCATAAGATTTGAAAGTCTTAAGCTACAGGGATCTGAACCTGTTCTTAAGAAGCCCCCACAACCTTCGATACTGCCCTACAAGTGGTTCAATACCGACCCTTGTATACAATCCACGGGCGCGAATAAACATTTCCCTAACCAAGTCCCATCCGTGACTAGGGATATGTCCATATGGTGAACAACCCTTATAAGTCCTCTCGACTTATAAGGAGAAAACCCTTTTGTAAGATCCTTACGACTTACAGGGGAACATACACTTAGGAATCCTCACGATTCCTAAGGAGAAAACACACCTACGAGATCCTCACGACTCGCAGGGAGAAATACCTTTATGAGACCCTTACGGCTCATGAAGTCAAAAAGTCTTAGACGACAGGACCCTAACCCACCTTTGTTCAAACATCGACAGAGGCAAATGATGATTCGCTCCTGGCAATATCCCAGTTGTAGCGATGCTGATGCCTAAACCGGTATCAAAATTCCAAAGCCCTTTCATGGCAAATGATGATTCGCTCCTGGTAATATTCCAGTTGTAGCGATGCTGATGCCGGGATTGGCACCAGATTCCAAGTTCCACACTCGCGATAAAAAAAATCTGCGAGCCACACATGCATACGAAATAGCCGAAATGATGGGGCAACTTACAATAAAAGCAGCAAGTAAAAATGTATGCATGCAAAAACAGCCGAAATGATTGGGCAACTCGCAATAAAAAGCAGCGAGTAAAAAATAAAAAAAATAGTCGAAATGATGGGGCAAATTGCAATAAAAGCAGCAAGTAAAAATGTATGCATGCAAAAACAGCCGAAATGATTGGGCAACTCGCAATAAAAAGCAGCGAGTAAAAAATAAAAAAATAGCCGAAATGATGGGGCAACTTGCAATAAAAGCAGCAAGTAAAAATGTATGCATGCAAAAACAGCCGAAATGATTGGGCAACTCGCAATAAAAAGCAGCGAGTAAAAAATAAAAAAAATAGCCGAAATGATGGGGCAACTTGTAATAAAAGCAGCAAGTAAAAATGTATGCATGCAAAAACAACCAAAATGATTGGGCAACTCGCAATAAAAAGCAGCGAGTAAAAAATAAAAAAAATAGCCGAAATGATGGGGCAAATCGCAGTAAAAAGCAGCGAGTGAAAAAAAATAATAAATAGCCGAAATGATTTGGCACCGTGAAAAATAGCTGAAATGATAGAGCATCGCGGAAAGGAATGAAATGAAAAATATATATAACGAAATTCATGCCCTACAGGTGAGATCACATCGATCCCTGTATACAATCCAGGGGCACAAACAAAGAAGGAACCATACTTTCCCAACAGGCTCCGTAAAAAAGCGAAGCCAAATCTCGACGGTTCATAGACAACCTAGAGGCAACCTTGACATTTGTCGCAATATTGCAGACGCAATGTCAACAAGCGAAGTAAAGGAAGATCCCTAGCTTCAGGGTCTCGACGTCAATATCGATAACTTAGAGACCACCAACGGCGTTTCTCCTCACTCCAACTAGATGCAGACGTGACGTCAACAACCGACCTCAGAGTCGCAACAAAACGGAGCCATGGCAAAAGTCCCTAGTTCCAAATCTCAGTGGCCACATCTACAGCCTGGAGACCAACAACGGTGTGCCTCCTCATTTCAGCAGGACATAGATGCTTCACCATCAAACGGAGCCACGACATAGTCCTTAGTTCCAAATCTCGACGGTTCACAGACAACCTAGAGACCATCTCAACATTCGTCTCATTACAGCAGACGCAATGTCAACAACGGCGTTCCTTCGCAGTCCAGCAGGATGCAGATGCAACATCAACGAAAGACATCACGGCCGAAACAAAGCGGAGTGACGGCAAAATCCCAGCTCCACCTCGGCATTCGTCTCGATACAGCATACGGGATGTCAACAACGGCGTTCCTTCGCAGTCCAACAGGATGCAGATACAACGTCAACGAAAGACCCCATGGTCAAACAAGCGGAGTAACGGCAAAATCCCAGATCCACCTCGGCGTTCGTCTCGATACAGCAGACGAGATGCCACTACAGCGTCCTTCCCCAAACAGGATTCGGACACGCCAAAGCAAACGAAGCAAAGGCCAAATTCCTAGCTTCAGGGTCCTGACGGCAACTCATATAAAACCTGAAAGACCATCGAAGATCATCTCACATCAGTGCGGAGTGGTCATCACCTCGACGTTCGTCTCGATACAGCATACGAGATATCACCCCAGCGTTCTTCCTCCAGCAGGGTTCAGACGCAACACAATCAAATAAACGGAGCCACGACAAAATCCCTTGTTCCAAACCTCGACAGTTTACTAGCAACCTAGAGACAATAGCGACGTTCGTCTCGATACAGCAGACGAGATGTCACCCTAGCGTTCTTCCTCCAACAGGGTTCAGACGCGACAATCAAACAAATGGAGCCACGGCAAAATCCCTAGTTCCAAACCTCGACGGTTCACTAGCAACCTAGAGACAACCGCGATGTTCGTCTCGATACAGCAGACGAGATGTCACCCTACCGTTCTTCCTCCAACAGGGTTCAGACGCGACAATCAAACAAACGGAGCCACGGCAAAATCCCTAGTTCCAAACCTCGACGGTTCACCAGCAATCTAGAGACAACCGCGACATTCGTCTCGATACAGCAGACGCAATGCCAGCAAATGAAGCGAAGGTCAAATTCCTAGCTTCAGGGTCTTGACAGCAACTCATATAAAACCTGAAAGACTATCGGAGATCATCCCACACCAGCGCGAAGTGGTTATGACTCATCGGGGCTCTCTAAAATGAGCCTAACCTCAAGTAAAAAGCGGCATGGCAAAATTCCTAATGCTTGCTCTTCCGACGGTCAAACTGCCAAGGAGGATTGCTTGAAGACGTCTTGTCCAGCCCCCGAAAGGATCAGAGACACGGTAGTCGCAGGGCCACTCGAACAGCACGATTGCCTATCGAGGAATATATCAGCTGATGCGACGGTACGACGGCCAAAACCCTAAGTACCACAGACCCTAACGGACTTCTGTCGTAAAGAGCAGAGGTTAACTGTGACGTTAGGACATTCTTGCGAGAAATGCTCGATGCGTCTCGACTCGTGAGGAAATTGATGTCTTTGCGAGAACTGCTCGATTCGTCTCGACTCATGAGGAAAAGCCTTAGGCAGCAGGGATTAAAAAAAAACCTGTTTCCTAAGCACTGGGATCCTGCAAATCGGCCCAAAATGGTCTCTTGCATACTATCCACGGGTCTCACTCTCCGAAGTCGAATCTCGATAAGGAGGGAAACAACCGCTTACGGGTCCTCTCGACTCATAAGAGGGAAAATTCTCTTATAAGATCCTTACGACTTATAAGAGGAAACACACTTTGGAATCCTCACGATTCCTAAGGAGAAAATACACCTACGAGATCCTCTCGACTCGTAGGGAGAAAAGTCTTTATGAGACCCTCACGGCTTATGAAGTTGAAAAGCTTTAGGTAGTAGCTTCCTGAGCCATCACTACTCCCCAAGATGTTAAAGACAGAATGCTATATATCGCTTACAGGCTATGCTTATTTAAAGAATGTGCCAGTAACAAAGCAGAAAATAAAGGAAAGAGGCAAAGATTTGTCATTCATACTTGGAAAGCTTTTACATCATCAATAAAGGAAATAAATAACAACATTATTGAAATGTTTACAACGGTATAACCTCGGACCCAGGACATGGGTTGAGGAATTCGAAAGTAACCTTATCTAAAACTTTCTAAGCCTGGCGAACCATCTTGGTGTACTTTCTTTCGCGAGCACGAGCGTCGGGGTCCCCACTGATGTCTTCCTCTCTCCAATAAGCAGCGAGTATGGCAGACTGTTGGAAGGCCTGGTGTAGGAGATTGACAAGATTGTCTCGCCGTCTCTTCGAGATTAAGTTCATCAGGTACACCGAGTGCACCTTATCCTCGGCGACATCCAACGCCCTAAGCGGCACACCGGAACAGAATAAGGGAAGCGCTTCCCAGATGGCTCCCACAATGAGCTTTAGGAGAGAGGAACGTCGGGGAAGCAATTGACCGTTGTATGCGTCGAAGCGACTCATGATCTCGGCGCACTTGGCATTATTAAATTCTTGATTTTGGGAACGGCCGAGTCGGCGGATGTCCCCGTAGGAGATAATCTCGTCGAGGTCGTACATGTGGGCGTTCATCACTCCTATAAAAGAAGATCGACAAAAATCAGCAACTCTTAAGAGTTCTGCTATATGATTTAAAAGGAGCAAAGCTCCATTAATGAATCAAGAAATTATAAATGAAATCTTTCAGAGAGCAGAACTCTATTGATGGAATCCTAACAGGGTTCTCTTTAGTTCTCTTTAGATCCTTTTAGAGCAAAGCTCTTCTAAGTGAAACCCTAAATGGGTTTTCTTTAGATCAGGGGTCTATTGAGAGCAAGGCTCTTAAAATTGATTTAATTTAATCCAAATTAATTTTTACCTAAAATTCCCTAGAGTTTGAACTTCTAAAAGTTCTTAAAACAAGAGAGCAAGGCTCTGGATAAAAATTCTTATGAAGAGGTGAAAATCATTTAAGGGACCAAAGGTCCTATTTATAGGCATTGAAGAGCCGTTTCAACTTCCAAGGGATGGCGCGACGGTTGGAATTCTGCCACCGCTGCGCTCACGTTTGGGGGCCACGTAAGCGCAACGGTGGGGGGGCATTTGTTTACCCTAATCAGAGTAAAGCTCTGTTCAAATTCCAAGGCGGGAAACGAAGTAACGCTTCTGTTTCCCCCAATCAGAGTAAGGCTCTGTTCTGAAAATTAAAATAAAAAATTAAAAAAAATTAATTAAAAAGCAACGCTTCAGCTGACTTGCGCTCTGCGCTGCGCGCCACATGGCAGCGCAGTTGCGCTAGCGCTCTGCGCTGCACTCTGCGCTGCGCGACATGCACTGCGCTCTGCGCGCCGCGTGGCCGCGCAGTTGCGCTGCGCTCTGCGCTGCGCGCCACGTGTCAAGCGCAGGTGCGTTTGCGCCAAACAGAATTAAAATTCCAGTAAGATCTTTCTGTTCTTGTTAAAACAAGAAGATTGTCTTCTGTAAAACAGAAGCCCTTGGATCAAAGATCCAACGGTGGGTAAAAATCCCCAAATCACTCAGAGAGAGATCTCTTTAACTAATTTAACAAATTAATTGGCACTATATAAAGGCCCCTAGACCCCAATTCAAGAAAAAACATCAAGATCAAAAACAAAAACACAGAGAATATAGAGAGCTCTAAAAAAATTGTGAAAAGAACTCAAGAAAAGAAAAAAGTAAAAACCTTTATAAAAAAGAAGAATTTCTTCTGAATAGATCATTGATCTAAGAACAAGATCAATGATCTTCAATAAATAAAAAAAATAATAACAGTGCCTTGCACTTTTTTATGAACCATTGGTTCTGGAATCTTAAAGATTCTTTTCTTGAATCCAAAATTGGATCAAATTATTGAACAGTGCCCTGCACTTGCAAAATCTGCACTGTTGCGCTCCTGGGTTGGTGCAAGCCACCAGTGAGCGCCACGTGTCAGCTCCAAGACCACTTGCGCTGTGCGCTTTTAAGATAGAGCATTGCTCTCTGAAGTTAGCGCAACTCACCAGAGCGCGCCACGTGTCAGCAGCGCACTGGCGCAGCGCACTGCGCTGTTGTGCTTGCGCTCACCCGAGCATGACACGTGTCATCTCCATATGCGCTTGCGCTCTATAATTGGTGCAAAGCGCCTGACAGGCCACATGGCCACTGTAAGTTTGATTAATGCACTGCATTATTTACAGAAGGGCCAAGCCCATTTAAGAAAGGCTTAACAGGCCTAATTAAATGCAATGCACTATTTTAAAGAAGGGCAGAGCCCAAACAGAGCTCTGCATCATTTATAAAGGGACAGAGCCCAAATCAAAAAGGCCTAGCAGGCCAGAATAAAATTCAGTGCATTATTAAACAGGGGCAAAGCCCTAGCACATGCCTAATAGGCCAAAGATAAAAACGTTGAATATTCTCAACTGGACTTAGCCCAATCATGGCCGTAAGTCCTCAAATTAAATTGACTGAGCATGGCTGCTCCCTTAAATTAATTTACACCTGATTCAAGGGTACATCTCTGAACTCCTCTGACAACTGTCGTTGTAATCCCTCAACGGCGTCAGAGAGGTGATGGGTCCCGACAACCACACATTGGGAATATGGACAGCAATGTCCTTAAACTACCTATGGACCGCAATGCCCTTAAACTACCTATGGACCGCAATGTCCTTAAACTACCTATGGACCACCATGTCCCTAAACTGGCAATGGATCACTATGTCCCTAAACTGGAACAATAGAGCCAATTGCTCTCTTGTCGGATCCAAACGATCCTGTTAAGTTGATCTTAGTCTGGAGATTAGGTTAACGTATCCTTAACAAACGTTTAAGTTGATCTTAGCCTCAAACATGGCTAACGTGTCCTTAAACTAATATCCGTCCCCAAAAATGGGAATGTTGGACCACTATGTCCCTAAACTGGAACAATAGAGCCCCCAAATGCTCTTTTGTCGGATCTAAACGATCCCGTTTAAGTTGATCTTAGCCTCAAATATGGCTAACGCATCCTTAAACCTTCAAACAGACTTTAGTCCCAAATTGGACTATAGATCCCCCAATCAACTTTGGTTCAAGGGTACATCTCTGAACTCCTCTGATATCTGTCGTTGTAATCCTTCAACGTCGTCAGAGAGGTGATGGGTCCCGACGACCAAACATGTAATGGACCACTATGTCCCTAAACTGGAACAATAGAGCCCAAATGCTTTTTTGTCGGATCTAAACGATCCAGTTAAGTTGATCTTAGTCTCAAATTGGACTAACGTATCCTTAACAAACGTTTAAGTTGATCTTAGCCTCAAATATGGCTAACGCATCCTTAAACCAAAACCCCAAACCCAAATCTAAGAAAATACGGATTTGGATTAATCCACGTCCTACGGACGACGACATAAATTAGTCTCCGTATACAATCCACGGGCAACCACAAACAAAACAAACACCCACGACACGAAGTCAAATTCTGGAGAAGGAGAAAGTTGTTACCGCGATGCGGTAGCGTAATTAACTGCTGGGGCTTGCGCCTGCAGGGAAGAGCGTCCCCACAATCAAAAACCCCTCGAACGAGGGGGAATCTGACGAAGTCTGCTACATCGGCCGCATCCGTCTAAACCTCCGATACATGGTGCCATAAATCAACTTGACATCTTCGGAGAGGTGAACGGATAAAACCAAATAGTATTTGCCCCGAATCTCAGGCAAGACGTCCATGTCTTGGCCGCCGTTTGGAGGGGAACAGGGCATTTTCATTCTCCGCAGCCTGTTGGAGGAGGCGTTGCGTCCTGTCTTTCTCATAGATGACCATTTCACGGTTATGGTCGTCTCGAACTTTTTGACCAGCTTCCCTTATAAGCTTGTCCATTTGTTCTTCGAACGACGGACTGGGCATTTTTGCGTCGGGGACTTTTTTTGGTTCAGGATTAGCACTCTCCCATTGAGCATCTCCTTCTTCATCAAAGTCATGTACGACATAGCAGTCGCGGAGTAGTTCCATTCTCCAAGCCCGATTGCTTCCATTCTCCCATTGGACAACTTGCGCTGAGTTCCGGGAACGTTCCAGACTCTGTCATAGAACTTAGCTTTTCGAGCGGTCTGTTTGAAGGGTATCGCTTAGCGCTTCAATAGCTTTTTCAAGCCTTCTGTGTAATATCTAGGCAGACGGATGGGCTAGAGCCTGTCAAGTGTAGGATCTGCACCGTGCCAGATTTCTTTTTCCACTTTAGTTTCCCCGGAGCAGTAGAATAGGATCGCCTTTTCGCCTTCTCGCCTGGGAGGGACGTAAAACGTCTGCAGCTCTTCTATACTGTAGGTATCAAGCGAGTCTAGCTCTTTATGATGCTTGGGCGGAACCATGGCAACTTGCAAACTTTTCTCTTCATCAGTGATTGTTTGTATTGAAGGCCAAGCAGAGAATATAGCATGGACCTCATCTTCCGAGTCACTGCCAAAGATCAACATGGGAGCGGACGGTCCCGGCTTGTTGTACTGGGGTGGGCCTGAATAAACCATCTCTTCCTCTCCTTCAGTATCACTCCCGAAGACTAGAATGGTGGTGATAGCTTTGTTCTCCGGTTTGTGACATCTCTCCGTGTCCTCAAAATCTGGCAAGAAGTATTTTGCGTCTTCGTACTTGCGGACTTCGTTCACGGAGAATGGATTCATCTCTCCTGTTACGGTATACTCAAGACCATCCTTAAAGTACTTCATACACTGATATTGTGTAGAAGGGATGATATTGTACTCATGTAACCAAGGCCGGCTGAGAAAAGCGTTATAGCATGTCTTGGTGTCAATGACATGAAATTTAATATCCGTGACAAGTAGCCCGAATCGTAATGTCAATATCACAGACCCAAGAGTCCGCGATGACTGGGAGTCAAAACCAGAGATGGTGATTTTATCACGAGTGAGATGCTGGACGCTCATGCAGATTTCCTTCAACACTCGCACGTTGAGGAGATTGACGGAAGACCCATTGTCGACCAGGATTTTGCCTATCTTTATATCGTGGCAGTATCCTGAGACATAAAGGGGACGGTTGTGCTCGCACGTCCCAAGGAGGAGGTCTTCGTCGCCGAAAGTGATATCGGCTGTGTGTGCTTCCTCCAGCTCATCCTTCATCTTTTCTTCGGCGAGAAAAGCTTGGAATTGCTCTGGTTCCTGTAGCGCCTTGATCAATGAATCTCTCGCTTCTTTGGATAGTAAAAGGGCGTCGAGAATGCTGAGCTGTGAAGGTAGCTTCTTCAAGTGTGCCAGAACGTTGTAGTCCACCTTACTCTTCTTTGGCGGGTCTTTGGCGGTCAGTTCTTTCATGACTTGGTCGTCCAGGGCGATATCCTCGGAGACCTTTTCTTTTCCCTTATCTTTTTTTACTCGTGGATCCGAGATTCTTTTCCGGAAGCTTGCGATTGCGCAGCTGGATGTTTTCACAGGCCTTCGGTTCTTCCTCCTTCCCCAATGCGGATTCTTTAAAGAGGGGCCAAGAGCCATTTCTTCGTCAGAGTCGCTTCCGAAATTGAGAATTTGCGATCCCCCGGTGTTGACCATGCGACAGTTACCGGTATCTCTTTTATGCTCCTTAGTCGCACTTCTTTGCTCCTGCTGAGTTTTGCGTTTCATCTGCTTAAAATTTTTCCGGTGAGCAACATAACCCTGCCACCATCTTTTAAAAGCATTGTATTCCTCAGTGGGGTGCGAAATCTTTCGATGATATGAGCAGTAGCTAGGATGCATCTCTGCTTCACCGGGAGTATTCCCTTCGGAGGGTGGTAGCTTCATTCCCATTGATATGGCTTTAGCAAATCTTTTCCTCGTCTTGAACTTGCTTTTATTCGTGATGGATGTCCCTTGATTCGGCTGGAGTGTCTCGATTCTTTCGTCCAGTCGCCGGCGTTTGGCTCTTTCAAATATGGCCGTCTCGCGCTCCCGATCAGCTTTACTTTTCATGAGAGCTTCGTTGAGGAATGTGTCGATCATTTCATCTGACGGCCCCGGAAGTTCTGGTTCAGGGTCTGCCCCCAGTTTCTTTGTGCAAGGAGCCTCTTCATTGTCTAGTAATGAATGAGAGATCACATGGCAACTTGCTACGTGATCCTCAGATTCGTCCGACGATTCTTCATCATCATCTTCGTCCTTAAGGACGTGGCTGAGGAACTCTTGGAGCGAGATGAGAGTCCGCGCCTTCTGATTATACTCCTCTAGTGCGTCGATTTATTTCTGCAAGTCTGTGCGCTTGTCACCAGGCTTCATGGGCTTTTTGGATCTTTTCTTCTTTTTCTTTGAAGATTTTGACACCTGGGTGTTTTGGCTATCACCACCAATCTTTGGAGTTGGGCGCGGCTTCAGCATCCCTTCGATTATCTGGGGTTCTAGCGGGTTCTTCCACTTGATCGCCGGGCATGTATGAAGATCACTCAGCATTCTTTTGGTTTTGGCTGACAGCATGACCTCCCATGGAGCCTCTTCAACAAAAGAACACGTAGCCCCCGGTGTGTTCGTCTTCTTAGAAGTGTGCGGTTGTGGTGGGTTTACTTTCCACTTCTCAGACAATGCAAACTTGCCTTGCAGGTATTGATCCTCGATCCATCCCTTAAAGACGAAGCAATCCTCGATTGGATGGCTTACCGTTTGGTGGTAAGGGCAATAATTGGGATTGTTCACTTCGCTGGGCTGCGGTGGTCGCCTTGGATTCAGTAAATTGATAAGCCTGTTGCGCATAGCCAGCTCAAACAGCCTCTTCGTTTTGTCCCGTGGGAATGAGTATGGACGCTTCATTTTCTCATTATAATAGTGCCGTCTCTCGTCGAGTTGATCCGCTAGCTTTGGGGCACTGGGCTACTGTTGGGTGTTCGTAACGAAGTTTGCCTTCCCTTTACCCTTGTCGTTCCGCGGTTCCGGCTTCGGGGGAGACGGTTTGTGAGCCATTTGATCCATCTGGGCTAGCTTATCGATCAAAACCTGAAACGTGGTCGGTTTAAAGAACATCATGAACTGTGAAATAGTTGCATGAGGGTCTAGGGTGCCCACGGACATGCCCACCGCTGGTGCTTCTTCGATGAGCTGTTCGCATTTCGACCACAGGTTCTGCCATCGGATTGCATATTGGACCCAAGTTTCGCCCGGCTTCACCCTCGCATTAATCAATGCCGTTATTAGGGTACGTTCGCTGGCGCTCGCGAATCGCTGAGTGAATAACAACTCCATCTCTGCGAAAGTTTTGACGGAGTCGTTTGGAAGCTCGGAGTACCACTCAAACACTGTCTCCGATAAGCTGCCGAAGAATTGGCGAAGCAAGAGCTTATTATCGCTGCCGGTATTGTCATAAAGAGCCCTGAACTGGGCGACATGTTGATGGGGATTGCCTGTCCCCTTATAGACATGGAATTTCGGGATCGTGTAGCCCGGCGGGTATTTTATCTGATCATACCAGCCCGGATATGGTCGCCCCGTTTTGACGACTTGACCGGCCGCTTCATTTGCCTGGTGAACTCGTATTTGTTGAGCAATATAATCATCCAGGGCGGCCTTAGAGATTGTTTCCTCTTTGGCTGTTGAAAGAGCCGGAGGTGGATTTGACGTTTCTCCTCTGTAGTCTTCGAGGATAATCGGAGGATCTTCAGCTGGAGGGTCCTGCTGGATCATCATACCCACCATGTCTTGGAACAAAAGAGCCATTTGCTTTATATTGGTCGCTTGTTCCGCAGCCTCCTTGTCCTTCTTTTCAAGCATTCTACGAAGGAATTCAGCATCGGTCTCGTGTTCGCGACGTTGTTCCGATGACGCCTCCGAGCTTTCTTTTGGCCCGGTGAGTGCGGCCATCACAGTTAGCATCTCCTGGAGCTTCTGTTGCTGTTGTTCATGGGCTCTTGTGATGGATCGGGTGAGTGGTTGGTGCCCCATAGAAGTGCGGCTATCCTCCTTCCCGGATGCTATGTAGATAGTATGCACCATCATGCCCCCAGACTTAAGGCGTTTGGGCTCAGTGCCTTTGACATTTGTCGTAGACATGGGGGTCTTCTCCGGCCTTCTTTTCTTATGGGCGGTCGAAGTTGAAGGGGCCGTCGCAGTGGGCACCCAGATAGCTTTCCGTGGCTTGGCAGGATGGCTTTCTTCCTGTCGGATCTTCAGCTTCTTCTGCTGGCGGGGATATTATTGATCCACCACTAAGTTTCGGACCTGCCGAGAGACCTTGTAGATCTTGGAGGACAGCCACTGAGGGGATTACTCTGGTTTAGCTTTCGCAACACTCTCCACCGGAGGAGGAGACCTTTTCAGTACGGCGGTAGGAGAATTCTGTTCCCCTCCGAACGGCGGCCGAGACATGGACGTCTTGCCTGAGATTCGGGGCAGATGCTATTTGGTTTTATCCGTCCACCTCTCCAAAGATGCCAAGTTGATTTATGGCACCGTGTATCGGAGGTTTAGACGGATGCGGCCGATGTAGCAGACTTCGTCAGATTCCCCCTCGTTTGAGGGGTTTTCGATTGTGGGGACGCTCTTCCCTGCAGGCGCAAGCCCCTGCAGTTAATTACGCTACTGCATCGCGGTAACAACTTTCTCCTTCTCCATAATTTCACTTCGTGTCGTGGGTTTTTGTTTTGTTTGTGGTTGCTCGTGGATTGTATACGAAGACTAATTTATGTCTTCGCCCGTAGGACGTGGATTAGTCCAAATCCGTATTTTCTTAGATTTGGGTTTGGGATTTTGGTTTAAGGATACGTTAGCCGTATTTGAGGCTAAGATCAACTCAAACGTTCGTTAAGGATACGTTAGTCCAGTTTGAGACTAAGATCAACTTAACGGGATCGTTTAGATCCGACAAAAAAGCGTTTGGGCCCTATTGTTCCAGTTTAGGGACATAGTGGTCTATTGAATGTATGGCCTTCGGGACCCGTCACCTCTCTGACGACGTTGAAGGATTACAATGACGGATGTCAGAGGAGTTCAGAGATGTACCCTTAAACCAAGGTTGATTGGGTGATCCATAGTCCAATTTGGGACTAAAGTCTGTTTGAAGGTTTAAGAATACGTTGGCCGTATTTGAGGCTAAGATCAACTTAAACGGGATCGTTTAGATCCGACAAGAGAGCATTTGAGGGCTCTATTGTTCCAGTTTAGGGACGTAGTGGTCCATTGCCAGTTTAGGGACATGGGGGTCCAACATTCCCATTTTGGGGACGGATATTAGTTTAAGGACACGTTAGCCATATTTGAGACTAAGATCAACTTAAACGTTTGTTAAGGATACATTAGCCTAATCTCCATACTAAGATCAACTTAACGGGATCGTTTGGATCCGGCAAGAGAGCAATTGGCTCTATTGTTCCAGTTTAGGGACATAGTGGTCCATGTTCCAGTTTAGGGACATGGGGGTCCATTTAACATATGGCCGTCGGGACCCGTCACCTCTCTGACGTCGTTGAAGGATTACAACGATAGGTGTCAGAGGAGTTCAGAGATATACCCTTGAACCAAAGTTGATTAGGGGATCTATAGTCCGATTTGGGACTAAAGTCTGTTTGAAGGTTTAAGGATACGTTAGCCATTTTTGAGGCTAAGATCAACTTAAACGGGATTGTTTAGATCCGACAAAAGAGAATTTGGGGGCTCTATTGTTCCAGTTTAGGGACATAGTGGTCCATTTCCAGTTTAGGGACATGGTGGTCCATTTGTTTAAGGGCGCTTTAGTCCGGGAGTTTAAGGACGCTTGAGTCCAGGAGTTTAAGGACGCTTGAGTCCGGGAGTTGGTTTAAGGACGCTTAAGTCCGGGAGTTTAAGGACGCTTAAGTCCATATTGATGTGTGGTTGTCAGGACCCGTCACCTCTCTGACGATGTTGAGGGATTACAACGATAAGTGTCAGAGGAGTTCAGAGATGTACCCTTGAACCGGATGTAAATTGATTTAAGGGAGAAGTCGTGCTCAGTCAATTTAATTTGAGGACTTACGGCCATGATTGGGCTAAGTCCAGTTGAAGATGTTCAACATTTTCATTTGTCTTTGGCCTATTAGGCCTATGCTAGGGCTTTGCCCCTGCACTGCATTTTATTTTGGCCTGTAAGGCCTTTTAAATTGGGCTCTGTTCCCTTTATAATGCACAGCATTTGTTCTGGGTCCATTGGACCTCTTAATTGGGCTCTGCCCCTTTTAAAATTAATGCATTGCATTTTATTAGGCCTGTTAGGCCCTTTTTGATTGGGCTCGGCCCTTTCTTTTCAATAATGCAGAGCATTAATGATCTTACAGTGGCCACGTGGTCTGTCAGGCGCTTTGCGCCAATTAATGAGCGCAAGCGCATGTGGAGGTGACACGTGTCGCACTCTGGTGAGCACAAGCGCAGTGCGCTGCGCTGTTGCGCTGCTGATACGTGGCGCGCTCTGGTGAATTGCGCCAATTTCAGAGAGCAATGCTATATTTTAAAAGCGTATAGCGCAAGTTGTTCTGGAGGAGACACGTGGCGCTCTCTGGTGGCTTGCGCCAACCCAAGAGCGCAACAGTGCAGACTTACAAGTGCAAGGCACTGTTCTTATATCTTAATCTAATTTTGGATTTAAAAAAAGAATCTTTAAGATTCCAGAACCAATGGTTCATAAAAAAGGCAATGCCTTTGTTATTTATTATATTTTTTATCGAAGATCCTTGATCTTGTTCTTAGATCAATGATCTATTCAGAAGAAATTCTTCTTTTTATAAAGGTTTTACCTTCTTTTTCCTTTCTGAATTCTTCTTAAAACTCTTTAGAGGAGTTCTTTCTTTATTTCTGTGTTTCTGTCTCTGTGTGTTGTTGTGTTTTGAATTGGGGTCTAGGGGCCTTTATATAGTGCCCATTAATTTGTTAAATTTGTTAAAGAGACCATTCTCTGAGTGATTTGGGGATTTTCCCCCACCGTTGGATCTTTGATCCAAGGGCTTCTGTTTTACAGAAGACAATTTTCTTGTTTTAACAAGAACAGAAAGATCTTACTGGAATTTTAATTCTGTTTGGCGCAAACGCATCTGTGCTTGACACGTGTCGTGCAGTGCAGAGCGTAGCGCAACTGCGCTGACACGTGTCGCGCAGCGCGGAGCGCAGCGCATCTGAAGCGTTGCTTCCTTTATAGAGCCTTGCTCTGATTGAGTGCGCTGCTTTGGGCGCTGCGCTCTCTGCGCTGGCGTGTCTGATTTTGACATATGGCGTTCTGCACGCAGCGCAGGGGATCTGAAGCATTGCTTCATTTATTTTAATTCTAATTTTCACTTTAGTTTTCAAAACAGAGCTTTGCTCTGATTGGGGGAAACAGAAGCGTTGCTTCGTTTCCCGCCTTGGAATTTGAACAGAGTTTTGCTCTGATTGGGGTAAACAAATGTCCCCCCACCGTTGCGCTTACGTAGCCCTCCAAACGTGAGCGCAGCGGTGGCAGAATTCCAACCATCGCGGCAACTCTTGGAAGGTGAAAGGGAATTTGATGCCTATAAATAGGACCTTTGGTCCCCGACAGATGATTATCATCTTTCAAGATTTTTACTTTCAAAACTTCAGAGCCTTGCTTTTGCCTTCAAGAACTTCAAGAGTTAGAATTTCTTTAGAAAACACTTTTTAGGTAAAAATTTTAATTAAATTAAATTAATTTTCATTGACAGAGCCTTGCTCTCAATAGATCCCTGATCTAAAGAAAATCCATTTAGGGTTTCACTTAGCAGAGCTTTGCTCTATAGGTCCAAAGGGATCTAAAGAGAACTAAAGAGAACCTTGTTAGGATTCCATCAATAGAGTTCTGCTCCCTGAAAGATTTCATTTATAATTTCTTGATTCATTAATGGAGCTTTGCTCCTTTTAAATCATATAGCAGAACTCTTAAGAGTTGTTGATTTTTGTCAATCTTCTTTTATAGGAGTGATGGACGCCCACATGTACGATCTCGACGAGATTATCTCCTACGGGGACATCCGACGACTCGGCCGTTCCCAAAATCGAGAATTTACTAATGCCGAGTGTGCCGAGATCATGGGTCGCTTCGACGCATACAACGGTCAACTGCTTCCCCGACGTTCCTCTCTCCTGAAGCTTATCGTGGGAGCCATCTGGGAAGCGCTTCCCTTATTCTGTTCCGGTGTGCCGCTTAGGGCGTTGGGTGCCGCTTAGGGCGTTGGATGCCGCCGAGGATAAGGTGCACTTGGTGTACCTGATGAACTTAATCTCGAAGAGACGGCGAGACAATCTTGTCGATCTTCTACACCAGGCCTTCCAACAGTCTGCCATACTCGCTGCTTATTGGAGGGAGGAGGACATCAGTGGGGACCCCGACGCTCGTACTCGCGAAAGAAAGCACACCAGGATGGTTCGCCAGGCTTGGAAAGTCTTAGATAAGGTTACTTTCGAATTCCTCAACCCATGTCCTGGGTCCGAGGTTATACCGTTGTAAACATTTCAATAATGTTGTTGTTTATTTTTTTATGATGTAAAAACTCTCCAAGTATGAATGACGACTCTTTCGCCTCCTTCCTTTTATTTTCTGCTTTGTTACTGGCACATTCTTTAAATAAGCATAGCCTGTAAGCGATATATAACATTCTGTCTTGAACATCTTGGGGAGTAGTGATGGCTTAGGAAGCAGGTTCAGGTCTGCTACCTAAGGCTTTTCAACTTCATGAGCCATGAGGGTCTCATAAAGACTTTTCTCCCTACGAGTCGAGAGAATCTCGTAGGTGTGTTTTCTCCTTAGGAATCGTGAGGATTCCTAAGTGCGTTTTCTCTTATAAGTCGTAAGGATCTTATAAGAGAATTTTCCCTCTTATGAGTCGAGAGGACCCGTAAGCGGTTGTTTCCCTCCTTGTCGAGATTCGACTTCGGAGAGTGAGACCCGTGGATGGTATGCAAGAGACCGTTTTGGGCCGACTTGCAGGATCCCAGTACTTAGGAAACAGGTTTTTTTTAATCCCCGCTACCTAAGGCTTTTCCTCACGAGTCGAGACGAATCGAGCAGTTCTCGCAAAGACATCAATTTCCTCACGAGTCGAGACGAATCGAGCAGATATCGCAAGCATATCCTAACGTCACAGTTAACCTCTGCTCTTTACGACAGAGCTCCGTTAGGGTCTGTGGTACTTAGGGTTTTGGCCATCGTACCGTCGCGTTGGCTGATATATTCCTCGATATGCAATCTTGCTGTTCGAGTAGCCTTGCGATTATTGTGTCTCTGATCCCTTCGGGAGGTGGACAAAACGTCTTCAAGTAATCTTCTAGGTAATCTTACTGTCGAAACAGCAAGCGTAGGGATATTCCATATCACATTTTACTTGAGGTTAGGCTCATTTTGGAGAGCCCCGATGAGTCATAACCACTCCGCGCTGGTGTGGGATGATCCCCGATAGTCTTTCAGGCTTTATATGACTTGCCGTTAAGACCCTGAAGCTAGCAATTTGGCCATTGCTTCGTTTGCTGGCATTGCGTCCTCTATATCGAGACGAATGTTGCGGTTGTCTCTAGGTTGTTGGTGAACCGTAGAGGTTTTGGAACTAGGGACTTTGCCGTGGCTCCGCTGTTTGATTGTCGCGTCTGAATCCTGTTGGAGGAAGAACGCTGAGGTGACATCTCGTCTGCTGTATCAAGACAAACGTCGAGGTGGCGACCACTCCGCACTGGTGCAAGATGATCTCCGACTGTCTTTCAGGCTTTATATGACTTGCCGTTAAGACCTTGAAGCTAGGAATTTGGCCTTTGCTTCGTTTGCTGGCATTGCGTCCTCTATATCGAGATGAATGTCGCGGTTGTCTCTAGGTTGTTGGTGAACCGTCGAGGTTTGGAACTAGGGACTTTGCCGTGGCTCCACTGTTTGATGATGTTGCGTCTGTTGTGTCGAGACGAACGTCGATGTGTTGACCATTCCGCACTGGTGTGAGATGATCTCCGGTTGTCTTTCAGGCTTTATATGACTTGCCGTTAAGACCTTGAAGCTAGGAATTTGGCCTTTGCTTTGTTTGCTGGCATCGCGTCTGCTGTATCGAGATGAATGTCGCGGTTGTCTCTAGGTTGTTGGTAAATCGTAGAGGTTGGGAACTAGGGACTTTGCCGTGGCTCCGCTGTTTGATGATGTTGCGTCTGCTGTGTCGAGACGCACGTCGAGGTGTTGACCATTCCGCACTAGTGTGAGATGATCTTCGGTTGTCTTTCAGGCTTTATATGACTTGCCGTTAAGACCTTGAAGCTAGGAATTTGGCCTTTGCTTCGTTTGCTGGAATCGCGTCTGCTGTATCGAGACGAATGTCGCGGTTGTCTCTAGGTTGTTGGTGAACCGTAGATGTTTGGAACTAGGGACTTTGCCGTGGCTCCGCTGTTTGATGATGTTGCGTCTGCTGTGTCGAGATGAACGTCGAGGTGTTGACCATTCCGCACTGGTGTATGATGATCTCCGGTTGTCTTTCAGACTTTATATGACTTGCCGTTAAGACCTTGAAGCTAGGAATTTGGCCTTTGCTTCGTTTGCTGGCATTGCGTCCTTTATATCGAGACGAATGTCGCGGTTGTCTATAGGTTGTTGGTGAACCGTCGAGATTTGGAACTAGGGACTTTGCCGTGGCTCCGCTGTTTGATGATGTTGCGTCTGCTGTGTCGAGACGAACGTCGAGGTGTTGACCATTCCGCACTGGTGTGAGATGATCTCCGGTTGTCTTTCAGGCTTTATATGACTTGCCGTTAAGACCTTGAAGCTAGGAATTTGGCCTTGCTTCGTTTGCTGGCATTGCGTCCTCTATATCGAGACGAATGTCGCGGTTGTCTCTAGGTTGTTGGTGAACCGTCGAGATTTGGCTTCGCTTTCTGATGGAGCCTGGGGGGAAGATGTGTTTCCTTCTTTGTTTGTGCCCCTGGATTGTATACAGGGATCGATGTGATCTCACCTGTAGGGCATAAGTTTCATTCATTTTTTTTCTTCATTTTTTTATATTATCATTTTATTTCCGCGATGCTCTATCATTTCAGCTTTTATATCGCGAAGGTCGCGATTGCCCAATTATTTCGGCTATTTTTCGCGGTGCCCAATCATTTCGGCTATTTTTCTTTTTACTCGCTACTTTTTATTGCGAGCTGCCCAATCATTTCGGCTATTTTTTTTATTTTATTCGCTGCTTTTTATTGCGAGCTGCCCAATCATTTCGGCTATTTTGTATGCATGCATTCTTACTTGTTGCTTTTTATTGCAAGCTGCCCTATCATTTCGGCTATTTTGCATGCATGCGCGGCTTGCTGGCTTTTCGCCATAAGCTTGGAATTAGACACCGATTTCGGCATCAGCACCGCTACAACTGGGATATTGCCAGGAGCGAATCATCATTTGCCTCTGTTGATGTCGAACAAAGGTGGCTTAGCGAACAGTGTTAGGGTCCTGTCGACTAAGGCTTTTGACTTCATGAGTCGTAAGGGTCTCACAAAGGTATTTCTCCCTACAAGTCGTGAGGATCTTGCAGGTGTATTTTCTCCTTAGGGATCGTGAGGATTTCTAAGTGTATGTTCCCCTTTAAGTCGTAAGGATCTTACAAAGGGGTTTTCTCCTTATAAGTCGAGAGGACTTATAAGGGTTGTTCACCGTATGGACATATCCCCAGTCACGGGTGGGACTTGGTTAGGGAAATGTTTATTCGCGCCCGTGGATTGTATACAAGGGTCAGTATGAGCCGTTTGTAGGGCAATAATCAAGGTTGTGGGGGGTTTTCTTAAGCACAGGTTTAGGTCTCTGTAACTTAAGACTTTCAAATCTTATGAGCCGTGAGGGTCCCATAAGAGAGTTCTCCTTACGAGTCGTGAGGATCTCGCAAGTGTATTTTCTCCTTAGGAATCGTGAGGATCCCTAAGTGTGTTGCCCCCTTGTGAGTCGTAAGGATCTCACGCGGGTGGTTTCTCCTTATAAGGTCGAGAGGACCCTGCAAGTGTCTTTTAACGAGGTTGCACCCTTCGGGTTTTCATAAACACTCGCCGGTAGCCCTGCTGTTTTTACTCACGGAGCCCTTTCGGGTTTTCATCCGTGCCCATTTTGCTTAGACATACCGTTTTTTTTATTCTTTTTTTTCTAACGAGGTTGTGCCCTTTCAGGTTTTCACAAACACTCGCCGGTAGCCCTGCTGTTTTTACTCACGGAGCCCTTTCGGGTTTTCATCCGTGCCCACTTTGCTTATGGACATACCGTTTTTTTTACGTCAGCCTGAGGATGCTATGGTAGTAGTTTTAGGACGTTTTGGTCCTTTGCAAGTTTTAGGACATTGCGGTCCACTGTTATTTTAAGGATGTTTCGGTCCGCAGCCAGTTTTAGGACATAGTGGTCCATCATTAGTTTAAGGACGTTTCGGTCCGCAGCCAGTTTTAGGACATAGTGGTCCATCGTCGCCGTATTTGAGGCGAATCTCTAGTTTATTGACTTTTCGGTCTATGAGGCTTCTTTCCCTACGAATGAGCATGATGCCTTTGGCATATCTATCTTTTTAGGAGCATGAGGCTGTGGCGGGCTCACCTTCCAGTTCTCGGATAGCGTGAAATTGCCCTGTTGGTATTGATCTTCAACCCAGTTTTTGAAGACGTAGCAATCCTCTATCAGGTGACTTACCGTTTGGTGGTAAGGGCAATAATTGGGATCGTTGACATCGCCTGGCTGCAACGGACGTTTTGGACTCGGCAAATTGATGAGTCTGTCGCGCACAGCCAGCTCGAACAGTCTCCTTGTTTTATCTTGAGGAAACGAGTAAGGACGTCCTAGCCTCTCCTCGAGGGATATGCGTGGACGCATATTGTTTTGACGAACAACCAGTCTAGGGCCACTCGATTGTTGTTGAGTGTTGGCGAAGAAGGTCGTTTTTTCCTTTCTTTTATCCTTTTTATTCACTCCGTTGTTGGTGGATCCAAGATTCTCTCCGGATATCGTGCAATTGAGCGGCTGAATGTTCTCGCAACTCCTCAATCTTTCAGAGATGGACTCCTTGAAGAGAGGGCCAAGGGCTACTTTTTCGTCGGAATCGCTCCCGAAGGTGAGAATTCGTGATCCCCCGGGCTCATCCTTACGACAATCGCCGGCAACTCTTTTATGCTCATCCGTCGTATTCTTCCGCTGTCTACGAGCTTCACGCTTTGTTTTGTTGACGTATTGCCTGTGGGCGACATACCCTTGCCACCAACACTTAAAGGAGTCGCAGTCTTCAGTAGGATGTGTGATCTTCTGATGATATAAGCAGAAGTTAGGATGCATCTCTATTCCACCGAGAGTGTTTTCTTCAGAGGGTGGTAGCTTCATCCCCATTGATATGGCTTTAGTGAACCTTTTTCTCGTCTTGAATTTGTTTTTATCCGTGGCGGATGTCTTTTGATTTGACGGGAGTGCCTCGACTCTTTCGTCTAGTCGCCGGTGTTTAGCTCCTTCTAATATGGCCATCTCACGCTCTTGATTGGCTTTAACCTTCAGACGAATATCATTCAGGAAGGCATTGATCGTCTCGTCTGACGGCCACAGAAGTTCTGGTTCAGGGTCCGCCCTCGGTGTCTCGGCGCAAGGAGACTCTTTATCATTTACCACCGAGTGAGAGATCACATGACAAGTTGCCCCCGGTACGTCCGTCTTCTTTGAAGCGTGCGGCTGTGGTGGGTTTACCTTCCACTTTTCAGACAGCGCAAACTTGCCTTGTAAGTATTGGTCTTCAATCCAGTTTTTGAAGACGTAGCAATCCTCAATCGAATGACCCAACACTCGGTGGTAGGGACAGTAATTGGGATCATTGACGTCGTTTGGCTGCAACGGGCGTCTTGGATCTGGCAGATTGATGAGCCTGTTGTGCAGTGCCAGCTTGAACAGTCTTCTCGTTTTATTTTGAGGGAACGAGTAAGGACGCCCCAGTCTCTCCTTGAGGGATGGGCGTAGACGCACATTGTTTTTGCGAACAGTCGGCTTTAAGTTGCTTGGCTGTTGCTGAGCGTTGGCGACGAAGGTTGTTTTCCCTTTGCCCTTTTCATTTCGAGAGTCCGATTTTGGAGGAGACGGTCCATGGCCCATCTGGTCTATTTGGGCTAATTTGTCGATCAAGGCCTGGAAGGTGGTCGGCCTGAAGAACATCATGAATTGTGAGATGGTCGCTTGCGGATCAAGAGTGCCCACGAACATGCCTACCGCAGGTGCTTCTTCGATGCGTTGTTCGTATTTCGACCATAGATTCCGTCATCGTGTTGCGTATTGAACCCACATTTCGCCTGGCCTTATCCTGGCGTTGATCAGCGCTATTATCGGGGTGCGTTTGCTAGCACTCGTGAATCTTTGTGTAAACAGTAGCTCCATCTCCGCAAATGTTTTGACAGAGTCGTTAGGTAGCTCCGAATACCATTCAAAGGTTGTTTCTGCTAAGCTGCCGACGAATTGGCGAAGTAACAGTTTATCATCGCCTCCAGTGTTGCCGCAAAGAGCCCTGAATTGAGCGACATGCTGATGTGGATTCCCCGTCCCTTTATATACATGAAATTTCGGGATCGTATATCCCGGCGGGTAACTGATTTGGTCATACCAGCCCGGATAGGGTCGTCCAGTTTTAACAATTTTCTGGCGAGCCGCTTCATTTGCTTGGTGAGCTCGTATCTGTTGAGCTATGTAGTCATCCAGAGCGTTCTTGGAAATAGTTTCCTCCTTGGCTGCTGGCAGAGCCGGTGGAGGATTTGATGTTTGCCCTCTGTCATCTTCAATAATGATCGGAGTTCTTCAGCTGGAGGGTCCGGCTGTAACATCATCCCTACCATATCTTGGAAGAGGAGCACCATTTGTTTTATGTTAGCAGCTTGTTCTGCTGCTTCCCTGTCCCTCTTTTCTAGGACTCTGCGTAGGAAGTCAGCGTCAGTTTCTTGTTCGTGCCGCTGTTCTTATGATGCCTCTGAGCTTTCTTTTGGCCCGGTAAGTGCGGCCATTGCAGTCATTATCTCCTGAAGCTTCTATTGTTGCTCCTGGGCTCTGGTCATGGATCGGGTGAGTGGTCGGTGACCCGTCGAAGCACGGCTATCCTCTTTCCCGGATGCCATACAAACAGTATGCACCACTATGCTCCCAGACTTGGGGCGTTTGTGCTTAGCGCTTTTACTGTTCGCCATGTTCACAGGGGCATTTTGCGGCCTCTTTTTCTTTTGAGCGATTGATGTGGAGGGAGCCGTTGCAGTGGGCACCCAGCCTGTTGTTGCTTTCTCTGGCTTGACAGAGTAGCCCTTCTCCTGCCGAACCTTCATCCTTTTCTGTCGGCGAAGATAGTCTTGATCAATCACTGACTCCTGGACCTGTCGCCAGACCTTATAAATTTTAGAGAACGGCCGTTGAGGGGGCTGCTTCAGCTTCTTCTCTAGAGTATTCTCCACAGGTAAAGGGGTTCTCTTCAGCACCACAGTAGGAGAGTTTCTGCGCACCTTATTGAGCAATTCAAAGCTGTTCCCGATTGGAACAGCAGCATCGATCCCCACCGTTGGAGCTGGCGGAGTTATCCCGGATGGGGAGTTGCCCCCAGCCTTCCTCACTCGGCGCCAGTGGCGATGTCAAGCGTGTCTTGCAGATGGAGTTGTTTCAGCTATAAGGGTGACTTCGTCATGCCCCCTGCTTTGAGGAGAGACTGTTATTGGTGCTAGCCTGTCTATGACCGACACCCGTTGAGAAGCAAGGTCTAGTCCGTTAAAGGTAGTCCTCTGGGCAGGGGAAGCAACTTTGAGGACCTCGCCTGGAGTAGCAACCGGAATGGCCAGCCTTGTAAAAACTGATTTCTTGGAAGGAGGAGCCTTCCCAATGATTTCGTCCGCTTGAGCCGGGATGGCTATCCGCTTTGGGATGGCAGCTTCGGGTATCACGGGCTCGTAGACGTTCTAGCCCAGTCTGTTGGAAACCGAGGTATTGAAGTTGGGCGACCCGTTGAGAGGGGCCGCGGCAGCAGCAAGCCAATCAAATACCAACTTCTTTGGAGCTTCTTGCGATGTCATTGGGGCATTGAAGCTCATCGGTGGGAACAGGGTCCCGAAGAATAGTCCAGCGGTGGCTTGAGTCACCTGCTCCACTGGCATTTTGAAAAGGGAGGCCGCTTGGGGCCCATAAGTCACTCCTCCAACAAGGACGGAGTAAGAGTTGCAGTTGCAGGCAGTGCAGTTTGAAACCATTGATCTTCTATTTTCTGCACGGAGCAAGACACCAAATCTAAGTACCTTGAATCCACAGGCAACCACAGCAAACCGCGATATGTTCGTGAACACGATACACAAAGTGTGGAGTGGAAAGAGGAAAAGGTCCTACCGGGGGTGCCAGAATCTGTTCCCCTCCGAACGGCGGCCGAGACATGGACGTCTTGCCTGAGATTCGGGGCAGATGCTATTTGGTTTTATCCGTCCACCTCTCCGAAGATGCCAAGTTGATTTATGGCACCGTGTATCGGAGGTTTAGACGGATGCGACCGATGTAGCAGACTTCGTTAGATTCCCCTTCATTTGAGGGGTTTTTGATTGTGGGGATGCTCTTCCCTGCAGGCGCAAGCCCCTGCAGTTAATTACGCTACCGCATCGCGGTAACAACTTTCTACTTCTCCAAAATTTCACTTCGTGTCGTGGGTTTTTGTTTTGTTTGTGGTTGCCCGTGGATTGTATACGGAGACTAATTTATGTCGTCGCCCGTAGGACGTGGATTAGTCCAAATCCGTATTTTCTTAGATTTGGGTTTGGGATTTTGGTTTAAGGATACGTTACCCATATTTGAGGCTAAGATCAACTCAAATGTTCGTTAAGGATACGTTAGTCCAGTTTGAGACTAAGATCAACTTAACGGGATCGTTTAGATCCGACAAAAGAGCGTTTGGGCCCTATTGTTCCAGTTTAGGGACATAGCGGTCTATTGAATGTATGGCCGTCGAGACCCATCACCTCTCTGACGACGTTGAAGGATTACAACGACGGATGTCAGAGGAGTTCAGAGATGTACCCTTGAACCAAGGTTGATTGGGTGATCCATAGTCCAATTTGGGACTAAAGTCTGTTTGAAGGTTTAAGGATACGTTGGCCGTATTTGAAGCTAAGATCAACTTAAACGGGATCGTTTAGATCCGACAAGAGAGCATTTGAGGGCTCTATTGTTCCAGTTTAGGGACGTAGTGGTCCATTTCCAGTTTAGGGACATGGGGGTCCAACATTCCTATTTTGGGGACGGATATTAGTTTAAGGACACGTTAGCCATATTTGAGGCTAAGATGAACTTAAACGTTTGTTAAGGATACATTAGCCTAATCTCCAGACTAAGATCAACTTAACGGGATCGTTTGGATCCGGCAAGAGAGCAATTGGCTCTATTGTTCCAGTTTAGGGACATAGTGGTCCATGTTCCAGTTTAGGGACATGGGGGTCCATTTGACATATGGCCGTCGGGACCCGTCATCTCTCTGACGTCGTTGAAGGATTACAATGATAGGTGTCAGAGGAGTTCAGAGATGTACCCTTGAACCAAAGTTGATTAGGGGATCTATAGTCCGATTTGGGACTAAAGTCTGTTTGAAGGTTTAAGGATACGTTAGCCATTTTTGAGGCTAAGATCAACTTAAACGGGATCGTTTAGATCCGACAAAAGAGCATTTGGGGGCTCTATTGTTCCAGTTTAGGGACATAGTGGTCCATTTCCAGTTTAGGGACATGGTGGTCCATTTGTTTAAGAGCGTTTAAGTCCGGGAGTTTAAGGACGCTTGAGTCCGGGAGTTGGTTTAAGGACGCTTAAGTCCGGGAGTTTAAGGACGCTTGAGTCCGGGAGTTGGTTTAAGGACGCTTAAGTCCGGGAGTTTAAGGACGCTTAAGTCCATATTGATGTGTGGTTGTCGGGACCCGTCACCTCTCTGACGACGTTGAGGGATTACAACGATAAGTGTCAGAGGAGTTCAGAGATGTACCCTTGAACCGGATGTAAATTGATTTAAGGGAGCAGTCGTGCTCAGTCAATTTAATTTGAGGACTTACGGCCATGATTGGGCTAAGTCCAGTTGAAGATGTTCAACATTTTCATTCGTCTTTGGCCTATTAGGCCTATGCTAGGGCTTTGCCCCTGCACTGCATTTTATTTTGGCCTGTAAGGCCTCTTAAATTGGGCTCTGTTCCCTTTATAATGCACAACATTTGTTCTGGGTCCATTGGACCTCTTAATTGGGCTCCGCCTCTTTTAAAATTAATGCATTGCATTTTATTAGGCCTGTTAGGACCTTTTTGATTGGGCTCGGCCCTTTTTTTCAATAATGCAGAGCATTAATGATCTGACAGTGGCCACGTGGCCTGTCAGGCGCTTTGCGCCAATTAATGAGCGCAAGCGCATGTGGAGGTGACGCGTGTCGCACTCTGATGAGCGCAAGCGCAGTGCGCTGCGCTGTTGCGCTGCCAACACGTGGCGCGCTCTGGTGAATTTCGCCAATTTCAGAGAGCAATGCTCTATTTTAAAAGCGTATAGCGCAAGTTGTTCTGGAGCAGACACGTGGCGCTCTCTGGTGGCTTGCGCCAACCTAGGAGCGCAACAGCGCAGACTTACAAGTGCAAGGCACTGTTCTTATATCTTAATCCAATTTTGGATTCAAGAAAAGAATTTTTAAGATTCCAGAACCAATGGTTCATAAAAAATGCAATGCCTTTGTTATTTATTATATTTTTTTTTATTGAAGATTCTTGATCTTGTTCTTAGATCAATGATCTATTCAGAAGAAATTCTTCTTTTTATAAAGGTTTTACCTTCTTTTTCCTTTCTGAATTCTTCTCAAAATTCTTTAGAGGAGTTCTCTCTTTGTTTCTGTGTTTCTGTCTCTGTGTGTTGTTGTGTTTTGAATTGGGGTCTAGGGGCCTTTATGTAGTACTTATTAATTTGTTAAATTTGTTAAAGAGACCATTCTCTGAGTGATTTGGGGATTTTTCCCCACCGTTGGATTTTTGATCCAAGGGCTTCTGTTTTACAGAAGACAATTTTTTTGTTTTAACAAGAACAGAAAGATCTTACTGGAATTTTAATTCTGTTTGGCGCAAATGCATCTGTGCTTGACACGTGTCGCGCAGCGCAACTGCGCTGAGACGTGTCGCGCAGCGCAGAGCGCAGCGCAACTGCGCTGACACGTGTCGCGCAACTGCGCTGACACGTGTCGCGCAACTGCGCTGACACGTGTCGCGCAACTGCGCTGACACGTGTCGCGCAGCGCGGAACGCAGCGCATCTAAAGCGTTGCTTCCTTTATAGAGCCTTGCTCTGATTGAGTGCGCTGCCTTGGGCGCTGCGCTCCCAGCGCTGGCGTGTCTGATTTTGACACGTGGCGTTCTGCGCGCAGTGCAGGGGATCTGAAGCGTTGCTTCATTTATTTTAATTCTAATTTTCACTTTAGTTTTCAAAACAGAGCTTTGCTCTGATTGGGAGAAACAGAAGCGTTGCTTCGTTTCCCGTCTTGGAATTTGAACAGAGCTTTGCTCTGATTGGGGTAAACAAATTCCTACGCACCTTATTTAGCAGCTCAAAGCTGTTTCCAGTTGGAACAGCAGCATTAATTTCCGCCGTCGGGGCTGGTGGAGTTAGCCCAGAAGGGGAGTTGTCTCCAAACTTCTTCACTCGGCGCCAATGGCGACGTCGAGCATGTCGCGCTGATGGAATTGGCTCGATGAAAGGGACGGCCTTGTCTTGCCCCCTGTTCAAGGGAGGGGCTATTGCCGGTGTCAGCCTATTAAAGACTGTTGTCCTTTGAGTAGCCGGAGCAGGAGTGGGAGTTGGGACGGTTAGTCTTGTAAAGACCGACCCCTTGGTAGGAGAAGTCGCCTTGACGAATTCGGGAGCAGGGTTGGTTACTTTCTTCGGAATAACCTTCTCTGGGACTGCAAGCTTCATTGTGGGCCCGCAGGAATTTTGGCCCAATCTGGAGAAGACCGAGGCGCTGGTGTTGAACGACCCGTTTAGAAGGGCCGCAGTAGCTGTAAGTCGATTGAAGACCGACTTCTTGGGAGCTTCTGGTATAGGCACGGGAACAGTGAAGCTTGCTGGCGGGAGCATGGTCCTGAAAAACAGCCTTGTAGTGGCTTGAGTAATCTGCTCCACGGGCATCGTGAACAAAGAAGCCGCTTGGGGCCCGTAGGTTATGCCCCCAGTTGAGGCAGGACGCGAGTTGCAGCTGCAGTTGCTGTTTTGCTTTCTGCGCTAAGCAAGTGACCAAATCTTAGTAACTTGAAACCCAAGGGCAACCATTAACAAACCACGATTCGTTCGCGAACACGACACACGAAGTGTGGAGTGGAAAGAGGAAGAGGTCCCACCGGGCGTGCCAGAATCTGTTCCCCTCCGAACAATGGGGACGCGACCGCGCGGGTCCGTCTTGCCGGTAATTCGGGGCAGATGCTAATTGGTGCTATCCGTCCACCTCTCCGAAGATGCCAAGTTGATTTATGGCACCATGTATCGAAGGTTTAAATGGATGCGTCCGATGTAGCAGACTTTGTCAGATTCCCCCTCGTTTGAGGGGTTTTTGATTGTGGGGACGCTCTTCCCTGCAAGCGCAAGCCCCTGCAGTTAATTACGCTACCACACCGCAGTAACAACTTTCTCCTTCTCCATATGGTCACTTCGTGTCGTGGGTGTTTGTTTTGTGTTCGGTTGCCCGTGGATTGTATACGGAGACTAAGTTATGTTGTCGCCCGTAGGACGTGGATTAGTCCAAATCCGTATCTTTCTTAGATTTGGGTTTGGGGGGTTGTGTTTAGGGATACGTTAGCCTTATTTGAGGCTAAGATCAACTTAAACGTTCGTTAAGGACACGTTAGTCTAATTTTAGACTAAGATCGACTTAACGGGATCGTTTAGATCCGACAAGAGAGCAATTGGGCTCTATTGTTTAGTTTAGTGACATTACGGTCGATAATTAGTTTAAGGACATTACGGTCCAATGTTAGTTTTAAGACGCCGCGGTCAAGGTTAAGGACATCATAGTCCATGAGTTTAAGGACCTCACAGTCCGGTATTAGTTTTAAGACATCACGGTCGAGGTTAAGGACGTTATAGTCCGAGGATTTAAGGACTCCACAGTCCGGCGTTAGTTTTAAGACATCACGGTCAAGGTTAAGGACATCATAGTCCGGTATTAGTTTTAAGACATCACGGTCGAGATTAAGGACGTCATAGTCCATGAGTTTAAGGACCCCACAGTCCGTAACAGTGTGTGGTTGTTGGGACCCGTTACCTCTCTGACGACGTTGAGGAATTACAACGACAGATATCAGAGGAGCAAAGAGATGTACCCTTGAATCGGGTGTAAATTGATTGGAAGAGCGGACGAGCTCTGTTCAATTTAAATTGAGGACTTATGGCCAGAATTGGGCTAAGTCCAGTTGAAAATGTTTAACATTTTATTCAAGTTCTGCCTATTAGGCTTTTACTTGGGCTCTGCCCTTTTATAATGCATAGCATTGGGCTCTGTAATTAAATGCATAGCACTTATCAGGAGCAAAATAGTGGTCTTATAATGCGCCACGTGGCTTGTTAGGTGCTTTGCGCCAAGCAAAGAGCGCAATGCGCTAGCGCATGCGGAGGTGACACGTGTCACGCTCTGCACTAAGCGTAAGTCTGTTAGCGCACTACGCTTTCTGAATGCGCTGCGCCAGTACGCTGCACCAGTGAATGACACGTGGCGCACTCTGGCGCAGTGCACCAGTCCAAGAGCGCAATGCGCTATTTTTTTAGAAGCCAAAGCGCAAACTGCTTTGTGGTTGACACGTGGCGTGTTTTGGCGCAGTGCGCCAGTCCAATAAGCGCAAAGGCGCAATTCAAGAGTGCAAGGCACTGTCCAATAGCGCAGAGCGCATTTTGATCAAATTAAGATCAAAGAACAAGTTTTTTGTTCTGTTCTTCAAAAGAGGCATTGCCTCAAGATCCAAGAACCAAAGTTCTTGTTCTCATCAAAAGGCTATGCCTTTATAGATCAAAAGATCCGTGAATGAAGTAAATTACTTCTTTTTAATCTTTTATAATTAGATCTTTTTGATCTTTTATCTTTTTTTTATTGAAGATCTTGATCTTGGTCTTAGATTTTTGATCTTTTTAGAAGAGGTTTCTTCTTTTTGTGAGATGTTTTCATCTATGTTCTTCAAGAAATATAATTCTTTACTTTTAAAGATGAAAAAAATGATCTTCTTTCTTCAAAGGTTTGCCTTTTTTCTCTTTGAGTTTTTTCTCAAAGTTTACAGAGGGTTCTCTCTATTTGAGACTTGAGGTATTAGGGCCTTTATATAGGGCCAATTGATTTGTTAAGTTAGTTACCGAGATCTTTCTCTGATTGATTTGGGAATATTTCCCACCGTTGGATCTTTGATTCTAAGGCCTCTGTTTTACAGAATATAATCTTCTTATTTTAATAAGATTGGAAAGATCTTTCTAGAACATAATTTTAATTCTGATTAATTAATAATTTATTATTTAAATTCCAGTGCTGGCTGCGTTTGACACGTGGCGCGCAGCGCAACTGCGCTAGCGCGCCTGCGTTTAACACGTGAAGCGCAGCGCAACTGTGCTAGCGCACCTATGTTTGACACATGGCGCGCAGCGCAGAGCGCAGGGGATCTGAAGCGTTGTTTCATTTTAAAATTTGAATTTTGAAACAGAGCTTTGCTCTGATTGGGGGTGCACTGCCTTGGGCGCAGCGCTCCTGGCGCTGGCGTGTCTGCTTTTGACACGTGGCGCGCAGCACAAGGAATCTGAAGCGTTGCTTCAATTTTTGAATTTTGAAATTCAAACAGAGCTTTGCTCTGATTGGGGGAAACAGTAAGGACCTCACAAGAGTATTTTCCCCTTACGCGTCGAGAGGACCCGTAAGTAGCATCTCCTCCTCATCGGTATGCGATTTTGGAGAATGTAGCCCGTGTATAGTATACAAGAGCCAGTTTGGATCTACTTGTAGGGCCACGGTACTTAGGAAATATGTTGATATCCCCGTCGCTAAAGTCTTTTCACCTTTATCAGCCATGAAGGTTTCATAAAGATGTTTTCCTTACGAGTCGAGACGAGTTGAGAGGATCTCGCATTTGTGATACTATGTTTAAGTCCATCGTACCGTCGCATTGGCTGATATATTCCTTGATATGCAGTTCCTTAGGTTGCTGCTCGAGTAGCCCCTTGACTGTCGTGTCTCTGATCCCGTTTGAGGCTGGGCAAGACGTCTTCAAGTAATCTTCTTAGGTCATGTTACCTTTGGAAGAACAAGCGTTAGGTACTTGCCGTAGTGCTTTATACTTGAGGTTAGGCTTAATTTGAAGCCCAGATGAGTCATAATCGCACTCTTCTAGGGCGGGATGATCTCCAATGGTCTTTAGGCCTTATATATATTGCTGTCAAGACTCGAAGGTAGGAATATTCCGTCACTTCGATTTTGCTTTGATAATGTCGTACCGATTCTTTGCTAAAGTTAGGCAGACATCCAAACGACCTCTATGTTGGATGTATTGCCATCGAGGTCTGAAGCTAGGGATATCCCGTCACTCCTCCTGACATCGTGTCTTGTAACATTATGGAAAATTATAAATATTAATTTATAATTTAAAATATGAGTATAATAAGTTTACAAAAATGATATCGCAAATGAATTTTTATATCGAATTTATATCCGCAAAAATGTAATTATTTTGGTAAAAATGGAGAAAAAGGCGTGATATCATAAAAATGATATTTTAATTGTTTTAACATGACATGAGATTTTATAATAAGATAATGGTATTTAAGTATTATATTAAGTGTTTTATTTCTTCTAAAATCAAGAATTTAGATTTTTGCAACATGGTGGTATTTTTAAAAAGGTTTGTTTTATTTTTATAAGGGTTGGGTATATGTTAGAATTAGTTTAAACCCTCACAAGCTTCACACCACATACACCCTCCCCTTCCTCCACCTCCTCCTTATACATTTACACCTCTTCCTTTCTCTACACTATGTCTTGACACTTTTACGTTTATCTTGTTCAACCCTTAGGTTATTCCTTGAGCTCTCAAACTGAAACAATAAGCTCCTTCAAGCTCCAACACAAAAAATTTTAAGTATTCACCAAACCAAAAGAGAAAAACTATGGTCTCTTCATCAAATTTGAACATATCATCAAGTTAGAGCCACTACAACTTTTAGGAGTCTCAACCATATCTTCCTTGAGCTGGAATTCCTTGTGCACCATCTTCATAAGTAAATCTCCTCCCTCCTTACAAGTTTCTATTTGGACAAATATCAGTTTTTAGTGTCACATATCTGAAAATGAGTTTTGTTATGATATCAGTGATGATAAATTTGAATTTGAAACTATTAGGTTAATCCACTAGAAAAACTAATAATATGAGAATATGGTGAGATCACTAGGAGACCACACTTAAAGCCCGACCCCAAATTCCCTAGTTCACCCAGCGGTTTTCCCAATATGATCGGCGCCGTTGGTTTTACTGTAGATTTATGTTTTGGGTTTTGTTCTGTAGCTTTAGTTGGTGATAATTAAAGCTAATGTATTGTTTGTTTTGTCTCAGATTTCATATAGAGAAATCTGAGAGTGTTCTAGTATGGTTTTAGCAATGTTTCCGACATTTTTATTACGGTTTTTCATATTTCTGTACCACGACTGAATTATTGACGTTCGTACATTAATGTCAGGGGTATTTGGTTGTATTTGGAGTAAGTAAGATATAGCTTCTAACCTATGGGTGCTTAGCTCATTGTTTTGGTTTTGATATGATATTTACGCCGATTTGTTATAACTACGATTGTAGTTACGATCGCGGAGGTTTCTGAGACGACAAGGACAGACAAAGAAAGCGTGGATTTCGACGAGCTTGACAAGTGGTGAGTAGATTTATATCTACGGAGGAAGTCAGGTGGATGGCGTATAGCACCCCCGTAACTATTTAAGTAGGATGGTTATGCTATCTAGTTAGATTGTTATGATATGCTAAATAACTTAGCTAATTGTATTGATGTTATTTCGTTTCTAGTAGATTATATATGAGGTTATATTTGATATATGGTTATGATGACATACGTATGTGACGATAGATCCATACGATATGGATATGATATTGGATGGACATTGTACGAGAGATCATACCATACTTGTGATTATAAAGAGAGTGTGCCGATTACGGCCAAGTTTCATTTGGACTCGTGGAGTCATGAGTTATCTCTACTTGGGACATTACGTGTGATTGAGCTATACTCTTTTAAAAACCTATGTTTCGTTTTCCTTTTTAAATGATAAATGACAAGGATGCGATACTATTTTCCAAAACGAATATCTATTTTAACTTAATGCAGTTTCCTTATTTCAAAATAACGTTTCGTTCCATTTCCAAAGAAAACGGTATAGCTCATAGCAATTAGTTACGTTTAATAATTACGCGATACGCTTAGATTCCTTTACAAGTCCGCGATACGCTTATCGATTATATACGTTCTCTTTTATACGAACATACTGATAGAACACTGCACAACTACCAATGAAAACTATGTTCCACGCGCTCAGACGCATATGTTACCCTACACCTCATTGGTATTGCCATGACACTGTAGGACTGCTATACCACACGATGTGTATGTAAATACCGATACGAGGCGTTATGAATTCCCTATATCTGGGAAATTTGATTGTAATTATATGCTATAGATATGGGTAGAATGGCTTTCTGCTTTAAACACTTATAAAACACTTGCACAAATACTAATGATTGCCATACTGCACGAGCATAGACGCGTATGCTACACTACACATCATTAGTATTGCAATGACACAGTAGAACTGTTACGTTGTTTGCACGCCTGACTATACTTATGTACGGTGTCGTTATTACCTGCTAAGTTATTGCGAATACCAGTACTATGGGTATTCGTATTTGATCCTTATGAGTTTATGATGTTTTTACTTTCGATGATATATCAGTGGTATGGGACGCTGCTATATATATATTATAAGGGTGATATATGCAATTATTCTTCTTTACTTGATATTTCTGGATACGATGAGTTGACGTCCACCATGAGATTTATGTTTTCTTATTTGGTTTTATTCCGAAATGTAAGTCCATGTCACGCACCCCACAAACTTGCGGGGAGGCGGAATATATGAAAAACGATTATCAAAGCTTCGTAACACGGACTTGAGCACATGAATCGTATCTAAACCTTTACTAGCAAACTACGAGAGGTTTAACTACTTGGATTCGAAGTTATACCTCACGTTATTTGTCCTTCGGGTCTTCATCGCTGTCCTCCACTCCTCGTAGGCTCCTTGGAATATCGGCACCTCAACGGCCTCCTCGAGTCAAAGAAGATCCACCCGAGAGCTCCTACGCCAAGCTTGATCTCTAACTTGAGATAACTAGGTTGCTCAAAGTGCTAATCTAAGCTACTTAGGAGATATAGAGTGAGGTTATGGATGTTTTAGTCTAGCTAACCCTTGATCTCAACACATGAGAGGTTAGGGTTAGGGTTTCAAGGATGAGAGAGCTTGAGGAGAGAGAAGGTGATGATAAGAATGAGAATGAATAATGAGCTCATTTGAATATAACAACCATAATAATTTATCAAATACATAATATAAATGATTAATCATCATGGTTGATGTATTCACCTTGTGTGATTCATCTCATGAGTCACTAGCTCAATAAATGAAGCATTAACTCTAAGGATGAATCACACAAATGAGTCATTAAGCAATAAATGCTTATGCCACCTTAACCCCCAAGTCACCATGCTTCTAGAAGCTTCCCGACAAATTACGAGAACGCCCCTCCAATCCGTGAAAACACGGAAAAACTTTGGACTGTATAAATCTAATAACCCGATACTAGAATCTGGCTTAAACCAAAGCCGTCTAGTAAAAACTGTCTGAACGTCGCACGTGCGTTCAAACACGTATGCGTCCGAACCCTTGTCGTAAAACCATACGACCTCTATATCGTTTCTCCTGGAGCAGGGAAACCCTCTGTGTGGGACTCTAAAGACTCAACACTACGCTGGCAGTGGGTTTAACCACAGACCGCAAGCGGCACTAGCTGTACGTAACGGTCCCCAGGTAGATGTCGATAAGAAGGCCGATGAGAAAAACCATCCGAACTCCTACTGAGCCTGATGTGACAATCTCCGTACAGTCCGGTCTGTTCGTCTAAGAGTATCGCATATCGAGCCTAGGGGGCGGCAAGCGTCAGTCCCCTAATAGCTGTATAAGTCATGTCGGAGCGTAGCCCGTTACATCCTGAGAAACTATTGGAACCTACCAGTAAATCTCGCTTGCCCTGGCCAGGGACTTTGCGTAATGGCTCTCTGACACAGCGCGATATCAACTCCCAATACCGGGAGAGACGAATCCTGTCTAACCGCCACTGCCTCCAAGTGCTCGGGACTGCACCCAACTGCTACCTGTTTGCACGACTCCTTTGAGCCGTGGTAGGGTAGCAATCTAAGAATAGTGGGACACACTCGAGGCGAAGTAGCAGTGTCAAGTCTGCGGACTATGCTGTACTCATGTCACCTGGGAACTGTTAACTGACGACGGGTATAATACCAACCAATCAGTTCCCCTGCGAGTCCTGTCCGGTGTACCCGTAACCTAACGAGCACCTGTATACTATCTCCAGTATGACGTACTGATGGCTGTGGGACAGACCATCTCCCCAACTGGGATGAGAAGCGTACACACTTAGTCTACTCCGGAATATCGATGCCCTATCTCGATAATCCAACGACCAGGGACCTGTATAGGATGTTGCTTACAGACTACCCAGCCCCCACTAGTGTAACTGCCATCACAACGCTGGTAATCAAGCAAAGATCCTATGGGCTCTACTAATATGTATAAGTGATACGTTACAAGAAACATATGCACATATTAAAGTAGACACAAACCAAGTAGCATACTACCATTTTTAGCAAGACTGTATATACAACTGTGAATATCCCAAGCTTCGATTAAGTAATATACATATAAGTATGATACAATAATGGCCCCTAGGGCATATACACTAACACGAACCGGGTAGGGGAGCTATATGGTTACAGACGTGCTATATATCCGGACTGAGTTGGGGAGTATACAGTCAGATAAATGGTGGACCCGGTCGAGACCGAGGGGCAGGAAAGCTGCGATAGAGGCGGGGAGCCTAGTGAGGATACTCGATACTGGAGATAAATATAAGCACGGCGGATATTCAGGGGATACTGACCGGGGCTAGAGATATCGAGGGGCGACCGATCTGTTGAGACGGTGTCGACGATATCTGGATTTGCGTGTTGGTAATGGACACGAGAGATTTGATGATTTTGCGTGTCAGTGATGGACACGAGAGATTTGATGATTTAGGGTGTCGATGCTGGACACCCATATATTGATATTTTGCGATCATTCGAGATATACCGTTATAGTTTATGCATTATTGTAGCCGACGAGGTCTGATCCGGGGACAGTACCTGAATACCATTTTTACCGAGTGATACATATAAAAAAGGTTTCTAAACGAGCTATAATCTCATTATTTTGACATGTCTAGAATGATACAAAGGATTTTTAAAATAGTAAAGCTCTTAAAACTCTTTACTAAACATCAAGACGTATATCTTAAATAAGATACCTATTATAATTCATACTATTACGTCTGCTTTTATGCCGTGACATACGTATTCCGCGGCTATTTTAAGAAGAGGTTTTATATACATATTTTTGGCTACCTTATAGGCGTATACCTGGATACAGGTCATATACATATGAGATGATATATTTTGGGTTTACGTGATGGATATTATCGCATTTACAGTATTTATGCATTATATATATATATATATATATATATATATATATATATATTAGTACAGGTTATGATAGTACTATACTTATGACCTACGATATCGTTGTGCATTTTGATTTCTACCTTGTGATATATTTTTATTCACTGAGTTGGCAACTCACCCCCGCTGTGTCCCTGTTTCTTATAGGATTTACCGCTTGGATCATCAGCGGCTTGCGGCACACATTTCTTTTCGATGATTACTTTGGTAGGTGGACGACTGTTGTATCGTACCCACACTTGTATATATATATTCTTTTGTATCTAGTAAATCTCTATCGACCCAGAGCTTGTATAATTGTGGACTTAGAAGCGAGACTTAGAGTTATGTGTTGTGGGCGTTGCACTCGCTGGAGTCGACTTTTATTCTTGTTGTTTATTGTTTCGCTTTTCTTTTCTTCGCCATTGGCGTCGTATATTATCTGCGTGGTTGCTCCGCCGTTTGGGCGTAGAAACTAGCTCCCGTTGGGATACTTTTTATATTATTGTGCTTGTATCAGGTTTTATTCAATATGTACAAAGGAAGTGCTGCCGATTTTTAAAACGTCATGGATGCCTTTCTAACACACTTGGTTATACTTAAATGAGTATTTTGAATTGATTCCATCTAATGACTATTTTTAAACTTCACCTTCAATATTTTCGTAAAAAGGTTTAGATTCCGGGTTTTCGGCTTACTTGGACCGCGTCGACGTTTTTAGATGTCACGTGATTTAAGTGTCGGTCACGTGCCATTTTCGAGTCGTGACAAAGTTGGTATCAAAGTGTTTGGTTTAACCTTTGTCCGAGTCTAGGTTTGACTATATGGAGTCTAAGCATACACTTTCGTTACCTAGGTTTGGCCTTACGGAACTTAGACTTGACTTTGGGGGTCTTATACCCGAACTTTCGTTACGTAGGATGACCTTGGTTGATGGAGTAGGTACTAAGTTGAGTGACGTACCGTACATATGTTCCGCGGCATATTTACGATACGATACTCCGCCTAAGTTACCTTAGGATATATATCTTGAGATCTTTTCTTCTATTCGTTCAGTTGATCTATCCTCATTGATACATGTTGGTTGTTCCGGTCACTATGTCTACGCAAGCCAAGAGGGCTGCGGGTAGAGACACGGTCAGGGCAGACTTGTCTGGGACGAGGACTGACCAGGGTGATATTCCGATGACATAGGAACATGTTGTTTATCCTTATATGATCGGATTTCTAATTTTGAAGCGAGTTTTCTTCGGGATCCGCACCATAGGGTTGGGTCATTGCTGGAGACCAGCCGGACTTGGAGGCATGATGTTTACCCTACTTCAAAGATCGTTGTGTTGTCTACTATTCAGATAGTTGTACCAACCGTTGCTGAGATCAGTGAGGTGTCGCTTCCAGAGTTCATAAAACTAAAAGTCGCCGATGTTTACAAGTATAGATGGGCCAGAGGATTCTTAGTCATTCATAGATTTGATGGCTAGGACATTTAATTCATTGTGGCGCTCCGATGCGAGATCGGTGAAGTTGACTAGCTTCTTTTGATGGGTCTTGCTCAGACTTGATATGAGTCGCTCGAGAGAGACCGTGTAGTGAGTTTTCCTCCGACGAATTTGGACGAGTTCTTGTTGGATATGTATGCCTTAGAGGCTATTATTGTATATGTATACATGTGGATGCTTGGACATATATATGTACATGACAATCTTACTTGATATGATACTATGCTATCTGGTTTGTCTTTATCTTAACATGTGCATATGTTTTACTTGTTATTACGTATAATTTATACATGTTGATAGATCATTGCTTGACTACCTGCGTTGTGATGGCGATCATACTTATGGGAGCTGGGTAGTCGATAAGTACATCCTTAAAGTGTCCCTAGTCGTGGGAGTATCGAGACAGGGCATTGATATTCCGGAGCAAACTAGTGTATATGTTTCTAGACCCGACGAGGGACGATGGTTGGTTCTGTAGCCATTGGTCTTATGTACCTAAGAGCGTATACAGGTGCTTATTGGGGGTGAGTACACTGAACGGACTCGCTGAGAACTTCTAGATGGTACTATACCTATCGTCAGATAGCAGTTCTCAAATGACATGAGTACAGGTTAGTCTTTAGACCTGAGATCGTCATTTGTCTCGTATGAGTTCCTACTGTGTTTTGATTACTACCCTACCACAACTTTACTGAGTCGTGCAAACAGGTTTTAGTTGGGTACAGTCCCGAACCACATGGAGGCAGTGAGCGATTGTTGGGGATTCGTCTCTCCCAGTATAGGGAGTAGATATCGCACTGTGTTCGATTGGCCAGCACCATAAGACCTTAGCCAATGCAGTTAGGATTTAATGATAGGTTGACCGGTAGTTTCCAGGATTGATCCTAAGCCACATCAGCTCGAATTATCAGGTTATTAGGGTCTGACGTTTACCACCCCTAGACCCAGTATGCGATACTCTCAGACAAAAAGACCAGACTATACGGAGATTGTCACAGATAGGCTCAGTAGAGATCCGGATGAGTTTGCTCGTCGGCCTTCCTTTTCGACAGGTACTCGGGTAGCCGTTAGGTACAGCTAGTGCCGCTGACGTGCTTGTAGTTATGGATTTATCCAGTAACTCACCGCCGGTGTACTGTCGAGTCTTTAGAGTCCCACACAAAGGGTTTCTCTGGTTCAGGCGAAATGATGTAGTGGCCATATTGGATATATGCAGGGTTCCGATCGATTGATTGTACTAGTTATACGGACTTTCGACCAGACAGTTGATATCCTAGCCGGCTCGGGATTGAGCCGGATTATTAAATCAAGTATTGATTTAGTAATTTACATATATATATATATATTTCGATATGTATATTCTAGTATTATATTCTTTGTGTTATTCTATCTCTTTGGGTATTCATATTTTGATACGAATACATGTATGTATATACAGTAGAGTGTAATCCGTACTTATACGGAAAACATTCTAAAAGGTGGACACCTCATTTTAGATTTATCTATTTATCTTTAAATGGTAAATGAGGTATAAAATTGGTAAGGGGAGTATGGTGAGAATATGCTTCAATAGTATTGACAAATGAATTTTCAATTCATTTGTGCAAACTATTCAAGTATGGTTGGATTTTTATATTGGAAATATAGTTTTACAAAACTATGGTTGGTTTTTCTCTCTCATGGTTAATCATTCATTCTCACCGTTTGCTTCACTATCCTCACTACTTTTCTTGAGCTCCTCCACCTTCATCTTCAACCTCCTCTTACAATCTCATATGTTGAGAATCAAGAGAGGAGGTGAGATAGATACCCACATAGAACCTTACACTATATCCTAGACACTTTAGATTAGCAATCTAAAATCTCTAGTTGCTCCACTAGACTCTTAGTGTGGAGCTAGAGCCATGGACCACATCTCTCGGGTGGATCTTCTTCGATGGAGGAGGACCGGTGATCAAGCTCATTCATGGAGATCTCAAGGAGCTAGAAAAGGCGATCAAGCTCGATCCATGAGATCCCTAGGAGCAAACGAAGAGGATAGAGGACCGAAGGACACGGATGTTTTGGTGAGACATTTCTATTATAGTAGTTAGCCCCTCTCTTGTTAGCTAGCTTAGGTTTATGGAAAATTCTTAGCCGGGTTTTTCTAGTGCCAGTTTTCAAACCCTAAAAAAAATTTATTCCGCAACGGCTACAATAAATGGTTAGGGCGCCAGGAAATCCCAACATGGTATCAGAACCAGCCCATAAATCTTAACTAGCTAGTTTAGACAAGTTTAAAACATCGATCGACAAAATTTTTCCAAATCACAATTTCATTTGATGTGCTTGCTGTCGAATTTTAAAATTGTTCAAAAAATTATTTAGAGTACCTTAAAAATATGTGCAGGCAATTTTAGAAGTCCAGAAGAAATTTAGGCACATAAACCCATCATACGGCCGCGGAACTGCCGCACAACATGCTTGTTTGTGGCGGTTCCGCGGTCGAAGTGGGGCTTCTGTGCACCAAAATTCTTCTGGCACTCTAATGTATGGAAATATGATTTTTGAGATGTATTATTCTAGCCCAGATTTGTTTGAGTACTGGTTAGCACTTGGGGCCAATACAGAAAAGTTTTAGTCGATCGGAATTTTAAATAAGTGTTTATCAGTACATGTGTTAGTATTTGCGACTGTGAATATCATTGAGCGGTATAACCCAACTAATTGCTATATGTTATATTAGACGAGTTTACGAACATGATATTCACGTTGATGTTCTGTAATGTGCTGATATTGTGGTTAGATTGTCGTGGTGGATAACCTATAGTGCAATGATAGTAGTACAGTTCAGATTCATTTGTATATTTGTTATTGCGGGGCGAGCGTTCGACATGTGGACAGTCGTTTCTGCCGGACTGTATATTATTTGATTGGGGCACGACAGGGTTGAGGTCGATGTCACCATTGCACATATATTTTTCTTTTCTGTACTAGGATTATCCCGTGGTGGAGTGCTCGAATAGCCGGGTTCTAAAGGGAAACGGGCCTGCATCTCATGGTGTTGAGACGGAGGGGGCCTTACTCTAGAATTGGCGGGCTATTCGCCGCACTCATAGAGAGTATAGGTTGACCCATGGAGGGGTGCTCAAGTTACCGGATTCCGTGAAGTGCTGGGTGGCCTATTCACTTTGTTGATTGGGGTTGTCTCACTTCTGAGATTGGCGGGTAACTTGTCGTGCTCGTAGGGGTCCGGGTTTTCATTGCACGGGCTATCCACACGACCGGGAACGTCGGGTCTCATTTGCGGCTCAAATGAACCCCGAGGCTCCAAGATTATCCACCATTCTTTGTTGCTTGTTATTGATCTGTGATGTTGCTTATATCATGCTTGGGATGAATGTTATATATATATATATATATTTATATATACTAGTAGATATTGTATATGTTTTGCACCCGTGCTAGTCCAGTCCCCGCTTTGCCGTTAGTTAAGTAATCTAACGGTGCATGACGGGGCCCGTGGCAAATGCGGATGGCATATACGTACATTGTATTTTCGTTCTTTTCTGGTGTGATAGGATTAATTGATGGGACCGCATTAATTTTGATTAATGCAAGAAAAGAAACCTAAAAGATGTTGTTGGAACAAATTTCGAAAAACTATAGTCATATTATTTCGCTTTGCATAGTGGTATTCGGTCAGAAATATCCAGTACTTCATTCGAGGAGGTAAGAGCCTAGATCTCTTCACAGAGAGTGACCTCTTGAGCAAAAGTTTATACTATAGATTACTCGATTTTCATCAAAACCACAAGTTTTCAAAAGCGGAGCCTAAGCTACTCCTTTTAAAAACTATTCGATTCCTTCAACGATATCAAGTTCATTACGTTAAAAGGTTTTTTGCCAAAAACCTAGCCTTAGCCCTCTGTCATTTCCCACGAGTAGTACTCAGTATTCGTGCTGCGTTTGTTGACCTTGTCAAAGCGTAGTGAACGGTAGCTGGGTGGTGCTTATTTGTAGCATATGATGCGATTAACTAGGACAGTCATATAGGCTTGTTGACCTTGTCAAGGGCTTGTGCGGGTGGGTCTAGGATAATCAAGATAATGACAGGTTGAACTTGACTAGCGACTTATGATTTGTTAACCTTGTCAAGGTTATAGGTCGTTAGGGGCAAAAACCACATCGGGAGTTTCAAATATATAGGAAACTTGCTAGTGCTGCATACCTTCTGGAGTGTGGTGACTAGAATAGCTTCCATTTAGTTTATAACGCAATGATAGTTAGATCTCTATCCCACTGATGAGTAGGATTACTCTTGAGAGATATTTTAATGGGTCTTGCTCAGACTTATGATTTGATGGGTCTTGCTCAGACTTACGCAATGATAGTTTATCACGCAATGACTAGTGACTTATGATTTGATGGGTCTTGCTCAGACTTGATATAAGTCGCTCGAAAGAGACCGTGTAGTGAGTTTTCCTCCGACGAATTGGGACGAGTTCTTGTTGGATATGTATGCCCTGGATGCCATTATTGTATATGTATACATGTGGATGCTTGGACATATGTATGTACAGGATAATCTTGCTCGATATGATAGTATGCTATTTGGTTTGTCTTTATCTTAATATGTACATAAGTTTTACTTGTTATTACGTATTATTTATACATGTTGATAAAGCCCGTATGATCATTGCTTGACTACCTGTGTTGTGATGGCAATCATACTTGTGGGAGCTGGGTTGTCGATAAGCACATCCTTAAGTGTCCTTAGTCATGGGAGTATCAAGACAGGGCATCGATATTTCGGAGTAGACTGGTGTATACGTTTCTAAACCCCGACGAAGGATGATGGTTGGTCCTACAGCCATTGGTCTTATATACCTAAGATTGTATACAGGTGCTCACTGAGGTGAGTACACTGGACGGACTCACCGAGAACTTCAAGATGGTACTATACATATCATCAGATAGCAGTCCTCAAGTGACATGAGTACAGGTTAGTCTTTAGACCTGAGATCATCATTTGTCTCATGTGAGTTCCCACTGTGCTTTGATTACTACCCTACCACGGCTCTACTGAGTCGTGCAAACAGGTTTTAGTTGGGTACTGTCCCGAGCCACATGGTGGCAGTGAGCGATTGTTGGGGATTCGTCTCTCTCGGTATAGGGAGTTGATACCGCACTTGTTCGATTGGCCAGCACCATAAGACCTTGGCCAGGACAGTTGGGATTTACTGATAGGTTGATCAGTAGTTTTCCGGATTGGTCCCGAGCCACATCAGCATGAATTATCAGGTTATTAAGGTCTGACATTTACCACCCCTAGACCCGGTATGTGATACTCTCAGACAAAGAGACCGGACTGTATGGAGACTGTCACAGATAGGCCCAGTAAAGATCCGGATGAATTTGCTCGTCGGCCTTCCTTTTCGATAGGTACCCGGTAGCCGTTACGTACAACTAGTGCCGCTGACGTGCTTGTTGTTAGTGATATATGCCCTAGAGGCCATTATTATATCATACTATTTGTATATTACTTAATGGAAGCTTGGGATATTCACAGTTGTATTGACAGTCTTGCTCAAAATGGTAGTATGCTACTTGGTTTGTTTCTACCTCAATATGTGCATGTGTTTCTTTTAGCATATCGCTTATACATATTGGTAGAACCGTTAGGATCTTTGCTTGATTACCAGCATTGTGATGGCAGTCATACTAGTGGGGGCTGGGTAGTCTATAAGCACATTCTTATACAGATCACTAGTCATAGAATTATCGAGACGGGGCATCGATACTCCGGAGTAGACTAGTGTATACGCTTCTCATCCAGCAAGAGAGATGGTCTGTCCTACAGCCATTAGTATATCGTACTGGAGATAGTATGCAGGTGCTCATTAGGTTATGAGTACACTGGACATGACTCGTCGGGAACTGCTGGTGGGTATTATACCTATCGTCGGGTAGCAGTTTCCAGGTGACATGAGTACAGCTTAGTCCTCCGACTTGACACTGCTACTTCACCTCAAGTGTGTTCCCACCATACTTTGATTACTACCCTACCATGGCTTAAAGGAGTTTTTCAAATAGGTAGTAGTTGGGTGCAGTCCCGAAGCACTTGGAGGCAGTGGCGGTTAGATAAGATTCGTCTCTCCCGGTATTGGGGGTTGATATCGCGCTGTGTTCGGAAAGCCATTACACAAAGTCCCTAGCCAGGGCAAGCGAGATTTACTGATAGGTATTCCAGTAGTTTTTCAGGGTGTTCTGGGCTACACTCCGGCATGACTTATTGCACTATTAGGGGTCTGATGTTTACTGCCCCTAGGCCCGATATGTGATACTCTTAGACGAACAGACCGGATCGTATGTAGATTGTCACATACAGGCTCAGTAGGAGTTCGGATGAGTTTTCTCATCGGCCTTCTTATCGATCGATATCTGGGTAGCCGTTACGTGCAGCTAGTACCGCTTGCGGCTTATGGTTAAACCCACTGCCAGCGTACTGTCGAGTCTTTAGAGTCCCACGCAGAGGGTTTCCCTGCATCGGGCAAAAGATGTAGATGCCGTATGGTTTTACGGCAGGGCTTCGATCACGTACGTACACTTGTGCGTGTATGATGATCGGGCGGATAATACTAGTGGGCTTTGGTTTAAGCCGGATCCTAGTATTATATTGATGGATTATTTTCGTCTCTTTGTATTCGTATTCTTCGAAATACGGATGCGGGTATGTATATACGGATGATGGGCATTCTCGTAATTTCTCGGGAAAGCTTCGAGAAGAGGACACCTAATTAGGGTTTTGTTTTCTTTTATGAATTAAAACCTAAATTGGGTGGAGGAAAATGAGGTGGAGATATTTGTTGGATGAAGGGTGACTCATTCACTTGACAAAATAGATATTTTGAAGCATGGAGATATTTGTGAGATATTTATCTCATCAAATATTATATGCTTCATTATTCTCACTTGAGATATGCTTCATTATTCCAAGTTCATTCTTTACTAGCTTTTCCTCAAGCTTCATCTTCTTCCTCTAAACCCTAAAAGTCTCATGAGTTGAGAAACCTAGGGTTCCAAGAGATAAACTAACCCATCTTCTTTCTCTACATCACCTAGGCCATCTAGTTTAGAAAGCTAGTTGCCCTAGTTACCTCGGATTTAAGGTTGGAGCTCGGACTATAGACACTCGGGTGGATCGTCTTTGACTCGGGGAAACCGACGAGAAAGCATCGATCCGTTACGATCCTCGGAGCCTACGATGACGAGAAGGACAACGACTAGAAGACCCGAAGGACTTGGTATCGTGAGGTATAACTTTTATCTGAGTAGTTAAACCTCACACAGTAGTTTGTTAGCTAGGGTTTAGCAAAGATCCTGGAGTTCAAGTTGGTATTGCGAGCTTTGAAAATCGTTTTTTAAATATTCCGCCTCCCCGAGAACCCGCGGGGTGCACGATATCGACTTACAGTGGTATTAGAGCCTACTAAACCATAGCTAACAGTTTATACGAAGTGTAAAACTACGAAACCGAAATAACTCCGAAACACGAAACCTAAACTCCAAGTTTCTGTCAATTTTTTCCGAGCCTCTAAATTTTTTTTTAAACAATTGCAGAGTACTCTACTTGTTGAGATATGAACACACACAAAAAATGAAGCAATTCCACCTAAATTGGGCCGGCCACATGCACAAAAAAACCGGCCTCACCTTTTTTATTTTTGTGGAATGCTTTGAATTTTGGTCTGTGTTCTAGTCGCTTGGATCTAAGGTATCAGGTGTAGTTTGTTTTTGCCAATTTTGGATATACAGCTATCTTTTTATCTTTTTACCGTGGCAATACGGAGTGTTTTGTAGTCGCAGTTTTAACGTCGTTTAAAGTTTCAAGTTGTGATATATGTGTTTGGAAATGTTAACTAATTGCTATATGTCGATTAGTCGGGGTTGCACATATCTGTGTTGCTGTTCTTGTTGGTTTGTGTATATGAACTTATTGGATCGTCGTGGATGAATAGCCGGGGTGTGTGAGATAAGGGTTTTTCATTCTTTCATTCGATATAAAATTTGTAAATTGATGTAATATTATTTTGCGGGGCACATCCGGGTTGAAGTTGTAGCCACCGTTGTATTATTTTCTTTTACTGTTTTCTGCTCCTAGGATAGACCCAAGGTAGGGTGCACAAACTACCGGGTTTTTTGAAGTACCGAGTGGCCTACTCACCTTTTTGAGGGAGGTTGCTTCACTTCGGGAATTTGGCGGGTAGTTTGCCGCACCCGTAGGGGTCTGGGATGGGGTTTGGCTATTAATCACGACCGTGAAATCTGTCTTTCGTTACAGGCTTAAAAGAAATGCGGAATTCCTAGTATATTTAATATGTTCATCTGTGATCTGGAATGCCTATTATTGCGTGATATAAATGGTTATTATATATATATATTATATAATAAACGTTGCTTATGTTTTGCATCCGCGCTAGTCTAGCCCCCAGCTCTGGTGTTAGTTAAGTAACCTGACGGTGTAAGACGAGGCCCAGTGGCGAATGCGGATGGCATAAGCGTACGACATATTTTCGTTTTTTTCTGTGATGATAGGTGTAAATGATGGGACTGCATTATATTAATGCAAAGCAAACAAACTAAAGCTGAATCGTCGGAACAAATTTTAAAACCACTCGTTTTTTTCAAAACAACAAACTTTTAAAATGCGGAGCTTAAACCACTCCTTTTAAAATCTATCAGGTTCCTTCGATTATATCGAGTTCACTACGTTCACGGTTTTGCCAAAACCATTCGTATTCCTCCGTCATTTCATATGAATATTCAGTAGTATTCAAGCTATGTTTGTTGACCTTTGCCAAGGCATAGTGATTGGTAGCTGCTGGGTATTCATATGTAGTATAGATAGATGCGTTGGTTTGGGACCGTCGTATTACTTTGTTAGCCTTCGTCAAAGGTATATACGGGTGGGTTCAAATTAACCTGGACAATGATAGGTAGAACTTGACATGTGACTTATGATTTGTTGGCTTTCGTCAAGACCATAAGAGCATGGGGCAAAAATCCACATCGAGAGTTTCTAAGGAAACTGAAACTTGCTAGTGCTGCATACCATTTGGAGTGTGATAATGTTGGTAGGATTCCTTCAGGGTTGTCACACAATGATATTTGGATCCCGATCCTACTGTGAGTATATGCTACTCCTCGGGAGATTTTTCACTTAACGATCAATGTTATAAACCAAGTAGGTGTCTAGAACAGTGTTAGCGGGGCTACGCCTCTATGGAAAAGAGGTTATTTAATTAAGAAACTTCGCGAAAACGTTGTAAAATCTCTCTCGAAGAACCGACACTAGCCTGGCTGAAAGGTTAAGCAAGTTTTGTACGGTGAGATTAATCCTGACTAGTTTTTCTTTTATGGTTTGAGAAAGGATTCGAGAAACAGTGGGAGCCATCCTGTTTAGATAAACTAAAAACTAATCTAAACTTACAAGCGTATCATGCTAAAGTGTTTCTTCTCTTTATCCTAATTGCAGCGACCAGTTGATCGCGCCTAGGTTACAATTAGCTAATAAATTGACTGGTCCAGACTATATTGACTGGCAAGGGTTTGTCCAAATGTCCATTGCCTGTAACAAGCTGGACCACCTCATTACTACTCAAGCCCCCGCCATCCCAGGTCCAGTTTCCACCGTCACGGATGTTGATATCCATAAGACAAGGGAAAATGACAGTGTGAATGCCAAGTGCCTCGTGTTGGCCTCAGTTGATGGTGAAAACCAGAGGCAGCACGAGAAGATGGACTTATCTTCCATCTTCCTCCATTACAAAGATTTATATGGAGAGTAATCTCGTATCGCAAGATATGAGACCTCGAAGGAATTGCTTCAAGCGAGGTTGGCTATCGGGTCATCTGTAGGGGACAACGTTCTTACAATGACTAGCTATATTTATGAGCTCACGGACCTGGAGACCACATTGGAGAACCAGTCATATGCTGACTTGATTCTACAGTCCCTACCTTCTACTTACACCCTGAAGGAAACCAGGGAGACACTCGCTCTACTCATTGGGGAATCTTCCTTTTCTGGATCCAAGGCGGAAGCCAAAGGTAAGAAGAAGACCTCCATAAAGCCGATAGGTGGTGTCAGTAAGGTATAAGGAAAGGGAAGGGCAAAAGTTTCAGGGTTAACAGTAGAGAAGGAGGGATGTTCTTATTGTCACAGGAAAGGGCATTGGCAGAAAGATTGCAGGGCTTGGAAAGCCAGTAGCCAGGATTCGAAGCACGTTGTGGCTTCGGTTTCGGATGTATTTGTTATTGAAAACTGTATGTAAATTAACTCTACTTCCTTGGCATTAGATACCGGATCAGGATCTCATATCTTTAATTCATTACAGGCTTTGAGAACCGTAGAGTTATCAAGGTAAGTGATATGACTCTCAGAGTTGCTAACGGAATGAGCGTGGACGCTGAATCCGTATGGGAATATCACCTAGGATTGACAAGTGGGTAGATATTGATCCTATGTAACTGTTTGTATATACATGGTCTAGCTTGTAATATCATATTTGTATCCTTACTTTCTAAGAAAGGATATGATTTTACATTTGTAAGCAATGTGGTCCACATCCACCTAAGTCAAGCTTTGATTGGGTCTGGTACATTAGATAACGGTATATACGTATTAAATCAAGCTCAGGTTTTCAGTATCCAGAACACACTTAAAAGAATGTCTCCGGAATTAAATCAGGCTTTCTTATGGTATTGTAGACTGGGTCGCATCAATGAAATACGGTTGACGAAGTTACATAGAGAGGGATATTTGGATCCGTTCGAATATCAGTCTTATGCAACTTGTCAATCTTGTCTCATGGAAAAGATGACAAAGACTCCATTCACTGGACACGGAGTAACAGCGAGCGAGCTCTTAGGACTCATACACAGCGATGTGTGTGGTCCAATATCTACACATGCGTGAAGTGGTTATTCCTATTTCATTACTTTTACGGAAGATTTCTCTAGGTATGGACATGTCTTCTTGATGAAGCATAAATCCGAGGCCTTTGAGAAATTCCGGGAATATAATAATGAAGTGGAAAAACAAACAGGCAAAAGTATCAAGACACTGAGATCTGATCGAGATGGTGAATACTTAAGTGTCGAGTTCCTGGATTATCTAAAAGAGACTGGAATTCTCTCTCAGCTTACTCCTCCATACACACCACAACACAACGGTGTATCGGAAAGGCGGAACAGAACCTTATTGGATATGGTTCGTTCCATAATGAGTAACGCCGAGTTGCCGCAATCCTTTTGGGGTTATGCACTAGAATAAGCCGTATATCTTTTGAACAACGTTCCTACCAAGACTGTGCCTACCACACCATATCAGATGTGGACTGGGAAGAAGCCCCATCTTAAGTACCTTAAGACATGGAGATGTACAACTTTTGTAAAAAAGCAGCTTGCGGACAAGCTCGAGGCACGCTCAGTACTGTGTAAATTTGTGGGATACTCAAAAAACTCCAGGGGGTATTTTTTCTATTACGCAGAGGAACAAAAAGTCTTTGTTTCTCGTCATGCCCACTTCTTGGAATTTGAATTTTTAGAAAATCAGAAAAGTGGGAGCACAATAGAATTGGAAGAAATTCCAGAACCACAAGCTATTACTGAAAGCATGGTAGAACCAGAGGTTTCAGAACAACTTGACATCCCCACGCCACTCCGCAGAACTAGTAGGCAGTCTCATCCGCCAGAGAGATACTACGGTTTTATGATAGACGGGGATCTAGAGGATTGTATCATTGACAATGATGAGCTTATTAGCTTCCAGCAAACCATTCAGAGTGGCGACTCGGTAAAATAGCTAGATGCAATGCGGATCGAGATGGAGTCCATGTATACCAACAAAGTATGGACTTTGGACATTGCTCCAGAAGGGGTAAAACCTGTAGGTTGCAAATGGATCTTCAGAAAGAAGATTGGTGTAGATGGACAGGTTGAAACCTATAAAGCTAGACTTGTTGCAAAAGGTTTTCGTCAAAGACCTGGTTTGGACTATGATGAAACCTTTTCTCCGGTGGCTATGCTCAAATTCATTCGGATCCTTCTTGCTATTGCTGTCTTCCACGATTATGAGATCTGGCATATGGACGTAAAGACGGCTTTTCTGAATGGAAATTTAGAAGAGTGCGTTTATATGGATCAGCCAGAAGGTTTCATTCAGAGTGGGAGCAGCGGAAAAGTGTGCAAGTTTCTTAAGTCCATTTATGGACTGAAGCATGCATCGTGGAGCTGGAACATCTGTTTTGATGAGACAGTCAAAGAATTTGACTTTATCAAAAATCCAGATGAACCATGCATATATAGTAAGATTGTAGGGAGAACTGTGGTATTCTTCGTCTTGTACATTGATGATATTCTCTTAATAGGAAATGACATTCCTATGCTACAATCAGTCAAAAAATTCTTGTCACAGAGGTTCTCAATGAAAGACCTGAGTGATGCCTCTTACATTCTGGGGATTCAGATCTATCGTGATAGATCTAAAAGGATGTTGGGACTTTCGCAGTCTAGGTACATCGACACCATACTGAAAAAATTTAGTATGGAAGATTCAAAGCGCGGTAATCTACTGGCTTGTCACGGAATCACCCTTTCCAAAGAGATGTCTCCCAAGACTGATTTGGAAAGGGCTCGCATGACATCTATGCCCTACGCTTCTGCGGTATGCTTTATAATGTATGCGATATTGTGTACCAGACCAGATGTTGCTTACACACTAAGCGTTGTAAGCCGGTATCAGTCAAACCCAGGGGAAAAGCAGTGGATAGCAGTAAAGAACATTCTCAAGTACCTTAGAAGGACTAAGGAAATGTTCTTGGTGTATGGCGGAAAAGACCTCCAGATCGAGGCCTTTGCTGACTCCAGCTTCCAGAATGACAAGGATGACTCCAAGTCCATATCGGGTTATGTCTTTACCCTCAATGGAAGGGCGGTCTGTTGGAAGAGCTCCAAGCAGGACGCCGTTGCTGACTCGACGATGGAAGCGGAGTACATAGATGCTTATGACGCCGCGAAGGAAGCAGTCTGGATGAGAGAGTTCCTAACAGAACTTCAGGTGGTTCCGTCTATTGTAAATCCAATACCTCTATATTGTGACAACAATGACGCTATAACCTTAGTGAAGGAACCCAGGTCCTATCAAAAGTCCAGACACATCTTGAGGCGGTACCACATGATCAGGGAGATCGTTGATCGCCAAGAGATCGAGGTGAGGAGAGTAGATACGGAGAATACCACTACAGATCCACTCACGAAGGCCATCCCTCAGACACAGTTCGAGAGGCTAATCGAGATGATAGGTCTACGATATGCCAATACATGACCTTAGTGCAAGTGGAAGATTGTTAGTGATATATGTCCTAGAGGCCATTATTGTATCATAATGGTTTGTATATTACTTAATGGAAGCTTGGGATATTCACAGTTTTATTGACAGTCTTGCTCAAAATGGTAGTATGCTACTTGGTTTGTTTCTACCTCAATATGTGCATGTGTTTCTTTTAGCATATCACTTATACATATTGGTAGAGCCCTTAGGATCTTTGCTTGATTACCAGCGTTGTGATAGCAGTCATACTAATAGAGGTTGGGTAGTCTATAAGCACATCCTTATACAGGTCCCTAGTTATAGGATTATCGAGACGGGGCGTCGATACTCCGAATTAGACTAGTGTATACGCTTCTCATCCCAGCAGGGGAGATGGTCTTTCCCACAGCCATTAGTATGTCGTACTGGAGATAGTATGCAGGTGCTTATTAGATTATGAGGACATTGGACAGGACTCGTCGGGAACTGTTGGTGGGTATTATACCTATCATCGGGCAGCAGTTCCTAAGTGAAATGAGTACAGCTTAGTTCGTCGACTTGTTACTGCTACTTCACCTCGAGTGTGTTCCCACTGTACTTTGATTACTACCCTACCATGATTCAAAGGAGTTGTGCAAATAGGTAGTAGTTGGGTGCAGTCCCGAAGAGGCAGTGGCGGTTAGATAGGATTCGTTTCTCCTGGTATTGGAGGTTGATATCTAGCTGTGTTCGGAAAGCCATTATACAAAGTCCCTAGCCAGGGCAAGCGAGATTTACTGGTAGGTATTCCAATAGTTTCTCAGGGTGTTCTGGGCTACACACCGGCATGACTTATTGCGCTATTAGGGGTCTGACGTTTACCACCCTTAGACCCGATATGCGATACTCTTAGATGAACAGACCGGACTGTATGAAGATTGTCACATACAAGCTCAGTCGGAGTTCGAATGAGTTTGCTCATCGGCCTTCTTATTGACAGATACCTGGGTAGCCGTTACGTGCAGCTAGTACCGCTTGCGGCTTGTGGTTAAATCCATTGCCAGTGTACTGTCGAGTCTTTAGAGTCCCACACAGAGGGTTTCCCTGCATCGGGCAAAAGATGTAGATGCTGTATGGTTTTACGGCAGGGCTTCGATCCCGTACGTACACTTGTGCGCGTATGATGATCGGGCGGATAATACTAGTAGGCTTTGGTTTAAGCCGGATCCTAGTATTATATTGATGGATTATTTTCGTCTTTTTGTATTCGTATTCTTCGGAATACGGATGCGGGTATGTATATACGGATGATGGGCATTCTCGTAATTTCTCGGGAAAGCTTCTAGAAGAGGACACCTAATTAGGGTTTTGTTTTCTTTTATGAATTAAAACCTAAATTGGGTGGAGGAAAATGAGGTGGAGATATTTGTTGGATGAAGGGTGACTCATTCACTTGACAAAATAGATATTTTGAAGCATGGAGATATTTGTGAGATATTTATCTTATCAAATATTATATGCTTCATTATTCTCACTTGAGATATGCTTCATTATTCCAAGCTCATTCTTCACTAGCTTTTCCTCAAGCTTCATCTTCTTCCTCTAAATCCAAAAAGTCTCATGAGTTGAGAAATCTAGGGTTCCAAGAGACAAACTGATCCATCTTCTTTCTCTACATCACCTAGGTTATCTAGTTTAGCAAGCTAGTTGGCCTAGTTACCTCAGATTTGAGGTTGGAGCTCGGACTATAGACTCTTGGGTGAATCTTCTTTGACTTGAGGAAGCCGACGAGAATGCATCGATCCGTTACGATCCTCGGAGCCTACGACAACGGGAGGACAATGACTAGAAGACCCAAAGGACTTGGTTTCGTGAGGTATAACTTTCATCCGAATAGTTAAACCTCATACAGTAATTTGTTAGCTAGGGTTTAGCAAAGATCCTGGAGTTCAAGTCGGTGTTGCGAGCTTTGAAAATCGTTTTTTAAATATTCCACCTCCCTCCTCGTGAACCCGCGGGATGCGCGCCATCGACTTACACTTGTGGTTATGGATTTATCCAGTAACTCACTGCCGGTGTACTGTCGAGTCTTCAGAGTCCCACACAGAGGGTTTCCCTGGTTCAGGCGAAATGGTGTAGTGGCCGTATTATATACGTGCAGGGTTTCGATCGATTGATTATACTAGTTACTCGGAGTTTCAATCGGACAGTTGATAATACTAGTTGGCTCGGGATTTAGCCGGATTATTAAATCAGGTATTGATTTAGTAATTTGCATATATGTATTTCGATATGTATATTCTAGTATTATGTTCTTTGTGTTATTCTATCTCTTTGGGTATTCTTATTTTGATACGAATACAGTTATGTATATACAGTAGAGTGTAATCTGTATTTATACGGAAAACATTCTAGAAGGTGGACACCTCATTTTAGATTTATCCATTTATCTTTAAATGGTAAATGAGGTGTAAAATTGGTAAGGGGAGTATGGTAAGAACCATGCTTCAATAGTATTGACAGATGAATTTTCAATTCATTTGTGCAAACTATTCAAGCATGATTGGATTTTTATATTGGAAATATAGTTTTACAAAACTATGGTTGGTTTCTCTCTCTCATGGTTAATCATTCATTCTCACCATTTGCCTCACTCTCCTTACTACTTTTCTTGAGCTCCTCCACCTTCATCTTCAACCTCCTCTCTACAATCTCATGTGTTGAGAATCAAGAGAGAAGGTAAGATAAATACACACATAGAACCTTACACTACATCCTAGACACTTTAGATTATGTCTCTAGTTGCTCCACTAGACTCTTAGTGTGGAGCTAGAGCCATAGACCACATCTCTCGGGTGGATCATCTTCGACGGAGGAGGACCGGTGATCAAGCTCATTTATGGAGGTCTCAAGGAGCTAGAAAAGGCGATCAAGCTCGATCCAGGAGATCCCTAGGAGCAAACGAAGAGGATAGAAGACCGAAGGACACGGATCTTTTTGTGAGACATTTCTATCATAGTAGTTTGCTCCTTTCTTGTTAGCTAGTTTAAGTTTATGGTAGATTCTTAGATGGGTTTTTCAAGCGCCAGTTTTCAAACCCTAAAAAATTTCTGTTCCGCAATGGCCACGGTAGATGGTCAGGGCGCCAGGAAATCCCAACAGTTCTCGAAGGCGGGCTTACCCAGATTCTTTCACAGAGTTTTAGAGTTTCCGGATTTGTATTTTCGATTTTTTGTGTAAGACTCTGAGCTTGATCATAGCCAAGTATGATTTGCAATTCACATAACTATCGCGATATGCTCCTTATTTGATCAAGACTAAAGAGTAATGGATTAAGAGATGTGCGAAGTCTCTATGCGCAGTTGTTCTTCTCCGTCGGTCCTGGAGATTCGATATGTATGCAGAAGCGTGATGCACGACCGCACTTTCAGAGGAAAACATTTATGTGATTGTAGTTGTTCCGGAACGGAAGTGGTTTCATTAAAGAGTACTAGTTCCGGGAAGATTGGATAGATGGGATCGGCAGGAACCATGACGGGTTCTTTTCAGGATTCTATAATGATTGAGATTGGACCCAGGGTCAGTTGCTTGGCGCGCACGCAGAGGTTAGAGATCATCGTCGTCGACATGTTGCATTGCGAGAGACTGGACTACTTGGCAAGGTAGTGTCTTGAGAAGTATCAGCATAGGACTGTTCGCGTCGCTGCTCCTCACCAGACGATTGTAGAGAGAGGCCATGGTTTTTAGTAATCCACAGAGAGAACAAGAATCTAGAGACAAAAAACGCTAGACCATGGGCAGAAGGCAAGTGGTAATTCTTGCTCTGCCAGTTCCGGGTGTATAGACACCTTTCGACTTTGAAGATGGTGTACTTCGATGTCATTTGTTTTTTATTTGCGTTTTGATGATCCGAATACTGCGTGTTCGACGTTGAAAAAAGGTCAACTCGACATCCGTTATTTTAACTTATATGTTTTGAGGATTTAAGGGTCACACAAATAATTTGTGCATACCAGGTGCACTTGTTTGAGATTTCTGTGCACAATGACTGCACTTGATTGGTGTTTTGTGCACACCAGGTGCACTTGTTTGAGATTTCCGTGCACAGTGACTACACTCGATTGGCGTTTTGTGTACACCAGATGCACTAGACTGATATTTTTGGGCACATTAGTTGTACTTGATTGAGATTTTTATATACTCTAAGCATATTTGATATGATTTTGTGCACACCAGTTGCACGTTTTGATGATTTGTGCACCCCGATGCACTTGATGTTGATTTTATGCATTCTGATACACTTGAGATTGATTTTGTGCACCCTGATGCACTTGATGTTGATCCTATTCACTTTAAATGCACTTGATATTGGTTCCATGCACATTAGATGCAATCGATCTTGTTTTCATGCACACATGTTGCACTTGGCGCTGTTTTTTTCTTCATGCACACCCGTGGCATATGGTTTGAATTTTTGTACAATCCGTTGGGGTTAATTTCGTTTTCATGCATTGCACTTGATAAGATATATTATAGATTTGATTTCTATATTTTCGCTTGGTCGTGTGCCACAGATATTGCATTACGGCTATGGCAATGATCGTGTACTTGATATACACCATTGGTTTTCGTATTTGGAATTTTGCATCATAACTGGTGTAATTCTTATAGCAATCACTAGAGTTACCGTTATGTAAGTTTTATATCTCTTTGCGTTTTCACATGCACGGTTGCGTTATTTTACGTCTTAGCTCGTGTGGGATTTCGGAGTTCCGTTAATTAGAGCGGATTATATATTTTAAAATTTGGACCTTGGCAATTTGATTTGAATTGACTTGATTTGATTGGGAAAATATTTTAAGATGGGGGTTAAATTTAAATTCGGTGACCAGATTTCTTTAAGGAGGGAATATTGTAATATTTTGGAAAATTATAAATATTAATTTATAATTTAAAATACGAGTATAATGAGTTTACAAAAATGATATCGCATATGAATTTTGGTATCCGATTTATATCCACAAAAATGTAATTATTTTGGTAAAAATGGAGAAAAGGTGTGATATCATAAAAATGATATTTTAATTGCTTCAACATGACATGAGATTTTATAATAAGATAATGGTATTTAAGTAATATATTAAGTATTTTATTTCTTTTAAAATCAAGAATTTATATTTTTATAACATGGAGATATTTTTAAAAAGGTTTGTTTTATTTTTATGAGGGTTGGGTATATGTTATAATTAGTTTAAACCCTCACAACCTCCACACTACACACACCCTCTCATTCCTCCAACTCCTCCTTATACCTTTACACCTCCTCCTTTTTCTATACTAAGTCTTGACACCTCTACCTTTATCTTATTCAACCCTTAGGTTATTCCTTGAGCTCTAAAACTGAAACAATAAGTTTCTTCAAGCTCCAACACAAAAATTTCCAAGTATTCACCAAACTAAAAAAGAAAAAGCATGGTCTCTTCATTAAATTTGAGCATATCATCAAGCTAGAGCCACTACAACCTTTAGGAGTCTCAACCATGCCATCCTTGAGCTGGAATTCCTTATGCACCATCTCCATAGGTAAATCTTCTCCTTCCTTATAAGTTTCTATTTGGATAAATATCAGTTTTTAGTGTCACATATCCGAATATGGATTTTGTTATGATATCAGTGATGATAAATTTGAATATGGAACTATTTGGTTAATCCACGAGAAAAACTAATAATATGAGGATATGGTGAGATCACTAGGAGACCACACTTAAAGCCCGAGGCCCAAATTCCCTAGTTCACCCAGTGGTTTTCCCAATATGACCGGCGCCGCCGGTTTTACTGTAGATTTGTGTTTTGGGTTTGGTTATGTAGTTTTAGTTGGTGATAATTAAAGCTACTGTATTGTTTGTTTTGTCCCAGATTTCATATAGAGAAATCTGGGAGTGTTCTAGTATGGTTTTAATATTGTTTCCGACATTTTTATTACGGTTTTTCGTATTTCTGTACCGTGACTGAATTATTGACGTTCGTACGTTAATGTCAGATGTATTTGGTTGTATTTGGAGTAAGTAAGATATAGGTTCTAACCTATGGGTACTTAACTCATTGTTTTGGTTTTGATATGATATTTACGCCAATATGATATAACTACGATTGTAGGTATGATCGCGGAGGTTTCTAAGATGGCATGGATGAACAAAGTAAGCGTGGATTTCGACAAGCTCGACAAGTGGTTGTAGATTTATATCTACGGGGGAAGTCGGGTGGATGGCGTATAGCACCCCCGCAACCATTTAACTAGGATAGTTATGCTATCTAGTTAGTTTATTATGATATGCTGGATAACTTAGCTAATTGTATTGATGTTATTTCGTATCTAGTAGGTTATACATGTGTTTATATTTGATATATGGTTATGATGACATACGTACGCGACAATAGATCCGTACAATATAGATATGATATTGGATGGACATTGTACGAGGGATCATACCGTGCCAATTACAGCCAAGTTTCATTTGGACTCGTGGAGTCATGAGTTATCCCTACTTGGGACATTACGTGTGATTGAGCTATACTCTTTTAAAAACCAACGATTCATTTTTCCTTTTAAATGATAAATGATAAGGATGCGATACTATTTTCCAAAATGAATATCTATTTTAACTTAATGCAGCTTCCTTATTTCAAAATAACGTTTCATTCCATTTTCAAAAATAACGGTATAGCTCATAGCAATTAGATACGTTTAATAATTACGCGATATGCTTAGATTCCTTTACATGTTCGCGATATGCTTATCGATTATATACGTTCTCTTTTATATGAATACACTGATAGAACATTGCACACCTACCAATGAGTACTATGTTGCACGCGCTCAGATGCATATGTTACACTACACCTCATTGGTCCTTCCATGACACTGTAGGACTGTTATACTACGCGATGTGTATGTAAATGCTGATACGAGGCATTATGAATTCCTTATATCCAGGAAATTTGATTGTAATTATATGCTACGGATATGGGTAGAATTACTTTCTGCTTTAAACACTTATAGAACACTTGCACAAATACTAATGATTGCCATGCTGCACGAGTACAGACGCGTATGCTACATTACACATCATTAGTATTGCCATGACACAGTAGAACTGTTACGTTGTTTGCACGCCTGACTATACTTACGCACGGTGCCATTATTACCTGCTGAGTTATTGTGAATACCAGTATCATAGGTATTCGTATATGATCCTTATGAGTTTTATGATGGTTTTACTTTCGATGATATATATCAGTGGTATGGGACGCTGCTATATATATAATATCATCAGAGTGATATATGCAATTCTTCTTCTTCTTTCCTTGATGTTTCTGCATACGATGAGTTGATGTCCACCATAAGGTTTATGTTTTCTGATTTGGTTTTATTCCGAACGGAGTGGGGGAGCTATACGGTTATGGACGTGCTATATATTCGGACTGAGTGGGGGAGTATACAGTCAGATATATGGTGGATCCGGTCGAGACCAAGAGGCAGGAAAGCCGCGATAGAGACGGGGAGCCTAGTGAGGACACTCAATACCGGAGATAGATATAAGCACGGCGGATATCCATGGGATACCGACTGGGGTTAGGGATATCGAGAGGAGACCGATCTGTTGAGACGTGTCGAAGATATCTGGATTTGCATGTTGGTGATAGACACGAGAGATTTGATGATTTTGCGTGTCGGTGATGGACACGAGAGGCTTGATGATTTATGGTGTCGATGCTGGATACCCATATATTGATGTTTTGCGATCATTCGAGATATACCATTATAGTTTATGCATTATTGTAGCCGACCAGGACTAATCCGGGGGACGGTACTTGAATACCATTTTTACCGAGTGATACATATAAAAAAGGTTTCAAAACGAGCTATAGTCTCGTTATTTTGACATGTCTACAATGACACAAGTATCTTTAAAACTGTAAACCTCTTAAAATTCTTTACTAAACAGCAATACGTATATCTTAAATAAAATACATGTTATGCTTCATACTATTATGTCTGCTTTTATGCCGTGACATACGTATTCCGTGGTTATTTTAAGAAGAGGTTTTACATACATATTTTCGGCTACCTTATAGGCGTATACCTGGATACAGGTCATATATATATGAGATGATATATTTTGGGTTTACGTGATGGATATTATTGCATTTACAGTACTTATGCATTATATATATTAGTACAGGTTATGATAATACTATACTTATGACCTAGGCATTTCGATTTCTACCTTGTAATATACTTTTATTCACTGAGTTGGCAACTCACCCCCGTTGTACCCCAGTTTCTTGCAGGATTTACCGCTCGGATCATCAGTGGCTTGTGGCACACACTTCTTTTCGGTTATTGTTTTGGTAGGCGGGCTACTGTTGTATCGTACCCATACTTGTATATATCTATATATTCTTTTGTATCTAGTAAAACTCCATCGACCCAGAGCTTGTATAATTGTAGACTTATAAACGAGACTTAGAGTTATGTGTTGTGGGCATTGCATTCGTTGGAGTCGACTTTTTATTCTTGTTGTTTATTGTTTCGCTTTTCTTTTATTCGCCATTGGCGTCGTATATTATCTGCGTGGTTGCTTTGCCGTTCGGGCGTGGAAGCTAGCTCCCGTTGGGATTCTTTTTATATTATTGTGCTTGTATCAGGTTTTATTCAAAATGTACAAAGGAGGTGCTGTCGATTTTTAAAACGTCACGAATGCATTTCAAACACATTTAGTTAGACTTAAATGAGTATTTTAAACTGATTCCATCTAATGATTATTTTTAAACTTCACCTCCAATATTTTCGTAAAAAGGTTTAGATTCAGGGTTTTCAGCTTATTTGGACCGCGTCGACGTTTTTAGATGTTACGTGATTTAAGTGCCAGTCATGTGCCACTTTCGGGTCGTGACACATCTTCACCCTGTTGGCATGAAAAGTACGTCGAGTCGATCTCTAGGTTGTAGATGTCGCTATCAAGATCTGGAGCTATGAATATGTCATTGCTCTACTTTTATTTGACCCTTAGGTCTTTGTTGACGTTGCATCTGCACCGAGAAGAAATGTCGAGTTGGAGGTGGGATTTTGCCATTACTTCACTTTTATTTGACCCTTGGGTCATTGATGACGTCGAGTCTGCGCTGAGAAGGAACGTCAAGCTGGAGTTAGGATTTTGCCATTACTCCTTTTTTGTTCGACCCTTGGGTCTTTGTTAACGCCGCGTCTGCACTGAGAAGGAACGTCGAGATGGAGCTAGGATTTTGCCACTACTCCTCTTTTATTTGACCCTTAGGTCTTTGTTGACGTTACATCTGCTCCAAGAAAGAACGCCAAATTGATCTCCAGGCTGTAGATGTTGTTGTCAAGATCTGGCGCTTCTTTTGACGAAGCATGTTCAGAAAATATGGCTCCCTTTCTTTCATTTGTGCCCATGAATCGTATGCAAGAGCCAGTATGGACCTACTTGCAGGGCAGAAAAGTTTCATTTCCACTTTTTTATTTCTTTCGGCTATACTCTATCTTTTCAGCTTTTATGTCACGAAAGTCACGATTGCCCAATCATTTCGGCTGTTTTTGTTTTTACTTACTGCTTTTTATTGTGAGTTGCCCTACCATTTTGTTTTTTTTTTGAAATCTGATACCAATCTTGGTATTAGCATCGTTACCACTGGAATATTGCCAGGAGCGAATCATCATTTGCCATGAGAGAACTTGAAATTTGATACCTATTTAGGCATCAGTATCGTAACAACTGGGATATTGCCAGAAGCGAATCATCATTTGCTTTTGTTAATTTGGACAAAGGTGGCTTAGTAAACAGGGTTAGGATCCTGTCAACTAAGGTTTTCTGGTTTTATGAGCCGTAAGGGTCTCATAAAAGTATTTCTCCCTACGAGTCGAGAGAATCCCGTAGGTGTATTTTCTCCTTAAGAGTCGTGAGCATTCCTAAGTGTGTTTTCTCTTGTAAGTCGTAAGGTTCTTAGAAGAGTATTTTCTCTTGTGGACATACCCTTTTTTAGGTGGCCCGTAAGGTAACGTACTATTAGTTGTAGTCCCCAGTCTTCTTCAAAGGACTACATAATGTAGGACCAGGGAGAGTTGTGAATTGTTTATGCCCATGGATTGTGTACGGTAATCGATATGGGGATTCACCGTAGGGTTAAACGTGTGAGAACATGATGGTCCTTTATCGCCGTATTTTAGGGCGAAATGCCAGTTTAAGAACATTACGGTCCAACATTCCCGTTTTGGGGGTGAATATTAGTTTAAGGACATTTCGGTCCAACATTCCCGTATTTGGGACTGTAACAACCCTAAACTTTCTGTACATTTTTTTTCAAAAATACAGAAAGAGGTATTTAAGCCTGAGTACAAGTTATAAATTTGATTGCTCTTTAAACAGCAAGCAAGAGCTTGTAGCTCATTGGTAAGACCTTGCCCTGCTGAACCAAAGCACCAGAGTTTAAATCCCATCATCCACATTATTTTTTATTTGATTTCTTTTAATCTTTTTAGAAGCCCAAGAGTCTACACGTGCATAACCCGTAAACCTAAAGGTCATACTAAAAATAAACGAGTTCAGGAGGTAGACCAAGCGACAAGGGACACGTGGCGGCGAGATGGAGGCCGACTCGGCCTGAATCGGCCGGCGTGGAGCTTGGATCGGCCAGCGCCGCCGGCCGACTCACCTCAAATCGGATTTTCTCCTTCTTGACTCCTGTGCCTTTTGGCCTCCCCATAACCCATGTTCTATTTAAAAACCCTGCATTATTCCAAAGGATTAAAAACCTAATTAAAATCTTTTTAATGCATTTTTTTTATTAAACCTTAACCCTAAAATTCTCCTATAAATACCCACACTCTTTTCCACCTCCTCACTCTGAATTCTATACAAAAACTCTCAAGAAAATTTTAAGTTCAATAGTGTACAAGTGGAGTTAGCGAAGGGCGAAACTCCAACGATAACCCTAGGAGCTCCCGGCGACGACCCTAGGAGCTCCCGGCGACGAAACGACGCACCGGCACCTCCTACCACTCCCTCTTCCACTTTTATAATCTAAAATCTAGTAAGTCCCTCCTCCTCCTTCTCTTTTCTATTCTGAAAACTCGTAATTCTAAAACCCGACGAAAGCGGAATTAATCCGACTTCCAATTCGGTTTTTCTTTAAAAAGTTCCAATTTTCTTAATTACAACAATACCAAACTTGCACATCATGACCATTAAATATTAACAAAATATATTGAACAAGTTTCATAGCAAAAGAATTCAAATTGTAATTTTTATCGCACTTTTTCAGAAAAAATACCATATAGTTTAGTTTTGACATAAATCATTATAATTCATTGCTATACCTTTAGATAGATCACGAGGTAATGACCTACATCCTCACAACACTCATATCTAATATAGCACGATGATTTTTGGGAACATGGTTTTGGAAAAATACGATATTACACAAAACTAGCTCAAACTTATAAAAACCTTTTTCTACAAGATATGTATTTTTAACAAATCTTTGCAATGCGCCGCTACAACCCATTTTGGGGAACCCGTTCGGGATGGTGCGAATTATCGCATATCCTCGGATTTAGTAGTGCGAGATGCAGACCTCCGCAAGGAGCTACGGTCTCGAAAGATTTTTAGAAAAATACAAATATCTTAAGAAAATTAGATTTCTAGAATAAAATAATAAATTAAATTATTTTTATAAATATATATATGTATCATAAAAATATCTATTTTTTTATATAGTATAAATATTCTAACTTTTCTAAATAAAAAAGAATTAATTTACATTAAAATACCATGTAATTCCATACAATTTCAATAATTTCCAATTAAATACCATATATTATGAAATTAAGTTTTACTTACTAGAAATGTCATATATATAAAATCTACATCTATGAAAACTCTAAAGACGATAATTAAATAATTGAGGTGTATTTTAAAAATTATACAAAATTATTTTTATATAAAACACCCTCAAGTTTTATAAATTACAATAAGGACCCTAGTAAATATAGGTTTAAGCGGGACCAGTCTCTTGAGTCTCAGGGATCCAGAGATATGGGTGCTTGCCTATTTATGGTAGATAACTTAACAAACGGTGTTATCAACACGGTAATCGTGTTTGAAAAAGATACAAATTCTACCGTCCATGTGCAGCGGTTACCGATAACATCAAAACCTAATTCAGAATTCAATTTCTTTTCTAATTATTTGACTCATACCGAGTCTCGATATAATCAATTTGACTTGAATAAGATTCAAGTATATATAACAAATCAATATGAATCCATGTATTCAATCTGTTCAATCTATCAATTTATACAACTTGACTAAACCGAACCATGGATATACATCCATCTACATGATTCTCCAGTAACATCCATTTACTGATATCATGGTTTTGGCAAGTCATCCATCTATACAATTTAATTACAAGACAATACAATACAAACAATACAATTAAGACATCGCGGGGTTTATAAGGGGTAGATTCGTACGGAAGGTGTTAGAAGTGGTACGAAACTGCAACCATTAAGACACCTAACATGTATTCCATTGCCGTTGTACCGTGGCTGAACGATTCCTTATACTTTCCGTCCACCTTAGCCTCTGGTCTATTGAGACTCCTCTCATATACACTGGCCTCTTCTGTACCAAGCTACAAACAACAACGTTAACACTAAATATAACATTATAACAATATAATACAACTTTAAAAGTTACATTTTCTTTGTCTATTCTATTTCGCCCTCATCTTTGGGACTTACCGAGCGATTGTTCGCTGACGACATCCACTTTCTTTTTCTTTGGAGTGTCGTCAGATGATTCGGACCTTCAGGAGATCGAGCCCACCAGCGAGGATTTGGACCAGCTAGCTTACGACCCAGAGCTTTAGATTCCTTGTACACATTACATTCTATAAATTTCATTTCTGTTATGCCACTGTTTAGGCATTTGTTCATATCATAATATTGCATTATTATATTCCCCAGTCCTAGTTATTTTACAAATAAACAGGTGCTTTTGACCCATGTCTGCTACTTAGTTGCAGGTTACAGATTCTCGGGACAAAAACAGTGAAAAAGACAAAAGACGAAACAAATGTGAGACTACGACCAATAAATGTTGGAATCTTGATCAAGCCTACACGAAGATCAGTTCACAAAGTACAAGGCAGTGCAATGTTCAAGACTTCGTCACGAAGCAACGGCAAAAGTCCACTACAATGTTCACTGGAAAGATCTGGAAGAGAACCAGAAGATATTCTGAAGAAAGTTCTGAAGAAACAAGTACCCAAACGCAGCAGGAACAACCCCAGAAAAATTCAGCATTCAATCTCCTAATTTGGCCGAAAAACCGCGGCCAAAGCATGCTTTTGGCCGCGGATCCGCGGCCGTGCGAAGCCCGGGTCGGTGGAAAATTCCAGAGGCGTGTCGGTGCGTTGAATAGGTCTTTTTCTTAAGGGGTATTTTTGTAAAAGCAGATATGCGAGTCAATTGTAACCCTAGGGTTCCTATCCTCTATAAATAGGAACTCTAAATCTTGTATTACGTTATGCCTCTTTTCATTAATAAAATTCAGATTTCTTTTGGAGAGCATCGATACCTCTTTTCATATCATCTATTCAGATCTGACAACCCTGTGTAAATGTTTGGAGAGAGCCATCTGTAAAGTAAGTAGATTTATTTAATTGCCGTAGTTTAGATTTTAATTCCTTACCCTAGATAAATGTTTTTCAATTCCCTAATGAGCGAGTAGTCTCCTCGCTTGTTAGGGTTAGTTTTGGGGAAGGCTTTTGAGAGATGAGATCTTTCATCCCTTTCTTGACCATCACATATAATCAATAGGACTCTATGCATACATGCACACACCGCTCCCTACGGCACCCTATCCCACGAGGTAGCGGTGATACCGTAGTATAAAGGCCCGGTTGCGCGTGTTTTTCATGGAGGTTAGGGTAAGGATTGATAAAGGAAGGACAAGAACCTAGAGGAAGAAACACCTTCCCGAATGGTTCTAATCCCCTTTATTAATAATTACCATAACACCTTATAGATCCTAATTTGGGTATAGAAAGCGGTGAGATTTACTTACATTTCCAAACCTACCCTAGAGCTAACCCTAGCAAGATTTAGATCTAGATAGATAATCTTAGTATAAATAGATTTAGTTTTTAAATTTAATCAATCCGACTCCATTCGGAATTAACTCGTTAGAGCAATTAGGAAATTCACAACATCCCTGTGGACCGACCCGTACTCACCGGCTAGCTACCAAACGACGCCATTCTTGATTGCGGTTTAGAAATATTTTTGACATACCAATCAAATTCCGCCGTTGCCGGGGATGGCGTGCTATTTCCTATTTGCAATTTCGGGTTAATCTAAAATTGAAAAATCATAAAAAACTGAAAAATTAAAAAAATATAAAAATTTATCATCTTTGTATTTTGTGAAGGGTATTTCTGTTTGAATTTTGCAGGAACAACGAAGAACTTCGGATCTGGAAAAATCCAGAAATCAAAACAGAGAAATAAAGATCAGAAAAACAGGTAAAAATCTTAACAGAGGAGATACAGAAGTCTCGGGACTTGAACCGCTGCTGCCACCGCCTTTCCGCCGCGCGACCCCCTCTCCGACCGCGGATCCGCCGCAAGGTGCTGACGTCAGCACGCGAAAATCCCACTGTTTGTTCCCTTTCTATCTCCTCTGCTAATCCCGATATATCTTTTGTCAAATCTCCTGCAGGATTCTTTGCGCTTAAAAATCTTTCCCCTTCTCAATAACAAATCTTGTGCAGGATTCTTTGCGCCGCGCTTAAAAAAATAAAAATTTAATTGCAAGTGGTTGTTATTGTTTTGCATATATTTAATCGGATTTTAAAGGGCTTGAAACCAATCCAGATTGGGTGGGGATTTCATCACCCTCCCCAGGACCCCAGAAATCACATAAGGCATTTTGCATTAACCATTTTTAATTAAAAAATACTCGACTCAGCTCTAAGGACGTCGCTCTCAATAGGACAGAGGACTAGTTGTAGGCATCGGCCGTTAATCCTAACCTGACTTTGCGGTGTCTAGGCAAGTGTGTCTAAGGCGAGTGGTTACTTAATTAGGACCACTACTTGTAGTGGAGAACCTTCCACTCACCTGGCACTTACCTGGCCGCAATTGGCGGTGAAGACGCGGTTTGAGGTCCTATTTCTAGCCCTTTGGAACAGTTAGGAGTTGTCTAGCTGACCTAGGTGACCCTAGATCTAGGCCTGATTGTGCATTTGTGTCTGATTGCATTTGTGTCTATGCCCTTTATCGAAAATCTTTTTTGCAAAAAGTTCCAAATAAAGAGAAAAAGAAAAAAGGGAAATTTTTTTTTTTAAAAAAAACTTGCAAATTTTTTCGCTAAGAACTCCTTGCACCACCCCACATTCTTTTTCCTCTCCTTTCTTACATCATGGGTACCCCACCTCACAAATCTCTTGCCGAACTTTGGTACCCTGAACCAAACTTTGCTTCATACGCGAATTGTTTTGGTCGAATTATAGACGACCCGTCCATGCCCAAAATTTCTTTGAAAGATCGAATAGAATCGTCTAGGAGAAATAGTTCGACTCTGCAATCCACTTTGTATCAACCATTTTAACCCTCACCACCTTCTTACGTTGATACTCCTTTTTCGAGTCCTATTGTCACTCCAAAACCCATGTCTATTGCTGAGCATATTGAACAATCTCATAGCCGATCTTTCACTCCTCTCTACACATCCAGTTCTAGGGATCAACAAGTCCATTCACCTTTTTATCCAAATGTCGATCCTACTTCTGTCCAACCATTCAATTCCTACCATTACTACCCAACTTTCCCACCTTCACTAGACATTGCTTCTACACAGCCATTTGGGAGTTTCACGTATCCAAACAATTTTGACTCTTTTACCGAAACCCCTTCCCAACCCATGTCTAGTTTGGAACAGTCATTGGAAGCTTATATGGTTGCGACAAACCAAATGATTAGGAATGTGGATGCGTCCATGGCCACCCTTATGCAACCTAGTGAACCGGTAGCTAGTTTCCAACTAGCTCCAAAAATTCCAATGTATGAGGAGGCGGTTGGACAGAGTGAGAATTTGAGAGGAGAAAGTGATCTATACACACTTCCAAATCAAACCTACCCATACCCAATTGAATCCCACAACTCCAGTTTTCAAACAAGCGTCCCAAATGATTCATCAGTTGAAAATAAAACATTTAATGAGTTGTGCGACTTTGTAGTGCTTGATTTGCCAGATTGTGAAGAGTCTCTTTCGAGTGAAACCACACCTAATCCTTTTGAACTCTACACCTCCAATCTAGAACCTGAATTGATAAATATCCATGCTTTTGATGAGGTGTGTGAAAAAATTGATTTTCACTTGATCGAGGATATTGACACCGGGAATATTTTTGATGATGAACCCGTAGATTTGATTGAAATTTTATGTCCAATTCATCATCCCGAGTCATTAAATGTTTCTCCCGAACTTCATATACGTCTTGATTTTGATGATAATGGCATGGATAAGCTAAATTTTGAGGAGAATTATGAGGATAGTATTGAGGAAAATTATGAGGATAGTATTGAGGATGAACCATTTTTGTTTGATGAGTCGGATTTTCCAACTCATCCTCCTGAACCTTTAACTGTTATACTTCCTAAATCAAACCCCCTCCTTTCCATCGTTCCGACCACGCAAAAGATCACGCTTGAGGACTGTGAGCTTGAAAAATTTCTGTCTGATCACAACGGTTTTGACGCCACTAGTGCGTTCCTCTTTGAATCTGACACAGTTCTCACAGCTGATAACGATTACGAGTGTTTCACTTTTTCGGACGATGTTGAAAACTCACCTCCCGAGTTTGAGTCCTTTAAATTTTCAGATGAGTTAGTTGAACCATCAGACACGGTTGCTTACAGTCATTTCGAACCATTGATGGAATCCTTCAAGTTCGAGACAGATTACTTAGGTGAGAATAAGACTATCCCTAAATCACTCTCTTTCGTCCTTCCTATCGTTTCAACCACGCAAGACTCCGTCGTGTTTCCATTTTCATTGGAGGGTTTACCAAGTTCGACGTACCCATGTTTTCTTGTGAATCTTGAGGAATTTGACCCTATTTCTCAACGGGTTGATAGATTAGCACAATCGTTTTTAACACATCGGTCATCACAAATTGCGCTAATTTATTCACTCGATTTACACCCTCAAGTTCGTACTACACTTCTTTCTCTTTTCCGCCATTCTTCTCCTTCATCGAGACCGTATACCGCTTCTATCTCCACACGGTCTCGTGTGCTTCTCATTTCTTTTCTTTCCACTCCATTCATTCACCAACTCTACCGTTACCACGATAAAATTTTTGAATGGTTGGTGCTAACCTTTGGCTTGTGTAAGGCCTTGTTTAGTTTGGGGAGGACCTTGTTGTATATATGTATATATATATTTTTTGTTTTTCTTTTAACAATAAATAAAAAAAATTTATAAATAAATGAACAGGGGAGTGCCGACATTCTCAACCCTCTTGGTGTAGCATGACAGTGAGGACACTGTCAAGTTTATGTTTGGGGGTATGCTCGGTAAGCCTTCTTCCTTCGCATTCATATGTATATTTTTGCATTTGCATACTTATTTTAAAACCCATAAAAATTGAAAAATTTGAAAAATTATAAAAATTAAAGTATTCAATTTTGGCCATATTTGACTTGAGTTTGACAAAAAGGTTAACTAGTTAGGAACAACTAGATCTTAGACTTAGTAAATTAAAAACCCTAAAAATAAACTTTCTTAAAGTTTAACGGTAGAGAGTATATGTCTTTGTAGTTTATTTAGAAATAGGCAAATTTTGAGTTCACTTCTTGGGCTAAGTTAAAATAAGGGAAGAGTATTGATATTTTTATTAAAGTATAACTTTGAAAAATAATTTCTAAGCTTAAGTCTAGATTCTGAAAATATATACCCTACAAATTGCACAAACACGCACCTTGAAACTTGGAATAGTAGAGGAGACCTTGAAATGCTCTTGTCTAAAGTCCTTAGTACAAAGAAAATAAAATAAAAAATATAAAAGTGTGAATAAAGAAAAAAATGAACACTGGTTTTTGTAATTACTTAAGGCTGAAAAAAATAGAAAAATATTTAGCGAGGGTGCTTCATCACCTAGTGCCTTAGACCAACTGGTTTGGGAGTCACTGCTAAAACCTTAGGTGTTACAAGACTAGGAATTACGCTTTAATGTGCAAACACATCTTGTAATCGGTCGTTGGTACCTCAAGAAGTATTAACGGTCGCATGAAGGGTGTGTGAGCAAAAATTCATCTAAAAATTCACCAATTAAGTAGTGCTTTGGACAACGGACAAGTGTATGATTGCTTGATTTGAATTTCCAAGTGTAGGGGTGATTTATACACACACGTAGGGGTATGTGATTGGGGTTTAGATAAGAGATAGGAATGAAGAATAGGACTTGTATTTTTAGTAGAGATGATAAAAATTCCTAAGTTGAGATGGAACCCTAGAAGGAAAACTTAAGAGATGCCAAAAGCTAAGTAAATTCACAAGGATATATATAATCTTAAGTTAAATGATAAGAAAGCGTAAAGAATACGGGTGGATAATTTACGAGTCGAAGATAATAGAATTCCTTGTTAGAAAACCTAATTGGAGAATAAAAGTCGATGAGCCAAGTTGATAGGATTTTGTGGGTAGTATCCTCTGAAAACCCTCAGGAGACAACACTCCTCCTACTAGGGACACCTAGAGGTTTAACGGCTTGTTGCACGAGCTCAGTGCAATCGCGTTTCCCTGTGAAAGTGAGGTTAGGATTTTATCGAGAATAAAAACTAGGTTTGCTCGAGGACGAGCAAAAGATAAGTTTGGGGGTATTTGTTCATATCATAATATTGCATTATTATATTCCCCAGTCCTAGTTATTTTACAAATAAACAGGTGCTTTTGACCCATGTCTGCTACTTAGTTGCAGGTTACAGATTCTCGGGACAAAAACAGTGAAAAAGATAAAAGACGATACAAAAGTGAGACTACGACCAATAAATGTTGGAATCTTGATCAAGCCTACACGAAGATCAGTTCACAAAGTACAAGGTAGTGTAAGGTTCAAGACTTCGTCACGAAGCAACGGCAAAAGTCCACTACAATGTTCACTGGAAAGATCTGGAAGAGAACCAGAAGATATTCTGAAGAAAGTCCTGAAGAAACAAGTACCCAAACACAGCAGGAACAACCTCAGAAAAATTCAGCATTCAATCTCCTAGTTTGGCCGCAGAACCGCGGCCGTGCGAAGCCCGGGTCGGTGGAAAATTCCAGAGGCGTGTTGGTGCGTTGAATAGGTCTTTTTCTTAAGGGGTATTTTTGTAAAAGCAGATATGCGAGTCAATTGTAACCCTAGGGTTCCTATCTTCTATAAATAGGAACTCTAAATCTTGTATTAGGTTATGCCTCCTTTCATTAATAAAATTCAGATTTCTTTTGGTGAGCATCGATGCCTCTTTTCATATCATCTATTCAGATCTGACAACCTTGTGTAAATGTTTAGAGAGTGCCATCTGTAAAGTAAGTAGATTTATTTAATTGCCCTAGTTTAGATTTTAATTCCTTGCCTTAGATAAATATTTTTCAATTCCCTAATGAGCGAGTAGTCTCCTTGCTTGTTAGGGTTAGCTTTGGGGAAGGCTTTTGAGAGATGAGATCTCTCATCCCTTTCTTGCCCATCACATATAATCAATAGGACTCCATGCATACATACACACACCGCTCCCTACGGCACCCTATCCCATGAGGTAGCGGTGATACCGTAGTATAAAGGCCCGGTTGCGCGTGTTTTCCATGGAGGTTAGGGTAAGGATTGATAAAGGAAGGACCGAACCTAGAGGAAGAAACACCTTCCCGAATGCTTCTAATCACCTTTATTAATAATTACCATAACAGCTCATAGATCCTAATTTGGGTATAGAAAGCGGTGAGATTTATTTACATTTCCAAACCTACCCTAGACCTAACCTTAGCAAGATTTAGATCTAGATAGATAATCTTAGTATAAATAGATTTAGTTTTTAAATTTAATCAATCCGACTCCATTCGAAATTAACTCGTTAGAGCAATTAGGAAATTCACAACATCCCTGTGGACCGACCCATACTCACCGGCTAGCTACCAAGCGACGCCGTTCTTGATTGCGGTTTAGAAATATTTTTGACATACCAATCAAATAGCGCCGTTGCCGGGGATGGAGTATTATTTCCTTTTTGCAATTTCGGGTTAATCTAAAATTGAAAAATCATAAAAAACTGAAAAATTAAAAAAATATAAAAATTTAACATTTTTGTATTTTGTGAAGGATATTTCTGTTTGAATTTTGCAGGAACAACGAAGAACTTCGGATTTGGAAAAATCCAGAAATCAAAACAGAGAAATAAAGATCTGAAAAACAGGTAAAAATCTTAACAGAGGAGATAGAGAAGTCTCGGGACTTGAACCGCTGCCACCGCCGCCTTTCCGCCGTGCGACCCCCTCTCCGACCGCGGATCCACCGCAAGGTGCTAATGTCAGCACGCGAAAATCCTACTGTTTGTTCCATTTCTATCTCCTCTGCTAATCCCGATATATCTTTTATCAAATCTCCTGCAGGATTCTTTGCGCTTAAAAATCTTTCCCCTTCTCAATAACAAATCTTGTGCAGGATTCTTTGCGCCGCGCTTAAAAAAATAAAAATTTGATTGCAAGTGGTTGTTATTGTTTTACATATATTTAATCGAACTTTAAGGGGCTTGAAACCAATCCAGATTGGGTGGGGATTTCATCACCCTTTCCAGGACCCCAGAAAGCACATAAGGCATTTTGCATTGACCATTTTTAATTAAAAAATACTCGACTCAGCCCTAAGGACGTCGCTCTCAATAGGACAGAGGACTAGTTGTAGGTATCGGCCGTTAATCCTAACCTGACTTTGCGGTGTCTAGTCAAGTGTGTCTAAGGCGAGTGGTTACTTAATTAGGAGCACTACTTGTAGTGGGGAGCCTCCCACTCACCTGGCACTTACCTAGCCGCAATTGACGGTGAAAAGGCGGTTTGAGGTCCTATTTCTAACTCTTTGGAACAGTTAGGAGCTGTCTAGCTGACCTAGGTGACCCTAGATCTAAGCCTGATTGTGCATTTGTGGCTGATTGCATTTGTGTCTAAGCCTTTTATCGAAAATCTTTTTTGCAAAAAGTTCCAAATAAAGAGAAAAAGAAAAAAGGGGAAATTTTTTTTAAAAAAAAACTTGCAAATTTTGTCGCTAAGAACTCCTTGCACCACCCCACATTCTTTTTCTTCTCCTTTCTTACATTATGGGTACCCCACCTCACAAATCTCTTGCCGAACTTTGGTACCCTGAACCAATCTTTGCTTCATACGCGAATTGTTTTGGTCGAATTACGGACGACCCGTCCATGCCCAAAATTTCTTTAAAAGATCGAATAGAATCGTCTAGGCGAAACAGTTCGACTCTGCAATCCACTTTGTATCAACCATTTCAACCCTCACCACCTTCTTACATTGATACTCCTTTTTCGAGTCCTATTGTCACTCCAAAACCCATGTCTATTGCGGAGCATATTGAACAATCTCGTAGCCGATCTTTCACTCCTCTCCACACATCCAGTTCTAGGGATCAACAAGTCCATTCACCTTTTTATCCAAATGTTGATCCTACTCCTGTCCAACCATTCAATTCCTACCATTCCTCCCCAACTTTCCCACCTTCACTAGACATTGCTTCTACACAGCCATTTGGGAGTTTCACGTATCCAAACAATTTTGACTCTTTTACCGAAACCCCTTTCCAACCCATGTCTAGTTTGGAACAGTCGTTGGAAGCTTATATGGTAGCGACAAACCAAATGATTAGGAATGTGGATGCGTCCATGGCCGCCCTTATGCAACCTAGTGAACCGGTAGCTAGTTTCCAACTATCTCCAAAAATTCTAATGTATGAGCAGGCGGTTGGACAGAGTGAGAATTTGAGAGGAGAAAGTGATCTATACAAACTTCCAAATCAAACCTACCCATACCCAATTGAATCCCACAACTCCAGTTTTCAAACAAGTGTCCCAAATGATTCATGCACACACCGCTCCCTACGGCACCCTATCCCACGAGGTAGCGGTGATACCGTAGTATAAAGACCCGGTTGCGCGTGTTTTCCATGGAGGTTAGGGTAAGGATTGATAAAGGAAGGACAAGAACCTAGAGGAAGAAACACCTTCCCGAATGGTTCTAATCCCCTTTATTAATAATTACCATAACACCTCATAGATCCTAATTTGGGTATAGAAAGCGGTGAGATTTATTTACATTTCCAAACCTACCCTAGACCTAACCCTAACAAGATTTAGATCTAGATAGATAATCTTAGTATAAATAGATTTAGTTTTTAGATTTAATCAATCCGACTCCATTCGGAATTAACTCGTTAGAGGAATTAGGTAATTCCCAATATCCCTGTGGACCGACCCGTACTCACCAGCTAGCTACCAAGCGACGCCGTTCTTGATTGAGGTTACTAAAAAATCCGACTCATCAAACAAAAATGGTTCATCCTCAATACTATCCTCATAATTTTCCTCAATACTATCCTCATAATTCTCCTCAAAATTTAGTTTATCCATGCCATTATCATCAAAATCAAGACGCATATGAAGTTCGGGAGAAACATTTGTAGAACCTCATAAGTGTGCCTAGGTGAGATATGCGACATATCAGACGAACAGACCGGACTGTACGGTAAGTGTTGCTGGTCCCGGACTCTAGCGTCGGTTTCATCGGAAAAATGGGCGGGCTAGGTCGTTGACTTCGATGCCGAAGATGATCTACGTCGAGGCAACTCAAACTCAAGCTCCATCTTCACCAGGTCATGAAACTTGTGAAGACAACACACTCTACTACATGGCAAGTGGTAGAGGATGAAGAAGAAGAAAAGAATAAAAAGATAATCAAATAAGAATGAAACTTATCCTTTTAATTATGGTACCATGGTTAAGTTAAGCCCTCATGCTTAACTTGTGTAGGGAATTAACCAAAGACTTGGATTAAGGGTTGGGTTAAAGAATTATCGAAAGAAATGACAAAAGAGTGGACTTTGTCAAGGTTTCTCCAAGCTTCTTCAAGCTTGACAACTTTGACCAAGTTCATTTCTTTTGTTAATTCTCTTGATAAAACAATACCCTAATCTTAAACTTAATCTTGATATAATTCTCATACACACAACTTGTATGTATCATCAAACATGATACAAATATATGTACACAAATATATATCATATATACACTTATGCACAAACTAGTGAGAAAACAAATCTTAAGTGAACCAATACTAGTTAATGTAAAGTAATATATCAAATATATAATTATACATTAAATCATTAAATCAACACTTGATTTAATGATCCGGTCATACTGCATATAACCGACTAATATCAAGTGTATCAATGTATCGAATCAATATTTGATTCGGTAACCCGGCTATATCTTATATAACCGTCCGATGATACAAATCGCGAGAATAGAATTCAGTATCACATACTGGTATCATTCTCGGTCCCGCACATATCTCATATGCGCTCCTATTTCGTTTCGCTTGAGCCAGGAAACCTCTGTGTAGGACTCTAAAGACTCGTCAATACGTCGGCAGTAGGTGATGATCATATCAAACACCCACAAGCCGCAAGCGGTCTGCTAAACATAACGGCCACCCGGGTATTGAGCGATCAGAAGATCAACGAGCAAGCCCGCTCACACTCCTGTGAATCCAACCAGTAACACTTACCGTACAGTCCGGTCTGTTCGTCTGATATGTCGCATATCTCGCCTAGGGGTGATAAACGTCAGACCCCAGTAGCTTGATAAGTCATGCCGACGTAAGGTCCATAACAAGTGTGAAACTACTGATAACTCTTACCAGTATATCACAGCAACCCTGGCCAGGAATTTCCAGTTATGGCCAGTCGAGCATAGCGCAACATCAACCCCCAATACCGGGAGAGACGAATCCCCTCCTATCGCTCATTGCCTCCATGTGAATCGGGACTGTACCCAAAAACCACCTGTTTGCACGACTCAGTAAAGCCGTGGTAGGGTGGAAATCAAAGCACAGTGGGAGACACACAAGACTCTATGACGATCTTGGGTCAACAGACTAAGCTGTACCAGTGTCACCAGAGAACCGCCATCTGACGTAAGGTATAATACCATCTGGGAGTTCTCGGCGAGTCCGTTCAGTGTACCCAGTCTCCACTGAGCACCCGCATACCATCTCTGATGTCAAACACCAATGGATATGGGATCATCCATCGCCCATCACATGGGTTGAGAAGATATACGCTAGTCTACACTGGAATATCGATGCCCCGTCTCGATATTCCCACGACTAGGAACATTGAAGGATGTACTCATGGACTACCCAGGCCTCACTAGTATGATCTACATCATATTCCTGGAAGTCGAGTACATATCCTAAGGGCTTTATCAACATGTAACAGAGAGACAGAAAGTATACATGTTAAGATAAAGAGCAACCAGATAGCGTACTATCATGTCGAGCAAGAAAGTCCTACCTATATATGTCCCAGCATCCACTACAATAAACATCCAATGTACAGTAATGGCCTTTAGGGCATACATATAACTAACAATCTCTCACTTGCACTAGGGCCATCTGTAGCAGTGGTTGCAGTATCTAATACTCAACTATCCCATATAAGTCTCTCTCTGGGAAAAGGCCTTTGTGAGTGGATCCGCCGTGTTATCCTCTGAGTCCACTCTCCTAACCTCGATCACCCTGGAGATCAACTATCTCCATGATCAGGTGATGCTGCCTCAGAATATGTCTGGGTCACTGATGGGACCAGAGTTCCTGGGCCAAAGCCACACTTCCATTGTCACACACAATGGTAGGAACCTAGTTCATCTTATGAACCAATATACACCCAAACTTCCTCTTTGGTAGTATTTTTAATAGCGATGTTACCATCCTTTATCGTCTAGTTTGCCACGGTATCTAGCTTGGAACTCTTCCAACATACCGTTCCTTCACTGAGGGTAAAGACAATGCCTGCGACTGACATTCAGTCGTCCTTATCACCGTGGAACCTTTCCAGTGATTCTCCCCAGGATCGATTGATACTATCTCACTAAACCTAGTGAGAAGCCTAACATCCATTTAGATCTATCTCATAGATCCAAATCCCAGGATTTAGGAGGTATCACTTTGATCCTGTATGGAGAACCCTTGTGATAAGCGGAGATTGACCGAGCGTAGCATAGGAAACTTCTTTCCTATCAAGAGTATGTTGTCCACGTACAATACGAGGATGACCACATTACTCTCTACTATCGTTTTGTATATACAAGGTTCATCTACCATTTTGATGAAGTCAAACACTTTGACTACCACATCAAAACAGACGTTCCAACTCCGCGATGCCTGCTTTATTCTGCAAAGCAACTTGCACACGTTTCCGCTGCTCCCACTGTTTACGAAGCCCTCTGGCTGTGTACTTATAGACGTTCTCTTCTAAAACATTATTTAGAAAAGCAGTCATGGCACCCAACCACCAGATATCATAGTCATGGTATGTAGCAATGGCAAGTAGGTTCCGGATGGACTTAAGCATAGCCACTGGAAAAGGTTTTATCGTTATCCATGCCTGGTCGATGATGAAAACCTTTAACAAGTCTAGCTTTGAAAGTCTCAACTTTTCCATCTACACCAAGTAATCTTCTCAAGATATACTTGCTCCTGATGGGGATTTAACCCTTCAGATATTGCAACCAAAGTCCATACTTCGTTGGTGTATATGGATTCTATCTCAGATCGCTAAGCATCCAGCCACTCTTACAGAGTCCCTACTCTTGATGGCCTGCTCGAAACTAGTTGGGTCATCATCTCATGATGCAATCCTCGCTCCCACTGTCATCGAGAAACCGAAGTATCTCTCAGGCAGGTGAGGAACCCTGCTAGATCGGCGGAGAGGCCGAGGTTCGTCGGAGACTATTGAATCCTTTGGTTCTGTCAAATCATCAGTTGCAGTTTTATATAGCTGGAACCTTTCCAGTTCCACAGAACTGACCTTGCCTCGATCTTGTCCGGATTTTTCTTTTGACATAGGCCGGACAACCCCAAATCTTAACTTGCTTAAGAGATAGGCTCTTCCCATAGCATATCTTATATGGAGTGGTAAGCAGTGATCTGATTCGAACCTAATTCAATAGGTATGCAGCTTCTTAAGTGCAAAACCTCCAAAAGGAAATAGGTAACTCAATAATACTCATCATAGAGCACACCATATCTAATATGGTGCAATTGCTCCGTCCCGATATACCGACGTGCTATGGTGTATACGGAGGAGTGATGCTGAGAGAGAATCTCATTCTTCTTTAGAATAATCCAGAAATTCCATTCTCAAGTATTCTCCTCCTTGATCGCATCAAAGGACATAATAGTTATACCCGTTTTGGTTCTCTACTTCTAACTTATATTCTGTGAATATCTCAAAAGCTCGGACTTATGTTTCAACAGGAACATATGTCTAAATCTTGAGAGATCATCAGAGAATGTAATGAAGTACAAAGAACCGATCCTGGCATGTGTAGACAGGGGACCTTTATACATCAACATGTATCATCCCAAGAGTTCACTAACTCTTTCTCTGTTTCTAATAAACAGAGCTATGGTCATCTTATCTCTGTGACATGACTGGCAAGTTTCACCAGATGTAAATTCAAACAAATTTAAATATGCATCTATATGTAACTTCAGCTAGTCGGGTCGCATTGATAAGACCTAGTCTACAATACCTCAAGAAGGATTCGTTCATTTCTGAACTCTTCCTCTTGTGTGTGTTCTGTATACTAGGAACTATAGTTTGATTTAGAACGTCAATGCTTTTAGATAACGTGCCTGAACCGATCAACTTTTGAAATAGGAAATGTTCAAAACATTATCCATCAATACAAAATTTTATCATTTCTTTACTAATAAAGAGACTGATATGATTTTGTATATCAGGTTCGGTATCTAATAGCATTTGTTCAGAATCAATGTATTGGTAATACAGGGTGACAGTGACCAACAGACTTGGCTGCAACACTTGCACCATTTTCTGTCTCATGAAACTTATCACCCGTTCTCAGTTCTCTGCCTTTCTGTAGCCCATGTAACGGATTACATTTGCGGGATCCTGATCCGGTATCAAATACCCAGGACGCAGAGGATACTGAGAAACAGTTCTTTATAATGAACACACCCGAAGGAGATGCATCATATGCACTTTCTGCGTTTGGGCGGCATAGGAATTCTAGTATTCCCCTATTTCCTGCTCAGTCTTATAACAATTATAAGTTGGAGTGGGACCAACGTTCCCCAGCTCAGTATAACAAGCGGGTTCGGTCAATACATCCATATTATTATCTTGATTAAGGCGTGATATGGTCGCTACCTGGAGAGAGAGAGAGAAGAAAACACTCTGCGTGCGCTCCTGCAAGATTAGATTGGTTATTTATTTTATCTAATCAGGATGGCTCCCACTGTTTTTATCAAATCTTCCTTCAAACCCTAAAAGGAAAGACTAGCCGGGATTAATTATACTCTACAAGTTCGTCAATCTTTCAGCCAGGCCAGTATTGGTACTTTGAGGGAGGTTCCTCGTGCTTTTGCACGGACCTAATTAAAGTAAACCTCGTTTTCCCAGAGGCGTAACCCCGTTGACACCTTTCTAGACACCTACTTGATCGGCTAATTGCAAAGTGCAAAACTCTCCCAGGAGTAGTAATTACTCGCAGTGGGTATCGGGATCCAACTATCATATAGAAGGTATGCAATCTCATTGCAAATTTCAACACTTGAAACTCCCGATAATGGTTTTTACCCCTAGCACTTATGACCTTAACTATGGTCAACAAACCATAAGCACTAGTCAAGTTCTACCCGTCATTTCGTGATTAATTAGACCTACCCATATGACCCTTAACTAATGGCAACAAAGTCACGCGACTGTCCTAACTAATCGCATCATATGCGGTGTAGGAAGACATCACTTAGCTACCGTACATTGTGCCTTGACTATGGTCAACAAACACAGCACGAATACTAAGTACTCTACTTCCTAAAATGACGGAGGGTTGCGGATGGTTTTTTAGAAAACCTTTAACGCTTTGAACTTGATCTCGTTGCGGAATCAAATGGTTTTAAATGGAGTGTCTTTGAGGCTTTTCTAGGTTTGCTAAATGGGTTACTCCCGGTGAAGGGATCGTCGACCCTTTCCTCATCGAATAAGGTGCAGGATATATCATATATACCGCTGTGCAAAGCAAAAACTATAGAAGCAATCAAAAGACAAACCGAGGGTTGTAGCATCTGCCAGTTATTGCTAAAGGGGTCACTCCCGGTGAAGGGGTCGTCGGCCCTTTCCTTATCGAATAAGGTGCAGGATGTTCTACAAGGAACACCACGATGCAAAGCAAGAACTGTAGCTACCTTAATTTTGAAATTCGATTCCACAACATCTTTTAGGTTTATTTTCTTTCATTAATCTCATTAATGAATGTCCCATCATTTAAGTCCACCTAAACATCACAGATAAATATAACGTATGCTTATGCCATCCGCATTTGCCTCGATGTCCCGTCTGCACCGTTAGGTTAGGTAACTAACGCCAGAGCGAGGCAGGGCTAGCGCGGGTGTAAAACATAAGCAACGTCTATATAATATATCATATATACTATATATAATATCTATCTGAAAAAATCACATGATCACATCACAGATAACGCAGCAGAAAATATCATATGAAATATTGGATATACTAGGACGTCCGTGTTTTATATTGAGCCTGTATAAAACACGGATTCCACGGTCGTGATGAATAGCCAATCCCACACCCCTAGACCCCTACGAGAGTGGCAAGCAACCCTTCCAATTCTAGGGTTAGGAGACCCGGACTCGACTCCTCGAGATGGTCTCCCACTGGACCCTAGAACCCGGTTACTTGTGCTCCCCTCCTTGGGTCTATCCTAATGCGGAAAAGAAAATAATATACATCAACGGTGACATCTTCCGCAACCTGGAAGTGCCCCAATAAAAGAATATTACATACAAGTTTTTACATGAACGAAAATGAAAAACACTCATCTCACATAAAAACCCCTGGCTATTCAAACACGACGATCCAATTGTCATCAACGTAAGTAAATATGCGCATCCCAATTGTCGTTGAAATATAGCAACGAAACCGGCGATATCATATATTACACTTACGGTCACAGAAAAGAAAGTGTAAAACTACAACAGTTGGAATCCGCAACCTCTTTAGACATCGTATGCCTAATCAAATGAATTCCTTAGACATCACATGCCTAACAATTATAAACTCCGCATTTTTGTCCCATTATCGAAAACTCTTTTCAATATCAAGACGGGCAATTCAACAAGATTCCCGACATCCTGATCGAATGCTCGTCGCAAACTTTAGTAGACGGCCGCACCTCCGATGCCGTCGACGAAGTGCACCAAGGCGGAACACCGCTGCCGCGAGCACCCGAACGGATGCTTTCGGCGACGGGGTTCTCCTACAGTCACTTGGTCGGGGCTATGGTGTGTGGCTGTCTATTAAGTTTACCCGGCGAGTATCCGCGTACGCTACGTGATTGCGACGGACTTTTGATCACATCAAAATTCCGTAGCAACCGATCAAATGAGACTAAACTGCTATGTTTATAACATTCATTCAGTTATCTCATAACTACATGTGGATTCCAAATATTGTATCACATTCCAGATAAATAGAAAATGTTAAACTTTCCGATCGAACAATCAAACACCCAAGTTTTCCCGGAATAGCTTAACACATGAAATAAGTTTAAAAAATATTCACTTCATGCCACAGTACCAACGGTCCAGCCGTAGAAGGGTCAAGCCAACGCCTCACATGTGGCATGCCGTACTGCCCCAAACCTTAAGGTTCAAAGGGCAGTTCAAGATAGTCACATAATCGAGTTAAGGTTTGTTGTCTTCTAGAGGGTCCATCGCGTTACTTGCACTACTTAGAACGTTCTTAAACCACGGAAAAATCCAACACTTGAAAATTTTCCGGCAGGGGAAAAAGTGGGTATTTATATCCGGTCGAACTTTTTAACATGTTCTAAAATTACCCGGAAAAACACATAGACAAAATTAGACAATCCGATCGAATCTACGAACTCCCAATACAACCCAGAAAACTCAACTCTTGAGTAAGATTTAAAAATTCCCAGAAAACACAGCAATTCCAGAAATAAATTACTGTGCAAACCACGTGGCCTAACTCACCAATATGGCCGCGGAACCGCCGCACAAGCCAGGGTGGGGCCGCGGTTCCGCGGCGCTTTGGTCGAGTTGGGGTCACGTGCTGCACAGTAACTCCTACAATTCCCTGTTGAATTTTTTGGATATTTTTAATTGACAAAATTCCACAGTTTTGAAAAATATACAGAGAAGGGTTATTTTTTAGGGTTTCGGGGTTCGATCGGATTTCTAACTTCGTCTACTCATCGTCTAAGGCTCTAGCTAGGCTCTGATACCACTGAAGGTCAGGCAGCCACCCCATCCAATGGGATCGCCGTGGCACCAACGGGTCCCTCAGCAACTACTTTTTATGCATACCCCCTTCGCGAGGACTACAACCCGCCGAAACACCTTCCGGTCTCGGGACACCCTGGGGGTAAGAGCCTATGCTTCGCCACACTGTCACACAGTGAGAACCCCTCATAGGTCGACATCTAATGCCTAGTAGCTCTGATACCACTGAAGGGCTCCTAGGCACACTTATGAGGTTCTACAACTGATCAACCATGTCCAATTCAAAAATTTCCATGTGCCGAGAAACCCTAATATAGATCGTTAATTAGAGGTAAGGCGAAAGTAAATGCAAGCAAACAATTTTGCTACTAAGTGAAAATGACTACAACCTTTGTAGATCCGATCCACCACCTCTCTAGCTCCGTATTGACGTCCCTCCGCTGCGATCATCGGAATCTCGGACTCTAGCGTCGGTTTCATCGGAAAAATGGGCGGGCTAGGTCCTTGACTTTAGATTTGGATTTCTCACTCTAAATCTTATGGCACCATTAGAGGTAACAAGCTTTCTTGAAGCTTGATGAAGATGAAGAAGAAGAAAAGAATAAAAAGATAATCAAATAAGAATGAAACTTATCCTTTTAATTATGGTACCATGGTTAAGTTAAGCCCTCATGCTTAACTTGTGTAGAGAATTAACCAGATACTTGGGTTAAGGGTTGGGTTAAAGAATTATCAAAAGAAATGACAAAAGAGTGGACTTTTTCAAGGTTTCTCCAAGCTTCTTCAAGCTTGACAACTTTGACCAAGTTCATTTCTTTTGTTAATTCTCTTGATAAAACAATACCCTAATCTTAAACTTAATCTTGATATAATTCTCATACACACAACTTGTATGTATCAACAAACATGATACAAACATATGTACACAAATATATATCATATATACACTTATGCACAAACTAGTGAGAAAACAAATATTAAGTGAACCAATACTAGTTAATGTAAAGTAATATATCAAATATATAATTATACATTAAATCATTAAATCAACACTTGATTTAATGATCCGGTCATACTGCATATAACCGACTAATATCAAGTGTATCAATGTATCGAATCAACATTTGATTCGGTAACCCGGCTATATCTTATATAACCGTCCGATGATACAAATCGTGAGAATAGAATTCAGTATCACATACTGGTATCATTCTCGGTCCCGCACATATCTCATATGCGCTCCTATTTCGTTTTGCTTGAGCCAGGAAACCTCTGTGTAGGACTCTAAAGACTAGTCAATACGTCGGCAGTAGGTGGTGATCATATCAAACACCCACAAGTCACAAGCGGTCTGCTAAACGTAACGGCCACCCGGGTATTGAGCGATCAGAAGATCAACGAGCAAGCCCGCTCACACTCCTGTGAATCCAACCAGCAACACTTACCGTACAGTCCGGTCTGTTCGTCTGATATGTCGCATATCACGCCTAGGGGCGGTAAACGTCAGACCCCAGTAGCTTGATAAGTCATGCCGACGTAAGGTCCATAACAAGTGTGAAACTACTGATAACTCTTACCAGTATATCACAGCAACCCTGGCCAGGGATTTCCAGTTATGGCCAGTTGAGCATAGCGCAACATCAACCCCCAATACCGGGAGAGACGAATCCCCTCCTATCGCTCATTGCCTCCATGTGAATTGGGACTGTACCCAAAAACCACCTGTTTGCATGACTCAGTAAAGCCGTGGTAGGATGGAAATCAAAGCACAGTGGGAGACACATAAGACTCTATGACGATCTCGGGTCAACAGACTAAGCTGTACCAGTGTCACCAGAGAACCGCCATCTGACGTAAGGTATAATACCATCTGGGAGTTCTCGGCGAGTCCGTTCAGTGTACCCAGTCTCCACTGAGCACCCGCATACCATCTCTGATATCAAACACCAATGGATATGGGATCATCCATCGTCCATCACATGGGTCGAGAAGATATACGCTAGTCTACACTGGAATATCGATGCCCCGTCTTGATATTCCCACGACTAGGAACATTGAAGGATGTACTCATGGACTACCCAGGCCCCACTAGTATGATCTACATCATATTCCTGGAAGTTGAGTACACAACCTAAGGGCTTTATCAACATGTAACAGAGAGACAGAAAGTATACATGTTAAGATAAAGAGCAACCAGATAGCGTACTATCATGTCGAGCAAGAAAGTCCTACCTATATATGTCCCAGCATCCACTACAATATACATCCAATGTACAGTAATGACCTCTAGGGCATAGATATAACTAACAACATTTAATGATTCGGGATGATGAATTGGACATAAAATTTCAATCAAATCTACGGGTTCATCATCCAAAATATTCCCGGCGTCAATATCCTCAATCAAGTGAAAATCAATTTTTTCAGACACCCCATCAAAAGCATGGATATTTATCAATTCAGGTTCTAGATTGGAGGTGTAGAGTTCAAAAGGATTAGGTGTGGTTTCACTCGAAAGAGACTCTTCACAATCTGGCAAATCAAGCACTACAAAGTCGCACAACTCATTAAATGTTTTATTTTCAACTGATGAATCATTTGGGACACTTGTTTGAAAACTGGAGTTGTGGGATTCAATTGGGTATGGGTAGGTTTGATTTGGAAGTGTGTATAGATCACTTTCTCCTCTCAAATTCTCACTCTGTCCAACCGCTTCCTCATACATTGGAATTTTTGGAGCTAGTTGGAAAGTAGCTACTGGTTCAATAGGTTGCCTAAGGGCGGCCATGGACGCATCCACATTCCTAATTATTTGGCTTGTCGCTACCATATAAGCTTCCAACGACTGTTCCAAACTAGACATAGGTTGGGAAGGGGTTTCGGTAAAAGAGTCAAAATTGTTTGGATACGTGAAACTCCTAAATGGCTGTGTAGAAGCAATGTCTAGTGAAGGTGGGAAAGTTGGGCAGAATGGTAGGAATTGAATGGTTGGACAGGAGTAGGATCAATATTTGGATAAAAAGGTGAATGGACTTGTTGATCCCTAGAACTGGATGTGTGGAGAGGAGTGAAAGATCGGCTATGAGATTGTTCAATATGCTCAGCAATAGACATGGGTTTTGGAGTGACAATAGGATTCGAAAAAGGAGTATCAACGTAAGAAGGTGGTAAGGGTTGAAATGGTTGATACAAAGTGGATTGCAGAGTCGAACTGTTTCTCCTAGACGATTCTATTCGCTCTTTCAAAGAAATTTTGGGCATGGAGGGGTCGTCCGTAATTCGACCAAAACAGTTCGCGTATGAAGCAAAGTTTAGTTCAGGGTACCAAAGTTCGGCAAGAGATTTGGGAGGTGGGGTACCCATGATGTAAGAAAGGAGAAGAAAAAGAATGTGGGGGTAGTGCAAGGAGTTCTTAGCGACAAAATTTGCAAGTTTTTTTATAAAATTTTTTTTCCTTTTTTCTTTTTCTCTTTATTTGGAACTTTTTGCAAAAAAGATTTTCGACAAAGGGCTTAGACACAAATACAATCAGCCACAAATGCACAATCAGGCCTAGATCTAGGGTCACCTAGGTCAGCTAGGCAGTTCCTAACTGTTCCAAAGGGCTAGAAATAGGACCTCAAACCGCCTCTTCACCGCCAATTGCGGCCAGGTAAGTGCCAGGTGAGTGGGAGGCTCCCCACTACAAGTAGTGGTCCTAATTAAGTAACCACTCGCCTTAGACACACTTGCCTAGACACCGCAAAGTCAGGTTAGGATTAACGGCCGATGCCTAAAACTAGTCCTCTGTCGTATTGAAAGCGACGTCCTTAGGGCTGAGTCGAGTATTTTTTAATTAAAAATGGTCAATGCAAAATGCCTTATGTGATTTCTGGGGTCCTGGGAAGGGTGATGAAATCCCCACCCAATCTGGATTGGTTTCAAGCCCCTTAAAGTCCCATTAAATATATGCAAAACAATAACAACCACTTGTAATCAAATTTTTATTTTTTTAAGCGCGGCGCAAAGAATCCTGCACAAGATTTGTTATTGAGAAGGGGAAAGATTTTTAAGCGCAAAGAATCCTGCAGGAGATTTGACAAAAGATATATCGGGATTAGCAGAGGAGATAGAAAGGGAACAAACAGTGGGATTTTCGCGTGCTGACGTCAGCACCTTGCGGCGGATCCGCGGTCGGATAGTGGGTCGCGCGGCGGAAAGGCGGCGGTGGCAGCGGTTCAAGTCCCGAGACTTCTCTATCTCCTCTGTTAAGATTTTTACCTGTTTTTCAGATCTTTATTTCTCTGTTTTGATTTATGGATTTTTCTATATCCGAAGTTCTTCGTTGTTCCAGCAAAATTCAAACAGAAATACCCTTCACAAAATACAAAGATGATAAATTTTTATATTTTTTTAATTTTTCAGTTTTTTATGATTTTTCAATTTTAGATTAACCCGAAATTGCAAAAAGGAAATAACACGCCATCCTCGGCAACGACGCCATTTGATTGGTATGTCAAAAATATTTCTAAACCGCAATCAAGAACGGTGTCGCTTGGTAGCTAGCCGGTGAGTACGGGTCGGTCCACAGGGATGTTGTGAATTTTCTAATTGCTCTAACGAGTTAATTCCGAATGGAGTCGGATTGATTAAATTTAAAAACTAAATCTATTTATACTAAGATTATCTATCTAGATCTAAATCTTTCTAGGGTTAGGTCTAGGGTAGGTTTGGAAATGTAAATAAATCTCACCGCTTTCTATACCCAAATTAGGATCTATGAGGTGTTATGGTAATTATTAATAAAGGGGATTAGAACCATTCGGGAAGGTGTTTCTTCCTCTAGGTTCTTGTCCTTCCTTTATCAATCCTTACCCTAACCTCCATAGAAAACACGCGCAACCGGGCCTTTATACTACGATATCACCGCTACCTCATGGGATAGGATGCCGTAGGGAGCGGTGTGTGCATGTATGCATGAAGTCCTATTGATTATATGTGATGGGCAAGAAAGGGATGAGAGATCTCATCTCTCAAAAGCCTTCCCCAAAGCTAACCTTAACAAGCGAGGAGACTACTCGCTCTTTAGGGAATTGAAAAACATTTATCTAGGGCAAGGAATTAAAATCTAAACTAGGGAAATTAAATAAATCTACTTACTTTACAGATGGTCCTCTCCAAACATTTACACAGGGTTGTCAGATCTGAATAGATGATATGAAAAAAGGCATCGATGCTCTCCAAAAGAAATCTGAAATTTATTAATGAAAGGAGGCATAACCTAATACAAGATTTAGAGTTCCTATTTATAGAGGATAGGAACCCTAGGGTTACAATTGACTCGCATATCTGCTTTTACAAAAATACCCCTTAAGAAACAGACCTATTCAACGCACCGACACGCCTCTGGAATTTTCCACCGACCCGGGCTTCGCACGGCCGCGGATCCGCGGCCAAAAGCATGCTTTGGCCGCGGTTCCGCGGCTAAAGTAGGAGATTGAATGCTGAATTTTTCTGGGGTTGTTCCTGCTGCGTTTGGGTACTTGTTTCTTCAGGACTTTCTTCAGAATATCTTCTGGTTCTCTTGCAGATCTTTCCAATGAACATTATAGTGGACTTTTTCCGTTGCTTCGTGACGAAGTCTTGAACCTTGAACTGCCTTGTACTTTGTGAACTGATCTTCGTGTAGGCTTGATCAAGATTCCAACATTTATTGGTCGTAGTCTCACTTTTGTATCGTCTTTTGTCTTTTTCACTGTTTTTTCCCGAGAATCTGTAACCTGCAACTAAGTAGCAGACATGGGTCAAAATCACCTATTTATTTGTAAAATAACTAGGACTGGGGAATATAATAATGCAATATTATGATATGAACAAATGCCTAAACAGTGGCATAACAGAAATGAAAAATACAGAATGTAATGTGTACAAGGAATCTAAAGCTCTGGGTCGTAAGCTAGCTGGTCTAAATCCACGCTGGTGGGCTCGATCTCTTGAAGGTCCGAATCATCTGACGACATTCCAAAGAAAAAGAAAGGGATGTCGTCAGCGAACAATCGCTCGGTAAGTCCTAAAGATGATGGGGAAATAGAATAGACAGAGAAAATGTAACTTTTAAAGTTGTATTATATTGTTATAATGTTGTATTTAGTGTTAACGTTGTTGTTTGTAGATTGGTACAGAAGAGGCCAGTGTATACGAGAGGAGTCTCAATAGACCAAAGACTAAGGTGGACGGAAAGTACAAGGAACCGTTCAGCCACAGTACAACGGCAATGGAATACATGTTAGGTGTCCTAATGGTTACAGTTTCGTACCACTTCTAACACCTTCCGTACAGAAGAGGCCAGTGTATACGAGAGGAGTCTCAATAGACGAGAGACTAAGGTGGACGGAAAGTACAAGGAACCGTTCAACCACGGTACAACGGCAATGGAATATATGTTAGGTGTCTTAATGGTTGTAGTTTCGTGCCACTTCTAACACATTTCGTGCCACTTTTAAAGTTGTATTATATTGTTATAATGTTATGTTTAGTGTTAACGTTGTTGTTTGTAGTTTGGTACAGAAGAGGCCAGTGTATACGAGAGGAGTCTCAATAGACCATAGACTAAGGTGGACGGAAAGTACAAGGAACCGTTCAGCCACGGTACAACGGCAATGGAATACATGTTAGGTGTCTTAATGGTCGTAGTCTCACTTTTGTATCGTCTTTTGTCTTTTTCACTGTTTTTGTCCCGAGAATCTGTAACCTGCAACTAAGTAGCAGACATGGGTCAAAAGCACCTGTTTATTCGTAAAATAACTAGGACTGGGGAATATAATAATGCAATATTATGATATGAACAAATGCCCCCAAACTTATCTTTTATTCGTCTTCGAGCAAACCTAGTTTTTATTCTCGACAAAATCCTAACCTCACTTTCGCAGGGAAACGCGATTGCACTGAGCTCGTGCAACAAGCCATTAAACCTCTAGGTGTCCCTAATAGGAGGAGTGTTGTCTCCTGAGGGTTTTCAGCGGATACTACCCACAAAATCCTATCAACTTGGCTCATCGACTTTTATTCTCCAATTAGGTTTTCTAATAAGAAATTCTATTATCTTCAACTCGTAAATTATCCACCCGTATTCTTCACGCTTCCTTATCATTTAACTTAAGATTATATATATCCTTGTGAATTTACTTAGCTTTTGGCATCTCTTAAGTTTTCCTTCTAGGGTTCCATCTCAATTTAGGAATTTTTATCATCTCTACTAAAGATACAAGTCCTATTATTCATTCCTATCTCTTATCTAAACCCTAATCACATACCCTTATGTGTGTGTATAAATCATCCCTACACTTGGAAATTCAAATCAAGCAATCATACTCTTGTCCGTTGTCCAAAGCACTACTTAATTGGTGAATTTTTAGATGTATTTTTGCTCACACATCTTTCATGCGACCGTTAATATTTCTTGAGGTACCAACGACCGATTACAAGATGTGTTTGCACATTAAAGCGTAATTCCTAGTCTTGTAACACCCAAGGTTTTAGCAGTGACTCCCAAACCAGTTGGTCTAAGGCACTAGGTGATGAAGCACCCTCGCTAAATATTTTTCTATTTTTTTCAGCCTTAAGTAATTACAAAAACCAGTGTTCATTTTTTTCTTTATTCACACTTTTATATTTTTTATTTTATTTTCTTCGTACTAAGGACTTTAGACAAGAGCATTTCAAGGTCTCCTCTACTATTCCAAGTTTCAAGGTGCGTGTTTGTGCAATTTGTAGGGTATATATTTTCAGAATCTAGACTTAAACTTAGGAATTATTTTTCAAACTTATACTTTAATAAAAATATCAATACTCTTCTCTTATTTTAACTTAGCCCAAGAAGTGAACTCAAAATTTGCCTATTTCTAAATAAACAACAAAGACATATACTTTCTACCGTTAAACTTTAAGAAAGTTTATTTTTAGGGTTTTTAATTTACTAAGTCTAAGATCTAGTTGTTCCTAGCTAGTTAACCTTTTTGTCAAACTCAAGTCAAATATGGACAAAATTGAATACTTTAATTTTTATAATTTTTCAAAATTTTCAATTTTTATGGGTTTTAAAAAAGTATGCAAATGCAAAAATATACATATGAATGCGAAGGAAGAAGGCTTATCGAGCATACACCCAAACTTAAACTTGACAGTGTCCTCACTGTCATGCTACACCAAGAGGGTTGAGAATGTCGGCACTCTCCTGTTTATTTATTTATAATTTTTTTTATTTATTGTTAAAAGAAAAACAAAAAAAATATATATACATATATACAACAAGGTCCTTCCCAAACTAAATATGGCCTTACACAAGCCAAATGTTAGCACCAACCATTCAAAAAATTTATCGTGGTAATGGTAGAGTTGGTGAATAAATGGAGTGGAAAGAAAAGAAATGAGAAGCACACGAGACCGTGTGGAGATAGAAGCGGTATACGGTCTCGGTGGAGGAGAAGAATGGCGGAAAAGAGAAAGAAGTATAGTACGAACTTGAGGGTGTAAATCGAGTGAATAAATTAGCGCAATTTGTGATGACCGATGTGTTAAAAACGATTGTGCTAATCTATCAACCCGTCGAGAAATGGGGTCAAATTCCTCAAGGTTCGCAAGAAAACATGGGTACGTCGAACTTGGTAAACCCTCTATTGAAAATGGAAACGCGACGGAGTCTTGCGTGGTCAAAACGATAGGAAGGACGAAAGGGAGTGATTTAGGGATAGTCTTATTCTCACCTAAGTAATCTGTCTCGAACTTGAAGGATTCCATCAATGGTTCGAAATGATTGTAAGCAACCGAGTCTGATGGTTCAACTAATTCATCTGAAAATTTAAAGGACTCAAACTCGGGAGGTGAGTTTTCAACATCGTCCGAAAAAGTGAAACACTCGTAATCATTATCAGCTGTGAGAACTGTGTCAGATTCAAAGAGGAACGCACTAGTGGCGTCAAAACCGTTGTGATCAGACAGAAATTTTTCAAGCTCACAGTCCTAAAGCGTGATCTTTTGCGTGGTCGGAACGATGGAAAGGAGGGGGTTTGATTTAGGAAGTATAACAGTTAAAGGTTCAGGAGGATGAGTTGGAAAATCCGACTCATCAAACAAAAATGGTTCATCCTCAATACTATCCTCATAATTTTCCTCAATACTATCCTCATAATTCTCCTCAAAATTTAGCTTATCCATGCCAATATCATCAAAATCAAGACGCATATGAAGTTCGGGAGAAACATTTAATGACTCGGGATGATGAATTGGACATAAAATTTCAATCAAATCTACGGGTTCATCATCCAAAATATTCCCGGCGTCAATATCCTCAATCAAGTGAAAATCAATTTTTTCAGACATTTCATCAAAAGTATGGATATTTATCAATTCAGGTTCTAAATTGGAGGTGTAGAGTTCAAAAGGATTAGGTGTGGTTTCACTCGAAAGAGACTCTTCACAATCTGGCAAATCAAGCACTACAAAGTCGCACAACTCATTAAATGTTTTATTTTCAACTGATGAATCATTTGGGACGCTTTTTTGAAAACTGGAGTTGTGGGATTCAATTGGGTATGGGTAGGTTTGATTTGGAAGTGTGTATAGATCACTTTCTCCTCTCAAATTCTCACTCTGTCCAACCGCCTCCTCATACATTGGAATTTTTGGAGCTAGTTGGAAACTAGCTACCGGTTCACTAGGTTGCATAAGGGCGGCCATGGATGCATCCACATTCCTAATCATTTGGTTTGTCGCTACCATATAAGCTTCCAACGACTGTTCCAAACTAGACATGGGTTGGGAAGGGGTTTCGGTAAAAGAGTCAAAATTGTTTGGATACATGAAACTCCCAAATGGCTGTGTAGAAGCAATGTCTAGTGAAGGTGGGAAAGTTGGGTAGGAATGGTAGGAATTGAATGGTTGGACAGGAGTAGGATCAACATTTGGATAAAAAGGTGAATGGACTTGTTGATCCCTAGAACTGGATGTGTGGAGAGGAGTGAAAGATCGTCTACGAGATTGTTTAATATGCTCAGCAATAGACATGGGTTTTGGAGTGACAATAGGACTCGAAAAAGGAGTATCAACGTAAGAAGGTGGTGAGTGTTGAAATGGTTGATACAAAGTGGATTGCAGAGTCGAACTGTTTCTCCTAGACGATTCTATTCGATCTTTCAAAGAAATTTTGGGCATGGACCGGTCGTCTGTAATTCGACCAAAACAATTCGCGTATGAAGCAAAGTTTGGTTCAGGGTACCAAAGTTCGGCAAGAGATTTGTGAGGTGGGGTACCCATGATGTAAGAAAGGAGAAGAAAAAGAATGTGGGGTGGTGCAAGGAGTTCTTAGCGACAAAATTTGCAAGTTTTTTTTTTAAAAAATTTTTTTCCTTTTTTCTTTTTCTCTTTATTTGGAACTTTTTGCAAAAAAGATTTTCGATAAAGGGCTTAGACACAAATGCAATCAGCCACAAATGCACAATCAGGCTTAGATCTAGGGTCACCTAGGTCAGCTAGACAGCTCCTAACTTTTCCAAAGGGCTAGAAATAGGACCTCAAACCGCCTCTTCACCGTCAATTGCGGCCAGGTAAGTGTCAGGTGAGTGGGAGGCTCCCCACTACAAGTAGTGGTCCTAATTAAGTAACCACTCGCCTTAGACACACTTGCCTAGACACCGCAAAGTCAGGTTAAGATTAACGGCCGATGCCTAAAACTAGTCCTCTGTCCTATTAAGAGCGACGTCCTTAGGGCTGAGTCGAGTATTTTTTAATTAAAAATGGTCAATGCAAAATGCCTTATGTGATTTCTGGGGTCCTAGGAAGGGTGATGAAATCCCCACCCAATCTGGATTGGTTTCAAGCCCCTTAAAGTCCCATTAAATATATGCAAAACAATAACAACCACTTGCAATCAAATTTTTATTTTTTTAAGCACGGCGCAAAGAATCCTGCACAAGATTTGTTATTGAGAAGGGGAAAGATTTTTAAGCGCAAAGAATCCTGCAGGAGATTTGACAAAAGATATATCGGGATTAGCAGAGGAGATAGAAAGGGAACAAACAGTGGGATTTTCGCGTGCTGACGTCAGCACCTTGCGGCGGATCCGCGGTCGGAGAGGGGGTCGCGCGGCGGAAAGGCGGCGGTGACAGCGGTTCAAGTCCCGAGACTTCTGTATCTCCTCTGTTAAGATTTTTACCTGTTTTTCAGATCTTTATTTCTCTGTTTTGATTTATGGATTTTTCCAAATCCGAAGTTCTTCGTTGTTCCTGCAATATTCAAATAGACATACCCTTCACAAAATACAAAGATGATAAATTTTTATATTTTTTTAATTTTTTAGTATTTTATGATTTTTCAATTTTAATTAACCCGAAATTGCAAAAAGGAAATAACACGCCATCCCCGGCAACGGCGCTATTTGATTGGTATGTCAAAAATATTTCTAAACCGCAATCAAGAACGGCGTCGTTTGGTAGCTAACCGGTGAGTACGGGTAGGTCCACAGGGATGTTGTGAATTTCCTAATTGCTCTAACGAGTTAATTCCGAATGGAGTCGGATTGATTAAATTTAAAAACTAAATCTATTTATACTAAGATTATCTATCTAGATCTAAATCTTTCTAGGGTTAGGTCTAGGGTAGGTTTGGAAATGTAAATAAATCTCACCGCTTTCTATACCCAAATTAGGATTTATGAGGTGTTATGGTAATTATTAATAAAGGAAATTAGAACCATTCGGGAAGGTGTTTCTTCCTCTAGGTTCTTGTCCTTCCTTTATCAATCTTTACCCTAACCTCCTTGGAAAACACGCGCAACCGGGCCTTTATACTACGGTATCACCGCTACCTCGTGGGATGTCATGACCCGAAAGTACGGAATGTGACCGGCACTTAGATTACGAAGCGTCTAGAGGCGCAATGTAACCTAAGTAAGCCGAAGCCCAGAAATCTAAACCATAAAAGAAGAAGAAGTAAAGGAAAACATGAAGAAAACAAGTTTAAAAATATCATCCAATTTTCTCAAAAATTTCGGCAGAGTCTCCTTTGTAAAAATTGGCCCCAAACGGGTACAAAAAAGTATAAATACAAATAACAATAAAAAGGTATCCCCAAGCGGGAGCTAGCTCTACGCCAACATGCGAAAACAACCACACCAATACACAATAGTATACAACGCCAAAGGGCGAGGCTCAAAACTCAAAAGAAAACAAAACCACCAGATATCATATTAATACAAGTGCGACTCTAAGGTCGAAACAAATAAATGGTCCATCAACTATCAAGTAATACATGTTTGGTTGATGGAGCTTATTAGATACAAATGAAAAAATAAAAGTACAACGGCGGTTCAGATACAAATGAACCAACCTACCGTGCAAATCACCCTGAATGAATAGATGTGCCAGCAAGCTGCCAGGAAAACCTGTATATCGAACCTGTAATAAAATTTGGCACAACGGGGGTGAGTTGCCAACTCGTGAGTAGAAGATATCTGCGAAAAGAAATCTAATGCACGACGCTATCCTAGGTCATAATAATATACTAATATACTACTAGTCATCAGGTAAGACAGGATAATAAGCTACGTGTAAGTGCAAAAGCTCCGTGCTCGTGTCAGTGCCTCATATAGTACTATGTCATGTGAATGAGTATGCATGCACCATGAATGTAAAATAACCAATCCTGAAATCTAGATATATCTGTATAAGAAATCTTTAGCATTTTATCATAGTAAAATGTGTATAGAAATCTGAAATATCAACGATGAAATCCATGGAAATCCGTGTCAAGCATCGACACAAAACATGTAAATCTCAAGTCTCAATACCTCATAATCTCAATGTCTCATAGTCTCAATATCTCGGGCTCCGTTAGTCCGGATCGGCCCATATCATCAAATCTCATGACAACGGTCGGTATCCCCCGGATATCCGCCGTGCCAGACATCACCGGTAGGTAGTCCTCCCCTGCCAGGCTTATCGTCTACAACTCGATCTTCTTGCCCCGGGGTACCATACCGGGCCCACCATGTACCCGAGACGGTTCATCCACTCCTCGAATCGGGTCTCGAAATCCAATAGAAAACATGAAATCTCATGGTGGACGATACATACATCACGAGAAAACCGCTTCTTATGTTTTAAAAAAGAGAGGAGGAGAGAGAAGTTTTTATATATTCTTGCGGTTTTCCCCAAAAATCCAGAAATCTCATAGAAATCCAAAATCCCAAAATCATGAGTAAGTATATGATAAGTGTCGGCATATGCCCCATAATACTGCATGATAACATGAAAATGCGAATGCATGAAATGTCTAAGTAATAAATGCCATGTCTATACTAACACCAGAGAGTAATCACAATATTATATCGATCTAGCTGTTAGCTGAATGTATCAATAAAAGATAATATGACCTAAGATGTACGTGACATAGCAATTACCGATGATGATGTGTGTGAGCCGGCAAATAAGTGTGCGTGGTATATGCGCATCATCGGTAATGGTGCTGGTGTCCTAACAGGCAGAGTTTTATACTGATTATAGAAACATATGTATGAACATGCAACATTATGATTACGGTATGAATGTAAAGACGGATGTGTAATAACCACTCATCTGCGATATACAAGTACAACTACCACTATATGACTCGAACCTAAACTAGTGTCCATCTAACCTTTTAAGGAACTAAACCTAAGAAACTAGTCGATAAGAAATAGGAGTACACCTAAAGTCTGAGTCCATATCTCTAATAGTCGGCGATCTAGCTTCTATAGCGTCACGTACGTAGTACGGCTTCCTCAAATCAAGGGTGCGGATCAATCATCATATCTATGCCTCGTACGGTAAAATCCATCGTATGGCATCCCAATATCGGGGTACGGGTCAATTATCATCTACGTGTCTCATCATTCGTATAATATTATCATCAACTCATGTCAAGATCAAGGTGCTATACTGTAATCGCATACGTCAATCATATATCATTGCCAGCATAAATATACATCGTTAATTTATCCTCATAAATATCATGTATATGCATCATATTGTGATTAAGTCACACTTAAATCATATCGTAATCATGTCACACCTATATGATATCGTAATCAAGTTACACATATATATCATATCGAAATCAAGTCACACCTATATGATGTCGTAATCAGGTCACACATATATCATATCAGAATTTCAGGCACAGGTTATGGTCCGGGTTCTATTTAGAGTCCCATATACTTCAATATCATCACCATCCTTTATTATTGTTCAGGTATACAAATCCATTATCTCATTTTCTAATGATCCGCTAATATCAAAACACGACTGTATAGCCAAGAATCACGGCATCAGCCCAGTTATATTGTTTCATCCCCGTGTATCATATCACATCCTTGTATCACATATACGTACTGTGTATATATAAATACCTACACCTAGTCCTATATATATATACACATACACCACGTCGAGTCTCAGTGTGTGCTTGTGTGTGTATCTACCTGAAACCTACGAATCTCTTCCAAGGTATTCATCCTCTGGTATGGTCTTTCTAATCAATCTAGTCCAACCTAGGGTCATTACTAGGGTCCTACTCATCAAGAATCTAAGTTCACGTCTGCCTTCCTAATGACAATAAGTACTATCCCTATTCTACGTTTGCGGGGGTACTAAACGCCATCCACCCGACTTCCCCCGTAGATATACATCTACTCACCTGGTCCTTGTCTGCCGAAAATGATGTCGCCATCCTCTTCTTCATCGCCCGCAGTCCACGTGAGGGGTACCTATACGCAAACATATATATTATCGTAAACTGAATCATGGACAAAAGTCAAAACGACGCACGGAACGCGCATAGGTTAAAACCTATGTCCCGCTCATGCAAAAGAAAACAAAAGAACCAAATATCGCTCGATATCGGCGTACAAACGTCGATTGATCGAGATAAGCATCACAAACAACTCATACTTATAAAACTCATTACTTATAATATAAAATATGATTTAATTCATCGAAACCCTAAAATCGATCAAATCGTCCGATTCCGTAAAACCTGAAAACACCAATTTACTGTTTTACTTCAAACCTTGATGTTTAAAAGAAACTAATGGTCATAGTATTCATTAATTAGCATAACTAGACTATATAAACCATCACTATATTTTTAACACCCTAATTTATATTAGTTTGAAAATTCTAGTTTGCAAACTTGCTCGATTTCGATGCTTCTAAGGAAAATTTCACAATATCACATCTAAACTGGATTTTGCATGAATTAATGCATTAAAATTCAATTCATGATGATAATAATATAATTAAATCATAATTTAGATTTTAAACCTCATTTATTTAAGAATTTCCAAAATCTAGTTAGCAAAAATAGCATTTTTATTAGTATTTTTCAATTATCAATAGAAACTAGTAATCAATTTAAGTTTTTCATTCCACTAACAAGTTAATATCCTCATTAAAACGACAACCTAGTGTTACAAATATTAATTGGAATTTTATCTCACCAATATATACAATATATAGAAATCTAGTTTGCAAAATGGATTAGTTTAAACAATTTTGGATAAACAATTTACAATATATCATCCATACAAGATTTTCCACTTCTAAAAATGGTAAACTAGTTATTATAACCCTAATTAATTAATAAAAACCATAACTTAATTTTATAAACCCTAACTTGAATTTTAAAACTTGTAAATAGAAATTATTTATTAAATCTAATTATGCTTAAATGAAATATCTAATAACAATAAATCAAAAGAAGATGATTTATACCTCCACAACATGAAATCCAAACATGAAAATAAGCCTCCAAAATGAATGCTTTCCATCTCCAAAATCCATGTAAAGATGAGCAAAGAATAGAGGGTAGGAATTAATTAGGATTTTGTGGGTTTTTTATTGAATTTTTGATGAATTTTGATGATTTTTAATACAAAAATGATGGGGGAAAAATTTTGGGGCTGCCCATGGTGGTGAGGCCGGCCATGGGGTGAGGAAAAGAGAGGAGAGTGAGAAAAGGTGAAGAAAAGTGTAGAAGGTTTCACAAAAATATCACACAATTAAGTCTTTTCATGAATTTATTTAAAAATTCTTTATTTTCTTCACTCCATTTGACCTAGAATGGTCTAGAACCATTGTAAAATTTTGAAAATAAATTTTGCATGAAACACCCTTGATTCTAATATGTAATGGTTCACTTTTGCTAATTAAACCCATTCAAATTTGTAATTTACACTAATTTAGTGTAAAAATAAAGCTAATGTTAATATTTAAAATAATTAATTTAAGAAAAATATTTAATTAAACTAAAAATTTATAAGTGGCTAAATAAACACCATTTACTAGTAATAACATAATTAAAATAGGTATTTTTAAATTTATAGTGAAAAATAATTACGGTTTAGTTTTATGAAAACTACGTTTTACTTTACCGAAAATTATAAAATTCACTTAAACGATTTTATTTATTTAATTAATTATTTAATTATTTTTAAAATGTTACAATCTTCTCCCCTTTAAGAAATTCGGTCCCCGAATTTAAATTAAAACTCCCCCCAATTACTAAAACATTCAGCCAAAACACTTAAATCGTCGGGGCTCCGAAATCATCAATACATAACTAAAATCAACTCCGTCAAGCATAACGCAATCATCGGAGTGATGGCGAAAATAAAATATCAAAACGCAATACGAAAACCAACATAATATACATAAAAACTACAACTTATATATAGTGCGCATCATAGTAAAATCGTCCAAATATCTGGATAAAGAAACATGCAAGAACCTCTTTTTGAAAATCGCCGTGTGATGCATGTGTCACGGCACAAGTAGCGGACGTTTATTTTAATAAAAATAGCTATATATATCTTTTATTTAACATACACGTCCCGCCTGGTTACTAAATCAAATAGTAGTGATTATAAGAACATACTACTCAAGCTGAAATCAATCCCAATCACATCATAAAATATCATGTGCGTCCGGTGCGCACTGAAATTGAAACCAAATACAGATACCACGAATATACACAAAACGAAACTAAGTGCAACAGGTGTGCACCAAAAACATCTGTCAAGTGCAACAGGCGTGCACGACTCAATATCAGGTGCATCTAATCTGCACAAAACCCCGATTTAGTGCATCTGGTGTGCACAAAATCGCATCAAGTGCGCCAAGTGTGCGCAAGAATCTCAATCAGGTGCACATGGTGCACGAAAACATATACCGAATATCAAAATTGAAATCACAGTACGAAAATGCATGAAAACTAGGTCGAAGCATATGTCAAAATCATGTGTAACCATATGCACGAAATCAAATCAAAATCTCAAAATGTATAAAAACCAAATCAAGTGCACTGGGTACGTACTAAAAAAAACATCAATACCACTGATATATGAAACACAAATAGAATGTAATGAAGGTACACATAAGAAATACCAATCGTAGAACAAAGTCCTCAAAATACCAAAATCCAATCAACGAAAATATGAAATTCAAATCACCAAATCACAATCGTAAACACTATTGTCAATGTGCGCCTCTTTCCCTTTTTCCTCTGGTGTCGACTGCTTCGAACTCGTCTCTTCATAGGTGTGCTGACTGCGCTACCAACGACAATACTCATATCTAGAGTCTCCCACGTAGTCGATCCCTTCACCTAATATCCGGACTACATTAAACTTTTCGATCGATCCATCAAAATTCCATAATTCCCCGAGAGCTCAACACTCAAGTATAGTTTAAAAATATCCGGTACATACCCCAGCATCGATGGTCCAGCCGTAGAAGGGCAAACCCAAGCCTCACTAATGGCACTGCGGAACTGCCGTAAACCCTAAGGTTCAAGGGCGTTCTCGTGGTCATTATGTCGAGTTAGGGTTTCATTCTTTTAGAGGGTCTATCGAAATACCTGCATGTTCTTCCGAATACCTTAAACTTAGGAAAATGGGTTTTCTGATAATCGTTCGAACCCTTTAACTTCGCCTGGACACCATGTGAATACCCTTCTTCCGCACGCTAAACAATACTTCAATCCTCAAGAATAACTAATACCCTAATGGTTATCGCATTCGAGCCGCAGCTCCCTCTGCCCGTGCGCCCGTGGTAACAGAAACCACCCTCCGATATCGACGAAGATAGATCAAAGGAACGAATGAAATGCGGTGCAAATAAATGTACATTCTAAGGCTACTTAAGAAGAGTAGCGTATCGTAAGTATGCCGCGGACCATATCCACGGTACGTCACTCAACCTAAGTCGCCTACTCCATAAACCAAGGGTCACCTAGACTTATACAAGGTTAAACCTAGCGCTCTTATACCAACTTTGTCACGACCCGAAAGTACAGAACGTGACCGGCACTTAGATTACGAAGCGTCTAGAGGCGCAACGTAACCTAAGTAAGCCGAAGCCCAGAAATCTAAACCATAAAAGAAGAAGAAGTAAAGGAAAACAAGTTTAAAAACATCATCCAATTTTCTCAAAAATTTCGGCAGAGTCTCCTTTGTAAAAACTGGCCCCAAACGGGTACAAAAAAGTATAAATACATATAGCAATAAAAAGGTATCCCCAAGCCGGAGCTAGCTCTACGCCAACAGGCGAAAACAACCACACCAATGCACAATAGTGTACAACGCCAAAGGGCGAGGCTCAAAACTCAAAAGAAAACAAAACCACCAGATATCATATTAATACAAGCGCGACTCTAAGGTCGAAACAAATAAATGGTCCAGCAACTATCAAGTAATACATGTTTGGTTGATGGAGCTTACTAGATACAAATGAAATAATAAAAGTACAACGGCGGTTCAGAAACAAATGAACCAACCTACCGTGCAAATCACCCTGAATGAATAGATATGCCAGCAAGCTGCCAGGAAAACCTGTACATCGAACCTATAATAAAATTTGGCACAACGGGGGTGAGTTGCCAACTCGTGAGTAGAAGATATCTGCGAAAAGAAATCGAATGCACGACGCTATCCTAGGTCATAATAATATACTAATATACTACTAATCATCAGGTAAGACAGGATAATAAGCTACGTGTAAGTGCAAAAGCTCCGTGTTCGTGTCAGTGCCTCATATAGTACTATGTCATGTGAATGAGTATGCATGCACCATGAATGTAAAATAACCAATCCTGAAATCTAGATATATCTGTATAAGAAATCTTTAGCATTTTATCATAGTAAAATGTGTATAGAAATCTGAAATATCAACGATGAAACCCATGGAAATCCGTGTCAAGCATCGACACAAAACATGTAAATCTCAAGTCTCAATACCTCATAATCTCAATGTCTCATAGTCTCAATATCTCGAGCTCCGTCAGTCCGGATCGGCCCATATCATCAAATCTCACGACAACGGTCGGTATCCTCCGGATATCCGTCGTGCCAGACATCACCGGTAGGTAGTCCTCCCCTGACAGGCTCATCGTCTACAACTCGATCTTCTTGCCCCGGGGTACCATACCGGGCCCACCATGTACCCGAGACGGTTCATCCACTCCTCGAATCGGGTCTCAAAATCCAATAGAAAACATGAAATGTCATGGTGGACGACACATACATCACGAGAAAAATTTTCCTAATCTTGTGAGAATTATCTTCTATAAAACAGAAGTCCTTAGATTAAAAATCCAACGGTGAATAAAATTCACCGATTGATCTAAAAGATTATTTAGGTTGATTATAAAATCAATCAAAATCTCTCAATAAGAGATTTTCTGAACAAATTGATTCTTTTCTTTCTCCTATAAATAGGAGCCAAGAGACACAAAGAGAGAGAGAGAGAGAGAGAGAGAAAAGGAAAAAAACAGAGAAAAAACCCCTCGTAAGCTTGAAATAAAGAGAATTTAATTTTCCAGAGAGAAAAAGAGAAAAAAAAAACTCTAGGTAAGAGAAGGAACGAAACACAGAGAAGATCTCATCTCCTTTTCACCTCCATAAGAGTTTAACTCTTCTGAAAAGAACTTAGTTCTTTCTTTGGTTGAGATTTGCAGAAGCAGATCTCCCCACATGTTGAGAATTTAATTCTCATCGGGGAGATCCTGCCATGCAGATCCAAAATCTAGGGGAAGATCTAAGTTCAGAGAATTTAATTCTCCCAAAAAGTATATAGGAATTTAATTCCTCTGATAAAATAAGGGTTTAACCCTTCATATAAGAACTTAGTTTTTCCTTATAGTGAAAGATCTGCAGAAGCAGATCTCCTCACAAGTTGAGAATTTAATTCTCATCGAGGAGATTCTGCCATACAGATCCTAAACCTAAGAGAAAAACTAAGATCTAAGAATTTAATTCTTACAAAACATTAGGTTTGAATGTCTCGAAACTAAGGATCTCCATGCACGTAAAAGGATTGGCATCCAACACGATAACGACCGATCACGTGCTCCCATATAAGCACCTTTGATGAACAAAAGAGGATAATTGAGACTGGCTCATGTGATCCCACGTGACCCCCCAAGTAGTGCTTGACACTTATAGAAAAGGAGTAAATCAAAAGGCAGCTTCCACTTGGGGCGCCTCACGTGATCCCACGTGACCCAATAGCGCTTAGTGCTCAGAAAAGAACAAGGGAGTAAACCCAAAGAAGCAGTGCCTCAATTTTTTTAGTGTTTAACACTACTTCAAGCGCCTCACGTGACCCCATGCGAGGGCATCCAATTTTTAGTGTTTAACACTATTTCAAGCACCTCACGTCGGAGCACATGAGCGCTGAGCATGTACTAGTGTTTAACACTACGAAAGGCCAATGCTATCTAAACTCAGACCAGATTTCCCGAGAAGCGTCAATTGAGCTTCTCATCCTCAGGATTTCCAAATCCGAACTCAATCCCAGAGATAGCTAATGAGCTTCCAACAGATGGCATCTAAAATGATGTTCGTTTCATTCCCCCTCAGTCGGGATATTGGTTCGAGTGTACATCTCTCCATACCTCTGATACATGTCGTCGTAATTCTTCAACATCTTCAGAGAGATGGAGAGTCCCAAAAACCAATAACTTTTGGCACATTTCCAAACCGCCAAACCAAAACCCCATAGACTATGATGTCTTTAAACTATGGACTGTGAGGTCCTTAAACTCATGGACTATGATGTCCTTAAACCCAATGGACTGTAACGTCCCTAAACTAAACCCCATAGACTATGATGTCTTTAAACTATGGACAGTGAGGTCCTTAAACTCATGGACTATGATGTCCTTAAAACCCAATGGACCGTAACGTCCTTAAACTAAACTCTATAGACTATGATGTCTTTAAACTATGGACTGTGAGGTCCTTAAACTCATGGACTATGATGTCCTTAAACCCAACGGACCGCAAAGTCCTTATAAACCAAAGAAAATCCTGTTGAGTAGATCTTAGTCTAAAAATTAGGCTAACGTATCCTTAATAAACATCTAAGTTGATCTTAATCTAAAACAAGATTAACGATCCTTAAACCAACTAAAACCCAAATCTAAGAAAATACGGATTTGGACTAATTCATGCCTTACGGGTGACAACATAAATTAGTCTCCGTATACAATCCATGGGCAACCAACAACAAAACAGACACACACGACACGAAGTGATCATCTAGAGAAGGAGAAAGTGGTTACCGCGATGCGATATTGTAATTAACTGCAGGGGCGTGCGTCTGCAGGGAAGAGCGTCCCCACGATCAAAAACCCCTTGTAAATGAGGGGGAATCTGACAAAGTCTGCTACAATGGCCGCATCCGTCTAAACCTCCGATACATGGTGTCATAAATCAACTTGGCATCTTCGGAAAGGTGAACGGATAAAACCAAATAGCATCTGACCCCAAAGTTCAGGCCGGACGTCCCAACGTCCCGGTCGCGTCTTTCGGCGGAGAACAGATTCTGGCACGCCCGGTGGGACCTTTTCCTCTTTCCACTCCACACTTCGTGTGTCGTGTTCACGAACAAATCGCGGTTTAATATGGTTGCCCCTGGATTCGAGGTACTAAGATTTGGTGTCTTGCTCCCATGCAGAGAAAATGGTTTCCAACTGCACCAACTGCACCAGCAACTCCTACTCCGTCCTCACTGGAGGAGTGACCTATAATCCCTAAGCGGCCTCCATCTTCGCCATGCCACTGGAACAAGTGATTCAGGCCACCACTGGACTGTTCTTTGGGACCATGATCCTACCGGCAAGCTTCAGCGTCCAGTACCGTCATAGGAAGCTCCGAAGAAGTCGGTCTTTGATCGGCTTACCACTACCACGACCCCTCTCAACGGGCCGACCAATTCCAAGTCCGACGCCTTGATCTTCAACAGACTAGGCCAAAGCTCAAGCGGGCCCGTGAAGAAGCCTGCAATACCCGAAGGAGCTATCCCGAAGCGGGTAGCCATTCCAGCTCCAGTAAACGAAGTCATCACAGAGGCTTCTCCTGCTAAGAGATCGGTCTTCGCAAGACTGGACATTCCGACTCCTGCTGCGGGTGGAGTCGCCCAAAATGCTTCCCTTGGCCAAAGGTCAGTCTTCGACAGGTTGGACGTTTCTTCTCAGCGGACGTCAGTCTTCGATAGGCTGGCACCAACAACCCCCCTTCACCAGAACAGGGGGCATGATGAAGCCACCCCCGTAACTGAGCCAATACCATCTTCAAGACACGCTCGACGTCGCCACTGGCGCCGAGTGAGGAAATCTGGAGCCAGTTCCTCTTCTGGATTGACTCCACCAGCTCCGATGGTGGAAGTCGATGCCGCTGTTCCAACTGGGAACAGCTTTGAGCTTCTCAGGAGGGTGCGCAAGAACTCTCTAATCGCCGTATTAAAAAGGTCTCCTTCACCTGTTGAAAATGTTACAAAGGCGAAGCTGGAGTAGCCTCCTCAGCGGTTGTCCTCCAAAATTCATAAGGTTTGGCAGAGATCCAAGACTCCGTAATCGATAAGGACTACTCCCGCAGACAGAAGAAAATAAAGATTCAGCAAAAGGAGGACCATCCCTCCGCCACACCACGAAAGGTGTCGTCTGCATGGGTGCCTACATCAACAACCCCCTCAACTTCAATCGTCCATAAAAAGAGGAGGGCGGAGAAGATCCCTATGCATGCGATGAATCTCAAGGGCACTGAACCCAGACGTTCTAAGTCTGGGGGTATGGTGGTGCATACTGTTTATATGGCTTCCGGGAAAGAGGAGAGCTGCATCTCCACGGGTCATCGACTACTCACCCGATCTGTGACAAAAGCTCAGGAGCAACAGCAAAAGCTCCAGGAGATGCTAACAAAGATGGCCGCGCTCACTGGCCCGAAAGAAAGCTCGGAGACGTCGTCGGAGCAGCGCCAGGAACAGGAAACCGACGCCGAGTTCCTCCGAAGAATACTTGAGAAGTAAGACAAAGAGGCCGCGGAACAAGTGGCCAACATAAAACAAATGGCGCTCTTGTTCCAAGACATGGTCGGGATGATGATCCAGCCGAACCCTCCAGCTGAAGATCCCCCAATAATCGTTGAGGACGATAAAGGGGAGACATCAAACCCTCTTCCGCTCATTTCAGCCGCCAAGGAGGAAATAATCTTGAAAGCCGCGCTCGATAATTATATAGCTCAACAGATACGAGCTCGTCAAGCGAACGAAGCTGCTGGCCAAGTCGTCAGAACAGGACGACCATATCCCAGCTGGTATGATCAAATCAAGTACCCGCCAGGAAACAAAATTCCTAAGTTCCACATGTATAAGGGGACAGGCAACCCCCATCAACATATCGCTCAATTCAGGGCTCTGTGCGGCAATACTGGAGGTGACGATAAGCCACTGCTTCACCAATTCATCGGTAGCCTAGCGGAGACGGCCTTCGAATGGTATTCGGAGCTTCCGAACGACTCCATCAAAACGTTTACAGAGATGGAGTTGCTATTTCCTCAGCATTTCGCAAGCGCTAGCGAACGCACCCCAATCATGGCGTTGATCAATGCCCGAGTGAAGCCAGGGAGACATGGATTCAGTATGCAATTCAGTGAAGCGACCTATGGTCGAAGTGCGAACAACGCATAGAAAAGCTCCTACAGTAGGTATGTTTGTGGGAACCCTCGATCTACATGCGACCATATCCTAATTCATGATGTTTTTCAAGCCAACCACCTTCCCGGCCTTGATTGACAAGCTGGCCTAAATGGACCAGATGGGCCATAGGCCTTCCTCTTCAAAGATGAAGTCTCGGAATGAAAAGGGGAAAGGGAAAGCGACCTTCGTCGCCAATGCTCAGCAACAGCTGAGTGGTCCAAAACCAGCTGATCGCCAAAATGATAGACAACGATTTATCAACGAAAACTTAAAACGTGCTTACTCGTTCCCCCGGGATAAAACAAGGAGACTGTTCGAATTGGCGGTGCACAACAGGCTCATCACTCTGCCAGATCCGAGACGCCCACTGCAGCCAAGTGACGTTAACAATCCTAATTACTGCCCCTACCACCGAGTAGTAGGCCACCCAATTGAAGATTGCTTCATCTTCAAAAGCTGGATCGAGGACCAATATCAACAGCGCAAATTTGCACTGTCCGAGAATCGGAAGGTAAGCCCGCCGCAGCCGCATTCTCCTAAAAGGGTAGACACGCCAGGGGTATCATGCTCATTTATAGAAGAAGCTCCGTGGAAGGTCGCTCTTTCATCCAAAACAAAACGAATGCTGAAGGATCATCAAACATGCCCGGCGATTAGATGGAAAAGCCTGCTGGAACCCGAGGTCATTGAGGGAATGCTGAAACCGCGCCCGACGCCAAGAATTGGTAGTGATGGGCAAAACGCCCAGGCCCAGCCGTCAAAATCTTCGAAAAGGAAGAAGAAGACCAAAAATCCCGTGAAGCATGATGACAAGCGCACGGACCTGCAAAAGCAAGTAGATGCACTGGAAGAATATAATCAGAAGGCGCGAACCCCAGTCACGCTCCAAGAATTTCTTAACAACATCCTTGAGGGCGGAGAAAACGACAATAACGACGGAGACGACTTGTCCGAAGAATTTGAGGATCATGTGGCAAGTTGTCACATGATCTCTCATTCGCCCATAAATGACGAAGAAGTTCACATAGAGAAATTGAGGGCAGATCTAGAACCGGAACTCTTGGAACCGTCAAACAAGATGATTGACCTGTTGCTGAATGAAGCCCGTCAGAAAAGTAAAGCTGATCGAGAGCGTGAAATGGCTATATTCGAAAAAGCTAAACGTCGGCGACAGGGTGAAAGGGTTGAAGCATTCCAACCAGATCGAATCATGCCCACGGCAGATAGAAGCAGGCTTAAGACAAGGAAACGGTTCGCTAAGGCCCAGTCGATGGGAATGAAGCTGCCACCTTTTAAAGGAAATACTCCTGGCAGCATACACCTTAACGAAGCGGATGCACATCCAAAGTACTGCTTATACCATTGGAGGATCACACACCCTACCGAAGAGTGCAACGCCTTTAAAAACTGGTGGTAGGGATATGTTGCCCACCGACAACAGTTCAAGCAGATGAAGCGCAAAACTCATCGGGAGCAGGGAAGCACGACAGATGAGCGTAAAATAACTGCCGGCAATTGTCACATAGTTGATGCTGGGGGATCGCAACTTCTCACCTTCGGGAGCGATTTTGATGAAGAAATAGCCCTCGGCCCTCTTTTCAAAGAATCCACCTCAGGAAAAGAAGAAGAGAAAAAGAACTGTGAGAATATTCAGCTGCGTAACCTCACGTTGCCTGAAAAGAATCTCGGACCCATGAATAAGGGATCGAGCAAAAAAGATAAAGGGAAGGAAAAAGTCCCTGAGGATATCACCCTCGATGACAGAGTCGTCGAAGAGCTCGCAGCCAAGGACCCGCCCAAGAAAAACAAGGTGGATTATAATGTTCTGGCACACCTGAGAAAGATACCCTCGCAATTAAGCATTTTGGATGCCCTTCTCTTGTCGAAAGAGGCGCGAGATTCTCGGATCAAGGCATTACAAGACCCCAGATAGTTTCAAGCCTTCCTTACCGAAGAAAAGATGAAGGACGAGCTGGAAGAAGTTCACACGGCCGACATTACCTTCAGCTATGAAGACCTCCTCTTCGGAACGTGTGAGCACAACCGTCCCCTGTATGTCACTGGGTATTGCCATGACATTAAGATTGGGAAGATCTTAGTTGACAGTGGGTCCTCTATCAACCTCCTAAATGTCAGAGTGCTAAAAGAAATTTGCGTGAGCGTTCGGCACCTAGCTCGGGATAAAATTATCATCTCCGGTTTTCACTCCCAGTCATCATGGACGCTCGGGTTAGTAATATTGATGTTATGCTTTGGGATGCTCGTCGCTGACATCAAGTTTCATGTCATCGACGCCAAGACCTGCTACAACGCTTTGCTCGGCAAGCCGTGGTTACACGAGTACAATATCATCCCTTCTACACAACATCAGTGTATGAAGTACTTCAAAGATGGTCTCGAGTACACTGTGACGGGGGAACTAAACCCATTCTCTGTGAACGAAGTCCGCAAATACGAGGATGCAAAGTATTTCCTACCAGACTTTAAAGACACGGAAAGATGCCATAAACCAGAGAATAAACAAAAAGCTATCACCACTATTCTGGTCTTCGGGAGAGATACCGAGGAGGAAGAAGAGATAGTCTATTCGGAGCCGCCCCAGAGCAACAAACCCGGACCTGTTTCCTCAATTAGAGCAAAGTTCTATTCAGAATTCAAAATTTAAATTAAAACTGCGCTTTTATAAAAGTGCTACGCTACAACTAGCGCACCCCGTGCAAAGCGCATAGGTGCTAGCGCTAGATGCGCTGCGCTCCTAGTAGCACACCACGTGCAAAGCACGTGTGCGTTAACGCTATGAGCGCTACGCTCCAAGTGGCGCACCATGGGCAGAGCGCATAAGCGCTAGAGCTGAAACTAAAAGCTCCCCACCGTTACATCAAAGATCTAACAATAATGATAAATCATTAATTAATCAGAATTAAATTCTTTTAAGGAAAGATTTCTCAAAATCTTTCCAAACAACAAAATTGTGCTCTGTAAATCAGAGCACCGTTGGATTATTGATCCAATGGTAAATAAAAATCACCAAAGATAGAATAAATTCTGCATGGAAAGATTTCCCAATCTTGGTAAAAAACAAGAAGATTATCTTCTGTAAACCAGAAGCCCTTGGATCAAAGATCCGATGGTGGGGAAATTCCCCAAATCAATTAGAGGAAATATCTCCTTAACTAATTCAAAAAATCAGCCTCCCCTATATAAAGGACCCGAGACTTCAAGTCTTAAGGAAAGGAACCCCCCATAAACTTTGAGAAAATCTCAAGAAGAAGAAGAAACTCTCGGCGAAGGAAGATAATTCCTTTTCAAGGTAAAAAGAATATACAGACGAAATCGTCTTAATATAATCAGAAGTACTGCTTTCACAAATCATAAATCTATAATACAAAGTTGTCTTTCATAAAAGAGATTATGAACATCTCATTATAAAGGGGGGAGAATTATTCAATTCTCTTAGGATCACAGATCCATAAAGGCAAAGCCTTTCATCAAAAAGAGATTGAAACATCTCCTATGAACTAAGGACTTTGTTCTTAGAATTTTGAGACAAAGCCTCTTATCAGAGAACAGATAATCTGCAGAGCGTAAAGTTAACCTAAGAAGAGCCTTAGCGCTCCTGATTCAAAAGTGCCTTAGTGCTCTTCATCTAGCGCTCAGCGAGCCACGTGCTCCTCACGTGTGCGCTGCATTACTAAAAGCACTCTGCATTTAATTATATGGCACCAGCGCCAAACGCCTCAACGCTTCAACTATAGCGCATCTGCGCTCTTCATTTAGCACAAAGCGCTAAGCGCATTAGCGCTCCACATCTGGCGCAAAGCGCCAAGCACACTAGCGCTTTAACCATAGTGCCCTGCGCTTATTGACTGGCGATAGTGTCAAGCGCACTATATGTTTTTATGTGCACTTGGATAGAACTTAAATTGTTCTTTGAATAAGCCCCAGAGTTATGATGAATGCTCAGCATTCAGTAAAAGACAAACATTGTCAGAAGCTAAATCAATGCTCAGCATTGTTAAAATGGGCCGAGCTCAAACAAATGCTTAACATCCCAAAATAAATGTTAAAACATTTTAACTTGATTAGACTTAGCCCAAAATTGGCCATAAGTCCTCGAATCCAGCTTAATTGAGCCCACATGCTCATAAATTACAGATCTTAGCCCCAAATTGGACTACAGATCTTTCAACCAACTCACGTCGGTTCGAGGGTACATCTCTTTACTCCTCTGATATTTGCCGTTGTAATCCTTCAACGTCTTCAGAGAGGTGACGGGTCCCGACGACCATACATTCTATGGACTGTGGGGTCTTTAAGCCCATGGACTATGATGTCCTTAACTTTGACTGTGAGGTCTTTAAACTCACGGACTATGATGTCCTTAACCTTGACTGTGATGTCTTTAAACTCACGGACTATGATGTCCTTAGCCTTGACTGTGAGGTCTTTAAACTCATGGACTATGACGTCCTTAACCTTGACTGTGATGTCTTTAAACTCACGGACTATGATGTCCTTAACCTTGGACCGAGATGTCCTTAAACTAATATTGGACCGTAATGTCCTTAAACTAATCGACCGCAATGTCCCTAAACTAAATAATAGAGTCCAAATGCGCTTTTGTTGGATCTAAATGATCCTGTTAAGTTGATCTTAGTCTAAAAATTAGACTAACGTATCCTTAACTAACGTTTAAGTTGATCTTAGTCTCGAATGAGACTAACATATTTTTAAACCCAACCCCCAAACCCAAATCTAAGAAAATACGGATTTGGACTAATCCACGCCCTACGGGTGACAACATAAATTAGTCTCCGTATACAATCCACGGGCAACCAAAAACAAAACAAATACCGACGACACGAAGTGACCATCTGGAGAAGGAGAAAGTGGTTATCGTGATGCAGTAGCGTAATTAATTGCAGGGGCTTACGCCTGTAGGGAAGAGCGTCCCCACAATCAAAAACCCCTCAAATAAGGGGGAATCTGACGAAGTCTGCTACATCGGCCGCATCCGTTTAAACCTTCGATACGTGGTGTCATAAATCAACTTGGTATCTTCGGAGAGGTGGACGGATAGCACCAATTAGCATCTTCCCCGAAATTCAAGAAAGACAGACTCGCGCGGTCGCGTCTCCGCGTTTTCGGCGGGGAATAGATTCTGGCATGCCCGGTGGGACCTTTTCCTCTTTCCACTCTACACTTCTTGTGTCGTGTTCGCGAACGAATCGCGGTTTGATATGGTTGCCCTTGGGTTCTAGGTACTAAGAGTTGGTGTCTTGCTCCGTGCAGAAAACGAAAAATCAATGGTTTCTACCTGCACAAAATGCTCCAACCGCAACTGCAACTCCCGTTCCGCCTCATGTGGAGGTGTAACTTACGGGCCCCAGGCGGCCTCCCTTTTCACAATGCCGGTAGAGCAGGTAACGCAGGCTACCACCGGCTTGTTCTTCGGGACCATGCTCCCACCAGTGAGCGTTAACGTCCCGTTGCCACAAGAAGCGCAAAAGAAGTCGGTCTTTGATCAGCTCACTACCACCACGACCCCTCTCAACGGGTCATCCAATGCCAAGCCAACAACATCAGTCTTCGATAGGCTGAGCCTGAACTCCAATGGGCCCGTCAAGAAGCCCACGATACTTGAAGCAGCCGTCCCAAAGCGGATAGCCATCCCGGCTCAAGCGGACGAAATCATTGGAAAGGCTTCTCCTGACAAGAAGTCAGTCTTCACAAGGCTGGCCACTCCGGCTCCCGCTCCAGGCGAAGTCACTTCTACCCAGAGATCTGTATTCAATAGGTTGGACATTACTTCTCAGCGAACATCGGTCTTTAAGAGGCTGACGCCGGCAACAACCTTCCGTCAAGACAGGGGGCATGACGAAGTCACCCCTACAGCTGAGACAATCCCATCCTCACGACAGGCTCGACGTCCCCATTGGCGCCGAGTAAGAAAGGCCGGGGGCAACTCCCCCTCTGGGTTAACTCCGCCAGCTCCCATGGTGGAAATCAATGCTGCTGTTCCGACTAGGAACAACTTTGAACCGCTTAGGAGGGTTCGCAAGAACTCTCCGACCGCCGTGCTGAAGAGATCTCCTCCACCTATGGAGATTACTACAGAAAAGAAGCCGAAGCAGCCCCCTCAGCGGCCATCCTCCAAAATTTATAAAGTCTGGCGACGGGTCTAGGAATCGATGATTAACCAGGACTACTCTCGCCGGCTAAAGAAGCTCAAAGCTCAGCAAGAAAAGAGCCATCTCGTGGTACCACAGAAGACGTCATCCGTCTGGGTGCCCGCTGCAACGGCTCCCTCAACGTCAACCGCTCAAAAGAGAAGGAGGCCAGAGAAAGCCCCCGTGAATGCGGCAAGCCACAAGGACGTCGAATCTAAATGCCCCAAGTCTGGGGGCATGGTAATACACACCGTTTATATGGCTTCCGGGAAAGAAGAAAGCCGTGCTTCTATGGGTCATTGACCACTTACCCGATCGATAACGAAGGCCCAGGAAAAACAGCAGCAGAAACTTCAGGAGATGCTGACTGCAATGGCCGCACTTACTGGGCCAAAAGAAAATCCAGAGACCTCGGAGCAGCGTCGAGAACAAGAAACTGATACCGAGTTCCTCCGAAGAATGCTCGAGAGGAAAGAAAAAGAGGCTGCGGAACTGGCAGCCAATATAAAATGAATAGCTCTCTTGTTCCAAGACATGGCTGGGATGATGTTACAGCCAGAACCTCCAGCTGTCATCATTGAAGACGACAGAGGGGAGACATCGAACCCTCCTCAGGCTCTTTCAGCAGCCAAAGAAGAGACAATCTCTAAGGCCGCATTGGATAACTACATCGCCCAGCAGATACGAGCTCACCAGGCGAACGAAGCGCCAGGACAAATCGTTAAGATTGGACGACCTTATCCAGGCTGGTATGACCAAATAAAGTACCCGCCGGGATATACGATCCCTAAATTTCATGTATATAAAGGGACGGAAAATCCGCATCAGCACGTCGCTCAATTCAGAGCCTTGTACGGCAACACCGGGGGTGATGATAAACCGCCACTTCGCCAGTTCGTCGGCAGCTTGTCGGAAACGGCATTCGAGTGGTATTCTGAACTTCCAAACGACTCCGTCAAGACTTTTGCAGAGATGGAGCTATTATTCACCCAGCGTTTCGCGAGTGCTAGTGAACGCGCCCCAATAACGGCAGTGATCAATGCCAGGGTGAAGCCAGGTGAAACGTGGGTGCAGTACGCAATACGATGACGGAATTTATGGTCGAAATGTGAGCATCGCATTGAAGAAGCGCCGGCGGTGGGCATGTTCGTGGGCACTCTTGACCCTCAAGCAACTATTTCCTAATTCATGATGTTTTTCAAGCCGACCACGTTTCAGACCTTGATCGACTAACTAGCCCAAATGGACCAGATGGGTCATAGACCGTCTCCTCCAAAGCCGGAGCCACGGAACGAAAAGGGTAAAAGGAAGGCGACATTCATTGCGAATACTCAACAGCAGCCGAGTGACCCAAAACTAACTGATCGCCTAGACGAGAGGCGGCAATTCTATAATGAGAAAATGAAGCGCCCTTATTCATTTCCCCGGGATAAGACGAAAAGATTGTTCGAGCTAGCGGTGCGTAACAGGCTCATCAATCTACCGAATCCAAAACGACCATTGCAACCCGGCGAGGCTAATAGTCCCAATTATTGCCCCTACCATCAAACGGTAAGCCATCCAATTGAAGATTGCTTCGTCTTTAAAAGCTGGATCGAAGATCAATACCAACAGGGCAAATTTGCCCTGTCCGAGAATTGGAAGGTGAACCCACCACAGCCACGCGCTCCCAAGAAGACGGACACACCGGGGGCATCATGTTCTTTCGTAGAAGAAGCTCCGTGGGAGATCACTCTTTCAGCTAAAGCAAAAAGAATGTTGAAGGATCTCCACACATGCCCGGCAATCAGGTGGAAGAATTCGCTGAAACCCGAGATTATTGAGGGAATGTTGAAGCCGCGCCCAACTCCAAAAATTGGTGGTAATAGTCAAAGCGCTCACACCCAGCTGTCAAAGTCTTCGAAGAGGTAGAAGAAGACCAAAAAGCCCGTGAAGCTTAGTGGCGAGCGCACGGACCTGCAAAAATATATCGACACGCTGGAAGAATATAACCAGAAGGTGCGGACCCCGGTCACACTCCAAGAATTTCTCAGCCACGTCCTTGAGGCCGGAGATGATGACAATGGAGAAGACTCGTCAGATTAATCTGAGGATTATATAGCAAGCTGTCATATGATCTCTCACTCATTAATAGACGATGAAGAAGCTCCTTAAGCAGAGAAATTGGGGGCAGATCCTGAGCCGGAACTTCCAGGACCATCGGACGAAATGATTGATGCATTCCTGGACGAAGCTCTTCTTAAAAGCAAAGCTGCTTGAGAGCGTGAGATGGCCATATTTGAAAAGGCCAAACGCCGGCGACCGGACGAAAGGGTTAAAGCACTCTCTCCAGCTCGAACTACGTCCGCCGCAAGTAAAAGCAGGTTCAAGTCGAGGAAGAGGTTCGCCAAAGCCATATCAATGGGAATGAAGCTGCCACCCTCCGAGGGAAACATTCTTGGTGAAGCGGAAATACATCCTAATTACTGCTTATATCATCGAAAGATTGCACAACCCACCGAAGAGTGCAACGCTTTTAAAAGATGGTGGCAGGGATATGTTGCTCACCGGCAACATTTCAAGAGGATGAAACGCAAAACTCGTCGGGAGCAAAGAAACACGACCGAGGAGCGTAAAAGAACTACCGACAATTATCACATGATCGACGCTGGGGGATCGCAAGTTCTCACCTTCAGGAGCGACTCTGACGAAGAAATGACTCTTGGCCCTCTCTTTAAAAAGTCCACCTCGAGAAAAGAGGAAGAACCGAAGGCCTGTGAAAATATTCAGTTGCGCAATCGTACGCTGCCCGAAAAGAATCTTGGGCCCTCGAACAGTGGGCCAAATAGAAGAGATAAAGGGAAAGAAAAGGTCCCTGAGGATATCATCCTTGATGACCAAGCCGTCGAAAAGCTGACAGCCAAGGACCCGCCAAAGAAAAGTATGGTGGACTACAACGTTCTGGCACACTTGAGAAAGCTACCTTCGCAGTTAAGCATTCTCGACGCCCTTCTGTTATCCAAAGAGGCGAGAGATTCATTGATCAAGGTACTACAAGAGCCAGAACAATTCCAAGCTTTCCTCGCCGAAGAAAAGATGAAGGACGAGCTAGAAGAAGTGCACAGCCGATATCACCTTCGACGATGAAGATCTTCTCCTTGGGACGTGTGAGCACAACCATCCCTTTTATGTCTCCGGATACTGTCACGATATCAAGATAGGCAAAATCCTGGTTGACAATGGGTCTTCCGTCAATCTCCTCAACGTGAGAGTGTTAAAGGAAATCTGCATGAGCATTCAGCACCTCGCTCGCGATAAAATCACCATCTCCGGGTTTGACTCCCAGTCATCACGGATGCTAGGGTCTGTGATACTAACGCTACGCTTTGGGCTACTAGTCACTGACATCAAGTTTCACGTCATTGACGCTAAGACCTGCTATAATGCTTTGCTCGGCAAGCCCTGGTTACAGGAGTACAACATCATCCCTTCTACACAATATCAGTATATGAAGTATTTCAAGGATGGTCTCGAGTATACTGTGACAGGGGAACCAAACCCATTCTCCGTGAACGAAGTCCGCAAATACGAGGATGCAAAATACTTCCTGCCAGATTTCGAGGACACAGAAAGAAGTCGCAAATCATAGGACAAGAACAAAGCTATCACCACTATTCCGGTCTTCGGGAGTGATACCGAGGAGGAAGAAGAAATAGTTTATTCAGGTCCGCCCCAGTGCAACAAGCTGGAACCGTCCGCTCTTATGTTGATCTTCGGCAGCGACTCGGAAGATGGGGTCAATGCCGTATTCTCTGCTCGGCCAGCAATACAAGCCTTCGCTGATAAAGATCAAAGTTTGCAAGTTGCCATGGTTCCGCCAAAGCATCATAAAGAGCTAGACGCGCTTGATACCTACAGTGTGGAAGAACTGCAGACATTCTACGTCCCTCCCAGACGAAAAGGTGAAAAGGTGATTGTAGGGTGTTTTTCGTCACCCCATTGAGATGCGAATACGCGCGTGCTTGTCAGGCGTACTATAGATTCTCCCTGCCTCGGGTAGGCCGGGGTTTATTGATTGTGGGGATCCGAATCTCCGACAGCCGTGGACTAAGCTGCCGTTAATTACCCTTCACCTTTGGGGCGAGGGAACCTCCGATTAACGGGTTAAACTGGTCATGCGAACTCAATGTGCGGTGTGCGTGTGTTGTGTTTTAAAAGGGGGTTTTGGATATATCGGGAGCCACGCAGAGTTTTTACGGGGGTCCCGCTACCCGGATAGCGGGCTGGGGGTCAAGAGGGCTAGCAGCCCCCTTGCGGGGTGCGGGACAGCGCCCCGTTAGAAATTTTTTTCTAACAGGGACAGTGTCGTGGAGTATGTGTGTATGCACATATGTGTGTATATATATATATATGTATATATGTATATATATAAAAGAAATAGGGGAAAAGGCATCCAAAGGATGCGTGGGGCCAGCGCCTTGGGCGCTGTGCGTCCAGGTGCTGTGCGCTCAGGCGCTAGCGTGCCACGTGTCGGCACGTGGGCGCTCTACGCTTGAGCGCAGGGCGCTGTAGCGCAAGCGCGCCACGTGTCGGCACGTGGGCGCTTTGCGCTTCAGCGCCTGACGCTCGAGCGCAAGTACGCCACGTGTCGGCACGGGGGCGACTTGCGCTTGAGTGCTGGGCGCTTGAGCGCAAGCGCGCCACGTGTCGGCACTGGGGCGACTTACGCTCGAGCGCAAGCGCGCCACGTGTCGGCACGTGGGCGCTTTGCGCTCGAGCGCAAGGCGCTGTTGTGCAAGCGCGCCATGTGTCGGCACGTAGGCGCTCTGCGCTTGAGCACTGAGCGCTTGAGTGCAAGCGCGCCACGTGTCGGCACGTGGGCGCTCTGCGCTTGAGCGCCGGCGAGGAGAAGAGGCTTTTAGCCTAAAAAGATTCTCAGAAGAGAAATCAGAGTGGAGTTGGACTCCTAAGTGTGTTTTTGGGGTTAATGGAAGGGGTTCTTCTTCTTCCTCCTCTGTTAGCTGGATCTTGAAGATCAAGAGATGTGAGATCTCAAAATCTCTCCTTTTTGGGATCTAAAGACAGATCCAAGTTCCTCTTTGTGGGTTTGGTGGTGAAAAACTATTTTGTTTTTGAAAAGGAAGAGTAAAACTCTTGATTTAATTCAAGAGAAAGAAGAAGGTTTTGGAACCTTGAGGAAGGAGAAAAGATCTCAGATCTAATTTTTTTTGGAGAGAATGAAAAGTGTATGCTTTATTCATCATCATGTTGTCTTATATAGGCTTACATATTTACATATAGCCCCTTGAGCTTTACAAAATGGCATTTTAGCCATCCCATGGCTCATGTGCCATTTCATTTTTGCACATAAGCCATGGGCTTACAAAATATTGGCTTTATGCCCATTTTGTTTACATTCATGCATAAAAAATTACATAAAAATTACTTATGACATGATTTCGTTGTTGGCATGGGAAGGCTGGCCGCGGGCTCGACTTGGGCATGGGCCCGCTTGACCTGGGCTTGGGCCCACCTAGCTTGGGGGTTGACCTTAACTTTTACTCGGTCAACCGGGGTGTAAATTTTTACCCCAACAGTGATCCTATTCTACCGATCCAGGAAAACCAAAGTGGAGAAAGAAATCTGGCATGGCGCGGATTCTACACTTGACAGGCTCCAGCCCATCCGTTTGCCCAGATATTATACGGACGGACTAAAGAGACTCTTGAGACGCCAAGGTGTACCCCTTAAGCAAACTGCTCGACAAGCACGGTTCTATAACAGGATCTAGAATGTTCCCGGAACTCAACGAAAGTTGCCCAACGGGAGAATGGAAACGATCGGGCTTGGATATGTTCGATCCAAGAAACGGCAGCTGTTCCGCGACTGCTACGTCATACATGACTTTGATGAAGAAGGAGATGCTCTGTGGGAAGATGCTAACCCTGAACCAGAACGAGCTCACGCCGTGAAAATGCCAAGTCCGTCATTTGAAGAACAGATGGACAAGCTTATAAGGGAAGCGGGTCAAAAGTTTCGAGACGATCATAATCGCGAAATGGCCATCTATGAGAAAGCCAGAACGCAGCGCCTCCTTCAGCAGGTTGCGAAAAATGAAAATGCTCTTCCTTGTCAACCCATCATACAAAAGGCCTAACGCAGTGGCAAAAATAAATCAAAAAGCGGGAAAGGCGTTCGACAACGACAAAGCGGGACCAAGAAGCCACGCGATCGGGAATCGAGCAATCCGGATTCGTCTCTTATAAAGAAGATGGGTCGAGCATACTTTTTTCCCCAGGACAAAACACAGAAGATACTTGATCTTGCCATAAAACATCAAATGATTACCCTCCCGGAGTCTAAGCACCCCGAGCAAGCAGGCGAAGTCTCTCACCCAGACTATTGTTCCTATCACAGGGCAATAGGACATCCTCTCGAAGACTGCTTCACATTTAAAGACTGGGTAGAAGACCAGTATCAGCAAGGCAGGTTCGCTTTATCCAGCAGCTGGAGGGTAACCCCGCCGCAGAAGCATGAACAGAAAACCACGATAGCAGAACCAGATCAACATCAGTCTTGGAAGCGATCTCGTACTTGTCATATGATAACGCTATCAGAAGAAGAACACGAGAATGCAGATGATCTCCCCTAGTGCTTCGAAAACAATGATGACGAAATGATAGCAGAGTTTCCACCGGCGCCAAAAGAGCTGGAAGATGGGATACATACTACTTCAGACAACCTCAGAAAGATTGATTTGGGGACGGCAAGTGACCCGTGGCCGACATTCGTCAGCGAGCTGTTGTCTGAAGAAAAGGTGGCTACGCTCAAAGACGTTCTCATGCAGTATAAAGAGTGCTTCGCATGGAACTATTCCGAGATGCCGGGACTAGATCCAGAGATTGCTGTGCACAAATTGGCGATATCTCCGGACATCAAGCCAATCAAACAAGCACCGAGAAGAATGCGGCTCGAGCTTGAGATGAGCATCAACGCCGAGGTTAAGAAACTAATCGACTCCGGTTTTATCCAAGAGGTTCAATACCCTGAATGGATCGCCAACATCGTCCCGGTGATGAAGAAAAATGGGACGGTGCGCATATATGTGGAATTTCGGGATCTCAATAAAGCTTGCCCAAAGGACGACTTTCCAGTACAAGTCACCGAGCTGATGATAGATAACACATCCACTCACGAAGTCTTCTCCTTCATGGACGGATCATCAAGATACAATCAGATAATGATGCATCCCGAAGACCAGAAGCATACCGCTTTCTGAACCCCTTTGGGCATATTCTACTATAAGGTGATGCCTTTCGGTCTAAAGAACGCCGGTGCCACCTATCAGAGAGGCATGACGAAGATCTTCGATGACCTCATACATGAAATCGTCGAATGTTATATCGCGACCTCGTAGTTAAAAGCAAATCATACGAGGAACATCTAGAGCATCTGAAGATTATGTTTCAGCGCCTTCGGAAATACAACTTGAAGATGAACCCTCTCAAATGCGCGTTCGGAGAGTCCTCAGGCAAATTCATGGGCTTCATTGACCGACACCGAGGCATCGAGATAGACCCGTCGAAGATCAAGGCGATCATGAAAATGCCCCCGCCAAAGACTCTCAAACAGCTGCGGTCTCTCCAAGGAAAGCTCGCGTATATCCGGCGATTTATAGCCAATCTCTTAGGCAAGTGCCGTCCTTATAGTCACCTGATGAAGAAGGGAACCCCATTCGTCTGGGATCGCAAATGCCAAAGCGCACTAGACGATATCAAGCAATATCTGCAGAATCCGCCAGTGCTGGCTGCTCCCGTTAAAGGAAAACCTCTCGTCCTGTATACGACAGCCCTCGAAGGTTCTTTAGGCGCGCTTTGGGCACAAGAGAACGATCAAGGGAAAGAAAGAGCTCTCTATTATCTGAGTCGAGTCCTACTGGGGGCAGAAAGCAACTACTCCCCCATCGAAAAACACTGCCTGGCGTTGATCTTCGCGATAACGAAGCTCAGACACTACGCATTGGCGCATGAGGTCCATCTCATATCAAAAGTAGATCCTCTCAAGTATTTGATGTCGAAGGCCATATTAACAGGGCAGCTTGCTAAATGGGCCCTGCTCTTGATGGAGTTCTTGATAATTTATCGACCCCTCAAGACAGTGAAAGGCCAAGCAATCGCCGACTTCCTCGCTGAGCATCCGATACCTGCTGAATCTCCCTTGAACTGCGAATTGCCAGACGAGCACGCGTTTGACACGATGGACGACGAGAGAAGAGAGAATGATACCCAATGGGAACTCTACTTCGATGGAGCATCTTCCATGAAGAAGCGCAAACAAAGCATTCCCATAATCAAATCAGGGGTAGGCCTCATCTTCGTGACTCCACAAGGAGGGATAATGCGCTTTTCCTTCTCCTTAACAGAGCCGAGGATGAATAATGAGGCCGAATACGAAGCTTTGATAGCAGGTCTCGAGATCGCTATCAACATGGGAATCGAAAACCTCCTCATATACGGAGACTCCTAGCTGATCGTTAATCAAGTAAATGGCGATTATCAAACGTGCAAGCCAGAGCTGGTAAAGTACGGCGAGAGAGTGCAGCAATTACTGACTCAAATTCCCTCCTACACGCTGGAAAGTATATCGCGTGCGGAAAATAACAAGGCGGATGCACTAGCCAAGCTCGCTAAAGAACTGGCCGACGAGAACCTCGATGACGTGAGGATCGTTGTGCAAAGCCGTTGGGTTCTTGCACCGGTAGAAATATCTCCGGAGTCGTCCGAAGAAAAGGGAGTGACCGAGCAAACGACTCTACAAATAAAAGACCAGGAAAAGGCCAAGGATTGGAGAGAAGTCTTTATAGACTACTTCAAATCCCATCGAACGCCTGAAGATGCATTTTCAAGACATCAGCTTATGAAACGAGCTCTGTCTTTCACCTTCGTCAATGATACCCTGTATAAGAGATCATTTGATTCTTTGTGGTTAAGATGCCTAGGACCTGAAGAGGCAAAGAGAATCGTCCAAGAAACTTACGACGGACTTTGCGGTTCTCACCAAGCCGGCCCGAAAATGAAGCTGAAGACCAAACGGATGGGCTACTATTGGCCCACGATGATCCAAGTCTGCCTCGAATATGCGAAGTAGTGCCACTCGTGCCAGATTCACGGTGACTTTATCCACCAGCATCCAAACCCGCTACACCCAACAGTGGCTAGCTGGCCGTTTGAAATGTGGGGAACTGACATAATCGGCCCCATCGAACCAGCATCGTTAATTGATCTGGAATTTATGTGTTTGTAGTATAACCGCAATCAATAACGGTGTCGCGTGTAGCTAGACCGAGATGAGTACGGGTCGTCCTCTGAGAAACGTTGAATATTTTATTCTTACTTTAGCCGTGTTGAGAAAGAAAGGAGGAAGAATAAAGAATGGTGAAGAATGATTGTAGGATCTAGATCTACGTTAAACACGGATGCAAAATATATATCTAGATTAACTACGGATGTAGCTTTTATAGTAGAAGGGGGCTTGCGGGGTTCATTAAGATTTAGTAGTCATGGATGATTAATTAAAGATTACTCTTTTTATCCTTTAATAGATTTAAAACTAGATCGACAGTGATGCATGTAGATTAGGGTTTCTGGAGGGAAAAGGGTTCCCACTCTTAACCCCTATCTCGACATGGAACTCCGTTCATATCTAGCCTTTACCAAAACAATTGTTAATCTAAACTCTAATCGTGGTCGCGATTATCAATGAATTGATAGCGCGCCCAATTAGGATGTTAACTATTCTTTTGATAGAGTTTATAAACTTTATAGGACTTAAAAGAGTTTAAGGATTTTCATCATCCATTAACCTATCCTAATCCTATGAACCCTAACAAGCGAAGAATTACTCGCGCATGTTGGGAGAAGAAGAGATGGAGAGGGAAATCATATTAAAACTACAAAAAAATAGAACAAGAAAAACAACTAACTTTATTAATCAACAAAATTCATTTACACTTTGTTCCCTTAGAAAATGATTACAAAATGCTAGTTTGCTTCTCGATATCTTCTTAGGAGGTAGATGAACTGTTGATGATCAGCCTGGATGCGTGAGCCTGTTGTGGACTTCATGATCTCTTCAGCTTGATGATTTTTCCAAGAGCCTATCGGTCCTTATTTATAGTCCCAGAGCCAGAACCCTAGCTTCCTAATTTGGAAACCAGAGGTTACGATCCTAACAAAGAAATCTCAACTTCCCAATCTTCTAAACCGCGGCGGATCCGCGGCTAATAGGTGGGTTTGGCCGCGGATCCGCGGCCTAGTGGTAAGATCTTGGGCCCATTCTTCTTGTGGCTTCTTCTGGTGACACGTGGTGAACTTTTGAATCTCTGGAAACTGAAAATCTTTTCTACGTCACTGCCAGATTTGATTTCTTTTGTTTATTTTCTTAATTAGGGAGGTTTATTCTAACAACTTTGATTTTCTTGATTTCAGCCCTGAAAATTCTGCACAACAAACTCAACAAATAATATTAGTAGAGTTTGTTTTATTAACTTAACCATTAAGATTTGGTCAAAGGTATTTAATAAAGTAAGCATATTTTAAATGGGCCAAATATTACATGGATATTATATGCTTACATTTTCCTACCAAATGTTAATTATAATATATAAACACATGAAAATAGTATTTTTACAAATAAACCCTCATATGTATCATATATTATAATAAACACCTTTCTTTATATAGAAATAGGAGGAAAAATGTCATATTAAATGTGCAGTTTTATCAACTGAACAAATACCCCCAAACTTATCTTTGATTGTCCCGAGCAAACTAGTTTATTCAAGAGAAGGAGAAAAAGAAAGGAGAAAACTAAGCACACTTTCGTAGGCAACACGATTGCACTGAGCACGTGCAAGAAGCCGTTAAACCTCTAGGTGTCCCTAGTAGGAGGAGTGTTGTCTCCTGAGGGTTTTCAGCGGATTACACCCACAAAATCCTATAGTAAAAGAGAGATGGTGAAAATTACATATAAAGATAAGAACTATAAAAGAAAGACTTTGAAAATTTAGAGTTTCAACTACACTAGCTTTTCAGGTGCTATGAGCCCTATCTTAATAGTCATGAAAAGATGTTAGGAATCACATCATCCCTCAATAATACATTATCTTTATTCTTCATTCTTATCTTTTTTCCAAATATCGATCATATACCCCTACGTGTGTGTAAAATACATCCCTATACTTAGAGAATTCAATTCAAGCAATCATACTCTTGTCCATCTACCTTAGTACTTTTTAATCGATATTTATATGGAATATGCTTACACATTTTTCATGCGACTGTTAATACTTCTTGAGGTACTAACCGACCGAGTACTCCTGTGCTTGCTAATTAGGTGATTTTCCTCGTCTTGCAACACCTAAGACTTAGCAGTGACTCGCAGACCAGTTGGTCTAAGGCACTAGGTGATGAAGCACCCTCGCTATATTTTTTTATTGCTGCCTCGGTGATAACAAAACCAGTGTTCATTTTTGTTCACCATTTTATATTTTATTCATTTTTTACTTCCTTCATACTTTGGCTTTTAGAAAAGAACATTTCAAGGTATTCTCTACTATCCCGAGTTTCAAGACGTGTGTAAGTGCGTATAGTAGGGTATCAACATTCAAATGTTTGGTTTCCAGAATAGGAACTATTTTTCAGACTTATTTTTATCCTCAGATTAGTGACTTCTTTCATCTTACTAACCCTTGGGACAACGGCTCATAACTACTTATTACTAGTTCGTTTAAGAAAACTTCTAATTTTCTCGGTTTTCTTAAACTATTCCTATCTTTCATATATAATTTTTCACTTTCTCCTCTTTTATTATCAAATTTTTTTTGTGCTTATATATAGTATAATGCAAAGTATCGCGTAAATAAGCACAAACCTCCCCCAATACAGCAGTGTCCTCACTGATGTCATCCGTTAAGCTCAAAAACTTGTAAGCTTGGGAGGAAAAATTTATTAATGGGGACATGAAATATGAACATGAAAATCCTCCCCCAAACTTATTTTTGGCTCACAATCTTATAAAAATTTCTTTCAAGAGCCAAAATATCCCCCCAAACTTAAGTAAAATCATATTGATCATTTAAAATTATTTGGGGGAGGGGGGTTAAAATTATTGGTCAACGTAAAGCCTTGCAAAGACCAAAAGTCAACACCAACCATTCAAAAATCTTATCGATATAACGCACTGGTTGGTGGAAAATCAGAGATTTGAAGAAGTGGGGAGATAGGAGGCGGTATGGTTTACGTCTCGGTTGATAGAGACGAAACAATAATGGTGAACGAAAACGAGAATGTGGATGATTAGGAATGGAAAGCAGGGTCACATTTTCGTATGGGATAAGGAGAAATGGTGGTGGTTCGACTTTTTCAGGTGGAGGTTGATTAATCACAAAATCCGTGTCGTTTAGGAATGTGAGTTCATCGGCGAAAATATCTTCGAAACTTTCATCGATGGTCCGATTGAACGTTTCAATGTCAATAAGTGTCGCGCCAGAATTCAACACACTTGATTTGTCAAAAATTATGAAGGTAGGATTCTCGAAAAGCTTATCTACCTCATTCTCAAAAGAGTCTAAATCAAGTTGTCTTTCAAGAATTATCGAACTCGAAAAATCGAATAGTGATTCATCAACATTCGCTAAAATTAAAGGAAGAATAGAAGATGAACCAGAGAAAGTGGGAGATGAAATGGGTAAACAAATTGGTGTGTCGAGTATTACTGAACCAGATGTGGGAGATGAAGGCTGAATTTCGTTCTGCTTTTCGGTGATACCATTATTATCAACATCGAGACGCATTTGGGGTTCGGGAAGAATAATTAAAGGCTCGAGATGATGACCACAAGGAAGTGAAAGGACCTGATGAATTGGTGGAACACACTCATCTAAAATTCCCGGTACATCATTCAATATATCCCCAATGTCAATCTCCTCATTCAAGTGAAGGTTAAAATTCTCAAACACCTCATTAAAAGTATGGTTTTCAATCAATTTTGTTCAAGAGTGGAGGTGTAGAGATCACAAGGGTTGGGTATGGTTTCACTTGAAATGGACCTTCACAATCGGGTAAATCAAACACTACAAAGTCACACAACTTATCAGACATTCTATCTTTAATTGATGAATCATTTGGTGTACTAGACGAATCTGTGAAACTGGAGTTGTGGATTTCAGTTTAGAAAGGGAAGGTTTGATTAGGAAGGGTGTATAATTCTATCTCACTACCCAAATTCTCATTTTGTCCGATGCCCATATTATATACTGAAAAATTTTGGGCCGGTTCGGAACTCGTTGCTTTTTCATATTTAGCCATGCTTTCCTTCCATTCCTCTCTAATGCAGTTCATCATCACTATACCTTCTTCTAATTTCCGTTCAAGACTAGACTTTGGTTGATAAGGGGTTTTATGATAAGATTGAAATTCTTGTGGATAATTAAAACTCCCAAATGACTGATTAGAAGGACTGTCTAGAGAAGGTGTAAAAGTCGGATAGGATTGATAGGAAGAGAATGGTTGTGAAAATTAGGCAGGAGTAGAATCAACATTATGATAAGAAGAATATTGATATTGGTTGGTTGGCTATTTTCAATAGACATCATATATGCCACAAACCGATTATGAACTTCTTCTTTACAAAGTGCTGGTGATTGTTGATATTGGTTCGGATTGAAACTTTGGCCGTTAGCCTTTGCTATATGCTCAGCAATGGACATGCGTCTAGGGGTATCCTCACTCGGAATATCAACTGAAATAAATGTAGAATTAGGATATGGTTGATAAGACCTGGACTGAGATGGCCAACTGTTTCTATCCGCTTGTTCTATCCGATCTCTTAAAGAAATGGGAGAGTTGGATGGTATACCGAAGCGATTACGAAAACAAGAAATATCTGGTTGTGGACAGCAAAGCTCGGCAAGAGTTTGTCTGTTTGGGTCACCTATTATAAGAAGAGAAGAGGGGAAGGGTTTGCTTTAAAAGTGGATTTGGGGGTTGACTCACAAAATCACAAAAAATGCACAAACAACCCTAAAACTATGGTTACCTAGGACAAGCTCTAGACCGCTCCTAAACTTCCAAAGGACAAGCCGCAGGATAAATCCTTTACCACCTCTTTATAACTCTTGTGGCCAGGTAAGTGCCAGGTAAGTGGGAGGTATCCGCTATACGAATCACCGAAAATAGCGGGCCTAATTAAATAACCACTTGCCTTAGACACACTTGCCTAGACACCACAAAAGAAATGCAGATAAGCGATAGATTACCAACGACCTTCCTCTGTCCTTATTAAGCGCGACAGTCCTTAGAGTCTTGGTCTAGATATTTTTTAAATTAGTGTAGGGTTATGCGGATGCTCGTTTTGTGATTTGTGGGGCGTAGGAAGGGTGATAAAATCCCCACCTAATCTGAATTTGGTCTTTGCTCCTTAATTTCCGTATTAAAATATGCAAACAATCAATGATCAAATCACGCAACAATTTTTTTTCTTTTTGCGGCGCTGCAAATTTTTGCAAAGAAACCTGCAGAAAATGGTTATTGGAGAAGATCAAGGAGGAGATAAGAAAGTCAGAGAGGACCTGAGAAAATTTGGTGCACTGAAACCCTAGCACCGCCGCGTTTCCGCCGCGATATGCCACCTACGACCGCGGTTACGCGGTTGAATATTGAGATCTCGGCACGAAATTTCTTGGAGATTCTCCAGATCATTTACTGAACTCTCTTGAATTCTCTGAAATTTTTTTCACTCGCTCCACAGATTCCAGATTTTCTCGCAACAAATCACAACAAATCGTTAAGCGTTTGTTACGAATTTTGATCTAAAAATTGATGGAATAATAATTTTTCAACTCAAATAACAAAAACGAACAAAATAGCACACATCCCCGGCAACGGCGCCATTTGATTGATCTGGAATTTATGTGTTTGTAGTGTAACCACAATCAATAACAGTGTCGTGTGTAGCTAGACCGAGATGAGTATGGGTCGTCCTCTGAGAAACGTTGAATATTTTATTCTTACTTTAGGCGTGTTGAGAAAGAAATGAGGAAGAATAAAGAATGGTGAAGAATGATTGTAGGATCTAGATCTACGTTAAACACGGATACAAAATATAGATCTAGATTAACTACGGATGTAGCTTTTATAGTAGAAGGGGGCTTGTGGGGTTCATTAAGATTTAGTAGTCATGGATGATTAATTAAAGATTACTCTTTTTATCCTTTAATAGATTTAAAACTAGATCGACAGTGATGCATGTAGATTAGGGTTTCTGGAGGGAAAAGGGTTCCCACTCTTAACCCCTATCTCGACATGGAACTCCGTTCATATCTAGCCTTTACCAAAACAATTGTTAATCTAATCTCTAATCGTGGTCGCGATTATCAATGAATTGATAGCGCGCCCAATTAGGATATTAACTATTCTTTTGATAGAGTTTATAAATTTTATAGGACTTAAAAAGAGTTTAAGGATCTTCATCATTCATTAACCTACCCTAATCCCATGAACCCTAACAAGCGAAGAATTACTCGCGCATGTTGGGAGAAGAAGAGATGGAGAGGGAAATTATATTAAAACTACAAAGAAATAGAATAAGAAAAACAACTAACTTTATTAATCAACAAAATTCATTTACACTTTGTTCCCTTAGAAAATGATTACAAAATGCTAGTTTGCTTCTCGATCTCTTCTAAGGAGGTAGATGAACCGTTGATGATCAGCCTGGATGCATGAGCCTGTCGTGGACTTCGTGATCTCTTCAGCTTGATGATTTTTCCAAGAAGCTATCGGTCCTTATTTATAGTCCCAGAGCCAGAACCTTAGCTTCCTAATTTGGAAACCAGAGGTTACGATCCTAACAAAGAAATCTCAACTTTCCAATCTTCTAAACTGCGGCGGATCCGCAGCCAATAGGTGGGTTTGGCCGCGGATCCACGGCCTAGTGGTGAGATCTTGGGCTCATTCTTCTTATGGCTTCTTCTGGTGACACGTGGTGATCTTTTGAATCTCTGGAAACTGAAAATCTTTTCTACGTCACTGCCAGAATTGATTTCTTTTGTTTATTTTCTTAATTAGGCAGGTTTGTTCTAACAACTTTGATTTTCTTGATTTCAGCCCTGAAAATTCTGCACAACAAACTCAACAAATAATATTAGTAGAGTTTGTTTTATTAACTTAACCATTAAGACTTGGTCAAAGGTATTTAATAAAGTAAGCATATTTTAAATGGGCCAAATGTTATATGGATATTATATGCTTACATTTTCTTACCAAATGTTAATTATAATATATAAACACATGAAAATAATATTTTTTACAGATAAACCCTCATATGTATCATATATTATAATAAACACCTTTCTTTATATAGAAATAGTAGGAAAAATGTCATATTAAATGTGCAGTTTTATCAACTGAACAATCGTCCAGAGGACATCGATTCATTATGGCGACAACTGATTACTTCTCCAAGTGGGCAGAAGCAGTACCGCTGAGGGAAGTGAAGACGGAGAATATCCTCCATTTCTTCAAGACGCACGTCATTTATCGGTTTGGAACCCGGCGATGGATCATCTCCGATAACGGGCCAGCCTACAGAAGCCACAAGATCAGCCGCTTCGCACAACAGCATAACATAGACTGGAGATACTCTTCAGTCTATAATCCTCGAGCTAACGGTCTAGCAGAGGCTTTCAATAAGACCTTGATGAAGATCGTGAAAAAGACGGTGTCTCGAAATAAGAAGGACTGGCATGAGAGACTGCATGAAGCTCTCTGGGCGTATCGAACTACGTTCAAAATAGCCACGAACACAACGCTGTACGCATTGGTATTCGGCACAGAAACGGTACTCCTCCTTGAGATAGAGTTACCCTCTCTACGAGTGGCAGTTCATTACGAGCTAACGAACGAAGAGAATGCTCACCTTCGGCTTGAGGAGCTCGATGCCTTTGATGAAACCAGGCTCATGGCACAACAAAATCTGGAGGCTTATAAAGCAAAGATGATGCGCTCATATGAAAAATTGACTAGGCCGAGAACGTTCCGCCAAGGCGAACTCATGCTAGTAATTAAAAGACCCGTATATCATAGACAAAGTCTACCAGGGTGGAGCATATCTACTCATGGACATGCATGGTGAAAGATTTTTCAGGCCAATAAACGGCCGCTTCCTAATGAAATACTACGCCTGACAAGTCACGGCCTAGGTCAACGATAGATGACGAAGCCTATGTCCGCTCGCTGTCTTCCTAAGCCTAAACTCTATAAGTAGTAGCCGGTTTGTGGACTGAAATGTCCTTAAACTAACAACGGACCGAAATGTCCTAAAACTAACAATGGACCACTATGTCCTAAAACTGGCGTCGGACCGAAACGTCCTTAAACTAACGATGGACCACTATGTCCTAAAACTAGCTGTTGACCGAGACGTCGATAAACTACTATGGATTGCAGCATCCCAAGGCTGACAAAAAAAAAACAAAAAAAAACGGTATGTCCATAAGCAAAATGGGCACGGATGAAAACCCGGAAGGGCTCTGTGAGTAAAAACAGCAGGGCTACCGGCGAGTTTTTGTGAAACCCGAAAGGGCGCAACCTCGTTAAAAGACACTTGCAAGGTCCTCTCGACCTTGTGAGGAGAAACCACCTATGTGAGATCCTTACGACTCACAAGGGAGCAACACACATATGGATCCCCACGATTCCTAAGGAGAAATTACACGTACGAGATCCTCACGACTCGTAAGGAGAACCCTCTTATGAGACCCTCACGGCTCATAAGATTCAAAAGTCTTAAGCTACAGGGATCTGAACCTGTTCTTAAGAAGCCACCACAACCTCCAATGCTGCCCTACAAGCGGCTCAATGCCGACCATTGTATACGATCCACGGGCGCGAATAAACATTTCCCTAGCAAAGTCCCATCCATGACTAGGGGTATGTCTACACAGTGAACAACCCTTGTAAGTCCTCTCGACTTATAAGGAGAAAGCCCTCTTGTAAGATTCTTACGACTTACGAGAAGCCATACACTTAGGAGTCCTCACGATTCCTAAGGAGAAAACGCACCTACGAGATCCTCACGACTCGCAGGGAGAAGTACCTTTATGGGACCCTTACGGCTCATGAAGTCAAAAGCCTTAGTCGACCGGATCTTAACCCTGTTTGCTAAGCCACCTTTGTTCGACATCGACAGAGGCAAATGATGATTTTCTCCTGGCAATATCCCAGTTATAGCGGCGCTGATGCCGAAATCGGTGTCTAATTCCAAGCTTGCAGCGAAAAGCCAGCGAGCCACACATGCATACGAAATAGCCGAAATGATGGGGCAACTTGCAAACAAAATCAGCAAGTAAAAATATATGCATGCAAAATAGCCGAAATGATTGGGCAACTCACAATAAAAAGCAGCGAGTAAAAATAAAACAAATAGCCGAAATGATTGGGCACCGCGAAAAATAGCCGAAATGATTGGGCAATCGCGACCTTCGCGATATAAAAGCTGAAATGATAGAGCATCGCGGAACGAAATAAAAAAATGAAATTTTTGCCCTACAGGTGATATCACATCATTCCCTGTATACAATCCAGGGGCGCAAACAAAGAAGGAATCACACCTTCCCTCCCCAGGCTCCATCAGAAGAAAAAGCCAAACCTCAATGGTTCACAGATAACTTGAAGATCATCTCAATATCCGTCTCATTTCAACAGACACGACATCAACAAATCGGAGCTGTGGCAAAATTCCCAGTTCCATAACTCGACGATGCACAAACAACCGAGAGTCAACAATTCCTGGTTACGTGGAACACGGCTTATGTCAATCCTGACCCTGTGGGAAACGTCCAGAGCGGATCCTGGTCCTCGCAGAACACGTTTATGACCTCATGGGAAGCATCCAGAGCGGAGCCTGGTCCTCACAGAACACAGCTATGACCCCGTGGGAAGCATCCAGAGAAAAATTCCTGGTTACGTGGAACGCGGGTTATGTCAATCCTGACCACGTAGGAAACGTCCAGAGCGGAGCCTGCTCCTCGCAGAACACGGCTATGACCCCGTGGGAAGCATCCAGAGCAAAATTTCTGGTTACGTGGAACGCGGCTTATGTCAATCCTGACCCCGTGGGAAACGTCCAGAGCGGATCCTGGTCCTCGCAGAACACGGCTATAACCTCGTGGGAAGCATCCAGAGCAAAATTCCTGATTACGTGGAATGCGGCTTATGTCAATCCTGACCTCGTGGGAAACGTACAAAGCGGATCTTGGTCATCGCAGAACACGGCTATAACCCCATGGGAAGAATCCAGAGCAGAGCTTGGTCCTCGCAGAACACGGCTATGACCTCATGGGAAGCATCCAGAGCAAAATTCCTGGTCACGTAGAACGCGGCTTATTTCAATCCTGACCCCGTGGGAAACGTCCACAGCGAATCCTGGTCCTCGCAGAACACGGCTATGACCTCATGGGAAGCATCCAGAGCGGAGCCTGGTCCTTACAGAATACGGCTATGACCCCGTAGGAAGCATCCAGAGCAAATTCCTGGTTACGTGGAACGCGGCTTATGTCAATCCTGACCCCGTGGTAAACGTCCAGAGCGGAGCCTGGTCCTCGCAGAACACGGCTATGACCCCATGGGAAGCATCCAGAGCAAAATTCCTGGTTACGTGGAACGCGGCTTATGTCAATCCTGACCCCATGGGAAACGTCCAGAGTGGATCCTGGTCCTCGCAGAACACGGCTATGACCCCGTAGGAAGCATCCAGAGCAAAATTCCTGGTTAGGTGGAACGCGGCTTATGTCAATCCTGACCCCGTGGGAAACGTCCAGAGCGGATCCTGGTCCTCGTAGAACACGGCTATTACCCCGTGGGAAGCATCCAGAGCAGAGCCTGGTCCTCGCAGAACACGGCTATGACCCCGTGGGAAGCATCCAGAGCAAAATTCCTGGTCACGTAAAACGCGGCTTATGTCAATCCTGACCCCGTGGGAAATGTCCAGAGCGGATTCTAGTCCTCGCAGAACACGACTATGACCCCGCGGGAAGCATCCAGAATAGAGCCTGGTCCTCGCAGAACACGGTTATGACCCCGTAGGAAGCATCCAGAGCAAATTCCTGGTCACATAGAACGCGGTTTATGTCAATCCTGATCCCGTGGGAAACGTCCAGAGCGGATCCTGGTCCTCGCAGAACACGGCTATGATCCCGTGGGAAGCATCCAGAGCGGAGCCTGGTCCTCGCAGAACACGGCTATGACCCCGTGGGAAGCATCCAGAGAAAATTCCTGGTCACATGGAATGCGGCTTATGTCAATCCTGACCCCGTGGGAAACGTCCAGAGCGGAGCCTGGTCCTCGCAGAACACGGCTATGTCAAACCGACCCCGTGGGAAGCATCCAGAGCAACCCTTGACTCCGTGAAGTGCGGATAAAGTCAAACCCTAACACCATATGGCCAATTTCAATTTTGACCCCGTATGGCTTATGTCAACCTTTGTCGTAGAGCAATGCTTCTACACTTCCTCGTCGTTAAGCAAAGCTTCAACTTGGACCTTATATCAACCCTCTGTCGTTGAGCAATGTTCCGACACCTCCTCACCGTTAAGCAAAACTTCGACTTGGACACATATCCCCCTGTCATCGAGCAATGCTCCGACGTCTCCTTGTCGTCAAGGAAAGCTCCGACACAGAAAAATATCAATTCATAACCTTCTCAACCAGAGCAATGCTCCGTCTTAAAAAAAATAAAATAATAAATATATACATTGATTCATAACTTCTCCGTCATAGAGCAATACTCCATTGCGGGGATAAATCAAATCATAAATATCATAACTTGAAAAAGAAGGGCACAGTCTTGCAAAGAGATTTAAATAAACTATCAACGGGATACTCTCTCTGTCATCTACAGGCTACGCTTACTAAGGTAACACGCCGGTAATAGAGAAAAGAAAAGAAAGCGACCAGGAGAACATTTGATTTGCATTCGGTTAAACGTTTAAGGCATACCAATTCAAGCATGTGCAAAAGATTTAGTGCATAAGATAGACACATGGAAACGAGGAACTTTCTATTCATACTTCGAAAAGTTCTTACAATAATGAAAGCAGTAAACGAAAACATCATCAAAATGATTACAATGGTAAAATCTCAGATCCAGAGCATGGATTGAGGAATTCGAAAGCAAGGTCGTCTAGAATCTTTCTGGCCTTTCTGACCATCTTCGTGTGCATCCTCTCACGATCGCAAGAGTCAGGGTCCCCACTGATGTCCTCCACCCTTCGATAGGCAGCAAGTATCGCCGCTTGCTGAAAAGCTTGATGCAAGATATCAACAAGGTTGTCTCGCCTTTTCTTTGAGATTAGGCCCATCAGATACACCGAGTTCACCTTATCTTCGGCGTCGTCCAACACCTTAAGCGGCATGCCTAGAAAGAATAAGGGGAGCGCCTCCCAGATCGCTCTCACGATAAGCTTCAAAAAGGAGGAACGACGAGGAAGCAGCCGACCATTATATCCATCAAAGCGGCTCATAATTTCAGCGCACTGGGCATTCGTGAATTCTTGATTTTGAGAACGACCAAGTGCGCGAATATCCCCGTAAGAAATAATCTCGTCAAGGTCATACATGTGAGCGTCCATAATCGTCTGAAAAGAAAAATCAGTAAGAATTAGTGGACAGACTGAATAAGAAAAGCTTATTGAAGCAGATGCGGGATTTAAACAACTCTTGATATCCCCAAGGTGGGAATAAATGCTAATTAAATCACCCAATGGATTTAGTTCTGTGAAGTTAAGAGAGAAATCCTAAAAAGGTCCCTCGGGCCAAGGAGTTAAACTCCTCAAGATCGATGCTCTGCAGACAGAAATGACACCTGTCAAAGTCAATTATGAAGGGAATTAAACATTCCCCGAGAATTCTAAGAGCCATGCTCTGTAAAGATGATGGAATAACCCATCAGAATACTTAAAAGATTCTCTTAGGATCTAAGATCTGACAAGGGCAAAGCCCTGTTAAGAAACCCTAAAAAGGTTTTCTTGAAGATCTATGATCTAACTAGAGCAAAAAACTCTATAACGAGTGAAACTCTAGATTATTAACTAATCCCTTCAAAGATTTATCTTTACCTAAAAAAATTCTAACAGAGTTTTAACTCTTAACTTTCTTAAAAGAAGAAGAGCTGCGCTCTGAAGAAGAAAATAATTTCTTAAAGAGGATTGAAGATGAACAAGAGTCATCTCAAGGGCCAAGGGTCCTATTTATAGGCACTAAGCGCCGTTTCAATTCCTCGGTTGATCCAAGAGTCGAGATGTTGCCACCGTTGCACCAACGTGTAGGCCTCGTGAGCACAACGGTGGGGGGGGCATTTGTTTCCTCAACTAGAGCAAAGATCTGTTCAGAATTCAAAATTTAAATTGAAACTGCACTTTTATAAAAGCGCCACGCTACAACTAGCGCACCCCGTGCAAAGCGCATAGGCGCTGGCGCTAGATGCGCTGCGCTCCCAGTAGCGCACCATGTGCAAAGCACGTGTGCGCTAGCGCTATGAGCGCTACGCTCCAAGTGGCACACCATGGGCAGAGCGCATAAGCGCTAGCGCTGGAACTAAAAGCTCCCCACCGTTACATCAAAGATCTAACAATAATGATAAATCATTAATTAATCAGAATTAAATTCTTTTAAGGAAAGATTTCTCAAAATCTTTCTAAACAACAAAATTATGCTCTGTAAATCAGAGCACCGTTGGATCAATGTTCTAATGGTAAATAAAAATTACCAAAGACAGAATAAATTCTGCATGGAAAGATTTCCCAATCTTGGTAAAAAATAAGAAGATTATTTTCTGTAAACCAGAAGCCCTTGGATCAAAGATCCGACGGTGGGGAAATTCCCCAAATCAATTGGGGGAAAAATCTCCTTAACTGATTCAACAAATCAGCCTCCCCTATATAAAGGACCCGAGACTTCAAGTCTTAAGGAGAGGAACCCCCCCTAAACTTTGAGAAAATCTCAAGAAGAAGAAGAAACTCTCAGCGAAGGAAGATAATTCCTTTTCAAGGTAAAAAGAATATACAGACGAAATCGTCTTAATATAATCAGAAGTACTTACTTCTTTCACAGATCATAAATCTATAAGACAAAGTTGTCTTTCATAAAAGAGATTATGAACATCTCATTATAAAGGGGGGAGAATTATTCAATTCTCTTAAGATCAAAGATTCATAAAGGCAAAGCCTTTCATTAAAAAGAGATTGAAACATCGCCTATGAACTAAGAACATTGTTCTTAGAATTTTGAGACAAAGGCTCTTATCAAAGAACAGATAATATGCAGAGCGCAAAGTTAACCTATGAAGAGGCTTAGCGCTCCTAATTTAATAAGAGCCGTAGAGCTCCTGATTCAAAAGTACCTTAGTGCTCTTCATTTAGTGCTCAGCGCGCCACGTGCTCCTTACGTGTGCGCTGCATTACTAAAAGCGCTCTGCAGTTAATTGTATGGCACCAGCGCCAAACGCCTCAACGCTTCAACTATAGCGCATCTGCGCTCTTCATTTAGCGCAAAGCGCTAAGCGCATTAGCGCTAAGTGCATTAGCGCTCTACATCTGGCGCAAAGTGTTGGAGATAGTGCCCTCAGAGTCAATTATTAGGTCACAGGTACGTGATTGCAATGATTGATGGAGGACCTATCCCGGTAGGACAGTCTTACTCGAGATGATAGTATGCTATCTGGTTTACCTTTATCATCGTGTACTGCTTTAAGTGACCTGACAAGTCGCTATTACACGTTGATAGAGCCCCTAGAATTCTTGCTTGACCACCGGCAGTATGAGGGCGATCATATAAGTGGGAGCTGGGGTCTATAAGCATATCCTTAAATGGTCCCTAGTCGTGTGAGTTTCGAGACAGGGCATCGATACTCCAGAGTAGACTAGTGTATACAGTCGAGACCCCGACGAGGGGCGGTGGCCGGTCTCACAAGCCACTGGTGTCAGTTGGATCACCTAAGATGTATACAGGTGCTCATTGGGTTATGAGTACACCGGACAGGACTCGCCGGGAACATGCCAGTTGGTCATATACCAGACGTCAGATGGCAGTTCCCTGGTGACATGTGTACAGGTTAGTTCATCGACCTGGGGATCGTCATTTGTCTTGTGTGAGTTCCCACTGTACTTTGATTACTACCCTACCACGGCTCAAAGGAGTCGTGCAAACAGGTTTTTGTTGGGTACAGTCCCGAGCCACATGGAGGCAGTGAGCGTATCTTCAGGGGTTCGTCTCTCCCGGTATTGGGGGTGAGGTCGTGCTGTGTCTAGGAGAGCCATTACACGAAGCCCTCGGCCGAGGCAAGGAGATTTACTGGTAGGTATTCCAGTAGTATCTCAGGGTGTTCTGGGCTACACTCCGACACGACTTGTACCGCTTTTGGGGGTCTGACTTTTACCAACCCCCTAGGCCCGCCATGCGATGCTCATAGACGAACGGACCGGACTGTACGGATATTGTCACTGACAGGCTCAGTAGGGTTGTCAGGCTGAGTTCGCTCACAGACGTCCCTTTTGGTCAATACCTGGTAGCCCGTTACGTATTGGCTTATACCTCTGACGTGCTAGTGGTTAAATCCACAACCAAGGTGTTGACGAGTCTTTAGAGTCCCCCACATTCAGTTACTCAGCTTTCGGGCGAAAGGTTGTAGAGGCCGTATGGAGATATGGCAAGGTCCGATCAGATACGTGCGGTATTGCACGGATCAGGATCGGACAGTTTGTACTATAGGCCGTATGGATATATGACAGGGTTCGATCAGATACGTGCCGTATTGCACGGATCAGGATCGAACGGATATTACTAGCCGGCTTTGGTATAAGCCGGATCCTAGTATAGTACAGTGTAGATTTTGTCTCATTGCATTTGTATTTCGGTCGAAATACAGATGCGGGTGTGTATGCACAGTATCGGGGTTTTCCTGTAATTTATTACGGGACCAGTTTTTTGGAGTTGCCAGTTTGCTTTCCGTTTCGGCCAATTTCCATTGTTCCGTTCATTGGCCGAAGATTGGTGGAGGAGGGTTTATTTGCATTGTTGCAAATAGGCATTAGTGGAGGGGGTTCTTTGCATCTTGTTGCATCATGATGGTTTTCATGATGAGCACCATCCATTGACTTGATCTCTTCATGATGGCTTGAATTTGTAAGCATCATGGTTGTTGATGATTAGTGTGTTGAGTGTGGTTTTGGTGTTAGTGATCATGTTCTTTCATGATATCTTTTGATTCCTCTCACTTGCATGAAATACTTCTCCACTCATTTCCTTTGGTTATCTCCCTCATTCCTTCCCCTCCTATTGTCATGGCCGGCCTTGGCTCATTAGGGGCTGTCCAACTTTTTGAGAGTGGGATTTTGGTTCATTTCTTGTTGCAAAAATCCCACAAGATCAATCTCCAAAGCTCCAAGTATCAAACCTCCACCAAAATGGCAACTCCCTAAACCCCTAGAGACACAAATAGCTCACTACACCATTCTACAGCAAGTCTTGGGCACGTCGAGTAGCCGGCTTCGTGCCCGAGTTGCCTCGGCATTGAGGTGGGAGCCCGTAAAAGAAGTAGGCGATGTGGTGCACTTCCGGCGACGAGGAGGAGACGGGACATTCCGCAGGAGATCGGGACGACGACGAGAAGACCGGAGGACTCGGATCTGTCGGTATACTTCTCTTCCCTATCTTGTAGTTGGCTAGGACTAGTTAGTGGTTCGATCCGGGTATTAGTGCGCGGCGGTTTGCCAGTTCAAGAAAAATTAAAGTTTATCACCGCTTCCGCATTTGGCCGTCGGATTGACGGCCGGGGCGCCGCCGTGCACTTACAGTGGTATCAGAGCCTCGCCATTAACTTAGTCTAGCTTGGTTTAATGTGTTTTGCATTTCCGATCGACCAAAATTCCAAAATTCGCATTTTTGCTTGCATCAGTTTTCTGTTGAAATTTTTTGGTCTCCAAAAATTTTTCAGGTTGTAAAATAGTGATGCACTGGATGTTATAAGCATACTGTAGAAATTCGACACGGTAATTCGACCAACAGAGCGCGGAACCGCGGCAAACCCCCCCTTGGGCCGCGGTTCCGCCGCCGAACAGTGTCCTTGCTGTGTCAAATTTCTTCAGTAGCTTTCTGGGCTTAAAATATGGGTTTTGGAATATTAATTTTGGGCCCAGAATTTCTTGATGTGCTACAGTGTACTTGGGGGCCCACTTGTTAAAGTTTGATCGATCGGATATTTTAACACATTATTTCACAGTATTTACATTATATCTGCGACCGTGAATGTCACTCGATCGGTAAATCCGGTCTAACTGCTATAGCCCGGTTAGACGGATTTGCGAACGTGATTTTCACGTTGATGTTCTGTTTTTGCTGTGATGTTGCGGATCGGTCGTGGGGGATAGCCTGGATGCAATGTTAGTACAGTTGTGGTTGTATTATGTACATTTGATATTGCGGGGCGAGCGTCCGACATGTGGACTGCCGTCACTGCCTGATTGTATTATTATTTTGGGGCACGGCCAGGTTGCGGTCGATGTACCCGTTGTATGTATATTTTACTTTCTGTACTAGGATTGCCCCGCGGAGGGGTGCACGGATAGCCGGGTTCTAGAGGGCAACAAGCCCATATCTCATGGCATTGAGACGGAGGGGGCTTCACTCTAGGATTGGCGGGCTATTCGCCGCACTCGTAGGGGGTACAGGTTGACCCAGGAGGGGTGCCCAAGTTACTGGATTCCATGAAGTGCTGGGTGGTCCATTCACGGCGATGAAGGGGGCTGCCTCGCTTCAGGTTTTTGCGGGTGACTTGCCGCGCCCGTAGGGGTCTAGGTTTTCATTGCGCAGGCTATCCACACGACCAGGGGAACGTCGGGTTTCAGCGGCTCTGTGAAACCCGGGGATCCCAGATATCTGTATTGTTCTGTGATGCTGTACATTTCTGTGATGTTGCATTTTTATCACGCCTTGAGCGAATACTATATATTGGTATATATATTAGTAGATGTTGTATATGTTTTGCATCCGCGCTAGTCCAGTCCCCGCTCTGTCGTTAGTTAGCTAACCTAACGGGTAATGACGGGACCCAGTGGCGAATGCGGATGGCATGTACATACATCAGTATATTTTCGTTCTTTGTGGTGTGATCAATTGATGGGACTGCGTTGATTCGAATCAATGCAAGTTAAAAACAAACCTAATCTGATGTTGTTGGAACACTTTTTCAAAAAGCTGTTATTGCAAGGACGTTCACTTTTGTTTTGCATCGTGATATTCAGTTGGAATATCCTGCTCCTCAGTCGACGAGGCAAGGGCCGAGATCCCTTCACCGGGAGTGACCCCTTGGACAAAAAGTTTGCGTCAGGGCAATGACTTCACTATAGCCGATTACTTTTGCTTTGCACCGTGGTATTCAGTTGGAATATCCTGCACCCCATTCTACGGGGAAAGAGCCGAGATCCCTTCACCGGGAGTGACCTCTTTAGCGGAAGTTTTCGTCACTATATTTTTAAAAAGCTATCCGTTCCTTCAACGATATCAAGTTCATTACGTTAAAGGTTTTCGCCAGAAACCATTCGTAGCCCTCCATCATTTCAGTTAAATATTCGGTAGTATTCAAGCTATGTATTTTGACCTCACGCCAAGGCATAGTGTTTGGTAGCTGCCGGGTATTTATCTGTTGCATAGATAGATGCGTTGGTTTGGGACAGTCGTACTACTATTTTGGCCTACGTCAAGGGTATGTACGGGTGGATTCAAATTAACCTGGATAATGATGGGTAGAACTTGACATGTGACTTATGATATTTTGACCTCAAGCCAAGGTCATAAGAGCATGGGGCAGAAATCACATCGGGAGTTTCAAAAGAACTGAAACTTGCCAGATATGCGCATACCTTCTGGAGTGTGATGACGTGAGCGGATTCCGTCACGTTATCATGCGATGAGAGTTGGATCCCGATTCCCACTGATGAGTTAGTTTACTCCTCGGGTGATCCCGACTAATTCTTCTTTCAGGTTTGGAGGAGAATTTGAGGTACAGTGGGAGGTTTCCAGATTAGATAAATTGGTAACCATTCTGATCTAGGTTAGAGTGCACGCTGAGTGTTTCTTTTCTCTCTCTCTTTGGCAGCGGACCATTGACCCGACCCTAAGACTTTGACTCAGTGACCAAGTTGACCGAACCTTCTTAACACTGGCTTTTGGATTGTCAGAGTTGCAAACCTCATTGCCACTCCTACTTTTACCCTTTTCTCCAGGACACCCCGTATTACTACGAACGTCCACTTCCATTGGACAAAACCATCGTATGGTTAGATACGAACTCGAAAGAACTTATTCGAGGATGGTTTCAGGTTCTAGAGAAAACGGATAGGACTATTCAGTTGTCTTTTCCTTTTACCTTCTCTCAGGTTGCGAGTACTCCTTGGTTTAGGAGATAGTACACCTATTACGCGAATTGGATAGTCTTCTTCCAAACCTTAGGTTGGTGCCGACCGGTAGGGAATGAAGAAAACCAATTAGCCTAACGATGGTGTACAGAAGGTATTAAGTTAAGACAAAGCAAGGGATTAGTAAGAGGGCAAAGTAAATTGCAACAGATATTCACGACCAAACCAAGTATTCCTTCGCCAATCCTAAATCACCTTTGTATTTCTCCAGGACACTCCGTATCACTACGAAGATCCACAGTTTATTGGATACTCTATCGTATGGTTATATACGAACTCGAAAGGAACTTGTTCCAGTTCGGGGATGGATTCTGGTTCAGGAGAAATAGGAATAAGATTTATTCAGGTGTCTTTTATCTTCACCTTCTCTCGCATTGCGAGTGCTCCTAGGATTAGGACAGTACACCTATTATGCTTATTGGATAGTCTTCTTCCAAACCATAGGCTGGTGCCGAACGGTAGGGAAGGAAGAAAACCATTTGGCCTAAAGGGGTGTGCAGAAGGTAAAGACTAAAGACATATGAAGGGATTTGGAGAGGTGGCAAAGGATTATACGGTTACAGTCGTGAATCTGGAAGAGGCATTACTAGGAATACCGGGATACCCCATCGAAACATTTCAATGTTTCAGTCTCACTGTGTACTGTTAAAGGAAAACTGATTTCCCGATTAGATACTTACTCCAGCGTATGTATTTACCAGTTACGATTCTCACATCTGTATGGTTTTACAGATGATGAGTGGGAGTAAGTTATTGGGAATTGGGTGATTATCCTCATTATATCGGGATTCGTTGTAATCGGTGATATTTGAGGAAATCACCTGGGCTGTTTGCCGGTTGGCAAATATTTGGTTTTGAATATCTGCAGTTATGCACCAATTTCAAATTGATATATCTGTATGTCTATTTTCATAGAGTGAGATATACCTTTCTGAAATTATGTCTACGACATTTACCTATATCAGTGGATGGTTAGGTAAGGAGCATTAAACAGCGGTGTAATTCTTCTTAACCATAAGTACAGTTTTCAACCTACGACACACGGTGAATGAGTTTTCAGACTCAAGGGACTTATACAGAGTATTGTATGTTGTCCAGGGTCCATCAGGACAGAGGGGTTGGTCCTCGTACTATATTCGGTTTACTTATGACTTCTCTAGTTTTTAGACAAGTGTTTCGCGGAAACACAGGGTCCGAATTTTGAGAAGTTATAGGTATTTGAATAGAGTAGAGAACCAGAAGTAGCAAGTATCGGGATTCTTCAAAGTGATCGAAGATGTAGATACTTGTATATGGTATTCAGTTGATAGTAATGATTAAGAGAAATTGCTTCTCTTTCAGGTTACTCATAATTGGAAGCATTCCTAAGTTGAGTAACGCTGATCGGCCTCCTTCCATTTAGTTGACATGCACTGGAGACAGCTGCATAATTTGAATCTGGTTCAATTAAATCAGTGCCTCTGGTTCTATATTGGATATAGAACAGTTCATATCTTAACGATGTTAAGGTACGGGGAGTTTTCCGGTTTATGATTAAAACCAGACACTGGACAACTCAAGGCACGTTTCTGTATAATGGCTGTTTGTGGTTGACCCAGGCTATGACGAGGGTTGACTTTCTACCATCTGGATGAACAATAGCAATATTGTTCTAGACTCGCCACAGTTTTAATAAAAATGGATTTTTTCAGAAAAACAGTAGTGGGAGTATGGTAGAACTGGAAGTGATTCCAGAACCACAAACGATTACTGAAGATTTGATAAGGAACCTAAAGATTCAATCTGGATTGACATTCCATTGGCCACTCCGCAGATAAGGTGGGTAACTTCAGGCACCCGAGAGGTACTCCGGTAGCCTCAAGGACGGTGACAGGGAAGTTCTTGTTTACCCACAATTACCATTGCTGTTGTTCCAGGCTGCGAGACCCGGTGGGAGGATGAGTATAGCGTCGTTCTAAACTAGTTTTAGAAGTGTACGTCTATATGACTCTGCCAGAGGGTTGTCGTAGTCAGTGGGAGCAGCGGAAGCATTGGTGGACAGGTAGCTTATGTCTATTTATAGACTAAAGCAGATGTAGCGGAGATAGATCATCTATTTCTGATGTGACAGTCATGGGTTTGACTTCATCAGAATAAGGGATGGATCTGTTGAGAAGGTAGTAGGGTGTGATATCCTGGTATTTGGATGACATACACAGAGTAAGAAAAGAAACTCCTATACTACAATCGGTTATACTTTGGTCGTCACACAGTAGTTTCTCCATATGGGACTTGGACATTATATCAGACATACTGGTTACTAGATCTATGGTTTTAGATCTAGATTTGGTGGTTTCCCAATCAGGGTACTTAGACAGCATTCTAAGAGTATTTAGAATGGACGACTCCTGGCACGGTGGTGTACCTGCAGGTAATGGAGTCACCCTCTCTAAAGGTGTCTTACAGACTAAAGTAGAGAGGGACGTGCATGATTGGCAGATCACTTGTTCAGGCAATTGAGTCAATCATGAGATGTCAAGTATCACACCAAATGTTGTTCTTGCACTAGATGCAATAAGTTGACATTAATCCAATCCTGGAGAAACAGTCGGAAGCAGTTTTAGAACATAAGTGGATGTTCTAGGGATATGATAACGACAGCCTCATTCGGGAGACAGTTATCATACCAGGCTTCCAAGGTGACATGGACGACAGGGAGGTTGTCAGAGTTATAGTTTTCCTTCTGACGAGGGGCAGTATTTTGGACAGGTGGTCCAAGGCAATACTGAGGGAGGCATGGCGCAGGATACTGATTGAGTTCAGTTGACGATACAGTCTAAGAAGTTTGGATTTGGAGTTCATTTATGAGCTATGTCCCATCAGACATCCAGACACATTCTAAGACAGGTATTGCTCTTTTCGGAGATGGCTTTCTCCGCGAACTAGAGATATAGAGAGACATAGAAAGAAACAACAAAGCGGATCCACTCACTGAGGCTATTCCTCGAACGCAATAGTTTCGCAAACGAGCTTTGTGAGACTGACTAGTAGAGGAGTTGGGTGTTCGGTATCACACGGGCAGTGAGTATGCGACATCGCAATAATTAGCCTTGAGTGCAAGTGGGAGATTGTTGGAGATAGTGCCCTCAGAGTCAATTATTAGGTCACAGGTACGTGATTGTAATGATTGATGGAGGACCTATCCCGGTAGGACAGTCTTACTCGAGATGATAGTATGCTATCTGGTTTACCTTTATCATCGTGTACTGCTTTAAGTGACCTGACAAGTCGCTATTACACGTTGATAGAGCCCCTAGGATTCTTGCTTGACCACCGGCAGTATGAGGGCGATCATATAAGTGGGAGCTGGGGTCTATAAGCATATCCTTAAATGGTCCCTAGTCGTGTGAGTTTCGAGACAGGGCATCGATACTCCAGAGTAGACTAGTGTATACAGTCGAGACCCCCGACGAGGGGCGGTGGCCGGTCTCACAAGCCACTGGTATCAGTTGGATCACCTAAGATGTATACAGGTGCTCATTGGGTTATGAGTACACCGGACAGGACTCGCCGGGAACATGCCAGTTGGTCATATACCAGACGTCAGATGGCAGTTCCCTGGTGACATGTGTACAGGTTAGTTCATCGACCTGGGGATCGTCATTTGTCTTGTGTGAGTTCCCACTGTACTTTGATTACTACCCTACCACGGCTCAAAGGAGTCGTGCAAACAGGTTTTAGTTGGGTACAGTCCCGAGCCACATGGAGGCAGTGAGCGTATCTTCAGGGGTTCGTCTCTCCCGGTATTGGGGGTGAGGTCGTGCTGTGTCTAGGAAAGCCATTACACGAAGCCCTCGGCCGAGGCAAGGAGATTTACTGGTAGGTATTCCAGTAGTATCTCAGGGTGTTCTGGGCTACACTCCGACACGACTTGTACCGCTTTTGGGGGTCTGACTTTTACCAACCCCCTAGGCCCGCCATGCGATGCTCATAGACGAACGGACCAGACTGTACGGATATTGTCACTGACAGGCTCAGTAGGGTTGTCAGGCTGAGTTCGCTCACAGACGTCCCTTTTGGTCAATACCTGGTAGCCCGTTACGTATTGGCTTATACCTCTGACGTGCTAGTGGTTAAATCCACAACCAAGGTGTTGACGAGTCTTTAGAGTCCCCCACATTCAGTTACTCAGCTTTCGGGCGAAAGGTTGTAGAGGCCGTATGGAGATATGGCAAGGTCCGATCAGATACGTGCGGTATTGCACGGATCAGGATCGGACAGTTTGTACTATAGGCCGTATGGATATATGGCAGGGTTCGATCAGATACGTGCGGTATTACACGGATCAGGATCGAACGGATATTACTAGCCGGCTTTGGTATAAGCCGGATCCTAGTATAGTACAGTGTAGATTTTGTCTCATTGCATGTGTATTTCGGTCGAAATACAGATGCGGGTGTGTATGCACAGTATCGGGGTTTTCCTGTAATTTATTACGGGACCAGTTTTTTGGAGTTGCCAGTTTGCTTTCCGTTTCGGCCAATTTCCATTGTTCCGTTCATTGGCCGAAGATTGGTGGAGGAGGGTTTATTTGCATTGTTGCAAATAGGCATTAGTGGAGGGGGTTCTTTGCATCTTGTTGCATCATGATGGTTTTCATGATGAGCACCATCCATTGACTTGATCTCTTCATGATGGCTTGACTTTGTAAGCATCATGGTTGTTGATGATTAGTGTGTTGAGTGTGGTTTTGGTGTTTGTGATCATGTTCTTTCATGATATCTTTTGATTCCTCTCACTTGCATGAAAGACTTCTCCACTCATTTCCTTTGGTGATCTCCCTCATTCCCTCCCCTCCTATTGTCATGGCCGGCCTTGGCTCATTGGGGGCTGTCCAACTTATTGAGAGTGGGATTTTGGTTCATTTCTTGTTGCAAAAATCCCACAAGATCAATCTCCAAAGCTCCAAGTATCAAACCTCCACCAAAATGGCAACTCCCTAAACCCCTAGAGACACAAATAGCTCACTACACCATTCTACAGCAAGTCTTGGGCACGTCGAGTAGCCGGCTTCGTGCCCGAGTTGCCTCGGCATTGAGGTGGGAGCCCGTAAAAGAAGTAGGCGATGTGGTGCACTTCCGGCGACGAGGAGGAGACGGGACATTCCGCAGGAGATCGGGACGACGACGAGAAGACCGGAGGACTCGGATCTGTCGGTATACTTCTCTTCCCTATCTTGTAGTTGGCTAGGACTAGTTAGTGGTTCGATCCGGGTATTAGTGCGCGGCGGTTTGCCAGTTCAAGAAAAATTAAAGTTTATCACCGCTTCCGCATTTGGCCGTCGGATTGACGGCCGGGGCGCCGCCGTGCACTTACACAAAGCGCCAAGCGCACTAGCGCTTTAACCATAGTGCCCTACGCTTATTGACTGGCGATAGTGTCAAGCGCACTACATATTTTTATGTGCACTTGGGTAAAACTTAAATTGTTCTTTGAATAAGCCCCAGAGCTATGATGAATGCTCAGCATACAGTAAAAGACAAACATTGTCAGAAGCTAAATCAATGCTCAGCATTGTTAAAAAGGGCCGAGCTCAAACAAATACTTAACATCCCAAAATAAATGTTAAAACATTTTAACTTGATTGGACTTAGCCCAAGATTGGCCATAAGTCCTCGAATCCAGCTTAATTGAGCCCACATGCTCATAAATCACAGATCTTAGCCCCAAATTGTACTACAGATCTTTCAACCAACTCACGTCGGTTCGAGGGTACATCTCTTTACTCCTCTGATATTTGTCGTTGTAATCCTTCAACGTCTTCAGAAAGGTGACGGGTCACGACGACCATACATTCTACGGACTGTGGGGTCCTTGAGCCCATGGACTATGATGTCCATAACCTTGACTGTGAGGTCTTTAAACTCACGGACTATGATGTCCTTAACCTTGACTGTGATGTCTTTAAACTCACGGACTATGATGTCCTTAATCTTGACTGTGAGGTCTTTAAACTCACGGACTATGACGTCCTTAACCATGACTGTGATGTCTTTAAACTCACGGACTATGATGTCCTTAACCTTGGACCGAGATGTCCTTAAACTAACATTGGACCATAATGTCCTTAAAATAATCGACCGCAATGTCCCTAAACTAAACAATAGAGTCCAAATGCTCTTTTGTTGGATCTAAATGATCCTGTTAAGTTGATCTTAGTCTAAAAATTAGACTAACGTATCCTTAACTAACGTTTAAGTTGATCTTAGTCTCAAATGAGACTAACGTATCCTTAAACCCAACCCCCAAACCCAAATCTAAGAAAATATGGATTTGGACTAATCCACGCCCTACGGGCGACAACATAAATTAGTCTCCGTATACAATCCACGGGCAACCAAAAACAAAACAAACACCCACGACACGAAGTGACCATCTGGAGAAAGAGAAAGTGGTTACCGCGATGTGGTAGCGTAATTAACTGCAGGGGCTTGCGCCTGTAGGGAAGAGCGTCCCTACAATCAAAAACCCTTCAAATGAGGGGGAATCTGACGAAGTCTGCTACATCGGCTGCATCCGTTAAAACCTTCGATACGTAGTGTTATAAATCAACTTGGCATCTTCGGAAAGGTGGACGGATAGCACCAATTAGCATCTGTCCCGAAATTCAGGCAAGACGGACCCGCGCGGTCGCGTCTCTGTGTTTTCGACGGGGAAACAGGACCATCCGCTCTGGTCTTTGGCAGCGATTCCAAAGATGAAACCAACGCCGTATTCTCCGTCCGCCCGTCGATGCAAACCTTCATTGGAAATGATCAGAGTTTACAGATCGCCATGGTTCCGCGGCAGCACTACAGAGAGCTTGATGTGCTTGAGACATATAGTGTGCAAGAGCTACGGACATTCTACGTCCCTCCCAGGCGAAGAGGCGAAAAGGCGATCATATTCTATTGATCCACAGAGACTAAAGTCGAAAGAGAAGTCTGGTATGGTGCCGATCCTGCGCTCGACAGGCTCCAACCCATTCGTCTGCCCTGGTATTACACCGAGGGATTGAAAAGGTTATTAAGATGACAAGGCGTACCCTTTAAACAGACTCCTCGATAAGCTCAGCTCTACAACAGGATCTGGAACATCTCCGGAACGCAGCGAAAATTGCCCAACGGAAAAATGGAAACGATCGGGCTCGGATATGTCCAGTCCAAGAAATTGGAGCAGTTCTATGGATGCCATGTCATAAAGGACCTTGATGAAGAAGAGGATGCTCTTTTAAAAGACGCTGACGCTGAACCAGAACGAGGTCCTTCCATAAAGGTGCCGAGTCCGTCATTTGAAGAACAGATGGACAAGCTAATAAGGGAAGCGAGTCAAAACGCTCGGAACGACCAGAGCCGCGAATTGTCCATTTACGAGAAAGCCAAGACGCAACACCTCTTTTAGCAGGCTACGGAAGACGACAATGCCTTTCGCCGTCAGCCCGCCATGCATTCCCAAGACAAGAAAAAGGCCCGAAGCAGAGGAAAAAACAAGTCAAAGAACGGAAAAAATGTTCAACAGCGGCAAAATGGATCCAAACGACCACACGATCAAGAAAAGGTCAGCCGGAATCCATCTCTAACGAAAAAGATGGGTCGAGCATATTCTTTCCCTCAAGACAAGATAAGGAAGATATTTGATCTCGTCATGAAACATCAGATGATGACACTCTCGGAGTCTAAGCACCCCGATCAAGCAAACGAGGTTCATCACCCGGATTATTGCTCCTATCACCGAGTGATAGGACATCCTCTTCAAGACTGCTTCACCTTCAAAAACTGGGTCGAAGACCAATATCAACTCGACAGTTTCACTCTCTCCAACAGTTGGAGGGTGGCCCCACCACAAAGGCGTGTGCCAAAAGCAATGTATATAGCGAGAGTAGAACCAGATCAACATTGGTCTTGGAAATGATCTCGTACCTGCCACGTGATAACGCTGTCGGAAGAAGGAATGCACGAGAATATGAATGGCCTCTCCTGGTGTTTCAAAAATGAGGAGGAAGATGAGTTGATCTCGGAATTTCCACCAGCGCCAAAAGAGTTGGAAGATGGAATACATACCACTGCAGACAACTAGAGGAAAATCGACTTAGGGACGGCTAACGACCCGCGGCCAACGTTCGTCAGCGAGCTGCTGTCTAAAGAGTAGGTAGCTATGCTAAAAGGCGTGCTCATGCAATATAGAGACTGCTTTGCATGGAACTATTCCGAGATGCCGGGGCTAGATCCAAAAATCCCTGTGCATAAATTGGCAATATCTCCGGACGTCAAGCCGGTTAAACAAGCACCAAGAAGAATGCGGCTCGAACTTGAAATGAGCATCAACGCCGAAGTTAAGAAGCTAATCGACTCCGGTTTCATCCAAGAAGTTCAGTACCCTGACTGGATCGCCAACATTGTCCTAGTGATGAAGAAAAATGGGACGGTACGCATCTGCGTGGACTTTCGAGACCTCAACAACCTGCCCGAAGGATGATTTTCCCGTATCGGTTACTGAGGTGATGATAGATAACACGTCCACTCACGAAGTCTTCTCCTTCATGGATGGATAATCAGGGTACAATCAAATAAAGATGCATCCCGAAGACCAGAAGCATACCGCTTTCCGGACCCTCTGGGCATATTCTGCTACAAAGTGACGCCTTTCGGTCTAAAGAACGCCGGCGCTACCTATCAGAGGGACATGACGAAGATTTTTGATGATCTCATACATGAAATCGTCGAATGCTATATTGACGAGCTCGTGGTGAAAAGCAAATCGCACGAGGAGTATTTGGAGCATCTGAAGATAGTGTTCCAACGTCTTCGGAAATACAACCTGAAGATGAACCCTCTCAAATGCGCGTTCGGAGTTTCCTCGGGCAAATTCCTAGGATTTATCATACGACACCGGGGCATCGAAATAGACCCGTCAAAGATCAAGGCGATTATGGAAATGCCTCCGCCAAGAACTCTCAAGCAACTGCGATCTCTCCAAGGAAAGCTCGCATATATCCGACGATTCATAGCCAATCTCTCCGGCAAGTGCCACCCCTACAGCCATTTAATGAAGAAGGGGACCCCGTTCGTCTGGGATCACAAATGCCAAAGCGCACTGGACGAAATCAAGCAATACCTGCAAGATCCGCCGGTACTGACCGCTCTAGTCAAGGAAAAGCCCCTCATTCTGTACACAACCGCTCTTGAAGGTTCCTTAGGCGCGCTATAGGCACAAGAGAATGACCAAGGGAAAGAGAAAGCCCTCTACTATTTGAGTCGAGTTCTTCTGGGGGTAGAAAACAACTACTCCCCCATCGAAAAACACTGCCTGGCGTTAATATTCACGATAACGAAGCTTCGGCATTACGCTTTGGCGCATGAGGCCCAACGATGGCTAGCTGGTCATTCGAAATGTGGGGAACCGACATAATTGGCTCCATCGAACCAACGTCATCCAGAGGACATCGGTTCATATTGGCGACAACCGATTATTTCTCCAAGTGGGCAGAAGCAGTACCACTAAGAGAAGTGAAGATGGAGAACATTCTCCATTTCTTAAAGACACACGTCATCTATCGGTTCGGCACTCCGCGATAGATTATCTCCGATAATGGGCCGGCCTACAGAAGTCACAGAATCAGCCTCTTCGCACAGCAACATAATATAGACTGGAGATACTCTTTGATCTATAATCCCCGAGCTAACGGTCTAGCCGAGGCTTTCAACAAGACCTTAACGAAGATCATAAAGAAGACGGTGTCCAAAAATAAAAATGACTGGCACGAGAGAATGCATGAAGCTCTCTGGGCTTATCGGACCATGTTCAAAACGGCCACAAACACAACGCCATTTGCGTTGGTATTCGGCACGGAAGCAGCTCTTGGAGATAGAGCTACCCTCTCTACGAGTGGCGGTTCATTACGAGCTAACAGACGAAGAGAATGCTCATCTTCGGCTTGAGGAGCTCGACGCCCTCGATGAAACCCGTCTCATGGCGCAGCAAAATCTAGAAGCTTACAAAGCAAGGATAGCGCGCTCATACGAAAGGTTGACTAGGCCGAGAATATTTTGCCAAGGCGAACTCGTGCTAGTTGTCAAAAGACCTATGATCTCCAATCGTACCAAACGGGGGAAATTCTAGCCGAATTATGAGGGCCCGTACATCATAGACAAAGTCTACCAAGGTGGGGCTTACTTGCTCATGGATATGCGTGGCGAAAGACCCTTCAGGCCATAAACGGCCGATTCCTGAAAAAATACTACGCCTGACGAGTCACGGCCTAGGTTAACGATAGATGACAACGTCTATGTCTGCTCGCTATCTTCCCAAGCCCAAACTCTATAAGTAGTATCCCGCAAAACTGTTGTCTCCAAAACGGCAACAACGGACCGAAACGTCCCTAAACTAACAATAGATCGTAATGTCCTCAAACTAACAATGGACCGTAATGTCCTAAAACTAGCTGTGGACCGCAATGTCCTAAAACCAACGACGGATCGAAACGTATTTAAACTACTACAAACCGTAGCTTCCTAGGGCTGACGCCAAAAAAAAACGGTACGTCCATAAGCAAGATGGGTACGGATGAAAAGCCGAAAGGGCTCTGTGAGTAAAAACAGCAGGGCTACTGGCGAGTTTGTGAAAACCCGAAAAGGCGCAGACTCGTTAAAAAATTTATGCACACTTGCGAGGTCCTCTCGACCTTGTAAAGAGAAAATACCTACATGAGATCCTTATGAATCACAAAGGAGCAACACACTTAGGGATCCTCACGATTCCTGAGGAGAAATTACACTTACGAGATCCTCATGACTCGTAAGTAGAACCTTCTTATGAGATCCTCGCAGCTTATAAGATTCAAAAGCCTTAAACTACAGGGATCTGAACCTGTTCCTAAGCCATCACATTTCCCAGATTGCCCTACAAGCGGTTTAATACTGACCCTTGTATACAATCCACGGGCGCAAATAATCATTTCCTTGCCGAGTCCCACCAACGACAAGGAATTCCCTCATTTGATGAACAAACACTTGTAGGTCCTCTCGACTTACAACGAGAAAACACTCTTGCAAGATCCTTACGACTTACAAGAGAACATACACTTAAGAATCCTCATGATTCCTTAGGAGAAATCATACCTATGAGATCCTCACGACTCGTAGGGGGAAACACCTTTATGAGACCCTTACGGCTCATGAAGTCAAAAGCCTTAGTCGACAGGATCCTAACCCTGTTTGCTAAGCCACCTTTATTCGAATCGACACAGGCAAATGATGATCCGCTCCTGACAATGTCCCAGTAGTAGCGATGCTGATGCCTAAATCAGTACCAAATTCCAAGTCCTTTCACGGCAAATGATGATTCGCTCGTGGCAATATTCCAGTCGCAGCGATGCTGATGCTAAGATTGGTATCAGATTCCAGGTTCCATACTCGCGGCGAAAAGTCAGCAAGCCATAAATGCATATGAAATAGCCGAAATGATAGGGTAACTTACAACAAAATCAGCAAGTAAAATATATGCATATAAAAATAGCCGAAATGTTTGGGCAACTCGCAATAAAAAGTAGCGAGTAAAGAAAAAGGAAAATAGCCGAAATGATTGGGCACCGCGAAAAATAACTGAAATGATTAGGCAATCGCGACTTTCGCGATAAAAAAAAGCTGAAATGATAGAGCATCGCAGAAAGAAAAAAAATGAAAGAATGAAACTTTTGCCCTGCATATAAGACCATACTAACCCCTGTATACAATCCATGGGCATAAACGAAAAGGGAACCACATGTCCCAACAAATTCTGTCAAAGGGAAAGTCAGATCGCCGTCTCATCCTCGCAGCATCCAAGAGTGCCTATCGACAGCAACATCTGCATCCCAGAAGACCAACAATAGTGCTCCTCCTCATGCCAGTAGGGCACCGGCGCGACATAACGAAACAGAGCCATAGAAAAGTCCCTAGTTCCAAATCTCAGCGGCAACATTTGCAGCCTAAAAATCAGCAACGGCGTTCCTCCTCATTCTAGCAGGATACGGACGCGACACCACCAATCGGAGCCACCACAAAATCCCAAGTTCCAAGACTCTACGGTTCACAGACAACCTAATGTCAGCAAATGACCCCGTCGCGGAAATACGTCATCCAATGACCCCGTCGCGGAAATACGTTATCAAATGACCCCGTCGCGGAAACACGTCATTTAATGACCCCGTTGCGGAAACACGTCATCAAATGACCCCGTCGCGGAAATACGTCATCAAATGATCCCGTCGCGGAAATACGTCAGCAAACGACCCCGTCGCGGAAATACGTCATCCAATGACCCCATCACGGAAATACGTCATCCAAAGACCCCGTCACGGAAATACGTCATCCAATGACCCCGTCTCGGAAATACGTCAGTAAATGACCCCGTCACGGAAATAGGTCATCCAATGACCCCGTCATGGAAATACGTCTTCCAATGACCCCGTCTCGGAAATACGCCAGTCATCCATTGACCCCATCTCGGAAATACGTTAGTCATCCAACCCCGTCGCGGAAATACGTCATCCAATGACCCCGTCACGGAAATACGTCATCCAATGACCCCGTCTCGGAAATACATCAGCAAATGACCCCGTCGCAGAAATACGTCATCCAATGACCCTGTCGCGGAAACACGTCAGCAAATGACCCCGTCGCGGAAACACGTCAGCAAATGACCCCGTCTCGGAAATACGTCAGCAAATGACCCCGTCTCGGAAATACGTCATCCAATGACCCCGTAAAGGAAATACGTCATCCAATGACCCCGTCTCGGAATCACGTCAGAAAATTACCCTGTCGCGGAAACACGTCAGCAAATGACCCCGTCTCGGAAATACGTCATCCGATGACCCCGTCGCGGAAATACATCATCAAATGACCCCGTTTCGAAAATACGTCATCAAATGACCCCGTCGCGGAAATACGTCAGCAAATGACCCCGTTGCGGAAATACGTCATTCAATGACCCCGTCGCGGAAATACGCCATCCAATGACCCTGTCTCGGAAACACATTAGCAAATGACCCCGACACGGAAATACGTCAACAAATGACCCCGTCTCGGAAATACGTCATCCAATGAACCCGTTGCGGAAATACGTCATCAAATGATCCTGTCGCAGAAATACGTCAGCAAAATGACCCCGTCTCGGAAACACGTCAGCAAATAACCCCGTCTCGGAAATACGTCATCCAATAACCCCGTCGCGGAAATACGTCATCCAATGACCCGTCTCGGAAACACGTCAGCAAATGACCCCGTCGCGGAAACACGTCAGCAAATGACCCCGTCTCGGAAATACGTCAGCAAATGACCCCATCTCGGAAACACGTCATCCAATGACCTCATCTCGGAAATACGTCAACAAATGACCCCGTCACGGAAACACGTTAGCAAATGACCCCGTCTCGGAAATACGTCATCCAATGACCCCGTCACGGAAATACGTCATCCAATGACCTCGTCTCGGAAACACGTCAGCAAATGACCCCGATGTGGAAATACGTCAGCAAATGACCCCGTCTTGGAAACACGTCAGCAAATGACCCCATCTCGGAAATACGTCATCCAATGACCCCGTCGCGGAAATACGTCATCCAATGACCCCATCTTGGAAACACGTCAGCAAATGACCCCGTCTCGGAAATATGTCGTCCAATGACCCCGTTTCGGAAACAAGTCAACTAACGACCTCCTTGTCGGAGCAATGCTCCGACTTAGAAACAAGTCAACCCACCAAACCACTTATGAGTCCTCTCGACTTGTAAGGGATAAAATTCTCTTTTGAGATCCTTATGACTCTTAAGATAAAATGCACTTAGGAATCCTCACGATTCCTTAGGAGAAAATACACCTACGAGATCCTTTCGACTCATAGGGAGAAGTCTTTATGAGACCCTCACGGCTCATAAAGTTAAAAAGTCTTAGGTAGCATACCTGAACCTGTTTTCTAAGCCGTCGTTGTCCTGCAAGAAGGTCAAGATAGGCTATCTATGGGCCACATTTGCCAAAACCACATTCGCCAATGAAATAAAGAAGCTACTTACGGGTCATCGCGATTTGTAAGGAAAATACCCGAGTGAGATCCTTACGACTCACGGAGGCGATGAACACTAAGAAATCCTCACGATTTCTAGGGAGAATTTGCACCTACGAGATCCTCTCGACTTGTAGGGAGAAAAAACCTTCTTGAGACCCTTACGGCTTATGAAGTTGAGAAAAAAAAGTCTTAGGCTACAAAGACCCTAAACTTTTCTCCTAAGACCTCAATTCTATGGCCATGCATAACTCTACACTACTTCACCCATGTACATACTTACGTGGGCAAAGTAGAGGGGGCATTTGTTCCCGCCAAAATTTTAGCTCAAAACTTGCTCCCTTATAAAATAATAACAATAAAATAAAAATAAATAATAAATATAAAAAGCAATAGAAAAAGCCCCCAAACGGAGCATCACGTGCCCACACGTGATAAGGCACTGCGCTTGATAAAGCAAGTCTGAAATTGAGGCTAAAACTGAGCCTCACGTGCAGACACGTGACCTTCTATGTACAAAGTATATAGGCGCCTTCTTAAAATAAACAATTGGCCAGAAAATGTCACGTAGTAGCACGTGATGCTATTTGATGGACTTAGCTTCATAGGGTCACGTGCTACACGTGATGGGCTCCTATGCCGTCTGAACCAATAGAATTAAGTTCTAAATAAAAAGGATCAAAGCCCTATTTGGAAAATATTTTCTTAGATCTTTCTAAACAAGAAAGATTACATTCTGTAAGGCAGAGCACCGTTGGATTAAAAATCCAATGGTGATTAAAAATCACCAATTTACAGAAAAAGATTCTGTATAGGGAAATATTTTCCTAATCTTGTGAGAAATATCTTCTGTAAAACAGAAGTCCTTGGATTAAAAATCCAACGGTGAATAAAATTCACCGATTGATCTAAAAGATTTGGTTGATTATAAAATCAATCAAAATCTCTCAATAAGAGATTTTCTGAACAAATTGATTATTTTCTTTCTCCTATAAATAGGAGCCAAGAGACACAAAGAGAGAGAGAGAGAAAAAAGGAAAAAAATAGAGAAAAAACCCCCTCGTAAGCTTGAAACAAAGAGAATTTAATTCTCCAGAGAGAAAAAGAGAAAAAAGAAACTCTAAGTAAGAGAAGGAACGAAATACAGAGAAGATCCCACCTCCTTTTTACCTCCATAAGAGTTTAACTCTTGTGAAAAGAACTTAGTTCTTCCTTTGGTTGAGATTTGCAGAAGCAGATCTCTCCACAAGTTGAGAATTTAATTCTCATCGGGGAGATCCTGCCATGCAGATCCAAAGTCTAGGGGAAGATCTAAGTTCAGAGAATTTAATTCTCCCAAAAAGTATATAGGAATTTAATTCCTCTGATAAAATAAGGGTTTAACATTTCATATAAGAACTTAGTTCTTCCTTATGGTGAAAGATCTGCAGAAGCAGATCTTCTCACAAGTTGAGAATTTAATTTTCATCGAGGAGATTCTTCCATACAGATCCCAAACCTAAGATAAAAACTAAGACCTAAAAAAAAAGTCGTTTTCGTGGAATTAGTCATTCCATTTCTTTTAGAAAGAGATTCTTCCCGCTGAGCCACCTTTCTCCTCGGTCTAAGAATTTAATTCTTACAAAACATTGGGTTTGAAAGTCTCGAAACTAAGGATCTCCATGCACGTAAAAGGATTGGCATCCAACACGATAACGACCGATCACGTGCTCCCATGTGAGCACCCTTGATGAACAAAAGAGGATAACTGAGACTGGCTCACGTGATCCCACGTGACCCCCCAGTAGTGCTTGACACTTATAGAAAGGGAGTAAATCAAAAGGCAGCTTCCACTTGGGGTGCCTCACGTGATCCCACGTGACCCAATAGCGCTTAGCGCTCAGAAAAGAATAAGGGAGTAAACTCAAAGAAACAGTGCCTCAATTTTTTTTTAGTGTTTAACAGTACTTCAAGCGCCTCACGTGACCCCACGCAAGCGCCTCCAATTTTTAGTGTTTAACACTATTTCAAGCACCTCACATGGGAGCACGTGAGCGCTGAGCATATACTAGTGTTTAACACTACGAAAGGCCAATGTTAGCCAAACTCAGACTAGATTTCCTGAGAAGCGTCAATTGGGCTCCTCATGCTCAAGATCTCCAAATCCAAACTCAGTCCCAGAGATAGCTAATGAGTTTCCAACAGATGGCATATAAAATGATGTTCGTTCCATTCCCCCTCAGTCGGGATATTGGTTCGAGGGTACATCTCTCCATACCTCTGATACATGTCGTTGTAATTCTTCAACGTGTTCAGAAAGATGGAGGGTCCCAATAACCAATAACTTTTGGCACATCTCCAAACCGCCAAACCAAAACCCCATAAACTATGATGTCTTTAAACTATGGACTGTGAAGTCCTTAAACTCATGGACTATGATTTCCTTAAACCCAATGGACTGTAACGTCCCTAAGCTAAACCCCATAGACTATGATGTCTTTAAACTATGGACTGTGATGTCCTTAAACTCATGGACTATGATGTCCTTAAAACCTAATGGACCATAACGTCCCTAAACTAAACTCTATAGACTATGATGTTTTTAAACTATGGACTGTAAGGTCCTTAAACTCATGGACTATGATGTCCTTAATCCCAACAGACCGCAATGTCCTTATAAACTAAAGAAAATCATGTTGAGTAGATCTTAGTCTAAAAATTAGGCTAACGTATCCTCAACAAACGTCTGAGTTGATCTTAATCTAAAACAAGATTAACGATCCTTAAACCAACCCAAATCCAAATCTAAGAAAATATGGATTTGGACTAATCCACGCCCTACGCGCGACAACATAAATTAGTCTCCGTATACAATCCACGGGCAACCAACAACAAAACAAACACACACGATACGAAGTGATCATCTGGAGAAGGAGAAAGTGGTTACCACGATGCGGTAGCATAATTAACTGCAGGGGCTTGCGCCGACAGGGAAGAGTGTCCCCACAATCAAAAACCCCTCATAAACGAGAGGGAATCTGACGAAGTCTGCTACAACGGCCGCATCCGTCTAAACCTCTGATACATGGTGCCATAAATCAACTTGGCATCTTCTGAGAGGTGAACGGATAAAACCAAATAGCATCTGCCCCCAAAGTTCAGGACGGACATCCCAACGTCCCGGTCACGTCTTTCGGTGGAGAATAGGAAGAAAGCCATCTTCATCAGCCTATCGAATGAAAGACTTTCCGTGACATGTTCGATGCAAAGTACTTCCCTGAAACTGCTAGGTTCGACATGGAACATCAGTTCATCCATCTACAACAAGGTTCAATGTGGACCAAATCTGTAGATAAGTATGATACTGAGTTTACCATGCTTAGTAGGTAAGATATGTCTCAATGTTCGATTTTATATCACATACTACACAGCTAACACAAGACCGTAACAGGTTTGCAGCCCATCTCATACTGACTGCTGAGATCAGAGCTAGAAGATTTCAGCAAGGGTTGGATCCGGAAATCCAAGCTGCATTAGCTACAGGGGATTTCCCAACCCATGATATGGCTTTGAAAGCTGCCTGAAGATATGAGGCAGTGGTGAAGAAGAAGGGCAGACATCAATCTGCCGAAATGAAGCGCCCTTCCAATCAAATGGCAGGAGGAGCCTCTACAAGGCTAATTGTTGAAAATAAGAGATCGGAAGAACCCAATAACCATCCAAGTCTAGACTTTTGCTTCTATTGCAAGAGGGAAGGACAGTTGTGGAAGGACTGTAGGCGCGCAAAATGCCTGTGCTTAGTTTGTGGCGCATCCAATCACGGAATTGGGAACTGTCCTTATAGACGCAACCCATCTCACACACCCACCAAATACCCACAGCGGCCAGCTATCCAGGCTCCTGCACCTTGTCTTGCACTCCCTGCTCCACCACCTGCACCATCTACCCGCCAATTCCATCAGGCACTGAGGAACATGCCTCGAGGATAGAGGAATGTGCCTCCGGCTAGGAGAAACGTGCCCCGGCGACAGGCTTACACCATAGCAGCCGTAGAAACCGAGACAGTTGACCAAGGTAACACTAGTAATTTCTTTTCACATTTTTAGAACCCTTGTATCAGTTTGTTATTTTTCATACACTATTAGTACTTCAGTCACCAAACTTTCCTTGAATCCGTTATATTTTCCTTTTACAAATTGAAATTTTTTTAAGGAGGGTAGAATGTAACAACCCTAAACTTTCTGTACATTTTTTTCAAAAATACCGAAAGGGGTATTTGAGCCTGAGTATAAGTTATAAATTTGATTGCTTTTTAAACAGCAAGCAAGAGCTTGTAGCTCATTGGTAAGACCTTGCACTGCTGAACCAAAGCACCAGAGTTCAAATCCCATCATCCACATTATTTTTTTATTTGATTTCTTTTAATCTTTTTAGAAGCCCAAGATTCTACACGTGCATAACCCGTAAACCTAAAGTTCACACTAAAAACAAACGAGTACAGGAGGTAGACCAAGCGACAAGGGACACGTGGCGGCGAGATGGAGGCCGACTTGGCCTGAATCGGCCGGTGGGGAGCTTGGATTGTTAGTTATATGTATGCCCTAGAGGCCATTGTTGTACATATGATGTATATTATAATGGATGCTTGGACATATAGAGAGAGGACTTTCTTGCTCATCATGATAGTATGCTATCTGGTTGCTCTTTATCTTAACATGTTGACTTATATCAGAATACTGTCTTGTGATCACATGTTGATAAAACCCTCAGGATGACTACTTAACTACTGGGACTATGATGGAGATCATACTAGTGGGGCCTGGGTAGTCCACAAATACATCCTATAATTGTTCCTAGTCGAGGGTGTATCGAGACAGGGTATTGATACTCTAGAGTAGACTAGCGTATACGTATCTTGACCCATATGATGGACGATGGATGATCCCACATCCATTGGTGTTTGATATCAAGGATAGTATACGGGTGCTCAGTAGAGACTGGGTACATTGAACGGACTCACCGAGAACTACTTATTGGTATTATACCTATGGTCAGATAGCAGTTCTCTGGTGACACTAGTACATGTTAGTTTGTAGATCCGAGATCGTCATAGAGGCTTGTGTGATTCCCACTGTGCTTTGATTTCTACCTTACCACGTTCAAGAGAACGTGCAAAACGGTGGCTTTTGGGTAAAGTCCCGAATCACATGGAGGCAATGAGCGATAGGAGGGGTTTCGTCTCTCCCGGTATTGGGGGTTGATGTTGCACTGTGCTCGATTGGCCATAACTGGAAATCCCTGGCCAGGGTTGCTGAGATTTACTGGTAAGTGTTATCAGTAGTTTCTCAAACCGTTATGGACCTCACATCGGCACGACTTATCGGTTACCGGGGTCTGACGTTTACCACCCCTAGACTAGATATGCGACATATCAGACGAAGAGACTTATCACGCCCCGCTTCCCGGTATACGGACAGAAGACGCGACGAGGCCACTACGTATTTACTGTGAAGTTGTATTAACGCTGTTGTTTGTAGCTTGGTACAGAAGAATGCCAGTGTATACGAGAGGAGTCTCTATATGCCAGAGACTAGAGGCAAATATAGTACAAGGAACCAATTATACCACGGTACAACAGCAACTGGATTCATGCTAGGTGTATTAAGTCTTACAGTCTCGTGCCACTTTTAACACCTTCCGTACCAATCTACCCCTTAAACCCCGTAGTGTCTTGTTTGTATTGTATTGTATTGTAAATTGTATTGATTGTATAATTGGATGACTAACCAAAACCATGATATCAGTAAACAGATGTAACCGTAGAATCATGTAAATGGAGTAACTGGAGGACCATGTAAATGGAATGTATATCCATGGTTCGGTTCAGTCAAGTTGCATAGAATGATAATTGGATTCATGGATTCATGTTGAATTGTAATATTGAAGATTGTAGATTGTATATTGTACTTGAATCATATTCAAATCAGATTATAATGAGACTCACTCTGAGTCAGTATATTGAAGTACTGATTATTTTGATGTTATCGGTAACCACTGCATATGGACGGCAGGATTTGTGTATTTTTCTAAGACGATTACTGTATTGATAACACCATTATTAAATTTTCTACCTTAAATCGGCAAGCACCAACTTCTCCGGCTCCCTGAGGCTCAAGAGATTGGTCCCGCTTAAACCTATGTTTACTAGGGTCCTTAGGGTAATTTATAGAACTTGAGGGGGCTTTATGTAAAAATACTTTTATATACTTTTCAAAATACTCCCCAAGTATTTATTATTCGTCTTTAGAGTTGTAATGAATGTAGATTTTATATTGTGATATTTCTAGTGAAAATATCCTAATTTCAGAAATAAAGGTATTTATTTGTAATATTGATTTGTATGGAATTCATGGTATTTTAGTGTAAAATTGATTCTTGTAATATTGTAGAAAAGGTGGAATATTTATAATACTTCAAAAGTAGATATGTTTATGTTACATATACATATGAAAATAATTTTTGTATATATCTATCATATTCTAGAAATCTCGTTTTCTTAAGTTGTCGTATTTTAAATCTTTCGAGACCGAATGCTCCTTGTAGAGGTCTGAATCGCGCACTACTAAGCCCGAGGATGTATGATAATCCGCCCCATCCCGAACGGGTTCCCCAAATGGGTTATAGTGACGCTTTGCAAAGATTTGTATAAATACTAATCATTAAGGAAAACGGTTTTATTAATTATGGTATTTAAATGAAAATGTGTCATTTTCCCGTATTCTATGTTCTAGGGTCTCCTAAGTCAACTAGACTGCTCCTAACTGGTCCAAAGCGACAAGTTGTGAGATACCTCAAATCGCCTCTTCACCGCCAATTGTGGCCAGGTAAGTACAAGTGAAGAAAGGAGGGATCCGCTCACGAATCACCGTGAGACGGACCTTTTAAAGTTACCTTTCTCACTTTTCTAGCCTAGACACCACAAAGTCAGGTTTAGATAAACGACTTAATGCCCAAAACCTTCCTCTGTCCTAATGATCATGACATTTCTTAATTGGCTGAGTCTAGATATTTTTTTTATTAGCTCAAAGGTTATTTATTTGTAAAGATGTATCAATACTAAATCTTTTAGAAATGGTTTTATTTAGTAAAGGATATTTAAATGAAAATGTTTGCTTTCCCGTATTATGAGTTCTCGAGGGTATCGTGTTATGTTGCATATGAGTGTGTGAGGAGGTAGGTCGTTACCTCGTGATTTACTTAAAGGTATAGCAAGTTTAATGGGGTTAAATGTAGAATTGAAACAATGTGGTATTTAAGTGAAAAATACGATAAATTGAAATAGCCATCATTTTATGAAATGAAACTTGATCAATTTGGTTGATTAGCGTTTAATGGTCAATATGAAAGAGTTTAAGCATAATTGTATTAACGAGAAGTGAAGTTTTATAAGAAAACCGAATCGGAAATCGGATTTGTTCCGATTCCGTCGGGTTTTCTAAATCCGTATTTTTAGAATGGCAAAGAAAGTTAGAAATGGGACTTATGGGTTTTGGACAATAACGAGAGTGAGATAGAAGGAGAGGAATCACCGGTGCGTCACTTCGTCGCCGAGAGCTCCTAGAACGATTGCCGGAAGTTCGCCGGGAATTTCGCCGTAGCTTTGCTTCGTGCTCGTTTTCAAAGTACACAAGTTTCTTGGAAATTTTAGAGAGTTCGCTCAGAGTTTTGGGGTTAGAGGGTAGAGGGTAGGGGTGATATTTATAGGGCTAGGCTAGGATTAGGGTAGATGAAGGGTTTTAAATTAAAAAAAATGTAAAAATGTATAAAAAAATCATTAAAAATAGAGTAAACGGTGGTTAATGGGCTCTCTGGAACCGATCTCTGTAAATGAAGCATGCAGGGAGTTTCAGAAGATGGAAAGTCACACTTTTGGTGTTGACGACTTGGCCGACCGGCCGAGTCCGGCCGGCGGTGCCGGCCCGTGTCGGCCGGTCCGCCGGCCGACTCGACCGAGTTCGGCCGAGTCGGGGGCTTGGGAGGTGGGGGGTCGCCTGGTGAAGCCTCTGGTACCTTCAGTTTTTCAGGTTCAGTAGAAAGTTTGGGAGTTATCTCGTATGGACTGTTGGGCTTCTATAAAATTTAAAACAAATAAATATAAAAAATAATGTAGGGCATGGGATTTGAACTCTGGTGGCTTGGTTCAGCAGTACAAGGTATTACCAATGAGCTACAAGCTCCTTCTTGTAATTATGGAGTGAAATAGATACTTAAAGTGGTAACAGCAATATTAAATACTCCAAGTATACTTTAAATTTGAAGCAAATTTATGTATACTAAAAATAGAGTTGTTACAAGACCGGACTGTACGGTAGTGTTACGGACAGGCTTTACAGGAGTTAGAGTAGACTTGGTTGTTGATCTTCTGATCGCTCAATACCCGGATGGCTGTTACGTTTAGCTGACCGCTTGCGGTTTGTTGGTGTTTGATATGATCATCACCTACTGCCGGTGTATTGACGAGTCTTTAGAGTCCTATATTGTCACGACCCGAAATTTGGCACGTGATGGCCCTTAAACCACGTAACGTCTACAGGTGTAATGCAATTTAAGTAAGCCGAAAACCCAGCAATCTAAACCATCAAAAGTAATAAGTGGTAAGAACATTATTAAAACTTTTGAAATCTCAATCAAAATTCTTTAAAATCCAAATTTACTTCCTTTAAAAAAATGGCAGCACCTCCTTTGTAAAACAAGCCCCCAAAAAGGGTACAGCATAAATATAAGTAAAAGCATCCCAAATGGGAGTAAATCCACGCCCAAAGGCGGAAAACAACCACCATAACGGATATACGACGCCGTAGCGAAGAAAAAGACGATATAAAGTGAAACAACATGAAAGACCTCCAAAGTCATAAAATAATATACAATATCGTCCTCACAACTCGTCTCTAAGTCAATACATAAGGTAGTAGATAGAGAGTACTGGATACAACGAATATACAATGAGCAACATCGGATAACCGCAAAACCCACCTATAGCAAAACTGCACACAGTCAGCCGTAGCGGTATCCACTGCAAAAGATGATACGATAGGAAGAAGCCCTGCCGCGACTGCCCTGAGGGACTACCCGCAAAACACTCTGGCACAACGGGGGTGAGTTGCCAACTCGTGAATAGTAAATAATATATGCAGGTTATTTCAAGTATGCACATACTGCAATAATCTATCACATGCAAGCTGATAGCATTAAATGGCAATATGTATATGCAACAGTCATGAAAGGTACTCCATCAGGTACTACTAATACATGAAGCAATGCATATCAAATAAATGTTGAGTATGAATAAAACATATCCTGTAAGTCTCATGGAACCTGAGTGTCCAACATCGACACCCGAAAACATCATGAAAACTATGCCTCTGTGTGTATATGTATGTGTGTGTCCCTCAACGACACATCAAAATCATGAAACCTGAGTGTCCAACATCGACACTCGAAAACATCATGAAATACTCGTGTCTAACATCAACACGTAAATCCTCATATATAGGGCTCCGTCAGTCCGGATTGGCCCCGATCAATATCTATATAGGGCTCCGTCAGTCCGGATCGACCCAGATATACATACGTTTCTCGAATCCTAAGTGTCCAACACCGACACTTTTGACCCACGTATCGGTTTATACGTTCCTCGAATCCTAAGTGTCCAACACTGACACTTATGATCCACGTATCGGTTTATTAAAAATCTCAGAGTGGATGCATCCAAACAAGTAAGGAATAAGAATAGTTGCATAGATCATTATGATGATATATATAATATATATTTACATATATATCAGCGTCCTATACCACTGGTATATATATACATATATAACAGCATCCCATACCACTGATATATATATCATCAGGAGTAAAACATCCAGATAACATCATATGAAATCCATATCTAAATGCGTAAATCCATGAAATATAATATATGCAACATGAAATAGTAATATGAGCATATAAAGGAAAAACCGCTATTTAACTGCAACAAGTTATTAAATATATCACGCGGTTCCTAATTTCTCCAAAGTCCATACAACATCATATAAAGGTGAACATGTAGCTATAGCAAGGTATGCGTAACTATGTCGGAATAGCAAGATATGTGTATCTATCTATCAATAATGATGTAATACCCTCCTGGTATATGTGTAGTTATGTCCAGATATGTGTATATACATGTCAATAATGATGTAATACCCTCTAGGTATAGGTGTAGCTATGTCCAGGTATGTGTATATATATGTCAATAATGATGCAATACCCTCCAGGTATATGCGTAACTGCAGCATAGTATGGCATATGTGTAAGCATGTAGGTATACAGGTATGCTATATGTCATATGCACAATGAAACTAAGGATCATGTCTCAAGTCCCTAGCCAATACAATATCACGTATGTAGGTGTGTTGTGCGTATCATGGCAATTATCGACGAAGTGTATGGCATACAATTGTGCTCGTGTAATATGAATCGTCAATACTAGTGCAGTGTCCAATGGGTACAAGTCCAAGCACAACAAGTAATGATATGCAATGAAGTTTATGCAAAATTTCTATATGCGCAAAATACTTATAATCAATAATTATATCATTTAATCTAGCTCTGACGCATAACGCCATGCGGGCGATTCCCTTGTAGATGTTAAATCTACTCACTAATGATCTTGGGCTAAGTAAATTCAGCCACTCGCTTCCCCTTCTTCGCAGCATCCGAAGTCCTCGCCTGCGACCTTAAGATCATAAAACAACAATATAACAAGTTCATATTAGAAATCGATCAATAACACGTAACCACTATGTTTGACCGACGCACCAACTCCAAACAAACTCTCAAGTGTTCGTTTAGTGGCTAACGTGTGTAGCGACACTACGAAACCAACTCAAGAGCAACAGCAACACAAGAACACGAACCGTGTCAGATAACGTAACGCGCGTAGTCGAAATACTAGAAAACAAGCAAAGTGATCCCAGATTTTGCTACACAAACAATTTAAAAAAGTTGCACGTACCACAAAACCACTCACAATCCCAGAGACCCCCAGACCAAAACCCAAACACCCCAGTCAGGCCGCAAATTGCGGCCAGAAGCAATAAATCTGCGGCCTACTGTTCATGGAATTTGCTCAGGTTTTTATGGTGGGTTCTAGGTCACTACACAAGGTCACTGTGATGGGAACTTTTCCAACAAATACATGGTTTGATAGCAGATCATCCGAGACCCAAAACTACACTAAAAAAATACGATATTTACACGAAACGAAACATTACACGTTTTAAACTGAAACTTACAAGCTGCGCAACATTAAAAAGACTTACTTAACAGAAATAGATCATTACCTAACCACACAAGCTCAAAGATCCTAGCTTTCCAAGCTCCAATGGATCCTAGAGGCAGAACAAGACTTATGAAGTAATTTGATGAAGGTTTAATGAAGTTTTGTGAAGGTTTTGTGATGGAAATGATAAGGTTTAAGTTGAAGGCTAGAAGAGATGAAGAAAATGATGAGAAAGAGATAGAGTGAGAGAGAATGAGAGTGAAAAAGTGAGTGAGGTGAGTGTAGGGTGACTGAATCCTTATTCTTACTCCCCCCTCACCTGCATTAATGCAACCATTAATGCTCTCCATGAGTCACCTTGCCACCTCCTCTCATTTCCAAAACACAAATGGAAAATATCTCCTCTCACAAATATCTAAGGGTTAGGGTTAAGCAAGGAAGGATGGATTAAGTTAAGGTTGACATGGTCTACTAAATAAGATTATACAAACTAACCCTGACATTAACGTGCACACGTGTGTGCAAGCCAAAACAAATAATAATAAAATTATTAATTAATTGTTATAAAATGTGAGAAACCCAAATTGGTAAACTTTCTACCAAAAACTCGCATTATCGTCTAATTAACACTAATCGCATTCTAAGGTGTTACATACATAGAGGTTTCCTGGCTCAGGAGAAAAGGAGTAGGAGCACATATGTGATATGTGCGGGATTGAGATTGATACGTGTATGAGATACCGTATTCTATTCTCGGGATATGTGATATCAGCCGGTTATATGTGATATAGCCGGGTTATCGGATCAAGTGTTGATTCGATGAAATGATACATATTATATGCTCAGTTAAGTTTTTATTATTCTCACTTATGATACATTTAACACATATATGTGATATATGTTTATTGTATTATTTTCTTTTGTTCACAAATAATATATATGTGATATATATAATTGTGACATGCTTGGTTTCACATGCAACATGTATGTATGAGACTCATACCATGCTAGGGTTTATCTTATGGTTTCATTTATCATTATGTAATTACAAATTAGTGGATTTAATCATAGCTAGAAGTTTGGAGAAGCTTGAAGATAAGCATTGACTAAGTTCACTCTTTTGTTTTTACTTAAGATATTTTGTGACCTAACCATTAACCCTTACCATGGTTAACTCTCTACATGAGTTAGTATATAGTTGATTTACTCACCCATAGTTGCATTTGAACCATATGAGATATTTTCATCTCTTGATCTCATTCATTCATCTTCTTCTTCCTCATCTCATTTTAGCTCTCTTGACTTTGAGATAAAGAAGAAAAATAGTGAGAAATTCAATTCTAAACTGAGCAAAATTTCTACTTCATCATTCTCTTATATACTAGTCATATAGATTAGTGTGTTAGCTTCACTAATTCCATATTAGTGAAGAGATAGCTTGAGTTCGTGTTTCCTCGACGTAGATCATCACAGACTTTGAAAACTTCAAGTAAGGATGCATCATACATCTTGTGGAGCCTCTCAAGAGTTCGGAAGCTCGTTGATCGCAGCGAAGGGACCACTACTTGGAGTTTATGAAGTGAAGAAGCAGACTACAAAGGTTGTAATCCCTAATCACTTAGAAGTAAAGTTGTTTATATATCATGTTTAACCCTAATTCTCTAGTTAGATTACTTGGTTGGTTTGTTTAGCACCGCAAAAATTTTAAATTGCATGTTTGATGCTTGCCAAAACCTTCCTAAGGTGCTAAGCTAACCCTACATGGATCGGCCGGCGGCGCCGGCCGACTCACCTCAAATCGAATTTTCTCCTTCTTGACTCCTGTGCCTTTTGGCCTCCCCATAACCCCTGTTCTATATAAAAACCCTGCATTATTCCAGAGGATTAAAAACCTAATTAAAATCTTTTTAATGCATTTTTTTATTAAACGTTAACCCAAAACTTCTCCTATAAATACCCACACTCTTTTCCACCTCTTCACTCTGAATTCTATACAAAAACTCTCAAGAAAATTCTAGGTTCAATAGTGTACAAGTGGAGTTAGCGAAGTCTCCGACGAACTTCCGGCGACGATCCTAGGAGCTTCCGGAACGAAACGACGCACTGGAACCTTCTACCACTCCCTCTTCCTCTTCTATAATCTAAAATCCAGTAAGTCCCTCCTCTCTCTTCTCTTTTCTATTCTAAAAACTCGTAATTCTAAAACCCGACGGAAATGGAGTTAATCCGACTTCCGATTCGGTTTTTCTTTAAAAAGTTCCAATTTTCTTAAATAAAACAATACCAAAATTGCACATCATGACTATTAAACATTAGCAAAACATATTGAACAAGTTTGATAGCAAAAGAATTCATATTGTAATTTTTATCGCACTTTTTCAGAAAAATACCATATAATTTAGTTTTGACATAAATCATTATAATTCCTTACTATACTTTTAGATAGATCACGAGGTAATGACCTACCTCCTCACAACACTCATATGTAACATTGCACGCTGATCTTTGGGAACATAGTTTTGGAAAAATACGATATTACACAAAACTAGCTCAAACTTATAAAAACCTTTTTCTACAAAATATGTATTTTAACAAATCTTTGCAATGCGCCGCTGCAACCCGTTTTGGGGAACCCGTTCGGAATGGTGCGAATTATCACATATCCTTGGGCTTAGTAGTTCGAGATGCAGATCTCCGCAAGGAGCATATGGTCTCGAAATATTTAAAAAATACAAATATCTTTAAAAAAAATGAGATTTCTAGAAAAAAAATAATAAATTAAATTATTTTTATAAATATATATATATATATATATATTTCAAAATATCTATTTTTGATATAATACAAATATTCTAACTCTTCTAAATAAAAAAGAATCACTTTACATTAAATTACCATGCAATTCCATACAAGTTCAATAATTTACAATTAAATACCATATATTATGAAATTAGGTTTTACTAACTAGAAATGTCACATATATAAAATATATATCTATGAAAACTCTAAAGACGATAATTAAAAACTTGAGGTGTATTTTGAAAATTATACAAAATTATTTTTACATAGAACCCTCTCAAGTTTTATAAATTACAATAAGGACTCTGGTAAATATAGGTTTAAGCCGGACCGGTCTCTTGAGCCTCAGGGAGCCGGAGATATGGGTGCTTGCCTCTTTAAGGTAGACAACTTAACAAACGGTGTTATCAACACGGTAATCATTTTTGAAAAAGACACAAACTGCCGTCCATGTGCAGCGGTTATCGATAACACCAAAACTTAATTCAGGATTCAATTTTTTTTTAATTATCTGACTCAGACCGAGTCTCGATATAATCAATCTGACTTGAATGAGATTCAAGTATATATAACAAATCAATATGAATCCATGTATTCAATATTTTCAATCTATACAACTTGACTAAACCGAACCATGGATATACATCCATATACATGATTCTCCAGTTACATCCATTTACTGATATCATGGTTTCAGCAAGTCATCCATATATACAATTCAATTATAAGACAATACAATACAAACAATACAATTAAGACATCGCGGGGTTTATAAGGGATAGATTGGTATAGAAGGTGTTAGAAGTAACACGGGACTGCAACCATTAAGACACCTAAATTGTATTCCATTGTCGTTGTACCGTGGCTGAACGGTTCCTTGTACTTTCCTTCCACCTTAGTCTCTGGTCTACTGAGACTCCTCTCGTATACACTGACCTCTTCTGTACCAAGCTACAAACAACAACGTTAACACTAAATACAACATTATAACAATATAATACAACTTTAAAAGTTACACTCTCTCTGTCTATTCTATTTCCCCCTCATCTTTGGAACTTACCGAGCAATTGTTCACTGACGACATCCTCTTTCTTTTTCTTTGGAATGTCGTCAGGTGATTCGGACCTTCAGGAGATCGAGCCCACCAGCGAGGATTTGGACCAGCTAGCTTACGACCAAGAGCTTTAGATTCCTTGTACACATTACATTCTGTATTTTTCATTTCAATTATGCCACTATTTAGGCATTGCTTTTCATTCCATATATTTACTTTTCCATGTACTGTAAAAGAATGTTAATAAATAAATTTGTTGTTCATTATATTTTTCTCTTGTGTATATTTCTTTTATATTACTTAGTTACGCTTAGCGTATTTACTTCTGAGTAAATACGTAGCAGCCAGTCGCGTCCCTATATCTTAGATGATAACGATGAAGATGATGCATTCCGATCGTCGGAAAACACGATGGAGGGTGTGTTTTTCGACGCCATAGGAAGAAATTCCTTCCTATGGCATCTTTCCTCCATTATTCTCTCTCTATATATATTTGGATTATACAGTTAATATCAAAATGTTCCGAAAATTATCCAGGTTTCTTCTGAAAATCTAGTTTTAAAATATAGAGAATATACGTACAAGTTAAAACCATAATGCGATTCCCAGTCAATAAAAATGTATACCCCCAAGTACGGATCTACGTAAATATACGTAGCGATCCAAACGAGTCTGTTTTAATAATCTGGACATAAACATGATGTATGGATGCAACCATATGATATGGGGTATGATGACATGCCATGCTAGATTTTAAAAATATTATTAGGTTATTATTTGTATTATTTATAGATATGCGGACACAAAAATATTATATATATATATATAGAATCTAAATACGCATGAATTCTCTGTACTAGTAAATATATGACGTAATTTTGAACCATGATAGGTTTCAACCATGCGGGTTGGGTCGGATACTAACCACAGTTACCAAATGCACTATCCGCACCCAAAAGCAATAATAATAAAGAAATCTGTCGCAAAATTTGAAATACCCCAAATAAGATATACTATAATAGCGCTAGGGTGTTACACGGACTCATCGGTGTCACTGCTGAAATGCGGACGCATTTGGGGTTTTTTTATTTTTGAAGGTGATAACCGGCTCAGATTTGCTTTTGAGTTTCGGGGCCGTTCTGTCCTCGGTCAGTCGTGGCTGAACATTTTGGGGTTCACAAAATATCGAGAAGCTTCATATCGGACTTCATGCACACCAAACGGCCGTATGTCTCCGTCAATGTATTTTTCTTCACCATTTTAGGTATATTTCATGCATTGATAGAATATTGACGGAACGATACCGTAATCATGAAGCCATAGCCGTCCCAAGAGAATTTTATAAGACGTGTCGACATTGATCATGTACATTTTAGCTTCGGTTTGTAGATCCCTAAATTTAATTGGTAGAGATATGGACATCAGAACTTGCTGGAGGTTTTGATTGAAGTCCTGAATGGAAATCATTTCCCATGACAGGTGTCGGATGTCCATTGACAAACTCTTCAGAGTCCGCAAGTTCATGATGTTCACTGATGGCCCTGTATCAATCATTATGTGAATAATCCGATTTCTTTCACTGTACTCGGTCACGTAAAGCGGACAGTTATGCGCAGCTGTTCCCAGCAGTAGGTTTTCGTCCTTAAACGTGGCCGCGGCTGCATGCAGAGTGTACTAGGCTTCTTTCATATTAATTTCCGTGAAACAAGCCTGATAGTGCTCGGTGTTTTGTAAAGAATGAATGAGAACATCTCTAAGTTCCTTGGATAGGATCAGGTCATCGTAGATGCTCAGGAGAGACGAAAGCTTCCGGAGATAAGCCAAGACATTATAGTCTACTTGGGAAGGACTCGAGTCTTCATGAGCCAGCTCTCCACTATTTTCTTCATTAGTGACTTATTTTTCCTTCTCTTTTGGGGCGTTGCCTTGATTTGGCGGTAGAGCCTTGCCGCTTCTGAGCTTGATTTGGTTGGCCTTTGTGCCAAGTTTCTCGCCCTCTTTAGGAAAACAGAGCTCCTCCTTAGAATTGCTGCCAAGATGGATGGTGTAGCAAGTTACAATAGGGACCTCACCATCCGAGTCTTCTTCTATCTTTTCCAGAATTTCAGCTGTTTCTACAGGGAAAACGTCCTTCAATTGAATTAGAGTTCTTTCCTTTTGCTCGTAGTCTTCAAGAGAATCGAAATGCTTTTGAATGGTCGATTTCCTCTCAGACTTCTTTTCGCGTTGAGCTGCAATTTTCCCATTCTTCTTCTTAAGCTCTTTGGACTTTATGCCCGATCGAGCCGAATTGGTAGCTGGAACAGTAGGCTCCTTCTGCCCTTCCCATTCATTTCTGGGCTCCTTCTGATGCAACTTTAATATTTTCTTCATCTTCTTAGATATATGCATACTCCATGGAGGCTGCGGTGAGTCAGATTCATTTTTTGGAGTAGCGGATTCAGCTGTTTGCTCTTAGAAAGCTTCATCTTCTGTCTGTATAAAATCGGCGGTTGTGTTCCCCTAATATTTAAACATAATAAAAGAGCTAGGATCTGTTAAAATTTTGTTGAGGCGGTGCCTCACGTGCCCCTCATGAGGGCGCCAGCGCCAACCCTTTAGAAATGCGGGGAACCAATATAATTGGCTCCATTGAATCGGTATTGTCCCAAAGGTATCGGTTTATATTAGCAACAGCCGACTACTTCTCTAAGTGGGCAGAAGCAGTACCACTAAGGGAGGTGAAGACGGAGAATATACTCCATTTCTTCAGAACCCATGTCATCTATCGGTTCGACACTCCGCGACGAATTATCTCGGATAATGGGCCAGCTTATAGAAGCCATAAAATAAGCCGCTTCGCACAGCAACATAAAATAGATTGGAGATACTCTTCGGTCTATAATTCTCGGGCCAACGGTCTAGCAGAAGCTTTCAACAAGAGCTTAATAAAGATTATAAAGAAAATAGTGTCCAGAAACAAAAAGGACTGGCACGAAAGGCTGCATGAAGCTCTCTGGACATACCGAACAACGTTCAAGACGGCCACGAATACAACACCATATGCATTGGTGTTTGGCACGAAAGCAGTGCTCCCGCTGAAAATAGAACTCCTCTCTCTATGTGTAGCGGTTCGATATGAGCTGATAGATGATGAAAATTCTCATCTTAAGCTTGAGGAGCTCGACGCCTTCGACAAGACTCGCCTTGTAGCACAGTAAAATCTGGAGGCTTATAAGGCAAGGATGACACGGTCATACGAAAGATTGACTAGGCCGAGAACATTTCGCCAAGGTGAACTCATACTAGTTGTCAAAAGAACAATGATCACCAATATGCAAAACGGGGAAAGTTTGAGCCGAATTATGAAGGCCTATACATCATAGACAAAGTCTATCAAGGTGGAGCCTACCTGCTCATGGATATGCATGGTGAAAGACCCTTCCGACCAAGAAATGGACGATTCCTTAAAAAGTACTACGCTTGAAGAGTCATGACTTAGGTCAATGATAAATGACGACGCTTGTGTCTGCTCGCTATGTTCATGAGTCAGAACTCTGAGAGCAGTATCCAAAAAACTTCACCTCAAACATGGTCCAACGGATCGAGACGTCCCTAAACTAACAACGAACCGAGACGTCCCTAAACTAAAACTGTTGGATATAGTGCCCTCAGAGTCAATTATTGGATCATAGGCACGTGATTGCAATGATTGAGGAAGGACCTATGCCGGTAGGACAGTCTTACTCAAGATGATAGTATGCTATCTGGTTTATCTTTATCATCGTGTACTGCTTCAGGTGACCTTACAGGTCACTATTACGCGTTGATAGAGCCCTTAGGATTCTTGCTTGACTGCCAGCAGTATGATGGCGATCATATACGTGGGAGCTGTGGTCTATAAGCACATCCTTAAAAGGTCCCTAGTCGTGGGAGTTTTCGAGACAGGGCATCGATACTCCAGAGTAGACTAGTGTATACAGTCGAGACCTCGACGAGGGGCGGTGGCTGGTCTCACAATCCACTGGTGTCAGTTGGTTCACCTAAGATGTATACAGGTGCTCATTGGGTTATGAGTACACCGGACAGGACTCGCCGGGAACATGCTAGTTGGTTTTATACCTGACGTCAGATAGCAGTTCCCTGGTGACATGTGTACAGGTTAGTTCATCGACCTGATATCGTCATTTGTCTCGTGTGAGTTCCCACTGTGCTTTGATTACTACCCTACCATGGCTCAAAGGAGTCGTGCAAACAGGTTTTAGTTGGGTACAGTCCCGAGCCACATGGAGGCAATGAGCGAATCTACAGGGGTTCGTCTCTCCCGGTATTGGGGTGAGGTCGCGCTGTGTCTAGGAGAGCCATTACACGAAGTCCTTGGCCAAGGCAGGAGATTTACTGGTAGGTATTCCAGTAGTATCTCAGGGTGTTCTGGGCTACACTCCGACACGACTTGTACCGCTTTTGGAGGTCTGACTTTTACCAACCCCCTAGGCCCGACATGCGATGCTCATAAACGAACGGACCAGACTTTACGGATATTGTCACTGACAGGCTCAGTAGGGTGTCAGGATGAGTTCGCTCATCGACCTCCCTTTTGGTCAATACTTGGTAGCCCGTTACGTACGGCTAATACCTCTGACGTGTTAGTGGTTAAATCCACAGCCAAATTATTGACGAGTCTTTAGAGTCCCCCACAGACAGTTTCTCAAGTTTCGGGCGAAACGCTGTAGAGGCCGTATGGATTTATGGCAGGGTTCGAACGTACCCGTGCGCTTGTGCACATGTTATGGTTCGGACGAATAATACTAGCGGGCTTTGGTTTAAGCCGGATCCTAGTATTATACAGTGTAGATTTTGTCTCATTGCATTTGTATTCGGTCGGAATACAAATGCGGGTATGTATATACAGTCGCGGGGTTTTCCTGTAATTTATTACGGGATCGTCTTTTTGAAGTTGCCAGTTTGCATTCCGTTTCGGCCAATTTCCTTTCTTTCTTTCTTTGGCTGAAAATTGATTGGAGGGGCTTATTTGTAAAAGTGACTTTTACAAAATGGAGGGTAGTTTTTGTGGCACATGGTTGTTTCATGATGGTTCTAACATCCTTTGACTTCCTTTTGTGCATCATTACTTGCTTTATTGTGAGGGGATTGAAAAAGACTTTGGAAAAGACTTTCTTCATGATGATCACTCATCATTCTTTTTCTTGCATTATTGACACACTCCCTCCTCTTCTCATGAGCATGGCCGGACACTTCTTTTGAGGGGCTGTACAAAATTTTTGTGGAAGGTTTTTATCTCATTTGCTTGCACAAAAATGACATAGTTCCATTTTCAAAGCTCATCTCCAAAGTTCATTCCTCCATCTCCATTGTGGCAACTTCTTTAACCCCTTGAGACAAACCGTTCTACACTCAGTCTACAGCAATCTTGGACACGTCGGCTTTCCAACTTCATGTCCGAGTTGTCTCGGTTCAGAGGTGAGAGCCTGTAAAAAGACTCGGTGATATGGTGCCCTTTCCGACGAGGAGATCGAGACCGGAGATGCCGCGAGGAGATCGGGATGGTGGCCGAAGACCGAAGGACACGGATCGCTCAGTATAGCTCTCTACCCTTTCTCTAGTTAGCTAGTAGTAGGTTAATGGTCCGATCCGGGTTTATAGTCCGCGGTAGCGCCAGTTTCTAGTTAAAGAAAAGTTTTTGTTTCCGCATTTTGGCCTCGGACAGACGGCCGGGCGCTACCGTAGACTTACATGGTATCAGAGCCACGCCGTTAATCTTTTCTAGCTTGCTCTAACGTGTTTAGAACTCGATCGAACGAAATTTCCAAAAACCACGATTTCAAATATGCAGTTTCTGTCGATTTTCATTTGTGCTCAAAAAATTATTTGGTATATTGCAGAAATATGTGCAGGCTTTTTCAAGAGAACAGAAGAAATTTGGTTGGCTGATTTTACTGTAGCGCGGCGGATCCGCGGCCAAAACCACGTTTTGGCCGCGGATCCGCCGCCGTACTATAGCCACAGTGCACTAAAGTTCTTCAGTAGGTCTCTGACTTGGAATTGGGGTTTATGGTATATTCTGTTTGGGCCCAAATTTATTTTGAGTGCTACAGTTGTGCTTGGGGCCCACTTCGGGATTTTTTTGTCGATCGAAAATTTTAAACATGTTAGTTCACAGTATTTACATTATATCTGCGACCGTGAATGTCACTTGATCGGTAAATCCTGTCTAACTGCTATAGCCCTTTTAGACGGATTTGCGAACGTGACATTCACGTTGATGTCTTGTGTTGTGCTGTGATATTGCGGATTTGTCGTGGTGGATAGCATGGATGCAATGTTAGTACAGTTTTGGTATTTTTATGTACATTTGATATTGCGGGGCGAGCGTCCGACATGTGGACTGCCGTCACTGTCTGTTTGTATATTATTCTTTTGGGGCACGACCGGGCTGAGGTCGATGTACCCGTTGTATATTTTACTTTCTGTACTAGGATTACCCCGCGGAGGGGTGCACGGGTAGCCGGGTTCTAGAGGGAAACGGGCCCGCATCTCATTGCTTTGAGACGGAGGGGGCTTCACTCTAGAATTGGAGGGCTATTCGCCGCACTCGTAGGGGGTACAGGTTGACCCAAGGAGGGGTGCCTAAGTTACCGGATTCCGTGAAATGCTGGGTGGTCCATTCACGTTGCTGAAGGGGGCTGCCTCGCTTCAGGTTTTGGTGGGTAACTTGCCGCGCCCGTAGGGGTCTAGGATTTCATTGCACAGGCTATCCACACGACTAGGCGAACGTCGGGTTTCAGTAGCGGCTCTATGAAACCCGGGGATCCCAGATATCTGTATTGTTCTGTGATACTTATTACATTTCTGTGATGTTGGATTTTATCATGCCTTGAGCGATTATTATATATTGATATATATACTAGTAGATGTTGTATATGTTTTGCATCCGTGCTAGGCCAGTCCTCGCTCTGTCGTTAGTTAAGTAACCTAACGGGTGATGACGGGACCCAGTGGCGAATGCGGATGACATATACGTACATCGTATTTTCGTTCTTTATTGGTGTGGTCAATTGATGGGGCTGCGTTGATTCGGATCAATGCAAGCTAAACAAACCTATTCTGATGTTGTTGGAACATTTTTCAAAAGGCTGTTATTGCAAGGACATTATCTTTTGTTTTGCACAGTGGTATTCGGTTATGAATATCCAGCACCTCAGTCGACGAAGCAAGGGCCGAGATCCCTTCACCGGGAGTGACCCCTTGGACAGAAGTTTGCGTCAGGGTAATAACTTCATTATAGCCGATTACCTTTTGCTTTGCATCGTGGTATTCAGTTGGAATATCCTGCACCTCATTCTACGGGAAAAGAGCCGAGATCCCTTCACCGGGAGTGACCTCTTTAGCAAAGGTTTTCGTCACTATATTTTTATAAAAGGTTATCCAATTCCTTCAACGATATCAAGTTCATTACGGTAAAAGGTTTTTCGATAAAAACCATTCGTAGCCCTCCGTCATTTCAGATTAGTATTGCTTAGTATTCGCGCTACGCTTGTCGTTGCTATTCACCGAGGCGTAGTGTGCGGTAGCTTTGTAATGCTTTCTGTCGCATGGATATGTGGATTGGTTAGGACGGTCATATGACTTTGTTGATTATTCGTCAAGGGTCATGCGGGTGGGTTTAACGCAATCAAGATAATGACGGGTTGAACTTAACTAGGTCCTTTTGATTTGTTGATTATTCGTCAAGGTCACTTGGGTCCTAGGGGTAAAAACACACATCGGGAGTTTCTAAAGAAACTGAAACTTTCCAGGCATGCGCATACCTTCTGGAGTGTGATAACGTGAGTGGATTCCGTCACGTTATCATGAGATGATAGTTGGATCCTGATTCCCACTGATGAGTTGGTTTACTCCTCGGGTGATCCCGACTAATTCTTCTTTCAGGTTTGGAGGAGAATTTGAGGTTACAGTGGGAGGTTTTCTTATTAGATAAATTGGTAACCATTCTGATCTAGGTTGGAGTGCACGCTGAGTGTTTCTTTTCTCTCTCTCTTTGACAGCGACCATGACCCGACCCTTGACTATGACTCAATGACTAAGTTGACCGAACCTTCCTATAACACTGGCTTTTGGCTTGTCAGAGTTGCATACCTCATTGCCACTCCTAGTTTTACCCTTTTCTCCAGGACACCCCGTATTACTACGAACGTCCACTTCCATTGGATAAAACCATTGTATGGTTATATAAGAACTCGAAAGAACTTGTTTCATATTCGAGGATGGTTTCTGGTTCTGGAGAAAACGAATAGGACTATTCAGTTGTCTTTTCCTTTTACCTTCTCTCAAGTTGCGAGTGTTCCTTGGATTAGGACGGTACACCTATTACGCAAATTGGATAGTCTTCTTCCAAACCATAGGCAGGTGCCGAACGGTAGGGAATGAAGAAAACCAATTAGCCTAACGATGGTGTACAGAAGGTATTAAGTAAAGACAAATAAAGGGATTAGAAAGAGGGCAAAGTAAATTGCGACTGCCATTCACGACCAAAACCAAGTATTTCATTACCACTCCTATTTCACCTTTGTATTTCTCCAGAACACTCCGTATCACTACGAAGATCCACAGTTATTTGGATACTCCATCATATGGTTATATACGAACTCGAAGGAACTTGTTCCAGTTCGGGGATGGATTCTGGTTCAGGAGAAATAAGAATAAGGTTTATTCAGTTATCTTTTATCTTCACCTTCTCTCAGGTTACGAGTACTCCTAGGATTAGGAGAGTACACCCATTATTCTTATTGGATAGTCTTCTTCCAAACCATAGGCCGGTGCCGAACGGTAGGGAAAAAAGAAAACCATTTAGCCTAAGAGGGTGTACAGAAGGTAACGACTAAAGACAAATAAAGGGATTTGGAGAGATGGAAAAGAAATATACGGTTACAGTTGTGAATCTGGATAATGGAAGAGGCATTACTAGGAATACCGGGATACCTCTACGAAACATTTACATGTTTCAGTTTCACTGTGCATTGTTAATAGAAAACTGATTTCCCAATTAGACACTTGCTCCAGGGTATGTATTTACCAGGTATGGTTATCACATCTGTATGGTTTTATAGATGATGAGTGGGAGTAAGTTATTGGGAATTAGGTGATTTTCCTCATTATATCGGAATTCATTGTAATTGGTGATATTTGAGGAAATCGCCTGGGTTGTTTGCCGGACGGCAAATATTTGGTTTTGAATATCCGTTGTTATGCACCAATTTCAAATTAATATATCTGTACGTCTATTTTTATAGAGTGAGATATAACTTTTTTAAATTATGTCCATGACATTTACCTATATCAGTGGATGGTTAGGTAAGGAGCATTAAACAGCGGTGTAATTATTATTAACTATAAGTACAGTTTTCAACCTACGACACACAGGGAATGAGTTATTAAATCCAAGGGACTTATACAGAGTATTGTATGTTGTCCAGTGTCTATTAGGATAGAGGGGTTGGTACTCGTACTATATTCTATTTACTTATGACTTCTCTAGTTCTTAGACAAGTGTTTCGTAGAAACACAAGGTCCAAGTTTTGAGAAGTTATAGGTATATGAATAAAGTAGAGAACCGGGTGTTGCAAGTATCAGGATTCTTCAAGGTGATCAAAGATGTAGATACTTGTGTATGGTATTCAGTTGATAGTAATGTTTAAGCGAACTTAATTTTCTTTCAGGTTACTCATAATTGGAAGCATTTCTAAGTTGAGTAATGCTGATCGGCCTCTCTCCATTTAGTTGACATGCAATGGAGACAGTTGCATGTTTTGAATTTGGTTCCAATTAAATCGGTGCCTCTATTTCTATATTGGATATAGAACGGTTCATATCTTAACGATGTTAAGGTACGGAGAGTTGTCCGGCTTATGCTTAAAACCAGACTCCGGATAACTCAAGGCACGTTTCTGTAATGGCTGTTTGTGGGTTGACCCGGGCTATGACGAGGGTTGACTTTCTACCATCTGGGAGATCAATAGTAATATTGTTCTAGACTCGCCACAGTTTTAATAAAAATGGATTTTTTCAGAAAACAGTAGTTGGAGTATGGTAGAACTGGAAATGATTTTAGAACCGCAAACGATTACTGAAAATTTAATAGGACCTAAAGATTCAATTTGGATTGACATTCCATTTGCCACTCCGCAGATTTGGTGGGTAACCTCAGGCACTCGAGAGGTACATCGATATGCTCAAAGACGGTGACAGGGAGGTTCTTGTTTACCCAAACTTGCCATTGCTGTTGTTCCAGACTGTGAAACCCGACAGGAGGATGAGTATAGCGTCGTTCTAAACTAGCTTTAGAAGTGCACGTGTATATGATTCTGCCGGAGGGTTGTCGTAGTCAGTGGGAGCAGCGGAAGCATTAGTGGACAAGTGGCTTGTGTCTATTTATAGAATAAAGCAGATATAGCGGAGATAGATCATCTATTTCTGATGTGACAGTCATAGGTTTGACTTCATCAGAATAGGGGATGGATCTGTTAAGAAGGTAGTAGGGTGTGATGTCCTGGTATTTAGATGACATACACAGAGTAGGAAGTGATATTCCTATACTACGGTTGGTTATACTTTGGTTGTCATACAGTGGTTTCTCCACATAAGGCTTGGATATTATATCAGACATTCTGGTTACTAGATCTATGGTTTTAGATCTAGATTTGGGAAGTGTCCCAATTAGGGTACATAGACAGCATTCTAAAGGTATTTAGAATAGACGACTCCTCGCACGGTAGTGTACCTGCAGGTGATGGAGTCACCCTCTCTAAAGGTGTCTTACAGACTAAAGGGGAGAGGGATGTGCATGATTGGCAGATCATTTGCTTAAGCAATTGAGTTGATCATGAGATGTCAAGTACCACACCAGATGTTTTTGTACGAGATGCAATAAGATGATATTAATCATATCCTGGAGAAATGTTCGGAAGCAGTTTTAGAACATAAGTCGATGTTCTAGGCATATGATAACGGCATCTTCTTTGGGAGACAGTTATCATTCCTGGCTTCCAAGGTGACCTGGATGACAGAGTGACTGTCAGAGTTATAGTTTTCCCTCCGATGAGGGGCAGTATTTTGGAAAGGTGGTCCAAGGGAATACTGAGGGAGGCATGGCGCAGGATACTGATTAAGTTCAGTTGACGATACAGTCTAAGAAGTTTGGATTTGGAGTTCATTTATGAGCTAGGTCCCATCAGATATCCAGACACATTCTAAGACAGGTATTGCTCATTTCGAGAGATGGGTTTCTCCGCGAACTTGAGATCAAGAGAGACATAGAAAGAAACATCAGGGCGGATCCACTCACTGAGGCTATTCCTCGAACGCAATAGTTTCGCAAACGGATTTTGTGAGACTGATTAGTAGAGGAGTTGTGTGTTTGGTATCACACGGGCTGTGAGTATGCGACATCGCAATAATTAGCCTTGAGTGCAAGTGGGAGATTGTTGGATATAGTGCCTTCAGAGTCAATTATTGGATCATAGGCACGTGATTGCAATGATTGAGGGAGGACCTATGCCGGTAGGACAGTCTTACTCAAGATGATAGTATGCTATCTGGTTTATCTTTATCATCGTGTACTTCTTCAGGTGACCTTACAGGTCACTATTGCGCGTTGATAGAGCCCTGGATTCTTGCTTGAATGCCAACTGTATGATGGCGATCATATACGTGGGAGCTGGGGTCTATAAGCACATCCTTAAAAGGTCCCTAGTCATGGGAGTTTTCGTGACAGGGCATCGATACTCCAGAGTAGACTAGTGTATACAGTCGAGACCCCGACGAGGGGCGGTGGCCGGTCTCACAATCCTCTGGTGTCAGTTGGTTCACCTAAGATGTATACAGGTGCTCATTGGGTTATGAGTACACCGGACAGGACTCGCCGGGAACATGCTAGTTGGTTTTATACCTGACGTCAGATAGCAGTTCCCTGGTGACATGTGTACAGGTTAGTTCATTGACCTGAGATCGTCATTTGTCTCGTGTGAGTTCCCACTGTGCTTTGATTACTACCCTACCACGGCTCAAAGGAGTCGTGCAAACAGGTTTTAGTTGGGTACAGTCCCGAGCCACATGGAGGCAATGAGCGGATCTACAGGGGTTCGTCTCTCCCGGTATTGGGGGTGAGGTCGCGCTGTGTCTAGGAGAGCCATTACACGAAGTCCTTGGCCAAGGCAGGAGATTTACTGGTAGGTATTCCAGTAGTATCTCAGGGTGTTCTGGGCTACACTCCGACACAACTTGTACCGCTTTTGGGGGTCTGACTTTTACCAACCCCCTAGGCCCGACATGCGATGCTCATAGACGAACGGACCGGACTGTACGGATATTGTCACTGACAGGCTCAGTAGGGTGTCAGGATGAATTCGCTCATCGACCTCCTTTTTGGTCAATACTTGGTAGCCCGTTACGTACGGCTAATACCTCTGACGTGCTAGTGGTTAAATCCACAGCCAAAGTATTGACGAGTCTTTAGAGTCCCCCACAGACAGTTTTTCAAGTTTCGGGCGAAACGCTGTAGAGGCCGTATGGATTTATGGCAGGGTTCGAACGTACGCGTGCGCTTGTGCATATGTTATGGTTCGGATGGATAATACTAGCGGGCTTTGGTTTAAGCCGGATCCTAGTATTATACAGTGTAGATTTTGTCTCATTGCATTTGTATTCGGTCGGAATACAAATGCGGGTATGTATATACAGTCACGGGGTTTTCCTGTAATTTATTACGGGATCGGCTTTTTGAAATTGCCAGTTTGCATTTCTTTTACGGCCATTTTCCTTTCTTTCTTTCTTTGGCTGAAAATTGATTGGAGGGGCTTATTTGTAAAAGTGGCTTTTACAAAATGGAGGGTGGTTTTTGTGGCACATGGTTGTTTCATGATGGTTCTAGCATCCTTTGACTTCCTTTTGTGCATTATTACTTGCTTTATTGTGAGGGGATTGAAAAAGACTTTGGAAAAGACTTTCTTCAAGATGATCACTCATCATTCTCTTTCTTGCATTATTGACACACTCCCTCTTCTTCTCATGAGCATGGCCAGCCACTTCTTTTGAGGGGCTGTCCAAAATTTTTGTGGAAGGTTTTTATTTCATTTGCTTGCACAAAAATGACATAGTTCCATTTTCAAAGCTCATCTCCAAAGTTTATTACTCCATCTCCATTGTGGCAACTTCTTTAACCCCTTGAGACAAACCGTTCTACACTCGGTCTACAGCAATCTTGGACACGTCGGCTTGCCAACTGCGTGTCCGAGTTGCCTCGGTTCAGAGGTGGGAGCCCGTAAAAAGACTCGGTGATGTGGTGCCCTTTTCGACGAGGAGATCGAGACCGGAGATACCGCGAGGAGATCGGGATGGTGGCCGAAGACCGAAGGACACGGATCGCTCGGTATAGCTCTCTACCCTTTCTCTAGTTAGCTAGTAGTAGGTTAATGGTCCGATCCGGATTTATAGTCCGCGGTAGCGCCGGTTTCTAGTTAAAGAAAAGTTTTTGTTTCCGCATTTTGGCCTCGGACAGACGGCCGGGCGCTACCGTAGACTTACAAAAACATCGCTTCAAACATGGCAACAATGGACCGAGATATCCCTAAACTAAAACTTTGCCTCAAACATAGCGATAAGGGACCGAAATGTCTTTAAACTAGCGCATTGCCCCAAATACGGCGATGTGCTCTTTTGAGATCCATATTGCAATTGAAGTCCCAACGGCGGGGGTTGAAACCCAAATCCCACCGGAAATAGATAGGCACCTACGGAGAAACTACTTTTGGGAGTTCCATCGCCAAAAAACAACGGTATGTCCACAAGCAAAAAGGGCCACGGATGAAAACCCGAAAGAGCGCCATGAGTAAAAACGGCAGGACTGCCGGCGAGCTTCACGAAAGCCCGAAAGGGCGTGATCTCGTTAAAAAAACCTGTGTGAGATCCTTACGATTCACAAAGGAGAAACACACTTAGGAGTCCCCACGATTCCTAAGGAGAATTTACACTTACGAAATCCTCACGACTCGTAAGGAGAATTGCCCCCTATGAGACCCTCACGGCTCATAAGATTCAAAATTCTTAAGTTACAGAGATCTAAACCTGTTCTTAATCCATCAAAAACCCTTTTTCCTTACAAGCTGTCCAATATCGACCTTTGTATACAATCCATGGGTATAAATAAATATATACCCCACTAAGTTCCACCTATGGTAAGAAATATCACCATATAGTGAACGACACTTGTAAATCCTCTCGATTTATAAGGAGAAAACACTCTTGCAAGATCCTTACGACTTACAAAAGAGAACACACTTTGGAGTCCCCACGATTTCTAAGGAGAAAATACACCTACGAGATCCTCATGACTCGTAGGGAGAAATACCTTTATGAGACCTTTACGGCTTATAAAGTCAAAAAGCCTTAGTCAACAGGATCCTAACCCTGTTTGTTAAGCCACCTTTGTTCAAATTGACGAAGGCAAATGATAATTCGCTCCTGGCAATATTCCAGCGGTAGCAATGCTGATGCCTAAATAGGTATCAAATTTTAAGTTCTCTCATAGCAAATGATGATTCGCTCCTGGCAATATTCTAGTGGTAGCGATGCTGATGTCTAAATCGGTATCAATTTTTAAGTCCTCTCATGTCAAATGATGATTTGCTCCTGGCAATATTTTAGTGGCAGTGATGCTGATGCCACAATGGGTATCAGGATCAATTCCCCAACTTGCGATAAAAATTCAGCAAGAAAAAAATATGCATATAAAAAAAATAGCCGAAATGATTAGGCACCGCGATAAATAGCTGAAATGATTGAGCAACCGCGACTTTTGCGACATAAAAGCTGAAAAGATAAAGAATCGCGGAAAGAAATTAAAGAATGAAATGAAAAAGAAACTTTTCTGCCATGCAAGTATGTCCATATTGACTCTTGTACATGATCCATGGGCACAAATGAAAGTAAGGAGACCATATTTCCCCACCACGCTTCGTCAAAAGGAGAACTAAGTCTCGACGGTACATATGCAACCTAGAGATTATCCCTGTGTCCCCTCTCTCCTCATTCCAGCAGGGGCAGACACATATCAAATAAAAATGAAGTGACGACAAAATCCTAAATTCAGGTCTCAGTGGCAACATCTAAAGCCTAGAGATCACCCCGACGCTCTTCTCATTACAGCAGAGTGCAGACACAACAATTAGATAAAACTGGAGTAATGGAAAAATCCTGGCTCTGGCTCGACGTACTTCTCATGTCAACAAGATGCAGACGCAACGTCAACAAAGGCCTAAGGGTGAAATAGAAATAGAGTAACGGCAAAATCCTAGATCCAAGTCTTGACGATTCATATACAACTGATTGATCTGTTTTAAAGAAGTGTTTGTAGAATAACCGCAATCAATAACGGTGTCGCGTGTAGCTAGACCGAGATGAGTACGGATCGTCCTCTAGGAAACGTTGAATCTTTTAATTTTACTTTAGGCGTGTTGAGAAAGAAAGGAGGAAGAATAAAGAATGGTGAAGAAATAGTTTCTAAATCTATGTCAAACACGGATGCAGAATATAGATCTAGATTAACTACGGATGTAGGTTTTATAGTAGAAGGGGGCTTGTAGGGTTATTTAAGATTTAATAGTCATGGATGATTACATAAAGATTACTCTTTTTATCCTTTAATAGATTTAAAACTAGATCGACAGTGATGCTTGTAGATTAGGGTTTTTGGAGGGAATAGGGTTCCTACTCTTAACCCCTATCTTGACATGGATCTCCATTCATGTCTAGCCTTTACCAAAGCAATTGTTAATCTAATCTCTAATCGTGGTCGTGACTATCAATGGATTGATAGCGCGCCCGATTAGGATATTAACTATTCTTTTGATAAAGTTTATAAACTTTATAGGATTTAAAAAGAGTTTAAGTATTTTCATCATCCATTAATCTACCATAATCCTACGAACCCTAACAAGCGGAGAATTACTCGCGCATGTTGGGAAAAGAAAAGATAGAGAGGGAAAATATAATGTAAAATGCAGAAAAATAAAATGATAAAAGAAAACAACTAGCTTTATTAATCAACAAGATCAAGTACACTTTGTTTCCTTAGAAAATGATTACAAAACCCTAGTTTTCTTCTCGATCTCTTCTAAGGAGGTAGATGAACTGTTGATAATCGGCCTGGATGCGTGAACCGTCTTGGACTTCGTGATCGCATCGGTTTGATGATTTTTCCAAGAGGCTCTCGGTCCATATTTATAGCCACAGAGCTAGAACCCTAGTTTCCTAATATGGTAACTAGTTGTTAAGATCCCAACAAAAAAAATCCAGAATCCTAACTCTTCAGATGTGCGGCGGAACCGCGGCCAATAAGTGGGTTTGGCCGTGGATCCACCGCCTTATGGTGGGATCATGGGCTCTAATTTCTGTGGCTTCATATCTGTAGCACTTGTTGATCTTTTGAATATCTAGACTTTGAAAATCTTTTCTACGTTTCTGCCAGAATTGGTTTCTTCAATTTACTTGAATATTTTCGGCAAATTTGATCTCGCCAACTCGGATTTCCTTGATTTCAGTCATGATATAATTCCTGCACAATTATCTCAATAAATGATATTAGTAGAATTTGTTTTTATTGATTTATTATCTTAACCATTTGTCATGATATTTTAGTTTTAAAAGAATTGATCAATGTTATTTAATAAAGTAAGCATATTTAAATAGACCAAATATTACATGAATATTATATGCTTATATTTTCCTTTATAATGTTAATTATAATATATAAACACATGAAAATAGTATTTTTACGGATAAACCCTTATATGTGTCATATTTATAATAAACATCTTTTATTATATAGAAATAGTAGGAAAAATGTCATATTAAAAGTGCAGTTTTATCAACTGAACAAATACCCCCAAACTTAACTTTGATCGTTTTGAGCAAACTAGTTATTCAAGAGAAGGAGAAAAAAGAAGAAGAACTAAGTAGCATACTTTCGTAGGCAACACGATTGCACTGAGCACGTGCAACAAGCCGTTAAACCTCTAGGTGTCCCTAATAAGAGGAGTGTTGTCTCCTGAGGGTTTCAGCGGATTACACTCACAAAATCCTATAATAAAAGAAAGATAGTGAAAGTTATATACAAAGATAGGAACTATAAAAGAAAAAAACTTGAAAATAAGAGTTTCCAACTATACCATCTTTTCAGTTGCTATGAGCTCTATCTTAATGGTCGTGAAAAAATGTTAGAAATCACATCATCCCTCAATAAAACATCGCCTTTAGTTTTCCTCCCTATCTTCTTCCAAACATTGATCATATACTCCTACGTGTGTGTAAAAGACATCCCTACACTTAAAGAATTCAATTCAAGCAATCATACTCTTGTCCATCTTCCAAAATACTTTTTAGTTGGTGAATATTTTCGATAAAATTGCTCACACATTCTTCATGCGACCGTTAATACTTCTTGAGGTACTAACCGACCGATTACAAACCGTGCTCGCACATTTAGGCGTAATTCCTCGTTTCGCACCATCTAAGGCTTAACAGTGGCTCCCAAACCAGTTGGTCTAAAGCACTAGATGATAATGCACCATCGCTATATTTTTTTATGTTGCCTTGGTAATTACAAAACCAGTGTTCATTTTTTTTCTTCACCACCATTTATACTTCTCCCTTTTCTTTTTTTTTTATACTAAGGCTTTTAGACAAGAGCATTTCAAGGTATTATCTACTATCCCAAGTTTTAAGATGTATGTAAGTGCATATAGTAGGGTATCAACGTTCAAAAGTTTGGCCTCAAGAATAGTGACTATTTTTCAGACTTATTTTTATTCTCAGATTAGCAATTTCCTTCATCTTACTAACCCTTGGGACAACAGCTCATAACTACTTATTTCTAGTTTTGTTTAAGAAAACACTAACTTTCTTGCTTTTCTCAAACTATTCATATCTTTCATATATAATTTTTTTTATGCCCAGTGCCAAAGATAATTCAGTGAATACAAACCTCCCCCCCAAACCTGTTTCCAGCAGTGTCCTCATTGATGTTGTCTTTTGAGAGCATAGACCTGCAGACTTGGAGAGATAATAATAGGGGTAAAATAATAGATAAATGAAGACTACCCCCAAACTTGTTCTTTGGCACGCATAGATATTCAGTTAAGTCATGTTTTTCACTCACCTCCATTCTTTAAGATGATACAATGTTACCGAAATATGGAGGTGAGGCGGAGGAATTTAGTTATGATAAAGCGGCTCCTATAAAAACAGGAGCTCCTTCGCTGGGTCAGCAGAGAAATACGGTTTTAATCTATGCCCATTTACTTTAAAAATTGAACTGTTTTTATATTTTCAACTTCTACTGCCCCGTGCGGGTGTACATACCGCACCACAAAAAGTCCTTTCCAACAAGATTTAAGATTACCCGGATGAAGATGGAGTCGTGAATTATAAAGAATGACTTGTTGTCCCGGTGTGAAAGTTTTTCTAAAAAGGTTTTTATCGTGGAACACTTTAGTCCGGTTCTTTACTATCACCGCATTATCGTAAGCTTCATCGCAAAGTTCACTTAGCTCATTTAATTGTAGCTTCCGGTAACTGCTAGCTTAATCAAAATCGAAGTTTAGCTCTTTAATAGCCCACATTGCCTTATGTTCGATCTCGACTGGAAGGTGGCGTGCCTTCCCAAACACAATGCGGTATGGAGACATACCAAGATCGGTCTTATAAGCGGTGCGAAATGCCCAAAGAGCATCCGTCAATTTGGTTGACCAATCTTTACGGTTTTTAGAAACCATCTTCTCCAAAATTTGTTTTATTTGTCTATTCGAGATCTCAGCTTGCCCGCTTGTTTGGGGATGATAGGGCGTAGAAAGTTTGTGGTTGATAGCATATTTCTGCATCAAAGCCTCAAAAGACCGATTACAGAAATGCATCCCGTTGTCGCTAATTATAGCGCGAGGGTGTCCGAATCGCGAAAAGATATTTTCTTTAAGGAACTTAATGACAACTTTGTTGTCATTAGTGCGACACGGTATTGCTTCCACCCATTTCGAGACGTAATCAACCGCTAACAAGATATATACATTCCCAAAAGAGTTGGGAAAAGGGCCCATAAAATCAATACCACAAACATCGAATATTTTCACAACCAAGATAGGTTAGAGCGGCATCTCATTTCTTCGTGAAATCCGACCCAAGTGCTGACACCGCGGGCAGGTTTTGCAATGATCATAAGCATCTTTAAATAGTGTTGGCCAATAAAAGCCACATTGCAAAACTTTCTCCGCCGTTTTTCGAGGTCCAAAGTGACCGCCGCATGCCTGATTATGACAAAATGATAACACACTCTTGAATTTATCGTTAGGGACACACCTGCGAATGATTTGATCAGAACAATACTTAAACAAATAAGGTTCATCCCAGTAAAAGTATTTTACTTGGGATAGAAATCGAAGTTTGTCTTGTTTCGACCAATTGCTAGGAATAAGTCCCGTCGCTAGATAATTCAAAATATCCACGAACCAAGGTTCGTAGGATACAGTCAAGAGCTGTTCGTCAGGAAATGAGACATTTATCGGCACGGTAAACGTTGGTGAAGAAGAGATGCGTGAAAGATGGTCAGCTACTACGTTTTCACATCCACTCTTTTCTCGGACGACAAGATCAAATTCTTGTAACAACAGGATCCAACGTATTAGCCTGGCCTTAGCATCCTTCTTCAATAAAAGGTGTCGTAGGGCGGAGTGATCGGTGTAAACCACAATTAGCGAGCCAATCAAGTAGGTACTAAATTTTTTTAGTGCAAATACAACTGCCAAGAGTTCTTTATCAATTGTTGTGTAATTAATTTGTGTATCGTTCAAGGTCCTACTTGCATAGTAAATTACATGTGGCATCTTATCAATGTGCTGTCCTAAGACCGCACCAATAGCAAAATCTGATGCATCACACATAAGCTCGAATGAGTGGTTCTAATCCGGAGAAGATAGAACGGGAGCTGTCGTGAGAGTTCTTTTAAGCGACTCAAAAGCAGCCTCACAATCCGAATCGAAGTGAAATATTGTATCCTTGGCCAAGAGAAGAGTTAAGGGTCTAGCAATTTTGGTAAAGTCCTTAATGAATCTCCTATAAAATCCTGCATGGCCAAGAAAGGATCGTATATCTTTGACGTATTTAGGACGAGGGAGGTTATGGATGACATCTATTTTAGCTCTGTCAACCTCAATGCCTTTTCGTGAAATTATATGTCCAAGGATAATACCTTCTTGGACCATAAAATGTCATTTTTACCAATTCAAAGTTAAGTTCTTATTCTTACAGCGGGTAAGAACCGCGTTAAGATTACGAAGACAGTCCTCAAAGGAGTCCCCAAATATGGAGAAATCGTCCATAAAAATTTCCAGAAAATTCTCAACCATGTCTGAGAATGTCCCAATCATGCACCGCTGAAATGTAGCGGGAGCGTTGCATGACCCGAAGGGCATGCGTCTATAAGCAAAAGTGCAGAAAGGACAAGTAAATGTGGTTTTATCTTGATCTTTTTCGGCGATGGGGACCTGGTTATAGCCAGAATATCCGTCCAAGAAACAATAGTTTTCATGTCCAGCTAATCGTTCTAACATCTGGTCAATGAAAGGTAAAGGGAAGTGGTCTTTCCTTGTTGCGGCATTGAGTTTTCTGTAATCAATACATACGCGCCATCCAGTTTGGGTGCGTGTTTGGATCAACTCATTAGCCCCATTAGTTATGACCGTGATGCCAGACTTTTTAGGGACCACGTGAATAGGACTTACCTATTGGCTATCAGATATGGGTAAATTATATCACTATCAAGGCACTTGACGATTTCTTTCTTTACCGCCTCCTTCATAACGGGATTTAACCGTCTTTATGGGTCTCGGATTGGCTTGGCTTCATCCATCAGATGTATATAATGCTCAACAATTAAGGGACTGTTCAGACCATAATATTGCATTTATCATTCCCCTATTCTTATCCTTTTTATAAATAAACAGGTACTCTTGACGCACGTTTGTTGCATATTACAGGATACAGGTTTCTGGAGCAAATACAGTGAAAAAGACACAAAACAACAGAAAAGGGACTTTTGACCAACAATTAGACGAATCCTAGTCGAACCCAGTTCACATAGGTGCAAGGCAACGAATGTCAATGTGAAACGGTTAAAAAGCCCAATACAAGTCTTCACTGAAGATCTGGAGAAGAGTGAGAAGCTAACAGAGAAAATACATATAAAAATACAGAGCCCCAGAACTCCTGAAGAAAGCCCAAAAGACTGGCGGCCCAAGACCACCAAAGGGCCGCGGATCCGCGGCCCAAGCCAGCATTTGCCGCGGATCAGCGGCCATCTAATGCCCGGGTCGGTGGAGATTTCTTCTGTTGCCGCGACGTTGTGGGTGTTGGGATTTACAGTGGGCAAATCAGTAATTCCGCATGTGCGAGACTCTGAAACCCTAATTCTCCTGTTTACTTATAAATTGTAATCTCAAAATTGTAAAACCGATGCCTCTTTTCAATAAATAAAGTTCAGAATTTCTGGGAGTGACATTCAGATCTATTCTGTCTTCTACTTGGAGGGAGCCATCAAATCTGTAGGTAATTTATTTCCTTGCTTTTATTTTCTAGTATAATTTATCATCCCCTAATGAGCGAGTAGTCTCCTCGCTTGTTAGGGTTAGCCTTAGCGAAAGGGTTGAGAGATGAGATCTCTCACCCCTTTCAATGCCATCTTCACTTTAGAGTTAGAACTCCATGCATACGCATACATCCGCTCCCTACGGCACCCTACCCCTCGAGGTAACGGTGAACCATAGTATAAAGGGCCGGTTGCGCGCGTTTTCCATGGGGGTTACGGTAATTATCAACAAAGGAAGGATACAAATCTAGAGGAAGAAACATCTTCCCAAAAGATTTGTATCCACTTTATTGATAATTAACGTAACATCTAACAGATCTAAAAAAGAAGGCATTGAAAGCGGTGAAGGAAACATTAATCTCCAAAACTTCCCCTAAGCCTAACCCTAGCAAGACTCTTAATTAGATTAATTAGATCTAGTTTTTATAGATTTTTATAAACCAATCAAAACGACAAATAGAATCAACTCGTTAAAACACATAAAAGGAATTTACCCGTCTCTGTGGATCGACCCGTACTCGCCGGCTAGCTGCGAAGCGACGCCGTTTCTGATTGCGGTAAACTCATATTTTTGACACTAATCAAATGGCACCGTTGCCGGGGACGGCGTAATCTTTCTTTTTGGTGAATTTTCGGGTTGATATAAATTTGAAAAATTATAAAAATCTGAAAATATAAAAAAAAATAAAAAAAAATTATCAAATTTGATCTGTTTGAAGGGTGTGTCTTTTGAATCTTGCAGGAACAGCAAACAATTAAGGATCTGGAAATTTACAGAGGGCAAAACAAAAATTGGTACATAAGAACAGAGAGGAACTGAAGGTACAGAACCACAGAATTTTTTCCAGGGGCCGATCTCTCCACTCCACCGCGTTTCCGCCGCATAAGGGGGCCATCCGCCGCGGTTCCGCGCCTGTTCTGACACGTCAGCACCTGAAATTTTGTGGGTTGGTTCTCTCTTTCTTCCCTCTGCAACCTACAATATATCTCTCTGTAAAAAGTTTTCTGCAGGAATTCTTTGCGTAAAGAGTCTTTCTCCCCCTTCTAAATAACAGATCTCTGCAGGTTTCTTTGCGCCGCGCTAAAAATTTTGATTGCAAGTGATTTTATTTGTTTTGCATAATTTAACCGGACTCTAAGGGGCTATTTGACCAAACTCAGATTGGGTGGGGATTTCATCACCTTTCTCAGGACCCCAGAAAACACCTAAAGCATTTTGCATCGACCACAACTAATTAAAAAAATATTAGACTCAGACCTAAGGACAGCGAGCTCAATAGGAAAAGGACTAGGGTAGGCATCAGCCGTTTATCCTAACCGACATTGCGGTGTCTAGGCTAGTGGTTATTAATTAGGCCCACTGTAGTGGTGGTTCCTTCCCACTTACCTGGCCGTACTTGTCCGTGAAGAGGCGGTTTGAGGTCTATTTCTAGCCCTAGTTAGGAGCTGTCTAGCAGACCTAGGAGACCCTAGATCTAGGCCTGATTGTGCATGTGTGGTTGACACATTGGTGTCACGAGTCCCTTTCCTAAAACCTCTTTGCAAAACCTTCACATAAATAAAAGAAAAAGAAAAAGAAAAATCTTTTAAAAACTTGCAACTTGCCGCTAAAGAAAACTTGCAAACTCACTTCCACCACTTCTTCTCACTGACGTTATCTTACCCCCACATTCTGTTTTTCTTTTTTTTCTGACTGCACTACCCTTTAGTGTATGTCATTTTGGACTAGGGATACTAACGCCCGATTAGTCCGTGTTTCGTTGGTACCGACCAACGAACCCTTCGGCGAACCCTTCGTCGAAATTCCCTCCATTTCCTTACCTCCACCTTTAAATTCTTCTTTCGAAGGTATGTCGGGATTCAACCCCAACGATACCTTACCGACGGGAATGATTCCACCTCCGCCAGGTGCGAATAACCCGAATCTACCGCCTGTTGTAGCGCCCGCACGAGTTGCGCTCCAGGATCTCTTCTACCCCGTCCGCACTTCTTTACCCACATGTCTTTCACCCCCACCGGCAAATGGGGATAATTTTGAAATAAAACCACACTTCATCAATATGCTGCCTAAGTTTCATGGTTTGGAATCCGAAGATGCATATATTTTCATTAATAAATTCCAAAACGTTTGCGCCATGATGAAGACAACCCAATTAAGTGATGACGCAATAAGGCTAAGGGTCATTCCTTTTACCTTATGTGACCTAGCCGAGAAGTGGCTATACAGCACCGCATCACATTCCATTAGAAATTGGGACGATTTTGTAAGAGCTTTTCTGAAAAAGTTCTATCCTCATCACAAAACTGCTAGAATCCGAAACGGGATTATACAATTTTCACAGCTTCCTTCCGAACCATTTTGGAAGTGCTTCGAGAGATTTAAAGACCTACTCGTTCAATGTCCTCATCATGGGATAGAAAATTGGCAACTTTGCCAAACATTATACGAGGGATTGAACGCAGCAACGAAGCAGTTGCTAGAAACAATATGTCAAGGTCATTTTCTCTCCAAGTCTAGCGACGAAGCTTGGCAGTTTCTTGAGGACCTAAGTGAGCAAACAATTCAGTGGGAGAGTACCAAGACCACATCATCTTCTTCTGTTGGTCAATCTAGGGCAGGCATACATCAAATAGATATGTCGATTGCTATGAAGGCCGAGATGGCCTCACTTATGAAAAAGCTAGAAGCCATTGAGACCAAAATCTCATCGTCTTCTCCTGCCCCTACTCTACCCACACGAACTGTTTGTGCTTGTTGTTCGAATCCGTCGCGCCTAACCGAAGAGTGTCCTTATAATGCACCTATTCAAGGACAGGATCAAGTCAATGCTGCATTCCAGCAACGACAAAGAAATGATCCTTACTCTTCGACATACAATCCGGGTGGAGGAGTCACCCGAATTTCGCTTGGAACCAAAATCAATAAGTCCAAGGGAACAATAATTTTCAAAGACCTCCTCCACAACAACAACAAGCACTCTTACAAACTCAAAACCAGCAACCTTTCCAACAACAACCTTATACAAATCAAACGAACAACTTAGTTCAACCAAATGATGATAAGGTTAGCTCGCTCGAGAAAAGTCTAGAAGCATTTCTCAAGCAATCTACAGAATCCGCAGCAAGATTTGAAAGTTATGTTCAATCTTTAATGAATAACAATGCCTCACACGATCAAAGTATCAAATCTATTGAGGCACAAATTGCACAATTAACTGCTGCGTTGAGCGAGAGAGAAAAGGGAAAGCTTCCATCTCAACCATTGCCCAATCCAGGTCACACACAAAATGCATATCACAATCACAATGTAAATGCGGTTACCACGTTGAGATCCGAAAGAGAGTTGCAAAATAATGTGGATACGAGTGATGACATCCCCGCCGGTGGTTCTTCTTCCCCTTCTTCATTTTCTTCACTTCCTTCTTCACCTTTTTCTTTAGAGCCTATTCTCCACCCTTCGCACGGCTCTACTTCTTCTGACTCGAACGGACCCATTTCTCACAACACGAACACATCCACACCGGGATCCGTTCCTACTCCTACTCCACAAACATGTGACTCAACTAATTTTCAAAATGCACCATTTCCAAACAGGTTGAGTCCTAATAAACCAAGTGCACAAGTGGAAAAGATTGTGGAGATATTTAAGCAGGTTAGCATAAATATACCTCTCTTGGATGCTATCCAACAAGTCCCTTCATACGCGAAAATCTTAAAGGGCTTATGCACCTCGAAGAGAAAGGCATCTCAAGTACCCAAAAAAGTGCTAGTGGCTAGTGCAGTGAGCAATGCTATTAACCACCATCAAACCTTACCCCAAAAACGAAAGGACCCTGGCTGTCCTACTATTTCAATTACAATTGGGGATAAGAAAATTAATCGAGCACTTTTAGATCTTGGGTCTAGTGTTAACCTGATTCCCTACTCCGTGTACGAACAATTAGGGGTTGGAGAGTTGAAACCCACTCGTTGCACTCTCCAAATGGCTGATCGATCAATCACCTATCCAAGGGGTCAACTAGAGGATGTGTTGATCAAAGTCGGGGAGTTCATATTCCCCGTTGATTTTATCGTTATGGATACACAACCTGTGGCTAACCCAAGAAACCAAATTCCGGTGATTCTTGGTCGACCATTTTTGGCCACTTCCAATGCCGTAATAAATTGTCGCAATGGCTCCATGACTCTATCCTTCGGAAAGAGGTCTAGTGAGTTCAATATTTATAAGATAGGAAGTCTGCCCCCTGTACCTAAAACTAGTACACGAGAAGTTTGCTCTATTCACGAAATCACGCAGGAGGACTGCGAGCTTGAAAGATTTTTATTTGATGAAAACAGTTTTGACGCCACTAGAGCGTCCCTCCTTGAGCCTACTACCGTTGACACAACCGATGTTGATTATGAATGTTTCACTTTTTTGGATGATGACGACTCACAGCCCGAATATGAGTCGTTTGAATTTTTGGATGAGTCAGTCGAACCATCCGAATCGGTTGTTTACAGTGATTTCGAACCTGTGTTAGAGTCCTTTGAGTTCGAGGTAGATTCCGCAATGATTCTTTCGCCTCAGAAATTCAAACTCACGCCCTTGCCGTCTCACCTTAGATATGCCTACATAGGTGAGAATGAGACCTTTCCCATTATCATATCGGCATCTCTAGCCCTCGAGCAAGAGAACGCCCTCTTAACGGTCTTACAAGATAGGCGGCAAGTTTTCGGTTGGACTATGGCGGACATCGAGGAGATAAGTTCTCTCATAAGTGAATATCATACACAATTTATGGATAATGCCATGTCAATAGAGGACCCACAGGAACATCTTGGGGGTATTGTGGTGAGTCAACCTCCTCCCTTAGAAGTTGAAATACCCCCATTTCTTTTAATAAGCTACGAGAATGCCAACATTCCACTGATTGCTGATCATTTACATTCTCGTTTTGATACATCACCATCGCCTGTATATTTACCTCCACACCTCCCATACCACTACTTCTATCTTTCCCAATTCTTTGCGGACCGCCGCAACTTATTCTTCCACCAACCAATACTCTTTACTGATAAATTTTTCAAATGGTTGGTGTTGACGTTTGGTCGATGCAAAGTTTGGCAGTAACGTCTAACATAGTTTAAATGAAGTTTGGGGGAGGGCCTTTCTGTATATATATTTGTTTTTCTTAACAATAAAAAATTATAAATAAATAAACAGGGAAGTGCCGGTATTTTGACCCTCTTGGTTTAGCATGACAGTGAGGACACTGTCAAGTTCAAGTTTGGGGGTATGCTCGGTACGTCTTCTTCCTTCGCATTTATTTGTACATATTTTGCATTTGCATACTTATTTGAAAACTCATAAAAATTATAAAAATTTCAAAAATTATAAAAATTAATGTATTCAATTTTGGCTTATTTGACTAGAGTTTGACAGATAGGTTAACTGGTTAGGAACAACTAGATCTTAGACTTAGTAAATTAAAAACCCTAAAAATAACCTTCCTTAAAATTTAATGGTAGAAAGTATATGCCTTGTAGTTTATTTAGAAATAGGCAAATTTTGGGTTCACTTTTTGGGATAAGTCGAAACAAGGGAAGAGTATTGATGTTCTTATTAGAGTATAAGTTTGAAAAATAGTTCCTAGTTTAAGTCTAAATTCTGAAAATGTATACCCTACAATTTGCACATTCACGCACCTTGAAACTTGGAATAGTAGAAGAGACCTTGAAATGCTCTTGTCTAAAGTCCTTAGTACAATGAAAAAAAAAAGAAAAAAAAAGTGAATAAACGAAAAAAATGGACACTAGTTTTTGTGATTACTTAAGGCTGTAAAAAAATAGAAAAATATTTAGCGAGGGTGCTTCATCACCTAGTGCCTTAGACCAACTGGTTTGGGAGTCACTGCTAAAGCCTTGGGTGTTGCAAGGACTAGGAAGTACGCTTTAAAGTGAAAACGCATTTTGTAATCGGTCGTTGGTACCTCAAGAAGTATTAACGGTTGCATGAAGGATGTGTAAGCAAATTTCATTTAAATTCACCAATTAATAAGTACTTTGGACAATGGACAAGGGCATGATTGCTTGAATTGAATTTCCAAGTGTAGGGGTGATCTTTACACACACGTAGGGGCATGTGATTGGAATTTAGATAAAAGAGAGGAATGAAAGATAGAATTTGTATCTTTAATGGAGTTGATAGAAAATTCCTAAGTAGAGATGAAACCCTAGAAGGAAGACTTAAGAGATGCCGAAAGCTAAGTAGGTCTACATAACATATATAATCTTAAGTTAAATAATGAGGAAGTGTGAAGAATATGGGTGGATAATTTGCAAGTAAAAGATAATATAATTCCTTATTAGAAGACCTAATTGGAGAACAAAAGTCAATGGGCCGAGTTGATAGGATTTTGTGGGTGTAATCCGCTGAAAACCCTCAGGAGACAACACTCCTCCTACTAGGGACACCTAGAGGTTTAACGGCTTGTTGTACGTGCTCAGTGCAATCGCGTTTCCCTGCGAAAGTGTGGTTAGGATTTTAGTGAATAAATAATAAATTTGCTCGAGGACGAGCAAAAGGTAAGTTTGGGGGTATTTGTTCAGACCATAATATTGCATTTATCATTCCCCTATTCTTATCCTTTTTATAAATAAACAGGTACTCTTGACGCACGTTTGTTGCATATTACAGGATACAGGTTTCTGGAGCAAATACAGTGAAAAAGACACAAAACAACAGAAAAGGGACTTTTGACCAACAATTAGACGAATCCTAGTCGAGCCCAGTTCACATAGGTGCAAGGCAACGAATGTCAATGTGAAACGGTTAAAAAGCCCAATACAAGTCTTCACTGAAGATCTGGAGAAGAGTGAGAAGCCAACAGAGAAAATACATATAAAAATACAGAGCCCCAGAACTCCTGAAGAAAGCCCAAAAGACTGGCGGCCCAAGACCACCAAAGGGCCGCGGATCCGCGGCCCAAGCCAGCATTTGCCGAGGATCAGCGGCCATCTAATGCCTGGGTCGGTGGAGATTTCTTCTGTTGCCGCGACGTTGTGGGTGTTGGGATTTACAGTGGGCAAATCAGTAATTGCGCATGTGCGAGACTCTGAAACCCTAATTCTCCTGTTTACTTATAAATTGTAATCTCAAAATTGTAAAACCGATGCCTCTTTTCAATAAATAAAGTTCAGAATTTCTGGGAGTGACATTCAGATCTATTCTGTCTTCTACTTGGAGGGAGCCATCAAATCTGTAGGTAATTTATTTCCTTGCTTTTATTTTCTAGTATAATTTATCATCCCCTAATGAGCGAGTAGTCTCCTCGCTTGTTAGGGTTAGCCTTAGCGAAAGGGTTGAGAGATGAGATCTCTCACCCCTTTCAATGCCATCTTCACTTTAGAGTTAGAACTCCATGTATACGCACACATCCGCTCCCTACGGCACCCTACCCCTCGAGGTAACGGTGAACCGTAGTATAAAGGGCCGGTTGCGCGCGTTTTCCATGGGGGTTAGGGTAATTATCAACAAAGGAAGGATACAAATCTAGAGGAAGAAACATCTTCCCAAAAGATTTGTATCCACTTTATTGATAATTAACGTAACATCTAACAGATCTAAAAAAGAAGGCATTGAAAGCGGTGAAGGAAACATTAATCTCCAAAACTTCCCCTAAGCCTAACCCTAGCAAGACTCTTAATTAGATTAATTAGATCTAGTTTTTATAGATTTTTATAAACCAATCAAAACGACAAATAGAATCAACTCGTTAAAACACATAAAAGGAATTTACCCGTCTCTGTGGATCGACCCGTACTCACCGGCTAGCTGCGAAGCGACGCCGTTTCTGATTGCGGTAAACTCATATTTTTGACACTAATCAGGGACTAATCCCTTTGATGTCAGCCATTGTCCAACCAAATGCTTGCCGATTTGATCTCAATACCGCCAAAAGTGCGTTCTCTTGCTCTAAAGCTAGAGAAGAGGATATGATCATGGGTAAGGACTCATTCTCACCTAAATATGCATATTTAAGATGAGAAGGTAGCGGTTTCAGATCTAGTATTGGCGGAGAGATAATAGAAGGTGGGGTAAGGGAATGATGCTCGGACTCCCTAAGAGGTTCATAACCTGCATATGATATTGACTCGGAAAGTTCTACTGACTTTTGCGACGAGTCAACGGATTCAAACTCGGAGATAGACTCATCGAAGATATCCTCACTATAAGAATTTTCCAAATCAAACAGTGCCGCACTAGTGTTGTCGAGATCATCATAGCAAAGTGCTTCTGCTTCGCAGCTGTCGGAAGCTATCTCGTTGATGGAACAGACATCAAGCAAATGAGCATAACGTTCAGATGGTTGACTTCCTAGCTTGTAAATATTAAGCTCAATCGTCATCTTCCCGAAGGATAAGTTCATAGAACCGTTACGACAATTAATTACAGCGTTGGAAGTTGCTAGGAAAGGTCGACCGAGTATCACCGGGATTTGGTTGCGTGGGTTAGCCATAGGTTGTGTATCCAAAACAATAAAGTCCACAGGGAATATGAATTCCCCGACTTTAATTAACACATCCTCTAGTTCACCCCTAAGTTTGGTGATTGATCGGTCTGCCATTTGGAGAGTACAATGGGGGGTTTCAACACTCCAATCCCTAACTGCTCATATACGGAATATGGAAGCAAGTTAACGCTAGCGCCAAGGTCGAGTAAAACACGATTAATATTTTTACCCCCAATAGAAATAGAGATGGTAGGACATCCAGGGTCCTTATGTTTCTTTGGTATTTGCTGGTAAAAGCTGTGCTAACATTACTCGTCATGAAAACCTTTTTCGGCACTTGAATTTTTCTCTTCCTAGTGCACAAGTCTTTAAGGATTCTTGCATAAGATGGGACTTGTTGAATAGCATCTAGGAGAGGGATATTTATGTTAACTTGCTTAAACATTTCCACAACCTTCTCCATTTGTGTGTTAGGTTTGTTGGCCTTTAATCTGTTTAGAAACGGAGCTTTATCAATAAGGGTTGGGTTCAACATTGGAGAAGATTGTGGGGATGAAATGGATCCCAAAATTGGAGTGGTGATCACTTTCGATAGATTCGAGGAAGTGGGCTGAGGGTTCGAGCCTTGCGGGAAGCGTAGAATAGGCTCGGAAGTAGGTAGGAGACAAGACGAATTAGGGGAAAAAGTAGAAGCCGGGTTATCATTGGTATCACTAACGTCATCAACTTGTTCACCCACTCGGTTATCCAGCACTCTTTCCGATCTCAACGTAGTAACGACACTCACATTATAATGTTGTGAGTGGCCAGGATTCGGTAGGGGTTGAGATGGGAGTTTCCCTTTTTCTCTCTGTTAGTTACTGTACATACAATGTATATTGTAATGGATGCTTGGACATATATAAGGAGGACTTTCTTGCTCGACATGATAGTATGCTATCTGGTTGTACTTTATCTTAACATGTACTCTTATTGTCTGTATATTACATGTTGATAAAGCCCTTAGGATATGTACTCGACTACTGGGACTATGATGAGATCATACTAGTGGGGCCACGGTAGTCGACGAGTACATCCTATAACTGTTCCTAGTCGAGGGTATATCGAGACAGGGCATCGATACACCAGAGTAGACTAGCATATACGCATCTTGACCCATATGATGGGTGATGGATGATCCCATATCCATCGGTGTTTGACATCAAGGATGGTGTACGGATGCTCAGTGGAGACTGGGTACACTGGACGGACTCGCCGAGAACTCCCAGATGGTATTACACCTCACGTCAGATGGCAACTCTCCGGTGACACTGGTACAGAGTAGTCTGTTGACCCGAGATCGTCATAGAGTCTTATGTGATTCCCACTGTGCTTTGATTTCCATAATACCACATCCAAGAGGGCGTGCAAAAAGGTGGCTTTTGGGTACAGTCCCGAATCACATGGTGGCAATGAGCGATAGGAGGGGATTCGTCTCTCCCGGTATAGGGAGTTGTTGTTGTGCTGTGTTCGATTGGCTATAACCGGAAATCCCTGGCCAAGGTTGTCGAGATTTACTGGTAAGTGTTATCAGTAGTTTCTCGAACTGTTATAGACCTCATATCGACACTACTTATCAAGCTACTGGGGTCTGACGTTTACCACCCCTAGGCGAGATATGCGACATATCAGACGACGAGACCGGACTGTATGGGAGTGTTACTGTTTGGATTCACAGGAGAATGTACAGGATTGCTTGTTGATCTTCTGAGCGCTCAATACCTGGGTAGCTGTTACGTTTAGCGGACCGCTTGCAGTTTGTGGGTGTTTGATATAATCATCACCTACTGCCGGCGTATTGACGATTCTTTAGAGTCCTACACAGAGGTTTCTTGACTCAGGCAAAACGGAGTAGGGCACGTATGTGATATTTGCGGGACCGAGGATAATGCGATATGAGATACCGTATTCTATTCTTGCGATATTTGATATCAGCCGGGTCATCGGATCAAGTGTTGATTCGATGAATCGGTACGGATTAATATTAGTCGGTTATATGCGATATAGCCGGATTGTCGGATCAAGTGTTGATTCGATAATTTAATGTATAATAATATATATGATATATTAAATTACATCAACTAATATTAGCTCACTAAAAGATTCTTTTTCTCACTCGGGTAATACATTGATATATATGCGATATATGTTAATTGTATTATTTTCTTTTGTTACAATAAATATTATATATGTGATATATAATATTGTAACATGATATGATAACTAATGCAACATGTTTAGTAGAGATTAAACAAGATTAGGGTTTGATTTGGGTTAAAGCTTTCTAGATGTTTCTAGAAGGTTTTCTTTTGTTTTGGAAAAGATATTTTCAAGTGACTCATTCTTAACCTAACCCAAACCCTAGCCTTGGTTGATTCTCTACAATGGTTTTGTCAACCATGGTTGCATTATTGATCATCTTTATCCTTTCATTATTCATCACAAAAGGATTCTAATTGATTTGTTCATCTTCTTCCTTCTTTCTTTTCATGAAAAAGCTTTCTAGCTTTTTCTAAGTGATGAAAAATGAGTGAGAATAAGAAAACAAATAAGAGCAAAAATCCTACTTCATCATCCTCATCTATCCTTGCCATTTAGATGAGGGTGTTCACTTCATATTATGAGTGTTAGCTTGTGTTAACGAAACTTCAAGGTAGATCATCTTTGTATCGAAGATCGGAAGCAAGACTGCATCTTTCTCTTCGTGGAACCTCTCGAGAGTCCGGAACACGATGATCGCAGCGAAGGGACCTCAACACGGAGCTTAAGAAGTGAAGGACCGGATCTACAAAGGTTGTAATCTCTCTCACTTAGTGTTAAAGAGTTTAACATGCTAGTTTTCGCCTAAACTCTAGTTTAAAGATCCGACTTTGGGTTGTTCGGCACGGCTAAAATTTTAATCGGGCATGGTTGATACCTCGTAGAACCTTATGCGCGTGCATAGCAACCCTACAGTGGTATCAGAGCTAAGCTAGAGCTTTAGGCGAAGTCTGAGCGAAGTTTAAAGTCCGATCGAACCCGGAAACCCCAACGAATACCCTTCTCTGGATATTTTTCAAAAATATGATTTTTTATGAATTAAAAATACTCAGAAAAACAAGCAGGAAAAACTAAGAATTACTGTGAAGTACGGTCCACTAAGTCGCTCACTTGACCGCGGAACTACGGCCAAACTAAGGGTTTGGCGGCGGGTCCGCGGCCAAAATTTGGACTTAGACCCTCATATTTCATATTTTTATTCTTAGGTCCTTTCTTGTCATTTTTTTCTGGGAATTTTTTAATTCCACTCAAGTGTTGAGTTTTATAGAGTTGTATTGGGGACTCGTTGATTCAATCGGATAATTTAACTTCGTTTAATTTTTCCGGATAATTTTAGAAACTGTTAAAAAGTTCGAACGGATATCAATAACTCACTTTTTCCCCTGTCGGAATTTTTTTCAAAAGTTGGACTTTTTCTCGAGTTTAAGAACGTTCTATGTCGTACAAGTAACGCGGTGGACCCTCTAGAAGACAACAAACCTTAACTCGATTATGTGACCGTCTTGAACTGTCTCTAAACCTTAGGAATTGGGGCAGTACGGCGTGCCACATGTGAGGCGTTGGCTTGACCCTTCTACGGCTGGACCATTGGTACTGTGGCATGTGATGGATGTTTTTAAATTGATTTCAAGTGTTGAGATATATTGGGGAAATCTTGGGTGTTTGATTATTCGATCGGAAAGTTTAACACTGTCTTTTTATCTGGAATGTGATACAATATTTGGAATCCATAGGTAGTTATGAGATAACTAATTTGAATATTATAAATCTAGCAGTTTAGTCTCAGATGATCGGTTGCCACGGAATTTTGATGTGATCAAAAGTCCGTTGCAATCACGTAGCGTACGCGGATACTCGCCGGGTAAACTTAATAGACAGCCACGCCCCAAAGCCCCGACCAAGTGACTGTAGGAGAACCCCGTCGCCAAAAGCATCCGTTCGGGTGCTCGCGGCAGCGGTGTTCCGCCTTAGTGCACTTCGTCGATGGCATCCGGGGGTGCGGCCGTCTACTAAAGTTTGCGACGAGCATTCGATCAGGATGTCAGGAATCTTGTTGAATTGCCCGACGTGATATTGAAAAGAGTTTTCGATAATGAGACTAAAATGCGGGGTTTATAATTGTTAGGCATGCGATGTCTAAGGAATTCATTTGGTTAGGCATGCGATGTCTAAGGAGGTTGCGGATTCCAACTGTTGTAGTTTTATACTTTCTTTTCTGTGACCGTAAGCGTAGTATGTGGTGTATCGCCGGCTTCGTTGCTATACATCAACGACAATCGGGATACGCATACTTGCTTACGTTGATGATATGAGATATTATGTGTTGCTGTGATATGTTATATTGGATCGTCGTGTTCTGGATAGCCGGGGGTTTTATGTGAGATGAGAGTTTTTTTTTTCATTCATGTAAAATTCATTTGTATGTAATATTCTTTTATTGGGGCACTTCCGGGCTGAGGATGATGTCACCATTGTATATTATTTACTTTTTCGCATTAGGTAGACCCAAGGCGGGGAGCATAAGTAACCGGGTTCTAGGGTCCAGTGAGAGACCATCTCGAGGAGTCGAGACCGGGTCTCCTAACCCTAGAATTAGCAGTGTTGCTTGCCGCTCTCGTAGGGGTCAAGGGATGTGGGTTTGGCTATTCATCGCGACCGTGGAATCCGTGTTTTATACAGGCTCGTATTAAAAACACGGGCATCCTAGTATATCCAATATTTCATATATGTTCTTCTGCTGCAATGTTCTGTGATGAGACCATATTACTGCCTGAGACGAATGTTTATATTATATATATGAGATATATATTATATATTGTTGATTTCGTTTCATATCTAATGCTTGTGAAGCATAATAAAATGGGACTTCATTAATGAGATTAATGAAAATAAAAGAAACCTAAAGATGTTGTAGAAACTTATTTAAAAACTGGTAGCTCTAGTTCTTGCTTTGCATAGCGGTGTTCCTTGTAGAACATCCAGCACCTTATTCAATAAGGAAAGAGCCGAGATCCCTTCACCGGGAGTGACCTCTTTAGTGAAACTAGCAGATGCTGCATACTCGGTTTGTCTTTTGATTGCTTCTATAGTTTTTGCTTTGCATAGTAGTATATATGATATACCCTACACCTTATTCGATGAGGAAAGGGCCGACGATCCCTTCACCGGGAGTGACCTCTTTAGCAAAACTAGAAAAGCCTCAAAAACACTCCATTTAAAAATCACTCGATTCTACAACGATATCAAGTTCATTACGCAAAAGGTTTTTCATAAAAAAACATGTCGTAACCCTCCATCATTTCAGATAAGTCCTACTTAGTATTCGTGCTATGTTTGTTGGCCTGCGTCAAGGCGTAGTGTGCGGTAGCTAACTAGTATTTATCTGTTTATGCATATGATGCAGATTGGATTAGGGTAGTCGTGCGACTTTGTTGGCCTGCGTCAAGGGTCGTGCGGGTGTGTTTAATTCAATCAAGAAATGACGGGTTGAACTTGACTAGCGCACTGTGGTTTGTTGACCTGCGTCAAGGTCATGGGACGCTAGGGGTAAAATATTATTGGGAATTTCAAGTGTTGAAATTTGCAATAAGATTGCATACCTTCTATGAGATAGTTGGATCCCGATACCCGCTGCGAGTAAGAGTTACTCCTGGGAGAGTTTTAGACATTACAATTAGCCGATCAAGTAGGTGTCTAGAAAGGTGTTAACGGGGTTACGCCCCTGGGAAAACGAGGTTTACTTTAATTAGGTCCGTGCGAAAGCACGGGAAACCTCCCTCAAAGTACCGACACTGGTCTGGCTGAAAGATTGGCGAACTTGTAGAGTGTAATTAATCCCGGCTAGTCTTTCCTTTTAGGGTTTGAAGGAAGATTTGACTAAAACAGTGGGAGACATCCTGATTAGATATATTAGATAACCAATCTAATCTTGCAAGAGCATACGCTGAGTGTTTTCTTCTCTCTCTCTCCAGGTAGCGACCATATCACGCCTTAATCAAGATAATAATACGGATGTATTGACCGAACCCGCTTGTTATACTGCGCTAAGGAACGTTGGTCCCGCTCCAACTTATAATTGTTATAAGACAGAGCAGGAAATTGGGGAATACCAGATTTCCCGTGCCGCCCAAACGAAGAAAGTGCATGTTGATGCATCTTCTTCGGGTATGTTCATTCAGAGAACTGTTTCTCAGTATCCTTTACGTCCTGGGTATTTGATACCGGATCAGGATCCCACATATGTAATTTGTTACATGGGCTACAGATAGGTAGAGAACTGAGAACGGGTGATAAGTTTCATGAGATAGAAACGGTGCAAGTGTTGCGGCCAAGTCTGTTGGTCACTATCACCCTGTGTTACCAGAATACATTAATTCTGAACGAATGTTATTAGATACCGAACCTGATATACAACATCATATCAGTCTCTTTATTAGTGAAGAAAGGATATAATTTTGTATTGTTGGATAATGTTTTGAACATTTCCTATATCAAGAGTTGATCGGTTCAGGCACGTTATCTAAAAGCATAGACGTTCTAAATCAAACTACAGTTATTAGTATACAGAACACACACAAGAGGAAGAGTTCAGAAATGAACGAATCCTTCTTGAGGCATTGTAGACTAGGTCATATCAATGCAATCCGACTAGCTGAAGTTACATAAAGATGCATATTTAAATTAGTTTGAATTTACATCTTGTGAAACTTGCCGGTCATGTCATAAAGATAAGATGACCACAGCTCTGTTTATTGGAAACAGAGAAAGAGTTAGTGAACTCTTGGGATTGATACATGCTGATGTATGAAAGTCCGCTGTCTACATATGCCAGGACCGGTTCTTTATACTTCATTACATTCTCTGATGATCTCTCAAGATCCGGACATATGTTCCTGTTGAAACACAAGTCTGGAACTTTTGAGAAATTCAATGAATATATGTCAGAAGTAGAGAACCAAAAACGGGTATAAGTATTATGTCCTTTGATGAGATCAAGGAGGAGAATACTTGAGCACGGAATTCCTGGACTATTCTAAAGGAGGATGAGATTCTCTCTCAGCATTACTCCTTCGTATACACCATAGCACGATGGTATATCCGGGCGGAGCAATAACACCCTATGTGATATGGTGTGCTCTATGATGAGTACTACTGAGTTTCCTATTTCCTTTTGGGAGTTATGCACTTGAGAAGCTGCATACCTATTGAATAGGGTTCGAATCAAATCAGTTGCCTACCACTTCATATGTGATATGGAAAGGGAAGAGCCCATATCTTAAGTTGGTTAAGATTTGGGGTTGTCCGGCCTATGTCTAAAAGCAAAATCCGGACAAGCTCGAGGCAAGGTCTGTTATGTAGAACTGGAATGGTTCCAGCTAAACAAACTGCAGCTGATGATTTGGTAGAACCAAAGGATTCAATAGTTTCCAACGAACCTCAGCCTCTCCGCCGATCTAGTAGGGTTCCTCACCCACCTGAGAGATACTTCGGTTTTCTCTATGACAGTGGGAGCGAGGATTGCATCATGAGATGATGACCCAACTAGTTTCGAGCTGGCTATCAGGAGTGAGACTCTGTAAGAATGGCTGGATGCTTATCGATCTGAGATGGAATCCTTATACACCAACAAAGTATGGATTTTGGTTGCTCTATCTGAAGGGTTAAATCCCCATCAGGAGCAAGTATATCTTGAGAAGATTACTAGGTGTACATGGAAAAGTTGAGACTTTCAAAGCTATGCTTAAGTCCATCCAGATCCTACTTGCCACGGCTACATACCATGACTACGATATCTGGCGGTTCGGTGTCATGACTGCTTTTCTAAATGATATTTTAGAAAAGAGCGTCTATAAGTACACAGCCAGAGGGCTTCGTAGACAGTGGGAGCAGCGGAAACGTGTGCAAGATGTTTTATATGATAAAACAGGCATCGCGGAGTTGGAACATCTGTTTTGATGTGGTAGTCAAAGATTTTGACTTCATCAAAATGGTAGATGAACCTTGTATATACAAAAAGGTAGTAGGGAGTATGGTGGTGATCCTCGTAGAGTACGTGGATGACATACTCTTGATAGGAAAGGAGTTTCCTATGCTACGCTCGGTCAATCTCCGCTTATCACAAGGATTCTCCATATAGGATCAAAGTGATACCTCCTAAATCCTGGGTTTTTGGATCTATGAGATAGATCTAATTGGATGTTAGGATACTCACTAGTTGTAGTGAGATGGTATCAATCGATCCTGAGGAGAATCACTGGAAAGGTTCCAGGGTGATAAGAACGACTGAATGTCAGTCGCAGGCATTATCTTTACCCTCAGTGGAGGGACGGTATGTTGGAAGAGTTCCAAGCTAGATACCGTGACACACTAGACGATTAAAGGCAAGATACATCGTTACCAAGGATGCTACCAAAGAGGCAGTCTGGACACATATAAGTTCATGAGATGAACTTCGTTCCTACCATTGTGTGACAATGGAGTTGTGGCTTTAGCCAAGGAACTACCGTCCCATCTGAAATCCAGATACAATTCTTAGGCAGTATCACCTGATCATGGAGATGGTTGATCTCCAGGGAGATCGAGATTAGGAGAGTAGACACAGAGGACAACAGCGCGGATCCACTCACAAAGGCCTTTTTCCCAGTAGAGACTTTTTATGGGATGGTTGAGTATGAGATACTTCAACCGCTGCTAATTGTTGGGTATGCGATACCACAACAAATGGCCCTAGTGCAAGTGGGAGATTGTTAGTTATATGTATGCCCTAGAGGCCATTAATGTACATACGATGTATATTGTAATGGATGCTTGGACATATATAGGGAGGCCTTTCTTGCTCGACATGATAGTATGCTATCTGGTTGTACTTTATCTTAACATGTACTCTGATTGTCTCTATATTACATGTTGATAAAGCCCTTAGGATATATACTCGACTACTGGGACTATGATGAGATCATACTAGTGGGGCCACGGTAGTCGACGAGTACATCCTATAACTGTTCCTAGTCGATGGTGTATCGAGACAGGGCATCGATACACCAGAGTAGACTAGCATATACGCATCTTGACCCATATGATGGGCGATGGATGATCCCATATCCATCGGTGTTTGACATCAAGGATGGTGTACGGGTGCTCAGTGGAGACTGGGTACACTAGACGGACTCGCCGAGAACTCCCAGATGGTATTATACCTCACGTCAGATGGCAGTTCTCCGGTGACACTGGTACAGAGTAGTCTGTTGACCCGAGATCGTCATAGAGTCTTATATGATTCCCACTGTGCTTTGATTTCCATCATACCATGTCCAAGAGGGCGTGCAAAAAGGTGGCTTTTGGGTACAGTCCCGAATCACATGGAGGCAATGAGCGATAGGAGGGGATTCGTCTCTCCCGGTATAGGGAGTTGATGTTGTGCTGTGTTCGATTGGCTATAACCGGAAATCCCTGGCCAAGGTTGTCGAGATTTACTGGTAAGTGTTATCAGTAGTTTCTCGAACTGTTATAGACCTCATATCGACACTACTTATCAAGCTACTGGGATCTGACGTTTACCACCCCTAGGCGAGATATGCGACATATCAGACGACGAGACCGGACTGTACGGGAGTGTTACTTTTTGGATTCACAGGAGAATGTACAGGATTGCTTGTTGATCTTCTGAGCGCTCAATACCTGGGTAGCTGTTACGTTTAGCTGACCGCTTGCAGTTTGTGGGTGTTTGATATTATCATCACCTACTGCCGGCGTATTGACGATTCTTTAGAGTCCTACACAGAGGTTTCTTGACTCAGGCAAAACGGAGTAGGGCACGTATGTGATATGTGCGGGACCGAGGATAATGCGATATGAGATACCGTATTCTATTCTCGCGATATTTGATATCAGCCGGGTCATCGGATCAAGTGTTGATTCGATGAATCGGTACGAATAAATATTAGTCGGTTATATGCGATATAGCCGGATTGTCGGATCAAGTGTTGATTCGATAATTTAATGTATAATAATATATATGATATATTAAATTACATTAACTAATATTAGCTCACTAAAAGATTCTTTTTCTCACTCGGGTAATACATTGATATATATGCGATATATGTTAATTGTATTATTTTCTTTTGTTACAATAAATATTATATATGTGATATATAATATTGTAACATGATATGATAACTAATGCAACATGTTTAGTAGAGATTAAATAAGATTAGGGTTTGATTTGAGTTAAAGCTTTCTAGATGTTTCTAGAAGGTTTTCTTTTGTTTTGGAAAAGATATTTTCAAGTGACTCATTCTTAACCTAACCCAAACCCTAGCCTTGGTTAATTATCTACAATGGTTTAGTCAACCATGGTTGCATTATTGATCATCTTTATCCTTTCATTATTCATCACAAAAGGATTCTAATTGATTTGTTCATCTTCTTCCTTCTTTCTTTTCATGAAAAAGTTTTCTAGCTTTTTCTAAGTGATGAAAAATGAGTGAGAATAAGAAAACAAATGAGAGCAAAAATCCTACTTCATCATCCTCATCTATCCTTGCCATTTAGATGAGGGTGTTCACTTCATATTATGAGTGTTAGCTTGTGTTAACGAAACTTCAAGGTAGATCATCTTTGTATCGAAGATCGGAAGCAAGACTGCATCTTTCTCTTCGTGGAACCTCTCGAGAGTCCGGAACACGATGATCGCAGCGAAGGGACCTCAACACGGAGCTTAAGAAGTGAAGGACCGGATCTACAAAGGTTGTAATCCTTCTCACTTAGTGTTAAAGAGTTTAACATGCTAGTTTTCGCCTAAACTCTAGTTTAGAGATCCGGCTTTGGGTTGTTCGGCACGGCTAAAATTTTAATCGGGCATGGTTGATACCTCGTAGAACCTTGTGCATGTACATAGCAACCCTACACTCTCGCACTCATCGCGGCATTCAACTGTGCAATTTGGGTTTCTATTGATTTAATACTCTCACCGTGGGAGGCGGAGTCTTTCTTTATGGAATCAATAAAAGACCTCATATCAGCCAACATTTGGATCGAAAGTTTCATAAACAAATCCAAAGTTTGTGCGAGTGAAGAGGATTTATCGGTACCAGTCGTTTGGAAAGAATTATTGGCGGGGTTTTGAACAGGTTGCAATTGAAAGGGGTGCTGACTCTGTGGTGGTGGTTGCTGTTGCTGTGGAGGAGGTCTTTGGTAATTGCTTTGGAACTGGTTTTGATTTTGGGGTTGGTTTTGGTTCCAAGCAAAATTAGGATCATTCCTCCATCCCTGATTGTATGTGGAAGAATAAGGATCGTTTCTAGGTCGCTGCTGAAAAGTAGCATTAGTTTGCTCGTGACCTTGAAATGGTGCATTCATAGGACATTCTTCCGTCAAGTGTGATGGATCGGAACAGCAACCACACACTGTTTTGGGAAGCGTTACCTGGTTTAGGGAGACTGATGAGAATTTGTTTTCAATAGCATCGAGTTTCTTTTGCATCGCTGCCATTTCGGATTTTACTGCGATGGAAATATCGAGCTGATGAATACCTCCCCTAGATGAAGGTGGTCTAACGCTTTCCCACTGCAAAGTGTTTTCAGCGAGATCTTCCAAATTTTTCCAGGCTTCACCATTGTCTTTGGACTTGAAATTACATTGACACAGTGTTTCAAGCATCTGCTTTGTCGCTGGATTAATGCCCTCATATATGATTCGGCATAGAAGTTCTCGTTTTTGTTGAAAATAGGTCCTTGAGTTTCCGATATCGCATCGTTGTGGTTGATCCCATCTATGTATTCCATGATGAGGACATTGGACTTGCAGATCCTTGAAATGTTCAAAGCACTTCCAAAATGGTTCATTGGGAAACTGGGTGAACTGGTTAATTTCTCTCCTAACACGGGCGGTCTTATGATTTGGGTAAAATTTCTTAAGGAATGCTATCACGAATTCATCCCAATTGGCAATAGAGTGTGCGGCAGTATTATAAAGCCATGTTTCTGCCAAGTCGCACAAAATGAATGGGAGAAGACGCAAACGCATAGCATCCATGGAAAGTTGTGAAGTACCCATCATTGCACATACGTTTTCGAATTTAGTGATGAAAACATACGCGTCTTCAGACTCAAGCCCGTAAAATTTGGGCAACAGATTGATATAGTGGGGTTTAATTTCAAAATTATCCCCGTTGGCTGGTGGAATAGATAAACAAGTAGGAAGGGGACCACAGATAGGATAGCATCTTTCTTAGAGAGAGATTCGCGGTTGATTCTGCTCACCTATGGGCGGTGGCAGCGTGGTGTTATAATTTGATAGAGTACCGTCCATCTCGGTCGATGTGGTGGGTGGTGGGGAAAAAGAAGATGAAGAAGCACCGACTTCGGAGTCGATAGCAGGAACGCGGACAAAACGGGCACTAGAATCCCGTGTCCAGCCAAGCATGTACTAAGTGGGTTTAGCACAAGTGGCAGCGTGTGTGTGATTTAAAATTGGATTGTTTTGAAAAAGTGGGACTTAAGTCAAATCACACAAAAATGCACAAACAACCCTAGAACTAAGGTTACCTAGGTCAAGTCTCTAAACCGCTCCTAGACTTCTAAAGGACAAGCCGTAGGATCAATCCTTTACCGTCTCTTTATTACTCTTGTGGCCAGATAAGTGCCAGGTAAGTGGAAGATATCCGCTATACGAATCACTAAAAATAGCGGGCATAATTAAGTAACCACTTGCCTTAAACACACTTGCCTAGACACCACAAAAGTAATGCGGATAAGTGATAAATTACCCACGACCTTCCTTTGTCCTTATTGAGCGCGACAGTCCTTAGAGTCTTGTCTAGATATTTTTTAATTAATGTAGGGTTGATGCGGATGCTCGTTTTATGATTTATGGGGCCTAAGAAGGGTGATAAAATCCCCACCTAATCTGAATTTTGGTCTTGCCCCTTAAAATCCATATTAAAATATGAATAAACAAACCAAGTACAAAAATTTGCAAAAAGATTTTTGAGCGGCGATATTTTGCAAAGAATTCTGCAGGAAAGATATTTTATTGGATTTCAGTGGAGAGAGAAAGAGTTGAGAAATTTACTAGAGAAGTTTGAAACCCTAATTCCTCTCTTGTGCTGCGCTTCCGCCGCTATTTGGCCTATTTGCCGTGTATCCGCCACGAGAAAGAGGTATCTCGTGATGAGTTTTGCTACGTGACCTCCTGTACTCCTCTGGATCTTGATGAATATCTCAGTCTCTCTGTTTCCTCAAGTCTGTGACTCCAGATCCCCTTGCAAAATTCATATAATAATCGTTAAATACACAATTTGCAGTTTTGTTTTGTTTATGATATGGATCGAATAAGAATTCAACATAAATAGTAAGAATAAAAAATTACGCACGTATCCCCGGCAATGGCGCTATTTGATTGATCTGTTTTAAAGAAGTGTTTGTAGAATAACCGCAACCAATAACGGTGTCGTGTGTAGCTAGACCGAGATGAGTACGGGTCGTCTACTGGGAAACGTTGAATCTTTTAATCTTATTTTAGGCATGTTGAGAAAGAAAGGAGGAAGAAGAAAGAATGGTGAAGAAATAGTTTCTAAATCTACGTCAAACACGGATGCATAATATAGATCTAGATTAACTACGGATGTAGGTTTTATAGTAGAAGGGGGCTTGTAGGGTTATTTAAGATTTAGTAGTCATGGATGATTACATAAAAATTACTCTTTTTATCCTTTAATAGATTTAAAACTAGATCGACGGTGATGCATGTAGATTAGGGTTTCTGGAGGGAATAGGGTTCCCACTCTTAACCCCTATCTTGACATGGATCTCCATTCATGTCTAGCCTTTACCAAAGCAATTGTTAATCTAATCTCTAATCGTGGTCGTGACTATCAATGAATTGATAGCGCGCCCGATTAGGATGTTAACTATTCTTTTGATAAAGTTTATAAACTTTATAGGATTTAAAAAGAGTTTAAGGATCTTCATCATCCATTAATCTACCCTAATCCTACGAACCCTAACAAGCGGAGAATTACTCGCGTATGTTGGAAAAAGAAAAGATAGAGAGGGAAAACATAATGTAAAATGCAGAAAAATAAAATGATATAAGAAAACAACTATCTTTATTAATCAACAAGATCAAGTACACTTTGTTTCCTTAGAAAATGATTACAAAACCCTAGTTTGCTTCTCGATCTCTTCTAAGGAGGTAGATGAACTGTTGATGATCAGCCTGCATGCGTGAGCCGTCTTGGACTTCGTGATCGCGTCGGTTTGATGATTTTTCTAAGAGGCTCTCGGTCCTTATTTATAGTCACAGAGCCAGAACCCTAGTTTCCTAATATGGTAACTAGTTGTTAAGATCCCAACCAAAAAGTCCAAAATCCTAACTCTTCAGATGTGCGGCGGAACCGCGGCCAATAAGTGGGTTTGGCCGCGGATCCGCCGCCTTATGGTGGGATCATGGGCTCTAATTTCTGTGGCTTCATATCTGTAGCATTTGTTGATCTTTTGAATATCTAGACTTTGAAAATCTTTTCTACGTTTCTGCCAGAATTGGTTTCTTCAATTTACTTGAATATCTTCGGCAGATTTGATCTCCCCAACTCGGATTTTCTTGATTTCAGTCATGATATAATTCCTGCACAATTATCTCAATAAATGATATTAGTAAAATTTGGTTTTATTGAGATATTATCTTAACCATTTGTCATGATATTTTAGTTTTTAGAGAATTGGTCAAAAATATTTAATAAAGTAAGCATATTTAAATAGACCAAATATTACATGAATATTATATGCTTATATTTTCCTTTATAATGTTAATTATAATATATAAACACATGAAAATAGTATTTTTACGGATAAACCCTTATATGTGTTATATTTATAATAAATATTTTTTATTATATAGAAATAGTAGGGAAAATGTCATATTAAAAGTGCAGTTTTATCAACTGAACAACAACCTAAAGATTATCTCGACGTTCGCCCTCATTTCAGCAGGATGCGGACACGACTATCAAGTAAAATTGGAGAAATGGCATATTCCTAGCTCCGGACTTCAATTGCAATACATACAGTATAGAGGTCTTACAGATGTCTACCCTACTTCAGCAAAGAATCGACGCGACATCGTCAAAGAAAAAAACGAAGTGACGGCATATTCTTAGCTTCGGATCTTAACGGAAACTCATATAAAGCCTAAAAACCGTTGGAGATCATCCCACCTCAGAAAGGTGCGGTCATGACTCATCGGGGCTCAAAATTGAGCCTAACTTCAAGTAAAAAACGTCATGGAAAATTCCTAACGTTTGCTTTTCTGACGGTAATATAATCTAAGGAGATTACTTGAAGTCGTCTTGTCCAGCCCCCGAAGGGATCAAAGACAAGACAGTCGTGGGGCTACTCGAACAAAAACTTAAAGACTACGTATCGAGAAATATATCAGCCAACGCGACGGTACCACGGACTAAAACCCTAGTACCAGAAATCTAACGGACCTCTGTCGTATAGAATGGGGGTTAGCTACATACAACGTTAGAACACGTTTGCCTGTAAACCCAAGAGAGGTAAACTAAAAACACTCCGAAATGAGTACATAAATTAGATACTCCGAAATGAGTACATAAACTAGAAACTCTGAAATAAGTGAATAAATTACAAACTCCGAAACAAGTACATAAACTAGAGACTCCGAAACGAGTGAATAAACCACAAACTCCGAAATGGGTACATAAACTAGAGACTCCGAAATGGGTGCATAAACTAGAGACTCCGAAACGAGTGAATAAACTACATACTCCGAAATGAGTACATAAACTATTTCGCGCCGAATCAAGACAATCAAGAAAAGAGAAGTGCGGATATGAAAGAAAAAACGGCTTATCATTCATACTTCAGAAAAGATTACACAGTGATGATAAGAATGACTAAATAAAAAACGCTACTACATTATCTGAGATCTATAATGGCAAGACGCTAAACTCCAGACACAGATTCTCAAACTCAAAAGCAAGTTTGAGCAGTGCGCCTTCAGCTTCATCGACCATTTTTTGTGCATCTTCTCTCAGATGCAAGCGTCATGGTCACCACTAATGTCCTCCACCCTCTGGTATGCTGATATTATTGCTTTCTGTTGAAATACGTTGTGCAGTATGGCAATGAGATTATCTCTCCTTTTCTTTGAGATCAACCTCATCAAGTACACTGAATGTATCTTATCCTCAGTGTCATCGAGCGTTTAGAGCAGCATAACTTCAAGACGCCCGAGTATAGCTTCCCAGATCGACCAAACAACGATCTTCAAAAGGACAGAACGGCGAGGGAGCAGTTGAACGTTGTAATCGTCAAAGCGACGCATCACCGCGTCACATTGGGCGTCAGTGAACTCCTGGCCTTGGCAGTGGCCTTAGATGCGAATCACCTTGTAAGAGACAATTTCTACAAAATCGTACAGACGACCAGCTATGGTACTTAAAAAAAGAGGGTGGAGAGTTAGCGATTAGCATATTAAAGTTACTACAGTGGGTCCCACAAAATCAAAGTGATGACTCATCAAAGAAGAGATATGTGCCCATTGTGAGAATCCGAATGGATTCTCATTAAATAGTGCCCATTAAACAGTGGAGTTAAAAACTCCCAATTTTCCCTAAAAGGTGGGCTCTTTAAAACAAACAACAGATTCAAATTTGTGAAAAAAAAGAGAAGGGATTAAAACCCTAAAAATAAAAATAATAATAATAAAACATACAAGAATAGCAAAGTGAATAAAATTCTCAAAGTTCTTAAGATCCAAATCAGATTTAAGCTCTGCAAAAAAAAATGGAATTAAATTCCCCGAAATAGTAGGATTAAATCCCAGAACAATCCCCATGTTAATTTTTTTTGGGTTGATTAATGGAATCAAACTCCATGGAAAGATGTCAAGATTAACAACATGGTAAAACCTTAAGAAAGAGAATCAAAGATTCTCAAGTCTTGGATGAAACATTGTTTCCCCAATATATTTAACCTAATAAAAGAGCAAAACTCTGTCGAATTTAATGAGGCAGCGCTTTACGTGCTCTCTACGAAGACGCCTGTGTCAGAGCCAATCTTATAGGATTAAATCCTATGGTAGCGCTTCACGTGATTCTCACACGGGTGTCAATGTGCAAAGCACAGAAGAGTTCAACTCTTAGATGGCGCCGCACGTGCTCCTCATGCGGGTACCAATGTGTAAAGTACAAAAGAATCTATTAAATAAGAGTTAAACTCTTAGATGGCGCCGTACGTGCTCCTCACGCGGACGTCAGTGTGCAAAGCACAGGAATACCCATCTTAAGAATTAAATTCTTAAGTAACGCCCACGTGCATAACACGTGAGCGCCGGGGCCCAGGCAGAATTAAAATTCTATTATACTCCCTGTTAAACAGAGCCGTTGGATCAAAAATCTAACGGAGACGATAAATCATCAAAATACAGAATTAAATTCTGTTGGGAGAAAACATTTCCTAAATCTTTCTGAAATAGGAAAGGTACTCTCGGTTGGATCAAAGATCCAATTGTAGAATAAAATTTTGTTGTGGAATATACTCCCTCAATCTTTCTAAATAAAAAAAATTGCTCTCTGTAAAACAGAGAACCATTGGATTTTTTAATCCAATGGTGATTAAAAATCACCGTTTTACAGAATAAATTATGTATAGGGAAAATATTTGTCACGCCTCGCTTCCCGGTGTACGAGCAGAGAACGCAACGGGTCACGCGACATATTTACTCAGAAGTAAACACGCTAAGCATATCTAAACAATATAAAATAAATATACATAAGAGATAAGATGTAAATGAACAGCAACTTTATTTATTAACATTCTTTTTACAATACAACTGAAATGAAAATACATGTACTGAAAGCAATACTTAAACAATGGCATAACAGAAATGAAAATGAAATGTACAAGTAAACTAGAGCTCCGGGTCAAAGGCTAGCTGATCCAATTCCTCGCTGGTGGGCTCTGTCTCCAGAAGGTCCGATCCACCTGACAACATTCCAAAGAAAGAAGAAGGGAATGTCGTCAGCGATCAATCACTCGGTAAGTCCCAAAAGTAAGAAAAGACGGAATACACAGAAGGAGAATGTAACTTTTAAAGTTATATTATATTGTTAACACTGTTGTTTGTAGCTTGGTACAGAAAGTGCCAGTGCATACGAGAGGAGTCTCACTATCCCGGAGACTAAGGTATACGGAGTACAAGGAACCGTTCAACCACGGTACGACGGCAATGGAGATTCAGGTTAGGTGTCTTATGGTTGCAATCTCGTGCCACTTCTAACACCTTCCGTACCAATCTACCCCTTATAAATCCCGCGATGTCTTGATTGTATTGTTTGAATTGTATTGTCTTGTATTATAAATTGTATAGATGGATGACTTGCCGAAACCATGATATCAGTAATGGAGCGGATTAATGGATGAACATGTAAATGGAGTATATCCATGGTTTGGTTCCGTCAAGATAGATTGAATAGATGGATTCATATTGAATTGTGGTTTTATACTTGAATCACATTCAAGTTAGGTTGATTATATTTAGACTTAGTCTGAGTCAGACAATTAGAAAAGAAATTGAAGTCCTGAATTAGGTTTTGATGTTATCGGTAACTGCTGCACATGGACGGTAGGATTTGTGTCTTTTTCCAAGACAATTACCGTATTGATAACACATTTGTTAGGTTGTCTGCCTTAGCTAGGAAAGCACCCATATCTCCGGCTCCCTGAGGCTCAAGAGACTGGTCCCGCTTAAAACTATGTTTATTAGGGTCCTTATTGTAATTTAGAATAACTTGAGGGGGTTTTATGTAAAATAGTTTTGGCATAATTTCAAAATACACCTCAAATATTTAATTATCGTCTTTAGAGTTTTCATAGATGTATATTTTACATTCGTGCAATTTCTAGTAAATAGAACCTAGTTTCCATAATATATGGTATTTTCTTGAAATATTGTACTTATGTTGTATTTGGATGGTATTTTCATGTAATAGTGATTCCTTTGATTTAGAAAACTTGGAATATTTATGTAATCAAAATACATATTTTGATAATAGATATATATATATATAATGAAAATAATTTATTTATTTTCTTGTAGAAATCTCATTTTCTAAAGAAAAATGTATAAAAATTCCATCGAGATCGAATGTTCCTTGCGGAGGTCTGCATCTCGCTCTATAAAAACGATGGATTTTTAATATCACAATGAGTTAACTAAGGCTTATGGAGTGGCTCTGATACCATGTTGGGTTACGGCAGCGCCCTGGCCATCAATCCGTGACCAAATACGGAACAAAAATTTATAAAACTTGGCGCTACCACAACCAATTACCCGGATCTACCCATAAGCCCTAGATAAAAAAACATGCAAAGGAGTTAGAATGGTTATACCGAATAGATCCGTGTCTTTCGGTCTTCAACCATCATCCCAAGCTCCGAGGGGCTTCCTTGATCAAGCTTGATCTCCGGTCTCCCCCGTCGAAGAAGATCCACGTCGAGAGTTAGTAATACGGGATCCGACCTCAAAACCGAAGCAACTCGGGTATCTAGTTTGCTAGCCAAGATCAAGTAAAGAGTGTGTGTGATTACTTTGTCTCAATACACCTAAGTATTCTCAACTCATGAGAGGTTTTAGGTGGAGGTTGAAGAAGATACCATGGAGTGAAGAAGTGTGAAGCAAAGCTTTGGCATAAAACCAAAGGAGGGGCCGCCACCTTTTTTCTAATGTGTTGTGTGTGAGAGTTTTTGTTGTGAGCAATATATGTAGTGTGCTAGAAACAAAAGAAAACAACTCAAGAAAAAATATCTCCTTTGCTCACAACAAAATATCCCACACCACAAACAAAACAACATCATGCCACCATGACCCACCACCATGAGTCAGCAAGTGCATGCATGAACCATGCCAAAACAATGAGTCACACTTTTCACACAATAAACATTTAAACTAAAATGTTTAATAGAAAAGAAATGGCATTATCTAAAGTTATCTTGTAACGAATTACAAGAATACCTCTCATCCGTATATACATACCTGCATCCGTATTCCGACTGAATACGAATACAACGAGACGAAAATAATTCAACAATATAATACTAGGATCCGGCTTAAACCAAAGCCCACTAGTATTATCCGTCCGATCATGATCCATGCACAAGTGCACGTATATGATTGAACACTGCCATAAAACCATACGGCCTCTACAACGTTTCGCCCGAACCAGGAAAACCCTCTGTGTGGGACTCTAAAGACTAGTCAATACGTTGGCAGTGGGTTTAACCACAAGCACGTCAGTGGCACTAGCTGTACGTAACAGCTACCCAGGTATTGAGCGAAAGGGAGGCCGACGAGCAAACTCATCCTGAAACCCCTACTGAGCCTGACAGTGACAATATCCGTACAGTCCGGTCCGTTCGTCTATGAGTATCGCATATCGAGTCTAGGGGTGGATAAAGTCAGACCCCTAATAACGCGACATTTAGTGTCGGTATGAAGCCTATCACCACCTGAGAAATTACCGATCCTAGATCAGTAATTCTCGACTACCATGTTGGGTTACGGCAGTGCCCCGGCCATCAATCCGTGACCAAATACGGAACAAAAATTTATAAAACTTGGCGCTACCACAACTAATTATCCGGATCTATCCATAAGCCCTAGATAAAAAAAACATGCAAATGAGTTAGAATGGTTATACCGAATAGATCCATGTCCTTCGGTCTTCAACCATCATCCCAAGCTCCTAGGGGCTTCCTTGATCAAGCTTGATCTCCGGTCTCCCCCGTCGAAGAAGATCCACGTCGAGAGTTAGTAATACGGGATCCGACCTCAAAACCGAAACAACTCGGGTATCTAGTTTGCTAGCCTAGATAGCCAAGATCAAGTAGAGAGTGTGTGTGATTACTTTGTCTCAATACACCTAAGTATTCTCAACTCATGAGAGGTTTTGGGTGGAGGTTGAAGAAGATACCATGGAGTGAAGAAGTATGAAGCAAAGCTTTGGCATAAAACCAAAGAAGGGGCCGCCGCCTTTTTTCTAATGTGTTGTGTGTGTGAGTTTTTGTTGTGAGCAATATATGTAGTGTGCTAGAAACAAAAGAAAACAACTCAAGAAAAAATATCTCCTTTGCTCACAACAAAATATCCCACACCACAAACAAAACAACATCATGCCACCATGACCCACCACCATGAGTCAGCAAGTGCATGCATAAACCATGCCAAAACAATGAGGCACACTTTTCACACAATAAACATTTAAACCAAAATGTTTAATAGAAAAGAAAGGGCATTATCTAAAGTAATCTTGTAACGAATTACAAGAATACCTCTCATCCGTATATACATACCTGCATCCGTATTCCGACTGAATACGAATACAACGAGACGAAAATAATTCAACAATATAATATTAGGATCCGGCTTAAAACAAAGCCCACTAGTATTATCCGTCCGATCATGATCCGTGCACAAGTGCACGTATATGATTGAACACTGCCATAAAACCATACGGCCTCTACAACGTTTCGCCCGAACCAGGAAAACCCTCTGTGTGGGACTCTAAAGACTAGTCAATACGTTGGCAGTGGGTTTAACCATAAGCACGTCAGTGGCACTAGCTATACGTAACAGCTACCCAGGTATTGAGCGAAAGGGAGGTCGACGAGCAAACTCATCCTGAAACCCCTAGTGAGCCTGACAATGACAATATCCGTACAGTCCGGTCCGTTCGTCTATGAGTATCGCATATCGAGTCTAGGGGTGGATAAAGTCAGACCCCTAATAACGCGACATTTAGTGTCGGTATGAAGTCTATCACCACCTGAGAAATTACCGATCCTAGATCAGTAATTCTCGACTATCTTGGCCAAGGATTTCCGGTGATGGCCACCCGTGCACACCGCGACATCAACTCCCAATACCAGGAGAGACGAATCCCCCGACGATCCGCTCACTGCCTTCATGTGGCTCGGGACTGTACCCAATTAAAACCTATTTGCATGACTCCTCTGAGCCGTGGTAGGGTAGTAATCAAAGCACAATGGGAACTCACACGAGACAAATGACAATCTCAGGTCGATAGACTAACCTGTACACATGTCACCAGGGAACTGCTATCTGACAATAAGTATAATACCAACTAGCTTGTCCCTGGCGAGTCCGTCCGGTGTACTCATAACCCAATGAGCACATGTATACATATTAGGTGAACAAACTAACACCAATGGGTTGTGAGACCGGCCACCGCCCCTCGTCGGGGTCTCGATCAGTATACACTAGTCTACTCTGGAGTATTGATGCCCAGTCTCGAAACTCCTACGACTAGGGACATTTAAGGATGTACCTATAGACTACCCAGCTCCCACGTATATGATCGCCATCTTTCTGCTGGCAATCAAGCAAGAATCCTATAGGCTCTATCTACATGTAATAATGATCTGTAATTCCACCTAATGTTGTACATGATGATAAAGACAAACCAGATAGCATACTATCATCTCGAGTAAGACTGTTCTACAGGTATAGGTCCTTCTTTAATCATCATAATCACCTGCCTGCGACTATGATAATTTCCTTGAGGGCACTATAGCCAACAATCTCCCACTTGCACTTAAGGCTAATTATTGTGGTGTCGCATACTCACAGCCCGTGTGATACCGAACACCCAACTCCTCTACTAATCAGTCTTGCAAAGCTCGTTTGCGAAACTATTGTGTTCGAGAAATAGCCTCAGTGAGTGGATCCGCTCCAATGTTTCTTTCTGTATCTCTCTATATCTCAGCTTCATGGAGAAATCTATCTCTCGAAATGAGCAATACCTGTCTTAGAATATGTCTGTATTTCTGATGGGACCCAGTTCACAAATGAACTCCAAATCAAGCAAACTTCTTAAACTGTATTGTCCACTGAATTTAATCAGTATCCCGCACCATGCCTTCCTCGGTATCCGCTTAGATCACCTGTCCAAACTACTGCCCCTCAAAAGAGGGAAAACTAAAACTCTGACAGCCACTCTGTCATCCAGGTCACCTTGGAGGCCTGAAATGATAACCGTCTCCTAAAGGAGGCTATCGTTACCATATCCCTAGAACATCCACTTATGTTCATAAACTGCTTCCTAACGTTTCTCCAGGATTGGATCAATATAAACTTATTGCAGCTAGTGCAAAAACAACATCTGGTGTGGTATTTGACATCTCATGATTGACTCAATTATCTAAGCAAGTGATATGCCAATCATGCACATCCCTCTCCTCTTTAGTCTGTAAGATACCTTTAGAGATAATGACTCCATCACCTGCAAGTACACCACCATACCAGGAGTCGTCCATTCTAAAACACCTTTAGAATAGTGTCAAAATACCTAGATTGGGAAACTACCCAAATCAAGATCTAAAACCATAGATCTAGTTACTAGAATGCCTGATATATTATCCATATCCATTGTGGAGAAACCACTGTGTGACAACCACTGTGTGACAACCACAGTATAACTGATCGTAGTATAGGAATTTAACTTCCTATAAAGTGCATGTCATCCAAATACCAGAACATCACACCTTACTACCTTCTTAATAGATCCATCTCCTATTCTGATGAAGTCAAAGCCTATGACTGTCATATCAAAAATAGATGATCTAGCTCCGCTATACCTGTTTTAGTCTATAAATAGACACAAGCTACTTGTCCATTATGCTTCCGCTGCTCCCACTGACTACAGCAACCCTCTGGCAGAGTCATATACACGTGCACTTCTAAAGCTAGTTTAGAACGACGCTATACTCATCCTCCTATCGGGTCTCATAGTCTAGAACAACAATAATTGCAAGTCTGGGTAAACAAAAACCTTCCTGTCACCGTCTTTGAGGATACCGAAGTACCTCTCGGGCGCCTAAGATTACCCACCTTATCTGCGGAGTGGTTAATGGAATGTCAAAAACCAATTGAATTTTTAGGTTCTATTAAATCTTCAGTAATTGTTTGTGGTTCTGGAATCACTTCCAGTTCTATCATACTCCCACTACTGTTTTCTAAAAAAAGTCCATTTTGCTAAAACTGTGGTGAGTCAAAAATAATATCACTATTGATTTTCAAGATGGTAGAAAGTTATCCCTCTTCATAGCCCGGGATAACTCACAAACTGCCATTTCTGAAACGTGCCTTGAGTATATCCAGAATCCGGTTTTAAGCATAAGCCGGACAACTCCATATACCTTAACATCGTTAAGATATGAACCATTCTATATTCAATATAGAAATAGAGGCGCTAATTTAATTGGAACCAGATTCAAATCATGCAGTTATCTCCGGTGCATGTCAACTAAATGAGGAGAGGCCGATCAGCATTACTCAACTAGGAGTGCATCCAGATATGAGTAACCTGAAAGAGAAGCAAGTTCTCAAAACCATTACTATCAACTGAATACCAAACACAAGTATCTACATTTTTTATCACCTTTAGATATTTCTCGCCGGTCCGATCATAGAGGTGGGGAATTGGATTGGGGCCACGTGTCCCTGACGGTATGAATACTAATTTGTATCTGTTTGTTTTGAGTGTGACTCTTGGTTTTACGTGTTGTGCACATGAAGACCCTAGGTCTTCTAAAAAGATATAAAAGAAATTAAAACAAAAAGATAATATGGCTGATGGGATTCGAACACAAGGGCTACGTCATGGCAGTGCAAGGCTTTGCCAATGAGCTACAAGTTATTTCTTGTTGTTCTAAAGCAAAACAAATACTTATAGAATTCACAGGAATTATAAATACCCCAAGTGTACGTTAACTTTTAATGAATTTTCTGTACATAGAATTTGGAGTTGTCACAGTCTACCCTCCTTACAAAAATTTCGTCCTCGAAATTTATAATTTTTTACAAATAAGTGAGGATATCTTGCATGCGTCTCATCCTCCCTTTCCCATGTTGATTCTCCTGGTGTGTCCTTTTTCCACATCACTCGAACCAAGTTGACTTACTTGTTCCGAAGTGATTTCACCTTTCTATCCAGGATCTCAACAGGTTGCTACTAACAAAATAAGTCTGGCTGTACAGTGAGCTCGGAATGATCAAGAACATGGCTGGGGTCACTCACATACCTTCTGAGTTGGGATATGTGGAACACATTGTGCACTCCTTCCAATGAAGGTGAAAGTGCCAAGAGATAAGCCACTTCACTGACTCGTTCGAGTATGTCGAACGGTCCAATATACATTGGACATAGTTTACCCCGTCTTCCAAAACGAATCACTCCGCGGTTTGAAGATATCTTCAGAAATACGTGATCTACCGGCCTGAACTCCAAATAACGGCGCTTTGCATCAGCCCAGTGCTTCTGTCGATCTTGGGCTATGCGCATTCTTTTCCTGATAGTACGAACTATATTGACAGTTGCCACTATCATCTCAGGTCCAAGGAATTCCCTATCTCTGATGTCGTCCCAACTTAATGGCGGTCAACACTTCCTTCCATAAAATGCTGCAAAAGGTGACATTCCTATGCTTGCTTGGTAGCTGTTGTTGTATAAAAACTCCACAAGATATAGGTGATTGCCACGCCCCGCTTCCCGGTGTACAGGCAAGGAGACGTGATGGATCACGCGATGTATTTACTCAGAAGTAAACACGCTAAGCGTATCTAAGCAATATAAAATAAAATGTACACAAGAGACAAGATGTAAATAAACAGCAACTTTATTTATTAAACATTCTTTTTACAATACAACTGAAATGAAAATATATGGAATGAAAGCAATGCCTAAACAATGGCATAACAGAAATGAAAATGAAATGTAATGTATAAGTGAATCTAAAACTCCGGGTCTTCAGTAAACTGATCCAAGTCTTCGCTGCTGGGTTCGATCTCCAGTGAGTCCGAAATACTTGACGACATTCCAAAGAAGAAGAAAGAGAATGTCTTCAGCGAACAAGTCGTTCGGTAAGTCCCAAAGGTGAGTAGAGAATAGACAGAAAGAGAATGTAACATTTAAAGTTATATTATATTGTTAACGTTATTGTTTGTAACTTGGTACCGAAAATGCCAGTGTATACGAGAGGAGTCCCACTTACACCGGAGACTTTGGTAACCCATAGTACAAGGCTCCATCGATAATACCATGGAACAACGGCATGGATGTAATTACGTCTTAAGTGACTACCTCGTGCCACCTTTAACATGTTCCGTACCAGTCTACCCCTTTATAACCCCGTAGTGTTTATGTATTGATTGTATTGATTGTATGGATTGTATTGTCTTGTCTTGTATTATAAATTGTATAGATGGATGACTTGCCGAGACCATGATATCAGTAATGGAACGGATATAATGGATGAACATGTAAATGGAGTATATCCATGGTTCGGTTCGGTCAAGTTGTATAGATTGAATAGATGGATTCATATTGAATTGTAGTTTCATACTTGAATAACATTCAAGTCGGATTGATTATATTTAGACTCGGTCTGAGTCAGACAATTAGAAAAGAAATTGAAGTCCTGAATTAAGGTTTTGATGTTATCGATAACTGCTGCACATGGACGGCAGGATTTGTGTCTTTTTCCAAAACAATTACCGTATTGATAACACTGTTTGTTAGGTTGTCTACCTTAGATAGGGAAGCACCCATATCTCCGGCTCCCTGAGGCTCAAGAGACCGGTCCCACTTAAACCTATGTTTACTTGGGTTCTTATTGTAATTTAGTATAACTTGAGGGGGTTTATGTAAAAAATAATTTTAATATAAATCAAAATACACCTCAAGCATTTATTTACAGTCTTTAGGGTTTTCATTGATGTATATTTTATAAATGTGACATTTCTAGTGAATGAAACCTAATTTCATAATATATGGTATTTATTTGTAATATGAATATTGTTTTGAATTATCATGGTAGTTTCATGTAATATTTGAATTCTTTTCTTGAGTTTTGGAAACATGGAATAATATATATATTTCAAATAAGTATTTTGTTAATAATTATATATACATAATTAATGAAAATAATTTTATTTATTTTCTTGTAAAAATCTTATTTTCTAAAGAAAAATGTATAAAAATTCCATCGAGATAGAATGCTCCTTGCGGAGGTATGCATCTTACTCTACTAAGCCCGAGTATGTGCGATAATCCGCACCATCCCGAACGGGGTCCCTAAAATGGGTTGTAGAGTCTCAATTGCATGGAGAGTTAAATACACTTTTTAAAGAAAACGGTTTTATAAGTTAAAGGGATTTATTTGTAAAGTCATATTTTCCATATTCTATTGTCCCAAAATTCATCGTGCTATGATAGATGTGTTATGAGGAGGTAGGTCATTACCCCGTGGACTATCTAAAGGTACAGCAAGGAATTATGATGGTTTATGTCGAAACTAAACTATATGGTATTTTCTGAAAAAATATGATAAAAGTTACAAAAATGATTATTTTGATGTGAAAGTTGTTTTGTTGAGTTTGTTAATATTTATTAATCAACATATGATAATATGGTTTTATCTTATTAAAGAAAGTGTAGTTTTTAAAGAAAGCCGAATCGGAAGTCGGATTAATTCCGCTTCCGTCGGGTTTTAGAAATGGAAATTTTTAAAGAATAAGATGAGAAGGGAAAAAGGGACTTACTGGATTATAAAGTAGAGGGGAGAAAGAGGAATAGTGGGGAAGCACCGGTGCGTCGTTTCGTCGCCGGAAACTCCTTGGGTCGTTGCCGGAACTTCGTCGGAGCTTCGCACTTCGTTAACTCCACTTGCACACTATGGGAACTTGGAAATTTCTTGAGAGTTTTGGCAGGGAATTATGAGTGAAGAGGGGTGATATGAGGGGTGGTATTTATAGGAAAGGCTAGGGTTTAGTGTAATGGATGGGAGTATTAAAATTTGTAATAAAATAGGATTAAATGTTAATTTTATTGCTCTCTGGAATAATTCAGAGTAAACAAGCAGTAAGGGGTTAGTGCGGTAGGCCAAACGTTGTAGGGGGAAGAAGATGAAGGCAATACCGTTGGTTTGGACCAGCGGCATCAGTCAAAATTGGTTTCTCGCCGGTTTTGTACCGTCGGGGGTGGGTTGGTGATGGTGCATTGGGTCGAGGTCGTTTGGTATTCTACAGTCCACATGTTTACTTATTCTGTAACTTACCCTATTACGTGTAGTGCACGTGAAAACTCTTGGACTTCTAAAAGATTAAAAGAAATTAATACAAAAAGATAATGTGGCTGTTCAGACCATAATATTGAATTCTTCATTCCCCTATTCTTATCCGTTTTATAAATAAACAGGTACTCTTGATGCACGTTTGTTGCATATTACAGGATACAGGTTCTTGGAGCAAATACAGTGAAAAAGACGAAAGTTGATACAGAAAAGGGACTTTTGACCAACAAGTAGACGGATCCTAGTCACGAAGAACAATTCACAATTGTATAAGGCAATGCAGTCCGAAATATCAAAGTGAACGGTCAAAAGATCCTCACAAGTTTTCACTGAAGATCTGGAGAAGACCTAGAAGCCCATAACAGAAAAGAACTGAAGAAATAACCAGAACAAAGAACCCTAAAGCATACCCTGAAGTTTGGTGAGCTAAGCTCACCAAAGGGCCGCGGAACCGCGGCCCAAGCGCCCTATTGCCGCAGTTCCGTGGCCATTTAATGCCCGTGTCGGCGCCGACTTCTTGTGTCGGTGCGTCGGTGCGGGTGTTTGGATTTTCAGTGGGCAAATCTGTATTTTCATATGTGCGAGAGTCTGTAACCCTAGTTTCCCTGTTTTCTTATAAATTGTAATCAAAAATTGTAAAACCCTATGCCTCTTTTCAATCAATAAAATTCAGAATTGCTGGGAGTTTATTCAGATCTGTTCTATATTGCTTGGAGGGAGCCATCGAACTAGTAAGTTAATTTTAATACTTTATTTTAATTCTTTTAATTAGTATGTCTTTTCATCCCCTAATGAGCGAGTAGTCTCCTCGCTTGTTAAGGTTAGCCTTAGGGAAAGGTTTGAGAGATGAGATCTCTCACCCCTTTCATGCCATCCACACCTAAGAGTTAGAACTCCATGCATGCACGCACAACCGCTCCCTACGGCATCCTACCCCTCGAGGTAACGATGAACCGTAGTATAAAGGGCCGGTTGCGCGTGTTTTCCATGGGGGTTAGGGTAATTATCGATAAAGGAATGATAAGAATCTAGAGGAAGAAACATCTTCCCAAAAGATTCTAATCCACTTTATTGATAATTACACCAACATCTAATAGATCAAAAATAGGGCAATGAAAGCGGTGAGGAAACCTTTAATCTCCAAACTTTCCCTAAACCTAACCCTAGCAAGACTTTAATTTAGATTAATTTAGTTTAGTGATAGATCTAGTTTTTAGATTAAATCAATCCAAACAACATTTGGAATCAACTCGTGATAACACAAAAAGGAAATGACCCATCTCTGTGGATCGACCCGTACTCACCGGCTAGCTGCAAAGCGACGCCGTTTCTGATTGCGGTAAATACAAGTTTTCATACAAATCAAATGGCGCCGTTGCCGGGGATGGCGTAAAATTCTTTCTGTGTGCTTTCGGGTTGATATAAATTTTAAAATTATAAAAATCTGAAAATAAAAAAAAGAAATAAACAATTTTGATCTGTGTGCTTTCGGGTTGATATAAATTTTAAAATTATAAAAATCTGAAAATAAAAAAAAGAAATAAACAATTTTGATCTGTTTGAAGGGTTATCTTTTGAATCTTGCAGGAACAGCAAAGAATCGCGGATCTGGAAATTCACAGAGGGCAAAACAAAATAAATCATATCAGAACAGAGAGGGAAGATCACAACAGAGCCACACAATTTTTTTCAGACGCCGATCTCCTCTTTCCGCCGCGTTTCCGCCGCATAAGAGGGCCCAAGACCGCGGTTCCGCCGCGAGTTTGACACGTCAGCGCTCCCAATTTTGCTGGTTTGTTTTCTCCTTCTCCCCTCTGTCAACCACCATATATCTTTTGTGAAAATTTTCTGCAGGATTTCTTTGCGCTAAAAAAAAAATTCTTTCTCCCCTTCTAAATAACAGATTTTCTGCAGGGTTCTTTGCGCCGCGCTAAAAAATTGATTGCAAGTGAATTATATTGTTTTGCATAATTTAATCGGACTCTAAGGGGCTAATTGACCAAACTCAGATTGGGTGGGGATTTCATCACCCTTCCCAGGACCCCAGAAAACACCTGAAGCATGTGCATTGACCACAATTAATTAAAAAAATATTCGACTTAGACCTAAGGACATCGAGCTCAATAGGAAAATGACTAGTATAGGCATCGACCGTTTATCCTAACTGACATTGCGGTATCTAGGCTAGTGGTTATTAATTAGGCCCACTGTAGTGGTGGTTCCTTCCCACTTACCTGGCCGCAGTGTCGGTGAAGAGGCGGTTTGAGGTCCTATTTCTAGCCCTAGTTAGGAGCTGTCTAGCAGACCTAGGTGACCCTAGATCTAGGCCTGATTGTGCATGTGTGGTTGATACATTTGTGTCACGAGTCTCTTTTCAAAACTTCTTTGCAAAACTCTCACATAAAAAAAAATATCTTTTCAAAACTTGCAACTTGTCTCTAAGAAAACTTGCAACTCACTTCCATCACTTCCCTCCATTGACGTTATCTTACCCCCACATTCTGTTTTTCTTTTTTTTTCTGACTACACTACTCCTTTAGTGTATGTCACTTTGGACTAGGGATACTAACGCCCGATTAGTCCGTGTTTCGTTGGTACCGACCAACGAACCCTTCGACGAACCCTTCGTCGACATTCCGTCCATTTCCTTACCTCCACCTTTAAATTCTTCTTTCGAAGGTATGTCGGGACACGACCCCAATGATACCTTACCAACGGGAATGATCCCACCTCCGTTAGATGCGAATAACCCGAATCTTCCGTCTGTTGTAGCGCCCGCACGAGTTGCGCTCCAGGATCTCTTTTACCCCGTCCGCACTTCTTTACCTACATGTCTTTCACCCCCACCGGCAAATGGGGACAACTTTGAAATAAAACCACATTTCATCAATATGCTGCCAAAATTTCATGGTTTGGAATCTGAAGATGCATATATCTTTATCAATAAATTCCAAAATGTGTGCGCTATGATGAAAACGACCCAGTTAAGTGATGACGCTATAAGGTTAAGGGTCATTCCTTTCACCTTATGTGACCTAGCCGAGAAGTGGCTATATAGCACCGCATCACATTCCATTAGAAATTGGGATGAGTTTGTGAGAGCTTTTCTGAAAAAGTTATATCCTCATCACAAAACTGTTAGAATCCGTAACGAGATTATACAATTTTCACAGCTTCCTTCCGAACCATTTTGGAAGTGCTTCGAGAGATTTAAAGACCTACTTGTTCAATGCCCTCATCATGGGATCGAAAGTTGGCAACTTTGCCAAACATTATACGAGGGATTGAACTCGGCAACGAAGCAGTTGCTAGAAACTATATGTCAAGGTCATTTCCTTTCCAAGTCTAGCGACGAAGCTTAGCAGTTTCTTGAGGATCTTAGTGAGCAAACAATTCAGTGGGAGAGTACCAAGACCACATCATCTTCTTCTGTTGGTCAATCTAGGGCAGGCATACATCAACTAGATATGTCAATTGCTATGAAGGCCGAGATGGCCGCACTTATGAAAAAGCTAGAAGCCATTGAGACCAAAATCTCATCGTCTTCTCCTGCCCCTACTCTACCCGCACGAACTGTTTGTGCTTGTTGTTCGAATCCATCGCATCTAACCGAAAAATGTCCTTATAGTGCATCTACTCAAGGATAGGATCAAGTCAATGCTGCATTTCAGCAACGACAAAGAAACGATCCGTACTCTTCGACATACAATCCGGGGTGGAGGAGTCACCCAAATTTCGCTTGGAACCAAAATCAACAAGTCCAAGGAAATAACAATTTTCAAAGACCTCCTCCTCCACAACAACAACAAGCACCTTTACAAACTCAAAACCAGCAACCTTTCCAACAACAACCTTATACAAATCAAATGAACAATTTGTTTCAACCAAATGATGATAAGGTTATCTCGCTCGAGAAAAGTCTAGATGCATTTCTCAAGCAATCTACAGAATCCGCAGCAAGATTTGAAAATTATGTTCAATCTTTAATGCATAACAATGCTTCACACGATCAAAGTATCAAATCTATTGAGGCACAAATTGCACAATTAACTGCTGCGTTGAACGAAAGAGAAAAGGGAAAGCTTCCATCTCAACCATTGCCAAATCCCGGTCACACACAAAACGCATATCACAATCACAATGTAAATGCGGTGACCACGTTGAGATCCGGAAGAGAGTTGCAAAATAATGTGGGAACTCATGATGATATCCCCGCCGGTGGTTCTTCTTCTTCTTTTTCTTCGTCTTCTCCATCGTCACCTTCCCCTTCTTCATTTTCTTCACCTTCTTCTTCACCTTTTTCTTTAGAGCCTATTCTCCACCCTTCACATGGCTCTACTTCTTCTAGCTCGAACGGACCCATTTCTCACAACATGAACACATCGACACCGGGATCCGTTCCTACTCCACATTCTACTCCACAGACATTTGACTCAACGAATTTTCAAAATGCTCCATTCCCAAACAGGTTGAGTCCTAATAAACCAAATGCACAAGTGGAGAAGATTGTGGAGATATTTAAGCAGGTTAGCATAAATATACCTCTCTTGGATGCTATCCAACAAGTCCCTTCATACGCGAAAATCTTAAAGGGCTTATGCACCTCGAAGAGAAAGGCATCTCAAGTACCCAAGAAAGTGCTAGTGGCTAGTGCAGTGAGCAATGCTATTAACCACCATCAAACCTTACCCCAAAAACGAAAGGACCCCGGCTGTCCTACGATTTCAATCACAATTGGGGATAAGAAAATTAATCGAGCACTTTTAGATCTTGGATCTAGTGTTAACCTGATTCTCTACTCTGTGTACGAACAATTAGGGGTTGGAGAGTTGAAACCCACTCGTTGTACTCTCCAAATGGCTGATCGATCAATCACCCATCCAAGGAGTCAACTAGAGGATGTGTTGATCAAAGTTGGGGAGTTCATATTCCCCGTTGATTTTATTGTTATGGATACACAACCTGTTGCTAACCCAAGAAACCAAATTCCGGTGATCCTAGGTCGACCATATTTGGCCACTTCCAATACAGTAATAAATTGTCGCAATGGCTCCATGACTCTATCATTTGGGAAAATGTCTAGTGAGTTCAATATTTATAAGATGGGAAGTCTGCCCCCCGTGCCTAAAACTAGTACACGAGAAGTTTGCTCTATTCACGAAATCACGCAGGAGGACTGCGAGCTTGAAAGATTCTTGTTTGATGAAAACAGTTTTGACGCCACTAGTGCGTCCCTCCTTGTGCCTACCACAGTTGACACAACCGATATGGATTATAAATGTTTCACTTTTTCGGATGATGACCACTCACAGCCCGAATATGAGTTTTTTGAATTTGTGGATGAGTTAGTTGAGCCATCCGAATCAGTTGTTTGCAGTGATTTCGAACCTGTGTTGGAGTCCTTTGAGTTCGAGTTAGATTCCGCAATGATTCTTTCATCTCCGAAACTCGAACTCATGTCCTTACCGCCTCACCTTAAATATGCTTACATAGGTGAGAATGAGAATTTTCCCATTATAATATCGGCTTCTCTAGCCCTTGAGCAAGAGAACGCTATTTTAAAAGTCTTACAAGATAGGCGGCAAGTTTTCGGTTGGACTACGGCGGACATCGAGGAGATCAGTTCCCTTATAATTGAATATCATATGAAATTGATGGATGATGCCAATTCAATAGAGGACCCACAGGAACATCTTGGGGATATTGTGGTTAGTCAACCTCCTCCTTTAGAAGTTGAACCACCCCCATTTCTTTTAAGAAGATACGAGAATGCCAACATTCCACTGATTGCTGATCATTCACATTCTCGTTTTGATGCATCATCACCTCATGTATATTCGCTTCCACACCTTCCATACCACCACTTCCATCTTCCCTAATTCTTTTTGGACCGCCACAACTTATTCTTCCACCAACCAATACTCTTTACTGATAAATTTTTCAACTGGTTGGTGTTAACGTTTGGTTTATGCAAGGTTTGGCAGTAATGTCTAACATAGTTTAAATGAAGTTTGGGGGAGGGCCTTTCTGTATATATTTTTTGTTAACAATAAAAAAAATTATAAATAAATAAACAGGGAAGTGCCGGTATTTTGACCCTCTTAGTTTAGCATGACAGTGAGGACACTGTCAAGTTCAAGTTTGGGGGTATGCTCGGTACGTCTTCTTCCTTCGCATTCATTTGTACATATTTTTGCATTTGCATACTTATTTGAAAACCCATAAAAATTGAAAAATTTTGAAAAATTATAAAAATAATTGTATTCAATTTTGGCCTTATTTGACTAGAGTTTGACATATAGGTTAACTAGTTAGGAACAACTAGATCTTAGACTTAGTGAATTAAAAACCCTAAAAATAACATTCCTTAAAGTTTAACGGTAGAAAGTATATGCCTTGTAGTTTATTTAGAAATAGGCAAATTTTGGGTTCACTTCTTGGACTAAGTCGAAACAAGGGAAGAGTATTGATATTCTTATTAGAGTATAAGTTTGAAAAATAGTTCCTAGCTTAACTCTAGATTCTGAAAATGTATACCCTACAACTTGCACAATCACGCACCTTGAAACTTGGAATAGTAGAAGAGACCTTGAAATGCTCTTGTCTAAAAGTCCTTAGTACAATGAAAAAAAAAGTGAATAAAGAGAAAAAATGGACACTGGTTTTTGTGATTACTTAAGGCTGTAAAAATAGAAAAATCTTTAGCGAGGGTGCTTCATCACCTAGTGCCTTAGACCAACTGGTTTGGGAGTCACTGCTAAAAGCCTTGGGTGTTGCAAAAACTAGGAAGTACGCTTTAAAGTGCTAACGCATCTTGTAATCGGTTGTTGGTACCTCAAGAAGTATTAACAGTCGCATGAAGGATGTGTAAGCAAAATTCAAAATTCACGAATTAATAAGTGCTTTGGACAATGGACGAGAGTACGATTGCTTGATTTGAATTTCCAAGTGTAGGGGTGATCTATACATACACGTGGGGATATGTGATTAGAGTTTAGATAAGAGAAAGGAATGAAAGATAGAACTTGTATCTTTAGTAGAGTTGATAGAAATTCCTAAGTGGAGATGGAACCCTAGAAGGAAAACTTAGGAAATGTCGAAAGCTAAGTAGGTCTACATAACCTATATAATCTTAAGTTAAATAATAAGAAAATGTGATGAATGTGGGTGGATAATTTGCGAGTCAAAAGATAATAGAATTCCTTGTTAGAAGACCTAAGTGGAGAACAAAAGTCAATGGGCCGAGTTGATAGGATTTTGTGGGTATAATCCGCTGAAAACCCTCAGGAGACAACACTCCTCCTACTAGGGACACCTAGAGGTTTAACGGCTTGTTGCACGTGCTCAGTGCAATCGTGTTTCCCTGCGAAAGTGTGGTTAGGATTTTAGTGAATAAAAAAAAAATAATAAGTTTGCTCGAGAACGAGCAAAAGATAAGTTTGGGGGTATTTTTTCAGACCATAATATTGCATTCTTCATTCCTCTATTCTTATCCGTTTTATAAATAAACAGGTACTCTTGACGCACGTTTGTTGCATATTACAGGATACAGGTTCTTGGAGCAAATACAGTGAAAAAGACGAAAGTTGATACAGAAAAGGGACTTTTGACCAACAAGTAGACGGATCCTAGTCACGAAGAACAATTCACAATTGTATAAGGCAATGCAGTCCGGAATGTCAAAGTGAACGGTCAAAAGATCCTCACAAGTTTTCACTGAAGATCTGGAGAAGACCTAGAAGCCCAGAAGAGAAAAGAACTGAAGAAATAACCAGAACAAAGAACCCTAAAGCATACCCTGAAGTTTGGTGAGCTAAGCTCACCAAAGGGCGGCGGAACCGCGGCCCAAGCGCCCTATTGCCGCTGTTCCGCGGCCATTTAATGCCCGTGTCGGCGCCGACTTCTTGTGTCGGTGCGTCGGTGCGGGTGTTTGGATTTTCAGTGGGCAAATCTGTATTTTCACATGTGCGAGAGTCTGTAACCCTAGTTTCCCTGTTTTCTTATAAATTGTAATCAAAAATTGTAAAACCCTATGCCTCTTTTCAATCAATAAAATTCAGAATTGCTAGGAGTTTATTCAGATCTGTTCTATATTGCTTGGAGGGAGCCATCGAACTAGTAAGTTAATTTTAATACTTTGTTTTAATTCTTTTAATTAGTATGTCTTTTCATCCCCTAATGAGCGAGTAGTCTCCTCGCTTGTTAGGGTTAGCCTTAGGGAAAGGTTTGAGAGATGAGATCTCTCACCCCTTTCATGCCATCCACATCTAAGAGTTAGAACTCCATGCATGCACGCACAACCGCTCCCTACGGCATCCTACCCCTCGAGGTAACGATGAACCGTAGTATAAAGGGCCGGTTGCGCTTGTTTTCCATGGGGGTTAGGGTAATTATCGATAAAGGAAGGATAAGAATCTAGAGGAAGAAACATCTTCCCAAAAGATTCTAATCCACTTTATTGATAATTACACCAACATCTAATAGATCAAAAATAGGGCAATGAAAGCGGTGAGGAAACCTTTAATCTCCAAACTTCCCCTAAACCTAACCCTAGCAAGACTTTAATTTAGATTAATTTAGTTTAGTGATAGATCTAGTTTTTAGATTAAATCAATCCAAACAATATTTGGAATCAACTCGTGATAACACAAAAAGGAAATGACCCATCTCTGTGGATCGACCCGTACTCACCGGCTAGCTGCAAAGCGACGCCGTTTCTGATTGCGGTAAATACAAGTTTTCATACAAATCAGTGGCTGATGAGATTTGAACTCTGGTGCTTTTTCTCAGCAGTGCAAGGTCTTACCAATGAGCTACAAGCTCTTTCTTGCTGTTCTAAAGCAAAACAAATTCTTATAGCATTCACAGGAAATCAAATACCCCAAATGTACATTAACTTTTAATAAATTTTCTGCATACAGAATTTGGAGTTGTTACAGTCTACCCTCCTTACAAAAATTTCGTCCTCGAAATTTGTAAAAGGAAAGTGTAATAGATTCAAAGCAATTTAGTGATCGTGAGTGTGAAAGGAATATTGGTATTGCATGAAAAGTAACAGGATGATATAAGGATTTGAAAAGATTGAGAGGAATTACCAGTGTTACTTTGGTCTACGGCCTATGCTTCTTTGGCCGCTAATGTGAAAGCCTGACGCCGGGGTACATTCCCACTAGCTGGAGGTACATTCCTTTGTATTTAGGGCATGTTTCTCTGCCCTCGAGGCATGTTCCTTAGGGCCTGATGTAATTTGCGAGTAGGCTGTGCAGGTGGTGGAGCTGGAAGTGCAAGACGAGGTGCAAGAACCTGAATAGCTGGCCGCTGCAGGTAGTTGGTGGGTGTGTGAGCTGGGTTGCGTCTATAAGAACATGTTCCAATTCCGTGATTGGATGCTCCACAAACTAAGCACAGGCCTTTTGCACGCCTCCAGTCCTTCCACAAGTGTCCTTCCCTCCTGCAATAGAAGCAAAAATCTGAACTTGGCTGATTATTGGTTTCTTCTGGTCTCCTAGGTTCAACAGTTGGCCTTAAAGAGGCTCCTCCTGTCATCTGAGTGGCAGGGCGCTGCACTCCGGCAGATTGAGGTCTGCCCTTCCTCTTCACCACTGCCTCATATCTTCGGGCAGCCTTCAAAGCCAAATCATGGATTGGGAAATCCCATGTAGCTAATGTGACTTGGATCTCCGGATCTAACCCTTCTTGGAATCGACGGGCTCTGATCTCATCTGTCGGTATCAAGTGTGTTGCGAATCTGTTGTGGTCTAGTGTTAGTTATGTAATATGTGATATTTGAAAATCGAAATATAGAGACATATCTTACCGACCGAGCATGGTAAACTCAGTATCATACTCATATATGGATTTGTTCCACATCGAACCTGTTGTAGATGGATAAATTGTTGTTCCATGTCGAATCTGGCACTCTCAGGGAAGTCCTTCACATCGAACATATCGCGAAAGGTCTTCCATTCGATAGGTTGGTCAAGACGGCTTTCTTCCGCCTTCCACCAAACCCGTGCATTGTCGGTGAGCTATAGCTTTGCAACTCGAACCCAAGCGACCTCTGGCACTTGTGCTGCTGCCAGGTCATCTTCAATACTCTGATCCTATTCCTAAGCTTCTAAGGGGCTCTCTTTTCCCGAGAGGGTGCAAGGCCCTGAATTGCTTCACTCCAGGTGTTTCTTCCTCGGGACGGTTCATCAAGATAGCAATCTGCTGCTGCTGTCCCTCCAGGAGGCTACGGATCGCCTCAAGTAGTACCGTCTGCTCATTGATCGGAGCAGCTATGGCCGGTGCAATTGGTAGGGGTGGTGGAGTGTTGTTGAAGTTGGTGCTGGTGTTGTTTGGGGAATCCATAACCTTGAAAGAAAATTTTGGGTTAGGACAGATTCAAAATATATGAAATTGGAAGATTCAAGGAATATGAATTGTAAAGAATATTTTTAGTTACTGGTTCTTGTGTTATATTGCTTAGGTTTTCCATGCAGAGCGGACCAGTATGGGCCACCAACAAAACCTATCATGCCCCACTTCCCGGTGTACGGGCAAGGAGACGCGACGGGTCACGCGACGAGTTTACTCAGAGAAAATACACTAAGCGTATCTAAGCAATATAAAATAAAATGTACACAAGAGACAAGATGTAAATAAACAGCAACTTTATTTATTAAACATTCTTTTTACAATACAACTGAAATGAAAATATATGGAATGAAAGCAATGCCTAAACAATGGCATAACAGAAATGAAAATGAAATGTAATGTACAAGTGAATCTAAAACTCCGGGTTTTAAGTAAACTGATCCAAGTCGTCGCAACTGGGTTCGATCTCCAGTGAGTCCGAAATACCTGACGACATTCCAAAGAAGAAGAAAGAGAATGTAGTCAGCGAACAAGTTGCTCAGTAAGTCCCAAGGGTGAGTAGAGAATAGACAGAAAGAGAATGTAACTTTTAAAGTTATATTATATTGTTAACGTTGTTGTTTGTAGCTTGGTAGAGAAAATGCCAGTGTATACGAGAGGAGTCCCACTTACACCGGAGAATTTGGTAACCCATAGTACAAGGCTCCATCTATAATACCACGGAACAACGGCATGGATGTAATTACGTCTTAAGTGACCACCTCGTGCCACCTTTAACATGTTCCGTACCAGTCTACCCCTTTATAACCCCGTAGTGTTTATGTATTGATTGTATGGATTGTATTGTCTTATCTTGTATTATAAATTGTATAGATGGATGACTTGCCGAGACCATGATATCAGTAATGGAACGGATATAATGGATGAACATGTAAATGGAGTATATCCATGGTTCGGTTCGGTCAAGTTATATAGATTGAATAGATGGATTCATATTGAATTGTAGTTTCATACTTGAATCACATTCAAGTCGGATTGATTATATTTAGACTCGGTCTAAGTCAGACAATTAGAAAAGAAATTGAAGTCCTGAATTAAGGTTTTGATGTTATCGGTAACTGCTGCACATGGATGGCAGGATTTGTGTCTTTTTCCAAGATAATTACCGTATTGATAATACCGTTTGTTAGGTTGTCTACCTTAGATAGGCAAGCACCCATATCTCCGGCTCCCTGAGCTCAAGAGACCGGTCCCGCTTAAACCTATGTTTACTAGGGTCCTTATTGTAATTTAGTATAACTTGAGGGGGTTTATGTAAAAAATAGTTTTAGTATAAATCAAAATACACCTCAAGCATTTATTTACAGTCTTTAGGATTTTCATTGATGTATATTTTATAAATGTGACATTTCTAGTGAATAAAACCTAATTTCATAACATATGGTATTTATTTGTAATATGAATATTGTTTTGAATTATCATGGTAGTTTCATGTAATATTTGAATTCTTTTCTTGAGTTTTGGAAACATGGAATAATATATATATTTCAAATAAGTATTTTGATAATAATTATATATACATAATTAATGAAAATAATTTTATTTATTTTCTTGTAAAAATCTTATTTTCTAAAGAAAAATGTATAAAAATTCCATCGAGATAGAATGCTCCTTGCGGAGGTATGCATCTTACTCTACTAAGCCAGAGGATGTGCGATAATCTGCACCATCCCGAACGGGGTCCCTGAAATGGGTTGTAGAGGCTCAATTGCATGGAGAGTTAAATACACCTTTTAAAGAAAACGGTTTTATAAGTTAAAGGGATTTATTTGTAAAGTCTTATTTTCCATATTCTATTGTCCCAAAATTCATCGTGCTATGATAGATGTGTTGTGAGGAGGTAGGTCATTACCCCGTGGACTATCTAAAGGTAGAGCAAGGAATTATGATGGTTTATGTCGAAACTAAACTATATGGTATTTTCTGAAAAAGTATGATAAAAGTTACAAAAATGATTATTTTGATGTGAAAGTTGTTTTGTTGAGTTTGTTAATATTTATTAATCAACATATGAGAATATGGTTTTATCTTATTAAAGAAAGTGTAGTTTTTAAAGAAAATCGAATCGGAAGTCGGATTAATTCCGCTTCCGTCGGGTTTTAGAAATGGAAATTTTTAAAGAATAAGATGAGAAGGGAAAAGGGGACTTACTGGATTATAAAGTAGAGGGAAGAAAGAGGAATAGTGGGGAAGCGCCGGTGCGTCGTTTCGTCGCCGGAAACTCCTTGGGTCGTTGCCGGAACTTCGTCGGAGCTTCACACTTCGTTAACTCCACTTGCACACTATGGGAACTTGGAAATTTCTTGAGAGTTTTGGCTGGGAATTATGAGTGAAGAGGGGTGATATGAGGGGAGGTATTTATAGGAAAGGCTAGGGTTTAGTGTAATGGATGGGAGTATTAAAATTTGTAATAAAATAGGATTAAATGTGAATTTTATTGCTCTCTGGAATAATTCAGAGTAAACAAGCAGTAAGGGGTTAGTGCGGTAGGCCAAACGTTGTAGGGGGCAGAAGATGAAGGCAATACCGTTGGTTTGGACCAGCGGCATCAGTCAAAATTGGTTTCTCGCCGGTTTTGTACCGTCGGGGGTGGGTTGATGATGGTGCATTGGGTCGAGGTCGTTTGGTATTCTACAGTGCACATGTTTATTTATTCTGTAACTTACCCTATTACGTGTAGTGCACGTGAAAACTCTTGGGCTTCTAAAAGATTAAAAGAAATTAATACAAAACGATAATGTGGCTGATGGGATTTGAATTCTGGTGCTTTGTCTCAGCAGTGCAAGGTCTTACCAATGAGTTGGAAGCTCTTTCTTGCTGTTCTAAAGCAAAACAAATTCTTATAGCATTCACAGGAAATCAAATACCCCAAGTGTACATTAACTTTTAATGAATTTTCTGTACACAGAATTTGGAGTTGTTACAGTGATCTTCCCACGATCCTCTGAAATCTATCATACACGCTCTGAGCATATCTTCCATGATCTGAATAGTTCGGTCAGACTGACCGCCAGTTTGTTGATGATAAGCTGTGCTGAAGTTCAGACTTGTTCCCAAGCTCGCTTGCAGACTTTTCCAAAATTGTGATCGAAACCTGGTGTCACAATCGGAGACAATGCAAACCGGTACTCCATGAAGTCTCACGATTTCCTACATGAGTTTATGGGTATCAGAGATGGTACATTTATGAAGAGTTTAAAATCTTACTTAGATTCTTACCTACATATACTTCTTTGCTAGAGTCTCAGGAGATTGGCCTACTCGAAAGGGAATGAAGTGAGCCGACTTTGTGAGTCGATCCATAATAACCCATACCGCATCGTTACCCTTTGTGCTGCGAGGAAATGTAGTCACAGAATCCATCGTGATATGTTGCCACTTTCATTCTGGGATAGGTAACGGTTGAAGTAATCCAGCAGTCCTATGATGTTCAGCTTTTACTTGCTGACACACCAAGCATTTAGCGACGCTTCTGCTACCAGTAATTTTGACGCAGATCTTTGTACATCTTTATACCTCCAGGGTGTACTGAGTAGGGAGAGCTCTGAGCTTCTTTCATTAACTCGTCCCGCACAGAACCTTTTGGTACACACAATATACTGCCATACCTCAAAGATCCGTCTTCATGGACGATAAAATCTGTTCTATGTCCATTCTTTACTTGTTCTCTGATCTTTTGCAACTTAGCATCACTTGCTTGAGCTTCTTTGATCTGATTGACAATGGTAGATTGAACTTGTAATTTCATCAAACTTGAAGTGTTACCTGGCATGACCACTTCAATCTCCATCTGATATAAGTCTTGTTGAAGCTTCCACTGAGCGGTGAGATTCATTGCTATGGGCATCAGGTACCACATTCACCTTCCTAGATTGATATTGCAGGTTGATGTCAAAGTCCGCCATGAGTTCTAACCATCGTCTCTACCACATATTAAGCTCCTTCTGAGTAAACACATATTTCAGACTCTTGTGATCTGTGTATGTGTTCACTCGTTCACCAAGAAAATAATGGCGCCAAATCTTAAGAGCAAAGATTACGGCCGCCAACTCCAAATCATGCGTCGGATAATTACGCTCATGAATTTTCAGCTGTCTTGAAGCATAAGCCACAACCTTACCGTGCTGATGTAGAACACATCCTAATCTCTTACCGGATGCATCGCAATGTACTTCGAAACCTCCAGATTGGTCCGGTATAACGAGAACAGGCGCTGATGACAATCTTGTCTTGAGTTCTACGAAAGCTTGTTCGCATGCTTTTGACCACATGAATTCTTCATCTTTAGGTGTGAGCTTGATCAGGGGTGTTGCTATCTTCGAAAATCCTTCAATGAACCTTCGGTAATATCCAGCTAGACCCAAGAAACTTTGAATGTCTTTCACTGACTTCGGTGTCGGCCATTCGCTTACTGTTGAAACTTTCGCTGGATCTACAGAAATTCCTTCGCCCGATACAATATGTCGGAGAAAACCAACCTGATTTAGCCAAAATTCGCATTTGCTATACTTGGTATAGAGTTGATGTTGGTGTAGGATTTCCAGGATAATTCTCAAGTGTTCGGCGTGTTCCTTCCGACTCTTAGAATACACCAGGATGTCATCGATAAAGATGACAACAAATCTGTGTAAGTACTCTCGGAAAACTTGATTCATCAGGTTCATGAATATTGCTGGTGCGTTGGTCACTCCAAATGGCATCACAAGAAATTCATAATGACCATAATGAGTTCTGAATGTCGTTTTATGGATATCAGATTCCTTGACCTTCACCTGATGATAACCCGAACGAAAATCTAACTTGGAGAAAACACAAGATCCACTTAGCTGATCGAACAGATCGTCGATGCGCGGAAGTGGATACTTGTTCTTTCTCGTTACTTCATTCAAGGCTCTATAATCGATGCACATTCTGTATGAACCTTCCTTCTTCTTCACAAGTAAAACTGGAGATCCCCAATTTGAAATGTTGGGACGAATCCATCCTTTCTTCAATAATTCGTCCAACTAAGTTCGGACCTCCTTTAAACCTTCCGGACTTAGTTGATACGGTGCTTTGATTACCAGTTGTGCTCCTGGTATTAAATCAATGCTGAATTCAATAGCTTGATCGGGAGGCAAACCTGATATATCGTCAGGTAACATATCGTCGAACTCTCGAACCACTTCTGGCTTTGATCCTTCCTCCGCTTGAATTGTCGCAATCACTGCCTTCTTTGGTTTCTCCTTATAAGTACTTGGTTCCAGGGTACGGACTCCACTTTTGAAATAAAAGACCGAATGGTTTGGGATCTTAAATGCTACCCTCCTTTGACGACAGTCAATGGTAGCATAGAATGTTCCGAGCTAATCCATACCTAGAACCACATCAAAGTTCGGTATGTCCAGCACCTTGAAGTCAGTATAGAATTCTCTGCAGCAGATGACCACTGGACACAGGATGTATCCTATTATTTCCTTTAGAACGTCGTTCCCTAAACTGAAATTCCAGTTGGATACAAATGGTTTGACTGGTCGCATGAGTTCGGACGAACCGTTGCGACATAAAGCAATGAGATGCTCCAGTACCAAAGAGTGCGAGTGCAGGGAGTGAGGCTACTAAGATTGTACCTAAGTTATGTGGAATATGTTTTAAGTATAAGAAAAAGATATATAGGTATGTCTATGAACTGAAAGAGAATTTGAAAGGGAAGTGTTACCAGTGATGACTTGTCCGGTGGCTTCAGCTTCTTCCACGGTCATTGTAAAAGCCTGTCACCTCAGCACATTTCTCCTTACTGGAGGAGTATTCCTCTGTCCATTCCTTGGTCCTTGAGGTGGGTTCCTTTGAACTTGATGGAACTGACGAGGAGGAGGTGCAGTCGGTTCACGAGGAGGTGGAGCAGGTAGTGCAAGTCTCGGAGCAGGTTCCTGAATGGCTGGGCATTGCGGGTATATGATTGCTATCCTGGGTGCAGCATATGGGTTGTGTCTATGAGGAAAAGACCCAATATCATGAGTAACTAAACCACAGACTAAGCAAAGGCGATTTGCTCGCCGGCAATCCTTCATCAGATGTACATCCCTCTTGCAATAGGTGCAAAAGGCTGGGCTAGGCCGGTTGTTTGGTACTCCCGATCTCCTTGGCACAAAAGGTGGCCTTGAAGAGGCTTCTCCTGCCATCTGGTTGGTAGGGCGCTTCATCCCGGCAGACTGAGATCTGCCCCTCATCTTTACCACCACCTCAAATCGACGGGCCGCTTTCTGAGCTAATTCATGAGTCGGGAAATCTCCTGTGGCTTATGCAGCCTGGATCTCCGGATCTAACCATTGTTGGAATCGCCGGGCTCTGATCTCATTCGTCGGTATCAGGTGTGCCGCAAATCGACTTAGCATGGTAAACTCAGCATCGTACTCATCCACTGATTTGGTCCACATCGAACCCTATTGTAGGTGGATGAACTGCTGTTCCATGTCGAATCTGGCAGTCTTGGGGAAGTACTTTGCGTCGAACATATCACGGAAAGTCCTCCATTAGATCGGCTGGGTGAGACGGCTTTCTTCCGTCTTCCACCAGACCCGTGCATTATCAGTGAGCTGCAGCTTTGCAACTCGAACCCAAGCGACCTCTAGCACTTGTGCTGCTGCCAGGTCATCTTTAATACTCTGAGCGTATTCCTCAGCTTCTAAGGGGCTCTCTTTTCCTGAGAAATGCGTAGGATGCAAGGCCCTGAATTGCTTCACCCCAGGTGCTTCTACCTCAGGACGGTTTATCAAGATAGCAGTCTGCTGCTGCTGTCCCTCCAGGAGGCTACGGATCGCCTCTAGTACCGTCTGCTCATTGATCGGAGCAGCTACGACCGGTGCAATTGGTAAGGATGGTGGAGTATTGTTGAAGTTGGTGCTGGTGTTATTTAGGGAATCCATAACCTTAAAAGAAAAATTTGGGGTAGGACAGATTCAAAATATATGAAGTTGGAAAATTCAAGGAATTTGAATTGTAAAGAATGTTTTTAGTTACTGATTCTTGTGTTATATAGCTTAGGTTGTCCACGCAAAGCTGACCTGCATGTCCATACAGAGCTGACCTGTATGTCCACACAGAGCAGACCTGCATGGGCCACCAACAAAACCTGTCATGCCCCGCTTCCTGATGTACGGGCAGAGGACGTGACGGGTCACGCGATGTATTTACTCAGAAGTAAATACGTTAAGCGTATCTAAGCAATATAAAATAAATATACACAAGAGTCAAGATGTAAATGAACAGCAACTTTATTTATTAACATTCTTTTACAATACAACCGAAATGAAAATACACGTACTGAAAGCAATGCCTAAACAATGGCATAAAATAAATGAAAATGAAATGTACAAGTAAACTAGAGCTCCGGGTCAAAGGCTAGCTGATCCAAATCCTCGCTGGTGGGCTCTGTCTCCAGAAGGTCCGATCCACCTGACAACATTCCAAAGAAAGAAGAAGGGAATGTCGTCAGCGAACAATCGCTCGGTAAGTCCCAAAAGTAAGAAGAGACGGAATAGACAGAAGGAGAATGTAACTTTTAAAATTGTATTATATTGTTAACGTTGTTTTTGTAGCTTGGTACAGACAGTGCCAGTATATACGAGAGGAGTCTAACTATCTCGGAGACTAAGGTATATGGAGTACAAGAAACCATTCAGTCACGGTACAACGGCAATGGAGATTCAGGTTAGGTGTCTTATGGTTGCAGCCCCGTGCCACTTCCAACACCTTCCGTACCAATCTACCCCTTATAAACCCCGCGATATCTTAATTGTATTGTTTGTATTGTATTGTCTTGTATTATAAATTATATAGATAGATGACTTGCCGAAACCATGATATTAGTAATGGAATGGATTTAATGGATGAACATGTAAATGGAGTATATCCATGGTTCAGTTCGGTCAAGATAGATTGAATAAATTGAATAGATAGATTCATATTGAATTGTGGTTTTATACTTGAATCACATTCAAGTTTGGTTGATTATATTTAGACTCGGTCTGAGTCAGAAAATTAGAAAAGAAATTGAAGTCCTGAATTAGGTTTTGATGTTATCGGTAACTGCTGCACATGGACGGCAGGATTTGTGTCTTTTTCCAATACAATTACCGTATTGATAACACCGTTTGTAGGTTGTCTATCTTAGATAGGAAAGCACCCATATATCCGGCTCCCTAAGGCTCAAGAGACCGGTCCCGCTTAAACCTATGTTTACTAGGTTCCTTATTGTAATTTAGAATAACTTGAGGGGTTTTATGTAAAAATAGTTTTGGCATAATTTCAAATTACACCTAAAGTATTTAATTATCGTCTTTAGAGTTTTCATAGATGTGTATTTTACATTCATGCAATTTCTAGTAAATAGAACCTAGTTTCCATAATATATGGTATTTTCTTGAAATATTGTACTTTTGTTATATTTGGATGGTATTTTCATGTAATAGTGGTTCCTTTGATTTAGAAAACTTAGAATATTTATATAATCAAAATAGATATTTTGATAATAGATATATATATATATATTTAATAAAAATAATTTATTTATTTTCTTGTAGAAATCTCATTTTCTAAAGAAAAATGTATAAAAATTCCATCAAGGTCGAATGCTTCTTGCAGAGGTCTGCATCTCGGTCTACTAAGCCCGAGAATATGCGATAATCCGCACCATCCCGAACGGGGTCCCCAAAATGGGTTGTAGAGGCGCAATTTGTAACGACCCTAGTATTACTGTACCTTTGTGTTTTCTTTCTTTAGTAAAATATTGTATTTATTTATTCTTAGTATTTTCTGTATATTTTCGTTTTTATAAATATATTATTTTATTCTTCTATCTATTTTTCCCAAACACGTTTCTTTAAAACTAAATTTTAATCTTTTTTCAAATTAAACATAAGACCTGATCCAGCCCATAACTCAAATCCAATTTCATTTTCATTTTCTTTAATAAATCTATAAGCCCAAAAGTCCGTAAGTCCCACCTCCCTTCTCTATTCTTTTCTAAAAACTCACATTACTAAAACCCAACGGAATCGGAGTTAATTCGATTTCCGATTCGGTTCTTTCTAAAAATTCAACTTTTCTTAAATACAATCATACTAAACCTTTACATGTTGACTATTAAATATTAACAAGTCATATTAAACAAGTTCTATATCAAAAAGACTTCTATTTCAATTGTTATCGTACTTTTTCACTAAAATACCATATAGTTTAAATTCGACATTAAAATATCACAATCTTACAATATCTTTAAGTAGATCATGAGGTAATGACCTACCTCCTCACACACTCATATGCAACATAGCACAATACCTTTCGGGAACATAGAATACGGGAAAACGAAATTTTACATATAAATACCATTAACTATTAAAACCGTTTTCTATAAGAATTCGTATTTTTATAAAGCTTTTCAAAGTGCCGCTACAACCCATTTTGTGGAACCCGACTGGGATGGTGCGGATTATCGCACATCCCTGGGCTTAGTAGTGCGAGATGCAGACCTCTGCAAGGAGCATTCGGTCTCGAAAGATTTAAAATACAAATATCTTAAGAAAATGATATTTCTAGAAATATAATATATATTAAAATTATTTTTATATAAATATGTATATATGTATCATTAAAATATCTATTTTGTGATAATATGAATATTCCAACTTTTTCCTAAAATCACAAGAATCATTTTACATTAAAATACCATGAATTCCATACAAGTTCAATGTTACAATTAAATACCATGTATTATGAAAAATAGGTTTATTCACTAGAAATGTCACAAATATAAAATCTACAACTATGAAAACTCTAAAGACGATAAATAAATACTTAGGGTGTTTTTTGAAAAGTATACAAATTATTTTTACATAAAACCCTCTCAAGTTCTATAAATTACCCTAAGGACCCTAGTAAATATAGGTTTAAGCGGGACCAATCTCTTGAGCCTCAGAGAGCCGGAGAAGTGGGTGCTTGCATATTTAAGGTAGACAACTTAACAACGGTGTTATCAACACGGTAATCGTCTTTGAAAAAGACACAAATCCTGCCGCCAATGTGCAGCAATTACCGATAACATCAAAACAATCGGCACTTCAATTTCTTTTCTAATTGTCTGACTCAGACTGAGTCTCATTAATAATCTGACTTGAATATGATTCAAGTACAATCTACAATCTACAATCCAACATGAATCCATGAATACATATATTCAATCTATTTAATCTGTATTGACTAAACCGAACCATGGATATACTTCCATTTACATGATTCTCCAGTTACATCCATTTACTGATATTATGGTTTCGGCAACTCATCCATATATACAAGTCAATACAATTTATAATACAACACAAACAATACAATACAAGACATCGCGGGGTTTAAGGGGCAGATTGGTACGGAAAGTGTTAGAAGTGGCACGAGACTGTAAGATTTAAGACACCTAACATGTATTTCCGTTGTTGTTGTACCGTGGCATAAACGGTTCCTTGTACTACACGTGCTTCTAGTCTCTGGCATATAGAGACTCCTCTCGTATACACTGGTATCTTTCTGTACCAAGTTACAAACAACAGCGTTAACACCAAATACTCATATAATACAACTTTAAAAGCTATCTTCTCTTTCTGTCTATTCTATTTCTCCCTTATTTTTGGGACTTACCGAGCGATTGTTCGCTGACGACATTCCTTCTCTTTCTTCTTTGGAATAATGTCAAGTGATCTGGACACTCAGGAGATCGAGCCTCCTAGTGAGGACTTGGACCAGCTTTCCTACGACCCAGAGCTCTAGCTTCATTGTACACATTTTTATTTCAGTACTTTTCATTTCTGTTATGCCGCTGTTTAGGTATTGTTTTCATTCAGTTGTATTTACTTTTCCATGTATTGTAAAAAGAATGTGAATAAATAAAGTTGATGTTTTATTATATCTTGTCTCTTGTGCATTTATATTTATATTGCTTAGATACGCTTAGCGTATTTACTTCACAGTAAATATGTAGCGGCCTCGTCGCATCCCCTTCGCTGTACATCGGGAAGCGGGGCGTGACAAGTTTTGTTGGCGGCTCATGAAGGTCAGAGCTGTATGGAACCCTACCATGCAGTTCAGTTTTGCATGAAGTCCTAAGCAATATAAACACAAGAAACAGCAACTGAAAATATTCTTTACATTACATATTCCTTGAATCCATCTTGAACTCCACCTTCAGTTTCCTTGAAGTCCATCTCAAAACTTTTGAATTCTTAACTCTTATTCACCCTTTCTATTTATATCTCGTTGGCATACTAGCTCAATTGGTTAGAGTATCAATCGACGGAGCTCAAAGACGACATCATCCTAATTCTGTTTCCTTACTCTGTTGCAACACCTTCTTGAGTAATTTCGAGGACGAAATTATTTTAAGGAGGGTAGAATGTAACGACCCTGGTATTACTATATCTTCGTGTTTTCTTTCTTTAGTAAAATATTGTATTTATTTATTCTTAGTATTTTTTGTATATTTTGTTTTTTACAAATATATTATTTTATTTTTCTATCTATTTTTCCCAAACACATTTCTTCAAAACTAAATTTTAACCTTTTTTCAAATTAAACATAAGACCTAACCCAGCCCATAACTCAAATCCAATTTCATTTTCATTTTCTTTAATAAATCTATGAGCCCAAAATCCCGTAAGTCCCACCTCCCTCTTCTCTATTCTTTTCTTAAAACTCACATTACTAAAACCCGACGGAATCGGAGTTAATCCGATTTCTAATTCAGTTCTTTCTAAAAATTCAACTTTTCTTAAATACAATCATACTAAACCTTTATATGTTGACTATTAAATATTAACAAGTCATATTGAACAAGTTCCATATCAAAAAGATTTCTATTTCAATTGTTATCGTACTTTTTCACCAAAATACCATGTAGTTTAAATTCGACATTAAAACATCACAATCTTACTATGCTTTTAAGTAGATCACGAGGTAATGACCTACCTCCTCACACACTCATATGCAACATAGCACAATACCTTTTGGGAACATAGAATACGGGAAAACGAAACTTTACATATAAATACCATTAACTATTAAAACCATTTTCTATAAGAATTCGTATTTTTATAAAGCTTTGCAAAGTGCCGCTACAACCCATTTTGGGGATCCCGACTGGGATGGTGCGGATTATCGCACATCCCTGGGGTTAATACTGCGAGATGCAGACTTCCGCAAGGAGCATTCGGTCTCGAAAGAATTAAAATACAAATATCTTAAGAAAATGAGATTTCTAGAAATATAATATATATTAAAATTATTTTTATATAAATATGTATATATGTATCATTAAAATATCTATTTTGTGATAATATGAATATTCCAACTTTTTCCTAAAATCACAAGAATCACTTTATATTAAAATATCATGAATTCCATACAAGTTCAATATTACAATTAAATACTATATATTATGAAAAATAGGTTTATTCACTAGAAATGTCACAAATATAAAATCTACAACTATGAAAACTCTAAAGACGATAAATAAATACTTTGGGTGTATTTTGAAAAGTATACAAATTATTTTTACATAAAACCCCCTCAAGTTCTATAAATTACCCTAAGGACCCTAGTAAATATAGGTTTAAGCGGGACCAATCTCTTGAGCCTCAGGGAGCCGGAGAAGTGGGTGCTTGCCTATTTAAGGTAGACAACTTAACAACGGTGTTATCAACACAGTAATCGTGTTTGAAAAAGACACAAATCCTGCCGCCCATGTGCAGCGGTTACCGATAACATCAAAACAATCAGGACTTCAATTTCTTTTCTAATTGTCTGACTCAGACTGAGTCTCATTAATAATCTGACTTGAATATGATTCAAGTACAATCTATAATCCAACATGAATCCATGAATACATATATTCAATCTATTCAATCTGTATTGACCGAACCGAACCATGGATATACTTCCATTTACATGATTCTCCAGTTACATCCATTTACTGATATCATGGTTTCGGAAACTCATCCATATATACAAGACAATACAATTTATAATACAACACAAACAATACAATACAAGACATCGTGGGGTTTAAGGGGTAGATTGGTACGGAAGGTGTTAGAAGTGGCACGAGACTGTAAGATTTAAGACACCTAACATGTATTTCCGTTGCTGTTGTACCGTGGCATAAACGGTTCCTTGTACTATACGTGCCTCTAGTCTTTGGCATATAGAGACTCCTCTGGTATACACTGGCATTTTTCTGTACCAAACTACAAATAACAGCGTTAACACCAAATACTCAAATAATACAACTTTAAAAGCTATCTTCTCTTTCTGTCTATTCTATTTCTCCCTTATCTTTGGAATTTACCGAGCGATTGTTCGCTGACGACATTCATTCTCTTTCTTCTTTGGAATGTTGTCAGGTGATCTGGACACTCAGGAGATCGAGCCTGCTAGTGAGGACTTGGACCAGCTTTCCTACGACCCAGAGCTCTACCTTCATTGTACACATTTTTATTTCAGTACTTTTCATTTCTGTTATGCCACTGTTTAGGCATTGCTTTCATTCAGTTGTTTTTACTTTTCCATGTATTGTAAAAAGAATGTGAATAAATAAAGTTGCTGTTTTATTATATCTTGTCTTGTCTCTTGTGCATTTATATTTATATTGTTTAGATACGCTTAGCGTATTTACTGAAATATGTAGCGGTCTCGTCGCGTCCCCTTCGCTGTACACCGGAAAGCGGGGCGTGACACAATTGCATGGAAATTATTAATACATCTTTTTATAGAAAACGGTTTTATAAGTTTAGAGTATTTATTTGTAAGGTCGTATTTCCCGTATTCTATTTTCCTAAAATTAACCGTGGTATGATAGAGATGTGTGTTTTGATGAGGCAGGTCATTACCTTGTGAAATATCTAAAAGTATAGCAAGGTATAAAGGTTTTAATGTCGAAATGAATAGTATGTGGTATTTTTATGAGAAAATGCGATAATTGTCACAAAAATAATTATTTTGAGGTGAAACTTGATTTAATGGTTTTGTAAATATTTGTTAAGCAATATATAAGAATATGAAGTTATCTTGATTAAGAAAAGTATAGTTTTTAAAGGAAAACCGAATCGGAAGTCGGACTAACTCCGCTTCAGTCGAGTTTTAGTTTTTGAAAGTTTTTAGAATAGAGAAAAGAAGAGAAATAGGGACTTACTAGTTTTGATGAGAGGAGGGAGGTAGAAGGAGGTATAGGATTCGTCGGTGCTTCGTTTCGTTACTGGAAACTCCTCATATCGTCGCCGGAAACTCCTTGTATCGTCGCCGGAACTTCGTCGGAGCTTCGACCTTTGCTAACTCCACTTGCACAATATAGAGACTTGGGAATTCTTGAGAGTTTTGGCAGGGATTTGTGAGTGAGGAGGGGTGTGAAATGGACTGGTATTTATAGGAAACATTAGGGCTTAGGGGTGATGAATATTGCATTAAAATTTTGCATTAAATTGGAATTTGAAGGGTTGTATTATTCTCTGTAAAGGTGCAGAGTAAATAAGCAATACTGGAGTTATGGGGGGAGTCTAAAGGTCTAGAGTAAAAGAAAAATTTTGGTTTTGGGCTTGGAAAATCCAGCGACGCCGGCGCCAGATCAATTCTCGCCGGTCCGATCATGGAGGTGGGGGCTTGGATTGGGGCCACGTGTCCCTGACGGTCTGAATACTAATTTGTATCTGTTTGTTTTGAGTGTGACTCTTGGTTTTACGTGTTGTGCACATGAAGACTCTTAGGATTCTAAAAACATTTAAAAGAAATTAAAACAAAAAGATAATGTGGCTGATGGGATTTGAAAACAAGGGCTACGTCACAGCAGTGCAAGGCTTTACCAATGAGCTACAAGTTGTTTCTTACTGTTTTAAAGCAAAACAAATACTTATAGCATTCACAGGAATTATAAATACCCCAAGTGTACGTTAACTTTTAATGAATTTTCTGTACATAGAATTTAGAGTTGTTACAATATTTCTCCAATCTGTTAAAAACCCAAAATCATATTCTATAAAAACAGAAGTCCTTGGATCAAACATCCAAAGGTGGGTAAAATTCCCCAAATCAATTTTGAGACCAATTAAATCGATTAAAATCTCTCAATGAGATATTTTCTTGAAACTAATCAACAATTCGCCTCAACTATATAAAGGCTCCGAGACTGCAAGTCTCACAGTGACAGAGAGGGAGAAAGAGGAGGAGAGGTAGAGCCAGAACAACACAGAGAGACGAAGAGAGAAAAACAGAAAGAAAAGAGAATTCAATTCTCAAAGAAGAAGAGCTCCATTTTTGAAATCCTAGGTAAAGAGAATATCGAGTTCAAAACATCTCTTTTACCTAACATATCTAAGAGTTGAACCCTTCTAAAAAGAACTTAGTTCTTTCTCTGGATCTGAGATTCACAAGACAAGTCTCCCACAAGTTGAGAATTTAATTCTCATCGGGAAGATCTTGTTCTTGAGAATCAAAGGTTCAGGGAAGAACAAATTTAAAATAGAAAGAATATGGAGTCCATAATGCTCGAGGAATTCAGTTCCTTCGAAGCAAGAACTTAGTTCTTAAAAGAACATGATCCCAGATCCTCGAAATAGTGATCGTTAATGGTCAAAATACCATTAACAGAGATTTAAGTTCTCTAAAAAAATATCAACAGAGATTAAATCTCCATATAAAAGGAACTAGCGCCTCACGTGCTTCCCACATGGGTGCCCCTCTTTAACAGTGCCCAGCGCCTCACGTGCTGCTCATGTGGGCGCTACATAAAAGTGCTTAGCACTTCACATACAACCAAAACGGCTAAGTTCTTAGCACTGATTGGGCAGCGCCCCAGCGCCTCACGTGCTCCTCACACGGGCGCCACATAAAAGTTCTTAGCACTTCACATGCAGCTAAAACGGCTAAGTACTTAACACTGATTGGACAGCGCCCCAGCGCCTCACATGCTCCTTACGTGGGTGCCATCGAAAAAGAAAAGAAGAGAGAAGTACCCAGCACTCCATAAACAGCCAAAATGGCAGAGTGCTCAGCGCTCATTGGGCGACGTCCATAATCAAATGCTTCACATGACACACATGTGAGTGTCAGAGCGTTAAATAAGTGCTTAGCACTTCTTCATAAAAAAGGGCTGATCCGATGGTTGGGGTCAAAAATTACACCTCAGTTGACTAATTCAAAGTCAACCCCAAGTAACCGGGTCCAAGCCCAGGTCAAGTGGGTCTATGTCCAAGTCGAGCCCCGCGGCCGGCCTCTCCTATGCCAAAATGAAAATCATGTAATAAATAATTTTGATGTAATTTTTATGAATAAATGTAAGAAAAATAGGCATAAAGCCAAATTTTTGTAAAGCTCATGGCTCATGTGCAAAAGAAATTAGCACATGAGGCATGAGATGGGCATGCCATTTTGTAAAGCCCAAGGGGCTATGTGTAAATTTGTAAGTCTATATAAGGCAACATGATGATGAAATGAAAAAAGAATTTATTCCCCCCAAAAGTTAGGGTTTCTGTGCCTTCTTCTCCTTCCTCAAGGTTCTAAATCTTCTTTTCTTTTCTGAATTAAATCAAGAGTTTAACTCTTCCTTTTCCAAAAAGGAATAGTTTTTCACCATAAAACCCACAGAGGGGAGCTCAGATCTCCCATCAGATCTCAAAAATGGGAGATTTTTAAATCTCGCCCCCTTTTTTCTCCAAGATCCAGCCAACAGAGAGGAGGAAGAAGGAGACACATCTCCAAAAATCTCACTTTGGGAAGATCCAAGACTCAAGAGAAAACCCAGAGCTCAAGGGAGAAGAAAGGGGTCCCCTTTCACAATCTCCGAAAATCTCTCAGGAGTTTAACTTCACAAAAAAATAATATACATAAAATAATAAATCTTTCTTTAAGGAGTTCAACTCCAAAAGTCAATCAGGAGTACAACTCCCAGTGCAGGGGTTCGGCCCCTTTGTTCTTTTCTTTTAAGAGTTTAACTCCAAAAGTCAATTGGGAGTACAACTCCCAGTATAGGGGCTAAGCCCCCTTTTCCTGCTGGCGCTCAGCGCCCGCGTGCCAAGAACGTGAGGGGGCTGCTAGCCCCCTTGATCCCCAACCCGCTATCCGGATAGCGGGACCCCCGTAAACTCTTCGAGGCCCCCGATATACCCAAAACCCCTCAAAACACAACACATGCATACTGCAAAGGCGAGGGGTAATTAACGGCAGGTTAGTCCGTAGCTGCCGGAGATTCGGATCCCCACAATCAATAAATCCCTGCCTATCCAAACAGGGGGAATCTATAGTATGCCTGACAAGCGACGCGTATTTCTCATCTCAATGAGGTGACGAAAAACTCCCTACACAGACATAGCCCAAATGAGTACTTAGCAATTTTTGAATAAGAGTAGGCAGACTAAGCCCAAATTGGTTAAGCCTTTGAAGTTTCTTGCAGTTAAGCCTAAATGCTCTTTGATGGATCTTAAGTAAAAAATGATCCTTAAAAATGTTATTGAGCCGATCTTAGTCTCAAACATGATTAATGATCTCTCATTGATAATATCCAAAATGATATTCATCTCATATCTACTAAGGTAATCTTAATCTCAAATATGACTAACGATTCATTGGTCCACCACAACCCATTTTCCCTTAAATACGAAATTTGGTTCGAGAGTACATCTTTACACAACTCTGATAAATATCGTTGTAATTCCTCAATGTCTTCAGAGAGGTAGCGGGGCCCGACAACCAACAACTCTTCTCATCATACATCGATGCACTTCCAAATTGACGTTCATGCCTCAAATCATATCGTGCCCCAAATTGGGTACATTTCAAATCACCATTGTTCATTTCGTCACGTAACAAATACACATGCGCGCAAAATGAATAAAGGACTGAAATGTCCCTAAACTAACAGTCGCATCAAAAAAGGCGATAATGAACTGAAATGTCCTTAAACTAACATTCGTCCCCAAAACGGGAATGTTGGACCGAAATATCCTTAAACTAATATTCACCCCTAAACATGGCGGTGATGGACCGCGACGTCCTCAAACTAAAACAAACTGAGCCCCAAATGCTCATATATATTTAATTTCAGATTAATAGTCCTTAAATAAACCAAGCCCGAATCTAAAAATATACGGATTTGGACTAATCCACGCCCTACGGGCGACGACAGAAAATAGTCTCCATATACAATCCACGGGCAGCCAAAACAAACAAAAACACACACGGCACAAAGTGAACTTCCGGAGCAGGAGAAAGTAGTTATCGCAATGCGGTAACGTAATTAACTGCAGGGGCTTGCGCCTTAGGGAAGAGCGTCTCCACAATAAAAAAATCCTCACAAACGAGGGGGAATCTGATGAAATCTACTACAACGGCCGCATCCATCCAAACCTCCGATATACGGTGCCATAAATCAACTTGGCATCTTCGGAGAGGTGGACGGATAAATCCAAATAGCATCTGCCTCCAGAATTTAGGCCAGACGTCCCAACGTCCCGGTCCATCTTCCGGCGGTGAACAAACATTAAGATCCATGATCTGTAAAAAGAAAGTTTTTTTAGATCTCCGTGAAATCGATTCACAAAAAAAAAGAGTTAAGCCCTGTCGAAACTAATAATGGACTTAAAAATAAAAAATTAAGAAATATATATGCTCAAAAGGAGTTAAGAGCTAAGCTTTGTTCGTAGTTCTTACCAAAAAATCTGGCAGAGTATAGTCTGTTCAAAAGAGTTCAAGGAGACAGAGATCTAAGCTCTGATAAACGAGAATTAAATTCTCCAAAAAGAAAAAGACTCAAGAAAGATGATGAGACGGCAGTCATCTCAAGGGCCAAAGACCCTATTTATAGGATATGAAGGGATGATTCAACTCCCTAGAAGATCAAACGGTGAAAAAAGTGACACTTTTGCACTCACGTGTGAGCTACGTGAGAACAACGGTGGGGGGCATTTATTCTCCTAATATTTAAACATAATAAAAGAGCCAGACTCTGTTAAAATTTTATTGAGGCAGTGCCTCACGTGCCCCTCATGAGGGCCCCAACGCCAGCGTCAACCCCTTAAAATTAAATCCTATGATGGCACCGCACGTGAAGCTCACGTGGACGCTCATGTGGACGCTAATGTGCAAAGCACAGGAGCGCTATCATAAATAAAAATTAAATTCTTAAGGGGCGCCCACGTGCACAACACGTGAACGATGGCACCCAAGTTAAAATCAAGTAGAATTAAATTCTACATGGGGATATTTCCGTAAAAAATAGGATACACTCTGTTAAACGGAGCTGTTGGATCAAAGATCCAATGGTGATGATAAATCATCAAATAATAGAATTAAATTCTATTCTGAGGAATATTGTTTCTCAATCTTTACAAACAAAAAAGATTGCTCTCTGTAAAGCAGAGAGTCCTTAGATTAAAAATCCAATGGTGATTAAAAATCACCGTTTTGCAAAATAAATTCTGTATTTGGGAAAATATTTCCTCAATTTTGCTAAAAACAAGAAAATATATTCTGTAAGATAGAAACATTTGGATCAAAGATCCAACGGTGGGTAAAATTTCCCAAATCAATTGTGAGACCAATTAAATCAATTGAAATCTCTCAATAAGAGATTTTCTTAAAATTAATTAACAAACTTGCCTCCAATATATAAAGGATCCGAGACTTCAAGTCTTATATAGAGAAACTGTCACGCCACGCTTCCTAGTGTACGGACAAAGGACGCGACGAGGACGCTACGTATTTACTTGGAAGTAAACACGCTAAGCGTATCTAAGCAATATAAAATAAAATATACACAAGAGACAAGATGTAAATGAACAGCAACTTTATTTATTAACATTCTTTTTAGAATACAATTAAAAGTAAATACATGGAATGAAAGCAATGCCTAAACAATGGCATAACAGAAATGTAAATGAAATATACAAGTAACTAGAGCTCCGGGTCAAAAGCTAGCCGAACCAAGTTCTCGTTGGTGGGCTCTGTCTCCAGAAGGTCCGATCCACCAGACAACATTCCAAAGAAAGAAGAAAAGGAATGTCGTCAGCAAACAATCACTCGGTAAGTCTTAAGGAATAAGCATAGACAGAATAGACAAAAGGAGATTGTAACTTTTAAAGTTGTATTATATTATTAACGTTGTTGTTTGTAGTTTGGTACAGAAAATGCCAGTGTATACGAGAGGAGTCCCACTATCCCGAAGACTAAGGTATACGGAGTACAAGGAACTGTTCAGCCACGGTACAACGGCAATGGAGATTCAGGTTAGGTGTATTATGGTTATAGTCTCGTGCCACTTTTAACACCTTCCGTACCAATCTACCCCTTATAAACCCCGCGATGTCTTGATTGTATTGTATTGTCTTGTATTGTAAATTGTATATGGATGACTTGCCGGAACCATGATATCAGTAAATAGAATGGATATAATGGATGTACATGTAGATAGAGTATATTCATGGTTCGGTTCAGTCAAGATAGATTGACATAAATTGAATAAACGGTTTCATGGATTCATGTTGTATTGTAGTTTGAACTTGAATCACGTTTAAGTCAGGTTGATTAGATTGAGACATAGTCTGAATAAGACACTTTTAAAAGAATTTGAAGTCCTGAATTGTTTTGATGTTATCGGTAACTGCTGCACATAGACGATAGGATTTGTATCTTTTTCCAAGACAATTACCGTATTGATGACACTGTTTGTTAGATTGTCTACCTTAAATAGGCAAGCACCCATATCTCCAGCTCCCTGAGGCTCAAGACACTGGTCCCGCTTAAACCTATGTTTACTAGGGTCCTTATTGTAATTTAATATAACTTGAGGGGGTTTTATGTAAAAATAGTTTTGGCATAATTTCAAAATACACCTCAAACATTTAATTATCGTCTTTAGTGTTTTCATAGATGTATATTTTTATAGATGTGAAATTTCTAGTGAGTAGAACCTAAATTCATAGTATATGATATTTTCTTGAAATACTGTACTTGTGTTGTATTTGGATGGTATTTTCATGTAATAGTGATTCATTTGATTTGGAAAACTTGGAATATTTATATAATCAAAATAGATATTTTGATTATATATATATATATATATATAATGAAAATAATTTATTTATTTTCTTGTAGAAATCTCATTTTCTAAATATAAATGCATAAAAATTCCATCGAGATCGAATGCTCCTTACGGAGGTCTACATCTCACTCTACTAAGCCCGAGAATGTGTGATAATCCGCACCATCCCGAATGGGGTCCCCAAAATAGGTTGTAAAGGCGTAATTGCGTAGAAATGTTTAATACATCTTTTTATAGAAAACGGTTTTGTAAGTTTAGGGTATTTATTTGTAAAGTCGTATTTTCTCGTATTCTATTGTCCCAAATTTCATCGTTCTATGATAGAGATGTGTGTTGTGATGAGATAGGTCATTATCTCGTGAACTATCTAAACGTATAGCAGGGAATTATGATAATTTATATCGAAACTAAAGTATATGGTATTTTTCTAAAAAAGTGCGATATAAGTTACAAAAATGATCCTTTTAAGGTGAAACTTGTTTTAATAGATTTATTAATGTTCGTTAAACAATATGTGAGAGTATGGTATTTTCTTGATTAAGAAAATATAGTTTTAAAGGAAAACCGAATCGGAAGTCGGATTAACTCCGCTTCCGTCGGGTTTTGGAAATGTAAATTTTTAAAGAAGAAGAAGAGATGGGGAGATGGGACTTACTGGCTTGTTGGACTAGAGGAGAGAGAGAGGGTCCTAAAGAAGGCTTCGAGGCATTGATTCATCGCCGAAATCTCTTCGGAAGTTCGTCGGAGTTTCGCCCTTCACTAACTCCACTTGTACACTAAAAGACTTGGGATTTTGGTATAGTTTTTGTAAGAGAATTCTGAGTGAAAAGGGTGTAGAATGGAGTGGGTATTTATAGGGGAGACTAGGGTTTAGGGGGTGATGAATAATGCATTAAAATGGAATTTGAAAGGGTTTTATTATTCTCTGTAAATGTGCAGAGTAAATAAGCAATACTGGAGTTAAGGGGGTAGTCCAAGGGTCTAGGATTTTCAAAAAAAAATTAGGTTTGGGCTAACAAAAACCGGCGGCGCCGGCCTATAGGTTAATCTCGCCGGTCGAATTCTTGGGTTGTCGGATTCTTGCCACGTGTCCAAGTCGGTCTGAATACTAATTTGCACCTGTTTGTTTTAAGCGTGAATCTTCATTTTACATGCAGTGTGCGTGCAAACTCTTGGACTTCTAAAAGATTAAAAAATTAAAATAAAAAGATAATATGGCTGATGGGATTTGAACTCGGATGCTACGTCACAGCAGTGCAAGGTTTTACCAATGTGCTATAAGTACTTTCTTCCTGTTCTAAATTAAAACAAATACTTATAGTATTCACAGGATTGCAAATACCCCAAGTGTACATGAATTTTTTATACATTGAAATTGGAGTTGTTACAGTCTACCCTCCTTATAAAAATTTCGTCCTCGAAATTTATAATTTATTTTAAGGACTAGTTTACAAATAGATGAGGGTATCTTGCACGCATCTCGTCCTCCCTTTCCTATATCGATTCTTCTAGAGTGTCTTTCCTCCACATCACTCGAACCAAGTTGACTTCCTTGTTCCGAAGTGACTTCAATTTTCTGTCCAGGAACTCAACTGGTTGCTGCTTACAAGATAAGTCGGGCAATACAGTGAGCTCAGAATGATCAAGAATATGGCTGGGGCCACTCACATACCTTCTGAGTTGGGATATGTGGAACACATTGTGCACTCCTTCCAATGAAGGTGGAAGTGCCAAGCGATATGCCACTTCACCGACTCGTTCGCGTATGTCGAACGGTCCAATGTACCTTGGACTTAGCTTACCCCGTCTTCCAAAACGGATCACTCCACGGTTCGGAGATATCTTCAAAAATACATGATCTCCCGGCTGAAACTCCAAATGACGGCGCTTTGCATCAGCCCAGTGTTTCTATCGATCTTGGGCTATGCGCATTCTTTCCCTGATAGTACGAACTACGTCAACAGTTGCTACTGTCATCTCATATCCAAGGAGTTCTCTATCTCCGATGTCGTCCCAACATAATGGCGATCGACACTTCCTTCCATAAAGTACTGCAAAAGGTGCCATTCCAATACTTGCTTGGTAGCTGTTGTTGTATGAAAACTCCACAAGATATAGGTGATCTTCCCACGATCCTCTGAAGTCTAGCATACACGCTCTGAGCATATCTTCCAAGATATGAATAGTTCACTCAGACTGACCATCAGTTTGTGGATGATAAGCTGTGCTGAAGTTCAGACTTGTTCCCAAGCTCGCTTGCAGACTTTGCCAAAATTGTGATCGAAACCTGGTGTCACGATCGGAGACAATGTAGACCGGTACTCCATGAAGTCTTACGATTTCCTATATGAGTTCATGGGTATTTGAGGTAGTACATTTATGAAGAGTTTAAATCTTTACTTAGATTCTTACCTTCATGTACTTATTTGCTAATGTCTCAGTAGATTGGATAACTCGAAATGGGATGAAGTGAGCCGACTTTGTGAGTCGATCTACAATAACCCATACCGCATCGTTACCCTTTGTGCTACGAGGAAGTGCGGTCACAAAATCCATTGTGATGTGTTTCTATTTCCATTATGGGATCGGTAACGGTTGAAGTAATCCAGCAGTCTTGTGATGTTCAGCCTTTACTTGCAGACACATCAAGCATTTAGCGACGCTTCTGGCTACTTCACGCTTCATTTCATGCCACCAGTAATTTTGACGCAGATCTTTGTATATCTTTATACCTCCAGGGTGTACTGAGTAGGGAGAGCTGTGAGCTTCTTTCATTAACGCTTCTCGCACATAACCTTTTGGTACACACAATCTCCTGTCGTACCTCAAAGTTCTGTCTTCATGGATGATGAAGTTTGTTCTGAGTCCATTCTCTACTTGTTCCCTGATCTTTTGCAACTTAGCATCATTTGCTTAAGCTGCTTTGATCTGATTGACAATAATAGATTGAACTTGTAAGTTCATCATACTTGAAGCGTTACCTGGCGTGACTACTTCAATCTCTATTTGATGCAAGTCTTGTTGAAGCTTCCACTGTGTGGTGAGATTAATTGCTAATGGTTGACGACTAAGGGCATCTGGTACCACATTCACCTTCCCTGGATGATATTGCAGGTTGATGTCACAATCCTCCATGAGTTCTAACCATCGTCTCTGCCGCATATTAAGCTCCTTCTGAGTAAACACATATTTCAGACTCTTGTGATCTGTGTATATGTTCACTCGTTCACCAAGATGATAATGGCGCCAAATTTTGAGAGTAAAGATTACGGCCGCCAACTCCAAATCATGCGTCGGATAATTGCGCTCATGAATCTTGAGCTGTCTTGAAGCATGCCACAACCTTTCCGTGCTGATGTAGAACACATCCTAATCCCTTACCGAATGCATCACAATGCACTTCGAAACCTCCATATTAGTCCAGTATAACGAGAACATGCGCTGATGTCAATCTTGTCTTGAGTTCTACGAAAGCTTGTTCGCATGTTTCTGACCACACGAATTCTTCATCTTTACGTGTGAGCTTGGTCAGGGGTGTTGCTATCTTCAAAAATTCTTCAATGAATCTTCTGTAATATCCAGCTAGACCCAAGAAACTTCAAATTTCCTTCACCGATTTTGGTGTCGGCCATTCGCTTACTGCTGAAACTATCGCTGGATCCACAGAGATTCCTTCGCCTAATACAATATGTCCAAGAAAACCGACTTGATCTAGCTAAAACTTACACTTGCTGTATTTGGCATAGAATTGATACTGTTGTAAAGTTTCCAAGACAATTTGTAGGTGTTCGGCGTGTTCTTTCAGACTCTTAGAATACACCAGGATGTCGTCGATGAAGATGACAACAAACCTGTCTAGGTACTTCCGGAAAACTTGATTCATTAGGTTCATGAATATTGCTGGTGCGTTGGTCACTCCAAATAGCATCACAAGAAATTCGTAATGACCATAGCGAGTTCTGAATGCCGTTTTATGAATATCGGATCCTTGACCTTCACCTGATGATAATCCGAACGAAGATCTAACTTGGAGAAAATACAAGATCCACTTAGCCGGTCGAATAAATCATCGATGCGCGGTAATGGATACTTGTTCTTTATCGTTACTTCGTTCAAGGCTCTATAATCAATGCACATTCTGTATGAACCTTCCTTCTTCTTCATGAGTAAAACTGGTGATCCCCAACTTGAAGTGCTGGGACGAATCCATCCTTTCGCCAATAATTCATCCATCTGGGTTCGGACTTCTTTCAAACCATCCGGACTTAGCCGATACGGTGCTTTAATCACCGGTTGTGCTCCTGGTACTAAATCAATGCTGAATTCAAGAGCTCGATTGGGAGGCAAACATGATATAGCGTCAGGAAACACATCTTCGAACTCTCGAACTACTTCTGGCTTTGATCCTTCCTCTGCTTGAATTGCCGCAATCACTGCCTTCTTTGGTTTCGCCTTGTATGTACTTGGCTCCAAGGTACGGTCTCCGCTTTTAAAATAAAAGACCGGATGATCTGGAATCTCAAATACTACCCTCTTTTGACGACAGTCAACGGTAGTATAGAATGTTCCGAGCCAATCCATATCCAGAACCACATCAAAGTTCGGTATGTCCAGCACCTTGAAGTCAGCATAGAATTCTCTGCTGCAGATGACCACTGGATACAGATCGTATCCTATTGTTGCCTTTAGAATGTTGTTCCCTGAACTGACATTCTAGCTGGATACAAGCGGTGTAACTGGAATCGCATGAGTTCGGATGAACCGTTGCGATATAAAGCAATGAGATGCTCTAGTATCGAAGAGTGTGAGTGCAGGAAGTGAAGATACTAAGATTGTACCTAAGTTATATGTGGGATATGTTTTTAGGTATAAGGAAAAGATATATAGGTTGTCTATGAACTGAAAGAGAATTTGAAAGGGAAGTGTTACCAGTGATGAATTGGCCGGTGGCTTCCGCTTCTTCCACAGTCATGGTGAAAGCCTGTCACCTCGGTACGTTCCTCTTTCTGGAGGAGCATTCCTCTGTCTGTTCCTTGGTCCTTGAGGTGGGTTCCTTTGAGCTTGATGGAAATGAGGAGGAGGAGGTGCAGTCAGTCCATAAGGAGGTAGAGTAGGTAGTGCAAGGCGTGGAGCAGGTGCCTGGATGGCTGGGCACTGCGGGTAAGTGATTGTTGGCCTGAGTGCAGCATATGGGTTGTGTCTACGAGGACAAGACCCAATATCATGAGTAGCTGAGCCGCAGACTAAGCTAAGGCGATTTGCTCGCCGACAATCTTTCATCAAATGTCCATCCCTCCTGCGATAGGTGCAAAAGGCTGGGCTGGGCTGGTTGTTTGGTGTCTCCTTGGCACAAAAAGTGGCATTGAAGAGGCTCCTTCTGCCATGTGGTTGGCAGGGCGCTTCATCCCAGCAGACTGAGGTCTGCCCCTCATCTTTACTACTGCCTCATATCGGCGGGCAGCTTTCAGAGCCGATTCGTGAGTTGGGAAATCTCATGTGGCTAATGCAGCCTGGATTCCGGATCTAACCCTTGTTGAAATCGTCAGGCTCTGATATCATCCATCGGTATCAGGTGTCTATTAAGGTATTGTGTTAGCTGTGTAGTATGTGATATTTGAAAATCGAAATATTAAGACATATCTTACCGACTGAGCATGGTAAACTCGGCATCGTACACATCCACTGATTTGGTCCACATTGAACCCTGTTGTAGGTGGATAAACTGTTGTTCCATGTCGAATCTGGCCGTCTCAGGAAAGTATTTCGCGTCGAACATGTCGCGAAACGTCCTCCATTCGATCGGTTGGGTGAGACGGCTTTCTTCCGCCTTCCACTAGACCCGTGAATTATCAGTGAACTATAGCTTTGCAATTCGAACCCAAGCTATCTCTGGCACTTGTGCCATTGCCAGGTCATCTTCAATACTCTGAGCCTATTCTTCAGTTTCTAGAGGGCTCTCTTTTCCTGAGAATTGTTTAGGGTGCAAAGCCCTGAGTTGCTTCACCACAAATGCTTCTGCCTCAGGACGGCTCATCAATATAGCAGTCTGCTGCTGCTGTCCCTCCAGAAGGCTGCGGATCGCCTCAAGCAGTACCGTCTGCTTATTAATCGGAGCAGCTACGGCCGGTGTAATTGGTAGAGGTGGTGGAATGTTGTTGAAGTTGGTGCTGGTGTTGTTTGGGGAATCCATAATCTTGAAAGAAAAATTTGGGTTAGGACAGATTCAAAATATATGAAATTGGAAGATTCAAGGAATATGAATTGTAAAGAATGTTTTTAGTTGCTGGTTCTTGTGTTATATTGCTTAGTTTGTTCACGTGGAGCTGACCTGCATGGGCCACCAACAAAACCTGTCACGCTCCGCTTCTCAGTGTACGGGCAGAGGACGCGACGAGACCTCTACGTATTTACTCGGAAGTAATCACGCTAAGCGTATCTAAGCAATATAAAATAAAATGTACACAAGAGACAAGATGTAAATGAACATCAACTTTATTTATTAACATTCTTTTTACAATACAATGAAAAGTAAATACATGAAATGAAAGCAATACCTAAACAATGGCATAACAGAAATGTAAATGAAATGTACAAGTAACTAGAGCTCCGGGTCAAAAGCTAGCTGATCCAAGTCCTCGCTGGTAGGCTCTGTCTCCAGAAGGTTCGATCTACCTGACAACATTCCAAAGAAAGAAGAAAAGGAATGTCGTCATCGAACAATCGCTCGGTAAGCCCCAAGGAATAAGCATAGACAGAATAGATAGAAGGAGATTGTAACTTTTAAAGTTGTATTATATCATTAACGCTGTTGTTTGTAGCTTGGTACAGAAAATTACAGTGTATACGAGAGGAGTCTCACTATCCCGGAGATTAAGGTATACGGAGTATAAGGAACCGTTCAGCCACAGTACAACGACAATGGAAATTCAGGTTAGGTGTATTATGGTTACATTCTCGTTCCACTTTTAACACCTTCCATACCAATCTACCCCTTATAAACCCCGCGATGTCTTAATTGTATTGATTGGATTGTATTGTATTGTCTTGTATTGTAAATTGTATATGGATGACTTGCCGGAACCATGATATCAGTAAATGGAATGGATATAATGGATGTACATGTGATGGAGTATATCCATGGTTCGGTTCGGTTAAGATAGATTGACATAAATTGAATAGACAGTTTCATGGATTCATGTTGTATTGTAGTTTGAACTTGAATCACATTTAAGTCAGGTTGATTAGATTGAGACTCAGTCTGAGTCAGACACTTTTAAAAGTATTTGAAGTCCTGAATTGTTTTGATGTTATCGGTAACTGCTGCACATGGACGGCAGGATTTGTGTCTTTTTCCAAAACAATTACCGTATTGATAACACCGTTTGTTAGATTGTCTACCTTAAATAGGCAAGCACACATATCTCCGGCTCCCTGAGGCTCAAGACATTGGTCCCGCTTAAACCTATGTTTACTAGGGTCCTTATTGTAATTTAATATAACTTGAGGGGATTTTATGTAAAAATAGTTTTGGCATAATTTCAAAATACACCTCAAGCATTTACTTATCGTCTTTAGTGTTTTCATAGATGTATATTTTTATATATGTGAAACTTCTAGTGAGTAGAACCTAAATTCATAGCATATGATATTTTTTTGAAATATTGTACTTATGTTGTATTTGGATGGTATTTTCATGTAATAGTGATTCCTTTGATTTGGAAAACTTAGAATATTTATTTAATCAAAATAGATATTTTGATAATATATATATATATATAATGAAAATAATTTATTTATTTTCTTGTAGAAACCTCATTTTCTAAATAAAAATGCATAAAAATCCCATCGAGATCGAATGCCCTTTGCGGAGGTCTGCATCTCGCTCTACTAAACCCGAGAATGTGCGATAATCCGCACCATTCTGAACGGGGTCCCCAAAATGGGTTGTAGAGGCGTAATTGCATGGAAATGTTTAATACATCTTTTTATAGAAAACGGTTTTGTAAGTTTAGGATATTTATTTGTAAAGTCGTATTTTCCTGTATTCTATTGTCCCAAACTTCATCGTGCTATGATAGAGATATGTATTGTGATGAGGTAGGTCATTACCTCATGAACTATCTAAAAGTATAGCAAGGAATTATGATAATTTATGTCGAAACTAAAATATATGGTATTTTTCTGAAAAAGTGCGATAAAAGTTACAAAAATGATTCTTTTAAGGTGAAACTTGTTTTAATAGATTTATTAATGTTAGTTAAACAATATGTGAGAGTATGGTATTTTCTAGATTAAGAAAAGTATAGTTTTAAAGGAAAACCGAATCGGATGTCGGATTAACTCCGCTTCCGTCGGGTTTTGGAAATGTAAATTTTTAAAGAAGAAGAAGAGAGGGGGAGATGGGACTTACTGGCTTGTTGGACTAGAGGAGAGAGGGGGGTCCTAAAGAAGGCTTCGGGGCATCGATTCGTCGCCGGAATCTCCTCGGAAGATAGTCGGAGCTTCGCCCTTCACTAACTCCACTTGTACACTAAAAGACTTGGGATTTTGGTATAGTTTTTGTAAGAGAATTCTGAGTGAGAGGGGTGTAGAATGAAGTGGGTATTTATAGGGGAAATTAGGGTTTAGGGGGTGATGAATAATGCATTAAAATGGAATTTGAAGGGGTTTTATTATTCTCTATAAATGTGCAGAGTAAATAAGCAATACTAGAGTTAAGAGGGTAGTCCAAGGGTCTAGGGTTTTCAAAAAAAAAATTGGGTTTGGGCTAACAAAAACCGGCGGCGCCAGCCTGTGGGTTAATCTCGCCGGTCGAATTTTTGGGTTGGGGGCTCGGATTCTCGCCACGTGTCCAAGTCAGTTTGAATACTAATTTGCACCTGTTTGTTTTAAGTGTGACTCTTCATTTTACGTGCAGTGTATGTGCAAACTCTTGGGCTTCTAAAAGATTAAAAAAAAATTAAAATAAAAAGGTAATGTGGCTGATGGGATTCGAACTTGGGTGCTACGTCACAGCAGTGCAAGGTTTTACCAATGTGCTATAAGTACTTTCTTGCTGTTCTATATTAAAACAAATACTTATAGTATTCACAGGATTGCAAATACCCCAGGTGTATATGAATTTTCTGTACATTGAAATTGGAGTTGTTATAGAAACTTCCCCCCCTTCCCCAGATAAGTTTCTTAAAAATACAGAAAGCCTTAAAAAAACAACAGAGAAGAAGAAGACTTGCCTCCTTAAAAACCCTAGGTAAAAAAACAGAGAGATCAAAATATCTCATTTTATCTATCTAAGGGTTTAACCATTCACAAAGAACTTAGTTGTTTCTCTGGATCAGAGATCTACAAGACAAGTCTACCACAAGTTGAGAATTTAATTCTTATCGGGAAAAGATCTTGTTCTTGAGAATCAAAGATTCAGAAAAGAACTAGGTTAAAAAAGAAAGGAAAAAAAGAAAAGAAAAAGAGCATATGTTCTGAGAATTTATTCCTCTGAAAATAGGGTTTAATCTTAAAAGAAACTTAGTTCTTATAAAAGAACTTAGTTCTTATAAAAGATAACCTGATCCCAGATCTTCAAAATAAAAATCTTAGTGATCATTAATGGTCAAAATGCATTAACAAGGATTTAATCTCTAAAAAAGAAAGGAACTTAGCGCCTCACGTGTTTCCCACGTGGGTGCCCTCCTAACAATGCCCAGTGTCTCACAGGAAAAACACGCGGGTGTCCAATATAGAAGGCCGGCACCTCATGTTGAATACACGTGAGACGCCACACAAAAAGTGCTTAGCACTTCATATACAGCTAAAACGGCTGAGTGCTTAGCACTGATTGGGCAGTGCCCAGTGCCATGTGCTCCTTACGTGGACGTCACACAAAAAAAGTGCTTAGCACTTTATATACAACCAAAACGGCAGAGTGCTTAGCACTGATTGGGCGGCGCCCAGCGCCGCACATGCTCTTCACGTGGACGCCATATAAAAAAGTGCTTAGCAGTATATATATAACCGAGTGTTTAGCACTGATTGGACAATGTCCATAACTGAAGGCTTTATATGATACCCATGTGAACGCCAGAGGTTCAAACAAGTGCTTAGCACTTTTGCATAAAAAAGGTGGGCTGAACAAGCAGAGCCCAAACAAGTGCTTAGCACTTTTGAACAAAAAAAACTGAGCAGACTAAACTCAAATTGGTTTAGCCTCTCAGCAATAGAAATTTGTCGTTGACACTCATAAATCTTTGCCGAAACAGAGACTCCATCTGGGCGAAAATAGTGATAGAACCGTCCGAGATGCTTGCATACCAGTCGAAAGCAATACCAGTTAGGCTGTTGACGAACTAACGGAAGAGGAGCGCATCATTATCCCCTGTATTTCTGCACGCTTTAAAATGAGCGATATGTTGATTCGCGTTTCCCGTTCAGCCGAATCTTCTGAACTTAAAGATGACATAACCACTGGGGAACTCGATCAGGTCATATTGTGCGGGATACGGCCGCCGACTACTGCCAATATCCTTTTGTGCCTCGGCTTCAAACACCAATGTTTTAACTTTGTTGGTGACCAAGTCCATTATCCGATCTTGTATTAATGGAATGGTGCAATATGGGGCCAAGGAATCCTTAGAAGTGGAATGTGGATGGTTTTCATGTGGCTCTCCTATACTCGGACCTAAAGAGACATGCATTGGTTGCTTCGAGTCATTATCACTCGGCTCATGAGTGGAAACTTGCGCTTGATTGGAGGGCGTCCGGGCAATTTGAGCCGTGAACTGCATCACGACATTCTTCAAGTCATCGATTTTGGAGTAAAACTTGGCAATCTCTTTATTTTTGCTCCTAGGCTATTTTAGGAGCACTTGAAGCAGCTATTGCTCTGCGGTCCTGAGGCGGAAAGTCGGCTCTTCCTCACTTTCCGAACTTGACTCCACATGGACAGAGACGTCTGTTCCCTCATGAAAATTGAATAATAAATATAAAAGCAATAGGAAAAGTCCCCAAATGGAGCATCACGTGCCCACACGTGATAAGGCACTGCGCTTAATAAAGTAAGGATGAAATTGAGGCTAAAACTGAGCCTCACGTGTAGACACGTGGCCTTCTATATACAAAATATATAAGCGCCTTCTTAAAACAAATAATTAGCCAGAAAAGGTCACGTAGTAGCACGCGACGCTATTTGTTGGACTTAGCTTCGTGGGGTCACGTGCTACACGTGATGGGCTCCTATGCCTTCTGAACCAATAGAATTAAATTCTAAATAAAAGGGATCAAAGCCCTATTTGGAAAATATTTCCTTAGATCTTTCTAAATAAGAAAGATTGCGCTCTGTAAAGCAGAGCACCGTTGGATTAAAAATCCAATGGTGATTAAAAACACCAATTTACAGAAGAAGATTCTGTATAGGGAAATATTTTCCTAATCTTGTGAGAAATATCTTCTGTAAAACAGAAGTTCTTGGATTAAAAATGCAACGGTGAATAAAATTCACCGATTGATTTAAAAGATCATTTTGGTTGATTATAAAATCAATCAAAATCTCTCAATAAGAGATTTTCTAAACGAATTGATTCTTTTCTTTCTCTTATAAATAGGAGCCAAGAGACACAAAAAAAGAGAGATAGAGAAAAGGAAAAAAATAGAGAAAAAAACCCCTCGTAAGCTTGAAACAAAGAGAATTTAATTCTCCAAAGAGAAAAAGAGAAGAAAAAAAGAAACTCTAAGTAAAAGAAGGAACGAAACACAGAGAAGATCTCATCTCCTTTTCACCTCCATAAGAGTTTAACTTTTCTGAAAAGAACTTAGTTCTTCCTTTGGTTGAGATTTGCAGAACCAGATCTCTCCACAAGTTGAGAATTTAATTCTCATCGGAGAGATCCTGCCATGCAGATCCAAAACTTAAGGGAAGATCTAAATTCAGAGAATTTAATTCTCCCAACAGGTATATAGGAATTTAATTCCTCTGATAAAACAAGGGTTCAACCTCTCATATAAGAACTTAGTTCTTCCTTATAGTGAAAGATCTGCAGAAGAAGATCTCCTCACAAGTTGAGAATTTAATTCTCATCGAGGAGATTCTGCCATACAGACCCCAAACCTAAGAGAAAAACTAAGACCTAAGAATTTAATTCTTACAAAACATTGGGTTTGAAAGTCTTGAAACTAAGGATCTCCATGCACGTAAAAGGATTGGCATCCAATACGATAACGACCGATCACGTGCTCCCACGTGAGCACCCTTGATGAAAAAAAAAGGATAACTGGGACTGGCTTATGTAATCCCACGTGACCCCCTAAATAGTACTTGGCACTTATAGAAAGGGAGTAAATCAAAAGGCAGTTTCCACTTGGGGCGCCTCACGTGATCCCACGTGACCCAATAGCGCTTAGCGCTCAGAAAAGAACAAGGGAGTAAACCCAAAGAAACAGCGCCTCAATTTTTTTTAATGTTTTTTTTAGTGTTTGACACTACTTCAAGCGCCTCACGTGACTCCACGCGAGCGCCTCCAATTTTTAGTGTTTAACATTATTTCAAGCACCTCACGTGGGAGCACATGAGCGCTGAGCATATACTAGTGTTTAACACTACAAAATGCCAATGTTAACCAAACTCAGACCAGATTTCCCGAGAAGCGTCAATTGAGCTCCTCATGCTTAAGATCTCCAAATCCGAACTCAGTCCCAGAGATAGCTAATGAGCTTCCAACAGATGGCATCTAAAATGATGTTCGATCCATTCCCCCTCAGTCGGGATGTTCGTTCGAGGGTACATCTCTCCATACCACTGATACATGTCGTTGTAATTCTTCAATGTCTTCAGAGAGATGGAGGGTCCCAATAACCAATAACTTTTGGCACATCCCCAAACCGCCAAACAAAAACCCCATAGACTATGATTTCTTTAAACTATGGACTGTGAGGTCCTTAAATTCATGGACTATGATGTCCTTAAACCCAATGGACCGTAACGTCCTTAAACTAAACCCCATAGACTATGATGTTTTTAAAGTATGGACTGTGAGGTCCTTCAACTCATGGACTATGATGTCCTTAAAACCCAATGGACCGTAACATCCCTAAACTAAACTCTATAGACTATCATGTCTTTAAACTATGGACAGTGAGGTCCTTAAACTCATGAACTATTATGTCCTTAAACCCAACGGACCGTAATGTCTTTATAAACTAAAGAAAATCCTGTTGAGTAGATCTTAATCTAAAATTAGGCCAACGTATTCTCAACAAATGTCTAAGTTGATCTTAATCTAAAACAAGATTAACGATCCTTAAACCAACCCAAACCCAAATCTAAGAAAATACGGATTTGGACTAATCCACACCCTACGGGCGACAACATAAATTGGTCTCCGTATACAATCCACGGGCAACCAACAACAAAACAAACACATATGACACGAAATGATCATCTAGAGAAGGAGAAAGTGGTTACCGATAGCGTAATTAACTGCAGGGGCTTGTGCCTGCAGGGAAGAGCGTCCCCACAATCAAAAACCCCTCGTAAACGAGGGGGAATCTGACGAAGTCTGCTACAACGGCCGCATCCGTCTAAACCTCCGATATATAGTGTCATAAATCAACTTGGCATCTTCAGAGAGGTCGACGGATAAAACCAAATAGCATCTGCCCCCAAAGTTCAGGACAGACGTCCCAACGTCCCGGTCGCGTCTTTCGGCGGAGAACTGATTCTGGCACGCCCGGTGGGACCTTTTTCTCTTTCCACTCCACATTTCGTGTGTCGTGTTCGCGAACAAATCGCGGTTTAATATGGCTGCCCCCGAATTCGAGGTATTAAGATTTGGTGTCTTGCTCCCGTGCAGAGAAAATGGCTTCCAACTGCACCAACTGCAACAGCAACTCCTACTCCGTCCTCGCTGGAGGAGTGACCTATGGTCCCCAAGCAGCCTCCATCGTCGCCATGCCAGTGGAACAAGTAACTCAGGCCACCACTGGACTGTTCTTTGGGACCATGATCCCACCAGCAAGCTTCAGCGTCCCAGTACCGTCACAGGAAGCTCCGAAGAAGTCGGTCTTTGATCGGCTTACCACTACCACGACCCCTCTTAACGGGCCGACCAATTCCAAGTCCGACGCCTCGGTCTTTAACAGACTAGGCCAAAGCTCAATCGGGCCCGTGAAGAAGCCTGCAATACCCGAAGGAGCTATCCCGAAGCGGGTGGCCATTCCAGCTCCGGTAAACGAAGTCATCACAGGGGCTTCTCCTGCTAAGAGATCGGTCTTCGCAAGACTGGATGTTCCGACTCCCGCTGCGGGTGGAGTCGCAAAAATGCTTCCCTTGCCCAAAGGTCAGTCTTCGACATGTTGAACATTTCTTCTCAGCAGACGTCGGTCTTCGATAGGCTGGCACCAACAACAACCCTTCACCAGAATAGGGGACATGATGAAGCCCCCCCGTACCATCTGCAAGACATGCTCGACGTCGCCACTGACGCCGAGTGAGAAAAGCTGGAGGCAGTTCCCCTTTTGGATTAACTCCACCAGCTCTGATGGTGGAAGTCGATACTGCTGTTCCAACTGGGAACAGCTTTGAGGCGCTCAGGAGGGTGCGCAAGAATTCTCCAACTGTCGTATTAAAAAGGTCTCCTTCACCTGTTGAAAATGTTACAAAGGCGGAGCTGGAGCAGCCTCCTCAGCGGCTGTCCTCCAAAATTCATAAGATCTGGCGGAGAGTCTAAGACTCCGTAGTCGATAAGGACTACTCCCGCCGATAGAAGAAAATAAAGATTCAACAAAAGGAGGACCATCCCTCCGCCATGCCACTAAGGGTGTCGTCTGCACGGGTGCCTACATCAACAGCCCCCTCAACTTTAATCATCCATAAAAAGAGGAGGGCGGAGAAGATACCTATGCCTACGACGAATCTCAAGGGCACTGAACCCAGACGCTCCAAGTCTGGGGGCATGGTGGTGCATACTGTTTATATGGCTTCCGGGAAAGGGGAGAACCGCGCTTCTGGGGGTCATCGACCACTCACCTGATCCGTAACAAAGCCCCCGGAGCAACAACAAAAGCTCCAGGAAATGTTAACAAAGATGGCCGCACTCACTGGGCCAAAAGAAAACCCGGAGACGTCATCGGAACGGTGCCAGGAACAGGAAACCGATGCCGAGTTCCTCCGAAGAATGCTCAAGAAGAAAGGCAAAGAAGCCGCGGAACAAGCGGCCAAAATAAAACAAATGGCGCTATTGTTCTAATACATAGTAGGCATGATGATCCAGCCGGACTCTCCAGCAGAGGAGCCTCCCGTGATCATTGAAGACGACAGAGAGGAGACATCAAACCCTCTCCCGGCCTTTTCGGCAGCAAAGGAGGAAACAATCTCGAAAGCTGTGCTCGATGATTATATAGCTCAACAGATACGAGCCCATCAAGCGAACGAAGCTGCTGGCCAAGTCGTTAGAACTGGGCGACCCTATCACAGCTGGTACGATTAGATTAAGTACCCACCACGATGCACAATCCCTAAATTTCATGTATATAAGGGGACAGGCAACCCCCACCAGCATGTCACCCAGTTTAGGGCTCTCTGCGGTAATACTGGAGGTGACGATAAGCTGCTTCTTCGCCAATTCGTCGGTAGCCTAGAGGAGACGGCCTTCGAATGGTAGTCGGAGCTTCCGAACGACTCCGTCAAAACGTTTACAGAGATGGAGTTGCTATTCACTCAACGTTTCGCAAGCGCTAGCGAATGCACCCCAATCACGGCATTGATCAATGCCCGAGTAAAGCCAGGGGAGAAATGAGTTCAGTATGCAATTTGGTGGCGCAGCCTATGGTCGAAGTGCGAACAGCGCATAGAAGAGGCTCCTGCGATAGGTATGTTTGTGGGAACCCTCGATCCGCGGGCGACCATAGCCCAATTTATGATGTTTTTCAAGCCAACCACCTTCCAGGCTTTGATTGGCAAGCTGGCCCAAATGAACCAGATGGGCCATAGGCCTTCCTCTTCAAAGACGGAGCCTCGAAATGAAAAGGGGAAAGGGAAAGCTACCTTCGTCACCAATGCTCAGCAACAACCGAGTGGTCCAAAACCAGCTGATCGCCAAAACGATAGACAGCGATTTATCAACGAAAAGTTAAAACGTTCTTACTCGTTCCCTCGGGATAGCTGGCGGTGCGCAACAGGCCCATCACTCTGCCAGATCCGAGACATCCACTGCAGCCAGGTGACGTCAACAATCCTAATTACTGCACCTACCACCAAGTAGTAGACCACCCAATTGAAGATTCCTTCGTCTTCAAAAGCTGGATCGAGGACCAATACAAAAAGGACAAATTTGCACTGCCCGAGAACTGGAAGGTAAGCCCGCCGCAGCCGCATGCTCCTAAAAGGGTAGACACGCCATGGGCATCATGCTCATTTATAGAAGAAGCTCCGTGGGAGGTCGCTCTTTCAGCCAAAACAAAAAGAATGCTAAAGGATCTTCAAACATGCCCGGCGATTAGGTGGAAAAGCCCACTGGAACCCGAGGTCATTGAGGGAATGCTGAAACCGCGCCGGACACCAAGAATTGGTAGCGATGGGCAAAACGCCCAGGCCCAGCTGTCAAAATCTTCGAAAAGGAAGAAGAAGACCAAAAAGCCCGTGAAGCCTGATGACAAGCGCACAGACCTGCAAAAGCAGATCGACGCACTGGAAGAATATAATCAGAAGACGCGAACCCCAGTCACGCTCCAAGAATTTCTTAACAACATCCTTGAGGGCGGAGAAAACGACAATGACGACGGAGACGACTCGTCAGAAGAATTTGAGGATTATGTGGCAAGTTGTCACATGATCTCTCATTCGCCCGTAAATGACGAAGAAGTTCATATAGAGGAACTGGGGGAAAATCCAGAACCGGAACTCTTGGAACCGTCAGACGAGATGATTGACCTGTTGCTGAACGAAGCCCGTCAGAAGAGCAAAGCTGATCGAGAGCGCGAAATGACCATATTCAAAAAAGCCTGTTAGTGTATATGCCCTAGAGGCCATTACTGTATCATACTAGTTTGTATATTACTTGATGGAAGCTTGGGATATTCACAGTTGTATAGACAATCTTGCTCAAAATGGTAGTATGCTACTTGGTTTGTCTCTACTTCAATATGTGCATGTATTTCTTTTTAGCATATTGCTTATACATATTAGTAGAGCCCTTAGGATCTTTGCTTGATTACCAGCGTTGTGATGGCAGTTACACTAGTGGGGGCTGGGTAATCTACAAGCACATCCTTATACAGGTCCCTAGTCGTAGGATTATCGAGACGGGGCATCGATACTCCGGAGTAGACTAGCGTATACGCTTCTCATCCCAGCAGGGGAGACGGTCTGTCCCACAGCCGTCAGTACATCGTACTTGAGATAGTATGCGGGTGCTCGTTAGGTTACGAGTACACTGGACAGGACTCGTCGGGAACTGTTAGTTGGTATTATACCTATCGTCAGTTATCAGTTCCCAGGTGACATGAGTACAGCTTAGTCCGCTTGACACTGTCACTTCGCCTCAAGTGTGTTCCCACTGTACTTTGATTACTACCCTACCACGGCTCAAAGGAGTCGTGCAAACAGGTAGTAGTTAGGTGCAGTCCCGAAGCACTTGGAGGCAGTGACGGTTAGACAGGATTCGTCTCTCTCGGTATTGGGGGTTAACATCGCGCTATGTCTAGGAGAGCCATTACATATAGTAGTCCCTGGCCAGGGCAAGCGAGATATACTGGTAGGTTTCCAGTGTTATCTCAGGGTGTTCTAGGATACACTCCGACACGACTTGTACCGCTATTTGGGGACTGACGTTTACCACTCCTAGGCCCGCCATGCGATGTTCTCAGACGAACGGACCGGACTGTACGGAGATTGTCACATACAGGCTCAGTAGGAGTTCGGATGGGTTTACCTCATCGGCCTTCTTATCGACATCTACCTGGGGACCGTTACGTACAGCTAGTGCCGCTTACGGTCTGTGGTTAAACCCACTTCCAGCGTAGTGTCGAGTCTTTAGAGTCCCACACAGAGAGTTTCCCTGCACTGAGCGAAACGTGTAGAGGCCGTATGGTTTTACGGCAGGGCTACGATCACTTACGTGCACTTGTGTGCGTATGCTGTTCGGGCAGGCAATACTAGTGGGCTTTGGTTTAAGCCAGATCCTAGTATTGCGCGGATGGATTTGTTTTGTCTTCTGTGCATTCGCATTCTATGGAATGCGGATGCGGGTGTGTATGCACAGTTGTGAGGAGCGAAGAGGAAGAAGGTGCCTCATTAGGGTTTTGACAGTTGATTCGGTCAAAACCATAATGAGGCGGACTCATTAGGGTTTTGGCAGTTCGTTCGGTCAAAACCATTATGAGCTGGGGACATTATTTACTAATCTTTTTAATGATAATTATGTGATGGCTAATTGCTTTGACCATTTGACCATACTTGACTTTGTTGACCATTTGACCAAACTTGATTTGGACCTTCATGAGAGGTCTAGAGTTTTCTTTGGTTTTCTTTTTATTTTTGGATATGAAAATGGTCAAGTCAATTGTTGCCATCAACTTTATCTTGAAAAGATTAGTCATGATGATGTTGGTGTATTATTGCAACCATGGTTGTTTTTCTTTGGTTAATAATTCATTTCTCTTTTTCTCATTCTCTCTCTTATGAGAAGAAAAGAAAAAGCTCCATGGTTGTTCCTTCTTCTTCCTCCTCTTGATTCTTCTTTTGATCTCATGTGTTGAGAGAAAAAGGATCCAAATAGAAAAACGCATCCATCTACTACTTCTACACAACCTAGGACATCAAGCCTAGCGATCTTGTTGCCCTAATTGCCTCGGCTCGAGGTGGAGCTCGGAGCACAACTCTCGGGTGGATCGTCTTCGACTCAAGAAGGCCGCGGAGGTGATCAAGATCCGGATCGATCCTCGGAGCTCAGATGGACGAGCAGAATAGCGGAGAGAAGACCCGAAGGACCGGTACCGTGAGGTATAATCTCTATGGCATAGTAGATAGAAGCTCAAGTAGTTTGCTAGTTTGTTGTTTAGCAAAGATCCTTCTTTTAGTCCATGTTGCCTTTGCGCCAAAAATCGTTTTTCGCCGTTTCCTCCTCCCCGTAAGAACCGGGGTGAGCAATATGGATTTACAGTGGTATCAGAGCCTAGCTAAACACAAACTAGCATGTTAGCAAAGTATTTAGAATTTCGATCGGAAAAAAATCGCAAAACACGTCCCGAAAAATCAACTTTCTGTCGATTTTTTATACTGCTCTAAAAATTATTTGACATACATGAAAAATCGGCTCAGGGTTTTCTAAAAACACCCACCAAAAACGATCCATTGACTCGGTCAAAGCGCCGCGGATCCGCGGCAGAAACAAGCTTCCTGCCGCGGATCCGCGGCCGAGTTGACTCGGCCGTGGACCGTTTTTGGTGCAGTGTACTTAGTTGGAGGTTTTGGGATTTTTGTGATAGTTTGTTTCTGCCTAGAATTTCCAGAGAACAAATTTGTGTTTGGGGTGGTTACAAATCCGTATTTTGATCGAAATTCCGTAGACTTTGGCTAATGGATATTATCTATGATGTGATATATGTATTGAACGCCTGCTAATCGCTATACGTCGATTAGTGGGGGTTATACATATCTGTGATCTGTAATATTGATGGTTTGTGTATATGAACTCGTTGGATTGTCGCGGATGAATAGCCGGGTGGATGTGAGATGAGAGTTTCTTTTTCTTTCATTCAATGTAAAATTTGTAATTGATGTAATATTATTTTATGGCCGCACATCCGGGATAAGGTTGTAGCCGCCATTGTATAATTTCTTTTACTGTTTTTGCTCCTAGGATAGACCCAAGGTAGGGTACATAAACTACCGGGTATCTCGAAGTACCGAGTGGCCTACTCACGTTGTTGAGGGAGGTTGCTTCGCTTCGGGTACTTGGCGGGTAGTTTGCCGCACCCGTAGGGGTCTAGGGTGGGGTATTGGCTATTCATCGCGACCGTGTAATCCGCTTTTCGTTGCAGGCTCGAACGAATCGCGGATTCCTAGTATATCCAAAGTGTTCATCTGTGATCTGGAATGGCTATCATTGCATCTGACGAATGTATATATCTATATATGATATCTATTTAGGCGTTGCTTATGTTTTGCATCCGCGCTAGTCCAGCCCCCGCTCTGTCGTTAGTTAAGTAACCTAACGGGTGATGACGGGGCCCCGTGGCGAATGCGGATGGCATAAGCGTACATCATATTTTTATTGTTTTCTGCAATGGTAGGATTAAATGATGGGACGCATTAAATTAATGCAAGAAAATAAACCAAAGTAAAGTCGTTGGAACACTTTCAAAACCACTCGGTTCTTTTCAAAAACCAACTTTTAAACACGGAGCATGAACCACTTCTTTTAAAAGCTATCCCGTTCCATCGATTATATCAAGTTCACTACGTTCATGGTTTCGCCAAAACCATTCGTAGCCCTCCGTCGTTTCATATGAATATCCAACAGTATTCAAGCTGTGTTTGTTGGCCTTAGTCAAGGCACAGTGTTTGGTAGCTGGTGGGTATCCATATGTTGCATAGATAGATGCGTTGGTTTGGGACAGTCGTATTACTTTGTTGGCCATAGTCAAGGGTATATACGGGTTGGTTCAAATCAACCTGGACAACGACGGGTAGAACTTGACATGTGACTTATGATTTATTGGCCTTAGTCAAGGTCATAAGAGCATGGGGCAAAAATCCACATCGGGAGTTTCTAAAGAAACTGAAACTTGCTAGTGCTGCATACCATTTGGAGTGTGATGATTCTGGTAGGATTCCTTCGGTTTTATTACGCGATGATATTTGGATCTCGATCCTACTGTGAGTATATGCTACTCCTCGGGAACTTTCTCACTTAAAGATTAATGTTATAAACTAAGTAGGTGTCTAGAAAGGTGTTAGCGGGATTACGCCACCAGGGAAAAGAGGTTCTTAAATTAAGGAACTTCGCGAAAGCGTTGGAAAACCTCCCTCGAAGTACCGACACTAGCCTGGCTGAACGGTTAAGCAAGTATTGTACGGTGAGATTGATCCCGACTAATTCTTCCTTTATGGTTTGAGGAGGGATTCGAGAGACAGTGGGAGCCATCCTGTTTAGATAAACTAAAAACCAATCTAAACTTGCAAGAGCATCATGCTGAGTGTTTTCTTCTCTCTCTCTTAATTGCAGCGACCCAGTGACTACACCTAGGTTACATCTAGATAATAAAATGACTGAATCTGACTGTTATGACTGGCAAAGGTCTGTCCAGATGTCCATTGCCCATGACAAGCTGGGACACCTCTTAACTAATCCAGCCCCTGCCGTCTCAGGACCAGTTTCCCCTGTCACGGATATTGATATCCGTAAGACATCGGAAAAAGACTGTGCGAAAGCCAAGTGCCTCGTGTTAGCCTCAGTTGATGGTGCATACCAGAGACAGCACGAGAAGATGGACTTAGTTTCTATCTTCCTCCATAATAAAGATTTATATGGAGAGCAATCTCGTATCGCAAGATATGAGACCTCGAACGAATTGCTTCCAGCGAGGTTGGCTATCGGGTCATCTGTAGGGGACAACGTCCTTACAGAGACCAGCTATTTTCAGCTCACGGACCTGAAGACCACGTTGAAGAACGGGTCAGATGCTGACTTAATTCTATAGTCTCTACCTTCTACCCTGAAGGAAACCAGAGAAGTAGAAGGAAAAGGAAGGGCAAAAGTTTCGGGACTGGATGTAGTAAAAGAGGGACGTTCCTATTGTTACGGGAATGAACATTGGCAGAAGGATTGCAGGGCTAGCAAAGCCAGTAGCCAGGATTCGAAGCATGTTGTGGTTTCGGCTTCGGGTGTGTTTATAATAGAGAACTGTATGTCAGTTAACCCTACTTCCTGGGTATTGGATACCGGATCAGGATCTCACATCTGTAATTCGTTACAGGCTTTGAGAAACCGTAGGGTTATCAGGATAGGTGATATGACCCTCAGGGTTGCTAACGGAATGAGCATGTACGCTGAATCCGTAGGGGAATATCATCTTGGACTGACAACTGGGCAGATATTGATTCTACATGACTGTTTTTATGTACCAGGTGCGACTTGTAATATCATATCTGTATCCTTACTTTCTAAGGAAGGATATGATTTTACTTTTGTAAGCGATGTGATCCACATCCACCTAAATCAAGTTCTGATTGGGTCAGATACATTAGAAAACGGGATATACGTATTGAATCAAGCTCAGATCTTCAGTGTCCAGAACACACTTAAAAGAAAGTCTCCGGAATTAAATCAGGCTTTCTTATGGCATTATAGACTGGGTCACATTAATGAGACACGGTTAACAAAGTTACATAAAGAAGGATACTTGGATCAGTTCGAGTACCAGTCTTATACCACTTGTGAATCCTGTCTCATGGGAAAGATGACAAAGACTCCGTTCACTGGACACGGAGAAAGAGCAAGTGAGCTCTTGGGACTCATACACAGTGACTTGTGTGGTCTAATGTCTACACATGCGCGAAGTGGTTATTCATACTTCATTACTTTCACAAATGATTTCTCTAGGTATGACATGTCTTCCTGATGAAGCATAAATCCGAGGCCTTTGAGAAATTTCGGGAATACAAGAATGAAGTTGAAAAACAAACAGGCAAAAGTATCAAGACACTGAGATCTGATCGAGGTGGTGAATACTTGAGTGCCGAGTTTCTGGACTACTTAAAAGAGAATAGAATTCTCTCTCAACTTACTCCTCCATACACACCACAGCATAACGGTGTATCGGAAAGGCGGAATCGAACCCTATTGGATATGGTTCATTCCATGATGAGTAAGGCTGAGTTACCGCGATCTTTCTGGAGCTATGCACTAGAAACAGCTGCATATCTTTTGAACCAGGTTCCTACTAAGTCAGTGCCTACCACACCATATCAGATGTGGAGTGGGAAGAAACCCTGTCTTAAACACTTTAAGACATAGGGATGTCCAGCTTTTATCAAAAAGCAGCATACGGACAAGCTCGAGGCACGCTCAGTACAGTGTAAGTTTGTGGGATACCCAAGGAACTCCAAGGGATATCTTTTCTATTACGCAGAGGAACAAAAGGTTTTTGTTTCTCGTCATGCCCGCTTCTTGGAAATTGAGTTTTTGGAAAATCAGATAAGTGGGAGCGCAATAGAACTGGAAGAAATTCCAGAACCACGAGCTATTACTGAAAGCTTGGAAGAACCAGAAGGTTCAGGAGAACCGGACATCCCAGCGTCACTCCGCAGGAGTAGTAGGCAGTCTCATCCGCCCGAGAGATACTACGGTTTTCTCATAGACGGGGATAGAGAGGATTGCACTATTGATTATGGTGAGCCTACTAGCTTCCAGCAAGCCATTCAGAGCGGTGACTCGGTAAAATGGCTGGATGCAATGCGGACCGAGATGGAGTCCATGTACACCAACAAAATTTGGACTTTGGACTTTGCTCCAGAAGGGGTAAAACCCGTAAGCTGCAAATGGATCTTCAGAAAGAAGATTGGTGTAGATGGGCAGCTTGAAACCTATAAAGCTAGACTTGTTGCAAAGGGTTTTCGTCAAAGACCTGGTTTGGACTATAACGAGACCTTTTCTCCAGTGGCTATGCTCAAATCCATTCGGATCCTTCTTGCCATTGCTGCCTTCCACGATTATGAAATCTGGTAGATGAACTTAAAGACGGCTTTCCTAAATGGAAATTTAGAAGAGTGCGTCTATATGGATCAGCCCGAGGGATTCATTTAGAGTGAGAGCAGCGGTAAAGTGTGCAAGTTGCTCAAGTCCATCTATGGACTGAAGCAGGCATCGCGGAGTTGGAACATCTGCTTTGATGATACTGTCAAGGAATTCGACTTTATCAAAAACCCAGATGAACCATGCATTTACAATAAGATTGTAGGGAGAACTGTGGTATTCCTCGTCTTGTACATGGATGACATTCTCTTAATACGAAATGATATTCCTATGCTATAGTCAGTCAAAGGATTCTTGTCACAGAGGTTCTCCATGAAGGACCTGGGCGATGCCAACTACATTCTGGGGATCCAAATATATCGTGATAGATCTAAGAGGATGTTGGGACTTTCGCAGTCCAGGTACATCGACACCATACTGAAACGATTCAGTATGGAAGATTCCAAGCGCGGTAATCTACCGGCTTGTTATGGAATCACCCTCTCCAAAGAGATGTCTCCTAAGACTGATTTGGAAAGGGCTCGCATGTCATTTATACCCTACGCATCTGCGGTAGGCACTATAATGTATGCGATGTTATGTACCAGAACAGATGTAGTATACGCATTGAGCGTTGTAAGCCGATATTAGTCAGACCCAGGTGAGAAACACTGGATAGCGGTAAAGAACATTCTCAAGTACCTGAGAAGGACTAAGGAGATTTTCTTGGTGTATGGCGGAAAAGACATCCAGATCGAGGCCTTTGCTGACTCCAGCTTCCAGAGTGACAAGGATGACTCCAAGTCCATGTCGGGTTATGTCTTTACCCTCAATGGAGGGGCGGTTTGCTGGAAGAGTTCCAAGCAGGAAACCGTTGCTGACTCAACTATGGAAGCAGAGTACATAGCTGCTTGCGATGCCGCAAAGGAAGCTGTCTGGATGAAGAAGTTCCTCACGGAGCTTCAGGTGGTTCCTACCATTGTTGATCCAATACCGCTGTATTGTGACAACAACGGCGCTATAGCTTTAGCGAAGGAACCCAGGTCCCATCAGAAGTCCAGGCACATTTTGAGGCGGTACCACCTGATCAGGGAGATCGTAGATCGCCGGGAGATCGAGGTGAAGAGAGTAGATTCGGAGAATAATACTGCAGATCCACTCACGAAGGCCCTACCCCAGACTCAGTTCGAGCGGCTGATCGAGATGATAGGTCTTCGATACGCCAGTACATGGCCTTAGTGCAAGTGGGAGATTGTTAGTGTATATGCCCTAGAGGCCATTACTGTATCATACTAGTTTGTATATTACTTGATGGAAGCTTAGGATATTCACAGTTGTATAGACAATCTTGCTCAAAATGGTAGTATGCTACTTGGTTTGTCTCTACTTCAATATGTGCATTTGTTTCTTTTTAGCATATCGCTTATACATATTAGTAGAGCCCTTAGGATCTTTGCTTGATTACCAGCGTTGTGATAGCAGTCACACTAGTGGGGGCTGGGTAATCTACAAGCTCATCCTTATACAGGTCCCTAGTCGTAGGATTATCGAGACGGAGCATCGATACTCCGGAGTAGACTAGCGTATACGCTTCTCATCCCAGCAGGGGACACGGTCTGTCCCACAGCCGTCAGTACGTCGTACTTGAAATAGTATGCGGGTGCTCGTTAGGTTATGAGTACACTGGACAGGACTCGTCGGGTGCTGTTAGTTGGTATTATACCTATCGTCAGTTATCAGTTCCCAGGTGACATGAGTACAGCTTAGTCCGCTGACTTGACACTGTCACTTCGCCTCGAGTGTGTTCCCACTGTACTTTGATTACTACCCTACCACGGCTCAAAGGAGTCGTGCAAACAGGTAGTAGTTGGGTGCAGTCCCAAAGCACTTAGAGGCAGTGACGGTTAGACAGGATTCGTCTCTCCCGGTATTGGGGGTTGACATCGCGCTGTGTCTAGGAGAGCCATTACACATAGTAGTCCCTAGCCAGGGCAAGCGAGATATACTGGTAGGTTTCCAGTGTTATCTCAGGGTGTTCTGGGCTACACTCCGACACGACTTGTACCGCTATTAGGGGACTGACGTTTACCACTCCCCTAGGCCCGCCATGCGATGTTTTCAGATGAACGGACCGGACTGTACGGAGATTGTCACATACAGGCTCAGAAGGAGTTCGGATGGGTTTACCTCATCGGCCTTCTTATCGACATCTACCTGGGGACCGTTACGTACAGCTAGTGCCGTTTGCGGTCTGTGGTTAAACCCACTGCCAGCGTAGTGTCGAGTCTTTAGTGTCCCACACAGAGAGTTTCCCTGCACTGAGCGAAACATTTAGAGGCCGTATGGTTTTACGGCAGGGCTACGATCACTTACGTGCACTTGTGTGCATATGCTGTTCGGGCAGGCAATACTAGTGGGCTTTGGTTTAAGCCGGATCCTAGTATTGCGTGGATGGATTTGTTTTGTCTTTTGTGCATTCGCATTCTACGGAATGCGGATGCGGGTGTGTATGCACAGTTGTGAGGAGCGAAGAGGAAGAAGGTGCCTCATTAGGGTTTTGACAGTTGATTCGGTCAAAACCATAATGAGGCGGACTCATTAGGGTTTTGGCAGTTCGTTCGGTCAAAACCATTTTGAGCCGGGGACATTATTTACTAATCTTTTTAGTGATAATTATGTGATAGCTAATTGCTTTGACCATTTGACCATACTTGACTTTGTTGACCATTTGACCAAAGCTGACTTGGACCTTCATGAGAGGTCTAGAGTTTTCTTTGGTTTTCTTTTTATTTTTGGATATGAAAATGGTCAAGTCAATTGTTGCCATCAACATTATCTTGAAAAGATTAGTCATGATGATGTTGGTGTATTATTGCAACCATGGTTGTTTTTCTTTGGTTAATAATTCATTTCTCTTTTTCTCATTCTCTCTCTTGTGAAAAGAAAAGAAAAAGCTCCATGGTTGTTCCTTCTTCTTCCTCCTCTTGATTCTTCCTTTGATCTCATGTGTTGAGAGAAAAAGGATCCAAATAGAAAAACACATCCATCTACTACTTCTACACAACCTAGGACATCAAGCCTAGCGATCTTGTTGCCCTAGTTGCCTCGGTTCGAGGTGGAGCTCGGAGCATAACTCTCGGGTGGATCATCTTCGACTCAAGAAGGCCGCGGAGGTGATCAAGATCCGGATCAATCCTCGGAGCTCAGATGGACGAGCAGGACAGCGAAGAGAAGACCCGAAGGACCGGTACCGTGAGGTATAATCGCTATGGCATAGTAGATAGAACCTCAAGTAGTTTGCTAATTTGTTGTTTAGCAAAGATCCTTCTTTTAGTCCATGTTGCTTTTGCGCCAAAAATCGTTTTTCGCCATTTTCGCCTCCCCGTAAGAACTGGGGTGAGCAACGTAGACTTACAAAGCCAAACGTCGGCGACAGGATGAAAGGGTTGAAGAACTCGAACCAGATCGAAGCAAGTCCGCGGCAGACAGAAGCAGGCTTAAGATGAGGAAACGGTTCGCTAAGGCCCTGTCGATGGGAATGAAGCTGCCCCCTTTTAATGGAAATACTCCTGGCAGCATACACCTTGACGAAGCGGATGCACATCCAAACTACTGCTTATACCATTGGAGGATCACACACACCCTACCGAAGAGTGCAACGCCTTTAAAAACTGGTGGCAGGGATATGTTGCCTACCGACAACAGTTCAAGCGGATGAAGCGCAAAACTCGTCGGGAGCAGGGAAGCACGACAGATGAGCATAAAAGAACTGTTGGCAACTGTCACATGGTTGATGCTGGGGGATCGCAACTTCTCACCTTCGGGAGTGATTCTGATGAAGAAATAGCCATCGGCCCTCTTTTCAAAGAATCCACCTCAGGAAAAGAAGAAAAGATAAAGAACTGTGAGAATATTCAGCTGCGTAACCGCACGTTGCCTGAAAAGAATCTCGGACCCATGAACAAAGGATCGAACAAAAAAGATAAAGGGAAGGAAAATTCCCTGAGGATATCACCCTCGATGACCGAGTCGTCGAAGAGCTCGTAGCCAAGGACCCGCCCAAGAAAAACAAGGTGGATTACAATGTTCTGGCACACCTGAGAAATATACCCTCGCAATTAAGCATTTTGGATGCCCTTCTCTTGTCGAAAGAGGCGCGAAATTCTCTGATCAAGGCATTACAAGACCCCGGACAGTTTCAAGCCTTCCTTGCCGAAGAAAAGATGAAGGACAAGCTGGAAGAAGTTCACATGGCCGATATTACCTTCAGCGATGAAGACCTCCTCCTCAGGACGTGCGAGCACAACCGCCCCTTTATATCACCGGGTACTACCATGACATTAAGATAGGGAAGATTCTGGTTGACAACGGATCCTCTGTCAACCTCCTAAATGTAAGAGTGCTAAAAGAAATTTGCATGAGCGTTCATCACCTAGCTCGGGATAAAATTACCATCTTCGGTTTTGACTCCCAGTCATCACGGATGCTCGGGTCCATAATATTGACGTTACACTTTGGGATGCCCGTCACTGACATCAAGTTTCATTTCATCGATGCCAAGACCTGCTACAACGCTTTGCTCGGCAGGTCATGGTTACACGAGTACAATATCATCCCTTCTACACAATATCAGTGTATGAAGTACTTCAAAGATGCTCTCGAGTACACTATGATGGGGGAACTAAACCCATTCTCTGTGAATGAAGTCCGCAAATACGAGGATGAAAAATATTTCCTACCAGAATTTGAAGACACGGAAAGATGCCATAAACCAGAGAATAAACAAAAAGCTATCACCACTATTCCGGTCTTCGGGAGCGATACCAAGGAGGAAAAAGAGATAGTCTATTCAGGGCCGCCCCAATGCAACAAGCCAGGACCATCTACCCTTATTTTGGTTTTTAGCAGTGACTCTGAAGACAAAGTCAACGCAGTGTTCTCGATCCGTCCATCAGTGCAAGCCTTCACTGGAAATGATCAGAGTTTACAGATCGCCATGGTTCCGCGACAGCACTATAGAGAGCTTGATGCACTTGAGACATATAATGTGCAAGAGCTACGGACATTCTACGTCCCTCCCAGGCGAAGAGGCGAAAAAGCGATCATATTCTATCGATCCACGGAGACTAAAGTCGAAAGAGAAGTCCGGCATGGTGCTGATCCTGCGCTCGACAGGCTCCAACCCATTCGTCTGCCCAGGTATTACACCGAGGGATTGAAAAGGTTATTAAGATGCCAAGGCATACCATTCAAACAGACTCCTCAACAAGATCAGTTCTACAACAGGATCTAGAACATCCCCGGAACGCAGCAAAAATTACCCAACGGAAAAATAGAAACGATCGAGCTCGGATATGTCCGGTCCAAGAAACGGGAGTAGTTCCATGGATGCCATGTCATAAAGGACATTGATGAAGAAGAGGATGCTCTTTTAAAAGACGCTGACGCTGAACCAGAACGAGGTCCTGCCATAAAGGTGCCCAGTCCGTCGTTTGAAGAACAGATGGACAAGTTAATAAGGGAAGCGAGTCAAAAGGCTCGGAACGACCACAGCCGTAAATTGGCCATTTACGAGAAAGCCAAAACGCAACGCCTCCTTCAGCAGGCTACGAAAGACAACAATGCCCTTCGCCGTCAGCCCGCTATGCATTCCCAAGACAGGCCCAACGCAGAGGCAAAAAACAAGTCAAAGAACGGAAAAAACGTTCGACAGCGGAAAAACGGATCTAAAAGACCACGTGATCAAGAAAAGGTCAGCTGGAATCCGTCTCTAACGAAAAAGATGGGTCAAGTATATTCTTTCCCTCAAGACAAGACAAGGAAGATATTTGATCTCATCGTGAAACATCAGATGATGACACTCCCGGAGTCCAAGCACCCCGATCAAGCAAACAAGGTTCATCACCCAGATTATTGCTCCTATCACCGAGCGATAGGACATCCTCTTGAAGACTGCTTCACCTTCAAAAACTGGGTCGAAGACTAATATCAACTCGGCAGTTTCGCTCTATCCAACAGTTAGAGGGTGGCCCCACCACAAAGGCATGTGCCAAAAGCAATGTATATGGCGAGAGTAGAACCAGATCAACATCGGTCTTGGAAACAATCTCGTACCTGTCATGTGATAACGCTGTCAGAAGAAGGAGTGCCCGGGAATATGGATGACCTCTCCTGGTGCTTCGAAAATGAGGATGAAGAGGAATTGATCTCAGAATTTCCACCAGTGCCAAAAGAGTTGGAAGATGGAATATATACTACTGCGGACAACCTAAGGAAAATCGACTTGGGGACGGAAAACGACCCGCGGCCTACGTTCGTCAACGAGCTGTTGTCTAAAGAACAGGTGGCTACGCTAAAAGACGTGCTCATGCAGTATAAGGACTGCTTCGCATGGAACTATTCCGAGATGCCGGGGCTAGATCCGGAAATAGCTGTGCATAAATTGGCGATATCTCTGGACGTCAAGCCAGTCAAACAAGCACCAAGAAGAATACGGCTCGAACTGGAAATGAGCTTCAACACCGAAGTCAAGAAGCTGATCGACTCCGGCTTCATCCAAGAAGTTCAATACCCCGACTGGATCGCCAATATTATTCCAGTGATGAAGAAAAATGGGACGATGCGCATCTGCGTGACTTTCGGGACCTCAACAAAGCCTGCCTAAAGGATGATTTTCCTGTACCAGTTACCGAGCTAATGATAGACAACACGTCCACTCACGAAGTCTTCTCCTTCATGGACGGATCATCAGGGTACAATCAAATAAAGATGCATCCCGAAGACCAGAAGCGTAACGCTTTCCGGACCCCTCTAGGCATATTCTGCTACAAAGTGATGCCTTTCGGTCTAAAGAACTCCAGCGCTACCTATCAGAGGGCCATGACGAAGATTTTCGATGATCTCATACATGAAATCGTTGAATGCTATATCGACGACCTCATGGTGAAAAGCAAATCGCACGAGAAGCATTGGGAGCATCTAAAGATAGTGTTCCAACGTCTTCGGAAATACAACGTGAAGATGAACCCTCTCAAATGCGCGTTCGGAGTTTCCTCGGGCAAATTCCTAGGATTCATCATACGACACCGGGGCATCGAAATAGACCCGTCAAAGATCAAGGCGATTATGGAAATGCCTCCGCCAAGAACTCTCAAGCAATTGCGATCTCTCTAAGGAAAGCTCGCATATATCCGACGATTCATAACCAATCTCTCACGCAAGTGCCGCCCCTATAGCCATTTAATGAAGAAGGGGACCCCGTTCGTCCGGGATCACAAATGCCAAAGCATACTAGACTAAATCAAACAATACCTGCAAGATCTGTCGATGTTGACCACTCCAGTCAAGGGAAAGCCCCTCATCCTGTACACAACTGCCCTTGAAGGTTCCTTAGGCATCCTATGAGCACAGGAGAACGACCAAGGGAATGAGAGAGCTCTCTACTATTTGAGTCGAGTTCTCCTGGGGGCAGAAAACAACTACTCCCCCATCGAAAAACACTGCCTGGCGTTAATCTTCGTGATAACAAATCTTCGGCATTACGCTTTGGCGCATGAGGTCCATCTCATATCGAAAGTGAATCCTCTTAAATATTTGATATTAAGAGCCATACTAATGGGACGGCTCGCTAAATGGGCCCTACTCTTAATAGAATTCCCGATAACATACCGACCTCTCAAGGCAGTGAAAGCCTAGGCCATCGCTGACTTCCTCGCCGAGCATCCGATACCTGCCGATTCACCCCTAAATTGCGAGTTGCCAGATGAACAAGCGCAATTGACAGGGAGAAAGAATGGAACGATACCCGATGGGAACTCTATTTCGATGGGGCATCTTCTATGAAGAAGAGAAAGCATACCACCCCTATAATCAAATCGGGGGTAGGCCTTATCTTCGTGACTCCACAAGGAGGGATAATGCGCTTTGCCTTTTCCTTAACAGAGCCGAGGACAAATAATGAAGCGGAATATAAGGCTTTAATAGCAGGTCTTGAGATCGTTGTCGACATGGGAATCGAAAATCTCCTCATATACGGAGACTCCCAGTTGGTCGTTAGTCAAATAAACGGCAGCTATCAAACGTGCAAACCAGAGTTGATGAAGTATGGCGAGAGAGTGCAACAATTGCTGACTCAAATCCCTTCCTACATTCTAGAAAGTATACTACATACAGAAAATAACAAGGTGGGTGCATTAGCCAAACTCGCCAAAGAACTGGCAAACGAAAACCTCGATGATGTAAGGATTGTCGTGCAAAGCCGTCGGGTTCTTGCACCAACAGAAATATATCCGGAGTCATTTGAAGAAAAGGAAGCGACCAAACAAACGGCCCTACAAATAGAGGACCAAGAAAGGGCTAAGGATTAGAGAGAAGTCTTTGTAGACTACTTTAAATCCCGCCGAACACCTGAAGATGCATCCTCAAGACATCAGATCATGAAACGAGCTCTGTCTTTCGCCTTCGTCAATGATACTCTATATAAGAGATCATTCGACTCTCTATGGCTGAGATGCCTGGGACTGGAAGAAGCAAGAAGAGTTGTCCAAGAAACTCATGATGGACTCTGCGGTTCTCATCAAGACGGGCCAAAGATGAAGCTGAAGATCAAAAGGATAGGTTACTATTGGCCCACGATGATTCAAGATTGTCTCGAATACACAAAGCAGTGCCACCCGTACCAAATTCATGGAGACTTCATCCATTAGCATCCAAACCCGCTACACCCAACGGTGGCTAGCTGGCCGTTCGAAATGTAGGGAACCGACATAATTAGGCCCATCGAACCAGCGTCATCCAGAGGACATCGGTTCATATTAGCGACAACTGATTATTTCTCCAAGTGGAAAGAAGCAGTACCACTAAGAGAAGTGAAGACGGAGAACATTCTCCATTTCTTCAAGACACACGTCATCTATCGGTTCGGCACTCCGCGACGGATTATCTCCGATAACGGACCAGCATACAAAAGTCACAAAACCAGCCGCTTCGCACAGCAACATAATATAGACTGGAGATACTCTTTGATCTATAATCCCCGAGCTAACGGTCTAGCCGAGACTTTCAACAAGACCTTAACAAAGATCATAAAGAAGACGGTGTCCAAAAATAAAAAGGACTGGCACGAGAGACTGCATGAAACTCTCTGGGCTTATCGGACCATGTTCAAAACGGCCACAAACACAACGCCATTTGCGTTAGTATTCGGCATGGAAGCAACTCTTAGAGATAGAGCTACCCTCTCTACGAGTGGCGGTTTATTACGAGCTAACAGACGAAGAGAATGCTCATCTTCGGCTTGAGGAGCTTGACGCCCTCGATGAAACCCGTCTCATGGCGCAGCAAAATCTAGAAGCTTACAAAGTAAGGATGGCGCGCTCATGCGAAAGGTTGACTAGGCCGAGAATATTTTGCCAAGGTGAACTCGTGCTAGTTGTCAAAAGACCTATGATCCCCAATAGTGCCAAACAGGGGAAACTCGAGCCGAACTATAAGGGCCCGTACATCATAAACAAAGTCTACCAAGGTGGGGATTACTTGCTCATGGATATACATGGAGAAAGACCCTTCAGGCCAATAAACGACCGGTTCCTGAAAAAATACTACGCCGGACGAGTCACGGTCTAGGTTAACGATAGATAACGACGCCTATGTTCACTCGCTATCTTCCCAAGCACAAACTCTATAATTAGTATCCAGAAAAACTGTTTTCTCCAAAACGGAAACAACGGACCGAAACGTCCCTAAACTAACAACGGACCGAAACGTCCCTAAACTAACAATGGACTGTAATGTCTTAAAACTAGCTATGGACCGTAATATCCTAAAACTAGCGACGGACCGAAACGTCTTTAAACTACTACAAACCGCAGCCTTCTAGGGCTGACGCAAAAAAACGGTACGTCCATAAGCAAGATGGGCACGGATGAAAACCCGAAAGGGCTCCGTGAATAAAAACAGCAAGGCCACCGGCGATATTTGTGAAAACCCGAAAGGGCGCAGACTCGTAAAAAAACGGTACGTCCATAAGCAAAATGGGCACGGATGAAAACCCGAAAGGGCTCCGTGAGTAAAAACAGCAGGGCTACCGGCGAGTTTGTGAAAACCCGAAAGGACGCAGACTCGTTAAAAAATTTATGCACACTTTCAAGGTCCTCTCGACCATGTAAAAAAATACCTGCGTGAGATCCTTACGACTCACAAAAGAGCAACACACTTAGGGATCCTCACGATTCCTGAGGAGAAATTACACTTACCAGATCCTCATGACTCATAAGGAGAACCCTCTTATGAGATCCTCACGGCTTATAAGATTCAAAAGCCTTAAGCTATAGGGATCTGAACCTGTTCTTAAGCCATCACATTTCCCAGATTGCCCTACAAGCGGTTTAATACTGACCCTTGTATACAATCCACGGGCGCAAATAATCATTTCCTTGTCGAGTCCCACCAACGACAAGGAATGCCCTCATTTGATGAACAAACACTTGTAGGTCTTCTCGACTTACAAGGAGAAAACACTCTTGCAAGATCCTTACGACTTACAAGAGAACATACACTTAAGAATCCTCACGATTCCTAAGGAGAAATCGCATCTATGAGATCCTCACGACTCGTAGGGAGAAACACCTTTATGAGACCCTTACGGCTCATGAAATCAAAAGCATTAGTCAACAGGATCCTAACCCTATTTGCTAAGCCACCTTTGTTCAAATTGACAGAGAAAAATAATGATTCGCTCCTGGAAATGTCCCAGTAGTAGCGATGCTGATGCCTAAATCGGTAACAAATTCTAAGTCCTTTCACGGAAAATGATGAATCGCTCCTGGCAATATTCCAGTCGCAGCGATGCTGATACTAAGATTGGTATCAAATCCCAGGTTTCATACTCGCGGCGAAAAGTCAACGAGCCATAAATGCATATGAAATAGCCGAAATGATTGGGCAACTTGCAACAAAATCAGCAAGTAAAATATATGCATATAAAAATAGCCAAAATATTTGGGCAACTCGCAATAAAAAGTAGTGAGTAAAGAAAAAGGAAAATAGCCAAAATGATTGGGCACCGCGAAAAATAGCCGAAATGATTGGGCAATAGCGACTTTCGCGATAAAAAAATCTGAAATGATAAAGCATCGCGAAAAGAAAAAAAATGAAAGAATGAAACTTTTGCCCTGCAGGTAAGTCCATACTGACCCCTGTATACAATCCATGGGCATAAACGAAAGAGAACCACATGTCCCAACAAACTCAGTCAAAGGGAAAGTCAGATCTCAACGGCAATATCTACAGCCTAAACGGCGTTCCTCCTCATGCCAGCAGGGCACGGACGTGACACAACGAAACGGAGCCAAGGCAAAGTCCCTAAATCTCAACGGCAACATCTACAGCATAAAGATCAACAACGGCGTTCCTCCTTATCCCAGCAGGATACGGACGCGACACCACCAATCGGAGCCACAGCAAAGTCCCTAGTTCCAAGACTCTACGGTTCACAGACAACCTAAAGTCAACCAATGATCCCGTCACGGAAATACGTCATCCAATGACCCTGTCTCGGAAAGACGTCAGTAAATGACCCCGTCGCGGAAATACGTCATCCAATGACCCCATCTCGGAAACACGTCAGCAAATGACCCCGTCATGGAAATACGTCATCCAATGACCCCGTCGCGGAAATACGTCATCCAATGACCCCGTCTCGGAAATACGTCAGCAAATGACCCCGTCGCGGAAATACGTCATCCAATGACCCCGTCACGGAAATACATCAGCAAATGACCCCGTCGCGGAAATACGTCATCCAATGACCCCGTCACGGAAATACGTCATCCAATGACCCCATCTCGGAAATACGTTAGAAAATGACCCCGTCGAGGAAATACGTCATCCAATGACCCCGTCATGGAAATACGTCATCCAATGACCCTGTATCGGAAATACGTCAGCAAATGACCCCGTCGCGGAAATACGTCGACCCCGTCACGGAAACACATCAGCAAATGACCCCGTAGCGGAAATACGTCATCAAATGACCCGTCATGGAAATACGTCATCAAATGACCCCGTCGCGGAAACACGTCAGCAAATGACCCCGTCGCGGAAATACGTCAGCCAATGACCCCGTCGCGGAAATACGTCATCCAATGACCCCGTCATGGAAATATGTCATCCAATGACCCGTCTCGGAAATACATCAGAAAATGACCCCGTCGCGGAAATACGTCATCCAATAACCCCGTCGCGGAAATACGTCAGCAAATGACCCCGTTGCAGAAATACGTCATCCAATGACCCCGTCTCGGAAATACGTCAACAAATGACCCCGTCGCGGAAATACGTCATCCAATAACCCGTCGCGGAAATATATCATCCAATGACCCCATCGCGGAAATACGTCAGTAAATGACCCCGTCGTAGAAATACGTCATTCAATGACCCTGTCTCGGAAACACCTTAGCCAACGACATCTCCGTCAGAACAATACTTCGACTCGAAAATAAGCCAACTCACCAACCACTTACGAGTCCTCTCAACTTGTAAGGGAGAAAATTCTCTTGTGAGATCCATACGACTCTCAAGAGAAAACGCACTTAGGAATTCTCATGATTCCTAAGGAGAAAATACACCTACGGGATCCTCTCAACTCGTAGGAAGAAGTCCTTATGAGACCCTCATGGCTCATAAAGTTGAAAAGTCTTAGGTAGCAGACCTTAACCTGTTTCCTAAGCCGTCGCTGTCCTGCAAGGAGATCAAGATAGACTATTTACAGTACGCATTTGCAATAGGGGACACGCCAATATGAAATAAAGTATATGTCTTTTATTCATAAATTCAAAATGAATACAAGATACATTTCATGAAAAGAATCAAAATGGATACAAAATAGTCTCTCATTCAGAAGTGAATACAAGAAAAGGAGAGTATGCAAAAATCTTTAAGCCGGCGGACGGTGTAATAAATTCGTCAGTTCATCCTTCTTCCGCTGGGCCTCGGCTTCAAGTTTTGTTATCGCCACGAGACGAGTCTCCGCCTGAGACTGTTGAGCCTAGTACGAGGCGAGACGACTCTCAAGCTCCCTTTCAGCTACTTTGTGGGCTTCAACCATCTCGCGGGTAAAAATAACGGCTTTATCAAGAGCTATCACCTTCGTGATAGCTTCTTGAAGCACCTGCCAAAGTTCATGCGCACGAGTGGTCTTAGTAGTGAGTTGGGCTTGAAGTTCTCCCAAACCATTCGCAGCTAACTCCCTCTCCGAAAACTTCTGATTGAGTCTCTTTTCGCAGGACTGGAGATTAGCGGCGCACCACTCAATCTACTCCTACAGGCTCGCCTAGGCAGTTAAGAGCTCGGAAGGAAGACGTATACACTCAAGATTATGTAAGCAAGCCTCCACTCTGCGACAATACTCAACCCAAACATGCACCAATGCCTCATCATGATAAGTAGCAAGGAAAGGCAAAGAAGTATTGGCTTCGGCAACAAATTCTTCGGCCATAACAGAATTTCCAGCACGAAGATCTTCAATAAGAGCCGCCAGGGAGTATATGCTTTGCCTCGCCATCCTTTCAGACGCACGACGGGCATAGGAACCCGGTGGCATGAAAATCCGTGATTCCAACGGAGTTAGGGTTGGCAGAGCTGTCAAGATTTGTGGACGGTCAATGAGAGTCACAATCATGGAATAGACAAAACAATGCCAAAGATAAAACCTTACTTACCCACAGTCATGCAGTGGGGTTTGAGAGATCCCCAGGCCCATCGAGGATCTCGACCTCGTCATCGGGTTCTAGCAATGTAGAGCGCATATTAGCATTATTATAAAGAATAATAATAAAATGAAAAGGGTCAAAGAACACAGACCTTGCCTGGAAGAAAGGACGATACTTTGCGGGGATATCGCCTATAGGGCACCTATGTCAAGTAAGCGCTAGAAGGATTTCCTGGGAGACAGGTCCACAATAGAAACCGCCAATTCCTGTAGTTCTGAAAGGAAGAAAAGGTTCAGATAATGGAAAGACTATTAAAAACAAAGTATAGGAGACTACCTTCGATGCTCTTCCCGCCTTGAACCAGAGGGATAACAGCCTCGGCAGCCTCCTCCATGCCCTCAGGAACATCACCGGAGACATGCGCTGGCGTGACAACTTTCAATTGAGGGGCAACGGCCGCCATTTCAGGCTCCAATGAAGGGACGGCAGTCTTAACTACCCCTTCCACAATCTCTATGTCATCACCAGAAAGATCTATTAAATCTACGGCCGATAAGGGCACCTCTTCTGGGAGGACAGGCACCGGAGGAACAGAGGTTACCAGTGGAAGCTCCACAGCAGGTATAGCAGCTGTAACAACCTCCTCCGCACCTACTAGTGCCTCATCGGAGACATTTACAGAGTCCACAGTCAGGACGCGACTTGAGCTCGAATCCTCTGTAGTCGCTGAAGTCCCTGCAAAGTTGTCGCAAAGATAAGGAGATATAAAAAGCAATACAAATTATTTCCTGAAAGGAAAAAATACGGAAAGCACACATACCGATGCACCAAGATGCTTCTAGTATGGCTTTTTCAAGTCGTCGTTCCTTCCTGAGGAAGTGTGCTCGCCGGGGTTCAAATGCAGATTCATGGCCACCAGTCTTCAATGCCAGCTCATCTTCGGAAGCGGCTGAGATAGGTTTCTTGAGGGCTATCTCATCTTCTCATCACAGGGGACCCATATGTACCCTCCGTAGTGATGGAGGATCTTCGTAGAATATAACGGGAGGGTAAGGTTTCGTCGGGACACCCACGTTCTCAGTTTCGTCTTGTGAGCGCCTTATAGCCTCAGCCAATTGTGCGGCTTCCACGGCAGACGAACCCGGAAAGAGAAGACCATCATCCGGCTCTTGCATGGATATAGGTTCTTCTTGGGCAACAGCCTCAGATTCGAGCAAGAGGTCGAGCAGACCGGTAACCGTTTTCTTCCTCCGTTTTGAACTGGAGATGACACTAGATGGAGATCGCTTCCTGCCTCTCGACGCTTTGGCGCGACGCTGGCCGATTTCGTCTCCAGTATCCTCTTTTGGCGGTACTACCGATGATGATACTGCCATTGATGAAGCCGTAACTGATGAAACTACTGCTGGCGCCTTATCGGAAGCCTTTGCCTGAGCTCTAGTGTGCATTGGCATACTAGCTGTGGGGGGAGTCGACTCCGCATCTGCCGCTTCAGGGATGAGTAAGACACCGCTACCCCTCAATGGAGGGCGAATCACTGTCCGTGGTCGAAGCAGAACGCCTGTGGCTTGGATCGGGGCGGGAGCTCTATATCCGAAGAGTATCCGCTTCTCCTCATTAATGATTGGACCAACTCGATGACAATACCAACCCATATAAGACCCCACGCACCTCGGAAGTCGGCCTCGGGGATCACGAAACGAGAGCCGGTGTTCAGCCGCATGAAGTGATGGATGATGTCAGGAACAACTCCCAGAGATGAGTTGGGCTCCACCAAAAATACTTCGAAGGGAACACCCTGGTTGTAACCCAATTGCCGAGCAAAGCGATGCGGATTATACCGCATGGAAAGAACCGTATCATTTTGACGGAACACTAGATAACCCAGCCTGATCGAATATAAATGCATAATTTCCTTAGGCTTTAAGGATGGTGCTCCCCTTTTTGATAAATCAAATAGCTGTTGAACAGGTCCTGAAGGAGTAGAGAGGACTCGGTCATTGAATACCATCCCACCTTCGTTAGCATACGAGTTAAGCAACACACGAAAGGCCCCTAACTGAGTTGGATCAGGAGCAGAAGTATCTACTAACCTTATGAGCCGTGGGAAGGTGTAAGCATCATAGATATCCGTCCTCTGATGTGCTGCGAACGCCCCCAATACATGCATCTCGATCCACGACGTAAAGTAGTGGAGGGAGAAACTCACCACATCTACACCCGGGGTCAAAGTATTAGCCGCAGTGCTCGGCCCATGATATAAGTGTGATAACCCCGCAATACCCATGGCCAGTCGTGTCCCTTCAGCCACTCGGTGAGCGGGGTAGATGACCGAAGCTCTCATAAAGCGACGATGCATTAGAATGGCAAACCAGCTAAGCCAAAGGCTGATGAAACTGACAAAGAAGGTCTCCTCATCCATACCGGGAGCCGCAATCGAATCAAAGGACGCAGCCGGCAAGATCGAGATGTAAAACAATGGTAAATCTTCTTCTTTGGCTGGCCGCTTATTCAGCCCAAACCCAAAGGGGTCGTTAATATTCGCAAATTTCAGAGCCTCCTTTGATAAGACATCTTCACGGAGGAAGCAGGAGATGAAGCTCTTAAAGGTGACGCCCTGTTCCTCTGACTCCGCGAACAACTTCTCGAAAATACCTAGAATCTTGATTAGACTGGGGTACTTATGACGGATGGTGTTTTCGGTCGTCAAGCCGTCAAGCATAGCAGGCACGGTCGTGAATACATACTCATCGGGAGGCAGCAACTCTTCATAGTGCACTCCCCTAATAGGCAATCCAGAAATCTCGCGGAACTCTTCCAGAGAAATCGAAACCTCACGTTCCCCTAGCAAGAAAGTGTTGGTAGGAAGATTCCATTGATTCAGGAAAGCTTTAACCCACCAGACATGAGGGGACTGATAATGGAAGAGGGACGCATACACCGCCTGATAAAGTCCAACCTTCTGCAATCGTGCGCGATGAGCGGACAAAATGTATCGAGCCCAGGGGAGATAGCCCGTTGAGTGACGAGGGGTAAGCCCTATCTTATAAATTTGTCCCCAGGGTTGAGCTTCACCTTGACAAATGCGACGCCGGTGTCTATGGCCGGCAAAGGCTGGTTAGGTATCCCAGTTATCGACGGCTCGAGCCGGCCTATAGGAGTCCAGTCAGCCACCTTCACCGCAAAAGCAGTCTGCAGACACTCCATCGGTAAAATAGGGCGGAGAGGCTCTATTGGCACTTCGCAAAGAAAGCCGCGGCGGCCCCGGATGATATGCCCTACCAAGTTCCCCACAAGAGTAAACGGGTACAGTCTCTGTCATGGGCCCTGATCATCGCCATTGCTTCTTTATCTGACGGCGATTGTGGAAAAGCAGCGTCTGAGAGAGTAAAAGGGAAGTAGGGAAGATAAGCCATTGTTCCTGAAACAAGAGAAAGAAAAACCATTAGTGAAGCACGTGTATATATATATATATATATATATATATATATATATATAATAACAAAAGAAAATGACAAAATGTCTGTTTTGCAGGACCACTGCCTACAAGACACATGGGCCCCGCAAAATCAATATGGCGACTCACCAATGACGAGACAGAGCAATCATTATGAGAATCAAGAAGATCCTCATTAAAAATACATTCGAATTCAAACAAATTTTTGGGAAAAACAAGTTCTGTTAAGCACGCAACAAATTCAAATTTGTGCGAATAAGGGTAAAACTTTATGAAAAGATTTTCAAGAACACCGGGGAATGAAATTCCCGAAGGGTCCTCTTGATCATTCAGAGCTAAGCTCTTCGCCAGAGAAATTAAATTCCTTTTATGTGATAGAATTAAATTCTAGAAACTCATAAAAATACAAAATCCCATGAACCCTAAAAAATCATAGGGGAATGTCCGAAATATGAAGGTTTACTGCTCAAAGATCACATCTTTGGATCTCTAAGAGATGTGTTTCAGAGGAGAGCAAAGCTCTCACAGTGGATTTAAAATCCAGAAATTTTGTTCAAAAAGAAAAGTTTTTTTCTCTGATGTGCAAGATCTTTACCTAAAAAGAGTTTCTTTTTAACAGAGTTTAACTCAGGAATTACAATGGCAAAGAACTAAGCTCTGAGGAGGAGAATTAAATTCTCAAGGAAAACGAAGAAGGAAGAAGATGAAAGAAACGGTGGCTGCCTATGGAACCAAACCCTTGCATTTATAAGACGTGATAAGGGCGGTTCACCTCCCCGTTCCTCTAGGCAATCCAACGGCTGTAAAGGTGACAGCGTTGCACTCACGTGCAAACTACGTGAGAACAACGCTGTGGGGGCATTTTTTCCCTCATGAAAACTGAATAATAAATATAAAAGCAATAGGAAAATTCCCCAAACGAAGTATCACGTGCCCACACGTGATAAGGCACTGCGCTTGATAAAGCAAGGTTGAAATTGAGACTAAAACTGAGCCTCGCGTGCAGACACATGACCTTCTATATACAAAGTATATAAGCGCCTTCTTAAAACAAACAATTAGCCAGAAAAGGTCACGTGGTAGCACGTGACGCTATTTGATGGACTTAGCTTCGTGGGGTCACGTGCTACACGTGATGGACTCCTATGCCTTCTGAACCAATAGAATTAAATTCTAAATAAAAGGGATCAAAGCCCTATTTGGAAAATATTTTCTTAGATCTTTCTAAATAAGAAAGATTGCGCTCTGTAAAGCAGTGCACCGTTGGATTAAAAATCCAATGGTGATTAAAAATCACCAATTTACAGAAGAAGATTCTGTATAGGGAAATATTTTCCTAATCTTGTGAGAAATATCTTCTGTAAAATAGATGTCCTTGGTTTAAAAATCCAACGATGAATAAAATTCACCGATTGATCTAAAAGATTATTTTGGCTGATTATAAAATTAACCAAAATCTCTCAATAAGAGATTTTCTGAACAAATTGATTCTTTTCTTTCTCTTATAAATAGAAGCCAAGAGACACAAAAAAAGAAAGATAGAGAAAAGGAAAAAAACAGAGAAAAAAACCCCTCGTAAGATTGAAACAAAGAGAATTTAATTCTCCAGAGAGAAAAAGAGAAAAAAAAAAAAAAGAAACTCTAGGTAAGAAAAGGAACGAAACACAAAGAAGATCTCATCTCCTTTTCACTTGCATAAGAGTTTAACTCTTCTGAAAAGAACTTAGTTCTTCCTTTGGTTGAGATTTGCAGAAGCAGATCTCCCAACAAGTTGAGAATTTAATTCTCATCGGGGAGATCCTGCCATGCAGATCCAAACCTAGGGGAAGATCTAAATTCAGAGAATTTAATTCTCCCAAAAAGTATATAGGAATTTAATTCCTCTGATAAAATAAGGGTTTAACCCTTCATATAAGAACTTAGTTCTTCCTTATGGTGAAAGATCTGCAGAAGCAGATCTCCTCATAAGTTGAGAATTTTATTATCATCGAGGAGATTCTGCCATACAGATCCCAAACCTAAGAGAAAAACTAAGACCTAAGAATTTAATTCTTACAAAACATTGGGTTTGAAAGTCTCGAAACTAAGGATCTCCATGCACGTAAAAGGATTGGCATCCAACACGATAACGAGTGATCACATGCTCCCACATGAGCACCCTTGATGAAAAAAGAGGATACCTAAGACTAGCTCACGTGATCCCACGTGCCCCCAAGTAGTACTTGGCACTTATAAAAAGAGAGTAAATCAAAAGGCGGTTTCCACTTGGGACGCCTCACGTGATCCCACGTGACCCAATAGTGCTTAGCGCTCAGAAAAGAACAAGGGAGTAAACCCAAAGAAGCAGCGCCTCAATTTTTTTTAGTGTTTGACACTACTTCAAGCACCTCACGTGACCCCACGCGAGCGCCTCCAATTTTAATTGTTTAACACTATTTCAAGCACCTCACGTGGGAGCACGTGAGCACTGAGCATATACTAGTGTTTAACACTACGAAATGCCAATGTTAGCCAAACTCAGACCAAATTTCCCGAGAAGCGTCAATTGAGCTCCTCATGCTCAGGATCTCCAAATCCGAAATCGGTCCCAGAGATAGCTAATGAGCTTCCAACAAATGGCATCTAAAATGATGTTCGTTCCATTCCTCCTCAGCCGGGATATTGGTTCAAGGGTACATCTCTCCATATCTCTGATACATGTCGTTGTAATTCTTCAACGTCTTCAGAGAGATGGAGGGTCCCAATAACTAATAACTTTTGGCACATCCCCAAACCGCCAAACAAAAACCCCATAGACTATGATGCCTTTAAACTATGGAATGTGAGGTCCTTATACTCATGGACTATGATGTCCTTAAACCCAATGGACCGTAACGTCCCTAAACTAAACCCCATAGACTATGATGTCTTTAAATTATGGACTGTGAGGTCCTTAAACTCATGAACTATGATGTCCTTAAAATCCAATGGACCGTTACGTCCCTAAACTAAACTTTATAGACTATGATGTCTTTAAACTATGGACTGTGGGGTCCTTAAACTCATGGACTGTGATATCCTTAAACCCAACGAACCGCAATGTCCTTATAAACTAAAGAAAATCCTGTTGAGTAGATCTTAGTCTAAAAATTATACTAACGTATTCTCAACAAACGTCTAAATTGATCTTAATTTAAAACAAGATTAACGATCCTTAAACCAACCCAAACCCAAATCTAAGAAAATACGGATTTGGACTAATCCACGCCCTAAGGGCGACAACATAAATTAGTCTTCGTATACAATCCACGGGTAACCAACAATAAAACAAACACACATGACACGAAGTGATCATCTGGAGAAGGAGAAAGCGATTACAGCGATGCGGTAGCGTAATTAACTGCAGGGGTTTGCACCTGCAGGGAAGAGCGTCCCCACAATCAAAAACCCCTCGTAAACGAGGGAGAATCTGAAGAAATCTGCTACAACGGCCGCATCCGTCTAAACCTCCGATACATGGTGCCATAAATCAAATTAGCATCTTCAGAGAGGTGGACGGATAAAACCAAATAGCATCTGCCCCCAAAGTTCAGGCCGGACGTCCCAACGTCTCAGTCGCGTCTTTCGGCGGAGAACAAGGTATTTCTGTCTATCGGCCTTATCAAGAGGGCTTTCAACGTCATGCGGAGGCGGCTGATCTTGGAAAGTGGCAACCATATTCAAACAAGGTTAGGCTTAGGATGTGGTGACTCCATCCTTACTTTTGCTGCGCAAGTTGTCGCTGGAACGCGTGAACGCCATACAGACCGTGTGAATAATATATCTGATCATCTTTTCATCATTCGCAGCTGATTTCGCGGACCGCTGTCGTGGCCCTTCTGTTTCGGTAACGGACAATCGATTAAAGACGGCTGGCCTGACCAGATTTTTGAGTGGTGCTGGCGCTTCTTTACTAGTTTTGCCCAGCTGCATTAGTGCCGCACAGAGCGCCTAATGGTCTCTTGAAGAGACGGTGTCATGCTTTCTATGTTGGGGCCGGGACACGTCTCTTTGTAGTATCGTTTGTATTGTTGTTTTCTTGATTTTGGCTGTCATGGCGTTTTTCTGAACCCACTTCAGGGGTTCGAAGGGGTTGATGGCTTTTACGGCCGACTCAATTGTCGTTGCGGGGTAACCCTGCTCTTGAAACCTCACAAAATTCAACTTGGCCGGAGTCCTGGCCCTCTTGTTGACTCTATATCCGAGTCGCTTATGTCTCAACTTTTCTGTTTTAAGCACTTGGTTGGCTTTGGCTCTTCAGGAAAACGTCGTAGGCCGAGCAATGGAGAGCTATGGAGATATACCTGATTGTGCACTTGTCGGAGGCGTCTCCTGAGCTTGTCCACGACGTTTAATGATGCCCTTTGTTTCGGCAGTGCTGCCCCAAGCTGGAGCACCAGGGAGTCGTTCGGACACCGTCTTACATTTGAGTTGTGGTACATTGGCCATCACAACGTTTGGCATCTTGCCCCTTAAAGTCGGTTTAGCCACTTGGTTTGTCGAGGTCCCTGCCAGATGAGCGCTTCCAGCAACGTAGATGATGATAGAACCAAATTGACGGGGCAGTTCCTCCTACTGCAGACTAAGACTTGGGGGGAGAATCACGTGGGTGTTTGTCTTGACTATGTAGGTAGCCGGAGTTGCGTTAGAAGCTGAATTCATCTTGGAAAATATTGTCGTTGAAAGTTGATTGCTGCATGAAAAGTATTATTTCAGTACAAATATCGGTATATATGTTAAATGAGTTCGCATGAACGCTTCACCCGAGATATGGGAGGAGAGAAAGGTCCCACCAGACGTGTCAGAACCTATAGAGTGTTTTTCGTCACCCTATTGAGATAGGATTGCGCGTCGCTTGTCCCTGCCCGGAGTAGACTGGGGTTTAATGATTGTGGGGATCCGAATCTCCGGCAGCCGCAGACTAAACTGTCGTTAAATGGCCAAAACCGCGGACTAGCTGCCGTTAAAATGTCTGTTTTGACCGAAACCGCACGATTTTGTCCTTTGGAGCGGACCGGACTCGACAAGATGCCACTTCCCAGGAGGTCACCCATCCCAGGATTTCCCAAACCCGAGCATGCTTAACTTTAGAGTTCGAACTCCGAAGTTTCGGTCACCCCAAAACGCGCATTCGTCTTCAAGGATGGTATCATTACATTTATAATACAGTTCCGCCATCTTTCGTCCTGTGTTTCGAGAACTCAATTCCATTGTTCTAGAGTAGGTCCCACGGATTCAAGAGGTGGCCCTCCGTACCTTGGCGTGACATTTTGTTCCGTGTGCCACTTTATGTCGTGAGTAAGGACCGGGGCCCGACATTATATTTCAAAGTGTTAATAGCATATATCAAATCGCAATATCGGATATTGGGCATAAAATCCAAACAAAAACATTAAGATTCGACAACTATCTCAATATTTGATTTTTTTAAAAACATAAATAAATAAAACAAAATAACAATAAAACTAAGAATAAAATATTTATAAAAAATGTTTGGGAATACATGGACCAGTACTTATGACCTAAGAGAAAACAATGCAAGTTGATAACCAAAAAGGTACAAGAGCAGAGCATGTACATGAATATAAAAGAAGTGGATTTATATAAGAGGTTTTCAATAAAAAGACCGAAAAGACTAATATAAAGAGTATCAGAATATGTTATCTGTACATACATTCTAAGAACGAAATAGTATTCGTGATATAACTTAAACATGAAAAGTTCATTGAAAATGTCTAGAAAAACAAGATGATAAGTTGCTTGATTATTTATTTTTGATGCGGGCCGGGTAAAACCAATGAATTCGTGGGTCGGGTCAACAAATGGGTAAACCCAAGAACCCACGGGCCCGGTCGACCCGGTGATACATTTAAACCGATGGGCCGAGCACGTGTAATTTTTAAAAGGTTGTAAATTTTTGATTCATGACCAATGTTTTACGGGTTGACTCACGGCGAAACTGGTCACTGGTTATCCTTCACGCCTCAAATAGGTTCTGCACTATCAAGTTTTTCATGAAACTAGCCAACTAACACCGTGCTGGGTGAAAAAGACTTTACGCATGATCATGACTCATAAGATCTATAGTGTTTTGTTCTTATTTTTACTTCTTTCCATATTTAATGTTGAAATTAGCTACTGTGTATTGATCATGTTCATGTCTATTGAATTGCTTATGGATCAAACTTTATTACCAATATCTTGTCTATAATTTTCCTTTTCGCTCTCTCAAGCCGTTTTTAAAGGTTGGACTTGTATAGCTATAGTAACCGGGCATGACACGCAGCCGTTACACGCTAACCCAGCAGCCGTTACACGCTTCTTGTTCTTGTTGCTTTGTGAAAGGCGACAACCCAGCAGCCGTTACCCAGCAGCCGTTACACGCTTCTTGTTCTTGTTGCTTTGTGAAAGGCGACAACCCAGCAGTCGTTACACGCTTCTTTAACCATAAGACAGGGCATGTGACCATCGGATCCTTTTTCTTTTGTAACCGGTATATTTTTTATCACTTAAAAAAGAATACTTTGCTTTTTTAGTTATGATCTTGTTAGGATTTCATTTTTCCCCTCAAGAGTTAAGAATGACAATAAATTAATTGTCCATTATTACTACTAGTATTTTTGCACATACGGTGCACGTGTGCACGTGTGAGTGCATCAAATGTCTTGGAGAAAACTATGAAAAAAATTTAAACAAGATGAGAAAATGTTGAGGGGCGATCTATAAATTGTCTAAATTCATGATGCATGTATTTTATTTTTTTCTTTTATCTTTTTGTGAGTAATAAATGTGTGGGGGGGGGGGGGAGGGGGAGGGGGAGGGGCCAATGATAATAATTGCTCTCTTTGAGCATTTTAACGAAAAGGGTAAAACTGTAATCATATCTATTTGAAAATATGAGGTGCCATTGTATGGATTTAGAGTTTGCTAAATGATTTTTCTTGTTCTTTTTCCTATTACTTGATTTTAAAAAAAAAGAAGAAGATTTTTGTCTATCCCTATGTGTTCTAGTTATAAAAGTAGAGATATACATATGTGATGCACATGAGTATTAAAGTTTTAAATTTATTTGAAGAGTTAAACTGTGAGCAAAATAAATGTATTAATAACAAAAATAAAATGAAGAATAGTTTCTGATAAAAGAAATTATTTTTAAACTAAATCTAGAAGTAAAATAAAAGTACAATTTTGGCCAAAGGCATATAAAATGAAAGATGGTGATGAGTAGAAATAACAGATATTAACAATCAAATACATTCTAATAAGCAAATACTTTTATTTATGGAGGCAAAAGAAAGGTTAGCTTTCCAAAGATACCCGAAATTCTATTACTAAAATTAATTGCTTTCTTTTCATACTATAACTTTTTCTCGCCACCCTTGTCCTTTTCTTTCTCAAAATACAATCTAGGAATTATGTTGCTCATGGAAAATATAGAAAAATTAGAAGATGGGGATAAGCGATCCTTACAGTCGCTTTCTTCATCATCCCTTCCTCGTCTTCTTCTTATTTCAATGACCATTTTAGTATCTTTTTTTTTGTGTCAAGTTAGTTAGGGTAATGGTGGAGGAAATAGAGAAATGCTTAGTGAAATTTAATGATGTATTTTGAAATTCAATTTTTGTAATTAATAATTAGTGGGATTGGGAATTTGGCTAGTTTTTTCTTTATTTTTAACTTCCATAATTATTTCACTTTTCCATATGACATTGTACAAAGCAATGTTAGTTAAATTTTGCCATCCAATTCAATTTTTACCCCCAGATTTTGTGGTTATAATAATAGAGATTATTATTTATCTGTCTATCTATTTAAACTATAAATCTGGAGTTCCAAAACATTTCCAGAATATTACAGAACAGCCATTTTCTACTTCATCTTAATTACGAAACTGTCGTTTTCTACTGTTCACCTTAACTACGAATCTGCCACTCAAAACATTATTCAAAATCATGAAATCTATTTAAAATATAAATCCTGAATTCCAAAAATATATATAGGAGAAAATTGTGCGAAGAAATTTTAGCAAATCTTTTTAAAATATAAAAGGTATTTATCATTTTTTGTTTGTATTATTAATTACACTTAAATTTGATTTTGATTGATTTGTTATAAACACAAATATTAATATTATAACAAGCTTCAAATATAAAATCATTAAATTTACGAATCTGCTAAAAATATTCCAAAATTACTATGATTTTAAATAATGAAAGATTAGATATGCCAGAGATGAAAGATTAATATATTATTTAATTAGGATTCTTTTGTTTGTATTATTAATTACACTTAAATCAGATTTCGATTGATTTGTTATGGATACAAATATTAATATAATAATAAAATTTAAATTTAAAATCATGAAATGTATGAATCTGCAAAAAATGTCCAAAATTACTATATTATTTAGTTATGATTTTTTTGTTTGTATCGTTAATTTCAATTAAATTTGATTTTGATTGATTTTTTATGTATACAAATATTAATATTATAACAAGATTTAAATTTAAAATCATGAAATCTAAGAATCTCCCAAAAATGTTTCAAACTTTCTATGATTTTTAATAATAAATGATTAGATATACGAGAGATAAGAGATTGTTATATTATTTAGTTAGGATTTTTTCGTTTATATTATTAATTTCAATTAAATCTGATTTTGATTGATTTTTTATGGATACAAATATTAATATTATAACAAGATCTAAATTTAAAATGATGGAATCTTTGAATCTGCCAAAAATGTTCCAAAATTCCTATATTATTTAGTTAAGATTTTTTTGTTTATATTATTAATTATAATTAAATCTGATTTTGATTAGTTTGTTATGGATAAAAATATGACTATTATAACAAGATTTAAATTTAAAATCATGAAATCTATGAATCTGCCAAATATGGTTCAAAATTCCTATGATTTTGAATAATGAAAGTTTAGATATACGAGAGATGAGAGATAGGTATATTATTTACTTAGGATTTTTTTTTGTATTATTAATTGTAATTAAATCTAATTTTGATTGATTTGTTATGAATATAAATATTAATATAATTACAAGATTCAAATTTAAAATCATGAAATCTACGAATCTGCCAAAATATTCCAAAATCCATATATTATTTAGTTAGGATTTTTTTTTGTATTATTTATTGCAATTAAATCAGATTTTGATTGATTTATTATGCATACAAATATTAATATTATAATAAGATTTAAATTTAAAATCATGAAATTTACGAATCTATCGAAAATATTCCAAAATTCATATGATTTTGAATAATGAAAGATTAGATATATAAGAAATGAGAGATTGGTATATTATTAATTTTTTTATTTAAAATATAAATTCTGAGTTCCAAAAATGTTTATATACGAGAAAATTATGGGAAGAGATTTTAGAAAATCTATTTAAAATATAAAGGATATTTAATCTTTTTTGTTCGTATTATTAATTGCAATTAAATCTGATTTTGATTTAATAAGCCGGCTTCCCTCTCTGCAAAGTAAGACTTCGATCCTCTTAGTTCTTTTATTTTACTTATTATTATTGTTATTCTGTGTGTTTATTTTGGTATCAAAGCCATGATTGGCTAAACAGTTTCTTCTTTAAGGTGGAGATGGATTAACTTATAAGGTATGATGTTACTCTAAGCCATGCAATCTGAAAGTAGTCTATGAAGAATTAATTTGTTAAAAGTTTTGATCTGAGGTAGCTAATTAAAGCCCTTGCAACACCCTTCGGGAAGGAAATTAGCAGGGTAGAATCGTATAGCCCCTCACAGGGTAAGCTTTTCTTCTAAAGACCATAAAAGATGACAAATTAACTCACCTACTTAAGAAATATCTTTTAAGTAGTTCTCTCGCAATATTTTATCGGAATTATACCTTCTTTTATGCAGTTTAAATCTGCACCACTGTTCACGAGAGCAATAAGATTGAGTATAACCAAATCGTTATTTATTATTAAAGTAATTCTGATATACCATTTTTGATTTAATACTAAATCAATGGTTTGTAGGAATTTATCTGGAATTATTTCACGACCCAAAATTTGGATGTGACCGGCACTTAGATTGTATAATATCTAAAGATATCTACACAACCTGAGTAAGCCAAAAACCAATATCAAAAGCCTTTTTGCGGAACTTTAGAAAAAATTTAGTTTTTAAGTAAAAATCACAGTTTTAAGTAATTAAGATCTTAACAGTTACTCTATATTGAATTCATAATAAAAACAGTTATAAAGTGTTTAATTTGGTTGCATCCCTAGTTGGGATCAACAATGTCAACAGCAGAAATAAATATACAATTTTATACGACATCAATAAGAATCTCAAACATAAGTAAAAGAAATATCATTTAATATAACTAAACGATCTCATCTACCAAATAATATACATACAACCACCTCTCGTTCTATGTCATAATATATGGTCTGATGGAGATATTCTAGATTCAATATACAATACCAAAAGAGAGGGTTACTATATATGTAACCCACTTAGCAAAAGATGCGATAAAAGCTGATAAGTGGATCTACACTGCGGCTAACCGTCCACTCTACCCCTGCAAGGAACTGTGGCACAACGGGGATGAGTTGCCAACTCAGTGAATATAACTAACATATAACGGTTGATAATATAAATATGATAAACTAGAACTATTATCAACAGTAATTAATGTGATGCATGATAACAGGTGGAAGAATGGATATGTACTACTCAATATATAAATCAAAACTGAAATCTCATCAATTATTTTCCCAATCAGGTTCATATTTCCGTGTCTAATATCGACACAAATTTTCGGTGTTTCATCAGGCATCATTCCCCGAACGATCCTGTTTCTCAATAACACCGGTCTGTATCGTCTAGATATCCGCCGTGTTCACAACTGTCTCCGGAATCGAGTATCCTCGTTAGGCTTCCCGCCTAAAGTGCGGCTATCCTGCCCCTCGGTCTCAACCGGGTCCATTATGTATCCAACTGTATGGCCACCAACTCAGTCTGGATAAAATTGTAAATCCGTAACCGTATGACCCCCAACTCGGTCCGGAATAAAACCAAATTATAAAAACGACATTTCATGGTGGACGTGACACATAATCATGAAAATCACTGATCTTTCGTAATAGTATATGAAAACTTAAAACCATAAATTCTCAATAATACACAAGCCTCTTATATCAACTACTAATACTTGAATACGAAATATGATGTCATATATGCTAATTACTATGACTATTGATACTTAAGGTATGATAAGAATCATTTTTAACAGAATAATTTCTAAGTGTGAAGTGACATGTTAATATCGACGAGGTATAGTGTAACATGTAGATATGTGCCTGTGCGGCAAAATTCGTCGATAATGGTGCAGTGTTCTAACAAGTATTAATCATGGAGGTATATATATAGATTTGAGAATGCATATGATAAATTTAACATACAAAAGCAAAACTTGTATTTAAACCTAACTACGGGCGTATCACGCCATCTTTACAAGATCCCCCGGTAGATATTTAGTTTACTCACCGGAATACGTCATAAACTACTTAGAAATTGCCACTCCTTTTTCCTTTCCTTGCGGCCTCCGAAGTTCCCGTATTTGAATCTAACATCGAAATTTACTTGTATAAGGAAACGGCTAACTCCGATACGGCAAAATCATAAAAACACAAGTTGTACGTTCTAATTACACTACGTACGACTATTGCAAACGATCTAACACTCATTTTAACTGGAATTTAACCCAACGCTGTTTCGTAACAGAAAACAGAACGCGTTACGAATTACCCGTGTCGTATTTTAGAATTTTGATACCTTTTCTGATATTAGTTTCCAAATTCCATATACAGTTAATTTAACTTAATTAAACAATACCAAAACTCCTAACAATGATACAGAGACCTACCCAAAAACTCCCAGAACCCAACTCTCCTAAAAATCCGGTGATGCCGGAAATTGGCTTTGTCTCGCCGGCCAATTTCCGAGTCCATTGGTTCGTACTCCTAGGATTTGCTATAGGTCTAGTTTATAAGATTTATACACTGTTTGGTTAATTTGATTTTCACCTAAATTATAGCAGATTAATACAGAGCTAAGTTTTACCTAAAATACGATATTCGATTTCTAAATTTTCATAATTACAGAACTAAAATCTATTGAGTTAAGCATTTTACCTACTGAGGATGGTTGAGATGCTTCCTCCAATTCACTCAAGTCCTTAGCCCCTTGCTTGATGGTGGAAATCCTTAGCCTAGTTCTTCTTCTTCACATCTCTTTTCTTTTATTTCTCTTTGTGAGTTCAAAGTGTTATTTTTCTCTTTCTTTTGAAATTTTCTAAATTTTAATTTAGTTAAATGTTCTGAACATATGATATATAGTCAAGGGAAAGAGTGAGGTGTAGGAGGAGGTGTCACTAAGCAAGGTGTGTCATTCTCATGTAAGGAGGAGGTGTTGTGCATGAAGCATGCATGTAAGAAGGAGGTGGTTTCGCATTATCACTCTAATTGTTTTATTCTTGTGATAATTCTGATCTAACTTATTATCTAACCCCTTTTCAACTTTCACCCTCAACAATCCCAAGTTTGCAAAATTTCCTAAACTTTACACAAAGGCCCTTCACTATCTATGTTATTTTATAACACCATTCTAATTAAAATGAATCTAAATTTCATATTAAAACCCTTGTAATTTATTAATGTTACACACTAAAATTTTAATTTAATTTGTTTTACATATTACTTAAGAAAATGTCCTATTTTGTTTTAATAACTTTTTAAATTAACATTTTATTATTTAATTAATTAATTTTATTTATTTCTAAATTTTCAAAATGTTACAATATTCCTCCCCTCTTAAGAAAATTCGGTCCCCGAATTTAAAACTAGACATATTTTCAAAAAGATGTGGAAATTTCCTTCGCATCGCATCCTCGGTCTCCCAAGTAATCTCCTCGCGATTCGTTCCTCGCCAAAGAACTTTTACAGATGGAAGTACCCTTGATCTCAGTTTCTTTGCCTGCCGGTCTAGAATAACTACTGGCTGCACTGTGTAGGATAAATCCGGCTCAAGCTGTAAGGTCTGATGCTGGATCGCGTGAGAAGGATCGTGAAGATACTTGTGAAGTATAGACACGTGAAACACCGGATGTACATTGGGAAAACTCAGTGGAAGTGCTAAACGATATACTACAGCACCCACTCTCTCCAGAATTTCGTAAGGTCCGACATGTCTGGGGCCGAGCTTCCCCTTTTGTCCCGAAACGCATCACCCCTTTCATCGGAGATACACGAAGGAACACATGATCTCACACCTCAAACTCGAGTCTACGACAGCGTCGATTATGCACTGGGCCGCTCTCATTCTGTCTTGTATCAAGTGAATCTTTTCCGTAGTCTCATGTACTATCTGCGGTCCCAAAATGCTACTCTCGCTCAGTTCCGTCCAGCAAACGGTGATCGACATTTCCTCCCATACAAAGCTTCAAAGGGTGCCAACTTGATCATCTCCTAAAAACTGTTGTTGTACAAGAATTCAATCAAAGGTAAGTGACGATCCCAACTACCACCGAAATCAAGGCTGCAAGCTCGAAGCATATCCTCTAGAGCCTGAATGGTCCGCTCTGACTGACCATCTGTCTGTGAGTGAAAAATTGTACTGAAACTCAATCGTGTACCAAGAGCTTCTTGAAGTTTCTGCCATAACCTGCTGGTAAACTGGATACCCCTATCGGATACTATGCACGTCAGAACTCCATGCAATCGTACAATCTCGTCTGTTCTCCTCCGAAACACGGAGACGCGACCGCGTAGGTCCGTCTTGCCTGAATTCGGGGCATATGCTAATTGGTGCTATCCGTCCACATCTCCGAAGATACCAAGTTGATTTATGACACCGTATATCGAAGGTTTAAACGGATGCGGCCGATATAGCAGAATTCATCAGATTCCCCCTCGTTTGAGGGGGTTTTGATTGTGGGAACGCTCTTCCCTGCAGGCGCAAGCCCCTGCAGTTAATTACGCTACCGCATCGCGGTAACCACTTTCTCCTTCTCTAGATGGTCACTTCGTGTCGTGTGTGTTTGTTTTGTTTTTGGTTGCTCGTGGATTGTATACGGAGACTAATTTATGTTGTCGCCCGTAGGGCGTGGATTAGTCCAAATCCGTATTTTCTTAGATTTGGGTTTGGGGTTGAGTTTAAGGATACGTTAGTCCCATTCGAGACTAAGATCAACTTAAACGTTTGTTAAGGATACGTTAGTCCAATTTTAGACTAAGATCAACTCAACGGGATCATTTAGATCCAACAAGAGAGCGTTTGGGCTCTATTGTTTAGTTTAGGGACATTGCGGTTGATTACCAGTTTAAGGACATGGTGGTCCAAGGTTAAAGACATCATAGTCCATGGGCTTAAGGACCCCACAGTCCAAGGTTAAGGACATCATAGTCCATGGGTTTAAGGACCCCACAGTCTAAGGTTAAGGACATCATAGTCCATGGGTTTAAAGGACCCCACAGTCCAAGATTAAGGACATCATAGTCCATGAGTTTAAGGGCCCCACATTCCAAGGTTAAGGACATCATAGTCCATGGGCTTAAGGACCCCACAGTTCGAGATTAAGGACATCATAGTCCATGGGTTTAAAGGGACCCCACAGTCCGAGGTTAAGAACATCATAGTCCATGGGTTTAAGGACCCAACAGTCCATGGAATGATTGGTTATCGGGAACCGTTACCTCTCTGAAGACGTTGAAGGATTACAACAACAAATATCAGAGGAGTGAAGAGATGTACCCTTGAACCAAAGTGGGTTGGGAGATCTGTAGTCCAATTTAGGACTAAAATCAATTAATTAGATTATAAGCACATGGGCTCAGTTGAATCTAAGTTGAGGACTTATGGCCAACTTGGGCTAAGTCCAATTAGATTTGAAATGTTGGCCCTTTGTTGGACTGTTGAACAATTGTCTGGGTTCAGCCCCCCATTATTTAGCAATGCTAAACAGGGGTTTGGGGCTCTGACAACATTTTATCTTTGGCTGAGCACTAACCATTCATTATGGCTCTAGACTTTACTTTGCATATCATATGAACTAACCAATTTTGAAGTCCAGTTGAAGGGGAGATTTGCCTTTGGAAAACTTAACCAATTTGGGATAAGCTTGGCTTTAAAATAGAGTTGAACACTAGAGAATACTTGGTGATCACATGCTCCTATGTGATATGCTGAAAATAGTGTTAAACACTAAGGACGAGACGCTTAAAGTAGTGTTAAACACTAAAATTGAATTGGTCACGTGGGGTCACGTGAGGCATCTGAAGATGGGGCCAGAGTTCCTTTATTTTGTTCTCAGAATATTCAGATAAGTGTTAAACACTTTTAGTCTTTGAAATTATCATGTGTGGACACGTGACAATGCCTCTGCGTTGGGCATCAATTCCTCTGTCTTCCCCTATTTTATTCTTTTGAAAAGGTGTATTTGTCAGGGGTCACATGGGGACACGTGAGGCGCCCTAGATCAGTACTGCCTTTGGCTTTGTTCTCTTTTATTTTGAGGGTCACGTAGGAGCACGTGAGGCATTGCCTCTAAGCTTTTTCTCTCATTTTGATGAGTCTGTTTAGGGGTCACGTGGGAGCACGTGAGGCATTGCCTCCAGACTTGTTCTTTCTCATTTTGAGGATTCTGTTTAAGGGTCACGTGGGGGCACATGACCTAGTCTTGTTCGTTCTCTTTTGATCATTGAGAGGGAGGGTCACGTGTTGCCACGTGACCAGGTTAGGTACTGATTTCTTTACGTGCATGGAGAGTTTTAAGTCCCTTGTTTTAAGAATTAAATTCTTTGGTAGGGTTAAACCCTAATTTTGTTTAGAGGAATTAAATTCATATGTATATGGAAGAATTAAATTCTTATGTAGGGTTAAACCTTAGTTTTATTTGGAGGAATTGAATTCCTATGAATTTGGAAGAATTAAATTCTCATATAGGGTTAAACTCTAGTTTCATTTGGAGGAATTAAATTCCTATGAATTTGAGGGAATTAAATTCCTTAAACTCAATTCTTCCTCTAAGTTTTGGATCTGCATGGCAGAATCTCCCCGATGAGAATTAAATTCTCAACTTGTGGGGAGATCTGCTTCTGCAGATCTTCAACCAAAGGAAGAACTAAGTTCTTATTCAAAAGAGTTAAACTCTTAAATTGAGAATTAAATTCTCTTTATTTTATGGAACTTAGATCTCTTTCCCCTTTCTCACCTAGGGTTTCTTTTCTCTGAAGAGATCTTCTTTTCTCTCTTGAGAATTAAATTCTCCTCTCTTTTTTCTCTTTATTGTTTTTTTCTCTCCAAAATCCAAGATCATTCTCTTCTCTTCTTGGCTCTTATTTATAGGAGAAAGAAAAGAATCAGTTTGTTTAGTCAATCTTTAATTGAAAGATTTTAATTGATTTTATAACCAACATGATCTTTTAGATCACTCAGTGAATTTTATTCACCATTGGATTTTTAATCCAAAAGATATTCTGTTTGTTATTCTTGGTGAATTTCAGGGAAATCTTTCCTTGTATAGAATCTTTTTATAAATTGGTGATTTTTAATAACCATTGGATTTTTAATCCAACGGTGCTCCACTTTACAGAGCACAATCTTTTTGTTTGGAAAGAGCTAGGGAAATATTTTTCCAAATAGGGTTTTTGATTTTCCTTAATTAGAATTTAATTCTATTAGTTCAGAAGGCTTAAGAGCCTATTACGTGTTAGCACGTGACCCCACTGATTGACTAATTAATTAGAATTTAATTCTATTGGTTTAGAGGGCTAAGGAACCCATCACGTGTTGGCACGTGACCCCACTGATTAATTATTTAAATAGAATTTAATTCTATTGTTACAGAGGGTTTAAGAGTCTATCACGTGTTGGCACGTGACCCCACTGATTAATTATTTTCAATTATTTATTTTATTCAGTGCCTACAGGTTTTGCCTGTAAATGGTCACGTGTCTGCACGTGATGCCCAGTCACGTGTGGGCACGTGATGCCTCATAACATTTGATCCCGGATGAACTATGAGATCCATAATATATCAAATCGAAGGATTTTTCGAGACACTTTCGATACCATCAGAATTTAGTTGTTTCTATTCGGGAGTTTGTCAAAATACAGCCCGGAAAATACTGGTTCGCATTTTCTTCCTTAGATTACACATGCATAGCATATTTTCTCATAACTTTTGATCTCGGATGAATTATGAGGCCCATAATATATCAAATCGAAGGCTTTTTCGAGACGCTTTCGATGACATCAGAATTTAGTTGTTTCACATTTGGGAGTTTGTTAAAATATATCCCGGAAAATACTGATTCACATTTTTTTAAACGTATCGCTGCCATTTGATACCTTGGGCTCTTTTGCGCAAAAAAAATTTTGGCGGGAAAAAATACCCCCCATTACTTTGCCCACGTAAGTATATACGTGGGTGAAGTAGTGCAGAGTAATTCATAGCGTATGACCAGTTTCGGGTTGGTATATAATTTTCAGAATCTTGATCTGAGAAGATAACGAGCAGACACAAGCGTCGTCATTTATCATTGACTCAAATCTCGACTCTTAAGGGATATAGTTCCAAACCCTCAGCTCCATGAGCCGCACCCTTCTATTTCTTTATGTTTTACTTTGGCGTAAAGTAGTTTATATGCTCATGAGTAACTTCTCCATTTCAGTGGCATGTAGCTTTGGCAAGTGTGGCCCATAGATGGTAGATAACAGTTCATCTTGAACTCTTTATAAGATAGCGATGGCTTAGGAAACAGGGTTAGGATCTGTTGCCTAAGACTTTTCAACTTTATGAGCCGTGAGGGTCTCACAAAGGCTTTTCTCCCTACGAGTCGTGAGGATCTCGTAGGTGTCTTTTCTCCTTAGGAGTCGTGAGGACTCCTAAGTGCGTTTTCTCCTGAGAATCGTAAGGATCCCACAAGAGAATTTTCTTTATGCGTAGGGACACTAATTTCTCCGCAAGTTGAGACGAATCGAGAGATTCTCTTAAAGACACTGATTTTCTTGCGGGTCGAAACGAATCGAGAGTTTCTCGCCAAGGACGCTGATTTCCCAGAATCGAGATAAGAAGCGATGGCTTAGGAAACAGGTTTAGATCTATTGCCTAAGACTTTTCAACTTTATGAGCCGTGAGGGTCTCATAAAGAGTTTTTCTCCCTACGAGTCGAGAGGATCTCGTAGGTGTATTTTCTCCTTAGGAATCGTGAGGATTCCAAAGTGTGTTTTCTCTTGAGAGTCGTAAGGATCTCACAAGAGAATTTTCTTCCTTACAAGTCGAGAGGACTCGTAAGTGATTAATGAGTTGACCTACTCCCGAGTCAAAGCATTGCTTCAACAGGGAGGTCGAGGGTTGACTTTGGGTTGTCTGCGCACCGCCGAGTCATGGAACTGGGAACTTTGTCGCGGCTCCTCTTTGCTGACGTTGTATATTCCTGGAGAGACACTGATTTCTCTACGGGTCGGCGCAAATCGAGATGTTCTCGTCAAGGACGCTGATTTCCCTGAATTGAGGTATTTTCCAAGGACACTGATTTCCTCGGAGTTGAGATGGATCGAGGTATTCCTGCAAAGACACTGATTTCCTTGCGGGTCGACGCGAATCGAGATGCTCTCACCAAGGACGCTATTTTCCCTGAATCGAGGTTTTGCCAAGGACACTGATTTCCCTAGAGTCGAAATGAATCGAGGTATTCCTTCAAAGATACTGATTTCTCTGCGGGTCGACGCGAATCGAGGTGCTCTCGTCAAGGACGCTGATTTCGCTGAATCAAGGTTTTTTCCAAGGACACTGATTTCCTCGGAGTTGAAACGAATCGAGGTATTCCTGCAAAGACGCCGATTTCTCTACGGGTCGATGAGAATCGAGATGCTTGTTTAGTTTAGGGACATTGCGGTCGATTAGTTTAAGGACATTACGGTCCAACGTTAGTTTAAGGACATTACGGTCCAGGTTAAGGACATCAAAGTGTTAGTGATATGTATGCCCTAGAGGCCATTACTGTACATGCGATATATATTGTAGTGGATGCTTGGACATATATATGGAGGACTTTCTTGCTCGATATGATAGTATGCTATCTGGTTGCTCTTTATCTTAACATGTACTCTGATAGTCTCTATGTTACATGTTGATAAAGCCCTTAGGATGAGTACTTGACTACCAGGACTATGATGCAGATCATACTAGTGGGACAGTGTAGTCGCTAAGTACATCCTTCAAATGTTCCTAGTCGCAGGTATATCGAGACAGGGTATCGATATACCATAGTAGACTAGCGTATGCTTCTTGACCCATGTAGATGGGCGATGGATGATCCCATATCCATTGATATTTGACATCAGAGACAGTATACGGGTGCTCAATGGAGACTGGGTACACTGGACGGACTCGCCGAGAACTCCCAGATGGTATTATACCTCACGTCAGATGGCAGTTCTCTGGTGACACTGGTACAGGTTAGTCTGTAGACCCGAGATCGTCATAGAGTCTTATGTGAGTCCCACTGTGCTTTGATTTCTATCATACCACGTCCAAGAGGGCATGCAAAACGGTGGCTTTTGGGTACAGTCCCGAATCACATGGAGGCAATGAGCGATAGGAGGGGTTTCGTCTCTCCCGGTATAGGGAGTTGATGTTGCGCTGTGTTCGATTGGCTATAACTGGAAATCCCTGACCAGGGTTGCTGAGATTTACTGGTAAGTGTTATCAGTAGTTTCTTGAACTGTTATGGATCTCATATCGAAACGACTTATCGGTTACTGGGGTCTGACGTTTACCACCCCTAGACTGGATATGCGACATATCAGACGAAGACACCGGACTGTACGGGGGTGTTACTGATTGGATTCGCAAGAGAATGTACAGGCTTGCTTATTGATCTTCTGATTGCTCAACCTGGGTGGCTGTTACGTTTAGCTGACCGCTTGCAGCTTGTGGGTGTTTGATATGATCATCACCTACTGCCGGCGTATTGACGATTCTTTAGAGTCCTACACAGAGGTTTCCTGGCTCAGGCAAAACGGAGTAGGGGCACATATGAGATATGTGCGGGACCGAGAATAATACGATATGAAATACCGTATTCTATTCTCGCGATACGAGATATCGGCCGTGTATATTTGATATGGCCGGGTCATTGGATCAAGTGTTGATTCGATGAATTGGTACATGTTATATTAGTCGGTTATATGCTATATAACCGGATTGTCGGATCAAATGTTGATTCGATAATTTAATGTATAATTATATATGTGATATATTACATTACATTAACTAATATAAGCTCGCTTTATTGATTCATTTTCTCACCGGGTAATACATTGATATATATGCGATATATGTTAATTGTATTATTTTCTTTTGTTACAAAAATATATTATATATGTGATATATAATATTGTAACAAGTTAGGGTTACAAATGCAACATGCTTTGTGGAGATTAAACAAGTTAGGGTTTGATTTGGGTTAGCATTTGGGTTAGCTTTTTCATGAAACTTCTAGAAGCTTTATTTTGTTTTAAGCTTAGATATTTTGTATAGATATTTTCTAACCCAACCCAAACCCTTTACCTTAGGTTTATTCTCTACATGAGTTAAGCCATTTATTCTTAACTCAAGGGTTGATTTGTAACCATAGCAAGAATTTCATTATTCATCACAAATAGATTTCTTCTTCTTCTTCCTCTTGAAAAAGCTTTCTAGCTTTTTGTGATGTGATGTTTATAAGTGAGAAATTGAAAACAAAAGAGAGAAAAATTCCTATTTCATCATCCTCATCTACTCTAGCCACTTAGAGTAAGGTGTTTGCTTTGATAATACTTGATTAGTGAAGCAAGAGCTTGGGTTTGAGATTCTTCAAGATAGATCATCTTAGTTGTTGAAGATTGGAAGCGAGCTTGCATCTTTCTCTTCATGGAGCCTCTCAAGAGTCCGGGTGCTTGATGATTGCAGCGAAGGGACCTCAACAAGGAGCTTATGAAGCGAAGGAACGGACTACAAAGGTTGTAATCCCAAACTCTTAGAAGTAAAGTTGTTTACTTGTATTGTTTACCCTAATTCTCTAGTTAAGATCTTGGTTAGGGTTACATAGCACCCCAAATTTTTATAAAATGGCGTGTGTGATGCCTTGCTAAACCTTGTTGTCGTGCTATACAACCCTTCACATAGTCCGTGAGTTTAAAGACCTCACAGTCGAGATTAAGGACGTCATAGTCCGTGAGTTTAAAAACTTCACAGTCAAGGTTAAGGACGTTATAGTCCGTGAGTTTAAAGACCTCACAGTCAAGGTTAAGGACATCATAGTCCGTGAGTTTAAAGACCTCACAGTCAAGGTTTAGGACATCATAGTCCGTGAAATGAGAATATGTTCCCCGCCGAAAGACACGACGGGGACGTTGGGACGTCAGGCCTGAAATTCGAGGGCAGATGCTAATAGGTGCTATCTGTCCACCTCTCCGAAGATTCCAAGTTGATTTATGGCACCGTGTATCGAAGGTTTAAACGGATGTGGCCGATGTAGCAGACTTCGTCAGATTCTCCTTCGTTTGAGGGGTTTTTGATTGTGGGGACGCTCTTCCCTGCAGGCGCAAGCCCCTGCAGTTAATTATGCTACCGTATCGCAGTAACAACTTTCTCCTTCTCCAGATGGTCACTTCGTGTCGTGGGTGTTTGTTTTGTTTGTGGTTGCCCGTGGATTGTATACGGAGACTAATTTATGTTGTCGCCCGTAGGGCGTGGACTAGTCCAAATCCGTATTTTCTTAGATTTGGGTTTGGGGGTTGGGTTTAAGGATACGTCAGCCTCATTTGAGAGTAAGATCAACTTAAACGTTTGTTAAGGATACGTTAGTCTCATTTTAGACTAAGATCAACTTAACTGGATCGTTTAGATCCAACACAGGAGCAATTGGACTCTATTGTTAAGTTTATGGACATTGCGGTCGATTAGTTTAAGGACTTTACGGTCCATTGTTAGTTTAAGGACATTACGGTCTAATGTTAGTTTAAAGACATCGCGGTCGAGGTTAAGGACATCATAGTCCGTGAGTTTAAATACCTCACAGTCGAGATTAAGGACGTCATAGTCCGTGAGTTTAAAGACCTCACAGTCAAGGTTAAGGACATCATAGTCCGTGAGTTAGTCCGTGAGTTTAAAGACCTCACAGTCAAGGTTAAGGACATCATAGTCCGTGAAATGTGTGGTTGTTAGGACCCGTCACCTCTCTGAAGACGTTGAAGGATTACAACGACAAATATCAAAGGAGTGAAGAGATGTACCCTTGAACCAAAGTTGATTTGGGGATCTGTAGTCCAATTTGGAACTAAGATCAATTAATTAGATTATGAGCACATTAGCTCAGTTAAATCTGAATTGAGGACTTATGGCCAACTTGGGCTAAGTCCAATTAGATTAGAAATGTTGGCCTTTTATTGGACCATTAGACATTTGTCTGGGTTCAGCCCTTCATCACTTAGCAATGCTAAACAAGAGTTTGAGGGCTCTGATAACATTTTTTGTCTTTGACTGAGTGTTAAACATTATAACTCTGAGTTTTACTTTGTGTGTCATATGAAATGATCAATTTTGAGATTCAGTTGAAGGGGAGGCTTGTCTCTGGAAAACTTAGCCAATTTGGCTAAGATTGACTTTAAAATAGTGTTAAACACTAGAAAATATCTGGTGGTCATGTGTCCTCACTTGATGTATTTAAAACAGTGTTAAACACTGGAAATGAAATACTTAAAATAGTGTTAAACACTAAAAAGGAAGGGGGCACGTGGGGGCACGTGAGGGCACCCAAAGGTGGGGCCAGACCTCCTTTATTTTGTTCTCAGAACTGCAAATAAGTGTTAAACACTTTTTAATCTTCTGGCCATCACGTGTTGACACGTGATGGGTATTCATGTATTGATTATTAAAGTGTTTATTAGGGGTCACGTGAGAACACGTGAGGTGCCCAAAGCCAGTACTGCCTTTGCGTTTGTCTCTTTGTTTTGGAAATCACGTGGGAGCACGTGAGGCATTGCCTCCAATCTTTTCCCTTCTCATTTTGGGAGATTTGTTTAGGGGGTCACGTGGGGCACGTGACTTAGTTTTATTCTTTCTTTTCTGATCACTGCGGATTGGGATCACATGTCATCACGTGACCAAGTTCTTTACGTGTATGGAGATCTTTCAAGTCTCTTTGTTTTAGGGAGAGAAATTAAATTCCTATGTATGTGGAAGAATTAAATCTCATGTAGGGTTAAACCCTGATTCTGTCTTGGAGGAATTAAATTCCTGTGAATTTGGGAGAATTGAATTCTCATATAGGGTTAAACCCTAATTTATCTTGAAGGAATTAAATTCCTGTGAAATTGGGAGAATTAAATTCTCATATAGGGTTAAACCCTAATTTATCTTGAAGGAATTAAATTCCTGTGAATTGGGGGAATCAAATTCTCTAAACTCAATTCTCCCTCTAAGTTTTGGGTCTGCATGGCAGAATCTCCCCGATGAGAATTAAATTCTCAACTTGTGGGGAGATTTGCTTCTGCACATCTTCAACCAGAGAAAGCACTAAGTTCTTTTAAAGAAGAGTTAAACTCTTAGATTGAGAATTAAATTCTCTTTTTGAAGTTTTGATCATTTTCCCCTTTCTCACCTAGGTTTTCTTTTCTTGAGAATTAAATTCTCCTTTCTTTTCTCTCTGCTATTTGCCTTCTGAAAATTTTAAGATCCCAAAATTCTATATTCTTCTCTTCTTGGCTCTTATTTATAGGAGAAGGAAAATAATCAAATTATTTAGTGAATCTTTCATTGAAAGATTTTGTTTGTTTTTGTAACTAACATGATCTTTTAGATCACTCAGTGAATTTTATACACCACTGGATTTTTAATCCAAAAGATTTTCTGTTTGTTATTCTTGGTTAATTTCAGGGAAATCTTTCCTTGTATAAAATATTTCCATAAATTGGTGATTTTTAATCACTATTGGATTTTTAATCCAACGGTACTCTATTTTACAGAGCACCATCATTTTTGTTTGGAAAGATTTAAAGAAATATTTTCTCAGTTAGGGTCTTTGATTTCCCTTAATTAGAATTTAATTCTATCAACTTATAAGGCTTTCAAAGCCTATCACGTGTTGGCACGTGACCCTCCCTTATTCAGAATTTAATTCTGTCTTTTAACTGGGCTGAAGGACCATCACGTGTCAACACGTGACCTCTGATCACGTGTGAGCACGTGATGCCCCATTGGGGTCTTTCCTTAGCCGTTTGTTTACACTTATGCTTGATTTTTAGAGTTTAACTATCACGTGTCAACACGTGACCCTTGGTCACGTATGAGCACATGATACCTCATTGAGGTAATTTCTGATTTTTAATCAGGGAATAAATGCCCCCACAGCGTTGCTCTCACGTGTCTGCACGTGAGTGCAACGCTGTCACCTTTGTGACCGTTGGATCTGTCTAGGGAAAGGGGAGATGAAACGTTTCCCATCACATCCTATAAATGCAGGGGTGTCTTCAGAAGAGCCTCCACTCTTTCATCTTCTTCCTTGTTCATTTTCTTTTGAGAATTTAATTTTCTTTCTCAGAGCTCAGTTCTCTGTTCCAAAATTTTCAGAGTTTAACTCTGTCCAAGAAAGAATCCTTTCTTCAGGTAATGACTTTGAACGACCGAAGGACTTTCATACATATATAAAAAAAACTCTTTGGATTTTAAATCCACACCAAGGGTTTTTCCCTTTAACGAACCCATCTTTCAAAGTTCTTCAGAGATGTCCAATTTTTAAAGAATAAACCCATTTTGCTAGGGTTTCTCTGATCTTAAGGAATCAATGGTTGCGCTTGTCTTTTCTGTGGAATTTAATTCCACCTCAAAGAGCTTCGGCTATGAAAAAATGTTTTCTGGGAATTTAATTCCCCTTTTCAAAAGGAATTTAATTCCTATGAAGAACTTAGTTCTTCCCAAAGAACTTCTTGGGGTTTTCTTGCCCTGAGTTGTTTCTTTGCGACCAAGAAGAAGAGATTTGCAGTGGTGTTTTCTGGGAATTTAATCCTCTAGCTTCTGCTTGATTTGTTGCAGAGTCCAAGATGGATTTCTTTTTGGGGAATGTGTTGGGTCATTTGAAATCCACTGTTCATTTATTGAGAATCTTCTTTTTGTCTCATAGTAATTGCTTTGCCTCATCATTAGCAAGCCGCCATCTTGATTTTGTGGGACCCATGTGTTTTGCAACTAATGGTCCCATAAAATGAGTCCCCTGTTGCTTTCTTCCACTGTCTTTTCATAAATACCTTTATAAACACGTGTTAGTTTTGCTTAACAGTTTCCCCTTCTTTTATTTCAGGCACAATGACTTCTGTTCCATACTTCCCGTTCACTCGCTCGGAGGCTGCCTTTCCTCAGTCACCGTCTGATGAGGAAGTGATGGAGATGATCAAGGCTCATGACCCGAATCGCACCAATTTACTGTTATGGGGGACCTGGGACGGTCACATCATCCGCGGTCGCCGCAGTTTTCTTTGCAGATGCCAACGGAGCCTACCCGTCTGTTTCTGCCCATGGATCCTCCACGGACTGCCTTTGCTGTGGAGATGCCGAATTGGACCCCTATGGGATGGCTTGAGCCTTCAACAACTGGTATTCCGAACCATCCGGTGCCGGCTATAGATATTTTAGGGCGCCGCATTTTCCAGGGCGAAGCCCAGCCATGGGGACAGATTTACAAGATAGGGCTTACCCCTCGACATCCCACAGGCTACCTTCTTTGGGCTCGTTACATCCTGTCCGCCCATCGCGCGCGACTGCAGAGGGTTGGACTCTATCAGGCGATATATGCATCCCTGTTCCACTACCAATCTCCCCATGTCTGGTGGGTTAAGGCCTTCTTGAACCAATGGAATCTTCCCACCAACACCTTCCTTCTAGGGGACAGCGAAGTTTCAATTTCTCTGGAAGAATTTCGTGAGATCTCAGGGCTGCCGGTCAGGGGGACACTTTATGAAGAATTACTGCCTCCCGATGAGTATGTCTTCAAAACCGAGCCTACCATGCTTGACGGCATGTCGACCAAGAACGCCGTCCGCCACAAGCGCCCCAGTTTGATCAAGACGCTAAGCATTTTTGACAAACTATTCACAGAGTCAGAGGAGCAGGGCGTCACTTTTAAAAGATTTATCGCTTGCTTCCTTCGCGAGGATGTCCTATCAAAGACGGCTCCGAAATTCGCGAACATTAACGACCCCTTTGGGTATGGTTTAAACAGGCAACCGACTAAGGAAGAGAACTTGCCGCAGTATTGCATTCTTATTATGTCGGCGGTATCTTTCGAGTCGATTGCAGCTCCTGGTATAGATGAGGAGACTTTCTTTGTGGGCTTTATCAGCGTTTGGCTTAGCTGGTTCGTCATTCCCATGCATCGCCGTTTCATGAGAGCCTCGGTCATCTACCCTGCTCATCACATTGCTGAGGGAACACGGCTAGCTGTAGGCATCCCAGCGCTAGCGCATCTTTATCATGGGTTAGGCGCCGTGGCCAACACCTCAACTCCAGGTATGGATGTGGTAAATTTTTCTCTTCATTACTTCACATCTTGGATTGAGATGCACGTGTTGGGGGCCTTTGCTGCACACCAGAGACCCAAATTTTATGATGCCTACACTTTTCCGTGACTCATGCGGCTGGTAAACACTTCTGCTCCTGACCCGACTCAGTCTGGGGCTATCCGCGTGTTGATCGCTCCCTATGCTAATACGGGCGGAATGGTATTCATTGATCGGACCCTATCTGCTCCCTTAGAACCGATTCAACAGCTCCACGACTTGTCGAAAGAGGGGGTACCTTCTTTGAAGCCCAGGGAAGCCATGCACCTGTACGCGATCAAACCAGGTTATCTGGTATTTCGTTAGAATGGTGCGGCCATCTTTATGCGGTACAACCCACACCGCTTTGCCCGGCAACTTGGATATGATCAGGGTGTCCCCTTCGAGGCATTTACAGTGGCGCCTAGCCCATCGCCTGAAGATGTTCGTGATGCCCCTCATCACTTTATGCGGCTGAATACTGGTTCTTACTTCATGATCCCTGAAGCTGATCATATTCCTCGATATGTGGGGTCTTTAACGGGCTGGTACCTCTACCGGGTCAGTCCAATTATTGCTGAGGAGAAGAGGGTGCTTCTTGGATACAGCGCTCCCATTCCGATTCGAGCCACGGGAGTTCCGCCGCAACCGCGTGCAACAGTTCATCCTCCCTTAAGGGATACCAGTGTCGTACTTATTCCGGGGGCGGCGGAAGTGAACTTAACTCCCACAGCTGCTATGCCACTGCGTACTCGGGCTCAATCAAGGGCTAATAGGGCGCCGATAGCAGTATCATCATTCGCGGTGTCGACAATGGCCGTGTCGTCCTCGGTAGCGCCGCCAAGCGAGGACATTGAAGGTGAAGTGGGTCAGCGCCGTACCAAAGCTCCACGGGGGAGGAAACGATCATCTTCGGCGATTAGTTCTGGGACTAAGAGGCGGAGGAAGACAGCTACCAATCTGCTCGACTCTTTAATAGAGTCTGAGCCTATTCTTCAGGATGAACCGTTGGCGATGCAAGAATCGGATGGTGGCCTACTCTTCCCGAGTTCATCTGCCGAGGAAGTCGCACAATTTGCTGAGGCTATAAGACGTTCGCAAGATGAATCGGAGAACGTAAGGATTCTGAAGAAGCCCTACCCTGCCGTCATCTTTTACGAAGACCCTCTATGGATACGGCGACGATTTATAGGCCCTTTGGAAGAATGGGGCGAAAGGGCCCTTAAACAGGCTGTTTCGGCCGACGCCGAGGACGCGCTTTCATTGTGGACCGGTGGCCACAAGTCTACCCTCAGACCTCGGCGAGCACATCTCCTCAGAAAGGAGCGTCGGCTTGAACAAGCCATATTAAAGGCACCCTTGCTCATCGGTATGTTCATGTATCTCCTTTGTAATATTTCATATTGCTTGCATACCTATATATGTATCCTTATCCTTGTACAAACTTTGCAGGGACTTCGGCGGCGGCGGAGGCTCTGAGTCACGCTTTGACCGTAGATTCTTCCGATATCCCTAGTGAAACATAAATCAGTGTGGAGGGAGTCGATGCAACTATTGCTCTTGCGATAGAGTCTCCCTCGGTGGTTCCCGCTCCCAAAGCACTTGCTCCCTCGGGGGAGGCATCTTTGTCGGTCGCCGCTCCAATGGATCTTCCTGAGGGCGACCCGGAGACTAGGGTACAGGCAGTCGAGGCTACCGTCCTTTCGTTGGAGCCTAGAGTGGTAGCCGCTGCTCCTCGCTCAGAAGCCGCTACACTAGTCCGCGTCCCCGATGATGTGCCCGAGGTCACGGAGGAGGCCGCTGATGCTGCTATCCCTCCAACTCATAATAGGAGGAGCGTCGAAGGTAGCCTTCTATATTTTAAATTAGTAATCTTTCCATTATCTGAACCCTTCTGTCTTTTCAGAATTGTGCGGATTGGCGGCATCTATTGCTGATATGTCTCCCAGGCAGTCTTTTCAGCGCCTGTTGGAGATGGCTTCTCCGCAAGCGATATCTCCTCAGCGCACCTGTCTAAAGCATACGAACTTTGGCGAGTGCTCCAAGAGGCTATCAATGAGGTAGTAGCCATTGATAAGGCCTCCGTATTCACTCGTGAAATGGTTGAGGCCCATAAGGCTACTGAAAAAGAGCTTGAAGGCCGGTTTGCCTCATACCAGGCCCAACAGGCTCAAGCGGAAACCCGACTCTTGATGATACTGAACCATGAAGGCGAGGCCCAGCGAAAGAGGGACGAACTGGCTAAGCTATTAAATCACCTGCCGACTTAAAGAATTGTATATACATTTTTCCATTCTTCCTTTGTACATACTCCTGAATGAGAGTATATTTTTTTGTTCTTTCACGAATTGTACTTGGTATTCATTTTGATTCATGAATAAAAGACATACTTTTCTTCACGATGGTGCGTCCATTTTATTAAATGTATTCTGTGGATAGTCTATCTCGATTTCTTTGCAGGACAACGATGGCTTAGGATTCAAGGTTAAGATCTGCCTACTAAGACTTTTCAACTTTACGAGCCATGAGGGTCTCATAAAGAATTTTCTCCCTACCGGTCGAGAGGATCCCATAGGTGTAATTTCTCCTTAAGAATCGTGAGGATTCCTAAGTGTGGTTTCTCTTGCAAGTCGTAAGGATCTCACAAGAGAATTTGCTTCCTTACGAGTTGTGAAGACCCGCAAGTGATGGGTAAGGTTACCATTATCCGCATTGTTCCCGCCAAAAATTTCTGCGCAAAAGAGCCCAAGGTATCAAATGGCAACAATACGCTTAAGAAAACGCGAACCAGTATCTTCCGGGCTGTTTTTTGACAAACTCCCGAATGAGAAACAGATAAATTCTGATGGTATCGAAAGCGTCTCAAAAAACCCTTCGATTTGATATATTATGGGCCTCATAATTCATCCGGGATCAAAAGTTTTGAGGCATCACGTGTCCACACGTGATGGACCTTTAAGAACCCGCTGGAGGAGTTAAAAGATATAATAAAAACTCAGAAAAGACCCCAATGGGGCATCACGTGCTCACACGTGACCATGGGTCACGTGCAGACACGTGATGGGCTCTTAAGGCCTCTAAAATAATGAATAGAATTAAATTCTAAAATTTGTTTCCTGATTAAAAATCAGAAGTTACCTCAATGAGGTATCACATGCTCACACGTGACCAATGGTCACGTGTTGATACGTGATGGTTAAAACTGAAGCATAAATAAACACTAAGAAAAGGACTCAATTGGGGGTCACGTGCTTACACGTGACCAAGGGTCACGTGTCAACACGTGACTGGCTTCGAAAGCCTTACAGTTAATAAAGTTAAAATTCTAAAAGCTTCTAAATCTTTCCAAATGGAAAAAAGATTATGGGGACCATTGGATTAAAAATCCAAGAGTGATTAAAAATCACCAATTTATGGAAAAAAATCTTAGACAAGGAAAGATTTCCCCTAAATCTCACCGAGAATAACAAACATAATATCTTTGGATTTAAAATCCAACGGTGAATAAAATTCACTGAATGATCTAAAGGATCATATTAATCATGAAATCAATTAAAATCTTTCAATGAAAGATTCACAAAACAAATTGATTCTCTTCCTCCTCCTATAAATAGGAGCCAAGAGAAGAGAAGAGGGATCTACTTTTATTTGGAAAGAAAAACAGAGAGAGGAGAATTTAATTCTCAAAAGGGAAGAAAAGAAAGGAGAATTTAATTCTCAACAAAGAAAACCCTAGGTGAGAAAAGGGAAAAAGATCAACTTCAAAAAGAGAATTTAATTCTCAAAATTTAAGAGTTTAACTCTTCTGCAAATAAAGAACTTAATTCTTCTTCTGGTTGAAGATCTGTACAGAGCACATCTCCCTATAGAATGAGAATTTAATTCTCATCGGGTCGAGATCCTGCCATGCAGATCCTAAACTTAGAAGGGGAATTGAGTTTTGAGAATTTAATTCTCCCAAACTAATTGGAATTTAATTCCTACAGAATCATAATTAGGGTTTTACCCTAAATAAGAATTTAATTCTTTCACAATAGGAATTTAATTCCTCCAAAGTCATAATTAGGGTTCAACCCTACAGAGAATTTAATTCTTAAAAATAACAGAGACTTGAAAGATCTCCATGCACATAAAGAACATTGGTCACGTGATGACACGTGACCCCAATCCTCAGTGATCAGAAAAGTAGGAATAAAACTAGGTCACGTGTCCCCACGTGACCCCTGAAGAGATCCCCAGAAATGAGAAGGAGGAAAGCTTTGGGCGCTCTCACGTGTTATCACGTGACCCCTCAGCAAATGCTTTAACAATTGGCGCACAGATCCCCATCACGTGCCAACACGTGATGCTCTAAAATAAAAATAAAAGTGTTTCACACTTATTCGCAGATTTGAGGATAAAACAAAAGGAGATTTGGCTCCACATTTAGGGCGCCCTCACGTGTCCCCACGTGACCCCTAACAAATCCCTTTAATATCCAATGGATGGATGCCTATCACGTGCCGCACGTGATAGCCAGAGAGTCAAAAAGTGTTTAACACTTATTTGCAGAACAAAGTAAAAGAAAATCTGGACCCATCTTCAGATGCCTCACGTGCTCACACGTGATGGCCTGAAAGCTTAGTGTTTAACACTTATTTGCAGCCTTAAGGGTAAAATAAAGGAGTTTCGGCCCAATCTCAGGCGCCTCACGTGACTCCACGTGACCACCCCATTTTTAGTGTTTAACACTATTTTTTAAAGCGCATCACGTGGGAACACGTGATCGTCAAATACCTTCTAGTGTTAACACTATTTCAAAACCAACCTAGCCCAAAATGGCTAAGTTTTTCCTGAGGCAGGATTCCCCTTTGACTGAACTTCAAATATACCCTTGTTTTCCAAACTTGATCATTTCACATGACATTCAAAGTAAACTCCAGAGCCATGATGAATGGTCAGTGCCTAATAAAAGATAAAATGTTGTCAGAGCCTCCAAACCTCTGTTTAGCACTGCTGAATGATGAGGGGCTGAACCTAGACAAATGTCTAATGGCCCAAAGGGCCAATATTTCAAACATAATTGGACTTAGCCCAAACTGGCCATAAGTCCTCAAATCATCTTGAACTGAGCACATCTGCTCTTTCAACCAACTCATTGGTTCAAGGGTACATCTCTGACCTCCTCTGATATTTGTCGTTGTAATCCTTCAACGTCTTCAGAGAGGTGATGGGTCCCGACAACCATACATGCAATGGACCACCATGTCCCTAAACTGGCAATGGACCACCATGTCCCTAAACTAGCAATGGACCACATGTCCCTAAACTGGAACAATAGAGCCCCCAAATGCTCTTTTGTCGGATCTAAACGATCCCGTTTAAGTTGATCTTAGCCTCAAATATGGCTAACGTACCCTTAAACCTTCAAACAGACTTTAGTCCCAAATTGGACTATAGATCCCCCAATCAACTCTGGCTCAAGGGTACATCTCTGAACTCCTCTGACATTTGTCGTTGTAATCCTTCAACGTCGTCAGAGAGGTGATGGGTCCCGACGGCCATACATTCAATGGACCACCATGTCCCTAAACCAGCAATCGACCGCAATGCCATTAAACTAAACAATAGAGGCCCAAATGCTCTTTTGTCGGATCTAAACGATCCAGTTAAGTTGATCTTAGTCTCAAATGGGACTAACGTATCCTTAATGAACGTTTAAGTCGATCTTAGCCTCAAATATGGCTAACGTATCCTTAAACTAAAACACCAAACCCAAATCTATGTAAATACGGATTTGGACTAATCCGCGTCCTACGGGCGACGACATAAATTAGTCTCCGTATACAATCCACGGGCAACCGCAAAAAAAAACAAACACCCACGACACGAAGTGACCAGCTGGAGAAGGAGAAAGTTGTTACCGCGATGCGGTAGCGTAATTAACTGCAGAGGCTTGCGCCTGCAGGGAAGAGCGTCCCCATAATCAAAAACCCCTCAAGCGAGGGGGAATCTGACGAAGTCTGCTATATCGGCCGCATCCGTTTAAACCTTCGATATACGGTGCCATAAATCGACTTGGCATCTTCGGAAAGGTGGACGGGTAGCACCAATTAGCATCTGCCCCGAATCACAGGCAAGACGTCCCTGCGTCTCGGCCGCCGTTTGGAGGGGAACACGCATTTTGCGGAGTCAGGGGTTGCTCTGGATGCTTCCCACGGGGTCATAGCCGTGTTCTGCGAGGACCAGGCTCCGCTCTGGATGCTTCACACGGGGTCATTGCCGTGCTCTGCGAGGACCCGGATCCGCTCTGGACGTTTCCCACGGGGTCAGGATTGATATTATCCACATTCCACGTGACCAGGAATTTGCTCTGAATGCTTCCCACGGGGTCATTGCCGTATTCTGCGAGGACCAGGCTCCGCTCTGGACGTTTCCCACAGGGTCAGGATTGAAATTATCCGTGTTCCACATGACCAGGAATTTTTCTCTGGGTGCTTCCCACGGGGTCATTGCCGTGTTCTGCGAGGACCGGGCTCCTCTCTGGATGCTTCACACGGGGTCATTGCCGTGCTCTGCGAGGACCAGAATCCGCTCTGGACGTTTCCCACGGGGTCAGGATTGATATAAGCCGCGTTCCACGTGACCAGGAATTTGCTCTGGATGCTTCCCACGGGGTCATTGCCGTGTTCAGGGAGGACCAAGCTCCGCTCTGGATGCTTCACACGGGGTCATTGCCGTGCTCTGCGACGACCAGGATCCGCTCTGGACGTTTTCCACAGGGTCAGGATTGACATAAACCGCGTTCCACGTGACCAGGAATTTGCTCTGGATGCTTCCCACGGGATCATTGCCGTGTTCTGCAAAGACCAGGCTCCGCTCTGGATGCTTCACATGGGGTCATTGCCGTGCTTTGCGAGGACCAGGATCCGCTCTGGACGTTTCCTACGGGGTCAGGATTGACATAAGTCGCGTTCCACGTGACCAGGAATTTGCTTTGGATACTTCCTACGGGGCCATTGCCGTGTTCTGCGAGGACTAGGCTCCGCTCTGGATGCTTCACACGGGGTCATTGCTGTGCTCTGCGAGGACCAGGATCCGCTCTGGACGTTTCCCATGGGGTCAGGATTGACATAAGCCGCGTTCCACGTGACCAGGAATTTGCTCTGGATGCTTCCCATGGGGTCATTGCCGTGTTCTGCAAGGACCAGGCTCCGCTCTGGATGCTTCAGACGGGGTCATTGCCGTGCTCTGCGAGGATCAGGATCCGCTCTGGACGTTTCCCAGGGAGTCAGTGCCGTGTTCCACGTGACCAAGAAGGGTTGACTTTATCCGCATTTCACGGAGTCGGGTTTGACTCTCGGCCATCTGTGCACCGCCGAGTCATGGAACTGGGAGTTTCTGTTGTTCCGCTTTGCTTGATGTTGTGTCTGTTGTAATGAGACGAATGTTGAGATGATCTCCAGCCTATCTGTGAACCGTTGAGATTTGGCTTCTACTTCTGGTGAAGCCTGGGGAGGAAAGGTGTGATTCCCTCTTTGTTTGCGTCCCTGGATCGTATACAGGGATTGATGTGATATTACCTGTAGGGCAAAAATTTCATTTCATTTTTTTTATTTCTTTCCGCGATGCTCTATCATTTTAGCTTTTATATCGCGAAGGTCGCGATTGCCCAATCATTTCGGCTATTTTTCCCTGTGTCCAATCATTTCGACTATTTGTTTTATTTTTACTCGCTGCTTTTTATTGCGAGTTGCCCAATCATTTCGGCTATTTGTTTTATTTTTACTCGCTGCTTTTTATTGCGAGTTGCCTAATCATTTCGGCTATTTTGCATGCATATATTTTTACTTGCTGATTTTGCTGCAAGTTGCCCCATCATTTCGGCTATTTCGTATGCATGTGTGGCTTGCTGGCTTTTCGCTGCAAGTTTGGAATTAGACACCGATTTCGGCATCAGCACCGCTACAACTGGGATATTGCCAGGAGCGAATCATCATTTGCCTCTGTCAATGTCAAACAAAGGTGTCTTAGCAAACAAGGTTAAGATCCTGTCGACTAAGGCTTTTAACTTCATGAGCCGTAAGGGTCTCATAAAGGTATTTCTCCCTACAAGTCGTGAGGATCTCGTAGGTGCATTTTCTCCTTAGGAATCGTGAGGACTCCTAAGTGTATGGTCTCTTATAAGTCGTAAGGATCCTACAAGAGTGTTTTCTCCTTATAAGTCGAGAGGACTTACAAGGGCTGTTCACTGTGCGGACATATCCCTAGTCCCGGATGGGACTTTGTTAGGGAAATGTTTATTCGCGCTCGTGGATTGTATACAAGGGTCAACACTGAACCACTTGTAGGGCAGTATTGGAGGTGGTAGTGGCCGCTTAAGAATAGGTTCAGATCCCTTTAGCTTAAGATTTTTGAATCTTATGAGCCGTGAGGGTCTCATAAGAGGGTTCTCCTTACGAGTCATGAGAATCTCGCAAGTGTAATTTCTCCTTAGGAATCGTGGGGATCCCTAAGTGTGTTGCTCCCTTGTGAGTCATAAGGATCTCACGCAGGTGGTTTCTCCTTACAAGGTCGAGAGGACCTTGCAAGTGTCTTTTAACGAGGTTGCGCCGTTTCGGGTTTTCACAAACTCGCCGGTAGCCCTGCTGTTTTTACTCACGGAGCCCTTTCGGGTTTTCATCCGTGCCCATTTCGCTCATGGACATACCGTTTTCCTTTCTTTCTTTTTATTCTTTTATTCTTTTATCCTTTTTTTGTATCAACGTTGGGATGCTGCAATCCACAGTCGTTTATCGACGTCTCGGTCAACGGCTAGTTTTAGGACATAGAGGTCCGTTGTTAGTTTAAGGATGTTTCGGTCCGTTGTTAGTTTAAGGACGTTTCGGTCCGAAAACCGGCTACTACATATAGAGTTTGGGCTTAGGAAGATAGCGAGCGGACATAGGCGTCGTCATCTATCGTTGACTTAGGCCGTGACTCGTCAGGCGTAGTATTTCTTTAGGAAGCGACCGTTTATTGTCCTGAAAGGTCTTTCACCATGCATGTCCATGAGTAGATAGGCTCCACCCTGGTAGACTTTGTCTATGATATACGGGCCTTCGTAATTTGGCTCGAATTTTCCCCGCTTGGCACGATTAGGGATCATAGGTCTTTTGACTACTAGCACGAGTTCGTCTTGGCGGAATGTTCTCGGCCTAGCCAATCTCTCATATGAACGCGTCATCTTTGCTTTATAAGCCTCCAGATTTTGTTGCGCTATGAGCCGAGTTTCATCAAGGGCGTCGAGCTCCTCAAGCCGAAAGTGAGCATTCTCTTCGTCCGTTAGCTCGTAATGAACCGCCATTCATAAAGAGGGTAGCTCTATCTCGAGGGGGAGTATCGCCTCCGTACCAAATACCAATGCATACGGTGTTGTGTTAGTGGCCATTTTGAATGTAGTTCGATACGCCCAGAGAGCTTCATGCAGTCGTTCATGCCAGTCCTTCTTATTTCGAGACACCGTCTTTTTTACGATCTTCGTCAAGGTCTTGTTAAATGCCTCAGCTAGACCGTTAGCTCGGGGATTATAGATTGATGAATATCTCCAGTCTATCTTATGTTGTTCTGCGAAGCGGCTGATTTTGTGGCTTCTGTAAGCTGGCCCGTTATCGGAGATGATCCATCTTGGAGTTCCAAACCGATAAATGACGTGTGCCTTGAAGAAATGGAGGATGTTCTCCGTCTTCACTTCTCTAAGCGGTACTGCTTCTGCCCATTTAGAGAAGTAATCAGTTGTCGCCAAAATGAACCGATGTCCTCTGGCCGATGCTGGCTCGATGGGGCCGATTATGTCAGTCCCCCACATTTCAAACGGCCAGCTAGCCACCGTTGGATGTAGTGGATTTGGATGATGATGGATAAAGTCCCCGTGAATCTGGCACGAGTGGCATTGCTTCGCGTATTCGAGGCAGTCCTTGATCATCATGGGCCAATAGTAGCCCATCCTTTTGATTTTCAACTTCATCTTCGGGCCGGCTTGGTGAGAACCGCAGAATCCGTTGTGAGTTTCTTGGACGACTCTTTTTGCTTCTTCAGGTCCCAAGCATCTTAACCACAGAAAATTAAATGACCTCTTATACAAAGTATCATTGACGAAGGCGAAAGATAGGGCTCGCTTCATGAGCTGATGTTTTGAGGACGCATCTTCGGGTGTTCGACGGGATTTGAACTAGTCTATAAAGACTTCTCTCCAATCCTCAACCTTTTCCTGGTCTTTTACTTACAGAGCCACTTGCTCGGTCGCTCCCTTTTCTTCGGATGACTCCGGAGATATTTCTGCCGGTGCAAGAACCCGACGGTTTTGTACCACGATTCTTACGTCATCGAGGTTCTCGTCGGCCAATTCTTTAGCGAGCTTGGCTAATGCATTCGCCTTGCTATTTTCTGCACGCGGTATGCTTTCTAGGGCGTGGGAAGGAATTTGAGTCAGTAGTCGTTGTACTCTCTCGCCGTACTTTACTAACTCTGGTTTGCACATTTGGTAGTCGCCATTTACTTGACTAACGACCAGTTGGGAGTCTCCATATATGAGGAGGTTTTCAATTCCCATGTCGATGGCAATCTCGAGACCTGCTATCAAAGCCTTGTATTCGGCTTCGTTGTTCGTCCTCGGCTCTGTCAAGGAGAAGGCGAAGCGCATTATCCCTCATTGTAGAGTTACGAAGATGAGGCCTACCCCCGATTTGATTATAGGGGTGCTTTGTTTATGCTTCTTCATGGAAGAGGCTCCATCAAAATAAAGTTCCCATCGGGTATCATTCCCGTCGATCGTGTCAAACGCGTGTTCGTCTGGCAATTCGAAGTTCAAAGGAGAATCGGCGGGTATCGGGTGCTCGGCGAGGAAGTCGGCGATAGCCTGGCCTTTCACTGCCTTAAGAGGCCTATAAGTTATCGAGAATTCCATCAAGAGTAGGGCCCATTTAGCGAGACGCCCCGTTAATATGGCTTTTGACATTAAGTACTTGAGAGGATCCACCTTCGATATGAGACGGACTTCATGCGCCAACACATAGTGCCTGAGCTTTGTTATCGCGAAGATCAATGCCAGGCAGTGCTTTTCAATGGGAGAATAATTGCTTTCTGCCCCCAGTAGAACTCGACTCAAATAGTAGAGGGCTCTCTCCTTCCCTTGGTCGTTCTCTTATGCCCATAATGCGCCTAAGGAACCTTCAAGGGCGGTTGTATACAGAATGAGAGGTTTTCCTTTAACGGGAGCGGCCAGTACTGGCGGATTCTGCAAGTATTGCTTGATTTCATCCAGTACGTTTTGGCATTTGCGATCCCAGACGAAAGGGGTTCCCTTCTTCATCAGGTGACTGTAGGGACGGCACTTGCCTGAGAGATTGGCTATAAATCGCCGGATATACGCGAGCTTCCTTTGGAGAGATCGCAATTGCTTGAGAGTCCTTGGCGGGGGCATTTCCATAATTGCATTGATCTTTGATGGATCTATCTCGATGCCTCGATGTCGGACAATGAATCCTAGGAATTTTCCCGAAGAAACTCCGAACGCGCATTTGAGAGGGTTCATCTTCAAGTTGTATTGTCGAAGGCGTTGAAATATGATCTTCAGATGCACTAAATGTTCCTCGTATGATTTGCTTTTCATCACGAGGTCGTCGATATAGCATTCGACGATTTCATGTATGAGGTCATCGAAGATCTTCGTCATGGCCCTCTGATAGGTGGCACCGGCGTTCTTTAGACCGAAGGCCATCACCCTGTAGCACAATATACCCAAAGGGGTCCGGAAAGCGGTATGCTTCTGGTCTTCGGGATGCATCTTTATCTGATTGTTTCCTGACGATCCATCCATGAAGGAGAAGACTTCGTGAGTGGACGTGTTATCTATCATCAGCTCGGTGACCAGTACTGGAAAGTCGTCCTTTATGCGGGCTTTATTGAGATCCCGAAAGTCCACACATATGCGCACCGTCCCATTTTTCTTCATCACTGGGACGATGTTGGCGATCCAATCAGGATATTGAACCTCTTGGATAAAACCGGAGTCGATTAGTTTCTTGACCTCGGCATTGATGCTCATCTCAAGCTCGAGCCGCATTCTCCTTAGTGCTTGTTTGATTAGCTTGGCGTCCGGAGATATTGCCAATTTTTGGACAGCAATCTCTGGATCTAGTCCTGGCATCTCGGAATAGTTCCATGCGAAGCAATCTTTATGCTGCATAAGCACGTCCTTCAGTGTAGCCGCCCTTTCTTCAGACAGCAGCTCACTGACGAATGTCGGTCGCGGGTCACTTGCCGTCCCCAAATCAATTTTCTTGAGCTTATCTGCAGTAGTATGTATTCCATCTTCTAGCTCTTTCGGCGCTGGTGGAAACTCTGAGATCACCTCGTCATCATTGTTTTCGAAGCACCAGGGGAGGTCATCCATATTCTTGGGCTCTTTTTCTAACAGCGTTATCATATGGCAAGTATGAGATCACTTCCAAAACCGATGTTGATCTGGTTCTGCTCTCGTGGTCTTCGGTTCATGCTCCTGCGGCGGGGTTATTTTCCAACTACTGGATAGAGCGAACCTGCCCTGTTGATATTGGTCTTCGACCCAGTTCTTGAAGGTGAAGCAGTCTTCGAGAGGATGTCCTATTGCTCGGTGATAAGAGCAATAGTCTGGGTGAGAGACCTCGTTGGCTTGCTCGGGGTGCTTGGACTCCAGTAGTGTCATCATCTGATGCTTTATGGCGAGATCGAATATCTTCTTTGTCTTGTCTTGGGGAAAAGAATATTCCCGACCCATCTTCTTTATAAGGGACGGATCTCGACTGCTCGACTCTTGCTCGTGTGGCTTCTTAGACCCGCTTGGCTGCTGTCGAACGTTTTTTCCGTTCTTTGGTTTATTTTTGCCTCTGCGCCGGGTCTTTTATATGGCGGGCTGGCGACGAGGAGCATTGTCATTCTCCGCGGCTTGTTGAAGGAGGTGTTGCGTCCTGGCTTTCTCGTAAATGGCCATCTCGCTGTTATGGTCATCCCGGACCTTTTGACTTCCCTAATCAATTTGCCCATCCGTTCTTCAAACGACGGACTCGGCGTTTTGATGACAGGACCTTGTTTTGGTTCAGGATCAGCGTCTTTTAACAGAATGTCTCCTTCTTCATCGAAGTCATGTATGACATAGCTGCCATGGACTCGCTCTCGTTTTTTGGATTGAACATATCCAAGCCCGATCGTTTCCATTCTCCCGTTTGGCAACTTTCGCTGAGTTCCGAGGACGTCCCAAATCCTATTGTAGAATCGAGCTTGTCGAGTAGTCTATCTGAGGGGTACCCCTTGGCGCTTCAATAGCCTTTTCAAGCCTTCCGTGTAATATCTAGGCAGACGGATTGGCTGGAGCCTGTCGAGCGTAGGATCGGCGCCGTGCTAGATTTCTTTATCCACTTTAGTTTCCCCAGATCGGTAGAATTGGATCGCCTTTTCACCTTTTCGCCTGGAAGGGACGTAAAATGTTTGCAGTTCTTGCGCACCATAAGCTTCAAGTGCATCGAGATCTTTGTAATGTTCTTATGGAACCATGGTAATTTGCAAACTCTGATCTTTGTCGGCGGAGATTTGTATCGACGGCCGAGCAGAGAATACAGCATTGACCTCATCTTCCAAGTCACTGCCGAAGATCAACATAGGGATGGACGGTCCTGGCTTGTTGTATTGGGGCGGCCCTAAATAAACTATCTCTTCTTCCTCCTCGGTATCACTCCCGAAGACCGGAATAGTAGTGATGGCTTTTTCTTCGGTTTGTGACATCTTTCCGTATCCTAAAAATATGGTAAGAAGTATTTTGCAGCTTCGTACTTTCGGACTTCATTCATGGAGAATGGGTTCAACTCCCCCGTCACAGTATACTCGAGACCATCCTTGAAATACTTCATACACCGATATTGTGTAGAAGGGATAATGTTGTACTCGTGTAACCAAGGCCGGCCGAGCAAAGCGTTATAGCATGTCTTGGCATCAATGACGTGGAACTTGATATCAGTGACGAGCAGCCCAAAGCGTAACGTCAGTATCACGGACCCAAGCGTCCGTGATGACTGAGAGTCGAACCCGGAGATGGTGATTTTGTCGCGAGCGAGGTGCTGAACGCTCATGCAGATTTCCTTCAACGCTCTCACATTAAGGAGATTGACGGAGGACCCATTGTCGACCAGGATTTTGCCTATTTTGATATCATGACAGTATCCGGAGACATAAAGGGGACGGTTATACTCGCACGTCCCGAGGAGAAGATCTTCATCGCCGAAAGTGATATCGGCTGTGTGTACTTCTTCCAGCTCGTCCTTCATCTTTTCTTCGGTGAGGAAAGCTTGGAATTGTTCAGGCTCCTGCAACGCCTTGATCAAAGAATCTCTTGCTTCTTTTGATAACAAGAGGGTATCGAGAATGCTTAGCTGCGAAGGTAACTTTCTCAAGTATGCCAGAACGTTGTAGTCCACCTTACTTTTCTTTGGCGGGTCTTTAGCGGTCAGCTCTTTAACGACTTGGTCATCTAGGGAGATATCTTCAGGGACTTTCTCTTTTCCCTTATCTTTTCTATTCGTGGGTCCGAGATTCTTTTCGGGCAGCGTACGATTGCGCAACTGAATATTTTCACAGGTCTTCGGTTCTTCCTCTTTTCCCGAGGTGGATTCTTTAAAGAGAGGACCAAGAGTCATTTCTTCGTCAGAGTCGCTCCCGAAGGTGAGAACTTGCGATCCTCCGACGTTAACCATGAGACAGTTGCCGGTAGTTCTTCTAAGCCCCTCGGTCGTACTTCTTCGCTCCCGACGAGTTTTGCGTTTCATCCGCTTAAAATGTTGCCGGTGAGCAACATATCCCTGCCACCATCTTTTAAAAGCGTTCCACTCTTCAGTAGGGTGTGCAATCTTTCGATGATATGAGCAGTAGCTAGGATATTTTTCTGCTTCACCAAGAATGTTTCCTTCGGAGGGTGGCAGCTTTATTCCCATTGATATGGCTTTGGCGAACCTCTTCCTCGTCTTGAACCTGCTCTTATTCGCGGCGGATGTACTTTGATCTTGCGGGAGCGTCTCAACCCTTTCGTCCAGTCGCCGGCGCTTGGCTTTTGCAAATATGGCCATTTCACTTTCTCGAGCAGCTTTGCTTTTAAGAAGCGCTTCATTTATGAACGCATCAATCATTTCATCTGATGGCCCTAGAAGTTCCGGCTCAAGACCTGCCTCCAGTTTCTCAGTGTAAGGAACTTCTCCATCGTTTATCGATGAGTGAGAGATCACATGGAAACTTGCTATGTAATCTTCAGATTCATCCGGCAAGTCTTCTCCATCATCTCCATCTTCAAGGACATGACTGAGAAATTCTTGGAGTGTGATTGGAGTCCGTGCTTTCTGGTTATATTCTTCCAGCGCGTCAATCTGCTTTTGCAGGTCCGTGCGCTTGTCACCAGGCTTCACGGGATTTTTGGTCTTCTTTTTCTTCTTCGAAGACTTTGACGGCTGGGTGTGAGTGTCTTGAATATCGCCACCAATTTTTGGAGTTGGGCGCAGTTTCAGCATTCCCTTGATAATCTCGGGTTCCAACGGATTCTTCCACCTGATCGCTGGGCATGTCTGGAGATCGTTCAGCATTCTTTTAGTTTTGGCTGAAAGAGCGACCTCCCATGGAGCCTCTTTAACAAAAGAGCATGATGCCCCCGGCGTGTCTGTCTTCTTAGGAGTGTGCGATTGTGATGGGCTTACTTTCCACTTCTCAGACAGCGCAAACTTGCCTTGTTGGTATTGGTCCTCGATCCATCTCTTAAAGACGAAGCAATCTTCAATCGGATGGCTTACCGTTTGGTGGTAAGGGCAATAATTGGGATTACTAGTCTCGCCGGGTTGCAGTGGTCACTTAGGATTTGGCAGATTGATGAGCCTGTTGCGCACCGCCAGTTCGAACAGTCTCTTCGTTTTGTCCCGAGGGAACGAATAAGGACGCTTCATTTTCTCATTATAGTAGCACCGTCCCTCTTCCAGTTGATCCGTTGTTTTGGGGCACTGGGCTGCTGTTGTATATTCGCAATGAAGGTCACCTTCCCTTTACCCTTTTCATTTCGCGGCTCCGGCTTCGGAGGAGGCGGTCTATGACTCATCTGGTCCATCTGGGCTAGCTTGTCGATCAAGGCTTAGAACGTGGTCGGTTTGAAGAACATCATGAATTGTGAAATAGTTGCATGAGGGTCTAGGGTGCCCACGAACATGCCCACCGCTGGTGCTTCTTCGATGCGGTGTTCGCATTTCGACCACAGATTCCGCCATCGGATTGCGTATTGAACCCACGTCTCGCCTGGCTTCACCCTGGCATTGATCAATGCTATTATTGGGGTGCGTTCACTAGCACTCACGAATCGCTGGGTGAATAACAACTCCATTTCTGCGAAATTCTTAACGGGGTCGTTTGGATGTTCGAAGTACCACTCAAATGCCGTCTCCGACAAGCTGCCGACGAATTGACGAAGCAAAAGCTTATCATCACCCCCGGTGTTTCCACAAAGAGCCCTGAACTGAGCGACATGTTGATCGGGATTGCCTGTCCCCTTGTACACAAGGAATTTGGGGATTGTGTATCCCGACGGGTACTTTATTTGGTTATACCAGCCTGGATACGGTCGCCCGGTTTTAACGACTTGGACGGCTGCTTCATTTGCCTGGTGATCTTGTATTTGCTGAGCAATATAGTCATCCAGAGCGGCCTTGGAAATAGTTTCCTCTTTGGCTGCTGAAAGAGCCGGAGGAGGGTTCGATGTCTCCCCTCTGTCGTCTTCAATGATGATAGGAGGGTGTTCAGCTGGAGGTTCTGGTTGTAACATCATCCCGACCATGTCTTGGAAGAGAAGCGCCATTCGTTTTATATTAGCCGCTTGTTCTGCTGCTTCTCTATCCTTCTTTTCGAGGACTCTGCGGAGGAAGTCAGCATCGGTTTCATATTCATGACGCTGCTCTGATGACGCCTCCGAGCTTTCTTTTAGACCGGTAAGTGCGGCCATTTGCGTTAGCATTTCCTAAAGCTTCTTTTGCCGCTCCTGGGCTTTTGTCACGGATCGGGTGAGCGGTCGGTGACCCATCGAAGCGCGGCTTTACTTTTTTCCGGAAGCTATATAAACAGTATGCACCATTATACCCCCAGACTTGGGGCGTTTGGGCTCAGCGTCTTTACGATCTGCCGTAGTCATAGGGGCTTTCTCTGGCCTCCTTCTCTTTTGAGCAGTTGACGTTGAGGGGGCCGTTGCAGCGGGCACCCTGGTGGTTGTCGTCCTTTATGGCTTGCCAGGACGGTTCTCTTCCTGCTGGACCTTCAGCTTCTTCTGTCGACGAGGATAGTCTTAATCAATCACCGACTCTTGGACCCGTCGCCAGACTTTGTAAACTTTGGAGGACAGCCATTGAGAGGGCTGATCTGGCTTTATTTCTGTAACATTCTCTACCAGTGGAGGAGATCTTTCAGTACGGCAGTAGGAGAGTTCATGCGCACCTTGTTCGGCAGTTCAAAGCCGTTCCCGGTTGGAACGGCAGCATTGACTTCCACCGTTGGGGCTGGTGGAGTTAATCCAAAGGGGGAGTTGCCCCCAGCTTCCCTTACCTGGCGCCAGTGGCGACGTCGAGCGTGTCGAGCCGCTGGGATTGTTTCATCTTGAGGGGTGACTTCGTCATGCCCCATGTTCTGGTGAGGCGCTGCTGGTACCAGCTTTTTGAAGACCGACGTCCGTCGAGCAGCAGTGTCTAACCTGTCAAAGACAGACCTCTGGGCAGGGGAAGTAGCTTTGAGGACTTTGACTAGAGCGGGAACCGGAGCAGTCAGTCTTATGAAGACCGACCCTTTGGCAGGAGAAGCCGCCTTGACGACTTCGGGAGCAGGGATGGTTACTCTCTTCGGAATAACCTTTTCTTGAATTGCAGGCTTCATCATAGGCCCACAGAAACTTTGGCCCAATCTGGCGAAGACCGAGGCGCTGGAGCTGAACGACCCGTTGAGAGGGGCCGCAGTAGTTGTAAGTCGATCAAAGACCGACTTCTTGGGAGCTTCTTGTGTTAGTATAGGAGCGCTGAAGCTCGTTGGCGGGAGCATGGTCCCGAAGAACAATCCAGTGGTGGCCTGAGTGACCTGTTCCACCGGCATAGCGAAAATGGAGGCCGCTTGGGGCCCATAAGTTATGCCTCCAGATGAGGCGGAACGTGAGTTGCAGTTGCAGCTAGAACACTTCGCGTAAGTGGACGCCATTGATCCTTCGCTTTCTACACCAAGCAAAACGCCAAACCTTAGTACCTCGAACCCAAGGGCAACCATTAGCAAACCGCGATTCGTTTGCGAACACGACACACGAAATTTAGAGTGGAAAGAGGAAAAGGTCCCACCGGGCGTGCCAGAATCTATTCCCCGCCGAAAGACGCGACCGGAACGTTGGGACGTCAGGCCTGAAATTCGAGGGCAGATGCTAATAGGTGCTATCCGTCCACCTCTCCGAAGATGCCAAGTTGATTTATGGCACCGTCTATCGAAGGTTTAAATGGATACGGCCGATGTAGCAGACTTCGTCAGATTCCCCCTCATTTGAGGGGTTTTGATTGTGGGACACTCTTCCCTGCAGGCGCAAGCCCCTGCAGTTAATTACGCTACCGCATCGCGGTAACAACTTTCTCCTTCTCCAGATGGTCACTTCGTGTCGTGGGTGTTTGTTTTGTTTGTGGTTGCCCGTGGATTGTATACGGAGACTAATTTATGTTGTCGCCCGTAGGGCATGGACTAGTCCAAATCCGTATTTTCTTAGATTTGGGTTTGGGGGGTGGGTTTAAGGATACGTCAGCCTCATTTGAGACTAAGATCAACTTAAACGTTTGTTAAGGATACGTTAGTCTCATTTTAGACTAAGATCAACTTAACTGGATCATTTAGATCCAACAAAAGAGCAGTGCTCTCGTCAAGGACGCTGATTTCCCTGAATCAAGGTTTTGCCAAGGACACTGATTTCCCTGGAGTCGAAACGAATCGAGATATTCCTGCAAAGACACTGATTTCTCTGCGGGTCGACGCGTAACGAGATGCTCTCGTCAAGGACACTGATTTCCCTGAATCGAGGTTTTGCCAAGGACACTGATTTCCCTGGGGTTGAGACGAATCGAGGTATTTCTGCAAATACACCGATTTCTCTGCGGGTAGACGCGAATCAAGGTTTTGCCAAGGACACTGATTTCCCTGGGGTTGAGACGAATCGAGGTATTCCTGCAAAGACACCGATTTCTCTGCGGGTCGACGCGAATCGAGGTGCTCTCGTCAAGGACGCTGATTTCCCTGAATCGAGGATTTGCCAAGGACACTGATTTCCCTGGAGTCGAAACGAATCGAGGTATTCCTGCAAAGATGCTGATTTCTCTGCAGGTCGACGAGAATCGAGGTGCTCTCGTCAAGGACGCTATTTCCCTGAATCGAGGTTTTGCCAAGGACACTGATTTCCCTAGAGTCAAAACGAATCGAGGTATTCCTGCAAAGACGCTGATTTCTCTGCGGGTCGACGAGAATCGAGGTGCTCTCGTCAAGGACGTTGATTTCCCTGAATCGAGGTTTTACCAAGGACACTGATTTCCCTAGGGTTGAGACGAATTGAGCTATTCCTGCAAAGACACTGATTTCTCTGTGGGTCGACGCGAATCAAGGTTTTGCCAAGGACACTGATTTCCCTAGGGTTGAGACGATTCGAGGTATTTCTGCAAAGACACTGATTTCTCTGCGGGTCGATGCGAATCGAGGTGCTCTCGTTAAGGATGTTGATTTCCCTGAATCGAGGATTTGCCAAGGACACTGATTTCCCTGGAGTCGAAACGAATCGAGTATTCCTGCAAAGACACTAATTTCTCTGTAGGTCGACGTGAATCGAGGTGCTCTCGTCAAGGACGCTGATTTTCCTGAATCGAGGTTTTGCCAAGGATACGGATTTCCTCGGAGTTGAGACGAATCGAGGTACTCCTGCAAAGACACTGATTTCTCTGCGGGTTGACGCGAATTGAGGTTTTGCCAAGGACATTGATTTCCCTGGGGTTGAGACGAATCAAGGTATTCCTGCAAAGACACTGATTTCTCTGCGGGTCGACGCGAATCGAGGTTTTGCCAAGGACACTGATTTCCCCGGGGTTGATTGACTTGTTTCCGAGACGGAGCCATTGGATGACGTATTTTCGAGACGGGGTCGTTTGCTGACGTACTCCATGACGGGGTCATTGGCTGATGTACTCCGCTTTCTGCGATATCATGGTTGACTCTAGGTTGTCTGTGAACCTAGAGTATTGGAACTGGGGACTTTGCCATGGCTCCGATTGATGGTGTAGCATCTGTGTCCTGCTGGAATGAGGAGGCACACCGTTTTTGGTCTTCGGCCCGTAGATGTGGCCATTGAGATTTGGAACTAGAGATTTTGCCATGGCTCCGCTTCATTGCAACTCTGAGGTCGGTTGTTGACGTCATGTCTGCATCTGGTTGGAATGAGGAGAAACGCCATTGGTGATCTCTAGGCTGTCTGTGAACCGTCGAGATTTAGAACTAGGGGACTTTGTCATGGTTCCGTTGTTTTGACCCTGGGGTCGTTTGTTGACGTCGCATCTGCATCCTGCTGGAGTAAGGAGAAACGCCGTTGGTGATCTCTAGGCTGTCTGTGAACTGTCGAGATTTGGAACTAGGGGACTTTGCCATGGTTCCGAAGTAGTCTTTAGGCTATCTGTGAACCGTCGAGATTTGGAACCAGAGGACTTTGCCATGGCTCCGCTTGTTGATGTTGCGTCTGCATCCGATTGGAAAGAGGAAGAACGCCGATGTTGATCTCTAAGTTGTCGATGTTGACGTCAAGACCCTGAAGCTAGGGATTTTCCTTCTCTTCGTTTGTTGACATTGTGTCTGCAATATTGCGACGAATGTCAAGATTGTCTCTAGGTTGTCTATGAACCGTCGAGATTTGGCTTCGCTTCGACGAAGCCTGGTGGGACGATATGGTTCCCTTCTTGTTTGTGCCCCTGGATTGTATACAAGGATCGATGTGATCTCACCTGTGGGGCAAAAAGTTTCATTCTTTCATTTTTTTAAATTCTTTCCGCGATACTCTATCATTTCAGCTTTTTACATTGCGAAAATCGCGATTGCCCAATCATTTCGGCTATTTTCACGGTGCTCAATCATTTCGGCTATTTATTTTATTTACTCGTTGATTTTTATTGCGAGTTGCCCCATCATTTCGGCTGTTTTTGTATGCATACATTTGTACTTGCTGATTTCGTTGCAAGTTGCCCCATCATTTCAGCTATTTCATATGCATTTTTGGCTCGCTGATTTTTTATCGCGAGTGTGGAACTTGGAATCTGGTGCCAATCTCAGCATCAGCATCGCTGCGACTGGAATATTTCCAGGAGCGAATCATCATTTGCCATGAAAGGACTTGGAATTTGATACCGATTTAGGCATCAGCATCGCTACAACTGGGATATTGCCAGGAGCGAATCATCATTTGCCTCTGTCGATGTCGAACAAAGGTGGTTTAGCAAACAGGGTTAGGATCCCGTCAACTAAGGCTTTTGACTTCATGAGCCGTAAGGGTCTCATAAAGGTGTTTCTCCCTATGAGTCGTGAGGATCTCGTAGGTGCGTTTTCTCCTTAGGAATCGTGAGGATTCCTAAGTGTGTGTTCTCTTATAAGTCGTAAAGATCTTACAAAAGTGTTTTCTCCTTGCAAGTCGAGAGGACCTACAAGTGTTTGTACATCGTGTGAGCATATCCCTAGTCGCTGGTGGGACTCTGTTAGGGAAATGTTCATTCGTGCCCGTGGATTGTATGCAAGGGTCAATATTGAACCGCTTGTAGGGCAATCTGGGGATTGTGATGGCTTAAGAACAGGTTCGGATCCCTGTAGCTTAAGACTTTTGAACCCTATGAGCCGTGAGGGTCTCAAAGCGGAATTCTCCTTACGAGTCGTGAGGATCTCGTAAGTGTAATTTCTCCTTAGGAATCGTGAGGATTCTTAAGTGTATTTCTCCTTTATGAGTCATAAGGATCTCACGCAGGTGGTTTCTCCTTACAGGGTCGAGAGGACCTTGCAAGTGTCTTTTAACTAGATTGCGCCCTTTCGGGTTTCCACAAAACTCGCCGGTAGTCCTGCTGTTTTTACTCACGGAACCCTTTCGGGTTTTCATCCGTGCCCATTTTGCTTACGGACGTACCGTTCTCTTTTTTTTTCTAACGAGTCTACGCCCTTTCGGATATTCATAAACATCGCCGGTAGTCCTGCTGTTTTTACTCACGATGCCCTTTCGGGTTTTCATCCGTGCCCATTTTGCTTGTGGACATACCGTTTTTTTTATTTTTTTTATTTTTTTTTTACCACGTCAACCTGGGGATGCCGCGGTCCATAGTAGTTTATAGACGTCTCGGTCAGTTGCAAGTTTTAGGACATTGCAGTCCATTGTTAGTTTAGGGACATTTTGGTCCTCTGTAGCTTTGAGGCGAAGTTTCGCCGGACGCTTTATGAACAAGTAGGTTTCTCCTTGATAGACCTTGTCACATAATTCAAGGGTTTTGGCACTGCTCCTGCCCCCAGCTCCTCTACGTTATCTCCTAACGCCGAGTGAGCTGCTTTGTTACTTAACGACAAATGAGCGATCATGTGGCAACTTTCCACATAATCTTCAGATTCATCTGACAAGTCATCTCCCTCACCATTGTCGTTATCTTCATTCTCAAGGATGTGACTGAGGAACTCTTGAAGCGTGACTGGGGTTCGCGCCCTCTAGTTGTATTCTTTCAGCGCATCAATATACTTTTGCAGATCCGTGCGCTTGTCGTTAGACTGCGTGGGCTTTTTGGTCTTCTTCTTTTTCTTCGAAGACTGTGATGGCTGTTCCTGGGTACTTTGTCCATTGCTATTAATTCCCGATGTTGGGCATGGTTTCAGCATCCCGTCGATGATCTCCGGCTCTTGCGGGCTTTTCCACCTGATCGTCGGACATGTTTGAAGATCTTTCAGCATTCTTTTAATTTTTGCCGAAAGAACAACTTCCCATAGAGCTTCCTTTATGAATGAGCACGATGCCCCCGGCATGTCCATCTTTTTTGGAGCATGTAGTTGTGGCGGATTTACCTTCCAGTTTTCGGACAGCGCGAACTTGCCCTGTTGGTATTGGTCTTCAACCCAATTTTTGAAGACGTAGCAATCTTCGAGTGGATGGCCCAATACTCGATGGTAGGGGCAGTAATTAGGATCGTTGACATCGTTTGGTTGTAGTGGGTATCTCGGCTCCGGTAGACTGATGAGCCCGTTGCGCACTGCTAGTTCGAACAGTCTCCTTGTTTTGTCCCGGGGAAATGCGTAAGGATATCTCAACTTCTCATCGAGAGATTGTCGCTTGTTGCTTTGGCGAACAACCGGTCTCGGGCCATTCGGTTGTTGTTGAGTATTGGTGACGAAGGTTGCTTTCCCTTTCCCCTTCTCGTTCCGAGGATCCGTCTTTGAGGAGGGCGGTCTATGGCCCATCTGGTCTATTTGGGCCAGCTTTTCAATCAAGGCCTGGAAAGTAGTTGGCTTGAAGAACATCATGAACTGGGATATGGTCGCCTGCGGATCCAGGGTACCTATGAACATGCCTACTGCAGGTGCTTCTTCGATGCGTTGCTCGCGCTTCGACCATAGATTTCGCCATCGTATCGCGTACGGGACGCATGTCTCGCCCGGCTTCACTCTGGTATTAATTAATGCTGTGATTGGGGTGCGTTCGCTAGCGCTCACGAAACGTTGGGTGAACAGCAATTCTATCTCCATAAAAGTTTTGATGGAGTCGTTGGGCAGCTCTGAATACCACTCAAAGGCCGTTTCCGCCAAGCTGCCGACGAACTGACGAAGTAACAATTTGTCGTCACCTCCGGTGTTGCCACACAGAGCCCTAAATTGAGCAACGTGTTGGTGTGGATTCCCCGTCCCCTTATATACATGGAATTTAGGGACCGTATATCCCGGCGGGTACTTTATTTGGTCATACCAGCCTGGATATGGTCGCCCAGTTTTAACAATTTGGCCGGCCGCTTCATTCGCCTGGTGAGCTCGTATTTGCTGAGCAATGTAGTCATCCAGAGCGGCCTTGGAGATGGTTTCCTCTTTGGCTGCTGAAAGAGCCGGAGGAGGGTTCGATGTCTCCCCTCTGTCGTCTTCAATGATAATCGGGAGGTCTTCAGCCGGAGGTTCCGGCTGTAACATCATCCCAGCCATGTCTTGGAACAAGAGAGCCATTCATTTTATATTGGCTTCCTGGTCCGCAGCCTCTTTTTCTTTCCTCTCGAGCATTCTTCGGAGGAATTCGGTGTCAGTTTCTTGTTCCTGACGCTGCTCCGGGGTTTCTGGATTTTCTCTTGGCCCAGTAAGTGCGGCCTTTGCAGTCAGCATCTCCTGAAGTTTCTGCTGCTGTTGTTCCTGAGCCTTCGTTATCGATCGGGTAAGCGGTCGATGGCCCGTAGAAGCACGGCTTTCCTCTTTTCCGGAAGCCATATAAACGGTATGCACCATCATGCCCCCGGACTTGGAGCGTTTGGGCTCAGCGTCTTTGAGGTTTGCCGTAGTCACAAAGTCATTCTCCGGCCTCCTTTTCTTGTTAACGGTCGACGTCGAAGGGGACGTTGCAGTGGGCACCCAAACAGCTGTTGCCTTTTATGGCTTGGTAGGATGGTTCTCTTCTTGCTGAACTTTCACTTTCTTCTGTCGGCGAGGGTAATCTTGATCAATCACCGACTCCTGGACCTGTCGCCGGACTTTGTAAATTTTGGAGGACAGCCGCTGAGGGGGCTGCTCCGGCTTCTTCTCTGGAACACTCTCCACGGGTGGAGGAGATCTCTTCAGCACTGCAGTAGGAGAGTTTCTGCGCACTTTGTTGGAACAGCAGTATCGATCTCCACCGTTGGAGCTGGTGGAGTAAATCCAGATGGAGAGCTTCCCCCAGTCTTCCGTACTCGGCGCCTGTGACGACGGCGAGCATGTCGCGCAGATGGTGTTGGTTCAGCTACGGGGATGGCTTTGTCATGCCCCCTGTTCTGGTGAGGCGGTGCTGGTACCAGCCTCTTGAAGACCGACGTCCGATGAGTAGCGTCCAATCTGCCAAAGACAGACCTTTGGGCAGGAACGGGGGCCGGAACAGTCAGTCTTGTGAAGACTGACCCTTTGGCAGGAGAAGCCGCCTTGACAACTTCGGGAGCAGGGATGGCTATCCTCTTCGGAATAACCTTTTCTGGAATTACAGGCTTCATCATAGGCCCACATGAACTTTGGCCTAGTCTGTCAAAGACTGAGGCGTTGGAGCTGGGCGACCCGTTGAGAGGGGCCGCAGTAGTTGTAAGCCGATCAAAGACCAACTTCTTCTGAGCTTCTTGTGTTGGTACAGGAGCGCTGAAGCTCACTGGAGGGAGCATGGTCCCGAAGAACAATCCAGTGGTGGCCTGAGTGGCCTGTTCCATCGGCATAGCGAAGATGGAGGCCGCTTGGGGCCCATAAGTCACTCCTCCGGATGGTACAGGGCGAGAGTTGCAGTTGCAGTTAGTGTAGGTTGAAACCATTGATCTTCTGTTTTCTTCACGGAGCAAGACACCAAATCTTAGTACCTCGAACCCAAGGGCAACCATATCAAACCACGATTCGTTCGCGAACATGACACACGAAGTGTGGAGTGGAAAGAGGAAAAGGTCCTACCGGGCGTGCCAGAATCTGTTCTCCTCCAAAACACGGAGACGCGACCGCGTAGGTCCGTCTTGCCTGAATTCGGAGCAGATGCTAATTGGTGCTATCCGTCCACCTCTCCAAATATGCCAAGTTTATTTATGACACCGTATATCGAACGTTTAAACGGATGCGGCCGATGTAGCAGACTTCGTCAGATTCCCCGTCATTTGAGGGGTTTTTGATTGTAGGGACGCTCTTCCCTGCAGGCGCAAGCCCCTGCAGTTAATTACGCTACAGTATCGCGGTAACCACTTTCTCCTTCTCCAGATGGTCACTTCGTGTCGTGTGTGTTTGTTTTGTTTTTGGTTGCCCGTGGATTGTATACGGAGACTAATTTATGTTGTCGCCCGTAGGGCATGGATTAGTCCAAATCCGTATTTTCTTAGATTTGGGTTTGGGGTTGGGTTTAAGGATACGTTAGTCCTATTCGAGACTAAGATCAACTTAAACGTTTTTTAAGGATACGTTAGTCCAATTTTAGACTAAGATCAACTCAACGGGATCATTTAGATCCAACAAGAGAGCTTTTGGGCTCTATTGTTTAGTTTAGGGACATTGCGGCCGATTACCAGTTTAAGGACATGGTGGTCCAAGGTGAAGGACATCATAGTCCATGGGCTTAAGGACCCCACAGTCCAAGGTTAAGGACATCATAGTCCATGGGTTTAAGGACCCCACAGTCTAAGGTTAAGGACATCATAGTCCATGAGTTTAAGGGCCCCACAGTCCAAGGTTAAGGACATCATAGTCCATGGGCTTAATGACCCCACATCCGAGGTTAAGGACATCATAGTCCATGGGTTTAAAGGGACCCCACAGTCCGAGGTTAAGGACATCATAGTCCATGGGTTTAAGGACCCCACAGTCCATGGAATGATTGGTTATTGGGACCCGTCACCTCTGTGAAGACGTTGAAGGATTACAACGACAAATATCAGAGGAGTGAAGAGATGTATCCTTGAACCAAAGTGGGTTGGGAGATCTGTAGTCCAATTTAGAACTAAAATCAATTAATTAGATTATAAGCACATGGGCTCAGTTGAATCTGAGTTGAGGACTTATGGCCAACTTGGACTAAGTCCAATTAGATTTGAAATGTTGGCCCTTTGTTGGACTGTTGAACAATTGTCTGGTTTCAGCCCCTCATTATTTAGCAATGCTAAACAGGGGTTTGGGGCTCTGACAACATTTTATCTTTGGCTGAGCACTAACCATTTGTTATGGCTCTAGACTTTACTTTGCATATCATATGAACTGATCAATTTTGAGGTCCAGTTGAAGGGGAGATTTGCCTCTGGAAAACTTAACCAATTTGGGATAAGCTTGGCTTTAAAATAGTGTTGAACACTAGAGGATACTTGGCGATCACGTGCTCCCACGTGATATGCTGAAAATAGTGTTAAACACTAAGGACGAGACGCTTAAAGTAGTGTTAAACACTAAAATTGAATTGGTCACGTGGGGTCACGTGAGGCATCTGAAGATGGGGCCAGACTTCCTTTATTTTGTTCTCAGAATATTCAGATAAGTGTTAAACACTTTTAGTCTTTGAAATTATCACGTGTGGACACGTGACAATGCCTCTGCGTTGGGCATCAATTCCTCTGTCTTCCCCTATTTTATTCTTTTGAAAAGGGGTATTTGTCAGGGGTCACGTAGGGACACGTGAGGCGCCCTAGATCAGTACTGCCTTTGGCTTTGTTCTCTTTTATTTTGAGGGTCACGTGGGAGCACGTGAGGCATTGCCTCTAAGCTTTTTCTTTCTCATTTTGAGGAGTCTGTTTAGGGGTCACGTGGGAGCACGTGAGGCATTGCCTCCAGACTTGTTCTTTCTCATTTTGAGGAGTCTGTTTAAGGGTCACGTGGGGGCGCGTGACCTAGTCTTGTTCGTTCTCTTTTGAACATTGAGAGGGAGGGTCACGTGTTGCCACGTGACCAGGTTAGGTACTGATTTCTTTACGTGCATGGAGGGTTTTAAGTCCCTTGTTTTAAGAATTAAATTCTTTGGTAGGGTTAAACCCTAATTTTGTTTAGAGGAGTTAAATTCCTATGTATATGGAAGAATTAAATTCTTATGTAAGGTTAAACCTTAGTTTTATTTGGAGGAATTGAATTCCTATGAATTTGGGAGAATTAAATTCTCATATAGGGTTAAACCCTAGTTTCATTCGGAGGAATTAAATTCCTATGAATTTAGGGGAATTAAATTCCTTAAACTCAATTCTCCCTCTAAGTTTTGGATTTGCATGGCAGAATCTCCCCGATGAGAATTAAATTCTCAACTTGTGGGGAGATCTGCTTCTGCAGATCTTCAACCAAAGGAAGAACTAAGTTCTTATTCAGAAGAGTTAAACTCTTAAATTGAGAATTAAATTCTCTTTGTTTTATGGAACTTAGATCACTTTCCCCTTTCTCATCTAGGGTTTCTTTTCTCTGAAGAGATCTTCTTTTCTCTCTTGAGAATTAAATTCTCCTCTCTTTTTTCTCTCTATTATTTTTTCTCTCCAAAATCCAAGATCTTCTCTTCTCTTCTTAGCTCCTATTTATAGGAGAAAGAAAAGAATCAGTTTGTTTAGTCAATCTTTAATTGAAAGATTTTAATTGATTTTGTAACCAACATGATCTTTTAGATCACTCAGTGAGTTTTATTCACCATTGGATTTTTAATCCAAAAGATATTCTGTTTGTTATTCTTAGTGAATTTCAGGGAAATCTTTCCTTGTATAGATTCTCTCTATAAATTGGTGATTTTTAATCACCATTGGATTTTTAATCCAACGGTGCTCCACTTTACAGAGCACAATCTTTTTGTTTGGAAAGAGCTAGGGAAATATTTTTCCAAATAGGGTTTTTGATTTCCCTTAATTAGAATTTAATTCTATTAGTTCAGAAGGCTTAAGAGTCTATCACGTGTTAGCACGTGACCCCACTGATTAACCAATTAATTAGAATTTAATTCTATTGGTTTAGAGGGCTCAGGAACCCATCACGTGTTGGCACGTGACCCCACTGATTAATTATTTAATTAGAATTTAATTCTATTGTTTCAGAGGGTTTAAGAGTCTATCACGTGTTGGCACGTGACCCCACTGATTAATTATTTCTAATTATTTATTTTATTCGGTGCCTATAGACTTTGCCTATAAATGGTCACGTGTCTGCACATGACGCCCGGTCACGTATGGGCACGTGATGCCCGGTCTCGTGTGGGCACGTGATGCCTCATAACATTTGATCCCGGATGAACTATGAGGTCCATAATATATCAAATCGAAGGATTTTTCGAGACACTTTCGATACCATTAGAATTTAGTTGTTTCTCATTCGGGAGTTTGTCAAAATTCAGCCCGGAAAATACTGGTTCGCATTTTCTTCCTTAGATTACACGTGCATAGCATATTTGCTCATAACTTTTGATCCCGGATGAATTATAAGGCTCATAATATATCAAATCGAAGGCTTTTTCGAGACTCTTTTGATGCTATCAGAATTTAGCTGTTTCACATTCGGAAGTTTATCAAAATATAGCCCGGAAAATACCGGTTCATATTTTTTTAAACGTATCGCTGCCATTTGATACCTTGGGCTCTTTTGCGCAAAATTTTTTTTGGCGGGAACATCGTCGATATAAATCTGAGCATACTGCGCAAACCTATACGTCGTCTTCACCGGTAGAAAGTGAGCTGGCTTTGTCAATCTATCTATAATCACCCAGATGGAATCATACCCTCTGTTAGTCCTGGGTAGACCCACAACGAAATCCATGAAAATATGTTCCCATTTCCACTCCGGAATGGGTAAGGGCTGCAACTCTCCTACCAGCCTCTGGTGCTCGGCCTTAACTTGCTGACAAGTCAAGCATCTTGAAACAAACTCCGCAACATCCCTCTTCATTCCTTCCCACCAATAAACATCCTTCAAGCCATGATACATCTTGGTGGAACCAGGATGAATACTGTATGCTGATCGATGGGCCTCCTCTAAGATCTCACGTCTCAGTCCATTCGAATCTGGCACACAAAGACGAGTCCCAAAACGTAATACTTCATGGTCATCTATCACGAACTCCGACTCTCTGTCCTGCCTAACCTGATCCATAATCTCCGATATACGAGCATCTGTGGGCTGTGTCTCTCGAATACGATCCAATAATTGAGGACGGGTGCGAACATGTGCTAACTGTCCTCCTGTCGATGTGAACGCAAACTGTACACGGCTATCACATAGAATCTGCCAGTCTGTAGAAGACTGTCTCTGTAAGGTGTGCAAATGAGATAAGCTACCTCCAGGCCTCCGACCTAAAGCATCTGCTACCACATTCGCTTTGCCTGGATGATACAAGATCTCACAATCGTAATCCTTCACGAGTTCTATCCATCTACACTGTTTTAGATTCAGATCCCTCTGCTGAAAAATATATTTCAAGCTCTTATGATCTGTAAAAATCTAGCACGACTCTCCATACAAGTAATGCCTCCAAATCTTCAGTGCGAAAACTACAGCAGCCATCTCCAAATCATGAATGGGGTAGTTCTGCTCATGCCTCTTCAGCTGTCGAGAAGCATAAGCTACAACCCTGTCGTGCTACATCAACACACAGCCTATACCCACTCTATAAGCATCACAATACACAACAAAACCACCAGACCCAGAAGGTAAAGATAAGACTGGTGTAGTCGTCAAGCGAGTCTTCAACTGCTGGAAACTCTGCTCACATGCATCTGTCCAAAGAAATGGAACTTCTTTCCTAGTCAATCTGGTCAACGGTGCAGCGATCCGAGAAAAATCCTGCACAAAACGTCGGTAATAACCTGCCAGACCCAATAAACTATGAACCTCGGTAACTGACACAGGTCTGGGCCAGTGCTATATCGTTTCGATCTTCTTTAGGTCCACACGTATCCTATCTCTCATAACTACGTAACCCAAGAAATCTACACTATTCAGTAAGAAAGAACACTTGGAGAATTTAGCGAACAGCTAATGCTCCTTCAAGGTCTGCAACGTGATGCGCAAATGCTGTTCGTGCTCCTCCCGACTCCGGGAATAAACAAGAATATCATCAATGAATACTATAATGAACTGATCAAGGAATGGCCTGAAAATACGGTTCATCACATCCATGAAAGCTGCTGGGGCGTTGGTGAGTCCGAATGACATCACCAGAAACTCATAAAGCCCATAACGTGTGCGAAAAGCAGTCTTCGGAATATCATCTTTCCGAACCCTCAACTGATGATACCCTGACCGCAAATCAATCTTTGAGAAATAACCAGCTCCCTGTAGCTGATCGAACAAGTCATCGATACGAGATAATGGATACCTATTTCGCACAGTAACTCAATTCAGCTGTCTGTAGTCTATGCACAGTCTCATGTTACCATCCTTCTTCTTAACAAACAAGACAAGAGCTCCCCACGGCGATACACTTGGACGAACAAGTCCTCTATCTAACAACTCTTACAACTGGCTTTTGAGTTCCTTCAACTCCGTCGGGGCCATCCGGTAAAGTGGTATAGAAATAGGTCCCACGCCCGGAATCAAGTCAATGCAAAATTCGATATCGCGATCGGGCGGTAATCCTGGTAATTCAGCAGGAAACACATCCGGAAATTCTCGTGCGATCGGAACCTGGTCCAACGGGACTTCAGCGACTCTTAAGTCCTGAACAAATGCTAAGAACCCATGACAACCCTTCTTCCAGAGTCGTCCCACACAACGAGCAGAATTCATGTTGGCAGGAGTTACATTACAGTCTTCCTGCACAACAAAGATCGGTTTACCTGGAAAACAAAATCTGACCGCTTTCCCCCGACAATCTACATAAACATGACAACTGGCCAACCAATCCATACCAAGAAGTATATCAAAACCTAACATATCCAGGAGAATCAGATCAAATAAAGAATCCCTATCACCAATACGTAATGAACGTGATCTGAATGCATGTCGAGCTATAAAAGAATCTCCTACAGGAGTAATCACAACTAGCGGTAATTCTAACAACGACAACTCTCTTCCCAGAGAAAGTCCAAAGTGTGCAAATACGTATGAATGCGTAGAAACAGAATCAATTAGAATATGCGCGTTTAAGGAACATACTAAAAGAATACCTGTTACAACTGCATTGAATGTCTGGGCATCCTGTGGAGTCAAGTAAAGACCCGAGCCTGGCCCCTACCAGCATCCTGACGTCCTTCCTTAGAGTCTACAATTCCTAGCAAAATGCCCTGGATGTCCACAACTAAAACAGGTAGATGGGGGCTTCTGCTCAACAGGGTACGAACTGAACATCTGTCCCTGAGTCCTATCTCGACCAAAACTGCGGCCTGAATTGAATCTGTCTCGACCTCCTCGTCCTCTCGAATTACGACAGTCATGACCACGGCCTCTATGGGCGTTGATCTGGCGTGGAACAACAACAGGTGTAGGAGGTAATGTGCTCGGAGGAGGTGGTGAAGGTGGTGAAGTCACATGTGAGATTGATGCCTCGCCCTGTCGCCTCACAAGACAATCCCTAATAAAGTGATACGGACACCCCCACCCGAAACATCTTTGCACGGGCTGCTGAACATATGGGTATAAGTGATAGAACTGATCTATACAGAATTTTCCATGGCCTCTACGAACACGTCTTGGTGCTGATATATTATTACGAATTTGCCTTGGTCTCTGAACACCCGTTCGTGGAGTAGTGGTCGATATCCGTGCTCGACTAATCTCCAGCAAGGATCCGATCATTCGGCGCATCTCTTGAACATTTGTCTCCATCCTAGCTATACGATATATATAGGGTGGATCAATCGGGCCATGAAAGATAGGCGTACTGCCCAGGTCTGTCCCCGTTTCAGACGAGCCCGCTCCAACCTCACCTCGAACGGTGGTACTCTGAGTCCCCGTAGTCATTAATGACATAGCAGCTGGAGTAAAGAAACAGGATTGATAATGACATTGCAATCGAATCACAAAATACACGGAATTAAGGAAAGAAGTACGAACAAACATCTCCTAAGGTTACTTAGGCTGAGTATCGTAGCGTAAATATGCCGCGGAACATACGTACGGTACTGCACTCATCCTAATTCACCTACTCCATCAAACCAAAGGTCATCCTACGTAACGAACTCAAGTCGACTTACCTTAACTCACTACTCGATTCCGTAAGGTCAATCATAAGCTCTGATACCAACTTTGTCACAACCCAAAATTTGGATGTGACCGGCACTTAGATTGTATAATATCTAAAGATATCTATACAACCTGAGTAAGCCAAAAACCAAGATCAAAAGCTTTTTGCGGAACTTTAGGAAAAATTTAGTTTTTAAGTAAAAATCACAGTTTTAAGTAATTAAGATCTTAACAGTTACTCTATATTGAATTCATAATAAAAACAGTTATAAAGTGTTTAATTTGGTTGCATCCCTAGTTGGGATCAACAATGTCAACAACAGAAATAAATATACAACTTTATACGACATCAATAAGAATCTCAGACATAAGTAAAAGAAATATCATTTAATATAACTAAACGATCTCATCTACCAAATAATATACATACAACCACCTCTCGTTCTAAGTAATAATGCATGGTCTGATGGAGATATTCTAGATTCAATATACAATACCAAAAGAGAAGGTTACTATATATGTAACCCACCTAGTAAAAGATGCGATAAAAACTGATAAGTGGATCTGCACTGCGGCTAACCGTCCACTCTACCCCTGCAAGGAACTGTGGCACAACGGGGGTGAGTTGCCAACTCAGTGAATATAACTCACATATAACGGCTGATAATGTAAATATGATGAACTAGAACTACTATCAATAGTAATTAATGTGATGCATGATAACAGGTAGAAGAATGAATATGTACTACTCAATATATAAATCAAAACCGAAATCTCATCAATTATTTTCCTAATCAGGTTCATATTTCCGTGTCTAATATCAACACAAATCTTCGGTGTTTCATCAGGCATCATTCCCCGAATAATCTTGTTTCTCAATAACACCGGTCGGTATCGTCTAGATATCCGTCGTGTTTACAACTGTCTCCGGAATCGAGTATCCTCGTTAGGCTCCCCGTCTAAAGTGCGGCTATCCTGCCCCTCGGTCTCGACCGGGTCCACCATGTATCCAACTGTATGGCCACCAACTCAGTCTGGATAAAATTGTAAATCCGTAACCGTATGACCCCCAACTCGGTCCGGAATAAAACCAAATCATAAAAACGACATTTCATGGTGGACGTGACACATAATCATGAAAATCACTGATTTTTCGTAATAGTATATGAAAACTTAAAACCATAAATTCTCAATAATACAAATGCCTCTTATATCAACTACTAATACTTGAATACGAAATATGATGTCATATATGCTAATTACTACAACTATTGATACTTAAGGTATGATAAGAATCATTTTTAACAGAATAATTTCTAAGTGTGAAGTGGCATGTTAATATCGATGAGATGTAGTGTAACATGTAGATATGTGCATATGCGGTAAAATTCGTCGATAATGGTGCAGTGTTCTAATAAGTATTAATCATGGAGGTATATATATAGATTTAAGAATGCATATGATAAATATAACATACAAAAGCAAAACTTGTATTTAAACCTAACTACGGGCGTATCACGCCATTTTTACAAGATCCCCCGGTAAATGTTTAGTCTACTCACCGGAATACGTCGTAAACTACTCAGAAATCGTCACTCCTTTTTCCTTTCCTTGCGGCCTCCGAAGTCCCTGTATTTGAATCTAACATTGAAATTTACTTGTATAAGGAAACAGCTAACTCCGATACGGCAAAATCATGAAAACACAAGTTGTACGTTCTAATTACACTACGTACGACTATTGCAAATGATCTAACACTCATTTTAACTGGAATTTAACCCAACGCTGTTTCGTAACAGAAAACAGAACGCGTTACGAATTACCCGTGTCGTATTTTAGAATTTTGATACCTTTTCTGATATTAGTTTCCAGATTCCATATACAGTTAATTTTACTTAATTAAACAATACCAAAACTCCTAACAATGATATAGAGACCTACCCAAAAAACCCCAGAACCCAACTCTCCTAAAAATCCGGCGACGCCGTAAATTGGCTATGTCTCGCCGGCCAATTTCCGAGCCCATTGGTTCGCACTCCTAGGTTTTGCTATAGGTCTAGTTTGTAAGATTTATACACAGTTTGGTTAAGTTGATTTTCACCTAAATTATAGCAGATTAATACAGAGCTAAGTTTTACCTAAAATACGATATTCGATTTCTAAATTTTCATAATTACAGAACTAAAATCTATTGACTTAAGCTTTTTACCTACTGAGGATGGTTGAGAAGCTTCCTCTAATACACTCAAGTCTTTAGCCCCTACCTTGATGGTGGAAATCTTTAGCCTAGTTCTTCTTCTTCACATCTCTTTACTTTTATTTCTCTTTGTGATTTCTAAGTGTTATTTTTCTCTTTCTTTTGAAATTTTCTAAATTTTAATTTGGTTAAATGATCCGAACATATGATATATAGTCAAGGGAAAGAGTGAAGTGTAGGAGGAGGTGTTACCAAGTAAGGTGTGCCATTCTCATGCAAAGAGGAGGTGTTGTGCATGAAGCATGCATGCAAGGAGATGGCTTTGCATTATCACTCTAATTGTTTTATTCTTGTGATAATTCTGATCTAACTTATTATCTAACCCCTTTTTCACTTTCACCCTCAACATTCCCAAGTTTGCAAAATTTTCTAAACTTTACATAAAGACCCTTCACTATCTATGTTATTATATAACACCATTCTAATTAAAATGAAGCTAAATTTCATATTAAAACCCTTGTAATTTATTAATGTTACACGCTAAAATTTTAATTTAATTTGTTTTACATATTACTTAAGAAAATGTCCTATTTTATTTTAATAACTTTTTAAATTAATATTTTATTTTAATAACTTTTTAAATTAATATTTTATTATTTAATTAATTAATTTTATTTATTTCTAAATTTTCAAAATGTTGTAATTACTTCTCTTTTTTTAGTAATTTCTTCCATAAACTCTTCTTCTTCATTTGAAGATTCACCTTGTATTATGGTGTTGTTTTCAATAGCAGAGATTTTTTGTAAAATCTCTCTATTCTGTGTTTTTAAAATCATGAAATTTTCGAATTTGCCAATTTTTTTTCAAAATTCCTATATTATTTAGTTAGGAATTTTAGTTTACTAATTGCAATTAAATTAAATTTTGATTGATTTGTTATGTATACAAATATTAATATTATAACAAGATTTAAATTTAAAATCATGAAATCTATGAATCTGCAAGTAATATTCCAAAATTCTTATAATTTTGAATAATGAAAGATTAGATATACGAGAAATGAGAGATTGGTATATAATTTAGTTAGGATTTTTTCTTTTGTATTATTAATTACAGTTAAATCTAATTTTGATTGATTTGTTATGAATACAAATATTAATATCATAACAATATTTAAATTTAAAAACATGAAATCTATGAACTTGCCAAAAATATTCCAAAATTCCTAGATTATTTAGTTAAGATTTTTTTGTTTGTATTACTAATTGCAATTAAATCTAATTTTAATTGATTTGTTATGGATACAAATATTAATATTATAACAAAATTTAAATCTAAAATTATGAAATCTACGAATCTGGCAAAAATGTTCCAAAATTCTTATTATTTTGAATAATGAAATATTAGATATACGAGATGAGAGATTGGTATATTGTTTAGTTAAGATTTTTTTGTCTGTTTCATTAATTACAATTAAATCTGATTTTGATTGATTTGTTATGGATATAAATATTAATATTATAAAAAGATTTAAATTTAAAATCATGAAATCTACGAATCTGCCAATTTTTTTTTCAAAATTCCTATATTATTTAGTTATGATTTTTTGTTTGTATTACTAATTGCAATTAAATCTGATTTTGATTAATTTCATATGGATACATATATTAATATTATAACAAGATTTAAATTTAAAATCATAAAATCTGTGAATCTGCCAAAAAATTTCTAAAATTTCTATGATTTTGAATAATGAAAGATTAGATATACAAGAGATGAGAAATTGGTATATTATTTAGTTAGGATTTTTTTGTTTAAAATATAAATTCCGAGTTCTAAAAATTTATGTATATGAGAAAATTATGAGGAGGGATTTTAGAAAATCTACTTAAAATATAAAAGGGTATTTATCCTTTTTTGTTATTAATTGTAATTAAATTTGATTTTGATTGAAGATTTATTATGGATACAAATATTAATATTATAACAAGATTTAAATTTAAAAAGAATTGTTACTAAATCTTAGAAAGTAAAAGATTTTTACAAAATTTTAATAATTAATGAAAGATTAGATATATGAGAGATTAAAGATTAGATTTTAGAAAAAAATATCTTCTCGAGAGAGAGAGAATTGTGGGTTGACATTACTTAAATCAATTTTAATATTTCTCTGTATCTTGCAACAGTTGGTAACACACAAAAAGAGTCACTTTTATAAATAAAAAAAAAACTCCACTGGTTTCTCTTCTTCTATATATAGTCATTAATCTCTCTCTCTCTCAGAGTAGCATTAAGAATCAAAAGGAATTAAAGGGCTCACCAGTTCTAAGTTTTGTTGATTTCTGTGAGTTCTCAACATTCTCTCTTTGTGTGCAGCGCTGTGTTACTCTCTCTATATGAACCGTTCAGCCATGAGTTTTTCATTATATCGATCGATTTTATGATTCCTGTGACTTTTATTTTTTTGATGCTAATTTGCTCGAACTCACTAAATCGGTTCATCTACTCAATTTCAATTGCAGGCAGACTCAACACTGCTAGCATCTTAGACCTCTTCATATCAGGTGCAATCAATAATATTGATACCAATCTCAGTTGTATATCATGAATACCGCTTTATTATTAGAGGTGGCGAAGATTCAACTTGTGAAAAGAATCTCATGGACCGGAACATGCATTCCGCTTTTTCTTTCCAATAAACCTTTTGCGTTGATATATCAAAAAGAAAATTAATTTATTGTAAGATTATTACATACATATACAAAGATATCATTCACCATTATAATATTTACCATTGTGAGTTTTAATTTATCATTACCATTTTTGAATTATGAATAATTAATTTTTACGTAAGATGTAAAAGTTTAAGTTCTTATATAATCAAATTCAATATACCAATTCGATTTTAGCCAATTATGTTTACCATTGTGAGTTGGAAGACTATTACATGAGAACTTAAATTTTTATATCTTGCATAAATATTAATTATTCATAATTCAAAAATGGTAATGATAAATTAAAACTCACAAAGGTAAATATTATAATGATGAATGATATTTTTGTGTCTGTATGTAATAGTCTTGCGATAACTTAATGTTTTTTTTAACATATCAACGCAAAAGGTTTATTGTAAAGATAAAGCGGAATACATGTTCCAATCCATAAGATTATTTTCAGTAGTTAGACCTTCGCCACGTCTAATAATAAAGCGGTATTCATGACATACAATTCGGATTAGTATCAATATTAAAAATAATTTGATTGCACCTGATATGAAGAGGTCTAAGATGCTCGCAGTGTGGAGTTTGCCTGCAATTGAAATTGAGCGGAAAAACTCGAACGAAAAGGCACCAAAAAAATATAAGTCACACGAAGCATAAACTCAATCCATATAATGAAAAACTCATAACTGAATGGTTCATATAGAGAAAGTAGCGCAGCGACACACACAAAGAAAGAATGTCAAGAACTCACAGAAATCATCGAATCTTAATGTTGATGAGCCCTCCAATTCCCTCCGATCCTTAATGCTACAGAGAGAGACTAATGACTATGTATAGGAGAAGATGAATTGGTAGATTTTTTTATAAATGTGAGACTCTTTTTTTGTGTTACCAACTGTTGCGAGATACAGAGAAATATTGAAATTGATTTAAGTAATGTCAACCCACAATTCTCTCAAGAGAGAAAAGATAATTTTTTTCTAAAATCTAATCTTTAATCTTCCCGTATATCTAATCTTTCATTAGTTATTAAGATTTTGTAAAAATCTTTTAATTTCAAAGATTTAGTAACAACTCTTTTTAAATTTAAATTTTATTATAATATTAATATTTATATCCAAAACAAATCAATTAAAATCAGATTTAATTCCAATTAATAAACAAAAAAGGATAAATATCCTTTATATTTTAAATAGATTTCCTAAAATCTCTCACGACAATTTTCTCGTATATCTGCATTTTTTGAACTCATGATTTATATTTTAAATAGATAGATAGATTTCATAACAATTTTTGTATTAACTATGAAAAAAAATTTAACTAAATAATATACCAATCTTTCATCTCTCTCGTATATCAAATCTGTCATTAGTTAATTTCTTTCATTAGTTAATGAGATTTTGTAAAAATCTTTTATTTTCTATGACTTAGTAACAACTCTTTTTAAATTTAAATTTTGTTATAATATTAATATTTGTATCCATAATAAATCATTCAAAATCAAATGTAATTTCAATTAATAATACAGACAAAAAATCCTAAGTACATAATATACCAATCTCTCATCTCTCGTATATCTAATTTTTCATTAGTTATTAAGATTTTGTAAAAATCTTTTACTTTCTAAGATTTAGTAACAACTCTTTCTAAATTTAAATCTTGTTATAATATTAATATTTGTATTCATAACAAATCAATCAAAATCAGATTTAATTACAATTAATAATACAAACAAAAAAGAATAAATACCCTTTATATTTTAAATTGATTTCCTAAAATATATTTGGAAAACCCCATAATCAACAGAATAGATTCAGAAAAAATTATATTTATAAAAAATTAAAATTTTAATGATCATTTAGTAGTGTAAACATATAGAGAAAAAGAGAAGATTTATACATGTTTTAAATTGCAGAAACCTTCATACACAGAAAGAACAGAGTTATCGATCCTGAAAGCAAGACCATATTGCAGAAATAATTGATAACTTGATGATTCAGGCTACAGTAAAATATATCGACTTTCGAAAAAATTCAGCAGAAAAACTTATATTTACATGACTAATGATATAGCAATTAATAATATAAACAAAAAAATCCTAACTAAATAATATAGGAATTTTGGAATATTTTTGGAAGATTCATAGATCCACTATTTTTTAAAATTAAATATTATTATAATATTAATATTTGAAAAGGTCATAACTTGTTGTAAGCATATTATAGTGAATCCAAAACAGACCAAATTAATTTTTAATTGCTATATACTTTAATATTTGGAAAGCCTTATCACATTAATACTTGTATACATAACAAATCAATCAAAATCAGATTTAATTGCAATTAATAATACGAACAAAAAAGATTAAATATCCTTTATATTTTAAATAGATTTTCTAAAATCTCTTCCCATAATTTTCTCGTATATAAACATTTTTGGAACACTCATGGTGAACGCCACACATCATAACACGAGAAAACCGCAACTTACATTTTTAAAATGATAATAGATTTATAACATTCTTGCGGTTTTTCCCAAAATCCATAAATCTCATATACACTGAAATCTCCAAGAAAAATCACAATATATGAATATGTCGGAAATAATTGATGTCTATGATATCGATAATATACCATGCGATGTACGACTAAAGCTATGTATGAATGACGGTGCGATGAGATATATAACTAACAACTTACATATCAATTCTGATGCCATGAGTATACAACTAAAATCTATATATAATGCATGATGCAAGTGCACAAATACCGATTTAAGCAAGTTCTATAGTGTCCGTGACGTAGCAATTACCAATGGCGTATGTGTTGACATGAATAGTGCACGTGCGATATGAACCAATGGTAATGGTGCAAGTGTCCAAAGTAATAATATCATATGTAAAAAAGATGCAATGCCATGATATGGATAATTTGGAGACTACGCATATAAATATAAGAACTAATAATAATCCTAACTATCGGGTGCCTTACGCCATCCAGACGATTTCCCCATAAATGTGTACATCTACTCACCGGAACGCCTCGGCAAATCTGGTCCGATCACAGCCTTCCCTTTTCTCGTCGTGTCCGACGTCTCTGCAACAGATCCTAGAATCGTACAATAAGTATACATGAGCTTAATCATTTAAATAGATGAAAAGTCAAGATGGTACAAAGTAGCTAACGCGCACTAACTAGACACACATACACTTGGTGCACAAAACGCGCACAACATCGCCAAAATCACAACTAGGGGTCGCTATACATGAAAATCCCCAAACCTAGAACCCAGTCGTACCAATCGCGCATTCATATCATATTACATATCTTAGAAATTAGGTTGTAGATCATTCCAACCTCAATCTCAATCAAAATCTATTTATTCTAAAAACCTAGTAAGCAACAATTAACCATTTTAGTACAAAACTATATATTTTAGCAAATCTAGTGGCTATGAATTTCACCTAATATCTTAATTAGGCCACACAATTATTAACTATATTTTAATCTCACCTATTTACACATTAATTATGAAATTAGTTTGCAAGAATATTTAATTAGGACGATTAAAAGTGAAGATTAGTAAGTTAACAACTAAATTAGATCTTGCAAGGTCTTAAGATGTTAAACTACACATTGCTAACTAAATCAAGTGATATAAACTTTAACTTAATCTCAAACGCTTCTCTTTAAATTCCTATTTTGAAATTAAAACCATATTAACACCTAATTAAAAATTGATTATAAAAAATAATTAACAAAGTAACAATTGGGTTAAGGTTTTATACCTCAACAATTTGGAAGATCAAGTTTGCTAGCTTTGCCACCAAATTGCCCACTTGTTATCAAGAATCAAGCATTAGATTTGAACAAAGAATTTGTGATGATTTTAGTTAGGATTTGTGTTGAATTTTATTGTTGATTTTTGAATGATTTTTGAGATGAAAGAAGATGAAGAATTGGAGAAAAGGGGGGCTGCCAAAACTGGCCGAGAGAGGAAGAGAGAGAGAGAGAGAGAAGTGTGTGTGTGTGCCCAAGTCAATAAAACCCCATACCTCAATTATTATACACCATACTTCTTTGTTTATTTATTTTCTTTTAATTTTATTTTCTATCTAAACTTTTTCCTAGAATTGTCTAGAAATATTGAGAAAATTTTAAAAGAAAGAACATGTAACAAAGTGGGTTTTATGATTGTTTTTGCATTCGTAGGCTATACGTTCTAACCTATGAGCACTTCGTGTGTCGTGTCGATTTTTGAATCGGATTTTGATGCGATACGATATATTTTGTGATATGTAGGTACTTCGCGTGGACTTTAGGATGACAAGGAAAAACAAGCGTCATCAACTTCGGCAAACGAAAATCAAGATGTGTAGATGTATATATACGGGGGAAGTCGAATGGATGGCGTATAGCACCCCGCAAACGTAGAATCGGGTTACTACTATATTATTATGAGTTTGGATGCGATATTGAATACTTAGCAAGTAGGGTATTTTAGAAGACCTTAGATTAGATTAGGTTGACCTGGGAAGACCTATCCATAGGATGATTATTTTGGTGGCGAATCGCAGATTATATGTAGACACGCGCGCGTGCGCACGTGATTTTGTTTGTATATGTGTATATATATATACATGTATGCGTGTGTGTGTGTGTATGTGTGTACATATACATGGGTGATAAGGATAATATGTGATATGTGGAGATGAGTCGACATGACCGGGCATGATGCCGTGAGGTTCTGATATGTGATTGAGTCATGATATGAGATATGATATGATATTGTAGTGGATCGTTGGGCGATATGTTTTCATTCATACGATAATAAGTGAGTTGATGATATTGGAATATACGAAACTTTAGAACAATACCCCTGATCATGATATTGTTCGATGATGATACCATATGAATAATGATGTATATATGATAGTTGACCCGTACCCTCGATTTTGGGGATGATATGATGATTGATCCACACTCTTGATTCGAGAATGTCGTACTATGTATTATACAATACGTAACGCTATGAGGCTGGATCGCCGACTACTAGGTATATCGACTCGGAATATATGTAGATTTTCTTATCCCCCCGACTAGTTCTTTAGTTTAGTCTCTTAGTTGTTAAATAGATGCTAGACCTGTCTTGAGTCATACCTATTTTCAAAACTAACGAATCGTGAGTATTTTCAAAAGCAGTCCCTTTTCTCAAAACACCGTAGTCCCTACTTTTCTAAAAACCATGATTTGTGTTATTTCAAAACGGAAAAACTGTATGACTCGTATACAAATATGTATATCCCTTATTATTGCGTTTGCTATTCATTTTCTGTTATATTCATGTTGCTCCCATCGCACTTCATATATATACATGTGTTTTCTTTAGCTTTTATGATCTCAGCTGTTAGGACACCAGCACCATTACCGATGATGCGTATGTTGCACTTACACTTGCCTGCCGGCTCACACTTATGACAGATGGTTGGATTGGTTAGCCACGCGTTATGCGTCCATGGACAGCCGCGAGAAGGCAATCAGATTTAGTTTTTCCGAGTGAGCTAATTCTTGTTATTCAGGGAGACCTTAGCGCCACCTTTCCCAGTTTGATTTCTTTTCTTCGCGCTAGCTAGCTTTTGTGAAAAGGATGTCAGGGATTCTTGGCGTATGTTTGTGATGTTAGAGCCGCAGAGATATCGTTGGACCAGGTTCCAATTGTGAGAGAGTTTCCTGATGTCTTCCCTGACGAGCTGCCTGGTTTACCGCCAGAGCGCGATATCGAATTCTGTATTGATTTGATTTCCGGCACGAGGCCTATTTCTATACCGCCTTATCGGATGGCCTCGGCGGAGCTTAAAGAGCGGAAGGATCAGTTGCAAGACTTGTTGGATAAATGGCTTATTCGACCGAGTGTGTCACCTTGGGGAGCTCCTGTCATGTTCGTCAAGAAGAAAGACGGCAGTATGCGTTTGTGCATCGATTATCAACAGTTGAATTGAGTTACTGTGTGGAACAGATATCCCCTACGTTGCATTGACGATTTGTTTGATCAGCTCCAGGGTGCAGGGCATTTCTAGAAAATTGACTTGCAGTCAGGTTATCACCAGTTGCGGGTTAGGAAGGATGATATTTCGAAGACTACTTTTCGCACACGTTACGGGCATTATGAGTTCTTGGTGATGTCGTTCGGGCTCACCAATGCCCCAGCAGCGTTTATGGACTTGATGAACCGCATATTCAGGCCGTTTCTTGATCAGTTTATTATCGTATTTATAGATGACATCTTAGTATACTCCCGGAGCCGAGAGGAGCATGAGCAGCATCTGAGGATCATATTACAGAATTTGAGAAAGCACCGGCTATTCGCTATATTATCCAAGTGTGTTATTTTGGTTTAACAGTGTCGATTTCTTGGGTTACGTGGTTACGAGAGATGGCATACGTGAGGACCCGAAGAAGATCGAGACCGTTCAGCACTGGCCCAGACCTGTATCAGTGACGGAGGTGTTTACCGCCGAAAACAGAAACGAAACCGTGTAGGTTGTCTTGCCTGAATTTGGGGGCATATGCTATTTGGTTTTATCCGTCCACCTCTCCGAAGATGCCAAGTTGATTTATGGCACCGTGTATCGGAGGTTTGGACAGATGCGGCCGTTGTAGCAGATTTCGTCAGATTCCCCCACGTTGTGAGGGGTTTTTGATTGTGGGGATGCTCTTCCCTGTAGACGTAAGCCTCTGCAGTTAATTACGCTACCGTATAGCGGTAACCACTTTCTCCTTTTCCAGATGGTCACTTCGTGTCATGTATGTTTGTTTTATTTTTGGTTGCCCGTGGATTGTATACGGAGACTAATGTATGTTGTCACCCGTAGGGCGTGGATAAGTCCAAATCCGTATTTTCTTAGATTTGGGTTTTATTTGGTTTTAAGGATCGTTAATCTCATTGAGATTAAGATCAACTTAAACGTTTGTTGAGGATACATTAGTCTAATTTTAGACTAAGATCTACTCAACAGGATTTTGGGATCATTTAGATCTAACGAAAAAGTATTTGGACTCTATCGTTTTAGTTTAGGGACATTGCGGTCCATAAGTTTAAAGACATCATAGTCCATGGAGTTTAAGGACATCATAGTTCATAGTTTAAAGACGTCATAGTTTATAGAGTTTAGTTTAGGGACGTTGCGGTCCATAAGTTTAAGGACATCATAATCCATGGAGTGTCTGGTTGTCGGGACCCGTCACCTCTCTGAAGACGTTGAAGATTTACAACGACACATATCAGAGGAATGAAGAGATGTACCCTTGAACCGATGTTGGTTGAGAAATCTGTAGTCAAGGTTTGGGACTAAGATCAATTAAAGAGATTGTGAGCACATGGGCTCAATTAATCTAAATTGAGAACTTATGGCCAGCTTGGGCTCAGTCCACTTATTTTTGAATAAAGTGTTTGAACACTTGTTTGGGCTCAGTCCCTTTTGGTTCAACAATGCTGAGCATTAATTTAGGTTCTGACACCCCTCTTTCTTTTGTATTTTTTATTGGGTATTGAACACTCTTTATGGCGCAGAGCGCTTTATGTAAAGAACACTTTGTCTTCCCTCAGCGCACACGTGAGGAGCACGTGGTGCGCTCGGCGCTGAGCGCCAGACCTGGAGCACTAAGGCACTTCTTATGAAATAACGCACACGTGAGGAGCACGTAGAGCGCTTGGCGCTGAGCGCCAGACGTGGAGCGCTGAAGCGCTTCTTTTGAAATAGCGCCCAAGTGAAGAGCACGTGGTGCGCTTGGCGCTGAGCGCCAGATTTGGAGCGCTGAAGCGCTTCTTTTGAAATAGCGCACACGTGAGGATCATGTGGTGCGCTTGGTGCTGAGCGCCAGATTTGGAGCGCTGAGGCGCTTCTTTTGAAATAGCGCACACGTGACGAGCACGTGGTGCGCTTGGCGCTGAGCGCCAGACTTGGAGCGCTAAAGCGCTTCTTTGGCAGTTCTGATCAGTTCTGTGCTCTGAGAATTAAATTCTCGTTTATAAGAGACTTTGTCTCATGGATTTAAGAACTAAGTTCTTCTTTTTATGAAGAGATGTTATGATCTCTTTTGTTTTTCTTTATGAGAGACTTTGTCTTATGGATCTAAGAACTAAGTTCTTCTTTTTATGAAGAGATGCTATGATCTCTTCTGTTTTTTTTTTTTTTGTGAAAGACTTTGTCTTGTAGACCTGTGATCTAGAAAAAGAACTAAGTTCTTTTGATGTGAGGATTAAACTCTTAAGAATTGAAGAGATGTTATGATCTCGCTTCTTATTATTTACTTTGAAGAAAATTTCTTCCTAGAAGAGCTTGCTCTTTTTATTTTCTTTTTTGAGAAACTTGAAGTTTATGCGGGGTTCTTCTGTTTCTTTCTTTTTTTTGGAAAGAAGGATCATTGGTCGTTGGGACCCACCACCTCTCCGACGACACTGAGAGATTACAGTGCCATATATCGAAGGTGTGGAGAGATGTATACCCTTTGAACCATGTCCCACTCATCAGGGGGAAGAACAGGTTGGAGCTTAAGCTTCTCGATGCTGAAAAAGGCTTCTTTGCGTCCGCGCACGTGCGTCGCACGTGTTGGGCGCACATGTTTGTACGTAGCGCACATGGAGCTTACACATATGCGCATTATGGGGGGCAGCTATGGCCCTAACTTAGAGAACTAAGCTCCTTTGAGGATTGAATCCTCGTACGTGGTGCGTACGTGGCGGGCGCACGTGCGTTGCACGTAGCGCACATGGCGCTTGCGTATATACGCATTATAAGGGGGCAGCTATGGCCCTAAATTGGAGCACTAAGCTCCTTTGAGGACTGAATCCTCGCACGTGGTGCGCACGTGCGTTGCACGTGGTGCACACGTGGCAGACACACGTGCATTGCACGTAGCGCATATGGCACTTGCGCATATGCGCATTATGGGGGGCACCTATGGTCCTAACTTGGAGCACTAAGCTCCTATGGAGAACTAATCTACTTTGAGAATTGAATTCTCTCACGTGCATTGTACATGTTTGGCTCACGTGCGTTGCACGTGGCGCACATGGCGCTTGCGCATATACGCATTATGGGGGGCAGCTATGGCCCTAACTTGGAGAACTAAGCTCCTATGGAGAACTAATCACCTTTGAGAATTGAATTCGCTTCTTTTTTCTAAGAGGTATCCCTTCTTATTTATATGGGAGTGGTAGAGAAGAGATCTCTCTTTCTCCCGATGTAGGACTAAAAATATATCCCCCATGTAGTAGAGCATTACTTAGATTACACGTGCATAGCACACTGCTCATAACTTTTGATCCCGGATGAATTATGAGGCCCACAATATATCAAATCAAAGGATTTTTTGAGACGCTTTCGATACCATCAGAATTTAGCTAGTTCTCATTTGGGAGTTTGTCAAAATACAGCCCGTAAAATACTGCTTTGCATTTTCTTAAGCGCATCGCTGTCATTTGATACCTTGGGCTCTTTTGCGCAGAAAATTTTAGCGGGAACAAATGCCCCTCACTACTTTGCCCATGTAAGTATGTACGTGGGTGAAGTAGTGCAGAGTTATGCATGACCATTGAATTGAGGACTTAGAAGTCAAGTTTAGAATCCTTGTAGCCTAAAACTTTTTTCATCATCATGAGCCTTTAGGGTCTCCAGAAGGTTTTTTCTCCCTATGAGTCGAGAGGATCTCGTAGGTGTATTTTCTCCTTAGGAATCGTGAGGATTCCTAAGTGTGCTTTCTCTTGAGAGTCGTAAGGATCTCGCAAGAGAATTTTCTCCCTTACAAGTCGAGAGGCTCGTACGTGGTTGATGAGTTGACTTGTTCCCGAATCGAAGCGTTGCTTCAACGGGGAGGTCGAGGGTTGACTTTCTCCGTTTTCTACGGTGTCGGGATCGACTTTCTCCGTTTTCTACGGTGTCGGGATCGACTTTCTCTGTTTTCTACGGTGTCGGGGTCGACTTTCTCCGTTTTCTATGGTGTCGGGATCGACTTTCTCCATTTTCTACGGTGTCGGGGTTCACTTACTCCGTTTTCTAAGGTGTCGGGATCGACCTTCTCCGTTTTCTACGGTGTCGGGATCGACCTTCTCCGTTTTCTACGGTGTACCTTCTCCGTTTTCTACGGTGTCGGGATCGACCTTCTCCGTTTTCTACGGTGTCGGGATCGACCTTCTCCGTTTTTTACGGTGTCGGGATCGACTTTCTCCGTTTTCTACGGTGTCGGGGTCGATTTTCTCCGTTTTCTACGGTGTCGGGATCGACTTTCTCCATTTTCTACGGTGTCCTGGTTGACTCCAGGTTGTCTATGAACTGCGGAGTCTTGGAACTTGGGACTTTGCCGTGGCTCCGATTAGTAGTGCCGCGTCCGTGTACTGCTGGCATGAGGAGGAACGTCGTTGTTGGTCTTCTGGGATGCAGATGTTGCTGTCGAGATCTGACTTTCCCTTCGGCAGAGTTTGTTGGGACATGTGATTCCCTTTTCGTTTATGCCCATGGATTGTATACAGGGGTCAGTATGGACTTTCCTGCAGGGCAAAAGTTTCATTTTATATGTATTTTTTTGTTTTCTTTCCGTGATGCTCCATCATTTCAGCTTTTTGTATCGCGAAAGTCACGATTGCCCAATCATTTCGGCTATTTTTCGCGGTGCCCAATTATTTCGGCTATTTTTTTCTTTTTACTCGCTGCTTTTTATCGCGGGTTGCCCAATCATTTCGGCTATTTTGTATGCATATATTTTACTTGTTGATTTTGTTGCAAGTTGCCCCATCATTTCGGCTATTTCATATGCATCTTTGGCTCGCTAATTTTTATCGCGAGTTTAGACTTGGAATTTGATACCGATTTAAGCATCGGCATCGCTACAACTGGGATATTGCCAGGAGCGAATCATCATTTTCCTTGAAAGGACTTGGAATTTGATACCGATTTAGGCATCAGCATCGCTTCAACTGGGACACTACCAGGAGCAAATCATCATTTGCCTCTGTCGATTTGAACAAAGGTGGCTTAGCAAACAGGGTTAGGATCCTGTCGACTAAGGCTTTTGACTTCATGAGCTGTAAAGGTCTCATAAAGGTGTTTCTCCTTACGAGTCGTAAGGATCTCATAGGTGCGATTTCTCCTTAGGAATCGTGAGGATTTTTAAGTGTATGTTCTCTTGTAAGTCGTAAGGATCTTGCAAGAGTGTTTTCTCCTTGTAAATCGAAAGGACCTACAAGTGTTTGTTCATCAAATGAGGGCATTCCTCGTCGTTGGTGGGACTCGGTAAGGAAATGATTATTTATGCACGTGGATTGTATATAAGGGTCGGTATTGAACCGCTTGTTGGGCAATCTGGGAAAGGTGATGGCTTAAGAACAGGTTCAGATTCCTGTAGCTTAAAGCTTTTGAATCTTATAAGCCCTGAGGGTCTCATAAGAGGGTTCTCCTTACGAGTCGTGAGGATCTTGTAAGTGTAATTTCTCCTTAGGAATCGTGGGGATCCCTAAATGTGTTGCTCCTTTGTGAGTCGTAAGGATTTCACGCAGGTAGTTTTCTCCTTACAAGGTTAAGAGGACCTTGCAAGTGTCTTTTAACGAGATTGCGCCCTTTCGGGTTTTCACAAACTCACCGGTAGCCCTGCTGTTTTTACTCACGGAGCCCTTTCGGGTTTTCATCCGTGCCCATTTTGCTTGTGGACATACCTTTTTTTTACGAGTCTGTGCCCTTTCGGGTTTTCACAAACATCGCCGGTAGCCTTGCTATTTTTACTCACGGAGCCCTTTCGGGTTTTCATCCATACCCATTGTGCTTGTGGACGTACCGTTTTTTTTACACCACGTCAGCCTGGGGATGCCGGGGGTTTGTAGTAGTTTAAAGATATTTTGGTCAGGCGTAGTATTTTTTCAAGAACCGACTGTTTATTGGCCTGAAGGGTCTTTCGCCATGCATATTCATGAGCAAGTAAGCCTCACCTTGATAGACCTTGTCTATGATATACGGGCCCTCATAGTTCTGCTCGAACTTCCCACGTTTGGCACGATTGGGGATCATAGGTCTCTTGACCACTAGCACGAGTTCGCCTTGGCGAAATGTCCTCGGCCTTGTTAATCTCTCGTATGAGCGCGTCATCTTCGCTTTGTAAACCTCTAGGTTTTGCAGTGCCACGAGACGAGCTTCATCGAGGGCGTCGAGCTCCTCAAGTCGAAGATGAGCATTCTCTTCGTCTGTTAACTCATAATGAACCGCCACTCGTAGAGAGGGTAGCTCTATCTCCAAAGGGAGTACTACTTCCGTGCCGAATACCAACGCAAATGACGTTGTGTTTGTGGCCGTTTTGAACGTGGTCCAATAAGCCCAGAGAGCTTCATACAGTATCTCGTGCCAGTCCTTTTTATTTTTGGACACCGTCTTCTTTATGATCTTCGTTAAGGTCTTGTTAAAAGCCTCGGCTAGACCGTTAGCTTAGGGATTATAGACCGAAGTGTATCTCCAGTCTATATTATGCCGCTGTGCGAAGCGGCTGATTTTATAACTTCTGTAAGCTGGCCCGTTATCGGAGATAATTCGTCGCAGAGTGCCGAACCGATAGATGAAGTGTGTCTTGAAGAAATGGAGGATGTTCTCCGTCTTCAATTCTCCAAGCGGTACTGCTTCTACCCACTTGGAGAAGTAATCGATTGTCACCAATATGAACCGGTGTCCTCTGGATGACGCTAGTTCGATGGGCCCAATTATGTCGGTTCCCCACATTTCGAACGGCCAGCTAGCTACCGTTGGGTGTAGCGGGTTTGGATGCTGGTAGATAAAGTGTAAGTCCATGTCATGCACCCCACGAACTTATGGGGAGGCGGAATATATGAAAAACGATTATCAAAGCTTCGTAACACGGACTTGAGTGCATGAATCGTATCTAAACCGTTACTAGCAAACTACGAGAGGTTTAGCTACTCAGATTCGAAGTTATACCTCACGTTACTTGTCCTTCGGGTCTTCATCGCTGTCCTCCACTCCTCGTAGGCTCCTTGGAACATCGGCACCTCAACGGACTCCTCGAGTCAAAGACGATCCACCCGAGAGCTCCTACTCCAAGCTTGATCTCTAACTTGAGATAACTAGGTTGCTCAAAGAGCTAATCTAAGCTACCTAGGGGATATAGAGTGAGATTATGGATTAATTAGTCTATCTAATCCTTGATCTCAATACATGAGAGGGGAGGATTAGGGTTTCAAGAATGAGAGAGCTTGAGGAGAGAGAAGGTGATGATCAGAATGAGAATGAATAATGAGCTCATTTGAATATAACAACCATAACAATTTATCAAATAAATAATTTAAATGATTAATCATCATGGTTGATGCATTCACCTTGTGTGATTCATCATATGACTCATTAGCTAATTAATGCATCATTTAATTCCATAGATAAATCACACAAATGAGTCATTAAGCAATAAATGCTTATGCCACCTTAACCCCCAAGTCACCATGCTTCTAGAAGCTTCCCGGAAAATTATGAGAACGCCCCTCCAATCCGTGAAAACACGGAAAAACTTTAGACTGTATAAATCCAATAACCCGATACTAGAATCTGGCTTAAACCAAAGCCGGCTAGTAAAAACTGTCCGAACGTCGTACGTGCGTAAACACACGTACGCGTCCGAACCCTTGTCGTAAAACCATACGACCTCTATATCGTTTCGCCTGGAGCAGGGAAACTCTCTGTGTGGGACTCTAAAGACTCGACACTACGCTGGCAGTGGGTTTAACCACAGACCGCAAGCGGCACTAGCTGTACGTAACGGTCCCCAGGTAGATGTCGATAAGAAGGCCGATGAGGAAACCCATCCGAACTCCTACTGAGCCTGATGTGACAATCTCCGTACAGTCCGGTCTGTTCGTCTAAGACTATTGCATATCGAGCCTAGGGGCGGCAAGCGTCAGTCCTCTAATAGCGGTATAAGTCGTGTCGGAGCGTAGCTCATTACACCCTGAAAAACTACTGGAACCTACCAGTAAATCTCGCTTGCCCTGGCCAGGGACTTTGCGTAATGGCTCTCTGACACAGCGCGATACCAACTCCCAATACCGGAAGAGACGAATCATGTCTAACCGCCACTGCCTCCAAGTGCTCGGGACTGCACCCAACTGCTACCTGTTTGCACGACTCCTTTGAGCCGTGGTAGGGTAGCAATCTAAGAACAGTGGGACACACTCGAGGCGAAGTAGCAGTGTCAAGTCTGCGGACTATGCTGTACTCATGTCACCTGGGAACTGTTAACTGACGACGGGTATAATACCAACCAACAGTTCCCCTGCGAGTCATGTCCGGTGTACCCGTAACCCAACGAGCACCTGTATACTATCTCTAGTACGACATACTGATGGCTTTGGGACAGACCATCTCCCCAACTGGGATGAGAAGCGTACATACTAGTTTACTCCGGAATATCGATGCCCTGTCTCGATAATCCAACGACCAGGGACCTGTATAGGATGTTGCTTATAGACTACCCAGCCCCCACTAGTGTGACTTCCATCACAACGCTGGTAATCAAGCAAAAGATCCTATGGGCTCTACTAATATGTATAAATGATACGTTACAAGAAACATATGCACATATTAAAGTAGACACAAACCAAGTAACATATTACCATTTTTAGCAAGACTAATATATAACTGTGAATATCCCAAGCTTCCATTAAGTAATATACAAGCTAGTATGATACAATAATGGCCCCTAGGGCATATACACTAACAATCTCCCACTTGCACTAGGGCCATGAGCTTGCATATCGCAGACCTATGATCTCGAATAGCCTCTCGAACTGCGTCTGAGGAATGGCCTTTGTGAATGGATCAGCAATATTATTCTCCGTCTCTACTCTCTTTATCTCGATCTTCCGGCGATCTACGATCTCCCTGATCAGGTGATACCACCTTAAGATGTGTCTGGACTTCTGATGGGACCTGGGTTCCTTCGCTAAAGCTATAGCGCCGTTGTTGTCGCAATACAGAGGTATTGGACCAACACTGGTAGGAACCACCTGAAGTTCTGTGAGGAACTTCTTCATCCAGAAAACTTCTTTTGCGGCATCGCAAGCAGCTATGTACTCCGCTTCCATCGTTGAGTCAGCAACGGTCTCCTGCTTGGAACTCTTCCAACAGACCGTCCCTCCATTGAGGGTAAAGACATAACCGACATGGACTTGGAGTCATCCTTGTCACTCTGGAAGCTGGAGTCGGCAAAGGCCTCGATCTGGAGGTCTTTTCCGCCATATACCAAAAACATCTCCTTAGTCCTCCTCAGGTACTTGAGAATGTTCTTTACTGCTATCCAGTGCTTCTCCCCTGGGTTTGCCTGATACCGTCTTACAATGCTCAATGCGTATGCTACATCTGGTCTAGTACATAACATCGCATACATTATAGAGCCTACCGCATAAGCGTAGGGTATAATCGACATGCGATCCCTTTCCAAATCAGTTTTGGGAGACATCTCTTTGGAGAGGGAGATTCCATGACAAGCCGGTAGGTTACCGCGCTTAGAATCATCCATACTGAATCTCTTCAATATGGTGTCAATGTAACTGGACTGCGAAAGTCCCAACATCCTTTTTGATCTATCACGATAGATCCGGATCCCCAGAATGTAGGTGGCATCACCTAGGTCTTTCATGGAGAATTTCTGTGATAAGAATCTTTTGACTGACTGTAATATAGGAATATCATTTCCTATTAGGAGAATATCATCCACGTATAAGACGAGGAATACTACGGCTCTCCCTACAATCTTACTGTATATGCATGGTTCATCTGGATTTTTGATAAAGTCAAATTATTTGACAGCATCATCAAAACAGATGTTCCAACTCCGCGATGCCTGCTTTAGTCCATAAATGGACTTAAGCAACTTGCATACTTTACCGCTGCTCCCACTCTGAATGAATCCCTCTGGCTGATCCATATAGACCCACTCTTCTAAATTACCATTTAGAAAGGCCGTTTTTACGTCCATCTGCCAGATCTCATAATCGTGGAAGGCAGCAATAGCAAGAAGGATAGCCACTGGAGAAAAGGTTTCGTCATAGTCCAAACCAGGTTTTTGACGGAAACCCTTTGCAACAAGTCTAGCCTTATAGGTCTCAACCTGTCTATCTACACCAATCTTCTTTTTGAAGATCCATTTGCATCCTATTGGTTTTACCCCATCTGGAGCAATGTCCAAAGTCCATACTTTGTTAGTGTACATGGACTCCATTTCGGTCCGCATTGCATCCAGCCATTTTACCGAGTCACCGCTCTGAATGGCTTGCTGGAAGCTAGTAGGGTCATCATCATCAATGACGCAATTCTCTCTATCCCCATCTATGAGAAAACCGTAGTATCTCTCAGGCGGATGAGACTGCCTACTACTTCTGCGGAGGGGTGCGGGAATGTCCTGTTCTTCTTGAACTACTAGTTCTACCAAACTTTTAGTAGTAGTTTGTGGTTCTGGAATTTCTTCCAGTTCTATTGCGCTCCCACTTATCTGATTTTCTAAAAATTGAGTTTCCAAGAAGCGAGCATTATGAGAAACAAAAATCTTTTGTTCCTCTACGTAATAGAAATAATATCCTTTGGAGTTCTTTGGATATCCCACAAACTTACACTGTACTGATCGTGCCTCGAGCTTGTCCGTATGCTGCTTCTTTACAAAAGCTGTACATCCCCATATCTTAATGTGCTTAAGATAGCGTTTCTTCCCACACCACATCTGATATGGTGAAGTAGGCACAGTCTTAGTTGGAACTCGGTTCAAAAGGTATGCAGCTGATTCTAGTGCATATCCCCAGAATGATTGTGGCAACTCAGCCTTACTTATCATAGAACGAACCATATCCAATAGGGTTCGATTCCTCCTTTCCGATACACCATTGTGTTGTGGTGTGTATGGAGGAGTAAGCTGAGAGAGAATTCCATTCTCTTTTAAGTAACCTAGGAACTCGGCACTTAAGTATTCACCACCTCGATCAGATCTCAGTGTCTTGATACTTTTGCCTGTTTAGTTTTCCACTTCATTCTTGTATTCTTAGAATTTCTCAAAAGCCTCGGATTTATGCTTCATTAAGAAGACATATCCATACCTAGAGAAATCATCCGTAAAAGTAATGAAGTAGGAATAACCATCTCGCGCATATGTAGACATTAGACTGCACACGTCACTGTGTACGAGTCCCAAGAGCTCGCTCGCTCTTACTCCATGTCCTGTAAACGGAGTCTTTGTCATCTTTCCTATGAGACAAGATTCACAAGTAGCATAAGATTGATATTCGAACGGATTCAAATATCCTTCTTTATGTAACTTAGTTAATCATATTTCATTGATGTGACTTAGTCTACAATGCCATAAGAAAGCCTGATTTATTTCTGGAGACTTTCTTTTGAGTGTGTTCTGGACATTGAAAACCTGAGCTTGACTCAATACGTATACCATCATCTAATGTACCGGACCCAATCAGAACTTGATTTAGGTGGATGTGAACTACATCACTTACGAATGTAAAATCATATCCCTCTCTCGAAAGTGAGGATACTGATATGATATTACAAGTCAAACTTGGTACATACAAACAGTTACGTAGAATCAATATCTGCCCACTTGTCAAACCTAGGCGATATTCTCCCACGGATTCAGCGTCCACGCTCATTCTGTTTGCAACTCTGAGAGACAAATCACCTATCTTTATAACTCTACGATTTCTCAAAGCATGTAATGAATTACAGATATGATATCCTGCTCCGGTATCTACTATCCAGGAAGTAGAGTTAATAGACAAACAGTTCTCAATTACAAGCACACTTAAGGCCGAAGCCACAACATGTTTCGTATCTTGGCTACAGGCTTCCAAAGCCCTGCAATCTTTCTGCCAATGCCCGCTCTCATAACAATAGGAACATCCCTCTTTAGCTACACCAAGTCCCGAAACTTTTGATCTTCCCTTTCCTCCTACTTTACTGGTGTAAGTAGAGGGTAGGGACTGAGGAAATAAGTCAACATATGACCTGTCTCCCAACGTAGTCTCCAGGTCCTAGAGCTCATCAATATAGCTAGTCATTGTAAGGACGCCGTTCCCTACATATGACCCGACAGCCAACCTCGCTTGAATTAATTCGTTCGAGGTCTCATATCTTGCGATATGAGATTGCTCTCCATATAAATCTTTGTTATGGAGAAAGATGGAAACTAAGTCCATCTTCTCATGCTGCTTCTGGTATATACCATCAACTGAAGCCAACACGAGGCACTTAGCTTTCGCTTTATCCTTTTCCCTTGTCTGACGGATATCCATATCCGCGATGGTGGAAACTGGACTTGGGATGGCGGGATCGTGAGTAGTAATAGGGTGGTCCAGCTTGTCATAGGCAATGGACATCTGGACAGACCTTTGCCAGTCATATAAGTCAGATTCAGTCAAATTGTTATCTAGATGTAACCTAGTCGTGGTCACAAGGTCGCTGCAATGAGAAAAAGAGAAGAAAACATTTTAGCATGATGCTCTTGCAAGTTTAGATTGGTTTTTAGTTTATCTAAACTGGATGGCTCCCACTGTTTCTCGAATCCTTCCTCAAACCATAAAAGAAGAATTAGTCAGGACAATTCTTACCGTACAATACTTGCTTAACCGTTCATCCAGGCCAGTATCGATACTTCGAGGGAGGTTTTCCAACGCTTTCGCGAAGTTCCTTAATTAAATAACCTCTTTTCTCTGGGGGCGTAGCCCCGCTGACACCTTTCTCGACACCTACTTAGTTTATAGCATTGATCGTTAAGTGACGAATCTCCTGATAAGTAGCATGTACTCTCAGTAGGATCGGGATCCAAATATCATCGTATGATAATGTTGAAGGAATCCTACCAACATTCATCAAACTCCAAATGGTATGCAATACTAGCAAATTTCAGTTTCTTTAGAAACTCCCGATGTGGATTTTTGCCCCATGCTCTTATGACCTTGACTTTGACCAAACAAATCATAAGTCACATGTCAAGTTCTACCCGTCATTATCCAGGTTAATTTGAACCCACCCATACATACCCTTGAATTTGGCCAACAAGGTTGTCACGCCCCGCTTCCCAGAGTACGCAAGATTGGGCACGTGACATAGCCAACCATGCTACCTGTGGGTAGGAAGTATCCATCCACAGTCACATTACGGTTGTAAGGATATCAAGAACAAGATAATAAGCTAATCTAATACATGTCCAAATCCATAATAACAAGAATCAATAAACAATAAGTGCGGAAGCTAATGATCCAAAACAATGAATAAACAATACGTCCCATAAAGCGGGCTCACATCTGGAAATGAAATGAAAATAAATAAACTAAACCCTAAAGAACTCACAGTTCAGCCTGCTGGCTGAAGTACTCCTGCTCGGTCGTCGACAGTGGTACGGAATCTGGGCCATGCAAAACCCAGACGTCAGCGCGTCATGACATCAAGTATATAATGTAAACATGATAATAAGCAATGCAAGTATGAACATGAATAAAGCAGTAATAAGAAATAACAGAGCAGGGTAATGTGCAATGGTGACTAAACTGTCCTATCAGGTTTCTACTCTATAGTCTTTGAAACCAATTGATGAATCGTCGATGTAACTCAATAGTATCCCGTGCATGCCCGGGACCACGGTCATGATCCTCGGGGCTGAATCCGAGACGTGCCGCTAAGCAGTAAAAGGTAGTAGGATAGATGAGTGATGTCAGCATCAACACTCCGGAGCTGGCCAAGCCCGTAAGACTGATCAGAACAAGTATCGAACTGTTGAGTTACAAGTCGGTTTCACCTTTGATTTCCCCATACCCCCAAGCTATGTATGTCAGGTCAGGTATTCAGTAGTCAAGGACTAATGCCAACACAAGGTCGAGTAAAAGTAGGTCTGTCTGGATAGACAGCGGGAATGGTCAGGTTTGTCGGCATTAGGCATGAGATCAGGTAACAGGTCAGGTAATGTATAAAGGTGTCATGTCATGTCAAGAGTGTACGGTACCATATCATGTCAAGTAGGAAGTGTAACAGGTCATGTCAGGAAGCACAAGATGTCATGTGGGTGCTCATAATCAAACTATCATAAACATGTGTATAAATAAACAAGCATGAGTACTATTAGAACAATAAACTGGAACATATAATATGATAGGCAAATAGATATAATTTCAAGGATATGGATGCACAGTTATTGATTAGGGTTACATTTATAGTTCCAATATTAATTAGGATGCAATTTATTAAACATGGAGTATTAATATCACATTATTATGTAGTAATGTGATCTATGGATGCAATTATATTTATCTTAAATGCGATGGATGCAAACGGGTATCCGAAGAGTTATAAAACTATAAAATGGTAGTGTGGGATGTACAACTAAGCAATATGTGATATAAATATTTATATAATAATATTAATATGGATAGCATATTCAAAGCGATTAGTAACTATAAAAGCTGTATTGATTAACCATGCACAAGAAGGTTCCGTTCAGAAATTCAGCGTCACCCTAATTTGTAAAATAGCTTAAAAATAACAAACGTTCTCCAAAAGAGACGTGTCTTATACCAAAACAAAGATAATTCAATAAGGTTTTCAGTTTTATAAGTATAAACATATCAGATTATCCCTACAAAAAGTTATGAATATTCAAAGTTGAAAGTTTGCTGCTGGAATTTCCCTGGACAGCAGTTTAGAGACGTGTTCATTTGCATTTTACGTTAATTAAACAATTTATTTTGCAAGTTAATATTTCATAGAGTTATAGTATTCTGAATTAGCTTCGTAAAGAACTAAAGAACGTATCGTAATGATTTTTCTAGGATTTATAATGAATTTTATAAGATAAGGTGTACAGTAAATTTCAGATTTGTCATATCCGATTTTTCAACGACATTTCATATGTAAACTATAAGATTTTCAAATGTATAATATTATAAAATGAAGATTATAAAAGTATATAGCATGTAGCAAGATTAACTTGCCTCGATGGGTCGCGAATCGGGAAAACGGAACGTTAACCGTCGGCGGGGAAAACTCGCGACGGCGCACGGTTCACGGAATGAACCCAAACGACGAACAAAGGAACCACACGGGTCGGGGTATTTCGCTGGAACGTCGAGAAACGTCACCGGCACGACGGAATTCCGGCAACAAAAGAACAGTTAAAAGAAATGAGAAACGAGACATGAAGCAAGAAGAGAAAAATGATAAAGAGAAGTACGAGAGAATATATGAGGGAGAGGGAGAGAGAGGAAAAAGTGGAGAGAGAGAGAGAGAGAAAGTGAGGCCCACGGGGTTAAAGGGGAGGTTGCGATTGGCTGAGAGAATAAATTAAGAAGAATATAAAGATTGTAAAAATATTATATGGTTAACTTAAAGATTTAAAAGATAGGTAATGAACAGTAAGATATCAGGTTAGTTAGAAAAATATATGCGATGGTTTTAATAATATTAAAATTTAGGATTTTGGCGCCAAATGAAACATTTCCAAATTGCGCCCGGGTTGGGTCCAAAAATTCGAAATTCAAATAATAGGATTTTAGGCGGGTTCCAAATTTTAAAATGAAATGTTTTATGATTAAAAAGCATACTCCCAAAACGGACACACGCACGTGCACGTAGCCATCCAAACTCGCCCGTTTCACTGAACGGGACGAGAATACAATGCACGGACGCTACCACGAGGCTAAGGGTGTCAAGTAGGCCAAGAAGAATATTTTCAATTTTATTTTGGGTCCTAAAATTTGTTATATGCAGAATGACTTAGCCGGTTAAAATTGTGCAATAAGAACCAAACAAGCAAGATAAATGAAATGAGCAATGCCAAACACTCAACCAGTAACAGAAATAGTATTATTGGGCTCTGGTGTTACATCATACCCAACTACAAAAAGAATTTCGTCCTCGAAATTCCAAGAATTCAAGATAGATAACTACAGGAAAAGGTGAGGAAACTTCTGCCGGATCTCGTCTTCTCGCTCCCAAGTGGATTCTCCATGCGATCGATTACCCCAAGAGACTAGCACAAGGGGGATAACCTTGTTCTTAAGAACCTTTTCTCTTCGATCCTTGATTTCAACTGGTCGCTCCTCAAAAGTCAAGTCTTCTCGTACTGTTAGCTCCGAATGATCCAAAACGTGTGTTTCATCTCGAACATACTTACGGAGTTGAGATACGTGAAACATATCATGCACATTTGCCAAGGACTGTGGTAACGCCAAACGATATGCTACCTCACCAACACGCTCCACGATCTCAAGGGTCCAACGAACCGAGGACTGAGCTTTCCTCGCCTTCCAAAACGAATCACCCCTCTAGTCGGTGATATCTTCAGGAATACCAAATCGCCCACGGCGAACTCTAGAGGTCTTCTTGACGTGTCGGCCCAACTTTTCTGTCTGTCTTGAGCTGCCTTCATATGCTTCCTGATTGTATTCACCTTCTCGACTGTCTGTACCACCAAATCTGGTCCTAGTAACCTTCGTTCACCAACATCATCCCCACAAACAGGTGAACGGCACTTACGACCATACAACGTTTCAAACGGAGCCATCTGAAATGTCGCTTGGAAACTATTGTTGTACGAAAACTCCACCAGGTGTATATGATCCTCCCAAGAACCTTTGAAGTCTAACATGCAAGCCCTCAACATATCTTCAAGGGTCTGGATCGTTCTCTCTGATTGTCCGTCAGTCTGAGGATGATAAGCTGTGCTAAACTTCAATCGAGTCCCCAAACTTTCTTGTAAACTCCTCCAAAAGTGTGACAAGAACCGAGTGTCCCGATCGGACACGATGCTTACCAGTACTCCATGCAATCTGACAATCTCCTGCATGTACCGCTCTGCCAAAGTCTCCGTCAATTGACCAACCCGAAAAGGAATAAAGCGAGCTGCCTTGGTCAACCGATCGACAATCACCCATACAGCATTGTTGCCCTTTGGACTCCGGGGTAAAGCCGTCACGAAACCCATGGTTATATGTTCCCACTTCCATTGAGGAATCGGAAGTGGTTGCAACAAACCAGCAACCCTTTGGTGTTCAGCCTTGACTTGCTGACACACCAAGCACTTAGCCACGAAGCGAGCGATTTCCCGTTTCATACCTTCCCACCAGAAATGCTGTCGAATATCTCGGTACATCTTTGTCCCTCCTGGATGTACAGAGTAAGCTGAACTGTGTGCCTCCTTCATAAGCTCCTCACGCACATCTCCTTTTGGCACACACACACGGCTACCATATCTCAACGAACCGTCTTCATGGATCAGTAAATCGGTTCGTAGTCCGGCTCCAACCTGCTCTCGAAACTTTTGCAGCCTAGGATCCTGCGATTGCGCCACTTTAATCTTCTCAACTAAGGACGATTATACTTGCAACTGCATCAACTGTCCCGTAGCACGTGGTAGCACAACCTCCAAGTCAAATCTCCGAAACTCCTCAATGATCTCTCTCTGTGCCGTCAATAACTGAATTGCTGGTAACCGACTTAGTGCATCTGGCACGACATTAACTTTTCCCGGATGATACTTAAGATCAAGGTCGTAGTCGGCCATCAGCTCCAACCATCTGCGTTGCCTCATGTTCAACTCCTTCTGAGTGAACACATATTTCAAACTCTTGTGATCCGTAAAGACTTCAACTCTCTCGCCCAGAAGGTAGTGTCTCCAAATCTTCAGGGCGAAGATCACGGCTGCAAGCTCCAAGTCGTGAGTCGGATAGTTCTGCTCATGAGTCTTCAGCTGTCTTGATGCGTAAGCGACGACTTTCCCGTTCTGCATCAAAACACATCCCAATCCCTTTCCAGATGCGTCGCTGTGAATCACCAGTCCTCCTGAATTATCCGGTACGGTTAGGATATGGGCGGTTATCAACTTCTGCTTCAACGTCTCGAAGGCCAATGCACATCCATCTGTCCAAACAAACGGTACCTCCTTACGCGTAAGCTTGGTTAACGGCTTAGCTAAACGAGCGAAGTTCTCCACAAATCTTCTGTAGTAACCGGCGAGTCCAAGAAAACTTCTTATCTCTGCAACATTCTTCGGAACAGGCCAATCTCGAACTGCTGCAATCTTCTCGGGATCAACGGCGATTCCATCGCCCGACACGACATGCCCCAGAAACCTCACTTCTTCCAATCAGAATTCGCACTTACTCACTTTCGCAAATAACTTCTCTTGTCTCAGCGTCGGCAGTGCGATCCTTCTTCTTCACTAAGAGAACTGGAGTTCCCCATGGTGAGTTGCTGCTTCGAAGCCATCCCTTCTCGAGTAATTCACTCACTTGTTTCTTAACTCCCTCCACTTCTACTGGTGCCATTGCATAGTCAGCTTTTGATACTGGCGTTGCACCAGGAGTAAGGTCAAACGCAAACTCCACATCTCGCTTCGGTGGTAAGCCCGAAATGTCTTCAAACACATCCATGAAGTCGCGGACGACTGCCGGCTCTTCATCACTCTCCACTACCATAGCCGCAAGAACACTGTTCGTCGGCCTAGCCCTAAACTCGACTGGCCCGACAGAACTTCTTTCTCCAATGAAAGTAAACTTAGGATGTCCGGGAATCTGGAAATTACCTTCCTTGCCCTACAGCCAATGTGGGCGTGGAAAGTGCCAAGAAAATCCATCCCCAAGACAACCTCATCACTGCCCGTATCTATCCCCAAGAAGTCTGCAAAAAGCTCCCGTCCGCAAACAACAACTGTACAATCTCTACCTTCCTTGCTAGCTATAATTTTCCCATTCCCAGTGTGTATGTCCCAGAAACTAGACAGGGTCGTGCAGTTGATCGAGTGTGTAGTTATAAATTTGGATGACATAAACAATGGGATGCTCCGAAATTAAGTAATGCCAAAGCGGGAAAACCATGAACGAGTAAATTACCTGAAACCACTTCTCCCGATGCCTTAGCTTCTTCAGTTGTCAACACGAGCGCTCGAGCCTGCTGTGGTCCTTGAGTAAGCGGTTCCTGTCCTTGGAACGGTCCCTGCGGAGGCTTCTGTGTATCATCCTTTGTGCGAGGCTTCGACGGACAAGCATCAACGGTGTGATCTGCCGCTCCACATCTAAAACAGAGTCCCAGCCTCAAACGACACTCCCTTCGCACATGTCCGGGTTTATGGCAGTGGCTACAGATCACGCTCCCCTTCCGATCACCCATACTTGTTTTCTTCATTGGTGCCACGCTGCGCCTGTTCACTGGAATACTTCTACGTACGGACGTGGGGTCCAGTGCAAATGCTGGTTCCAGCTCGAGTTGTTCCTTTAGTTTCTCCAACAATCCCCTTATCACTCTTCGCCTGGCGGCTAAGACCGCATGCCCTGGGTCCATCTCCAAATTCTGATCGGCCATATCCCTGGAAATCAAAGTACCCAACATTAGCATGATGATAGTTTTCGAGTATAGATCAAGGCTAGAACTCCAAGATACTTAAATAGAGTACTGCATTGTAGCTATGCCGCGGTATCATAGCCGCAATTACTTAACTCCACCCAAGTCGCCTGAGTCCTAGAGATAACAAGAAATTAGGTTTTGAGTTGACAATTGCAAAGTAAGTTTGCACGTCGACATGATCCGGAAGAATGATTCAAGGATAGTAAAATGGTCAAAGTGGCAGGACATGTTTCCTAATCACGGGTATTCTGATTCGTGTATCGGGTGCGATACCCAACTACAACGAATCAACCCAATTAACCTGGCTCTGATACCAAAAGAACCATGTCACGCCCCGCTTCCCAGAGTACGCAAGATTGGGCACGTGACATAGCCAACCATGCTACCTGTGGGTAGGAAGTATCCATCCACAGTCACATTACGGTTGTAAGGATATCAAGAACAAGATAATAAGCTAATCTAATACATGTCCAAATCCATAATAACAAGAATCGATAAACAATAAGTGCGGAAGCTAATGATCCAAAACAATGAATAAACAATACGTCCCATAAAGCGGGCTCACATCTGGAAATGAAATGAAAATAAATAAACTAAACCCTAAAGAACTCACAGTTCAGCCTGCTGGCTGAAGTACTCCTGCTCGGTCGTCGACAGTGGTACGGAATCTGGGCCATGCAAAACCCAGACGTCAGCGCGTCATGACATCAAGTATATAATGTAAACATGATAATAAGCAATGCAAGTATGAACATGAATAAAGCAGTAATAAGAAATAACAGAGCAGGGTAATGTGCAATGGTGACTAAACTGTCCTATCAGGTTTCTACTCTATAGTCTTTGAAACCAATTGATAAATCGTCGATGTAACTCAATAGTATCCCGTGCATGCCCGGGACCACGGTCATGATCCTCGGGGCTGAATCCGAGACGTGCCGCTAAGCAGTAAAAGGTAGTAGGATAGATGAGTGATGTCAGCATCAACACTCCGGAGCTGGCCAAGCCCGTAAGACTGATCAGAACAAGTATCGAACTGTTGAGTTATAAGTCGGTTTCACCTTTGATTTCCCCATACCCCCAAGCTATGTATGTCAGGTCAGGTATTCAGTAGTCAAGGACTAATGCCAACACAAGGTCGAGTAAAAGTAGGTCTGTCTGGATAGACAGCGGGAATGGTCAGGTTTGTCGGCATTAGGCATGAGATCAGGTAATAGGTCAGGTAATGTATAAAGGTGTCATGTCATGTCAAGAGTGTACGGTACCATATCATGTCAAGTAGGAAGTGTAACAGGTCATGTCAGGAAGCACAAGATGTCATGTGGGTGCTCATAATCAAACTATCATAAACATGTGTATAAATAAACAAGCATGAGTACTATTAGAACAATAAACTGGAACATGTAATATGATAGGCAAATAGATATAATTTCAAGGATATGGATGCACAGTTATTGATTAGGGTTACATTTATAGTTCCAATATTAATTAGGATGCAATTTATTAAACATGGAGTATTAATATCACATTATTATGTAGTAATGTGATCTATGGATGCAATTATATTTATCTTAAATGCGATGGATGCAAACGGGTATCCGAAGAGTTATAAAACTATAAAATGGTAGTGTGGGATGTACAACTAAGCAATATGTGATATAAATATTTATATAATAATATTAATATGGATAGCATATTCAAAGCGATTAGTAACTATAAAAGCTGTATTGATTAACCATGCACAAGAAGGTTCCGTTCAGAAATTCAGCGTCACCCTAATTTGTAAAATAGCTTAAAAATAACAAACGTTCTCCAAAAGAGACGTGTCTTATACCAAAACAAAGATAATTCAATAAGGTTTTCAGTTTTATAAGTATAAACATATCAGGTTATCCCTACAAAAAGTTATGAATATTCAAAGTTGAAAGTTTGCTGCTGGAATTTCCCTGGACAGCAGTTTAGAGACGTGTTCATTTGCATTTTACGTTAATTAAACAATTTATTTTGCAAGTAAATATTTCATAGAGTTATAGTATTCTGAATTAGCTTCGTAACGAACTAAAGAACGTATCCTAATGATTTTTCTAGGATTTATAATGAATTTTATAAGATAAGGTGTACAGTAAATTTCAGATTTGTCATATCCGATTTTTCAACGACATTTCATATGTAAACTATAAGATTTTCAAATGTATAATATTATAAAATGAAAATTATAAAAGTATATAGCATGTAGCAAGATTAACTTGCCTCGATGGGTCGCGAATCGGGAAAACGGAACGTTAACCGTCGGCGGGGAAAACTCGCGACGGCGCACGGTTCACGGAATGAACCCAAACGACGAACAAAGGAACCACACGGGTCGGGGTATTTCGCTGGAACGTCGAGAAACGTCACCAGCACGACGGAATTCCGGCAACAAAAGAACAGTTAAAAGAAATGAGAAACGAGACATGAAGCAAGAAGAGAAAAATGATAAAGAGAAGTACGAGAGAATATATGAGGGAGAGGGAGAGAGAGGAAAAAGTGGAGAGAGAGAGAGAGAGAAAGTGGGGCCCACGGGGTTAAAGGGGAGGTTGCGATTGGCTGAGAGAATAAATTAAGAAGAATATAAAGATTGTAAAAATATTATATGGTTAACTTAAAGATTTAAAAGATAGGTAATGAACAGTAAGATATCAGGTTAGTTAGAAAAATATATGCGATGGTTTTAATAATATTAAAATTTAGGATTTTGGCGCCAAATGAAACATTTCCAAATTGCGCCCGGGTTGGGTCCAAAAATTCGAAATTCAAATAATAGGATTTTAGGCGGGTTCCAAATTTTAAAATGAAATGTTTTATGATTAAAAAGCATACTCCCAAAACGGACACACGCACGTGCACGTAGCCATCCAAACTCGCCCGTTTCACTGAACGGGACGAGAATACAATGCACGGACGCTACCACGAGGCTAAGGGTGTCAAGTAGGCCAAGAAGAATATTTTCAATTTTATTTTGGGTCCTAAAATTTGTTATATGCAGAATGACTTAGCCGGTTAAAATTGTGCAATAAGAACCAAACAAGCAAGATAAATGAAATGAGCAATGCCAAACACTCAACCAGTAACAGAAATAGTATTATTGGGCTCGGGTGTTACAAAGGTAGTACGACTGTCCCAAACCAACGCATCTATCTATGCTACATATGAATATCCAATAGCTACCAAACACTGTGCCTTGACTTTGGCCAAACAAACACAGCTTGAATACTATTGACTATCCATATGAAATGATGGAGGGCTACGACTGGTTTTGGAAAAACCGTGAACGTAGTGAACTTGATATGATCGAAGGAACCTGATACTTTTTAAAAGGAGTGGTTAAAGCTCCGCAATTAAAAATTCTGATCTTTTAAAATTAACCGAGTGGTTTCTTTTAAACTGTTCCAACGATTCATTTTTGGTTTATTTTCTTTGCATTATAATAATGCGTCCCATCATTTATCCTATCATTGCAGAAAACAACGAAAATACCACGTCCTCTTATGCCATCCGCATTCGCCACTGGGTCCCGTCATCACCCGTTAGGTTACTTAACTAACAACAGAGCGGGGGCTGGGCTAGCGCAGGTGTAAAACATAAGTGACGTCTAATAGCTATCATATATAGATATTGTACATTCGTCAGACGCAATAATAAGCATTCCAGATAACTGATGAACTTTATTGGATATGCAAGCAATCTGCGTTTGCTTTGAGCCTGCAACAAAATACAGATTACACAGTTGTGATGAATAGCCATTACCCACCCTAGACCCCTACGGGTACGGCAAACTACCCGCCAAGTACCCGAAGTGAAACGGTCTCCCTCAACAACATGAGTAGGCCACTAAACACTTCGACGTACCCGGTAGTTTGTGTACCCTATCTTGGGTCTATCCTAGGAGCAAAAACAATAAAATGAAATAATATAACGGTGGCTACAACCGCAACCTGAAGACACGTATTTCAACCACTTCGGCCGTTCCCGGGCCGAAGAGGATTTGTACCGGCACGCCAGATCAGGGACAGCATGCCAGATTCATTCCGAGAGATAGGACCGGCAGAGGGTTTGGACGAGGTCAGCTGTATGGGTCGTATACGCAGGGACAGCAGTCGTCGCTAGGGTGCTTTAGGTGCGGGAGTCTGCACCATCGTATTAGAGATTGTCCAGTGAGGCGACAGGGAGCGGCGACAGTTCCGCATGTGACTCTACCTCCATCACCGCCCCCTCCTCAGAGAGCTCTACTACCTGCCGCAGGCGATACTCCACGCCAGTTAGGTGCACCCAGAGGCCGTGGGCGCGGCACACCGACCCAGAGAGAACGAGGAGGCCGAGGCCGAGGTCAGCCCGCTATAGGAGGAGGTCAGGCCCGAGTTTTTGCATTGACACCACAGGATGCGCAGGCATCCAATGCCGTCGTTACAGGTACCCTATCTGTATGCTCTATTGATGCACACGTGTTGTTCAATCCCGGATCCACGTATTCATACGTTTCCACCCACTTCGTGCCGAGTTTGGGTAGAGAGTCCGGTTTGCTTGATCAGCCGCTTGTTGTGACCACTCCTGTGGGAGAGACTTTTGTTGCTAGGCACGTGTTCCGATCCTGTACCGTTCGTATTGGCGAGCGAGAGCTGCCCGTCGACCTGATCCTTCTTGAGATGTTGGACTTCGACGTTCTTTTGGGCATGGATTGGTTAGCCACGTGCTATGCGTCGGTGGACTGCCGCGAGAAGACCGTTAGATTTTGTTTTCCCGGCGAGTCGGCTTTTGTTGTGCAGGGGGACCGTGGTGCCGCCCCTCACATTTTGATTTCTTCCCTTCGCGCTGATCAGCTGTTGAGGAAGGGATGTCGGGGATTTCTAGCCTGTGTATGCGATACTAGAGCTACAGATGTTCCATTGGACCAGGTTCCGATCGCATGCGACTTCCCCGATGTCTTCCCTGATGAGCTGCCAGGACTGCCACCTGAGCGCGATGTCGAGTTCTGTATTGATTTGGTTCCCGGCTCGGGGCCTATTTTTATACCGCCTTATCGGATGGCCCCGGCGGAACTTAGAGAGTTGAAGGTTCGGCTGCAAGATTTGTTAGATAAGGGACTTATTCGGCCCAGTGTTTCTCCATGGGGTGCTCCGGTCCTGTTTGTCAAGAAGAAGGACGGAAGCTTGCGCTTATGTATCGACTATCGCCAGCTGAACAAGGTTATCGTGCGGAACAGATATCCATTGCCACGCATTGATGATTTGTTCGACCAGCTTCAGGGTGCGGGTTATTTTTCTAGGATCGACTTGCGATCGGGGTACCACCAGCTGCGAGTCCGACAGGAGGATATACCGAAGACAGCCTTCCGTACACGCTATGGCCACTATGAGTTTCTGGTGATGTCGTTCGGACTCACCAACGCCCCCGCGGCATTTATGGATTTGATGAACCGTACCTTCAGGCCGTATCTGGACTTGTTCATCATCGTGTTCATCGACGATATTTTGGTGTACTCCCGGAGCCGGGAGGAGCACGAGCAGCACCTGCGGATTACGTTACAGACTATGAGGGAGCACCAACTGTTCGCAAAGTTCTCCAAGTGTGCATTCTGGCTGGACAGCGTCGGATTCTTGGGTCACGTGATTACGAGAGATGGCATATGTGTGGACCCGAAGAAGATTGAGGCTGTTCAGCAGTGGCCCCGACCGACGTCGGTTACCGAGATCCGTAGTTTTCTAGGCCTGGTGGGCTACTACAGGCGATTCGTTCAGGACTTCTCCCGTATAGCTGCACCTTTGACCGGTTTGACCCGGAAGGGAGTTCCCTTCGTCTGGACGGAGGAGTGCGAGTGCAGTTTCCAGCAGCTACAGACGTGTTTGACTACGGCGCCGGTATTATCATTGCCTTCAGGATCAGGCGGTTTCATGGTTCACTGTGACGCTTCGCGGGTGGGGTTAGGATGCGTGTTGATGCAACACGACAGGGTGATCGCGTATGCTTCGCGGCAATTGAAGAAACACGAACAGAACTACCCCACTCATGATTTGGAGATGGCTGCAGTGGTCTTTGCACTGAAGATATGGCGACATTACCTATATGGCGAGTCGTGCCAAATATTCATAGACTACAAGAGCTTAAAATACATATTTCAGCAGCGAGACCTGAACCTCAGACAGCGTCGTTGGATGGAGTTGGTGAAAGACTATGACTGCGAGATCTTGTACCACCCGGGCAAGGCGAATGTGGTAGCGGATGCTTTGAGTAGGAGGCCCGGGGGTAGTCTATCCTATTTGCGCGCAGTACAGAGGCAGTCGTCAGCAGATTGGCAGACTTTATGCGACAGCCGAGTTGAGTTCGAGTTCACTCCGACAAGGGGACAGCTCGCGCATATTCGTGCACGCCCACAGTTGCTTGACCGTATATATGAGGCACGGCGCAGAGATGACCGTTGCTCAGAGATCATGGCACAGATGGGACAGGGCAGATTTTCCGAGTTCGTCATTGATGATCAGGGGATTTTACGATTTGGATCTAGACTGTGCGTACCAGATGCTGATGGATTGCGGCGCGACATTCTTGAGGAGGCACATCGATCGGTGTATAGTGTCCACCCCGGTTCCACCAAGATGTACCAGGATATGAGAGAGACCTACTGGTGGGACGAAATGAAGAGGTACATCGCGGAGTTCGTATCAAGATGCCTGACTTGTCAGCAAGTCAAGGCCGAGCACCAGAGGCCCGCAGGAGAGCTACAGCCGTTACCCATTCCGGAGTGGAAATGGAAGCAGATTTCGATGGATTTCGTTGTGGGTCTACCCAGGACCAGTCGAGGGTATGACTCCATCTGGCTGATCGTAGATCGATTGACGAAAGCGGCTCACTTTCTGCCAGTGAAGACCACTTTCAGCTTCGCTCAGTATGCCCAGCTTTATATCGACGAGATCGTGCGGTTGCATGGCGTACCGACTTGTATTGTGTCAGATCGAGGCACCCAGTTTACTAGCCGACTATGGCAGAGGCTTCAGGAGGCATTGGGCACTCGGTTGAGTTTCAGCACAGCATTTCATCCGCAGACCGACGGACAGTCAGAGCAGACCATTCAGACTCTCGAGGACATGCTCAGAGCGTGTGTTTTGGACTTCGGCGGTAGCTGGGATCGTCATTTACCTCTAGTTGAGTTCTCCTATAACAACAGCTTCCAGGATACTATTCTGATGGCACCTTTCGAGGCGTTGTATGGGAGGAGATGTAGATCACCCGTTTGTTGGACCGAGCTGAGCGAGAGCAGTATTTTCGGGCCGCAGATTGTGCAGGAGACGACCGACAAAGTACAGCTGATTCGAAACCGTATGAGGGCAGCTCAGAGCAGGCAGAAATCGTATGCAGACAGGAGCCGTCGCAGATTAGAGTTCGCTGTTGGCGACCATGTTTTTCTGAGGGTCTCTCCGATGAAGGGCGTGATGCGTTTTGGACGAAAGGGGAAGCTTAGCCCTAGATTCGTAGGTCCCTTCGAGATCCTCGAGCGTGTCGGCGCTGTTGCATATCGTTTGGCTCTTCCACCTAGCTTTTCAGATGTTCATCCCGTCTTCCATGTATCGATGCTACGCCGTTATCTGCATGACCCTTCCCACACGATTCAGCATCAGACAGTTCAGCTCGAGCCCGGTCTTTCGTTCACCGTGCAGCCAGTCGAGATATTGGATCGGCAAGTGAAGAAACTTCGATCAAAGGTCCTGCCATCCGCGAAAGTTCTTTAGCGCAGCCCGAGCAGCGAGGAGATCACTTGGGAGGCCGAGGGAGAGATGGGAAGAAATTCCCTCAACTTTTTGAAGATACGCGTAGCTGCATATTTTAAAATTCGGAGACGAATTTTCTTAAGGGGGGAAGACTGTAACACCTGAGTTTAGGGTTAGTGGTAATTAAGTGTTAATGTGGGGTTTTTTAGTAAAAAGTTTACCAAAACGGGATTCTAGTATTTTATCTGGGTTTATGGTTATTTTTGTGGAATTTTATCTCGACCACACACACTTGTGCACGTCAGATGGGATTAAGATTAGGGTTTGCCGTATTTTGAGCTTGTGGGTTAGCCATGTTAAGTTAACCATAGTGGTCTAAACTTCTTCTTTTTTATTATTGGTGTTAATTGAGGAGTTTTAGTTTTAAATTGGATTAGGGTTGGGGTTGTCTTGAGATTAGAAGGGGAGATTATGGTGGGCCTTGATTTGTTTCACACTACCTTCTTTTCAAAATCCCATTTGCCTCTCAAACTCATCTCACATATACACACACACACCAGCCTTTTTCTGCTGATTTCAGCCACCCAGAATATCAGCATCAGCAGCTGAAAATAACCCCATCATTATCACCAGCACAATTTCTGCCCAAATTCCAGCAACAATATCTGCATAGCATCAGCTCTCTAAACCCTATGCAGCTGCTACAGCCACCCTAACACCAGAAAACCAGCTTCAGCCTGCTACAAACAGCCCATCAGCCCTAAAACTTCAGCCATTTTCATCATTCCAGCTCTACTACATCCTTCTTCAGCAGCAGCAGCTGCACATCAGCCCCCCCCCACTTCAGCCACACTCACACACACACAACCATCCTCAAATAGCCTTGCTCTACCACAAAAACCAGCTTCAGCTCCAACTCAATTCAGCAGCAACATCAGCTGAAACAGCAACACTTTCAGCCCAAAACCCACACCACATCAGCCCCAACAACATACAACTCTTCCCTTAACACTTCCTTACCCCTTGCCACTAGCAACACATGAAACCAACACAAAATAACACTACACCACACCAGGCAACAGCAACAGCAACTCTCAGCCAAACTGCATCAGCATCAGCAGTTGCAGCAACAGCTTTTGGGCCGCAGCAGCACTGCAGCACTCGCCTTCCCATTCTTCTTTTTCTCCTTGTTTGCAAGGTCCCTAGGAGGTATAGGTCCTAAACTCTCTCCGCACTACTTAGATTATGTGATTGTTAAACTAGTTTAGTGATAAATGGGATTTTAGTACTAGAACTTGTGTAGTGATGCTAGATCTAGTTGCCTTGGAGTGCTTGTAGCTTAATGAATCCTTTTAGGTGTTAATTAGTCTGTTTAGCTTTGTAGTGTCGTTAAAATCGGTTAGATAACCCTAAATTGCTAAAATGATGATAATGTAGCATGATTAGTGGTTATTTCATGCCTTAACGGTGATTTTGAGTGATTTAAGAGAATTTTGGCAAAAGTGGAAGTTGTGTTAGTTAGACTAGCCCTTTTAGGTTCTGTTGAGACCAGTTAACCAGAGGATTTCCCCGGATTTCACCAAGACACCCGATTTAGCCGACTTGGCGTAATTTAGCAGTTTTATCGACTTTTTGGCCTCTGTTGGATCTGCTGTTGACCCGAGATCTTTAGAATAAAATTGTGAAGACAGTGGCATGGTGAGACTAGTAGAAACACACACACAGAGCACGGGGACCCAACTCCCCCTCACGGCCGCCGGTTTAATCGTTCTGGCCGCAAATTACGGCCAGAGTAGGGGGTGGGGTGTGGGGATTTTGGGTGTAGGGTCCTTCTGGGTAGGTTAGTCTTTTAGTATCTGTAACTTTTTGTTTTGGGCCCAGAGTCAAAATCTGGAGCTATTAACGTGTTTCCGATGTTTTAAGTCTTGTGCGACACGCGCATGATACGCATGGTTCTGTGGCGCGCTGCGCGACACAGCGTGTCAGTTTGGGTTCTGGTGGTTTATGCGCGTTGCGTCGTGTCATATGCACGCGCGTTTAGTTTCACGCACGCGTATCCTTTTTTTATCGATATATCGCATTTTGCAGGATTTTTCCTTATATGGTGACTTTTGTGAATTCTAGGTTCGCCGGCGGGAACGTCAAGCGCGGCGGAGAAAGGCAAGCAGGTGGTCGGACACACCTAGCGCAAGATCACGGGTGAGTAGATTTAACATCTACGGGGGACGATCGTTTGGATGGCGCGAGTCGCCCGATAGATATAGCAGACTTGATATTACTTGTGACATTGTGATAAAAATACTTGCATGATAATTGCTGTAGTTAGTATCTATATGATGTTCCATATACGCAAATTCATTATAGGACACATGCACCATTACCAGGTTTTATATGCAGCACGAGCACTATTCATGTAGACACACACACACCCTGGTAATTGCCATGTCACGACACTAGATAACCTTTAATTTGAAACATGTTAATTTCCTAGAAATGTGATATTGCAATAGGTATTTTAAAATGAAACCATAAGAATTACTATCCTCATGCATATGTATTATCACATCATCTGCTCATGCCTAGTATAAATCATACATTGCAATTTGATACCCTAAGCATTCATAATCATCGGCATATGCATTTATGATGATTTCATGAGATTTATGATATTTCTGGATTTTTGGGGAAAGCCGCAAGATTTCAAACTGATAATTTTTTATAAATATAAAAGTTGCGGTTTTCTAGTGATGTAAAGTGTCGTCCACCATGAGTTTTGGTGTGGTTTTCGAGACCCGTTTCGAGGAGGTGGATGAACCGTCTCGGGTACATGGTGGGCCTGTACGGTACCCCGGGGCAAGAAGATCACAGGAGATGGCGTTGAGCCTGGCAGGGGACGGATTACCTACCGGTGACTTCATTTGGTACAGCGGATATCCAGAGGATACCGACTGTGACCGCTGGATTGAGATATTGACGTTTGACATGGATCAGCCGGATGGCTGGGACCAGAGATACTTGACATGGATATTTGAGGTTTGGACGGTTTTTGAGGTGTCGTTGCTGGACACGGATTTTATTGATTTTCTTGGATGTTATGCTGATGTTTAAAAATGAAGTTCCAAAACAAAGGAAAGAATAATTCTCATACATACTTGATAGTACTTTCATGTGGCATACATACCTGTTATTACATCCATGTGACATATATACTTGCTAGTACACTGTTGGTGCATACATACCTGCTGGTACATGTAGCCATACCTGTTTTAGGAATGCCAGGACACTTGTGTGCATGCATACGATAGCCTTAGTAGATATTATTTATTACTCACGAGCTGGCAACTCACCCCTGTTGTGCCACAGCTTTTCTGCAGGTCCGTTCCGTCAGCACTAGAGCGGCGGATACTTTTGCTTCTTTTGCACTTGTTGCCTGGACTCGAGGCTTTTGCTCATAGGTGGGTTATTATCATTTTGTACCACCTTATATATTTGTTGTATCTAGAACACTCCATCTACTGCTACTATTATTTCAATTGTACCTGTTTTATTTGGATTACTGTATAATTGACCTAGAGGTGAGATTGTCAGACTTGGGGATTTATTTTATGTTATATCTGGGGTCGAGCTCACTTGAGTCGACATGCTATTTCTTATGCTTCATGCTTATTTATGCACCTTGTTATTTTTATTGCGTGGGATTTGTGACCGCCTTGAGGCGAAGAGCTAGCTCCCGCTTGGGGAAGCCATTTTCATGTTATTCATTTGTATTCCTGTTATACTCGTTTGGAGCTTGTTTTACAAGGAAACTCTGTTGGAATTTTCGGAAAAAGAGAAAGTTATTTTAAAAAGGGAATTTGATGTGTAATGGAGTAAAATGCTTAAATAAATTGGTTTTCCTTCACTCTAAAATTTCAATTGGGGTTTGTATTCTGGGCTTCGGCTTACTTATTTTACGGACGCCTTGAGACGTTTCGTAACTTAAGTGCCGGTCGCGTTCCGTACTTTGCGGGTCGTGACAAAGTTGGTATCAGAGCGATAGGTTTCACCTTTCCGAGTGTAGGATGACCCTTAGTAGATGGAGTAAGTGACTTAAGCAGGGTAGCGTAGCGTATGTATGTCCGCGGCATACTTGCGATGCGGTACTCTGCCTAGGTGACTTTAGGATATACTTGCTTAGAATTCCTTCTTCAATTCCATGTATCCTATGATTCTATTGCACCGTTCTTATTGTCCTGTTTCCTGTACCAGTCACTATGCCACAGAGGACTACTAGAGCACAGAGGGCTGCCGCCCGAGACGAGATTCGAGCTGGCTCGTCCGAGACTAGGACTGAGCAGGGGGGTATGCCTACGCCGCAGGGACAGACCGATCCACCTTCCCCAGGCCGTATGGATAGGCTTGAGACTGGTATGGATGAGCTGCGACAGATGATGGGGAGTATGCAGGAGCTACGTCAGATGGTAGGATCCCTAGTTGCAGCCGGTCGTGCACCGAGGCCGGAGGACGTACCTACTACATCCCAGACCGCTATGATACCTGCTCCTACTACTACCGCCGTGACCATCCCGGTTTCACTACAGGAGTTCATGAGGCTGAGACCTCCAGTCTTTACGGGTACCGATGCAGCAGAGGACCCGCAGACGTTCCTTGACAGCTTGGCCAGGATCTGCCGTTCGCTGAGATGTTCCGATGATCGCTGGGTAGAGCTTGCAAGTTTCAGACTAGAGGGACTCGCACAGATATGGTGGGAGTCAGTTCTGAGAGGTCGAGCTGTAGGTCTACCGCCCATGACCTGGACCGAGTTCACAGCAGTTTTCCTTGCCCGTTTCCTCCAGGAGAGCGTTCGCGACGCCAGAGCTCGTAGTTTCGAGGCCTTGATCAAGACACCTGGCATGACGGTGTCTGAGTATGACGTCCAGTTTACACAGTTGTCCCGATATGCTCCGTACCTGGTAGATACCGAAGCAAAGAGGGTGAAGAGGTTCATACAGGGACTGGATGCCCAGCTTTATCTTGCCATTGGCGCCCAGCATTTCGATACCTATTCAGCAGCTATGGATACGGCGTTGCGGATGGAGACACGTATTTCAGCCACTTCGGCCGTTCCCGGGCCGAAGAGGATTTGTACCGGCACGCCAGATCAGGGACAGCATGCCAGATTCATTCCGAGAGATAGGACCGGCAGAGGGTTTGGACGAGGTCAGCTGTATGGGTCGTATACGCAGGGACAGCAGTTGTCGCCAGGGTGCTTTAGGTGCGGGAGTCTGCACCATCGTATTAGAGATTGTCCAGTGAGGCGACAGGGAGCGGCGACAGTTCCGCATGTGACTCTACCTCCATCACCGCCCCTCCTCAGAGAGCTCTACTACCTGCCGCAGGCGATACTCCACGCCAGTTAGGTGCACCCAGAGGCCGTGGGCGCGGCACACCGACCCAGAGAGAACGAGGAGGCCGAGGCCGAGGTCAGCCCGCTATAGGAGGAGGTCAGGCCCGAGTTTTTGCATTGACACCACAGGATGCGCAGGCATCCAATGCCGTCGTTACAGGTACCCTATCTGTATGCTCTATTGATGCACACGTGTTGTTCAATCCCGGATCCACGCATTCATACGTTTCCACCCACTTCGTGCCGAGTTTGGGTAGAGAGTCCGGTTTGCTTGATCAGCCGCTTGTTGTGACCACTCCTGTGGGAGAGACTTTTGTTGCTAGGCACGTGTTCCGATCCTGTACCGTTCGTATTGGCGAGCGAGAGCTGCCCGTCGACCTGATCCTTCTTGAGATGTTGGACTTCGACGTTCTTTTGGGCATGGATTGGTTAGCCACGTGCTATGCGTCGGTGGACTGCCGCGAGAAGACCGTTAGATTTTGTTTTCCCGGCGAGTCGGCTTTTGTTGTGCAGGGGGACCGTGGTGCCGCCCCTCACATTTTGATTTCTTCCCTTCGCGCTGATCAGCTGTTGAGGAAGGGATGTCGGGGATTTCTAGCCTGTGTATGCGATACTAGAGCTACAGATGTTCCATTGGACCAGGTTCCGATCGCATGCGACTTCCCCGATGTCTTCCCTGATGAGCTGCCAGGACTGCCACCTGAGCGCGATGTCGAGTTCTGTATTGATTTGGTTCCCGGCTCGGGGCCTATTTTTATACCGCCTTATCGGATGGCCCCGGCGGAACTTAGAGAGTTGAAGGTTCGGCTGCAAGATTTGTTAGATAAGGGACTTATTCGGCCCAGTGTTTCTCCATGGGGTGCTCCGGTCCTGTTTGTCAAGAAGAAGGACGGAAGCTTGCGCTTATGTATCGACTATCGCCAGCTGAACAAGGTTATCGTGCGGAACAGATATCCATTGCCACGCATTGATGATTTGTTCGACCAGCTTCAGGGTGCGGGTTATTTTTCTAGGATCGACTTGCGATCGGGGTACCACCAGCTGCGAGTCCGACAGGAGGATATACCGAAGACAGCCTTCCGTACACGCTATGGCCACTATGAGTTTCTGGTGATGTCGTTCGGACTCACCAACGCCCCCGCGGCATTTATGGATTTGATGAACCGTACCTTCAGGCCGTATCTGGACTTGTTCATCATCGTGTTCATCGACGATATTTTGGTGTACTCCCGGAGCCGAGAGGAGCACGAGCAGCACCTGCGGATTACGTTACAGACTATGAGGGAGCACCAACTGTTCGCAAAGTTCTCCAAGTGTGCATTCTGGCTGGACAGCGTCGGATTCTTGGGTCACGTGATTACGAGAGATGGCATATGTGTGGACCCGAAGAAGATTGAGGCTGTTCAGCAGTGGCCCCGACCGACGTCGGTTACCGAGATCCGTAGTTTTCTAGGCCTGGTGGGCTACTACAGGCGATTCGTTCAGGACTTCTCCCGTATAGCTGCACCTTTGACCGGTTTGACCCGGAAGGGAGTTCCCTTCGTCTGGACGGAGGAGTGCGAGTGCAGTTTCCAGCAGCTACAGACGTGTTTGACTACGGCGCCGGAATTATCATTGCCTTCAGGATCAGGCGGTTTCATGGTTCACTGTGACGCTTCGCGGGTGGGGTTAGGATGCGTGTTGATGCAACACGACAGGGTGATCGTGTATGCTTCGCGGCAATTGAAGAAACACGAACAGAACTACCCCACTCATGATTTGGAGATGGCTGCAGTGGTCTTTGCACTGAAGATATGGCGACATTACCTATATGGCGAGTCGTGCCAAATATTCATAGACTACAAGAGCTTAAAATACATATTTCAGCAGCGAGACCTGAACCTCAGACAGCGTCGTTGGATGGAGTTGGTGAAAGACTATGACTGCGAGATCTTGTACCACCCGGGCAAGGCGAATGTGGTAGCGGATGCTTTGAGTAGGAGGCCCGGGGGTAGTCTATCCTATTTGCGCGCAGTACAGAGGCAGTCGTCAGCAGATTGGCAGACTTTATGCGACAGCCGAGTTGAGTTCGAGTTCACTCCGACAAGGGGACAGCTCGCGCATATTCGTGCACGCCCACAGTTGCTTGACCGTATATATGAGGCACGGCGCAGAGATGACCGTTGCTCAGAGATCATGGCACAGATGGGACAGGGCAGATTTTCCGAGTTCGTCATTGATGATCAGGGGATTTTACGATTTGGATCTAGACTGTGCGTACCAGATGCTGATGGATTGCGGCGCGACATTCTTGAGGAGGCACATCGATCGGTGTATAGTGTCCACCCCGGTTCCACCAAGATGTACCAGGATATGAGAGAGACCTACTGGTGGGACGAAATGAAGAGGGACATCGCGGAGTTCGTATCAAGATGCCTGACTTGTCAGCAAGTCAAGGCCGAGCACCAGAGGCCCGCAGGAGAGCTACAGCCGTTACCCATTCCGGAGTGGAAATGGAAGCAGATTTCGATGGATTTCGTTGTGGGTCTACCCAGGACCAGTCGAGGGTATGACTCCATCTGGCTGATCGTAGATCGATTGACGAAAGCGGCTCACTTTCTGCCAGTGAAGACCACTTTCAGCTTCGCTCAGTATGCCCAGCTTTATATCGACGAGATCGTGCGGTTGCATGGCGTACCGACTTGTATTGTGTCAGATCGAGGCACCCAGTTTACTAGCCGACTATGGCAGAGGCTTCAGGAGGCATTGGGCACTCGGTTGAGTTTCAGCACAGCATTTCATCCGCAGACCGACGGACAGTCAGAGCAGACCATTCAGACTCTCGAGGACATGCTCAGAGCGTGTGTTTTGGACTTCGGCGGTAGCTGGGATCGTCATTTACCTCTAGTTGAGTTCTCCTATAACAACAGCTTCCAGGATACTATTCTGATGGCACCTTTCGAGGCGTTGTATGGGAGGAGATGTAGATCACCCGTTTGTTGGACCGAGCTGAGCGAGAGCAGTATTTTCGGGCCGCAGATTGTGCAGGAGACGACCGACAAAGTACAGCTGATTCGAAACCGTATGAGGGCAGCTCAGAGCAGGCAGAAATCGTATGCAGACAGGAGCCGTCGCAGATTAGAGTTCGCTGTTGGCGACCATGTTTTTCTGAGGGTCTCTCCGATGAAGGGCGTGATGCGTTTTGGACGAAAGGGGAAGCTTAGCCCTAGATTCGTAGGTCCCTTCGAGATCCTCGAGCGTGTCGGCGCTGTTGCATATCGTTTGGCTCTTCCACCTAGCTTTTCAGATGTTCATCCCGTCTTCCATGTATCGATGCTACGCCGTTATCTGCATGACCCTTCCCACACGATTCAGCATCAGACAGTTCAGCTCGAGCCCGGTCTTTCGTTCACCGTGCAGCCAGTCGAGATATTGGATCGGCAAGTGAAGAAACTTCGATCAAAGGTCCTGCCATCCGCGAAAGTTCTTTAGCGCAGCCCGAGCAGCGAGGAGATCACTTGGGAGGCCGAGGGAGAGATGGGAAGAAATTCCCTCAACTTTTTGAAGATACGCGTAGCTGCATATTTTAAAATTCGGAGACGAATTTTCTTAAGGGGGGAAGACTGTAACACCTGAGTTTAGGGTTAGTGGTAATTAAGTGTTAATGTGGGGTTTTTTAGTAAAAAGTTTACCAAAACGGGATTCTAGTATTTTATCTGGGTTTATGGTTATTTTTGTGGAATTTTATCTCGACCACACACACTTGTGCACGTCAGATGGGATTAAGATTAGGGTTTGCCGTATTTTGAGCTTGTGGGTTAGCCATGTTAAGTTAACCATAGTGGTCTAAACTTCTTCTTTTTTATTATTGGTGTTAATTGAGGAGTTTTAGTTTTAAATTGGATTAGGGTTGGGGTTGTCTTGAGATTAGAAGGGGAGATTATGGTGGGCCTTGATTTGTTTCACACTACCTTCTTTTCAAAATCCCATTTGCCTCTCAAACTCATCTCACATATACACACACACACCAGCCTTTTTCTGCTGATTTCAGCCACCCAGAATATCAGCATCAGCAGCTGAAAATAACCCCATCATTATCACCAGCACAATTTCTGCCCAAATTCCAGCAACAATATCTGCATAGCATCAGCTCTCTAAACCCTATGCAGCTGCTACAGCCACCCTAACACCAGAAAACCAGCTTCAGCCTGCTACAAACAGCCCATCAGCCCCAAAACTTCAGCCATTTTCATCATTCCAGCTCTACTACATCCTTCTTCAGCAGCAGCAGCTGCACATCAGCCCCCCCACTTCAGCCACACTCACACACACACAACCATCCTCAAATAGCCTTGCTCTACCACAAAAACCAGCTTCAGCTCCAACTCAATTCAGCAGCAACATCAGCTGAAACAGCAACACTTTCAGCCCAAAACCCACACCACATCAGCCCCAACAACATACAACTCTTCCCTTAACACTTCCTTACCCCTTGCCACTAGCAACACATGAAACCAACACAAAATAACACTACACCACACCAGGCAACAGCAACAGCAACTCTCAGCCAAACTGCATCAGCATCAGCAGTTGCAGCAACAGCTCTTGGGCCGCAGCAGCACTGCAGCACTCGCCTTCCCATTCTTCTTTTTCTCCTTGTTTGCAAGGTCCCTAGGAGGTATAGGTCCTAAACTCTCTCCGCACTACTTAGATTATGTGATTGTTAAACTAGTTTAGTGATAAATGGGATTTTAGTACTAGAACTTGTGTAGTGATGCTAGATCTAGTTGCCTTGGAGTGCTTGTAGCTTAATGAATCCTTTTAGGTGTTAATTAGTCTGTTTAGCCTTGTAGTGTCGTTAAAATCGGTTAGATAACCCTAAATTGCTAAAATGATGATAATGTAGCATGATTAGTGGTTATTTCATGCCTTAACGGTGATTTTGAGTGATTTAAGAGAATTTTGGCAAAAGTGGAAGTTATGTTAGTTAGACTAGCCCTTTTAGGTTCTGTTGAGACCAGTTAACCAGAGGATTTCCCCGGATTTCACCAAGACACCCGATTTAGCCGACTTGGCGTAATTTAGCAGTTTTATCGACTTTTTGGCCTCTGTTGGATCTGCTGTTGACCCGAGATCTTTAGAATAAAATTGTGAAGACAGTGGCATGGTGAGACTAGTAGAAACACACACACAGAGCACGGGGACCCAACTCCCCCTCACGGCCGCCGGTTTAATCGTTCTGGCCGCAAATTGCGGCCAGAGTAGGGGGTGGGGTGTGGGGATTTTGGGTGTAGGGTCCTTCTGGGTAGGTTAGTCTTTTAGTATCTGTAACTTTTTGTTTTGGGCCCAGAGTCAAAATCTGGAGCTATTAACGTGTTTCCGATGTTTTAAGTCTTGTGCGACACGCGCATGATACGCGTGGTTCTGTGGCGCGCTGCGCGACACAGCGTGTCAGTTTGGGTTCTGGTGGTTTATGCGCGTTGCGTCGTGTCATATGCACGCGCGTTTAGTTTCACGCACGCGTATCCTTTTTTTATCGATATATCGCATTTTGCAGGATTTTTCCTTATATGGTGACTTTTGTGAATTCTAGGTTCGCCGGCGGGAACGTCAAGCGCGGCGGAGAAAGGCAAGCAGGTGGTCGGACACACCTAGCGCAAGATCACGGGTGAGTAGATTTAACATCTACGGGGGACGATCGTTTGGATGGCGCGAGTCGCCCGATAGATATAGCAGACTTGATATTACTTGTGACATTGTGATAAAAATACTTGCATGATAATTGCTGTAGTTAGTATCTATATGATGTTCCATATACGCAAATTCATTATAGGACACATGCACCATTACCAGGTTTTATATGCAGCACGAGCACTATTCATGTAGACACACACACACCCTGGTAATTGCCATGTCACGACACTAGATAACCTTTAATTTGAAACATGTTAATTTCCTAGAAATGTGATATTGCAATAGGTATTTTAAAATGAAACCATAAGAATTACTATCCTCATGCATATGTATTATCACATCATCTGCTCATGCCTAGTATAAATCATACATTGCAAATTGATACCCTAAGCATTCATAATCATCGGCATATGCATTTATGATGATTTCATGAGATTTATGATATTTCTGGATTTTTGGGGAAAGCCGCAAGATTTCAAACTGATAATTTTTTATAAATATAAAAGTTGCGGTTTTCTAGTGATGTAAAGTGTCGTCCACCATGAGTTTTGGTGTGGTTTTCGAGACCCGTTTCGAGGAGGTGGATGAACCGTCTCGGGTACATGGTGGGCCCGGTACGGTACCCCGGGGCAAGAAGATCGCAGGAGATGGCGTTGAGCCTGGCAGGGGACGGATTACCTACCGGTGACTTCATTTGGTACAGCGGATATCCAGAGGATACCGACTGTGACCGCTGGATTGAGATATTGACGTTTGACATGGATCAGCCGGATGGCTGGGACCAGAGATACTTGACATGGATATTTGAGATTTGGACGGTTTTTGAGGTGTCGTTGCTGGACACGGATTTTATTGATTTTCTTGGATGTTATGCTGATGTTTAAAAAGGAAGTTCCAAAACAAAGGAAAGAATAATTCTCATACATACTTGATAGTACTTTCATGTGGCATACATACCTGTTATTACATCCATGTAACATATATACTTGCTAGTACACTGTTGGTGCATACATACCTGCTGGTACATGTAGCCATACCTGTTTTAGGAATGCCAGGACACTTGTGTGCATGCATACGATAGCCTTAGTAGATATTATTTATTACTCACGAGCTGGCAACTCACCCCTGTTGTGCCACAGCTTTTCTGCAGGTCCGTTCCGTCAGCACTAGAGCGGCGGATACTTTTGCTTCTTTTGCACTTGTTGCCTAGACTCGAGGCTTTTGCTCATAGGTGGGTTATTATCATTTTGTACCACCTTATATATTTGTTGTATCTAGAACACTCCATCTACTGCTACTATTATTTCAATTGTACCTGTTTTATTTGGATTACTGTATAATTGACCTAGAGGTGAGATTGTCAGACTTGGGGATTTATTTTATGTTATATCTGGGGTCGAGCTCACTTGAGTCGACATGCTATTTCTTATGCTTCATGCTTATTTATGCACCTTGTTATTTTTATTGCGTGGGATTTGTGACCGCCTTGAGGCGAAGAGCTAGCTCCCGCTTGGGGAAGCCATTTTCATGTTATTCATTTGTATTCCTGTTATACTCGTTTGGAGCTTGTTTTACAAGGAAACTCTGTTGGAATTTTCGGAAAAAGAGAAAGTTATTTTAAAAAGGGAATTTGATGTGTAATGGAGTAAAATGCTTAAATAAATTGGTTTTCCTTCACTCTAAAATTTCAATTGGGGTTTGTATTCTGGGCTTCGGCTTACTTATTTTACGGACGCCTTGAGACGTTTCGTAACTTAAGTGCCGGTCGCGTTCCGTACTTTGCGGGTCGTGACAAAGTTGGTATCAGAGCGATAGGTTTCACCTTTCCGAGTGTAGGATGACCCTTAGTAGATGGAGTAAGTGACTTAAGCAGGGTAGCGTAGCGTATGTATGTCCGCGGCATACTTGCGATGCGGTACTCTGCCTAGGTGACTTTAGGATATACTTGCTTAGAATTCCTTCTTCAATTCCATGTATCCTATGATTCTATTGCACCGTTCTTATTGTCCTGTTTCCTGTACCAGTCACTATGCCACAGAGGACTACTAGAGCACAGAGGGCTGCCGCCCGAGACGAGATTCGAGCTGGCTCGTCCGAGACTAGGACTGAGCAGGGGGGTATGCCTACGCCGCAGGGACAGACCGATCCACCTTCCCCAGGCCGTATGGATAGGCTTGAGACTGGTACGGATGAGCTGCGACAGATGATGGGGAGTATGCAGGAGCTACGTCAGATGGTAGGATCCCTAGTTGCAGCCGGTCGTGCACCGAGGCCGGAGGACGTACCTACTACATCCCAGACCGCTATGATACCTGCTCCTACTACTACCGCCGTGACCATCCCGGTTTCACTACAGGAGTTCATGAGGCTGAGACCTCCAGTCTTTACGGGTACCGATGCAGCAGAGGACCCGCAGACGTTCCTTGACAGCTTGGCCAGGATCTGCCGTTCGCTGAGATGTTCCGATGATCGCTGGGTAGAGCTTGCAAGTTTCAGACTAGAGGGACTCGCACAGATATGGTGGGAGTCAGTTCTGAGAGGTCGAGCTGCAGGTCTACCGCCCATGACCTGGACCGAGTTCACAGCAGTTTTCCTTGCCCGTTTCCTCCAGGAGAGCGTTCGCGACGCCAGAGCTCGTAGTTTCGAGGCCTTGATCAAGACACCTGGCATGACGGTGTCTGAGTATGACGTCCAGTTTACACAGTTGTCCCGATATGCTCCGTACCTGGTAGATACCGAAGCAAAGAGGGTGAAGAGGTTCATACAGGGACTGGATGCCCAGCTTTATCTTGCCATTGGCGCCCAGCATTTCGATACCTATTCAGCAGCTATGGATACGGCGTTGCGGATGGAGACACGTATTTCAGCCACTTCGGCCGTTCCCGGGCCGAAGAGGATTTGTACCGGCACGCCAGATCAGGGACAGCATGCCAGATTCATTCCGAGAGATAGGACCGGCAGAGGGTTTGGACGAGGTCAGCTGTATGGGTCGTATACGCAGGGACAGCAGTCGTCGCCAGGGTGCTTTAGGTGCGGGAGTCTGCACCATCGTATTAGAGATTGTCCAGTGAGGCGACAGGGAGCGGCGACAGTTCCGCATGTGACTCTACCTCCATCACCGCCCCCTCCTCAGAGAGCTCTACTACCTGCCGCAGGCGATACTCCACGCCAGTTAGGTGCACCCAGAGGCCGTGGGCGCGGCACACCGACCCAGAGAGAACGAGGAGGCCGAGGCCGAGGTCAGCCCGCTATAGGAGGAGGTCAGGCCCGAGTTTTTGCATTGACACCACAGGATGCGCAGGCATCCAATGCCGTCGTTACAGGTACCCTTTCTGTATGCTCTATTGATGCACACGTGTTGTTCAATCCCGGATCCACGCATTCATACGTTTCCACCCACTTCGTGCTGAGTTTGGGTAGAGAGTCCGGTTTGCTTGATCAGCCGCTTGTTGTGACCACTCCTGTGGGAGAGACTTTTGTTGCTAGGCACGTGTTCCGATCCTGTACCGTTCGTATTGGCGAGCGAGAGCTGCCCGTCGACCTGATCCTTCTTGAGATGTTGGACTTCGACGTTCTTTTGGGCATGGATTGGTTAGCTGGGAGTCCCCGTATATGAGGAGGTTTTCGATTAACGAGTAGCTGGGAGTCCCCGTATATGAGGAGGTTTTCGATTCCCATGTCGGCAGCGATCTCAAAACATGTTATCAAAGTTTCATATTCCGCTTCATTGTTTGTCCTCGGCTCTGTTAAGGAAAAGGCAAAGCGCATTATCCCTCCTTATGGAGTCACGAAGATAACGCTTACCCCAGATTTGATTATAGGGGAGCTGTGCTTTCGCTTCTTCATGGAAGATGCCCCATCAAAATAGAGTTCCCATCGAGTATCACTCTCTCCTCTCTCCCTGCCGATCATGTCAAACGCGTGCTCGTCTGGCAATTCGCAATTTAGGGGTGAATCGGCAGGTATCGGATGCTCAGCGAGGAAGTCGGCGATAGCATGGCTTTTCACTGCCTTGAGAGGTTGGTATGTTATCGAAAACTCCATTAAGAGGAGGGCCCATTTAGCGAGCCTTCCTGTTAATATGGCTCTTGACATCAAATATTTGAAAGGATCCACTTTTGGTATGAGATGGACCTCATGCGCCAACGCATAATATCTGAGCTTCGTTATCGCAAAGATTAACGCCAGGAAGTATTTTTCGATGAGGGAGTAGTTGTTTTCTACCCTCAGGAGAACTCGACTCAAATAGTAGAGGACTCTCTCTTTCCCTTGGTCATCTTCATGTGCCCATAGTGCACCTAAAGAACCTTCAAGGGCTGTTGTGTATAGGATGAGGGGTTTTCCCTTGACCGGAGCGGTCAGTACCGGCGGATTCTGCATGTATTGATTGATTTCGTCCAGTGCGCTCTGGCATTTGCGATCCCAGACGAACGGGGTCCCCTTCTTCATTAAGTGACTGTAGGGACGGCATTTGTCGGCGAGATTGGCTATGAACCGCCGGATATAAGCGTGCTTTCCCTGTAGAGACCGCAGTTGCTTGAGAGTTCTTGGGGGAGGCATTTCCATGATCGCCTTGATCTTCGACGGGTCTATTTCGATGCCTCGGTGTCGTACGATGAATCCTAGAAATTTGCCTGAGGAGACTCCGAACGTGCATTTAAGAGGGTTCATCTTCAAGTTGTATTTCCGAAGGCGTTGAAACACAATTTTCAGATGCTCCCAATGTTCCTTGTATGATTTGCTTTTAACCTCGAGGTCGTCAATATAACATTCGACGATTTCATATATGAGGTCATCGAATAGCATCGACATGGCCCTCTAATAGGAACCTACGGCGTTCTTCAGACCGAAAGGCATCACTTTGTAGCAGAATATGCCTAGAGGAGTCCGGAAAGCGGTATGCTTCTGGTCTTCTGGATGCATCTTTATTTGATTGTACCATGATGATCCGTCCATGAAGGAGAAGACTTCATGAGTGGACGTGTTGTCTATCATCAGCTCGATGACCGTACGGGAAAGTCATCCTTCGGACAGGCTTTGTTGAGGTCCCGAAAGTCTACGCAGATGCGTACCGTCCTATTTTTCTTCATTACTGGGACAATGTTGGCAATCCAGTCAGGATACTGAACTTCTTGGATGAATCCGAAGTCGATTATCTTCTTGACCTCAGCGTTGATACTCATCTCAAGTTCAAGCTGCATTCTTCTCAGTGCCTGTTTGACTGGCTTGACGTCCGGAGATATCGCCAATTTGTGCACAGCAATCTCTAGATCTAGTCCCGGCATCTCAGAGTAGTTCCATGTGAAGCAGTCTTTATACTGCATGAGCACTCTCTTAGCGTAGCTACCTGTTCTTCGGACAGCAGCTCACTGACGAACGTAGGCCTTGGGTCGTTTGACGTCCCCAAGTCGATTTTCCTTAGGTTGTCCGCAGTAGTATATATTACATCTTCCAGCTCTTTTGGCGCCAGTGGATGTTCTGAGATCAACTCATCTTCATCCTCATTTTCGAAGCACCAGAAGAGGTCATTCATATCCTCGCGTACTCCTTCTTCTGACAGCGTTATCGCGTGACAGGTACGAGATCGTTTCCAAGACCGATGTTGATTTGGTTCTACTCTCGCTATGTACGTTGCTTTTAGAACATGCTTCTGTGGTGGGTTTACCCTCCAACTGCTAGATAGAGCAAACCTGCCTTGCTGATACTGGTCTTTTATCCGATTTTTTAATGTGAAGCAGTCTTCGAGAGGATGTCCTATCGCTCGGTGATAGAAGCAATAATCTGGATGAGAGACCTCGTTTGCTTGTTCGGGATGCTTAGACTCCGAGAGCGTAATCATTTGATGTTTCATGACAAGATCGAATATCTTTCTTGTCTTGTCCTGGGGAAAAGAATATGCTCGACTCATCTTCTTTATAAGAGACGGATCACGGCTGCTCAATTCTCGATCGCGTGGCTTCCTAGACCCGCTTTGCCGCTGTCGAACATTTTTTCCGTTCTTTAGTTTGTTTTTGCCTCCGCGTCGGGTGTTCTGTATGACGGGCTGGCGACGAAGGGCATCATCATTCTCCGTAGCCTGCTGAAGGAAGCACTGCATCCTGGCTTTCTCGTAAATGACCATTTCACGATTGTGGTCATCCCGGGCCTTTTTGACCCACTTCCCTTATTAGCTTGTCCATCTGTTCTTCAAACGAAGGACTTGGCATTTTTACGGCAGGATCTCGTTTTGGTTCAATCGCAATGTCTTCTAACAGAGCATCTCCTTCTTTATCGAAGTCATGTATAACGCAGCAACCATGGAATCGCTCCCATTTCTTGGATCGAACATATCCAAGCCCGATCGTTTCCGTTCTCCCATTGGGCAATTTTCGCTGAGTTCCGGGGACGTTCCAGATCCTGTTGTAGAACTGAGCTTGTCGAGCAGTCTGTTTGAAGGGTACACCTTGACGCCTCAACAGCCTTTTTAATCCTTCTGTATAGTATCTGGGAAAACGGATGGACTGGAGCCAGTCAAGCGTAGAATCGGCACCATGCCAGATTTCTTTCTCCACTTTGATTTCCGCGGATCGATAAAAGAGGATCGCCTTTTCATCTTTTCGCCTGGGAGGGACGTAGAACGTCTGCAGTTCTTGCACACTATAGGTATCCAGTGTGTCGAGATCTTTGTAATGATTTTGCGGAACGATGGCGATTTGCAAACTCTGATCATCTCCAGTGAGGGCCTACATCGATGAACGGACCGAGAACACTGCGTTGACTTCGTCTTTAGAGTCACTACCAAAAACTAGAATAAGGGTAGATGGTCCTGGCCTGTTGCATTGGGGCGACTCCGAATAGACTGTCTCTTCTTCCTCCTCGGTATCGCTCCCGAAGACCGGAATAGTGGTGATAGCTTTTTGCTTATTCTCCGGTTTATGGCATCTTTCCGTGTCTTCAAAGTCTGGCAGGAAATACTTTGCATCCTCGTATTTGTGGACTTTATTCACGGAGAATGGGTTTAGCTCCCCCATTACGGTGTACTCGAGACCATCCTTGAAATACTTCATACACTGATGTTGTATAGAAGGGATGATGTTGTACTCGTGCAACCAAGGCCTACCAAGCAAGGCGTTGTAGCAAGTCTTGGCGTCAATGACGTGGAACTTTATGTCGGTGACGAGCGACCCGAAGCGTAATGTCAATATCACAGACCCGAGCGTCCGTGATGACTTGGAGTCAAACCCGGAGATAGTGATTTTATCCCGAGCGAGATGCTGGACGCTCATGCAGATTTCTTTTAGCACCCTCACATTTAGGAGATTGACAGAGGACCCGTTATCCACTAGAATCTTCCCTATCTTGATGTCATGGCAGTATCCGGTGAAATACAAGGGACGGTTGTGCTCGCATGTTCCGAGGAGAAGATCTTCATCGCCTAAAGTGACATCAGCCGTGTGAACTTCTTCGAGCTCGTCCTTCATCTTTTCTTCGGCGAGTAAAGCTTGAAACTGTTCGGGCTCTTGTAGTGCCCTGATCAGGGAATCTCGCGCCTCTTTAGACAATAGAAGGGCATCCATGACGCTCCGCTATGAGGGTATCTTCCTCAAGTGCACTAGAACGTTATAATCCACTTTGCTTTTCTTGGACGGGTTCTTGGCTGCCAGCTCTTCGACGACTCGGTCATCGAGAGCGATATCCTCAGGGACTTTTTCCTTCCCCTTATCTTTTCTATTCGATTCCCTAGTTGCAGGTCCGAGATTCTTTTCGGACAACGTACGGTTGCGCAGCTGAATATTCTCACAGTTCTTCACCTTTTCCTCTTTTCCTGAGGTGGATTCTTTAAAGAGAGGGCCGAGGGCTATTTCTTCATTAGAATCGCTCCCGAAGGTGAGAACTTGCAATCCCCCGGAGTCAACCATGTGACAGCTGCCGGCAGTTCCTTTACGCTCATCTGTCGTGCTTCTCTGTTCCCGACGAGCCTTGCGCTTCAATCGCCTGACGTGTTGTCGGAGGGTAACTTATCCCTACCACCAGTTTTTAAAGGCGTTGCACTCTTCGGTAGGGTGCGTGATCCTCCGATGGTATAAGCAGTAATTTGGATGTGCATCCGCTTCGTCAAGGTGTAAGCTGCCAGGAGTATTTCCTTTAAAAGGCGGCAGCTTCATTCCCATTAACAAGGCTTTGGCGAATTGTTTCCTTGTCTTAAGCCTGCTTTTGTCTGCTGTAGGCATGCTTCGATCTGGTTGGGGTACTTTACGGTTTCTCAATACTGGAGCTTCTTCAACTTGACGCCGACGCTTGGCCCTCTCGTATATGGTCGTTTCCCGCTCTCTGTCAGCTTTGCTTTTCTGAAGAGGTTCGCTCAGCAGCCTGTCAATCAATTCGTCTGATAGCTCCAGGGATTTTGGTTCCGGTTCTAGATCTGCTCCCAGTTTCTCTGTATCAGGATCCTCTTTACTGTCTATTGACAAGTGAGAGATCACGTGGCAGCTTGCCACATAATCCTCGGGCTCTTCTGAAGAATTGTCTCCTTCATCAGCGTCATCATCTTCATTTTCAAGAACATGCTTAAAAAATTCGTCCAATGTGATTGGGATCCATGCCCTCTGGTTATATTCTTCCAGTGCATCGATATATTTCTGCAGACCTGTATGGCTATCGTCAGGTTGGACGGGCTTCTTGTCCTTCTTTTTCTTTAAAGACTTTGGAAGCTTGGCCTGAATGTTTTGTCCACCTTCACCAATTTTCAGCTTTGGGCGCGACTTCAGCATCCCCTCAATAATCTCGGGCTCCAGCGGGCTCTTCCACCTAATCGCCGGACATGCTTGGAGATCTTTCTGTAAGTCCATGCTACCTCTCCCGGTACTTTCGGGCATGCGGAATTTGGTGAAAAACAATTTTCTTAGAGGTGGTAACATGGACTCAAAACCGGATCTTTGTTAAACATCTAACTAACAACCTAACTACGAGTTGCTAACTACTCGGTTAGGGGGTTATACCTTTCTTTTTCTCGAACTCCTTCGTCTTCAAGCTTCGATGGTCGTCCGAATCGGCTTCTCCCCGTCGTCTCCTTGCGCCGAAGATAGATCCACCTGAAAGCTTCAACCTTTGGCTCCTTCTTCGAACTTTGAAGAAACTAGTTCACTCGGTTTGCTAAACCTTGTGAACTAGAGTGAGTAGAGAAGAGTTTGTATGGGATTTTATCTATGGTTCTTGGTTCTCAACTCATGAGACAAGTGAACCATAGAGTCAAGAGAGGGAGAGCAAGAGGAGGAGATGAGAGCTCAAGAACAAGAGAGAGAATGAGCATGAAAGAATGAGAGAAGACTTTTCTCATTTGGCTCTCATAATCCAAAACAATCATAACACCTCATATCAATCAAGTATTATGTGATGGTTTAAGCAACCATAGCCATATCATTTCATGCACTCATTTTGCACAAAAGAGCAAGCAAGCAAAAGTCTTTGCCATGAAATGATAGCTATAGTTATCATGATGGTCAACTAGTCAAGCCTAGTCAACCGGTCAACAAAGTCAACAATTCAACAAAAGTCAACAAGTCAACAAAGTCAGTCCCTCAACAACCATGTCACCATAATACTTAATTAATATAATTGTTAATCACATATCATATTCTCATTAGGGTTGAGCAAAAAGTCAATAGTCAACGGTCAACAACCCTAATGAGAATCCTCTGCCTCTGTCTCTCCGTCAACTGTGCATACACACCCGCATCCGCGTTCCGAGGAACACGGATGCAAACTGGATAAAACCAATCCCAATACGTACACTATGATCTGGCTTAAACCAAAGCCCGCTAGTGTAAACTGTCCGGACACTGTACGTGCATAAGTGCACGGATGTGACCGAACCCTGTCGCAAAACCATGCGACCTGTCGCAAAACCATGCGACCTCTACTCTTTTGCCTAAAGGCGAATAGCTTTCTGTGTGGGACACTAAAGACTCGACACTACGCTGGCAGTGGGTTTAACCACAGACCGCAAGCGGCACTAGCTGTGCGTAACGGTCCCCAGGTAGATGCCGACAAGAAGACTGACGAGGCGAAACCCATCTGAACTCCTGCTGAGCCTGAATGTGACATTCTCCGTACAGTCCGGTCTGTTCGTCTGATACATCGCATGGCGGGCCTAGGGGCGGTAAACGTCAGTCCCCCAATAGCGGTACAAGTCGTGTCGGAGTGAAGCCCAAAACACCCTGAGATAACACTGGAAGCCTACCATTATATCTCGTTTGCCCTGGCCAGGGACTACTCGTGTAATGGCTCTCCTAGACACAGCGCGATGTCAACCCCCAATACCGGGAGAGACGAATCCTGTCTAACCGTCACTGCCTCCAAGTGCTTCGGGACTGCACCCAACTACCACCTATTTGCATGACTCCTTTGAGCCGTGGTAGGGTAGTAATCAAAGTACAGTGGGAACACACTCGAGGCGAAGTGACAGTGTCAAGTCAGCGGACTAAGCTGTACTCATGTCACCTGGGAACTGATAACTGACGATAGGCATAATACCAACTAGTCAGTTCCCGACGAGTCATGTCCAGTGTACTCGTAACCCAACGAGCACCCGCATACTCTCTCAAGTACGACGTACCGACGGCTGTGGGACAGACCGTCTCCCACACTGGGATGAGAAGCGCATGCGCTAGTCTACTCCGGAGTATCGATGCCCTGTCTCGATAGTCCTGCGACCAGGGACCTGCATAAGGATGTGCTTATAGATTACCCAGCCCCACTAGTGTGACTGCCATCACAACGCTGGTAATCAAGCAAAGATCCTAAGGGCTCCACTAATGTGTATAAGAGATATACTAAAATAAACACATGTACACATTAAAGTAGAAACAAACCAAGTAGCATACTACTATTTTGAGCAAGATTGTATATACAAGGTGAATATCCCAAGCTTCCATTAAGTAATATACAAACTAGTATGATACAGTAATGGCCTCTAGGGCATATACACTAACAATCTCCCACTTGCACTAAGGCCATGTACTGGCGTATCGAAGACCTATCATCTCGATCAGCCGCTCGAACTGAGTCTGGGGCAAGGCCTTGGTGAATGGATCTGCAGTGTTATCTTCTGAAGCGACTCTCCGAACCTCGATCTCCTGGCGATCCACGATCTCCCTGATCAGGTGATACCGCCTCAAGATGTGTCTGGATCTCTGATGGGACCTGGGTTCCTTCGCTAAAGCTATAGCCCCGTTGTTGTCGCAATACAGAGGTATTGGATCAACAATGGACGGAACCACCTGAAGCTCTTTCAAGAACTTCCTCATCCAGACAGCTTCTTTTGCGGCATCAGATGCAGCGATGTATTCCGCTTCCATCGTCGAGTCTGCAACGGTTTCCTGTTTGGAACTCTTCCAATACACCGCCCCTCCATTGAGGGTAAAGACAAAACCCGACATGGACTTGGAATCATCCTTGTCACTCTGGAAGCTGGAGTCAGCAAAGGCCTCGATCTGGAGGTCTTTTCCGCCATACACCAAGAACATCTCCTTAGTCCTTCTCAGGTACTTGAGAATGTTCTTTACCGCTATCCAGTATTTCTCCCCAGGGTTTGACTGATACCGGCTTACCACACTCAGTGCATAAGCTACATCCGGTCTGGTACACAACATCGCATACATTATAGAGCCTACCATAGAAGCGTAGGGTATAATAGACATGCGATCCCTCTCCAAATCAGTCTTGGGAGACATCTCTTTAGAGAGGGTGATCCCGTAACAAGCCGGTAGGTTACCGCGCTTGGAATCTTCCATACTGAATCTTTTCAGTATGGTGTCGATGTACCTGGACTATGAAAGTCCTAATATCCTCTTGGATCTATCACGATGGATCCGGATCCCCAGGATGTATGAGGCATCACCCAGGTCTTTCATGGAGAACCTGTGTGACAAGAACCCCTTGACAGATTGTAGCATAGGAATGTCATTTCCTATTAAGAGAATGCCATCCACGTACAAAACGAGGAATACTACAGTTCTCGCTACAAATCTACAATAGATGCATGGTTCATCTGGATTTTTGATAAAGCCAAATTCTTTGACCGTCTCATCAAAACAGATGTTCCAACTCCGCGATGCCTGCTTTATTCCATAGATGGACTTAAGCAACTTGCACACCTTTCCGCTGCTCCCACTCTGAATGAAACCCTCTGGTTAGTCCATATAGACACACTCCTCTAAATTTCCATTTAGAAAAGCGGTCTTTACGTCCATTTGCCAGATTTCATAATCGTGGAAGGCAGCAATGGCAAGAAGGATCCGAATGGATTTCAGCATAGCCACTGGAGAAAAGGTTTCGTCATAGTCCAAGCTAGGTCTTTGACGGAAACCCTTTGCAACAAGTCTAGCTTTATAGGTCTCAACCTGTCCATCTACACCAATCTTCCTTTTGAAGATCCACTTGCATCCTACGGGTTTTACCCCGTCTGGAGCAATGTCCAACGTCCATACTTTGTTGGTGTACATGGACTCCATTTCGGTCCGCATTGCATCCAGCCATTTTACTGAGTCAACGCTCTGAACGGCCTGCTGGAAGCTAGTAGGCTCATCATAATCTATGATGCAATCCTCTCTATCCCCGTCTATGAGAAAACCGTAGTATCTCTCGGGCGGATGAGACTGCCTACTACTCCTGCGGAGCGGCGTAGGAATGTCCTGTTCTTTTGAACCCTCTGGTTCCACTAAACTTTCAGTAATAGCTCGTGGTTCTGGAATTTCTTCCAGTTCTACTGCGCTCCCACTTATTTCCTTTTCTAAGAACTGGTGTTCTAGAAAGTGGGCATGACGAGAAACAATAACTTTTTGTTCCTCTTCGCAGTAGAAGAAATATCCCTTGGAGTTCTTTGGATATCCCACAAACTTGCACTGTACTGAGCGTGCCTCGAGCTTGTCTGCATACTGTTTTTTGACAAAAGCTGGACTTCCCCATGTCTTAATGTGATTAAGATGGGGCATCTTCCCACACCACATCTCATATGGTGTGGTAGGCACAGTCTTAGTGGGAACTCGGTTCAAAAGGTACGCAGCTGATTCTAGCGCATACCCCCAGAATGATCGCGGTAACTCAGCGTTACTCATCATGGACCGTACCATATCCAATAGGGTTCGGTCCCGTCTCTCCGATACACCATTATGTTGCGGAGTGTATGGAGGAGTAAGCTGAGAGAGAATTCCATTCTCTTTTAAATAGTCCAGGAACTCGGTACTCAAGTATTCACCACCTCGATCCGATCTTAGAATCTTGATACTTTTGCCGGTTTGTTTTTCTACTTCATTCTTATATTCCTGGAATTTTCCAAAGGCTTCGGACTTATGTTTCATTAAGAAGACATAACCGTACCTTGAAAAGTCATCCGTAAAAGTAATGAAGTAATTATAACCGCTTCGCGCATGTGTAGACATTGGACCGCACACGTCGCTGTGTACGAGTCCCAAGAGCTCGCTCGCTCTTACTCCGTGTCCAGTGAACGGAGTCTTTGTCATCTTTCCTTTGAGACAGGATTGACAAGTGGCATACGATTGATATTCGAACGCATTCAAATATCCTTCTGTATGTAACTTCGTCAACCTTCTCTCATTGATGTGACCCAGTCTACAATACCACAAGAAAGTCTGATTTATTTCCGGAGACTTTCTTTTGTGTGTATTCTGGACATTGAAAATCTGTGGTTGGTTTAATACGTATATACCATTGCTTAATGTACCTGACCCAATCAAAACTTGATTAAGGTGAATGTTTACAACATTACTTACAAACGCAAATTCATAACCTTCTTTAGAAACTAAAGATACAGAAATGATATTACAAGTTGCGTTGGGTACAAAAAAACAATTACGCAAAACCAAAACATGTCCATCTGACATTCCCAGGTGATAGTCCCCCACGGCCTTAGCATCCATGCTAGCTCCGTTCGCAACTCTGAGGGTCATGTCACCTGCTTTCAAAACACTACGGTTTCTCAACGCCTGCAAAGAATTACAGATATGAGATCCTGATCCGGTATCCAATACCCAGAAAGTAGAGTTTATTGAAAGACAGTTTTCAATAACATACACACCTGAAGCTGAAGCTGCAACCTGCTTCAATTCCTGTGTTCTGGCCTTTCAGACCCTGCAATCATTCTTCCAGTGTCCTTTCTTATGACAATAGAAGCATTCTTCCTTATCCACAAGCTTCCCCGCTTTCTTTATTGCTTTAGCTTTTCCCTTCGTATCCACTTTACTAACACCGCCCCTTGGTTTGGCGGGGGCTTTCTTCTTCTTTCCCTTGGCTTTCGCCTTGGACCTAGAAGAAGATGATCCTCCTACAAACAAAGTGGATGTTTCCCTACCTTTCTGTAGGGTGCCCTCTGCGCTCCTCAGCATGTTGAGGAGCTCTGAAAGTTCAACTTCTTTTTCTTGTAAGTTGAAGTTCAGTATAAACTGGGCGTAAGTGGAAGGAAGGGACTGGAGAACTAAGTCCGTATAGAGCTCACTCTCCAATGTGGTCCCTAGGTCCGCGAGCTCCTCAATGTAGCCGATCATCTTAAGCACGTGTTCTGCTACTGATGATCCGACGGCCATCCTTGCTGAAAATAACTTTTTCGACGCTTCGTATCTTGCGATACGAGATTGCTCTCCATACAGTTCTTTTGTATGAAGAAATATGGATTCCAAGTCCATATTCTCGTGCCTCCTCTGATGTTCATTGTCCATAGAGGCAAGTACGAGGCACTTGGCCTTCGCGCTATCAATCTCCCAAGTCTTACGGATTTCCTTATCCGCGACGCTGGAAGTGGGACCAGGGACAGGGGGAGCTTTGGTGGTAAGAAGATACCCCAGCTTGTCGTAAGTGATTGTCATCTTGACATTCCTGAGCCAATCTTTGTAGTTTGGCCCTGTCAGTATGTTTTTATCTAGAAGTAACTTAAGTCCAGTCATGTCGATTGGTCGCTGCAATTAGGAGAGAGAAGAAACACTCAGCTTGATGCTCTTGCAAGTTTAGAATGGTTTTTAGTTTGTCTAAACAGGATGGCTCCCACTGTTTCTCGAATCCCTCCTCAAACCAAAAAGGAAGAATTAGTCGGGATCAATCCCACCGCATAATACTTGCTTAACCGTTCAGCCAGGCCACTGTCGGTACTTCGAGGGAGGTTTTCCAACGCTTTCGCGAAGTTCCTTAATTAAATAACCTCTTTTCCCTGTGGGCGTAGCCCCGCTAACACCTTTCTAGACACCTACTAGGTTTATAGCATTGATCGTTAAGTGAGAAATTTCCCGAGGAGTAACATATACTCACAGTAGGATCGGGATCCAAATATCATCGCGTGACGAAACTGAAGGAATCCTACCAGAATCATCACACTCCAAATGGTATGCAACACTAGCAAGTTTCAGTTCTTTTGAAACTCCCGATGTGGATTTTTGCCCCATGCTCTTATGACCTTGACTTTGGCCAAAATATCATAAGTCACATGTCAAGTTCTACCCGTCATTCTCCAGGTTAATTTGGATCCATCCGTACCTACCTTTGACTTTGGCCAAAATGGCAGTACGACTGTCCCAAACCAACGCATCTATCTATGCTACACATGAATACCCAATAGCTACCAATCACTATGCCTTGACTTTGGCCAACATACACAGCTTGAATACTATTGACTATTCATGTGAAACGACGGAGGGCTACGAATGGTTTTGGCAAAACCCTGAACGTAGTGAACTTGATATAATCGATGGAACGAGATAGCTTTTAAAAGGAGTGGCTCAAGCTCCGCATTTAAAAGTTAGTTTTGAAAAGAACCGAGTGGTTTTTCGAAAGTGTTCCAACGATTTTAACTTGGTTTATTTTCTTGCATTAGTTCTTTTAATGCGTGATATTCTTGCATTAGTTCTTTTAATGCGTCCCATCATTTAATCCTACCATTGCAGAAAACAACCAAAATATGACGTACGCTTATGCCATTCGCATTCGCCACGGGGCCCCGTCATTACCCGTTAGGTTACTTAACTAACGACAGAGCGGGGGCTGGGCTAGCGCGGCTGTAAAACATAAGCAACGCCTAAATAATATCATATATAGATATACTGCAATGATAGCCATTTCAGATCACAGATGAACACATTGGATATGCTAGGAATCCGCAATTCGTACGAGCCTGTAACGAAAAGCAGATTACACGGTCGCGGTGAATAGCCAATACCCCACCCAAGACCCCTACGGGTGCGGCAAACTACCCACCAAGTACCCGAAGCGAAGCAACCTCCCTCAACTCCGTGAGTAGGCCACTCGGCACTTCGGCATACCCGGTAGTTTGTGCACCCCCTCCATGGGTCTATCCTAGGAGCAAAAACAGTAAAAAGAAATTATACAATGACGGCTACAACCCCGACCCGGTTGTGCGGCCATACAGATAATTATTACATCAATTTACAAATTTACATGAATTGAAAGAAAAGAAAACTCTCGTCTCACAACCCCCGGCTATTCACCCGTGACAATCCAATGAATTCATATACACATTCCAATAACATTACAGATCACAGATTTGTATAACCCCCACTAATCGACATATAGCGATTAGCAGACGTTCAATACAAATATCATATCACAGAAAGACCCGTCAGCTTAAGTCTTTTAGAAGTTCGATCAAAAATACGGATTTTCAGGACCCCAAAAATAAAATTTTCGTTCTGGAAAATCTGGGCAGAAAATATATATTCCAAAAATCCCAAAATACCCCCATAAGTACACTGTAGCAAAGAACAACCAGAGAGGAGCCAAGACGGCCGCGGAACCGCGGCAATAGCAAGCTATTGCCGCGTTTCCGCGGCGTAAGGATGAGATCAGGGGACCGTCTTTCTACAGTGCACTCTAAAAACCCTGAGTCGATTTTTGATGCATGATTTATTATTTTTACAGAACATAAAAAATCGACAGCAAGTATGAAATCGGGGTTCATTTCGGGACTTTTCTTTGATCGATCTTCTAGCTACTTTGCTAACATGTTAGATAGAGTTTAACCTGGCTCTGATACCACTGTAAGTCCATGCTACCTCTCCCGGTACTTTCGGGCATGCGGAATTTGGTGAAAAACAATTTTCTTAGAGGTGGTAACATGGACTCAAAACCGGATCTTTGTTAAACATCTAACTAACAACCTAACTACGAGTTGCTAACTACTCGGTTAGGGGGTTATACCTTTCTTTTTCTCGAACTCCTTCGTCTTCAAGCTTCGATGGTCGTCCGAATCGGCTTCTCCCCGTCGTCTCCTTGTGCCGAAGATAGATCCACCTGAAAGCTTCAACCTTTGGCTCCTTCTTCGAACTTTGAAGAAACTAGTTCACTCGGTTTGCTAAACCTTGTGAACTAGAGTGAGTAGAGAAGAGTTTGTATGGGATTTTATCTATGGTTCTTGGTTCTCAACTCATGAGACAAGTGAACCATAGAGTCAAGAGAGGGAGAGCAAGAGGAGGAGATGAGAGCTCAAGAACAAGAGAGAGAATGAGCATGAAAGAATGAGAGAAGACTTTTCTCATTTGGCTCTCATAATCCAAAACAATCATAACACCTCATATCAATCAAGTATTATGTGATGGTTTAAGCAACCATAGCCATATCATTTCATGCACTCATTTTGCACAAAAGAGCAAGCAAGCAAAAGTCTTTGCCATGAAATGATAGCTATAGTTATCATGATGGTCAACTAGTCAAGCCTAGTCAACCGGTCAACAAAGTCAACAATTCAACAAAAGTCAACAAGTCAACAAAGTCAATCCCTCAACAACCATGTCACCATAATACTTAATTAATATAATTGTTAATCACATATCATATTCTCATTAGGGTTGAGCAAAAAGTCAATAGTCAACGGTCAACAACCCTAATGAGAATCCTCTGCCTCTGTCTCTCCGTCAACTGTGCATACACACCCGCATCCGCGTTCCGAGGAACACGGATGCAAACTGGATAAAACCAATCCCAATACGTACACTATGATCTGGCTTAAACCAAAGCCCGCTAGTGTAAACTGTCCGGACACTGTACGTGCATAAGTGCACGGATGTGACCGAACCCTGTCGCAAAACCATGCGACCTGTCGCAAAACCATGCGACCTCTACTCTTTTGCCTAAAGGCGAATAGCTTTCTGTGTGGGACACTAAAGACTCGACACTACGCTGGCAGTGGGTTTAACCACAGACCGCAAGCGGCACTAGCTGTGCGTAACGGTCCCCAGGTAGATGCCGACAAGAAGACTGACGAGGCGAAACCCATCTGAACTCCTGCTGAGCCTGAATGTGACATTCTCCGTACAGTCCGGTCTGTTCGTCTGATACATCGCATGGCGGGCCTAGGGGCGGTAAACGTCAGTCCCCCAATAGCGGTACAAGTCGTGTCGGAGTGAAGCCTAAAACACCCTGAGATAACACTGGAAGCCTACCATTATATCTCGTTTGCCCTGGCCAGGGACTACTCGTGTAATGGCTCTCCTAGACACAGCGCGATGTCAACCCCCAATACCGGGAGAGACGAATCCTGTCTAACCGTCACTGCCTCCAAGTGCTTCGGGACTGCACCCAACTACCACCTGTTTGCACGACTCCTTTGAGCCGTGGTAGGGTAGTAATCAAAGTACAGTGGGAACACACTCGAGGCGAAGTGACAGTGTCAAGTCAGCGGACTAAGCTGTACTCATGTCACCTGGGAACTGATAACTGACGATAGACATAATACCAACTAGTCAGTTCCCGACGAGTCATGTCCAGTGTACTCGTAACCCAACGAGCACCCGCATACTCTCTCAAGTACGGCGTACCGACGGCTGTGGGACAGACCGTCTCCCATACTGGGATGAGAAGCGCATGCGCTAGTCTACTCCGGAGTATCGATGCCCTGTCTCGATAGTCCTGCGACCAGGGACCTGCATAAGGATGTGCTTATAGATTACCCAGCCCCACTAGTGTGACTGCCATCACAACGCTGGTAATCAAGCAAAGATCCTAAGGGCTCCACTAATGTGTATAGGCGATATACTAAAATAAACACATGTACACATTGAAGTAGAAACAAACCAAGTAGCATACTACTATTTTGAGCAAGATTGTATATACAAGGTGAATATCTCAAGCTTCCATTAAGTAATATACAAACTAGTATGATACAGTAATGGCCTCTAGGGCATATACACTAACACTTTCAGCATTCTTTTAGTTTTTGTCGAGAGAATAACTTCCCATGGAGCTTCCTCTATAAATAAGCATGATGCCCCCAGCGTATCCATCTTTTTGGAGCGTGTGGTTGTGGCGGGTTTACCCTCCAGTTTTCAGACAACGCGAATTTGCCTTACTGGTACTGGTCCTCAATCCAATTTTTGAAGACAAAGCAATCTTCGATTGGATGGCCCATTATTCGATGGTAGGGGCAATAGTTGGGACTGTTGACGTCATCGAGCTGCAGTGGGCGTTTTTGATCCGGCAGGGTGATGAGCCTGTTGCGCATCGCCGGCTCGAACAGTCTTCTCGTTTTATCCCTGGGAAACGAATAAGGGCGTTTTAGCTTCTCGTTAAAGAATCGTTGTTTATCGTTTTAGCAATTAGCTGGTTTTGGACCACTGGGCTGCTGCTGAGCATTGGCGACGAAGGTCGCTATCCCTTTCCCCTTTTCATTTCGAGGCTCCATTTTCGAGGAAGACTGTTTATGGCCCATCTAGTCCATTTGGGCCAGCTTATCAATCAATGCCTGGAAGGTAGTCGGCTTGAAAAACATCATGAACTGGGATATGGTCGTCTGCAGATCGAGGGTACCCACGAACATGCCTACTGCAGGAGCTTCTTCGATGCGTTGTTCGTATTTCGACCATAAGTTCCGACACCGGATTGGATACCGAACCCATGTTTCTCCCGGCTTCACCCTAGCATTGATCAATGCCGTGATTGGGGTGTGTTCGCTAGCACTTGCGAAACGCTGGGTGAATAGCAATTCCATCTCCGTAAAAGTTTTGACGGAGTCGTTGGGAAGCTCAAAATACCATTCGAACGCCGTCTCCGCCAAACTGCCTATGAATTGGCGAAGCAGTAGCTTATCGTCACCTCCAGTATTGCCGCAGAGAGCCCTGAACTGGGCGACATGTTGATGGGGATTGCTGGTCCCCTTATATACGTGAAATTTAGGGTTGTGTATCCTGGTGGGTACTTAATTTGATCGTGCCAGCTAGGATATGGTCGTCCAGTTCTGAAGACTTGGCCAGCAGCTTCGTTCACTTGATGAGCTTGTATCTGTTAAGCTATATAATCATCGAGCGCAGCTTTCGAGATTGTTTCCTCCTTTGCAGCTGAAGAGGCCGGAAGAAGGTTTGATGTCTCTCTTCTATGGTCTTCAATTATTACGAGAGGATCTTCGGCTGGGTGGTCTGGTTGGATTATCATGCCCACCATATCTTGGAACAATAGCGCCATTTGTTTTATATTGGCCGCTTGTTCCGCGGCCTCTTTGTCTTTCCTCTCGAGCATTCTTCGGAGGAATTCGGCATCAGTTTCCTGGTCCTGACGCTGCTCCGACGATGTTTCCGGGCTTTCTTTTGGCCCAGTGCGTGCGGCCATCTTCGTTAGTATCTCCTGGAGCTTTTGCTGTTGTTCCTCCTGAGCCTTTGTCACAGACCATGTAAGTGGTCGATGACCCATGGAGATACTGCTATCCTCTTTTCCGGAAGCCATGTAAATGGTGTGCACCACCATGCCACCAGACTTGGAGCGTCTAGGTTCAGTGCCCTTGAGATTCGTCGCAGGCATAGGGATCTTCTCCGCCCTCCTATTTTTATGGACGATTGAAGTTGAGGGGGTTGTTGCAGCCGATGCTTTCCATGGTACAACGACGGTGAGATTCTCTTCTTGCCGGATCTTCATTCTCTTCTCTCGACGGGAGTAGTCTTGGTCGATCACAAAGTCTTGGACTTTTCGTCAGACCCTGTGGATTTTGGAGGACAGACGCTGAGGGAGCTGCTCTGGTTTTGTTTTAGTAACATTCTCCACAGACGGAAGAGATCTTTTAAGCACGGAGGTCGGAGAGTTCTTGCGCACCCTCCTGAGTGGTTCAAAGCTATTCCCAGTTAGAACAGCAGCATCAATTTCTACCATCGGAGCTAGTGGAGTCAATCCAGAAGGGGAACTGCCCCTATCTTTCCTCACTCGGCGCCAATGGCGACATCGAGCGCGTCTTGCAGATGGGATCACCTCTATTGTCGGGGTAGCTGCATCGTGCTTCATGCTTAGATGAGAAACTGCTGTTGGTGTTAGCCTGTCAAAGACTGACGTCCGTAGAGAGAGGATGGCCAACCTGTCGAAGGCAGACTTTCGAGCAGGGGTAGCAGCCTTGGTGACTTCGCCTGGAGCGGGAGCTGGAATGGCCAGTCTTGTGAAGACCGACCCTTAGTAGGAGAAGTCTCTCTAATGACTTCATTTATTAGAGCAGGGATGGCTATCCGTTTCGGGATAACCCCTTCAGGTATTGCGGGCTTCTTCACGAGCCCATTGGAGCTTTGGCCCAGTCTGTTAAAGACCGAGGCATTGGATTTGGGCGACCCGTTGAGAGGGGTCGTTGTAGTTGCAAGCTGATCAAAGACCGACTTCTTTGGAGCTTCTTACGATGGCACTGGGGCGTTGAAGCTCATTGGTGGGAGCATGGTCCCGAAGAACAATCCCGTGGTGGCCTGTGTCACCTGTTCAACCGGCATTGCGTAGATGGAGGCCGCTTGGGGCCCGTAAGTTACTCCTCCAGACAGGACGGAGTGGGAGTTGTTGCAGTTAGTGCAGCTAGAAGCCATTGATCTGCACGGGAGTAAGACACCAAATCTTAGAACCTCAGATCCAAGGGCAACCATATCAAACCGCGATTCGTTCGCAAACACGACACACGAAGTGTGGAGTGGAAAGAGGAAAAGGTCCTACCGGGCGTGCTAGAATCTGTTTACCGCCGAAAACAGAGACGAAACCGCGTAGGTCGTCTTGCCTGAATTTAGGGGCATATGCTATTTGGTTTTATCCGTCCACCTCTCCGAAGATGCCAAGTTGATTTATGGCACCGTATATTGGAGGTTTGGATAGATGCAGCCGTTGTAGCAGACTTCGTTAGATTCCCCCTCGTTGTGAGGGGGTTTTAATTGTAGGGATGCTCTTCCCTGCAGGCGCAAGCCCCTAAAGTTAATTACACTACCGCATAGTGGTAACCAGTTTCTCCTTCTCCAGATGATCACTTCGTGTCGTGTGTGTTTGTTTTATTTTTGGTTGCCCGTGGATTGTAAACGGAGACTAATGTATGTTGTCGCCCGTATGGCATGGATTAGTCCAAATCCATATTTTCTTAGATTTGGGTTTGATTTGGGTTTAAGGATCGTTAATCTCATTGAGATTAAGATCGACTTACACGTTTGTTGAGGATACGTTAGTCTAATTTTAGACTAAGATCTACTCAACAGTATTTTGGGATCATTTAGATCCAACGAAAGAGTATTTAGACTCTATCATTTTAGTTTAGGGACATTGCGGTCCATAAGTTTAAGGACATCATGGTCCATAGAGTTTAAGGACATCATAGTCCATAGTTTAAAAACGTCATAGTCTATAGAGTTTAGTTTAGGGACGTTGCGGTCCATAAGTTTAAAGGCATCATAGTCCATGGAGTGTCTGGTTGTCGAGACACGTCTCCTCTCTGAAGACGTTGAAGAATTATAATGACACATGTCAAAGGAATGAAGAGATGTACCCTTGAACCGATGTTGGTTGAGAGATCTGTAGTCAAGATTTGAGACTAAGATCAATTAAAGAGATTGTGAGCACATGGGCTTAATTAATCTGAATTGAGAACTTATGGCCAGCTTGAGCTCAGTCCACTCATTTTTGAATAAAGGGTTTGAACACTTGTTTGGGCTCAGTCCCTTTTGCTTCAACAATTCTGAGCATTAATTTGGGTTCTGACACCACTCTTTCTTTTATTTTTTTTATTGGGTATTGAACACTCTTTATGGCGCAGAGTGCTTTATGTAAAGAACACTTTGTTTCCATCAGCGCACACGTGAGGAGCACGTGGTGCGCTCGGCACTGAGCGCCAGACTGGAGCGCTAAGGCGCTTTTTATGAAATAACACAAACGTGAGGAGCACATGGAGCGTTTGGCGCTGAGCGCCAGACTTGGAACGCTGAAGCGCTTCTTTTTAAATAGCGACCACGTGAGGAGCACGTGGTGCGCTTGGCGCTGAGCGCCAGACTTGGAGCGCTGAGGCATTTCTTTTGAAATAGCGCACACGTGAGGAGCACGTGGTGCGCTTGGCGCTGAGCGCAAGACTTGGAGCGCTGAGGCGCTTCTTTTGAAATAGCACACACATGAGGAGCACGTGGTGCGCTTGGCACTGAGCGCCAGACTTGGAGCGCTGAAGCGCTTCTTTGGCAGTTCTGGTCAGTTCTGTGCTCTGAGAATTAAATTCTCGTTTATAACAGATTTTGTCTCATGGATCTAAGAACTAAGTTCTTCTTTTTATGAAGAGATGCTATGATCTCTTTTGTTTTTCTTTATGAGAGACTTTGTCTCATGGATCCAAGAACTAAGTTCTTCTTTTTATGAAGAGATGCTATGATCTCTTCTGTTTTTTTGTGAAAGACTTTGTCTTATAGATCTGTGATCTTGAAAAAGAACTAAGTTCTTTTGATGTGAGGATTAAACTCTCAAGAATTGAAGAGATGTTATGATCACGCTTCTTATTATTTACCTTGAAAAAAATTTCTTCTTAGGAGAGCTTGCTCTTCTTATTTTCTATTTTAAGAAACTTGAAGTTTATGGGGGGTTCTTCTGTCTCTTTCTTTTTCTTTGGAAAGAAGGATCTGTTTCGCCCAATCAGAGCAAAGCTCTGTTGAAATTCAAAATTCAAAATTTTGAAACAACGCTTCAAATCTCGGGCGCAACGCGCCACATGTCAGGCGCTGATACGTCAATGCAGCGCCCAAGAAGGTGCGTCCAATCAGAGCAAAGCTCTATTTTAAGAAAAATTAAAGGAAGCAACGCTTCAGTTGCGCAGGCACTGCGCTGCGCGACGCGTGTCAGGGCAGATGCGCTAGCGCAGTCGCGCTGCACGACGCGTGTCAGCGCAGATGCGCTAGCGCAGTCGCGCTGCGCTGTGCGCTGCGCGACACGTGTCACGCGCTGGGGCATTTGCGCCAAACAGAATTAAGATTTTAAAGAAATCTTTCTGTTCTTGTTAAAACAAGAAGATTTTCTTCTGTAAAACAGAAGCCCTTGGATCAAAAGATCCAACGGTGGGGAAAATTCCCCAAATCACTCAGAGAAAAATCTCTTTAACAAATTTAACTAATTTATGGGCACTATAAAAAGGACCCTAGACCTCAATTCAAAGGCATCAACATTTTCTTTAAAAAAAGAGAGAAAGAGAACTCTGAAGAACTCCTCAAGAATAAAAAAAGTAAAGACCTTTAGAAAAAGAAAAAGTTCTCTTATGAACAGATCATAGATCTTTAATAAAAAAAAACAAAATAAAAATAGTGCTTTGCACTTCTTTTATGAACCATTGGTTCCTTGAAAACAAGAAAAAACTTGTTTTCTTTGATTTAAAATCGATCAAAAGATAAAACAGTGCTCTGCACTTGCAAGAACTTCGCTGTTGCGCTCCTGTATTGGCGCAATCCACCAGGAAGCGCCACGTGTCAGTAGCGCAGCAGCGCAGCGCACTGACACAGCGCACTGCGCTGTTGCGCTTGCGCTCGCCAAAGCGTGACACGTGTCACCACCATATGAGCTTGCGCTCATTACTTGGCGCAAAGCGCCTGACAAGCCACGTGGGGCACTGTCAGAGTACTTAATACTCTGCATTATTAAAGAAAAGGGATAGAGCCCAATTAAAAGGCCTAACAGGCCTAATCAAACATGCTACGCATTTTAAAAAGGGCAGAGCCCAAACAAAATAGATGCTCTGCATCATTTATAAAGGGCAGAGCCCAACCAAAACAAAGGAAAATAATGCAGTGAAGGGGCAAAGCCCTAGCACAAGTCCAATAGACCAAAGACAAAAGAATATTGAAACTGGAGTTAGCCCAGTCGTGGCCATAAGTCCTCAAATTAAATTGACTGAGCACGGCTGCTCCCTAAATCAGTTTACATCCGGTTCGAGGGTACATCTCTGAACTCCTCTGACACCTATCGTTGTAATTCCTCAACGACGTCAGAGAGGTGATGGGTCCCAACAACCACACATGAATATGGACTGCAGGGTCCTTAAACTCGTGGACCGAAACGTCCCTAAACCAATGTCGGACAGAAACGTCCCTAAACTAATGTCGGACCGGAACGTCCCTAAACTAACAATGGACCACTACGTCCCTAAACTGGAACAATAGAGCCTCCAAATGCTCTTTTGCCGGATCTAAACGATCCCGTTTAAGTTGATCTTAGCCCCCAAACACGGCTAACGTATCCTTAAACATTCAAACGGACTATAAAACTCCAAATCAACCTTGGTTCAAGGGTACATCTCTGAACTCCTCTGACATCTGCCGTTGTAATCCTTCAACGACGTTAGAGAGATGACGAGTCCCGATGGCCAGATATTAAATAGATTATCACGTTAAGTTGATCCTAGTCTCAAACAGGACTATCGTATACTTAACGAACGTTTAAGTTGATCTTAGCCGCAACGCGACTAATGCATCCTTAAACTAAAAACACTAAACCCAAATCTAAGTAAATACGGATTTGGACTAATCCACGTCCTACGGGCGACGGCATTACTTAGTCTCCGTATACAATCCACGGGCAACCACAAACAAAACAAACACACTCGACACGAAGTGAAATTCTGGAGAAGGAGAAAGTTGCTACTGCGATGCGGTAGCGTAATTAACTGCAGGGGCTTGCGCCTGCAGGGAAGAGCGTCCCCACAATCAAAAACCCCTCAAGCGAGGGGGAATCTGACGAAGTCTGCTACATCGGCCGCATCCGTCTAAACCTCCGATACACGGTGCCATAAATCAACTTGGCATCTTTGGAGAGGTGGACGGATAAAACCAAATAGCATCTGTCCCGAATCTCAGCGTCAGGACACTGCGGTCCTGTGCGCCGCCTTTCGGAGGGGAACATATTCTGGCACGCCCGGTGGGACCTTTTCCTCTTTCCACTCCACACTTCATGTGTCGTCTTCGCGAACCAGTCGCGGTTTGTTAATGGTTGCCTTCGGATTTCAAGTTACTAAGATTTGGTCTTTTGCCTGGCGCAGAACTCAAGATTCAATGGCCTCTAATTGCACCAACTGCTCAAAGTGCCACTGCAACGGACGCTCCACCTCACTGAGAGGTGTAGCATATGGGCCCCAAGCGGCTTCCTTCCTCACTCTGCCAGTAGACCAGGTGACCCAGGCTACCACTGGCCTGTTCTTCGGGACCATGATCCCACCTACAAGCTTCTCTGAGCCAATACCTGCACCGGAAGTGAACAAGAAGTCGGTCTTCGACCGGCTTACTGCTACGACGACCCCTGTCAACGGGTCGCCCACTACCAAACCGACAGCCTCTGTTTTCACCAGGCTAAATCAGAACTCTAAATTGGCTGTCCCAAGGAGAGCAATAACTGCTGCTCTAGAAGTCGTCAAGGCGGCTTCCCCTGTCAAAGAATCAGTCTTTTCAAGAATGACGATTCCTGCTCCTGCTCCTGCCCGAGGATCTGTCTTCGACAGGTTAAATATCATCCCTCAAAGGACAACCTCAATCTTTGAGAGGTTAACACCAGCGACGCCTCGTTCAGACAGGGGGCAAAAAGAAGCTGTCTCTATCTCCGAGCCAGTCCCAACGGCTCGTCATGCTCGACGTCGCCATTGGCGAAGAGTGAGGAAGGCAAGGGGCAACTCCCCCTCAGAGCTAACTCCACCAGCTCCAGAGGTGGAAGTCAACGCTGCTGTTCCAACTGGGAACAGCTTTGAACTGCTGAGGAGGGTACGTAAGAACTCTCCAACCGCTACACTGAAAAGATCTCCTCTACCTGCGGAGAGAGTTCTGGAAACGAAGCAAGAACAGCCCCCTCAACGGCTGTCCTCAAAAATATACAAGGTTTGGCGTAGGGTTCAAGACTCCGTGATTGACCCAGGTTACTCCCGTCAACGAAAGAAGATGAAGGTGCAAAAAGAAAAGGACCGTCTTATTAAACAGCAGAGGACAACGATCACCAAGATGCCCACTGCAACGGCCCCTTCAACTTCAACGGCCCACAAAAGAAGAAGGCCGGAGAAAACCCCCGCGCCTGCAGTAAATACCAAAAGAGGTGAACCCAAACGCCCTAGGTCTGGGGGCATTGTAGTTCATACCGTCTGTATGGCGTCTGGTAAAGAGGACAGCCGCATATCAACAGGTCATAGACCGCACACGAGGTCAGTAACCAAGGCTCAGGAGCAGCAGCAGAAGCTCTAAGAGATGATGAACGCTATGGCCGCACTTACAGGGCCAAAAGAAACCCCTGAAACGTCCTCGGACGAGCGTCAAGAACAAAAAACTGACGCTGAGTTCCTTTGTCGCGTACTGGAGAAGAAGGATAAAGAAGCTGCGGAACAGGCAGCCAACATAAAGAAAATGGCCCTCCTGTTCCAGGATATGGTGGGTATGATGATTCAACAAGATCCACCTGCTGAAGATCCCCCGATCACCCTTGAAGACGATAGGGGAGAGACGTCGAATCCTCCGCCAGCTCTGTCAGCGGCTAAAGAAGAGACAATCTCCAAAGCCGATCTGGACGAATACATAGCTCAGCAGATCCGGGTCCATCATGCGACCGAAGCGGCCGGTCAGGTCGTAATAACGGGACGGCCATATCCAAGTTGGTACGATCAAATCAAGTACCCACCCGGTTACACAATTCCCAAGTTCCATGTCTACAAGGGGACGGGCAATCCTCACCAGCATGTTGCCCAGTTCAGGGCACTCTGCGGCAACACCGGCGGTGATGACAAGCTGTTGCTTTGCCAATTTGTTGGAAGCTTATCAGATACGGCGTTTGAATGGTACTCTGAGCTCCCGAACGACTCTATTAAAACCTTCGCGGAGATGGAGCTGCTGTTTACTCAGCGTTTTGCAAGCGCCAGTGAACGTACCCCGATGACGGCACTGATTAACGCCAGGGTAAAACCCGGCGAGACGTGGGTTCAGTACACTATACGATGGCGGAACTTATGGTCGAAGTGTGAGCAGCGCATTGAAGAAGCTCCCGCGGTGGGTATGTTTGTGGGAACCCTTGATCCGCAAGCAACCATCTCACAATTTATGATGTTTTTCAAGCCAACTACCTTCCAGGCCTTGATTGACAAACTAGCGCAAATGGATCAAATGGGCCATAAACCCCCTCTTCCAAGGCCGGACTCCCGAAATGACAAAGGGAAAGGAAAAGCAATCGTCGTCGCTAATGCTCAACAACAACCGAGCGACTCGAAGCCGGTTGTTCGTCAAAGTAATATACGCCCCTACGTGCCCCTTGAGGATAGGATGGGACATCCTTATTCCTTTCCCCGCGATAAAACGAAGAGGTTATTCGAGCTGGCGTTGCGCAACAGACTCATAAATCTGTCGGATCCAAAACGTCCGTTGCAACCAAGTGACGTCAACGAACCCAACTACTGTCCTTATCATCGAGTACTAGGCCATCCGATCGAAGATTGCTACGTTTTCAAGAATTGGCTTGAAAACCAGTACCGACAGGGCAAGTTCGCGTTATCTGACAAATGGAAGGTGAATCCCCCGCAGCCCCACATCTCTAAGGGGATGAATACGCCGGGGGCAACATGCTCCGTCATTGAAGAAACTCCTTGGGAGGTTGTATTATCAGCCAAGACAAAGAGGATGCTAAACGATCTTCAGACATGTCCAGCGTTCAAATGGAAGAATCTGTTGGAACCGCAGGTCATCGAAGGGATGCTGAAGCCACGTCCAACTCCAAAGACCGATGGTGGTGGTTCAAGCACTTGCAGCCAGCCGTCAAAACCTTCGAAGAAGAAGAAGAAGAAATCTAAGAAGCCCGTGAAACCTGGCGACAAGCACACGGACCTGCAAAAACAAATTGACGCGCTGGAGGAATACAATCAAAAGGCACGGACTCCCATTACGCTCCAAGAATTCCTCAATCACGTTTTTCAAGAAGGAGATGAGGAAGGGAGCTCATCGGATGAATCCGAGGAACATGTGGCGAGCTGTCATATGATTTCCCATTCGGCCACAAACGAGGAGGAGACTCCTTGCACTGAAAAGTTGGGGGCAGATCCTAAACCAAAAGTTCTGGGGCCATCAGATGAGGAAATTGACGCATTCCTCAACGAAGCTCGATTGAAAAGTAAAGCTGATCAAGAACGCGAGACGGCTATATTGGAAAGGGCCAAGCGCCAGCGACTTGATGAAAGAGCTGAGACGATCCCGCTGGAGCTAAACACTTCCGCTACCGACAAAAGCCAATTCAAGATGAGGAAAAAGTTTGCTAAGGCCATATCAATGGGCATGAAGCTACCATCCTCTGAAGGAAACATCACTGGTGAAATGGAAACGCACCCCTCCTATTGCTTATATCATCAAAAGATTTCGCACCCCACTCAAGAGTGCAAAGCTTTCGATAGATGGTGGCAAGGATATGTTGCTCATCGACAACACTTTAAGCGGGAAAAGCGTAAAATTCGTCGAGAGCAAAGAAATATGACCGAAGGGCTTAAAAGAACTGCTGGCGATTGTTGCATGGTTAACACCGGTAGATCACAAGTGTCCACATTCGGGAGTGATTCTGATGAAGAACTAGAACTTGCCCCTCTCTTTAAAGAGTCGGCCTCGAGAAAAGAAGAAGAACCGAAGGTTTGCGAAAATATCCGGCTATGTAATCGCACGCTGCCCGAAAAGAACCTCGGACCCTCGAACAAAAAAGATAGAGGGAAAGAAAAGGCCACTGAAGATATCGTCTTAGATGACCAAGTGGTGGAAGAGCTAGCTGCCAAAGACCCACCAAAGAAGAATAAGGTGGATTACAATGTCTTAGCACATCTGAGGAAGCTGCCTTCACAGCTCAGCATTCTCGACGCCCTTTTGCTATCAAAAGAGGCGAGAGATTCGTTGATTAAGGCGCTCCAAGACCCAGAACAATTCCAAGCATGCCTGGCCGAGGAAAAGATGAAGGATGAATTAGAGGAAGTGCACACGGCCGATGTCACTTTTGGCGATGAAGACCTTCTACTTGGTACGTGCGAACACAATCGCCCTCTCTATGTCTCGGGATACTGCCATGATATAAAGATAGGCAAAATCCTGATCGATAACGGGTCGTCTGTTAACCTACTCAACGTACGGGTGTTGAAGGAAATCTGCATGAGCGTCCAGCACCTTGCTCGGGACAAGATCACCATCTCCGGGTTCGATTCCTAATCGTCAAAGACTCTTGGATCTGTGATACTGACGCTACGCTTCGGGCTACTCGTCACGGACATTAAGTTCCACGTCATAGACGCCAAGACATGCTACAACGCTTTGCTCGGCCGACCATGGTTACACGAGTACAACATCATCCCTTCTACACAGCATCAGTGTATGAAATATTTTAAGGATGGTTTCGAGTATACCGTGACGGGAGAACTGAACCCGTTCTCTGTAAACGAGGTCCGCAAATATGAAGACGCCAAATACTTCTTACCGGATTTCGAAGATACGGAGAAGTGTCACAAGCCGGAGAATAAAGCTAATGCCACCATCCCTGTCTTCGGCAGTGATACCGAGGAGGAAGAGGAGAAAGTTTATTCGGGTCCCCCCAATACACCAAGCCGGGACCATCGGCTCCTGCATTGATCTTTGGTAGCGATTCGGAAGATGAAGTCCATGCTGTATTCTCTGCTCGACCTTCAATACAAACGTCCTCCGACGAAGAGCAAAGTCTGCAAGTCGCCATGGTGCCGTTTAAACACCATAAAGAACTGGATGCACTTAATATTTACAAAAAACATTCTACATCCCTCCCAGGCGAGAGAGCGAGAAAGCAATTCTGTTTTACCGCTCTGAAGAAACCAAGGTAGAAAAAGAAATCTGGCATGGCGCGGATTCTACGCTCGACAGGCTTCAGCCTATCCGTCTACCCAGATATTATACGGAGGGTTTGAAAAAGCTGCTGAAACGCCAAGGGATATCCTTCAAGCAGACCGTTCGAAAAGCCAAGTTCTACGACAAAGTCTGGAACGTTCCTGGAACTCAACGCAAGCTACCTAATGGGAGAATGGAAACAAAAGGGCTTGGATACGTCCGGTCAAAGAAACGAGAGTTACTACCCGGCTGCTACGTCGTGTATGACCTTGATAAAGATGCGGATGCTCAATGGGAGGACGCTAATCCTAAGCCAGTGAAAGTTCCAGATGCAAAGGAGCCCAGTCCGTCGTTCAAGGAACAAATGGACAAACTTATAAAGAAAGCTGGTCAAAAAGTCCGAGATGATCACAACCGCGAGACGGCCATCTACGAGAAATCCAAGACGCAACGCCTTCTCCAACAGGCCGTAAAGGATGAAAATGTCGCTCCTTGTCAACCTGTTATAAAGAAGGCTCGGCGCAAAAGCAGAAATAAGTCGAAAGGCCAAAAAGGCGCTCAACAACAACAAAGCAGGGCTAAGAAGCCACGCAAACGGGAGTCGAGTGTTATTGATCTATCCCTCATGAAGAAAATGGGTCGAGCGTACTCATTTCCTCGGGACAAGACGAAGAAGATACTTGATCTTGCTCTAAAACATCAAATGCTTACACTGCCGGAGTCCAAGAACCCCGAGCGAGCGGGCGAAGCCTCTGACCCAAATTATTGCTCTTACCATCGAGTAATAGGACACCCTCTCAAAGACTGCTTCACCTTTAAGAATTGGGTTGAAGATCAGTATCAGCTCGGCAAATTCGCTCTGTCCGACAACTGGAGGGAAGCGCCGCCACAGAAGCACGAGCCCAAGGTCACGAAAGAAGAACCAGTTCCACATTGGGATTGGAAGCGAATTCGCACCTGTCACATGATTACAATATTAAAAGAAGAGGCCGAGGACATGGATGACCTTCCCTGGTGCTTCGAAAAAAGAAACGACGAGGTAATCTCAGAATTCCCACCAGCGCCAAAAGAGCTGGAAGATGGAATCCATACCACTGCAGATAACCTCAAGAAGATTGAGTTGGGATCGGCAGACGATCCGCGACCGACATTCATCAGCGAATTACTATCTGAAGAAAGGGTGGCTGCGTTAAAGGACGTGCTTCTACAGCATAGAGATTGCTTCGCGTGGAACTATTCCGAAATGCCAGGACTAGATCCAGAAATTGCTGTACACAGATTGGCGATATCTCCAGACATCAAGCCAGTCAAACAGGCGCTGAGGAGGATACGGCTCGAGCTTGAGATGAGCATCAACGCCGAGGTCAAAAAGCTGATCGACTCTGGCTTCATCCAGGAAGTTCAACATCCTGAATGGATCGCTAACATCGTCCCGGTGATGAAGAAAAATGGGACGGTGCGCATATGCGTGGACTTTCGGGATCTCAATAAAGCTTGCCCGAAGGATGATTTCCCAGTACCAGTCACCGAACTGATGATAGACAATACATCTACTCATGAGGTTTTCTCCTTCATGGACGGCTCGTCAGGGTATAATCAGATAAAAATGCATCCCAAAGACCAGAAGCACATCGCCTTCAGGACCCCTCTAGGTATATTCTGTTATAAAGTGATGCCCTTCGGTTTAAAGAACGCCGGTGCTACTTATCAAAGGGCCATGACAAAGATCTTCGATGACCTTATACACGAAATCGTCGAATGCTATATCGACGATCTCGTGGTTAAAAGCAAATCATACGAAGAACATCTCGAGCATTTGAAGACCGTATTTCAACGCCTTCGGCAATACAACTTGAAGATGAACCCGCTCAAGTGTGCATTCGGAGTTTCCTCAGGCAAATTCCTGGGATTCATTGTTCGACACCGAGGTATTGAAATAGATCCATCAAAGATCAAAGCGATCATGGAAATGCCTCCGCCGAGAACTCTCAAACAGTTGCGATCTCTCCAAGGGAAGCTCGCATACATACGGCGATTTATAGCCAACCTTTCAGGCAAGTGCCGTCCCTATAGCCACCTGATGAAGAAGGGAACCCCATTTGTCTGGGATCACAAATGCCAAGGCGCACTGGACGAGATCAAGCAGTACCTGCAGAACCCGCCAGTGTTGGCTGCTCCGGTTAAGGGAAAACCTCTCATTCTTTATACAACCGCCCTCGAAGGTTCCTTAGGCGCATTATGGGCACAAGAGAACGATCAAGGAAAAGAAAGGGCACTCTACTACTTAAGTCGAGTTCTGCTGGGGGCAGAAAGCAACTACTCTCCCATTGAAAAACACTGCCTGGCGTTGGCCTTCGCGATAACAAAGCTCAGGCACTATGCGTTGGCGCACGAAGTCCGTCTCATTTCAAAGGTGGACCCCCTTAAATACTTGATGTCGAAGGCCATGTTGACGGGACGACTCGCTAAATGGGCCCTGCTCTTGATGGAGTTCTCCATAACATATCAAACTCTCAAGGCAATGAAAGACCAGGCCATCGCCGACTTCCTCGCTGAGCACCCGATACCTGCCGATTCTCTTCTGAATTACGATTTGCCAGACGAACATGCGTTTGACGCGATCAACGGTAGTGATACCCAATGGGAACTTTATTTCGATGGAGCATCTTCCATGAAAAAACGCAAACAAAGTACACCTATAATCAAATCGGGGGTAAGCCTCATCTTCGTGACTCCATAAGGAAGGATAATGCGTTTCGCTTTCTCCTTAACAGAGCCGAGGACGAATAACGAAGCCGAATATGAAGCCTTGATAGCAGGTCTTGAGATCGCCATCGACATAGGAATTGAAAGCCTCCTTATATACGGAGATTCTCAACTGGTCGTTAGTCAAGTAAACGGCGACTACCAAACGTGCAAGCCAGAACTGGTGAAGTACGGCGAAAAAGTGCAACAACTGTTGACCCAAATTCCTTCCTACACTTTGGAAAACATACCGCGCGCGGAAAACAGCAAAGCAGACGCGTTGGCCAAACTTGCTAAAGAACTGGCTAACGAGAATCTCGATGATGTTAGAATGGTGGTACAAAGCCGTCGGGTGCTTGCCCCAGCAGAAATATCTCCGGAATCATCCGAAAAGAAGGGAGCGACTGAGCAAACGACCCTGCAAGTAAAAGACCGGGAAAAGGCTGAGGATTGGAGAGAAGTCTTCATAGACTACTTTAGGTCCCACCGAATGCCTGAAGAAGCGTCCAGAAGACATCAGCTTATGAAACGAGCTCTGTCTTTCGCCTTCGTCAATGATACTCTGTACAAGAGATCGTTTGATTCTCTGTGGCTGAGATGCTTAGGACCTGACGAAGCGAGAAGGGTCGTCCAGGAAGTTCATGACGGACTCTGCGGTTCTCACCAAGCAGGCACAAAGATGAAGTTGAGGATCAAACGGATGGGCTACTACTGGCCCACGATGATTCAGGACTGCCTCGAATATGTGAAGCAATGCCACTCATGCCAAATCCATGGGGACTTCATCCACCAGCATCCAAATCCACTACATCCAACGGTGGCTAGCTGGCCTTTCGAGATGTGGGGAACTGACATAGTCGGCCCTATCGAACCAGCATCGTCTAGGGGAAATCGTTTCATCCTGGCGACGACTGACTACTTCTCTAAATGGGCAGAAGCAGTACCGTTAAGAGAAGTGAAGACAGAAAATATCCTCTACTTCTTCAAGACACACGTCATATATCGGTTTGGAACTCCGCGACGGATCATCTCCGATAACGGGCCAGCTTACAGAAGTCACAAGATCAGTCGCTTTGCGCAACAGCATAATATAGACTGGAGATATTCCTCGGTTTATAATCCGCGAGCTAATGGTCTAGGTAAAGCCTTCAATAAGACCTTAACGAAGATTATAAAGAAAACGGTGTCCCGGAGTAAGAAAGACTGGCATGAGAGGCTGCAAGAGGCCCTTTGGGCGTATCGAACTACATTCAAGACAGCCACGAACACAACGCCATACGCGTTGGTGTTCGGTACGGAAGCAGTACTCCCCCTCGAGATAGAGTTACCCTCTCTGCGAGTGGCAGTTCACTATGAGCTAACGGACGAAGAAAATGCTCACCTTCGGCTTGAGAAGCTTGACGCCCTTGATGAAACCCGGCTCATAGCGCAACAAAATTTGCAGGCCTATAAAGCAAAGATGACGCGCTCATATGAAAGACTGACCCGACCGAGGACATTTCGCCAAGGCGAACTCGTGCTAGTGGTCAAAAGGCCTATGATCCCCAATCGCGCCAAGCGAGGAAAATTCGAGCCAAACTATGAAGGCCCGTACATCATAGATAAGGTCTACCAGGGTGGGGCCTATCTACTCATGGACATGCACGGTGAAAGGCCTTTCAGGCCAATAAACGGTCGCTTCCTAAAGAGATACTACGCTTAATGAGCCACAGCCTAGGACGATGATAGGTGACGACGACCATGCCCGCTCGCTATCTTCCTAAGCTCAAGTTTTATAAACAGTAGCTAGCCTCTCAATGTCGGACCGAAATGTCCTTAAACTAATAACGGACCGAAACGTCCTTAAACTACTACCGCAGCATCTTTAGGCTGACAAGATAAAAAAAACATATAAAAATTATAAAAAAAACGGTATGTCCATAAGGAAAAAGGGCACGGATGAAAACCCGAAAGGGCTCCGTGAGTAAAAACAGCAGGGCTACCGGCGAGTGTTCGTGAAAACCCGAAAGGGCACGACCTCGTAAAAAAAAAGAAAAAGAGTAAATAAAAAGAATAAAAAAAATGGTATGTCCATAAGCAAAAAGGGCACGGATGAAAACCCGAAAGGGCTCCGTGAGTAAAAATAGCAGGGCTACCGGCGAGTGTTCGTGAAAACCCAAAAGGGCGCGACCTCGTAAAAAAAAAGAAAAAGAGAAAATAAAAAGAATAAAAAAAAATGGTATGTCCATAAGCAAAAAGGGCACAGATGAAAACCCGAAAAGGCTCCGTGAGTAAAAACAGCAGGACTACCGGCGAGTGTTTGTGAAAACCCGAAAGGGCGCAACCTCGTTAAGAAACACTTATGGGGTCCTCTCGACCTTGTAAGGAGAAACCACCCGCGTGAGATCCTTACGACTTACAAGGGAGCAACACACTTAAGGATCCCCACGATTCCTAAAGAGAAAATACACTTGCGAGATTCTCACGACTCGTAAGGAGAACTCTCTTATGGGACCCTCACGGCTCGTAAGATTTGAAAGTCTTAAGTTACAGAGGCCTAAACCTGTGCTTAAGCAACCCCCACAACTTTCGACATTGCCCTACAAGGGGCTCAATACTGACCCTTGTATACAATCCACGGGCTCGAATAAACATTTCCTTAACCAAGTCTCATCCGTGACTGGGGATATGTTCGCATGGTAAACAACCCTTGTAAATCCTCTCGATTTATGAGGAGAAAAACCCTCCTATGGAATCCTTACGACTTACAGAGGAAACGAACACTTTGGAATCCTCACGAGTCCCAAGGAGAAAATACACCTACAAGATCCTCACGACTTGTGGGGAGAAATAACTTCGTGAAACCCTTACGGCTCATGAAGTCAAAAGCCTTAGCCGACAGGACCCTAACCCTGGTCGCTAAGCCACCTTTGTTCGACATCGACAGAGGCAGATGATGATTCGCTCCTGGTAATATCCCAGTTGTAACGGTGCTGATGCCGAAATCGGTTTACGGTGAAAAGCCAATAGGCCGCACATGCATACGAAATAGCCGAAATGATAGGGCGACTTGCAATAAAAAGCATAAAGTAAAAATGTATGCATGCAAAATAGCCGAAATGATTGGGCAACTCGCAATAAAAAGCAGCGAGTAAAAATAAAATAAATAGCCGAAATGATTGGGCAACTCGCAATAAAAAGCAGCGAGTAAAAATAAAATAAATAGCCGAAATGATTGGGCACCGCGAAAAATAGCCGAAATGATTGGGCAATCGTGACCTTCGCGATATAAAAGCTGAAATGATAGAGCATCGCGGAGATAAAACAAAAAAAAATGATGATAAAACTTTGGCCCTACAGTTAAGATCACATCGATCCCTGTATACAATCCAAGGACGTAAACAAAGAGGGAACCGTACTTTCCCAACAGGCTCCGCCAGAAGACGAAGCCAAATCTCGACGGTTCAGTCCAACTCCGAAGAAACCAGTGTCTTCAGCAAATTCCTCGACTCACGGATACAAACACTCCTTGACGAGAGCCTCCTGATCCGCGTCGACTCGCAGAGCCACCAGTGCCTCCGTGGGAAATTCTCGACTCGTTTCAAACCCCAAGGAAACAAATAATCCTTGGCGCTTGGGAAACAAATAATCCCTAGCGAATTCCTCGACTCACGGATACAAACACTCCTTGACGAGAGCCTCCTGATCCGAGTCGACTCGCAGAGCCACCAGTGCCTCCGTGGGAAATTCTCGACTCGTTTCAAACCCTAAGGAAATAAATAATCCTTGGCGGTTGGGAAACAAATAATCCCTAGTAAATTCCTTGACTCACGGATATAAACACTCCTTGACGAGAGCCTCCTGATCCACGTCGACTCGCAGAGTCACCAGTGCCTCCGTGGGAAATCCTCGACTCGTTTCAAACCCCAAGGAAACAAATAATCCTTGGCGCTTGGGAAACAAATAATCCCTAGCAAACTCCTCGACTCACGGATACAAACACTCCTTGACGAGAGCCTCCTGATTCGCGTCGGCTCGCAGAGAAACCAGTGTCTCCGCGGGAAAATTCCCGATTCGTCTCAAACTGCAAATGAAGTCTCAGGCAGCAGGGACTAAAAAACTTGCTCCCTGAACAATGGGACCCTGCAAGTCGATCCAAAAAGGTCTCTTGCATACTATTCACGGGTCTCACTCTCCAAAATCGAATCTCGACAAGGGGGGAAACAACCGCTTACGGGTTCTCTCGACTCGTAAGAGGGAAAAATTCTCTTATAGGATCCTTACGACTTACAAGAGAAAATCACACTTAGGAATCCTCACGATTCCTAAGGAGAAAAACCCACCTACGAGATCCTCTCGATCCGTAGGGAGAAAAATCTCCACGAGACCCTCACGGCTCATAGAGTTGAAAAGTCTTAGGCAGCAGATCTGAACCTGCAGCCTAAGCCATCGCTGATTCTTAAGAAAGTCAAGATGTATGCTCTATTATCTGTTGACCATATTTACTAAGGCGGCATGCTTATGATAAAAGAAAGAAAAAGCAAGGAAATAGCATAAGACATTACAAAAAAATTGTGTATCTTTTATTCATAAACTTGATTGAGTACAGGATACATTGTGCTAAAGAATAAAAAATATATATATACTTTTTTTTATTTACAATTACAAACGATATAAAGAAGGATAGCTACTGAGGAGGAAGTGTCTTTAACAAATCCGCAAGCTGCTCTCGCACTTCCTTCAGCGCCTCCTCCTGAGTGGCTGCCGCGGCCACCTCTGCTTCCACCTGGGCTCGCTGCTGCAAGAAGGATGAAAGTTGCTCCTCCGCCGCCTTTTGGGCTGCTTCCTGGCTGGGCGCATCTCGCTCGACGACGTCAAGCTGTTGCCTCAATGATAACCCTTCGGAAAGACATTGCAGAAGGCCCTCAAAAACAACCTTCAGCCGTACAGCATTGGCCTCCACCCGAGCATGCAGTTGGGCAGACTTGCTCGAAGTCTCACCGCGCTCCTTACGCCTTGAAATGACTTCTTGTTCGAGATGGCGGAAGTAAGAAGCGCTCTGCTCAATCCACGCTGCTCTTTGATTGCTGGCGGCCAAGGTCTCGGGAGCGGGACACAGCAACTCCAACTGATGCAGGCGGGCCTCGATCTCCCTGCAATGGTTAACCCAAGATGCGATGATACCCTCGTCATGAAAGTTCACGAGTATCACCAGCTTCGGGTTAACCGCTGTAGCAAAATCCGTAGCAGAAGTAGGGGTCTCGACGTCGAGCTCCTCAATGTAATCGCTCAACATACGCAAGCTGTTCGTGGCGCCTTTCGAAGATGGACGTCTTAGGTAAGGACCTGCTGGCATTATGATGCGAGATTCGAAGGGCGCCGAGACCGGAACGACAGCTGAAAAGAAACAAGATGTGATCAGATAACAGTTCAGAAAATAAAAAAGGGGGGATTTATCAATGTGATAGTCGTTGTACCAGCTGAGGCAGGTGGCAGGGCCGAAAGGGTCGGCGGCGCAGCCCATCTTTCATCCCCTCCTTCGATTTGTAACACTGCAGTCGAGATGAGAAAAAAGGGTTTAGAAGTAATTCCATCAATGAAGAAAGAAGGATATCATTGGAAATCATACTCACCAACGCCACCAGAGGAAGAAGCGAGTTCGGATGGGAAGGAGAAGTGTGGGGGCAACATCTGGTAAAGATGGTCAAAAAGCACTCCTGAAAGACACAATAGTGTGACTTTAGCACACAAATTATGCGTCTGGAAGATAAGATTAATAAATTGCAAACCCATACCTTCCAACATCTTCGAAAGTATGAGAGAGGGTTGAGAGGTGACCACCGCCAAGGCAGTCGTTGAAGGCGCTCCCTCGAACAGTGGGGCATCGGCGCTGGCTGCACCTGAGTTACAAAAAAGATAAATTTGTCAGAAAGATTGTAAAGCAAAGTAACGAAAAACAGCAACTTGGGGTTTACCTGAGGAGCTCCCGGCTGAAACGGAGGCGATTCCCTCCTCTATCGACATGAGACCACCGCCCGTGGCCTCATCGCCCGACTCAATGGGGGCCGTCGTCGTGCTAGCGCGACCAGGAGACGGTAGGAGATCGTAAACAGGGAGGGCAATGATTGGAGCGTTGCCGGATTCTTGGAAGGAAGCGGCTGACTCTTCCCCAAGAGTCGTGCCCATCTCATCCGCTACTTCTTCGGGCTCCGCCGTCTCCATCGGCTAATCCACCATCACCATGAGGTCGCCAGCCTCAAGCGCCTCGTCCGCCACTACCCTGGGCTCAGTTACGACGATCATTTCATCTGCCGCCGTTTCAGGCTCGGCAGCAATGACCTTTTCGGCTATAGACCCCTCCACCCCCATCTCAAGCTCCGAAGCCTCGGCGACGTTGCCCACCGTCGGCTCAGGTCCGGCAGGTGGCGCCCCCTCTGTTTCTTTGGGTACAACGGTTTCCGCCTCCCCCTCGATCGGACTTGGCCCTGCAAGATAAGAGATATAAGGACCAATGGCATTAAAATCCTTATAACAAAAGCTCTGAAAGAAATATTACCTGAAGCGGATTTACCGTTTGCGCTCCGAACTACGCGCGCCACCTCGCTGCGGGCAGTGGATAGGGCGACAGGGGCCTCTTCGGATAGAGTATCAGCGCGAGGGACGGTGCTGGGGCCCGCTCCCACGGCCAAGGCAGCCCTGCACGCCTTCGCCTCACGCCTCAGCCGCTTCCTTTCCTCCCGGGCTGTCACGATGGACCTTCGTGACGCTTCTTTCAAGGCGTCGTCATCCTCGTTCAGGGATGCCTCCAGAGCCTTTAGGGCATCTTTCATCGGCTCTTCAAGACGAACCTCCTGCGGTGGCCCAGAGAAAGCGGGAACATCGGCGGCTGGCGGAACATTTGCGTCGCTTCGTGGGAACGGCATTGAGGTTTCTACAATGAAAAGGGAGAGGTTAGATCGACCATAACACGAAGGAGATGAAAACTTGATGAATAGAAACTTACTAAGGCCTAAAGACGCTCTAAGGTGTTCTTCCTCCTAGAAGGTCTTGAGTGAAGCGGCAATTGCTTCCTCATCAGTGATGCATGTTGGAAGAAAAGAAAGAAAAGCGTTAGTCAAAGGCAATAAGGAAGGTACGTTACAATAAAGAAAATGTGACTAATAGTTACCTGATTGCGCAAGCTTAGCCAGCCACGCGTCACGCTTTGCCAACCACGCTGAAGTTTCGAGAGCGGCTTCCAAGTCTGTGTCGTCCGGTGGCGGCATGATTAATCCCTCGTTAGTCCCATATTCGATTAGGCCCTCGGCGTAGGGAGCATGGGGTTCCTGGCCGAACACGACATCTGCAGCGAAGAGCGATTTCTTTTTCTTCTGCCCTCCGCCCCTAGGCTCACGTGAAATCGACTTCCGCTTAGCAGCCACCTTGGGACGACGGGTCCCGATGTCCGCACCCACGCCAGACTCCGGCGAGGATACAACCACTGTCTCCACTGGAGCATGAGGCGCTGCAGGTGCATCTGTAACATCAGGGAGCGACAAGCCACGTGGAGGACTTTGCGCATGAGGTGGCCCGGTTCTAACCTCTTTTAGAGGAGCGACTACTGGAGTCCTAGGAACCAAAGGAGCGTTGCGATCGGTACCTAGAGGCACACCCTTACGATCGACCAACAGTCGCCTTTCCTCCTTTATAACTGCTCCTGTTGCATGATTGTACCAGTCTTTGTACACATTGAGGAGTCTCGGAGCGTAAGCCGGCGCATTGATAAAAAAATGAGAGCTCGTATTCAGGCGCATGAAATGGTGCAGTGCGTTCTCCATCCCTTCTTCAGTGGCAGTGGGTTCCAGCAAGAAGGCTTCCAAGGGGACCCCTTGATCGTAGCCCAGTTGTTGAGCAAAACGATGCGGGTTGTACCTCATAAAAATTGCCACACCATTCTACCTAAAAACTAAGAAACCCGGTCTAATGGAATATAAGTGAAGGGTCTCTCGAGCCGTCAAAACTGAGGCTCCATCCTTAAAGACATCTTGTAATGGCCGCGTCACAGTGGTAGACACCTTTCCAATGGTCAATACCTTATCGACAAAGGACATCCCGGCTCCAACGGTATGAGGGCGAAGGAGTAAGCCCCTGGCGTTCCGCGGTGATGGGGTTACAATTGATGCGCCGATCAGCTGTATAATGCGAGGAAAACCGCACTTGTCAAAGAACGAGGGCCTTTTATGCATGCCGAAGACACCCGTTGTGTGTAGCTCGAGCCACGATGCAAAGTAATGCATCGGGAAGACCACGTGCAGTACCCCGGGCTCATTAGCATCCGCTGCTCGACTGAGGCCATGGTATAAGTGCGCCAAGCCAGCGATCCCAACAGCCACCTTTACCCCGATGACCATCCGGTGGGCTGGGTAAAAGACAGAGGGTCGCATCCGATGAGAGTGCATTGGGATCGCAAACCAGCTCAGCCACAATCCAAGAAATCCTAAGAAAAAAGCCTCCTCATCCATTCCAGGGGCCGCAATTTCTGCAAATGACATGGTAGGGAAGTCCGGAAGAAAAAAACCCTTTTGATCTATATCCTTCTCCGGTAGGTTGTCCGCACCTAGACCGAAAGGGTCATCCAGGGTGGCAAACTTGGCAGCTTCTGATGAGATGACACTTGGACGAAGGAAACGAGCAATGAAGTCCTCAAAGTTAACTCCCCGACTCCCATGTTCGACGAAGAGAGACTCATATATGTTCAACACTTTAATCAAGCTTGGGAATTGATGTTGAACTGCATTCTCCAGTGTGACCCCCCTTACCATCGGCCTAGCACCAAAGACGTACACATCTGTCGGGAGCAGCTCCTCATAATGTTCCCCCATCACTGGTAAACCGGATACCTCCGCGAACTCCTCCAAGGAGATTGACACTTCCCGATCTATGGCAAGGAAAGTGTGGGTAGGAATATTCCATTGCTCCAAGAAAGCCTTGAACCACCAGGTGGGGAGCGTGGGATACTGGAAGAGAGAGACGTAGACCGCGGTGTACAGTCCTAATCTTATCAACTGCGACTTCTTCGTCGACAGGATGTACCGGGCCCACGGCAGATAGCCAATCGGGTGGCGGGGGATCAGACCAAGGTTATACGATTGCCCCCAAGGTCGTGCTTCACCTTGACAGATACGGCGTCCCAGGATGTCCAAAACCATAGGACGCTGAACCGGTATCGCATCTATGGTGGGATGTAGAAAGCCCTTCGATGTCCAATCCACCAACTCCATGGCATACTGCACCGAGGGTGGGGTAGCATAATGAATCGCCGTGATGGGCTCAGACGGCACTGCGCATGTGAAGCTGCGTCGACCCATAATGATCTGGTTATACCAGGACCCCCAAAGGTGGAGATTCTTGTACTCCGGGTCGTATTCTCTAATCATGGTCAGGACTTCACGGTCCGAGGGCGACTCGGGAAATCCCTCCTCCGAGCGGACGAACGGGAATGAAGTGTCTAGAGACATGATCGCTGCAAAAAGAACAATTTAGCCGTTAGTGTTGTAATTCCAACGTTTGGCGTCTAAAAAAGAAAATGCATTAATTAAATTAAAATTAATTAATTACACCACACAGCAGTGCAGTGAGTAGGAGGCCAAAGGGGGACCCACAAAATCTGGATGACAATACGTCAGTTAATAAGACAACCTCATCATTGGATGAGATTGTCAGTTGGTCCCCAGGAAAACATTCCCATTTATAAAAAAAAGGGGGGGAAGAATCCCTAGAGACAAGGAGAAAATCTTCTCTTTCAGAGCAAAGCTCTGTCACAGAGTGACACTTGTCAAACTCTGGTCCCAGAGAAATAAGATTCCTTAAAGAAGCATGGCTCTGTGGTAATAATGGAAAGGTCCATCAGAAAAAAATTTACACTTAAAAGAATTAAAAATTTTGGAATCTTGAAAGATTCATGAAAAACTTATAAAAAGATTCTTCATTTTTCAAATCTAAAAGAGCTATTTTTAGATCTATGAGCAAAGCTCTGTTTATGGGTTAAAACCCATGAACAAGATCCCTGTAGATCTATAAGTTTTTGAGAGCAAAGCTCTGTTTATGAAACCCCAATGGGGATCTCTTTAGATCAAAAGATCTGTGAGAGCAAAGCTCTTTGGTTGAGATTAAGTTAAATTAATTTGATTTAAATTAATTTTTACCTAAAGTTTCTGACTTTAGAAATGAGCAAAGCTCTGAAGTTCTTGAGTGAGAGCAAAGCTCTGGAAAATAAAAATCTTAAAACGGTAAGATTTTTCTAAGGGCCAGAGGTCCTATTTATAAGGCGCTTGCGCCCCTTGAGCTCACCCCTTGATCCAACGATCAGGAGTTTGCCACCGCTGCACTCACGTGTGCGCCACGTGAGCACAACGGTGGGGGCATTTGTTTCGCCCAATCAGAGCAAAGCTCTGTTGAAATTCAAAATTCAAAATTTTGAAGCAACGCTTCAAATCTCGGGCGCAACGCGCCACATGTCAGGCGCTGATACGTCAGCGCAGCGCCCAAGAAGGCGCGCCCAATCAGAGCAAAGTTCTATCTTAAGCAAAATTAAAGGAAGCAACGCTTCAGTTGCGCAGGCACTGCGCTGCGCGACACGTATCAACGCAGTTGCGCTGCGCTTTGCGCTGCGCGACACGTGTTACGTGCAGATGCGCTAGCGCAGTTGCGCTGCGCGACACGTGTCACGCGCAGATGCGCTAGCGCAGTTGCGCTGCCCGCACGTGTCACGCGCTGGGGCATTTGCGCCAAACAAAATTAAGATTTTAATGAAATCTTTCTGTTCTTGTTAAAACAAGAAGATTTTCTTCTGTAAAACAGAAGCCCTTGGATCAAAGATCCAACGGTGGGGAAAATTCCCCAAATCACTCAGAGAAAGATCTCTTTAACAAATTTAACTAATTTATGAGCACTATAAAAAGGACCCTAGACCTCAATTCAAAGGCATCAACATTTTCTAAAAAAAAGAGAGAAAGAGAACTCTGAAGAACTCCTCAAGAATAAAAAAAGGTAAAGACCTTTAGAAAAAGAGAAAGTTCTCTTATGAACAGATCATAGATCTTTAATAAAAAAAATAACAAAATAAAATAGTGCTTTGCACTTCTTTTATGAACCATTGGTTCCTTGAAAACAAGAAAAAACTTGTTTTCTTTGATTTAAAATCGATCAAAAGATAAAACAGTGCTCTGCACTTGCAAGAACTGCGCTGTTGCGCTCCTGTATTGACGCAAGCCACCAGGAAGCGCCACGTGTCAGTAGCGCAGCGCACTGCGCTGTTGCGCTTGCGCTCGCCAGAGCGTGACACGTGTCACCACCATATGAGCTTGCGCTCATTACTTGGCGCAAAGCGCCTGACAAGCCACGTGGGGCACTGTCAGAGTACTTAATGCTCTGCATTATTAAAGAAAAGGGACAGAGCCCAATTAAAAGGCCTAACAGGCCTAATCAAACATGCTACGCATTTTAAAAAGGGCAGAGCCCAAATAAAATAGATGCTCTGCATCGTTTATAAAGGGCAGAGCCCAACCAAAACAAAGGAAAATAATGCAGTGAAGGGGCAAAGCCCTAGCACAAGTCCAATAGACCAAAAACAAAAGAATATTGAAACTGGACTTAGCCCAGTCGTGGCCATAAGTCCTCAAATTAAATTGACTGAGCACGGCTGCTCCCTAAATCAGTTTACATCCGGTTCGAGGGTACATCTCCGAACTCCTCTGACACCTATCGTTGTAATTCCTCAACGACGTCAGAGAGGTGACGGGTCCCAACAACCACACATGAATATGGACTGCGGGGTCCTTAAACTCGTGGACCGAAACGTCCCTAAACTAATGTTGGACCGAAACGTCCCTAAACTAATGTCGGACCGGAACGTCCCTAAACCAATGTCGGACCGAGACGTCCCTAAACTAATATCAGACCGAGATGTCCTTACACTAACAATGGACCACTACGTCCCTAAACTGGAACAATAGAGCCTCCAAATGCTCTTTTGCCGGATCTAAACGATCCCGTTTAAGTTGATCTTAGCCCCCAAACACGGCTAACGTATCCTTAAACATTCAAATGGACTATAAAACTCCAAATCAACCTTGGTTCAAGGGTACATCTCTGAACTCCTCTGACATCTGCCGTTGTAATCCTTCAACGACGTTAGAGAGGTGACGAGTCCCGAGGGCCAGATATTAAATGGATTATCACGTTAAGTTAATCCTAGTCTCAAACAGGACTATCGTATCCTTAACGAACGTTTAAGTTGATCATAGCCGCAACGCGACTAATGCATCCTTAAACTAAAAACACTAAACCCAAATCTAAGTAAATACGGATTTGGACTAATCCACGTCCTACGGGCGACGGCATTACTTAGTCTCCGTATACAATCCACGGGCAACCACAAACAAAACAAACACACACGACACGAAGTGAAATTCTGGAGAAGGAGAAAGTTGCTACCGCGATGCGGTAGCGTAATTAACTGCAGGGGCTTGCGCCTGTAGGGAAGAGCGTCCCCACAATCAAAAACCCCTCAAGCGAGGGGGAATCTAACGAAGTCTGCTATATCGGCCGCATCCCTCTAAACCTCCGATACACGGTGCCATAAATCAACTTGGCATCTTCGGAGAGGTGGACGGATAAAACCAAATAGCATCTGCCCCGAATCTCAGCGTCAGGACACCGCGGTCCTGTGCGCCGCCTTTCGGAGGGGAACAGGATCATTGGTCATTGGGACCCACTATCTCTCCGACGACACTGAGAGATTACAGCGCCATATATCGAAGGTGTGGAGGGATGTATCATTAGAACTATGTCCCACTCATCAGGGGGGAAGAACAGGCTGGAGCTTGAGCTTCTCGCTGCTGAAAAAGGCTTCTTTGCATCCGCGCACGTGCGTCGCGCGTGTTGGGCGTGTTGGAGATAGTGCCCTCAGAGTCAATTATTGGATCACAGGTACGTGATTGCAATGATTGAGGGCGGACCTATCCCGGTAGGACAGTCTTACTCGAGATGATAGTATGCTATCTGGTTTACCTTTATCATCGTGTACTGTTTTAAGTGACCTGACACGTCGCTGTTACACGTTGATAGAGCCCCTAGGATTCTTGCTTGACCACCAGCAGTATGAGGGCGATCATATAAGTGGGAGCTGGGGGTCTATAAGCATATCCTTAAAAGGTCCCTAGTCGTGAGAGTTTCGAGACAGGGCATCGATTTTCCATAGTAGACTAGTGTATACAGTCGAGACCCCGACGAGGGGCGGTGGCCGGTCTCACAAGCCACTGGTGTCAGTTGGATCACCTAAGATGTATACAGGTGCTCATTGGGTTATGAGTACACCGGACAGGACTCGCCGGGAACATGCTAGTTGGTCATATACCAGACGTCAGATGGCAGTTCCCTGGTGACATGTGTGCAGGTTAGTTCATCGACCTGGGGATCGTCATTTGTCTCGTGTGAGTTCCTACTGTACTTTGATTACTACCCTACCACGGCTCAAAGGAGTCGTGCAAACAGGTTTTAGTTGGGTACAGTCCCGAGCCACATGGAGGCAGTGAGCGTATCTTCAGGGGTTCGTCTCTCCCGGTATTGGGGGTGAGGTCGTGCTGTGTCTAGGAGAGCCATTACACGAAGCCCTCGGCCGAGGCAAGGAGATTTACTGGTAGGTATTCCAGTAGTATCTCTGGGTGTTCTGGGCTACACTCCGACACGACTTGTACCGCTTTTGGGGGTCTGACTTTTACCAACCCCCTAGGCCCGCCATGCGATGCTCATAGACGAACGGACCGGACTGTACGGATATTGTCACTGACAGGCTCAGTAGGGTTGTCAGGCTGAGTTCGCTCACAGACATCCCTTTTAGTCAGTACCTGGTAGCCCGTTACGTATTGGCTTATACCTCTGACGTGCTAGTGGTTAAATCCACAACCAAGGTGTTGATGAGTCTTTAGAGTCCCCCACTTTCAGTTACTCAGCTTTCGGGCGAAAAGTTGTAGAGGCCGTATGGAGATATGGCAAGGTCCGTTCAGATACGTGCGGTATTGCACGGATCAGGATCGGACAGTTTGTACTATAGGCCGTATGGAAATATGGCAGGGTTCGATCAGATACGTGCGGTATTGCACTGATCAGGATCGAACGGATATTACTAGCCGGCTTTGGTTTAGGCCGGATCCTAGTATAGTACAGTGTAGACTTTGTCTCATTGCATTTGTATTTCGGTCGAAATACAGATGCGGGTGTGTATGCACAGTATCGGGGTTTTCCTGTAATTTATTACGGGACCAGTTTTCTGGAGTTGCCAGTTTGCTTTCTGTTTCGGCCAATTTCCTTTGTATCGTTCATTGGCCGAAGATTGGTGGAGGAGGGCTTATTTGCATTGTTGCAAATAAGTATTTGTGGAGGGGGTATTTGCTTATTGTTGTATCATGATAGTCTCTCATTGACCTTGACTTCTAGCTATCATGATGGCTTGACTTTGTTGAGTTGATGTTGTTGATGGAGTGTGGATTTCCTTGTGATCATTTGGTTTCTTTTAATCATCACTCACTTTCCACCCACCCCCTTGTCTTTGTTCTTTCTCTCTCCAATCACACATGGAAAGGGGGGGGGCCGGCCATTCCAAAAGAGAGGGGATTTCATTTTCATGAGTGGCAATTTTTGGTTCTCTTGATGCTTCAAAAATCACACAAGAAGACTCCCCAAAATTCCAAGTTCTTTTTCCTCCACCACAAAGGCATCTCCATGAACCCCAAAATGAGACACAAGTTCTACTACATATTCTACAGCGAACCTTGGGCACGTCGAGTAGCCGGCTTCGTGCCCGAGTTGCCTCGGCATTGAGGTGGGAGCCCGTAAAAGAAGTAGGCGATGTGGTGCACTTCCGGCGACGAGGAGGAGACGGGACATTCCGCAGGAGATCGGGACGATGACGAGAAGACCGGAGGACTTGGATCGTCGGTATATCTCTATTCCCTTTCTTGTAGTAAGCTAGGACTAATTAATGGTTCGATCCGGGTATTAGTGCGCGGCGGTTTGCCAGTTCAAGGAAAATTTAAGTTTATCACCGCTTCCGCATTTGGCCGTCGGATTGACGGCCGGGGCGCCGCCGTGCACTTACAGGGCGCACGTGCGTCGCACGTATTGGGCGCACATGTTTGTACGTAGCGCAGATGGAGCTTGCGCATATGCGCATTATGGGGGCAGGTATGGCCCTAACTTGGAGAACTAAGCTCCTTTGAGGATTGAATCCTCGCATGTGATGCGCACGTGGCGGGCGCACGTGCGTTGTATGTAGCGCACATGGCGCTTACGCATATGCATATTATGAGGGGGCAGCTATGGCCCTAACTTGGAGTACTATGCTCCTTTGAGGATTGAATCCTCGCACGTAGTGCGCACGTGCGTTGCACGTATCGCACATGGTGCTTACACATTGCGCATTATGGGGGCAGCTATGGCCCTAACTTGGAGTACTAAGCTCTTTTGAGGATTGAATCCTCGCACGTGCGTTGCATGTGGTGCGCACGTGCGTTGCACGTGGTGCTCACATGGCGGACGCACGTGCTTTGCACGTAGCGCACATGGCGCTTACACATATACACATTATGGGGGGCACCTATAGCCCTAACTTGGAGCACTAAGCTCCTATGGAGAACTAATCTCCTTTGAGAATTGAATTTTCTCACGTGCATTGCACATGTTTGGTTCACGTGCGTTGCATATGGCGCGCATATGGCGGGCACACATGCATTGCACATGGTGCACGTGGCGCTTGCGTATATGCGCATTATGGGGGGCAACTATAGCCCTAACTTGGAGAACTAAGCTCCTATGGAGAACTAATCTCCTTTGAGAATTGAATTCTCTTCCTTTTTCTAAGAGCTATACCCTCTTATTTATATGAGAGTGGTAGAGAAGAGATCTCTCTTTTTCCCGATGTGGGACTAAAAATATATCCCCATGTAGTAGAGCATTACTTAGATTACACATGCATAGCACATCTACTCATAACTTTTGATCCCGGATGAATTATGAGGCCCATAATATATCAAATCGAAGGATTTTTTGAGACTCTTTCGATACCATCAGAATTTAGCCGATTCTAATTCGGGAGTTTGTCAAAATACAGCCCGGAAAATACTGCTTTGCATTTTCTTAAGCATATCACTGTCATTTGATACCTTAGGCTCTTTTGCGCAGAAAATTTTGGCGGGAACAGGAGGTTCACAGCTTTTTGGGTTTGGCCGGATATTATCGACGTTTCGTACAGGATTTTTCTCGTATAGCTGCACCGTTGACCGGGTTGACCAGGAAGGGAGTTCCTTTTCTTTGGACTGAGGCATGCGAGTAGAGCTTTCAGCAGTTGAAGACTCATTTGACTACCGCGCCAGTATTATCTTTGCCTTCAGGTTTAGGAAGTTTTGTCATTTATTGCGATGCTTCTCAAGTGAGGTTAGGCTATGCGTTGATGCAGCACGGCAGGGTCGTCGCTTATACTTCTCGGCAGTTGAAGAAGCATGAGCAGAACTATCCTACTCATGATTTAGAGATGGCTGCGGTAATTTTTGCACTCAAGATCTGGAGACACTGCTTATATAGTGAGTCGTGCCAGATATTCACGGACCACAAGAGCTTAAAGTACATTTTTCAGCAACGAGATCTAAATTTGAGACAGCGTCGTTGGATGGAGCTAGTGAAAGACTATGACTGTGAGATTCTGTATCATCCGATAAAAGCGAATGTTGTGGCAGATGCTTTGAGTCGGATGCCCAGAGACAGCTTATCTTGTTTTAGCGCAGTTCAGAAACAGTCGACGGCAGATTGGCAGATTTTATATAACAGCCGAGTACAGTTCGAGTCTACGTCGACCGGGGGACAACTTGCCCATGTCCGTGCACATCCATAGTTACTTGATCGTATCCGTGAGGCACAGTCCGATGATGTTCGTTTTTCAGAGATCATGGAGCAGGTTCGACAGGGTAGAGATTCAGAGTTCGTGATTGAAGATCAGGGAGTACTGCGATTTGGGACTCGACTGTGTGTGTCAGATTCCGAGGGACTGAGACGTGATATTTTTGAAGAGGCGCATCAGTCAATATATAGGGTTCATCCGGGTTCCACCAAGATGTATCATGGCTTGAGCGATGTCACAGATTTTGTTTCGAGATGCCTGAATTTTCAGTAAGTCAAGACCTAGTATCAGAGGTCAGCAGGAGAGTTACAGTCTTTGCCCATTCCGGAGTGGAGATGGGAGCAGAATCTCTATGGATTTATCATGGGTCTACCTGGGACCAGTCAAGGGTATGACTATATTTGGGTGATTGTAAACCGATTGACGAAAGCAGCTCACTTTCTGCCAGTGAAGACCACTTTCGGATTCGAGTACACATCAAAATAAACTGGTCCATGACAAAAGCTAGTTTGCATAATTCCCATTAAGGAAGGGATCCAATCTAAACATCTCGCATCTCTTAGTGATGTCAAAATAGAAACATTAAGGCCTTGTAAGGTAAGAGACTTAAAGGCCACCTGAATAAGATCTATACGAAGGTATTTATAATGTTTTTCAAACCTATAAACATCCTTTTCTGAAAGGATTTGAATGGTTTGTTCTGTGCTATCCACAAAAAGAGTCTTTTCCATGCTTTTAATGGAAAGTCTGGACGAGAGATCAAACGTCCCAATATTATATATCTCTTTAGCTGGAACACTTGGAATAGTCCATTTGTTCAGTTGCTCCTCATCTGAGAGATACTCTATTAAATTAGAGTTCTTCACATGCTTGCTCTTATTTCAAGCAATCTTCGTCGAAATAGTTGTTGAAGAGGTTGCCATTAAATTCTAATTCAAGGTTTTGATATGATTATCTTATATTGTATAATGTTCTTCTATTACATGCAATACTTAATAATATTCATATGAATTATACTTAAGGATATCAAGTCAAATTTTTACCCATACGGCTGTCAACGATTTATGGGCTACCACAACTGCCAATCCCTGGCTTAACTAGAAATCCCTACGCGACTTTGATGGCGTTCCATAAGTAATGATCTAAAATGATATTTCTTAAGTAGGTGAGTTAATTTGTCATTTTTTATGGTCTTCAGAAGAAAAGCTTATCCTGTGAGGGGCTACACGATTCTACCCTGCTAATTTCCTCCCCGAAGGGTGTTGCAAGGGCTTTAATTAGCTACCTCAGATCATAACTTTTAACAAATTAATTCTTCATAGATTACTTTCAGATTGCATGGCTTAGAGTAACATCATACCTTATAAGTTAATCCATCTCCACCTTAAAGAAGAAACTGTTTAGCCAATCATGGCTCTGATACCAAAAAGGAAGGGAATCAAAACCATATTTATTTGCAATTAATAATACAAAAAAATCCTAATTGAATAATATATCAATCTCTCGTATATTTAATCTTTCATTATTCAAAATCATAGGAATTTTATAAGATTTTTGGCTGATTCGTAGATTTCACGATTTTAAATTTAAATCTTGTTATAATATTAATATTTGTATCCATATCAAATCAATCAAAATCAGATTTAATTGAAATTAATAATACAAACAAAAAAGAAAAAATACCCTTTATATGTTAAATAGATTTCCTAATATCTCTCCCCACAAATTTCTCGCATATATACATTTTTTGGACTCAAGATTTATATTTTATATAGATTTCATGTATTCGGTTTGTGCTCTCTAGATTATGCAGCTGGAACGCATTCGTTTTGCTTATCCGGATGCAACGCACGAGAAACACACTTGTTTAAAATGAAAGCCATTTGTTGTTTCTTTTTTCCATTTCTTGATACTTGAATCGGTTATTATATATGAGATTATTGGCCCTGGGAAGCTCCCCAGGACGACGAGTAGCGGCCGCATGTTAAAAAAACAAAGGGCAGGGTTGGCCCCGTCCACATCGGGGTGGGTCCCAACCGCTCCCATGCGCCTATGCCTTCGCAAGCACAGGCCCTGAGAAGCCATTCACATTATATATTGTCAAGTTGAAGTTACAGGTGCTTGTTTGAAAAAAAAACTCATGGAAACCAAACATCTTATTTTTCACAATTTTAGCTCCTCCAAAACTATTTATTACGAATATCCTCCCTTCCCAGCCCCTACCCCACCCCCCACCCCAAACCGGATATTTACGTTTAGCTCCCCTAAATTTTAAATTTTCCCTGTTTAGACCGATTTATAGTTTCCGTCCATCAAACTGTTGGGATACCTACAACGGCAGCAAGATTTCGGGAGGCATCATCTATGCCAAGTTAAAATTTTGCCATTATAGATAACCCTAAACCTAGGATCTTAACTAGAAAATCAAACTAAACTTCAAAGTAAACAACTTTACTTTAAGAGTTAGGGATTACAACATTTGTAGTCCGTTCCTTCGCTTCATAAGCTCCGGATTGAAGTCCCTTCGCTGCGATCATCATGCTCCCGAACTCTAGAGAGGCTCCATGAAGAGAATGATGCATCCTTGCTAGTAATCTTCAAAATCCAAGATGATCTACCTTGAGAAAATACAAACCCAAGCTCTCTCTTCACTAATGAAGTATTAGTGAAGTGAACACCCTAATCTAAGTGGCTAGAATAGATGAGGATGATGAAGTAGCAATTTTGCTCTCTTTAGTTTTCTTTATCTCACTTTATTTCATCACAAATAGAAAAGCTAGAAAGCTTTGTAAGGAAGAAGAAGCAAAAGAAGTTGTGATGAAAGAATGAATTATTGTTGAGGTTAGAATTGCAAGCAAGGGCTAGGTATGTCATGCTTAACCCTTGTAGAGACTTTACCATGGTCTAGGGTTAGGGTTTGGTTTAGAAATATCTAAGCAAAATATCAAGAGAGAAGACTTAGTCAACAAAGGCAACTCTTTTGCCAAAAGTCTTTTCTTTTTGAATTTTGCTAAAATAAATATATATCTACATATATATATATATATATATGAGAATAATGGAGAAAAGAGGCCATAGGAGGAAATTTCCTCCTATGGCGTGAAAAAAATACAACCTCCACCAATTTTTTCGACGATCGGCCCCATCATCTTCATCGTTATCATCTAAGATGTAACAAAATTTCATGTGATTCTACAACTTTTTCACTGTTGATTTAGTAATGTAAAAAGTTCTATTGTCGGTAAACCGTTAATTTTGAACCCACTAAATCAACGATGAAAAAGTTGTGGAATCACATGAAATTTGGTGTACGCACATCTTAGATGATAACGATGATGATGATGGGTGCCGATCGTCGGAAAAAATGGTGGAGGTTGTATTTTTTCCACGCCATAGGAGGAAATCCCCTCCTATGGCCTCCTATATATATATATATATATAATCAAACCCTAATCTTAGCCATGGTAATAATCTCAAAACCCTAGTTGCAAGTTTAACCCTAACATGTTACAATATTATATATCACATATATAATATATAATGTAACAAAAGAAAATAATACAATTATCATATATCACATATATATATATATATATATATATATCAATGTATCATTAAGTGAGAAAAAGAATCATTTAAGTGAGCTTATATTAGTTAATGTAATGTAATATATCACATATTAAATCAACACTTGATTTAATAACCAAGCTATATTACATATAACCGACTAATATAATCTGTATCAGTTCATCAAATCAACACTTGATCCGATAACCCGGCTACATCACATATACCCGGCCGATATCACATATCGCGAGAATCGAATACGGTATCTCATATCGTATTATTCTCGGTCCCGCACATATCACATATATGCTCCTACTCCGTTTTGCCTGAGCCAGGAAACCTCTGTGTAGGACTCTAAAGAATCGTCAATACGCCGGCAGTAGGTGATAATCATATCAAACACCCACAAGCTACAAGCGGTCAGCTAAACGTAACAGCCACCCGGGTATTGAGCGATTAGAAGATCAACAAGCAAGCCTGTACATACTCCTGTGAATCCAATCAGTAACACTCCCGTACAGTCCGGTCTCTTCATCTGATATGTCGCATATCTAGTCTATGGGTGGTAAACGTCAGACCCCAATAACCGATAAGTCGTGTCGATGTGAGACTCATAACGGGTCGAGAAACTACTGACAACACTTACCAGGTGATCTCCATATCAGCCCTGGCCAGGGACTTCCAGTTATAGCCAATCGAACACTGCACAACATCAACTCCCAATACCGGGAAAGACGAACCCCTCGTATCGCTCATTGCCTCCATGCGATTCAGGACTGTGCCCAAAAGCCACCGTTTTGCACGTTCTCATGAACGTGGTAAGGTGGAAATCAAAGCACAGTGGGAATCACACAAGACTCTATGACGATCTCGGGTCTACAGACTAACCTGTACCAGTGTCACCAGAGAACTGCTATCTGACGATAGGTATAATACCATCTAGGAGTTCTCGGCGAGTCCATTCAGTGTACCCAGTCTCCATTGAGCACCCGTATACCTTCTCTGATGTCAAACACCAATGGATATGGGATCATCCATCTCCCATCATATGGGTTGAGAAGCGTATACGCTAGTCTACTCTGGAGTATCGATGCCCTGTCTCGATACTCCCTCGACTAGGAACAGTTATAGGATGTACTCTTGAACTACCTTAGCCCCACTAGTATGATCTGCATCATAGTCCTAGTAGTCGAGTACATATCCTAAGGGCTTTATCAACATGTGAGAGTAAGACAGTAAAGCAATACAAGTCAACATGTTAAGACAAAGTGAAACCAGATAGCATACTATCATGTCGAGCAAGAAAGTCCTCTCTGTAAATATCCAAGAATCCACTATAATATACATCATATGTACAACAATGGCCCCTAGGGCATATATATAACTAACAATCTCCCACTTGCACTAAGGTCAGCTGTTGTAGTATCTCATACCCAACATCCCGAAAAGTCTCTCAAATTGTATCTGGGGTATGGCCTTCGTGAGTGGATCCGCAGTGTTGTCCTTCGTGTCAACTCTCCTGACCTCGATCTCGCGGCGATCAACTATCTCCCGGATCAGGTGATACCGCCTCAGAATATGCCTGGATCTCTGATGGGACCTGGGTTCCTTGGCCAAAACCACAGCTCCATTGTTATCATAATACAAAGGTATTGGATGCTTAATGGACGGAACCACTCCAAGTTCAGTGATGAACTTCTTCATCTAGACAGCCTTTTTGGCAGCATCGTTGGCAGCGATGTATTCAGCCTCCATCGTCGAGTCTGCCACGGTTTCCTGTTTAGAACTCTTCCAACAGACCGCCCCTCCATTTAAGGTAAAAACAAATCCTGAGTGCGACTTAGAGTCGTCCTTATCACTTTGGAAGCTCGAATCGGTAAAGGACTCCACCTGGAGTTCTCCGTTACCATACACCAAGAACATCTCCTTAATCCTTCTCAAGTACTTGAGAATGTTCTTCACAGCTGTCCTGTGACTCTCTCCTGGATTTGCTTGATACCTACTCACTACACTAAGTGAGTATGCTACATCAGGTCTGGTACATAGCATCGCGTACATGATAGAGCCTACTGCCGAAGCATAGGGTATCCCTTGCATGCGAGCTCTTTCCAAATCAGTCTTAGGAGACATCTCTTTGGAGAGAGTGAGTCCAGAGATCGTGGGTTAATTCCCACGCTTGGATTCTTCCAAACTAAATCTCTTTAGTATGGTGTCAATGTACCTGGATTGGGACAATCCTGAAGGGTTGCTTAGCACGGCAGCAAGGTTTCAGGAGGCATCGTCCATGCCAAATTCAAAAATTTGCCGTTCTAGCTAATCCTGACCATGAATTGTAACTAGAAATAATAAAGAAAACATATGCAAACACTTTGCAAGTTATAGTGGGCAAGGAATACAACCTTTATAGACCGGTCCTTCACTTCAAATAGCTCCATGTAGTAGTCCCCTTCGCTGCGATTGCAAACTCCGGACTCTAGAGAGGGTCCCTTGAAGAAACGAACGTGCTTGCTTCGATGTCTTCGAGGCCGAAGATGATCTACGTCGAGGAGACACTAACCCAAGTTATTTCTTCACTAATCATATAATTAGTGAAGCAAACACACTCTACTAAATGGCTAGTAGTAAAGGATGATGAAGTAGGAAGTGGGCTCACTTTAGATTTCATTTTCTCACACTTTTTCTCAAAACTCCATTGAAGCTAGAAGCTTTTGATGAAGAAGAAGAAGAAGAAAATATCTCACATGAATAATCCATCCAAATGAATTATTGCAACCATGGGTGAGTTAAAGCTATCATGCCTAACTCATGTAGAGAATAAACCCAAGACTATGGTTAAAGGTTGGGTTAAGGAAAAATATCCTAAGGAATGACAAAAGAGTTGACCTTGACAATGTTCTACAAGCTTCTCTAAGCTTGAAAAGTTTGACCAAGTCATTTTCTCTTTTGTAATAACTTAAGAAATAATCAAAACCCTAATTTAACCCTAGCATGGTATAAATCTCATACACCCATCTTATATGTATCATCAAACATGACACAATACATGTACACAATTATACATATCACATATATACAATGTGCACATCAAGTGAGAAAAGAAATCATTAGTGAGCTTAATATTAGTTAATGTAATATAATATATCAAATATATAATTATACATTAAATTATCAAATCAACTCTTGATTTAATAATCCGGCTATATCATATATAACCGACTAATACTATATGAATCAACTTATCGAATCAACACTTGATCCGATAACCCGGCTATATCATATATAACCGACCGATATCACATATCGCGAGAATAGAATATGGTATCACATATCGTATTAATCTCGGTCCCGCACATATCACATATGCGCTCCTACTCCGTTTCGCTTGAGCCAGGAAACCTCTGTGTAGAACTCTAAAGACTCATCAATACGCCGGCAGTAGGTGATGATCATATCAAACACCCACAAGCCGTAAGCGGTCTGCTAAACATAACGACCACCCGGGTATTGAGCGATCAGAAGATCAACAAGCAAGCATGTTCGTACTCCTGCGAATCCAATCAGCAACACTACCGTACAGTCTGGTCTCTTCGTCTGATATGTCGTATATCACAGTCTGGGGGTGGTATAACGTCAGACCCCAATAGCCTGATAAGTCATGCCGATGTGAGGTCCATAACGGTTCGAGAAACTACTGATAATACTTACCAGTACATCTCAGCAACCCTGGCCAGGGATTTCATGTTATGGCCAATCGAGCATAGCGCAACATCAACTCCCTATACCGGGAAAGACGAAACCCCTCCTATCGCTCATTTCCTCCATGTGACTCGGGACTGTACCCAAAAGCCACCGTTTTGCACGTTCTCCTGAACGTGGTAAGGTGGAAATCAAAGCACAGTGGGAATCACACAAGACTCTATGACGATCTCGGGTCTACAGACTAACATGTACCAGTGTCACCAGAGAACTGCTATCCGACGATAGGTACAATACCATATAGGAGTTCTCGGCGAGTCCGTCCAGTGTACCCAGTCTCCACTGAGCACCCGCATACCTTCTCTGATGTCAAACACCAATGGATATGGGATCATCCATCGCCCATCATATGGGTCGAGAAGCGTATACGCTAGTCTACTCTGGTATATCGATGCCCTGTCTCGATACACCCTCGACTAGGAACATTTGAACGATGTACTTAACGACTACTCTGTCCCCAGTAATATGATCTGCATCATAGTCCTGGTAGTCAAGTACTCATTATAAGGGCTTTATCAACATGTATTATAGAGACAATCAGTGTACATGTTAAGATAAAGAGCAACCTGATAGCATACTATCATGTCGAGCAAGAAAGTCCTCCCTATATATGTCCAAGCATCCACTACAATATACATCGTATGTACAGTAATGGCCTCTAGGGCATACATATTACTAACAATCTCCCACTTGCACTAGGGCCATCTGTTATAGTATCTCATACCCAACAATCAGCAGTGGTTGAAGTATCTCATACTCAACCATCCCATAAAAGTCTCTCCTGGAAATAGGCCTTTGTGAGTGGATCTGCCGTGTTGTCCTCTGTGTCTACTCTCCTGAACCTCGATCTCCCTGGAGATCAACCATCTCCACTGATCAGGTGATACTGCCTAAGAATATGTCTGGATTACTGATGGGACGGGGGTTCCTTGGCCAAAGCCATAATTCCATTGTCACACAATGGTAAGAACGAAGTTCATCTCATGAACTAGTGTATATCCAGTCTATTTCTTTGGTAGCATCCTTGGTAGCAATGTATCCAGCCTTTATCGTCTAGTATGTCACGGTATCTAGCTTGGAACTCTTCCAACATACCGTCCCTCCACTGAGGGTAAAGACAATGCCTGTGACTAACATTCAGTCGTCCTTATCACCCTGAAACCTTTCCAGTGATTCTCCCCAGGATCGATTGATACCATCTCACTACAGCTAGTGAGAATCCTAACATCCAATTAGATCTATCTCATAGATCCATAACCCAGGATTTAGGAGGTATCATCTTGATCCTATATGGAGAATCTTTATGATAAGAGGAGATTGACCGAGCGTAGCATAGGAAACTCCTTTCCTATCAAGAGTATGTCATCCACATACAATATGAGGATCACCACCATACTCCCTACTACCTTTTTGTATGTACAAGGTTCATCTATCATTTTGATGAAGTCAAACTCTTTGACTACCGCATCAAAACAGATGTTCCAACTCCGCGATGCCTGCTTTAACTCATAAAGCAACTTGCACACGTTTCCGCTGCTCCCACTATCTACGAAACCCTCTGGCTGTGTACTTATAGACGCTCTCTTCTAAATCACTATTTAGAAAAGCAGTCGTGACACCCAACCGCCAGATATCGTAGTCATGGTATGTAGCAATGGCAAGTAGGATCCGGATGGACTTAAGCAGAGCTACCGGAGAAAAGGTTTCATCATAAACCACACCTGGTCGATGACGAGAACCTTTTACAACTAGTCTAGCTTTGAAAGTCTGAACTTTTCCATGTACACCAAGTAATCTTCTCAAGATATACTTGCTTCTGATGGGGATTTAACCCTCCAGATATAGCAACCAAAGTCCATACTTTGTTAGTGTATGGATTCCATCTCAGATCGCTTAGCATCCAGCCATTCTTACAGAGTTCCTACTCCTGATAGCCTGCTCAAAACTAGTTGGGTCATCATCTCATAATGCAATCCTTGCTCCCACTGTCTTAGAGAAAACTGAAGTATCTCTCAGGTGGATGAGGAACCCTACTAGATCGGCGGAGAGGCTGAGGTTCATCGGGAACTATTGAATCCTCCGGTTCTACCAAATCATCAGCTGTAGTTTGTATAGCTGGAACTCCTTCCAGTTCTACCTCATGACCACTAATTTCTTCATAAGAAATTCCCTTTCCAAAAGGTGGCATGCTGAGAAACAAAACACCTTTTGCTTCTCAGTGTGGTAGAAGATATTCTCTTACGAATGCTTGGGATATCCAACAAACTTCCTCAGAACTGATCTTGCCTCGAGCTTGTCCGGATTTTGCTTTTGAAATAGGCCGGACAACCCCAAATCTTAACATCCTTAAGAGATGGGCTCTTCCCATACCATATCACATATGGAGTGGTAGACACCTGATTTGGTTGGAACCCTATTCAATAGGTATGCAGCTTCTTAAGTGCATAACTCCCAAAAGGAAATAGGCAACTCAGTAGTACTCATTATAGAGCACACCATATCACATAGGGTGCGATTGCTCCGCCCCGATACACTAACGTGCTGTGGCGTATACAGAGGAGTAATGCTGAGAGAGAATCTCATTCTCCTTTAGAATAGTCCAGGAATTCCGTGCTCAAGTATTCTCCTCCCTGATCACATCAAAGGACATAATACTTATACCCGTTTTGGTTCTCTACTTCTAACTTATATTCTTTAAATTTCTCAAAAGGTTCAGACTTGTGTTTCAATAGGAACATATGTCCGAATCTTGAGAGATTATCAATCAATGTAATGAAGTACAAAGAACCAATCCTGGCATGTGTAGACAGGGGACCTACATACATCATCATGTATCAATCCCAAGAGCCCATTAACTCTTTCTCTGTTTCCAATAAACGGAGCTGATGGTCATCTTATCTTTGTGACATGACTGGCAAGTTTCACAAGATGTAAATTCAAACTGATTTAAATATGCATCTAATTGTAACTTCAGCTAGTCGGGTCACATTAATATGACCTAGTCTACAATCCCTCAAGAAGGATTCGTTCATTTCTGAACTCTTAATCTTGTGTGTGTTTTGTACGTTAAGAACTGTGGTTTGATTTAGAACGTATATACTTTTAGATAACGTGCCTGAACCGATCAACTCTTGATATAGGAAATGTTCAAAACATTATCCAACAATACAAAACTATATCCTTCTTTACTTAATAAAGAGACTGATATGATGTTGTATATCAGGTTCGGTATCTAATAACATTCGTTCAGAATCAATGTATTTGGTAATACAGGGTGATAATTGCCAACTGCTTGGCTTGCAACAATTGCACCGTTTTCAACTCTTGAAACTTATCACCCGTTCTCAGTTCTCTACATATCTGTAGCCCATGTAATAGATTACATATCTGGGATCCTGATCCGATATCTCATACCCAGAACGTAAAAGATACTGAGAAATAGTTCTCTGTAAGGAACACACCCGAAGAAGATGTATCATCATACACTTTCTTCGTTTGGGCGGCACGGTAATTCTGGTAATCCCCTATATCCTGCTCGGTCTTATAACAATTATAAGTTGGAGCGGGACCAACGTTCCCCAGCTCAGTATAACAAGCGGGTTCATTCAATACATCCATATTATTATTTTGATTAAGGCGTGACATGGTCGCTACCTGGAGAGAGAGAGAAGAAAACACTTTGCGTATGCTCATGTAAGATTAGATTGATTATTAATTTATCTAATCAGGATGGCTCCCACTGTTTTAGTCAAATCTTCCTTCAAACCCTAAAAGGAAAGACTAGCCAGGATTAATTACACCCTACAAGTTCGCCAATCTTTCGGCCAAGCCAGTGCCGGTACTTTGAGGGAGGTTCCCCGTGCTTTCGCACGGACCTAATTAAAATAAACCTCGTTTTTCCTAGGGGCGTATCCCCGTTAACACCTTTCTAGACACCTACTTGATCGGCTAATTGTAATGTGTAAAACTCTCCCAGGAGTAACTCTTACTCGCAGTGGGTATCGGGATCCAACTATCTCATAGAAGGTATGCAATCTCATTACAAATTTCAACGCTTGAAATTCCCAATAATATTTTGCCCCTAACGACTTATGACCTTAACATGGTCAACAAATCATAAGCGCTAGCCAAGTTCAACCCGTCATTTCCTGATTAAATTAAACCCACCCGCACGACCCTTAACATGGTCAACAAATCGCATGACTACCCTAATCCAATCGCATCATATGCTTATACAGATAAGCACTAATCAGCTACCGCACACTACGCCTTAACATGGACAACAAACGTAGCACGAATACTAACCAGTACTTATCTGAAATGATGGGGGGCTACGACAGGTTTTTAAAAAAACCTTTTGCGTAATGAACTTGATGTCGTTGTAGAATCGAGTGATTTTGAAAATGAGTGTTTTTTAGGCTTTTTACTAGTTTTGCTAAAGAGGTCGCTCCCGGTGAAGGGATCTCGGCTATTTCCTTATCGAATAAGGTGCAGGATATTTCACAAATACCGCTATGCAAAGCAAAAACTATAGAAGCAATCAAAAGACAAACCGAGTGTGTAGTATCTGCTAGTTTCGCTAAAGAGGTCATTCCCGGTGAAGGGAACTTGGCTCTTTCCTTATCAAATAAAGTGCTGGATATTCTACAAGGAATACCGCTATGCAAAGCAAGAACTAGAGCTACCAGTTTTCGAGACAAGTTTCTACAACATCTTTAGGTTTCTTTTATTTCATTAATCTCGTTAATGAAGTCCCATTTATTATGCTTCCCAAGCATCACATATGAAACGAAAGCAACAATACATAATATATATCACATATATATAATATAAACATTCGTCTTAGGCAGTAATACGATCTCATCATAGAACATCGCAGCAGAAGAACATATATGAAATATTGGATATACTAGGATTTCCGTGTTTTATATCAAGCCAATATAAAACACGGATTCCACGGTCGCGATGAATAGCCAAACCCCACATCCCTAGACCCCTACGAGAGCGGCAGGTAACACTGCCAATTCTAGAGTTAGGAGACCCGGTCTCGACTCCTCGAGACGATCTCCCACTGGACCCTAGAACCCGGTTACTTGTGCTCCCCGCCTTGGGTCTATCCTAATGCGGAAAAATAAATAATATGCAATGGTGACATCATCCTCAACCCGGAAGTGCCCCAATAAACGAATATTACATACAATGAATTTTACATGAATGAAAATGAAAAACTCTCATCTCACATAAAACCCCCGGCTATTCAATCACGACGATCCAATATAACATATCACAGCAAAACATAACATCACATGTCATCAACGTAAGTAAATATGCATATCCCAATTGTCGTTGACATATAGCATCGAAACCGGCGATACAATACATATTACACTTACGGTCGCAGAAAAGAAAGTGAAAAACTACAACGGTTGGAATCCGCAATCATCTTAGACATCACATGCCTGACCAAATGAATTCCTTAGACATCGCATGCCTAACAATTATAAACCCCGTATTTTAGTCTCGATACCGAAAACACTTTTCAATAACAAGTCGGGCAATTCAACAGATTCCCGACATCTTGATCGAATGCTCGTCAAAAACTTTAGTAGACGGCCGCACTCCCCGATACCGTCGACGAAGTGCACTAAGGCGGAACACCGCTGCCGTGAGCACCCGAACGGATGCTTTTGACGACGGGGTTCTCCTACAGTCAGTTAGTCGGGGCTATGGGCATGGCTATCTATTAAGTTTACCCGGCGAGTATCCGCGTACGCTACGTGATTGCGACGGACTTTTGATCACATCAAAATCCCGTGGCAACCGATCAACTGAGACTAAATTGCTAGATTTATAACATTCAAATTAGTTATCTCATAACTGTATGTGGATTCCAAAAAATTGTATCCTATCACATAATATCCAGACGACGTTAAACTCTTCGATCGATTCTTCAAAGTCCCACAATTTCCCGACAGCTCAACACTTGAGCACAATTTTAATAATACCTAGAAGATGCCACGGTACCTATGAACCAGCCGTAGAAGGGTCAAACCAACGCCTCACATGTGACAACGCTAACTATCACAAACCCTAGGGTTCAAGTGGCGATTTTGACGACCACACAATCGAGTTAAGGTTTACATTCTTCTAGAGGGTCCACAGAATCACTTGCATATAATTCCGAATACGTTAAACTTGGAAAAATGGGTTTTTGACTCGATCGAACTTTCTAACTTCGTCTAGACAACATGCGAAAAACCCGAAACAATGTTAAAACTATGAATACGAAACACTCTGATTTGCTTATAGTGCAATATTACATCACATGTAAAATTAGCTAAAACAAACAACACCTGAAACACCAAACCCAAGTCACTGGAACACACCACAAAACTCAACCCATTCCACCACAGAAAATCCGGCGTCGCCGGAATTTGGATGTTGGTCGCCGGCCATGGATCGAGCACTGGGGTTGGGTTTTCTTGTGTGTTCATGAGGTATTACATACGGCATTCTGCACTTGTTAAAATAATTTTTTGACAACTTTTTAAAAACGACGGAAACTATGGTTTCCCGTTTCAAGTTTCGGAGTTGTTTCGGTTTCGTAATCTTAACAAAATCCGTATAAATTTCTAGCTAGGCTCTGATACCACTGAAGGGTTGCCTAGCACGGCAGCAAGGTTTCGGGAGGTATCGTCCATGCCAAATTCAAAAATTTAACGTTCTAGCTAACCCTAACCATGAATCGTAACTAGAAATAATACGGAAAACATATGCAAACACTTTGCAAGTTATAGTGAGCAAGGAATACAACCTTTGTAGACCGGTCCTTCACTTCAAATAGCTCCATGTAGTAATCCCCTTCGCTGCGATTGCAAACTCCGGACTCTAGAGAGGATCCCTTGAAGAAACGAACGTGCTTGCTTCGATGTCTTCGAGGCCGAAGATGATCTACGTCGAAGAGACATTAACCCAAGCTATTTCTTCACTAATCATATAATTGGTGAAGCAAACGCACTCTACTAAATGGCTAATAGTAGAGGATGATGAAGTAGGAAGTGGGCTCACTTTAGATTTCATTTTCTCACACTTTTTCTCAAAACTCCATTGAAGCTAGAAGCTTTTGATGAAGAAGAAGAAGAAGAAAATATCTCACATGAATAATCCATCCAAATGAATTATTGCAACCATGGATGAGTTAAAGCTATCATGCCTGACTCATGTAGAGAATAAACCCAAGGCTATGCTTAAAGGTTAGGTTAAGGAAAAATATCCTAAGGAATGACAAAAGAGTTGACCTTGACAATGTTCTACAAGCTTCTCCAAGCTTGAAAAGTTTGACCAAGTCATTTGCTCTTTTGTAATAACTTAAGAAATAATCAAAACCCTAATTTAACCCTAGCATGGTATAAGTCTCATACACCTATCTTATATGTATCATCAAACATGACACAATACATGTACATAATTATACATATCACATATATACAATGTGCACATCAAGTGAGAAAAGAAATCATTAGTGAGCTTAATATTAGTTAATGTAATATAATATATCAAATATATAATTATACATTAAATTATCAAATCAACTCTTGATTTAATAATCCGGCTATATCATATATAACCGACTAATACTATATGAATCAACTTATCGAATCAACACTTGATCCGATAACCCGGCTATATCATATATAACCGACCGATATCACATATCGAGAGAATAGAATACGGTATCACATATCGTATTAATCTCGGTCCCGCACATATCACATATGCGTTCCTACTCCGTTTCGCTTGAGCCAGGAAACCTCTGTGTAGAACTCTAAAGACTCGTCAATACGCCGGCAGTAGGTGATGATCATATCAAACACCCACAAGCCGTAAGCGGTCTGCTAAACATAACGGCCACCCGGGTATTTAGCGATCAGAAGATTAACAAGCAAGCATGTTCGTACTCCTGCGAATCCAATCAGTAACACAACCGTACAGTCCAGTCTCTTCGTCTGATATGTCGCACATCACAGCCTGAGGGTGGTATAACGTCAGACCCCAATAGCCTGATAAGTCATGCCGATGTGAGGTCCATAACGGTTCGAGAAACTACTGATAACACTTACCAGTACATCTCAGCAACCCTGACCAGGGATTTCATGTTATGGCCAATCGAGCATAGCGCAACATCAACTCCCTATACCGGGAAAGACGAAACCCCTCCTATCGCTCATTGCCTCCATGCGACTCGGGACTATACCCAAAAGCCACCGTTTTGCACGTTCTCCTGAACGTGGTAAGGTGGAAATCAAAGCACAGTAGGAATCACACAAGACTCTATGACGATCTCGGGTCTACAGACTAACCTGTACCAGTGTTACCAGAGAACTGCTATCCGACGATAGGTACAATACTATCTAAGAGTTCTCGGCGAGTCCGTCCAGTGTACCCAGTCTCCACTGAGCACCCGCATACCTTCTCTGATGTCAAACACCAATGGATATGGGATCATCCATCGCCCATCATATGGGTCGAGAAACGTATACGCTAGTCTACTCTGGTATATCGATGCCCTGTCTCGATACACCCTCGACTAGGAACATTTGAACGATGTACTTAACGAATACTCTGTCCCCACTAGTATGATCTGCATCATAGTCCTAGTAGTCAAGTACTCATCCTAAGGGCTTTATCAACATGTATTATAGAGACAATCAGTGTACATGTTAAGATAAAGAGAAACCTGATAGCATACTATCATGTCGAGCAAGAAAGTCCTCCCTATATATGTCCAAGCATCCACTACAATATACATCGTATGTACAGTAATGGCCTCTAGGGCAATTACTAACAAATCCTAGTATCCGGTTAGATCTATCTCTATAGATCATAATCCCCAAAATGCAGGAGGCATCACCTAGATCTTTCATTGAGAATCTTTATAATAAGAAGAGCCTGACCGAGTGCAGCATAGGAACATCATTTCTTATCAAGAGTATGTCATCCACGTACAATACGAGAAAGACAACCTTACTCTCTGCAACTTTCTTGTAAATATAAGGTTCATTTACGTTTTTGATAAGTCAAACTCTTTGACTACCACATCAAAACAGATGTTCCAACTCCGCGATGCCTGCTTTAACCCGTAGATAGATTTAAGCAGCTTGCACACCTTTCCGCTGCTCCCACTATCTACGAAGCCCTCTGGCTGAGTCATGTACACGCACTCCTCTAAATCACCATTTAGAAAGGCGGCCTTAACATCCATCTGCCATATTTCGTAGTCATGGTATGCAGCAATGGCAAGCAGGATCCGGAAGGATTTAAGCATAGCCACTAGAGAAAAGATTTCGTCATAATCTACACCTGGTCGTTGACGAAAACCCTTTGCAACAAATCTAGCTTTGAAAGTCTCAACTTTTCCATCTACACCAAGTTTCTTCTTAAAGATCCATTTGCTCCCAATGGGTTTTACCCCTTCAGGAGTAACTTCCAAAGTCCATACTTTGTTGGTGTACATGGATTCCATCTAAGATCGCATTGCATCTAGCCACTTCACAGAGTCTCCACTCGTGATGGCCTGCTCGAAGCTAGTCGGGTCATCATCTTTCATGATGCAATTCTCGCTCCCACCATCAATGAGAAACCCGTAGTATCTCTCAGGTGGATAAGGAACCCTACTAGATTGGCGGAGAGGCTGGGGTTCGTTGGGAACTACTGAATCCTCTGGTTCTACCAAATCTTCTGTTGTAGTTTGTGTAGCTGGAACTTCTTCCAGTTCAACCTCATTACCACTAATTTCTTTTTCAAGAAATTCCTTTTCTAAAAAGGTAGCATGTCGAGAAACAAACACCTTTTGATCCTCGGTGTGGTAGAAGATATACCCGCGTGAATGTTTGGGATATCCAATAAACTTACACAGAAAATCTTGCGCCGAGCTTGTCCGGATTCTATGTTTTTACATATGCCGGACAACCCCATATCTTAACATAATTAAGATATGGTCTCTTTCTTTTCCATATCTCATATGGAGTGGTTGGCACAGATTTGGTGGAAACCATATTCAATAGGTCTGCGGCTGTTTCCAGTGCATATCCCCAAAAAGAAATAGGCAACTCAGCGGTGCTCATCATAGAACGCACCATATCTAATAAGGTGTAATTCTTCCGTTCCGATACACCGTTGTGCTGTGGTGTATAGGGAGGAGTAAGTTGAGAGAGAATCCCATTCTCTTTTAGATAGTCCAGGAACTCGTTGCTCAAGTATTCTCCTCCTCGATCAGATCGAAAGATCTTAATACTTTTACCCGTTTGGTTTTCTACTTCGTGTATATATTCTCTAAATTTCTCAAAAGTTTCAGACTTGTGTTTCAACAAGAACACATGTCCGTATCTTGAGAGATCGTCAGTGAATGTAATGAAGTACGAAGAACCATTTCTGGCATGTGTAGACATGAAACCACATACATCACTATGTATCAGTCCCAAGAGTTCCGTAACTCTTTCTCCGTGTCCACTAAACGGAGTTTTGGTCATCTTGCCTTTGAGACATGACTGGAAAGTATCATAAGATGATAATTCAAATGGATTCTAATATCCATCTTTATGTAACTTAGTTAGTCGTGTCGCATTGATATGACCTAGTCTACAATACTACAAGAAGGATTCGTTCATTTCTGAACTCTTCCTCTTGTGTGTGTTTTGCACATTAAGTACTGTAGTTTGATTGAGAACGTATATGCCATTATTTAACGAGTCTGGTCCAATCAACTTTTGATTCAGGAAGATTTTCATAACATTATCCTGTACTACAAAGTTACATCGTTCTTTACTCAATAAAGAAACTGATATAATATTGCATATCAGGGTCGAAATGTAATAGCATTCGTTCAGAATCAATGTATTACCAGGTAATACAAGGTGATATTCGCCAACTGCTTTGGCTGCAACATTCGCACAATTCCCTACTCTTATGGAATGATCACCCTCTCCCAGTTCCCTACCTTTCCGTAGCCCATGTAACATATTACATATGTGAGATCCCGATCCGGTATCTAATACCCAGGACGTAGAGTGAACTGAGAAACAGTTCTCGATAACTAACACACCCGAAGAAGATGCATCAGCATGCTTGTTCTTCGTTTAGGTGGCGTGAGAATCTAGATATTCTCCTATTTTCTGCTCGGACTTATAATAATTATAAGTTGGAGCGGGACCAACGTCCCCCTGCTCAGTATAATAAGCGGGTTCGATCAATACATCCATATTATTATCTTGATTAAGGCCTGACATGGTCGCTACCTAGAGAGAGAGAGAAGAAAACACTTTAGCGTATGCTCTTGCAAGATTAGATTAGTTATTATCTTATCTAATCAGGATGGCTCCCACTGGTTTTTATCAAATCTTCCTTAAAACCCTAAAAAGTAAGACTAGCCGGGATTAATTACACCTTACAAGTTCGCCAATCTTTCAGTCAGGTCAGTATTGGTACTTTGAGGGAGGTTCTTCGTGCTTTCGCACGGACCTAATTAAAATAAATCTCGTTTTTCCAGAGGCATAACCCCGTTAACACCTTTCTAGACACCTACTTGATCGGCTGATTGTCATGTGTAAAACTCTCCCAGGAGTAACTCTTACTCGCAGTGGGTATCAGGATCCAACTGTCTCATAGAAGGTATGCAATCTCATTGTAAATTTCAACACTTGAAATTTCCGATAATGCTTTTGCCCCTAGCGTGCTATGACCTGACGCAGGCCAACAAACCATAGTCCGCTAGTCAAGTTCAATCCATCATTTCCTGATTGAATTAAACCCACCTGCACGACCCTTGACGCAGGCCAACAAAGTCGTACGACTACCCTAATCCAATCTCATCTTATGTTGCAGATAAGCACTAGTTAGCTTCCGCACACTACGCCTTGACGCGGGCCAACAAACGTAGCACGAATACTAAGTAGTACTTATCTGAAATGACGGAGGGCTACGCAGGTTTTTCAGAAAACCATGAGCGTAATGAACTTGATATCGTTGTAGAAACAAGTGATTTTGAAAAGGAGTGTTTTTTAGGGTTTTACTAGTTTCGCTAAAGAGGTCACTCCTGGTGAAGAGATCTCGGCTCTTTCCTTATCGAATAAGGTGCAGGATATTTCACAAATACCACTATGCAAAGCAAGAACTATAAAAGCAATCAAAAACAAAACCGAGTGAGTTGTAGCATCTGCTAGTTTCGCTAAAGAGGTCACTCCCGGTGAAGGGATCTCGGCTCTTTCCTTATCGAATAAGGTGCTGGATATTCTACAAGGAATGCCACTATGCAAAGCAAGAACTAAAGCTACCCTTTTTATAAATTTGATTCTATAACATCTTTTAGCTTTCTTTTTCTTTCATTAATCTCATTAACGAAATCCCATCATTTAAGCTTCCTAAGTATCACAGAAGAAACGAAAATACAACGTACGCTTATGCCATCCGCATTCGCCACAGTGTCCCGTTATGCACCGTCAGGTTACTTAACTAACGGCATACCGGGGCGGAACTAGCGCGGGTGCAAAACATAAGCAAATTTTATTATATATCATATATATACAATAATAAAGCATTCGTATTACGCATATAAAATAATCACATCACAGTATATCAGCAGCAAAAGATAACATATGAAATATTAGATATACTAGGAGGTCCGTGATTTATTTTAAGCCTGTATAAAATATGGATTCCACGGTCGTGATGAATAGCCAAACCCACATCCCTAGACCCCTACGAGAGCGGCAAACAACCTTCCAATTCTAGGGTTAAAAGACCCGGACTCGACTCCTCGAGTTGGTCTCCCACTGGACCCTAGAACCCGATTACTTGCGCTCCCCATCTTAGGTCTATCCTAATGCGGAAAAGTAAATAATATACAATGGTGACATCATCCTCAACCCGGAAATGCCCCAATAAAAGAATATTACATACAATGAATTTTACATGAATGAAAATAAAAATCTTCATCTCACATAAGAACCCCGGCTATTCAGAACACGACGATCCAATATAACATATCACAGCAACACATAACATCACATGTTATCAACGTAAGTAAATATACATATCCCAATTGCCGTTGATATATAGCAACGAAACCGGCGATACACCACATATTACACTTACGGTCGCAGAAAAGAAAGTGAAAAACTACAACATTTTGAATCCACAATCACCTTAGATATCATAAACCCGAAATATCACATATTACGGATTTCATGCCTAACAATATGAATTCCACATATTGTATCACATTCCAGAAAAAGTTAGACGACATTAAACATTCCGATCGAATCAACAAACATCCAAAATTCCCCTAAATGCTCAACACTTGAGCGTAGTTTAAAAGCATCCATCACATGCCACAGTACCAATGCACCAGCCGTAGAAGGGTCAAACCAACGCCTCACATGTGGCAACGCTGAACTACCACAAACTCTAGGTTTGGAGGCGGTTCTGACGGTCACATAATCAAGTTAAGGTTTCGTTCTTCTAGAGGGTTCACTGCGTCACTTGCACGATATTTGAATGTTCTTTAATTAAGAAAAAGATCCAACTCTTGAAAAAATTTCCGGTAAGGGTTAAAGTGGGTATTTGATATCCGATCGAACTTTTTAACACCGTCTAAAATAACCGAAACAAAACTAGAATTACGAATAGGAAACACTCCGAATAGTTAATGCAGTAAATTAACATCACATGCAATTTTAGCAAAAATAAACAACACCTGAAGTACCAAAACCTAGTTAGTAGAACACTGAAAAAATTTGAGGGGGGGTGCTTGGCTTTGACCCGAGATGGGGGGTATGTGGCCGGCCAAAATTTCTCTGAATGGCCTCAAATTTCACCAGTGTTCATGTTATATCACATACAATATTCTGTAGTTGTTTAAAAAAAATTTAGAGCTCATATAAAAATCGACAGAAACATGGTTTTGATGCATCAAGTTTCGGAGTTGTTTCGGTTTCGTAATCCTACAATTATCCGTTCAATTCTCTAGTTAGGCTCTGATACCACTGTTGGGATACCAACAACGGCAGCAATATTTCGGGAGGCATTGTCACGCCCCGCTTCCCGGTGTACGGCGAAGGGGACGCGACTAAGTCCGCTACGTATTTACTGTGAAGTAAATACGCTGAGCGTATCTAAGCAATACAAAAGTAAATCACAAGAGACAAGAGATATAGAAATAACATCAACTTTATTAATAACACTCTTTTGTACAATGCATGAAAAGTAAATACAACTGGAATGAAAAGCGATGCCTAAACAATGGCATAATAGGAAATGAAAATACTGAATTGAACAAGGTACAATGTCTAGAGCTCGGGGTCTTCGTGAAACTGCTCCAGGTCTTCGTGAAACTGCTCCAAATCTTTACCGGTGGGCTCGATCTCTGCCGGGTCCAAAACACCTGACGACATTCAAAGAAGAAAGAAATAGAATGTCGTCAGCGAACAGGTCTCTCGGTAAGTCCCAAAGGTAAGGAAGAAAAGACAGAATAAGAGGTATCCTCTAAAGTATAATGTTGTAGAATATTATGTTCACGTTGTTGTTTGTGGTTTGGTACGGAAGGATGCCAGTGTATACGAGAAGGGTCTCGGTATGCTAGAGACCAGGGCAAACGGAATGTACAAGGAACCATTAAGCCACGGTACAACAGTAACGGAATATAGGTTAGGTGTCTTAATCTTACCATCTCGTGCCACTTCTAACACCTTCCGCACCAATCTACCCCTTAAACCCCGTAGTGTTTTGATAGTATTGTTGTATTGTATTGTGTAAGTTGGATGACTGACCAAAACCATGATATCAGTAAACAGATTGTAACTGCATAATCAGGTAAATGGAATAACAGAATAATGGATGTATATGCATGGTTTGATTCAGTCAAGTTGTATAGATTGTTAACTGGATTCTGGGATTCATGTGTTCATATTGAGTTGGAATATTAAAAAATGTAGATTGACTTGAATCATATTCAAGTCAGAAATAATCAGACTCAAACCCGAGTCATACCAAAAGAAATGTAAGTCAAAGTTCTATATTTGTTAGGGTCATTATTGTAATTTATAAAACTTGAGGGAGTTTTATGTAAAAATACTTTTGTATAGTTTTCAAGATACACCTCAAGTATTTATTATTCGTCTTTATAGTTATAAAGAGTGTGGATTTTATGTTGTGATATTTCTAGTGAAAATATCCTAGTTTTATAAATAAGGGTATTTATCTGTAATATTGATTATTTGAAGTTCATGGTATTTTAGTGTAAAATTTATTATTGTGATTTTTAGGAAAAGGTTGAAAAAATTTATATTATAATAAAATATGTGTTTAAATGATAAATATACATATGTTTATACAAGAATAATTTTTTAATAAATAAATATTTTATTTTCCAAAAAATCTCATTTTCTTAAATGTCGTATTTTAAACCTTTCGAGACCGAATGCTCCTTGCGGAGGTCTGAATCTCGCACTATAGGCTGAGGGTGCACGATAAACCGTACTATTCCTAACGGGTTCCCCAAAGGTGGGTTGTAGTGGCGCTTTGCGAAAATTTTATAAATACTATCCTTTAGAAAACGGTTTTATTAAAGTAAAAGGTATTTATTTGCAAAAGTCGATTTTCCGTATTTTAGATTTTAGAGTTTTCTATTTCAACTAGCCTATTTCTAAAAGATCTAAACAACAAGTTGTTAGAAGCCTCAAATCGCCTCTTCACCGCTAATTGTGGCCAGGTAAGTACAAGTGAGGAAGGAGGGATCTGCTCACGAATCGTGAGACGGGCCTTTCAAAGTTACCTTTGCTCACTTGCCTAGCCTAGACACCACAAAGTCAGGTTTAGATAAACGATCGATGTCCATAACTTATCGTATTTTCCTATTAAAAGATATTTGTTTTAAAAGTGTATCAAACCTAAAACTTTTAGAAAAGGTTTTATTAAGAAAATGGTATTTTAATGTAAAATCTTGTTTTATCGTATTCTAAGTTTTCAAGGTAGCGTGTTATGTTTGCATATGAGTGTGTGGGAAGGTAGGTCATTACCTCGTGATCTACTTTAAGGTATAGCAATGTTAAGGGGTTAAATGTGAAAACTAAACATTGTAGTATTAAAGTGAAAAAATACAATATGTTGCAAAAGCTATCATTTCATGTGAGAAAACTTGTTCAAATTATTTGTTAAGTGATTAATAGTCAACATAAAGATGTTTAGGTATTATGGAATTGGTGATAAGTGAGATTTGATAGAAAACTGAATCGAAAATCGGTTTGTTCCGATTTCCGTCGGGTTTGTAAAGTCGTATTTTTATGAAAGAAAAGAAAGGTAGAAAGGGGAGACTACGGGTTTGGACGATGCTAGAGAGTGAGAGGGAGGTAGAGGGTTTTCCGGTGCGTCGAATCGTCGTTGAGAGGTCCTAGCACGATCACCGGAATTTCGCCGTCGATTTCGTCAGCGCTTCGCCTTTCGTTCGTTTTCTAACGTACCAAGTTCTCTTGGAATTTTGAGAGAGTGGACTTAGGAATTTAGGATGAGAGGGTAGAGGGTATGGGGGGTATATATAGGGTTAGGCTAGGGTTAGGGTTTTTAATTAAATATATCAAAATTATTAAAAATCATTAAGATTTGGAGTAAAAGGGATTTATTGGGCTTTCTGTAACCGATCCGAGTATTAAAAGTGTGCAGGAGGGTTGACCAAGTCAAGAGGAAGGTTTTCCGTTCAGGGGACTCGGCGGTCCGGCCGAGCCCAGCCGGCGGCACTGGCCCGAGCCGGCGGGTCCGCCGGCCGAGCCGGCCGGTCCGCCGGCCGAGTCAGAGCGCCGAAAGATGGGGGGTCTCGTGGGGTAATTTATGGTATGATTACATTTTGATGTTCAGTTCAACTTTTGTGAGTTATGGTGTTTTGACTGTTAACTTCCAAAAGAATTTAAAACAAAATAAATACAAAAATAATATGGGGCATGTGATTTGAACTCTGGTGGCTTGGTTCAGCAATGCAAGGTATTACCAATGAGCTACAAGCTCCTTCTTGTAATTATGGAGTGAAATAAATACTTAAAGAGATATCAGCCGCAATAAATACTCCAAGTATACATTGAATTTAAATTGATTCTTGTACATTAAAAAATGGAGGTGTTACAGTCTACCCTCCTTACAAAAATTTCGTCCTCGAAATTTACAGCTTTTATTTGAGGACTAGTTTACAAAGAGGTGTGGATATCTAGTACGCATTTCATCCTCCCTTTCCCAAGTGGACTCTCCTGGAGTGTCTTTCCTCCACATCACTCGAATCAAGTTAACCTCCTTGTTCCGAAGTGTCTTCACTTTCCTGTCCAGGATCTCCACAGGCTGTTGCTCACAAGACAAATCGGGCTGTATAGTGAGCTCGGAATGATCGAGAACATGGCTGGGGTCACTCACATACTTTCTGAGTTGGGATATGTGGAACACGTTATGCACTCCTTCCAATGAAGGTGGAAGCGCTAAACGGTATGCCACTTCACCGACTCGTTCGAGTATGTCGAACGGTCCAATATATCTCGGACTTAGCTTACCCCGTCTTCCAAATCGGATCACTCCGCGGTTCGGAGATATCTTCAAGAATACATGATCTCCTGGCTGGAACTCCAAGTGTCGTCTCTTTGCATCAGCCCGGTGCTTCTGTCGATCTTGGGCTATGCGCATCCTTTCCCTGATAGTACGAACCACATCAACAGTTGCTACTATCATCTCTGGTCCAAGAAATTCCCTATCTCCGATATCGTCCCAACTTAATGGCGAACGACACTTCCTTCCATACAATACTGCAAAAGGTGCCATTCCTATGCTTGCTTGGTAGCTGTTGTTGTACGAAAACTCCACAAGATATAGGTGATCTTCCCACGATCCTTTGAAGTCTAGCATACATGCTCTGAGCATATCCTCCAAGATCTGAATAGTTCGTTCTGACTGACCATCTATTTGTGAATGATAAGCCGTGCTGAAGTTCAGACTTGTTCCCAAGCTTGCTTGCAGACTCTGCCAAAATTGCGATCGGAACCTGGTGTCACGATCGGAGACAATGCAGACCGGTACTCCATGAAGTCTCACAATTTCCTGTATGAGTTCATGGGTATCAGAGATAGTACATTATGAAGAGTTTAAATCTTAATTAGATTATTACCTCCATGTACTTCTTCGCTAGTGTCTCAGTTGATTGGCCAACTTTAAATGGGATGAAGTGAGCCGACTTTGTGAGTCGATCCACAATAACCCATATGGCATCGTTACCCTTTATGCTGCGAAGAAGAGCAGTCACAAAGTCCATCGTGATGTGTTGCCACTTCCATTCTGGGATTGGTAACGGTAGAAGTAATCCAGCAGTCCTGTGATGTTCAGCCTTTACTTGCTGACACACCAAGCATTTTGCGACACTTCTGGCTACTTCACGCTTCATTCCATGCCACCAATAATTCTGACGTAGATCTTTATACATTTTGGTACCTCCAGGGTGTACTGAGTAGGGAGAGCTGTGAGCTTCTTTCATTAACTCTTCCCGAACAGGACCTTTTGGTACACACAATCTGCTGCCGTATCTCAAAGATCCGTCTTCATGGATGATGAAGTCTGTTCTGAGTCTATTCTCTACTTGTTCTCTGATCTTTTGCAACTTAGCATCGCTTGCTTGAGCTGCTTTGATCTGATTGACAATGGTTGATTGAACTTGTAAATTCATCAATCTTGAAGCATTACCTGGCATGATTACTTCAATCTCCATCTGATGCAAGTCTTGTTGAAGCTTCCACTGAGCGGTGAGATTCATTGCTAATGGTTGGCGACTAAGAGTATCAGGTACTACATTCACCTTCCCTGGGTGATATTGCAAGTTGATGTCAAAGTCTGCCATGAGTTCTAACCATCTTCTCTGCCGCATATTCAACTCCTTCTGAGTAAACACGTACTGCAGGCTCTTATGATCTGTGTAGATGTTCACTCGTTCACCGAGTAGGTAATGACGCCAAATCTTGAGAGCAAAGATGACGGCTGCCAACTCCAGATCATGCGTCGGATAATTGCGCTCATGAATCTTCAGCTGTCTTGAAGCATAAGCCACAACTTTACCGTGCTGATGTAGAACACATCCTAATCTCTTACCGGATGCATCGTAATGCACTTCGAATCCTCCAGATTGATCCGGTATAACGAGAATAGGTGCTGATGTCAATCTTGACTTGAGTTCTACGAAAGCTTGTTCGCATGCTTCTGACCACACAAATTCTTCATCTTTACGGGTGAGCTTGGTCAGGGGTGTTGCTATCTTTGAGAATCCTTCAATGAACCTTCTGTAATATCCAGCTAAACCCAAGAAACTCCGAATGTCCTTCACTGACTTTGGTGTAGGCCATTCGCTAACTGCTGAAACTTTGGCTGGATCCACAGAAATTCCTTCTCCTGATACGATATGTCCAAGAAAACCAACTTGATTTAGCCAAAACTCGCACTTGCTGTACTTGGCATAAAGCTTATGTTGACGAAGAGTTTCTAGGACAATTCGTAGATGCTCTACATGTTCTTTCCGACTCTTAGAATACACCAGGATGTCGTCGATGAAGATGACAACAAACCTGTCTAAGTACTCCCGGAAAACTTGATTCATAAGGTTCATGAATATTGCGGGTGCGTTGGTCACTCCAAATGGCATTACTAGAAATTCATAATGTCCATAGCGAGTTCTGAAAACTATTTTGTGAATATCAGCTTCCTTGACCTTCACTTGATGATAACCTGAACGAAGATCTAATTTAGAGAAAACGCAAGATCCACTTAGTTGATCGAATAGATCATCGATGCGCGGAAGTGGATACTTGTTCTTTATAGTGACTTCGTTCAAGACTCTGTAATTGATGCACATTCTGTATGAACCTTCCTTCTTCTTCACAAGTAGTACAGGTGATCCCCAACTTGAAGTGCTGGGACGAATTCATCCTTTCGCCAGTAATTCATCCAACTGTGTTCGGACTTCCTTCAAACCTTCCGGACATAAACGATAGGGTGCTTTGATCACCGGTTGTGCTCCTGGTAATAAATTAATACTGAATTCAAGAGCTCGATCGGGATGCAAACCTGATATATCGTCAGGAAATACATCGTCGAACTCTCGAACTACCCCTGGTCTTGATTCTTCATCCGCTTGAGCTGCTGCAACTACTGCTTCTCTTAGCTTCGCTTTGTAGGTACTTGGCTCCAGTGTACGGTCTCCGCTTTTGAAATAGAAGACCGGATGGTCTGAAATCTCGAATACTACCCTCCTTTGACGACAGTCTATGGTAGCATAAAAAGTTCCAAGCCAATCCATTCCTAGAACCACATCGAAGTTCGGTATGTCCAGCACTTTGAAGTCAGCATAAAATTCTCTGCTGCAGACGACGACTGGACACAAGCTGTATCCCATAGTTGCCTTCAGAACGCCATTTCCTGAACTGACATTCCAGTTGGATACAAGCGGTGAGACTGGAATCGCATGGGTTCGAACAAACCGTTGCGACATAAAGCAGTGTGATGCTCCAGTATCAAACAGTGCAAGTGCAAGGATTGAGGATACTAAGATTGTACCTAAGGTATGTGGGATTTGTTTTAGGTATAGAAAATATGTAACTAAGTAGCAGGATAGAAAAGCAAAGTCTGAAAAGAAAAGTTTACCAGTGATGACTTGGCCAGTGGCCTCAGCTTCTTCCACGGACATCGTGAAAGCCTGGCGCCTTGGTACATTCCTCCTGGCCTGAGGAGCATTCCTCGGAACGTTCCTTTGAGCTTGATGGAACTGACGAGGAGATGGTGCAGCTTGTGGTCCTCTGGGTGGTGCAGGTAGTGCAGGTCTTGGAGCAGGTGCCTGAAGAGCCGGTCGCTGCGGATAAGTAATTGCTGGCCTGGGTGCAGCAACTGGGTTCTGTCTTTGGGGACAAGACCCAATATCGTGAGTAGCTGAGCCGCAGACTAAGCAAAGGCGGTTGGCTCGACGGCAGTCCTTCATCATATGTCCAGTTCTCTTGCAGTAGGTGCAAAAGGCTAGGCTGGGACGATGGTTCGGTACTCCGGGTCGCCTTGGCACGAAAGGTGGCATTGAAGAGGCTCCACCTGCCATCTAGTTGGCAGGGCGTTTGACTCCTGCAGACTGAGGTCTACCCCTTGCTTTTATCACTGCCTCATAACTGCGGGCAGCTTCCAGAGCATCCTCATGAGTCAGAAATTTTCCCGTGGCTAGAGCAGCCTGAATCTCCGTGTCCAGTCCTTATTGAAAGCGACGGGCTCTGATCTCGTCCGTCGGTATCAAGTGTGCCGCGAATCTGTTTAAAGATTGTGTTAGCTATGTAGTATGTGATATTTAAAAAAATTGAACTATTGTGACATATGTTACCGGCTTAACATGGTGAATTCAGCGTCGTATTCATCTACTGATTTGTCCCACATCGAACCCTGTTGTAGACGAATGAACTGCTACTCCATGTCAAATTTGGCAGTCACAGGGAAGTATTTCGCGTCGAACTTCTCGCGAAAAGTCTTCCATTCAATAGGTTGTGCAAGACGGCTTTCTTCTGGCTTCCACCAATTGCGAGCATTGTCCGTGAGCTGTAGTTTTGCCACACGGACCCAAGCTATGTCTGGCACTTGTGCTGCTGCCAGATCATCTTCTATGCTTTGTGCCCATTCCTCAGCTTCAAGTGGGCTTCCTTTACCGGAGAACTGCTTGGGGTGCAAAGCCCTGAATTGCTTTACCCCTGGTGCGTCGGTCTCAGGACGGTTCAGGAGTTGTTGATGTCTCTCAAGAAGGTTGCGGATCGCCTAAAATAGCACTGTTTGCTCGGTAGGTGGTGCAGGAACAGCTGGTGTGAGAGGTGGTGCTGGAGATGTGTTGTTGACAATGGTGCTGGTGTTGTTCGGGGAATCCATAACCTTGAAGAAAAATTTGGGTTAGGACAGATTCAAGTACATGAAATGATAAGATTCAAGGAATAGAAATTTGTAAGATTCAATGAAACATGAATTGTAAAGAATGTTTTAGTTGCTGGTTCTTGTGTTATATTGCTTAGGTTGTTCACGCAGATCGGAACTGCATAGGATGGTTCTATACAGCTCTGACCTGCATGGGCCACCAACAAAACCTGTCACGCCCCGCTTTCCGGTGTACAGCGAAGGGGACGCGGCTAAGTCCGCTACATATTTACTGTGAAGTAAATACGCTGAGCATATCTAAGCAATACAAAAGTAAATCACAAGAGACAAGAGATATAGAAATAACATCAACTTTATTAATAATATTCTTTTGTACAATGCATGAAAAGTAAATACAACTGGAATGAAAAGCGATGCCTAAACAATGGCATAACAGGAAATGAAAATACTGAATAGAACAAGGTACAATGTCTAGAGCTCGGGGTCTTCGTGAAACTGCTCCAAGTCTTCACCGGTGGGCTCGATCTCTGCCGGGTCCAAAACACCTGACGACATTCAAAGAAGAAAGAAATAGAATGTCGTCAGCGAACAGGTCGCTCGGTAAGTCCCAAAGGTAAGGAAGAAAAGACAAAATAAGAGGTATCCTCTAAAGTATAATGTTGTAGAATATTATGTTCACGTTGTTGTTTGTGGTTTGGTACGGAAGGATGCCAGTGTATACGAGAGGGGTCTCGGTATGCTAGAGACCAGGGCAAACGGAATGTACAAGGAACCGTTAAGCCACGGTACAACAGCAACGGAATATAGGTTAGGTGTCTTAATCTTACCATCTCGTGCCACTTCTAACACCTTCCGCACCAATCTACCCCTTAAACCCCGTAGTGTTTTGATAGTATTGTTGTATTGTATTGTGTAAGTTGGATGACTGACCAAAACCATGATATCAGTAAACAGATTGTAACCGTATAATCAGGTAAATGGAATAACAGAATAATGGATGTATATGCATGGTTTGATTCAGTCAAGTTGTATAGATTGTTAACTGGATTCTGGGATTCATGTGTTCATATTGAGTTGGAATATTAAAAAATGTAGATTGACTTGAATCATATTCAAGTCAGAAATAATCAGACTCAAACCCGAGTCAGACCAAAAGAAATCTAAGTCGAAATTCTATATTTGTTAGGGTCATTATTGTAATTTATAAAACTTGAGGGAGTTTTATGTAAAAATACTTTTGTATAGTTTTCAAGATACACCTTAAGTATTTATTATTCGTCTTTATAGTTATAAAGAGTGTGGATTTTATGTTGTGATATTTCTAGTGAAAATATCCTAGTTTTATAAATAAGGGTATTTATCTGTAATATTGATTATTTGAAGTTCAAGGTATTTTAGTGTAAAATTTATTATTGTGATTTTTAGGAAAAGGTGGAAAATTTTTATATTATAATAAAATATGTGTTTAAATGATAAATATACATATGTTTATACAAGAATAATTTTTTAATAAATAAATATTTTATTTTCCAAAAAATCTCATTTTCTTAAATGTCGTATTTTAAACCTTTCGAGACCGAATGCTCCTTGCGGAGGTCTGAATCTCGCACTACTAGGCTGAGGGTGCACGATAAACCGTACTATCCCTAACGGGTTCCCCAAAGGTAGGTTGTAGTGGCGCTTTGCGAAAATTTTATAAATACTATCCTTTAGAAAACGGTTTTATTAAAGTAAAAGGTATTTATTTGCAAAAGTCGATTTTCCGTATTTTAGATTTTAGAGTTTTCTATTTCAACTAGCCTATTTCTAAAAGATCTAAACAACAAATTGTTAGAAGCCTCAAATCGCCTTTTCACCGCTAATTGTGGCCAGGTAAGTACAAGTGAGGAAGGAGGGATCTGCTCACGAATCGTAAGACGGGCCTTTTAAAGTTACCTTTACTCACTTGCCTAGCCTAGACACCACACAGTCAGGTTTGGATAAACGATCGATGTCCATAACTTATCGTATTTTCCTATTAAAAGATATTTGTTTTAAAAGTGTATCAAACCTAAAACTTTTAGAAAAAGTTTTATTAAGAAAATGGTATTTTAATGTAAAATCTTGTTTTATCGTATTCTAAGTTTTTAAGGTAGCGTGTTATGTTTGCATATAAGTGTGTGAGGAGGTAGGTCATTACCTCGTGATCTACTTTAAGATATAGCAATGTTAAAGGGTTAAATGTGAAAACTAAATATTGTGGTATTAAAGTGAAAAAATACAATATGTTGCAAAAGCTATCATTTCATGTGAGAAAACTTGTTCAAATTATTTGTTAAGTGATTAATAGTCAACATAAAGATGTTTAAGCATTATGGAATTGGTGATAAGTGAGATTTGATAGAAAACCGAATCGGAAATCGGTTTGTTCCGATTTCCGTCGGGTTTATAAAGTCGTATTTTTATGAAAGAAAAGAAAGGTAGAAAAGGGGGACTTACGGGTTTGGACAACGCTGGAAAGTGAGAGAGAGGTAGAGGGTTTGCCGGTGCGTCGAATCGTCGTTGAGAGGTCCTAGCACGATCACTGGAATTTCGCCGTCGATTTCGTCAGCGCTTCGCCTTTCGCTCGTTTTCTAACGTACCAAGTTCTCTTGGAATTTTGAGAGAGTGGACTTAGGAATTTAGGATGAGAGGGTAGAGGGTATGGGGGGTATATATAGGGTTAGGGTTTTTAATTAAAAATATAAAAAAAGTATTTAAAATTTTTAAAAATCATTAAGATTTGGAGTAAAAGGGATTTATTGGGCTTTCTGTAACCGATCCGAGTATTAAAAGTGTGCAGGAGGGTTGACCAAGTCAAGAGGAAGATTTTCCGTTCAGGGGACTCGGCGGTCCGGCCGAGTCCGGCCGGCGGTGCCGGACCGAGTCGGCCGGTCCGCCGGCCGACTGGGCCGATCCCGGCCGAGTCAAAGCGCCGAAAGATGGAGGGTCTCGTGGGGTAATTTATGGTATATTTACATTTTGATGTTCAGTTCAACTTTTGTGAGTTATGGTGTTTTGATTATTGATTTCCAAAAGAATTTAAAACAAAATAAATACAAAAATAATGTGGGGCATGGAATTTGAACTCTGGTGGCTTGGTTCAGCAATGCAACGTATTACCAATGAGCCACAAGCTCCTTCTTGTAATTATAGAGTGAAATAAATACTTAAAGAGATATCAGCTGCAATAAATACTCCAAGTATACATTGAATTTAAATTGATTCTTGTACATTAAAAAATGGAGTTGTTACAGGCATCATCCATGCCAAGTTAAAATTTTGCCATTATAGATAACCCTAAACCTAGGATCTTAACTAGAGAATCAAACTAAACTTCAAAGTAAACAACTTTACTTCTAAGAGTTAGGGATTATAACCTTTGTAGTCCATTCTTTCGCTTCATAAGCTCCGGGTTGAAGTCCCTTCACTGCGATCATCATGCTCCCAAACTCTAGAGAGACTCCATAAAGAGAATGATGCATCCTTGCTAGTAATCTTCAAAATCCAAGATGATCTAGCTTGAGGAAACACAAACCCAAGCTCTCTCTTCACTAATGAGGTATTAGTGAAGTGAACACCCTAATCTAAGTGGCTAAAATAGATGAGGATGATGAAGTAGGAATTTTGCTCTCTTTAGTTTTCTTTATCTCACTTTATTTCATCACAAATAGAAAAGCTAGAAAGCTTTGTGAGGAAGAAGAAGCAAAAGAAGTTGTGATGAAATAATGAATTATTGTTGAGCTTAGAATTGCAACCAAGGGTTAAGTATTGTTGGAGATAGTGCCCACAGAGTCAATTATTGGATCACATGCACGTGATTGCAATGATTGAGGGAGGACCTGTCCCAGTAGGACAGTCTTACTCGAGATGACAGTATGCTATCTGGTTTATCTTTATCATCGTGTACTGCTTAGGTGACCTGACAGGTCGCTATTACACGTTGATAGAGCCCCTAGGATTCTTGCTTGACCACCAGCAGTATGAGGGCGATCATATAAGTGGGAGCTGGGGGTCTATAAGCACATCCTTAAAAGGTCCCTAGTCGTGCGAGTTTCGAGACAGGGCATCGATACTCCAGAGTAGACTAGTGTATACAGTCGAGACCCCGACGAGGGGCGGTGGCCGGTCTCACAAGCCATTGGTGTCAGTTGGATCACCTAAGATGTATACAGGTGCTTATTGGGTTATGAGTACACTGGACAGGACTCGCCGGGAACATGCTAGTTGGTCATATACCAGACGTCAGATGGCAGTTCCCAGGTGACATGTGTACAGGTTAGTTCATTGACCTGGGGATCGTCATTTGTCTCGTGTGAGTTCCCACTGTACTTTGATTACTACCCTACCACGCTCAAAGAAGACGTGCAAACAGGTTTTAGTTGGGTACAGTCCCGAGCCACATGGAGGCAGTGAGCGTATCTTCAGGGGTTCGTCTCTCCCGGTATTGGGGTGAGGTCGCGTTGTGTCTAGGAGAGCCATTACACAAAACCCTCGGCCGAGGCAAGGAGATTTACTGGTAGGTATTCCAGTAGTATCTCAGGGTGTTCTGGGCTACACTCCGACACGACTTGTACCGCTCTTGGGGGTCTGACTTTTACCAACCTCCTAGGCCCGCCATGCGATGCTCATAGACGAACGGACCGGACTGTACGGATATTGTCACTGACAGGCTCAGTAGGGTTGTCAGGCTGAGTTCGCTCACAGACGTCCCTTTTAGTCAATACCTGGTAGCCCGTTACGTATTGGCTTATACCTCTGACGTGCTAGTGGTTAAATCCACAACCAAGGTGTTGACGAGTCTTTAGAGTCCCCCACATTCAGTTACTCAGCTTTCGGGCGAAAAGCTGTAGAGGCCGTATGGAGATATGGCAAGGTCCGATCAGATACGTGCGGTATTGCACGGATCAGGATCGGACAGTTTGTATTACAGGCCGTATGGATATATGCCAGGGTTCGATCAGATACGTGCGGTATTGCACGGATCAGGATCGAACGGATGTTACTAGCCGGCTTTGGTTTAGACCGGATCCTAGTATAGTACAGTGTAGATTTTGTCTCATTGCATTTGTATTTCGGTCGGAATACAAATGCGGGTGTGTATGCACAGTATCGGGGTTTTCCTGTAATTTATTACGGGACCAGTTTTCTGGAGTTGCCAGTTTGCTTTCCGTTTCGGCCGATTTCCTTTGTATCGTTCATTGGCCGAAGATTGGTGGAGGAGAACTTATTTGCATTTGTGCAAATAAGCATTTGTGGAGGGTGTTCTTTGCATATTGCCATGTCATCATTGCTTGACTTTCTTGACTTCATAACCTCATCATGGCTTGACTTTTGTATGATGATGGAGGGACATGATGATAGGATTGAGTGTTGGATTTACTTGTGATCATTTCTTGTTATCATTGTAACCTTCTCTCTCTTTCTTGTATCATGGGAGCTTGTTCTTTTTGATTGCCTCACTCTCATTCTCTCCTCTCCCACCACATGGTATGGCCGGCCATTGATAGAGGTGGGGCTGTCCAAATATTTTGGTGGGGATTTTTGCTCTCTCATGCTTGCAAAAATCCCCAAGTTCCTCCACAAAAGTATACATACATCATTCCTCCACCATATGGCAATTCCTATAACCCCAAATGAGACTTGAGCACTACACATTCTACAGCAAATCTTGGGCACGTCGACTAGCCAGCTTCGTGTCCGAGTTGCCTCGGTATTGAGGTGGGAGCCCGTAAAAGATGCAGACGATGTGGTGCCCTTCCGGCAAGGAGGCGACGACCAGAGTTTCCGCAGGAGATCGGGACGACGACGAGAAGACCGGAGGACTCAGATCAGTCGGTATATCTCTATTCCCCATCTTATAGTCAGCTAGGACTAGTTAATGGTTCGATCCGGGTGTTTAGTGCGCGGTGGTGCCGGTTTGCTAGTTTGCAAAATTAAAGTTTTACGCTTCCGCATTTGGCCTCGGGATGGAGGCCGGGGCGCCGCCGTGCACTTACAGTGGTATCAGAGCCTCGCCATTAACTTAGTCTAGCTTTGATTAATGTGTTTACATTTCCGATCGACCAAAATTCCAAAAATCCGCGTTTTCTTCACATCAGTTTTCTGTTGAATTTTTTCTTGCTCGAAAAAATTTTCAGGTTGCAGAAAAGTGATGTACTGGAAATTATAAGAACACTGTAGAAATTCGATACAGTGACTCCACAGTGGGAGCGCGGAACCGCGGCCAAACACCCCTTTGGGCCGCGGTTCCGCCGCACTCTGTTGAGATCACTGCATCAAATTTCTGCAGTTGCTCTCTGGGTTGATTTTAGGGTTTTTTTGGAATATTAAATTTGGGCCCAGAATTTCTTAATGTGCTACAGTAGTACTTGGGGGGCCCACTTGGTAAATTTGATCGATCGGATATTTTAAACACATTATTTCACAGTATTTACATTATATCTGCGACCGTGAATGTCACTTGATCGGTAAATCCTGTCTAACTGCTATAGCCCGGTTAGACGGATTTGCGAACGTGACTTTCACATTGATGTTCTGTGTATTGCTGTGATGTTGCGGATCGGTCGTGGGGGATAGCCTGGTTGCAATGCTAGTACATTTTTTTGTTGTATTATGTACATTTGATATTGCGGGGCGAGCGTCCGACATGTGGACTGCCGTCACTGCCTGATTGTATTATTATTTTGGGGCACGACCAGGTTGCGGTCGATGTACCCGTTGTATGTATATTTTACTTTCTGTACTAGGATTACCCCGCGGAGGGGTGCACGGATAGCCGAGTTCTGGAGGGCAACAAGCCCGCATCTCATGGCATTGGGACGGAGGGGGCTTCACTCTAGGATTGGCGGGCTATTCGGCGCACTCGTAGGGGGTACAGGTTGATCAAGGAGGGTGCCCAAGTTACCGGATTCCGTGAAGTGCTGGGTGGTCCATTCACGTTGCTGAAGGGGGCTGCCTCGCTTCAGGTTTTGGCGGGTAACTTGCCGCGCCCGTAGGGGTCTAGGGTTTTTATTGCACAGGCTATCCACACGACCAGGGGAACGTCGGGTTTCAGCGGCTCTGTGAAACCCGGGGATCCCAGATATCTGTATTATTTGTGATGCTGTACATTTCTGTGATGTTGCTTTTTTATCACGCCTTGAGCGAATATAATATATTGGTATATATATTAGTAGATGTTGTATATGTTTTGCATCCGCGCTAGTCCAGTCCCCGCTCTGTCGTTAGTTATCTAACCTAACGGGTAATGACGGGACCCAGTGGCGAATGCGGATGGCATATATGTACATCAGTATATTTTCGTTCTTTGTGGTGTGATCAATTGATGGGACTGCGTTGATTCGGATCAATGCAAGTTAAAAACAAACCTAATCTGATGTTGTTGGAACACTTTTTCAAAAATCTGTTATTGCAAGGACGTTCACTTTTGTTTTGCATCGTGGTATTCAGTTGGAATATCCTACTCCTCAGTCGACGAGGCAAGGGCCAAGATCCCTCCACCGGGAGTGACCCCTTGAACAAAAGTTTGCGTCAGGGCAATAACTTCACTATAGCCGATTACTTTTGCTTTGCACCGTGGTATTCAGTTGGAATATCCTGCACCTCATTCTACGGGGAAAGAGCCGAGATCCCTTCACTGGGAGTGACCTCTTTAGCAAAGGTTTTCGTTACTATATTTTCTAAAAGCTATCCGTTCCTTCAGCGATATCAAGTTCATTACGTTAAAGGTTTTCGCCAGAAACCATTCGTAGCCCTCCGTCATTTCATATGGGTAGTCAATAGTATTCAAGCTGTGTTTGTTGGCCAAAGTCAAGGCACAGTGTTTGGTAGCTGTTGGTTATTCATATGCAGCATAGATAGATGCGTTGTTTTGGAACAGTCGTACTGCCTTGTTGGCCAAAGTCAAGGGTAGGTACGGGTGGATTCAAATCAACCTGGAGAATGACGGGTAGAACTTGACATGTGACTTATGATTTGTTGGCCAAAGTCAAGGTCATAAGAGCATGGGGTAAAAATCACATCGGGAGTTTCAAAAGAACTGAAACTTGCCAGATATGCGCATACCTTCTGGAGTGTGATGATGTGAGCGGATTCCGTCACGTTATCATGCGATGATAGTTGGATCCCGATTCCCACTGATGAGTTAGTTTACTCCTCTGGTGACCCCGACTAATTCTTCTTTCAGGTTTGGAGGAGAATTTGACGGTACAGTGGGAGGTTTCCAGATTAGATAAATTGGTAACCATTCTGATCTAGGTTAGAGTGCACGCTGAGTGTTTCTTTTCTCTCTCTCTTTGGCAGCGACCATTGACCCGACCCTAGGACTATGACTCAGAGACCAAGTTGACCGAACCTTCTTAAATACTGGTTTTTGGATTGTCAGAGTTGCAAACCTCATTGCCACTCCTACTTTTACCCTTTTCTCCAGAACACCCCGTATTACTACGAACGTCCACTTCCATTGGACAAAACCATCGTATGGTTAGATACGAACTCGAAGGAATTTATTCGAGGATGGTTTCCGGTTCTGGAGAAAACTGATAGGATTATTCAGTTGTCTTTTCCTTTTACCTTCTCTCAAGTTGTGAGTACTCCTTGGTTTAGGAGATAGTACACCTATTACGCAAATTGGATAGTCTTCTTCCAAACCTTAGGCTGGTGCCGAACGGTGGGGAATGAAGAAAACCAATTAGCATAACGATGGTGTGCAGAAGGTATTAAGTTAAGACAAAGCAAAGGATTAGTAAGAGGGCAAAGTAAATTGCGACTGATATTCACGACCAAACCAAGTATTTCATTACCACTCCCACATCACCTTTGTATTTCTCCAGGACACTCCGTATCACTACGAAGATCCACAGTTTATTGGATACTCCATCGTATGGTTATATACGAACTCGAAAGGAACTTGTTCCAGTTCGGGGATGGATTCTGGTTCAGGAGAAATAGGAATAAGGTTTGTTCGGTTGTCTTTTATCTTCACCTTCTCTCGCATTGCGAGTGCTCCTAGGATCAGAACAGTACACCCATTATGCTTATTGGATAGTCTTCTTCCAAACCATAGGCTGGTGCCGAACAGTAGGGAAGGAAGAAAACCATTTGGCCTAAGGGGTGTGCAGAAGGTAATGACTAAAGACATATAAAGGGATTTGGAGAGGTGGCAAAGAATTATACGGTTACAGTCGTGAATCTGGAAGAGGCATTACTAGGAATACCGGGATACCCCATCGAAACATTTCAATGTTTCAGTTTCACTGTGTACTGTTAAAGGAAAACTGATTTCCTAATTAGACACTTGCTCCAGGGTATGTATTTACCAGGTATGATTCTCACATCTGTATGGTTTTATAGATGATGAGTGGGAGTAAGCTATTGGAAATTGGGTGATTGTCCTCTTTGTAACGGGATTCGTTGTAATCGGTGATATTTGAGGAAGTCACCTGGGTTGTTTGCCAGACGGCAAATATTTGGTTTTGAATATCCGCTGTTGTGCACCAATTTCAAATTGATATATCTGTACGTCTATTTTCATAGAGTGAGATATACCTTTTGAAATTATGTCTATGACATTTACCTGTATCAGTGGATGGTTAGGTAAGGAGCATTAAACAGCGGTGTAATTCTTCTTAACCATAAGTACAGTTTTCAACCTACAACACACAGTGAATGAGTTATCAGACTCAAAGGACTTATACAGGGTATTGTATGTTGTCCAGGGTCCATCAGGACAGAGGGGTTGGTCCTCGTACTATATTCGGTTTACTTATAACTTCTCTAGTTTTTAGACAAGTGTTTCGTAGAAACACAGGGTCCGAATTTTGAGAAGTTATAGGTATTTGAATAGAGTAGAGAACCAGGTGTAGCAAGTATCGGGATTCTTCAAAGTGATCGAAGATGTAGATACTTGTCAATGGTATTCAGTTGATAGTAATGATAAAGAGATCTTGCTTCTTTTTCAGGTTACTCATAATTGGAAGCATTCATAAGTTGAGTAACGCTGATCGGCCTCTCTCCATTTACTTGACATGCACTGGAGACAGCTGCATGATTTGAATCTGGTTCAATTAAATCAGTGCCTCTGGTTCTATATTGGATATAGAACGGTTCTATATTGGATATAGAACAGTTCATATCTTAACGATGTTAAGGTACGGGGAGTTGTCCGGCCTATGCTTAAAACCAGACTCTGGATAACTCAAGGCACGTTTCTGTAATGGCTGTTTGTGGGTTGACCCAGGCTATGACGCGGGTTGACTATCTACCATCTGGAAGATCAATAGTGATATTGTTCTTGACTCGCCACAGTTTTATTAAAAATGGATTTTTTCAGAAAACAGTAGTGGGAGTATGGTAGAACTGGAAGTGATTCCAGAACCGCAAACGATTACTGAAGATTTGATAAGGAACCTAAAGATTCAATCTGGATTGACATTCCATTGGCCACTCCGCAGATGCGGTGGGTAACTTCAGGCACCCGAGAGGTACTCCGGTAGCCTCAAGGACGGTGACAGGGAAGTTCTTGTTTACCCACACTTGCCATTGCTGTTGTTCCAGGCTGCGAGACCCGGCAGGAGGATGAGTATAGCGTCGTTCTGAACTAGTTTCAGAAGTGTACGTGTATATGACTCTGCCAGAGGGTTGTCGTAGTCAGTGGGAGCAGCGGAAGCATTGGTGGACAAGTGGCTTATGTCTATTTATAGACTAAAGCAGATATAGCGGAGATAGATCATCAATTTCTGATGTGACAGTCATAGGTTTGACTTCATCAGAATAAGGGATGGATCTGTTGAGAAGGTAGTAGGGTGTGATGTCATGGTATTTGGATGACATACACAGAGTAGGAAAGGAAACTCCTATACTACGATCGGTTATACTTTGGTCGTCACACAGTAGTTTCTCCACATGGGACTTGGACATTATATCAGACATACTGGTTACTAGATCTATGGTTTTAGATCTAGATTTGGGTAGTTCCCCAATCAGGGTACTTAGACAGCATTCTAAGAGTATTTAGAATGGACGACTCCTGGCACGGTAGTGTACCTGCAGGTGATGGAGTCACCCTCTCTAAAGGTGTCTTACAGACTAAAGGGGAGAGGGATGTGCATGATTGGCAGATCACTTGCTTAGGCAATTGAGTCAATCATGTGATGTCAAGTACCACACCAGATGTTGTTCTTGCACTAGATGCAATAAGTTGACATTAATCCAATCCTGGAGAAACAGTCGGAAGCAGTTTTAGAACATAAGTGGATGTTCTAGGGAAATGATAACGACAGCCTCATTCGGGAGACAGTTATCATTCCAGGCTTCCAAGGTGACATGGACGACAAGGAGGTTGTCAGAGTTATATTTTTCCTTCTGACGAGGGGCAGTATTTTGGACAGGTGGTCCAAGGCAATACTGAGGGAGGCATGGCGCAGGATACTGATTAAGTTCAGTTGACGATACAGTCTAAGAAGTTTGGATTTGGAGTTCATTTATGAGCTATGTCCCATCAGACATCCAGACACATTCTAAGACAGGTATTGCTCATTTCGGTAGATGGTTTTCTCCGCGAACTTGAGATATAGAGAGACATAGAAAGAAACATCAAGGCGGATCCACTCACTGAGGCTATTCCTCGAACGCAATGGTTTCGCAAACGAGCTTTGTGAGACTGACTAGTAGAGGAGTTGGGTGTTCGGTATCACACGGGCTGTGAGTATGCGACATCGCAATAATTAGCCTTGAGTGCAAGTAAGAGATTGTTGGAGATAGTGCCCTCAGAGTCAATTATTGGATCACATGCACGTGATTGCAATGATTGAGGGAGGACCTGTCCCAGTAGGACAGTCTTACTCGAGATGATAGTATGCTATCTGGTTTATCTTTATCATCGTGTACTGCTTAGGTGACCTGACAGGTCGCTATTACACGTTGATAGAGCCCCTAGGATTCTTGCTTGACCACCAGCAGTATGAGGGCGATCATATAAGTGGGAGCTGGGGGTCTATAAGCACATCCTTAAAAGGTCCCTAGTCGTGCGAGTTTCGAGACAGGGCATCGATACTCCAGAGTAGACTAGTGTATACAGTCGAGACCCCGACGAGGGGCGGTGGCCGGTCTCACAAGCCATTGGTGTCAGTTGGATCACCTAAGATGTATACAGGTGCTCATTGGGTTATGAGTACACCGGACAGGACTCGCCGGGAACATGCTAGTTGGTCATATACCAGACGTCAGATGGCAGTTCCCAGGTGACATGTGTACAGGTTAGTTCATTGACCTGGGGATCGTCATTTGTCTCGTGTGAGTTCCCACTGTACTTTGATTACTACCCTACCACGCTCAAAGGAGACGTGCAAACAGGTTTTAGTTGGGTACAGTCCCGAGCCACATGGAGGCAGTGAGCGTATCTTCAGGGGTTCGTCTCTCCCGGTATTGGGGGTGAGGTCGCGCTGTGTCTAGGAGAGCCATTACACAAAGCCCTCGGCCGAGGCAAGGAGATTTACTGGTAGGTATTCCAGTAGTATCTCAGGGTGTTCTGGGCTACACTCCGACACGACTTGTACCGCTCTTGGGGGTCTGACTTTTACCAACCCCCTAGGCCCGCCATGCGATGCTCATAGACGAACGGACCGAACTGTACGGATATTGTCACTGACAGGCTCAGTAGGGTTGTCAGGCTGAGTTCGCTCACAGACGTCCCTTTTAGTCAATACCTGGTAGCCCGTTACGTATTGGCTTATACCTCTGACGTGCTAGTGGTTAAATCCACAACCAAGGTGTTGACGAGTCTTTAGAGTCCCCCACATTCAGTTACTCAGCTTTCGGGCGAAAAGCTGTAGAGGCCGTATGGAGATATGGCAAGGTCCGATCAGATACGTGCGGTATTGCACGGATCAGGATCAGACAGTTTGTACTACAGGCCGTATGGATATATGGCAGGGTTCGATCAGATACGTGCGGTATTGCACGGATCAGGATCGAACGGATATTACTAGCTGGCTTTGGTTTAGGCCGGATCCTAGTATAGTACAGTGTAGATTTTGTCTCATTGCATTTGTATTTCGGTCGGAATACAAATGCGGGTGTGTATGCACAGTATCGGGGTTTTCCTGTAATTTATTACGGGACCAGTTTTCTGGAGTTGCCAGTTTGCTTTCCGTTTCGGCCGATTTCCTTTGTATCGTTCATTGGCCGAAGATTGGTGGAGGAGGGCTTATTTGCATTTGTGCAAATAAGCATTTGTGGAGGGTGTTCTTTGCATATTGCCATGTCATCATTGCTTGACTTTCTTGACTTCATAACCTCATCATGGCTTGACTTTTGTATGATGATGGAGGGACATGATGATAGGATTGAGTGTTGGATTTACTTGTGATCATTTCTTGTTATCATTGTAACCTTCTCTCTCTTTCTTGTATCATGGGAGCTTGTTCTTTTTGATTGCCTCACTCTCATTCTTTCCTCTCCCACCACATGGTATGGCCGGCCATTGATAGAGGTGGGGCTGTCCAAATATTTTGGTGGGGATTTTTGCTCTCTCATGCTTGCAAAAATCCCCAAGTTCCTCCACAAAAGTATACATACATCATTCCTCCACCATATGGCAATTCCTATAACCCCAAATGAGACTTGAGCACTACACATTCTACAGCAAATCTTGGGCACGTCGACTAGCCAGCTTCGTGCCCGAGTTGCCTCGGTATTGAGGTGGGAGCCCGTAAAAGATGCAGACGATGTGGTGCCCTTCCGGCAAGGAGGCGACGACCGGAGTTTCCGCAGGAGATCGGGACGACGACGAGAAGACCGGAGGACTCGGATCAGTCGGTATATCTCTATTCCCCATCTTATAGTCAGTTAGGACTAGTTAATAGTTCGATCCGGGTGTTTAGTGCGCGGTGGTGCCGGTTTGCTAGTTTGCAAAATTAAAGTTTTACGCTTCCGCATTTGGCCTCGGGATGGAGGCCGGGACGCCGCCGTGCACTTACAAGTATGTCATGCTTAATCCTTATAAAGACTTTACCATGGTCTAGTATTAGGGTTTGGTTTAGAAATATCTAAACAAATTATCAAGAGAGAAGACTTAGTCAATAAAGGCAACTCTTTTGCCAAAAGTCTTTTCTTTTTGAATTTTGCTAATATATATATATATATATATATATATATATATATATATCAAACCCTAATCTTAGCCATGGTAATAATCTCAAAACCCTAGTTGCAAGTTTAACCCTAATATGTTACAATATTATATATCACATATATAATATATAATGTAACAAAAGAAAATAATACAATTAACATATATCACATATATATCAATGTATCATCAAGTGAGAAAAAGAATCATTTAAATGAGTTTATACTAGTTAATATAATGTAATATATCACATATTAAATCAACACTTGATTTAATAACCCAGCTATATTACATATAACCGACTAATATAATCTGTATCAGTTCATCGAATCAACACTTGATCTGATGACCCGGCTATACATATACCCGGCCGATATCACATATCGCGAGAATCGAATACGGTATCTCATATCGTATTATTCTCGGTCCCGCACATATCGCATATGTGCTCCTACTCCGTTTTGCCTGAGCCAGGAAAGCTCTGTGTAGGACTCTAAAAAATCGTCAATACGCCGCAGCAAGTGATGATCATATCAAACACCCACAAGCTGCAAGCAGTCGGCTAAACGTAACAGCCACCCGGGTATTGAGCGATCAGAAAATCAACAAGCAAGGCTGTACATACTCCTGTGAATCCAATCAGCAACACTCTCGTACAGTCCGGTCTCTTTGTCTGATATGTCGCATATCCAGTCTAGGGGTGGTAAACGTCAGACCCAGTAACCGATAAGTCGTGTCGATATGAGGCTCATAACGGGTCGAGAAACTACTGATAACACTTACCAGTAGATCTCCATATCAGCCCTGGCCAAGGACTTCCAGTTATAGCCAATTGAACACTGCACAATATCAACTCCCAATACCGGGAGAGACGAAACCCCTCCTATCGCTCATTGCCTCCATGCGATTCGGGACTGTACCCAAAAACCACCGTTTTGCACGTTCTCATGAACGTGATAAGTCGGAAATCAAAGCACAGTGAGAATCACACAAGACTTTATGACGATCTCGAGTCTACAGACTAACATGTACCAGTGTCACCAGAGAACTGATATCTAACAATGGTATAATACCATCTAGGAGTTCTTGGCGAGTCCGTTCAGTGTACCCAGTCTCCATTGAGCATCCGTATACCTTCTCTGATGTCAAACATCAATGGATATGGGATCATCCATCGCCCATCATATGGGTCGAGAACCGTATACGCTAGTCTACTCTGGAGTATCGATGCCCTATCTCGATACTATCATGTCGAGCAAGAAAGTCCTCTCTATATATATCCAAGTATCCACTACAATATACATCATATGTACAACAATGGACTCTAGGGTATATATATAACTAACACAAATTTGGTACCCTGGTTAACATGCTACAGTCCTAGCTATCCATATTTCAATAAATTTATATGTCTAATCCGTTACTCATCTTCTATAATAAAAATATTCTAAAATCCAACGGCCACTTTTCAATATTGTCATTTTCTATCTCTAAGGATTCCCTTTCTCTTTCATACCTAAATTCTAGCAAATCCCTTTCTCATTTCTCATATTCTGATTCCTTTGATTTACAATTTCACTTCAACTATCTCATTTTCTATGTTCAATAATCCTACGGCCCAAAAAATCAATATCAAATTCCCATCTAGCATGTCAAAAAGCGTTAGAAATTGGCATCACCCATCTCTCCGATCAATAAACTTAGAATCCAACAATTACTCTATTTTCCATCTCCGTCTCTCATTCTTCCAAACGAAACTCAATACATTCATCACGATTATTCACATTGTGCCTTAAAAACCCTAAATGTTTTTGAAAGAGATGAAATAACCCTGCACTTACTATAATTGCAGCAGATATGATGTCGAACTGTAGAGGCAAAAATCATCTTGATTTCATATCCAATTGAATCTAGGGAAAAGAGGTGAAGCCTGATTTTGATTTTCCTGATTTGACATTAATCTTAGTCGTCAAATTAACTACATTTAAGCAGAATACGAGTGAAAATTATAGTTTCTTAATGCTTAAACCGAAACTACTTCTGTGTTAAAACATAACGGAGATGCACGAATATTCTGTGTACTTTCCCCACTTCCATTGCTACCGTGGGCCTTACCCTTAAATTGTAAAATACATTACAAAAAATTAGCGGAGTTTATACATCACTTCATCACCCTTAGATTATAAAATGCATTACAAAATTGGGCTGATAAATATTTTCATTTTTCACCTAAAGTTGCTTACATTGGCTTTAAAAAAAATTGCCCTTTTTCCGCCTTTGATACTCATTGCAAAAGGGTAATTCTTTTCCTACCGGTGAGGTGGAATCCACGTAGACTATCGAGCTTTGGGCCTTACCAAGAAAAGACTGGTTTAGTTAGAAAGAATTGTCACAGATAATTAATCTTAACCACATGATCTAAAACATATGTACATTTAATTTTATGTAATTTTCCATGCTACGTTGCTTATTGAACATCTATGGAAAATGTTTTATTATCGACTGAACGATTATGGTAAAGATGAACGCAAAACGGTAAAATGTTAGAAATTTGACCATGAAAGGAAGAAGAAAAAAAGAAAGATGATTTAGTAATGATAAACCTCACAAGTCAACTTCAAATTAAGATGGAAATATATATAAAGCAAAATAAAGCAAAAATAAAAAGCAAAATCAACGGAATACCAGAATTATCATAGTATCAATGCAGAAACGTCAATTTTATTCGTACAACATTAGTAGATTAAAACAACACAAGCCACTACAACAAAGCCATTTCTATGATGAAACCTTCACCATCTTCTCCCTCACCCTTGAGATTTCTTAGTATCAACACCATCAACCTTGGCTTCTTTGCTCGCTGAAGCCAATGAAGGCGGTAACGGGACTCGGGCTTTTGCGGTTGTGGCCGCGGGCTTAACAGGTTTCGGTTCTTGGGTTATCGGAGCATCGGCAGTGAGCAAGTCATCCGGCAGGATAAATGAGTGTTGCGACGGCTGTCTCTGGTGATGGCTCACCGGCCTTTGAGACATTGTATAGATCAAAAACTTGGATGAGAGAAGGAGAGAATGAGAAGAAAAGAGAGAAGCAAATGGAGAATTTATAGCCAAATTCTCTTCAATGGTGGAAAAGTTTAGAAAGGGAGCATGGTATCATAGGATACAGTACAAATTTAATCTAATAGTCTTGATGGGTATTGAGTTAAATACTAAAATACCCTTCTTTTTTATTATTGTATTAGAATTATTTTTTAAGTATTAAAATTTATTTCGACCCAGGAATAAAATAGAGTTCTAAAGGTAAATCCGGTTGCCCCATAAATTTTATTTAATACGCTTATTACGAAGCATAAGAAATTTTAATTTTAATTAGTTGTTAAATTAAGAAACACTGCCGAACGTACGGAGAAGTTCTAATTTATATGGATGTTCAATAAAAATTTACCGTTGTTGATAATTAGAAAGAAATCAATATGCCCCCTCGACGCCTCTACCGAAAGAAATTTCTATAAATGTGATATTATGTGTACCGCACGATGTGCCGTGCAATGCGGTCTATACAATTAAATCTCACAAAGTAATACTTCGGATTAAAATAATATTTTCATTTTAAAGGCCATCTTGGACCGTAAAGATTAAGTTTGTCATAATGCAAGGCTAATGCACCTAAGTTCTTAAATCTACTTTAAACCTTTTTCCAATAAAATTTTAAAATACATTCTCGCTTAAAACGGATATTTTGGACCGGGCATCAATCTGGATACTTTATCCAAGGGCAATTTTGACCATCAAAATACAAAAAGCAGATGTAACGTATACAAAATCTTTGCCACGCGTAGATACAAATCCAACGGCTCATATTAGTGTAAAACAGAAGGGTCCAGTATGGCGTCATAAGGTGAATCCAAATGTTGAGATCTGCAAAGCAGGGTACATGGAGTGTAGGGGATCCTAATCCGGTCATGTGAGGTATATGAACCTTATCTTTTCGGTATATTCCATGTTTTTAGAGATTTGCTCTATTTTCACTTACCAATTAAAATTATTCAGTGCATATCTTGGATCATTGCAACAAGAATCTTAGAGTGTTTTGGTTTGATTTGATGGGAGATATATATGTTATATCATTTTCAATTAAATCTATATATTTTATAAATTATTAATTATTAATTATTTTATTTCGATGGATTTATTAAATGAGATTATTAAAAGATTTAAAATTAAGACTGTGAAGATGTGAAGGGCTAAATTGCAAAGACAAGATCATTCAAATAATCTACTTAAGAATTTTGATATACCAAACGTCTGGTGAAGAAACCAGGTACAGACGTCTGGTGAAGAAAATATCCATTTTCAAATCTCTGTTTATATTTCATAGACGTCTAAGGAGATGTATCCTGAAGGAAATATTTGAACTACACACGTTTGGTACAGACGTCCGGTGAAGGAAATTTGAACTGCAGACGTCTGGCACCTGATGTCTGACATGGCAGTTACTGGCGGTTAATTATAGTTTGAATTTCAAATCAAATGGGTGCTCTCAAAGGATTGAGATGCAACTTTTCAAAATAACCGTTGGAAAAACAGTTACTTAGGAAGTTTATAAATAGACTTCAACGAAAAAGAAAAACAACAACAAGAAATCAATCCCAGCATCAATCTAATTACAATCAAAACCTAGAATTGTTCTTTGTTTGCAACTTTGTCCAAACGAAGAGCAACTTTTCCACAAAGTCTTCCATACAAAATCTTTTGTGTTCCTAAGCTGATTGCTGTCGTGGGTGTAAATTGTGATAATAGATCCTTATTGGATGTATTAAATTAAGAAAATTGCAATAGAAAAATGAATAGATCAATAGACATCTACAGATGAGATATGCAATTATATAGAAACATAAGGATAATAATATTGTATCATTATTATTTGTTTACTCACAACAAAATTTGGCAGATAATTTGACCAAAGGTCTTAATAAGAACCGTGTCATTAATTCATCTAGGAGACGAGGCTTAATCCTATATTTTTATTACCAAGAGCGGAAATCCAACTTCTTTGACTAGAGGTCACACGATAGATGTTTCCAATAGAAAAATAGAACTCTTAATGTGACCTGAAGAGCGCATAAATTTTTGAAGGAAAAATTTTCCTATCTATCTCTATAATGAAATGTGCTCTATTGGTGACGTGAGTATGAATATATATTCTTAAAGATGTCGAGGTCATAATTATATTAAGGTATCTCTCGCACCTTAAGGCCTTTTGAGACATGATTTAGGCAAATCTCTAGTTGCTCCACGAGAATCAAGATTTTGCACATGGTCATTAATAGCGCACATCCGCAAAATGAAGATCGCATTAGTCTCATTATATGTGAGACATACAAATGACCGGCGAAAAGGAATGGTTTACAAGGTCTAACTAATGACTACTATCGTTTTTCGGTCATGTGTTGTCAACACTAAAATACTTGTTCAAGTTTAGGCACACCTGCATTTATGCATAATATGTTTAGTATCCATTTTGGTTTTGTTTTGATTATTTATCTTATATCATTTCATTATAAAAGTATATTATATTATACATTATAATTTTGAACCTTTGTGGGGGATGTTATATCATTTCCGATTAAATCTATATATTTATAAATAATTTAAAATTGATTATTTTGTTTGGATGGATTTATTAAATGAGATTATTAAAAAAAATCAAAATTAAAGTTAGTGAAGATGTGAAGAGCTAAATTGCAAAGACAAGATCATTCAAATAATCTGCTTAAGAATTTTGATATACCAGACGTTTGGTCCAGATGTCTGGTGAATGAAATTTTAATTTTCAAATCTCTGTTTATATTTCAAAGACGTCTAAGAAAGCGTCTTCTGAAGGAACTACTTGAACTACAAACGTCTGATGAAGGAAATTTGAAATGCAGACGTCTGACATGGCAGTTACTGGCAGTTAATTTTAGTTTGAATTTCAAATAGAAGAGGTGCTCTCAATAGATTAAGATGCGAATTTTCAAAATAACAATTGGAAAAACAGTTACTTATGAAATTTATAAATACACTTTAACATAAAAGAAAAACAACAAGAAGTAATCAATCCCCACGTCAATCTAATTACAATCAAAGTCTAGAATCGTTCTTTGTTTGCAACTTTATGCCAATGATGAGCAATTCCTTCATAAAGATGAGCAATTCCTTCACAAAGTCTTCCATACAAAATCCAATTTGAGGAAATCTCTTGAGTTACTTTATTTTCACCGGATACTAATTGACAACAAGATCAAAACCAAAACTTCCTATGTGATTCGTACTTAACGGAGAAATTGGACAGGCCGAGGAGTGTTATACCTTGGGCACGTCTTTGTCGGTGCAATCCGTACGAGGAGTGGCAATACGTTCTTAGGACGGCGCGGCTATCTGCGTGCCTCCCTTCATTAGGCTCGATTTTCTAATTTTTATTCTATTTCCTATATTGTTTATGTGGTCGTATTTTTCAAGCAAATATTTTATAAAATCATATTTTATTTTAAATTATTATTTAGCGATTATTAAGCTATTTTATCCAACTATATAGTTGGGCTTGAATTTGGATATGTGAATCTTAGGCTTCATACAGTGAGCAGTTAGTGATATTTAGAATATCTATGTTTCCTTAGGGAGTTTTTAATTACCAAATGATTGGGTATTGTGATGTCACTGATATATGCTTGATTAATGTGGGTAATTTTATTTTATTTTTAAAATTTATATTATCAATTTTAATTAGTCCTTGAAGATGAGCAAAGGAAATCAGTAAGTGTTTTGGTCCTTTTTGTTCTTTAGCTTGTTTAGTGCTATGAATCATAGTTACAATATTCATAAATTATTAGATGAATTCGTGAATGATTCACGAATTTCGTTGGCGAATGATTCGAATTATTCGTGAATTATTCATGAATAATTCGCAATATCAACGAATAATTCGCAATATCAAAACTCAGCGCCTCATATATTAATTTCTTTCTCGAAATCCTATCAAAACATTTCCCGAATACTTGCCGATTTTTTCCGAATAATTCTCCGAATCCAAATTTTCGACCTCGCCGAATTAATCCCGAATGCCAAATTTATGACTATGCTATAAATAGGTCATAATTTTCTTATCGCTATCGCTTTCATAAAGAGAAGATGGAAAATGGACTGATGCTTCAGGAATTTTCCTAGAGTGGGGGCCAAAAAATTCCAACCCATGCCGCTTTTCCATTGATCAGCACCGTGAGTTTTGATCTCAGTCTCCTAAAACATGCATACACCAATTTTAATACTATTTGCCTTTGCATCTGATGATGAAAAATTAATGGTTTTCCAACAACAGAAAAGTTTACCGTTTCAAGATCATAAGGACAACATCAGTTGAAAACACCGACAGCAATAGCTTCAAACATAACGAATGAATGCAACTAAATCTAATTTTTGCTACAGCAAACTACCGAAGAAATGACCGAACAATTTCTTATCAGCAATCTTGTAGTTTATTGAGCAGGAATTTTACACAACTTGTTTGAGACAATACAAAGAAAAATGAAATGAAATGAATATAAAAGCCTCTATTTAATTCAAAATTATTAAATAATCACAACGTCATTTGCCTTTTGATCTCCTCCTCTCGTTTTCCCTGAGAAAATTCTTGTAATTTTCCTCAATGAGCTTCCAAAACTTAGCTCCATCCTCCATTGAAAGAGAATCATATAAACTCTCCCACTCATCATAAGAAACTAAAACCCCATTCTCAACAATTTGATTCAACCATTTGTTTGATTCGTCGAATCTCCCAATTTTATACAGCCCTTTAACAATTCCACTGTACAAATCAACGCCGGCCTCAAACTTTTTCGCAACCATTTCGTCAAGAAGCGAAACTGCAACTTCAACTTTTCCCTTCTCCAAAAACTTGCAAATCATCACACTATAACTCTCTCCATTGCAATTTCGAGCCCTCAACTCTTTGAAAAGACCCACTGCTTTCTCCTCGTGCCCGGTTTCCCAATAGCTTTTAATAACTCGATTCCAAACTCGAGCAGTGGGGACAGATCCTTCATTTATCGACTCATTAAGAAACTCGCGCGCATCATCCACTTTACCGATATCACAAAGCCCGATTACAACAGCGAACGCTATATCCGCTTTATTTCTATGAGCTTCGAAGAATCGCAGTGCATCATCAGATCTATTGGCTTTAAAGAGAGCTTTGATAAAACAACTAAATATGCAAATCTCCGGTATCGTTCTCTTCTTTATTGCAATTTTTAACAATTTTTCAGCATCATCGACTCTACCAAAACTACACAAAGCTCGAAAATAAGCTTCAAATGCCATCATTTCAGAAATTGCACCTGGATAAGTCAATTGAAATATAACTCGCCTTCCCGGCTTTAGAACAGGTTCAAAATTAGCAGCGCATCCGCTGTCGTGGTCTCTTGTTGTCAATTTATCAAACAGCTTACGTGCTTCTCTAAATTTGCCAGATTTACACAACCCATAAAAGAAATTCCCATATATCAGAATGTCCAACTCAAAATCCCTCCTATTTCTCCAATCTCTCAGCACCGAATCCGCTTCGAGCACATCCCCAATTCGGCAAAAGCTTTGAAACAAAGCAAAGTAAGTCAAATCATCGGCTTCATATCCTTTCTCGATCATCTCATTCAATATTGTTCTACCCAAATTAGGATATGAAAGCCTACACATTGCGCCGATTAGAGAAACATAGCACTGAGAACTTACCCGCCAATTACTCCAAGAAATGCGCCAATAAATCCTTTCGATCTCGGGAACATTTTCGCAGCGGCGACATGCCCAAATCACAAAATCTGATATTTCGATCGACGGCGCGTCGACCTCGGGCCATTGGGTGGCGACGTCTCGGATTGTGCCGTTTCTCAATATGCATTGGAGCAGAACGCTGTATAAGAATGTGGTGGGTAGATTGTTTCTTCGATTGAGATTTGAGAGGATCAATTTCGATCGGGTGAGTTTGTTTGTTAAGGAGAGGCTGCGGACGACGAGAAGAGAGGTTGTGGTGTCTAAGAGATGGGAATGGATGAGGATGGAGTCGAGAGAGGTTAGGGTTTTGGGGTTGCTAGGGTTTTGGGAGAGAGAGGTGATCAGGGTGAGGAATTGCTTGATGAAATTTTGGGTGGAGAATTTTGGCGGGGTTGAGGCGGAGGAGGAGAGCGTGGTGATGGAGGAGATTGCGCGGGAAATGAAGGGTCTGAAGAATGAGGAGGATGGCATGGATGTTTGATGGGGGAGAAAAGAGCATAAAACATAATATTTGTAGAAATTAGCCAAAAAAAAAATTTGTTGCCTGTGTGTAAAATGGCCACTAAATTCAAAAACTTTAATTAAGCCCAATAACTTAAACTGTTTCACTAAAATACACGTAGAATAAAAGCTTTTGGTTTTACTGCTTTGTCCTTTGCTGTTTTAAATAACATTTTTAAACCGTAAAAGAATCAGAACAGATAGAGGGTGGCAACATTCGACTTTGTGTAAATGGTGTAGCGGTAAAAGAGATTGAAGCGGAGGGCAAAGCGATGGATGTGTGGATGAGGTGGCTTGTTTTTTAGGTTTTTTTTTTTTTTTTTGGCTGGGGGAGGGGGAGAGAGAGAGATAGATAGAAAAGTAGGGGAAAAGGTGGAATAGAAAAAATACAAAAAAAAAGGAGCATAGAAGGAGGGCCAATGGCAGAATTATGACCGATTTTACGGAATCAAGAGATGGCAGAAGAGGAGGAAGAACAACTCAATCTCAGTCTAGAGGAGAGTGCATGGGAAGTGTAAGTGAACTTGTTAGGAATAATGTGGTGAGTTAAGGAACACCTGCTAATGGGAGGGAAGCTACTCGATGTGATAACATTATTCAATTATGCTCTCAAAGCTCAAGTGTGAGGAACAACATGAATTGATGTTACCATGACTCTTATGTTTAGCTATCTAAAACCCATCCTAAGTTATATTTGTTGTTTATGTGTTAACTATAACTACCCTTGTATTTAGCTATCTTATATTTTGTTGTTTGTGTGTTAACTCTGATTACAAGTTGTAACATATCTCTATTTTCTGTCGTGTTATATTATCAGTTGTATAGTTAAACTTCTGAAAACTCCGTATGTTTATGTAAAAATTCGTGATTAAACTTCATATGTTTATGTTGTCATTTCTTGATGTATATATGTATGATTAAATTTCTGAAATCTTATGTTTATAAAAAATCTGCTGTTCATTGTTGTTGATACCTGCTAGTTCTTTGAAATTTTGTAGAGTTGGTAGGGAATTTTGTGAACATTAACCAAACCTTCATGGTAGTTTTCTGAGCATTAAGTAAACCTTCAGGATGGTTTTCTGAATATTATCTAAACTTGTTAGGTGGTTATTTGAACATTAATCGCACTTTCAAGGTTTTTCTGAACATATAACTTCAAACAAAAAATTTCAAAGATTTTAATTTATTGCATACAAAAAAGCTTACAGTTTTCACAAACATTCTTCATGTAATCGATTACCTCACACATCTCCATTCAGAAAACAAATTTACAAACTGTAATCGATTGCATTACATACTTCTTCATCCATAATATAAAAATAAACTTTTTTCTTGGTTACTCCTTGTAGATCAGAGCCTCGCAGATCACAGTTTTCTAAGAAGAAATCCAACAAAAAAACAGCAAGAAGAACAAAAATAAAAGTAAAAAAGTTCGCTCCTTAACTTGTTTTTTGCCTTCACTTCCCACTGATACCGGTCTTCTTTACCAATTTCTTCATTTTCAACGACCATTGCTCACATGTGCTTTTTCTTCGCCCCATCCACGAATCCACAACTATCAGCGGTAGACCATCTAGGGCATCACCAAAACAGTCGACCAAGGTTTTTGGACGTTCTAGACTTATAAATTCTTGTTCAAAAGCCACACTTACAAATTGGTCTCACATCAGAGTTTGAAGTCGTCGACATCTTAGAGATCTAGGGTTAGGGAAAGGAGATCGATGAAGAAGAAAGAGAAAAACTAATTTTTTGTTCAAAGTTGAATGAAAAAGTATTATAACTGGTCAACATGGGTATTTTTGGGATTTTCAGGGCATGTGCATCGCACATGACCGCAACTTAACGCCTGCTGATGTGTCACCGTCAAAAAATACAGTTATCCTCGATTTTCAAACTTTAAGGCCGTTATCTGAAAAATGTGGAAACTTTAGGGTAGTTTTTGGTAATTAAGCCTATTTTTTTATGAATTTGGTATAATAGTATTTTCCTAATGCCCATGTTACCCTCTTCTCTTTCTTTCTTCTTCTTTTTCTCCTTATTCCACTTCATCTCCATTTCTATTTCCATTTCCATCTTAATCCCTATCTCCTCCTCCTTCTTCGCCGTCTTCGTCATGTCTGTCGTTTATGAGATTCTCAAACCTTACATGTTTTCCTTCGACCTTCTCTCCAAAATGTCATGGGTTACGATTTTGGTTCCCAACTCCGCTGAGTTGTCCAACCCGCCTTCTCATATCAAATTTTCATCAAAGGATCATACAAACTCTATTATCAATCAGTCAAAACGTACCAGATCTTCAAGAATAAGAACCAAGATTTTGAAAAAAAAACATCAACACCTCGTCTATAGGTTATATTGTAAAAGCTGAGAAGTGTAACAATATATTTAAGTTTTTTTTGTGGGATTATATTTTTAAGGGTTAATTTCATTAAATTCCACCAAACTTTGTTCAAATCTCAGAATACTCCCATGCAGTTTTAAATGAGCAAACAACTGCCCTATTTAACAGTGCTACAGTAACACCATTAAAAATCCTCAAGATGCCCTCCACTATAACGACCATCATCTTCTTCCTTCTCTTTCAATCCACCACCATCGCTTTTCTCCAAATCCCCACCACCACCATCTTTCTTCTTCAAATCTCATCTTATTCTTCTTTCTCCGAATCCTTACCACCATTTTCCTTCTCCAAATCCCCATCACTACCTTCTTCCATCAAATACTCGCCGCCACCGCTATTATCTTTATCCTCCAAATAACCACCACCATCATCTTTCTCCCATAAATATCATCTTTTTCTTTCAAAACCCTCATCACTGTCACCTTCTTCCTTGAAATACCCGCAATCACCTTCTTCCATCAAACACCCACCCACAATCACCTTCTTCCTCTTCATTTAAATTGCCGCCACCGCCACCTTCTTCCAAATCCTCACCACCAGCCACCGTCATCTTCCTCCGTCATCTTCCTCTTCTAAATCCCCACCGCCTACTTTCTCCTTCAAATCCTAACCACCATCGCCACCTACTTCCTTCAAATCCCCATCATCAACCGCCATCACCAACGTCTTCTTCTTCACCTTCCCAATTCCCGCCGCCGCCGCCGCCATCACCATCAAAAATTCAAATAACGTAGGTGGTAGTTGTCTACTATATGAGAGTATTATGAGATTTGGGTAAACTTAGATGGAGTTTGGTGAAATTAACCCTATTTTGAAACATGAAACATAAAGAGTTTGATGAAATACGTGATAGAGAGCATGGGCTTCTTGAAGTTGGTTATTTTAATATATGTGGATCAAATTTTAATCTCTCTCATGTATTTTTATAAAATTTTGTAGTTTTATATATATATATATATATATATATATATATATATATATATATAGCATTTAACGAATATTTATATCGCTTAAGAGCTATATGTAACATTTAATAAATACTCGTAGCATTTACTAGCTATATGTAGCTTTTAATAAGTATTTGTAGCACTTCTTCGCTATATGTAGCTTTTAACAAGTATTTGTAGCACTTCTTCGCTATATGTAACACTCATATAATATTTATATCACTTATAATATATATATATACACACACAGAGAGAGAGGTTAATGGAGGAAATGTGCCATGTGAAAGAATTTCTTTCTATGGCGTCGGAAAAATGCATGCTCCATGGGTTTTTTCGACGATCGGCATACATCACCTCCATCTTTATCATCTAAGACGTGGATACACCAAATTTCATGTGATCATACCATTTTTTCACCGTTGATTTAGTTGGTGTAAAATTAATGGTTTACCGACAATAGAATATTTTACATTGCTAATTCAACAGTGAAAAAGTTGTGAAATCATATGAAATTTTGTGTATGTACATCTTAGATGATAACGATGATGATGATGGTTGCCGATCGTCGGAAAAAATGGTGGAGGTTGTATTTTTTCAACGCCATAGGAGGAAATCCCCTCCTATGGCCTCTTTCCTCCATTATATATATATATATATATCACTTAACAAATGTTTGTGCATTTTATGTATTTTCTTCTATATTATATATATCCAGATTACTGTGTCAAATATAGCAAGTATGATATTTGATGTAGCACTTAACATGTATAAATATCAACTTCAAAATGCTACATATGGCTATTTAATGATATATTTTATCTTTATAATATTTATAAAATATTACAGTTGTATTTACTGTTCATGTCTGAGCATTAAATACGGAAAGATAGAAGGTTAAATGGCAGAAAATACCTTTAACATTTACCTCGATGGCAGGAAATACCCTTGACTTTCTAAAACCAGTATTTTGCCCCCTCAACTTTAATTGATTCCCAGAATATCCTTTATTGAAATATTTAATTAAAATATTTATATCAAGTTTTTTTTGAAATACCCCATAAAATTCTATGCAAATTTGATGTAACCCCATTATTCTTCGATACTATCTACACCTTCCAAAAAAGTTTAAGTTTTTCTCAAAGATGCAATATCATCAAATGATGATTAATTTTGACAAAAATCGATAAATAAAATATAAACATCCTCATAATCTCTTCTTATTCCTTGTATGCTTTCAAATTCCTAAAATAAAAATTGCTGGTTGAATTAGGTTTTCTTATAAAATTTGATTGATTTAGGTATTCTATTTTTAAGTGTCGACTGATTTAGATTTTTTATGTTGGGATTTATATAATTCTAAGTTTCTTTCGGGTTATAATTTTCTAAATGGGTTTGTTTATATTAGGATTTCTTAATCTGAAAGTAAATATAAAAGAAGAGACGAAAGGAAGAAACAAAGAGTGTATGAAAACAAAGAGGAAAAAAAAGAATTACAATGAATGACACTAAGGGACGAGAAGAAAGAAGATAAAGATGGATTATATTGAGTTGTGATGAAGAAGATGATGACGACGACAATGATGATAGTAAAGGCTGTATTTGAAAAATAAATTAAATTGAAAAAATAAACTTAATGGCCACTTAATAAGTCTGAGGGAATTTAAAAAAACTTAAAGAATCTTGAAAAATGCAGAGGATATTGTAAAAATAATGAGGGTATATTAGAAAGAGAGAAAAAGAAATATTTTTTAATTAATTTTTTATATAAAAGGTATTTTGAGAATCAATTAAAATAGAGGGAGCCAAAGTGCTGGTTTTGAGAAGTTAGGAGTATTTTCTGCTATCGGGATAAATGCTAAACGTATTTCCTATCATTTAGCCAAGATAGAATAAACCATTGAACGATTTAACTTAAACTATGTAGCACTTAACAACCAAATATAGCATTTTAACTTCACCTAATTTTCACAGATATATATAGCACTTAAGTGCCAAATGTTAGTTATATGTATGCCCTATAGGCCATTACTGTACATACGATGTATATTGTAATGGATGCTTGGACATATATAGGGAGGACTTTCTTGCTCGACATGATAGTATGCTATCTGGTTGTACTTTATCTTAATATGTACTCTGGTTGTCTCTATTTTACATGTTGATAAAGCCCTTACGATATGTACTCGACTACCGGAACTATGATGAGATCATACTAGTGGGGCCACGGTAGTCGGCGAGTACATCCTATAACTGTTCCTAGTCGAGGGTGTATCGAGATGGGGCATCGATGCACCAGAGTAGACTAGCGTATACGCATCTTGACCCATATGATGGGCGATGGATGATCCCATATCCATCGGTGTTTGACATCAAGAATGGTGTACGGGTGCTCAGTGGAGACTGGGTACACTGGACAGACTCGTCGAGAACTCTCAGATGGTATTATACTTCACGTTAGATGGCAGTTCTCCGGTGACACTGGTACAGAGTAGTCTGTTGACCCGAGATCGTCATAGAGTCTTGTGTGATTCCCACTGTGCTTTGATCTCCATCATACCACGTCCAAGAGGGCGTGCAAAAAGGTGGCTTTTGGGTACAGTCCCGAATCACATGGAGGCAATGAGCGATAGGAGGGGATTCGTCTCTCCCGGTATAACGAGTTGATGTTGCGCTGTGTTCAATTGGCTATACCTGGAAATCCCTGGCCAGAGTTGCTGAGATTTACTGGTAAGTGTTACCAGTAGTTTCTCGAACTGTTATAGACCTCATATCGACACGACTTATCATGCTACTGGGGTCTGACGTTTACCACCCCTAGGCGAGATATGCGACATATCAGACGACGAGACCGGATTGTACGGGAGTGTTACTGATTGGATTCGCAGGAGAATGTATAGGCTTGCTTATTGATCTTCTGATCGCTCAATACCCGGGTGGCCGTTACGTTTAGCAGACCGCTTGCGGCTTGTGGGTGATTGATATGATCACCACCTACTGCCGGCGTATTGACGAGTCTTTAGAGTCCTACACAGAGGTTTCCTAGCTCAAGCGAAACGAAATAGGAGCGCATATGAGATATGTGCGGGACCGAGAATAATACTTGTATGTGATACTATATTCTATTCTCGCAAGTTGTATCATCATTCGGTTATATAAGATATAGCCGGGTTACCGAATCAAGTGTTGATCGATATATTGATACACTTGATGTTAGTCGGTTATATGCGATATGACCGGATCATTAAATCAAGTGTTGATTTAATGATTTAATGTATAATTATATATTTGATATTTTACTTTACATTAACTAGTATTTGTTCACTTAAGATTGACTTTCTCACTTTATGTGTACAAGTTGTATATGTGATATATGTTTGTGCACTAGTTTGTATCATGATTGATGATACATGCAAACTTGGGTGTGTGTATGAATTACACCATATTTAAGATAATGGTTTAGGTTTTTATTTATTTTGGTAAAACAAAATGGTGGTTTTCTTTGTCTTGGCTTTGAAGCTTCATGAAGCTTTTAAGCATCTTTGACAAAGTCCACTCATTTTGTTTTGCATAAGATTTTTGTTAACCAAACCATTAACTCAAACTATGGTTTAGTCTCTACAAAGGTTAACTCACCCATGGTTGCATTATGATAGACTTCACTTGATTATTCTTTTTAGATAATGGATTATTCATATTCTTTCATCTTCTTCTTCTTCAAGAAGAAGAAAAGCTTGCTAGAAATTTTTCAAGTGAAGAAATAGAGTGAGAAATCCAAATCCAAAGTGAACCCACTTCCTATTTCATCATCCTCTACTACTTCCCATTTAGTTTAGGGTGTTCTCTTCACAAAGTTCATGACCTAGTGAAGATGGAGCTTGAGTTTGAGTCTCCTCGACGTAGATCATCTTCGGCCTCGAAGTCAACGAGCTAGCCTGTTCATTTCTCCGAGGAAACCGTCACAAGAGTCCGGGGTCTCGATGATCGCAGCGAAGGGACGTCAACATGGAGCTTTAGAAGTGAAGGACCGGATCTACAAAGGTTGTAATCCCTCTCACTTAGTGTTAAAGTGTTTAACATGCATAGTTTCGCATAAACTCTAGTTTAAAGATCCGGCTTTGGGTTGTTCGGCACGGCTAAAATTTTAATCGGGCAAGGTTGATGCCTTGTAGATCCTTGTGTGGGTGCCTAGCAACCCTACGGTGGTATCAAAGCCAAGCTAGAGATTTAGGCGAAGTCTAGACGAAGTTTAAAGTCCGATCGAACTCCGACACACCCGAGTATACCCCTCTCTGGACATTTTCTAAAAATGTGATTTTTTCTGCATTAAAAATACTCAGAAAAACAAGCAGGAAAAACTAAGAATTACTATGAAGTACGGCCCACTAATTCGCTTATTCGGCCGAGGAACCGCCGCCAAACCCTTGGTTTGGCCGAGGTTCCGCGGCCAAAATTTTGAATTAGTCCCTGAAACTTCATATATTTATTCTTAGGTCCTTTCTTGTCATTTTTTTCTGGTAATTTTTTAATTCCACTCAAGTGTTGAGTTTTCTAGGGTTGTATTGGGGACTCGTTGATTCGATCGGATAATTTAACTTTGTTTAGTTTGTTCGGGTAATTTTTAGAACGTGTTAAAAAGTTCGAACGGATATCAATAACTCACTTTTTCCCATGCCGGAAAATTTCCAAGCGTTGGATTTTTCCGTAGTTTAAGAACGTTCTAAGTCGTGCAAGTAACGCGGTGGACCCTCTACAAGACAACAAACCTTAACTCAATTATGTGACCGTCTTAAACTGCCTCTAAATCTTAGGGTTTGTGGAGTACGGCGTGCCACATGTGAGGCGTTGGCTTGACCTTTCTACGGCTGGACCATTGGTACTGTGGCATGTGATGGATGTTTTTAAACTATTTTCAAGTGTTGATAACTATTTGGGAAAACCTGGGTGTTTGATTATTCGATCGGAAAGTTTAACATTGTCTATTTATCTGGATTGTGATACAATATTTGGAATCCATATGTAGTTATGAGATAACTAATTTGAATATTATAAATCTAGCAGCTCAGTCTCAATTGATCGGTTGCCACGGATTTTGATGCGATCAAAAGTCCGTTGCAATCACGTAGCGTACGCGGATACTCGCCGAGTAAACTTAACAGACAGCCACACCCTATAGCCCCGACCAAGTGACTGTAGGAGAACCCCGTCGCCAAAAGTATCCGTTCGGATGCTCGCGGCAACGGTGTTCCGCCTTAGTGCACTTTGTAGACGGCATCGGGGGTGCGGCCGTCTACTAAAGTTTGCGACGAGCATTCGATTAGGATGTCGGGAATCTTGTTGAATTGTCCGACTTGATATTGAAAAGAGTTTTCGATAAATGAGACTAAAATGCGGGGTTTATAATTGTTAGGCATGCGATGTCTAAGGAATTCATTTGGTTAGGCATGTCTAAGGTGGTTGCGGATTCCAACTGTTGTAGTTTTACACTTTCTTTTCTGTGACCGTAAGCGTAGTATGTGGTGTATCGCCGGGTTCGTTGCTATACATCAACGACAATCGGGATACGCATACTTGCTTACGTTGATGATATGAGATATTATGTGTTGCTGTGATATGTTATATTGGATTGTTGCGTTCTGAATAGCCGGGGGTTTTATGTGAGATGAGAGTTTTTATTTTCATTCATGTAAAATTCATTTGTATGTAATATTCTTTTATTGGGGCACTTCCGGGCTGAGGATGATGTCATCATTGTATATTATTTACTTTTCCGCATTAGGTAGACCCAAGGTGGGGAGCACAAGTAACCGGGTTCTGGGGTCCAGTGGGAGACCATCTCGAGGAGTCGAAACCGGGTTTCCTAACCCTAGAATTGGCAGTGTTACTTGCCGCTCTCGTAGGGGTCTAGGGATGTGGGTTTGGCTATTCATCACGACCGTGGAATCCGTGTTTTATACAGGCTCGTATTGAAAACACAGACATCCCAGTATATCCAATATTTCATATATGTTCTTCTGCCGCAATGTTCTGTGATGAGATCATATTACTGCCTGAGACGAATGCTTATATTATATATATGAGATATATATTATATATATTGTTGATTTCGTTTCATATCTGATACTTGTGAAGCATATTAAAATAGGACTTCATTAATGAGATTAATGAAATAAAAGAAACCTAAAGATGTTGTAGAAACTTGTTTACAAACTGGTAGCTCTAGTTCTTGCTTTGCATAGCGGTGTTCCTTGTAGAACATCCAGCACCTTATTCGATAAGGAAAGAGCCGAGATCCCTTCACTGGGAGTGACCTCTTTAGTGAAACTAGCAGATGCTACACACTCGGTTTGTCTTTTGATTGCTTCTATAGTTCTTGCTTTGCATAGTGATATTTGTGAAATATCTTGCACCTTATTCGATGAGGAAAGGGCCGACGATACCTTCACCGAGAGTGACCTTTTTAGCAAAACTAGAAAAGCCTCAAAAACACTCCATTTAAAATCACTCGATTCTACAACGATATCAAGTTCATTAAGCAAAGGGTTTTCTTAAAAACCTGTCGTAGCCCTCCGTCATTTCAGATAAGGACTGTTTAGTATTCGTGATGCGTTTGTTGGCCTTTGTCAAGGCGTAGTGTGCGGTAGCTGAATAGTACTTATCTGCTTATGCATATGATGCAGATTGGATTAGGGTAGTCGTGCGACCTTGTTGGCCTTTGTCAAGGGCCGTGCGGGTGGGTTTATTTCAATCAAGAAATGACGGGTTGAACTTGACTAGCAGCCTATGATTTGTTGGCATTTGTCAAGGTCATAGGAGGCTTGGGGCAAAATATTATCGGGAATTTCAAGTGTTGAAATTTGCAATGAGATTGCATACCTTCTATGAGATAGTTGGATCCCGATACCCGCTGCGAGTAAGAGTTACTCTTGGGAGAGTTTTACACATTACAATTAGCCGATCAAGTAGGTGTCTAGAAAGGTGTTAACGAGGTTACGCCTCTGGGAAAACGAGGTTTAATTTAATTAGGTTCGTGCGAAAGCACGGGGGACCTCCCTCAAAGTACCGGCACTGGCCTGGCTGAAAGATTGGCGAAGTTGTAGCGTGTAATTAATCCCGGCTAGTCTTTCCTTTTAAAGTTTGAAGAAAGATTTGATTAAAACAGTGGGAGACATCCTGATTAGATATATTAGATAACCAATCTAATCTTGCAAGAGCATACGCTGAGTGTTTTCTTCTCTCTCTCTCTCCAGGTAGCGACCATATCACGCCTTAATCAAGAAAATAATACGGATATATTGACCGAACCCGCTTGTTATACTGAGCTGGGGAACGTTGGTCCCGCTCCAACTTATAATTGTTATAAGACAGAGTAGGAATTAGGGGATTACCAGAATTCCCGTGCCGCCCAAACGAAGAAAGTGCATGTTGATGCATCATCTTCGGGTGTGTTCATTACACAGAACTGTTTCTCAGTATCTTTTACGTCCTGAGTATGTGATACCGGATCAGGATCCCGCATATGTAATCTGTTACATGGGCTACAGAGAGGTAGAGAACTGAGAACGGGTGATTAGTTTCATGAGATAGAAATGGTGCAAGTGTTGCAGCCAAGTCTGTTGGTCACTATCACCCTGTATTACCAGAATACATTGATTCTGAACAAATGTTATTAGATACCGAACCTGATATACAACATCATATCAGTCTCTTTATTAGTAAAGAAAGGATATAATTTTGTATTGTTGGATAATGTTTTGAACATTTCCTATATCAAGAGTTGATCGGTTCAGGTACGTTATCTAAAAGCATAGACGTTCTAAATCAAACTACAGTTCTTAGTATACGGAACATACACAAGAGGAAAAGTTCAGAAATGAACGAATCCTTCTTGAGGTATTGTAGACTAGGTCATATCAATGCGACCCGACTGGCTGAAGTTACATTAAGAAGCATATTTAAATCTGTTTGAATTTACATCTTATGAAACTTGCCGGTCATGTCACAAAGATTAGATGATCGCAGCTCTGTTTATTGGAAACAGAGAAAGAGTTACTGAACTTTTGGGATTGATACATGCTGATGTATGAAGGTCCCCTGTCTACACATGCCAAGACCGGTTCTTTGTACTTTATTATATTCACTGATGATTTCTCAAGATTCGCATATATGTTCCTGTTGAAACATAAGCCCGAACCTTTTGAGATATTCACAGAATATAAGTTAGAAGTAGAGAACCAACAACGGGTATAAGTATTATGTCCTTTGATGAGATCAAGGAGGAGAATACTTGAGCACGAAAATCCTGGACTATTCTAAAGGAGAATGAGATTCTCTCTCAGCATTACTCCTCCGTATACACCATAGCACGATGGTATATCGGGACGGAGCAATAGCACCCTATGTGATATGGTGTGCTCTATGATGAGTACTACTGAGTTTGCTATTTCCTTTTGGGAGTTATGCACTTGAGAAGCTGCATACCTATTGAATAGGGTTCAAATCAAATCAGTTGCCTACCACTTCATATGTGATGTGGAAAGGGAAAAGTCCATATCTTAAGTTTGTTAAGATTTGGGGTTGTCCGGCCTATGTCTAAAAGGCAAAATCCGGACAAGCTCGAGGCAAAGTCGGATATGTGGAAGTTTGTTGGATACCCTAAGCATACGCAAGGGAATATCTTCTACCTAACCGAGGAACAAAAATGTTTTGTTTCTCAACAAGCCACCTTTGTGAAAGGGAATTTCTTATGAAAAATTAGTGGTCATGAGGTAGAACTGGAAGGAGTTCCAGCTGTACAAACTACAGCAGATGATTTGATAGAACCAAAGGATTCAATAGATTCTAACAAACCTCAGCCTCTCCGCCGATCTAGTAGGGTTCCTCACCCACCTAAGAGATACTTCGGTTTCTCTATGACAGTGGGAGCGAGGATTGCATCATGAGATGATGACCCAACTAGTTTCGAGCTGGCCATCAGGAGTGGGACTCTGTAAGAATGGCTGGATGCTTAGTGATCTGAGATGGAATCCTTATACACCAACAAAGTATGGACTTTGGTTGCTTTATCTGAAGGGTTAAATCCCCATCATGAGCAAGTATATCATGAGAAGATTACTTGGTGTACATGGAAAGGTTGAGACTTTCAAAGCTATGCTTAAGTCCATCCAGATCCTACTTGCCATTGCTACATACCATGACTACGATATCTGGTGGTTGGGTGTCATGACTGCTTTTCTAAAAAATGATGTTTTAGAAGAGAGCGTCAATAAGTACATAGCCAGAGGGCTTCGTAGACAGTGGGAGCAACGGAAACGTGTGCAAGATGTTTTATGTGATAAAGCAGGCATCGCGGAGTTGGAACGTCTGTTTTGATGTAGTAGTCAAAGAGTTTGACTTCATCAAAATGGTAGATGGACCTTGTATATACAAAAAGGTAGTAGGGAGTATGGTGGAGATCCTCGTAGAGTACGTGGATAACATACTCTTGATAGGGAATGAGTTTCCTATGCTACGCTCGGTCAATCTCCGCTTATCACAAGGATTCTCCATATAGGATCAAAGTGATACCTACTAAATCCTGGGTTTTGGATCTATGAGATAGATCTAATTGGATATTAGGATAATCACTAGTTGTGGTGAGATGGTATCAATCGATCCTGGGGAGAATCACTGGAATGGTTCCAGGGTGATAAAGACGACTGAATGTCAGTCGCAGGCTTTGTCTTTACCCTCAGTGGAGGGACGGTATGTTGGAAGAGTTCCAAGCTAGATACCGTGACATACTAGACGATTAAAGGCAAGATACATCGTTACCAAGAATGCTACCAAAGAGACAGTCTGGATATATAAGTTCATGAGATGAACTTCATTCCTACCATTGTGTGCCAATGGAGTTGTGGCTTTTGCCAAGGAACCCCCGTCCCATCAGAAATCCAGATATAATTTTTAGGCAGTATCACCTGATCATGGAGATGGTTGATCTCCAGGGAGATCGAGGTTAGGAGAGTAGACAACAGCGTGGATCCACTCACAAAGGCCTTTTTCCCAGTTGAGATTTTTATGGGATGGTTGAGTATGAGATACTTCAACCACAGCTAATTGTTGGGTATGCGATACCACAACAGATGGCCCTAGTGCAAGTGGGAGATTGTTAGTTTATGTATGCCCTAGAGGCCATTACTGTACATACGATGTATATTGTAATGGATGCTTGGACATATATAGGGAGGACTTTCTTGCTCGACATGATAGTATGCTATCTGGTTGTACTTTATCTTAACATGTACTCTGGTTGTCTCTATTTTACATGTTGATAAAGCCCTTAGGATATGTACTCGACTACTGGGACTATGATGAGATCATATTAGTGGGGCCACGGTAGTCGGCGAGTACATCCTATAACTGTTCCTAATCGAGGGTGTATCGAGATGGGGCATCGATGCACCAGAGTAGACTAGCGTATACGCATCTTGACCCATATGATGGGCGATGGATGATCCCATATCCATCGGTGTTTGACATCAAGGATGGTGTACGGGTGCTCATTGGAGACTGGGTACACTGGACGGACTCGCCGAGAACTCCCAGATGGTATTATACTTCACGTCGGATGGCGGTTCTCCGGTGACACTGGTACAGAGTAGTCTGTTGACCCGAGATCGTCATAGAGTCTTGTGTGATTCCCACTGTGCTTTGATTTCCATCATACCACGTCCAAGAGGGCGTGCAAAAAGGTGGCTTTTGGGTACAGTCCCGAATCACATGGAGGCAATGAGCGATAGAAGGGGATTCGTTTCTCCCGGTATAGGGAGTTGATGTTGCGTTGTGTTCGATTGGCTATAGCTGGAAATCCCTGGCCAGGGTTGCTGAGATTTACTGGTAAGTGTTACCAGTAGTTTCTCGAACTGTTATAGACCTCATATCGACACGACTTATCAAACTACTGGGGTCTGACGTTTACCACCCCTAGGCGAGATATGCGACATATCAGACGACGAGACCGGACTGTATGGGAGTGTTACTGATTGGATTCGCAGGAGAATATACAGGCTTGCTTGTTGATCTTCTGATCGCTCAATACCCGGGTGGCCGTTACGTTTAGCAGACCGCTTGCGGCTTGTGGGTGATTGATATGATCACCACCTACTGCCGGCGTATTGACGAGTCTTTAGAGTCCTACACAGAGGTTTCCTAGCTCAAGCGAAACAAAATAGGAGCGCATATGAGATATGTGCGGGACCGAGAATAATACTAGTATGTGATACTATATTCTATTCTCGCGATTTGTATCATCAGTCGGTTATATAAGATATAGCCGGGTTACCGAATCAAGTGTTGATTCCATATATTGATACACTTGATATTAGTCGGTTATATGCGATATGACCGGATCATTAAATCAAGTGTTGATTTAATGATTTAATGTATAATTATATATTTGATATTTTACTTTACATTAACTAGTATTTGTTCACTTAAGATTGACTTTCTCACTTTATGTGCACAAGTTGTATATGTGATATATGTTTGTGCACTAGTTTGTATCATTATTGATGATACATGCAAACTTGGGTGTGTGTATGAATTACACCATATTTAAGATAATGGTTTAGGTTTTTATTTATTTTGGTAAAACAAAATGGTGGTTTTCTTTGTCTTGGCTTTGAAGCTTCATGAAGCTTTTAAGCATCTTTGACAAAGTCCACTCATTTTGTTTTGCATAAGATTTTTGTTAACCAAACCATTAACTCAAACTATGGTTTAGTCTCTACAAAGGTTAACTCACCCATGGTTGCATTATGATAGACTTCACTTGATTATTCTTTTTAGATAATGGATTATTCATATTTTTTCATCTTCTTCTTCTTCAAGAAGAAGAAAAGCTTGCTAGAAATTTTTCAAGTGAAGAAATAGAGTGAGAAATCCAAATCCAAAGTGAACCCACTTCCTATTTCATCATCCTCTACTACTTGCCATTTAGTTTAGGGTGTTCTCTTCACAAAGTTCATGACCTAGTGAAGATGGAGCTTGAGTTTGAGTCTCCTCGACGTAGATCATCTTCGGCCTCGAAGTCAATGAGCTAGCCCGTTCATTTCTCCGAGGAAACCGTCACAAGAGTCCGGGGTCTCGATGATCGCAGCGAAGGGACGTCAACACGGAGCTTTAGAAGTGAAGGACCGAATCTACAAAGGTTGTAATCCCTCTCACTTAGTGTTAAAGTGTTTAACATGCATAGTTTCGCATAAACTCTAGTTTAAAGATCCGGCTTTGGGTTGTTCGGCACGGCTAAAATTTTAATCGGGCATGGTTGATACCTTGTAGACCCTTGTGTGCGTACCTAGCAACCCTACACCAAATGTCACACCCCGCTTCCCAAAATACGGAAAACGAGGGATGACTAGACCAGCCATGCTCCTACGGTCAAGGAATAATCACGCCGTAGTCGCACTTCGGCTTCTAGCATTACATGGTAATCAGTAAACAAAGCACAGAAGTAAAGGAAATACATCACTAAATTATTACATCACATTTCATTGTTCACAATTTACAAATAAATAAGAAAAGAACTACTAATCAAGTTCGAATACACGATCTCTTTAGGGAAAGCAGAAAAAGATGAAAGAGATACTCTCGACTAAATCTCCGTAAGCTCGAAGGGTAAGTCCGACTCCTGCGCTGGTTCTTACTCGAGGTCTGAGCATGCATACTCAGGTCGTCAGAGCGACGTAATAGCAAAATTATAATAGTGACATGAAACAGGCAAATAAGGTAATAGCAGTGGAAGTAGAATGCAGGTAATAACTATGTCACTAATTGATGCAAAATATGATATGCGTCCCTATCAGTCTCTAAGTCATGTTGAAATCGAGTTGTGGAAAGGAGAATCATATTTAACGAGGGTCTCGTACATACCCGAGACTACGGCCTACACGCCCGGGACATAACCCTGTCAGCCGGATCGCTAGATCCTACCTAATATATATAAGAGTCGATGTTCGAATGATCATCCTCTAAATCACTGTCCTCGCTAAATACGATGCTCTTTCTACTTCGATTTTCCATTTTCCCCCAGGTTTATACTATTGACGAGTATGGTCTAGTCGTGTACAAATATGCACCAATAACACGGTTTTGTCACTGTTCATTGTATTAATCACTGTCACGAATCATTCATTTTTCCATTGGCGTACTTGACACTCCTAAACCAATACCATTCACGCACGATAATGTATTGTACGCTGAATAATAACGCGCACTATCACTATGTGTATGGCAGTCGGGTAAGATATGTGCATTTATGCAGTTAACAAGTCATGTGTAATATGAACTATTATGCGCCTTATGAGCTTATAAAAATTGCAGTAAATCATACGTTCAAATTTCAGTGAAACGATACAAATACGGTAACAAGTATACTCTGTTAGCAGTTCAGCAAAATTTGTTTCAGTGCAATCGGGTTTCGGGTTTGCAAGTTACATCCGTTTCATTTTAAGTGCTCGCTGCAGGAAATTCAGTTTCTGAACTGGACATCCGTATCGCGACACGATTTTCACCCAGTTGGGATCAAAATTTAGTGACACTACAGTTGAATGAAATATAGGTTTTTCAATAGGGTTTCCAACGCACCATACGGATTCTCAATCGCGCCTCTACGTCAGAAGTTATGCACTGTACAACAATAGGGTATCAGTTCTGTTTCTGTTTGGGACTGCTATATGTCCCGTTCGTTTAAATTACAGTTTAAATAGTAAACGACGGTAAAATGGGGTAAAACCCTTTAATTATTTAGCCAACTGGTTTACCTTCACTAAAGTATAGGGTTCTGCAATGTACAAGTTCAGGCAGCAAAGGGGTAAGCATTACGAGACAGAAAATAACAACCAGAGCTACTCTGGACTGCAATCCAGAGCCGCTCTCCGAACTAGTTTCCGTCATATTTTCAGTGTATAAATAATTCAAATATTTCATGTGATTCTAGGTCGTCGAGTCATCTTCGATTTGAACCCCCGAACGCATCATTTCAATATGGACAGAATTAATTATGATTTTAACAAGTTTCAGACACGGGAAATTTTCAGTTTTTACGGGTGTAATTGGAGGTGATCGTTCAAGTCAGTAACGATTATATTTTTCAGTAAAATTTTAACATGATGTTCGTCACCACACGGTACAGCTTATATGATCAAGTTCCGTCAGTTTAATGGAAGGTTTTCATTCGGGTTTTGCATCAAGCATTTGTCTCATATAAATTTTCACGAATCGTAAACATGGAATTAATAGTATTTTGAATAACAGTATAATCTAGTATGTAACAAGTAGGGTACTTGCCTAGAGATGCGTTTGTTCCCGCCAAAAATTTCTGCGCAAAAGAGCCCAAGGAATCAAATGACAGCTATACGCTTAAGGAAATGCGAACCAGTATCTTCCGGCCTGTATTTTGATAAACTCCCGAAGGAGGAACTATTAAATTCTGATGATATTGGAAGCATCTCGAAAAAGCCTTCGATTTGATATATTATGGGCTTCATAATTCATTCGGGATCAAAAGTTATGAGCAAATATGTTATGCACTGTTCCCTGATTAAAAATCAGGAATTACCTCAATGAGGTATCACGCGCTCACACGTGATCAGTGGTCACGTGTTGACACGTGATAGTTAAAACATAAATAAAAACAAACGGCTGAAGATGACTCAATTGGGGGTCACGTGCCAGCACGTGCCAGGCTTTGAAAGCCTTACAGCTTAATAGAATTTAATTCTAAAAATCAGGAAAATACTTCAACGAGGTGTGTCACGTGCTCACACGTGACCAATGGTCACGTGTTGACACGTGATGGTTAAAATAGCAACATAAACAAGCGGCTGTTAAAAGGACTCAATTGGGGGTCACGTGCCAGCACGTGACAGGCTTTGAAAGCCTTACAGTTTAATAGAATTAAAATTCTAAATTTCTCTAAATCTTTCCAAATGGAAAAGGATTATGGGGACCGTTGGATTAAAAATCCAATGGTGATTAAAGATTACCAATTTATGGAAAGATTTGATACAAGGAAAGATTTCCCCTAAATCTCACCAAAAATAACAAACAGAATAACTTTGGATTTAAAATCCAACGGTGAATAAAATTCACTGAATGATCTAAAGGATCATATTAAATATGAAAAAAAATCAAATCTTTCAATGAAAGATTTGCTAAACAAATTGATTCTTTTCCTCTTCCTATAAATAGGAGCCAAGAGAAGAGAAGGGGGAGAGAGAAAACTTTGGAGAGAATTTCTGGGATCTTGAAATTGCAGAGAGAAAAGAAAGGAGAATTTAATTCTCAACAAAGAAAACCCTAGGTGAGAAAAGGGAAAAAGATCAACTTCAAAAAGAGAATTTAATTCTCAAAATCTAAGAGTTTAACTCTTCTGCAAATAAAGAACTTAGTTCTTTCTCTGGTAGAAGATCTGCATAGTGGACATCTCCCCATAAATTGAGAATTTAATTCTCATTGGGTTAAAATCCTGCCATGCAGATCTAAAACATAGAGGAGGAATTGAGCTTTGAGAATTTAATTCTCACAGAGTTATAAGAATTTAATTCCTCTTAAAATGAAATTAGGGTTTAACCCCACATAAGAATTTAATTCTTTTACATATATGGGAATTCAATTCCTTTAAAAGAAATTAGGGTTTTACCCTACATAAGAATTTAATTCTTAATCCTACAGAGAATTTAATTCTCAAAATAAAATGAAGAGACTTAAAAAATCTCCATGCATGCAAAGGACTAAAGTCACGTGTCCCCACGTGACCCCCTGAAAAGATCACCAAAAATGAGAAGGAAAGAGCTCAGAGGCAACGCCTCACGTGCTCCACGTGACCCCCGAAACACAGAAAGGAAAAGTAAAAGAAATAAAGGCCTTGGGCACTCTCACGTGCTCCCACGTGACCCCTTGGCTGATGCTCTAACAATCAGCGCACTAATCCTCCTCACGTGTCAGCACGTGATGCTCCAAAGAAAACATAAAAAGTGTTTAACGCTTACTTACAGAACGAAGAAAAGGAGATCTGGCCCTACCTTTGGGCGCCCTTACGTGTCCCCATGTGACTTTTCTTTTAAGTATTTTAAACACTAATTCAAGAGATTTGTCCCCAGTGTTTAACACTGATTATCTTTTAGTGTTTAACACTAATTTGAGAGTCCTATTTCCAGTGTTTAACACTGATCATCTTCTAGTGTTTAACACTAATTCGAGAATCCTATTCCCAGTGTTTAATATTGATCGTCTTCTAGTGTTTAACACTAATTCAAGAATCTTACTTCCCGTGTTTAACACTATTATTCTCTAGTGTTTAACATTAATCTGAGAGCTCTATTTACAGTGTATAACACTGCTGTTCCCTATTGTCTAAACACCATTTTTGGCCAATTCGGCTAATTTCCCAGAGGCAAAGTCTCCCCTTCGAATGAATCTCAAAATTGAGGAAATCAAAGATGAAAATTTTTAGCATTGCTAAATAGTATGCACTAAAACCAGACAAATGTCAAGCAGTCAAATAAAGGGTCAAACTCAGTTGGACTTAGCCCAAGTTGGCCATAAGTCCTCAATACAGACTTAACTGAGCCAATGGGCTCACAATATAATTAATGGGTCTTGGTTCCAAATTGGGCTACAGATCATTTAATCTACCTTGGTTCAAGGGTACATCTCTTCACTCCTTTGATATTTGTCGTTGTAATTCCTCAACGTCTTCAAAGGGGTGACGGGTCCCGATAACCACACATTTCACGGACTGTGGGGTCCTTAAACTCATGGACTAAGATGTCCTTAACCTTGACCGGGATGTCTTTAAACTAACATTGGACCACCACGTCCTTAAACTGGCAATGGACCACCATATCCTTAAACTGGCAATGGACCACTATGTCCCTAAACTGGAACAATAGAGCCCAAATGCTCTTTTGTTGGATCTAAACGATCCTGTTAAGTTGATCTTAGTCTCAAATTAGACAAACGTATCCTTAACAAACGTTTAAGTTGATCTTAGCCTCAAATATGGCTAACGTATCCTTAAACCAAAACCTTCAAAACAGACTTTAGTCCCAAATTGGACTATAGATCTCCCAACCAACCTTGGTTCAAGGATACATCTCTGAACTCCTCTGACATCTGTCGTTGTAATCCTTCAACGTCGTCAGAGAGGTGATGGGTCCCAACGGCCATACATTCAATGGACCACCATGTCCCTAAACTGGAACAATAGAGCCCCCAAACGCTCTTTTGTCCGATCTAAACGATCCCGTTAAATTGATCTTAGTCTCAAATTAGACTAACGTATCCTTAACAAACGTTTAAGTTGATCTTAGCCTCAAAATGGCTAACGTATCCTTAAACCAAAACCCCAAACCCAAATCTAAGAAAATACGGATTTGGACTAATCCACGTCCTACGGGCGACGACATAAATTAGTCTCCGTATACAATCCACGGGCAACCACAAACAAAACAAACACCCACGACACGAAGTGACCAGCTGGAGAAGGAGAAAGTTGTTACCGCGGTGCGGTAGCGTAATTAACTGCAGGGGCTTGCGCCTGCAGGGAAGAGCGTCCCCACAATCAAAAACCCCTCAAGCGAGGGGGAATCTGACGAAGTCTGCTACATCGGCCGCATCCGTCTAAACCTCCGATACACGGTGCCATAAATCAACTTGGCATCTTCGGAGAGGTGGACGGATAAAATCAAATAGCATCTGCCCCGAATCTCAGGCAAGACGTCCATGTCTCGGCCGCCTTTCGGAGGGGAACAGATTCTGGCACGCCCGGTAGGACCTTTTCCTCTTTCCACTCCACACTTCGTGTGTCGTGTTCGCGAACGAATCGCGGTTTGCTGTGGTTGCCTGTGGATTCGAAGTACTAAGATTTGGTGTCTTGCTCCGTGCAAAAAACAGAAGATCAATGGCTTCAAACTGCACTGCCTGCAACTGCAACTCTCACTCCGTCCTTGCTTGAGGAGTGACTTATGGGCCCCAAGCGGCCTCCTTTTTCAAATTGCCAGTGGAGCAGGCAACTCAAGCCACCGTTGGACTATTCTTCGGGACCCTACTCCCACCGATGAGCTTCAATGCCCCAATGACGTCGCAAGAAGCTCCAAAGATGTCGGTCTTTGATCGGCTTATGACTACTGCGGCCCCTCTCAACGGGTCGCCCAAGTCCAACGCCTCCGTCTTCAGCAAACTGGGTCAAAGCTCAAACGGGCCCATGAAGAAGCCCGCGATACCCGAAGCTGCCATCCCAAAGCGAATAGCCATCCCGGCTCAAGCAGACGAAATCATTGGAAAGGCTCCTCCTTCCAAGAAGTCAGTTTTTACAAGGCTGGCCATTCCGGTTGCTGCTCCAGGCGGGGTCCTTAAAGCTGCTTCCCCTGCCCAGAGGTCTGTTTTTGACAGATTAGACATTGCTTCTCAACGGGTGTCAGTCTTCGACAGGCTAGCACCAATAACAGTCTCTCCTCAAAGCAGGGGGCATGAGGAGGTCACCCCTACGGCTAAACCGACTCCAATCGCACGACATGTTCGCCGTCGTCACTGGCGCCGGATAAGGAAAGCTGGGGGCAACTCCCCCTCTGAGATAACTCCGCCAGCTCCGATGGTGGAAATCAATGCTGTTGTTCCGACCGGGAATAGCTTTGAACAGCTAAGAAGGGTGCGCAAAAACTCGCCAACTGCCGTATTGAAAAGATCTCCTACGCCTGTGGATAATGCCCCAAAGGTGAAGCTGGAGCAGCCACCTCAACGGCTGTCCTATGAAATTTACAAGGTCTGGCGACAGGTCCAAGAGTCGGTGATTGATGAAAACTATCTCCGCCGACAGAAAAAGATAAAGGTTCGGCAGGAGAAGGATTACTCCGTCAAGCCACAAAAAGCAACGGCTACTTGGGTGCCCACTACAACGGCCCCCTCAACTCCAATCACTCAAAAGAAAAGGAGGCCGCAAAAAGCCCCTGTGAACATGGCGAACCGTAAAAGCGCTGAACATAAACGCCCCAAGTCTGGGGGTATGGTGGTGCACACTGTTTATATGGCTTCCGGAAAGAAGGAAAGCCGCGCTTCGACGGGTCACCGACCGCTCATCCGATCCGTGACAAAAGCCCAAGAGCAGCAACAGAAGCTTCAAGAAATGATGACTGCGATGGCTACACTTACCGAGCCAAAAGAAAGCTCGGAAGTATCATTAGAGTAGCGTCACGAACAAGAGACCGATGCTGACTTCTTACGTAGAGTCCTCGAAAAGAAAGACAAAGAAGCCGCAGAACAAGCGGCTAACATAAAACAAATGGCACTCCTCTTCCAAGATATGGTAGGGATGATGTTACAACCGGACCCTCCAGCTGAAGACCCTCCAATCATTGTCGGAAACGACGGAGGGGAAACATCTAATCCTCTTCCGGCCCTTTCAGCGGCCAAGGAGGAAACCATTTCCAAGGCCGCACTGGACGACTATATAGCTCAGCAAATACGAGTTCATCAAGCGAATGAAGCGGCTGCGTAAATTGTTAGAACCGGACGACCCTATCCAAGCTGGTATGACCAAATCAGTTACCCGCCGGGATATACGATCCCTAAGTTCTACGTATATAAAGGGACAGGGAATCCGCATCAGCATGTCGCTCAATTCAGGGCCTTATGCGACAATACTGGAGGCGATGACAAATTGTTACTTCGCCAATTCGTCGGCAGCTTAGCGGAAACGGCCTTCGAATGGTATTCAGAGCCACCTAACGACTCTGTCAAAACATTTGCAGAGATGGAGCTACTGTTTACACAAAGATTTGCAAGCGCCAGCGAGCATACCCCAATCACCGCGTTGATCAACGCCAGGATAAGGCCCGGCGAAACGTGGGTCCAATACACAACACGATGGCGGAACCTATGGTCGAAATGCGAACAACGCATAAAAGAGGCACCTGCGGTAGGCATGGTCGTGGGCACTCTTGATCCGCAAGCGACCATCTCGCAATTCATGATGTTCTTCAAGCCAACTACTTTCCAGGCCTTGATCGACAAGTTGGCCCAAATGGATTAGATGGGACATAAACCGTCTCCTCCAAAGCCAGACTCTCAAAATGAGAAGGGAAAAGCGATCCTCGTCGCCAATGCTCAACGACAGCCGAGCAACTTGAAACCAGTTGTTCGCCAAAACGACGTGCGTCCACGCCCATCCCTTGAGGAAAGACTAGGACGTCCTTACTCGTTTCCTCAGGATAAAACGAGAAAACTGTTCGAGCTGGCAGTGCGCAACAAACTCATCAATCTGCCGGATCCAAAACGTCCGTTGCAGCCAAACGACATCAACGATCCTAATTACTGCCCTTACCATCAAGCAGTAAGCCATCCAACCGAAGATTGCTTCGTTTTCAAAGGCTGGATGGAGGACCAATACCAACAAGGCAAGTTCGCATTATCCGAAAACTGGAAGGTGAGCCCGCCACAACCTCATGCCCCTAAAAAAGTGGACATGCCGGGGGTATCATGCTCTTTTATAGAAAAAGCTCCATGGGAGGTCGCTCTTTCAGCCAAGACGAAAAGAATGCTGAAGGATCTCCAAACATGCCCGGCAATCAGGTGGAAGAATCCGCTAGAACCCCAGATCATCGAAGGGATGATAAAGCCGTGCGCAACTCCAAAGATCGGTGGTGATAGCCAAAGTTCGCACACCCAGCCGTCAAAGTCTTCGAAGAAGAAGAAGAAGACCAAAAAGCCCGTGAAGCCTGGTGACAAGCGCACGGATCTGCAAAAACATGTTGACGCACTGGAAGAATATAATCAGAAGGAGTGGACCCCAGTCACACTCCGAGAATTCCTCATCTACGTCCATGAGGACGGAGATGGTGACAAAGACTCATCGGATGAACCTGAGGATTATGTGGCAAGCTGCCATGTGATCTCTCACTCGTCGATAGACGATAAAGAAGCTCCTTGCACCGAGAGACGGGGGGCAGGTCCTGAACCAGAACTTCTAGGACCATCAGACAAAATGATTGATGCATTCCTGAACGAAGCCCGTCTTAAAAGCAAAGCTGATCGAGAGCGCGAGATGGCCATATTCGAGAAAGCCAAACGCTGGTGACTAGATGAAAGGGTCGAAACACTCCCACCGGATCAAAGTACATCCGAAGCAAATGAAAGCAGGATTAATACAAGGAAACGATTCGCCAAAACCATATCAATGGGGATGAAGCTACCCTCTTTCAGAGAAAATTCTCCTGGCGGTATACATCTTGATGAAGCGGACGTGCATCCTAACTTCTGCTTATATCATCAGAAAATCGCACATCCTACTGAAGATTGCAACTCCTTTAAGTGTTGGTGGCAAGAGTATATCGCACACAAGCAACACTTCAACAGGACAAAGCGTGAAGCTCGTAGACAGCGGAAAAATGCGACAGATGAGCATAAAAGAATTGCCGGCAATTGTCATAGGGTTGATCCCAGGGGATCGCGAGTTCTCACCTTCGGGAGCGACTCCGACGAAAAAATAGCCCTCGGCCCTCTCTTCAAGGAATCCATCTCTAAAATGAAAGAATTGAGGAGTTGCGAGAACATTCAGCCGTGCAATCGCATGCTACCCGGAAAGAATCTCGGACCCGCAAACAAGGGATCGAACAAAAAGGATAAAGGGAAGGGAAAAACGGTCTTCGTCGCCAACGCTCAACAACAATCGAGTGACCCTAGACCGGTTGTTCGCCAAAGCAACAAGCGGCAACCCCTCTATGAAAAGTTGAAACGTCCTTACTCATTTCCCCGGGATGAAACAAGGAGGCTGTTCGAACTAGCAGTGCACAACAGGCTTATCATTCTACCGGAGCCGAAACACCAGCTACAACTGAATGGTGTCAACAATCCTAATTACTGCCCTTATCACCAAGTATTGGGCCATCCGATCGAAAACTGCTACGTCTTCAAAAACTGGGTCGAAGACCAATACCAACAGGGCAAGTTCGCGCTGTCTGGAAACTGGAAGGTGAGCCCGCCACAGCCTCATGCTTCTAAAAAGGTGGACACGCCGGGGGCATCATGCTCAGTCGTAGGGAATGCCCCATAGACTGAGAAGTCAGTAAACTAGAGATTCGCCTCAAATACGGCGACAGTGGACCACTATGTCCTAAAACTGGCTGCGGACCGAAACGTCCTTAAACTAACAGTGGACCGCAATGTCCTAAAACTTGCAAAGGACCGAAACGTCCTTAAACTACTACCGCAGCATACTCAGGCTGACGTAACAAAAAAAACGGTTTGTCCATAAGCAAAGTGGGCACGGATGAAAATCCGAAAGGGCTCCGTGAGTAAAAACAGCAGGGCAACCGACGAGTGTTTGTGAAAACCCGAAAGGGCGCAACCTCGTTAAAAGACACTTACAGGGTCCTCTTGACCTTGTAAGGAGAAACCACCCGCGTGAGATCCTTACGACTTACAAGCGAGCAACACACTTAGGGATCCTCACGATTCCTAAGGAGAAATTACACTTGCGAGATCCTCACGACTCGTAAGGAGAACTCTCTTATGGGACCCTCACGGCTCATAAGATTTGAAAGTCTTAAGTTACAGAGACCTGAACCTGTTCTTAAGCAACCCCCACAACCTTCGATAGTGCCCTACAAGAGGCTCAATACTGACCCTTGTATACAATCCACGGGTGCGAATAAACATTTCCCTAACCAAGTCCCACCCGTGGCTAGGGATATGTCCATATGGTGAACAACCCTTGTAAATCCTCTCGACTTATAAGGAGAAAACCCTCTTGTAAGATCCTTACGACTTGCAGGGGAACTTGCACTTAGGAATCCTCACGATTCCTAAGGAGAAAACACACCTACGAGATCCTCACGACTTGTAGGGAGAAATACCTTTGTGAGACCCTTACGGCTCATGAAGTCAAAAGCCTTAGTCGACGGGATCCTAACCCTGTTCGCTAAGCCACCTTTGTTCGACATCGACAGAGGCAAATGATGATTCGCTCCTGGCAATATCCCAGTTGAAGCGATGCTGATGCCTAAAATGGTATCAAATTTCGAGTCCTTCCATGGCAAATGATGATTCGCTCCTGGCAATATTCCAGTTGTAGCGATGCTGATGCTGAGATTGGCACCAAATTCCAACCTCTACACTCGCGATAAAAAATCAGCGAGCTAAAAATGCATACGAAATAGCCGAAATGATGGGGCAACTTACAATAAAAAGCAGCAAGTAAAAATGTATGCATAAAAAATAGCCGAAATGATTGGGTAACTCGCAATAAAAAACAGCGAGTAAAAATAAAATAAATAGCCGAAATGATTGGGCACCGCGAAAAATAGCCGAAATGATGGGGCAATCGCGACCTTCGCGATATAAAAGCTGAAATGATAGAGCATTGCGGAAAGAATAAAAAAATGATGAAAGAATAAAACATTTTGCCCTACAGGGGAGATCACATCGATCCATGTATACAATCCAGGGGCACAAACAAAGAGAGGACCATACCTTCCCAACAGGCTCCACCAGAAAGCGAAGCCAAATCTCGACGGTTCATAGACAACCTAGAGACAACCTCGATATTTGTCGCAATATTGCAGACACAATGTCAACAAATGAAGAAAAGGAAGATCCCTAGTTTCAGGGTCTCGACGTCAACATCGACAACTTAGAGACCACCAACGGCGTTTCTCCTCACTCCAACCAGATGCAGACGTGACGTCAACAATCGACCTCAGAGTCACAACGAAACGGAATCATGGCAAAGTCCCTAGTTCCAAATCTCAATGGCCACATCTACAGCCTGGAGACCAACAACGGTGGGCCTCCTCATTCCAGCATGACACAGAGGTTACACCATCAAACGGAGCCATAGCAAAATCCCTGCTTCACCTCAGCATTCGTCTCGATACAGCAGACGAGATGTCAACAATGGCATTCCTTCACAGTCTAGCAGGATGCAGATGCAACGTCAACAAAAGACCTCACGGTCGAAACAAAGCGGAGTGATGGCAAAATCCCAACTCCACCTCAACATTCGTCTCGTTACACCAGACGCAATGTCAACAACGGCGTTCCTTCGCAGTCCAGCAGGATGCAGATGCAACGTCAACGAAAGATCTCACGGTCGAAACAAAGCGGAGTGATGGCAAAATCCCAGCTCCACCTCAGCATTCGTCTTGTTACAGCGAACGCGATGTCAACAACGGCGTTCCTTCGCGGTCCATCAGGATGCAGACGCAACGTCAACAAAAGACCCTATGGTCAGCAAAGCGGAGTGACGGCAAAATCCTAACTCCACCTCAGCATTCGTCTCGTTACAGCAGACGCAATGTCAACAACAGTGTCCTTCCTCCAACAGGACTTGGACATTGTAAGTCCGCGGCGGCGCCCCGGCCGTCCATCCGACGCCGGAAACGCGGAAACAAAAAACTTTGCAAACTAGCAAACCGGCACCACCGTGCACTTTTCACCCGGATCGGGCCATTAACCTAGCTACTAGCAAACTAGAAAAGAGTAGAGAAGCTATACCAAGCGATCCGTGTCCTTCGGTCTTCGTCTCCACTCCGATCTCCCGTGGAATCTCCGTCCGTCACGTCATCGTCGGAAAGGGCACCACTTAGCCGATCTCTTTTACGGGCTCCCACCTTTGGACCGAGGCATCTCGGGCGTGAAGTTGGCTAGCCGACACGTCCAAGATTTGCTGTAGAATAGTGTAGTAGCCATTGTCTTTTTGAGGGTTTTGTTGCCTTGATGAAGGTATGAGGTTGAACTAAAATTCCAAGTGGAGCTAGAATTTGTGTAGCATGAAATATGAGATGAACAAATTTTCCCTCATCAAAATAAAATTATCCTCTCCCTCTCAATGAAGTGGTCGGCCCCTCTTTTATCAAATGGTGGAGGAAAAATACAAAACATGAAGGGAGGTGATGGTAGGAAAAATGAGAGGGTGACCACAACCCAAAAGAATGATAACAATATCAAATCAATTTCTTATCCATTCAAATCACAATAAAGCAAGCCATCATGAAAAAGCAAAGATGCTTAACCTTTCATAATGCCACAAATGCAAGAAACCCCTCCACAAATAAGTTATTTGCAAACTGCAAATAACCCCCCTCCAACAGAAACTCCGGCCGTGAAGGAACAAAGGAAAATCGGCCGGAACGGAATGCAAACTGGCAACCTCAGAAAACTGATCCCGTAATAAATTACAGGAAAACCCCTCTACTGCAAATACATGCCCTCATTTGTATTCCCACTGAACACAAATGCAAAGAGACAAAATCTACACTATCTAATACTAGGATCCGGTTTAAGCCAAAGCCGGCTAGTAAAACCCGTCCGATCACGATCCGTGCAATACCGCACGTATCTGATCGAACCCTGCCATATCTCCATATGGCCACTACAGCGTTTCGCCCGAAACTTGAGTAACTGTGTGTGGTGGACTCTAAAGACTCGTCAATACTATGGCCATGGATTTAACCACTAGCACGTCAGAGGTATCAGCCATACGTGACGGGCCACCAGCTATTGACCAAAAGGGACGTCGATGAGCGAACTCATCCTGACACCCTACTGAGCCTGTCAGTGACAATATCCGTACAGTCCGGTCCGTTCGTCTATGAGTATCGCATGGCGGGCCTAGAGGGTTGGTGAAAGTCAGACCCCCAATAGCGGTACAAGTCGTGTCGGAGTGTAGCCCAGAACACCCTGAGATACTACTGGAATACCTACCAGCAAATCTCCTGCCTTGGCCAAGGACTTTTCATGTACTGGCTCTCCTAGACATAGCGCGACCTCACCCCCAATACCGGGAGAGACGAGCCCCTGCAGATCCGCTCACTGCCTCCATGTGGCTCGGGACTGTACCCAACTAAAACCTGTTTGCACGACTCTTTTGAGCCGTGGTAGGGTAGTAATCAAAGCACAGTGGGAACTCACACGAGATAAATGACGATCTCAGGTCGATGAACTAACCTGTACACATGTCACCAGGGAACTGCTATCTGACGTCAGGTATAATACCAACTAGCAGGTTCCCGGCGAGTCCTGTCCGGTGTACTCATAACCCAATGAGCACCTGTATACATCTTAGGTGAACCAACTGACACCAGTGGCTTGTGAGACCGGCCACCGCCCCTCGTCGGGGTCTCGACTGTATACACTAGTCTACTCTGGAGAATCGATGCCCTGTCTCGAAACTCCCACGACTAGGGACCTTTTAAGGATGTGCTTATAGACTCCAGCTCTCACGTATATGATCGCCCTCATACTGCTGGTAGTCAAGCAAGAATCCTAGGGGCTCTATCAACGTGTAACAGCGACTCGTAAGGTCGCCTAAAGCAGTACACGATGATAAAGATAAACCAGATAGCATACTATCATCTCGAGTAAGACTGTCCTACCGGCATAGGTCCTCCTCAATCATTGCAATCACGTGCCTGTGATCCAATAATTGACTCTGAGGGCACTATATCCAACAATCTCCCACTTGCACTCAAGGCTAATTATTGCGATGTCGCATACTCACAGCCCGTGTGATACCGAACACCCAACTCCTCTACTAGTCAGTCTCACAAAGCTCGTTTGCGAAACTATTGCATTCGAGGAATAGCCTCAGTGAGTGGATCCGCTGTGATGTTTCTTTCTATGTCTCTCTATATCCCATGTTCGCGGAGAAAGCCATCTCCCGAAATGAGCAATACCTGTCTTAGAATGTCTGGATGTCTGATGGGACCTAGCTCATAAATGAACTCCAAATCCAAACTTCTTAGACTGTATCGTCAACTGAACCTAATCAGTATCCTGCGCCATACCTTCCCTCAGTATCCACTTGGACCAACTGTCCAAACTACTGCCCCTCGTCAGAGGGAAAACTATAACTCTGACGACCAACCTGTCGTCCATGTCACCTTGGAAGCCTGGAATGATAACCGTCTCCTGAATGAGGTTGTCGTTATCATATCCCTAGAATATCTACTTATGTTCTAAAACTGCTTCCTACTGTTTCCCCAGGATTAAATCAATATCAACTTATTGCATCTACTGCAAGAACAACATCTGGTGTGGTACTTGACATCTCATGATCAACTCAATTGCCTAAGCAAGTGATCTGCCAATCATGCGTATCCCTCTCCCCTTTAGTCTGCAAGACACCTTTAGAGAGGGTGACTCCATCACCTGCAGGTACACTACCATGTCAGGAGTCGTCCATTCTAAATACTCATAGAATGTGTCTAAGTACCCAGATTGGGAAACCACCCAAACCTAGATCTAAAACCATAGATCTAGTAACCAGAATGTACGATATAAGATCCAATTCCTATGTGGAGAAACCACTGTGTGACGACCAAAGTATAACCGATCGTAGTATACGAATATCACTTCCTACTCTGTGTATGTCATCCAAATACCAGGACATCACACCCTACTACCTTCTTAACAGATCCATCCCCTATTCTGATGAAGTCAAACCTATGACTGTCACGTCAGAAATAGATGATCTATCTCCGCTATATCTGCTTTAGTCTATAAATAGACATAAGCCACCTATCCACCAATGCTTCCGCTGCACCCACTGACCACGACAACCCTCTGGCAAAGTCATATAGACGTACACTTCTAAAGCTAGTTTAGAACGACGCTATACTCATCCTCCTGCCGGGTCTCACAGTCTGGAACAACAGCAATGGCAAGTCTGGGTAAACAAGAACCTCCCTGCCACCGTCCTTGAGCATACCGAAGTACCTCTCGAGTGTCTGAGGTTACCCATCATATCTGCGGAGTGGCCAATGGAATGTCAAACCAGATTGAATCTTTAGGTTCTTTATCAAATCTTCAGTAATCGTTTGCGGTTCTGTAATCACTTCCAGTTCTACCATACTCCCACTACTGTTTTCTGAAAAAATCCATTTTTATTAAAACTGTGGCGAGTTAAGAACAATATCACTATTGATCTTCCAGATGGTAGAATATCAACCCTCGTCATAACCCGGGTCAACCCACAAACAGCCATTACAGAAACGTGCCTTGAGTTATCCGGAGTCTGGTTTTAAGCATAAGCCGGACAACTCCCCGTACCTTAACCATGTCAAGATATGAACTGTTCTATATCCAATACAGGAACAGAGGCACTGATTTAATTGAACCAGATTCAAATTATGCAGCTGTCTCCAGTGCATGTCAACTAAATGGAAAGAGGTCGATCAGCGTTACTCAACTTAGGAATGCTTCCAATTATGAGTAACCTGAAAGAGAAGCAAGTTCTCATTATTATCAACTGAATACCATACACAAGTATCTACATCTTCGATCACCTTGAAGAATCCCGATACTTGCAATACCTGGTTCTTTACTTTACTCATATACCAATAACTTCTCAAAACTCAGACCCTGTGTTTCTACGAAACATCTGTCTAAGAACTAGAGAAGTCACAAGTAAATAGAATATAGTACGAGGACCAACCCCTCTGTCCTAATGGACACTGGACAATATACAATACTCTGTATAAGTCCCGTGAGTCTAATAACTCATTCACTGTGTGTCGTAGGTTGAAAACTGTACTTATGGTTAAGAAGAATTACACCGCTGTTCAATGCTCCTTACCTAACCATCCACTGATATAGGTAAATGTCATAGACATAATTTCAAAAAGGTATATCTCACTCTATAAAAATAGACGTACAGATATATCAATTTGAAATTGGTGCATAACAACGGATATTCAAAACCAAATATTTGCCGTCCGGCAAACAACCCAGGTGACTTCCTCAAATATCACCAATTACAACGAATTCCGATATAATGAGGATGGTCACCTAATTCCTAATAACTTACTCCCACTCATCATCTGTAAAACCATACAGATGAGAGAATCAAACCTGGTAAATACATACCCTAGAGCAAGTGTCTAATTGGGAAATCAGTTTTCTTTTAAGAGTACACAGTGAAACTGAAACATGTGAATGTTTCGATGGGGTATCCTGGTATTCCTAGTAATGCCTCTTCCATTATCCAGATTCACAACTATAACCGTATAATTCTTTGCCACTTCTCCAAATCCCTTTTTTATGTCTTTAGTCATTACCTTCAGTACACCCCTTTAGGCCAAATGGTTTTCTTCCTTCCCTACCGTTCGGCACCAGCCTATGGTTTGGAAGAAGACTATCTAATAAGCATAATGGATGTACTGTCCTAATCCTAGGAGTACTCGCAATGCGAGAGAAGGTGAAGATAAAAGACAACCGAATGAACTTAATTCCTATTTCTCCTGAACTAGGATCCATCCCCGAACTGGAACAAGTTCCTTTCGAGTTCGTATATAACCATACGATGGATTATCCAATAAACTTGGGATCTTCGTAGTGATACGGAGTGTCCTGGAGAAATACAAAGGTGATTTAGGATTGGCGAAGAATACTTGGTTTGGTTGTGAATAGCAGTCGCAATTTGCTTTGCCCTCTTACTAATCCCTTTCTTTGTCTTTACTTAATACCTTCTGCACACCATCGTTATGCTAATTGGTTTTCTTCATTCCCTACCGTTCAGCACCAGCCTAAGGTTTGGAAGAAGACTATCCAATTTGCGTAATAGGTGTACTACTCCTAAACCAAGGAGTACTCGCAACCTGAGAGAAGGCAAAAAGAAAAGACAACTGAATAGTCCTATTCGTTTTCTCCAGAACCGGAAACCATCCTCGAATTCTTTCGAGTTCGTATATAACCATACGATGGTTTTGTCCAATGGAAGTGGTCGTTCGTAGTAATACGGGGTATCCTGGAGAAAAGGGTAAAAGTAGGAGTGGCAATGAGGTCTGCAACTCTGACAATCCAAAAGCCAGTGTTTTAGAAGATTCGGTTAACTTGGTCACTGAGTCATAGTCTAGGGTCGGGTCAATGGTCGCTGCCAAAGAGAGAGAGAAAAGAAACACTCAGCGTGCACTCTAACCTAGATCAGAATGGTTATTACTTTATCTAATCTGGAAACCTCCCACTGTAACGTCAAATTCTTCCCCAAACTTGAAAGAAGAATTAGCCGGGATCACCCGAGGAGTAAACCAACTCATCAGTGGGAATCGGGATCCAACTCTCATCGCATGATAACGTGACAGAATCCGCTCACGTTATCACACTCCAGAAGGTATGCGCATATCTGGCAAGTTTCAGTTTCTTTAGAAACTCTCGATGTGATTTTTGCCCCATGCTCTTATGACCTTGACTTTGGCCAACAAATCATAAGTCACATATCAAGTTCTACCCGTCGTTCTTCAGGTTGATTTGAACCCACCCGCACAAGCCCTTGACTTTGGCCAACAAGGCTATACGACTGTCCCAAACCAACGCATCTATCTATGCTGCATATGAATAACCAACAGCTACCAAACACTGTGCCTTGACTTTGGCCAACAAACACAGCTTGAATACTATTGACTATCCATATGAAACGACGGAGGGCTACGAATGGTTTCTGGCGAAAACCTTTAACGTAATGAACTTGATATCGTTGAAGGAACGGATAGCTTTTTAGAAAAATATAGTAACGAAAACCTTTGCTAAAGAGGTCACTCCCGGTGAAGGGATCTCGGCTCTTTCCCCATGGAATGAGGTGCAGGATATTCCAACTGAATACCACGATGCAAAGCAAAAGTAACCGGCTATAGTGAAGTTATTGCCCTGACGCAAACTTTTGTCCAAGGGGTCACTCCCGGTGAAGGGATATCGGCCCTTGCCTCGTCGACTGAGGAGCAGGATATTCCAACTGAATACTACTGTGCAAAACAAAAGAGAACGCCCTTGCAATAACAGCTTTTTGAAAAGTGTTCCAACAACATCAGAATAGGTTTGTTTATCTTGCATTGATCTGAATCAACGCAGTCCCATCAATTGATCACACCACAAAGAACGAAAATAATGACGTACGTATATGCCATCCGCATTCGCCACTGGGTTCCGTCATCACCCGTTAGGTTAGCTAACTAACGACAGAGCGGGGACTGGACTAGCGCGGATGCAAAACATATACAACATCTACTAGTATATATATCAATATATAATATTCGCTCAAGGCGTGATAAAATGCAACAGCACAGAAAAGTACAGCATCACAGAATAATACAGATGTCTGGGATCCCCGGGTTTCACAGAGCCGCTGCTGAAACCCGACGTTCCCCTGGTCGTGTGGATAGCCTGTGCAATGAAATCCTAGACCCCTATGGGCGCGGCAAGTTACCTGCCAAAACCTGAAGTGAGGCAGCCCCCTTCAGCAACGTGAATGGACCACCCAGCACTTCACGGAATCCGGTAACTTGGGCACCCCTCCTGGGCCAACCTGTACCCCCTACGAGTGCGGCGAACAGCCCGCCAATTCTAGAGTAAAGCCCCCTCCGTCTCAATGCCATGAGATGCGGGCTCGTTGCCCTCTAGAACCCGGCTATCCGTGCACCCCTCCGCGGGGTAATCCTAGTACAGAAAGTAAAATATACATACAACGGGTACATCGACCGCAACCTGGTCGTGCCCCAAAAGAATAATACAAACAGGCAGTGACGACAGTCCACATGTCGGACGCTCGCCCCGCAATATCAAATGTACATATAAAATAAAACTGTACTACCACTGCAACCAGGCTATCCCCACGACCGATCCGCAACAACACAGCACAATCACAGAACATCAACGTGAATGTCACGTTCGCAAATTCGTCTAACCGGGCTATAGCAGTTAGACAGGATTTACCGATCAAGTGACATTCACGGTCGCAGATATAATGTAAATACTGTGAACTAACATGTTTAAACTTTTCGATCGATCAAAAATTATCAAAGTGGGCCCCAAGTAATACTGTAGCACCCACAGAAAATCTGGGCCCAAAAAGAATATCCCAAAACCCCTATTTCCAAGTATAAGACAATCTGGAAAAATTTGGTGCAGTGAGGAGCCTAAGTGGCGGCGGAATCGCTGCCCAAGTATGGCTATGGCCGCGGTTCCGCGGTGGGATGATGGATTCAGGCGACCAAATTTTACCAGAATTCTTATACTTCCCTGCACATCATTCTGCAACTACCTGAAAAAATTTTGGAGCAGAAAAAATTTCGACAGAAACACGATGCATTGGAAAATACGGTTTTTGGGGATTTTTGTTCGATCGAGTTCTAAACATACTAGTGCAAGCTAGGCATGGTTAATGGCGTGGCTCTGATACCAATGTAAGTCCGCGGCAACGCCCCGGCCGTCGATCCGACGCCGGAAACGCGGAAACAAAAAACTTTGCAAACTAGCAAACCGGCACCACCGCGCACTTTTCACCCGGATCGGGCCATTAACCTAGCTACTAGCAAACTAGAAAAGAGTAGAGAAGCTATACCAAGCGATCCGTGTCCTTCGGTCTTCGTCTCCACTCCGATCTCCCGCGGAATCTCCGTCCGTCACGTCCTCGTCGGAAAGGGCACCACGTAGCCGATCTCTTTTACGGGCTCCCACCTTTGGGCCGAGGCAACTCGGGCGCGAAGTTGGCTAGCCGACGCGTCCAAGATTTGCTGTAGAATAGTGTAGTAGCCATTGTCTCTTTGAGGGTTTTGTTGCCTTGATGAAGGTATGAGGTTGAACTAAAATTCCAAGTGGAGCTAGAATTTGTGTAGCATGAAATATGAGATGAACAAATTTTCCCTCATCAAAATAAAATTATCCTCTCCCTCTTAATGAAGTGGTCGGCCCCTCTTTTATCAAATGGTGGAGGAAAAATACAAAACATGAAGGGAGGTGATGGTAGGAAAAATGAGAGGGTGACCACAACCCAAAGAGAATGATAACAATATCAAATCAATTTCTTATCCATTCAAATCACAATAAAGCAAGCCATCATGAAAAAGCAAAGATGCTTAAACTTTCATAATGCCACAAATGTAAGAAACCCCTCCACAAATAAGTTATTTGCAAACTGCAAATAACCCCCCTCCAACAGAAACTCCGGCCGTGAAGGAACAAAGGAAAATCGGCCGGAACGGAATGCAAACTGGCAACCTCAGAAAACTGATCCCGTAATAAATTACAGGAAAACCCCTCTACTGCAAATATATGCCCGCATTTGTATTCCCACTGAACACAAATACAAAGAGACAAAATCTACACTATCTAATACTAGGATCCGGCTTAAGCCAAAGCCGGCTAGTAAAAACCGTCCGATCACGATCCGTGCAATACCGCACGTATCTGATCGAACCCTGCCATATCTCCATATGGCCACTACAGCGTTTCGCCCGAAACTTGAGTAACTGTGTGTGGTGGACTCTAAAGACTCGTCAATACTATGGCCGTGGATTTAACCACTAGCACGTCAGAGGTATCAGCCATACGTGACGGGCCACCAGCTATTGACCAAAAGGGACGTCGATGAGCGAACTCATCCTGACACCCTACTGAGCCTGTCAGTGATAATATCCGTACAGTCCGGTTCGTTCGTCTATGAGTATCGCATGGCGGGCCTAGGGGGTTGGTGAAAGTCAGACCCCTAATAGCGGTACAAGTCGTGTCGGAGTGTAGCCCAGAACACCCTGAGATACTACTGGAATACCTACCAGCAAATCTCCTGCCTTGACCAAGGACTTTTCATGTACTGGCTCTCCTAGACACAGCGCGACCTCACCCTCAATACCGGGAGAGACGAACCCCTGCAGATCCGCTCACTGCCTCCATGTGGCTCGGGACTGTACCCAACTAAAACCTGTTTGCACGACTCCTTTGAGCCGTGGTAGGGTAGTAATCAAAGCACAGTGGGAACTCACACGAGACAAATGACAATCTCAGGTCGATGAACTAACCTGTACACATGTCACCAGGGAACTGCTATCTGACGTCAGGTATAATACCAACTAGCAGGTTCCCGGCGAGTCCTGTCCGGTGTACTCATAACCCAATGAGCACCTGTATACATCTTAGGTGAACCAACTGACACCAGTGGCTTGTGAGACCGGCCACCGCCCCTCGTCGGGGTCTCGACTGTATACACTAGTCTACTCTGGAGAATCGATGCCCTGTCTCGAAACTCCCACGACTAGGGACCTTTTAAGGATGTGCTTATAGACTCCAGCTCTCACGTATATGATCGCCCTCATACTGCTGGTAGTCAAGCAAGAATCCTAGGGGCTCTATCAACGTGTAACAGCGACTCGTAAGGTCGCCTAAAGCAGTACACGATGATAAAGATAAACCAGATAGCATACTATCATCTCGAGTAAAACTGTCCTACCGGCATAGGTCCTCCTCAATCATTGCAATCACGTGCCTGTGATCCAATAATTGACTCTGAGGACACTATATCCAACAGACATGACAAAGCAAACGAACCGAAGGCCAAATTCCTAGTTTCAGAGTCTTGATAGTAACTCATATAAAACCGGAAAGACCATCGGAGATCATCTCACACCAGTATGGAGTGATCACCACCTCGACGTTCGTCTCGATACAGCAGACGAGGTGTCACCACAACGTTCTTCCTCAGCAGGATTCAGACGCGACAATCAAACAAACGGAGCCACGGTAAAATCCCTGGTTCCAAACCTCGACGGTTCACCAGCAACCTAGAGACAACCACGACATTCGTCTCGATACAGCAGACGCAATGCCAGCAAACGAAGCGAAGGCCATATTCCTAGTTTCAGGGTCTTGACGGTAACTCATATAAAACCTGAAAGACCACCAGAGATCATCTCACACCAGCATGGAGTGATCACCACCTCGACGTTCGCCTCGATACAGCAGACGAGGTGTCACCACAGCGTTCTTCCCCAGCAGGATTCAGACGCGACAATCAAATAAACGGAGCCACGGCAAAATCCCTGGTTCCAAACCTCGACGGTTCACCAGCAACCTAGAGACAACCGCGACATTCGTCTCGATACAGCAGACACAATGCCAGCAAACGAAGCGAAGGACATATTCCTAGCTTCAGGGTCTTGACGGTAACTCATATAAAACCTGAATGACCACCAGAGATCATTTCACCTTAGCGTGGAGTGATCACCACCTCGACGTTCGCCTCGATACAACAGACGAGATGTCACCACAGCGTTCTTCCCCAGCAGGATTCAGACGCGACAATCAAACAAACGGAGCCATGGCAAAATCCCTGGTTCCAAACCTCGACGGTTCACCTGCAACCTAGAGACAATCGCGACATTCGTCTCGATACAGCAGACGCAATGCCAGCAAACGAAGCGAAGGCCATATTCCTAGCTTCAGGGTCTTGACGGTAACTCATATAAAACCTGAAAGACCACCAGAGATCATCTCACCTTAGCGTGGAGTGATCACCACCTCGACGTTTGCCTCGATACAGCAGACGAGATGTCACCACAACGTTCTTCCCCAGCAGGATTCAGACGCGACAATCGAACAAACGGAGCCACGGCAAATTCCCTAGTTCCAAACCTCGACGGTTCACCAGCAACCTAGAGACAACCGTGACATTTGTCTCGATACAGTAGACACAATGCCAGCGAAATGAAGCGAAGGCCATATTCCTAATTTCATGGTCTTGACGGCAACTCATATAAAACCGGAAAGACCACGAGAGATCATCTCGCACCAGTGCGGAGTGGTCACCACCTCGACGTTCGTCTCGATACAGCAGACGCAACATCACCAAAAGGAGCCACGGCAAAATTCCTAGTTCCAAACCTCGACGGTTCATCAGCAACCCAGAGAAAATCGCGACATTCGTCTCGATACAGCAGACGCAATGCATCAAACGAAGTGAAGACCAAATTCTTAACTTCAGGGTCTTAACGGCAAGTCATATAAATCCTGAAAGACAATCGGAGATCATCTCGCACAAGCGCGGAGTGGTCACCACCTCGACGTTCGTCTCGATACAGCAGACGCAACATCACCAAAAGGAGCCACGGCAAAATCCCTAGTTCCAAATCTCGACGGTTCATCAGCAACCCAGAGACAATCGCGACATTCGTCTCGATACAGCAGACGCAATGCAGCAAACGAAGCAAAGGCCAAATTCCTAGCTTCAAGGTCTTAACGGCAAGTCATATAAAGCGTGAAAGACAATCGGAGATCATCTCGCACAAACGCGGAGTAATCACCACCTCGACATTCGTCTCGATACAGCAGACGCAATGCCAGCAAACGAAGTGAAGGCCAAATTCCTAGCTTTAGGGTCTTAACGGCAAGTCATATAAAGCCTGAAAGACTATCGGAGATCATCTCGCACAAGCGCGGAGTGGTCACCACCTCGACGTTCGTCTCGATACAGCAGACGCAACATCACCAAAAGGAGATACAGCAAAATCCCTAGTTCCAAACCTCGACGGTTCATCAGCAACCCAGAGACAATCGCGACATTCGTCTCGATACAGCAGACGCAATGCAGCAAATGAAGCAAAGGCCAAATTCTTAGCTTCAAGGTCTTAACGGCAGGTCATATAAAGCCTGAAAGACAATCGGAGATCATCTCGCACAAACGCGGAGTAATCACCACCTTGACATTCGTCTCGATACAGCAGACGCAATGCCAGCAAAACAAAGTGAAGGCCAAATTCCTAGCTTCAGGGTCTTAACGGCAAGTCATATAAAGCCTGAAAGACTATCGGAGATCATCCAATACCAGCGCGGAGTGGTTATGACTCATCGGGGCTCTCCAAAATGAGCCTAACCTCAAGTAAAAAGCGGCATGGCAAAATTCCTAACGCTTGCTCTTCCGACGGTCAAACTGCCTAGGAGGATTGTTTTAAGACATCTTGTCCAGCCCCCGAAGGGATCAGAGACACGGCAGTCGCAGGGCTACTCGAACAGCACGATTGCCTATCGAGGGATACATCGGCCAATGCGACGGTACGACGGGCAAAACCCTAGTACCGCAGACCCTAACGGACCTCTGTCGTAAAGAGCAGAGGTTAACTGTGATGTTAGGATATTCTTGCGAGATCTGCTCGATCCGTTTCGACTCGTGAGGAAATTGATGTCTTTGCGAGAACTTCTCGATTCGTCTCGACTCGTGAGATAAAGCCTTAGGCAGTAGGGATTAAAAAACCTGTTTCCTAAGCACTGGGACCCTGCAAGTCGGCCCAAAATAGTCTCTTGCATACTATCCACGGGTCACACTCTCCAAAGTCGAATCTCGACAAGGAGGGAAACAACCGCTTACGGGTCCTCTCGACTCGTAAGAGGGAAAACTCTCTTATAGGATCCTTACGACTTATAAGAGAAAACACACTTAGGAATCCTTACGACTCCTAAGGAGAAAATACACCTACGAGATCCTCACGACTCGTAGGGAGAAAAGTCTTTATGTGACCCTCACGGCTCGTAAAGTTGAAAAGTCTTAGGTGGCAGATTCTACCCCTGTCTCCTAAGCCATCACTGCCTTGCAAAGAAGTCAAGATGGACTATCTATGAGCCACACTTGCCAAAGCTACATGCTACTGAAATGGAGAACTTACTCATGAGCATATAAACTACTTCACGCCAGAGTAAGACATAAAGAGATAGAAGGGTGCGGCTCATGGAGTTAAAGGTTTGGAACTATATCTCTAAAGAGTCAAGATTTGAGTCAATGATAAATGACGACGCTTGTGTCCGCTCGTTATCTTCTCAGATCAAGATCCTGAAAGTTATATACCAATCCGAAACTGGTCATACGCCATGCATAACTCTGCACTACTTCATCCACGTACATACTTACGTGGGTAAAGTAATGGGGGGCATCTGTTCCCGCCAAAAATTTCTGCGCAAAAGAGCCCAAGGTATCAAATGACAGCTATACGCTTAAGGAAATGCGAACCAGTATCTTCCGGCCTGTATTTTGATAAACTCCCGAAGGAGGAACTGTTAAATTCTGATGATATTGGAAGTATCTCAAAAAAGCCTTCGATTTGATATATTATGGGCTTCATAATTCATTCGGGATCAAAAGTTATGAGCAAATATGCTATGCACTGTTCCCTGATTAAAAATCAGGAATTACCTCAATGAGGTATCACGTGCTCACACGTGATCAGTGGTCACGTGTTGACACGTGATAGTTAAAACATAAATAAAAACAAACGGCTGAAGATGACTCAATTGGGGGTCATGTGCTCATACGTGACCAAGGGACACGTGCCAGCACGTGACAGGCTTTGAAAGCCTTACAGCTTAATAGAATTTAATTCTAAAAATCAGGAAAATATCTCAACGAGGTGTCACGTGCTCACACGTGACCAATGGTCATGTGTTGACACGCGATGGTTAAAATAGCAACATAAACAAGCGGTTGTTAAAAGGACTCAATTGGGGGTCACGTGCTCACACGTGACCAAGGGTCACGTGCCAGCACATGCCAGGCTTTGAAAGCCTTACAGTTTAATAGAATTAAAATTCTAAATTTCTCTAAATCTTTCCAAATGGAAAAGGATTATGGGGACCGTTGGATTAAAAATCCAATGGTGATTAAAGATCACCAATTTATGGAAAGATTTGATACAAGGAAAGATTTTCCCTAAATCTCACCAAAAATAACAAACAGAATATCTTTGGATTTAAAATCCAACGGTGAATAAAATTCACTAAATGATCTAAAGGATCATATTAAATATGAAAACAAATCAAATCTTTCAATGAAAGATTTGCTAAACAAATTGATTCTTTTCCTCTTCCTATAAATAGGAGCCAAGAGAAGAGAAGAGGGGAGAGAGAAAACTTTGGAGAGAATTTCTGGGATCTTGAAATTGCAGAGAGAAAAGAAAGGAGAATTTAATTCTCGACAAAGAAAAACAAAAACCCTAGGTGAGAAAATGGAAAAAGATCAACTTCAAAAAGAGAATTTAATTCTCAAAATCTAAGAATTTAACTCTTCTGCAAATAAAGAACTTAGTTCTTTCTCTGGTTGAAGATCTGCAAAGTGCACATCTTCCCATAAATTGAGAATTTAATTCTCATTGGGTTGAGATCCTGCCATGCAGATCTAAAACATAGAGGAGGAATTGAGCTTTGAGAATTTAATTCTCACAGAGTTATAGGAATTTAATTCCTCTTAAAATGAAATTAGGGTTTAACCCTACATAAGAATTTAATTCTTTTACATATATGGGAATTCAATTCCTTTAAAAGAAATTAGGGTTTTACCCTACATAAGAATTTAATTCTTAATCCTACAGAGAATTTAATTCTCAAAATAAAATGAAGAGACTTAAAAGATCTCCATGCATGCAAAAGACTAAAGTCACGTGCCCCCACGTGACCCCCTGAAAAGACCACCAAAAATGAGAAGGAAAGAGCTCAGAGGCAACGCCTCACATGCTCCACGTGACCCCCGAAACACAGAAAGGAAAAGTAAAAGAAATAAAGGCCTTGGGCGCTCTCACGTGCTCCCACGTGACCCCTTGGCTGATGCTCTAACAATCAGCGCACTAATCCTCCTCACGTGTCAGCACGTGATGCTCCAAACAAAACATAAAAAGTATTTAACGCTTACTTAAAGAACGAAGAAAAGGAGATCTGGCCCTACCTTTGGGCGCCCTCACGTGTCCCTACGTGACTTTTCTTTTAAGTATTTTAAACACTAATTCAAGAGCTTTGTCCCCAGTGTTTAACACTGATTATCTTTTAGTGTTTAACACTAATTTGAGAGTCCTATTTCCAGTGTTTAACACTGATCATCTTCTAGTGTTTAACACTAATTCGAGAATCCTATTCCCAGTGTTTAATATTGATCGTCTTCTAGTGTTTAACACTAATTCAAGAATCTTACTTCCCGTGTTTAACACTATTATTCTCTAGTGTTTAACATTAATCTGAGAGCTCTATTTCCAGTGTATAACACTGCTGTTCCCTATTGTCTAAACACCATTTTGGCCAATTCGGCTAATTTCCCAGAGGCAAAGTCTCCCCTTCGAATGAATCTCAAAATTGAGAAAATCAAAGATGAAAATTTTTAGCATTGCTAAATACTATGGACTAAAACCAGACAAATGTCAAGCAGTCCAATAAAGGGTCAAACTCAGTTGGACTTAGCCCAAGTTGGCCATAAGTCCTCAATACAGACTTAACTGAGCCAATGGGCTCACAATATAATTAATGGGTCTTGGTTCCAAATTGGGCTATTGATCATTTAATCTACCTTGGTTCAAGGGTACATCTCTTCACTCCTTTGATATTTGTCGTTGTAATTCCTCAACGTCTTCAAAGAGGTGACGGGTCCCGATAACCACACATTTCACGGACTATGGGGTCCTTAAACTCATGGACTTCGATGTCCTTAACCTTGACCGGGATGTCTTTAAACTAACACTGGACCACCACGTCCTTAAACTGGCAATGGACCACCATGTCCTTAAACTGGCAATGGACCACTATGTCCCTAAACTGGAACAATAGAGCCCAAATGCTCTTTTGTCGGATCTAAACGATCCTGTTAAGTTGATCTTAGTCTCAAATCAGATTAACGTATCCTTAACAAACGTTTAAGTTGATCTTAGCCTCAAATATGGCTAACGTATCCTTAAACCAAAACCTTCAAAACAGACTTTAGTCTCAAATTGGACTATAGATCTCCTAACCAACCTTGGTTCAAGGGTACATCTCTGAACTCCTCTGACATCTGTCGTTGTAATCCTTCAACGTCGTCAGAGAGGTGATGGGTCCCGACGGCCATACATTCAATGGACCACCATGTCCCTAAACCGGAACAATAGAGGCCCCAAACGCTCTTTTGTCGGATCTAAACGATCCTGTTAAGTTAATCTTAGTCTCAAATTAGACTAACGTATTCTTAACAAACGTTTAAGTTGATCTTAGCCTCAAAATGGCTAACGTATCCTTAAACCAAAACCCCAAACCCAAATCTAAGAAAATACGGATTTGGACTAATCCACGTCCTACGGGCGACGACTTAAATTAGTCTCCGTATACAATCCACGGGCAACCACAAACAAAACAAACACCCACGACACGAAGTGACCAGCTGGAGAAGGAGAAAGTTGTTACCGCGACGCGGTAGCGTAATTAACTGCAAGGGCTTGCGCCTGCAGGGAAGAGCGTCCCCACAATCAAAAACCCCTCAAGCGAGGGGGAATCTGACGAAGTCTGCTACATCGGCCGCATCCGTCTAAACCTCCGATACACGGTGCCATAAATCAACTTGGCATCTTCGGAGAGGTGGACGGATAAAACCAAATAGCATCTGCCCCGAATCTCAGGCAAGACGTCCATTTCTCGGCCGCCTTTCGGAGGGGAACAGCGTTGGCGACGCACGACAGCTGCAACGGCACGAACGCGCAAAGAAAGGCTCGGTTTGGGTTCACGGCCTCGGCTCGAGCTTGGGTTCGTCGTCGGAGTTGCCCGGGGGATGGCTCGTGATCGTTGGAAGCGGAGTGGGGTTTTATGGATCTCCTGTGAGTGCGCTGGGGTCGGCGATAGTCGGTGGTGGTCGCTCCGGCGACGGTGCAGCAGGGGGTGATGAGGTTGCAGTGAGGGGGTGCAGGGGCTGGCTCGGTGGCGAGGAGTTTGGTGTGGGTTTTGGAGGTGGTGATGGTGATGCAGAGGATACAGAGGTCGCCGGGGCAGTGGGGAGCTCGCCGGCGTGAGGCTGGTGTGCAGGAGGCTCTGCTGTGGCTAAAGATGTCGAGGAGAGGGAGCTCGGTGGGTTGATGAGTTAAAGGGGAGAGATGTGAGGGAGGAGAGACGAGGTGATTTAGGTGATAGTCGTCGTCGTCGTCGGGGGTGAGGGGCTCGAAGCTCGGTGTTGATCTTTTTGGAGAGAGGAGAGGAGTGAGAACGAGAGTGAGCAGGGAGGGAGTTGGAGAGACGAGGAGGGGTTGAGGAGTTCGTGAGCGCGCGCGGTCGTGGTCGACGAGCGTGGAAACGTGGTCGCGAGCGGGGGCGTTGGCGACGTGGGGGCGACGTGGGGAGTGAAGGAACGAGCGGGAAAAAAAACTGAAACGAGTGGGGAAGAAGAGAATAGAGCGGGTCGGGTTTGGTTGTGGCGCGGGTAAGGGTCGGGTTGGCGCGGGTAAGGGAATGGGCTGGGCCGGCTAAGGGGAAGGGAGTTGGGGATTTAATTATTTGGATTTTTCTCCTCGGGCTGGGCTGAGGAAAAGGGATTTATACACATGTTTATTTAAATTTGGTTTAGGGCTTGTGGGAAAAGGAATTTATATATATATAGTTTTGTCTTGGGCTTTGATTTTAATTGGTTTAGAAAAAAATTTAAATAAAAAACCTAGCACCCAATTTTCTACAAAATTACGAGGAAAAAATAGGAAAACATTCAGGGACGAGGAAAATATAGAAAAAATCTATAGATGGGAACAGGGATTTACATCATACCCCCCTTACAAAAATTTCGTCCTCGAAATTTAACAAGTATACAATGAAACAAAGTACTAAACAAAGAGATGTGGAAAACGTGCACGGATATCTTCCTCCCGCTCCCAGGTAGATTCTCCTGGGGAACGACAGCCCCAAGACACTCGGACTAATGGAATGACCTTATTCTTCAGCACTTTCTCCCTGCGGTCGAGGATGGTGGTGGGCTGCTCCTCGTAAGATAGGTCGGTACCCAAAGCTAACTCCGAATAGTCCATAACATGGCTCTCATCCCGAACATAACGCCGCAACTGAGACACGTGGAAGGTATTGTGCACACCAGCTAGCGATGGAGGCAAGGCAAGTCGGTAGGCCACCTCTCCTACTCGCTCTAACGCCTCGAAAGGTCCGATGAAACGGGGACTGAGTTTCCCACGACCTCCAAACCTGATAACTCCGCGGGTAGGGGAAATCTTCAGGAATACGTGATCTCCGACTTCAAATTCTAGCGCTCTCTTGCTGGTATCCGCCCAACTCTTCTGTCGATCCTGAGCCGTCTTAATATGCTGCCTGATCATTTGGACCTTATCGACTGTCTGAACAATAAGCTCGGGACCCAGTAATCTTCGTTCTCCTACATCATCCCAACAAACTGGGGATCGACACTTCCGCCCGTAAAGTGCTTCGAAATGAGCCATCTGGATGCTAGCCTGATAACTGTTGTTGTAAGAAAACTCGACTAGGTGCAGATGATCTTCCCAGAAACCCTGAAAATCCAACATGCAGGCTCTCAACATATTCTCGAGCGTCTGAATCGTACCTTCGGATTGTCCATCCGTCTGCGGGTGATAAGCTGTACTGAACTTAAGGCGGGTACCCAAACTCTCCTGTAAGCTCCTCCAGAAGTGCGAAACAAATCTGGTGTCTCGATCTGATACAATGCTGACCGGAACTCCGTGAAGTCGCACTATTTCCTGCATGTATCTCTCCGCAAGTGACTCTGTCGACTGTCCCACTCGGAAAGGTAAGAAGTGTGCAGCTTTCGTGAAGCGATCGACGATAACCCAAATGGCGTTGTTGCCCCTAGGGCTCCATGGTAAGGCCGTCACGAAGTCCGTAGTAATGTGCTCCCACTTCCATTCTGGTATCGGAAGTGGTTGTAACAACCCTGCTGCCCTCTGATGTTCCGCCTTCACCTGTTGGCATACCAAGCATTTCGATACGAACCGCGCAATTTCTCGCTTCATCCCGTTCCACCAAAAATGCTGCTTTAGGTCTCGATACATCTTCGTATCTCCCGGATGCACAGAATAAGCTGAACTATGTGCCTCAGCCAGTACCTCTTCTCGAACATTCCCCTTGGGTACGCAGAGCCTGCTACCGAATCTCAGAGAACCGTCTTCATGTATGATTAAGTCCGTTCTCAGCCCGGCTTCTACTTGCGCTCTGAACTTTTGCAATCGAGGATCATCCGCTTGTGCAGCCTTGATGCGATCCACAAGGGAGGACTGCACCTGTAGTTGCCAAAATTGACTGATTGTGCTCGGTGTGACGACCTCAAGCTCGAGTCTCTGAAAATCCTCAATGATGCTCCTCTGACTGGTCAACATCATGACCGCTGGCTTGCGACTGAGAGCATCTGGTACAACATTTACTTTTCTCGGGTGATACTGAAGGTCTAAGTCGTAATCCGCCATCAGTTCTAGCCATCGGCGCTGCCTCATATTTAGTTCTTTCTGAGTGAAGACATACTTCAGACTTTTATGATCCGTGTACACCTCCACTTTCTCGCCCAACAGATAGTGCCTCCAGATTTTCAACGCAAAAACCACTGCAGCTAACTCCAAGTCATGGGTAGGATAGTTACTCTCGTGATTTCTCAGCTGTCGAGAGGCGTAAGCAACCACCCGACCGTGCTGCATCAGAACACAGCCTAAACCCTTCCCTGAGGCATCACTATGTATCACCAAACCGCCGGAATCATCTGGTACTGTAAGAATGGGCGTCGTGGTTAACTTCTGCTTCAGTGTCTCAAATGCCCGGATACACTCCTCTGTCCACACAAACGGTACCTCCTTCCTTATTGTAAGTCTACGGTAGCGCCCCGGCCGTCTGTCCAAGGCCAAAATGCGGAAACGGAAACTTTTTCTAAACTAGAAACTGGCGCTATCGTATACTATAAATCCGGATCGAACCATTAACCTATAACTAGCAACTAGAGAAAGGGTTGGAAAATCTATACCGATCGAGCCGTGTCCTTCGGTCTTTGGCCACCATCCCAAGCTCCTCGCGGCATCTCCGATCTCGATCTCCTCGTCGGAAAGAGCACCACATCTTCGAGTCTTTTTACGGGCTCCCGCTTCGTCCGAAGCAACTCGGGCATGAAGTTCGCTAGCCGACGTGTCCAAGGCGATGTAGATAAAGTGTGTGGCAACTTTGTCTCTTGCGTCCATTGTATGGATGGAGGTTGAAGGTGAAGCCATCAATGGAGATTGTGAGCTAGAGGAAGAAGAAGAGGAGGAGGCATTTTCTTTCTTTTGTTATCTATGATAAAATGAGAGAGAGAGCATGAAAAAAATACAAGACCAAGCTCTCATATGGCAGCCCCTCCGCTCTCCTCTTATCATATCAACCACAAATCAATTACAATATGTGACACATGCACAAAGAAAGAGACCATGAGTCACCACTTGTGCATGTGTCACAATTAATGCTCCTAATCATGATTTCTAGCTCATAATTTCCATTTGTAAACACTAACCCAAATGTTTACAACAACAAAAAGATACGGCAACATCTAAACTAAACTCGTGACGGATCACAAGGATACCCCTCACCTGTATATACATACATGCATCCACATTCCGACTGAATGCGAATGCGATGAGACTAAAGTAATCCAACAAATCTAATACTAGGATCCGGCTTAAACCAAAGCCAACTAGTATGATCCGCCCGATCATGATCTGTGCACTACTGCACGTATATGATCGAACCCTGCCATATATCATACGGCCTATACAACATTTCGCCCGAAACTTGAAAACTGTCTGTGGGGGACTCTAAAGACTCGTCAATACTTTGGCTGTGGATTTAACCACTAGTTTGTCAGTGGTACTAGCTGTACGTAACGGGCTACCAGGTATTGACCAAAAGGGAGGTCGATGAGCGAACTCATCCTGACACCCTACTGAGCCTGTCAGTGACAATATCCGTACAGTCCGGTCCGTTCGTCTATGAGCATCGCATGGCGGGCCTAGGGGGTGGTAAAAGTCAGACCCCCAAAAGCGGTACAAGTCGTGTCGGAGTGTAGCCCAGAACACCCTGAGATACTACTGGAATACCTACCAGTAAATCTCCTGCCTTGGCCAAGGACTTCGTGTAATGGCTCTCCTAGACACAGCGCGATCTCACCCACAATACCGGAAGAGACAAACCCTTGCCGATCCGCTCACTGCCTCCATGTGGCTCGGGACTGTACCCAACTAAAACCTGTTTGCACGACTCCTTTGAGCCGTGGTAGGGTAGTAATCAAAGCACAGTGGGAACTCACACGAGACAAATGACGATCTCAGGTCGATGAACTAACCTGTACACATGTCACCAGGGAACTGCTATCTGACGTCAGGTATAATACCAACTAGCATGTTCCCAGCGAGTCTTGTCCGGTGTACTCATAACCCAATGAGCACCTGTATACATCTTAGGTGATCCAACTGACACCAATGGCTTGTGAGACCGGCCACCGCCCCTCGTCGTGGTCTCGACTGTATACACTAGTCTACTAATGGAGTATCGATGCCCAGTCTCGAAACTACCATGACTAGGGACCTTTTAAGGATGTGCTTATAGACCCCAGCTCCCACGTATATGATCGCCATCATACTGCTGGTAGTCAAGCAAGAATCCTAAGGGCTCTATCAATGTGTAATAGCGATCTGTAAGGTCACCTAAAGCAGTACACGATGATAAAGATAAACCAGATAGCATACTATCATCTTGAGTAAGATTGTCCTACCGGTATAGATCATCCCTCAATCTTTGCAATCACGTGCCTGTGATCCAATAATTGACTCTGAGGGCACTATATCCAACAATCTCCCACTTGCACTCAAGGCTAATTATTACGATGTCGCATACTCACAGCCTGTGTGATACCGAACACCCAACTCCTCTACTGATCAGTCTCATAAAGCCCGTTTGTGAAACTATTGCTTCGAGGAATAGCCTCAGTGAGTGGATCCGCCCTGATGTTTCTTTCTATGTCTCTCTTTATCTCAAGTTCGCGGAGAAATCCATCTCCTGAAATGAGCAATACATGTCTTAGAATATGTCTGGATATCTGATGGGACCTGGTTCATAAATGAACTCCAAATCCAAACTTCTTAGACCGTATCGTCAACTGAACTTAATTAGTATCCTGCGCCATACCTCCCTTAGTATCCGCTTGGACCAGCTGTCCAAAATACTGCCCCTCGTCAGAGGAAAAACTATAACTCTGACAGTCACTCCGTCATTCAGGTCACCTTTGAAGCCTGGAATGATAACCATCTCCTAAAAGAGGCGGTTGTTATCATATCCCTAGAACATCTACTTATGTTCTAAAACTGCTTCCGAATGTCTCTCCAGGATAGGATTAATATCAACTTACTGTATCTCGTGCAAAAACAATATCTAGTGTGGTACTTGACATCACATGATTGACTCAATTGCCTAAGCAAGTGATTTGCCAATCATGCACATCCCTCTCCACTTTAGTCTGTAAGACACCTTTAGAGAGGGTGACTCCATCACCTGCAGGTACACTACCATGCCAGGAGTCGTCCATTCTAAAATACTTTTAGAATGCTGTCTAAGTACCCAGATTGGGAAACTACCCAAATCTAGATCTAAAACCATAGATCTAGTAACCAGAATGTCTGATATAATATCCAAGTCCTATGTGGAGAAACCACTATGTGACAACCAAAGTACAACCGATCGTAGTATAGGAATTTCACTTCCTACTCTGTGTATGTCATCCAAATACCAGGACATCACACCTTACTACCTTCTTAACAGATCCATCCCTATTCTCATAAAGCCAAACCTATGACTATCACATCAGAAACAGATGATCTATCTCCGCTATATCTGCTTTAGTCCATAAATAGACATAAGCTATCTGTCTACTATGCTTCCTGTTAGTGTAGATGCCATAGAGGCCATTACTGTATCATACTAGCTTGTATATTACTTAATGGAAGCTTGGGATATTCACAGTTGTATTGACAGTCTTGCTCAAAATGGTAGTATGCTACTTGGTTTGTCTCTACTTCAATATGTGCATGTGTTTCTTTTAGCATATCGCTTATATACATATTAGTAGAGCCCTTAGGATCTTTGCTTGATTACCAGCGTTGTGATGGCAGTCATACTCGTGGGGGCTGGGTAATCCATAAGCACATCCTTATACAGGTCCCTAGTCGTAGGACTATCGAGACAGGGCATCGATACTCCGGAGTAGACTAGCGTATGCGCTTCTCATCCCAGCGGGGGAGACGGTCTGTCCCACAGCCGTCAGTACGTCGTACTTGAGATAGTATGCGGGTGCTCGTTAGGTTACGAGTACACTGGACAGGACTCGTCGGGAACTGTTGGTTGGTATTATACCTATCGTCAGTTATCAGTTCCCAGGTGACATGAGTACAGCTTAGTCCGCCGACTTGACATTGTCACTTCGCCTCGAGTGTGTTTCCACTGTACTTAGATTACTACCCTACCACGGCTCAAAGGAGTCGTGCAAACAGGTAGTAGTTGGGTGCAGTCCCGAAGCACTTGGAGGCAGTGACGGTTAGACAGGATTCGTCTCTCCCGGTATTGGGGGTTGACATCGCGTTGTGTCTAGGAGAGCCATTATACGAGTAGTCCCTGGTCAGGGCAAGCGAGATATACTGGTAGGTTTCCAGTATTATCTCAGGGTGTTCTGGGCTTCACTCCGACACGACTTGTACCGCTATTATGGGACTGACGTTTACCGCCCCCTAGGCCCGCCATGCGATGTATCAGACGAACAGACCGGACTGTACTGAGATTGTCACATACAGGCTCAGTAGGAGTTCGGATGGGTTTACCTCATCGGCCTTCTTATCGACATCTACCCGGGGACCGTTATGTACAGCTAGTGCCGCTTGCGGTCTGTGGTTAAACCCACTGCCAGCGTAGTGTCGAGTCTTTAGAGTCCCACACAGAGAGTTTTCCTGCACTGAGCGAAACGTGTAGAGGCCGTATGGTTTTACGGCAGGGCTACGATCACTTACGCGCACTTGTGGGCGTATGCTGTTCGGGCAGGCAATACTAGTGGGCTTTGGTTTAAGCCAGATCCTAGTATTGCACGGATGGATTTGATTTGTCTTCTATGCATCCGCATTCTACGGAAAGCGGATGCGGGTATGTATGCACAGTTTTGAGGAGCGATGAAGGAGGAGGTGCCCCATTAGGGTTTTGGCAGTTGGTTCGGCCAAAACCGTAATGTGGCACACTCATTAGGGTTTTGGCGATTCGTTTGGTCGAAACCATTATGAGCCGGAGACATTGTTTACTAATCCTTTTAGTGATAGATTAGTGATGGCTAATTGCATTGACCATTTGACCACTTAGACCTCTCTTGACTTTGTTGACCCGTTGACCGAGTTGACCGTTGACCTTCAAGAGAGATCTACACTCTTTTTTCATTTTCTTTTTAATTCTTGAGTTATGATAATGGTCAATTCAATGTGCCATCAACTTTATCATGATAGGATTAGTAATGATGATTTTAGTGTATTAGTGCAACCATGGTTCATTTCATTAGGGTTAATCTTTTCATTATTCTCTTCTCATTCTCTCTCTTGAAGTGAGAAGAAAAAAGAAAAGCTCCATGGTTGCTAAGTTTCTCCTTCTCCTTCCTCCTCTTGATCTCATCTTTTGATCTCATGTGTTGAGAGAAAAAGATCCCACAAAGACAAACACATCCATACATCTCCTCTACACATCCTAGGGCTTCTTGATTAGCAATCTCTTTGCCCTAGTTGCCTTGGCTCGAGGTGGAGCTCGGTGTACATCTCTCGAGTGGATCGTCTTCGACTCAAGAAGGCCGCGGAGGTGCCCAAGGTCCGGATCGACGCTTGGAGCTTGGATGGACGAGCGGGACAGCGGAATGAAGACCCGAAGGACCGATTCCGTGAGGTATACTTTCTACAACATAGTAGTTAAAACCTCTAGTAGTTTACTAGTTTCTAGTTTAGCCAAGATCCTTGCTTTTGAGTCCATGTTGTCTTGAGCCAAAATTATTGTTTTTCGCCGTTTCCGCCTCCCCGTAAGAACCGGGGTGAGCAACGTGGACTTACAGTGGTATCAGTGCCTAGCTAAACATAAACTAGTAAGTTAGCAAAGTGTTAAGAATATCGATCGGAAAAAAGTCGCAAAACACATCCGACAAAAACCAACTTTCTGTCGAATTTTTATACTGTTCAAATTTTTTTTTAACATACATGAAAATTCGACTCAGGGTTTTCTAAAACCACAGAAGAAAACCGGTCCACTGAACCGACCAAACCGCCGCGGTTCCACGGCAATAACATGTTATTGCCGAGGTTCCGCGGCCGATTTGACTCGGTCGTGGACCGGGTTTCTTGCAGTGTTTTTATTTGGCTGTTTTGGGATTTTTAAGACATGTTTTTTCTACCCAGATTTTCCAGAGAGCAAATTGACTTTTGGGGTGGTTAAAAATCCGTATTTTGATCGATATTCCGTAGACTTTGGCTAATGGATATTATCTGTGATGTGATATATGTATTGAACGTCCGCTAATCACTATACGTCGATTAGTGGGGGTTATACATATCTGTGATCTGTAATGTTGATGGTTTGTGTATATGAACTCGGTGGATTGTCGCGGATGAATAGCCGGGAATGGGTGTGAGATGAGAGTTTCTTTTTCTTTCATTCATTGTAATATTTGTAAATTGATGTAATATTATTTGTTTGGCCGCACAACTGGGTCGGGGTTGTAGCCGTCATTGTATAATTTCTTTTTACTATTTTTGCTCCTAGGATAGACCCAAGGTGGGGTGCACAAACTACCGGGTATCTCGAAGTGCCGAGTGGCCTACCCACGGTGTTGAGGGAGGTTGCTTCGCTTCGGGTACTTGGCGGGTAGTTTGCCGCACCCGTAGGGGTCTAGGGTGGGGTTTGGCTATTCATCGCGACCGTGTAATCCGCTTTTTGTTACAGGCTCGTACGGAATGCGAATTCCTAGTATATCCAAAGTGTTCATCTGTGATCCGAAATGTCTATCATTGCTATATATCTATATACGATATCTATTTAGGTGTTGCTTATGTTTTTCAGCCGCGCTAGCCCAGCCCCCGCTCTGTCGTTAGTTAAGTAACCTAACGGGTGATGACGGCGCCCCATGGCGAATGCGAATGGCATAAGCGTACGTCATATTTTGGTTGTTTTCTGCAATGGTAGGATTAAATGATGGGACGCATTAAAAGAACTAATGCAAGAAAACAAACCAAGTAAAAGTCGTTGGAACACTTTCAAAACCACTCGGTTCTTTTCAAAAACCAGCTTTTTAAACGCGGAGCTTGAACCACTCCTTTTAAAAGCTATCTCGTTCCATCGATTATATCAAGTTCACTACGTTCACGGTTTCGCCAAAACCATTCGTAGCCCTCTGTCATTTCGTATGGATATTCAATAGTATTCAAGCTATGTTTGTTGACCTTCGTCAAGGCATAGTGATTGGTAGCTGTCGGGTGTTCATATGTAGCATAGATAGATGCGTTGGTTTGGGACGGTCGTATTACCTTGTTGACCTTCGTCAAGGGTATGTACGGGTGGGTTCAAATTAACCTGGACAATGACGGGTAGAACTTGACATGTGACTTATGATTTGTTGACCTTCGTCAAGGTCATAAGAGCATGGGGCAAAAATCCACATCGAGAGTTTCAAAAGTACTGAAACTTACTAGCACTGCATACCATTTGGAGTGTGATGATTCAGGTAGGACTCCTTCAGTTTTGTCACGCGATGATATTTGGATCCCGATCCTACTGTGAATATATGCTACTCCTCGGGAACTTTCTCACTTAACGATCAATGCTATAAACCAAGTAGGTGTCTAGAAAGGTGTTAGCGGGGCTACGCCCACAGGGAAAAGAGGTTACTTAATTAAGGAACTTCGCGAAAGCGTTGGAAAACCTCACTCGAAGTACCGACACTGGCCTGGCTGAACGGTTAAGCAAGTATTGTACGGTGAGATTGATCCCGGCTAATTCTTCCTTTATGGTTTGAGGAGGGATTCGAGAGACAGTGGGAGCCATCCTGTTTAGATAAATTAAAAACCAATCTAAACTTGCAAGAGTATCATGCTAAGTGTTTTCTTCTCTCTCTCTTAATTGCAGCGACCCAGTGACCGTACCTAGGTTACATTTAGATAATAAAATGACTGAATCTGACTGTTATGACTGGCAAAGGTCTGTCCAGATGTCCATTGCCCATGACAAGCTGGGACAGCCCTTAACTAATCCAACCCCTGCCGTCTCAGGTCCAGCTTCCCCTGTCACGGATATTCATATCCATAGGACATCGGAAAAAGACTGTGCGAAAGCCAAGTGCCTCGTGTTAGCCTCAGATGATGGTGCATACCAGAGACAGCACGAGAAGATGGACTCTGTTTCTATCTTCCTCCATAACAAAGATTTATATGGAGAGCAATCCCGTATCGCAAGATATGAGACCTCGAACGAATTGCTTCCAGCGAGGTTAGCTATCGGGTCATCTATAGGGGGCAACGTCCTTACAGAGACCAGCTCTTTTGAGCTCACGGACCTGAAGACCACGTTGAAGAACGGGTCATATGCTGACTTAGTTCAACAGTCTCTACTAACTACCCTGAAGGAAACCAGGGAGGTAGAAAGAAAGGGAAGGGCATAAGTTTCGGGACTGGATGTAGTAAAAGCAGGACGTTCCTATTGTTACGGGAATGAACATGGGCAGAAGGATTGCAGGGCTTGCAAAGCCAGTTGCCAGAATTCGAAGCATGTTGTGGTTTCGGCTTCGGGTGTGTTTGTAATTGAGAACTGTATGTCAGTTAACCCTACTTCCTGGGTATTGGATACTGGATCAGGATCTCATATCTGTAATTCGTTACAGGCTCTGAGAAACCGTAGGGTTATCAGGAAAGGTGATATGACTCTCAGGGTTGCTAACGGAATGAGCATGCATGCTGAATCCGTAGGGGAATATCATCTAGGACTGACAACTGGGCAGATATTGATTCTGCGTAACTATTTTTATGTACCAGGTGCGACTTGTAATATCATATCTGTATCCTTAATTTCTAAGGAAGGATATGATTTTACTTTTGTAAGCGATATAGTCAACATCCACCTAAATCAAGTTCTGATTGGGTCAGGTACATTACAAAATGGAATATACGTACAAGCTCAGATCTTCAGTGTCCAGAACACACTTAAAAGAAAGTCTCCGGAAACAAATCAGGCTTTCTTATGGTATTGTAGACTGGGTCACATTAATGAGACACGGTTAACAAAGTTACATAAAGAGGGATACTTGAATTCGTTCGAGTATCAGCCTTATGCCAGTGATGTGTATGGTCCAATGTCTACACATGCGCGAAGTGGTTATTCATACTTTATTACTTTCACAGATGATTTCTCTAGGTATGGGCATGTCTTCTTGATGAAGCACAAATCCGAGGCCTTTGAGAAATTTCGGGAATACAAGAATGAAGTTGAAAAACAAACAGGCAAAAGTATCAAGACAGTGAGATCTGATCGAGGTGGTGAATACTTGAGTGCCGAGTTTTTGGGCTACTTAAAAGAGAATGGAATTCTCTCTCAGCTTACTCCTCCATACACATCACAACACAACGGTGAATCGGAAAGGCGGAATCGAACCCTATTGGATATGGTTCGTTCCATGATGAGTAAGGCTGAGTTACCGCGATCTTTCTGGGGTTATGCGCTAGAAACAGCTGCATATCTCTTGAGCAAGGCTCCAACCAAGACTGTGCCTACCACCCCATATCAGATGTGGAGTGGGAAGAAACCCTGTCTCAAGTACCTTAAGACATGGGGATGTCCAGCTTTTAAAAGCAGCATGTGGACAAGCTCGAGGCACGCTCAGTACTGTGTAAGTTTGTGGGATACCCAAAGAACTCCAGGGGGTATCTTTTCTATTCCGCATAGGAACAAAAGGTTTTGTTTCTCAGCATGCCCACTTCTTGGAAACTGAATTTTTAGAAAATCAGATAAGTGGGAGCGCAATAGAACTGGAAGAAATTCCAGAACCACAAACTATTACCGAAAGCTTGAAGGAACCAGAAGTTTCAAGAGAACCGGACATCCCAGCGCCGCTCCGCAGGAGTAGTAGGCAATCTCATCCGCCCGAGAGATACTACGGTTTTCTCATAGACGGGGATAGAGAGGATTGCACTATGGATTATGGTGAGCCTACTAGCAAGCCATTCAGAGCGGCGACTCGGTAAAATGGCTGGATGCAATGCGGGCCGAGATGGAGTCCATGTACACCAACAAAGTTTGGACTTTGGACTTTGCTCCAGAAGGGGTAAAACCCGTAGGATGCAAATGGATCTTCAGAAAGAAGATTGGTGTAGATGGGCAGGTTGAAACCTATAAAGCTAGACTTGTTGCAAATGGTTTTCGTCAAAGACCTGGTTTGGACTATGACGAGACTTTTTCTCCAGTGGCTATGCTGAAATCCATTCGGATCCTTCTTGCCATTGCTGCTTTCCACGATTATGAAATCTGGCAGATGGACATAAAGACGGCTTTCCTAAATGGAAATTTAGAAGAGTGCGTCTATATGGATCAGCCGGAGGGATTCATTCAGAGTGGGAGCAGCGGTAGAGTGTGCAAGTTGCTAAAGTCCATCTATGGACTGAAGCAGGCATCGCGGAGTTGGAACATCTGCTTCGATGATACTGTCAAGGAATTCGACTTTATCAAAAACCCAGATGAACCATGCATTTACAGTAAGATTGTAGGGAGAACTGTGGTATTCCTCATCTTGTACATGGATGACATTCTCCTGATAGGAAATGATATTCCTATGTTACAGTCAGTCAAAGGATTCTTGTCGCAGAGGTTCTCCATGAAGGACCTGGGCGATGCCAACTACATTCTGGGGATCCAGATCTATCGTGATAGATCTAAGAGGATGTTGGGACTTTCACAGTCCAGGTACATTGACACCATACTGAAAAGATTCAGTATGGAAGATTCAAAGCGCGGTAATCTACCGGCTTGTCACGGAATCACCCTCTCCAAAGAGATGTCTCCCAAGACTGATTTGGAAAGGGATTGCATGTCTATTATACCCTACGCTTCTGCGGTAGGCTCTATAATGTATGCGATATTATGTACCAGACCAGATGTAGCATACGCATTGAGCGTTGTAAGCCGGTATCAGTTGGACCCAGGGGAGAAACACTGGATAGCGGTAAAGAACATTCTCAAGTACCTGAGAAGGACTAAGGAGATGTTTTTGGTGTATGGCGGAAAAGACCTCCAGATCGAGGCCTTTGCTGACTCCAGCTTCCAGAGTGACAAGGATGACTCCAAGTCCATGTCGGTTATGTCTTTACCCTCAATGGAGGGGCGGTTTGCTGGAAGAGTTCCAAGCAGGAGACCGTTGCTGACTCAACTATGGAAGCGGAGTACATAGCTGCTTGCGATGCCGCAAAGGAAGCTGTCTGGATGAAGAAGTTTCTCACGGAGCTTCAGGTGGTTCTTACCATTGTTGATCCAATACCGCTGTATTGCGACAACAACGGAGCTATAGCTTTAGCGAAGGAACCCAGGTCCCATCAGAAGTCCAGGCACATTTTGAGGCGGTACCACCTGATCAGGGAGATCGTAGATCGCCGGGAGATCGAGCTAAAGAGAGTAAATACGGAGAACAACACTGCAGATCCACTCACGAAGGCCCTACCCCAGACTCAGTTGGAGCAGCTGATCGAGATGATAGGTCTTCGATACGCTAGTACATGGCCTTAGTGCAAGTTGGAGATTGTTAGTGTATATGCCCTAGAGGCCATTACTGTATCATACTAGCTTGTATATTACTTAATGGAAGCTTGGGATATTCACAGTTGTATTGACAGTCTTGCTCAAAATGGTAATATGCTACTTGGTTTGTCTCTACTTCATTATGTGCATGTGTTTCTTTTAGCATATCGCTTATATACATATTAGTAGAGCCCTTAGGATCTTTGCTTGATTACCAGCGTTGTGATGGCAGTCATATTCGTGGGGGCTGGGTAATCCATAAGCACATCCTTATACAGGTCCCTAGTCGTAGGACTATCGAGACAGGGCATCGATACTCCGGAGTAGACTAGCGTATGCGCTTCTCATCCCAGCGGGGGAGACGGTCTGTCCCACAGCCGTCAGTACGTCGTACTTGAGATAGTATGCGGGTGCTCGTTAGGTTAAGAGTACACTGGACAGGACTCGTCGAGAACTGTTGGTTGGTATTATACCTATCGTCAGTTATCAGTTCCCAGGTGACATGAGTACAGCTTAGTCCGCCGACTTGACACTGTCACTTCGCCTCGAGTGTGTTTCCACTGTACTTAGATTACTACCCTACCACGGCTCAAAGGAGTCGTGCAAATATGTAGTAGTTGGGTGCAGTCCCGAAGCACTTGGAGGCAGTGACGGTTAGACAGGATTCGTCTCTCCCGGTATTGGGGGTTGACATCGCGCTGTGTCTAGGAGAGCCATTACACGAGTAGTCCCTGGCCAGGGCAAGCGAGATATACTGGTAGGTTTCCAGTGTTATCTCAGGGTGTTCTGGGCTTCACTCCGACATGACTTGTACCGATATTAGGGGACTGACGTTTACCGTCCCCCTAGGCCCGCCATGCGATGTATCAGACGAACAGACCAGACTGTACGGAGATTGTCACATACAGGCTCAGTAGGAGTTCGGATGGGTTTACCTCATCGGCCTTCTTATCGACATCTACCTGGGGACCGTTACGTACAGCTAGTGCCGCTTGCGGTCTGTGGTTAAACCCACTGCCAGTGTAGTGTCGAGTCTTTAGAGTCCCACACAGAGAGTTTCCCTGCACTGAGCGAAACGTGTAGAGACCGTATGGTTTTACGGCAGGGCTACGATCACTTACGCGCACTTGTGTGCGTATGCTGTTCGGGCAGGCAATACTAGTGGGCTTTGGTTTAAGCCAGATCCTAGTATTGCACGGATGGATTTGATTTGTCTTCTGTGCATCCGCATTCTACGGAAAGCGGATGCGGGTGTGTATGCACAGTTTTGAGGAGCGATGAAGGAGGAGGTGCCCCATTAGGGTTTTGGCAGTTGGTTCGGCCAAAACCGTAATGTGGCACACTCATTAGGGTTTTGACGATTCGTTTGGTCGAAACCATTATGAGCCAGAGACATTGTTTACTAATCCTTTTAGTGATAGATTAGTGATGGCTAATTGCATTGACCATTTGACCACTTAGACCTCTCTTGACTTTGTTGACTCGTTGACCGAGTTGACCGTTGACCTTCAAGAGAGATCTACACTCTTCTTTCATTTTCTTTTTAATTCTTGAGTTATGATAATGGTCAATTCAATGTGCCATCAACTTTATCATGATAGGATTAGTAATGATGATTTTAGTGTATTATTGCAACCATGGTTCATTTCATTAGGGTTAATCTTTTCATTATTCTCTTCTCATTCTCTCTCTTGAAGTGAGAAGAAAAAAGAAAAGCTCCATGGTTGCTAAGTTTTTCCTTCTCCTTCCTCCTCTTGATCTCATCTTTTGATCTCATGTGTTGAGAGAAAAAGATCCCACAAAGACAAACACATCCATACATCTCCTCTACACATCATAGGGCTTCTTGATTAGCAATCTCTTTGCCCTAGTTGCCTCGGCTCGAGATGGAGCTCGGTGTACATCTCTCGGGTGGATCGTCTTCGACTCAAGAAGGCCGCGGAGGTGCCCAAGGTCCGGATCGACGCTTGGAGCTTGGATGGACGAGCGGGACAGCGGAATGAAGACCCGAAGGACCGATTCCGTGAGGTATACTTTCTACAGCATAGTAGTTAAAACCTCTAGTAGTTTACTAGTTTCTAGTTTAGCCAAGATCCTTGCTTTTGAGTCCATGTTGCCTTAAGCCAAAATTATTATTTTTCGCCGTTTCCGCCTCCCCGTAAGAACCGGGGTGAGCAACGTGGACTTACACTTCCGCTGCTCCCACTGACTACGACAACCCTCTGGCAGAGTCATATATACGTACACTTCTAAAGCTAGTTTAGAACGACGCTATACTCATCCTCTGCCGGGTCTCACAGTCTGGAACAACAGTAGTGTCAAGTTTGGATAAACAAGAACCTCCTTGTCACCGTCCTTGAGGCTACCAGAGTACTTCTCGGGTGCCTGAGGTTACCCACCATATCTGCAGAGTGGCCAATGGAATATCAAACCAGATTGAATCTTTAGGTTCTTATCAAATTTTCAGTAATCGTTTGCGGTTCTGGAATCACTTCCAGTTCTACCATACTCCCACTAATGTTTTCTGAAAAAATCCATTTTTATTAAAACTGTGGCGTGTCAAGAACAATATCACTATTGATCTTCCAGATGGTAGAAAGTCAACCCTCGTCATAGCCCGGGTCAAACCACAAACAACCATTACAGAAACGTGCCTTGAGTTATCCAGAGTCTGGTTTTAAGCATAAGCCGGACAACTCCCCGTACCTTAACACTGTTAAGATATGAACTATTCTATATCAATATAGAAACAGAGGCACCGATTTAATTGGAACCAGATTCAAATCATGCAGCTGTCTCCAATGCATGTCAACTAAATGGAGAGAGGCCTATCAACATTACTCAACTTAGGAATACATCCAGATATGAGTAACCTGAAAGCGAAGCAAGTTCTTATAATCATTACAATCATCTGAATACCATACACAAGTATCTACATCTTCGATCACCTTGAAGAATCCTGATACTTGCAACACCTGGTTCTCTACTTTATTCATATACCTATAACTTCACAAAACTTGGATCTTGTATTTCTATGAAACACATGTCTAAGAACTAGAGAAGTCATAAGTAAACAGAATATAGTACGAGTACCATCCTCTCTGTCCTAATGGACACTGGACAACATACAATACTCTGTATAAGTCCCTTGAGTCTAATAACTCATTCCCTATGTGTCGTAAGTTGAAAACTGTACTTATGGTTAAGAAGAATTACACCGCTGTTTAATGCTCCTTATCTAACCATCCACTGATATAGGTAAATGTCATGGACATAATTTCAAAAAGTTATATCTCACTTTATAAAAATAAACGTACAGATATATCAATTTGAAATTGGTGCATAACAACGGATATTCAAAACCAAATATTTGTCGTCCGGCAAACAACCCAGGCGATTTTCTCAAATATCACCAATTACAACGAATCCCGATATAATGAGGATGATCACCCAATTCCCAATAACTTACTCCCACTCATCATCTGTAAAACCATACAGATGTGAGAATCAAACCTGGTAAATACATACCCTGGAGCAAGGACTAATTGGGAAATCGGTTTTCTTTTAACAATACACAGTAAAACTGAAACATGTAAATGTTTCGAAGGGGTATCCGGGTATTCTTAGTAATGCCTCTTCCATTATCAGATTCACAAATATAACCATATACTTCTTTGCCATCTCTCCAAATCCCTTTATATGTATTTAGTCATTACCTTCTGTACACCCCTTTAGGCCAAATGGTTTTCTTTCTTCCCTACCGTTCGGCACTAGCCTATGGTTTGGAAGAAGACTATCCAATAAGCGTAATAGGTGTACTGTCCTAATCCTAGGAGCACTCGCAACGCGAGAGAAGGTAAAGATAAAAGACAACTGAATAAACCTTATTCCTATTTCTCCTGAACCAGAATCCATCCCCGAACTGGAACAAGTTCCTTCAAGTTCGTATATAACCATACGATGGAGTATCCAAATAAATATGGATCTTCGTAGTGATACGGGGTGTTCCGGAGAAATTCAAAGGTGAATTGGGAGTGGCGATGAAATACTTGGTTTGGTTGTGAATAGCAGTCGCAATTTACTTTGCCCTCTTACTAATCCCTTTATTTGTCTTTACTTAATACCTTCTGTACACCTTTTAGGCTAAATGGTTTTCTTCATTCTCTACCGTTTGGCACCTGCCTATGGTTTGGATGAAGACTATCCAATTAGCGTAATAGGTGTACTGTCCTTATCCAAGGAGCACTCGCAATCTGAGAGAAGGTAAAAGGAAAAGACAACCGAATAGTCCTATTCATTTTCTCCAGAACCAGAAACCATTCTCGAATCTGGAACAAGTTCCTTCGAGTTCGTATATAACCATACGATGGTTTTATCCAATGGAAGTGGATGTTCGTAGTAACACGGGATGTTCTGGAGAAAATGGTAAAAGTAGGAGTGGCAATGAGGTATGCAACTCAGACAATCCAAAAGTCAGTGTTTTAAGAAGGTTCGGTTAACTTGGTCACTGAGTCATAGTCTAGGGTCGGGCTATGGTCGCTGCCAAAGAGAGAGAGAAAAGAAATACTCTACGTGCACTCTAACCTAGATCAGAATGGTTATTAATTTATCTAATCAGGAAACCTCCTACTGTAACCTCAAATTCTCCTCCAAAGCTGAAAGAAGAACGAGTCGGGATCACCCGAGGAGTAAACCAACTCATCAGTGGGAATCGGGATCCAACTATCATCGCATGATAATGTGATGGAATCCACTCACGTTATCACACTCCATAAGGTATGCGCATGCCTAGCAAGTTTCAGTTTCTTTAGAAACTCCCGATGTGATTTTTACCCCAAACGGCTTATGACCTTGACTAGGTCAACAAACCATAAACCGCTAGTCAAGTTCAACCCGTCATTATTCTGGATTGCATTAAACCCACCCGTACGTGCCCTTGACTAGGTCAACAAGGCCGCACGACTGTCCTAACCAATCCTATTTATGCAACAAACAAGCACCACTTAGCTACCGAACACTACGTCCTGACTAGGTCAACAAACGCAGCACGAATACTAAGTAATACCCGTAAGAAATGATGGAGGGCTATGGCTGGTTTTTGGCGAAAAACCTTTAACGTAATGAACTTGATATCGTTGAAGGAACCAGATAGATTTTTATAAAAATATAGTGGCGAAAACCTTTGCTAAAGAGGTCACTCCCGGTGAAGGGATCTCGGCTCTTTCCCCGTAGAATGAGGTGCAGGATATTCCAACTGAATACCACGATGCAAAGCAAAAAGTAATCGGCTATAGTGAAGTTATTACCCTGACGCAAACTTCTGTCCAAGGGGTCACTCCCGGTGAAGGGATCTCGGCCCTTGCCTCGTCGACTGAGGTGCTGAATATTCATAACCGAATACCACTGTGCAAAACAAAAGAGAACGTCCTTGCAATAACAGCTTTTTTGAAAAATGTTTCAACAACATCAGAATATGTTTGTTTAGCTTGCATTGATCCGAATCAATGCAGTCCAATCAATTAATCACACCACAAAAGAACGAAAATACGATGTACGTATATGCCATCCGCATTCGCCACTGGGTCCCGTCATCACCCGTTAGGTTACTTAACTAACGACAGAGCGGGGACTGGACTAGCGCGGGTGTAAAACATATACAACTTCTACTAGTATATATATCAATATATAATAATTGCTCATGGCGTGATAAAATGCAACATCACAGAAATGTAATAAGCATCACAGAACAATACAGATAATCTGGGATCCCCGGGTTTCATAGAGCCGCTACTGAAACCCGACGTTCCCCTGGTCGTGTGGATAGCCTGTGCAATGAAATCCTAAACCCCTACGGGTGCGGCAAGTTACCCGCCAAAACCTGAAGCGAGGCAGCCCCCTTCAACAAAGTGAATGGACCACCCAGCACTTCACGGAATCCGGTAACTTGAGCACCCCTCCTTGGGTCAACATGTACCCCCTACGAGTGCGGCGAATAGCCCGCCAATTCTAGAGTGAAGCCCCCTCCGTCTCAAAGCCATGAGATGCGGGCCCGTTGCCCTCTAGAACCCGGCTACCCGTGCATCCCTCCGCGGGGTAATCCTAATACAGAAAGTAAAATATATACAACGGGTACATCGACCTCAGCCCGGTCGTGCCCCAAAAGAATAATATACAAGCAGGCAGTGACAGCAGTCCACATGTCGGACGCTCGCCCCGTAATATTAAATATACAAATACAACCAAACTGTACTACCATTGTATCCAGGCTATCCACCACGACAAATCCGCAACATCACAGCACAACACAGAACATCAACGTGAATGTCACGTTCGCAAATTCGTCTAAAAGGGTTATAGCAATTAGACAAGATTTACAGATCAAATGACATTCACGGTCGCAGATATAATGTAAATACTGTGAACTAACATGTTTAAAATTTTCGATCGACAAAATTTCCCGAAGTGGGCCCCAAGTACAATTCCCAGTACTCAAAATAATCTGGGCCAAAACAAAAATTACCAGAAACCCCAATTCCAACTCAGAGACCACTGCAGAAAGTTTGGTGCATTGATGCTACAGGAGTGCGGCGGAACCGCGGCCAAAGCAAGGGTAATGCCGCGGTTCCGCGGTGCTACAGTGTGATCACTTCACCAAATTTCAGCTGTGGTCTTAAAAAAGCCTGCCTGATTTTCTGACACACTCAAAAAAAATTTCGACGACAAAACAAATTCAACAGAAACTCAGAATTGGAAATGCAGTTTTGGAAAATTTCGTTCGATCGAAGTTCTAAATACGTTAGAGCAAGCTAGTAAAGGTTAATGGCGTGGTTCTGATACCCTGTAAGTCTACGGTAGCGTCCCGGCCGTCTGTCCGAGGCCAAAATGCGGAAACGAATTTTTTTTTCTAAACTAGAAACTGGCGCTATCGTATACTATAAATCCGGATCGAACCATTAACCTATAACTAGCAACTAGAGAAAGGGTTGGGAAAGCTATACCGATCGATCCGTGTCTTTCGGTCTTTGGCCACCATCCCAAGCTCCTCGCGGCATCTCCGATCTTGATCTCCTCGTCGGAAAGGGCACCACATCTTCGAGTCTTTTTACGGGCTCCCGCTTCGTCCGAAGCAACTCGGGCACGAAGTTCGCTAGCCGACGTGTCCAAGGCGATGTAGAGAATGTGTGTGACAACTTTGTCTCTTGCATCCATTGTATGGATGGAGGTTGAAGGTGAAGCCATCAATGGAGATTGTGAGTTAGAGGAAGAAGAAGAAGATGAGGCATTTTCTTTCTTTTGTTATATATGATAAAATGAGAGAGAGAGAGCATGAAAAAAATACAAGACCAAGCTCTCATATGGCAGCCCCTCTTCTCTCCTCTTATCATATCAACCACAAATCAATCACAATATGTGACACATGCACAAAGAAAGAGACCATGAGTCACCACTTGTGCATGTGTCACAATTAATGCTCCTAATCATGATTTCTAGCTCATAATTTCCATTTATAAACACTAACCTAGATGTTTACAACAACAAAAAGATACGGCAACATCTAAAGTAAACTCGTGACGGATCACAAGGATACCCCTCACCTGTATATACATTTCTGCATCCACATTCCGACTGAATGCGAATGCGATGAGACTAAAGTAATCCAACAAATCTAATATTAGGATCCGGTTTAAACCAAAGCCCACTAGTATGATCCGCCCGATCATGATCCGTGCACTACTGCACGTATATGATTGAACCCTGCCATATATCATACGGCCTCTACAACGTTTTGCCCGAAACTTGAAAACTGTCTGTGGGGGACTCTAAAGACTCGTCAATAGTTTGGCTGTGGATCTCCTGTGAGCGCGCTGGGTCGGCGGTGGTCGCTCCGGCGACGGTGCAGCAGGGGGTGATGAGGTTGCAATGAGTAGGTGCAGGGGCTAGCTCGGCGGTGAGGAGTTTGGTGTGGGTTTTGGAGGAGGTGATGGTGATGCAGAGGATGCAGAGGTCGACGGGGCAGTGGGGAGCTCGCCGGCATGAGACTGATGTGCAGGGGGCTCTGCGGTGGCTGAAGATGGTGAGGAGAGGGAGCTCGGTGGGTTGATGAGTTAAAGGAGAGAGATGTGAGGGAGGAGAGACGAGGTGATTTAGGTGATAGTCGTCGTCGTCGTCGGGGGTGAGGGGCTCGAAGCTCGGTGTTAATCTTTTTGGAGAGAGGAGAGGAGTGAGAACGAGAGTGAGCAGGGAGGGAGTTGGAGAGACGAGGAGGGGTTGAGGAGTTCGTGAGCGCGTGCGGTCGTGGTCGACGAGCGTGGAAACGTGGTCCCGAGTGGGGCCGTTGGCGACGTGGGGGCGACGTGGGGAATGAAGGAACGAGCGAGAAAAAAAACTGAAACGAGTGGGGAAGAAGAGAATAGAGCGGGTCGGGTTTGGTTGTGGTGCGGGTAAGGGTCGGGTTGGCGCGGGTAAGGGAATGGGCTGGGCCGGCTAAGAGGAAGGGAGTTGGGGATTTAATTATTTGGATTTTTCTCCTCGGGCTGGGCCGAGGAAAAGGGATTTATACATATGTTTATTTAAAATTTGTTTTGGGCTTGTGGGAAAAGGAATTTATATATATACAGTTTTGTCTCGGGCTTTGATTTTAATTGGTTTAGAAAAAAATTTAAATAAAAAACCTAGAGCCCGATTTTCTACAAAATTACGAGGAAAAAATAGGAAAACATTCAGGGACTAAGAAAATATAGAAAGATTCTATAGATGGGAACGGGGATTTACACAAAATACAACACTTTAACTGAAACTACCTTTTCATGCGGATCCAAGATATCTTTTATGGCTTATGTCATAATGTAAAAGGGTGGTATTGGATATTTAAAAATACAAATGAGATGGTATATATATGAAGAAGTCATGCACATGATTTCTTTTAAGTTGGGAGTTTTTAGCAACTTCCCAGGGTACTTAATTCTATTCATTTTTAATCGTAGGGAGCTCAAACTATTTTTACCCAAAAAATGGCTTTCTCTCCTTTTGGAAAACAACATTGAATCGCTAACATCACCAAAAAACATGATCAGTGCTTGAACACAAAATTAACACAATATCCACAATACGATTGATCTCTAATACAAGCAAACTGCTCAAATGTGAAATTTGCTATTTAATTTTGAATTAGTATAGCCTGTTAGGATTTCTTAAAAACCATCACGAAAAGGGAAAACGTGTCGATTCATCATAGAAAAATGAAACGAGAGGAAAAGTGACAAAAGTCAATAAATTCAAATTAAAAAAATCAGAGTCAAAACTCATGATTAATTTCTAGGTTTTTCTTGCAACCGAAATCATTTTTTCATGTCTCGGTAATCCTTAAACTCTTTTTTTTTTCCTTTTCAAAATTTCTCAAATCCAATGTTTCGGTAGTCTTCCAAATCCCAGGTAGATCCTAATATTTCAAATGGCGTAGTTAAGAAAATACAACAATTCAGAAACAATCACGTTATTTTCGAGAACACATTAGAAAGACACTCCATAGAAAAAATACGTAGAACAAACCAAAGAAAGGGTAGAATAGAAACCAATGAAAGGTTCTTTTTTCTTTTCATAACACATTTTTTATTAAATATATTGATTTTTTTCCATGGCCGGTATCACCATTAGAAGGCTAGAGCTTGGAGTTCGGCTCGGGATTGGCTCCTCAAAAGAATTGTTTGACAGCTATTTGATCTTGAATCAAAATCTAAGCTTGGTGCAATAAATGAAGGGTGCGGTCCCCGTGAAAAATGTTTGTGAAGTTTTTTCGCCAAAGAAGGATATCAATCCTTGATCACCATAGCAAATTAAGGAAATCAATGGCTGGTATTATTTACTTCCATTTGCAAATTCTTCTCGATTTTGTATATCCCTCAAAAACAGAAAGTAAATAATATCAGCTATTGACTTTCTTGATTTGCTATGTTGACCAACGATGGATATCCATCTTTGCCAAAAAAACTTCAAATACACATTCCACCGGAACCGTGCTCATAAACGAATGGTAGGTTCGAGCTTGTATACTCATGCCAGCTTAGATTGAATCCATCTTATTTTGTATTTAGCGACAATAAAATAATTATTCAATTTTAATTTAGCCGAAGTTAGTTACTTAATATTAACTCGAACATCAGATCATAATAATTGTTTGACTCGAATCATAGTAAATATTCGGCCGTTATACCACAAAATTGTAAAATTAGATACCCAATAGCCTTAAATTTTGACCTGCGAGGTTTAACAATCCTCAAACTTGTTTATTCAGCAATAACAAGTATATTTATCGATGTTCAGTAAGTCAAATAATATTTGACATTTACATGGTCTTTTGATATACCCTTGTTATTACTAGATTTTAAGATTTCATATAGGCTTGGAAAAGCTCGAGGTTCAGCTTGAGCTTGGTGAATACTCGCTCAGCCTGTTCAATAAACAAACTATCCAAATTTGAACAACCTTTTTTGTTATTTATATGAGTGTTGACGAATAAGTCTAAAGCTTGGGTCGCTGGTCTTCGTTTAACAACCGCACAGTATTAATGCCCCATCCAACCCAGCGGTCCAGATCAAAAGAACACCATCCCATGTTTCCGGATTCCTCCTACTGGGCCCCACCCTAACAAATACTCTCACCCCATTGGTCCAAACCTAAAGCCACGGATCCCCAATCCAAACGAATCTCAACCGTCCACTCAAAACCAAATCCAACGGCCAAGGCCCTCGATCCGCGCCACTCTCATCACCCCCACTCCCCACTCCCCATATATAAAAATCCCCAAATCCCTCTCACATTTCACCACATCTTCGATTCCCCCAAATTCCCCAAGCCCTAACCCTAAAAAATCCCTAGCCGATCTCAATGGAAACCGGCGGCAAGCTGAAGAAGGGCGCTGGCGGTCGCAAGGCCGGCGGCCCTAAGAAGAAGCCGGTCTCTCGCTCCGTCAAGGCCGGTCTCCAGTTCCCTGTCGGCCGTATCGGCCGATACCTGAAGAAAGGCCGATATGCCCAGCGTGTCGGCACCGGAGCTCCCGTTTACCTCGCCGCCGTCCTCGAGTACCTCGCCGCCGAGGTAAGTACTCAACTTGACCCTCAGATCTGATGATTTTTGAGCCTTTTTTTCACCTATGGTTTGCGTTGTTTAGGTCTTGGAGCTGGCTGGGAACGCGGCGAGAGACAACAAGAAGAATAGGATCATTCCGAGGCACGTGCTGCTTGCTGTGAGGAACGACGAGGAGTTGGGGAAGCTTCTGGCGGGAGTGACGATCGCACATGGAGGCGTGCTGCCGAACATCAATCCGGTGCTGTTGCCGAAAAAGACGGCGGCGAAGGAGGCCGAGGCTGCCGCGAAGTCGCCCAAAAAGGCGGCGAAGTCGCCTAAGAAGGCGGTGGCGGCCTAAGTGAGCTAGGCACATGTGTTCATATGTTGTTCCTGTGGTGTTTTAATTTGATGATGTTAGTTGGCGAATGTGTTGGTGTAGGATTTGTATTTTGTTTTAACTTGATGGAAATGATGAAGGATCTTTTGTGATTTACTGTTTGTCTTTTAAGTATCTTCATTTTTAGCTTTCATAAATTTGACCATAAAGTTTGTATCTTTTTAAAGAAATTTGGTAGCAAAGGTGAAGATTGACTGCTTGGTGCTTTGTTCTTCTGTTTGATGATGTCCAGGTAAGAACTTCACTTTTGGTTTATTGTTTGTTTTAACACAAGTGGAAAGATTAATTTGTTTCTTTATTTTGATTTTGTTTTATTCCTGTTAGGTAAAGAGCTTTTGTGTGTTGGATCCATGGAAATGGATGAAGATATGTTGTTTTCAAGAGAAATGCTGCTGTAGTTTGGTAAGCATGTTCATTCGATGTTAAAAGTTTTTGGTATGCTTGGTTGATTTATATTTGTCTGCTACATGTTAGTTGAAGCAAAAGATTTTGAATGGCATATGATTGCTGTTTTTAAAAGGTATAAATATTTTCATCCTTTGTGCTCATCTTGTGAATGAAGTGTTCTTCTTAGGTTTTGTGAATAGCCTTTGTCTCCATAGCGAACCTGCACTGGGTTAAATGGCAAGCATTTACTGTTCTAGGGTTTTTATTAGGAAGTTTGAATAAACTATTCTAAAGCAGCAGTTGTTTTTTATATATTAACTTGACCATCATTTCGACATCTCAGTCGTACATGTGGAATGTGTTGAAAACTCATGGGGTCATACTTTTGTGGAGTTTAGTTTAATTAAAATATATCGGTTTTGTTTGATGAAAATAGAGCATGATGTGAGTCTTGAGTTTTAAAAATATCGTGAGTGTATGGTGCGTTGATGCAAGCCGGCAAGTACGGATCATAAGGAGCGGATATTCCGACATCATTGAGTTATGAAATAATGGTTTGGAAATGGATGTTTGTCATGTTTTTACAACAATTAAATGAAAAGTTTTTAGTTTTGTTCAGAGAAAACTTAGGTAAAGGTTTGGTATGGTTGAAATACGGCTTTTACTTTCCACTTTTCGTTTTGATTCATGACTTATTTTTAGTATGAAATGAATGCAGAATTAGTTAAATGAAGTTTGCAAGCATAGAATATATGCATGCATGCTATATGTCCTATCTAGCTAGTTTGCAACACTTAACTTAATTTCGTATTACTTTCAATTTCAAATTATAATATAACAACAATAAAATGCAAAGAAGGAACAAGTATGATTTGCAACTATTCAAACCAATATATCTTATCGAGCAAAACATAATATAATTGCATAATTTAGAAAGAAAGTGTAAAATGCAAGGATCAAAAAGGGAGGGGTTGGAAGAAAAAGCATTCTACAACCTATCTCATCGTAGTCCAAGAACAAACTATCCACATATCATAAATTGAAATAACAATAAAGAAGAAAAAACAAAAGAGAAGAGAACAAGAATCAACTTGATATAAATGAAGCTTTATTGTAATGGTTTCAAGTATAAACAAGTGAATTCAAATACCAAAATCTAAGCTTGTAAGCTCAAGGAAGAGATTGCAAGACTAAAGGAAAGCAATGAATTCACACTAAGGGTTACATGATCACTAGTTATAATTTTTACAAAATTTTCTCACACAAAGTAGTGTCCTCTAACTTGTCCAAAGGTCTAGTATTTATAGGCTCAAAACAAAATTAAATTAATAATAAAAATGAGATGATGTGACTGCAAGGAGGGGATACTTGACGCTTCATATCACATCACATTTTTTAGCATTAAATGCACATCAATCTCAGTTATGCTCCTTTTATGTCTAGGTAGCCCCCATCATGGTCTAGTGCACATATATTGTGTAGGACTAAAAATTGTGTATGCAATATTGTTTACATAAGATCTCAATGGATATCGATCGGTTTTCTGTTTCGTTTGTATTGTCAGCTCCCAAATGTTATATCCGTGATTTTGAGCGTGTTTTCAGTATTTTATCACGAACATATGTAATCTGTAATTACTGAGTAGACACTAGTTAATAATACCGATATATCTAAAAATAGATAAGAAATGAGTGGTATTAAAATGTAGTTTTATGTGATGAACAGTATGTTAATTTGTTTCGATGTTAACAATCTATCTATGTTGACATGCTATTTACTAATACTGTGGTGCAGTATTGGGAACATATCTTGCCTTGTGTAAATACACAAGATGAACTACACATGGTAACAATTTTTATGTATTTCGGTTGCCGGTTGTCTTTAAGGATTTGTTGATGAATAACTTTCATGTCAAATACAAAGAATGTAAAACATTAAATACACCTAGTCTTTTGGTTCCTTATTGCTGGCATCATTGACTAGGGCATCCTTAAGTTCAACACTGGAGGAAAATTTTATTTGAGTTATGTTGAGCTTTTTGAGCCAGTTAATATTGTGCCATTAACACAACTTATAGAGCTGCGGATGAAATTTATCTCCAGTTCTTTAATTGTATAGCTCGCTTTGACATTTAGGTTGCAAATTCCATCTTATGCTGGTTTGAGATATTCTATTGATTACTATTTTGGTTGGCATTACTTAAGAAATATATGTTTGTTATGTTCTTTTACTTGCAGTTTGCTGAAATCAATACATATTGAAAGATTTAATATTCAGAAATCAGATCAAACTGGTTATGCAAAAGAGTTGATAGTCATCTGTTAAATATATATGCTATTCGTTCAATCCTATCTTGTGGTAAAAACTAAAGAAATATCCTTCTTAGCATATTTTAGCCTTGTTGTCTGGAGTCATGCAAACTATAATTTGAGTGTTGTGGTGCTCATAGTTTGCTATAATGTATAAATATCTTGTTTCATTCGTAGAGGGAAGCCTCTACATTCTACTCTGACCATCTAAAGACTTGCTTCCCTTGATATCATGGTGTAATGGAGACGTGTGTTTATTTTATTTATGGTTTTCTTGAAGGTTTGACCAGTTTACTTGTTCTCTCGTGTCTAAAAAAGGGTTAATGAGCAAACGCCCACCCTTTTTTAAATTTAAAAATCAATCTCCTTTGGAAATCAAACCATCGACCTCTCCCGTTAGAGAGGAAGTTGGTACCAATTGAGCTAAATTCCAATTGGTAAAAAGCCCCCTCTTCGATAAGAAATTTATGTTTCTCATGCTACCTTCACTTTCCTTCCTTTCCCCCCCTTTTGCTTTGTCCTTGTACTTTTTCTTTCGGCCCAGTTTAACTAGAGTTTATTTTTAAGTGGATGTATAGGGTATGCAAACTATGGTTTGCAAGCGCGAAACTCCTTTTATAACTTTACCTTTGATAGGGTGTTTGGCTTTGTTGATATCTAAACTCTAAATTTTGTTTTGGAGGTATCTAAACTCCAAGCTGGGTGCTCCCTTTACAAATTTTGGAGTTTAGAGCTCCTTGGTTGGATTGGAGTTTACGAAAATCATCCCATACGGAATAGTTAGGATTTTAGAGTTCAGTTTAGATAAATTTATCAGCCTCCCATTATTTAAACTCTACTCTATTCCCAAACGGAGCCTTAGTGTATCTGTTAGCTCTTATGGTGCTTTCTATTCCAGGAATCCTGAATTCAATGTATATCCCTTAAAAGTGCTTTTTGCTCACCATCTCTCTTACATTTATCACATGGTGATTCAAAGGAGTTCCAATACATTTAGGCCATGGTTGGATGGTTAGGAAACTGATTCAACAGATTTCATTTTGGATAAATAAATCATGGAATTCACATGCATTCCTTTAAATGAAATTTCTAAGGATTTTTTAAACCTTTACTTGATGGATGCTTTGAGATAAGGATATGCTTTCAATATTTACCGACCTTTTATTGCATGGTTGACTGAAAGTATTCTATTTTTGAAAGAGATAAAGAGACCATCACGGTATTCAAAGAAATTGAGAGAAAAAGTTATTGGAAGACAATAATTAGGTCTTCTCTAATTTTTATAAGAGAGTTTTGGAAGACGATAATTAGGTCTTGGCTAATTTTTAATACCCTATGGAATGGGGTCTAGTGCAACCCCCCCCTCCCCCCCTCCCCCTGCGAAAATACCATCGAAATATGCTTTTCTAAAGGATAGCTCTAAATACAGAACAAAAAAAAGGAATTTGGCCCTTTTATCCAATGGATTGTGTATTTGTGTGTATCTAAACATGACCCGGAAATGAGCATCGAAACAAGTCCCTGTTTACGTGAAGAGAATAAGGCCAGTCTATTTAGATGCTGCTGAATTTTGGTAACTTGGGTTTAGAAATTTTAGTGATTGTTGAAACGAAGCCTTTAGGCTGGAAATATTAACAAATCTTTCTATTCTTCAACCGTGAAGTGTTCCGTTCAATTCGGTACTTGTGGATGTTTACCCTAGCAATATTGTTGTCTTCTATGATGCTTGCAACTATAAATATTCATGGTCTATACATTGCACTTCGTATAGATTATTGCTCTTCCCTATATTAGATTGGGATCATTTCCTATCCTCTTATCATTCCTAGTTTATTTGTACACGCAATATTTTAATTTTTCTATTAATATAAAGTGCTGATACTGGATTTTGCTCAGCTCTTATATTCAAGGTACCATATTAAGTCTGATAGCATTTCTTGGTATGTAAATGAATATTGCTTAGTGTTGAATCAGCTACAACATTAGCAATATCACTTGTGCTATTTTAAGGCTGGGCAAAACACATCACACGGCTATTCATTGTCGTTTTGATCAGTCAAAAGTTACTGTGGGGAAAAAGTGTTGGTATTTGTTTGCCCTTCTCCTGTCATCTCATTTTTGCAGGCGTGCAGCAAAATTCGCTCCTGAATGTTCATCAGTAAATTTTGGTAATTTTGTGGGGGTTTGTGTGTCATGGTCTGATTTTTCTAGCAATCTTAAACATTTCAACTTAGAAGTTTATGCAAGTATATTATCGTTCATTTTGCTTTTCTTAGATTACTAATCTTCCTTTTATGTGAGATAATGCCTATTTATAAATGCTTCCGTGTTCTCTTTTTTGTTCATTTTTTTTTATAATAATGTGATTGCTCTTTGCTTAAAAAGAAAATCAAAGAATTTGATGGTAAAAATGCTCAAACCCTTCATCTCTCTTGCTGGTTAATTTACATAGTTTTGCTAATGATCAATGCATTATTTATATAGTTTTGCTAATGACCAGCGCATTGTTTACGATTTAGTGTATTTAACATTTAAATTCCAGTGAGCTTTAGGTTATTCCAGTTTGCTCGGTTATTTAAATGAGCTTAAGAATTAGGTTGAGCTTGGCTCATTTATTTTTTAAACGAGCTCGAGCCCGGACGAGCCTGGGGTTTTATCGAGTCTATCTAAAATCTAGAGAAAAAATATATTAAAACATTATATTGATGTTCGTTATTATATTTGACAAAGTGAGTAACGAGAAATTCAGTTATTATAAATAAAGGAATGAGTTTTAAACTTGTTTCGAACTTTGTCAACAAAATTTATAGTTATTAACTATATAAATTCTTTAATATTTTAACATAATAATATTTGATTCAATATTTATGATGATGTTGACCTCACTTAATATTAGTAACCTAATAATTATAATCAAAATTTAACAAAAAGTAGTCATATACTTATTCGGCCGAACTCGATCCTACCATGGTCGTGTTTTTTCGTTCATTTCAACGGGCTTATATTTTTGTTCACGCTTGGCTCGTTTAGTTGTTAAACGAGTCCTAGCTGAGCTTTTAACAGGCCGATCTCAAGCTAAGCTAAGTTTCGGGATTTCTGCCTTTCTAACAGCTCTAAGTGTAGCTGTAAGTAATAGTAATAAATAGTTGAATGGTGGATACCATTAGTTCGGATATCCAGATTCGAATCCAAAAATTTTGTTACTATCCGGATTTGACTTGGATACAAATTTTCCATCCGTTAGTTGAATATTGGGTACTATTACTATGTTGGCTATAGTGTCCTCAAGTCAATTATTGTAATCGCAGGCACGCGATTAAATGATTGATGGAGGATCTATACATGTAGAACAATTTTACTCAAAATAATAGTATGCTATCTGGTTTATCTTTATCATCATGTACATGCTTTAGGTGGCATTATAGTTCAGTATTACATATTGATAAAGCCCATAGGATTCCTGCTTGACTACTAACATTATGATACCGATCATATATGTGAGAGCTGAGTGGTCTATAAGCACATCCATAATTGTCCCTAGTCGTAGAAGTATCGAGACTGGGCATCGATACTCCAGAGTAGACTAGTGTGTACTGATCGAGACCCCGACGAGGGGCGGTGGCCGGTCTCACAAGGCACTGGTGTTAGTTTGATCACGTAAAGGTGCTCATTGGGTTATGACTACACTGGACAGACTCGCCGGGAATTTGCTAGTTGGTATTATACCTATTGTCAGATAGCAGTTCCCACGTGACATGTGTACAGATTAGTCTGTTGACCTGAGATATGAGTTCTCACCGTACTTTGATCACTGCCCTACCACAACTTAAAAAAGTCGTGCAAACAGGTTTTAGTTGGGTACAGCCCCGAACCACACGGATGCAGTAAGCGGATCGTCGGGGAATCGTCTCTCCTGGTATTGGGGGTTGATGTTGCGTTGTGCACGTGTGACCATCACCAGAAACCCTTGATCAAGATAGTCGAGAATTACTGATCCAGGATCAGTAGTTTCTAAGTTTGTGATGGGCTTCATACCGACACTAAATGGCGTTATTAGAGGTCTGATTTTATCCACCACCTAGACTCGATATGCGATACTCTTAGACGAACAGACCGTACTGTACGCATATCGTCACAGGACATGCTCAGTAGAGGTCAGGATGAGTTTGCTCGTCGCCTTTCTTTCCCTCAATATCCGAATAGCCGTTACGTACAGCTAGTACCGTTGACGTGCTTGTGGTTAAACCCACTGCCAGTGTATCGACGAATCTTGAGAGTCCCACACAGAGGGTTTTCCTGTTTCGAGCGAAACGATATATATGTCGTATGGTTTTACGGCAGGGTTCGATCATATATATGCACTTGTGCACGTATCATGATTCGAACGGATAATACTAGTGGGCTTTGGTTTAATCCGGATCCTAGTATTATATTGTTGGATTATTTTCGTCTCATTATATTCGTATTTTTCGGAATACAAATGCGGGTATGTATTTACGGATTGATGGCATTCTTGTAATTTATTACAAGATTGTTTTCTAGAAGAAAACATCTTATTTTGTTTTAACCTTTTAGTTTAAAGGTTAATGAGGTGGAGGAATGAGTGTGATATGCATTGATTGAAGCATGGTTCTAGGCATCACTCATGCTTGATATTTGTTGTGAGTATTGTGAGATATTTGTAGTGGACTTGAAATATTTTTCTTGAGTTGCTTTTATTCTTTTTCTCACTCACACTCTCACAACACACAAAAAAAAGGCAGCCTTTTTTTCTTTAGTTGCTTCAAGCTTCACACACTCATCTCTCATGGCTTCTTATTCTTCCTTCATCCTAAATCTCTTATGTGTTGAGAAACCTAAAGTGTTTAGAGACAAATTAATCCTCCATTAGACTCTACATCTTCTACACTATCAAGTTTAGTAAACTAGATATCCTAGTTACTTCGGTTTTGGAGTTGGAGCTCGATTCATAGACTCTTGGGTGGATCATCTTCGATGGAGGGAGACCGGCGACCAAACTTGATCGTGGTGGCCACTAGGAGCTTGGGAAAAGGTTAAAGACCGAAAGACACAGATCATTCAGTATAATATCTCAACTCTCTTTTTAGCTTGCTAGTTTTTAGGGTTAATGGTCGATCCGTATTCGGGGTTGTGATAGAGCCACTTTGATAAATTTTTTCCCGCATTCGGCCATGTTTTGATGGCCAGGACGCTGCCATAACCCAACATGGTATCAGAACCAATCCATAAACCCTATACTAGCTTGTTCTTACGCGGTCAATTGATCGATTGAGCAAAATTCCCGAAATCACAATTCCATTTTACCTTGTTTCTGCCGTTTTTCCAAAGTGGTCAAAAAATAATTTCCAGCATCTTAGAAATTCATGCAGGGTTTTCTAGGAAGCCATAAGAAATTTGGGGACACAGTTACCTAATACGGCCGCGGAACCGCGACAGAACAACCATGTTTGCCGCGGTTGCACGACAGAATTTGGGTATCTGTGCACCAAATTTCTACCGGAGTTCTATTGTTTGGAATTATGATTTCTGGGATGTTTTGTTTCTGGCCCAGATTTTTTTGAGTATTGGATTGCACTTGGGGCCAATACGGAATGCTTTTGTCGATCGGAATTTTAAATGCGTAAGTATACAATACATGCATTTCTATCTGCGACCGTGAATGTCATTCGAGCGGTACAATTCGTTTAATTGCTATATGCTCTTTTAGACGGGTTTGCAAACATGACATTCACGTTGATGTTCTATGTTGTGCTGTGGTTGTGATTGGAGTCGTGGTGGATAGCCAGTGGTGCAATGATAATACTGTTTAGTTTCTTTTGTACTTTTGATATTGCGGGCGAGCGTCCGACTTGTGCACTGTCGTCACTGCCAGCTTGTATATTATTTGTTTGGGGCACGACCGGGTTGAGGTCGATGTCACCGTTGTACATATTTTTTTTCTTTTCTGTACTAGGATTACCCCTTGGTGGAGTGCACGAATAGCCGGATTCTAGAGGGCAACGGGTCCGCATCGCATGGCTTTGTGACGGAGAGGATCTTACTCTAGAATTGGCGGGCTATTCGCCGCACTTGTAGGGAGTACATGTTGACCCACAGAGAAGTGCTCAAGTTACTGGATTCTATGAAGTGCTGGGTGACCCATTCACGTTGTTGATTGGGGTTGCCTCGCTTCTGGGATTAGCAGGTAACTTGACGCACTTGTAGGGGTCTAGGTTTTCATTGCACAGGCTATCCACACGACAGAGAATGTCGGGTCTCATTTGCTGCTCAAGTGAAACCCGAGACTCCAGGATTATCCACCACTCTGTGTTGCTTAGCTGAGATTCTGTGTTGCTTCTGTGATACTGCTTTATATCATGCCTTGGACGTTTGTTATATATATTTATATTTATATACTACTAGATGTTGTATATGTTTTGCACCCGTGCTAGTCCAGTCCCCGCTCTGCCGTTAGTTAAGTAACCTAACGGGTAATGACGGGACCAGTGGCGAATGCGGGTGGTATATACGTACATCATATTTTCGTTCCTTTACCGTTATGATATGTTTGATTGATGGGACTGCGTTGATTTTGATCAATGCAAAGATAAAACAAACCTATTTGATATTGTTGGAACCAAGTTTTTTAAAACAGACATTACAGACATTTGCTTTTGTTTTGCACAGTGGTATTTGGTTATGAATATCCAGCACCTCATTCAACGAGGCAAGGGTCGAGATCTCTTCATCGGGAGTGGCCCCTTGGGCAATAGTTTGCGTCAACGTAATAACTTTTCTATAGTCGATTCTTTTGCTTTGCATTGTGGTATTCAGTTTCGAATATCCCGCACCTCATTCGACGAGGAAAGAGCCGAGATCCCTTCACAGGGAGTGACCTCTTTAGCAAAAGTTTTCACCATCATATATTTATAAAACGAATCGGTTCTTTTAGCGATATCAAGTTCATTACGTTAAAAGGTTCTCGCCAAAAACCAGTCGTAGCCCTCCATCATTTCTTACAGGTATTACTTAGTATTCATTCTGTGTATGTTGACCTCTGTCAAGGCACAGTGCTTGGTAGCTGGGTAATACTTGTTTGTTGTATAGATGTGCGATTATTTAGGAAAGTCGCACGGTCATGTTGACCTCTGTAAATGGCTTGTGTGGGTGGGTCTAAGTTAATTCAGGACAATGACGGGTTGAACTTGACTTGCGATTTATGATATGTTGACCTCTGTCAAGGTCATAAGCCGCTTGGGGTAAAAATCACATCGGGAGTTTCAAACATACAGGAAACTTGCCAGGCATTTCATACCTTTTGGAGTGTGGTAACTTAAATGGATTCCATCAAGTTATCATGCGATGATAGTTAGATCCCGATTCCCACTGATGAGTAGGTTTACTATCTTACTCCTTCGGGAGCCTCGTTACATTTTTTGCTTGCCGACTGGGCAACCACTCACTATTCGGGCTCACCGGCCGGACAGGGAGTTAGGTTTCACAGAAAAAGTTTGGTTCCCAAAACCAGTCTTCAACCGACGCTCGCTGTACCACAGCAACCGTCGATAAAGTGGGCGGACAACAAGGGTCAGCATGGCGATATACTGTGATGGAACTCGGTTCCCCAATCTCGGACACACAACACTGTGAGAGCGACATAGCGTCTTCAAAGCTCGGGAAATCCCCGGCACGAGCGGAACTGAAAGCACTTCTGACAGGGCCAGAAAATAACACTTCCGGCAAATCGCTCAGTTCTTTAGAAGGGTAGTCTCTTGACGGAATCAATTATTGAGGGACGTTTGTAGCTCGATCGGAAAAGAATCAAAAGAAAGAATCGGAATTGATCGATATGATATCTTTCTCAAAACAAACAAAAAGGGTTCGTGTCAAAGGCACTCTGCGTAGAGTGAAAAAGGAAAGAGCACATGGAAACATTTTTCTTTGTTTCGGAGCGGGGCGCCTGAAATTCATTCCACTTCTCAGCATGACGTTTACCACCATCCTCGGGTGATTTTAGACGATCTCCTGACTAATTCTCCTTTTGGGTTTGGAAAAGAATTCGAGAAAACAGCGGGAGACATCCTGATTAGATAAATAAATAACCATTCTGATATAGGTTAGAGCGCACGCTGCGTCTTTCTTTTCTCTCTCTTTTTGGCAACGACCTTGACCCAACCCAAGACTATAACTCATGAACTAAGTTAACCGAACCTTCTTAAAACACTTTGGCTTTTGTATTGTCATAGTCACATAAATTATTGCCGCTCCTATATTACCCTTTGCATTTCTCCGGAATACTCCGTATTACTATGAAGATCCACTTTTATTGGATATGCCATCGTATAATTAGGTACTAACTCGAAGAAACTTGTTTCTGATTCGAGAATGGTTTCTGGTTCTGGAGAAATTGAATATGACTATTTAGTTGGCTTTTCCCTTTACCTTCTCTCAGATTGCGAGGGCTCCTAGTATTTAGGAGTGTACACCTATTGCGCTTATTGAATAGTCTTCTTCCAAAGCATAGGCAGGTACCGAAAGGTAGGGAAAGAAAAAAACCAATTAGCCTAAGTGTGGTGTACAGAAAATAATAAGTAAAGACATATAAAGGGATTAGAAAGAGGGCAAAAGAAAATTGGGTCTGCTATCATTCATGACAAAACCGCATATATCTTCGCCACTCCTACTTCACCTTTGCATTTCTCCCGAACACTCCGTATCACTACGAAGATCCACATTTATTGGATTATAGTTACATACGAACTCGAAAGAATTTGTTCCAGTTGGAGAATGGTTTCCGGTTCAGGAGAAATTGAATATGATTTTTCAGGTTGTCTTTTCCCCTTACATTCTCTCAGGTTGAGTGAGCTCAAACCTGTCACACTCGGCTTCCCAAAAGAAGGTGAAGGATGACGTGGCATGGTCCGCCACCTAACTGTATTGAAGGTGGTCTATTCAATACAGTTACGTTAAGCGTATGCAAATTTAACATGCATGATGTGTATCAAAACAAAAATAATAAAAGCGAAAGGAATTTATTTCCATTAACCAAATTTTATTACATTCCAAAAGAAAGAGTAAAATAAACCAAGTACTTTAATTACATCGAGGAGGGAAAAGCCTTAAACATGTGGGCAACAACAAAAATTAAAACTAGCTAATCTTCTGTCGTCAAGTCTGCATAATCTTCATTAGTTGGCTCCACATCTTGATCCTTGTCATAATAATTATTCTCATCTGACGGACATTCTAAAGATAGAGAAAGAAAAGGAAAGTCCGTCAGCGAGTTATACCCAGATAGGATTGCCTTATAAGGAAGTAAAGGTATGGAAACGAGCAAGTATATATATAAGTATGATGCATATGTGCAGATACGATGTATATGGGTATGAGGGTATGAGGTCTATACAAATAAGACATGTTAACAGAGGTATATGTGAATATGAGTATGTTGTATGAGGTGTAGGTTAGGTAAAGGTTCAAGTCGAGTCAAACAGATATTCAGTCTAAGAGTTAGATAAGGTTAAATTAGGTGTGTATTAATGGAATTGACTGGTGGACATACTCGTATCCTTGAGCTATCCCATAACTAGCTGGAAGCAGTATGAGCTGGCGCTCGTGCTTGGGATGGCAATTAATGCAGTAGCGTGAACATCCCCTAAAGGTGTCCCATGACTACGATGGAGCTTTGTCTAGCATGAATATCACTCAAGTGCACATGTATTTCTACCCTTCAGTTCCATAATAAACAACAAGTCTAAATTGGTAAAATATCTACATCCAAGATACTGAATAATTCGTGTCTCATAAAGAAAGGTAGATAGATAACAGGTAGGTTATAGCATGTGATGTGAGTTCAGTGTTGAGTATCAATAGGTATTGTAAACGTTTTAGTTTGTCAAACAAGGGTCTGGATACTCGTGATTATTCCGTTGTGACCACGGAATAACAACTGGGGAAGTGAAATGTTCCGTTTCACTTCCCGGGATCATGATCGAGTAATAGGGGAATACGAGTTCCGAATCTCCTTGCTAATCAAACCACCCATCCCCGTGGTTTAGTATAAAGGTCTTGACGAATTAGAGTTAGTGCGTATACATCTAGACATGGAATTTCCACATTGTATGTCATCCACATATTGGATCATTCGCCCTCAAACAGGGTTATTATTCGCCCGAATATCGGGTTAGTAGTTGTCCACACATTGGACCATTCACCCTCAAACTAGGGTTAGTATTCGGGCGTATGATAAGATTTGAAGTAGTCTATAAAGACTTCTCTCCAATCTTTTGCCTTTTCTTCATTCTCTAATTGGAATGCCGTTTGTTCGGCCGCTTCCTTTTCTTCAGACGACTCTGAAGACATTTCTGCTGGCATGAGAATCCTGCGGCTTTGCACAATGATCCTTACGTCATCGAGGTTTTCGTCAGCCGGTTCTTTAGCGAGTTTGGCTAACGCATCCGCCTTGCTATTTTCCGTCCGCGGTATGCTTTCCAGGACGTAAGAGGGGATTTGAGTCAGTAATTGCTGTACTCTTTTGCCATATTTTACCAGCTCTGGCTTACACGTATGATAGTCACCAATTATTTGGCTAACGACCAGCTGGGAGTCTCCATATATGAGGAGGTTCTCAATTCCCATGTCAATGTCGATCTCGAGACCCGCTATCAAAGCTTCATATTTCGCTTCGTTATTTGTTCTTGGTTCCGTTAAGGAAAGGGCAAAATGCATTATCCCTCTTTGTGGAGTCACAAAGATAAGGCATACTCCGGCTTTGATTATGGGGGTGATTTGCTTCCGCCTCTTCATAGACGATGCCTCATCGAAGTAGAGTTCCCATTGGGTATCACTCCCTTCTTTCTTCCCGTCGATTGTGTCAAACGCGTGTTCGTCCGGCAGCTTGCAGTTTAAGGGAGAATTAGCTAGTATCGGATGCTCAGCAAGAAAGTCAGCGATGGCCTGGCCTTTTATCGCCTTGAGGGGGCGATATACTATCGAGAACTCCATGAAGGGGAGAGATCATTTGGCAAGCCTTCCCATTAGTATGACTCTTGACATCAAATATTTGAGAGGATCCACCTTTGATATGAGATGGACCTCATATGCCAAGGCGTAATGTCGGAGCTTCGTTACCGCGAAGATTAATGCCATGCAATGCTTTTCGATTGGGGAGTAGTTGTTTTCTGCCCGCAGGAGAACTCGACTCAAATAGTAGAGAGCTCTTTCCTTTCCCTAATCGTTCTCCTGTGCCCATAGTGTGTCTAAAGAATCTTCAAGGGCTGTCGTGTACAGGATGAGGGGTTTTCCCTTGACTGGAAAGGTCTGTACCGGCGAGTTCTGCATATATTGCTTGATTTCGTCTAGTGCGCTTTGGCATTTACGATCCCAAACGAACGGGGTCCCCTTCTTCATTAGATGACTATAAGGGCGACATTTACCGGAGATGTTAGTTATGAACCGCCGGATATACGCGAGCTTTCCTTGAAGAAACCGTAGTTGTTTGAGAGTTCTTGGCGCGGGAATTTCCATAATCGTCTTAATCTTTGATGGGTCTATTTCGATACCTCGGTGTCATACGATGAATCTTAGGAATTTGCCTGAGAAAACTCCAAACACGCATTTCAGAGGGTTCATCTTCAGGTTGTACTTCCGAAGGCGCTGGAACACTATCTTCAAATGCTCTCAGTGCTCCTCATACGATTTTCTTTTAACCACGAGTTCGTCGATATAACATTCGACAATCTCGTGTATGAGGTCATCGAAGATCTTTGTTATGGTCCTCTAGTAGGTGGCGCCAGCATTCTTCAGACCAAAGGGCATCACTTTGTAGTAGAATATGCCCAGCGGAGTCCGGAAAGCAGTGTGCTTTTGGTCTTCAGGATCCATTTTTATTTGATTATACCCCGAAGATCCATCCATGAAAGAGAGGACTTCATGGGTGGATGTGTTATCGATCATCAGCTCGGTAACAGGCACTGGGAAGTCATCCTTCGGACAAGCTTTGTTGAGAACCCGGAAATCTACAGATGTGTACTGTCCCATTTTTCTTCATTATCGGAACGATATTGGCGATCTAGTCAGGGTATTGAACTTCTTGGATGAATCCGAAGTCGATTAGCTTCTTGACTTCGGTATTGATACTCATTTCAAGCTCGAGCCGCATTCTTCTTGGTGCTTGTTTGACTGGCTAGACGTCCGGTGATATTTTCCGTTTATGCACGGCTATCTCTGGATCTAATCCCGGTATCTCGGAATAGTTCCATGCGAAACAGTCTTTATACTGCATAATCACGTCTTTTAACGTGGCCACCTGTTTCTCAGACAGTAGCTCACTGACGAACGTTGGCCTTGGCTTGTCTGCCGTCCTCAAGTAGAGTTTTTTTAGGTTGTCTGTCGTGGTATGTATCCCATCTTCCAGCTCCTTTGGTGCCGGTGGAAATTCTGAGATTACCTCGTCTTCATCTTTATTTGCAAAGCAATCGGAGAGGTTATCCATATTCTCATGCTCCTCCTCCTTTGAGAATGTTATCACATGACAGGTACGAGTTCTTTTCCAAGCTCAATGTTGATCCGGACTTTCCCTTATAGTGTAGGTTGCTCTTGATTCATGCTTTTGTGTTGGGGTTAACCTCCAACTGTCAGATAGAGCAAACTTGCTTTGCTTATATTGGTCTTCAACCCAGTTTTTAAAGGTGAAGCAGTCTTCAAGAGAATGTCCTATTGTTCAGTGATATGAGCAATAAGCCGGGTGATGGACCTCGTTTATTTGTTCGGGGCGCCGAGACTCCGTAAGCGTCATCATTTGATACTTCATGACAAGGTTGAATATCTTCCTTGTCTTGTCTTGAGGGAAACGGTACTCCCGAACCATCTTATTCATCAGCGATGAATTCCAGCGGACCTTTTCTCGATCGCGCGGCTTCTTAGATCCGCTTCACTGTTTTTGAACGCCATTCTCGTTCTTCACCTTGTTGTTGCCTCTACGTCGGGCTTTTCCCTTGCCACGAGAGCGCACAGCGGGCTGACGGTGAAAGGCATTGTCATCCTCCGTAGCCTGCTGAATGAGACGTTGCGTCCTGGCTTTCTCGTAAATAGCCATTTCACGGCCGTGGTCATCCCGAACCTTTTGACCCGCTTTCCTTATTAGCTTGTTAATCTGCTCTTCGAATGACGGACTTAATATTCGTACGGCAGGGTTTCGCTCTGTTTCAATATCAGCGCTATCTAGAAAGACATCATCTTTTCCACCAGAATCATTTATAACATGGCATCCATAGAATCTCTTCCGTTTCTTAGACCGAACATATCCAAGGCCAGTCGTCTCCATTCTCCCGTTGGGCATCTTTCACTGAGTCCCGGGAACATCCCAAATCTTGTTATAGAACTGGGCTTGTCGAGCAGTCTGTTTGAAGGGTACGCTTTGGCATCTAATAGCCTTCTCAGTCCCTCTGCGTAGTATTTGAGAAGACGGATTGGTTGAAGCCTGTAGAACGCAGGTTCAGCACCGTGCCATACTTTTTTCTCCACTTTGGTCTCCGTGGATTGATAGAAAATGATTGCCTTCTCACCCCTCTGTTTAGGATGGACGTAGAAGATCTGAAGCTCTTGCACGCTGTACGTATCAAGTGCATCAAGTTCTTTGTAATGCTGCTGCGGAACCATGGTAATTTGTAAACTTTGGTCACTGACGGGCGGACGGAGAACACTGTGTTGGCCTCGTCTTCAGAATCACTGCCAAAGACCAGAATAGGAGTAGATGGTCCTGGCCTGTTGCCTTGGGGTTGTCCCGAGTAGACCATCTCTTCATCCTCCTCGGTATCGCTCCCGAATATCGGGATAGTGGCGATGGCTTTTTGTTTATTCTCCGGTTTGCGACATCTTTCCACGTCTTCGAAGTCTGGCAAGAAGTACTTGGCGTCTTCATATATGCGAACTTTATTTATAGAGAATGGGTTCGGCTCCCCTGTAACTGTGTACTCGAGGCTGTCCTAGAAGTACTTCATACGCTGATGTTGTGTAGAAGGGATGACGTTGTACTCATGTAACCAAGGTCTGCCGAGCAAAGCGTTGTAGCATGTCTTGGCGTCAATAACATGGAACTTGATGTCAATGACGAGCAGCTCGAAGCGTAATGTCAGTATTACAAACCCGAGCGTTTGTGATAATTGGGAGTCAAAACCAGAGATGGTAATTTTATCCCGAGCCAAGTGCTGCACATTCATGCAAATCTCCTTCAACACTCTTACATTGAGAAGGTTGATGGAGGACCCGTTGTCGGCCAGGATCTTCCCTATCTTGATATCGTGACAATACCCAGTTACATACAGTGGACGGTTGTGCTGCACGTTCCGAGAAGGAGGTCTTTATCGCTGAAGGTGACGTCGGCCGTGTGGACTTCTTCCAGCCCGTCCTTCATCTTTTCTTCTACAAGGAAGGCTTGAAACCGGTCGGGCTCTTGTAACGCCTTGATCAGGAAATCTCGTGCCTCTTTTGATAGGAGAAGGGCATCCAAAATACTCAATTGTGAGCGTATCTTCCTCAAATGTGCCAGGACATTGTAATCCACCTTGTTCTTCTTGGGCGGGTCCTTGGCTGTGAGCTCTTTGGCGACTCTATCATCGAGGGCAATCTCTTCAGAGACTTTTTCCTTCCCCTTATCTTTCTTGCACGAACCTTTGTTTGAGGGTTCGAGATTCTTTTCAGGTAACGTACGGTTACACAGCTGAATGTTCTTACAGTTCCTCGTCTCTTCTTCTTTTCCAGAGGTGGATTCCTTGAAGAGAGGGTCGAGGGCCATTTCCTCATCTGAATCGTTCCCGAAGGTAGGAACTTGAGACTTCCCTTTTGTTGGGATGGAATCAAAACGGCTGTTCCTTTATGCTCATCTGTCGTGTTTCTCTGCTCCCGACGAGCTTTGCGCTTTATTCGCTTGAAGTGTTGTCGGCGAGCAACGTATCCTTGCCACCACTTCTTGAAGGCATTGCACTCTTCGGTAGGGTGTGTGACCCTCCGATGATACAAGCAGTTTTTCGGATGTACATCCGGTTCGTCGGGGCACGTACTCCCGAAAGTATTTTCTTTAAAAGGTGCCAGCTTCATTCCCACTGATAGAACTTTGGCGAACCGCTTCTTTATCTTGATTCTGATCTTGCTGGTGGCAAGGGCGCTTCGATCCGGTTGAGATACTTTAAGGCTTCTCATTATCGGAGCTTTTTCATCCTGACATCGACGCTTGGCCTTTTCGTAAATGGCCGCTTCATGTTCTCGATCAGCTTTGCTCTTTTGAAGAGCTTCGTTCAGCAGTCTGTCGATCATGTCATCTGACGGTTCCATGGATTTTGGTTCTGGATCTACCCCTAGTTTCTCTACGTCAGGAGCTTCTTTGCCATTTACCGACAAGTGAAAGATCATGTGGAAACTCACCCTGTAATCCTCGGGTTCTTCTGACGAGTCATCTCCTTCATCAATGTCACTGTTTCCGTTCTTAAGAACATGCTTGAAGAATTCTTCCAGTATGACTGGGGTCCGTGCCTCTTGGTTGTATTCCTCCAGTGCATCGATGTATTTTTACAGACCCATACGATTGCCGTCGAGCTGCACGGGCTTCCTGGCCTTCTTCTTTTTCTTTGTAGACTTCGGAGGCTTGGCCTGGAGGTTTTGCCCATCGTTAGCAACTTTCGGCGTTGAGCGTGGTTTCAGCATCCCGTCAATAATCTCAGGCTCCAGCGGGTTTTCCACCTAATCGCCGGACATGCTTGAAAATCCATAAGCATTCTTTTAGTTTTAGCCGAAAGGACAACTTCCTATGGAGCTTTCTCTACGAATGAGCATGATGCCCCCGGCATATCCACCTTTTTAGGAGTGTGTTGCTGTAGCGGGTTTACCTTCCAGTTTTCGAACAGCGTGAACTTGCCCTGTTGGTATTGGTTCTCAACCCAGTTTTTGAAGACATAGCAATGTTCGATTGGGTGGCCTACTATTTTGTGGTAGGGGCAGTAGTTGGGATTGTTGACGTCACCAGGTTGTAGTGAGCATCTCGGATCCGGCAGAGTGATAGGCCTGTTGCGCACCGCTAATTCGAACAACCTCCTTGTTTTATCCCGAGGAAACGAATAGGGACGTCTCAACTTTACTTCGAGGGATCTTGGTTTGTTGTTTTGGCGAGCTACCGGTTTCGAGTCACTCGGTTGTTGTTGAGCGTTGGCGACGAAGGTCGCTTTCCCTTTGTCCTTTTCATTCCGAAGATTCGTCTTTGAAGAGGATGACCTATGACCCATTTGGTCCATCTGGGCCAGTTTGTCAATCAAGGTCTGGAAGGTGGTCGGCTTGAAGAACATCATAAACTGGGATATAGTTGCTTGGGGATCAAGGGTTCCCACAAACATGTAGGGTTAGCTTAGCATCTTGGGAAGGTTTAGGCAAGCATCAATCATGCTACTTTATAATTTTTGGGGTGCTAAACAAACCCTAACCAAGATCTTAACTAGAGACTTAAGGTTAACAAAGAAAGTAAACAACTTCACTTCTAAGAGTTTGGAATTACAACCTTTGTAGTCCGGTCCTTCACTTCAAATAACTCCGTGTAGTAGTCCCCTTCGCTGCGATCATAAACTCCGGACTCTAGAGAGGCTTTTTGAAGAAACGAACATGCTTGCTTCGATGACTTCGAGGCCGAAAATGATCTACGTCGAGGAGACACTAACTCAAGCTATTCCTTCACTAGGTCATGAACTTTGTGAAGAGAACACACTCTACTACATGGCGAGTGGTAGAGGATGAAGAAGTAGGAGGTGGTCTCACTTTAGAATTGATTTTCTCACATTATTTCTCATACCTCCATTGAAGCTAGAAAGCTTTTCATGGAGCTTGAAAAAGAAGAAGAAGAACTCATGAATAATTCATCCAAATGAATTATTGCACCCATGGTTGAGTTAAAGCTATCATGCTTAACTCATGTAGAGAATAAACTCAAGGCTATGGTTAAGGGTTGGGTTTGCTAAATATCTTAAACTAGACAAAAGGGTTGACTTTTTCAAAGCTTATCCAAAAGCTTTTGTGCATGCTTTACCATGACAAAAATCAATCTCTTTTGAATTAGCTTAACATAAATAGAAACCCTAGCTTAACCCTAGCATGGTGTTAATCTCATACACCCATCTTGTATGTATCATTAAATATGACACAATCCATGTACACAAATATGCATATCACATATATACAATATGCACATCATGTGAGAAAAGAAATCAATAGTGAGCTTAACATTAGTTAATATAATATAATATATCAAATATATAATTATACATTAAATTATCAAATCAACTCTTGATTTAATAATCCGGCTATATTAGATACAACCGACTAATATCAAATGCAACATGTTATCGAATCAACGCTTGATCCGATAACTCGGCTATATCACATATAACCAATCATGTCACACATAGCGAGAATATAATGCGGTATCACATTCTCGCATTAATCTCGTTCCTGCACATATCACATATGCGCTCCTACTCCGTTTCGCTTGAGTCAGGAAATCTCTGTGTAGGACTCTAAAGACTCGTCAATACGCCGGCAGTAGGTGATGATCATTTCAAACACCCACAAGCTGCAAGCGGTCTGCTAAACGTAACGACCACCCGGGTATTGAGCGATTAGAAGATCAATAAACAAGCCTGTTCGTACTCCTGTGAATCCAATCAGTAACACTACCGTACAGTCCGGTCTCTTCGTCTGATATGTCGCATATCCAGTCTAAGCGTGGTAAACGTCAGACCCCAGTAACCGATAAGTCGTGTCGATATGAGGTCCATAACAGTTCGAGAAACTACTGATAACACTTACCGGTAAATCTCATCAACCCTGGCCATGGATTTCCAGTTATAGCCAATCGAACACAGCGCAACATCAACTCGCTATACCGGGAGAGACGAAACCCCTCCTATCGCTAATTGCCTCCATGTGATTCGGGACTGTACCCAAAAGCCACCGTTTTGCATGCCTTCTTGGACGTGGTTAGGTGGAAATAAAGGCACAGTGGGAATCACACAAGACTCTATGACGATCTCGGGTCTACAGACTAACCTGTATCAGTGTCACCAGAGAACTGCCATCTGATGTGAGGTATAAGACCATCTGGGAGTTCTCGGCCAGTCCGTACAGTATACCCAGTCTCCACTGAGCACCCGTATACCTTCTCTGATGTCAAACACCAATGGATATGGGATCATCCATCGCCCATCATATGGGTCAAGAAGCGCATACGCTAATCTACTCTGGTATATCGATGCCCTGTCTCGATACGCCTTCGACTAGGAACACTTGAAGAATGTACTTAGAGACTACAATGTCCCCAGTAGTATGATCTGCATCATAGTCCTGGTAGTTAAGCACCCATCCTAAGGTCTTTATCGACTGTAATATAAAGACAATCAGAGTACATGTTAAGATAAAGTGCAACCAGATAGCATACCATCATGTCGAGCAAGAAAGTCCTACCTATATATGTCCAAGCATCTACTGCAATATATATCGTATGTACAGTAATGGCCTCTAGGGCATACATATAACTAACAGAACATGCCCACGGTAGGCGCTTCTTCTATGCGTTGTTCGCATTTTGACCACAGGTTACGCCGTCGAATTGCGTATTGAACCCATGCCTCTCCTGGCTTCACTCTGGCATTGATTAACGCCGTGATCGGGGTGCGCTCGCTAGCGCTTGCGAACTGCTGTGTAAACAGTAGCTCCATTTCTGTAAATGTTTTGATGGAATCATTCGGAAGCTCCGAGTACCATTCAAATGCTGTCTCCGCTAGGCTACCGATAAATTGGCGAAGCAATAGTTTGTCATCGCCTTCAGTATTGCCGCATAGAGCTCTGAATTGAGCAACGTACTGGTGTGGATTGCCCGTCCTTTTATACATGTAGAACTTAGGGATCGTATATCCCGGCGGGTACTTAATTTGATCGTACCAGCCTGGATAAGGTCGCCAAGTTCTGACGACTTGGCATGCCACTTCGTTCGCTTGATGAGCTCGTATTTGTTGAGCTATGTAGTCATCAAGGGTAGCTTTGATGATCGTCTCCCCTCTGGCTGCTGATAAAGCCGAAGGAGGGTTTTATGTCTCCCCTCTGTCGTCTTAAATGATTATTGGAGGGTCTTCGGCTGGAGAATCCGACTGGATCATCATCCCAGCCATGTCTTGGAACAGAAGTGCCATTTGTTTTATATTAACCGCTTGTTCCGCGGCGTCTTTGGCTTTCTTTTCAAGCACCCTCCGTAGGAATTCGGTGTCGGTCTCCTGCTCCTGGCATTGTTCCGACGATACTTCTGGGCTTTCTTTCTGCCCAGTGAGTGCGACCATCCTTATCAACATCTCATGGAGTTTTTGTCACAGAACGTGTGAGTGGTCGATGACCCATAAAAGTACGGCTTTTCTCTTTCCTGGAAGCCATGTACACCGTGTGCACTACCATGCCCCCAGATTTAGGGCGTTTAGGTCCACTGCCTTTGAAATATACCGCAGGCATGGGGATCTTCTCCGACCTTCTACTGTTATGGAAGGTCGAAGTTGAGGGGGTCGTTGCAGCAGGCACCCATGCAGATGATACCTTCCGTAGTATGACGGAGAGACGGTCCTCCTCTTGCCGAGCCTTCGTTTTCTTCAGCCGGCGAGTGTAATCTTTGTCAATTACAGAGTCTTGGACTTTCCTCTAAACTCTGTGGACCTTAGAGGACAACCGCTGAGGAGGTTGTTTCGGCTTCACCTGTGCCATGCTTTCAGCAGGCGGAGGAGACTTCTTCAATATGGAGGTTAGAGAGTTTTTGCGCACTCTCCTGAGCAGCTCGATGCTGTTCCCAGTTGGAACAGCAGCGTCAATTTCCATCATTGGAGCTGGTTGGGTAAGTCCAGAGGGCGAACTGCCCCCAGCTTTCCTCACTTGGTGCTAGTGGCGACGTCGAGCATGTCTTGCAGATGGGATCACCTCGGTTGTAGAAGAGACCTCGTTATGCCCCTTGCTTTGATGAGAGGCTGTTGTTGGTGTCAGCCTGTCGAAAACTGACGTCCGTTGAGAGGGAACGTCTAACCTGTCGAAGACTGACTTTCGAGTAGGGGAAGCAGCCTTGGTGATTTCGCCCGAAGCGGGAGTTGGGACAGCCAATCTTGCGAAGACCAATCCCTTAGTAGGAGAAGCCCCTTTGACGATTTCGTCTGCCGGAGCTGAAATGGCTATCCGCTTCGGGATAACCCCTTCAGGTATTGCGGGCCTCTTGGCGGGCCCACTCGAGCTGTGGCTCAACCTGTTAAAGACCAAGGAGTTGGAATTGGACGACCCGTTGAGAGAGACCGTGGTAGTTGCAAGCCGATCGAAAACCGACTTCTTTGAAGCCTCTCGTGATGGTATTGAAGTATTGAAGCTCATTGGCGGGAGCATGGTCCCGAAGAACAATCCAGTAATGGCCTGAGTCACCTGCTCCACTGGCATTGCAAAGATGGAGGTCGCTTGGGGTCCGTAAGTCACTCCTACAGTCGGGGCAGAGCGAGAGTTATTGTTGAAGTTAGTGCAGTTGGAGGCCATTGATATCTCCTTTTCTGCATGGAGCAAGACACCAAATCTTAGCACCTCAAATCCAGGGGCAACCATATTAAACTGGGATTCGTTCACGAACACGACACACGAAGTGTGGAGTGGAAAGAGAAAAAGGTCCTACTGGGCGTGCCAGTAGTTGTTTACCGCCGAAAACGAGAGACGGATCCGCGTAGGATCGTCTTGCCTGAATTTGGGGGACGATACTATTTGGGTTTATCCTTCCACCTCTCCGAAAATGCCAAGTTGATTTATGGCACCGTGTTTCGGAGGTTTGGACGGATGCGACCGTTGTAGCGGACTTCGTCAGATTCCCCCTCATTGTGAGAGGTTTTTGATTGTGGGGACGCTCTTTCCTGCAGGCGCAAGCCTCTGCAGTTAATTACGTTACCGCATAGCGATAACTACTTTCTCCTGCTCCAGATGTTCACTTCGTGTCGTGTGTGTTTGTTTTATTTTTGGTTGCCCGTGGATTGTATACGGAGACTAATTTGTTTTGTCGCCCGTAGGGCGTGGATTAGTCCAAATTCATATTTTCTTAGATTTGGGTTTGGTTTGATTTGAGGATCGTTAATCTCGGTTGGGATTAAGATCGATTTAAATGTTTGTTGAGGATACGTTAGTCTAATTTTCAGACTAAGATCTACTCAACAGGAATTTTGGGATCATTCACATCCAACAGAAGAGCATTTGGGCTCTATATTGTCTTAGTTTAAGAACGTTGCGGTCCATAGCTAGTTTAAGGACGCTGCGGTCCAAGGAGTTGTTGGTTATCGGGACTCGCCACCTCTCTGAAGACGCTGAAGAATTACAACGACATGTATCAGAGGTGTGAGGAGATATACCTTTAAACCAATGTCAGTTGGGAGATCTATAGTTGTGTTTGGGACTAAGACCAATTTGGAACATGTTGTGCACATAGGCTCGGTTGATCTGAGTCGGGGATTTGGTCAACTTGGACTTAACCCACTTAATCTTTGAATAAAGTGTTAAACACTTGCTTGGGTCTAGTCCTTTTTCTGTGCTAATTATGCTTTGTTTTATTTTCCCTTCTTTTTCTTTGTTCTTTTATTTTTTATGGAGTGTTAAACACTTTTTATGGCGCCCACGTGTGGAGCACGTGAGGCGCTTGGCGCTAGACGCTGGGCGCTGTTTGATGAGTGCAGAGCACTTTATGCTAAGCAGAGCCCACGTGAGAGGCCTGGCGCTGAGCGCCAACCATTGAGTGCTAAGCACTCTTTATTTGAACAACGCCCATATGAGAGGCACGTGAGGCGCTTGGCGCTGAGCGCCAACCATTGAGTGCTAAGCACTCTTTATTTGAACAACGCCCACGTGAGGGGCACGTGAGGCGCTTGGCGCTGTTTCTCTTTTTGTGCATTTTTCTGAAGAGTTTAATTCTCTGTTCTCCCCTGGATCTTCGATCCCCAAGAAAAGAATCATCTCCATGAGAATTAAATTCTTATTTGTGGGAGACTTGTCTCATGGATCTCAGATCCAGGGGAAAGAACTATGTTCTTTATGAGGGTTAAACCCTTAGATATGCAGATGAGATACTCTGATCTCTATTGCTTTTATTTATCTCGAAGAAAGTTCTTCTTCATTCTTCTCTCTTAAAACTCTCCTTTTTTCTTGCATGTTCTTCTTTTTGAACTTGAAGTTTAGGGGGGGGGGGTTCTTCTGTACAAGACTTAAAGTCTTGGGGCCTTTTTATAGTGGAGGCAAGTTTGTTGGTTTAGTTAAAGAAATCTCTTATTGAGAGATGCTTAATTGATTCGGGGATTTTATCCACCGTTGGATCTTTAATCCAAGGATTTCTGTTTTACAGAAAATATTTTTCTTGTTTTTTTAACAAGATTAAGGAAATTTTTTCCCATACAGATCTTATTTTGTAGCTTGGTGATTTTTAATCACCATTGGATTTTTAATCCAACGGTACTCTGTTTTACAGAGAATAATCTTTCTCGTTTAGAAAGATTTGAGGAATATTTCCTCAACATAATTTAATTTTGTATTTTGATGATTTATCATCTCCGTTGGATTTTTGATCCGATGGCAGAGAACTTTTAGTTCTGGCACGGGCGCCCTAGTGCAAGGCATGTAAGGCGCTGCCTCAGAGTTTTTAACTCTCGGTGCCGACGCCCTCGTACAAGGAACGTGAGGCGCTGCCTCTTTTCAAATTTTGAACAGAGACTTTCTCTTTTATTATAGGGGAAACAGTACCCTCGTCTTCCTCAACAATCACGGTGAAAGCCAAACGTCGAGGTACATTACTCCTTGCTGGAGGCACATTCCTCTGTCCCTGGGGCATGTTTCTCTACCTGTTTACCGCCGAAATCGGAGACAAAACCGTGTAGGTCGTCTTGCCTAAATTTGGGGGCAGATACTATTTAGATTTATCATTCCACCTCTCCGAAGATACCAAGTTGATTTATGGCCCCGTGTATCGGAGGTTTGGACGGATGCAGCCTTTGTAGCAGATTTCGTCAGATTCCCCCCCGTTTGCGAGGGGTTTTTGATTGTGGGGATGCTCTTCCCTGCAGGCGCACGCCCCTGCAGTTAATTACGTTACCGTATCGCGGTAACCATTTTCTCCTGCTCCAGAAGTTCATTTCGTGTCGTATGTGTTTGTTTTATTTGAATCTGCATGACAGAATCTCCCCGATGAGAATTAAATTCTCAACTTGTGGGTAGATCTGATTCTGTAAACCTCAACCAGAGGAAGAACTAAGTTCCTTTTAGAAGAGTTAAACTCTTGGAATGGCGAAGAAGAGATAAAATAATCTCTCCGTCTTTCTTCTTACCTAGGATTTCTTTTTCTAAAAGAGAACTCTTCTTCTTTATTTTTGTTTTCTCAAATCTTATGGGAGGTCTCCTCTTATCTACAAGACTTGAAGTCTTGGGTCTTTTATATAGTAGAGACAAATTTGTTGATTTAGTTAAAGAAATTTCTCATTGAGAGATCTTAATTAATTTGGGGATTTTATCCACCGTTGTATCTTTAATCCAAGGATTTCTATTTTACAGAAAATATTTTTCTTGTTTTTAACAAGATTGGGAAAATATTTTCCCATACAGAGCTTATTCTGTAGCTTGGTGATTTTTTAATCACCATTGGATTTTTAATCCAACGGTGCTCTATTTTATAGGGAGCAATCTTTCTTGTTTAGAAAGATTCAAGGAAATATTTTTCAAATAGGGTTTTGATCCCTTTACTTAGAATTTAATTCTGTCAGCTCAGAAGGCATTTGAGACCACTCACGTGCAGCACGTGACCCCACAGAGTTGAACTCATTTGCTTATGTGCGACAGCCAAAAGAGGGCATCACGTGCTGACACGTGAGCCTTCCTGGCCCGTCATTTATTTTAAAAGGCGCCTATATACTTTGTATATAGATGCTCACGTGCTTGCACATGAGGCTTAATTTCAGCATTAATTGTTAAGTGCAATGCTTATGCATTTTATTTATAGGCGCATCACGTGTGGACACGTGATGCTTCATCAGGTGAATTTTTTCATTGTGTTTTTTTTTCTTTCTTTCTTTTTTTATAAGGGAACACTACCCTTGAGGCATATTCCTCTATGCTTGATTGAATTGACGAGGAGGCTGCGCCGGAGGTCCATGCGGAGGTGGTGCAGGTAGGGCTAAACGAGGTGCAGGAGCCTCAATAGCTGGCCGCTGCGGAATGGTGGTTGCTGGTCGGGGTGCAGGGGCTGGGTTGAGACGATATGGGCAAGCTCCAATGGCGTGAGTGGATGCGCCACAAACTAAACACAAGCTATTTGCACGCCTGCGGTCTTTCGCCAAGTGTCTATTCCTCTTGTAGTAGAAGCAAAAGTCTGGACTGGGCCGGTTAAAGGTTACTCCCGGTCTCCTCAGTGCAAAGTTTGGCCTGGAAGAGCCTCTTTCTGCCATCTGAGTGGCAGGGCGTTTCACACCGGCAGTCTGAGGTCTACCATTCTTCTTCACAACTGCCTGATAACGTCGGGCAACCGTCAGTGCAAGATCATGGGTCGGGAAATCCTCTGTAGCTAGCGCAGCTTGGATTTCCGGGTCTAACCCCTGCTGAAATCTTCGTGCCCGGATCTCAGCAGTCGGGATCAAGTGTGCCGTGACCTGTTATGACCTTGTGTTAGCAGTGTAGTATGTGATATCAGGAAATTGAATATTGAGACAATATCTTACCTGCTGAGCATGGTAAACTCAGCATCGTATTAATCCACGGATTTGTTCCACATCGAGCCTTGCTGTAAGTGGATGAACTGTTGTTCCATATCGAAACGGGTAGTCTCAGGGAAGTATTTCGCGTCGAACATACGCGAAATGTCCTCCATTCAATCGGTTGGGTGAGTCGGCTTTCATCAGCCTTCCATCAGACTCTGGCGTTATCTGTTAGTTGCAACTTCGCAACTCTTACCCAAGCAATCTCTGGCGCTTGTGCTGCTGCCAGGTCGTCTTCAATAGACTGAGCCCATTCCTCTGCCTATGGTGGGCTCTCTTTTCCTAAGAAATGTTTCGGGTGTGGTGCCCGGAATTGTTTGACTCCGGGTGCCTCGACCTTTGGACGGTGGTTGAGGATAGCAGTCTGCTACTGCTGATCCTCCAGGAGGCTCTTGATCGTCTCAAGCAGTACCGTTTGCTCGTTGATGGGAGCTGCAACGGTAGATGGTGGTGGTAGAGTAGGTGGTGGGGTGTTTCCATTGACGTTCGTACTCGTGTTGTTCGGTGAATTCATGATCTTGATAGAAAAAGAAAACTTAGGATAGATTTAAGGAATTTGAAATGTAAAGAATGCATAATTGCTATTCTTATAATTCTTATGATTTATTGCTTTGGATTCCATGCAAAACTGACCTGCATGGGCCGTCAACAAAACCTGTCACGCCCCGCTTCGCAGTGTACGGAGGCGGTGACGTGGCGGGCACGCGACCTGTTTACTCATAAATGAATACGTTAAGTGTAATTAAGCAATATATAGAATGCACAAGAAATGACAAGAGCTATAAAATAAACAACAACTTTTAATAACATTCATCTTTACATTGCTTTGAAAAGGAAAGTACAATGATATAAAGTAATGCCTAAACAATGGCATATGAAATGAAAAGTAAGTACAAGAAAAAGTTAGAAGTCCTGTTGTGCATCAATCTGCTCCAAGTACTCCTGACAGGGCTCGGTCTCCTGAGAGTTCTGTCCTCCTGACGAACATTCTAAGGAAAGAGATAGACATGAATGTCGTCAGCGAATTAGCGCTCGGTAAGTCCCTAAAAGAGAGAAAGGAATAGTACAAGTAATGTGGAAGGAAACTGTTAATTTATACAGGTATCAGTTTATTATTCTAACGTGGTTGTTTGTAACTTGGTACCGAAGGTATCAGTGTATACGAGAGAAGTCTGACTTGCTTCGTGGACTAAGGTAACATGTAGTACAAGGCCTCGTTAAAACCAATGGGACAACGACACGAGAGTTTATATAGGTGTCTTTCAGTGACCATCTCGTTCCATTTCTGATGCATTCCATACCAATCTACACCGTTAACCCTGTGTAATGTTTTATATAGATTATAATTATCAGATTTGCCGAGACCATGGATACAAGTTGTTCATATAATCAGGTTCAGGATGTAAACAAGTAGTCATATACTCAAGTCAAGTTATAACCATGGTTCGGTCAAGTCAAGTATATTTGCGTGTTGATATTGTTCTGGCATTCAGGTTTAAGTATACATGTAAGAGTTTGGATTCATATTTGAATTGGATTCTGGTTTGGATTGAATTCAAGTTTGATTTAGATTCAGACTTGGGTCAGACACTTATAACTGATTTGGATCCTGAATTAGCTTCACGAGTTATCGGTAACTGCTGCACATGGACGGCAGGATTTGTGTCTTTTTCCAATACAATTACCATTGATAACACCGTTAAGTTTTTTTTTAATCTTAAATAGGCAAGCACTCACTTTCTTCGGCTCCCTGAGGCTCAAGAGAATTGATCTCTTTTAAACCTATATTTACTAAAGTCCATAACAATGTTTTATATAACACTTTACTTGTGTCATATGTTTTTGAGAATTAGATAAAAGGTCTGAATTTTTTTTGAACTTTTGAAAATTGATAAGTGTTTTTAGGATCAAACAGGTTTGTTTTGAATTAAGTAGTATCAAGAATAGTTCGTAAAGTGAAGTGGATATGAAGGATATTATTGAAGTTCTAATAGAAGCTAAAAATCTGAAAAATAAGCCATATGTAACCTTGTTGGAGTGATTACACACCTTATCCACAAGAACACGTGTTTAGGATTTAAAAGAAAAACTGGCAATATCTTCATTCACACTGCTTTCAGAATATTTTTAAGGCATAAAAATGAGTCTTTTGTTTTATGGATTTGGTAACTTGGGCAATTAAGTTCTATGGGTGTTTTTACACCTAATGCCCTAAAACCATTTGGTTTGGGGGTCATTGACCCAAAACTCGCTAAGTCTCCAATCGTCAAATAAAAAAAGCTAAGCAAGTGTTGTCTCCGAGTTAAAAGTCCTCACAGTTCTTTATGGGAGAATAATCTTGGCGGTGACAAGTTTTCTATTATAATAGTTTTTAGTGGAGATATGAAGGTTTAAATTATAAGATTTTATGCACAATCACGAAAGGTGTGTATGAACAAAAACAGGTGAAGGGTAGAAGTGAAGAATTAGACTTAGTTGTCTGTTAAAATTGATAGAAATTCTGACTTGAAACTTAACTGGAGAACAAAACTTGAGAAAAACTTAAGTCCTTTCAAACTCATGTGATCCTTTAAAAATCTGTCTTGGTCTGTATTTATGATATGATGACCCTAATTGAATTCTTAAAACTTTACGACACTATCATACACCCACGTAAATACGTGTATAAGTTTATGTTAAATAAAATGTGAGGAGTGAAAAATAAGGGTTGGACGTTTCTGACTATGGTAATAGAACTTCTAGCTTGACGGGATTTTGTGTGTGTAATCCGCTAAAAACCCTCAGGAGACAAAACTCCTCGTACTAGGGACACCAAGAGGTTTAACGACTTGTTGCACGAGCTCAGTGCAATCGCGTTCCCTGCGAAAATGAGGTTAGGATTTTGTTTTGCTCGGGACGAGCAAAAGATAAGTTTGGGGGTATTTTTCATCACGAAAAACTGCATTTCAATACCGCTCATTCATTATCAATTTTGTGATATATCGGTAATATTAACCCGTGTCTGCTCAATAATTACAGATTACAGATATTCGTGACAAAACACTGGAAACATACTAAAAAACACGGATACGATATTTGTGAGCTGACACTGCAACCGGAACAGGAAACCGATTAATATTCAAAGAGTTTCTTTTTGCAAATAAATAAGTGTATACATTTTATACAAAATGGTCAAACACAATACAAGTGTGAACACAAGCTCTTTTAATACATGAACCTTGGTGGTGCTGCCTTGCACAAGTGGGAATACAAATCATGACTTGTGCAAGTGGTGAGACAAATGGGTATGTGTGATAATGTTAGTTATATGTATGCCCTAAAGGCCATTACTATACATGAGATGTATATTGTAGTGGATGCTTGGACATATATAGGGAGGATTTTCTTGCTCGACATGATAGTATGCTATATGGTTACTCTTTACCTTAACGTGTACACTGATTATCTCTCTGTTACATGTTGGTAAAGCCCTTAAGATGTGTACTTGACTACCAGGACTATGATGCAGATCATACTAGTGGGGCCATGGTAGTCCATAAGTACATCCTTTAAGGTCCCTAGTCGTGGGTGTATCGAGACGGGGCATCGATATACCAGAGTAGACTAGCGTATAGCTTCTCGACCCATATATATGGTCGATGGATGATCCCATATCCATTGGTGTTTGACATCAGAGATGATATGCGGGTGCTCAGTGGAGACTGGGTACACTGGACGGACTCGCCGAGAACTCCCAGATGGTATTATACCTCACATCAGATGGCAGTTCTCTGGTGACACTGGTATAGGTTAGTCTGTTGACCCGAGATCGTCATAGAGTCTTATGTGATTCCTACCATGCTTTGATTTCCACCTTACCACGTCCAAGAGGGCGTGCAAAACGGTGGTTTTTGGGTACAGTCCCGAGTCACATGGAAGCAATGAGCGTAGGAGGGGTTTCGTCTCTCCCGGTATTGGGGGTTGATGTTGCACTGTGCTCGATTGGCCAAAACAGGAAAGTCCCTGGCCAGGGCTGGTTTAGAGATTTACTGGTAAGTGTTACTAGTAGTTTCTCGACCCATTATGAGTCTCATATCGGCACGACTTACCGAGTTACTGGGGTCTGACGTTTACCGTCCCTAGACGAGATATGCGACATATCAGACGAGGAGACCGGACTGTACGACAAGTGTTACCGTCAGGCTTTTGGAGGAGTTGGAGCGGGCTTGCTTGCTGATCTTCTGATCGTTCAATACCCGGGTAGCCGCTACGTCCAGCTAGTACCGCTGACGGCTTGTGGGTGCTTGATGTGATCATCACCTACTGCCGGTGTATTGACGAGTCTTTAGAGTCCTACATAGAGGTTTTACTGCCTCAGGCAAAACGAAATAGGAGCGCATATGTGATATGTGTGGGACCGAGAATAATGCGTGTATGTGATACCGTATTCGGTTATATGTGATATAGCCGGGTTATCGAATCAAGTGTTGATTCGATAAGTTGGTACATTTAGTGTTAGTCGATTATATGTGATATAGCCGGATTATTAAATCAAGTGTTGATTTAATAATTTAGTGTATAATTGTATATTTGATATACTAATTTACATTAACTAACATTGGCTCACTTAAGCATTCTTTTCTCACTTGTGTGTATATGTAATATATATGTGATATATATTAATATGCATTGTTTATTTTTGTGTGTCATGGTTGTTAATACACATTACACGGGTGTATAAAACATACACCATTTTAATTATAATGGTGGGGTTTTAATATTCAAAGTAAATACAAAATTAGTGGATAATTGTTCAAAGCATGAAGCTTGTAGAAGCTTGTGAGTGCTTTGACAAAGTCCACCCATTTTGTTTTACTTAGGATATTTATTAACCTAACCACTATAATTAGCCATAGTTATGTCTCTATATGAGTTAGTATATGATACCCACTCACCCATGGTTACTTATCTCACTTTGGATTAAGCTCATTATCTTCTTCTTTCTTCATCTTCTTCTTCCAAAAGAAAAGCTTGCTAGGGTTTGATAAAAGTGAGAAAGTAATGTGAGAAAAGAAATTCTAAAGTGAGCCCGCTTCCTATTTCACCATCCTCTACTAGATTAGCACTTTAGTATAGGGTGTTTGTTTCACGTTGGTAAAGTGGTAGCTTGAGTTCGTATTCCTTCGACGTAGATCATCTTCGGCCTCGAAGACTTCAAGGAAGACCGTTGCCCTCTTCTCATGGAGCCGTCCAAGAGTCCGGGAGTTCGACGACCGCAGCGAATGGACTACTACAAGGAGCTTATGAAGTGAAGGACCGATCTACAAAGGTTGTATTTCCTTTTCACTTAGATGTAAAATGGTTTACATTCGTTTCCGTATTATTTTCTAGTTAACGATTCTTGTTTAGAGTTCCTTGAAACGACAATTTTTTGAAAATGGCATGGACGAGACCTCCCGAAATCTTGCTGTCGTTGATGGGAACCCTACAGTGGTTTCAGAGCCTAGCTAGAAAATTATACGGATAATATTATATTATGAAAACGAAACGAACTCCAAAACTTGAAATACTAAAACCTGCATTATGTCGTTTTTCAAATGAGCTCCAAAATTTTTGCAAACAAGTACAGAATCATCTATGAGCAGAAATAAGAACATGGGAAAAATTGGGGACCCTGTGCTCGGATTTGGACCGAGCACTAGGGCACAAAATCCGAGGAGGCCGGCCTGGCAAGGAGGAAAAGGGTCCAAATTTTTTCCATGCTCTAGGCTCTAGGTTTTGGTATTTCAGGTGTTGTTTATTTTTGCTACTTTTTCATGTGATGATTAACTCAATGCAAAGGCAACTATGAGTGTTTCATAGTCGTAATTTTAACTGTTTTCGGGTTAGTTTAGACGTTGTTAAAAAGTTCAATCGAATGTCAAATACCCGCTTTAACCCTTGCCGGAAAAAATTTCCAAGTGTTGGATTTTTCCCGTAGTTAAAAAGCTTTCAAAGATCATGCAAGTTGTTCGATGGACCCTCTAGAAGAATGAAACCCTAACTCGAGATGTGACCATGGAACTGCGACTAAACCTTAGGGTTTATCGTAGTTAGTGGCGCCATAAATGAGGCTTGGGTTTGCCCTTCCACGGCTGGTCCATTTGTACTGTGGCGTGTGCTGAATAACTTTAAACTACACTCAAGTGTTGAGCTTTTTGGGTAATTTTGGGTGTTTGATAATTCCACTGGAATGTTTAACATCGTCTAGGCTTTTCTCTGTGATGTCATGACATGTGATGTTCTGTGATGTTGTATATGTTATATTGGATCGTCGCGTTTTGAATAGCCGGGGGTTTATGTGAGTTGAGAGTTTTTATTTTCATTCATGTAAAATTAAATGTATGTAATATTCTTTTATTGGGGCACTTCCGGGTTTAGATTGATGTCACCATTGATGTATTTTATTTACTTTTCCGCATTAGGATAGACCCAAGGAGGGAAGCACAAGTAACCGGGTTCTAGAGTCCAGTAGGAAACCAACTCGAGGAGTCGAGTCTGGGTATCCTAACTCTAGAAGTGGTAGGGTTGCTTGTCGCTCTCGTAGGGGTCTAGGGATGTGGGTTTGGCTATTCATCGCGACCGTGGAATCTGTGTTTTGTACAATCTCAAAATAAAATACAGACCTCCTAGTATATCCAATATTTCATATGTTTCTTTTGCTGCGATATCTGTGATTTGATCATTTGATATGTTGAGATGGTTACTGTATATAGTATATATGATATATTATATAGACGTTACTTATGTTTTACACCCGCGCTAACCTTGTCCCGCTCTGCCGTTAGTTACCTAACCTAACGGTGCATGATGTGATATCGAGGCGAATGCGGATGGCATAAGCGTACATTGTATTTATCTATGATACTTAGGTAACTTAAATGATGTGACTTCATTAATATGATTAATGAAAAGAAAAGAAACCTAAATATGTTGTAGAAACTTGTTTTAAAAACGGGTAGCTCTAGTTCTTGCTTTGCATAGCGGTATTTCTTGTAGAATATCCTGCACCTCATTCGACGAGGAAAGAGCCGAGATCTCTTCACCGGGAGTGACCTCTTTAGTAAAACTAGCAGATGCTAAAACTCTCGGTTTGTCTTTTGATTGCTTTTGGAGTTTTTGTTTTGTTTAGCGGTATTGTGAATATCCTGCACCTCATTCGACGAAGAAAGAGCTGAGATCCCTTCACCGAGAGTAACCTCTTTAGCAAAACTAGGAGATTCGGCAACTCTCGATTTGTCTTTTGATTGCTTTTGGAGTTTTTGCTTTTGTCACGCTCCATTCGCAATACAGAGAGTATTGTCCGCTTTGGCCGAAACCGCACGGTTTTTCCCTTTAGAGCGAACCGGACCCGACCAGGGCCACTTCCCAGGAGGTCACCCATCCCAAGACTTCCCTGGCCTAAGCACGCTTAACTACGAAGTTCTTAAGCTCCTATAGTTCCGGTCCACTTAAAAGGCGCCTCTGTATTGAAGAGTGGTAATCATTCTATTTATAGTACAGAACTGTCCCCTTTCGGAATGTATTCCGAAGAGTCCCCATTGTTCTACAGTGGGTCTCACGGACTCAAGAGGTGGCCCCCACGGATTCAAGAGGTGGCCCCCGCCCACTTAACACGACACTTAGTATGGTACTTTGTTCCATGTGGCACTTTGCTCCGTGAGCAAGAACCGGGTCCCGACATTCTCCCCACCTTTGAACAATGGTTCGTCCTCGAACCACAGACCTACTATTGAGGAACCGGCTTTGATACCTAAAATACGGAAATGAGGGATGACTAGGCCAGCCATGCTCCTACGGTCAGGGAAACATCCCGCCGTAGTCACACTTCGGTTTCTAGCATTACATGGTAATCAGTAGATAAAGCACAGTAGTAAAGGAATCACATCACTAATTTATTACATTAATAATCCATTATTCACAAATTACAGATAACAAGAATAATTACTAACCAAGTTCAATCTCACGATCACTTTTATGGAAAGCAGTAAATGAAGAAAGTACACCAAGCTATATCTCCGTGAACTCGAAGGGTAGATCCGTCTCCTGTACTGATCCTTCCGCGGAATCTGAGCATGCATACTCAGGTCGTCAGAGCGACACAATAACAATATTATCAGAATAAGATGAAACAGGTATATGAGGTAATACTAGTGTAAAAACAATGCAAGTAATCACTATGCCACTATATGATGCAGAATATGTTCTGTGTCCCTATCGGTCTCTAGGTCATGTTTGAAATCGCATAGTGGAAGGAGGATCATATTTAACAGGAGTCTCGTACATACCCGAGACAACGGCCCACATGCTCGGGACATAACCCTGTCAGCCGGATTGCTAGATCCTACCCAATATATATATCACTGCTCGAATGATCATCCTCTAAAATACGATTCCGCTAAATACGATTCTCTTTCCACTTCGATTTCCCCTTTATCCCCAGGTTTACACTATTTATGATCTTGATTTAGTCGTGTACAAGTATACCAATGGCACGGTTTTATCACTGTCCACTGTATCAATCACTGTCACGAATTTTCACTTTCCATTGGTGTACTCGTCACTCCTAAACCAATCATCTATCTCGCACGATAATGCAATTTCCACTGATTCTAACACGCACTAACATTGAGTATATGGCAAAGGGTATGATATATGTATGTATGTTATCAAAAAGCTATGTATGTTATGAATCAACATGCATGTCATTAACTTACATAAATTGCATAAATTAATAAGTTAAAAATTTAGCAAAATGATACAAGTAAGATAAATAGAACACTCAGTCAGCAATTCATCAAAATTTGTTTCAGTTCAATCGGGATTCCGGTTTTCAAGATATAGCTGTTTCATTTTAAGTGCTTGCGGCTGGAAATTCAGTTTCAAAACTGAACGTCCGTTTCGCGACACGAATTGCACCCAGTTGGGTTTAGATTTTAGCGATATTACAGTTGAATGAAATCTAGGGTTTTCAATAAAGTATTCAACGCAACAGACGGATCCTCAATCGCGTCTGTACGTTGAAAGTTACACACAGTTTAATATCAGTATATCACTTCTGAATCTGTTCTGGACAGTTATACGTTCTGCCCTTTTAAATACAGTTTAAAATAGCAAACGACAATGAAACGGAATGGAACCACTTGTTTTGTTTAGCTAACAGAATTAACTTTAATCTACTGCAGAGTTCCGTAACATACGACTTCAGGAAACACAGTGACATACATTTTGGGACAGTACACGATAAACAGAGTCGCTCTGGACTGCAGTCCAGAGTCGCACTCCGATCTAATTTTCATCGCAGTTACAGAACAGGAATTATTAGAAGTTTACATAGGGTGAAAGTTCGTCGAGTCGGCTTCGATTTAAGCCCTCGAACGCATCATTCCAGTTTGCATATAATTTACAGTGATTTTAATCGTTTTCAGATACGCAAAAATTCTAGTTTTATCGGCGTAATTGGGGGTATCAATTTTAGTCTCTAACAATCGTATTTTCCAGTGAGATTCATACACGATACTTATCATTATGAGGGCCAACAGAAAACATTTATTTCCGTCAAATTAAACTATTATTTTCATTGGAGACTAGCATCGAACACATATGTCACATAATATATCGGTAATCGGCAAATTTATAAACTATATGATTTAGGTTTGTAGCACAACTATATTAGCATGAAGCAAGTAAACACTTGCCTGGAAACGTCTCGAGGTCATACGGCAGCAGCGGCGTCACGAACCCGTGATGTACACCGTGAAACGGATTCGCGCGAGCTTGGCTCGAGACGCGGAATTTGCGTCGGAGTTGTCCGGAGACTTCTTGTACTCACTGGAAGGGTGAAGGAGGTTATGTGGAACTCCTGAGTGGTGCTGGGGTTGACGACGGTCGACGGCGTTGCTCCGGCAATGGCCGCAGTGAAATGTTTGGAAAATGGGTTTTGGAATTTTGGAAGGAGAGAGAAGTGGGGTTCGGGTTCTGGATGTTTGGAGGAGGAGATGCTGAGTGTGTAGAGGTCGACGGATGCTTCAGGTCAGCGGTGCTCACCGGCGTCGAGGGGCAGGGTGGTGGTCGGCTCGGGTGTACTGGGTTTGGTGTACAGGGGATTTGTATGCAGGGCTTGGGTATACTGGATCGGGGGAGTCGTAGAGAGAGAAGGAAGTGAATGAGGGGCTGTCGTCATCGTGGGGTCGAGCGAAGTGATGGGTGTTCGCCGGCGGTGGAGTGAGGGACACGGCGGCGTTGGGTGCTCGGTGAGTTTCGAAAGGAAGAGAGATGAGGGATTTTTTGAAAAATGAGGGAGATGAGAGATAGATGAGAGCGTGAGGAATGAATGAGGGTTGAAAGTCGTGGGTGAACGTTGCAGGAGCGGGGGCATGGGCATGGGCACGAGGCGCGGCGGGGAAATGGGATCGCGCGCGGGAAAAGGGGGAGGTTACCGTTGGAGGAGAAGATAAACAGGAGTGGGTCTCGGGCCAAAGAAATAGGCTTGGGGAGAAAAATAAATAATTCCCTCATTAAAATGTGTGGGCTGAGTGAGGAAAGAGTGGGCCGAGGTTTAATTAAAGGATTTATAAAAAGAGTGTGTGGGCTGAAGAGAGGAATGGGTTGGGTACTTTAATAAGGATTTTATTTAGAAAATTTGGCGAGTGGGCTGGGATTAAACAGGCCGGCTGAAATTATTTAAAAGGTTTACTTAAGAAATCTAAGTGGGCTGAGGAAATAATAAAAGGGCCGCTGTTGGAATCTAATAGATAGTTTAAAATTTTGATTTTGAGTTGTTGGGCTTAGGGTTTAAATATAGTTTGGGTTAAGATTTTATTAGCAACATTTTGGTTTTAGTTTACTTTGGCTTTGATTTAAATCTTGGGTTTAGGCTTTGAGGGTTTGGACTATGATTTCAAAACAATGGAAAAAAATAAGGTTTAAATATTAAGCTTAACAACCAATTCAAATACGACAGGAAAAGGAAGGAAACCACTGGAATTCAGAAAATAGGAAATTTTATTTTATTAAAATGGAAACGGGGATTTACATCATACCCTCCTTAACAAAAATTTCGTCCTCGAAATTTAACAAGGATACAAGGAGACAATGTACTATACAAAGAGACGTGGATAACGATCACGGATATCTTTCTCCCGCTCCCAGGTGGATTCTCCTGGGGAACGACGCCCCAAGACACTCGGACTAAAGGAATGATCTTATTCTTTTGCACTTTCTCTCTGCGGTCGAGCATGGTAGTAGGCTGCTCCTCGTATGATACATCGGTACCCAAAACTAGCTCTGAATGGTCCAGGACATGGCTTTCATCCCGAATATAACGCCGCAACTGTGACACATGGAAGGTATTGTGCACACCAGCTAGCGATAGAGGCAAGGCAAGTCGATAGGCCACCTCTCCTACTCGCTCTAGCACCTCAAAAGGTCCGATAAAACGGGGACTGAGCTTTCCCCGACCTCCGAACCTGATAACTCCACGAGTAGGGGAAATCTTCAAGAACACGTGATCTCCGACTTCGAATTCTAGTGCCCTCCTGCTGGTATCTGCCCAACTCTTCTGTCGATCCTGAGCCGCCTTGATACGCTGCCTGATCATTTGGACCTTATCGACTGTCTGAACAATGAGTTCGGGGCCCAGTAATCTTCGTTCTCCCACATCATCCCAGCATACCGGAGATCGACACTTCCGCCCATATAGTGCTTCAAAAGGAGCCATCTGAATACTGGCCTGATAACTATTGTTGTAAGAGAACTTAACTAGATGCAGATGGTCCTCTCAGGAACCCTGAAAGTCCAACATACAGGCTCTCAACATATCATCGAGCGTCTGAATCGTACGCTCGGACTGTCCATCCGTCTGCGGGTGATAAGCTGTGCTGAATTTAAGGCGGGTACCCAAACTCTCCTGTAGGCTCTTCCAAAAGTATGACAAGAATCTGGTGTCCCGGTCTGACACAATGCTGACTGGAACACCGTGAAGTCGTACAATCTCCTGCATATATCTTTCTGCCAGTGATTCTGTCGACTGTCCCACTCGGAAAGGTAGGAAGTGTGCAGCTTTTGTGAGGCGATCGACGATAATCCAAATGGCGTTATTGCCCCTAGGGCTCCGTGGTAAGGCCGTCACAAAATGCATGGTAATGTGCTCCCACTTCCATTCAGGTATCGGCAATGGTTATAACAATCCTGCTTTCCTCTGATGTTCCGCCTTCACCTGCTGACATACCAAGCACCTGGATACGAACCTCGCAATTTCCCGCTTCATTCCATTCCACCAAAAGTGCTGCTTTAGGTCCTGATTCATTTTTGTACCTCTTAGATGCACAGAATAAGCTGAACTGTGTGCTTCAGCCAAAACTTCTTCTCGAACATCTCCCTTAGGTACGCAGAGTCTGCTACCGAATCTCAGAGAGCCATCTTCATGTATAATCAAATCCGTTCTCATTCCAGCTTCCACTTGCTCTCTGAACTTTTGCTATCGGGGATCATCCGCTTGTGCAATCTTGATGCGATCCACCAGGGAAGATTGCACCTGTAGTTGCCAAAGTTGACTGAGTGTGTTCGGCGTAACGACTTCAAGTTCAAGTCTCCGGAAGTCCTCAATAATGCTCCTCTGATCGGTCAACATCATGACCGCTGGCTTGCGACTGAGCGCATCTGGTACAACGTTCACCTTCCCCGGGTGATACTGAAGGTCCAAGTCATAATCTGCCATCAACTCTAGCCATCGGCGCTGCCTCATGTTCAGTTCCTTCTGAGTGAAAACATACTTCAAACTTTTATGATCTGTGTACACCTCCTCTTTCTTACCCAATAAATAGTGCCTCCAAATCTTCAACGCAAAGACTACCGCAACTAACTCTAAGTCATGCGTGGGGTAGTTCTTCTCGTGTTTTCTCAGTTGTCGAGAGGCGTAAGCAACCACTCGGCCGTGCTGCATTAGAACACAGCCTAATCCCTTCCCAGAGGCATCACTGTGTATCACCAAACCACCGGAATTATCTGGTACTGTAAGAATGGGCGCCGTGGTTAACTTCTGCTTTAGTGTGTCGAATGCCTGAGTGCACTCCTCTGTCCACGTAAACGGTACGTCCTTCCGTGTCAGTCTCGTCAGTGGTTCAGCGATTCTTGAGAAATCTTGGACGAATCTCCGATAATAACCTGCCAATCCCAGAAAACTCCTGATCTCGGCCACTGACTTCGGTGTTGGCCAATCTCTGACAGATTCTATCTTTGCCGGGTCCACCGAGATGTCTTCGCCCGAAACAATATAACCCAAAAACTGAACCTTGTCAAGCCAGAATTCACATTTGCTTAGCTTCGCATACAACTTCTCTTCCCGAAGAATTTGTAGGACCGTGCGCAAATGTTCAGCGTGCTCTTCCCGGGTCTTCGAGTAGACAAGTATGTCGTCGATAAACACCACTACAAACGTGTCCAAGTACTTTGCGAACACCCTGTTCATCAAGTCCATGAATATAGCTAGGGCATTAGTAACACCGAACGGCATCACAAGGAACTCGTAATGACCGTATCGGGTCCTGAAAGCCGTCTTGCATACATCCTCGACTGCTACTCTGATTTGATGATATCCAGAACGGAGGTCCAACTTCGAGAATACCTTGGCTCTACTTAGCTGATCGAATAGGTCGTCAATGCGCGGGATTGGGTACTTGTTCTTTATTGTGACCTTGTTCAGCTCCCGATAATTTATACACATTCGCAGCGATCCATCCTTCTTCTTTACTAACAGAACCGGTGCACCCCACGGTGAAGCGCTTGGCCGAATAAATCCCTTCTTCAATAGTTCTTCAACCTGCTTCTTCAATTCCGCCAACTCAACTGGTGCCATTCTGTATAGGGCTCTGGATACTGGGGCTGTACCTGGAGTCAAGTCGATTGAGAACTCCAAGATTCGAGGAGGTGGTAGACCTGGTAGATCTTCGGGAAATACGTCCAGAAAGTCCCGAACAATTTCTGGGACTGGGTTCTTATCAATCTCCATCGCTGTCAGTTCCTTAGGCTTTGCTCTGTACTTAGCTGGCTCCAAAGATTTGCTTCCGCCCTCGAAAATAAACTCCGGGTGATTGGGAATGCGGAAGATCACATTCCTAGCACGACAGTCGATAACTGCATGGAAAGTGCTCATCCAATCCATCCCGAGAATTGCGTCGTAACTGCCTGTCCCAATCAGAAGGAAATTCGCATAGAATTCCCTGCCACACTCTACAACCGGGCATAATCTACATTCTCGATTAGATATTATAATGCCATTACCCGTATGAATTTCCTATCCATTGGTTAGTGGTTCATGTGGTATTGAGTGTGTATCAGTGTAATGCTCAGACAAGAAACAATGCGATGCTCCCGAATAAAATAGTACTCTAGCTGGCAAGAAATGTACGAGTAGAGTACCTGTAACCATGTCTCCTGACGCCTCTGCCTGCTCGGCGGTCAAGGTGAAAGCCCATCCCTGACCGCGACCTGTAAAGGGTTGCCTCTGCTCCTGCGGCCTCTGTTGTGGCGGTCCAGAACCTCCCTGTATCTCTGCTCGCTCAGGGCAACTGTTAATCTTGTGCTGATTGGACCCGCAAATCAAGCACTGTCCCTTGGCACGGCGGCAGTCTTTCTGGGTATGTCCACCTCTACCGCAATAGCCGCAAACTACGCCATGTCTCTCGGGGCGATGCTGTGGTACGAACGGGCGCTTCATTTGTGTCGTTCCTGCTCTGTGAACCGGTATGGCTCCTCGAGAATGCGCGTGGGTACGTGCTGGAAGGACTGGGGGTCTTCTGAACTTGTTAATCAATTGCTCATGAACTCTCGCCGCGTTGAGTACCTGTGTGAAAGTCTGCAAATCCAACGATGCAATCAACTGCTGCAACTAGAAATCTAACCCCTGAAGGAAACATCTGGCCCTGGTGGCCTCTGAAACGACCATGTATGGAGCAAAACGGCTGAAGCGGTTGAACTCTGCCGCATAAACGTCCACTGGGCGTCCATTCTGCTTCAAAAGAATAAACCTCTCTTCCATTTCTGCCTTGGCTGTGGAAGGAAAATAATGATCTAGGAAACATTCCTTAAATTTGCCCCATCCAATTGGCCCGTCAAGCCTGCTTTCTTCCACCGACCACCATGTACGGGTTTCGTCTTCCAATTGTATCTTTATCACGTCCACCCTATCTTCCTTTGGAACACTGGCGGCTGTCAATAAATTCTCCATGTTCACCAGCCATTGCTCAGCCTCAAGGGGTTCAGCTAGCCCTGTGAATGCAGCTGGGTGTAACCGTCGGAAATCTGATACGGTACCAGCCCTAGCCTGATAAGCTGGTGGAGTAGCGCCCTCGGGGGAGGTAATGAGTGCGGAGGGTCCTCCTGCGGCGGTAATCGCCCTGAGTCCCTCAGTAAGTAAATCTGTCTTCCTCTCCTGAGCTTCCGTGAGAGTGGTCAGTGCACTAAGTATTCTTTCCGTGCGGTCCTGAGAGCTGGAGTCCGAGGAGGGGTCGTTCGGGGACGTTATATCACTGGAAGATTCAAAAGGATAGGATCAGATTCAAGGATGAAGATCAAGAGTAGTGAAACAAGAATAACGCAATACAGTATAGTTAATGTTATCCCTTGATACTAAACCTGGCTCTGATAGCTTTGCATGGCGGTATTGTGAATATCCGCATCTCATTCTACGAGGAAAGAGCCGAGATCCCTTCACTGGGAGTGACCTCTTTAGCAAAACAAGTAAAAGCCTAAAAAACGCTCCTCTTCAAAATCACTCGATTCTACAACCTGTCGTAGCCCTCCGTCATTTCAGATAAGTCCTACTTAGTATTCGTACTACGTTTGTTGTCCTGCGTCAAGGCGTAGTGTGCGGTAGCTGACTAATATTTATCTGCTTATGCATATGATGCAGATTGGATTAGGGTAGTCGTGCGATTTTGTTGGCCTGCGTCAAGGGTCGTGCGGGTAGGTTTAATTCAATCAAGAAATGACGGGTTGAACTTTACTAGTGCACTATGGTTTGTTGGCCTGCGTCTAGGTCATGGGACGCTAGAGGCAAAATATTATCGGGAATTTCAAGTGTTGAAATTTGCAATAAGATTGCATACCTTCTATGAGATAGTTGGATTCCGATACCCACTGCGAGTAATTGTTACTCCTGAGAGAGTTTTACACTTTACAATTAGCCGATCAAGTATGTGTCTAGAAAAGTGTCAACGGGGTTACGCCCATGGGAAAACGATGTTTATTTTAATTAGGTCCGCGCGAAAGCACGGGGAATCCCCCTCAAAGTGATGGGTTATCCTAGCGTCCAGGCCAACTTCTGTGACCAAATGCGGAACAAAATTTTTCTTGCAAACGAAAACATGGCACTAGACTAAACCCTAACCGGATATTTACCATAAACCTAGTTAGCAAAAGAAGAAGTGCTATCTACTATGATAGAAACCTCACCAAACGAACCAAGTCCTTCGGTCTTCTTTCTTGATCCTTAGCTGCTAACAAGCGCCTTGAACATGCTTGAACTCCAAATCCGGCTCTATCGGTCCATCGGGATCGAGCTTGTTCTTCGGTCTCCTTTTGTCGTAGATGATCCACCCGGAGAGTATGATCCATGGCTCTAGCTCTTTGCAATATGTCAAAAGAGCAAGTAGAGGACTTGGGATGCTAGTCCAAGTGGTCTAGGATGTAGTTTAGAGTTATAAGTGTGAAGCTATCTCTTTCTTGCCTCTTCACTTGATTTTCAACACATGAGAAGGTAGTGATGAGGAAGAAGATGAAGGTGGAGGAAAGCTAGAGGAGGGAGGAACTCAAGATAAATGAGAGCTAAAGAAAAATTATGAAGCATTGCCTGAAAGAGAAAATCAATACAATGGTTTTGTATATCAATTCTTTCATTAAACAACTAGCAACCATGTTTCAATAGTAACTCCAAAATGAATTATAAATTCATTTGACTACTATTGAAGCATGGTCACCTCTTTTCCTCCCATACTCTTTACTTTACACCTCATTTCCAATTATCAAAATAAAAGGAAAAACATAATGAGGTGTCCACCTTCTAGAAGGAAATCTGTAATAAATACGGATTTCAGTCTACCGTACATATGTATCGGCAATCAGATAAAAATTCGAACGCCTAAAGAGATAGAACAACATGAAGAACGTAATACTAGAATATATATATACCGAGATACATATATGTAAATTATTAAATCAATACCTGATTTAATAATCCGGCTCAAATCTGAGCCGGCTAGTATTACAAACTGTCCGATCGAAAGTCCGCATACCAAGTACATCAATCGATCGAACCCTGCACGTATCCAATACGGCTACTACATCATTTTGCCTGAATTAGGGAAACCCTCTGTGTGGGATTCTAAAGACTCGACAGTACTCTAGCAGTGGGTTTAACCATAAGCGTGTCAGCGGCACTAGCTGTACGTAACGGCTGCCCAGGTACCTGTCGAAAAGGAAGGCCGACGAACAAAATCGTTCGAACTCCTACTGACCTTATCCGCGACAATATCCATACAGTCCGGTCTCTTCGTCAGAGAGTATCGCATACCGGGCCTAGGGGATGGTGAACGTCAGACCCTAATAACCTGATAAGTCGTGCCGATGTGGGTCAGGACCAATCCGGGAAACTATTGATCAAACTATCAGCAAGTCCCAACTGCCTTGGCCAAGGTCTTATGGTCCTGACCAATCGAATCACAGTGCGATATCGACTCCCTATACCGAGAGAGATGAATCCCCGACAATCGCTCACTGCCTCCATGTGGCTCGGGACTGAACCCAACCAAAACCTGTTTGCACGACTCAGAAGAGCCGTGGTAGGGTAGTGATCAAAGTTCAGTGGGAACTCATACGAGACAAATGCCGATCTCGGGTCCAAAAACTAACCTGTACACATGTTACCTGAGAACTTCTATCTGACGATAGGTATAGTACCACATGGAAGTTCTCGGCGAGTCCGTCCAGTGTACTCACACCCAGTGAGCACCTGCATACGATCTTAGGTGCATCAGACCAATGGTTGTGGGACCAACCATCCTCCGACAGGGGTAGAAACGTATACACCAGTCTACTCTGGAGTATCAATGCCCAGTCTCGATACTCACGCGGCTAGGGACCATTTAAAGATGTGCTTATGGACTACCTTGCTCCCACAAGTATGATCGCCATCACAATGCAGGTAGTCAAGCAAGATCCTACGGGCTTTATCAACATGTAACCGTAATATGTAATAACGAGTATGACATATGCCATGTTAAGATAAAGACAAACCACAATAGTATACTACCGTATCGAGTCTTTGTCAATATGTGCAAGCTAGATATAACAATAATAGAAATAAATACACATATCCTGACAAAGACAAGTCGAATAATACACTATAAAACTGAGCAAGATTGTTCTGTACATACATATCCCCTGTATCCTTATGTATATATATACAATACTGGCCTCTAGGGCATATACATCCAACACAGAGTACCGGTACTGGTCTGGCTGAAAGATTGGCGAACTTGTAGCGTGTAATTAATCCCGGCTAGTCTTTCCTTTTAGGGTTTGAAGAAAGATTTGATAAAAACAGTGAGAGCCATCCTGATTAGATAAAATAATAGCCAATCTAATCTTGCAAGAGTGCACGCATAGTGTTTTCTTCTCACTCTCTCCAGGTAGCGACCATGTCACGCCTTAATCAAGATAATAAAATGGATGTATTGACCGAACCCGCTTGTTATACTGCGTTGGGAAACGTTGGTCCCGCTCCAACTTATAATTGTTATAAGACCGAGCAGGAAATAGGGGATTACCAGGATTCCCGTGCCGCCCAAACGAAGAAAGTGCATACAGATGCATCTTCTTCGGGTGTGTTCATTACCGAGAACTGTTTCTCAGTATCCTCTACGTTCTGGGTATGAGATACCGGATCAGGATCCCACATATGTAATCTGTTACATGGGCTATAAATAGGTAGAGAACTGAGAACGGGTGATAAAATTTCAAGAGTTGGAAATGGTACAATTATTGCAGCCATGGTATTGGCATTTATCACCCTGTATTACCAAATATATTGATTCTGAACGAATGTTATTAGATACCGAACCTGATATACAATATCATATCAGTCTCTTTATTTAATAAAGAAGGATATAATTTTGTATTGTTGGATAATATTTTGAACATTTCCTATAATGTTGGATAACATTTTGAGCATACACGTTCTAAATCAAACTACAGTTCTTAACGTACAAAACACACACAAGAGGAAGAGTTCAGAAATGAACGAATCTTTCTTGAGGTATTGTAGATTATGTCATATCAATGCGACCCGACTAGCTAAGTTACATTAAGATGCATATTTAAATCAGTTTGAATTTACATCTTGTGAAACTTGCCAGTCATGTCACAAAGATAAGATGACCATAGCTCCGTTTATTAAAAACAGAGAAAGAGTTAGCGAACTCTTGGGATTGATACATGATGATGTATATAAGTCCCCTGTCTACACATGCCAGGACCGGTTCTTTATACTTCATTACATTCACCGATGATCTCTCATGATTCGGACATATGTTCCTGTTGAAACACAAGCCTGAAGCTTTTGAGGAACTCAATGAATATAAGTTAGAAGTAGAGAACCAAAACAGGTATACGTATTATGTCTTTTGATGTGATCAGGGAGGAGAATACTTGTGCACGGAATTTCTTGACTATTCTGAAGGAGAATGAGATTCTCTCTCAGTATTACTCCTCCGTATACACCACAACACAACGGTGTATCGGGACGGAGCAATTGCATCCTATTAGATATGGTGTGCTCTATGATGAGTATTACTGAGTTGCTTATTTTCTTTTGAGGGTTATGCACTTATGAAACTGCATACCTATTGAATGGCGTTCCAACCAAATCAGGTGCCTACCACTACATATGCGATATGGTATGGGAAGAGCCCATCTCTTAAGAAAGTTAAGATTTGGGGTTGTCCGGCCTATGTTTAAAAGCAAAATCCGGACAAGCTCGAGACAAGGTCAGTTCTATGAAAGTTTGTTGGATATCCCAAGCATTTACAAGGGAATATCTTCTACTGCACCGAGAAACAAAAGGTGTTTTATTTCTTGGCAAGACCACCTTTTTGGAAAAAGAATTTATTTTGGAAGGAAATTAGTGGTCATGAGGTAGAACTGGAAAGAGTTCCAGCTATACAAACTACTGCTGATGATTTGGTAGAACCGGAGGATTCAATAGTTCCCAACGAATCTCAGCCTCTCCGCCGATCTGGTAGGGTTTCTCATCCACCTGAGAGATACTTCTATTTTCTCTATGACAGTGGAAGCGAGGATTGCATTATGAGATGATGACCCAACTAGTTTCGAGCAGGCCATCAGGAGTGGGGACTTTGTAAGAATGGCAGGATGCTATGCGATCTGAGATGGAATCCATATACACTAACAAAGTATGGACTTTGGTTGCTTTATCTGATGGGTTAAATCCCCATCAGAAGCAAGTATATCTTGAGAAGATTACTTGGTATACATGGAAAAGTTGAGACTTTCAAAGCTTTGCTTAAGTCCATCCAGATCCTACTTGCCACTGCTACATACCATGACTACGATATCTGGCGATTGGGTGCCATAACTGCTGTTCTAAATAGTGAAGAGAGCGTCTATAAGTACACAGCCAGAGGGCTCCGTAGACAGTGGGAGCAGCGGAAACGTGTGCAAGTTGCTTTACAAGTTAAAGCAGGCATCACGGAGTTGGAACATCTGTTTTGATGTGGTAGTCAAAGAGTTTGACTTCATCAGAATGGTAGATGAACCTTGCATATACAAAAAGGTAGTAGGGAGTATGGTGGTAATCCTCGTACTGTACGTAGGACGACATACTCTTGATAGGTAAGGAGTTTCCTATGCTACACTCGGTCAATCTCCTCTTATTACATAGATTCTCTATATAGGATCAAGGTGATACCTCTTAGATCCAGGGTTTTGGATTTATGTGATAGATCTAAATGGATATTAGGATTCTCACTAGGTGTAGTGAGACGGTATCAATCGATCCCGGGAAGAATCACTGGATAGCTTCCAGGGTGGTAAGGTCGACTGAATGTTAGTCACAGGCATTGTCTTTACCCTCATAGGAGGGACGGTATGTTGGAAGTGTTCCAAGCTAGATACCGTGGTGTTCTCCGCCGAAAGACGCGACCGGGACGTTGGGACGTCCGGCCTGAATTTTTGGGGGGCAGATGCTATTTGGTGCTATCCGTCCACCTCTCCGAAGATATCAAGTTGATTTATGGCACCATGTATCGAAGGTTTAGACGGATGCGGCCGATGTAGCAGACTTAGTCAGATCTCCCCTCGTTGAGGGTTTTTTTGATTGTGAGGATGCTCTTCGCTGCAGACGCAAACCCCTGCAGTTAATTACGCTACTGTATCGCGGTGACCACTTTCTCCTTCTCCAGATGGTCACTTCGTGTCGTGTTTGTTTGTTTTGGTTTTGGTTGCCCGTGGATAGTATATAAACTTTAAGGATATCATAGTCCATGGGTTTAAGGACCCCATAGTCCATGGAACATCTGGTTGTCGGGACCCGTCACCTCTCTGAAGACGTTGAAAGATTACAACGACAAATATCAGAGGAGTGAAGAGATGTACCCTTGAACCAATTTTGGTTGGGAGATCTGTAGTCCAATTGGGACTGAGATCTAAGATTTATGAGCATATAGGCCCAATTAATCTGAATGAGGGGTTTGTGGCCAACTTAGGCTCGGCCCACTTAGTTAAAATGTTAAACATTTGGCAATACTGAGCATTGATTTGGGTTCTGACAGCCTTTCTGTTTTTTATTGAACGCTGAGCATTCATCATAGCTCTAGGGCTTTATTTAAAGAACAGTTTATGTTCTTTTTAGCGCACACGTGAGGAGAACATGGGGCGCTTGGCGCTTTGCGCCAGTCAAAGAGCGCAGAGCGCTTCTGCTGGGTAGCGCACATATGAGGAGCACGTAGAGCGCTTGGCGCTATGCGCCAGATTTGGAGCGCTAAGGAACTTCTACTGAGTAGCGCACACGTGAGGAGTACGTGGTGCGCTCGGCGCTGAGCGCCAGTCCATGAGCGTAAAGCACTAGTTTATGAGCGCAAAGCACTGTTTGCTCAGTGGCGCACACGTGAGGAGCACGTGGTGCGCTTGGCGCTGAGCGCCAGTCCAAGAGCGCAAAGCGCTATTTGATCAGTTTTATGATCTGAAAAATAAATTCTCGTTTATAAGAGACTTTGTCTTAAAGTTCTAAGAACAGAGTTATTATTTTATAGGAGATGTTTAAATCTCTTATTTTGGGGAAAGGCTTTGCCTTTATGGATCTATGATTCTAAGAGAATTGAATTATTCTCCCCCCCTTTTTATAATGAGATGTTCATAATCTCTTTCGTAAAAGACCTTACTCTTATAGATCTATGATATGTGAGAAGAATTATATTCTTCTTCTTATTTTTTTTATGATGAGATCCTTTGATCCCTTTGTGAAAGACCTTGGTTTGAAAGATTTATGATCTGTGAGAAAGAAGTGAATTCTTCTTTTTATATGAGGCGATTTCGTCTTTCTGTTCTTTTTACCTTGAAGAGAATTTTCTTCTTCTACCGAGAGCTTGCTCTTTGTTCTGAGATTTCTCAAAGTTTATGGGGGAGTTCCTCTCTTTGTTTCTATATATCTCATTTTTGTTTCTTTTCCTTTTTTTTGAAAAGAAGAATCATTGGTCGTTGGGACCCACCACCTCTCCGACGACACTAAGAGATTACAGCGCCATATATCGAAGGTGTGGAGGGATGTACCCTTTGAACCATGTCACACTCATTAGGGGGAAAGAACAGACTGGAGCTTAAGCTTCTCGCTGTTGAAAAAGGCTTCTTTGCGTTCGCGCACGTGCGTTGCACGTGTTGGGCGCACGTGCGTCACACGTAGCACACATGGTGCTTACGCATATGCGCATTATGGGGGAGCAAGCTTCTACGGAGAAATAATCTCCTTTGAGTATTATGGAATACTCCCACTTGCGTTGCACGTGTTTGGCTCACGTGCATTGCACGTGGCGTGCATGTGGCGGGCGCACGTGCATTGCACGTGGCGCGCATGGCGCTTGCGCATATGCGCATTATGGGGAGGAGCAAACTCTTTACTTGGAGAACTTTGCTCCTATAGGAATTGAATCCTTTGAGAATTGAACTCTTTTGAGGATTGAACTCTCCCCTTTTCAAGTGGTATCCCCTCTTATTTATATGGGAATGGTAGAGAAGAGATCTCTCCTTTTCCCGATGTGGGACTAAAAATACATTCACCATGTAGTGGTGCATTACTTTAGATTACACGTACCTAACACATTTACTCATAACTTTTGATCCCGGATGAATTATGCGGCCCATAATATATCAAATCGAAGGATTTTTCGAGACACTTTTGATACCATCAGAAATTAGATTTTTCTCATTCGGGGGTTTGTCAAAATACAGCTCGGAAAATACTGGTTCGCATTTTCTTCCTTAGATCACATGTGCATAGCACATTTGCTCATAACTTTTGATCCCGGATGAATTATGAGGCCCATAATATATCAAATTGAAGGTTTTTTCGAGACTCTTTCGATATCATCAGAATTTAGCTGTTTCTCATTCAGAAGTTTGTCAAAATACAGTCCGAAAAATATTGGTTCACATTTTCTTAAGCGTATCGCTGCCATTTGATACCTTGGGCTCTTTTGCGCATAAATTTTTGGCGGGAACAAATTCCCCCCACTACTTTGCCTACGTAAGTATGTACGTGGGTGAAGTAGTGCAGAGTTATGCATGGCCATAGAATTGAGGGCTTTGGAGACAAGTTTAGGGTCCTTGTAGCCTAAGACTTTTTCATCTTCATGAACTGTAAGGGTCTCAAGAAGGTTTTTCTCCCTACAAGTCGAGAGGATCTCATAGGTGCATATTCTCCCTAGAAATGTGAGGATTCCTAAGTGTCCATCGCCTCCGTGAGTCGTAAGGATCTCACTCGGGTATTTTTCCTTACGAATCGTGAGGACCCATAAGTAGCTCTTTTATTTCAGTGGCCTGTAATTTTGGCAAATGTGGCCCGTAGATAGTAGCTAGCTATCCATCTTGGATTCTTTGTAGGGTAGCGATGGTTTAGAAACAGGTTCAGATCTACTGCCTAAGACTTTTCAACTTTATGAGCTGTGAGGGTCTCATAAAGATTTATCTCCCTATAACTCGAAAGGATCTCGTAGGTGTAATTTCTCCTTAAGAATCGTGAGGATTCTTAAGTGTGTTTTCTCTTGAGAGTCGTAAGGATCTCACAGAAGAGTTTGCTCCCTTACGAGTCGTGAGGACCCGTAAGTGATGGGTGAGGTTACCATTATCCGCATTTCACGGAGTCAGGAGTTGCTCTGGCCATTTCCCACGGGGTCAAGATTGACTTTAACCGTGTTCTATGGGACCAGAATTTGCTCTGGATGCTTCCCACGGGGTCAGGATTGACATAGGCCGTTTTCCGCAAGGACCAAGATCCGCTCTGGACGTTTTCCACGGGGTCAGGATTGACATAAGCCGTGTTCCACAAAACCAAGAATTGTTCTGGATGCTTCCCACGGGTCAGGATTGACATAAGCCGTGTTCCGCAAGGACCAGGTTCCACTCTGGACGCTTCCCACGGGGTCAGGATTGACATAAGCCGTGTTACGCAAGGACCAGGATCCGCTCTGAACGCTTTCCACGGGATCAGGATTATTATAGGTTGTGTTCTAGTAGACCAGGAATTGTTCTGGATGCTTCCCACGGGGTCAGGATTGACATAAGCCGTGTTCCGCAAGGACCAGGTTCCGCTCTGAACGCTTCCCACGGGGTCAGGATTGATATAGGCCGTGTTCCGCAAGGACTAGGATCCGCTCTGGATGTTTCCCACGGGGTCAAGATTGACATAAGCCATGTTCCACGAAACCAGGAATTATTCTGGATGCTTCCAATGGGATCAGGATTGACATAGGCCGTGTTCCGCAAGGACCAGGTTCCACTGTGGACGCTTCCCACGGGGTCAGGATTGACATAGGCCATATTCCACTATACCAGGATTTGCTCTGGATGCTTCCCACGGGGTCAGGATTGACATAAGCTGTGTTCCGCAAAGACCAAGAATTTGCTTTGGATGCTTTCCACGGGGTCAGGATTGACATAGCCGTGTTCTGCGAGGACCAGGATCCGCTCTGGACGTTTCCCATGGGATCAGGATTGACATAGGTCGTATTCCACGTGACCAGGAATTTGCACCGGATGCTTCCCACGGGTCAGGATTGACATAGCCGTGTTCTACGAGGACCAGGCTCTGCTCTGGACGTTTCCCACGGGGTCAGGATTGACATAGGCCGTGTTCCACGTGACCAGGAATTTGCTGTGGATACTTCCCACGGGTCAGGATTGATATAACCGTGTTCTGCGAGGGCCAGGATCCGGTATGGACATTTCCTATGGGGTCAGGATTGACATAGGTCGTGTTCCACGTGATCAGGAATTTGCTCTGGATGCTTTCCACGGGGTCAGGATTGACATAGCCGTGTTCTGCGAGGATCAGGATCCACTCTGGACGTTTCCCACGGGGTCAGGATTAACATAGGCTGTGTTCCACGTGACCAGGAATTTTCTCTGGATGCTTCCCACGGGGTCAGGATTGACATAGCCGTGTTCTGCGAGGACCAGGATCCGCTCTGGACGTTTCCCACGGGGTCAGGATTGACATAGGCCGTGTTCCACTAAACCATGATTTGCTCTGGATATTTCCCACGGGGTCAGGATTGACATAAGCCGTGTTCCGCAAGGACCAGGAATTTGCTTTGGATGCTTTCCACGGGATCAGGATTGACATAGTCGTGTTCTGCGAGGACTAGGATCCGCTCTGTACGTTTCCCACGGGGTCAGGATTGACATAGGCCGTATTCCACGCGACCAGGAATTTGCTCTGGATGCTTCCTACAGGGTCAGGATTGACATAGCCGTATTCTGCGAGAACCAGGCTCCGCTCTGGACGTTTCTTACGGGGTCAGGATTGACATAGGTCGTGTTCCACATGACTAGGAATTTGCTCTGGATGCTTCCCACGGGGTCAAGATTGGCATAGCCGTGTTCTGCGAGGACCAGGATCCGCTATGACGTTTCCCACGGGGTCATAATTGACATAGGTTGTGTTCCACGTGACCAGGAATTTTCTCTGGATGCTTTCCATAGGTCAGGATTGACATAGCCGTGTTCTGCAAGGACCATGATCCGCTCTGGACGTTTCCCACGGGGTCAGGATTGACATAGGCCGTGTTCCACGTGACCAGGAATTTGCTCTGGATGCTTCCCACGGGGTCAGGATTGACATAGCCGTGTTCTGCGAGGACCAGGATCCGCTCTGGACGTTTCTCACGGGGTCAAGATTGACATAGGTTGTGTTCCATATGACCAGGAATTGCTGAATTTATCTGTATTTCACGGAGTCATGAGTTGATTTTATCCGCATTTCACGGAGTCGAGGATTGACTCTCGGTTGTCTGTGCACCGCCGAATCATGGAACAGGAAAATGCCGCGGCTCCGCTCTGCTGATGTTGCATCTGTTGTATTGAGACGAATGTTGAGATGATCTCCAAGCTGTCTGTGAACCGTTGAGATTTGGAACAGAGACTCTTCCGTGGCTCTTTTTGTTGACGTCGTATATTCCTGCAGAGACATTGATTTCTCTGCAGGTCGGCGCGAATTGAGATATTCTCGTCAAATACGCTGATTTCCCTGAATCGAGGATTTTGCCAAGGACACTGATTTCCTCGGAGTTGAGACGAATCGAGGTATTCCTGCAAAGACGCTGATTTCCTTGCGGGTCGACGCGAATCAAGATACTCTCGTCAAGAACGCTGATTTCCCTGAATCGAGATATTTGCCAAGGACACTAATTTTCCTGGGGTTGAGACGAATCGGGGTATTTTTGCAAAGACACCGATTTCTCTGCGGGTCGACGCGAATCAAGATGCTCTCGTCAAGGATGCTGATTTCCCTGAATCGAGGTTTTTGCCAAGGACACTGATTTCCCTGGGGTTGAGACGAATCGAGGTATAACTGCAAAGACACTGATTTCTCTGCGGGTCGACGCGAATCAAGGTGCTCTTGATAAGGATGCCGATTTCCCTGAATCGAGATTTTTGCCAAGGACACTGATTTCCTTGGGGTTGAGACGAATCGAGGTATTTCTGCAAAGGCACTGATTTCTCTGCGGGTCGACGCGAATCGAGGTGCTCTCGTCAAGGACGCTGATTTCCCTGAATCGAGGTTTTTTCCAAGGACACTGATTTTCCTGGGGTTGAGACGAATCGAGGTATTCCTGCAAAGACACTTATTTCTCTGCGGGTCGACGCGAATCGAGGTGCTCTCGTCAAGAACGCTGATTTCCTTGAATCGAGGTTTTTTCCAAGGACATTGATTTCCCTGGGGTTGAGACGAATCAAGGTATTCCTGCAAAGACACTGATTTCTCTGCGGGTCGACACGAATCGAGATACTCTCGTCAAGGACGTCGATTTCCCTGAATCGAGGCTTTTGCCAAGGACACTGATTTTCCTGGGGTTGAGACGAATCGAGCTATTCCTGCAAAGACACTGATTTCTCTGCGGATCGACACGAATCGAGGTTCTCTCGTCAAGGACGCTGATTTCCCTGAATCGGGGTTTTTTCCAAGGACATTGATTTTCCTGGGGTTGAGACGAATCGAAGTATTCCTGCAAAGACGCTGATTTCTCTGCGGGTCGACGCGAATCGAGATGCTCTCTTCAAGGTCGCTGATTTTCCTGAATCGAGGTTTTTGCCTGATTTCCCTGGGGTTGAGACAAATCGAGGTATTCCTGCAAAGACACTGATTTCTCTGCGGGTCGATGCGAATCAAGGTTTTCTCGTCAAGGATGCGGATTTCCCTGAATCGAGATTTTTTCCAAGGACACTGATTTCCCTGGGGTTGAGACGAATCGAAGTATTCCTGCAAAGACACTGATTTCTCTGCGGGTCGACACGAATCGAGATGCTCTCGTCAAGGACGCTGATTTTCCTGAATCGAGGTTTTTGCCTGATTTCCCTGGGGTTGAGACAAATCGAGGTATTCCTGCAAAGACACTGATTTCTCTGCGGGTTGACGCGAATTGAGGTGCTCTCGTCAAGGACGCTGATTTCCTGAATCGGGGTTTTTGCCAAGGACACTGATTTCCCTGGGGTTGAGACGAATCGAGGTATTCCTGCAAAGACACCGATTTCTCTGCAGGTCGACGCGAATCGAGATGCTCTCGTCAAGGACGCCGATTTCCCTGAATCGAGGAGGTTGCCAAGGACACTGATTTCCTTGAGGATGAGACGAATTGAGAAGTTCTCACAAGAATGTCCTAACGTTACAGTTAACCTTTGCTCTTTACAACAGAGGTCCGTTAGGGTCTGTGGTACTAGGGTTTCGCCCGTCGTACCGTCGCGTTGGCTGATGTATCCCTCGACAGGCAATCTTGCTGTTCGAGTAGCCTTGCGACTGTCGTGTCTCTGATCCCTTCGAGGGCTAGACAAGACGTCTTCAAGCAATCTTCCTAGGCAGTTTGACCGTCGGAAGAGCAAGCGTTAGGAATTTTGCCATGCCACTTTTTACTTGAGCTTAGGCTCAGTTTGGAGAGCCCCGATGAGTCATAACCACTCCGCGCTGGTGTGGGATGATCTCCGATAGTCTTTCAGGTTTTATATGAGTTACCGTCAAGACCCCGATACTAGGAATTTAGCCTTTACTTCGTTTGCTGGTATCGCGTCTGCTGTAACGAGACGAATGCTGAGGTGGAGCTAGGATTTTGCCATCACTCCGCTTTGTTTCAACCGTGAGGTCTTTGGTTGACGTTGCATCTGCATCCTGCTGGACTATGAAGGAACGCCATTGTTGACATTGCGTCTGCTGTAACGAAACGAATGCTGAGGTGGAGCTGACATTTTGCCGTCACTCCGCATTATTTCGACCATGGGGTCTTTCGTTGACGTTGCATCTGCATCCTGCTAGACTGCGAAGGAACGCCGTTGTTGACATTGCGTCTGCTGTAACGAGACGAATGCTGAGGTGGAGCTGGGATTTTGCTGTCACTCCGCTTTGCTGACCATGGGGTCTTTCGTTGACGTTGCATCTGCATCCTGCAGGACTGCAAAGGAACGTTATTGTTGACATTGCGTCTGCTGTAACGAGAAGAATGCTAAGGTGGAGCTGGGATTTTTCCGTCACTCCGCTGTGCTGACCATGGGGTCTTTCGTTGACGTTGCATCTGCATCCTGCTGGACTGCAAAGGAACGCCGTTGTTGACATTGCGTCTGCTGTAACGAGACAAATACTGAGGTGGAGCTGGGATTTTGCCGTCACTCCGCTTTACCGACGTTGCGTCTGCTGTAACGAGACGAATGTCGAGACGGTCTCTAGGTTGTCTGTGAACCATCGAGACTTGGAACTATGGACTCTGTCGTGGCTCCGAGATTGATTGTCGCATCCAAATCTTGCTGGAATGAGGAGGAACGCTGTTGTGGGTCTCCTGTTAGTTATATGTATGCCCTAGAGTCCATTACTGTACATATGATGTATATTGTAATGGATGCTTGGACATATATAGGGAGGACTTTCTTGCTCGACATGATAGTATGCTATCTGGTTGTACTTTATCTTAACATGTACTCTGATTGTCTCTATGTTATATGTTGATAAAGCCCTTAGGATATGTACTCGACTACTGAGACTATGATGAGATCATATTAGTGGGGCCACGGTAGTCGACGAGTACCCTATAACTGTTCTTAGTCGAGGATGTATCGAGACAGGGCATCGATACACCAGAGTAGAATAGCGTATACGCATCTGGACCCATATGATGGGCGATGGATGATCTCATATCCATCGGTGTTTGACATCAAGGATGGTGTACGGGTGCTCAGTAGAGACTGGGTATACTGGACGGACTCGCCGAAAACTCCCAGATGGTATTATACCTCACGTCAGATAGCAGTTCTCTGGTGGCACTAGTACAGGTTAGTCTGTAGACCCGAGATCGTCATAGAGTCTTGTGTGATTCCCACTGTGCTTTAATTTCTATCATACCACGTCCAAGAGGACGTGCAAAAAGGTGGCTTTTGGGTACATTCCCGAATCATATGGAGGCAATGAGCGATAGGAGGGGATTCGTCTCTCCCGGTATAGGGAGTTGATGTTGTGCTGTGTTCGATTGGCTATAACTAGAAATCCCTGGCCAGGATTGCTGAGATTTACTGGTAAGTGTTATCAGTAGTTTTTTGAACTGTTATAGACCTCATATTGACATGACTTATCAAGCTATTGGGGTTTGACGTTTACCACCCTACGAGAGATATGCGACATATCTGACGAAGAGACTGGACTGTACAGGAATGTTACTGATTGGATTCGCAGGAGAATGTACAGGCTTGCTTGTTGATCTTCTGATCGCTCAATACCTGGGTGGCTGTTACGTTTAGCTAACCGTTTGCAACTTGTGGATGTTTGATATGATCATCACCTACTGCCGGCGTATTGACGATTCTTTAGAGTCCTACACAGAAGTTTCTTGGCTCAGGCAAAATGGAGTAGGAGCACATATATGATATGTAAGGGACCGAGAACAATACGTGTATGTGATACCGTATTAGATTCGCACGATATGAGATATCGGCCGGGTATATGAGATATAGCCGGGTCATCGGATCAAGTGTTGATTCGATGAACTGATAGATTATATTAGTCGGTTATTTGTTAAATAGCCGGATTATCGGATCAAGTGTTGATTTGATAATTTAATGTATAATTATATATTTGATATATTAAATTACATTAACCAATATTAGCTCACTTATTAATTCATTTTCTCACTCAGATAATACATTGATATATATGCGATATATGTTAACTGTATTATTTACTTTTGTAACAAAATATATTATATATGTGATATATAATATTGTAACATATTATAATTACTAATGCAACATGATTAGTGGAGATTAAACAAGGTTAGGGTTTGATTTAGGTTAGCTCATTCTTGAAGCTTCTAGAAGCTTTTCTTTTTATCATGAGCTAAGATATTTTGTTGATATTTTGTAACACAAACCACACCCTCAACCCTAATTAACTCTCTACAAAGGTTAGCTCATTTAATATTAGCAACCATGGTTGCATATGCAATTATCATGACAATTCATTATTCATCACAAAAGGATTCTTTCTTCTTCCTCCTCCTCTTTTCATGAAAAAGCTTTCTAGCTTTTTATGTTGTGATGAAAATGAGTGAGATTAAGAAAACAAATGAGTGCTAAAATCCTACTTCATCATCCTAATCTATCCTAACCATTTAGATTAGGGTGTTCACTTCATTTAGTGAGTGAGAGCTTATGTTAAAGAAACTTCAAGGTAGATCATCTTAGTTATCGAAGATCGGAAGCAAGCTTGTATTTTTCTCTTCGTGGAGCCTCTCTAGAGTCCGGGAACATGATGATTGCAGCGAAGGGACCTCAACACGGAGCTTATGAAGTGAAGGATCGGACTACAAAGCTTGTAATCCCAAACTCTTAGTGTTAAAGTGTTTAACATGCTTTGTTTCGCCTAATCTCTAGTTTAAAGATCTTGTTTAGGGTTGTTCGGCACGTCTAAATTTTAAATCGGGTATGGTTCATGCCTTATAGACCCTTATGAGAGTGCCTAGTAACCCTATAGTGGTATCAGAGCCAAGCTAGAGTTTTAGATGATGTCTAGACGAAGTTTAAAGTCCGATCGAATTCCGAATACCCGTAAAACCCTAGTTTCAGGAAATTTTTCAAAAATGTTGATTTTTTCATATTAAAAATACTCAAAAAATCAGCTGGGTATTTTAGGAATTACTATAAAAAACGAGACATTAATTTCATTATATCGCCACGGAATCGCGGTAATGACCTACCTTGCGCCGTGGTTCCGCGGCCGTACAGTGAAATCATGCTTTGCTTTTTGCACAGTAAAGTCTCTATGTATTTCCTGATGCTTCTGGGTATTTTTAATTCTACTCAAGTGTTGAGTTTTCTTAGTTGTATTGGGAGTTCGTTGATTCGATCGGAAAGTATAATTTCGTTTAGTTTGTCCGGGTAATTTTTAGAATGTGTTAAAAAGTTCAAACGGATATCAATAACTCACTTTTTCCCCTGCCGGAAAATTTCCATGTGTTGCATTTTTCTGTATTTTAAAAAACGTTCTAAGTCGTGCAAGTAACGTGGTGGACCCTCTAGAAGATAACAAACCTTAACTCGATTATGTGACCGTCTTGAACTGCCTCTAAAGCTTAGGGTTTGGGGCAGTACGGCGTGCCACATGTGAGGCGTTGGCTTGACCCTTCTACGGCTGGACCATTGGTACTGTGGCATGTGATGGATATTTTTTAAACTAATTTTAAGTGTTGAGAACTATTTGGGAAAACTTGGGTGTTTGATTATTTGATCGGAAAGTTTAACATTGTCTATTTATCTGGAATGTGATACAATATTTGGAATCCACAAGTAGTTATGAGATAACTAATTTGAATGTTATAAATTTAGCAGTTCAGTCTAAATTGATCGGTTGCCACGGAATTTTGATGTGATCAAAAGTCCGTCGCAATCACGTAGCGTACGCGGATACTCGTCGGGTAAACTTAACAGACAGCCGCGTCCTATAGCCCCGACCAAGTGACTGTAGGAGAACCCCGTCGCCAAAAGCATCATTCGGGTGCTAGCGGCAACGGTGTTCCGCCTTAGTGCACTTCGTTGACGGTATCGGGGGTGCGGCCGTCTACTAAAGTTTTCGACGAGCATTCGATCAGGATGTCGGGAATCTTGTTGAATTGCCCGACTTGATATTGAAAAGAGTTTTCGATAATAAGACTAAAATGCGGGGTTTATAATTGTTAGGCATGCGATATCTAAGGAATTCATTTGGTTAGGCATGCGATGTCTAAGGTGGTTGTGGATTCCAACTGTTGTAGTTTTACACTTTGTTTTCTGCGACCGTAAGTGTAGTATGTAGTTGTATCGCCATTTTTCGTTGCTATACATCGACGACAATCGGAGTATGCATACTTACTTACGTTGATGACATGTGATGTTATGTGTTGTTGTGATATGTTATATTGGATCGTCGTGTTTGAATAGCCGGGGGTTTTATGTGAGATGAGAGTTTTTTCATTTTCATTCATGTAAAATTCATTGTATGTAATATTCTTTTATTGGGGCACTTCCGGGCTGAGGATAATGTCACCATTGTATATTATTTACTTTTCCGCATTAGGTAGACCCAAGGCGGGGAGCACAAGTAACCGGGTTCTGGGGTCCAGTGGGAGACCATCTCGAGGAGTTGAGACCGAGTCTCCTAACCCTAGAATTAGTAGTGTTGCTTGCCGCTCTCGTAGGGGTCTAGGGATATGGGTTTGGCTATTCATCGCGACCGTGGAATCCGTGTTTTATACAGGCTCGTATTGAAAACACAGACATACTAGTATATCCAATGTTTCATATATATTCTTCTGCTGCAATGTTCTGTGATGAGATCATATTACTGCCTGAGACTAATGTTTGTATTATATATATGAGATATGTTATATTGCAGATTTCGTTTCAAATGTGATGCTTGTGAAGCATAATTAAAATGGGACTTCATTAACGAGATTAATGAAATAAAAGAAACTTAAAAATGGTGTAGAAACTTGTTTAAAAAAACTGGTAGTTCTAGTTCTTGCTTTGCATAGTGTTGTTCCTTGATGAACATCCAGCACCTTATTCGATAACGAAAGAGCCGAGATCCTTTCACCGGGAGTGACCTCTTTAGCAATAACTGGCAGATGCTACAAACTCGGTTTGTCTTTTGATTACTTTTATAGTTCTTGCTTTGCATAGTGGTATTTGTGAAATATCCTGTACCTTATTCGATGAAGAAAGAGCCGATGATCCCTTCACCGGGAGTGACCTCTTTAGCAAAACTAGAAAATGCCTAAAAACATTCCATTTAAAATCACTCGATTCTACAACGATATCAAGTTCATTACGCAAAGGGTTTTCTTAAAAATCTGTCGTAGCCCTCCGTCATTTCAGATAAGTACTTCACAGTATTCGTGATGTGTTTGTTGACATTGTCAAGGCGTAGTGAGCGGTAGCTATTTATGCTTATCTGTATAAGTATATGATGCGATTGGATTAGGGTAGTCGTGCGATTTTGTTGACTATGTTAAGGGTCATGCGGGTGGGTTTAATTCAATCGGGAAATGACGGGTTGAACTTGACTAGCACTAATGATTTGTTGACTATGTTAAGGTCATATAGCTGCTAGGGGTAAAATATTATTGGGAATTTCAAGTGTTGAAATTTGCAATGAGATTGCATGCTTTCAATGAGATAGTTGGATCTCGATACCCGCTGCGAGTAAGAGTTACTCCTGGGAGAGTTTTACACATTACAATTGTTAGTGTATATACCCTAGGGGCCATTATTGTATCATACTAGATTGTATATTACTTAATGGAAGCTTGGGATATTCACATTTGTATATACAGTCTTGCTAAAAATGGTAGTATGCTACTTGGTTTGAGTCTACTTTAATATTTGCATATGTTTCTTGTGGCGTATCACTTATACATATTAGTAGAGCCCATAGGTTCTTTGCTTGATTACCAGCGTTGTGATGGCAGTCACACTAATGGGGCTGGGTAGTCTATAAGCAACATCATATACTTGTCCTTAGTCGTAGAATTATCGAGGCAGGGTATCGATACTCCAGAGTAGACTAATGTGTACGCTTCTCATCCCAGTTGGGAAGATGGTCTGTCCCATTACCATCAGTACGTCATACTAGAGATAGTATACAGGTGCTCGTTAAGTTACGGGTACACCGGATAGGACTCGCAGGGAAACTGTTGGTTGGTATTATACCCACCGTCAGTTAACAGTTCCCAGGTGACATGAGTACAGCATAGTCCGCAGACTTGACACTGCTGCTTCGCCTCGAGTGTGTCCCACTATTCTTATATTGCTACCCTACCACGGCTCAAAGGAGTCGTGCAAACAGGTAGCAGTTGGGTGCAGTCCCGAGCACTTGGAGGCAGTAGTGGTTGGACAGGATTCGTCTCTCTCGGTATTGGGAGATGATATCGCGCTGTGTCAGAGAGCCATTACACAAAGTCCTTGGCCAGGGCAAACGAGATATACTGGTAGGTTCCAGTAGCTTCTCAGGGTGTAATGGGCTTCGCTCCGACACGACTTATACAGCTATTAGGGGACTGACGCTTGCCGCCCCCTAGGCTTGATATGTGATAGTCTTAGACGAACAGACCGGATTGTACGGAGATTGTCACATCAGGCTCAATGGGAGTTCGGATGAGTTTTCTCATCGGCCTTCTTATCGACATCTACCTGGGGCCGTTACGTACAGCTAGTGCCGCTTGCGGTCTGTGGTTAAACCCACTGCCAGTGTAGTGTCGAGTCTTTAGAGTCCCACACAGAGAGTTTCCCTGCTCCAGGCGAAACGATATAGAGGTCGTACGGTTTTACGACAAGGGTTCGAACGCGTACGTACGTTTACGCACCTACGACGTTCGGACAGTTTTTACTAGTCGGCTTTGGTTTAAGCCAGATTCTAGTATCGGGTTATTGGATTTATACAGTCTAAAGTTTTTCCGTATTTTCACGGATTGTAGGGGCGTTCTCGTAATTTGTCGGGAACCTTCTAGAAGAGTGGTGACTAAGGGGGTAAGGTGGCATTGCATTAAATGAGATTAGTGACTCATTTGTGTGATTCATCCATGTCATTAAAGCATCATAAATGCTTAATGACTCATGGAGATGAATCACTCAAATGCATTTATGAAGCATGGATGATTAATCATTTATTTTGTTTATTTGATAAAATTATAATGCTTCATAAATATTATGATAGATCATTATCTCATTTCATTCTCATCTTCACCTTCTCTCTCCTCAGGCTCACTCTCTCTTCAAACCCTAACCCTAACCTCTCATGTGTTGAGATCAAGGGTTAGCTGGACTAAAGCATCCATAACCTCACTCTATATCCCCTAGGTAGCTTAGATTAGCACTTTAAGCAACCTAGTTATCTCAATTTGGAGATCAAGATTGGAGAAGGTGCTTTCGGGTGGATCGTCTTTGACTTGAGGAGGCCGTTGAGGTGCCGATATTCTAAGGAGCCTACGAGAAGTGGAGGACAGCGATGAAGACCCGAAGGACATGTAACGTGAGGTATAACTTCGAATCCGAGTAGTTAAACCTCTAGTAGAATATTAGCAATGGTTTAGATACGATTCATGCGCTCAAGTCCGTGTTACGAAGCTTTGATAATCGTTTTTCATATATTCCGCCTCCCCGCAAGTTCCTGGGGTGCGTGACATGGACTTACAGTGGTATCAGAGCCAGGTTAAACCATTACTAGCTTGTTAGCAACTAGTTAGAAGTTCGATCGACAGAAAACACGAAAACAAAACCCTAACCCCTTAACAGTTTCTGTTGATTTTAAAAGTGTCACAAAAATTATTTGACATACCTTAAAATTCACAGCAGGGTATTATAAGAGATCTGGGAAAATTCGAGAAGGCAACTCGGAAAAACGGCCGCGGAATCACGGCCAAATGGTGCTTTTGGCCGCGATTCCGCTGCCGAGTTGACTCGGAGTTTCACAGTAATTCATTGTTTCTGGTGTTTTGTTTTCCTGTATATTCTGTTTCTGCCCAGGTTGCCTCTGTGCTGATTTGCTTTTGGGGTAGACACGGATAAATGGTATTCGATCGATATTCTAAGATATTTACTAATTGGGATTTTATCTGTAATGTTTAATGTGTTCGTAAACCTCCCCTAACTGCTAGTATGTCGGTTGGCAGGGAGTTGCACATTTATGAAATGTTTACTGTTTGTGTATATGAACTGTGTTGGACTGTTGTGATAATTAGCCAGGGTTTTAGATGTTTTTAATATTCATTCATTCGATATAATTGTAATAAGTTGTAATATTATTTTGCGGGGCACATCCAGGTTGCGGTTGTAACCACCGTTGTATTATTTCTTTTTACTGTTTTTGCTCCTAGGATAGACCCAAGGTGGGGTGCACAAACTACCGGTTACTTTGAAGTGTTGAGGCAGACCGTTTCACTTCTGGTACTTGGCGGGTAGTTTGCCATACCCGTAGGGGTCTGGGGTGGGGTAATGGCTATTCATCACAACTGTGTAATCCGTCTTTTGTTGCAGGCTCAAAGCAAACATGGATTGCTTGTAAATCCAATAAAATTCATCTGTGATCTGGAATGTTTATTATTGCGTCTGACGAATGTACAATATCTATATATGATAGCTATTAGACGTCACTTATGTTTTACACCCGCGCTAGCCCAGCCCCCGCTCTGTCGTTAGTTAAGTAACCTAACGGGTGATGACGGGACCCCGTGGCGAATGCGGATGGCATAAGAGGACGTGGTATTTTCGTTGTTTTCTGCAATGATAAGATAAAAGATGGGACACATTATTATAAATGCAAAGAAAATAAACCAAAGTTAAGTCGTTGGAACAAATTTAAAAGAAACCACTCGGTTATTTTTTAAAAAAAGAGCAGAATTTTTAATTGCGGAGCTTTAACCGCTCCTTTTAAAAAGTTATCAGGTTCCTTCGGTTATATCAAGTTCACTATGTTCACGGTTTCGCCAAAACCAGTCGTAGCCCTCCATCATTTCTTATGGATAGTCAGTAGTATTCAAGCTATATTTGTTGGCTTTCGTCAAGGCATAGTGTTTGGTAGCTGCTGGGGTATTCATTTGTTACATAGATAGATGAGTTGGTTTGGGACAGTCGTATTACCTTGTTGGCTTTCGTCAAGGGTATGTAAGGGTGGGTTCAAATTAACAAGGATAATGATGGGCAAAACTTGACATGTGACTTATGATTTGTTGGCTTTCGTCAAGGTCATAAGAGCATGGGGAAAAAATCCATATCGGGAGTTTCTAAACAAACTGAAATTTGCAGAGATATGCATACCATTTTGGAGTTTGATGAATGTTGGTAGGATTCCTTCAACATTATCATACAATGATATTTTGAATCCCGATCCTACTGTGAGTACATGCTACTTATCAGGAGATTCATCACTTAACGATCAATACTATAAACCAAGTAGGTGCCTAGAAAGGTGTCAGCGGGGCTACGCCTCCAGAGAAAAGAAGTTCTTTAATTAAGGAACTTCACGAAAGCGTTGGAAAACCTCTCTCGAAGTATCGACACTGGCCTGGCTGAACGGTTAAGCAAGAATTGTACGGTGAGAATAGTCCTGGCTAATTCTTTTTTTATGGTTTGAGAAAGGATTCGAGAAACAGTGGGAGTCATCCTGTTTAGATAAATTAAAAAAACCACTCTAAACTTGCAAGAGTATCATGCTAAAAGTGTTTTCTTCTCTCTCTCTAAATTGCAGCGACCTTATGACCACACATAGGTTACATCTAGATAATAATTTGACTGAATCTGACTTATATGACTGGCAAAAGTCTGTCCAGATGTCCATTGCCTATGACAAGCTGGACCTGTTAGTTATATGTATGCCCTAGAGGTCATTACTGTACATAGGATGTATATTGTAGTGGATGTTGGGACATATATAGGGAGGACTTTCTTGCTCGACATGATAGTATGCTATCTGGTTGCTCTTTACCTTAACGTGTATACTGATTGTCTCTCTGTTACATGTTGGTAAAGCCCTTAGGATGTGTACTTGACTACCTGGACTATGATGCGGATCATACTAGTGGGGACATGGTAGTCCACAAGTACATCCTTCAAGGTCCCTAGTCGTGGGTATATCGAGACGGGGCATCGATATACCAGAGTAGACTAGCGTATACCTTCTCGACCCATACAGATGGGCGATGGATGATCCCATATCCATCGGTGTTTGACATCGGAGATGATGTACGGGTGCTCAGTAGAGACTGGGTACACTGGACGGACTCGCCGAGAACTCCCAGATGGTATTATACCTTACGTCAGATGGCAGTTCTCAGGTGACACTGGTACAGAGTAGTCTGTTGACCCGAGATCGTCATAGAGTCTTGTGTGGTTCCCACTGTGCTTTGATTTCTATCTTACCACTTCCAAGAGGGCGTGCAAAACGGTGGTTTTTGGGTACAGTCCCGAGTCACATGGAGGCAATGAGCGATAGGAGGGGATTCGTCTCTCCCGGTATAGGGAGTTGATGTTGCGCTGTGTTCGATTGGCTATAACAGGAAATCCCTGGCCAGGGTTGCTGAGATTTACTGGTAAGTGTTACCAGTAGTTTCTCGAATTGTTATAGACCTCATATCGACACGACTTATCGAGCTATTGGGGTCTGACGTTTACCACCCCTAGGCAAGATATGCGACATATCAGACGATCAGACCGGACTGAACGGTAGTGTTACTGGTTGGATTCACTGGAGTGTGAGAGGGCTTGCTCGTCGATCTTCTGATCGCTCAATACCCGGGTGGCCGTTACGTTTAGCAGACCGCTTGCGGCTTGTGGGTGTTTGATATGATCATCATCTGCTGCCGGCGTATTGACGAGTCTTTAGAGTCCTACACAGAGGTTTCCTGGCTCAAGCGAAACGAAATAGGAGCGCATATGAGATATGTGCGGGACCGAGAATAATGCGTGTATGTGATACCGTATTCTATTCTCGCGATGAATGTGTCGAATGGTTGTATGCGATATAACCTAGTTATCGATTCAAGCGTTGATTCGATAAGTCGATACATTGAATACTAGTCGGTTATGTTCGACATGACCGGATTATTGAATCAAGTGTTGATTTAATGATTTAATGCATAATTATATATTTGATATATTACTTTGCATCAACTAGTATCGGTTTACTTAAGATGGATTTTCTCACTCGGATGTACACATTGTATATGTGATATACTTTTGTGCACTTGATTGTATCATGTTTGATGATACATGTTATGCTAGGGTTTTTGTGTAAAGATCAAACCATGGTTACATAATAATGGTTAGGGTTTTGTTTTATTCCCTTTTTTATTTATATATTCATTTTGGAAATTATTTAAGGATGGTGGCTTATTTTGTTTTATGTTGAAGCTTCTTGAAGCTTTGATCAAGTCAACCATTCTTATCTCATCCTTAACCCTAACCATTCCAACTAACCTTGGTTTAATCTCTACACTTTACCATGGTTACAATTATGATAAGAATTGATTTTCTTTTCTATTCTTATTCTTATCATAATACTTATGATAATATTAGCTTCTTCTTCTTCATCTTCTTTCATGAAGAAGCTTACTTCATCAATGGTGATTGATGAAAACAAGTGAGAAATCCAATTCTAAAGTCTACCCACTTCCTATTTCTTCATTCTCTACCTCTTGCCAAGTAGTAGAGTGTGTTTCCTTCACAAGTTTTCATGACTTGGTGAAGGTGGAGCTTGATTTAGCGATGCCTCGACGTAGATCATCTTCGGCATGGACATCGACGACCTAGCTCGCCATTTCTCCGACGAAGCCGACGCTAGAGCCCGGGAATTCATTTGGACAGCGAGGGGACTTCGTTGCGGAGCTATGGAGGTGGAGCACCGGATCTACAAAGGTTGTATTTCCGTATTCTTGTAGTTAAGTGTTAACTAGTTTGCTTTTCGCCTAGACATCTAGCCAACGATCCGTAGTCTAGGGTTTCTCGGCACCGTAATTTTTGAAATTGGCATGGTTGATGCCTTGTGAGACCTCCTTGGGGTGCCTAGGAACCCTACAGTGGTATCAGAGCCAAGCTAGAGCCTTAGGCGATGCTTAGACGATGTTAGAAACCCGATCGAACCGAAACCATAAACCTAATAAATGCTCTCTGTACATTTTCTAAAACCTGGGAGTTTTCCACATTAAAAATATGAAGAAAATTCAGCATGGAATTGTAAGAATTACTGTGAAGCCCGTACCCATGATTCCCTAAAGGCGCGGCGGAACCGCGGCACAAGCATGGCTTGTGCGGCGGTTCCGCGGCCATGTGGTGACGTCAGCCCTAATTGCTTGCACAGTAATTCCTGATAAATTATGCTGAGTTTTCTGGGATTTTTTAATTTGACTCTACAGTTGAGTGTTCTGGGGTGGTATTGGGGATTCGATAAATCGATCGGATTTTTAACTTTGTCTTTGTGTTTTTCCGGATAATTGATGAATATGTTAAAAAGTTCGACCAGATATAAATACCCAATCTTTCCCCTGCCGGAAAATTTCCAAGTGTTGGATTTTTCCCTGGTTTAAAGACGTTCTAAGTAGTGCAAGTAACGCGATGGTCCCTCTAGAAGACAACAAACCTTAACTCGATTATGTGACCGTCTTGAACTGCCCTTTGAACCTTCGGGTTTGGGGTAGTACGGCGTGCCACATGTGAGGCGTTGGCTTGACCCTTCTACGGCTGGACCGTTGGTACTGAGGCATGAAGTGAATGTCTTTGAACGTGTTTCATATGTTGAGCAGTTTCCGGAAAACTTGGGTGTTTGGATGTTCGATCGGAAAGTTTAACATTTTTTATTTGTCCGGAATGGGATACAATAATTGGAATTCACAAACAGTTATGAGATAACTGAATGAATGTTATAAACATAGCACTTTAGTCTCACTTGATCGGTTGCCACGGAATTTTGATGTGATCAAAAGTCCGTCGCAATCACGTAGTGTACGCGGATACTCGCCGGGGAAACTTAATAGACAGCCTCGCCCCATAGCCCCGACCAAGTGACTATAGGAGAACCCCGTCGCCGAAAGCATCCATTCGGGTGCTCGCGGCAGCGGTGTTCCGCCTTGGTGCACTTCGTCGACGGCGTCGGGGGTGCAGCTGCCTATTAAAGTTTGCGACGAGCATTCGATCAGGGTGTCGGGAATCTTGTTGAATTGCCCAACTTGATATTGAAAAAAGTTTTCGATAATGAGACTAAAATGCGGGGTTTATAATTGTTAGGCATGCGATGTCTAAGGAATTCATTTGATTAGGCATGTGATGTCTAAAGAGGTTGCGGATTCCAACTGTTGTAGTTTTACATTTTCTTTTTCTGTGACCGTAAGTGTAGTATGTAGTGGTATTGCCGATTGTCGTTGCTATATGTCGACGGCAATCGGTGTATGCATACTTACTTACGTTGATGACATGTGATGTTATGTGTTGCTGGATATGTTATATTGGATCGTCGTGTTTGAATAGCCGGGGGTTTTTATGTGAGATGAGTGTTTTTCATTTTCATTCATGTAAAAACTTGTATGTAATATTCTTTTATTGGGGCACTTCCAGGTTGCGGAAGTTGTCACCCTTTGTATATTATTTACTTTTCCGCACTAGGATAGACCCAAGGAGGGGAGCACAAGTAACCGGGTTCTAGGGTCCAGTGGGAGGCCATCTCGAGGAGTCGAGTTCGGGTCTCCTAACCCTAGAATTGGTAGGGTTGCTTGCCGCTCTCGTAGGGGTCTAGGGGTGTGGGATAGGCTATTCATCACGACCGTGGAATCCGTGTTTTATACTGGCTCGTATTGAAAACACGGACATCCTAGTATATCCAATATTTCATATGATTCTTCTGCTGCGATATCTGTGATGTGATCATGTGATGTTCTGTGATAGATACAGTATATAGTATATATGATATATTGTATAGACGTTGCTTATGTTTTACACCCGCGCTAGCCCCGCCTCGCTCTGGCGTTAGTTACCTAACCTAACGGTGCAGACGGGACATCGAGGCGAATGCGGATGGCATAAGTGTACGTCGTATTTATCTGTGATGTTTAGGTATTTAAATGATGGGACTTCATTAATGTGATTAATGAAAATAAAAGAAACCTATGATGTTGTAGAATCGAATTTCAAAAATAAAACAGGTAGCTACAGTTCTTGCTTTGCACAGCGGTATATGTGATATATCCTGCACCTTATTCGATGAGGAAAGGACCGAGATCCCTTCACCGGGAGTGACTCCTTTAGCAATAACTGGCAGATGCTACACATTCGGTTTGTTTTTTGATAGCTTCTATAGTTTCTGCTTTGCACAGTGATATATATGATATATCTCGCACCTCATTCTACGAGGAAAGGACCGACGATCCCTTCACCGGGAGTGACTCCTTTAGCAAAACTAGAAAAGCCTCAAAAGCACTCCATTTTTAAAATTATTTGATTCTACAACGATATCAAGTTCATTACGCAATAGGTTTTCAGAAAAACCTGTCGTAGCCCTCCGTCATTTCAGATAAGTTGTATATAGTATTCGTGCTACATTTGTTGGCTTTCGTCAAGGTGTAGTGTGCGGTAGCTATCTGCTGCTTATCTGCTGCATATGATGCGATTGGATTAGGGTAGTCGTGCGGCTTTGTTGGCTTTCGTCAAGGGTCGTGCGGGTGGGTTTAATTCAATCAAGAAATGTACGGGTTGAACTTGACTAGCGGGCTATGGTTTGTTGGCTTTCGTCAAGGTCATAGCACGTTAGGGGCAAAATATTATCGTGAATTTCAAGTGTTGAAATTTGCAATGAGATTGCATACCTTCTATGAGATAGTTGGATCCCGATACCCGCTGCGAGTAAGAATTACTCCTGGGAGAGTTTTACACATTACAATTAGCCGATCAAGTAGGTGTCTAGAAAGGTGTTAACGAGATTACGCTTCTGGGAAAACGAGGTTTACATTAATTAGGTTCGTGCGAAAGCACGGGGGACCTCCCTCAAAGTACCGACACTAGCCTGGCTGAAAGATTGGCGAACTTGTAGTGCGTAATTAATCCCGGCTAGTCTTTCCTTTTAGGGTTTGAAGGAAGATTTGATAAAAAGCAGTGGGAGCCATCCTGATTAGATAAAATAATAACCAATCTATTCTTGCAAGAGCGCACGCTGAGTGTTTTCTTCTCTCTCTCTCCAGGTAGCGACCATGTCACGTCTTAATCAAGATAATAATACGGATATTTGACCGAACCCGCTTGTTATACTGAGCTGGGAAACGTTGGTCCCGCTCCAACTTATAAATGTTATAAGACAGAGCAGGAAATTGGGGAATACCAGATTTCCCGTGCCGCCCAAACGAAGAGAGTGCATGCTGATGCATCATCTTCGGGTGTGTTCATTATACAGAACTGTTTCTCAGTATCCTCCGCATCCTTGGTATATGATACCGGATCAGGATCCCAGATATGTAATCTGTTACATAGGGCTACAAAAGGGTAGAAAAACTGAGAACGGGTGATAAGTTTCATGAGACAGAAAACGGGGCAAGAGTTGCAGCCAAGTCTGTCGGTCACTGTCACCATGTATTACCAGAATACATTGATTCTGAATAAATGTTATTAGATACCGAACCTGATATACAAAATCATATCACTCTCTTTATTAGTAAAGAAATGGTAAAATTTTGTATTGTTGGATAATATTTTGAACATTTCCTATATCAAAAGTTGATCGGTTCAGGCACGTTATCTAAAAGCATTAATGTTCTAAATCAAACTACAGTTCTTAATATACTAAACACACACAAGAAGAAGAGTTCAGAAATGAACGAATCCTTCTTGAGGTATTGTAGACTAGGTCATATCAATGCGACCCGACTAGCTAAGTTGCACATAGATGCATATTTAAATCAGTTTGAATTTACATCTTGTGAAACTTGCCAGTCATGTCACAGAGATAAGATGACCATAGCTCCGTTTACTGGAAACAGAGAAAGAGTTAGTGAACTCTTGGGATTGATACATGCTGATGTATGAAAGGTCCCCTGTCTACACATGCCAAGACCGGTTCTTTATACTTCGTTACATTCTCTGATAATCTCTCAAGATTCAGACATATGTTCCTGTTGAAACACAAATCCGAACCTTTTGAGATATTCACAGAATATAAGAAAGAAGTAGAGAACCAATACGAGTATAAGTATTATGTCCTTTGATGAGATCAAGGAGGAGAATACTTGTGCACGGAAATCCTGGACTATTCTAAAGGAGAATGAGATTCTCTCTCAGCATTACTCCTCCGTATACACCATAGCGAGATGGTATATCGGGGCGGAGCAATAGCACCCTATATGATATGGTGTGCTCTATGATGAGTACTACTGAATAACCTATTTCCTTTTTGGGGGTTATGCTCTTAAAAAGCCGCATACCTATTGAATAGGGTTCAAATCAAATCAGTTGCCTACCGCTTCATATGTGATATGGAAAGGGAAGAGCCTATATTTTAAGTTGGTTAAGATTTGGGGTTGTCCGGGCTATGTCTAAAAGCATAATCCGGACAAGCTCGAGGCAAGGTCTGTTATGTACAAACTGGAAAGGTTCCAGCTATACAAACTGCAGATGATGATTTGATAGAACCAAAGGATTCAATAGTAACCAACGAACCTCAGCCTATCTAGTAGGGTTCCTCACCCACCTGAGAGATACTTCGGTTCCTCTATGACAGTGGGAGCGGGGATTGCATCATGAGATGATGACCCAACTAATTTCGAGCTGGCCATCAGGAGTGGGACTCCGTAAGAATGGCTGGATGCTTAGTGATCTGAGATGGAATCCTTATACACCAACAAAGTATTGACCTTGGTTGCAATATCTGAAGGGTTAAATCCCCATCAGGAGCAAGTATATCTTGAGAAGATTACTTGGTGTATATGGAAAAGTTGAGACTTTCAAAGCTAGACTTGTTAAAGGTTTACATCATTGACCAAGTATGGATCATGATGAAACCTTTTCTAAGGATCTATGCTTAAGTCTATCCAGATCCTACTTGCCACGGCTACATACCATGACTACGATATCTGGTGGTTGGGTGTCATGACTGCTTTTCTAAATGATGTTTTAGAAGAGTGCGTCTATAAGTACACAGCCAGAGGGCTTCGTAGACAGTGGGAGCAGCGGAAACGTGTGCAAGATGCTTTATAGGATAAAGCAGGCATCGCGGAGTTGGAACATCTGTTTTGATGGATTAGTCAAAGAGTTTGACATCATCAAAATGGTAGATGAACCTTGTATAAACAAAAAGGTAGTAGGGAGTATGGTGGTGATCCTCGTAGAGTACGTGGATGACATACTCTTGATAAGAAAGGAGTTTCTTATGCTACGCTCGATCAATCTCCGTTTATCACAAAGATTCTCCGTATAGGATCTAAGTGATACCTACTAAATCCTGGATTTTGGATCTATGAGATAGATCTAATTGGATGTTAGGATGCTCACTAGTCGTAGTGAGATGGTATCAATAGATCCTGGGGAGAATCACTGGAAGTGTTCCAGGGTGATAAAAAACGACTGAGTGTCAGTCACAGGCATTGTCTTTACCCTCAGTAAAGGGACGGTATGTTGGAAGAGTTCCAAGCTAGATACCGTGACATACTAGACGATAAAGGCAGGATACATCGCTACTTAAGATGCTACCAAAGAGGATGTTTGGGTGTATATTGGTTCATGAGATGAACTATGTTCCTCCCATTGTGTGACAATGGAGTTGTGGCTTATGCCAAGGAACGCAGGTCCCATCAGAGATCCAGACATATTCTAAGGCAGTATCACCTGATCATGGAGATAGTTGATCTCCAGGGTGATCGAGGTTAGGAGAGCAGACTCAGAGGACAACACGGCGGATCCACTCACGAAGGCCTATTCCCAGAGAGAGACTTTTATGGGATGGTTGAGTATGAGATACTACAACCACTGCTACAGATGGCCCTAGTGCAAGTGGGAGATTGTTAGTTATATGTATGCCCTAGAGGCCATTACTGTACATAGGATGTATATTGTAGTGGATGCTGGGACATATATAGGGAGGACTTTCTTGCTCGACATGATAGTATGCTATCTGGTTGTTCTTTACCTTAACGTGTATACTGATTGTCTCTCTGTTACATGTTGGTAAAGCCCTTAGGATGTGTACTTGACTACCTGGACTATGATGCGGATCATACTAGTGGGGACATGGTAGTCCACAAGTACATCCTTCAAGGTCCCTAGTCGTGGGTATATCGAGACGGGGAATCGATATACCAGAGTAGACTAGCGTATACCTTCTCGACCCATACAGATGGGCGATGGATGATCCCATATCCATCGGTGTTTGATATCGGAGATGATGTACGGGTGCTCAGTAGAGACTGGGTACACTGGACGGACTCGCCGAGAACTCCCAGATGGTATTATACCTTACGTCAGATGGCAGTTCTCAGGTGACACTGGTACAGAGTAGTCTGTTGACCCGAGATCGTCATAGAGTCTTGTGTGGTTCCCACTGTGCTTTGATTTCCATCTTACCACGTCCAAGAGGGCGTGCAAAACGGTGGTTTTTGGGTACAGTCCCGAGTCACATGGAGGCAATGAGCGATAGGAGGGGATTCGTCTCTCCCGGTATAGGGAGTTGATGTTGCGCTGTGTTCGATTGGCTATAACAGGAAATCCCTGGCCAGGGTTGCTGAGATTTACTGGTAAGTGTTACCAGTAGTTTCTCGAATTGTTATAGACCTCATATCGACACGACTTATCGAGCTATTGGGGTCTGACGTTTACCACCCCTAGGCAAGATATGCGACATATCAGACGATCAGACCGGACTGTACGGTAGTGTTACTGGTTGGATTCACTGGAGTGTGAGCGGGCTTGCTCGTCGATCTTCTGATCGCGCAATACCCGGGTGGCTGTTACGTTTAGCAGACCGCTTGCGGCTTGTGGGTGTTTGATATGATCATCATCTGCTGCCGGCGTATTGACGAGTCTTTAGAGTCCTACACAGAGGTTTCCTGGCTCAAGCGAAACGAAATAGGAGCGCATATGAGATATGTGCGGGACCGAGAATAATGCGTGTATGTGATACCGTATTCTATTCTCGCGATGAATGTGTCGAATGGTTGTATGCGATATAACCTAGTTATCGATTCAAGCGTTGATTCGATAAGTCGATACATTGAATACTAGTCGGTTATGTTCGACATGACCGGATTATTGAATCAAGTGTTGATTTAATGATTTAATGCATAATTATATATTTGATATATTACTTTGCATCAACTAGTATCGGTTTACTTAAGATGGATTTTCTCACTCGGATGTACACATTGTATATGTGATATACTTTTGTGCACTTGATTGTATCATGTTTGATGATACATGTTATGCTAGGGTTTTTGTGTAAAGATCAAACCATGGTTACATAATAATGGTTAGGGTTTTGTTTTATTCCCTTTTTTATTTATATATTCATTTTGGAAATTATTTAAGGATGGTGGCTTATTTTGTTTTATGTTGAAGCTTCTTGAAGCTTTGATCAAGTCAACCATTCTTATCTCATCCTTAACCCTAACCATTCCAACTAACCTTGGTTTAATCTCTACACTTTACCATGGTTACAATTATGATAAGAATTGATTTTCTTTTCTATTCTTATTCTTATCATAATACTTATGATAATATTAGCTGCTTCTTCTTCATCTTCTTTCATGAAGAAGCTTACTTCATCAATGGTGATTGATGAAAACAAGTGAGAAATCCAATTCTAAAGTCTACCCACTTCCTATTTCTTCATTCTCTACCTCTTGCCAAGTAGTAGAGTGTGTTTCCTTCACAAGTTTTCATGACTTGGTGAAGGTGGAGCTTGATTTAGCGATGCCTCGACGTAGATCATCTTCGGCATGGACATCGACGACCTAGCTCGCCATTTCTCCGACGAAGCCGACGCTAGAGCCCGGGAATTCATTTGGACAGCGAGGGGACTTCGTTGCGGAGCTATGGAGGTGGAGCACCGGATCTACAAAGGTTGTATTTCCGTATTCTTGTAGTTAAGTGTTAACTAGTTTGCTTTTCGCCTAGACATCTAGCAACGATCCGTAGTCTAGGGTTTCTCGGCACCGTAATTTTTGAAATTGGCATGGTTAATGCCTTGTGAGACCTCCTTGGGGTGCCTAGGAACCCTACAGGACCACCCTATTGAGGGACATTCCTATTGTTATGGGATTGGGTATTGGTAGAATGATTGCAGGGCTTTAGAAGCCAGTAGCCAGGATACGAAGTATGTTGTGGCTTCAACTTCGGGTGTGTTTATGATAGAGAACTGTATGTCAGTTAACCCTACTTCTTGGGTATTAGATACCGGATCAGGATCTCACATCTGTAATTCATTACAGGCTTTGAGAAACCGTAGAGTTATCAGGATAGGTGATATGACCCTTACGGTTGCTAACGGAATGAGCATGGATGCTGAATCCGTAGGGGAGTATCATCTTGGACTGACAACTGGGGAGATATTGATTCTACGTAACTGTTTTTATGTACCAGGTACAACTTGTAATATCATATCTGTATCCTTACTTTCTAAAGAAGGATATGATTTTACTTTTATAAGCGATGTGGTCCACATCCACCTAAATCAAGTTTTGATTGGGTCAGGTACATTACAAAACGGAATATACGTATTAAATCAAGCTCAGATTTTCAGTATCTAGAACACACTTAAAAGAAAGTCTATGGAATTAAATTAGGCTTTCTTATGGCATTGTAGACTAGGTCACATCAATAAGAGAAGGTTGACTAAATTACATAGAGAAGGATATTTGAATCCGTTCGAATATCAATCTTATACTATTTGTGAATCTTGTCTCATAAGAAAAATGATAAAGACTCCGTTTACTGGACACGGAGTAAGAGCGAGCGAGCTCTTGGAACTCATACACAGTGATGTGTGCGGTCCAATGTCTACACATGCGAGAGGTGGTTATTCCTACTTCATTACTTTTACGGATGATTTCTCTAGGTATGGACATATCTTCTTGATGAAGCATAAATCCGAGGCCTTTGAGAAATTTCAGGAATACAAGAATGAAGTGGAAAACCAAACAGGCAAAAGTATCAAGACACTGAGATCTGATCGAGGTGGTGAATACTTAAGTGCCGAGTTCTTAGGTTACTTAAAAGAGAATGGAATTCTCTCTCAGCTTACTCCTCCATACACACCACAACACAACGGTGTATTGGAAAGAAGGAATCGAACCCTATTGGATATGGTTCGTTCCATGATGAGTAAAGCTGAGTTACCGCGATCTTTCTGGGGTTATGCACTAGAATCAGCTGCATATCTTTTAAACAAGGTTCCAACTAAGACTGTGCCTACCACACCATATCAGATGTGAAGTGGGAAGAAACCCTGTCTTCAGTACCTGAAGACATGGGGATGTCCAGCTTTTGTAAAAAGGCAGCATCCGGACAAGCTTGAGGCACGCTCAGTACAGTGTAAGTTTGTAGGATATCCAAAGAACTCCATGGGATATTGTTTCTATTGCGCAGAGAAACAAAAGGTTTTTGTTTCTCGTCATACCCACTTCTTAGAAACTGAATTTTTAGAAAATCAGAAGAATGGGAGCGCAGTAGAACTGGAAAAAATTCCAGAACCACAAGCCGTTACTGAAAGTATGGTAGAACCAGAGGTTTCAGAAGAAAGGGACATACCAGCGCCTATCCACAGAAGTAGTAGGCAGTCTCATCCGCCCGAGAGATACTACGGTTTTCTCATTGATGGGGATAGATAGGATTGCACTATTAACTATGATGAGCCTACTAGCTTCCACCAAGCCATTCAGAGCGGTGACTCAGTAAAATGGCTGGATGCAATGCGGACCGAAATGGAGTCCATGTACACTAACAAAGTATGGACTTTGGACATTGCTCCAAAAGGGGTAAAACCCGTAGGATGCAAATGGATCTTCAGAAAGAAGATTGGTGTAGATGGACAGGTTGAAACCTATAAAGCTAGACTTGTTGCAAAGGGTTTCCGTCACAGACCTGGTTTGGACTATGACAAAACTTTTTCTCCAATGACTATGCTGAAATCCATTCGGGTCCTTCTTGCTATTGCTGCCTTCCACGATTATGAGATCTGGCAGATGGACATAAAGACGGCATTTCTAAATGGACATTTGGAAGAAAGCGTCTATATGGATCAGCCAAAGGGACTCATTCAGAGTGGGAGCAGCAGTAAAGTATGCAAGCTGCTTAAATCCATTTATGGACTGAAGCAGGCATCGCGGAGTTGGAACATCTATTTTGATGATGCTGTCAAAGAATTTGATTTTATCAAAAATCCAGATGAACCATGCATATACAGTAAGATTGTAGGGAGAGCTGTAATATTCCTGTCTTGTACGTGGATGACATTCTCCTAATAGGAAATGATATTCCTATGTTACAGTCAGTCAAAAGATTCTTGTTACATAAATTCTCCATGAAAGACCTGGGTGAGGCCACCTACATTTTGGGGATCCAGATTTATCGTGATAGATCAAAGAGGATGTTGGGACTTTCGCAGTCCAGGTACATAGACACCATATTGAAATGATTCAGTATGGAAGATTCTAAGCGCGGTAACCTGCCGGCTTGTCACAGAATCACCCTCTCCAAAGATATGTCTCCCAAGACTGATTTGGAAAGGGATCGCATGTCGATTATACCCTACGCTTCAGCGGTAGGCTCTATAATATATGCGATGTTATGTACCAGACCAGATATAGCATACGCATTAAGCGTAGTAAGCCGGTATCAAGCAAACCCGGGGGAGAATCATTGGATAGCAGTAAACAATATTCTTAAGTACCTGAGGAAGACTAAAGATATGTTCTTGGTGTATGGTGGAAAAGACCTCCAGATTGAGACCTTTGCCGACTCCGGCTTCTAGAGTGACAAAGATGACTCCAAATCCATGTCGGGTTATGTCTTTACCCTTAATGGAGGGGCGGTCTGTTCTAAACAGGAGACCGTTGCTGACTCAATAATGGAAGCGGAGTATATAGCTGCTTGTGATGCCGCAAAAGAAGATGTCTGGATGAAGAAGTTCCTCACAGAATTTCAGGTGGTTCCTACCAGTGTTGATCCAATACCTCTGTATTGTGACAACAACGGCGCTATAGCTTTAGCGAAAGAACTCAGGTCCCATCAGAAGTCCAGACACATCTTAAGACGGTATCACCTGATCAGGGAGATCATAGATCGTCGGGAGATCGAGGTAAAGAGAGTAAAGACGGAGGATAACATTGATGATCCATTCACAAAGGTCATTCCTCAGACGTAGTTCGAGAGGCTATTCAAGATGATAGGTCTACAATATGCCAGCTCATGTCCCTAGTGCAAGTGGGAGATTGTTAGTGTATATGCCCTAGGGGCCATTATTGTATCATACTAGATTGTATATTACTTAATGGAAGCTTGGGATATTCACATTTATATATACAGTCTTGCTAAAAATGGTAGTATGCTACTTGGTTTGAGTCTACTTTAATATTTGCATATGTTTCTTGTGACGTATCACTTATACATATTAGTAGAGCCCATAGGTTCTTTGCTTGATTACCAGCGTTGTGATGGCAGTCATACTAGTGGGGGCTGGGTAGTCTATAAGCAACATCCTATACTTGTCCCTAGTCGTAGGATTATCGAGGCAGGGCATCGATACTCCAGAGTAGACTAGTGTGTACGCTTCTCATCCCAGTTGGGGAGATGGTCTATCCCATTGCCATCAGTACGTCGTACTGGAGATAGTACACAGGTGCTCGTTAGGTTACGGGTACACCGGACAGGACTCGCAGGGGAATTGTTGGTTGGTACTATACCCACCGTCAGTTAACAGTTCCCAGGTGACATGAGTACAGCATAGTCCGCAGACTTGACACTGCTACTTCGCCTTGAGTGTGTCCCACTGTTCTTAGATTGCTACCCTACCACGGCTCAAACGAGTCGTGCAAACAGGTAGCAGTTGGGTGCAGTCCCGAGCACTTGGAGGCAGTAATGGTTGGACAGGATTCGTCTCTCTCGGTATTGGGAGATGATATTGCGCTGTGTCAGAGAGCTATTACACAAAGTCCCTGACCAAGGCAAGCGAGATATACTGGTAGGTTCTAGTAGTTTCTCAGGGTGTAATGGGCTTCGCTCCGACACGACTTATACAGCTATTAGGGGACCGACGCTTGCCGCCCCCTAGGCTTGATATGCGATAGTCTTAGACGAACAGACCGGACTGTACGGAGATTGTCACATATGGCTCAGTGGGAGTTCGGATGAGTTTCCTCATCGGCCTTCTTATGGACATCTACCTGGGGACCGTTACGTACAGCTAGTGCCGCTTGCGGTCTGTGGTTAAACCCACTGCCAGCATAGTGTCAAGTCTTTAGAATCCCACACAGAGAGTTTCCCTGCTCCAGGCGAAACGATGTAGAGGTCGTACGGATTTACGACAAGGGTTCGAACGCGTATGTACGTTTACGCACGTACGACGTTCGGACAGTTTTTACTAGTCGGCTTTGGTTTAAGCCAGATTCTAGTATCGGGTTATTGGATTTATACAGTCTAAAGTTTTTCTGTGTTTTCACGGATTGTAAAGGCGTTCTCATAATTTGTCGGGAACCTTCTAGAAGAGTGGTGACTAAGGAGGTAAGGTGGCATTGCATTAAATGAGATTAGTGACTCATTTGTGTGATTCATCCATGTCATTAAAGCATCATAAATGCTTAATGACTCATGAAAATGAATCACTCAAATGCATTTATGAAGCATGGATGATTAATCATTTATTTTGTTTATTTGATAAAATTATAAAGCTTCATAAATATTATGATAGATCATTATCTCATTTCATTCTCATCTTCACCTTCTCTCTCCTCAAGCTCACTCTCTCTTCAAACCCTAACCCTAACCTCTCATGTGTTGAGATCAAGGGTTAGCTAGACTAAAGCATCCATAACCTCACTCTATATCCTCTAGGTAGCTTAGATTAATACTTTAAGCAACCTACTTATCTCAATTTGGAGATCAAGCTTGGAAAAGGAGCTTTCAGGTGGATCGTCTTTGACTCGAGAAGGCCGTTGAGGTACCGATGTTCCAAGGAGCCTACGAGGAGTTGAGGACAGCGATGAAGACCCGGAAGACATGTAACGTGAGGTATAACTTCGAATCCGAGTAGATAAACCTCTAGTAGAATATTAGCAATGGTTTAGATACGATTCATGCGCTCAAGTCCGTGTTACGAAGCTTTGATAATCGTTTTTCATATATTCCGCCTCCCCGCAAGCTCGTGGGGTGCGTGACATGGACTTACAACAATTAGCCGATCAAGTAGGTGTCTAGAAAGGTGTCAACGGGGTTACGCTCCTAGGAAAACGAGGTTTATTTTAATTAGGTTCGTGCGAATGCACGGGGTACCTTCCTCAAAGTACCGGCACTGGCCTGGCTGAAAAATTGGCGAACTTGTAGCGTGTAATTAATCCTGGCCAGTCTTTCCTTTTAGGGTTTGAAGGAAGATTTGACTAAAACAGTGGGAGACCTCCTGATTAGAGATATTAGATAGAGAATCTAATCTTGTAAGAGCATACGCTGAGTGTTTTCTTCTCTCTCTCTTCAGGTAGCGACCATATCACGCCTTAATCAAGATAATAATATGGATGAATTGACCGAATCCGCTTGTTATACTGTACTGGGGAACGTTGGTCCCGCTCCAACTTATAATTGTTATAAGACAGAGTAGGAAATAGAGGATTACCAGAATTCCCGTGCCGCCCAAACGAAGAAAGTGCATACTGATGAATCTTCTTCGGGTGTGTTCATTACACAGAACTGTTTCTCAATATCCTTTACGTCCTGGATATTTGATACCGGGTCAGGATCCCATATATGTAATTTGTTACATGGGCTACAGTAAGGTAGAGAACTGAGAACGGGTGATAAATTTCAAGAGATAGAAACGGTGCAAGTGTTGTAGCCAAGTCTTTTGGTAGTTATCACCATGTATTGACAAATACATTGATTCTGAACGAATATTATTAGATACCGAATCTGATATACAACATCATATCTGTCTCTTTATTAGTAAAGAAGGATATAATTTTGTATTGTTGGATAATGTTTTGAACATTTCCTATATCAAGAGTTGATCGGTTCAGGCACGTTATCTAAAAGCATAGACGTTCTAAATCAAACTACAGTTCTTAGTATACAGAACACACACAAGAGGAAGAGTTCAGAAATGAACGAATCCTTCTTGAGGCTAGGTCATATCAATGTGACCCGAATAACTAAGTTACATTTAGATGCATATTTAAATTAGTTTGAATTTACATCTTGTGAAACTTGCCGATCATGTCACAAAGATAAGATGACCATAAATCTGTTTATTAGAAACAGAGAAAGAGTTAGTGAACTCTTGGGATTGATACATGATGATGTATGTAAGGTCCCCTGTCTACATATGCCAAGACCGGTTCTTTGTATTTCATTACATTCTCTGATGATCTCTCAAGATTCAGACATATGTTCCTGTTGAAACACAAGTCCGAACCTTTTGATATATTCACAGAATATAAGTTAAAACTAGAGAACCAAAAACGGGTATACGTATTATGTCCTTTGATGAGATGAGGGAGGAGAATACTTGAGCACGGAATTCCTGAACTATTCTAAACGAGAATGAGATTCTCTCTCGGCATTACTCCACCGTATACACCATAGCACGATGGTATATGGGGACGGAGAAATAGCACCCTATGTGATATGGTGTGCTCTATGATGAGTACTACTGAGTTTCCTATTTCCTTTTAGGAGTTATGCACTTGAGAAGTTGCATGCCTATTGAATAGGGTTCAAATCAAATCAGATGCCTACCACTTCATATGTGATATGGAATGGAAAGAGCCCATATCTTAAGTATATTAAGATTTGGGGTTGTCCAGCCTATGTCTAAAAGTATAATCCGGACAAGCTCGAGGCAAAGTCAGATCTGTGAAAGTTTGTTAGATATCCCAAGCATTCGTAAGGGAATATCTTCTACCAAACCAAGGAACAAAAGATGTTTTATTTCTCAACATGCCACCTTTGTGAAAGGGAATTTCTTGTGAAGAAATTAGTGGTCATGAGGTAGAACTGGAAGGAGTTCCAGCTATACAAACTACAGCAGATGATTTGGTAGAACCAAAGGATTCAATAGTTTCTAACGAACCTCAGCCTCTCCGCCGATGTAGTAGGGTTCCTTACCCACCTGAGAGATACTTCGGTTTCTCTATGACAGTGGAAGCGAGAATTGTATCATGAGATGATGACCCAACTAGTTTCAGGCTGGCCATCAGGAGTGGGACTCTTTAAGAATGGCTGGATGCTTAGCGATCTGAGATGGAATCCTTATAAACCAACAAAGTATGGACTTTGGTTGCTTTATCTGAAGGGTTAAATCCCCATCAGGAGCAAGTATATCTTGATAAGATTACTTGGTGTACATGGAAAAGTTGAGACTTTCAAAACTATGCTTAAGTCCATCCAGATCCTACTTGCTACTGCTACATACCATGACTACGATATCTGATGGTTGGGTGTCATGACTGCTTTTCTAAATGAAGATTTGGAAGAGAGCGTCTATAAGTACACAGCCAGAGGCTTCGTAGACAGTGGGAGCAGCGGAAACATGCGCAAGCTGTTTTAGGCGATAAAGCAGGCATCGCGGAGTTGGAACGTCTGTTTTGATGTGGTAGTCAAAGAGTTTGACTTCATCAAAATGGTAGATAAACCTTGTATATACAGAAAGGTAGTAGAGAGTATGGTGGTGATCCTCGTAAAGTAAGTGGATGACATACTCTTGATAGGGAAGGAGTTTCCTATGCTACACTCGGTCAATCTCCGCTTATCACAAGGATTCTCCATATAAGATCAAAGTGATACCTCCTAAATCCTGGGTTTTGATCTATGAGATAGATGTAATTGGATGTTAGGATTCTCACTAGTTATAGTGAGATGGTATCAATCGATCCTGAGGAGAATCACTGGAAAAGTTCTAAGGTGATAAGGACGACTGAATGTCAGTCGCAGGCATTGTATTTACTCACAGTGGAGGGACGGTATGTTGGAAGAGTTCCAAGCTAGATACCGTGACTTACTAGACGATTAAAGGCAGGATACATCGTTACCAAGGATGCTACCAAAGAGGCAGTCTGGATATATATAAGTTCATGAGATGAACTTCGTTCCAACCATTGTGTGATAATGGAGTTATGGATTTGGCCTAGGAACGCCCGCCCCATCAGAAATTCAGATATAATTTTTAGGCAGTATCACCTGATCATGGAGATGGTTGATCTCCAGAAAGATCGAGGTTATGAGAGTAGACACAGAGGACAACAGCGCGGATCCACTCACAAAGGCATTTTTCCCAGTAGAGACTTTTATAAGATGGTTGAGTATGAGATACTTCAACCACAGCTAATTGTTGAGTATGTGATACCACAACAGATGGCCCTAGTGCAAGTGGGAGATTGTTAGTTATATGTATGCCCTAAAGGCCATTACTGTACATATGATGTATATTGTAATGGATGCTTGGACATATATAGGGAGGACTTTCTTGCTCGACATGATAGTATGCTATCTGGTTGTACTTTATCTTAACATGTACTCTGATTGTCTCTATGTTACATATTGATAAACTCTTAGGATATGTACTCGACTGCTGGGACTATGATAAGATCATACTAGTGGGGCCACGGTAGTCGACATGTACATCCTATAACTGTTCCTAGTCAAGGGTGTATTGAGACAGGGCATCGATACACCAGAGTAGACTAGCGTATACGCATCTTGACCCATATGATGGGCGATGGATGATCTCATATCCATCGGTGTTTGACATCAAGGATGATGTACGGGTGCTCAGTAGAGACTGGGTACACTGGACGGACTCGCCTAGAACTCCAGATGGTATTATACCTCACATCAGATGACAGTTCTTTCGTGACACTGGTACAGGTTAGTCTGTAGACCCGGGATCGTCATAGAGTCTTGTGTGATTCCCACTGTGCTTTAATTTTCATCATACCACGTCCAAGAGGGCATGCAAAAAGGTGGATTTTGGGTACAGTCCCGAATCACATAGAGGCAATGAGCGATAGGAGGGGATTCGTCTCTCCCGGTATAGGGAGTTGATGTTGTGCTGTGTTCGATTGGCTATAACTAGAAATCTCTGGCCAGGGTTGCTGAGATTTACTGGTAAGTGTTATCAGTTGTTTCTCGAACTGTTATAGACCTCATATCGACATGACTTATCAAGCTATTGGGGTCTGACGTTTACCACCCCTAGGCGAGATATGCGACATATCTAATGAAGAGACCAGACTGTACGGGAGTGTTACTGATTGGATTCGCAGGAGAATGTACAGGGTTGCTTGTTGATCTTCTGATCACTCAATACCTGGGTGGCTGTTACGTTTAGCTAACCACTTGCAGCTTGTGGGTGTTTGATATGATCATCACCTATTGCCGGTGTATTGACGATTCTTTAGAGTCCTATAAAGTGGTTTTTTGGCTCAGGCAAAACGGAGTAGGAGCATATATATGATATGTGTGGGATCGAGAATAATACGTGTATGTAATACCGTATTAGATTTGCACGATATGAGATATCGGCCGGGTATATGAGATATATCCGGGTCATCGGATCAAGTATTGATTTGATGAGCTAATACAGATTATATTAGTCGGTTATTTATGAAATAGCCGGATTATCGGATCAAGTGTTGATTTGATAATTTAATGTATAATTATATATTTGATATATTAAATTACATTAACTAATATTAGCTCACTTATTGATTCATTTTCTCACTCGGGTAATATATTGATATATATGCGATATATGTTAACTGTATTATTTTCTTTTGTTACAAAATATATTATATATGTGATATATAATATTGTAACATATTATAATTACTAATGCAACATGATTAGTGGAGATTAAACAAGGTTAGGGTTTGATTTAGGTTAGCTCATTCTTGAAGCTTCTAGAAGCTTTTCTTTTTGTCATGAGCTAAGATATTTTGTTGATATTTTGTAACCCGAACCACACTCTCAACCCTAGTTAACTCTCTACAAAGGTTAGCTCATTTAATATTAGCAACCATGGTTGCATAAGCAATTATCATGACAATTCATTATTCATCACAAAAGGATTCCTTCTGCTTCCTTCTCTTTTCATGAAAAAGCTTTCTAGCTTTTTATGTTGTGATGAAAATGAGTGAGATTAAGAAAACAAATGAGAGCTAAAATCCTACTTCATCATCCTAATCTATCCTGGCCATTTAGATTAGGGTGTTCACTTCATTTAGTGTGTGAGAGCTTGTGTTAAAGAAACTTCAAGGTAGATCATCTTAGTTATCGAAGATCGGAAGCAAGCTTGCATCTTTCTCTTCGTGGAGCCTCTCTAGAGTCCGGAAACATGATGATCGCAGCGAAGGGACCTCAACACGGAGCTTATAAAGTGAAGGACCGGACTACAAAGGTTGTAATCTCAAACTCTTAGTGTTAAAGTGTTTAACATGTTTTGTTTCGCCTAATCTCTAGTTTAAAGATCTTGTTTAGGGTTGTTCGGCACGTCTAAATTTTAAATCGGGCATGGTTGATGCCTTATAGACCCTTGTGAGAGTGCCTAGTAACCCTACATCTCCAGGCTGTAGATTTGGCCGTCGATATTTAGAACAGGGACTTTGCCATGGCTCCTTTTCGTTGTGTCGCTTCCGTGCCCTGCTGGCATAAGAAGGAACACTATTGTCGATCTTCTGGGATGCAGATGTTACTGTTGAGATCTGACTTTCCCTTTTGACAGGATCTGGTGGGGGACATGTGGTTCCCTTTTCGTTTATGCCCATGGATTGTATACAGGGGTTAGTATGGACTCACCTGTAAGGCAAAAATTTTATTCTTTCATTTCTTTTTTATTTCCGCGATGCTCTATCATTTCAGCTTTTATATCGCGAAGTTCGCGATTGCCCAATCGTTTCGGCTATTTTTGTATTTACTCGCTGCTTTTTATTGCGAGTTGCCCAATCATTTCGGCTATTTTGTATGCATATATTTTTACTTGCTGATTTTGTTGCAAGATACCCCATCATTTCGGCTATTTCATATGTATTTTTGGCTCGCTGATTTTTTTATCGCGAGTGTGGAACTTGGAATCTGGTGCCAATCTCAGCATTAGCATCGCTACGACTGGAATATTACCAGAAGCGAATCATCATTTGCCATGAAAGGACTTGGAATTTGATACCGATTTAGGCATCAGTATCGCTACAACTGGGATATTGCCAGGAGCGAATCATCATTTGCCTCTGTCGATATTGAACAAAGGTGGTTTAGCAAACAGGATTAGGATCCTGTCGACTAAGGCTTTTGACTTCATTAGCCGTAAGGGTCTCATAAAGAACTTTTCCCTACGAGTTGTGAGGATCTCGTAGGTGTGTTTTCTCCTTAGGAATCGTCAGTATTCCTAAGTGTGTGTTCTCTTAAAAGTCGTAAGGATCTTACAAGAGTATTTTCTCCTTATAAGTCGAGAGGACTTACAAGTGTTGTTTACTGTACAAGCATATCCCTAGTCACGAATGGGATTTTGTTAGGGAAATGTTTATTCGCGCCCGTGGATTGTATATAAGGGTCAATACTGAACCGCTTGTAGGGAAGAATCAAGGTGTATGACTGCTTAAGAACAGGTTCAGATCCCTGTAGCTTAAGACTTTGAAATCTTATGAGTCGTGAGGGTCTCATAAGAGGGTTCTCCATATGAGTCGTGAGGATCTCGCAAGTGTGTTTTCTCCTTAGGAATCGTGGGGATTCCTAAGTGTGTTGCTCCCTCGTGAGTCGTAAGGATCTCACGCGGGTATTTTCTCCCTACAGGGTCTAGAGGACCTTGCAAGTGTTTTCTAACGAGATTGCACCCTTTCGGGTTTTCACAAAGCTCGCCGGTAGTCCTGCTGTTTTTACTCACGGAACCCTTTCGGGTTTTCATCCGTGCCCATCTCGCTTGTGGACGTACCTTCTTTTTTTTAAAGTAGGATATTCCACTTGAATGCAGGACTCGTTTGTAAGCCCCTTGATATTCTTTCTATTCATTGAGAAGAAAGGACTATCTTACGTAGAGATTCTTCCTCCAGTGAGAAATATGCCCCCTGTGTATACCTCGTGGGGAGCGAGTATCCACGCCGTCGCTATTTTGGTCACAGGTTGTTTCAAAGTCGCTCATTTTTTTTGTTGAGCGTCGGCAACAAATACCACCTTACCTCCACTTTTCATTCATCTTCATCAGATGATGAAGGGTCTTGACTCAGCTAATCCAATCAAGTCATTTTGTCCATGAGCTCTTGGAAGGTCGTCGGCTTGAAAAGGGCCATATACGAAGACGCCTTTGAATTTGGGTCAAGGATGACTATGAGCATTCCCATGGCCGCAACTTCATCGATGTGTTGCTTGTATTTGACCAGAGATTTCGTCATTGGGTAACACATTGAACCCAAGTCTCATTCGGTCTAACCCTTTCGTTGACCAGTGCCGTCACGGTAGTGCGTTTATTCATATTAGTGAATCTCTAACAGGAGGGCATCTCCCTTTCGTCGAAGGTATTCATGGGGTCATTCGGGAGTTCCGCATACCATTCGAAGGCAATGCCAGCCAGACAGCCAATGAACTGTCAGAGGAGAAGTATATCAGATTGTTGCACATGGGTTCAAATCGCGCCATGTGCCGGCGAGAATTCTTAGTTCCTTTGTACATGTGGCACGTTGGAAGTGTGTACTCTGGCGGGTATTGTATTTGATTGTGCCATGTCGGATACGGTCGACCAATCTTAATTGATCTATTTGCGACTTCACTTGCATAGCGGGCTTTGATTTGCTGAGCGATATATTCGTTCAGCTTTGCTTTTAGGAATCATTTCCTTCTCAGCCATTGAGGAGCTTTGCAGAGGATTTGAAATGTCATCCTTATCTTTAAGACTGACTACCGGCAGTTTATTAGCCAGTGGTTCCGATTGAACCATCTTTTCAGCCATATTCTAAATCAGAAGGGCCATCCGGTTCATTTTAGTGGACATTTCTGCCGCTTCTGCATCTCCCTTTTTCATAGCACGCTTTCAGGAAATCAATATCTGACCCCTTCTCTATTCTTTCTCCAGGTGCGTCTTCAGGATTTGCCTTAGACGATGGATTAGCGTTTGCTGCCGCCTGAGCAAGTATCTCCTGCAGCTTTTCACGTTGCAGTTGAACTTTTGTTAAGGACCAAGTTTGAGGTCAGTGACTAGTAGAAGCTCGAACTTTGTCTTTGGAATTCACCACATAAACTATGTGAACTACCATGCCTCCAGGCTTAGGGCGTTTGGAGTTTTTGGCCTTTGGAGTTTGCTTCGGGCACTTAAGCTTTATTGGGCCTCCTTTTTTGTGAAAAGCCGCTTTGGTTTTAGGAGGAACCGCTGTATCAGGATCCGTCTTGGGGTGAGTCCCCTTCGCCTGCTTCTACACCTTATATATAGATGAGGAAAGTTGTCTCAAGAAGCGAACTGGTTTCTGCTCTCGTGGGGTCTCCATGGGCTGTGGAGACTTTTTCAATATTGCGGTAGGAGAATTTTGTCTGACCCTTCGCAACAGTTTGAAATTGTTCCCAGTTGGAACAACAATATTCACCACTGGGGTTGAAACAGGACCATATGGAGAACTGCCCCCAGCTCATTTTGTATGACGCTGATATCGACGTCAACCATTTCTTACGGCCGGGATTTGAATAGCTTCAGGATTTTGCCGAGCCTGCCCCCTGTTTCCTTTGAGAGCTTGAATATTCTGCCCTCTGCGTCGACCTTAGTCCTTGGCATGTGCCAGCTGTTTGAGGACTGATTCCATTGGTAAAGCTGCTGCTTAGGGAGTCCGCCTGTGGACGACAGACTTCCTCTGGGCTTCCTCCACCGACGTTAAGGCACCGAGGGTGAGAGGTGGGAACATCGACCCAAAGAGAAGCCCGTTGATTTCTTGAAAAGCCGGATTGCATAGATTTGAGCTTGCAAGTGGCCCGTACTTGACTCCACCAGATATGACAGAGCCTGCGTTGCTAAGGTGGGAACAAACGCCATTCTTCATAGAGACGAAGCGCCGACTTCAGTATCCACTCCCCTAAGGGCAACCACAAATATATATGCCGCAACTATTTGATCGCGGAAAAACACGACACACGAAATGTGGAGTGGAAAGAGGAAAAGGCCCCACCGGGCATGCCAGAATCTGTTCTCCGCCGAAAGACGCAACCGGGACGTTGGGACGTCCGGCCTAAATTTTTGGAGGCCAGATGCTATTTGGTGCTATCCGTCCACCTCTCCGAAGATGCCAAATTGATTTATGGCACCATATATCGAAGGTTTAGATGGATGCGGCCGATGTAGCAGACTTCGTCAAATTCCCCCTTGTTGGGGTTTTTTTTTTATTGTGGGAACGCTCTTCCCTGCAAGCGCAAACCCCTGCAGTTAATTACGCTACCGCATCGCGGTAACCACTTTCTCCTTCTCCAGATGGTCACTTCGTGTCATGTGTGTTTGTTTTGTTTTTGGTTGCCCGTGAATTATATATAAAGTTTAAGGACATCATAGTCGAAGGGTTTAAGGACCCCACAGTCCATGGAACGTCTGGTTGTCGGGACCCGTCATCTCTCTGAAGACGTTGAAGGATTACAACGACAAATATCACAGGAGTGAAGAGATGTACCCTTGAACCAATTTTGGTTGGGAGATCTGCAGTCCAATTGGAACTAAGATCTGAGATTTATGAGCATATGGGCCCAATTAATCTGAATGAGGGGTTTGTGGCCAACTTAAGCTCGGCCCACTCAGTTAAAATATTAAACATTTGGCAATACTGAGCATTGATTTGGGTTCTGACAGCCTTTCTGTTTTTTATTGAACGCTGAGCATTCACCATAGCTCTAGGGCTTTATTTAAAGAACATTTTATGTTCTTTTTAGCGCACACGTGAGAAGCACGTGACGCGCTTGGCGTTTTGTGCCAGTCAAAGAGCGCAGAGCGCTTCTGCTGGGTAGCGCACACATGAGGAGCACGTGGCGCGCTTGGCGCTGTGTGCCAGATTTGGAGCGCTAAGGCGCTTCTGCTGAGTAGCGCACACGTGAGGAGCACGTGGTGCGCTTGGCGCTGAGCGCCAGTCCATGAGCGCAAAGCGCTAGTTTATGAGCGCAAAGCGCTGTTTGCTCAGTGGCGCACACGTGAGGAGCACGTGGTGCGCTTGGCGCTGAGCGCCAGTCCAAGAGCGCAAAGCGCTATTTGACCAGTTTTATGATCTGAGAAATAAATTCTCGTTTATAAGAGACTTTGTCTCAAAGTTCTAAGAACAGAGTTCTTATTTTATAGGAGATGTTTCAATCTCTTATTTTGGTGAAAGGCTTTGCCTTTATGGATCCGTGATCCTAAGAGAGTTAAATTATTCTCCCCCCTTTTTTATAATGAGATGTTCATAATCTTTTTCGTAAAAAGACCTTACTCTTTTAGATCTATGATATGTGAGAAGAATTATGTTCTTCTTCTTATTTTTTTATGATGAGATCCTTTGATCTCTTTGTGAAAGACCTTGGTCTGAAAGATCTATGATCTGTAAGAAAGAAGTGAATTCTTCTTTTTATATGAGACGATTTCGTCTTTCTGTTCTTTTTACCTTGAAGATAATTTTCTTCTTCTACCAAGAGCTTGCTCTTCGTTCTGAGATTTCTCAGTTTATGGGGGGTCATCTCTTTGTTTCTGTATATCTCTTTTTTGTTTCTTTTCCTTTTTTTTGGAAAAGAAGGATCATTGGTCGTTGGGACCCACCACCTCTCCGACGACACTGAGAGATTACAGCGCCATATATCGAAAGTGTGGAGGGATGTACCCTTTGAACCATGTCTCACTCATTAGGGGGAAAGAACAGGCTGGAGCTTAAACTTCTCGTTGTTGAAAAAGGCTTCTTTGCGTTCGCGCACGTGTTGGGCACACGTGCGTTGCACGTAGCGCACATGGTGCTTGCGCATATACGCATTATGGAGGGAGCAAGCTCGTATGGAGAAATAATCTCCTTTGAGTATTATGGAATACTCCCACGTGCGTTGCACGTGGTGCGCATGTGGCGGGCGCACTTGCATTGCACGTGGCGCGCATGGCGCTTACGCATATGCGCATTATGGGGAGAGCAAGCTCGTATGGAGAAATAATCTCCTTTGAGTATTATGGAATACTCTCACGTGCGTTGCACATGGCGCGCATGTGGCCGGCGCACATGCATTGCACGTGGAGCACATTGCGTTTGCACATATGGCATTATGGGGATAAGCATGCTCCTTACTTGTATAACTATGCTCCTATGAGAATTGAATTCTTTGAGAATTGAACTCTTTTGAGGATTGAACTTTCTCTTTTTCAAGAAGTATCCCCTCTTATTTATATGGGAATGGTAGTGAAGGGATCTCTCCTTTTCCCGATGTGGACTAAAAATTCATTCCCCATGTAGCAGAGCATTACTTCAAATTATACGTGCATAACACATTTGCTCATAACTTTTGATCCCGGACGAATTATAAGGCCCATAATATATCAAATCGAAGGATTTTTCGAGACACTTTCGATACTAATAGAATTTAGCTGTTTCTCATTCGAGAGTTTGTCAAGATACAGCTTGGAAAATACCGGTTCGCATTTTCTTCCTTAGATCACATGTGCATAGCATATTTGCTCATAACTTTTGATCCCGGATGAATTATGAGGCTCGTAATATATCAAATCGAAGATTTTTTTGAGACGCTTTCGATACATCAGAATTTAGCTGTTTCTCATTCAGGAGTTTGTCAAAATATAGTCCGAAAAATACTGCTTCACATTTTCTTAAGCGTATCGCTGCCATTTGATACCTTGGGCTCTTTTGCGCAGAAATTTGTGGCGGGAACACGTGGCATACTAGACGATAAAGGCTGGATACATCGCTACCTAAGATACTACCAAAGAGGCGGTCTGGGTGTATATTAGTTTATGAGATGAATTTCGTTCCTACCATTGTGTGACAATGAAGTTGTAGTGTCACGCCCCGCTTCCCAGTATACGGTGTAGGGGACGGGACCAGTCCGCTACGTATTTACTCTGAAGTAAATACGCTAAGCGTATCTAATCAATATAAAAATAAATACATAAGAGACAAGATATAAGAAAAACAACAACTTTTATTTATTAACATTCTTTTGTACAATGCATGAAAAGGAAATACAACTGAAATAAAACGATGCCTAAACAATGGCATAACAGGAAATGAAAAGTACTGAATGGAAAATGTACAATGAAACTAGAGTTTTGATTCTTCAGCAAACTGCTCAAAGTCTTCTGCAGATGGCTCGATCTCTGCCGGGTCCAAACCACTCGACGACATTCAAAGAAGAAAGAAATAGAATGTCGTCAGCGAACAGGTCGCTCGGTAAGTCCCAAAGATGAAGGAGAAATAGACAGAGAGTAAGAGAGAGAGAGAGTAGCTTTTAATGTTGTATTATAATGTTGTAATTGTTGTATTAACGCTGTTATTTATAGCTTGGTACAGAAGATGCCAGTGTATACGAGAGGAGTCCCACTTACACCGGGGACTTTGGTAACCTGTAGTACAAGACTCCGTCGATAATACCACGGAACAGCAGCATTGATGTAATTACGTCTTAAGTGACCACCTCGTGTCACCTTTAATATATTCCGTACCAGTCTACCCCTTAAACCCCGTAGTGTTATCTTGATTATATTGTTGTGTAAACTGATTTGATTGTATACTTGGATGACTGACCGAAACCATGATATCAGTAAACGGAGGTGACTGAATAATCATGTAAATGGAATAACTATAGAATCATGTAAATGGAATGTATATCCATGGTTCGGTTCAGTCAAGTTGTATAGATTGATAACTGGATTCATGGATTCATGTGTTCATATTGAATTGGAATATTATAGAATGTAGATTGACTTGAATCATATTCAAGTCAGAATAGTCATACTCAAACCCAAGTCAGACAATTAGAAGTGTAAATAGAAGTCTTGATTATTTCTCAAACTTATAATTACTAGGGTCCTTAGGGTAATTTACAAAACTTGAGGGGGTTTTATGTAAAAATACTTTTATATACATTTCAACATACACCTCAAGTATTTATTATTCATCTTTAGAATTGTAATAAAAGTGGATTTTATATTGTGATATTACTAGTGAAAATATCCTAATTTCATAAATAAGGTATTTATCTGTAATATTGATTTATTTGAAATTCATGGTATTTAATGTAAAATTTATTCTTGTGATTTTTTAGAAAAGGGTTGGAATATTAAATCATAACAAAATAGATATTTTAATGATAAATATACAAATATTTATACAAAAGTAATTTTAATGATTATTTATATTCTAAAAATCTTATTTTCTTAAGACGTTATATTTTAAATCTTTCGAGACCGAATGCTCCTTGCGGAGGTCTGAATCTTGCACTACTAAGCCTGATGGTGTACGATAAACCGTACCATCTCGAACGGGTTCCCCAAAATGGGTTATAGCGGCGCTTTGCAAAAATTGTAAAATACTAAATCCTTTAGAAAACGGTTTTATGAAGTAAATGGTATTTATTTGTAAAAAGTCAATTTTTCGTATTTTAGATTCTAGTGTTTTCTAAGTCAACTAGACTATTTCTAAATGGTCTAAACGACAAGTTGTTAGATGGCTTAAATCGCCTCTTCACCGCCAATTGTCACTAGGTAAGTACAAGAGAAGAAAAGAGGGATCTGCTCACGAATCACCGTGAGACGAGCCTTTTAAAATTACCTTTCTCCCTTACCTAGCCTAGACACCACAAAGTCAGGTTTAGATAAACGATCGATGTCCACAACTTATCGTATTTTCATATTAAGAGGTATTTATTTTAAAAGTGCAACAAAGCTAAAACTTTTAGAAATGGTTTTATTAAGAATATGGTATTTAAATGAAAACATTGTTTTATCGTATTCTAAGTTTTCCAATGGTATCGTGTTAGGTTGTATGTAAGTGTGTGAGGAGGTAGGTCATTACCTCGTGATCTACTTTAAAGGTATAGCAAATTAATGGGATTAAATGTGAAATCGAAATATTGTGGCATTTAAGTGAAAAAATACGATAATTTGGGAAAGCTATCATTTCATGTGATGAAACTTGTTCAAATTGTTTAATTAGTGTTTAATAGTCAACATAAGGATGTTTAAGAATGATTGTATTAGCGAGAAGTGGAATTTTATAGAAAACCGAATCGGAAATCGGATTTGTTCCGATTCCGTCGAGTTTTGTAATTTCGTATTTTTAGAATCGGAAAGGGAGATAGAAAGGGACTTATGGGTTTCGATTACACTAGAGAGCGAGAGGGAACTAGAGGGATCGCCGAGGTTGCGTCGTCGGTAGTTCCTAAGACGTTCGCCGGAATTTCCGCCGGAATTTCGTCGGAGCTTCGCCACGAGCTTGTTTTCAAAGTACACGACTCTTGGAAAGTTTTTGAGAGAGTGGGCTCGGAAATTTGGGATGAGAGGATAGAGAGTAGGGGTGTATTTATAGGGTTAGGCTTGAGTTAGGGCAGGTGTAGGGTTTTTAATTAAAAAAATGTAAAAATGTATTAAAAAATCATTAAAAATGGAGTAAATGGGGATTAATGGGCTCTCTGAAACCGATCTAAATATTTAAAGTATGCAGGGGAGTTGAGAAGAGGAAAATACAAAACATTGAAGAAGAGAACTCGGCCGTTCGGCCGGTGGCGCCGGCCCGACTCGGCCGAGTCGGGTCGAGTCAGGGGTCCAGGGGCTAGGGAGTCGTCTGGGGTGATCACTGGTATATTTACTTTTTCAGTTTTAGTAGAAAGTTTAGGAGTTATGTCGTGTGGACTGTTGGGATTCTAAAAATTTAAAACAAAAACAATATTAAAAATAATGTGGGGTATGAGATTTGAACTCTGGTGGCTTGGTTCAACAGTGCAAGGTATCACCAATGAGCTACAAGCTCCTTCTTGTAATTATGGTGCTATTTAATTACTTAAAATGATAGCAGTAAGAATAAATACTCCAAGTATATATTAAATTTAAAGTAATTTCTTGTGCACTAAAAATGGAGTTATTATATTCTTGTAACTTGTAATTAAAAAACAAAATAATTACTTATATCTTGTGCTCAGGCTAAAATACCCCTTTATGGATTTTGAAAAAAATTTAAAATTTTGTGTAGAAAAGTGTATAGGAAAATTAGGGTTGTTACATTCTACACTCCTTATAAAAATTTCGTTCTCGAAATTTGTAAAAGGAAAGTGTAACAGTTTGATGACAGAACTAAAGATTGTAAAGAAGTTTTGGTCAAACTTGTGAGGGAGTTACTTGGCTTACCTTGGTTCACAGTTTCAGGTCCTATGACTGCTAAGGTGAAAGCCTGTCACCGTAGTACGTTTCTTCTAGCTGGAGGCATATTCCCCTGTACTCGAGGCATGTTTCTCAGTGCCTAATGGAATTGGCGATTTGGCTCAGCAGAAAATCCACGTGGAGGTGGTGCTGGGAGTGCAGGACGAGTTGCAGGAGTCTGGATAGTTCGCTGCTGCGGGTAGTTGATGGGTGTGTGTGCCGGGTTGCGTCTATAAGGACAGTTTCCAATTCCGTGATTGGACGCGCCACAAACCAAGCATAGGCATTTTACACGTCTACAGTCCTTCCACAAGTGTCCTTCCCTCTTAAAATAAAAGCAAAAATCAGTTTTTAGCCGATCCTTAGCTTCTTCCAGTCTTCTGAGTTCGACAGCTGGCCTTGAAGAGGCCCCTCCTGCCATTTGAGTGGCAGGGCGTTTCACTCCTGCAGACTGAGGTCTGCCCCTTGCCTTTATCACTGCCTCATAACTGCGGGCAGCTTCCAGAGCATCTTCATGGGTCGGAAATTTCCCTGTGGCTAGTGCAGCCTGGATTTCTGTGTCCAAACATTGTTGAAATCAACGGGCTCTGATCTCACCCGTCGGTATCAGGTGCGCCGCAAATCGACTGAGCATGGTGAACTCAGCGTCATACTCATTTTCTGACTTGTCCCACATCGAACCTTGTTGTAGATGAATGAACTGTTGTTCCATAGCAAATCTGGCAGTCACAGGAAAGTACTTCACGTCGAATCTATCGCGAAAAGTCTTCCATTCAATGGGCTAATCAAGATGGCTTTCTTCCGCCTTCCACCAGTTTCGTGCATTGTCTGTGAGTTGCAGCTTCGCAACTCGGACCCAAGCTATTTCTGGCACTTGTGCTGCTGCCAGATCATCCTCGATACTTTGAGCCCATTCCTCAGCTTCCAGTGGGCTCTCCTTTCCTAAGAACTGTTTAGGATGTAAAGCTCTGAATTGTTTCACCCCGGGTGCTTCAACCCCGGGACGGTTTAAGAGCTGTTGTTGTCCCTCTAGGAGGCTGCGGATTGCCTCAAGCAGAACTGTTTACTCATTGAGTGGAGAAGGAACGGCAGGTGTGAGTGGCAGTGGTGAGGGTGTGTTGTTGACATTGGTGCTGGTGTTGTTTGGTGAATTCATAACCTTGAATGAAAAATTTAGTTAGGACAGATTCAAACTATATGATTCAAAGAATAAGAAATGATGGGATTCAAGAAACATGATTGTAAAGAATGTTTTAGTTGCTGGTTCTTGTGTTATATTGCTTAGGTTGTTCACGCAGAACAGAACTGCATGATAGGGTTTCATACAGCTCTGACCTGCATGGGCCGCCAACAAAACCTGTCACGCCCCGCTTCCCAGTATATGGGCAGAGGACGCGACGAGTCCGCTAAGCATTTACTCAGAAGCAAATAGTATCTAAGCAATATAAAAATAAATACACAAGAGGCAAGATATAAGAAAAACAGCAACTTTTATTTATTAACATTCTTTTGTACAATGCATGAAAAAGAAATACAACTGAAATAAAGCGATACCTAAACAATGGCATAACAGGAAATGAAAATTACTGAATGGAAAATGTACAATGAAACTAGAGCTCTGATTCTTCAGCAAACTGCTCCAAGTCTTCTGCAGATGGCTCGATCTTTGCCGGGTCCAAACCACTTGACGATATTCAAAGAAAAAAGAAATAGAATGTCGTCAGTAAACAGGTCGCTCGGTAAGTCCCAAAGATGAAGGAGAAATAGACAGAGTAAGAGAGAGAGAGTAGCTTTTAATGTTGTATTATAATGTTATAATTGTTGTATTGACGCTGTTATTTGTAACCTAGTACAGAAGATGCCAGTGTATACGAGGGGAATCTCACTTACACCGGGGACTTTGGTAACCTGTAGTATAAGGCTCCATCGATAATACCACGGAACAATGGCATGGATGTAATTACGTCTTAAGCGACCACCTCATGCCACCTTTAAAATATTCTGTACCGGTCTACCCCTTAAACCCCATAGTTTTATCTTGATTATATTGTTGTGTAAACTGAATTGATTGTATACTTGGATGACTGACCGAAACCATGATATCAGTAAACGGAGGTGACTGAATAATCATGTAAATGGAATAACTGTAGAATCATGTAAATGGAATGTATATCCATGGTTCGGTTCAGTCAAGTTGTATAGATTGATAACTGGATTCATGTGTTCATATTGAATTGGAATATTATAGAATGTAGATTGACTTGAATCATATTCAAGTCAGAATAGTCAGACTCAAACCCGAGTCAGACAATTAGAAGTGTAAATAGAAATCTTGATTATTTCTCAAACTTATAATTGCTAGGGTCCTTAGAGTAATTTACAAAACTTGAGGGGGTTTTATGTAAAAATACTTTTATATACATTTCAATATACACCTCAAGTATTTATTATTCATCTTTAGAGTTGTAATGAAGGTGGATTTTATATTGTGATATTTTTAGTGAAAATATCCTAATTTCATAAATAAGTTATTTATCTGTAATATTGATTTATTTGAAATTCATGGTATTTTAATGTAAAATTTATTCTTGTGATTTTTTAGAAAAATGGTGGAATATTTATATCATAACAAAATAGATATTTTAATGATAAATATACATATATTTATACAAAAGTAATTTTAATGATTATTTATATTCTAAAAATCTTATTTTCTTAAGACGTCATATTTTAAATCTTTCGAGGCCGAATGCTCCTTGCGGAGGTCTGAATCTCGCACTACTAAGCCCGAGGGTGTGTGATAAACCGCACCATCCCGAACGGGTTCCCCAAAATGGGTTGTAGCGGCGCTTTGCAAAGATTGTAAAATACTAAATCTTTTAGAAAACGGTTTTATGAAGTAAATGGTATTTACTAGTAAAAAGTCAATTTTCCGTATTTTAGATTCTAGGGTTTTCTAAGTCAACTAGACTATTTCTAAATGTTCTAAACGACAAGTTGTTAGATGTCTCAAATCGTCTCTTCACCGCCAATTGTGGCCAGATAAGTACAAGTGAAGAAAGGAGGAATCCGCTCACGAATCACGTGAGACGGGCCTTTTAAAATTACCTTTCTCTCTTGCCTAGCATAGACACCACAAAGTCAGGTTTAGATAAGGGACCGATGTCCACAACTTATCGTATTTTCATATTAAGAGGTATTTATTTTAAAAGTGCAACAAAGTTCAAACTTTTAGAAATGATTTTATTAAGAATATGGTATTTAAATAAAAACATTGTTTTATCATATTCTAAGTTTTCCAATGGTATCGTGTTAGGTTGTATGTAAGTGTGTGAGGAGGTAGGTCGTTACCTCGTGATCTACTTTAAAGGTATAGCAAGTTAACGGGATTACATGTGAAATCGAAATATTGTGGAATTTAAGTGAAAAAATACGATAATTTGGGAAAGCTATCATTTCATGTGATAAAACTTGTTCAAATTGTTTAATTAGTGTTTAATAGTCAACATAAGGATGTTTAAGAGTGATTGTATTAGCGAGAAGTGAAATTTTATAGAAAACTGAATCGGAAATCGGATTAGTTCCGATTCCGTCGGGTTTTGTAATTTCATATTTTTAGAATCGAAAAGGGAGATAAAAATGGACTTACGGGTTTCGATTACACTAAAGAGCGAGAGGGAACTAGAGAGATCGCCGAGGTTGCGTCGTCGGTAGTTCCTAAGACGTTCACCGAAATTTCCACCGGAATTTCGTCGAAGTTTCGCCTTGAGCTTGTTTTCAAAGTACACGACTCTTGGAAAGTTTTTAAAAGAGTGGGTTCAGAAATTTAGGATGAGAGGATAGAGAGTAGGGGTGTATTTATAGGGTTAGGGTAGGTGTAGAGTTTTTAATTAAAAAATGTAAAAATGTATTTAAAAAAAATCATTGAAAATAGAGTAAATGGGGATTAATGGGCTCTCTGAAACCGATCTGAATATTTAAAGTATGCAGGGGAGTTGAGAAGAGGAAAAGACAAAACATTGAAGAAGGGAACTCGGCCGTCCGACCGAGTTCGGCCGGCGGCGCCGGCCCGACTCGGTCGAGTCGGGCCGAGTCAGGGGTCCAGGGGGTGGGGACTCGTCTAGGGTGATCACTGGTATATTTACTTTTTCAGGTTTAGTAGAAAGTTTGGGAGTTATCTCGTGTGGACTGTTGGGATTCTAAAAATTTAAAACAAAAATAATATTAAAAATAATGTGGGGTATGAGATTTGAACTCTGGTGGCTTGGTTCAACAGTGTAAGGTATCACCAATGAGCTACAAGATCCTTCTTGTAATTATGGTGCTATTTAATTACTTAAAATGGTAGCAGCAAGAATAAATACTCCAACTATACATTAAATTTAATGTAATTTCTTGTACACTAAAAATGGAGTTATTACATTCTTGTAACTTGTAATTAAAAAAACAAAATAATTACTTATATCTTGTGCTCAGGCTAAAATACCCCTTTATGGATTTTGAAAAAAAATTAAAATTTTGTGTAGAAAAGTGTATAGGAAAATTAGGGTTGTTACATGTGGCTTATGCCGAGGAACACCCGTTCCATCAGTGATCCAGACATATTCTAAGGCAGTATCACCTGATCATGGAGATGGTTGATCTCCAGAGGATCGAGGTTAGGAGAGTAGATTCAGAGGACAACACGGTGGATCCACTCACACAAACATTTTCCCAGAGAGAGACTTTTATGGGATGGTTGAGTATGTGATACTACAACCACTGCTATCAAATGGTCCTAATACAAGTGGGAGATTGTTAATTATATGTATGCCCTAGAGGCCATTACTATACATGAGATGTATATTCTAGTGGATACTTAGACATATATAGGGAGGACTTTCTTGCTCGACGTGAAAGTATGTTATCTGGTTACTCTTTATCTTAACGTGTACACTAATTGTCTCTCTGTTACATGTTGGTAAAGCCCTTAGGATGTGTACTTGACTACCAGGACTATAATGCAGATCATACTAGTGGGGCCATGATAGTCCATAAGTACATCCTTTAAGGTCCCTAGCCGTGGGTGTATCGAGACGGGACATAGATATACCAGAGTAGACTAGCGTATAGCTTCTCGACCCATATAAATGGGAGATGGATGATCCCATATCCATTGGTGTTTGACATCAGAGATGATATACGGCTGCTCAGTGGAGACTGGGTACGCTAGACGGACTCGCCGAGAACTCCCAGATGGTACAGGTTAGTCGGTAGACCCAAGATCGTCATAGAGTCTTGTGTGGTTCCCACTGTGCTTTGATTTCCACCTTACCACGTCCAAGAGAGCATGCAAAACGGTGGTTTTTGGGTACAGTCCCTAGTCACATTGAGGTAATGAACGATAGGAGGGGTTTCATCTCTCCCGGTATTGGGGGTTGACGTTGCGCAGTGCTCGATTGACCATAACAGGGAAGTCCCTAGCCAGGGCTGGTTTAGAGATTTACTGGTAAGTGTTACCAGTAGTTTCTCGACCCGTTATGAGCCTCATATCGGCACGACTTATCGAGTTACTGGAGTCTGACGTTTACTACCCCTAGACGAGATATGCGACATATCATACGAAAAGACCGGACTGTACGGCAAGTGTTACCGTCAGGCTTTTGCAGGAGTTGGAGCGGGCTTGCTTGTCGATCTTCTGATCGCTCAATACCCGGATAGCCATTACGTCCAGCTAGTACCGCTGACGGCTTGTGGGTGCTTGATGTGATCATACACCTACTGCCGGCGTATTGACGAGTCTTTAGAGTCCTACATAGAGGTTTTACTGGCTCAGGAAAAACGAAATATGAGCGCATATGTAATATGTGCGGGACCGAGAATAATGCGTGTATGTGATACCGTATTCTATTCTCACGACTTTTGTATCGGTCGGTTATATGTGATATAGCCGGGCTATCGAATCAAGTGTTGATTCGATAAGTTAGTACATTTAGTGTTAGTCGGTTATATGTGATATGGCTGGATTATTAAATCAAGTGTTGATTTAATAATTTAGTGTATAATTATATATTTGATATACTAATTTACATCAACTAACATTGGCTCATTTAAGCATTCTTTTCTCACTTGTTTGTATATGTAATATATATATGATATATATTAATATGCATTATTTATTTTTGTGTGTCATGGTTGTTGATACACATTATATGGGTGTATAAAACATACACCATTTTAATTATAATGGTGGGATTTTAATATTCAAAATAAATACAAAATTAGTGGATAATTGCTCAAAGCATGAAGCTTGTAGAAGCTTATGAGTGCTTTGACAAAGTCCATCCATTTTGTTTTACTTGGGATATTTATTAACCTAACCACTATAATTAGTCATGGTTATGTCTCTACATGAGTTAGTATATGATACCCACTCACCCATGGTTACTTATCTCACTTTGAATTAACCTCATTATCTTCTTCTTTCTTCATCTTCTTCTTCCAAAAGAAAACCTTGCTAGGGTTTGGTAAAAGTGAGAAAGTAATGTGAGAAAAGAAATTCTAAAGTGAGCCAACTTTCTATTTCACCATCCTCTACTAGATTAGCACTTTAGTATAGGGTGTTTACTTCACTTTGGTGAAGTGGTAACTTGAGTTCGTATTCTTTCGACGTAGATCATTTTCGGCCTCAAAGAGTTCAAGCAAGACCGTTGCCCTCTTCTCATGGAGCCGTCCAAGAGTCCGGGAGTTCGATAATCACAGCGAAGGGACTACTACAAGGAGCTTATGAAGTGAAGGACCGATCTACAAAGATTGTATCTCCTTTTCACTTAGATGTAAAATGGTTTACATCCGTTTCCGTATTATTTTTTAGTTAACGATTCTTGTTTAGAGTTCCTTGAAACGGCAATTTTTTGAAAATGGAATGGACGATGCCTCCGAAACCTTGCGGTCGTCGATGGGAACCCTACAGATAATTGAAGCAAAAAGATATAATGTGATTTAAAGCCACATTTTCCCTCTAAATCTACTGAGTGCAAACCAAACGTATATAGAAAAATCAAATATCACCAGAGAGATAATGGAGAGCACACAAGATCACCAAACAAATACGGTCCCCACACCTCAAAACATGACCGGTGGAATACCTTAAAACCCCGGCGCCGCCGGCTCCATTTGCTCCTTCTTGCTCCAATTTTCTTCGGGTCGTTTCTAGTTGTCACATCATTCTTATTTTATTATTTGTTTATTCTGATGTTATGCCTATAAATACCAGAACAGTGAGCAAGTGGAGGGGGATATACTTGATCCATTTTTTAGTTCATTATTTTGTACAAGTTTTAGTTTAAGGTTTGAAAAGAGTTCTGTGAAGTTTAAGTGGTGTTTTCTTCTTCTTCTTCTTCTTCTTCTTCTTCTTCGTCTTCTTCTCCTCCTCTCTTGGAACTCTCATTTGAGAGATTCATTAAGGAGGTTGAACAAGTAACCAACATCATGTATTTTAACTCCTTCATTTTTTAATACAATTGTTCTTTCTTTGTTTATTTGCTTCTTAACTTCTTATGTTGTTTTTCATTTCTTTTTAGTATGATATTTGAGTAATCTTTTGGTTGTGGTGATGGTGAGAATTTAAGATGAATGGTTTTGCCTTCCTCCATCTCTTGTGAATGTTTAATGTGCTCAAATTGTGATTGTATACTTAAGATTGCTTAATGAATGTGTTTGATATGGCATGTTGATTTTGATGGTTACTTGTAAGCTATATCACATACCATGTCCTCTCATAATCACCATTTTGTAAGGTTAAGATTAGAATCAATTTAGTGTTAAGGTTTTTAAGTGTTAGGGTATTTTGTTAATAAGTTGATTGACACACTTTTTCATTTCATATACTCAATACTATCACAAATCACTTAGCAAGCTTAATGCTAAAACCACTTGCTCTCATATGCTAATTTGTGTATTTCATGTTGATGTATCTTTGCTAACTCTTGTGTTTAGTATTGATACTACAAGCTTGGAGATACAAACGGTAAGTGAAATAATACGGATTCGTTTCGTGTATTTCGTCGAACCTCGATATCTTGATGACTTGTGCTTCGCAGACGCCTTGATAAGCCATACTTCACGTCGGGATCAACACAAGGACGGAACAACCCATGACCAAGAAAGCGTCAAAGAATTCACCGCGATTCAACCATCCGAACCAAAACCACGGCCACTTTTCTTAACCTAGTTCTATATTTCCGTATTTTCTAATTTCTGTGACACAAAACCCGAATTCTTTGTTCTCGAACCTTAAGCAACAATCCCTAATCACCAATTCCCTATGGATCGACCAGAACTTACCGGCTTGCTACAATGCGTCGTGTACTTACGGTTTATAAATTTTAAAACGACACCGAGCTCGTATGAGCCGCATTTATAAAATCATTTTTTTCAAAACTATAAAAACACACGCGGGTAAAGTCCCAACACAAACAAATAAATAAAACCCACTCACTTTCTTATTCTTTCCTGGTCATCATTGCCGGCGCCACCATCTCCTCCCTCCTCTTCGCACTGCATTATCACCACCAGCATCAGTATCCTTCTATTCTTCTTCTTCAAAACAACCAAATCCCTCGACTATCTTTGCTACTCTTCTTCTGCCGCCGCCGCCATCTTCCTCTGCCGCCGCCGCCATCTTCCTCCTCTTGTTCCGTTCTTCCTTTTTAATACCCCTAAATCCCCTTCTCATATCCACCACCTTCCTTCCTCCGCCGTCGCAATTTCAATACCCCAAATCTTTTACCCTCCTTCTCCCTCCATCGTCGCAACCATCACCACCACCACTGTCATCTTTTTCTTCATCTTCATCATCATCATCTCATCATCTTCTTCCCATCTTCACCATCCTTCGCTACCGCCGCACCCACCACGGAATCCTATAATCATCATCTTCTTCGTCTTTTTTTTCATCATCTTCATCTTTATCATCAGCTCCCATCAGTTCATCCTTATCTCCTCATCAATATTTGCCCCCTTCCTCCAACGCCAGCCTGTCTCTCTGGCTCCTCTAGCCCCCCAAAGAATGGATAATTGCCTTTCTCATTATTTAATAAATATTGAATGATTATTAAATTATTTAAAATATAATTTATAATTAATTAATTACCCAATAAAAAGAGCAAAATTACCATTTGACATGAATAGTAACATAGACCATCAAATCATGATAATTTTTTAATAATTTTAAAATAATGTGAATTTTGTTAAAATGATCTACACATGTTAGGAGTTCTCAATAAATAAGCATAATCTAATTTATGCTAAAACTAAGTGAAAAATACAAAACACAATGAAACTTACAGCAATAAAACATTTTCCAAAAGACTTTTAACACGGAAAATTATATGTTTTCCATATGGATGTTAGAGTTACAATATAGAGCTACGTGGGAATCAGATTTGGAATCAAAATAAATAGCTGTATTTGTTGCATTTGCTGAATTTAATTAGTCTGGTGGTATGAGAATTACATCTTGAGAATCCTATGAGCATAGTATAAATTCTTCTTTTTGAGGCATTAGTTTAAAGTTTAATTCAAAATTGCTGCATTGTAAAGAGCCTTTTTTCTTCTTACTCAAAATGGGCTAGTTCAACTTTGTAAGCGATTGACAAAGCTTCTTACTCATTGTAAATAAATCGGTGGCCAATGTTTATCAATTCGAAAACTTAAAAAAGCTTGCATCCAAGACATAATGAAACACATTAAAATTTCCAATCCAACCCTTGTGAAAGTAATATTATTTGATGTGCCGGTATCATACATCTAAGCAAGAGGCCAAAAGAAAAGGGGGAGTTTCAAGAGCGTAGAGTCTGCAATTCTATTTTTTTCTCAGTTGCCCAGCCTATGGAATAATCTTTCCCTTTTGTAGCCCGCTCCTTATACTCGAGCACCTGACCTAAAGACATGTTTTCACCTTATTTGATTAGAAAAGGCTTATATGCTCAATTACCATCGAACAAAACCCCAATTCACACACGAATCAATTACACCAAACCATTAAACAAAAAAAACCATCTACCATTTCTTAGAGCACTTAACTAAAAACTTACGATAAAAGGGGGAAAAGAAAAAGGAAAGGAAAAAGATTTGATCTAAGAGCTAGTGAATTTGGTGACGGCCTTGGTGCCCTCGGAGACGGCGTGCTTGGCGAGCTCTCCGGGGAGGACGAGCCTGACAGAGGTCTGGATCTCGCGGGAGGTGATGGTGGGCTTCTTGTTGTAGCGGGCAAGCCTCGACGCTTCATGTGCGATCTTCTCAAAGATGTCGTTGATGAAGCTGTTCATGATCCCCATCGCCTTGCTCGAGATCCCGATGTCGGGGTGCACCTGCTTGAGGACCTTGAAGATGTAGATCTTGTATGTCTCCACGCTCTTTGCCTTCTTCTTCTTCTTCTTCTTGTCGCCGGCGCCAGCGGCGTCTTTGGCGGGAAGGCGCTTCTCGGCCTTGGGCTTCTTTCCGGCGGGGGCCTTCTCCGCCTTCTTCTCCGTCTTCTCCTCCTCCGCCTTCTCCGCGGCGGCTGCGGCTGCGGCTGGTTTCTTCTCCGCTGGCTTTTTCTCGGCCTTGGGCGCCATGGATTGAATAGCTAGGGTTCAGGATTTGGGGATAGAGGAGATTTTTACTTTTAGATGATGGAAGAATTGTAGGAGGTGAACAAATTTTATAGGAGAAAGTGGAGTGTTGTGATTGGGTACTTTGTGTTGCTTCGGATTGATGAGCTGGAGGTATCTGGCCCGTTGATTTAAAAGTCAAGAATATCGATTTTGATGGTTGAGATTAGCGAAGAGGTTGCATGAACCATCGATCCGCGTCAAATGAGATAGGGCGCGGGCGCGCGATGAAAATTAGATTCCAAATTCAGCCCAGCGAATGAAAAAAATTGGAATGCTAAGGCCATTTAGTTTGTGACGAGCTTCGGATCACGTCAAGATGTTATCTTCCGTTGATTTGTTGATGGCGACACTAGACGACTAAGATTGGATCTGGAGGCTGGCTCCTGAAACGTGTGGATCTCAATAGGTTTGAAGTTGTTCGGGCTGAGCTACCTGCAAGGAAGTCCCGGGATACTTATACCACCGAGGACCCTCCGACGGTCAAGTTAGAGAGGAAATCCGAACAGAGTAACGGCTTAGTAGAGTAAAAATGACTTACCTCGACCGTCTGAAGGAGGGTTTAAATTGCGGTGGCAGCAGCCAGGCGGGCGTGAGAATCACGCCGGCCGTTACACTCACGACGTCACGCCCGCGCGATGGGCGGGATCCCACATTAATGGCGAGACAGGCTCGTTAATAGGGAATCGTGATGGCGTGGAACGTGGGATGTGGTCGGCCGATATCTCGCGTATGGCGAGATTCACGGGATAGTGGTTGCGTCTTTGAGTGGTGTCGTTGGTCGGTCGATGAGACCGAGAAAGATGAGCTCGGCGGGAGAGCTCGGGGATGAGCGGGAGACCGAGCTATCTTGATTCTGCTAGAGCCCGGAGGCGAGCTGAGAGGGCCGAGGAGGCCAGTTGTGCAGAAGGCTCGGAGACGAGCCAAAGGTTGTTTGTTGGACAGGCATAGGAGTGGCCTGGTCGGCCACTGTGGGTCCTTTCTTGCCTGCTTTGGGACACGTCATCTGCCACGTGTCGTGATCTGGGAGATCACCGATATCGAGCATCATCATTAGCCCCCCACTCTCGTCCCGACCCGCTCACGAGATGTAATACCCAGCCACTTTTATACCAATATTTGTATTCCTTTTTACCTATAAATTTATTTATAATTATTTATTTATTTCAAAATCCCATTAAAGCCAGACCTTACCTTTTATTTCCTCCGGCCCAGCCGTTTCCTTTTCCCATTTTAAGTTAAGATTATTTGAGCCCAGCCCTTTCCCTTTCTTAAAGAAAATTTATCGCCTTTTATTTTTCCCCCTCTCTTTTCTCAAGCCCAAATTCCAAATTTCTCATTTTCTTTCATATAAATCTCTATTCACAGCCCATTCTTTTATTTCCCTAATAAACCAATTAAACCATTTTTCCTGACCCGGCCCACTCTCTTTTTCCCACCATTTTTCCTCTTTATTCCTCGAGCCCAGCAATCCGGCCTCTTCAAATATTTAATTCTTTTACTTTATTTCAAACCCAGCCCAACCGAGCCGGCCCACCCTCTTTTTCCCATCAATTTTTCTTTATTTTCTTTCCAGCCCACTCACTCCAGCCCGCGCCTCCTACCCGACCCGGCCCACTATCCAACCCTTCTTCCTCCAACGACTACACCCCCATATCCCGCTCCACTGTTCCCTCGATCCACCATCGTCGCCGCCCATCGCGCCAACCCTCACGAGCGTTACCCACGACGCGCGCCTCGACCTCTTCCAGTTACCACGTCTTCTCTCCCTCTCTCTTTTTTCCCTTCCCGCTCCTCGCTCGAACCCACGCACCCACTGCCTTCGTCACTCGCCGCCGTCGACGACGACGACTTCGACCCCCATTCACCTTCTCTCGCTCTCCCATCCACCACCGACCACCAACTCCTCCTTCTCCCAACACCGCGACCGCCATCACCCCCACCACAGAACCCCGATCCCTGCACCCATCTCCACACCCGCACCATCGTCGACCCCAACATCATCATCATCACCGTCGCCATCATCCTCTTGATCTCTCTTTCTCTCTCTCTCTAGCCCTCTCTTCCTCTCCCCCTTCAGTTCTTTACAACCCTCGCTCTCTCTCTCCCTGTGTTCTCTCTCTTGATCTCTCTCTCACTCTGTTCTCTCTCTCTCTCTTTCTGTTCTCTATCTCTCTCTTGATCTCTCTCTCACTCTGTTCTCTCTCTCTCTCTCTTTCTGTTCTCTATCTCTCTTGATCTCTCTCTCTTTCCGTTCTCTATCTCTCTATCTCTCTTGATCTCTCTCATTTTGTTTCTCTCTCTCTCTCTCTAAATCTCACTCTCTCTTTCTCTCCGCAACGTCACTCCCCTACTCCGACCGACCATTCCGTGGACGAGATCCTCTAGTCGCCTGAGCTCGAACCAAGCCGCTGCCGAGACTCGAGTTCGAGCCAAGTCAAGTTGCCGTGCCGCGCGTGTGTCGCGATCGTGCCGTTGTCATACCGTCGTCGACACGTCGCCAGGCAAGTATTTTACTTGCTTACATGCTATATACTCAAGTTACAATCTTACATTACTTAGATTATAAAGTTACAATTTTAGATCAATTATGTGTCATACCTGTTCGATGTGTGTTCCCAATGAGAATACTTATCAAATTTGACGGAACTGAATTGTTTCTATTGGCCCTTGTAGTGATGAATACCGTGTACAAATTTCGCTAGAAAATACGACTATTAACGACTAAAACGACTACCCCCAAGTTTACCCGTAAAACTGGAAATTTCTTGTATCTGAAAACCGTTAAAATCACCATAAATTATATACTTACTGGAATGATGCGTTCGAGGGCTTAAATCGAAACCGACTCGACGAACTATAACCCTATGCAAGTTTCTAAATATTTCTGTACTTAAACTGTGACAATATCTGAATCGGAGTGCGACTCTGGACTGCAGTCGAGAGCGACTCTGTTTACTGTGTGCTGTCCCGTAATGAGTACCACACTGTTTCCTTAACTCGTAGGTTGCGGAACTCCGCTGCTTATTAAAGATGAATCCATTAGCTAGACACCACAAGTAGTTTCATCCTGTTTCGTTATCCTTTGTTATTTAAACTATAATTTAATAGATGTGGACGTATATAAGTCCCAACAGAATCAGAATTGACACACTAGCGTTAAACAGTGTATATCTCCTGTCGTACAGACGCGATTGAAGATCCGTCTGCTGCGTTGAAAACCTTACTGAAAACCCTAAATTTCATTCCACTGTAACATCGCTAAAATCTGATCCCAGCTGTGATTAAAATGCATTGCGAAACGGACTTCCGATTCTGAAACCGGATTTCCAGTCGTGAACGCTTAAAATTAAATGGCTATAATTAATGATCCTGGAACCCGATTGGCATGAAACCAAATTCGCTGGATAGATAACTGAACATACTATTTATTTCATGTTCATCGTTTCGCTAAACTGTACACGTACGATTCATGATAAATCGTGCAAGCGATAGAATACTGTTTTATGACACCTTAATCATGCTTTACATAATGTTTCCGCATCATATCATACATACGTCACTGCATTGATAATCTAGCGATAATGTGCATTACCCAGTGTTAGGTATTAGTGATGATTGTGGCAAGTACGTTAGTGTTCGTGTATAAGTGATTAAGTGAAAGTGACACGTACTTGTACACAATTAGTGAACCTTATTATTCTATTGCATTGTCGACGTCAGTGGGACACGTGTACATGTAACTATAAGTGGTATGGGACACTTATGGAAGCTCTTGCACGGATGCCACAGATAAGGCACCAGACTCTGCCATTTATCTTAGGTATTAGTCGGGACGTGCTTAATGGAGGTCCTTGTTCCCCGCCGAAAGACGGCGCACGAGACTGCGAAGTCCTGGCGCTGAGATTCGGGGCAGATGTTATTTGGTTTTATCCGTCCATCTCTCCGAAGATGCCAAGTTGATTTATGGCACCGTGTATCGGAGGTTTAGACGGATGCGGCCGATATAGCAGACTTTATCAGATTCCCCTTCGTTTAAGGGGTTTTTGATTGTGGGGACGCTCTTCCCTGCAGGCGCAAGCCCCTGCAGTTAATTACGCTACCGCGTCGCGGTAACAACTTTCTCCTTCTCCAGAATTTCACTTCGTGTCATGTGTGTTTGTTTTGTTTGTGGTTGCCCGTGGATTGTATACGGAGACTGAGTAATACCGTCGCCCGTAGGACGTGGAGTAGTCCAAATCCGTATTTACTTAGATTTGGGTTTGGTGTTTTTAGTTTAAGGATACGTTAACCGCATTGAGGCTAAGATCAACTTAAACGTTTGTTAAGGATGCGTTAGTCCCGCTTGAGACTAAAATCAACTTAACGTGGTGATCCATTTAATATATGGCCGTCGGGACTCATCATCTCTCTGACGTCGTTGAAGGATTACAACGATAGGTGTCAGAGGAGTTCAGAGATGTACCCTAGAGCCAAAGTCGATTTGGAGTTTTATAGTCCATTTAAATGTTTAACGATACGTTAGCCGTGGTTGGGGCTAAGATCAACTTAAACGGGATCCTTTAGATACGGCAAAAGAGCGTTTGGAGGCTCTATTGTTCCAGTTTAGGGACGTGGTGGTCCATCGCCAGTTTAGAGACGTGGCGGTCCATGTTCCAGTTTAGGGACGTGGCGGTCCATGTTCCAGTTTAGGGACGTAGTGGTCCATCATTAGTTTAAGAACATTTCGGTCCACGAGTTTAAGGACCCCGCAGTCCATATGGGTGTGTGGTCGTCGGGACCCGTCACCTCTCTGACGTCGTTGAAGGATTACAACGATAGGGGTCAGAGGAGTTCGGAGATGTACCCTCGAACCGGATGTAAATTGATTTAGGGAGCAGCCGTGCTCAGTCAATTTAATTTGAGGACTTATGGTCATGATTGGGCTAAGTCCAGTTTCAATATTCTTTTGTTTTTTGGCCTATTAGACCTGTGCTAGGGCTTTGCCCCTTTTTTAGTAATGCACTGCATTATTTTGTTTTGGTTGGGCTCTGCCCATAAAGGATGCAGAGCATCAATTTGTTTTGGGCTCTGCTCATTTATAAATGATGCAGAGCATCAATTCTACTTGGGCTTTGCACTTTTATAAAAGATGCAGAGCATCAATCTTACCTAGGCTCTGCCCATTTATTGCTCTGCAATTTATTTTGGCCTACTAGGTCTTTTTGGATTTGGGCCTGGCCCTTTAGGAAATGCATTGCATTTGTCAGGCGCTTTGCGCCAATCAGAGAGCGCAAGCGCTTGACGTGTTGACACGTGTCACGCAAGCGCAGTGCGCTGCGCCAATGCGCTGCGCTTGCGCTGTTGACACATAGCGCGCTCTGGTGAGTTGCGCCAATTCCAGAGAGTAAAGCTCTAACTTAAAAGCGCATAGCGCAAGTAACTCATATGCTGACACGTGACGCTCTCCGGTGGCTTGCGCCAACTCAGAAGCGTAATAGTGCAGTTTTATAAGTGCAAAGCACTATTAATTTGAGAATCTTTTAGAATCAAAGGTTCATGAAAAAGTGCAAAGCACTGTTTGTTTTCTTTGATTTAATTAAAATCCAAGAAAACAAGTATTTCTTGTTTTTTCTTGATCTCAGAGAACCAATGGTTCATAAAAAGTGTAAGACACTGTTTATTATGTGAAGATCATTGATCTTGTTCTTAGATCAATGATCTATTAGAAGAAATTTCTTCTGTTTTATGAAGGTTTTTATCTTTTTCTTGAAATTTCTTCAGAGTTCTCTCTGTTTGAATTTCTTGATTTCTCCCAAATGTTCATGCTTTGAATTGAGGCTTAGGGTCCTTTTTATAGTGCCCATCAATTAGTTAAATTTGTTGAGGGGATCTTTCTGAGTGATTTGGGAAATCTTTCCCACCGTTGGATCTTTGATCCAAGGGCTTCTGTTTTACAGAAGAAAATCTTCTTGTTTTAACAAGAACAGAAAAATTTCTTTAAAATTTTAATTTTTTTTGGCGCAAATCCTCCAGCGCATGACATGTGTCAAGCAGCGCATCTGCGCTGACACGTGTCGCGCAGCGCAACTGCGCTGACACGTAGCGCGCAGTGCAGCGCTTGCGCAGCTGAAGCGTTACTTCCTTTAATTTTGTTTAAAACAGAGCTTTGCTCTGATTGGGCGCGCTGCCTTGGGCGTTGCGCTGACGCGTCTGCGCCAGACATGTGGCGCGTTGCGCGCAGCGTAAAGGACCTGAAACGTTGCTTCATTTATTTTTATTTTAATTTTCAATACAGAGCTTTGCTTTGATTGGGGAAACAGAAGCGTTGCTTCGTTTCCCGCCTTGGAATTTGAACAGAGCTTTGCTCTGATTGGGGTAAACAAATGTCCCCCCACCGTTGCGCTTACGTGGCCTTCCAAACGTGAGCGCAGCGGTGGCAGAATTCCAACCATCGCGGTAACTCTTGGGAGTTGAAAGGGTATTTGATGGCAATAAATAGGACCTTTGGTCCTTTAGATGATTTTCATCTTCACAATTTTACTTTCAGAACTCAGAGCCTTGCTCTCTTGTTTAAACACCTTTAAAAGTTCAAACTTTAGAGAATTTTAGGTAAAAATATTAATTTTGATTAAATTAAATTAATTTTAAGAGCTTTGCTCTCAATAAATCTCTGATCTAAAGAAGACCCATTTAGGGTTTCACTTAGCAGAGTTTTGCTTTAGGAGGGTCTAAAGAGAACTAAAGGGAACCCTATTAGGGTTCCATTAATAGAGCTCTGTTCTCTAAAAGATTTTCCTGAGATTTTCTTAATTAATGGAGCTTTGCTCCTTCCAAATCATATAGAAGAACTCTTAAGAGTTCTTCATGGCATTTGATACTATTATTATTATTATATCATTTTTTTTCCAGAGCAGAGCTCTCAATTTTCCTCAAATTCTCCTCATAACTGATTTTGACTGGTGTCACTCCTGTCTGCAGAGCATTGCTCTCGAGGAGTTTAACTTTTAACTTTCTGTATCTTCTTATTTGCTAATCTCCCTGTACTGTTTTCTTCAGGTATTATGGCGGTGCGTCTATACAGCTTGCACGAGTTCATCACTTATGAGGATATCCGTGTACATGGCCGTCAACAGAACCAGGAGTTTACGGACGCCCAGTGTGCGGAGGCCATGGGTCGCCTCAACGCAAGTGGTGGTTGGCTGCTTCCTCGTCGTTCAGCTCTTCTGAAGGTCGTGCTGGGAGCAATATGGAGAGCACTTCCGGGGTTTCACGATGCCCTACCGCTCAATGCGCTGGATGATGCCGAAGACAAGGTGCATTCAGTGTACCTGACGGGGCTGATCTCTAAGAAATGGCGGGATAGCCTCATCGACATCCTATATCAAATCTTCCAGTAGACGACGATAATCGCTGCTTATCAAAGGATAGGGGGCCTTGTCGAAGACCTTGACACACAGAAGCGCGAAAGGCTGCGCACGAGAATCGTCAGAAAGGCCAGGAGAACTCTGGATGGCCTTACTTTTGAGTTCCTCAATCCGTGCCCCGGATCCGAGGTTATACCTTTGTAAACATTTTAATAATGTTATTATTTATTGCTCCGTGATTATAAGAACCCCTTTTTATGATAGGAATAGAAATTTCCATTTCAGTTTGTCTTATTCCTCGTTCTGAACTGTTTGCATATGCATGAATGAGTATGTCTTGAACGCTTGATCAAATGTAAATCGGATGCTCTTTCTGTTGCTTTTCTTCTTTCTCAGCATGTCGTCACAATTAGCAGGTAATAGAGTAAGCTTCTTGATTTCTTCACGAGATAGCGAGGGCTTAGGCCGCAGGTTCAGATCTGCCGCCTAAGACTTCTCAACTCTATGAGCCGTGAGGGTCTCATAGAGACTTTTCTCCCTACGGATCGAGAGGATCTCGTAGGTGGATTTTCTCCTTAGGAATCGTGAGGATTCCTAAGCGCGTTCTCTTGGAAGTCGTAAGGATCTCACAAGAGAAATTATTCCCTTACGAGTCATGAGGACCCGCAAGTGATGGGTGAAGTTGTCCTTATCCGCATTTCACGGAGTCAGGAGTTGCTCTGGATGCTTCCCACGGGTTCACTGCCGTGTTCCGCGAGGACCAGGCTCCGCTCTGGATGCTTCGCACGGGTTCACTGCCGTGCTCTGCGAGGATCAGGATCCGCTCTGGATGCTTCGCACGGGTTCACTGCCGTGCTCTGCGAGAACCAGGATCCGCTCTGGACGTCTTCCACGGGGTCAGGATTGACATAATCCGCGTTCCACGTAGCCAGGAATTTTTGCTCTATATGCTTCACACGGGGTCAGGATTGACATAAGCCGCGTTCCACGTAGCCAGGAATTTTTGCTCTATATGCTTCACACGGGGTCAGGATTGACATAAGCCGCGTTCCACGTAGCCAGGAATTTTTGCTCTAGATGCTTCCCACGGGTTCACTGTCGTGTTCGGCGAGGACTAGGCTCCACTCTGGATGCTTCGCACGTGTTCACTGCCGTGCTCTGCGAGGACCAGGATCCGCTCTGGACGTTTTCCACGGAGTCAGGATTGATATAAGCCGCGTTCCACGTAGCTAGGAATTTTTGCTCTGGATGTTTCATACGGGGTCAGGATTGACATAAGCCGCGTTCTACGTAGCCAGGAATTTTCGCTCTGGATGCTTCACACGGGGTCAGGATTGACATAAGCCGCGTTCCACGTAGCCAGGAATTTTTGCTCTGGATGCTTCACACGGGGTCAGGATTGACATAAGCCGCGTTCCACGTAGCCAGGAATTTTTGCTCTAGATGCTTCCCACGGGTTCACTGCCGCGTTCGGCGAGGACTAGGCTCCGCTCTGGATGCTTTGCACGGGTTCACTGCCGTGCTCTGCGAGGACTAGGATCCGCTCTGGACGTTTTCCACGGGGTCAGGATTGACATAAGCCGTGTTCCACGTAGCCAGGAATTTTTGCTCTGGATGTTTCACACGGGGTCAGAATTGACATAAGCCGTGTTCCACGTAGCCAGAAATTTTGTTGATTGTATCCATATTTCACGGAATGAGAGTTTGACTCTTGGTGATCTGTATATCGCCGAGCCATGGAACTGGGAGTTGCCGCTGTTCCGCTTCGCTTGAAGTTGTGTCCGTTGTTACGAGACGAGTGTTGAGATGACCTCTAGGTCATTTGCGGCCCGTCGAGATTTGGCTTCTTCTTATGATGAAACCTGGGAGAGGAGTATGATCCCTTCTTTGTTTATGCCCTTGGATTGTATACAGGGTTTGATGTAATATCACCTGTAGAGCATAAATTTCATTTTTTTATTTTGTTTCTTTTTTTCGCGATGCTCTATAATTTCAGCTTTTATATCGCGAAGGTCGCGATTGCCCTATCATTTCGGCTATTTTTCACGGTGCCCCATCATTTCGGCTATTTATTTTATTTTTACCCGCTGCTTTTATTGCGAGTTGCCCCATCATTTTGGCTATTTTTTATGCATACATTTTTACTTGCTGATTTTGTATGCAAGTTGCCCCATCATTTCGACTATTTCGTATGCATGGGTGGTTTGCTGGCTTTTCGCTGCAAGCTCTGGTTTAGACATCGATTTCGGCATCAGCATCGTTACAACTGGGATATTACCAGGAGCGAATCATCATCTGCCTCTGTCGATGTCGAACAAAGGTGGCTTAGCGACCAGGGTCAGGGTCCTGTCGACTAAGGCTTTTGACTTCATGAGCCATAAGGGTCTTACAAAGTTATTTCTCCCTACAAGTCGTGAGGATCTTGTAGGTGTATTTTCTCCTTAGGAATCGTGGGGATCTCTAAGTGTGTTGCTTCCTTGTGAGTCGTAAGGATCTCACGCGGGCGGTTTCTCCTTACAAGGTCGAGAAGACCCTATAAGTGTCTTTTAACGAGGTTGCGCCCTTTCGGGTTTTCACAAACACTCGCCGGTAGTCCTGCTGTTTTTACTCACGGAGCCCTTTCGGATTTTCATCCGTGCCCGTTTTGCTTATGGACATACCTTTTTTTTACGAGGTCGCGCCCTTTCGGGTTTTCACGAACACTCGCCGGTAGCCCTGCTGTTTTTACTCACGGAGCCCTTTCGGGTTTTCATCCGTGCCCTTTTTGCTTATGGACATACCGTTTTTATTTATTATATTTTTATTCTTTTTTTATCTCGTCAGCCTACGAATGCTGCGGTAGTAGTTTAAAGACGTTTCGGTCCGCCATTAATTTAAGGACGTTTCGGCCCGTTATCCAGTTTTAGGACGTAGTGGTCCGTGGGGATCTCTCTACGAATGAGCATGATGCCCCCGACATATCCATCTTTTTTCGGAATATGTGGTTGTGGCGGGCTCACCTTCCATTTTTCGGATAGCGCAAGTTCGCCTTGTTGGTACTGGTCTTCAACCCAGTTTTTGAAGACGAAGCAATTTTCGAGTGGATGACTTACTGCTCGATGGTAGGGGCAGTAATTAGGATCGTTTACATCTCCTGGTTGTAGTGGACGTTTCGGAGTCGGCAGATTAACGAATTCGTTGCGCACTGTCAGTTCAAACAGTTTCCTCATTTTATCTTGGGGAAACGAGTAAGGACGTCCCAGTCATTCCTCGAGTGATGGGCGTGGACGTATGTTGTTTTGGCGAACAACCGATTTTGAATCGCTCGGCTGTTGTTGAGTGTTGGCAATGAAGGTCAGTTTTCCTTTTCCCTTATCCCTTTTGTTTGATCCGTTGTTTGCGGGTCCGGGATCCTTTCCGGGTAGTATGCCCTCGCACGGATGAATGTTTTCATGATTCTTCAATTTTTCAAAGATGGGTTCCTCGAAGAGGGGGTTGAAGGTTGTTTTTTCATCGGGGTCGTTCCTATAGCAATTGCCGGTGACTCTTTTATACTCATCTTTCGTATTTTTCGGCCATCTATGAGCTTCTCACTTTGTTCTGTTGACGTAGCGTTTGTGAGTGACATACCTTTACCACCAACACTTAAAAGAGTCGCAGTTTTCGGTAGGATGTATGATCTTCTGATAATATAAGCAGAAGTTAGGGTGCATCTCTACTCCACCGAGAGTGTTTTCTTCAAAGGGTGGTAGCTTCATCCCCATTGATATGGCTTTAGCAAACCTTTTCCTCGTCTTGAATTTGTTTTTATCGGCAGCGGATGTCTTTTGATTTGATGGGAGTGCCTCGACTCTTTCGTCCAGTCGGCGGTGTTTAGCTCCTTCCAGTATGGCCATTTCACGTTCTTGATTGGCTTTAACTTTCGGACGAATCTCATTCAGGAAGGCATCGATCATCTCATCTGACGGCTGCAGAACTTCTGGTTTAGGGTCCCCTCTCGGTTTCTCGGTGCAAGGAGCCTCTTTATCGTCCGCCAATGAGTGAGAGATCACGTGACAAGTCGCTACGTAGTCTTCGGATTCATCTGATGAGTTTTCTCCATCGTTTTCATCCTTAACTAAAGAACAAGCTGCCCCCGGCGTGTCCGTCTTCTTAGGAGTGTGCGGTTGTGGTGGGTTTACCTTCCACTTTTCAGATAGGGCAAACTTGCCTTGTAGGTATTGATCTTCAATCCATCTCTTGAAGACGAAGCAATCCTCAATCGGATTGTTTGCCGTTTGAAGATAAGGGCAATAATTGGGGTTATTCGCCTCGCTGGGTTGTGGCGGTTGCCTTGGATTCGGCAGGTTGATAAGCCTGTTGCGCACAGCCAGCTCGAACAGCCTCTTCGTCTTATCCCGCGGGAATGAGTAGGGGCGCCTCATTTTCTCAATATAGAACCGTCGTCTCTCTCCCAATTGATCTGCTAACTTTGGGGTGCTGGGTTACTGCTGAGCGTTCGCAACGAAGGTTGCCTTCCCTTTACTCTTGTCGTTCCGCGGTTCTGGCTTTGGGGGAGAAGGTCTGTGACCCATTTGATCCATCTGGGCCAGCTTGTCGATCAAAGCCTGGAATGTGGTCGGCTTAAAGAACATCATTAACTGTGAGATAGTGGCATGAGGGTCTAGGGTACCCACGAACTTGCCCACCGCAAGCGGTTCTTCAATGCGTTGTTCACATTTCGACCACAAGTTTCGCCAACGTATAGCGTACTGGACCCACGTCTCGCCCGGCCTCACCCTGGCATTAATCAATGCCGTTATCGGAGTGTGTTCGCTGGCGCTTGCGAACCGCTGAGTAAATAGCAATTCCATTTCAGCGAACGTCTTGACAGAATCGTTCGGGAGTTCCGAATACCATTCGAACGCTGTTTCTGATAAGCTGCCCACGAACTGGCGAAGCAACAGTTTGTCCTCACCGCCGGTGTTACCGCAGAGGGCTCTGAACTGAGCGACATGTTGGTGGGGATTGCCAGTCCCCCCTTATATATGCGGAACTTAGGTATTGTATAGCCCGGCGGGTACTGCATCTGATCATACCAGCCCGGATATGGTCGTCATGTTTTGACGATCTGACCGACTGCCTCAGTCGCATGATGAACCCGAATCTGTTGGGCTATGCAGTCGTTTAAGTCAGCCTTGGAGATTGTCTCCTCCTTGGCCGTTGAAAGAGCCGATGGTGGATTCGACGTTTCTCCTCTATCGTCTTTGAGGACGGTCGGGGGATCTTCAACAGGAGGATCTTGTTGTATCATCATCCCTATCATATCTTGGAAGAGGAGGCCCATACGCTGTATGTTGGCTGCCTGTTCAGCAGCCTCTTTGTCCTTCTTCTCCAATATTCGGCGAAGGAATTCGGCGTCGGTTTCTTCCTCCTGACGTTCATTCGAGGACGTTTCAGGGTTTTCTTTTGGCCCGGTAAGTGCGGCCATAGCATTCATCATCTCTTGGAGCTTCTGTTGCTGCTCCTGCGCCTTGGTCACCGACCGCGTATGCGGTCTATGACTTGTTGATATACGGATGTCCTCTTTACCGGATGCCACGTAGACGGTATGAACTACCATGCCCCCAGACTTAGGGCGTTTAGGTTCACCACTTTTAATATTTGCCGCCGACGCGGGGATTTTCTCTGGCCTCCTTCTTTTATGGGCCGTAGAAGTTGAGGGGGCCGTTGCTTTGGGCATCCAAGCGGCTGTTGTCCCCTGCTGTTTAATAGGACGGTCCTTTTTCTTTTCCACCTTCGCCTTTTCTGGCGACGAGAGTGGTTTGGGTCAATCACGGAGTCTTGAACCCTCCGCCAAACCTTGTATATTTTTTAAGACAGCCGTTGAGAGGGTTGTTCCTGCTTTTTTGTTTCCACGGCAGTCTCTACCGGTGGAGGAGATTTCTGAGCACTGCAGTTGGCGAGTTCCATCGTACCCTATTCGGTAGCTTAAAGCTGTTCCCAGTTGGAACAGCAGCATTAACTTACACCGTTGGTGCTGGTGGAGTTATCCCTGAGGGGGAGTTGCCCCCTGCCTTCCTTACTCGTTGCCAATGGCGACGTCGAGCATGACAAGCCGTTGGGCCTGGCTCGGAGATAGAGACAGCTTCTTTTTGCCCCCTGTCTGAATGAGGCGCCGCTGGTGTTAACCTCTTAAAGATTGAGGTTGTCCTTTTGGGGGTGATATTCAATCTGTCGAAGACAGATCCTCGAGCAGGAGCAGGAGCTGGAATAGTCAGCCTCGAAAAGACTGACTCCTTGACCGGAGAAGCCGCCTTGGCGACTTCGGGAGTAGTCGTCTTCTTAGGGATGGCCTTCTCAGGTATCATGGGCTTTTTGCTCAGTCTGGAAAAGACCGAGGAGTTGGACGACCCGTTGAGAGGGGTCGGGGGAGCAGCAAGTCGATCGAAGACCGACTTCTTTAAAGCTTCTGGTGCGGGTATTGGCAGGTTGAAGCTTGCAGGAGGAATCATGGTTCCGAAAAACAGGCCGGTGGTGGCCTGAGTCACTTTCTCCACCGGCATAGTGAAGACAGAGGCCGCATGGGACCCGTGTGCTACACCTCCAGGTGAGGTGGAGCGTCCGTTGCAGTGGCACTTCGAGTAGTTCGAGCAATTTGAGGCCATTGATGCTTGAGTTCTGCGCCAGGCAAAAGACCAAATCTTAGTAACTTCAAATCCAAAGGCAACCGTTAACAAACCGCGATTGGTTCGCGAAGACGACACACGAAGTGTGGAGTGGAAAAAAGAAAAGGTCCCACCGGGCGTGCTAGAATCTGTTCCCCTCTGAAAGACGGCGCACGAGACTGCGAAGTCCTGGCGCTGAGATTCGGGGCAGATGCTATTTGGTTTTATTCGTCCACCTCTCCGAAGATACCAAGTTGATTTATGGTACCGTGTATCGGAGGTTTAGACGGATGCGGCCGATATAGCAGACTTTATCAGATTCCCCCTCGTTTAAGGGGTTTTTGATTGTGGGGACGCTCTTCCCTGCAGGCGCAAGCCCCTGCAGTTAATTACGCTACCGCGTCGCGGTAACAACTTTCTCCTTCTCCAGAATTTCACTTCGTATCGTGTGTGTTTGTTTTGTTTGTGGTTGCCCGTGGATTGTATACGGAGACTGAGTAATGCCGTCGCCCGTAGTACGTGGATTAGTCCAAATCCGTATTTACTTAGATTTGGGTTTGGTGTTTTTAGTTTAAGGATACGTTAACCGCATTGAGGCTAAGATCAACTTAAACGTTCGTTAAGGATACGTTAGTCCCGCTTGAGACTAAGATCAACTTAACGTGGTGATCCATTTAATATATGGCCGTCGAGACTCATCACCTCTCTGATGTCGTTGAAGGATTACAACAATAGGTGTCAGAGGAGTTCAGAGATGTACCCTAGAGCCAAAGTCGATTTGGAGTTTTATAGTCCATTTAAATGTTTAAGGATACGTTAGCCGTGGTTGGGGCTAAGATCAACTTAAACGGGATCGTTTAGATCCGGCAAAAGAGCGTTTGGAGGCTCTATTGTTCCAATTTAGGGGCGTGGTGGTCCATCGCCAGTTTAGGGACGTGGCGGTCCATGTTCAAGTTTAGGGACGTGGCGGTCCATGTTCCAGTTTAGGGACGTAGTGGTCCATCATTAGTTTAAGGACATTTCGGTCCATGAGTTTAAGGACCCCGCAGTCCATATGGGTGTGTGGTCGTCGGGACCCGTCACCTCTCTGACGTCGTTGAAGGATTACAACGATAGGGGTCAGAAGAGTTCGGAGATGTACCCTCGAACCGGATGTAAATTGATTTAGGGAGCAGCCGTGCTCAGTCAATTTAATTTGAGGACTTATGACCATGATTGGGCTAAATTCAGTTTCAATATTCTTTTGTTTTTTGGCCTATTAGACCTGTGCTAGGGCTTTGCCCCTTTTTTAGTAATGCACTGCATTATTTTGTTTTGGTTAGGCTCTGCCCATAAAGGATGCAGAGCATCAATTTGTTTTGGGCTCTGCTCATTTATAAATGATGCAGAGCATCAATTCTACTTGGGCTTTGCACTTTTATAAAAGATGCAGAGCATCAATCTTACCTAGGCTCTGCCCATTTATTGCTTTGCAATTTATTTTGGCCTACTAGGTCTTTTTGGATTTGGGCCTGGCCCTTTAGGAAATGCATTGCATTTGTCAGGCACTTTGCGCCAATCAGTGAGCGCAAGCGCTTGACGTGTTGACACGTGTCACGCAAGCGCATTACGCTGCGCTTGTGCTGTTGACACATGGCGCGCTCTGGTGAGTTGCGCCAATGCCAGAGAGCAAAGCTCTATCTTAAAAGCGCACAGCGCAAGTAAGTCATATGCTGACACGTGGCGCTCTCCGGTGGTTTGCGCCAACCCAGAAGCGTAACAGTGCAGTTTTATAAGTGCAAAGCACTATTAATTTGAGAATCTTTTAGAATCAAAGGTTCATGAAAAAGTGCAAAGCACTGTTTGTTTTCTTTGATTTAATTAAAATCCAAGAAAACAAGTATTTCTTGTTTTTTCTTGATCTCAGAGAACCAATGGTTCATAAAAAGTGCAAGGAACTGTTTATTATGTGAAGATCATTGATCTTGTTCTTAGATCAATGATCTATTAGAAGAAATTTCTTCTGTTTTATGAAGGTTTTTACCTTTTTCTTGAAATTTCTTCAGAGTTCTCTCTGTTTGAATTTCTTAATTTCTCCCAAATGTTCATGCTTTGAATTGAGGCTTAGGGTCCTTTTTATAGTGCCCATCAATTAGTTAAATTTGTTGAGGGGATCTTTCTGAGTGATTTGGGAAATTTATCCCACCGTTGGATCTTTGATCCAAGGGCTTCTGTTTTACAGAAGAAAATCTTCTTGTTTTTACAAGAATAGAAAGATTTCTTTAAAATTTTAATTCTATTTGGCGCAAATCCCCCAGCGCATGACACGTGTCGCGCAGCGCAAAGCGCAGCGCAACTGCGCTGACACGCGTCGCGCAGCGCAGCGCTTGCGCAACCGAAGCATTGCTTCCTTTAATTTTGTTTAAAACAGAGTTTTGCTCTGATTGGGTGCGCTGCCTTGGGCGCTGCGCTGACGCGTCTGCGTTGCGCACAGCGTAAATGACCTGTAGTGTTGCTTCATTTATTTTAATTTTAATTTTCAATACAGTGCTTTGCTCTGATTGGGGAAACAGATGCGTTGCTTCGTTTCCCGTCTTGGAATTTGAACAGAGCTTTGCTCTGATTGGGGTAAACAGTCCTACCTCCAGTTCTCGCGCAGACTTGTCACAGACCGATTGGTATTTAGGGTTATGGTTAGCGTTTGATATAGACCACGGGGTGTGGGGTAGTTTGAGTGTGATGTCAACAGAATCTCGGGAGTCCCATGCCGGCTTATATATTTAGGGAGATATATGGAGATTTACAGGGTACTTGATTATTACCATGATTTACATGTTGGGCCCGTGGTCCCTTGCCCTTGGGTTCTACCCTTGGATGGAGGACACTCGCGAGTGGTTGACTCTCACACTTGGACTGATGATAAGCTTAGTGACATGTACAGTGAGGCTTAGAGACTGATAGGGATGATAGTATCGATATACATACTTACTATGTTGACATACTTGGCATATCATTCTACCGCTTTTACTGTTCCACTGCATTGATTACTGCATGTTCATACCTATAACGTCATTGATTTACTGTTATATATATTTAATATCGCTGTTAGAATTGTCACATGCTTATCGTTTATATTGCTATTGTGTCGCTCTGACGACCTGAGTATGCATGCTCAGTGTGAGGAGAAGATCTAGCCTGGACCAGGACCAGACGCATATCACGGACACCTTGATTAGCTATCCAGAGTTATACTCTTTTGTTCCCATCAGGCCAGTTCTTTATATTGTTTTGGTTTCAGTTACTGCATTTCTCATAGCCTGCGCATTATTTACTGACTACCATGTAAAGCTAGAAGCCGAAGTGTGACTACGGCAGGATGTATCCTTGACCGTAGGAGCATGGCTGGCCTTGTCAACCCCTCGTATTCCGTATTTTGGGAAGCAGGGCGTGACAGGTCGGGTCAAGAGTGGTCTGTCGGGTTACCCGAGGTGAGCTCCTTTTCGTAGATATCGCCGGGGGTGTCCCCGGGCAATCAGCTGTATTTTCTGGATGACGCCAGCGAATCAGGGGTGGGATCTTTGCATTAAAGAGGGTGCGCAGGATCGTGCGTACGTTCACTGAAGCGACAGCCCACGTGTCGGGCGCTTGTTGGCTGACGCGGTGGGCCGCAGACCTCAGACATCTGATGGGATACGGCCAATGCGCGTGCGACAGGTGGAGCGATCGTGGCCGTCGAATGCACTGAGCCGTTTCGGAGGGAGATGACTGTCGCCGTAGGATGTGTACGCTGGCAGCTATAAATAAAGATGGGGTCCCCATCAAGGCCCATACCTCTACAGGTATTCCTCGTCCTGAGTCTCGTTAACTCGGCGCTCTCCTTTTTAGGTCGGATCTCTGCATTTTCTCTCCCGAGGACTTCTCTCCATCAGGTTAGATGTCTTCCTTTTCTTTCTTCTGCTTCTTCTCCTTTTGAGTCGAGCCTACCTCTCCCTTTGGCAGGACAAATGAAACGATCCAGGACTCTTGGTGCCCTCGGTGCTCTGTCCCGGAGGGGGGCCGGCGGTGCAGCCGCGCCTCCGGCTGACCCGAGCCCCGCACCAAATGTGCCGCCGGCGACGGGGCCATCTGCCACGTCACGAGCTCCCGATGATTGGCCCGGCGGTGGCCAAAAGTTTCCACGGGTTCCCAAGCCCCGGACAAGGGGTGCAGGAGATGACGAAGATGGGGTTTCTCTTAAGAAGAAGAGGACGGTCTCTCGTGCGCTGCCGATGGAGATTCCTGAGGGGATTCCTGTACAGGAGGGGACATCCATTTTGTGGTCCCATCTGGGCTTTCCGTTGCTGCCGGCAAGATCCCGCGGGGGACCCTGAAGGCCCAAATGGCGGCTATAGCTCAGGAGGCAGTGCTGGTATGTACTCCCTCATGCGTTATTTCGAGCGCTCTTTCTTTAGTTCGAGTGTCTCTAAGTCTCTCTGCTGTTTTTCGTCGAGTCCTTCAGCACTGGGCCCTCGTTACTCGTATGGAGGCCGAGGGGGCTATCCATGCTACAAGGCCGGCGGGAGAGTCTTCTTCGGAGGCCGACGATCTGCGACTTAAGCTGCGTCTGGAGAGGAAGAGGATGGCCGTCCTTGAGGCCCGATCGGCCGTTACGGAACTCGCCGTCTCAAAGTGCCGGTAGTCCTATCACCGCCTAAGTGTCCCACCGAGTCATCGAGGCGAAGTTGATGGAACTGGCCGATCGCTTTGCAGCCATGGAGAGGGTGAGGGATGCCTGCAGGCGGGATGCCGAGGCGGCGCTTCAGACGGCGGAGGGTGCCGAGATTCGGGCTAGAAAGGCGGTGACTGATTACAAGGGGTCGGACCAGTTTTACGTCGACCTCGACGAGGCCTCCCCCATTGCATGGAACAAAGCTCTTGATGCCGTCAAAGAGCAGTATCCGGAGTTTACCGACGGTGAGCTCCGCGCTCGGGTCCCACTTTCGGTGGTCATGCCTCCGGCCGATGGTGATTAAGGAGGTGAGGTCTAGGCGGGGCTTGCGGCCCGAGCTTTTTTGCTTTTCCTCCTCTCTCTCTTTTGTAAGCCTCCGGGTAATTTGATAAGGCTGGGGAGCCCACAATACCCTTGTAAAGACTTTTGGCTTTGTGAATAAAAACTTTTTGCAGTAGTATTTGCGCGCTTGTTTTCCTTTGTCGGTAAACACTTGTATTTGCACAGTACTACCTTCGTGTTTAGCCCGTTTTTTGTCTAGCAATCACACGTCGAGTTGAATCTGTTCATTTGCTAAGTGTGCAAAGATCGGTGGGAAGACGGTATCTCTATGGCCCCGAAGTCAAGGTGGAGATCGCTCAGACGTAGATAGACCAGATGCCTCTTGATGATGTCATGTTCCTTAGTGTGGAAGGCTTGGAGAGGCATGCTAAGGATGGACCGAGCAGGGTAGCTGCCCGGTGCCTCTAGGCGAGGGCTTCAGTCCCTGGCGTTGTGGGGGGGCTACCAGTCAGGGAAAACCGAGCAAGGGCGGGCCCGGTTGCCTCTTGCGAGGGCTTTTGATCCTTTGCGCGGGAGGGGCCGTAAGAGGCCTACTGAGGACGGGCCGAGCAGGGTTGCTGCCCGATGCCTCTTGGCTAGGGTTTTGATCCCTGGCGTTGTGGGGTAGGGAGCTATCATCCAGGGATAGCCGAGCAGGGTAACCGCTCGGCTGCCTCTTGGTGAAGGCTTAGATCCCTGGCGTTGCAGGGTAGGGAGCTACCAGCCAGGGATAGCCGAGTGGGCAGCCGCTTGGCTGCCTCTTGGTGAGGGCTTAGATCCTTAGCGCGGGAGGGGCCGTAAGGGGCCTACTAAGGATGGGCCGAGTAGGGTAGCTGCTTAATTGCCTCTTGGCCCAAGAGGGCTTAGATCCCTGGTGTTGTAGGGTAAGGAACTACCAGCCAGGGATAGCCGAGCAGGGTAGCCGCTCAGCTGCCTCTTGGTGAGGGCTTAGATCACTGGCGTTGCGGGGTAGGGAGCTACCAGCCAGGGCTTAGATTCTTAGCGCGGGAGGGGCCGTAAGGGGCCTCCTAAGGATGGGTCGAGCAGGGTAGCTGCTTAATTGCCTCTTGGCGAGGGCTTAGATCCCTGGCATTGTGGGGTAGGGAACTGCCAGCCAGGGATAGCCGAGCAGGGAAGCCGCTCGTCTGCCTCTTGGTGAGGGCTTAGATCACTGGCGTTGGGGGTACGGAACTACCAGCCAGGGATAGCCGAGCAGAGGAAGCCGCTCGGCTGCCTCTTGGTGAGAGCTTCGATCCTTAGTGCAGGGGGAGGGGCTCAGGAGGCCTGCTAAGGACAGACCGAGCAGGGTTGACGCTCGGTTGCGCAAGAATTTGTCCGACCCTCCAGATGTGTGAACATCGGGAAGGGTAATAGTCACGGATGGCATGTGTCAGTGTCACGCCCCGCTTCCCAGAGTACGCTAAGATGGGCACGTGACATAGCCAACCATGCTACCTGTGGATAGGAAGAATCCCTCCACAGTCACATTACGGCTGTAGAGATATCAAGAACAGGAAAGTAAACTAAACTATCTAGTATATGTCCATGAGCCAGAATAAATGAGTCAAGAAATGATAATATGCGGAAGCAAAAGATACAATAAATAAACACCTAGAAAGTAAAACTGGATACCAACAGGATCCTCACCGCTCAATCTAACAGCGGCAATGCTCCTGATCAGTCTGCAATAAAGGTAGAAGGATCTGGACCATGCAAAACCCAGACGTCAGCGCGTTATAACATTAAGCGATAATATATAAACAGGGTAGCAAGATATGCAAGTATAATCATAAATGGTAAAGCAGGTGTAACAACAATATAAATCAAGGCAGTGAAGGGTGGTGTGCAGTGAGTAATCGAAACTGGTCTATTGGGTTAACTACTCTCAAGTCTTTGAAATCAATTTGATGAATCATCGCTATAACTCAATATTATCTCGTGCATGCCCGGGACCACGGTCTAAGACTCTCGGGTTGAAACCGAGACGTGCCGCTATGCAGTAAAAGGTAGCATGCACAGATGAGTGATGTCAGCATCATCACCTCGGGGCTGGCCCAGCCCGTAAGACTGATCAGAACAGGTATCGAACTGTCGAGTTACAAGTCAGGTTTCATCATTGATTTCCCCATACCCCCCAGTTATACGTGTTCAAGTCAGGTATTTAAGTAATCAAGAACTAATGCCAATACAGGAGCAGGTAGGTGCATGTTTGTCTACATAGACAACAGGAACGGTCCGTAAGGACAACAAGTAAAGTCTGTTGGCATTAGTAACCAGATCAGGTAACAGGTAAAAACACGGTACATCAGGTCAAGTCGAGTATTGTATACGAGTGTCATGTCATGTCAAGAGTTGCATGATACCATGTCGTGTCAAGTAGTAGGTGTAACAAGTCATGTCAGGATGTACAAAATATCATGTGGGTGCTCACAATCAACTAGCATAAGTATGGGTATAAATAAACAAGTATGGATACTAACAGAACAATAAACCGGAACATGTAGTATGATATGCAAGTAGATACAGAATAACAATATAGATGTACGAGTATCGAATCAATAATTATACTTATTAAAATGGATGCATAAAATGTAATGTAGCATGTAGCAAGGTAAACTTGCCTTAATGGACCGCGATACGGATACGCACGGCACGTCCGACGTCGGCAAATGTCGCAACATCCATGCGCGCACACGAAACAGGTCCAGGCACGGCAAGAAAGTAACCACGCGGGTAGGGGATGTTCACAAGGTTGCTTGGATCGACGGCAGCGGCACGACTCCGGTGATGACTAGAACTAGGGATTTACACGTACCGCGTGATTAAAAAGAGTCTGCTACGCGGTTTCATTTCCTATTTTTCCAAATCAGAAGGCACCTCTCTTTTATGGAACCCGAAATATCCAGAACAATGTTAACATCTCACACTTTAATTGATTCTTGAAAGCTCATGTCCTATCATCAATCACTTCAAATTTGCTAATGGCTACTCAGAGAATGTTTATGAAAGTTCACATGTTGTATTTCTTCTGCTAATACAAACTTACGCCTAAAATACTTCTATGCTGATTGTCGTCATCAACCGAATATGTATTCCTCACATGATTAGCTACAGCTACAGTATGGGTCGAAGTTCCAAGCATGATACCTGTACAAAGCACAATTGACGATCCTAAAAATAGAAAGCCTTCCTTCATTGTTTTTTTCTACTTTTGCTTCTTAGCTCTCTTAAATAAAGGTAGACCTTCTGGTACTCCAGTACAGCCCACACCGAGTGCCTAATAGAGAACTCAGGCCATAGAGGGCTCGGATTCTGCAAATGTGAGGAAGTAGTCTGCCACAAAAGAAAATTACTTAGACGAGTCTTTCCTGAAGTCCTTATCACTATATCAGGTTCAGGGCAATCTATTGTATATAAAGATTGTTCCAAATCATCCACTAAAATCATTCCTGCTTGTATCCTACCAATCTTTTTTGCACATAATTCTTCAATAGTATGCATGATCTCATCAGTTGAGGTGTAGGCCACGCACACTGAGAGCATAGGCCCTGTATTCTTGGCAGTGTTAGTCATTGCCCTCTGTGCTGCTAGCCTCTCCGGCTCACTCAAGAGTTTGAGATTCCCCCAAAAATTAACCCTAACCCCATACTTCTCTACAATGCTCTCTTCCTCGAGCAACTCATTAATCTTCTCCAGCATCAGATTCATAAGTTCATGGACATCATCGGGTTTTCTGTTGAAATTGTCGATACTGAAAGCATACACAGTTACATACTTCACCCCCATCTCATAACAGTATTGTAGAGTTTAGAGCCTCAGAGCCAATTCGGTGACCTCCGTCTTGTTTCATGCCCTTGTTTTTGGCAAATCTACAATTTCCGTCCATTATAAATGCTATATGATTGGGCATGGGACCAATGGAGAGAACTAAAAACATGCATTTACGAAAGAAACCCCATATATTTCTGAAGAGAGTGGACTTGATGCCACTCTTCTTCTCCATAACGAGATCCATTTTAGAGCTTCACCACTTCAACTCCTTCGCTTCATCTCCTTCCTCACAACATCAAGCACCGAGTCGATGAGCTCCGTGCCCTCGGTGTAATGCCCCTTGGCCCAGTTGTTCCCGGCGCCTCTCTGCCCGAAGACGAAGTTATCGGGCCTGAAGATTTGGCCGTATGGCCCAAATCTGAGGCTGTCCATGGTGCCGGGCTCCAGATCCATGAGCACCGCGCGGGGAACAAAGCGGCCGCAGCTCGCCTCGTTGTAGTAGACGTTGACGCGCTCCAGCTGCATGTCGGTGTCGCCGCTGTATCGGTCGGTGGCATCGATGCCGAGCTCCGCGCAGACAACCTCCCAGAACTTGGCCCCGATCTGGTTCCCGCATTGACCCCCTTGTATGTGCAGCATCTCCCTCATCTTCGTTTGCGAGAAAGAAAATTAGGGTTAGGGCTTCGAGACGGGGCGGAACTGGGGAAGAAGGGGAGAAGAGGGGACGTGGGTTTTGAATAAGGTTTAGAAAAAAAATTAAAAGAAAAATATATATAGTAAGAGAGAGAGATATATATCTGTTTAAAATATATTTTAGAGATAGAGAGAGAGAGACTGTTCAGGAAAATATACTAAATATTTTCTTAGTTAAAAGGTTATAAGGAAATATGGAATATAATATTGGCCCGTTTTGAGATTTTGGGAAATACAAACTTACTCCAAAACACGTCCGGGTCGGGTCTAAAAATTCAGATTTAAAATATTAAAAAAATATATGTAACTTCCAAATTTCAAAATGAATGCTCAGTTAAAGAAAATGCATACCACCAAGAACGGATGCCCGTACGTGCGCGTAGCCATCCAAACACGTCTGTTTCACTGAACGGGACGAGAACAAGATACGCGGATACTGCCACGGGGTTAGGGGTATCATGCAGGCTATGAAATGGAATTTTAAATTATTTTCTGAGACTTAAAAATATTATATGATAAAAGATGCGACACTAGATAAAATACCAATATGTACTAAACATGAGATGCATGTGTCCATGCAACAAGTCAAAGTAATCTATAGCTAAGAATCAAACAGGCTCAAGCAAGCGGGTCGGGTCGAATGCAATATAAAACGTAAAATACCATTTGCACCCAAAATACGTTAAATTAAGAAATAACCCAAATAAAGAAATACGAGAACTGGAATTGGTATAAATGAACTCGGGTGTTACATTATACCCAACTACAAAAGAATTTCGTTCTCGAAATTCCAAGAACAAGAAAGGATAAACAATCAAGAATTGTAAGAATAGATATGGAAACTTCTGTCGGATTTTATCTTCTCGTTCCCAAGTTGATTCTCCATGTGAATGATTTCATCAAGAAACAAGTACAAGAGGGAAACCTTGTTCTTGAGAACATTTTCTTTTCGTTCCACAATAGACATCGGTCGTTCCTCAAAGGTCAAATCTTCACGTACAGTCATCCCTGAATGATCCAACATGTGTGTTTCATCTCGAACATATTTACGGAATTGAGATACGTGAAACACGTCATGAGCATTCGCCAAGGGTTGCAGTAACGCCAAACGAAATGTCACTTCTCCCACGCTCCAAGATCTCAAAAGATCCAACGAACCGAGGACTAGGCTTTCCTCGACTTCCGAAACGGATCACTCTTCTATTTGGTGATATCTTCAAAACACTCAATCACCAACCACGAACTCCAGAGGTCTTCTCGATGTATCTGCCCAACTCTTTTGTCAATCTTGTGCTGCTTTTATATGATTCCGGATAGTGTTGACCTTCTCAATTGTTTACACAATCAAATCCGGTCCCAACAATCTTCGTTCTCCAATATCGTCCTAACAAATAGGTAAACGACATTTGCGACCATACAATGCTTCAAATGGAGCCATTTGAATAGTCGCCTGAAAACTGCTGTTGTAAGAAAACTCCACCAAATGTAGATGATCCTCCCATGAACTGTCACGCCCCGCTTCCCAGAGTACGCAAGATTGAGCACGTGACATAGCCAACCATGCTACCTGTGGGTAGGAAGTATCCATCCACAGTCACATTACGGCTGTAGAGATATCAAGAACAAGATAAATAAACTATCTAACACATGTCCAAATCCAAAATAACAAGAGTCAAAAATAAATAAGTGCGGAAGCAAATGATCCAATACAATAAATAGAAAAGTACGTCCCATAGTGCGGGCTCACATCTGGAAATAAAATGAAATAAATAAACCAATCACTACAGAACTCACAAATCAGCCTGCTGGCTGAAGTACTCCTGCTCAGTCGGCGACAGTGGTAAAGAATCTGGGCCATGCAAAACCCAGACGTCAGCGCGTCATGTCAACCAATAATATAATATGAACATGGTAATAAGCAATGCAGAAATAAACATGAATAGAGCAATAATATGAAACAACAGTGCAGGGTAGTGTGCAGTGGGTAACCAAACTGTTCTATCGGGTTTCTATTCTAAAGTCTTTGAAATCAATTGATGACTCGTCGATGTAACTCAATAGTATCCCGTGCGTGTCCGGGACCACGGTCAAGATTCTCGGGGCTGAATCCGAGACGTGCCGCTAGGCAGTAACAAGTAGCAGGATGGGTGAGTGATGTCAGCATCATCACTCCGGGGCTGGCCTAGCCCATAAGACTGATCAGAACAGGTATCGAACTGTTGAGTTACAAGTCGGTTTCACCTTTGATTTCCCCATACCCCCAAGTTATGTATGTCGAGTCAGGTATTCAGTAATCAAGGACTAATGCCAACACAGGATCAGGTAAGAGCAGGTTTGTCTGGATAGACAACAGGAATGGTCCATGAGGACCCCAAGTCAGGTTTGTTGGCATTAGGTATGAGATCAGGTAACAGGTCAGGTCATGGTACAACAGGTTGAGTCGATAGTTGTAACACCCGAGCCCAATAATACTATTTCTATTACTGGTTGAGTGTTTGACATTGCTCATTTCATTTATTTTGCCTGTTTGGGTCTCACTGTGAAATTTTAACCGGCTAAGTCATTTTTGCATATAACAAATTTTAACACCTAAAATGAAATTAAAAATATCCATATTGGCCTACTCGTCACCCCTAGCCGCGTGGTAGCGTCCGCGCGTCGAGTTTTCATCCCGTTCGGTGAAACGGGCGAGTTTGGACGGCTACGCGCGCGTGCAAGTGTCCGACTTGGGGGCATGCATTTTAATCATAAGACATCTCATTTTAAAATTTGGAACCCGCTTAAAATCATATTATTTGAATTTCAAATATTTGGGCGCAACCCGGGCGCGGTTTGGAAATGTTTCATTTAGCGCCAAAATCCCAATTTAATTAAATATTATAAAACTATATAATATATATTCTGTTACTTAAACTAACGATTTAAATCTTTTAAATCTTTTATTTTAATTTCCCTTTTCATCTCCCCAGCCAATCACGAGAGACTTAATCTCTCGTGGGCCCCGCCTCATCCTCTCTCTGTCTCTCTATCTCTCTCTCACACCCTATAATCTCTCTCTCTCTCACCCTATAATCTCTCTCTCTCTCTCTACCTCTATCTCTCTCTCTCACCCTGTAATCTCTCTCTCTCTCTATCCCATATTTTATTTTCCTCACGCCCTCGTCTCGTGAGAACCCACGAACCCCTCAGGTAACCCTAACCCACCGCAGAGCTAGCCACCGCCGTCTCCCTTCTTGCCGTCGCAACCCCCTACCGCCTTGTCCTCGCCGTCGCTGCCCTACCGTCGACCTTCCCTCACCTTCTTTCCCTGGGAGAACCCGACCACCGATAGCCCCGACTTCACCTGCACCTTTCACCGCCGGCGACCCCACTTCCTCGTCGGCCCCCACTCGTCCTCCTCATCACCTGCGCACCAGCCCCCGACCTTCCTCCTCCTTCCCTCGCCGGTGCTGCAACAGACCCAGACCGCGAACCCTAGCACTTCTCCAGTCGCCGGAAAAGCCACCGTCGACCCTCGTCGTCGTCGCCTGCGCCACCGCCGACCACCTCCTCTCCCCCTGCAACCCAAACCAGGCCTTTACCTCCCCCTACTCACGGCACAACCCAATCCAGCCACCTCCAGCACTGCTGCCGCGTTCCCTGTTCCTCGCCGGCGCCCCATCTCCGTCGAGCCCGTCGCGGTTGCCACCCTCACTATCCCTGTAAGCTTCTCTTTACCTTCTCCCTTCGTTTTACCCCCTCGCTGGTCGATCGTTGTTCATGCATCGTATTTTTGCTAACTTCGTCGCTGTTTCGACATTTCGCCGGATTCCGGCCGTGCCGATGACTTGACCCGACTTTCCAGCGAAGTACTCCGGTCCGCGTGGCCCCGCTGTTCGTGGTTTGGACTCGATCCGTGACCCGTGCATCCGTCGCGTGTTTTCCGCCGACGTTACGTTCGTGTTTTCCGGTTTGCGAAACCGTCGAGGCAAGTATTACTTGCTACATGCTATGTTATACCAATTAAGTGTGCTTGACTCATAAAACTTGCAAAGATTAACTAGTGTAGTTACTTTTCTCATTTGGACGAAATATGATTTATATCATGATACAGTAACCTAAACCGTATTTTGCCACTGTAACCCTAATAACAAAATTACCAGTTAATCATTTTTGCTATTTAAAGGACGGTAGCCGTACACATATAGCTTCATTACTCTCTGATATTGATATTGCACCACCTTGTGATTATTGCACCCCAAGGGTGCTCGAACCTGTTAATAAGATAATACAACTGCACCATATTAATGCACCCTTGTGATTAAATGAACTGTTATTGTTGCTTACTTTATTTCCTGCTGTGATTCCTTATTCGATTATATACCTGTTGTGAGCACACCCTCGATTGCGTCACATATTGACCTGACCTTGATACACATGACATATACACATACCGATGTACCGGACATGGTACCCTTTACTACCAACTCAACCTGTTGTACCATGGCCCGACCTGTTACCTGATCTCATGCCTAATGCCAACAAACCTGACTTGGGGTCCTCATGGACCAATCCTGTTGTCTATCCAGACAAACCTGCTTTTACCTGATCCTGTGTTGGCATTAGTTCTTGATTACTGAATACCTGACCTGACATACATAACTTGGGGGTATGGGGAAATCAAAGGTGAAACCGACTTGTAACTCAACAGTTCGATACCTGTTCTGATCAGTCTTACGGGCTCGGCCAGCCCCGGAGTGATGATGCTGACATCACTCGCCCATCCTGCTACCTGTTACTGCCTAGCGGCACGTCTCGGATTCAGCCCCGAGGGTCTTGACCGTGGTCCCGGGCATGCACGGGATACTATTGAGTTACATCGACGAGTCATCAATTGATTTCAAGACTTTAGAATAGAAACCTGATAGAACAGTTTAGTTACCCACTGCACACTACCCCGCACTGTTGTTTCATATTATTGCTTTATTCATGTTTATTTTCTGCATTGCTTATTACCATGTTCATATTATATTATTGGTTGACATGACGCGCTGACGTCTGGGTTTTGCATGGCCCAGATTCTTTACCACTGTCGACGACTGAGCAGGAGTACTTCAGCCAGCAGGCTGATTTGTGAGTCCTGTAGTGATTAGTTTATTTATTTCATTTTATTTCCAGATGTGAGCCCGCATTATGGGACGTACTTTTCTATTTATTGTATTGGATCATTTGCTTCCGCACTTATTTATTTTGACTTTTGTTATTCTGGATTTGGACATGTGTTAGATAGTTCATTTATCTTGTTCTTGATATCTCTACAGCCGTAATGTGACTGTGGATGGATACTTTCTACCCACAGGTAGCATGGTTGGCTATGTCACGTGCCCAATCTTGCGTACTCTGGGAAGCGGGGCGTGACAATAGTAAAGGGTACCATGTCCGGTGCATCGGTATACGTATATGTCATGTGTATCAAGGCCAGGTCAATATGTAACGCAATCGAGGGTGTGCTCACAACAGGTATATAATCGAATAAGGAATCACATCAGGAAATAAAGTAAACAACAATAACAGTTCATTTAATCACAATGGTGCATTAATATAGTGCAGTTGTATTATCATATTAACAGGTTCGAGCACCCTTGGGGTGCAATAATCACAAGGTAGTGCAATATCAATAACAGAAAGTAATAAAGCTATATGTGTACGGCTATCGTCCTTTAAACAGCAAAATGATTAACCGGTAGTTTCGTTATTAGGGTTAAGGTGGCAATTGTGATTCTAGGTTACAGTATCATGATATATGTCATAAAGCGTCCAAATTATAAAGTAGCTCTACTTAGTTAAGTTTTGCAAGTTTTATGAGTCAAACACATTCAATTGGTATAACATAGCATGTAGCAAGTAATACTTGCCTCGACGGTTTCGCGAACCGGGAAAAACGAACGTAACGTCGGCGGAAAACACGCGACGGACGCACGGGTCACGGATCGAGTCCAAACAACGAACAGCGGGACCACGCGGACCGGAGTACCTTGCTGGAATGTCGGGTCAAGCCGTCGGCACGGCCGGATTCCGGCGAAATGTCAAAACAGCGACAAAGTTAGCAAAATACAATGCATGGACAACGATCGACCAGCGAGGGAATAAAACGAAGGGAGAAGGTAAAGAGAAGCTTACAGGGCTAGCAAGGGTGGCAACCGCGACGGGGTCGACGGCGATGGGGCGCCGGCGAGGAAGCGGCGGCGGCTGACTTGGCCGTAGATTGCTGGAAGCGAAGAGATGGTGAGGAGGGAGAGGAAATGGCCTGGTTTGGGTTGTAGGGGAAGAGGAGGTGGTCGGCGGCGGCGCAGGCGACGACGACGAGGGTCGACGGCGGCTTTTCCGGCGATCGGAGAAGGTGCTAGGGTTGCTTGTTGGGTTCTGTTGCGGTGCCGGCGTACTGAAGGAGGAGGAAGATGTCGAGGTCGGGAAGAGGGCGAAGGGGAGATGCTGGCGTCGTCGGCGACGAGATGCGGCGGCGGCGGCGAGCACAGCGGTGCAGGTGGCTGCGGTGCTGGGCTGCAGGCGCTGGAAGGAAGGGAGAACGGAGGAAGGAGGTGCGGTCGAGGCTGAGGAGGCAAGGGTGATGGTGGTGGTGGCGTCGGCGACGGGGAACAGGGCTGGCTAGGGCACGGTGGCGGCTAGGGTGCGATGGGGTTTCTCTCGCGATGGGTTCGTGGGGTTCTCTGCGAAGACGAAGGAAAAATATAGGGATAGAGAGAGAGATAGATTATAGGAAGAGAGAGAGAGAGAGGGAAAGAGAGAGGAGAGATAGAGAGACAGAGAGCGAGTGGGAGGCGGGCCCACGAGGGATTAAGTCCCTCGTGATTGGCTGAGGTCGAGGAAACAGTTAAATTAAAAGACTTAATAGAGATTTAAAAAGGGATATAATAGTAACAGATTAAGGTTTTAGTATATATTATAGTTTTATAATATTTAATTAAATTGGGATTTTGGCGCTAAATGAAACATTTTCAAATCGCGCCCGGGTTGCGCCCAAAAATTTGAAATTCAAATAATAGGATTTTAAACGCGTTCCAAATTTTAAAATGAGATATCTTGTGATTAAAAAGCATGCCCCCAAGTCGGACACTTGCACGCGCGCGTAGCCGTCCAAACTCGCCCGTTTCACCGAACGGGTTGAAAACTCGACGCGCGGACGCTACCACGCGGCTAGGGGTGACGAGTAGGCCAATACGAATATTTTTAATTTCATTTTAGGTGTTAAAATTTGTTACATGCAAAAATGACTTAGCCGGTTAAAATTTTACAGTGAGACCCAAACAGGCAAAATAAATGAAATGAGCAATACCAAACACTCAACCAGTAACAGAAATAGTATTATTGGGCTCGGGTTCTACATCATACCCAACTACAAAAGAATTTCGTCCTCGAAATTCCAAGAATACAAGATAGATAACTACAGGAAAAGGTGAGGAAACTTCTGCCGGATCTCGTCTTCTCGCTCCCAAGTGGATTCTCCATGCGATCGATTACCCCAAGAGACTAGCACAAGAGGGATAACCTTGTTCTTAGGAACCTTTTCTCTTCGATCCTTGATTTCAACCGGTCGTTCCTCAAAAGTTAGGTCCTCTCGTACAGTTAACTCCGAATGATCCAAGACGTGGGTTTCATCTCGAACATACCTCCGTAGTTGAGATACATGAAACACATCGTGCACACCTGCCAAGGACTGTGGTAACGCCAAACGGTACGCTACCTCTCCAACACGCTCCAATATCTCGAAGGGTCCAACGAATCGAGGACTAAGCTTTCCCCGACTCCCAAAACGAATCACTCCTCTAATCGGTGATATCTTCAAGAATACCAAATCACCCACGGCGAACTCTAGAGGTCTTCTTGACGTGTCAGCCCAACTTTTCTGTCTGTCTTGAGCTGCCTTCATATGCTTTCTGATGGCGTTAACCTTCTCAACGGTCTGTACTACCAAATCTGGTCCCAATAATCTTCGTTCACCGACGTCATCCCAACAAACAGGTGAACGGCACTTATGACCATATAAAGCTTCAAACGGAGCCATCTGAATAGTCGCTTGGAAGCTATTGTTGTACGAAAACTCCACCAAGTGTAGGTGATCCTCCCAAGAACCTTTGAAGTCCAACATGCATGCCCTCAACATATCTTCAAGAGTTTGGATCGTTCTCTCCGACTGCCCATCAGTTTGAGGATGATAAGCTGTGCTAAACTTCAATCGAGTCCCCAAACTTTCTTGTAAACTCCTCCAGAAGTGTGACAAGAACCGAGTGTCCCGATCGGACACGATGCTCACCGGTACTCCATGCAATCTTACAATCTTTTGCATGTACCGCTCCGCCAAAGTCTCCGTCGATTGACCAACCCGAAAAGGAATAAAGTGAGCTGCCTTGGTCAACCGATCAACGATCACCCATACTGCATTGTTGCCCTTTGGACTCCGCGGTAAAGCCGTCACGAAATCCATGGTTATATGTTCCCACTTCCACTGAGGAACCGGAAGTGGTTGCAACAAACCAGCAACCCTTTGGTGTTCAGCCTTGACTTGCTGACATACCAAGCACTTAGCCACGAAGCGAGCAATCTCCCGTTTCATACCTTCCCACCAGAAATGCTGTCGATTATCTCGGTACATCTTTGTACCTCCCGGATGTACAGAGTAAGCTGAACTGTGTGCCTCCTTCATAAGCTCTTCACGCACATCCCCCTTTGGCACACACACACGGCTACCATATCTCAACGAACCGTCTTCGTGGACCAGTAAATCTGTTCGTAGTCCGGCTTCAACCTGCTCTCGAAACCTTTGCAGTTTAGGATCCTGCGATTGTGCCGTTTTAATCTTCTCAACTAAGGACGACTGTACTTGCAACTGCATCAACTGTCCCGTAGAGTGTGGTAGCACAACCTCCAAGTCAAATCTTCGAAAATCCGCAATGATCTCCCTCTGTGTAGTCAAAACCTGAATCGCTGGTAACCGACTAAGCGCATCCGGCACGACGTTAACTTTTCCCGGATGGTACTTAAGATCAAGGTCGTAGTCGGCCATCAGCTCCAGCCATCTGCGTTGCCTCATGTTCAACTCCTTCTGAGTGAACACATACTTCAAACTCTTGTGATCTGTAAAAACTTCGACTCTCTCGCCCAAAAGGTAGTGTCTCCAAATTTTCAAGGCGAAGATCACGGCCGCAAGCTCCAAGTCATGAGTCGGGTAATTCTTCTCATGGGTCTTCAGTTGTCTTGATGCGTAAGCTACGACCTTCCCATTCTGCATCAAAACACATCCCGATCCTTTTCCAGATGCGTCGCTGTGAATCACCAGTCCTCCGGAATTGTCTGGTACGGTCAGGATAGGGGCGGTTATCAACTTCTGCTTCAACGCCTCGAAAGCCAATGCACATTTATCCGTCCAAACAAAAGGTACTTCCTTGCGCGTAAGCTTGGTCAACGGTTCTGCTAAACGAGCGAAGTTCTCCACAAATCTCCTGTAGTATCCGGCCAAACCAAGGAAACTTCTTATCTCAGCCACATTTCTTGGAATAGGCCAATCTCGAACCGCTGCAATCTTTTCGGGATCGACGGCGATTCCATCGCCCGACACGACATGCCCCAGAAATTTCACTCCTTCCAGCCAAAATTCGCACTTACTCATCTTCGCATACAATTTCTCCTGTCTCAGTGTCTGCAGTGCAATCTTCAAATGCTCAGCGTGCTCCTCCAAACTCTTCGAGTAAACCAGAATATCGTCAATGAATACCACAATAAACTGGTCCAAGAATGGTGAAAAGATTCTGTTCATCAAATCCATGAATATTGCCGGCGCATTCGTTACTCCGAAGGGCATCACTAGATACTCGAAGTGTCCATACCGAGTTCGAAACGCCGTCTTGCAAATGTCTTCTGCTTTCACTCGGACCTGATGATATCCGGATCGCAAATCCAGTTTCGAGAATACCCTCGCGCCACTAAGCTGCTCAAAAAATTCTCCAATGCGAGGGATCGGGTACCTGTTCTTGATAGTCACCCGGTTTAATTCTCGATAATCGATGCACATTCTTCTCGTGCCATCCTTCTTCTTTACTAGAAGAACTGGAGCTCCCCAAGGCGAGTTGCTGCTTCGAATCCAACCCTTCTCAAGTAATTCACCAACTTGCTTCTTAATTTCTTCCAATTCCACTGGTGCCATCGGATAATAAGATTTCGATACTGGCGCTGCACCAGGAATGAGGTCAATCGCGAACTCCACGTCTCTCCTCGATGGTAAACCCGATATATCTTTACTACGTCCATGAAATCGCGAACTACCACCGGTTCTTCACAACCATCAACTTCCATAGCTGCAAGAACACTGTTTGTCGGCCTAGCCCTAAACTCGACTGGCCCGACAGAACTGTTTCCTTACCGCAACTGCTGTCTGCATCGCTGGCCGTGAAAGGTCCAGCGAAACTACCGAGTCTCGTCCATTTTGCTGCATGTACGTCCACAGGTGCTCCATTTTGCCTCAGCCCAATAAATTTCTCTTCCATTTCCTCCCGTGCAGTCCGCGGAAAGAATTTCTCCAGGAAACTCTTAGAGAAATCCGCCAAACTGATTGGCTTGGGCAAGCGGTTCTCCTCCACAAGCCACCACTCTCGGGCGTAATCCACCAACTGAATGCGCACCACATCAACTCTTTTGTCCTCTGGGATCTGTGCCGCAATCAGCAAATTCTCCGTGTCAACTAGCCACTGCTCGGCTGACAACGGCTCCTCCAAACCAGTGAATGTAGTCGGACCCAAGCGTCTGAAATCTGCCACGGTCCCTACTCGGTCAACTGGTTTAGCTCCATCGTTGTTTACAGACTGCCGAACAATATGCAAACCTTCCTGAAACGAAACTGCTTGCTGCTGGATCAGCTCAGTATGCCTCTTCTGGTTTTCCAGCATTCCTCTTATCACTCCAAGCATGGCGGCTTCGTCCACACGCCTCTGGTACGTCTTCGACTTCTTACCTGCCATAATCCTGAACTCAAAACACCCAACATTAGCATGATGATAGATTCTGAATATGGGTCAAGGCTAGAACTCCAAGATACTTAAATAGAGTACCGCATTGTAACTATGCCGCGGTATCATAGCCACAATTACTTAACTCCACCCAAGTCGCCTAAGTCCTAGGGATAACAAGAAATCAGGTTTTCGAGTCGACATGCAAAGTAAGTTTGCACGTCGTAAAAGATATAATCAGGAAGAATGTGATTCAAGAATGGTAAAACGGTCAAGGTGGCAGGACATGTTTCCTAAACACGGGTATTCTGATTCGTGTATTGGGTACAATACCCAACTACAAAAGAATCAACCCGACTATCCTATGGCTCTGATACCAAAAGAACCATGTCACGCCCCGCTTCCCAGAGTACGTAAGATTGGGCACGTGACATAGCCAACCATGCTACCTGTGGGTAGGAAGTATCCATCCACAGTCACATTACGGCTGTAGAGATATCAAGAACAAGATAAATAAACTATCTAACACATGTCCAAATCCAGAATAACAAGAGTCAAAAATAAATAAGTGCGGAAGCAAATGATCCAATACAATAAATAGAAAAGTACGTCCCATAGTGCGGGCTCACATCTGGAAATAAAATGAAATAAATAAACTAATCACTACAGAACTCACAAATCAGTCTGCTGGCTGAAGTACTCCTGCTCAGTCGGCGACAGTGGTAAAGAATCTGGGCCATGCAAAACCCAGACGTCAGCGCGTCATGTCAACCAATAATATAATATGAACATGGTAATAAGCAATGCAGAAATAAACATGAATAGAGCAATAATATGAAACAACAGTGCAGGGTAGTGTGCAGTGGGTAACCAAACTGTTCTATCGGGTTTCTATTCTAAAGTCTTTGAAATCAATTGATGGCTCGTCGATGTAACTCAATAGTATCCCGTGCGTGCCCGGGACCACGGTCAAGATTCTCGGGGCTGAATCTGAGACGTGCCGCTAGGCAGTAACAAGTAGCAGGATGGGTGAGTGATGTCAGCATCATCACTCCGGGGCTGGCCTAGCCCATAAGACTGATCAGAACAGGTATCGAACTGTTGAGTTACAAGTCGGTTTCACCTTTGATTTCCCCATACCCCCAAGTTATGTATATCGAGTCAGGTATTCAGTAATCAAGGACTAATGCCAACACAGGATCAGGTAAGAGCAGGTTTGTCTGGATAGACAACAGGAATGGTCCATGAGGACCCCAAGTCAGGTTTGTTGGCATTAGGCATGAGATCAGGTAACAGGTCAGGTCATGGTACAACAGGTTGAGTCGATAGTAAAGGGTACCATGTCCGGTGCATCGGTATACGTATATGTCATGTGTATCAAGGTCAGGTCAATATGTAACGCAATCGAGGGTGTGCTCACAACAGGTATATAATCGAATAAGGAATCATAGCAGGAAATAAAGTAAACAACAATAACAGTTCATTTAATCACAATGGTGCATTAATATAGTGCAGTTGTATTATCATATTAACAGGTTCGAGCACCCTTGGGGTGCAATAATCACAAGGTAGTGCAATATCAATAACAGAAAGTAATAAAGCTATATGTGTACGGCTATCGTCCTTTAAACAGCAAAATGATTAACCGGTAGTTTCGTTATTAGGGTTAAGGTGGCAATTGTGATTCTAGGTTACAGTATCATGATATATGTCATAAAGCGTCCAAATTATAAAGTAGCTCTACTTAGTTAAGTTTTGCAAGTTTTATGAGTCAAACACATTCAATTGGTATAACATAGCATGTAGCAAGTAATACTTGCCTCGACGGTTTCGCGAACCGGGAAAAACGAACGTAACGTCGGCGGAAAACACGCGACGGACGCACGGGTCACGGATCGAGTCCAAACAACGAACAGCGGGACCACGCGGACCGGAGTACCTTGCTGGAATGTCGGGTCAAGCCATCGGCACGGCCGGATTCCGGCGAAATGTCAAAACAGCGACAAAGTTAGCAAAATACAATGCATGGACAACGATCGACCAGCGACGGAATAAAACGAAGGGAGAAGGTAAAGAGAAGCTTACAGGGATAGCAAGGGTGGCAACCGCGACGGGGTCGACGGCGATGGGGCTCCGGCGAGGAAGCGGCGGCGGCTGACTTGGCCGCAGATTGCTGGAAGCGAAGAGATGGTGAGGAGGGAGAGGAAATGGCCTGGTTTGGGTTGTAGGGGAAGAGGAGGTGGTCGGCGGCGGCGCAGGCGACGACGACGAGGGTCGACGGCGGCTTTTCCGGCGATCGGAGAAGGTGCTAGGGTTGCTTGTTGGGTTCTGTTGCGGTGCCGGCGTACGGAAGGAGGAGGAAGGTGTCGAGGTCGGGAAGAGGGCGAAGGGGAGATGCTGGCGTCGTCGGCGACGAGATGCGGCGGCGACGGCGAGCACAGCGGTGCAGGTGGCTGCGGTGCTGGGCTGCAGGCGCTGGAAGGAAGGGAGAACGGAGGAAGGAGGTGCGGTCGAGGCTGAGGAGGCAAGGGTGATGGTGGTGGTGGCGTCGGCGACGGGGAACAGGGCTGGCTAGGGCACGGTGGCGGCTAGGGTGCGATGGGGTTTCTCTCACGATGGGTTCGTGGGGTTCTCTGCGAAGACGAAGGAAAAATATAGGGATAGAGAGTGAGAGAGAGATTATAGGAAGAGAGAGAGAGAGGGAAAGAGAGACAGAGAGCGGGTGGGAGGCGGGCCCACGAGGGATTAAGTCCCTCGTGATTGGCTGAGGTCGAGGAAACAGTTAAATTAAAAGATTTAATAAAGATTTAAAAAGGGATATAATAGTAACAGATTAAGGTTTTAGTATATATTATGGTTTTATAATATTTAATTAAATTGGGATTTTGGCGCTAAATGAAACATTTCCAAATCGCGCCCGGGTTGCGCCCAAAAATTTGAAATTCAAATAATAGGATTTTAAACGAGTTCCAAATTTTAAAATGAGATGTCTTGTGATTAAAAAGCATGCCCCCAAGTCGGACACTTGCACGCGCGCGTAGCCGTCCAAACTCGCCCGTTTCACCGAACGGGGTGAAAACTCGACGCGCGGACGCTACCACGTGGCTATGGGTGACGAGTAGGCCAATACGGATATTTTTAATTTCATTTTAGGTGTTAAAATTTGTTACATGCAAAAATGACTTAGCCGGTTAAAATTTTACAGTGAGACCCAAACAGGCAAAATAAATGAAATGAGCAATGCCAAACACTCAACCAGTAACAGAAATAGTATTATTGGGCTCGGATGTTACATGAACCCTTGAAATCTAACATGCAAGCTCTCAACATGTCTTCAAGAGTTTGGATCGTTCTCTCCGACTGGCCATCTATCTGGGGATGATAAGCTGTACTAAATTTCAATCGAGTCCCCAAACTTTCCTATAAGCTCCTCCAAAAGTGTGATAAGAAACGAGTGTCACTGTCGGATACGATACTCACCGGTACTCCATGCAATATTACTATCTCCTGCATGTGCCGCTCTGCCAAAACTTCTGTTGATCGACCAACTCGAAATGATATGAAATGAGCTGCCTTAGTCAATCGATCAACAATCATTCAAACTGCATTGTTGCCCTTTGGACTCTGCGGTAGAGCTGTCACGAAATCCATGGTTATATGTTCCCACTTCTATTGAGGAATCGGAAGTGGTTGCAATAAACCAGCAACCCGTTGATGTTCAGCCTTAACTTGCTGACACACCAAACACTTTGCCACAAAACGACAATATCCCGTTTCATGCCTTCCCACCAGAAATGCTGTCATATATCTCGGTACATTTTCGTGCCTCCTGAATGTATGGAATATGCTGAACTGTGCGCCTCCTTCAATAAGTTCTTCGCGAATGTCTCCTTTTGGCACACACAAACGACTACCATATCGCAACGAACCATCTTCATGAATTAACAAGTTCGTTCGAAGTCCAGCTCAACCTGTTCTCGAAACCTTTGCAATCTTGGTTTTTTTTTACTGTGTTGCTTTAATACTTTCGATTAATGACGACTGTACTTGCAGCGACATCAACTGTCCCAAAGAATGCGGTAGCACAACCTCCGAATCGAATTTTCGAAAGTCTTCGATAAGTTCCTTCCGTGCAGTCAACATCTGAATTGCTGGCAACCGACTAAGTGCATCCGGCAGCACATTAACTTCCCCGGATGGTACTTGAGATCCAGATCATAGTCAGCCATCAGCTCCAACCATCTATACTGCCTCATGTTAAGCTCTTTCTGCATGAACACATACTTTAGGCTTTTGTGATCGGTGAATACTTCGACCCTTTCGCCCAATAAGTAATGTCTCCAAATCTTCAGAGCGAAAATCACTGCTGCAAGCTCCAAATCATGAGTTCGGTAATTCTTCTCATGGGTCTTCAACTGTCTTAATGCGTAAGTTATAACCTTCTCATGTTGCATCAAAACACATCACAATCCTTTCTTAGGTGCGTCGCTGTGAAACACCAATCCTCCAGAACTGTCTGGCACGGTTAAAACAAGAGCGGTTATCAACCTTTGGTTCAACGCCTCAAAAGCTGACGCACACTTATTTGTCCACACAAATGGTACTTTCTTGCGCGTAAGCTTGGTCAGAGGCTCTGTCAAACGAGCAAAATTCTCTACGAACCTTATGTAATACCCGGCAAGTCCAAGAAAGCTTCTGATCTCTACTACGTTCTTCGGAATCGGCCAATCTTGAACTACTTCAATCTTCTCATGATCAATGACGATTCCAACTCTGGATACAACATGCCCCAAAAACTTCACTTCTTCAAACCAAAACTCGCATTTACTCATCTTTGCATACAATTTTCTTGCATCAATGTCTGCAATGCAAATTTCAAGTGTTCTACATGCTCCTTCCTTTTCGATAGATATCTGAGTAGCCGTTACGTACAGCTAGTGCCGCTGGGGTGCTTGTGGTTATGCATTTATCCAGTAACTCACTACCAGCGTACTGTCGAGTCTTTAGAGTCCCACACAGAGAGTTTTCCTGGTTCAGGCGAAATGATGTAGTGGTCGTATTTTAATATGTGTAGGGTTCCGATTAAATACGTGCACTAGCTACACGGACTTTATTCGGACGGATGGTAATACCAGCCGGCTTAGAATTAAGCCGGATTATTAAATCAAGTATTGATTTAATAATTTATATATATATATATATATATATATTTCGATATATATATTCTAATATTATGTTCATTATATTATTCTATTTTTTTGGGGTATTCGTATTTTGATACGAATACGGGTATGTATATACGAGGAATGTACTTTGTATTTATACAAAACACATTTTAGAAAGATGACACGTTATTTTAGGATTTTCCATTTATTGGAAAATACAATAAGGTGGAGGGGTGAGGCGTAAAGAGAGAATGGTGAGAGCAATGGTTTTGTATTTATTTATTGCATTTGTATGCACTATTTAAATATGGCTGCTATTTTCTATTTTGAAATTAACTAAACAAAACAATACTAGCCATTTTGATTTTCTCTCACTTGATTTATTTCACCATTTTCTTTCTCTCTCCTCACTTTGCTTCTCCTCCTTCTTTTTCCTTAACCTCTCATATGCTGAGAATCAAAGGGAAAGAGATAGAAAATACTTGAACATATCACTACATTCCTAAGCACCTTAAATTAGCAATCTCGGGTCTTTAGTCGCGTCACTTACTTGTTGGTATAAAGTTAGATCCTTGAACCCGTTCTCTCGGGTGGATCATCTTCGACGTAAGAAGACCGATTTCTAGGCTTGATCCAACAGCCTCGAAGAGTTAAAGAAGTGCATAGAAGACCCAAAGGCACGACTACAAAGATTGTAATCTCTAACTGAGTAGTATAAATCGTTCTAGTTAGCTGGTTTAGTGTTTGGATAGATTTTAGAGTTTAAATTTCTAGCGCCGTTTTTTTAAAATTTAACATTCCGCAAAGACCGCGGTTGTAGCAACAAAGATGCTAGGAATATTATCAAATAGGATCTCTGAATACAGAGTTATGGGTTTTCGAAAGAGGCCGTTCAAAACTGTTTTCTGATTTATGAAAACAGTGAGTGAAATATTATAAAACATAATTCGCAATTCGGTTCGACTTGGAAATTTTGCAGCGCATGTAAAAAGAATACTCTAACCTAAATAATTTCTTCATGGAATTTCAGGATTTTAAGGTATGCTCCGGAAACCGCCTTGAAGCTGTTATCTTTTTTTTTTTTTTTGAAAAGGTTTTCAAACACAAATAGGTTTCATTGAAAATTTTATTTTAAGCTACACTAAAAGAAACACAGCTGAGAGCGTGCTATGTAGTAAAACAGCGAGAACACAAATTACATACGAGGATGAATATGAAACGAACATGTAATCAAGACAATGAAATTGACATCGAAGCCGGCTTAAAAGGTCCAGCAAGCACATTTAGCTAACTAAACAAAAACCCTCATGCTTAATGCTAACAGGACATGCAAGATTAATTGTGACATAGTCCACGTATTCCTCATACTGATGACGTCAACTTTTCATCGCATTCATAAAAAGGAATACCATAACCCGTTTCAAGAGAACTTCGAAACAAATATATAGCCTATGCAATAATCCATCATCTTTTAATATGCTGTTTTAAATTTAGGGTTAACCAAAGTGCCGCAAGGATCAACATGATCGATAATATGGCAAGAAAAGGAAGATTCAATCAAGATGGAAGGAAGATGGACTCACTCGTTGTTGCAATACGGTATAGCGAACGTGTCACCGATACGAAAAATTTCTCGATCGAGAGGCTTCCGATGACTTGGGATTATCGGGACCCTAGAATGGCGTATATATGGAAGAGGAGGATGGGTACAAAAAGAATTTAGAGAAGGATGTTGAATTTGTTGAATTGAAGGAGTAAACAATTAAGGGAGAATGATGCAATGGTATTAAAAAGGAATTAAACTAGGTTTAGTGGTGATAAAAATAACCCTTCATAATGATTCTAATTTATTATGAGTCTATTTTGAGAGTTAAAGAAAATGAATTGAAAGATTTCATTGGTAGGCTATGAGAGAGTTTAAAAAAAAAAATGATAAAAATAACTGTAAGATTCAAGGTTCTGCAAGTGATCTAAGGTTCGACAAATGACCTATGGAACAACGGTGAAGTGACTTAACCAAAATCCATATGTTCAACAAGAATTGAATATATACCGGCATTTGAAAAGAAAGCTGTCTTTTAGAAAAAAGTGAAAAATAAAGACACGGGAATTTTGGGATCGTTACACTTGGTTGTTTCGGTAGCTTTGATATTATAATGCAAGCTGCGAAAAGGCGTGGCCTGTATCAATCAATTGATGTTATTTATTTTGTAAAAGATATCAAGAAATAAGAAAACTCTACATATTTATTATCACTCACAATATTCACATCATCACAATTAAAAGTTTCATGATTTGTGATTCCTCGAAATGCATTTTCTTGCGTTGCGAGAGAGAGAAAAAACCGCATGACCATGACGAGTAAATTTTCAACGCAGTGGAAAGTGGATTTTATTGAATAGTGATTTATTTATTTGGCAACAAGTTAACTTCAGTCTAGACTTTCCTCTATGTCAACGATCAACAAGTTATTTTCTTTGACTTGCCTGATTCCTCAAGTCTAAATGCAATCTCTCGTAAGAAAATACAGATCTTTGTTATAGAGCATATTGAAAAAGAACTATCCGACGGATACCAATCCACACGAAAATAACACACCAACAACGGCACATAAGATCTACCCAGGTTCGGCGCAACTAGTATCTAATCCTGCAAACCGCGATGAGACTTCCATTACGTGAAAGAATTACAAGAGATTTCACCGATCACCCCTCCTTTACAAAGAATTATCATCTCTTATAAAACCTCTCCTTATCCATGACCGCGCTTAGCAGCCTCTTCTGCTCTAATCAATTTTAGGTTATTAGAGAACTATGAATGCTCAAAATCCATGGAGAAAGTCTCATGGCAAATAAATGCCAGCAGATAAATCTATATTTAAATTGGAGATAAATATGAATTTAATCCAGCGATTATATTAAATCTAAGCTGAAAATATTAGATTTAAATCCTAACCGGTCCCTAACTGATCCAGAATTTAAATCAAATCCAACACCATCATTGTACGGTAAATTTAAATAAACATTTTCACAATGATTTTTTAAATAAACATCCGTTTTTTCAAAAATAAAATACAACAGGAATATACAATATAGCGTCGCAATTATCGGAATTTTGCAAATTCATCGAAGAGAGACGGCAACACCATATGCGTTTTATATGAAATTTCATAATTCAAGTGCAACGAAACAACTCAAAATGCTTTAAGGATCGTCTTGTCGGACGATAGATTTCACCGGAATATACTTTAAAAGATATATATATGCACGATGGTGGAGCTGTTGAAATTCTTGATGACCCTTTTTTGGCATATCCAATACAAGAATATTATATTTTAATTACAGGCCCAATTTGGAGAAGAGATTTATTTTTAAACCCCAAAAATTCCAAAATCATTAAAAAACCAAAATATGCTATTGAAATGTTCTTAAAACCAAATCCTGGGCATTCTTATGTGTATACGCATTTTTATGTATATTATCAATAATACCCTTTTTGATTCTATTAAATATTAGAAGGTTAGATCAATCAGATACGCAAATTTTTCCCGTGAATATTTCTGCCATGTTCTTGTTTCTTCCTTTTATTGATGATTCTAAGATCTTTTCCCATTCATCTTCTTCATCGATGGAGGGAAATAATCCATGTGTCATGTTTTTTATTTCTAAGCTAAGAAGTCATTTTAACTCATCAAAACATATAATAATTTTAAATCTATGTTATTATCCAAAAAACCTATGATCAATTTATTATTCTTTAGATTCCGATTTTTCCGCGGCCATACCGTTTTAAAGAGTTTTCTTTTCTATTCCCAGCGATGGGTCTGTAGATTAGATATTTAATTAGAAATTATTTAGAATGCTTGTTTACGGAAGATCAAAATCTTTGCGAACTCGGGCTCTATCCGTCGAAACCAAGGTTGAGGTCAGGGTTACTGAAAATTAGGAATGAAGAAGTATGATTCAAGAATGCAAATTAAATTTAGAGGTCAAATATTAACCTTGCTACGGGAGCTTGAATAGAATAGTTCCTTTTATCATCTAAGGAGGACGAAGAAGGAGGGGCAGTGGAGGAGAAGAAAAGAACGAGCACAGGATCTTCCATTCATCATGCATATTTAAAGAAAAAATTTTGCCATACAAGAATAATGGTAAAATTGGAATTTTTGGGGAAATATCCAAATTATTATACATAGAAGCCATTATGGGTTTCAATCTATCATGTTTTCAGAGTATTGGGGTTTTTGACGATTTTAGAAACACACGGATTTTTAAAAAAAATGCTTCTTCAGAAGGGCTCGGAAGGAATTTTCTCTTTATAACTAATAATAAAAGGATTAAACAAGACGCTAGGAATTTAGTAAGGGTGTTTGTTTCTTCATATCGATTAAACAACGAAAAGACAGTCGTTATAACCCGAATAGTTTACTTTTTGGATGGGTCGAGCATTTTAAGTTGGGCCGGGCCCAAGCATTTAACTACCAGTGAAGTTCATATGTACTTCAGCCCTACGTAAATACAAAGGTAGTTAAAAAGGTCAATTATGTATAAATACAAGAAATTCATTGGCCTATGCACGACAAATATTTTATTTTTAGCATATTGAAAAAAATCCTGTTATGCTTTCCTTATAAATGCTCCAGGTGCTTGCCTTCATCAACGTTCAAACTGCCTCCAAAGTTCCCAACCGTTACAAATGATTCAACATGTTATATACTTATATTTATATAACGTTGAAAACCAAGGTTAAATGCCAAGAAACCCTTCATATTTTTCTTTTCGATTAAAAAATAAAAGAAAATCATCCGTGGCTGGTTCTGAGTTTTTTCCTTCTATTGTTGCCTTCCCCCCCACCCCTACCCCCACCCCTCTCTATTGTTGCCGTTTTTTTTCCCCAACAGGCCTTCCGTATAGTGCTGCATAAAATTTTGGAGCATGGTCTTATCATCTAAGGAAATAATAATGCCATCAATATCGGACTTATTTTTAAGAGATGATAGTTTTCTACTGTTCGGCATAAATAGTTTTTGGCAATTGTATTCAAAGATCATGATAAAAAAAGAAAACAAAATTAGAGCGCCAGCAAGACAATGAATACGGTTGCTAAAACCATACAGATTTTACATAGGAAGTCAAAATAAAAAGGAAGCACAAACAAAATATACCGACAATTAAAAATATACCAACCATTCAAGATTTGCCGGCAAAACAATACCTGTAAACGGGGCATATTGTTTTCTTTGCTCTGAAAGTATGTTTTTTGCACGTCCATGTACCTTAACAGCTGATGTTAGGATACACCAAGATATAATTGCAGACATTTATTAAGATACTAACCGCTAAATTTCTACTCGCTGCCATGGAAACCATAAACACTTTTTTCAAATGCCATCATGAATTTTCAAAATGATGGATTGATACCGTGAACTTTCACGGTATCAAAACACCATAGCGGCGTTAATGCCATGATATCCCTCTCATATGAAACAAAAGACCGTTTTACCAAAAAATGAGAAGGGTTGTTATGGTTATTTTATAATTTTCTGTTAACATCGTCAAGGGGTGTTTTGATATTCTGAAAGTTCATGATATCAATCCATCATTTTAAAAGCTTATGGTACCGAAAGCGCCCATAGTTCACGGCATCAAGTTAAAATTTAGGCCAATAAGAATAATGCCTTTTAAAAAAGTAACCCTAGGGCTTAATAGCAATAACAATTATAAAAAAAATTAAAGCGTAAATGGTCAGAAACCTCCAGGTTTTATTGCCAACACAAGAAACCTTGGTCCCGAAGCGGTTGTCAAAAACCCCTTGGAAATTTGTTCCTGCGGTTTATGTGTAGTTGCATACTATATCTTATTAGCTTCATAGATACCGCAAGCAACCAACATCGCATAAAAATTAGATATAGCCCGCAACTAAACAATTACAGCATGCGGTGTTTTTTGACAACAGAAAACTTTATCAAAGGGTTTTTGACAACCGCTCCGGGTCAAGGGTTTTTGTTTGTGGGAAAACTTGTGGGGTTTTGACAATTTATCCAATAAATAAATAAATAAATAAACAAACAAATAAAAATAAAAAATAATATAATGATCGCAGGTTCACCGTGCGTGAGTGCCAGCCCCCCATCTCTCTCCCGCCTATTTTGACCGAAACCCTTTGATTTTTCAGAGTCCGCGTTCCAAAGTCTAAACTGAAGACCCAGCAATCAACAGAGGAAAAACAAGAGAGAGAAAGAGAGAGTAGATGAGAGAGACAGAGAGAGGGCCAAACGAGCGAAAAAAGACAATTTTGAAACCCTAGCGCTTCGATCATCGATCAATCACTAGGGTTTAGGGTTCCGAATCGAACAAGATGCTGTCAAGATCGTCGACGTCGAGAGGCCTCTTCGGCTGGTCATCGCCGGTGCAGCCGTTAACGCCGGTGTCGGAGGTCTCAGAGCCGCCGGAATCTCCGTCGCCGTTCATGGACTCGATAGATTCTCCGGCGGCTGAAGTCGGAGGGTCTGAGAACGGCAACGAGGAGATCGAGCTGCCGCCGGCTTCTGTTCCCTTTGCGAGGCTGTTTGTTTACGCTGATAGGCTAGATTGGGCTTTAATGGTGGTGGGATCGATCGCGGCTGCTGCTCATGGGGTGGCGCTGGTAGTCTACTTGCATTTCTTTGGGAAAACTATCAACTTGCTGAGTTTGCATCATGATGGGTCCGAGGCTGTGAGGGGTCAGATGTTCCATGAAGCCAAGAGGGTATTAATTTCAAAACTTCTACCAAGCATGTTTCAATGGACATTTTTTTAATTTAGGCTAATTTTAAGTAATATTTTTAAATTTAGGCCACTTTCCAAAATATCTACAAATTTAGGTCACTTTTGGCCACGCACTGCGTTTTTTTAAATTTTTTTTTGCCCGGGGCGCACTTGACAAGCGCTTTCCATTGAAAATGTATGGGGGGAGCACTTAGCATGTGTGTCCCATACAACATAGAAAGAGAAAAGGACGCGGCTTTATGGATGCAATGATTAAACAAGTTTGTTTCAACTATTGATGTGATGCTAGGGTCCATTCTCTCTTTTTCTTCAGCAAATTAACGAGTCATCTATAGTTGAAAACCAACATTTTATATAAAATAGGCGAATTATAAATAAAAATGGATTAGAACATAACCATGTTTAAATTGGTTTTAATGGAGCCACCAATTGATTGATTTCGATTCGATTTTTGATGATTTTAATACAATAATTAAATAAAAATATTATTGATTTATTCTAATGCCAATTTCAATTTGTTTTGGACGATTCCATATTGAAACCCCAAGATTCTCACATTATAAAAACTTAGCAAGATGCAACATGAATATTGTAGTGTTCTTGTATAGGACATCCTGGGCAAGTGCGCCCCATATATTGAATTGCACTTGGCAAGTGCACCCCTTAGCATTTTTTTTAAAAGAAAAGCGCAGTGCCAAACGCTGAGTTGGCGTTGATGTGACCAAAAGTGACCTAAATTTGTAAATATTTTGGAAAGTGGCCTAAATTTAAAAATATTATTTAAAAAGTGCCTAAATTAAAAAAAAATGTCCTATTTCAATCCGTGTCGATATAAGGAATTGAAATTGAACATATCGGAAATTTTAGTATGCATGAATAGCAAGATATACAAGAAGTAAAAAGACTGCACTTAGACTACACATTAAAATTGACAGTAAAAAGGAATTACATTGCTGAAGGCATAAGTTAAAAATATAACCCTTACCGACAACTTATTCCCGCCTCCTATATACAAAATCTTGATGGGTACTACTTTCCAGTCAGTTAGTTTTGCCTTTGATTTTAGGTATTCTAACATCTAACTACTGACTTTTGGTCCGATATCTTATCAGCCGAGCCTAATCTTCAGTCTGAATCACTCTCAGCCCACTCTTTACATTAGGATAGCTTTTGTCTTGCATGTAAAATGCTTAACACCGACATGTGCCTGGCCTTGGTTTCCCGTTGTGTTGATGGTTAACACAAGTTCTATGGTCATCTCTTTCTTTTAGAGAGTCCATACGGCCGTAAGTCTCCCATTATCTCTGGTAGAAAAATACTTCAAATACTATTACATGGAACTTGGTTGCTATTTTTTCACTTTTTTTGGCCAAAGACTTGAACACCATGGTAATAGTTTTCTGACCTGAAGATCACAATTGATCTCAGTTTTCTGAGGAACATCCGGGACTATTAGAAAGAGGGGTGCGTGGGCGGATTTTTTCCTCCTTTTTTTTGTAGGGGGGAGGGGGAGGGGGAGGGTGGGGTGTTAGTCTCTAATATTCACTCTGTACAATGCCCACTTTTTGATTTGAAGTTTAAATGTTATCACATTTTATAAAACTTGTGCTCCATAGCCGGCTTTGTTTTGATGGGGAAAAACTTAGTTGATAATGTGATCTAGGTCAGTTGTGTATATATCATAACTCAATTTTCACATACTATTAGTTCATAGTTGTATGGAACTAGCCTTAAGCGCGTGTAATGCATGTGAGGAGGAGGAATAGTCGGGGGTGGGGGTGGGGGGTGGGGGGAGTCAGTGTCAGGGAGAGAGAAAAGTAGAGTAGTTATGACATGGATTTTCTCCCTTTTATATTCGGGAAAAAGGAGAAAAAGCCTCGAGCAATATGGAATTTGAAGGCCACCTGATCTAGTTAATAGTAGAGATGTGTTCTATTTGGCTTTATGTGTGTCTGAGAGTTGATGACAATTTCCCATAGTAAATATATCATCTTTCTCCTTCTTCTAGGCCACTTCCATAGTCTGAAAAAGTTTGGACGCTACCTGGTCAAATAGAGTTATCGCAAACCCCTGCTTTTCACCAAAGATTTGGTTAACTAATAGAGGGTTGACGTCAAGTCAATAACAGGTGGTAAAACTTTGCCAATCATTCGAGAATCTTTGCTTCATAGCCATCCATCCCCATTTTTAAGGTAAAAGGCTTAGCTACCTTTTAAAGTATGCTCATTTTCTTAGTTTGTTTTCTTGATATTGCACTATGAACTATCTCCTTGTTTAATGTTGACTATACTATTCTAGGTGCTTCTTTTTTCCACTCTTTGCTTTAATTACATGTTTACTCTCACTCTATCATACTTTAGTATGTTCGTTTTCGTGTATAGTCAACAAGGAAGTTTTTTCCACCGATTCCCAGAATATTTATTAATTTACTTTCTAATTTTGCAGCATGCTTTGTACATAATCTACATAGCTTCTGGTGTTTTTGTTGCTGGGTGGATAGGTAAGTTGTACTTTTTATGCTAGTTCTTTTCATTTTATGAACTATTAGTGCACACTCACCTTTATACTGAAACAATATATGTGACAGAGGTATCATGCTGGATTCTTACTGGAGAGAGGCAGACTGCAATCATCAGGTCAAAGTATGTTCAAGTATTACTTAACCAAGACATGAGCTTCTTTGACAGTTATGGCGACAACGGAGACATTGTTAGCCAAGTATTCACTGATGTGTTTCTCATTCAATCTACTCTTAGTGAGAAGGTATGTCTTAAACTCATTTTGTTACCTGTGAAGTATTTTATTTATTGTTAATTTAAATCTTCGCTAGATGTTAATATCAACTTTTTAAAAAGGTATCCTATCATTCTCATCTCCATTCCAATTAACTGGCCGTCCATTTAATACCTTGGCTTTCATGTAATAGGTTGGAAATTATATTCATAACATGGCTACTTTTTTCGGTGGTCTTGTTATTGGATTGATCAACTGTTGGCAGATTGCGCTATTGACCTTGGGGACCGGTCCTTTCATTGTTGCTGCAGGAGGTATATCAAATATATTTCTGCAACGGCTTGCTGAAAATATTCAAGAAGCATATGCAGAAGCAGCAACCGTCGCTGATCAGGTTACAACCCTGATTTTAATGTTAACCTATTTGTTTGCTCTACACTTTGCTCAAGACTGAATAAGATTTTTTCAAAGGCCATCTACTAAACAAATTAATTAAAAAGACAAGAACTACTGAACTGCTTATAGCACTATGCTGGCCCGTATTCCATTGCTCCCACTTTTTATAGCTTAGCTTACATAGATAAGACACCTATTTGCTTTTTGCAATATTAGATGCTTTTATTTTGCCTCAGATTTTATCTCTGAGCAGGTGTCTTATTGTTAAGCTCAACAATTTCTATCAGTTGTGTGACTTTGTATGGAATCGATGTCAGGGTACATAATACCGTATAGAAAATCTGTTGTCTATCCTTCTTCTGCAGTTTCCTCTTAATGCAGGGGAATTTACAGGCTGCCAATCAGGAACCATAGGCATGAAGGCATCAACCTCTGACATCAATTGTTGGCGATTTCCCCCTCTAAATGGCATCAAGCTATGATACCACTTGTAGGGAAAAATCCCGCCTCTAGCTTTCGAGCACGCAAAGATAGCAATATAGAAGAAGTAATAACAGCAGGGTTTAACACAATTCGACCAACTTCGGGCTAATCCATAGGGCTAACATGAGGATTTCTTTATCATGAAGAAATATAAATTACACCACTTAATCCCTTCAATCTCTCATATCCCCCTCTTGATCTCACCTCAAGAGAAGGGATTTTCAAACCTCATAACCACTGCTGTAAAAGCCCCGTAAAGCACCACTTTAGCAGAAAGCGGCCATGATCCGCTTCGCTATTGCATAAAGCAATAGCATAAAGCGTTTGTGCTGCTTTAGAGGTTTGAAACCTTGCTTTCTTTCGCTTTATAAGCTTAGGTTCTGTCTTAGTCCGGCTTTTAAACGAATGAACTTGGGATAAAGCCCTTGTTCTATTACAAAAAATAGCAAATTATTATATTAAATGATAGGACAATTAAATCTGATTGCCGTCTCTAATTTATAAATAATCTTTTTAGGTCTTACATTATGACATATGCGTCAATAAATAATTATCATTGATAATTTTTTCGAAATCATAAAAGAAGGACAACTCTATTATTTTATAGTTTTTGTTTCATCTAATGCTTCCATCATGATATTTATTTATTATATAAAAAAGTATTGACGTTTTTTTGTCGCTAAAGCATAAACCCTAGCCTTTCGCCGCACTTTTCGCTTTCCACAACATTGCTCATAATCTTAGAGACTACAAATCTATTTTTTTGTCGAGAAAATGGATAGGGTCAATAGAACCCTAGCCTAATAAAACATTTCATTAAAAATATGAAATGAGTAAAGTTACAAAGAAAAATACATGGCTATTGCCTTGCCTTTGCCTTTGCCAATTTTTCATGATGAAAGCACCTCTTTATAAAAATATAGAATAAGCCTTCTCCTAATTAGATAATTATTAAACTCCTAATAAAACTAGGAGTTCTTTGCCTTTGCCTATATGTAATAGGACTCCTCCCTATTTAAATTTATTTCCTCTCCATAATTTAAAAGAGGATCTAAATCTTTCTCTATCTATAATAACTAACAATTTAAATTTAAACTAATATTTCAATATGTTGGTCATAGTTTTCTCAGCCAAGAATCTGACGTTGTAGGAGAGTTTGATATCAGGTCGACCACTAAAAATAGTTAATATATTACATGGAGTTTTGCTTCATAGCTGACCAATTTTGTGTTGGATATAGTGCCCTCAAGGCAATTATTGTAATTGCAGGTAAGCGATTATGATAATTGAGGGAGGACATATACAAGTAGAACAGTCTTACTCGAAATGATGGTATTCCATCAGATTTGTCTTTATCATTGATGTGTATATGTTTTACTTGTTATTACGTGTCGCTAATATATAATGGTAATGCTCGTAGGATTCTTACTTAATTGCCAACATTATGATGGCGATATATACGTGAGAGCTGGGTATTCTATAAGCACATTCTTAAATGTCCTTAGTCAAGAGAGTATTGAGACTGGGCATCGATATTCTGGAGTAAACTAGTGTATACGTTTCTAGACCCCGACGAGTGTCCGTAGCCGGTATTACAAGCCATTGGTGTTGTGACACCTAAAATAGTATACATGTGCTTACTGGAGGTAAGTACACTGGACGGACTCGCCGAGAATTTTTAGATGGTATTATACCTATCGTCACATAACAGTTTTCTAGTGGCATGAGTACAACTTAGTCCTTTGACATGAGATCGTCATTTGTCTCGTGTGAGTTCCCACTGTACTTAGATTACTATCCATCACGGCTTAAAGGAGTCGTGCAAACAGGTTTTAGTTGGGTACGGTCCCGAGTCATACGGAGGCAGTGAGCAATTGTCAGGGATTCGTCTTTCCTGATATTAGGAGTTGATGTCGCGTTGTATTCGGTTGGCCATCACCTTAAATTCATGGTCACGGTGGATGAGATTTGCTGGTACGGGTTCAATAGTTTCTCGGTTGGTGATGAGCTTAATTCCGGCATGACTTATCGAGTTATTAGGGGTCTAACATTATTCACCCCCTAAATCCGGTATGCAATACTCTTAGATGAAGAGAGCAGACTGTACGGAGATTGTCACGTTCAGGCTCAGTAGGGTACAGACGGACTTGATTGTTGACCTCCTTTTAGACAAATACCTGGGTAGCCATTACGTATAGCTAATGCCGTTGACGCGCTTGTGGTTTTGGATTTATCCAGCAAATCACTGCCAGCGTATTGTCGAGTTTTTAGAGTCCCATACATAAGGTTTTTTCGGTTCAGGCGATATGATGTAGAGGCTGTATATTGATACGTGCAGGGGTCCAATTAAATACACGTGCTGGCTATACGGATTTTAGTCTGACGGTTGATAATGCTAGCCGGTTTAGAATTAAGCCGGATTATTAAATCAAGTTTTGATTTAATAATTTATATTATATATATATATTCTAGTATTATTGTTCACTATTCATTTTCTTGCTTTTGACTATTCGTATTTTTATACGGATATGCGTATATGTATTTCGATAGGTATACCGGATTGTATTCCGTATTTAAACGAAATACCTTCTAGAAGGATGGCATCTCATTTGTGAATATTCATTTATGAATATTCAAGGATATGAGGTGGTGAGGTGGTTTTGGGTATGGTTGTGAACATGTAGAGAGGGATGAGCTTCATTTGTTTAAAGAAAAATTCTTATCAGATTTTTATTTGATAGTGGTAAAATAATATGAAGCCATTCTCTCATGCATTCAACACTAAACCCTTTTGTGTTATGGCTACCTCTTCATCCTTTTTCTCCTCCTTATTGCTCTCTTAATCTAAGTTTTAGAGAGAAAATGATAGTGGAAAATTCCTACATCCCCATACTCCATTTCTAGCAAGTTTGGAGCGTCGGTTGCTTCACTAGATAAAGCTGAAATTTGGATCGGTTTCCCTCGGGTGGATCATCTTTGGTAAGGGTAGTCGCCTCTCAAGCTTATTTCCGACGGCCTATGAGGAGTTTGGAGGGGTCTTCCACGATTGGGTGGACACGCGATAAAAGTTGTAGTCTCTATAAACCTTGTATGCTTTGTTGCTGGTTTAATATTGGGAACGATCGTTAGGGATTAGTTTCTAGTGCTCCTTTTTAAATTTTTGCTTTTCGATTCCGTGTTGGCCGCGGTTGCAAGGGTACTAGAAATCTTCAATGGTATCAGAGCCAATCCTTATGCTAAAACTAGCGCGCATTACTTCAGAATTCATCGCAAAACATTTTTTCCCGACAGTTTTCAGCCACAAAATCCAGCGACGTTTGGTTCCAAAACTGATCTTTAAAGCGTGTTCTCAATCCCTGGAGCTCTCGTTTCGGAACGGGGACTCCGTAGAGGATCGGGGGTGACACGGGGATCTCCGGGACCAATTTTCAAAATCTTTTTCCAATTTTTGTCGCCGTTTTCCAATGGCTAAAAACTGTTTTGGAAGGTTGTCCAAAACTGAACTGTTTTGCATGTTCCGATCCCCGCGGGCTCTTGGTTTGGGCTGAGAACCCATAAGGCGGATCGGGGTACCCCGGGAGTTCCCGGAGGCCTTGGATGGGTCGTTCGGATTCTTTATGTTGGCAAAAGTTTGGTTTTTTGGATGTTGAAGTGCAATCAATTTTCATCGTTTGGAATTTTGAGTGTTTGTTTCGGGGTGATGAATTCTATGGTCATGGGTTTCGTATGTGTTAAACGTCGTCTAATTGCTATATGTTATATTAGACGTGGTTGCATATATAGTGATGTTGCTTATTTTGTGATATATATCTTGTGATCGTTTAGCAGGATTGTCGTGATAGATAGCCCCTCGTGTAATGTTATTAGTACCGTTTTGAGATCTGATGTATATTCATTCATTCGGGACGAGCTCCAACTTGTGGCCGTCGTTTCCATATCATATATATTCTTTTATTGGGGTTTGACTTGGTTGCGGTCGATGTCACCATTGTATATATTTTATTTCCGTAGTAGGATTATCCTGCAGAGGAGCATATGAGTCACCGGATTCTAGAATTCAGAGCGTGGCCATCTCATGGAGTTGAGACCGGGCTACCTATTTCTAGGATTGACGGGTGGCTTACCAGGCTCGTAGGGGGTTAGGATCGATATTGCACGGGTTATCCACACGACAGGGAAACGTCGCGTTTCATTTACGGCTCAAATGAAATGTGTGACTTTTAGTTTATCCGCTATTCCATATTGTTGTTCGCATGTTTGTGATGGCTTTTATCTGTCTGTGATGATATATATATATATTATATTAGATACTTCTATATGTTTTGCATCCGCACTAGCCCTGTCCCCTTCCCGCCGTAAGTTAAATAACCTTACGGTGAAGATCCAAGACCCCGTAGCGAATGTGGATGTCATATAAAAGCATGCTATTTTAGTTGTTTCTGGTATGGGTTAGAAACATGTAATGATGAGACTACGTTATATGTTATGCAAGGAAAATAAACCTAATTGATGTTGTCGGAACCAATATTTAAACTACTCGGTTTTCTTCAAAATTATAGTCATATTCTTTTGCTTGCATAGATGTATTCGGTTAGGAATATCATGCACCTCATTTTATGAGGACAGAGCTTTGATCTCTTCACGGGGAATTTGCTCTTAAACAAAAGTATATGTTACTCGTTTTAAAATGCGGAGCTTAAACCACTTCTTTTCAAAACCACTCGAGTTCCTTCAACGATATCAAGTTCATTACGTTAAAAGTTTTTCGTCAAAAACCAGCCGAAACCCTTCGTCATTTCAGATAGGTAGCGTTTAGTATTCGTGCTATGTTTGTTGGCCTCCTACAAGGCATAGTGTACGGTAGCTAAGTGTTGGTTATCTGTAGTATAGAGATGCATTAATCTTGGACAGTCGTACAGTCTTGTTGGCCCCTGTCAAGAGTGCATACGGGTGGGTCTAAATTAATCAGGACAATAACGGGTAGAACTTGGCTTATGATTTATGATTTGTTGGCCTCCGTCAAGGTCATAAGACACTTAGGGCCAAAAGCATATCAGGAGTTTCAAATATAAGGGAAACTTGCCAAGTTTGCGCATACCTTCTGGAGTGGTAATTTTGGTCGGCCTCCATCAAAGTTATCACATAATGATGGTTAGGTCCTGATTCCCACTGATGAATATGTATTACTTCTCGGGAGATTTTCACTTCACAATTAGATAACCTATTAGGTGTCTAGAAAGTGTTAACGAGATCATGTCTCTGCGGAAACGGAATTATTTAATTGGGTCCGTGCGAAAGCACGGGAGATCTCTCTTAGAGTACCAACACTGGCCTGACTGAACGGTTAGCGAATTTGTAAGGTGTAAATGATCCTGGCTAGTTCTCTTTTTAGTATTTGAAAGAGAATTCGAGGATACAGTGAGAGTTATCCTGATTAGATAAAGTGATCAACCAATCTAATTTTGAGAGAGTGCACGGTGAGTGTTTCTTTTCTCTCTCTGGTTTGCGACCATGACTTACTTTAAACTAAAACCTATTAACCAAGTTAACCGAACCTTCTTACACACTTTGGCTTTGGATTGCCATGACTCACGACAAAGCCGCTAATTTCCATGCTACTCTTACATTCTCTTTGCTTTTCTCTAGAACACTCCGCATCACTACGATAATCCATATTGTTTGGAAAGACCATCGTATAGTTACATACGAGCTCGAAAAAATTATTTCAGTCGAGAATGGCCATTGGCTCTGGAGAAATTGAATATGATTATTCGGTTGTTTTTTCCTTTACCTTCTCTCACGTTGCGAGAGCTCCTTGTATTAGGAGAGTACACTTATTACGCTTATAGGGTAGTCTTCTTTCAAAGCTCAGATCGGTGCCGAAAGATAGCGAAGGAAAAAACCACCACAACAACAACAACTGAGCCTTTTATCCCAAGCATATGGGGTAGGCTACATGAACCAACATGAGAATCACGCCGGGTCCAGCACATGAATCCTCTGCCTCCACTCACTCCTATCGAACAATATACTTTCATTGAGTCCTTTGGCAACCATATCGTTTCGTATCACCTCCATCCATGTTTTCTTCGGTCTCCCTTTTGCCCTTTTGCCATTGCCCATATCGAGAGTATCTATTCGTCGGATCGGTGCTTTCATAGGTCTGCGTCGCACATGACCAAACCATCTTAGCCGGTTTTCCCGCATCTTCTCCTCCACAGGTGCGACACCAACTTTTGTACGAATATCCTCATTTCGCATCTTATCTTTTCTAGTCTTACCACACATCCAACGAAGCATGCGCATCTCCGCTACGTGCATCTTCTGTGTATGATGCTTCTTAGGAGCCCAGCATTCTGTACTATATAATAAGGCAAGCCGAATAGCGCTCCGATAAAACTTCCCTTTCAATTTTAACGGAAAGTTACGATCACACAAAATCCCTGTTGCACTCCTCCATTTCAACCAACCAGCTTGGATCCTTTGATTAACATCACTATCGATCTCCCCATTCTTTTGGATGATGGAACGTAGATATCTAAACTGGTCGCTCGGTGATATCTCTTGCCCGTCCAATGTTATACCAATATGGTTTTGATTTCTCTGGTTACTAAATTTGCAATGCATATATGCTGTCTTGGACCTGCTCAATCTGAATCCCCGAGATTCCAATGTTTGCCTCCATAATTCCAATTTGGCATTAACCCCTGCTTTCGTCTCATTTACTAGAACAATATCATCAGCGAATAGCATACACCAAGGTACCTCATCTTGGATAGTTCTAGTAAGCTCATCCATCACGATGGTAAACAGGAATGGACTTAATGCAGATCCTTAATGTAAACCAATAGTAATCGGAAAATCACTCGTTAAGCCGTCGCAAGTTCTGACATTTGCCACTACTCCATCGTACATATCCTTGATTATGTCAATATACTTAACGGGGACCCCCTTCTTCATCATTGTCCCCCATAATACCTCTCTAGGTACCTTGTCGTACGCTTTTTCTAAATCAATAAATATCATATGCAAATCTCTTCTCTTCTCTCGAAAACGTTCGACAAGTTGACGAAGCAAATGAATAGCCTCTGTCGTTGATCGTCCAGGTATGAACCCAAACTGGTTTTCTGTTATCTTAATATCCTTCCTTAGCCTGTGTTCAATTACTCTCTCCCAAAGTTTCATGGTGTGACACATAAGTTTTATTCCCCGGTAGTTTGAGCAACTTTGAATGTCACCATTGTTCTTGTAGATAGGTATAAGGATACTTTTTCTCCATTCATTTGGCATCTTTTTTGTCTGCCAAATCTTATTAAACAGATCTGTCAGCCATTTAACGCCTATTTCTCCTAAGCATCTCCAAATCTCGATAGGAATCCCGTCAGGGCCAACCGTTTTTCTTAAACTCATTCTGTTCAAAACTTCTTTAACCTCAGGTAGTCTTATTTTACGTATGAAATCACGGTTTATATCTTGAGATTGAATGACAAGTCCATCCAAATCCTTAGTAAAGCTCTCATTGAACAATTTGTCAAAATAATCTCTCCATCTTTTCTTGATATCCTCATCTCGAACTAAAACCTTCTGATTTTCATTTTTGACACACTTCACCGCACATAAGTCTCTAGTCTTCCTTTCCCGCATCCGAGCAATCCGGTATATATCATTTGCAGCCTCTTTAGTGTCTAATTTCTCGTACATCTCCTTGTAGACCTTAGATTTAGCTTCCCGAACAGCTTTCTTAACTTCCTTTTTAGCCATTTTGTACTTCTCAAATCTCTCCACATCTCTACTTTTCTTCAAATCTTTATAAGAATCCCTTTTAATTTTAATAGCATCCTTTACATCTTCATTCCACCATGATATGTCCTTAGATGGTGGAGCACCACCTTTCGACTCACCAAGTAGATCTCTAGCTACCTTCTTGATACAACTGACCATTTTGTTCCATGTTTTGTCTGGATCATCTTCTGACTGCCAATCCGCTTCTTGGACTACATGATTTATAAAAGCCTTTTGGTTACATTCTTTCAATCGCCACCATTTAATTCTAGGCTCTACTTTACGTCTAATCTTCCTAGGTTCTTTTCTAAATCGAAAATCTAGAACTAAAAGTCTATGTTGAGTGGTTACACTCTCACCTGACACTACCTTACAGTCGATACAACAACCTCTATCTATTCTTCTCGTCAGAAAAAAGTCTATTTGACTAACACTTGATCCGCTCCTAAAAGTGATATGGTGGGACTCTCTTTTCCTAAACCAGGTGTTTGCTAAAATCAAGTCATAAGATAAGGCAAAATTTAGAATCGAGTCACCTACTTCATTCCTTTGTCCGAAACCAAAACCTCCATGGATAGTATCAAACCCACTACGACTAGTATCTACATGTCCATTAAGATCACCACCAATAAATAAGTTCTCTCCACTAGGTATACTTTGCACCATCTCGTCTAAATCCTCCCAGAATAGACGCTTACTAGCGTCATCAAGACCTATCTGTGGTGCATAAGCATTAATAATATTAAGGATCTCTCCACCTAGAATAAGCTTAACCAGTAAAATTCTATCACCTTTTCTCCTAATCTCAACTACATCCTCAAGCAACCGTCTATCTATGATTATGCCTACCCCATTACGATTTTTATCTCTACCCGTATACCAAAGCTTATAACCCCAAGGCTCTATGACTCTACTCTTTTCATCTACCCACTTAGTTTTTTGCAAACACATAATACCAACTCTCCTCCTAATCATCACCTCCACTAATTCTATTAGTCTACCCGTAAGGGAATCTATGTTCCAGGAAGCTAGACGGATCCTTTGAAACCTTTGCTTATTTGTCACTACACCCGGGGTCCGATGTAGCGCGCCGTTTCTGGACGATGACCCTTACTTATTTGTCACTACACCCGAGGTCCGATGTAGCGCGCCGTCTCTGGACGACCCTTGTTTATTTGTCACTACACCCGGAGTCCGATGTAGCGCGCCGTTTCTAGACGACGACCCTTGCTTATTTGTCACTACACCCAGGGTCCGATGTAGCGCGCCGCATCTGGACGACGACCTAAAAGCCCTTGCATATTTAACACTACACCCGGGATCCGATGTAGCGCGTCGCTGAGTGGGGGACGCCCCAACGATATTCTTATTATGGTTCATGTCATAGAATGTGACAAAGTTTTACGTTGGCTGTCACAAGCCTACCACAACCCTCATCCTTTCTCATCCGGACTTGGGACCGGCAACGTTGGGTTTAGTGAAGGAAAAAAACCAATTAGCCTAAATGTGGTGTATAGAAGGTAAGATGCAGAGACATATAAAGAGATTGAAGTGAAGGCAAATGAAATTGCAACTAGTGTCATGAATCTGGATATTGGAGAAGGTATTACCAGGAATACCCGGCCACTTCCTTGAAACATTTATGTTTCTGATTTTCTGTGATGTTATTATTGAAAACTGTTTTTTTAATTGATTCTGATTCTAGGGTATGTATATACCATATTAGAATCTCACTATATATGACGTTACAGATGCTGAGTAGGAATAGAATATTGGGAAATGAGCGATTTGATCCTCAATATCAGAATTCGTAACAATTGGTGATATTAGATTAAATCACCTGGTTTAGTCGTACAGCAAATATCTGGTTTCGAATAGCCGTTATGCACCAATTTTTAAAATGAAATATCTGTATCTTTATTTTATAAAATGAGATATAAATTTTAAAAATCGTGTTCTAAACATTTATCTTTATCGGTTGAGAATAAGGTAAAGTGCATAAAATAACGATATAGACGTTCTTAACCAAAATACAATTTTCAACCTACGACACACGGAGTTTGAGTTAGTATACTCTTGGGAGTTATACATGGTAATGTATGTTGTCCGGTGTCCTTTAGGACAAGGAGTTGGTAATCTTACTTCATTCAGTTTATCTATGAGTTCTCTGGTTTTTAACACGCATTCGTTGAAATGCAAGGTCTAATGATTTTGAGAAATTTATAGGTATAACATTGAAGTAGAAAACCATACGTTGGAAGTATCAGGATTTTTCGAGGTGATCGAAAATGTAAATACCTATACCAGGTATTCCGTCGTAGTAATGTTGAAAACTTGATTCTCTCACAGGTTACTTATCCGTAGGTGCGCTTCTTGGTGAGTAATGCTGTATGGCCTTTTTCCATTTATATGATATTCACTGGAAACAACTGCATGATATTTGAATCTGATTCCATCTAAATTAGCGCTTTTGGTTCTACATGGACATAAATTGGTTGCATATCTTGAGGTTGTTAAGATATAGAGTCATCTGTTATCTGTTTAAAAGCAGAATTCGGACAAACTCAATGCACGTTTCGGTAATAGCAGTTTGTGGATTATCCCAAGTATTTGCTAAGATATTGCTTCTACCATTTTCAAGATAAAAAATCGTATTGTTCTTGACTCGCTAACTTTTTATAAAGGGAATCTTTTTTCAAAAGAAACTAGTGGGAGTATGATAGAACTGGAATTGATTCTAGATCCACAAACGGTTATTGAAAATTTAGTAAAACCTGAAAATTCAATTGGACTCGACAAACTTTAGTCACTCCGCAGACTTAGTAGGTGAGCTCAGCCATCCGAGAGATACTTCGGTTTCGTCGTAGACGGTGACAAAGAGGTCAACATCATGGTGATGATGACCATACTAGTTATTAGCAGGCCATAGGAAGCGGCAACTTCCGGATGATGGTTGGATGTTTTATATCCAAGTTAGACTTCACGCACTTCAGCAAATTATGGAATTTGCTGGGTTCTCCTGAAGGGATAAAACCTATTAGGAGCAAGTGGATCTTTCGAGATCTGTGCAGCTGGAAAAGTATTAACCTAATAAAACTAGACTTGTTGTAAAGATTTTTATCAAATTTCCGGTGTGGATTGTGATGAGACTTTTATTTCAGCGTCTACACTGAAGTCCATACGGATATGACTTGCCACTGCTGCTATTCATGATTGTGAGATCTAGCAGATGGATGACTATAACGTCTTTTTAAATGGAATTTTAGAAGTGCACGTGTATATGATTCTGCCAGACGGTTATCATAGTCAGTGGGAGTAGCGGAAGATGTGCAACTTTCTTATGTCTGTTCGTAGACTTAAGCATGCATAGCGGAGAGGATCATCTGTTTTGATGCGACAATCAAGGTGATTGATTTTATCAAAACAATATATTAACCTAGTAAGAAGGATGTAGGGAGTTATGTTCTGGGATTTGGATAATATACTCTTGATAGGAAATGATGTTCATATATTATAATCGGTCAAATTTTGGTTGTCACATATATTTCTCCACATAGGATCTGGATAAGATATCAAGAATTATGGTGATTAGATCTATGATTTTAAATCTAGATTTGGGAAGTGTCCCAATCCAGGTACTTAGACACCATTCTAAAAGTATTTTAGGATGTACGACTTCTGACGTGGTGGTGCACCCGCAGGTGATGGAGCCACTCTCTTTAAAGAGATGTCTTCTAGACTAAAAAGGAGAGAGACTTGCATGAATGACATATCACTTGCTTAGGCAATTGAGTCAATCATATGATGTCATGTACCAAAACCAGATGATGCTTATGCACTTGCGAGATATCAGGGATTCTGGTGACTAGATCTATATTGATAGATCTAAATTTGGGAAGTGTCTCAATTTGGGTCCTTGGACACCAATCTAAAGTAGTTTAGAATGGATGACTCCTGAAGTGGTAGTCTACCTGCGGGTAATGGAGTTACCCTTTCTAAAGAGATATCTTTCAGACTGATGAGGAGAGGGACTCGCATGAATGACATATCATTTGCTTAGGCAATTGAGTCAATTATACAATATCTTGCACTAAATCAAATGTTGCTTCTGCACTTACCGTAGTAAGCAGATATTAATCTAATTCTGGAGAAACAGAAGGAAGCAGTTAAGAACATAAGAGAATGTTCTTGGTATAAGGTAATACTAGCCTCCTCCAGGTATCGATTCAGGTTTTCAAGATGACCTGGATGATAGAAATGCTGTCAAAGTTTTGAGTTTACCCTTTTCTGAGGAGCAACATATTGGATAGGGTTTCAATAGGGATACTGAGGTAGACATTGTGCATGATACTGGTTATGACTCAACAGCGGATACATCCCAAGAAGTTTGTTAGATAAAGTTGTTCATTTATGAACTTGGTTCCATCAAGTATCTAGACAAATTTTTGAGGCGGGGTATCACTCAGTTCGGGAGATTGTTGATCTCCGCGAATTTGAGATATAGAGAGATGAAGTTGGAACATTGTAGCGGATCCACCCACTAAGACCATTTCTCGAACACAAATATTTCACAAACATGGTTTGCGTAACTGATTAGTAGAGAAATTGGATATTCAGCAGCACACGGAATGTGAGTATGCGATACCGCAATAATTGGCCTTAAGTGTAAGTGGAAGATTGTTGGATATATTGCCCTCAAGTCAATTATTGTAATTGTAGATAGGCGATTATGATAATTGAGAGATGACCTATACAGGTAGAACAGTCTTACTCGAAATGATATTGTTCTATCTGGGTTGTTTTTATCATTGATGTGTATACGTTTTACTTATTATTACGCGTCGCTAATACATAATGGTAAAGCCCGTAGGATTCTTACTTGACTACTAGCATTATGATGGTGATCATATATGTGAGAGCTGGGTATTTCATAAGCACATCCTTAAATGTCCCTAGTCGATGAAGTATCGAGACTGAGTATCGATATTCCGGAGTAGAGTAGTGTATACGTTTTTAGACTCCGACAAGTGGCGGTGGTCGGTCTCATAAGCCATTGGTGTTGTGTCACCTACGATAGTATACATGTGCTCACTGAAGGTGAGTGCATTGGACGGACTCGCCGAGAACTTTTAGATGGTGTTATACCTATCGTCATATAACAGTTCTCAAGTGGCATGCGTACAACTTAGTTTTTTGACCTGAGATCGTCATTTATCTCGTATGAGTTCCCACTGTACTTAGATTACCACTCTACCACGTCTCAAAGGAGTCGTGCAAACATGTTTTAGTTGGATACAGTCCTGAACCATATGAAGACGGTGAGCGATTGCCATGGATTCGTCTCTCCTAATATTAGGAGTTGATATCGCGCTGTGTTCGGTTGGCCATCATCTTAAATCCATGGCCACGGTAGATGAGATTTACTGATAGAGCTTCAGTAGTTTCTCAATTGGTGATGAGCTGGACTCGGACACGACTTATCGTGTTATTAGAGGTCTGACATTATCTACCACCTAAACCTGGTATGAGATACTCTTAGACAAAGAGACCGGGCTGCATGAAGATTGTCATATTCAGTAGGGTACGGACGAACTTGATTGTCGACCTCCCATTCGGTAGATACCTGGTAGCCGTTACATACAGCTAGTGCCGCTGACGTGCTTGTGCTTTTGGATTTATTTAGTAAATCACTGCCAGCGTATTATCGAGTCTTTAGAGTTACACACAGAGGGTTTTTCCGGTTCATGCAATATGATGTAGAGGCCGTATATTGATACGTGGAGGGGTCTGATTAAATACGTGGAGTGGCTACATGGATTTTAATCGGACGGTTGATAATACTAGCCGGTTTAGGATTAAGCCGGATTATTAAATCAAGTTTTGATTATATATATATAATATTCTAGTATTATTGTTCACTATTCATTTTCTCTCTTTTGGCTATTCGTATTTTTATATGGATACACGTATATGTATTTTGATACGTATATCGTGTTGTATTTTGTATTTATACGGAATACTTTTTAGAAGGAGGACATCTTATTTGTGAATATTCAAGAATATGAGGTGGAGGGTGAGGTGGTTTTGGGTATGGTTGTGGACATGTAGAAAGGGATGGTCTTCATCTCTTTAAAGAAAAATTCTTATGAGATTTTTATTTGATGATTGTAAAATAATATGAAGCCATTTTCTCATGCATTCAATACTTAACCGTTTTGTGTTATGGCTACCTCCTTGTCCTTTTTCTCCTCCTTCCTCATTGCTCTTTTGTGCTTTTTAGAGAGAGAATGATAGTGAAAAATTCCTACATTCCCACATTCCATTTCGAGTAAGTTTGGAGCGTCGGTTGCTTCACCAGGTGAAGCTGGAGTTTGGATCGGTTTCTTTCGGGTGGATCATCTTCGGCAAAGGAGCTTGGAGGGGTCTTCCACTATTGGGTGGACACACGACAAAAGTTGTAGTCTCTATAAACCTTGTATGCTTTGTTGCTAGTTTAGTGTTTGGAACGATTGTTAGGGATTAGTTTCTAGTGCTCCTCTTTAAATTTTTGTTTTTCGATTCTGCATTGGCCGCGGTTGTAGCAGCAAGGGCATTAGGAACCTTCATTTTGATGGGAAAAGGCTTTTAATATATGACTTTGAATAAATGAAATGCATGCTTGATGTATTAATTATTCTGTTAGAATCTAAGAGAACAACAACAAAGACTTCATCCCAACCTTTTGGGGTTAGTTGCATGAATTCTTTTGTTTCATTCGGCTTAGTTAAGGACCATCCCTGTAATTAAAATGTACTAGAATTTGCCAGTGTATTGAAGATCTACTGTTTTAATCATGTAGGCAATCTCTTCCATAAGGACATTATATGCCTTTACAAATGAGACTTTGGCAAAGTATTCTTTTGCTACATCTCTTCAAGCAACACTTCGATATGGGATTTTGATTAGTCTTGTACAAGGTCTTGGACTCGGATTCACATATGGAATTGCCATATGTTCTTGTGCTTTACAACTTTGGGTTGGAAGGTTCCTTGTCTCGAAAGGAAAGGCCAATGGTGGTGAAATCATGACATCTCTCTTTGCTATCATTTTGAGTGGCCTGTAAGTATGTTTTGTTGTTTTAGTGAATAGTGATTTTATTTGCATCTTAGAAATTTCCTACATGTAAACCTTTTCCCTAAATACAGATTATGTCATTTACAGTGGTCTAAATCAAGCTGCCACCAACTTCTATTCATTTGAGTTAGGACGGATTGCTGCTTATAGACTATATGAGATGATAAGCCGATCGAATTCCACAGTCAATCATGATGGCAGCACCTTAGCATCCATACAAGGAAACATTGAGTTCCAGAATGTGTACTTCAGCTATCTTTCTCGTCCAGAAATTCCAATACTGAATGGGTTTTATCTCACAGTGCCGGCTAGGAAAACTGTGGCACTTGTTGGGAAGAATGGCTCTGGAAAGAGTAGTATAATTCCTCTCATGGAGCGTTTTTATGATCCCACTCTAGGTGCTTCTACTGAAAAAAATGCTCCCTTTGTCATTTGCTTTTCAGCTGTTGAAGTTTGACCAGAGTATGAAATATAGATGCTCTCTCCATATTTAAAGGCTCATACTTCTTTATTTTTTTGGTGCAGGGGAAGTTCTTTTGGATGGAGAAAATATTAAAAATCTGAACCTAGAATGGCTGAGAAGCCAAATCGGCCTAGTAACCCAGGAGCCAGCTTTACTAAAAATGAGCATCCGAGAAAACATTGCCTATGGGCGATCTGTTACTTTTGACCAGATTGAAGAGGCTGCAAAATTGGCACATGTGCATACATTTATCAGTTCACTGGACAAAGGATATGATACTCAGGTAGAGCAAACATGATAGATCAGCTGTTAACCAAGTTTTTTATTCTTTGATCGATATTCCCTGGATGGATGGATGATATAATTTTCTTGCATTTTAAGGTGGGAGAGGCTGGCTTATCATTAACTGAAGAGCAAAAGATAAAGCTTTCTATTTCGCGGGCTGTAATTTCAAACCCATCCATTCTTCTCCTTGACGAAGTAACAGGTGGCCTTGATTTTGAGGAAGAAATTGGTGTGCAAGAGGCGCTGAACATACTCATGTTGGGCAGGTCTACTATTATAATAGCTCGACGCCTTAATCTGATTAAGAATGCTGATTTAATAGCAGTAATGGATGAGGGTCAACTTGCTGAAATGGGGACACACTATGAACTGCAGACACTGGATGGCCTTTACGCGGAACTTCTTAGATGTGAGGAAGCATCAAGGCTACCTAACGGGTACATTACTTACTGACATAAGCATCTGATAGAAATATATAATGCAGACATTTGAATAGCTATGTTTCAAAGTCATTTGCTATGAATTGCAGATGACCAATCACATGGCCAATGTTCCCCTCCCCCCCCCCCCCCCAAAACATTATTGGGCAACAAAACGATTTATCCTTTTTGGCTTAATTGAAAAGGCACTACATCTATCTTAGGTGCATAGTTTAGACCTCCAATATTCAAATGCACAGACTCTGATGTATTCTTCAGTATTTGTATTTTGATTAGGATTAAATCTCTCTTATGTGGCGGCCCTTTCTTTTTATCTTTACCTTTAGAATTTGAAATGGATTCAAATTTTTTTGATAGTTTGGAGTTTTGAGTTGGATCTAAATTAGGATACAGTGTCAATCTTTTTGTTTGGTAATAAATATATGCAACTTGAAAATCATAGTTGCTACATGACTTAACTGAAAAGGCATCACATTTATATAAGAACTTAGAAGCATAATTATTTGGATGCAGTTGTTAACCTTCCGCAATTGGTTTTAGATTAGGATAAAAATCCAATTTATATTACTGTTAAGCATCCATTCTAATGCTTCGTGAAATCTTATTTTTGTTTTTATTTTGTTAATTGTGAATGGTAAGGCATTTATTTCATTAATTTTGTAAATTTATAGTGATACACGATTTGCTTAAAGACAAACACTTGTATCTTTTTCCAGTACCATTATAGGAATATTTTCTACTGATTTTTAAAGTTGCTTCTGCCTTAACTTTAATATTTATATTTACTTCGGAGGAAGTTCTCTACTTATCTCTTTGTTTGTTGTGCTTCTATCTGGTCAGCGAGTACCTCACATATTTCTCCCTTCCTCCATTTCCTCTAAATTTAATCGCTGCATTGTTGATTGGAGACTCATGCTAACCTCTTTTTGGGGTTGAACTATTCTGCTACTATATTTCATGTCAATACTATCGCCACATCATACTAATATGCTCATCTTTCAAATAACTATTTTTGTCCCTTCCAGGAGACTAATAAGGCATTATATGGAAACCACAACTTCACAACCGGACAAGGATTATTTATCAGCAGATCAAGATTCCCAAGAATCATCCCCTCCTCGGATGGCAAAATCATCCTCCCTTCAAAGAGTACATGGTTTTCATGTAGTTCATATGGCAGATGCTCGATATGACCTACATGAATCACCAAAGGTTCATAGTCCTCCTCATGATAGTTTTTTAATGCGACTCCCCAAGCTTCCCAAAGTTAATGTTCATTCTGTAAATGATCAAGCCTCACATGATTCAGATCCTGAATCACCCATTTCACGACTCCTGACATCTGATGCTGAACACGAGCGATCTCATTCGCAAAACTTTAGCCGTCCACTTGGTCAGTTAGGCGGCAGATCGTTTAAACAAAGGGAGCAAAAGAATCCGCACCACCACCAGCCATCAGTGTGGAGGCTCGTGGAGCTCAGCTTCCCGGAGTGGCTCTATGCTCTTTTAGGGGGCATCGGCGCTGCTATTTTTGGTTCTTTCAATCCTCTTTTTGCTTATACTATTGCACTTATAGTGGCTGCATACTATAGAATGAGTAGTGATCACGATATACACAATGAAGTGAACAGATGGTGCCTGGTCATTACCTGCATGGGTATTATGACAGTGGTGGCCAACTTTCTACAGCACTTCTACTTCGGTATAATGGGGGAGAAGATGACTGAACGAGTTAGGAGAATGATGTTATCAGGTAAATTTCTATCATTCATCTATCATGTATTCACACACACACACGCATGGCCCCAAGCTTGTATACTGGTCCGACATATTTCTACTTAGCCCTAATGGTTATTCCGTGCATGAAAGCACTGCAAATCACAGTGAATTCAGCTGCAACACACCAGACGATCTTTGAAACCCCCCCCCCCCCCAACACACACACCACAAAATGAAATTAAAATAAAAAATAAAATCCTAGAATTCAAACTACATCAAAACATCCCCCCTAGACACTGGAATTATCATTTTGCAACTTTTATTTATTTTTGACAGTAAAAGGCGAGAAAAGTTTGCAGCTTTTGCTGTACACACCTAAAACAACTTACCAAGTGGTTAGCCCCTAGAGCTTACTGAGCAACCCCTTGGTGGATATAGAACCTCAGACATGTAGTTCTAACTAGCTTCCTCTTCTTTCTCCTATCATAAATTTACGATGTGTATATGTGAATATTTAAGCGTCACGGTATCTTCGGCAAGGATATCTGACAGAAAACTTCTCCAATATCTATTTAAAAGATAATATGGATCTTCTTATACCAATGTATCTGTATAGAGTTGAACTTGATGGTATAATATATTTATGCTTATATTCGCAAAGATTCTGATACTAATTCATGTTGATACTTGTCAGATATGCAATAGGAGAAGGAATGTGTGTACACTAAACTAGAAACTTTATAAACGTTTAATTCTTTGGTTTTGTAGGGATCTTGAACATTAGTAATCAAAATTATTAGGATTTTTTGTCATCTGGCACATTAGGTTTATGAACTAATGGGGATTCAAGGTGGGCCCTAAAAATATATCACCAACACTAGTGAACATGATTCAAAATCTTTAAAATGAAATAACGCACAGTAGACAATTCCTACTCTTTATGTATTTTGTTATTCTGAATCCAGTCGCTTTTGGCTACTGATGTGCAGGCCGAGGCTCCCTATATAGATGACTTGTTTCTCTAGTGTACTTGTACATTCTATTGACCAGTTAGCTTGTAGATACTAGATGCAAATATTGGGTTTCTTACCTGTTTCGGTTGGTGTATTCATGTATGCAAACTTAGTAATCTTATTCTATTAATTTTCTATTTTTTATTTTATTTTTATATATGCGCATATGTAGGTTTATGACTTTGGCCTTTAATCCTCATAGAATGCTGCTAGTATGCATGGTTTTAAATAATAAGACTGTTTAACAAAAAGCATACAATGCGAACAGTATCATGGTCTAAATAATAACTTTCTACCTAATGTTTATAGATAGAAGCAAATGGTATACAATGCGAATAACATTAAGCGCTAGTTTTTATTCTATTAAATTGTTGACCAAAGACGCAACCCACATTGTTATTAAATGATGCCGTAATCTCCTATTTCTTCACCATTCACAATAATGTTATCTTGTAGGCATTATGAACTTTTGTATATAATAGGTAGGCATAGTATCTGAATTTTACTATTATAAATGTAAATGACTTATTTCTCAAAACGTCTTTCAGCAATTCTACACAATGAAGTTGGCTGGTTTGATGAAGAGGAGAATGATGCAGACAACTTATCCGTGCGCTTGGCAAATGATGCGACATTTGTTCGTGCTGCATTTAGCAATCGGGTCTCCATTTTTATACAGGATTTTGCAGCACTTGCTGTAGCCCTTCTCGTGGGGATGTTGCTAGATTGGCGAGTGGCACTTGTTGCGTTGGCAACCCTACCAATTCTTTCAGTTTCTGCTGTTGCACAGGTTAGCATCATGCTCATTTCTTATATAAATTGTTTGAACAGCATGGTGACTGATTTTTAATATCCGATTCTTCCCCCTCGTGCCATGGTTTGCTAAAGTGCACTTATATCTGCATCATATGAATTAGGCATTATGTCATTGTCATGACTGGTTCATATTACATTCTTTCATCTGCAGAGAATGGAAATTTTTTAGTTTCTAAAAAAAATTCCAATTCTCTATCCTCTTGTATTGTTCCTTTCCTCTTTTGATAATTAATTTTTTTTTTAAAATTTTCTTTTAATTTGTATTTTATCTTCCTAAATCAGTGTGGGGATCAAGTTATCTGATTTTGACTGTTGTAGGGAGTAGCCTTGGTCCATCATGTTTCATATGGATATGGGGCTTGAGAAAAGGGTTTTAACTTGGTATTAACAGAATGCTTGGTTCTACTAGCCTTTTAATCAATCCCCTTAGAATATTGATTGAAATAGCTGTTATAGGCCTAGGGTCCAGGTCCGTCCCACCCAAATCTCAACAAAAAGCATCTATCTCGGTTCTTTAAAGAACCAATTCAAACCGACCATCAATAGCAATATTGATCTAAATAGATATCTGTCTGTTTCAGCCAGAAACTTACCATGCCATAAACACAAGCATCAGGCCTCATCCAACTACTTTGGGTTATCGCTATGCATCTTAGGCAATTGTTACCCTCGAGAGTAACATGGTATTGCATATACTTCTAGATATCGTTTATCATATCATGTTTACGGTCTTCGAGCACCCGAAGCTACAAGTACCATAAAAGCTTACCTATTGGTCATGCTGCTCTTGCAATTTCATTGAGTTTGTGCTCATTGTATGTATAGAGAAGTCACTAGCACTCTTCTAATTCTTATTTTGTCTAATCTTCATTTGTTATGTAGTCATCCAATGCAAAGGGAAACATGTAATTGTTCGGTATTGGGATTAGGTATATCATGTAAATTTCTTTCCAGTTGAATAAAAATAATGATTTCGCAACTTTGAAATTCCAATATGAGTATTTTTTCTTAAAAATTCTAGACTTTGTAAAAGAGAGTTGTAATGAAAATCGGTGGCAGCTTTCCAAATTTCTGAAAACAAAGGGAAAAGCCGGGGCTTTACAAAATTTCCCTAAAATCTAGTATTAGAAATAACATCAAGTAAATTGAAATATTTTTAGGGACTGCTATCTTTCAAATGAATAGGTACTTCCTTACAACAATTAGTTACCTAAAAGCTTATAGACACTAACGAAACATCTAGATAATCTTCATCCCATCCCCCCCCCCACCCCCCACCCCCCCAAAAAAAAGGTTAATAATGATTCTGAGCTATTGCAGAAAATGTGGCTTACTGGATTCTCGAAGGGCATTCAAGAAATGCACCAGAAGGCCTCTGTTCTCCTTGAGGACGCAGTTCGCAACATTTACACCGTTGTGGCATACCGTGCAAATAACAACGTAACGAAACTTTACAGATCACAGCTTGATGATATATGGAAACGAAGCTTCATCCACGGAACGGGCATCGGTTTCGCCTTTGGGCTCTCTCAATTCTTTCTTTTTGCCTGTAATGCCCTTCTCCTCTGGTACATTGCCACTTCCGTAAAAAATGGCCGAATAGACTTAGTTACCGCGTTAAAGGAGTACATGGTCTTCTCTTTTGCCACATTTGCACTCGTGGAGCCTTTTGGACTTGCTCCTTACATACTAAAGCGTAGAAAGTCCCTTGCTTCGGTATTCGAAATCATTGACCGTGAGCCTAAGATCAACCCCGATGACAATGGACTAAAACCTCCCAATGTCTATGGAAGCATCGAGCTTAAACATGTTGATTTTTACTACCCAACCCGCCCCGAAGTGATGGTATTAAGAGATTTTAGCCTAAAAATTAGTGGAGGAACAACAATAGCATTGGTGGGTGCATCAGGATCAGGTAAAAGCACGATTCTCTCTTTAATCGAGAGATTCTACGATCCTGTAGCAGGCCAAGCTCTATTAGATGGGCGAGATTTGAAATCATTCAACTTGAGATGGCTTCGAAGCCACATGGGATTAGTGCAGCAAGAACCTGTTATATTTTCTACAACGATAAAAGAGAACATAATATATGCCAGGCACAATGCAACCGAAGCTGAGATTAAAGAAGCAGCTAGAATAGCGAATGCCCACCAATTCATCAGCAGCTTGCCTTATGGCTACGACACTCATGTGGGCATGAGAGGGGTGGAATTGACCCTGGGCCAAAAGCAGAGGATTGCGATTGCCCGTGTTGTTTTAAAGAACGCACCGATTTTGTTGCTTGATGAGGCTAGCTCAGCAATTGAGTCGGAATCGAGCAGGGTGGTGCAAGAGGCGCTTAATATGTTAATTATGGGGAATAAGACGACGATTCTGATTGCACATAGAGCGGTGACTCTTAGAAATGTGGACAACATTGTGGTGCTCAATGGTGGCAAGATTGTTGAGCAGGGAACTCATGATGCCCTTGTGCAGAGGAATGGGTCTTATGTTCAGATTATGCAGCCTCATCTAAGCAGGGGCCTTCGCCAGCATCGTCTTATATAAGGAAAATGCTGTAATTACCCCGACTTTATTTTTCTGTTGGATACTTTGAGGCCCATCCAAAGTTGGATGCTGTAGATATTTGAGAAAGCAAAACGGAGTGGCAGTGTAAAAAATCTCCTTGCAGCGGCAGTCAAAAAATTATCAAGAGTTCATCACATTGTCCGATGACACTCATCTTGATGTCCATAGACTAAAACACAAATACACTAATTTTGTGTGAATGGAATCTCTTTGATCCTAGGGTATAAGATATTTTGTAGATGGAGATCAAAGTGGATGTTGTTGGTCATCCAAAAAAGTGGTAGATGTGAGTCCACAAAGAAGGGAAATGAGTGAGCTTGTAATGCAGTTCAGTGGTGGTGATCTCATTGAATCGAAATTATTGATTCATATTCGTGCAGCTCGGTTTTCATCGAAATAAGTCAAGGTTGTGGGAAAGATGATGGGTGACAATTCTAATCTATCAGCAGGATTGCTCTGTAAGTGTTGTTAATAGTTAGATACCTGGTACTTTTACCAGGAATTCCTTTGCTCCATTGTATTTTAGTATGTTGATAGAGAAAGAGATATAGTATTTGTTGTATAGTTGATGATTTGATAGTAGAAAAATGTTTTGCAACTTTGATCTAGCTTTGATATTCCTGCTTCATATTCTTACATGCCCCCCCCCCCCCCCCCCTTCCCTCTCTAATTTTTTTTCTTGAGAAGCAAAAGCCAAAAAGATATCTAGATGGGATCGCTGTCTCATATTTAGCATATGATCCGGTCCATATTTTCTGTTGTATCTTGGTACTTTGATGAGAATGCGTTTTTTAAAACAGTTTCTATCCTTTTGAAGAACTTTGCAACAGCTATTTCTACACGCATATGTGCACAAGAAGCATTACTTTTCTTCAAAGCAATTTGTTGTTCTGAGGCAAGTTCCTTTCTATTTTATTCCTTACATTATTTTTTCCTTCTTCTCTTGATACGGATATCCTTACTTTCGTACATTTTCCAGTGCCTCGTGTTACTTGTGTAGTATTTCTCGTGCAATAGAAACACTTCAATAGTTTTCATATCTACTTTCTATTTCTGTTTTCTGTTTGAAAGCAAATTTGATATTTGTAGGACACAATATGGTAATGGTTATAATATCTGTTTCATATATCGTGCCATTGCTCAGATTCTAGTTCTTACACAAAAATCTACACAGAGATGTGTATATGCGATATTAGTACCACCGTATTTGTTACAAGTTGCAGATTTTACTCCTGGAAATTTATATTGCATTACCTGGAAATTTATATTGCATTACATGGAAATTATGCAACCCTAAATTTTTAGCTGCATTCTTGCGTTTCAATCTTGCAGTGTTGTGTCTTTAATTCTATGTGCCGCAACAAAATCTTGCCCCATTATCATTCCTTTGTAAAGGGCACAGTTGTTTCTTGATACGATTTACTCCCAAAAAAAAAACCTATGGGGGAAACAGAAGAAAATTTTATGGTCTCCGAGTTGTTTTTGTGCAAGTGAAAAACTGAACAAGATGAGTTGCTCAGAGCACCATCAGCATCACTTTCCAACAGAAACACCGACTCTACTTTCTTCATTTTGCGTCGCCTCTATAGTCACAAGATGGACACCGACGCTTGTATCTGTTTCTTGAAGTATATCTTCTCTTGTTCGTGTTCCAGGTTCCGCTTTATTTGACAGGGGCGGTCTCATAGATTTTCCTATCTGAGAATGAAGAGTCAAAGGGGTAAGAACCATGCGATAAAAGGCTTGAAACATTGCACTAACTTCACTTTTGCGTGCGCGTAATAAAGTAGATCGTTCCACTCACTCGTTCGCTTCGCTCTCTTGCCTTAACCGTTTCGAACCTGCATCTTTCGAATCACCTAAAACTCTCATTCGGCGTAATGGGCAACTAGAATGAGAGCTCAACCAAGCATCAACACATTGTACATGAAACAAATGAGAACAATTGGGCAACAATCTCAGCCATTCTCCCTTTGTAAAAACCCCCAAGCAAATAGCGCAATCAGAACTTTCTTTACCGCCTTCTTTAATTTCTTCACTCGGCTGAACTAATGGAAGCGATTGTACCGTGTTGGTGCTCAGACCAACGCTATCCAATTGTGTCGGATCACTTTCGGAATTTGAAGGTGAAGCTGAACCTGAATTAGCGTGAGATGATGAGCAGTGGTATTTAATGATTCTGTAAGAAGTGAAGAGGAAGAAGAAAGCGCAGACTGTTCCCATGAACACGAGCGAGAACTTTGTCTAAACCGTATAAACGTGATTCTCTGGCTCTCGAGACATTTTCGAATCTGATAGAGGAAATAGGGGGAAGGTTTTCTATTGGAGTTCGGCCGCATTTTAAAGGATGTAATTTCAAGAAATGAGACAAAAAAGCATAATGAAACAAGGCATGGAGATCATCATATTCTTTTGTTTTAATACCTGATAATTACATCATGCATGACTATGTTGGCCGAATATTCTACCGAGAAAACGATGCTTTATGAATTTTAAGTATGTTTTAAGATTTGATGTTATTGATGATCATGAGTTTTTTGACAGGAGAATGCAAGATAGGATGTCATGAAAATCCAATGTTACCCAGAATCAATAGCGCATCATTGATCAGACTCTTTCCAAATGTTCTGTAAATCTCTGGAAAGCACACAGCTGTGTCTCGTAGAATCCAAATCCATAGCAACGTTGCTGTTTAAATAGACATCATCTCTTATCAAGTAACCGTTTTGCTCACAAAGTATGGCTATGGATGGTCACTGTCAGTTTACAAACAGTGGAGGGCACATCATTTTCAGAAATATATGCATTGGATTTAATCTATGTTGAATTCCACTAAACTACCCTTAACCATCTTTATTTTTCACTGAAGATTTTTTATTTTAACTATTACAGTAAGCTCGCTTACAATGATAAATTTAAGGGTATTTTAGTGAAATAAAACTCCCTTGGTCTTAACAATGGTTTCTTCAGGGAGTATCGTGAACAACAACGATAATCAAGGATAACCTAGTATTATTTACATCTAATTTAACTTATCCATGGGCTCTAAAGCATCAAATTTAGTATGAATTCTAACAAATTCAAATGCGCTAATAAGCTAGTTAAGGGGTTATAAGTGATGAGTTAAATATCAATGAAGGATGTTATCTGTAGTTCATCTTAAAAATAAATGTTGAATTGCAAGAAAATTCCCTCAATCTTGCCTTGTTAGTATAATAGCACTTTGCGCCTTACTGTAACAACTTTTTTCCCTGTTGTTTTAAGGAAATTTCGAACACTTTTTTTCCGCTAACAATACATTATAATACTTTTACTCAAGGGTACATTGGGAACAAAATAGTTGATCCGCATTAGACACAAAAAAAAAGGTCAAAAAAGGTTGCTCCCTCGATTCGAAAGGGTTTTAAAGAAGAGTAGAATGCGATTTTTTGAAAAGAGAAGGTGGCCTATGCTATAGAAGCAAAAGCTAGGGCAGTTTCTTGCAATCTAGACGCAAAAGGCTCTCAACAAAAATGATAGTTTCTAAATTACAATTCTTTGCATATTTAATGTCTCACAGCAACATTTATTTATAATTTTCAACAGAACGACAATCTGCACAGCCTATTCTCCACCTCTGATGATATTCACAACTGCATTAACTTTAGAATTTCTCAACTAAAATGATGCTAGTACTCACACTACTAATCTCTGATTCCATTCACAGCTACATTGATTTAGGGCTTCCCAAGAAAATTGATAGCTTGTACAGTACAAAATTTGTTGGGATCAAAACGACATTAAACGAAAATTTAACGAAAACAGTACATAGAAATTATAAGATGCGTCGTGGGGAACAAGCCCGTACATCACAAAACAGATCAAACTATGTCTAGCCACCAAGGTCCATCATTAACCGCATGTTGACACTGCTCGAGGGGGCTCCTGGTGCCCTGGTCCATCCTCTTTGTCGGCCATCAACTCATCATCGGGTGACAAAACTCCCTTCTTCTCCTGAATATGCATCCCTGCTCACTTTCTCACCCTGTTTGGAAGGATATATAGTTGTTCAAAACGCAATCATTGTTTCAATCTGATTTATCAATATGAAAAATGATGCAATCTTAAATACGATTATTGCGTTCTTTCCAGACCCAGATGATTATAGATGCCGCTATATCCCACACTCCAAGGTCTTCTATCACGACATGTGATTGCCTTCATGACCCGCAAAGATCAACAAAGATATGATCTACAAATCATTGATGCCATTCACAATCACATTGCTTTACAAAATCTCACCAGACAATTATACCCTTTGTGACATTTCCTTTTGAGTTTCATCTATCAAACTTGCTGGATCCAAGAAAACAATTAGATCGAACCAATTCCATAGACAAAACCTTAGCATTTTGAAGCCACATCAAACTCTGCTTGCCTCTATCCTCTCTGCTCTCAATGCCTCATTTCTCATCGCCCCGGACTCATGAATACGATAATCAAGAAGCCTTTCTCGATGTATATCTTCTCTCAGCAAACTACGAAATGGGCCCCATCAGAATACGGGAAAAGCAGTCATCAAGGACTTGCTTTCTGCGTTACGGGCAATCTGAATGTGCAACCAGGTATCGACGCAATGAGAGCAATCTAGCAAGATTGTCAACCAAATATTATTCAATTATCCATCTTCTCATAGTTGAACTTGGTTACTAATAGAACAAAATATGAAATAGGATTATAAAAAACAAATTCAAAAGAAAAACACCACCAAAATGAAATGAGCAAAACCATTCCCCAGATATTTATTTCATTTTTTAAAGGGAAATTAGAACAAGGTGCTGTACTAAAAAATTGATCAAAATATAATAAACGTGTACGAATACAGAACAAGTTCATCTTGGCTAAACACAAGATGTTCACCAAGGTTGCGCGTTGTCATAAAAACTAATAGAATGGGGAGCGAACTAAGGTGCCATACATTACTATCAGCAAATGGTAACGAGCCTACATTCGTACCAAAAATAGCGAGGATAAGCTATAAGAGACAGAGTATAAAAAGAACTATATCAAGATCAAGGCCGTATTCCACCAAAAGAGAAAACTAACCCCATTTTTATTAGGTAATGAGGTCTCTTTAGACAACAATGTGAAACAAACTTCCTTAATGTATGTAGCTTTTCACTACCAAAGCACATTTAGTACTTTCATCGGGAAATATTTAGGGTACAAGGCTCGACCAATGCGGGGCCGTCCTCTTCCCTAAACAGGAATGATTTTCTCTTCCTTTATATAACTTGTGACGCTTTCGTCGTAATTCTCAACTCTCAAGTCATACTCACTCCACACACCCTGCTTACTCATCGAGAAGCATCTTGAAAATTAAAAGAAACAATACGGAAATGGAAAATGAGAGTCTATTAAAGTAGAGACGAAGTGCAATTTTTGTATCAAGAAACAAAACGACACTAGTTTACTACAAGAGAAAGCAATAAATGTTTCCTGCAATCTGGTCTAAGAAAATTCTCAAGGAAAGTGATAGTTATCTCACCATAGATCTCTGCATGTTTGACGACATTCACAACTATGTCGATGTAGAAAGAATCAGCAATAATGATATTTTTTTAATACTTCAAGTATCTGCATCTTTGAAGTTGTTAAACACAGCTACATTGATTTAGCAGTTAAATTAGGCTCCTCACTTACATTTTTTATTGGTGCAACATTCACGGAGTCGCGCCTTGATGATACTCAATATTGGCGATCTTCATGATCAGGACACGTGGCGGATGATGTGTCCCTGAACTTAGAAGAAGGGGCCCACAGGGGCCGACCAGGCCACCCCTGTACCCGACCTGCAAGCACAAACTGGCCCTCCTCGGAGCCCCCTGCAAATTGGCCTCCTCGGCCCCTCAGCTCGCCCCGAGCAGCCACAAGACCAAAACTCCTCGGCCCTCTTGCTCGTCTCCGAGCTCCCCAGCCGAGGCCATCTTCCTCCGTCCCTCCGACCGACCAACTCCACCACTCATAGGTGTAACCGCCGCTCCGCAGATCTCGCCACGTGCAGATTCTCGGCCAGCAACATCTCACGTTCCATGCCATCACGATCCCCATTAATGGGCGATCCGCTCTTTACGCGGGCGTGACGTCGGGAGCGTAACTGTCGGCGAGATTCTTGCGCATGCTGCTGCGTGCTGCCGCCACTATATAAACCCCCATCACAGAGGGGTCAAGTAACCTATTTTTTATTCCACTTAGTCGTTACTCTGCTCGGATCTCGTACTAACTTGATTGTCGGAGGGTCCTCGGTGGTACCAAACCACCCCGGGACTTCTTTGCAGGTACTCGGCGTTAAAACTCCTCAAATCACCAATCTCCTCAAAACCCATTGAGATCCGCACACAACAGGAGATCACCTTCCAAATCCACCGGGAGATCGATGGAAGACAACATCTGAGGGAGACCCGAAAAGGACCTCCATCAGTTGGCGCCGTTTGTGGGAAAAACTCCACAAAAAACAAAGTTGGCCTTCCGATCTCCATCCACATGGCGAGCGACCACCCCGAAGATCCAAGTACCCAGCCGCCGCCTTCCCTTCACCGGAGGCGCGGATGAAACTCCCCCGACGACCATCATCAACGCCCTCGCCAGCCGAATAGATCGGCTACAGTCCCTCGTGGAAGCGCTCGTCCGCGTCCAGACGGCCGGGCCAGGGGCCCATATCGCCGTTCCTCTGCCTCCAGAAGGCTTTGCACTCGTCGGCACGGCTGATCATCAGCAGGCTACGACCCCTGGCCACAGATCGCATGGGCCGATACTCCCTGAGGCCCGCCGAGCACCCCACGGCTCCACGCCAAGATCCGCCGCCAGAGCGCCTCGCCTCAAGCCTCCTCGTGACCCTTACCCCCCCTGAGGAGATGTCGGTCACATCTCCTGTCGACAGGCATGATCGACACCCCCTCCCTCGACGGGGTCGCACAGAGGGGGCTCGCCATGACGGCTCGAGAGCCACCTCGTCCGGGGATCTGAGAGACCTCATCGAGAGGAACCGGGGCCGCGTCCAGACGCAGGTCTCCCACAGCAGAGGCCAGGGATCACAAGGCGCCGAATCCTCGGGGTACCGCGGCCGACTCGACGCCCTCGAAAAGAAGATCGAGGGCATGCGCCGGGAAGGTAACCTCTCGGGCGACGGGGCTAAGTACGCCACCGACTCGCTCACCAAGCCGTTTACCGAGGGACTGCTCGCTGTCCACGTCTCCTCGCGCAACAAGCCCCCGAAGGTCTCTCTGTTCGACGGGAAAACCGACCCCAAAGACCATTTGGATGCTTTCACCGCGGGGATGAGCTTCCAGGACCATTCCGACGCCGCCCAGTGCAGGCCCTTCCCAGCCACCTTCATCCGCTCTGGCCGGGACTGGTTTCGAGGACTCGAGTCTCGCTCAATCTCGACCTTCGACGAGCTGGCTACTCAGTTCCTCGGCCACTTCGTTGGGAACCGTCGGCAGAAGCGCACGGTCGACTACCTCTTCACAATTAAAAGCGGGGATAAGGAGACGTTCAAGGCTTACATCACCCGCTTCTACAACGCCCTCCTAGAGGTCCCCGAGCACCGGGATGAGACCGTCATCACGGCGCTCAGATCTGGTCTTAGGCACAGTGAGTGGTTGCGCTCCTTTGCGTTGGCACAGCCTAAGACCATGGCCGAGGTCAAGGCGTGGACCGAGCGCGAGGTTCAGCTGGAGTCCAAGGTGAACGCGAACCTCCCCCGAGCAGAACGGTCCGACGAGAAGAAGATAGCTCGGGAAGAAAGGCCGGAGCGTTAGCAGCCCTATCACCCGAAGTTCCAGGAGTACACCCCGCTCAACGTCTCCCTCGCAGTGTTACTAAATGAGGCCCAAGACGAGGAGTTCTTCAAGTTCCCTCCAATCCCGCGTCAGGCCTCGAAGCGAACCTGGGGCCCTTACTGCGCCTTCCACCGGACGCTGGACCACGCCACAGAGGATTGTAAGCAACTCCGGGACTATATCGAGGAGCTCATCCGATCGGGGCACCTCGCCGCCTACTTAAGGGACAAACGACAGGCCGACCGCGAGCAGGAGGAGCGTCCCCCTCCCGCCGAGCTGACCATCGACCAGATCATGCTCGTCTCGGTAGATGACCAGTCCGGCGCTCGGGAAGCCCCGTACCCGGTGCCGAACACGGAGACCAACAAGCCTCCGGGGAGCTCGGGCCACGCTAATAAGGTCATCTATTAGCATGTACTTTTCTTTTGGGGCAATGTAAACTCTTCCTAGGGTCTATTGTTAATTTAATAAAGATCAACGGAACATTGCGAAAAGGAAGGACTAGTGCTCCTTCAGCCTTATATAGCCCGCTGCGCCCCGACGGAACTCAATGGTCGCCCGCTCTCTCCCAAGAAGTCGCTGCCACGCGGCGATCATCGAGCCTTCTCTGGCAGAATCGGAGCGACGCGACCCTGGCGCTTCGCCTCCCCCCACCACATTCAATGCGCATGCTACGCGCACACCCGCCGCGACCGTTCCTGTTCCCCATACCTGCAACTGGATGGTCGAGCGAAACCTCATGAAGATTCAGCCGAGCAGCTACCCAGCCCGGTTATCCTTAGCCGGCCTCCTAAGGCCCCTTCAACGCTAAGGATCAAAGTCCTCCGTAGAGGCAGCCGAGCGGCTCCCCTGCTCGGCTATCCCTGGCCGGTAGCTTTCCTACTCGCAACGCCAGGGATCAAAGCCCTCGCCAAGAGGCAACCGTGCAGCTTCACTGCCCGGTTATCCTTAGCCGGACTCCTAAGGCCCCTCCAACGCTAAGGATCAAAGTCCTCTGTAGAGGCAGCCGAGCGGCTCCCCTGCTCGGCTATCCCTGGCCGATAGCTTCCCTACTCGCAACGCCAGGGATCAAAGCCCTCGCCAAGAGGCAACCCAGCAGCTACCCTGCTCGGTTATCCCTGGTGGGTAGCTTCCCTACCGCAAAGCCAGGGATCAGTCGAGCCCGACCCTCGCTCGGCTATCCCTGGCGGGTAGCTTCCCTACCGCAACGGCAGGGATCGAAAAGCCCTCCCAGAGGCAGTCGAGCCCGAGGATCCCTCGCTCGGCTATCCCTGGCGGGTAGCTTCCCTACCGCAACGCCAGGGATCAGAAAGTCCTCCCAGAGGCAGTCGAGCCCGACCCTCGCTCGGCTATCCCTGGCGGGTAGCTTCCCTACCGCAACGCCAGGGATCGGAAAGCCCTCCCAGAGGCAGTCGAGCCCGAGGATCCCTCGCTCGGCTATCCCTGGCGGGTAGCTTCCCTACCGCAACGCCAGGGATCGGAAAGCCCTTCCAGAGGCAGTTGAGCCCGAGGATCCCTCGCTCGGCTATCCTTCAGGACAAAAGCCCTCGCCAAGAGGCACCGGATAATAACCCTGCCCGACCAAGGGTCCTTGGTGGGCTTCTTACAGCCCCTCCCACGCTAAGGACCAAAGTCCTCCCAGAGGCAGTCGCGTCCTTGCTCGGCTATCCCCGGCTGGTAGCTTCCTACCACAACCGACAGGGATCAAATTCCTCGCCAAGAGGCACTGGGCAGTAACCCTGCTCGGTCCCCATCCTGAAAGATCAAAGCCCTCGCAAGAGGCAACCAAGCAGCTACCTTGCTCGGTCATCTTCGGCTAGTAACTCCCTACCCATGACGCCAGGGATCGAAGCCCTCGTAAGAGGCATCCGAGCGGCTACCCCCTCGGTCATCCCAGGCTGGTAGTTGCCTACCCACGACGCCAGAGATCAAAGCCCTCGTCAAGAGGCAACCGCGCAGCTTCACTGTCCGGTCATCCCTGCTCGGTTATCCCTGGCGGGTAGCTTCCCTACCGCAACACCTGGGATCAGAAAGCCCTCCCAGAGGCAGTCGAGCCCGAGGATCCCTCACTCGGCTATCCTTCAGGACAAAAGCCGTCGCCAAGAGGCACCGGGCGTAACCCTGCTCGGTCCCCGTCCTGAAAGATCAAAGCCCTCGCAAGAGGCTACCGAGCAGCTACCCTTCTCGGTCATCTTCGGCTGGTAGCTCCCTACCCATGACGCCAGGGATCGAAGCCCTTGCAAGAGGCATCCGAGCGGCTACCCCGCTCGGTCATCCTAGGCTAGTAGTCATCTACCCACGACGCCAGAAATAAAAACCCTCGCCAAGAGGCAACCGCGCAGTTTCACTGCCCGGCCATCCTTAATGGGCTTCTTACAGCCCCTCCAACGCTAAGGATCCAAAGTCCTCCCAGAGGAAGTCGAGCCCGACCCTCGCTCGACCATCCCCAGCTAGTGGTCGTTGCTCGCAACGTCAGAAGTCAAAAGCCCTCGCCAAGGAGCGACCGAGCAGCTTCCCATTAATGCTCGGCACAAATACGGCAGACGGCCCTCTGCCCATCACATGCAGAGGATCCGAGACCCCAACAAGGAACATCAGGTCTATCCAAGTCTGGGTGATCCCCCCTCGACTTCGGGGCCGTGGAGACGCCTCCTTCTCAGCAGCGTTTGGCCCGCTTGGCAAGTGACCAAAATCAACTCGACGAACGATCGTTAGACAGATAGCCGACCCGACATGGAAGCCCAACAGTGCAAGCAGAGATATTTTACGAGTATTCTTCACAAACAGAAGATAAAGTGCAAACCGATGAAACCAAAGGAAAAAGTTTTATTACCGAAGGCAAAGTTTTTACAAAGGGTATTTTGGGCTTCCCAGCCTTACAAACTGCCCGGAAGCTTACAAAAATTCCAGAAACAACAAAATAAAGGCAAAAGCGGGAGAAAGAAGATGAGCGCCGAGCGGCCAAGACTTAAAAGAAAGGGAATATGAAAGAGTAGGGGCCCCGGAATGGGCCCCACCTCTATTTATCACCGCAAACGACCTCATCCAACGGCGCCCTTCATCTCCCGCCAAAACGCCTCTTCGCGTCCAACGGCTCCAATTGCTCCACTTGTCGTTCTCACACTCGACCGCATCCCATCAAACGCCGCAGGTCTGCGTGCGTCGCGTCGGCCAACCGACGCTTGACACGTAGACCGTCGCTTCAGTGCCAGGATGCACGAACCGACGCACCTTCCTTAAATGCAAAGATCTCGCTCTGATTCGCTGACAGAAAAGACAGACGACAACCCGGGAACGTGTCCCGATGAAACTTTAGGAGGGAGCTCGTCCCGGGTGGCCGGCAGTCCACTCCTGACCCGACCCGCTAGCTAGTCGGGACAAGAGTGGGGGGCTAATGATGATACTCAATATTGGCGATCTCCATGATCAGGACACATGGTGGATGATGTGTCCCTGAACTTAGAAGAAGGGGCCTACAGGGGTCGACCAAGCCACCCCTATACCCGACCTGCAGGCACAAACTGGCCCTCCTCGGAGCCCCCTGCAAATTGGCCTTCTCGGCCCCTCAGCTCGCCCCGAGCTGTCACAGGACCAAAACTCCTCGGCCCTTTTGCTCGTCTCCGAGCCCCCCAGCCGAGGCCATCTTCCTCCGTCCCTCCGACCGACCAACTCCACCACTCACAGGCGTAACCGCCGCTCCGCAGATCTCGCCACGCGCAGATTCTCCGCTAGCAGCATCTCACGTTCCACGCCATCATGATCCCCATTAATGGGCGATCCGCTCTTTACGCGGGCGTGACGTCGGGAGCGTAACTGCCGGCGAGATTCTCGCGCCTGCTGCTGCGTGCTGCCGCCACTATATAAACCCCCATCACAGAGGGGTCAAGTAAGCCATTTTTTATTCCACTTAGTCGTTACTCTGCTCGGATCTCGTGCTAACTTGATCGTCGGAGGGTCCTCGGTGGTACCAAACTACCCCGGGGCTTCTTTGCAGGTACTCGGCGTTAAAACTCCTCAAATCACCAATCTCCTCAAAACCCATTGAGATCCGCACGCAACAGGAGATTACCTTTCAAATCCACCGGGAGATCGACGGAAGACAACATCTGAGGGAGACCCGAAAAGGACCTCCATCACGCCTCGAAGTTCAGTAGTAAACTCAATCAAATTGAATTGTTTCTGTAAAAAATATCATACCGAGGCAAAATCTAGCACTTAAAGCCACATCAGGCTCTGCATGCCTCTATCCTCTGCCCTCAACGTCTCATTTCTCATCGCCTCGGACTCAAGAACACGATAATCAAGAAGCCTTTCTCGATGTGTATATCCCCTCACGGCAAACTCTCTAAGGAAATGGACCCCATCGGTATAAAGGAAAAACAGTCGTCGAGGACTTGCTTACTGCATAATGGGCAATCAGAATGCGAGCTCAACCAAGTATCGATGCAATGCATATGAAATCCATGTGAGCAATTTGGAAGAACTCACAGCCATTCAACAACAACAACAACAACTGAGCCTTTTATCCCAAGCATATGGGGTAGGCTACATGAACCAACATGAGAATCACGCCGGGTCCAGCACATGAATCCTCTGTCTCCACTCACTTCTATCGAACAATATACTTTCATTGAGTCCTTTGGCAACCATATCGTTTCGTATCACCTCCATCCATGTTTTCTTCGGTCTCCCTTTTGCCCTTTTGCCATTACCCATATCGAGAGTATCTATTCGTCGAACCGGTGCTTCCATAGGTCTGCGTCGCACATGACCAAACCATCTAAGCCGGTTTTCCCGCATCTTCTCCTCCACGGGTGCTACACCAACTTTTGCACGAATATCCTCATTTCGCACCTTGTCTTTTCTAGTGTTACCGCACATCCAACGAAGCATGCGCATCTCCGCTACGTGCATCTTCTGTGTATGATGCTTCTTAGGAGCCCAGCATTCTGTACCATATAATAAGGCAGGCCGAATAGCGCTCCGATAAAACTTCCCTTTCAATTTTAACGGAAAGTTACGATCACACAAAATCCTTGTTGCACTCCTCCATTTCAACCAACCAGCTTGGATCCTTTGATTAACATCACTATCGATCTTCCCATTCCTTTGGATGGTGGAACCTAGATATCTAAACTGGTCGCTCGGTGATATCTCTTACCCTTCCAATGTTATACCAATATTGTTTTGATTTCTCTGGCTACTAAATTTGCAGTGTATATATGCTGTCTTGGACCTGCTCAATCTGAATCCCCGAGATTCCAATGTTTGTCTCCATAATTCCAATTTGGCATTAACCCCTGCTTTCGTCTCATTTACTAGAACAATATCATCAGCGAATAGCATACACCAAGGGACCTCATCTTGGATAGTTCTAGTAAGCTCATCCATCACGATGGTAAACAGGAAAGGACTTAATGCATATCCTTGATGTAAACCAATAGTAATCGGAAAATCACTTGTTAAGCCACCGCAAGTTCTGACATTTGCCACTACTCCGTCGTACATATCCTTGATTATGTCAATATACTTGACGGGGACCCCTCTTTTCATCATTGTCCCCCATAATACCTCTCTAGGTATCTTGTCGTACGTTTTTTCTAAATCAATAAATATCATATGCAAATCTCTTCTCCTCTCTCGAAAGCGCTCGACAAGTTGACGAAGCAAATGAATCGCCTCTGTCGTCGATCGTCCAGGCATGAACCCAAATTGGTTCTCTGTTATCTTAATATCCTTCCTTAGCCTGTGTTCAATCACTCTCTCCCAAAGTTTCATGGTGTGACACATTAGTTTTATTCCACGGTAGTTTGAGCAACTTTGAATGTCACCCTTATTCTTGTAGATAGGTACAAGGATACTTTTCCTCCATTCATTTGGCATCTTTTTTGTCTGCCAAATCTTATTAAACAGATCTGTCAGCCATTTAACGCCTATTTCTCCTAAGCATCTCCAAATCTCGATAGGAATCCCGTCAGGACCAACCGCTTTTCTTAAACCCATTCTGTTCAAAGCTTCTTTAACCTCAGTTAATCTTATTTTACGCATGAAATCACGATTTATATCTTGAGATTGAATGACAAGTCCATCCAAATTCTTAGTAAAGCTCTCATTGAACAATTTGTCAAAATAATCTCTCCATCTTTCCTTGATATCCTCATCTCGAACTAAAACCTTCTGATTTTCATTTTTGACACACTTCACCGCACATAAGTTTCTAGTCTTCCTTTCCCGCATTCGAGCAATCCGGTATATATCATTTGCAGCCTCTTTAGTGTCTAATTTCTCGTACACCTCCTTGTAGACCTTAGATTTAGCTTCCCGAACAGCTTTCTTAACTTCCTTTTTAGCCAATTTGTACTTCTCAAATCTCTCCACATCTCTACTTTTCTTCAAATCTTTATAAGAATCCCTTTTAATTTTAATAGCAGCCTTTACATCTTCATTCCACCATGATATGTCCTTAGATGGTGGAGCACCACCTCTCGACTCACCAAGTAGATCTCTAGCTACTTTCTTGATACAACTAGCCATTTTGTTCCATGTTTTGTCTGGATCATCTTCCGACTGCCAATCCGCTTCTTGTACTACACGATCTATAAAAGCCTTTTGATTACCTTCTTTCAATCGCCACCATTTAATTTTAGGCTCTACCTTACGTCTAATCTTCCTAGGTTCTCTTCTAAATCGAAAATCTAGAACTAAAAGTCTATGTTGAGTAGTTACACTCTCACCTGGCACTACCTTACAGTCGATACAACAAGCTCTATCTATTCTTCTCGTCAGAAAAAAGTCTATTTGACTAGCATTTGATCCGCTCCTAAAAGTGATAAGGTGGGACTCTCTTTTCCTAAACCAGGTGTTTGCTAAGATCAAGTCATAAGATAAAGCAAAATCTAGAATCGAGTCACCTACTTCATTCCTTTGTCCGAAACCAAAACCTCCATGGATAGTATCAAACCCACTACGACTAGTACCTACATGTCCATTAAGATCACCACCAATAAATAACTTCTCTCCACTAGGTATACTTTGCACCACCTCGTCTAAATCCTCCCAGAATATACGCTTACTAGCGTCATCAAGACCTATCTGTGGTGCATAAGCACTAATAACATTAAACATCTCTCCACCTAGAATAAGCTTAACCAGTAAAATTCTATCACCTTTTCTCCTAATCTCAACTACATCCTCAAGCAACCATCTATCTATGATTATACCTACCCCATTACGATTTTTATCTCTACCCGTATACCAAAGCTTATAACCCCAAGGCTCTATGACTCTACTCTTTTCACCTACCCACTTAGTTTCTTGCAAACACATAATACCAACTCTCCTCCTAATCATCACCTCCACTAATTCTATTAGTCTACCCGTAAAGGAACCTATGTTCCAGGAAGCTAGACGGATCCTATGAAACCCTTGTTTATTTGTCACTACACCCGGGGTCCGATGTAGCGCGCCGTCTCTGGACGACGGCCCTTGCTTATTTGTCACTACACCCGGGGTCCGATGTAGCGCGCCGTCTGTAGACGACGACCCTTGCTTATTTGTCACTACACCCGGGGTCCGATGTAGCGCGCCGTCTCTGGACGACGACCCTTGCTTATTTGTCACTACACCCGGGGTCCGATGTAGCGCGCCGCATCTGGACGACGACCAAGCCCTTGCATATTTAACACTACACCCGGGATCCGATGTAGCGCGTCGCTGAGTAGGGGACGCCCCAACGATATTCTTATTATGGTTCATGTCATAGAATGTGACAAAGTTTTACGTTGGCTGTCACAAGCCTACCACAATCCTCACCCTTTCTCATCCGGACTTAGGACCGGCAACGGTGGGTTTAAGAACTCACAGCCATTCCTCTTCTCTAAATTCTTCAAAGAAAATCGCACAATCAGAGATTATGTTATTTTGCTCAACGCCGCCTTTCTTGATCTCTTTGCTATACTGAACTGCTTGAATCGAGTTTAGAACATTATAAGCTAGGCCTCTGCTCATAAAATGGAGCGAAGGGTCTTCTGGGTTGTTCTCATTCGGATTGTTTCTTCGATATCTGGCTCTAAAGAAACCGAAGCAGTTGTTTCTGATAATTTTGTAGAAGCAATACAAGAGAAATACAGCACAAGTTGTTGCCACAAATGAGATTGAAACCTTGCCCCAGATCGAATTAATACGATAAGATACCGAACAAGATTCAGGCATGCTCTCCGAGATTCTCTGGAAATTTTCAGCAAGCTAAGTAATGGAGATATATTTGTCTCGAGCCTTGGAAGGTGATGATATTCATAAGTGGGAATTTCTCAGATCATGACAGGTGGTAAATGACGTGTCCCGGGACTTACGGGATAGGAGCAAGCACGATACATTGAAGGCATTTCCCGGGCCTTCATCCCGAGAATTGACCCGACCTTCGATGGCCTCCCAGAACACTCCTATGCTCGCCTTACAAATAACCATCGGCTCGTCTTCGAGCCCTCCTACACACTAAGCTTCCTCAGCCCTCCTAGCTCGCCTCCGAGCTATCACAGAACCGAGCTTCCTCGGCCTCCCGCTCGCCTCCGAGCCTCCCGCCGAGCTAAGCCTTCCCGGTTCTACCGAGCAACCAAGAACGCAGAGCCCAAGCGCCTCCGCCACGGCTCCGCGTATCTCGTCAGAAGCAAGATATCCGCCACCCAACATCCCGCGTTCCACGCCGTCGTATCCCCCATTAACGAGCGTATCTCGTCATTAATGGAGGAATCCCGTCATTCACGTAGGCGTAATGTCAGGGGCGTAACGACGGCAAAGACCTCGTACCAGCTCGCTCCATGCGACCACTATAAAAACCTCTCCCAGACAACTCAGGCAAGGTATTTTTCAATCCACTAAGCCGATACTCTGCTCAAATTTCTCGGCTAACTTGATCGTCGGATGGTGCACGGTGGTACAACCATCCCGGAACTTCTTTTGCCGATAGCTCGGTTTCACCTCAAAACAAGCCCACTGAGATCCACACGCTAAAGAAGACAATCGTCAACACCAATCTCAACCTTTCATCAACGCTCGCGACAGATCGACAGAGGACAACATCTGAAGGAGATCAAGGCCTCCATCAGTTGGCGCCGACTGTGGAAACCCAATTTTTTCAACCCATCGAAAGTTGATCTTCCGCTCTCGACTTCATGGCGAGCGAACCGTGACAATCCCAGCAAAAGCCGTCGCCTTCCCCACAATGGAGGCACGGACGGATCTACTCCCCCTCCGAACGCCATTCACGCTTTCTCGGCATGGATTGACAGGCTTGCGTCCATAGTGGATGCCCTTGTCCGTATCCAAACGGGGGTCAGCCCCCAAGGTCGCTGTTCCCCCTCCCGGAGATCACGACCTCCGCAGAGGGGCGAATGACACCGTCCACGCTGGCACCACCGAACAACGCCGTGCTCACTCACGCGACCGCGGCTCCCCTGCGGCGACTGATTCAATAGCCCGCTGGGGCCACACGGCTCCACACCGCGGTCTCACGAAAGAGCCCATCGCCCCGAGGCCCGTCGCGTTCCCGTCCCCCCTAAGGAGGTATCGGTCTGCTCGCCTGCTCTCAGGCATGACCGACACCCTCCCCCTCGACGGGATCGCGCGAACGACACTCGCCTCAAGAAGGATTTCGCCAGGGGACCTATGGAATTTGATAGAACGGAATCGGAGTCGCAGCTTGGCGCGGACCACAAGCGGGAAGTACCACCACCGCACCGAATCCTTGAAGTATCACGACCGCCTCAACGCCCTCGAAAAGAAAATCGAGGGTATACATCGGGAGGGTCATCCATCCGGTGAAGGGGCCAGGTACGCCGCCGACTCACTTACGAAGCCCTTCACCGAGGAGTTGCTGGCCGTACACGTCTCGTCCAAGAAAAAGCCAGACAAGGTGGCCATCTTCGACGGGAAATCCGATCCGAAGGACCACCTGGACGCGTTCACGGCGAGCATGAGCTTCCAGGATAAGTCGAACGCAGCCCAGTGCCGAGCTTTCCCGGCCACCCTCATTCGTGCAGGTCGGGACTGGTTCCGGGGATTGGCGCTACGCTCTGTCTCAACCTTTGATGAGTTGGACACCCAATTCTTCGGACACTTCGTCGGCAACAGGCGACAGAAGAGAACAGTCGACCACCTGTTCTCCATAAAGAGCGAGGACAAAGAATCTTTTAAGGGATATGTCACTCGCTTCTACAACGCTCTTCTCGAAGTCCCCGATCACCGAGATGAAACTGTCATCACCGCTCTAAGGTCGGGTCTTAGGCACAAAGAGTGGCTCCGCTCTTTTGCATTAGCACAACCTAAGACCATGGCCGAGATAAAAGCTTAGACCGAGCGAGAGATCCAACTCGAATCTGAGGTGAACGCCAACCTGCCTCGGGGCGACCAAGCCGACCAAAAGAAGAGGGGCAGAGAAAAGAAGAAGGTCGACCGGCCCTAACCATACTCCTAAAATTTTCAGGAGTATACTCCTCTCAACATCTTTCAGACTGAACTGTTAGAGGAGGCGAAGGACGAGCGATTCTTCAAGCTCCCGCCGGTCACCCATAGAGCGGGTAAACGAACCCGGGACCCGTACTGCGCCTTCCATAGGTCGCAGGGTTATCCAACCGAGACTGTAAACAACTCCATGACTATATCGAGAAGTTGATCCACTCTGGCCACCTGACGAAATACCTGCGGGACAAGCGGTAGGCAGACAGGGAGCAAGAGAACATTAAACGCCCTCAGGGCTCAAATCTCGACCTACCACCTTGTGATCAAATTTCCATTAGATCAAGAAGGGATAGACCGAGCCTACGGGAATGAGCGAATCGCCAAGATTTGCTTCACCGCGACATCCACCATTGGAGAGCAAAGCGACGACCTCGAAGATGCAAATGATTTCCAAGGGTTCTTGGACACTCACGACGAACAGAAAGAAATCCGAGAAGCCCCGGTGGAGACGCTAACAGAAGTCCCCCTCGTCGAGGGGAATGAGGGACGAACCGTCCAGATTGGATCCCTTTTAACAGGAGCCCGGCGCGAAGACTTGATCCGCTTTCTCCGAGTGAACTCGGACGTGTTCGCCTGGGCGCCTGCTGACATTCCCGGTATCGATCCCAAAGTAATCTCGCACAAGCTCGGGGTCGACCCGAAGGCCCGACCCGTCAGACAAAAGCGAAGTTTCGCGCCGATCAAGCAAAAGGCGATTGAGGACGAGGTCGATAGATTGCTCATAACCAACTTCATTCGAAATGTTGACTACTTGGATTGGCTGGCGAATGTAGTCATGGTTGAAAAGGCGAACGGGAAGTGGCGCATGTGCGTCGACTTCACAAACCTAACAAGGCCTGCCCGAAAAACAACCATCCCCTTCCTCGGATAGACCAGCTAGTAGATGGCTCGGCAAGCCATGAATTGCTCAGCTTCATGGACGCTTTTTCCGGCTACAACCAGATCCGTATGAACCCGGCAGATGAAGTTACCGCATTCACCGCAAACAGGGGTATACTGCTACAAAGTGATGCCCTTCAACCTAAAAAATGCTGGGGCTACATATCAACGCCTAGTTAACAAAATGTTCAAACCGCAGATCGGAAAGAATATGGAGGTTTACGTCGACAACATGCGAAATCAACCTTATCAGACGAGCATCAAAGATCTTGGCGAGACATTCGACATCCTCCGCAAGTACAAAATGAAGCTGAATCCAACCAAGTGCGCGTTCGGAGTCACTAGCGGGAATTCCTTGGGTTCATGGTTACCCACCGAGTAATCGAAGCTAACCCGGAAAAGATCAGCGCCATTCTCAACATGGCCACACCAAAGAGCAACGTTGAGATCATGCGACTCACGGGAAGAGTGGCCGCTCTCAGTCGCTTCATGTCGAGATCCGGAGAAAAGTGCTTTCCATTCTTCAAAACCCCGAGAAAGATCCAAAAGTTCGAATGGTCAAAAAACTTTCGAGCAGCTCAAAGCGCACCTGGCAACTCCCCCACTGCTCATCCGACCAATCGAAGGAGACGAGCTATTAATGTACTGGCGGTCTCCGACCAAGCTGCAGGCGCGGTGCTCATCAGGGAAGCCGAAGGTGTACAAAAGCCGGTCTATTACGTGAGCCACGTCTTCAAAGACGCAGAAACAAGGTACCCGGCCATAGAAAAGATAGTCTTGGCGCTTATCGTCGCCTCAAGGAAGCTACGACACTACTTCCAGACACACCATCCTCGCCCTTACCAAGAGGCCACCGAGCAGCTTCCCTACTCGGTCAATCCCTGACGGGTAGTTCCCTACCCACCGATGCCAAGGATCTAAAACCTTCGTCAAAAGGCCACCGAGAAGCTGCCCTGCTCGATTAATCCTCAGCGGATAACTTCCTACCCACCTACGGTAAGAATCGAAGCCCTCACCAAGAGGCCACCAAGCAGCTTCCCTGCTCGTTCAATCCTTAGCGGGTAACTTCCTACCCACTTATGCTAAGGATCGAAACCCTCACCAAGAGGCCACCGAGCAGCTTCTCTGCTCTGTCAAATCCCTGGCGGGTAGTTCCCTACCCATCGACGCCAAGAATCTAAAGTCATCATCAAGAGGCCACCGAGCAGCTTCCCTGCTCGGTCAATTCTTAGCGGGTAACTTCCTACCCACCTACGCTAAGGATCGAAGCCCTCACCAAGAGGCCACAGAGCAGCTTCACCGCCCAGTCAATCCCTGGCTGGTAGTCCTACCCACCGACGCCAAGGATCTAAAACCCTAATCAAGAGGCCACCGAGCAGGTTCCCTGCTCGGTCAATCTTTAGTGGGTAACTTCCTACGCTAAGAATCGAAGCCCTCACCAAGAGGCCACCGAGCAGCTTCCCTGTTCGGTCAATACTTAGCGGGTAATTTCCTACCCACCTACGCCAAGGATCGAAGCCCTCACTAAGAGCCCACCGAGCAGATTCCCTGCTCGGTCAATCCCTGGCGGGTAGTTCCTTACCCACTGACGCCAAGGATCTAAAGTCCTCATCAAGAGGCTACCGAGCAGCTTCCATGTTCGGTCAATCCTTAGCGGGTAACTTCCTACCCATCTACGCTAAGGATCGAAGCTCTCACCAAGAGGCCACTGAGCAGCTTCCCTACTCGATCAATCCTTAGCGGGTAACTTCCTACCCATCTACACTAAGGATCGAAGCCTTCACCAAGAGACCACCGAGCAGCTTCCTTACTCGGTCAATCCCTGGCGGGTAGCTCCCTACTTACCGACGCCAAGGATCTAAAGCCCTCATCAAGAGGCCACCGAGCAGCTTCCCTGCTCGGTCAATCCTTAGCGGGTAACTTTCTACCCACCTATGCTAAGGATCGAAGCCCTTGCCAAGAGACCACCGAGCAGCTTCCCTGCTCGGTCAAATCCCTGGCGGGTAGTCCCCTATCCATCTACGCTAAGGATCGAAGCCCTCACCAAGAGGCCACCGAGCAGCTTCCCTGCTCGGTCAATCCCTGGCGGGTAGTTTCCTACCCACCGACATCAAGGATCTAAAGCCCTCATCAAGAGGCCACCGAGCAGCTTCCCTATTCGGTCAATCCTTAGCGGGTAGCTTCCAACCCACCTACGTTAAGAATTGAAGCCCTCACCAAAAGGCCACCGAGCATCTTCCCCGCTCGATCAAATCCCTGGCGGGTAGTCCCCTACCCATCTACGCCAAGGATGGAAGCCCTCACCAAGAGGCTACCGAGCAGCTTCCTTGCTCGGTCAATCCCTGGCGGGTAGTCCCCTATCCATCTACGCCATGAATCGAAGCCCTCATCAAGAGGCCGCCGAGCAGCTTCCATGCTCGGTCAATCCTTAGCAGGTAATTTCCTATTCACCAACGCTAAGGATCTAAAGCCCTCATCAAGAAGCCACCGAGCAGCTTCCCTGCTCGGTCAATCCTTAGCGGGTACTTTTCTACCCACCGAAGCTAAGGATCGAAGCCCCACCAAGGGGCAACTGTGCAGATCCCTGCTCGGCTAACCTCCGAGTGATAAATTCCTACCATCCCAAGACAAGGGTCTAGGAACTACATTAAGGGGGAATCAGTCAATGCCGAGCAATCTCTCGCAACGAAGGAAAATAATAGCGGAAGTGTTAACCCTAGGAGGATCCCCCTCCTATTTATACAACTTGAGGGGAAGCATCCGACGGCCCTGATCAATTCCCACCAAAACAAAGTGTTGCGTCTGTCAGTCGTCGAAACCCATGTGTCGAACGACCATTGGAGATGTCCCTTCGGCCGCAGGCGACAGCGACAGCCTGTCGCATCCACCAATCCGCGTTGGACATATGGTCTGCACCTCAACAGATATGCGGACGAATCGGCACCCCCTCTTTAATGCACGATCCTTTTCCTGATCCGCTGATATCATCAAAGATGCGCGTGGAGATCCAAGCGTCCGGGATACGCCACGCGGGCTCATAAATCTGAACGGCGCAACTGCCCTGCACCGAGTCGTCCCGAAAATCCGCGCCGATAGATTCTTGGCAACAGGCTATGCCCAGAAAACCGATCAGACCACTCTTGACCCGACCCATAAATAGGTCAGGACGAGAGTGGGGAGCGAATGATGATACTCATAAGTGGGAATTCCCCAGATCATGACACGTGGTAGATGACGTGTCCCGGGGCTTACGGGACAGGAGCAAGCACGATACATTGAAGGCATTCGTCCCGAGGATTGACCCGACCTTCGATGGACTTCCAGAACACTCCTATGCTCGCTTTACAAATAACCATCGGCTCGCCTCCGAGCCTTCCTACACGTTGAGCTTCCTTAGTTCTCCCAGCTCGCCTCCGAGCTATCACAGAACCGAGCTTCCTCGGCCTCCCGCTGGCCTCCGAGCCTCCTGCCGAGCTAAGCCTCCCCAGTTCTACCAAGCAATCAAGAACGCAGAGCCAAACGCCTTCGCCACGGCTCCGCGTATCTTACCGGAAGTGAGATATCCGCCACCCAACATCCCGCGTTCCACGCTGTCGTATCCCCCATTAACGAGCGTATCTCGTCATTAATGGAGGGATCCCGTCATTCACGTAGGCGTAACGTCAGGGGCGTAACTGACGGCGAAGCTCTCGCGCCAGCTTGCTCCATGCGACCACTATAAAAAAAACTCTCCCAGACGACTCGGGCAAGGTATTTTTCAATCCACTAAGCCGCTACTCTGCTCAAATTCCTCGGCTAATTTGATCGTCGGAGGGTCCACGGTGGTACAACCACCCCGGGACTTCTTTTGCAAATAGCACGGCTTCACCTCAAAATAAGTCCACTGAGAACTACACGCTCAGGAATACAACCCTCAACACCAATCTCAACCCTTCATCAACGCTCACGACAGATCGACGGAGAACAACATTTGAAGGATACCTTTGATGGCGATTCTTATACTGACTGCAATAACAGCCGGCCAAAGCTGACGAAAATAATCCTAAGAATCTTGGGGAACTTCAAAGCTTGAAAAATCCAAAAGCCGAGTGTAAACAAGATTCTAAAACCATATGGATCTCCTCAGTTTGAGGATGTCTTATATCTCCATTGTAAAACACATTGATCTTGCTCTTTATCTCAATCCAATACACCCAGGGATCCTCTTCATCTTTTTCTCCTTCATCCCTCTCCTAATACTCGAAGCACTCCCCTAGTCTTCAACAGAAGAGAGAACATTCGACGCCATTACATAAGACGACGTGTCCTTTGGCACTAGTGCTAAAGTATGTTTCGCTACCAAAGCTGCAAGATCTTTCTTCGAGAGTCTGATACCCATTAAGCAACGCTTTCCAAAATCCAACACGGGGTCAAAAGGAAGCTTGTTCAAAAACTTCTCAGCCTCATTGAATCGCCCAGATCGACAAAACAAATCAACCATGCAAGCATAATGCTCGGCTTTCACTATGCTCGGTTGTTCTTCTTTAGCCAAATTGAAATATTTGTATCCTTCATCTATAAGCCCGGCATGATTGCAACCAAATAGCAATCCTAAAAGGGTAACTCCATTGGGTTTCAACACGAAAGCCACATTTTCTTATAGAACTGTTGCACCTTGTCTCCTCTACCGTTTTGTGCAAATCCATATATAACCGCATTGTAAGATACGGTGTTTTTATCTTTCATCCTACCAAATACTATAACACTATCTTCTAAACTTCCACATCTCGCGTATAAGCTTCCGAGCGAATTGTTCACAAAGACATCAAGCTTTGTTAAAGATTTGATAGAAAATGCAAGAAAACTTTTGCCTAATCCTAGTGAAGCTATATTTGATGCCGCAGTTAAAATACTAGGAAAGCTTGATTGACGGATGCGGGATCGCGTCAAGATGTTACCTTCCGTTGACCTGTTGTTGGCGGCGATAGACGGCTGTGATTGGATCTGGAGGCAGGCTCCTGAAGCGTGTGGATCTCAATGGGTTTGAGATTGTTTGCGCCGAGCTACCTGCAAGGAAGTCCCGGGGTGGTTGTACCACCGAAGACCCTCCGATGGTCAAGTTAGAGAGGAAATCCGAGCAGAGTAACGGCTTAGTGGAGTAAAAATGGCTTACTTGAACCGTCTGAAGAAGGGGTTTATATAGCAGCGGTAGCAGGCAGGGCAGGCACGAGAATCACGCCGGTCGTTACGCTCCTGACGTCACGCCCGCGCGATGGGCGGGATCTCCCATTAATGGCGAGACATGCTCGTTAATGGGGGATCGTGATGGCGTGGAACGTGGGATGTGGCCAGCGGATATCTTGCGCATGACGAGATTCGCGGGATGGCGGTTGCGCCTGTGAGTGGTGCCATTGGCCGGTCGATGAGACCGAGGAAGATGACCTCGGCAGGAGAGCTCGAGGACGAGCGGGAGAGCCGAGGTATCTTGTTTCTGCGGTAGCCCGGAGACGAGCTGGAAGGCCGAAGAGGCCGGTTGTGCAGGGGGATCGGGGGTGAGTCAGCGTTTGTTTGTAGGACGAGCATAGGAGTGGTCTGGTCGGCCACTGTAAGTCCTTTCTCGTGAGCCTTGGGACACGTCATCTGCCACGTGTCATGATCTGGGAGATCACCGATATCAAGCATCATCATTGATGGATTCGGTTTCATTCCTTCTCCACAAATTTCAACAAAAAGATTCACCGACTCTTCGTTGAGACCGATTTGGCTACAACCGGCTATAACTGCATTCCAAGAAACGATATTTTTCTCGGGCATTCGCCTAAAAAGGTGGAGAGCTTCATGGAACCGCTCTTTCTTTAAATACCCACTAAACAATGCAGTGTACGAAACAACATCGGGTTCCTTAGTTTCTTCGAATGCGAGTTGCGCTTCTTCTATAGTTCCCAATTTAGCGTAGAGGTCAACGAGAGAGCTACCAATAAACACATTTGACTGAAGACCCGTTTTGATTATCAAAGTGTGTAACTGTTTGGCGAGGTTGAGATCGCCAAGAGAATTGGTGGGGTGAAGAATTGTGCCGAATGTGGATTGGTTAGGCCTAACGTTGATGAAATGCAAGCGAGAGAATATAGAGATAGCATCACGGTGGCTGTTGTGCCGAGCAAATAAGCCAATGATCGAAATTGAGAAGACTAAGTCCCAGCTGGGAATTTCATCAAATAGTTGGTGAGAAAATTGGAACTGAGAGGATTGGCAATAGAGTTTAATGAGGTTTAATGATTCATCATTGAAGAGCCCAGTTTTGAGGAGATGGGCATGGGACTTTTGAGTTGTGAGGAGATTTGGTGAAGGATTAACGAGATATCGATTTGAGGCTGATAGAGATTTTGAGAATTTTGACAATGTAGATTTCATGCGGTATCGTTTAATTCAGGTTTAAGCTGGACTAGATTTCCTGAGGGAGAAAATACGAGGAAAAATGGAAAATATATTTGAAAATTACCCAAAAAATGTCGAATGTTGATTGTTAATTTGGAACATCATGACACTGTTTGAAATGATTTAGGGATTTGATACATAAAGCAAAAGAAAAGGAGTTGTTGGAAGATTAGGGGCTGTCTGCACAAGCTTATTTTTAAATGATTATTTGCCATAATCAATTATAAATAAAAAGGTGAAAAAATCATTTATACCTGCTTAAGTGTTTATGACAAATAAGTTGTTTAGTGTTTAGATGATTTTGTATGACAAAATAATTATAAATAGATATTGTATTTGGATGAAAAGATAGATAAGTGATTATTGAGTGTAAAATGACCAAAATGACGTATTATTAATGTCATCTTAAAATTTAGATTAAAATACAAGGGGTATTATAATATATTATTTTGTCAACTCTATTATTCCATAATAATAAGCTAGGAATTCTTATCTTATTTTTAAGTGGGAAAATATGTCATTTTAAAGCCAGTCATGGTGGGACCTATGGTAAAACAATCACTTATTGAATAATAAAAGAGAGATCCAAACACCATTTATTGGGGGCCTTTCTTGATGTGATTTTTAAAAACTTGTTGACCAAAAATAATCCAATCCAAACAGGTCAATCTTTGAAAGCAAAGTAAATTGCTTAATAATACCTCAATGTTTTACCACTTTTGCACTTTATTGTCTTTTAGTTTTCTTCTCAACACTTTAATATCCTAACGGAGCAACTTCTCCTCTTGGAAAGAGTGCAGAGTGCAGGATTCGATCTCCAGGAGAAGTGGTCATGCTTTCGGAGCAAATTCCTGGATCCCTTGTGTGCTTGTGTGTGTAGATGTGTTGTGTGCATGCATTAGGTTTACGGGCCAGTTTCAAAAATGAAAAATAAAAATACCCTAACTGCGAAAGCAGAGCAGACACACGAAGTCGCTTCCGAGGTTGAATTGAGATTGCTTGGGATTTTTATTCCCCACCAGCCTTTTTATTGAGGGCATGTCACTATCAATAAAGGCCGGTAGATGAATCAAAAACCCACAAGCCTAGTAGTAAAAAAGGTACTGCTCATGGATAAATACATTAGGTTATTTAAGTGTGGAGAATAAAACTACAAGGTATTAAGATGCAAAAATGACGAAACATTGGAGTACTATTAAGCAATTTACTCTTGAAACTGAGTGTGACAATTAGAACACAACTTGCCATAACCGTACATCAAATGGAGAATGAAAATTCAGAAACTACACTCAAACCAAAGCTCATATTCAGATTAATTTTCAGTGTTTGCATGTAATAAGCTAGAAAACGTAGCTTATGCTCCATATCTGGAAGCTAAAACACATCTTGATCACTGCTTTAAGATACAAAATTGATTACAAAGGATAAATTATTTTTCCATCCGAAAAATTCATATTTTATCGAAAAACACGACATATCAGTAACTATTTCAACTGTCTGATCCAGAGGAGTTGTTTTCTTTGGGAGAAGCCCATTGTTGGCACGCACGTGACTTTGTCCATGGATCAAGAGGCGCTCCTTGAGGGGGCGGGGGAGTCACAGGCTTGGCTTCTCTTAGTTCGTTCTCTCTGTCAACGAACCTGGAAAATGATAAGCAATGCCGGATCAATGAGCCAACAATTAGGATTTTCATGTCAATTGGTAATACTAAAGACAGACTAGTGTTTTGTGCTTGCGATGCAAATAGACGCATGTTTGACTTCTTATAACAAGATTTGAGAAGATTTAAAGGAATTTTTGGTAAGAAATTTGAAGATTTTAAAAAATTTGAACCGTAATATATATATATAGTCCCAATCTTGCCGAGTGTGGTATTTCAATCAAGACCCCCTTCCGTTTTTGAGTTACCATATTTGAGATATAGCATGGTTCTTCACCTAGCACAAATAACAGCTTGGTAACTAGATATAAATCAAGATCTAGAAAAGGCCATGTGATATGCCATAATTCGAGTAGCTTGTTTGATTAGGGCCATTAGGCTATACTCTCACACATAGTAACTAAGAAAGTATTCATTATGACCTTTGTGGAGGATGGTGAGCAAACTGTGGAAGTATGAGAACGAGAAGTTTGAGCTATAACAAATACTCCACGTTCTTTCGGGGGGAAAATGTATACCGGCAAAAACTATGGAAGTATGAGTGCTGAAAAAGAATTCCTTTCTAGATTGAATAATTCTAAGCAACTCATATATATGATATATCCAGCATGGATTTGGATGCATCAGCAATAGTGGCTTTATCCAAATCTTTGGGTTAGACTGATTAAATTATGAATGATTTTCCTCCATTCAACTCTATTAAGAATAATTAACTTCAATTGCAGTCTTATCAAACCTAAGAAGAGGACCTACTGAGATTATCGTGCATGCCAACCCATCTTAAGTTATTAATGATTCTCTCATCTTCTGTTTTGATCATGGCTATCTCAACTTCCGATTTAATCTTTTTCGTATCGCCACACATCTATCCATACTCTCATTAAGATGCACTCTTTATCGGGGCATATAATTTTCTCAGCTGTACCAACAACTTCTAAGATTGTCATATAATTGATTGGGCATGTGATTATAAGCAAGAAAGACATTTAGAGCTGCTGTTGCATCAAATTAATTTATATATGAGACCTTCAAGATGATGCGCTGAAGTAAGGAAGATTTAAAGGATGGTTACTTGGGAACAAACTTCAACAAACTTCGTCATCTTCTACAGATGCATGTCAATATTAAGAAAAATAAGTCTTTACTTCACAAAAGCATCGAGTCTTCCAGTAAATATCAACCAACTACCTCTTTGGCAAGGTATAGTTGAGCCGCAAGGAACCATTCGAAGAAGAATAAAGTTTCTTTCAAGAGGCTCCATGAGTTGCTAAGTAAGCAATTGTATTATAATTTATTCTTTTTCAAAAAAAAATAAAAAAACAAGCAAGATTTTGTGACAGTCATACAATAATCATATTGTGAGGGGTGACTATATGTACAAAAATATGTTTCTTAACCACACATGATGCACAAACAAGAAAATAGGAGTGACAATGAGTACCGGTATACTCATTTGCCATTGCCAATTTATCCAATTTTTTTGGGTAAATGTAAGAAAGCTTTATATAAATGGGCAGGGTATATAAGTAATGGGCTAACTCGTATCCTATTCGAAGGTTTTTATATGTAAATAATTTATATTTATACATACTTCAAATTAACACATCATGTGGTTATGTATGTCTATAAAGCATAACTAGTTCTAGTTGCACGTTTCTATCTTTTACATGCTTCATATACCTTCAAAATTGCTTATATATTGTGTACTTTATTAAAAATTAACATTAAAGTTTTTATAGGGTTTATTTGTGTTTCACCCGGCTTACCTATTTAGTATTTACACTATAGAATAAAGAATAGAAATAACCCAACCCCTCTTGGAGTAAAAAAATACCCATGAAGCGTAAACTTTGGTTTTTAGGATAAGGATGACGATGACTAGATAAAGACAAGGGTAAACATCTGCCGTGACATTACTCTATCCATGCCACCCCTACATGCAAACTAACATTACATTTATAAAAATGTAATTTGTAAATAAATGGACACAATATAATGTATATACTGTTTTAAATGTTTTGGAATTATATGCAAAAAGTATTATGCTATGATCTCATGTATGAATCTCTAAATTCCTAAGTGATGCCACACGTGATGGACCAAGAGAAACAAAGGACGGAAAAAAGAAAAGAAGAAAAAAGAATTGCATGTAAAAGTTTCTCACAAACACTCAGGACAGGAATTACTTGCTTCAATCTTGAAATGGAGAATGGAGAGGGTTCATGTAATTTTGCATGGTGCTGTAAGACGCTTCCAAATGTGTGAAAATAATCCATGTCTCGATTATATACTATAGTTATCAACTACAAGATCCCATGGTTAGACCCGAGTCAAGGGGCTTATGAGTTATAGTTCCATACAGAGATTTCTTTTACAGAACAAAAAATTTTGGTAACTTACCAACAAAATTCAACTATCATCCTTTTATCTTTTAAAAATTTTACTGTAAAACACATACGGCCTGCACTTTCTAGAATGCTTATATTGCAACAAATTTAATGGACACACACACACACACACACAAGAAAACTGCAATCCAATTCAGTTCTCGTAGTCTCCATTTAACGCATCCCTTCCCCCTTATATATTAAGCCACTTGTTCATTAATAATAACATCAAAAAGGATATGTAAGTATGGGTGGGTCATGTTAACTCAACTAGCAACAAGGTAGTTTTAGGTTATCATCTACTCGTAAAACATGTTTTAAAAAAATTAAACAACTAAATAATTCTCCCTTCCTTCTTCCCTTTGTATGTGTGAGAACAAATAAGGGGTAATTTCAAATCTGATCATGTTTTCAACTGATTCAATATACATAAGTATTTAGAAAGTCAGTCCCTAGAAAACAATTTACGAAATTGGGGGTAGAATAGCATATCAAGAAAGAGACATTACTCGATGTACGCCATTGGAGCAGCATCTCCCATCCGTATACGAGTTCGAAGTAATCTTGTATATCCACCTGCTCGGTCTCTGGTAGTAGAAGAAACATTTTCCATAAAGAATTAGCAAAACACTTTGGAGAAAGAACATGAAATGGAGCTCGGTGTGTGCAAGATACTTGTAGCGATAGGCTAGCTCCGAGAACAACTTATGAAGTACATCATCCCCACGAACAAAAGCAGCAGCACGCCGTGCAGAAGCAAGCGTGCCCTGAAAAAAATTAAGTCAGAAACTAAGCGCAACAATAGTAAAAACCGTAGTCAATATGGATATAATCATCATAACAAAACTAAATGTTCTCATTTCATGATATCATATTTATTGGAAAGCATATGATCTCAAGATATTTAAGACCAAGTCATGGACTCCTACCAGACATCATTCATCAATCACTAACATATGTCATCAACAGATACAACTCATCCGACAGTTGTTGCTCTAAACTTTAGATAACTTTGTCAGTTGAAGGGACAGAATAGAACCTTAAACAGAAGCACAATTTTATCCTCTTGTGGTAGTTCTAGCAGCTAATTGCTCTTCTCTAAACTTGAAAAACATCCTTAAGAATCTAAGAATTGTTTGTTGAATTCAGTTTCGATTTGCGAAGTCCAGCAAGTCAAAACCAGCTGCCACAATTGTCAAACATACTTGGATTACTTTCAGTTAGTTGTGCAGGGACCAAATATTTCATCCATGAACTGAAATAAAAATCTATTCTTTACAAACTGAAGGAAAAAAGGGAAGGAAAAACTACCTCTTTTCCGAGCTGCACCATGTTATCAGCCAAGCGACGCACTTCCTTAGCCTAATCAAAATTCAAGAATGGGAAATTTTTGTAAGTAAATTCAAAATCCCACCATGTGCTCGACAAAGTGTCGCTGCCACGCAATGATCGAATAGAAAAGGAGCAAAATGAAAGAGGGCAGCTACCTTCGCAACAGTGGTTTCGATGCGCTCGTGCTTCACCAGCTGCGACACCATCGTCCTGCGAAATTTCAAATCAGAAGCAAACCCTAGGAGTTTAGCGTGAAGATGAAAGACCTAGAAAGAAAAGAATAAAAAAGATGCAAACTTGGAGGTGATCGAGTGAGGACCTGAGCATTGAGACGCGGTGAGCGGCGTGGCGGCCGAGCTTTCGGAACTTGGTCATGGCGGAGGCTGATGAGGATCGCAGCAATGGCTCGAGGAGGAGGAAGAAGAAGAAGGCGGAGTGCGAATTAGGGTTTTTGTGCAATTGGGTACAAATTGGAGGTTTGGGTCTGGAATGGATTTGACCCGTTACGAGAGCTGGGCTGAAACCCTATTGGGAAATTAGGTCCGATAACTTTGAGCCCCAGAACGTCAAGCTTAGAGGCCCAAAATCCGCGACATTCACATTCTCAGTTGAGATAATATAAGTTTTAAAAGAATTTTTATAGAGATTTCAAGGTATTTGACAATCCGCGACATTCACATTATGTTATAACCATAAAACTTTCTCGAATTGATTTCAATTTGATGGACGACCCTCAAATATAGCTTTACAAAAAATAAATATTGAGTTTTATTTAACAAATATTTAATAAATACAATTATGCAACCGAATCAATTAAAACTATATAAAGGTAAGTTTTAATCTCCTTTAAATTTTTTGATTTAGATTTTAAAAAAACTAAACATATTTTTTATTTAAACACGTGCATCGCATGCAATATAACTAGAAAACTATGGGAACATGAGTTTAATCAAAAATATAAATTAATAATATTTTTTTTAAAAAAATATTTATTTTAAGAATGCCAATATGATCAATTCATTATTTTGAATAAAAAATCTTCTAGAAAAAGAGCCTTATGATCGACTCTATGGCTAGCCTTCCAATTCCAAGTTTTTATCTACCAGCCATAGCCAATTTGCCCGCGTACAACAACAACTCCATTTTTATCTCAAAAATATGTAACTGACTTTTTTTTTGAATTTTTTTTTATTTTAATCCTTAAAAATCTCGATGGAAAATTCTTTTAAATCTTAGTCATCTTAACTGAAGTTCTTTAGAAATCGTTATTATCATCTTAAGTAAAATCCTCTAAAAAGAGACTTTTCCGGTTTTTTGTTTATGATATTTATTTACATATACATACATATATTGCAGGCGCATAATGTTCAATATAAGCCTCAAAATTACAAGAAATTCATTTTTGCAGTAATAGTTGGATGATTTTCTAATTTCATTTGTTTCATATTGCTGATTAATGAGAATGATAAAGGAAGCAGCGGCAAATTACAGAAGAAGTTGCTTTAACAAACTTACATGCCATAAATGATATGCCGTATCAGCAAAATAACTATATCAATATGATTAATTTTTAAGGGTTAATTGCACATAGACACTTGAATTGAGGCATGGTTAATAGATATTTTACTAATACCCATTTTACCCATTTCTTCTTATCTTCTACCTTAATAAAAACCAATCTTCAATTCTGAAATGCCAATATTTTAGACCTAATCTAAAATCTTGATGTTGTATTTTTACTGTTACACTTCCAAACTTTTTTCCATTATCTCGATCCTACTTAAGTTTTTAACCATAATCTAAAAGCTTGATTTATATCATATTCTCTCCATTAATATCAAGAAAAGAAAGAAATTCAAGATGAATATTATCAATTTTATTTTATTATCGTTTTCTTTAGTTGATTTTGCTAATATTTTCTTTTCATTGGATTTTCAGAGTTATAAGTTCTTCATGGTTGAAGAGGACGGGAAAAGAGATTTAATGGGAATTAAAAAAATATTTTTTAATCGGAAGGGTAAAAATTGCTTATTATGATATTTCAAGGGGTATAAGTATTTGTATGAAGCAAATCAAACAAAATCACAGCTCATTTCTCGCAAGGATCATTGCATTTCTACAGCATAAACACGAATAGCCCCTAAGATATTTTTTTTAAAAAATTAAAAAATGGTGATTATAGACTTAAATGAGTGAGAATAATAAAAGTAGGGTAATAATTTGAATAGTTCAAGAAAAGCAATTTCAGTATTATTTATTTATTTATCTTTTTACCAAGTCTCCAACACTTAAAAGTGTGATCCAAGTGTTGCGTGAGAAGGTTATGGAGAGCCATAACCCTCAACATGTGCTTCCCAGTTCTTAACCACTTCATATATAAATAAACACTAGAGCATTCAGGGTATAAAAATAAGCAGCAACCAAGAGCAGATTAAAAGTTGCATACATTCTTCTTTAATTTATATATTTCCAAAGACAAAGGGCCGTATATAATGCCAATCAGTAGGATCGCCGTCGGCGAGCCCGGCGAGGCGAGCCACCCTGCGGCCCTGAGGGCCGCTCTCGCCGAGTTCATCTCCATGGTCATCTTCATCTTCGCTGGCCAAGGCTCCGGCATGGCTTTCAGTAAGTTGTGCACATGGTTGACGCTTTATCAGGTTCATAGAAACTAACATAAATCTGACGTTTAAAGCACGCTTCCTTTTTGTACAGCCAAGATCACATTCGGAGGCCCGCCGAATGCTTCGGGCCTGATAGCGGCCGCTCTAGCACACGCTTTCGCGCTGTTCGTGGCCGTATCCGTCGGTGCTAACATCTCGGGCGGACATGTCAACCCTGCGGTAACTTTCGGCGCCTTCGTCTGCGGGAACATAACCCTACTACGCGCAATATTGTACTGGATAGCCCAGCTCCTTGGATCCGTCGTCGCCTGCGTCCTCCTCAAATCCGCAACAGGCGGAATGGTAGACTAAAACTCAATGCATAGCTTTTGATTCCGTAATTTATCTTAATTCATGGACACCGTATATGTGATGGTTTGTATTTTGGCGGAGCAGGAGATTGAGGCGTTCTCGCTCTCGGCTGACGTGACCACCACCAACGCCCTGGTATTGGAGGCCGTGATGACATTCGGCCTGGTGTACACCGTGTACGCCACGTCTGTCGACCCGAATAAGGGTAATATCGGAATTGTTGCACCGTTGGCGATCGGGTTCATCGTCGGGGCCAACATTTTGGTGGGTGGGGCATTTGATGGGGCCTCCATGAACCCGGCAGTGGCATTTGGGCCTGCCATGGTGAGTTGGAATTGGGCCGGGCATTGGGTTTATTGGGCCGGGCCCATGCTCGGGGCTGCATTGGCTGCTTTGGTTTATGACGCCTTCTTTATCACCGAGAGCACCCATGAGCGCCTTCCTACTACAGATTATAATTAACCAAGAGAAATTGCTATTTGTTGTTTTTCTAGATTTTATTTCCATTTTTATAAGGGTATTTTTTTTAAAAATCTCTCACTTTAGTCCCTCTTTTCTATCATTTTGTAGCCAGAGAATAATGTAGCTTTGTTATTTCTCCCAGTGCAGTGCTTCAAGTAATTCTATTTTATGCTCCAATTCTGTTGTCTTTTTCATATAAAAGTTGCAGGAAACTCCCTAGCTTTTTCGCCATAAAGCAGGTTGATGGAAGTTTTCAATATGCAACATCAGTGAAAATTGACATAAGTGACAGAAAATCAGGGATATTTTTAAAAAATGGAAATAAAAAATAAAGTTTCAATGTACAAAGATGAGGTAGTTTCCTACGATTAACTCATAAACATATCCCAACATATACCATAATTAACATCGTTGCGCATTACACAGATAACAAGAGTACATATAATGATAATAATTAACAATCAATCACATAAAATCATCTAAATCCATATTTGGTTGACAATAAAACATTTGAGCAAACATTTATTCGACACACAATTACATAAAATCAGAGCCAAATCTTTAGGCAGAATACCACTCTGCACCGAACAAACTTGAATCAAGCAAATCCTAAAGTCTCTTCTTTCTCTGATGATTTCCCAGCTTTGATCTTCGTTGCTTGAATAAATGCAGGTATAGTTTTAACCATAGAAATGGGTAGCACACGAGCACAGCCTGGGACGATAAAAACGGGTGTCAAAATTCCGCAAGAAACTAATCGAAATAATACAGATATGTTCAGAACAGTAGCATACCACAACAAATGAGTAATAGCTGAACGGGAGCTTATCGAAAAATTCGGAGTAGAGATCTCTCTCCTTCATAAATGGAAGTGCTTGGTACATCAACCACACTGCATGGAATTAGTAATTCAGAGGGGAGATCGACTATCTCACTTTCTTAGTCAAAACAAGTTATAAACATCAACCACACTGCACTTACTTTCCCCAGGAGCTACACCAGTGGGGTACAGAAGAATAAAAGCAGTGTACCTAGTGTTGGGGGGGGGGGGGGGGGGGGGGGGGGAATTAGAAAACATTAAAAAAATCCACTAGTTTATTCATTTGTGTATACGTATTTTTGAAACCATGGCTAAAAGCAAGAAAGATAACCAATAATGATAGGATGATTTATCGAAATATGTCAAGAGCCGATATACCCAAGAGGATGCGGAGTATAAAATGGCATAGTAAGAAATTTCCTACGTTGGCGGCTTGAAAAGTCAACCATCCATTGACTTTTTTGAAGATCGGCACCGGCATATTGATCTCCATGTCCTAAACTATGGGTACATTAATTTTCATGTCGTTAGGATACTCTTTGCCCATTCATGTAGAATCGTAAAATGTTTTATTGACGGAAAACCGCTAATTTTGCAATCATCCGGCGTATCCAATTCACGTGAAAATTGATGTATACGTATTTAAGGATATGATGATTAAGATGGTCAATGCCGATCGACGAATGGTTGTCTTTTCAAGCCGCTAATGTAGAAAACTTTCTACCATGCCACTTTATACTCTGTTTTCTCTTTACCCGAAACCTTAAGTTGTTAGGTTGTGAGATAACAATGTATATCGAGATAATATATAATACTTCAAACAACGTTAATTCAGAATGTCACTACTCTTGTTTAATTTAAATATATATCATTAAGACAAAATATGTAGAAATTGAAGCTCCACCAAATTCATCCTATAAGGGAAAGAACTTAATTCCCGGCTGAGGTTGGCATATTATTAGTTCAAGAGAAACTATAAATCAATGATATGAGTTGACAACATCAGGCTATCGCTCGCTACGAACATAAGGCTCAATTCTTTTATAGGAGTTGACAACATCATAAACCCCAAATGCTGTGTTGGACATGTAGCGCTAAAATGGACTTCAAGATACCTTCAAGTCTCAATTTCTCAAGACATCATAAATCCATATACAAAACAACAACAACAACAAACTTTGTCACATTCTATGACAAGAACCATAAATCCATATACAAAATAAGATCTAAAAAGTTCAACGAATTCATTGGATCCAACATGCAAAATTAGATATATTTTTATTTTATTTTATACTACACTTGCTTCATCTCATTTCTTCGTGACACATGAATTTTTGGCATTTGTTAGGCGTTGTACATAAATGATAGGTATTTATCATCCAAACCCAGTAAAAATCTAGAAATCTCTTTAGTCTTCAAATTTGATCACCTTATGAATTAAAAATTGCCACAACATAATAAAGCACCACACCAACGAAGTTGAGGCCTCGGTTAGCATCATCGTTAATTTGAGAAAAAAACTATGGGTTGATTTCGAACAAGTTTGGCGGTATTTGGATACGATTTAAAGTTTAGAAATTTTTAATTTCAAATTTGTTATATATGAATATCTAATGGCAATGGATATTTTTGACACTTCAAAATAGAACATAACCACAATTTGTTAATACATGCTATAATCGACAAAATGAAAATACTGGAGAGCCAGAAGAAACTTGGCATATTTGTACACAAATTGTCTGGTTGATCATGCACAAATAAAAGGAATTAATCAATAACTAAATTAGAGCCCAATATGTCACATGATCAATAAATCTCCCATTTAATCTTCTTTTTTTGTCTATTGAATGGGAGGGTTGGGATGAAATCCGATCCTCAAGATAAAGTTTCTTAAACAGCACTTGCATTGCCTTAAGGATCAAAATCTGAGCCCAACTCACTCAGCAAAAAATTAGTCTGTAGCATCCCAGCTTGCCCACAAAATAAATTTTTTTTTTTTTTGAGAGAGAGAGAGAGCTGTGTCGAACAAAGTTTCGGAAGATGGATTTATAGGGAGGGCCAAGGGAATTAGAAGTGGGAGGCTCCTATGGATGACCATGTAATGTATCGATCTTTTAAGCATGAATTTTAAAGATTTTGCTATAAAATTTGGAAGGCTCTAACTGCAGTAAAAAATTCTATAGGATATGGTTTGTGTGTTTTGTGCGATGCTCAATCCTTTAGCATGGTTTATTCTTAATAGCATTAGCCTAGTTGCTTGAATATTTCAACTGCAAGTGTCAGCTTCATGTATGAGATTAGGATTCAGTGCTAGAATTGGACCTACTTTCACCCTGGTCTGATTCAACTCTATCTGATTTTGGCCGGCCTTCGAAGAAATAATAGCAAAAGAATGCAAATTCGCAAAAGTATTAGCACCTACCTAACCTCAATTTAGCACGTGAATAAAAGTATATCAGTCAAAACTGTCCTACTCTACAGGGAACAAGAGATTCACTAAAATGATAGAGAATGAAAGCTAAAAGAGATTTTATTTTCTAATCCTCATCAATATCTTCACCCTGTCATTTCTCTCCCAAAGGAAAAGGCTTATTCACCTAATTATAGTTTCATTGCAAATTTGATAGGAGTAGGGTTTTATAAGTAAATCAAGAATCATAACGAACACCTATTCATAATGCTACCATGTGCGATGTGAAAATAGGAATAGCCTACCAATGACGTTATACATTTACACAACCTATTTGTCTAGAAACATGTAGCGCTTGGATTATATTGTACTGCATTAGGAAACTTGAAAAGAAGAAACTGTATATAGCACTCTAGTCAAAAGCAGATATAAAAGACCAATATTGACATTCATATAAATAAAATGGAAATTCTCTTTTCTTATCCACCCCCCCCCCCCCCCCCCTTTTCCAATGCATCAAATTACCTGAGATAACTGAGCCATGATGGACAAAGTCCTATGCTACTCATAGCATAATGTGAATATCTTATTACCTGCATCAAAGGAGAAAGAGAAAAGGAAGTTGTCACTTTAATTTGGTGAAGATATTGACAAAACGAACTGGAGAATAATTTTATATGACCAAGAGTCGCGTGCATGTTTTATGCAGATGGTGCAGGCCAGACATATGAACTTAAGGATATGAGTTTAAACTTTTAAGACATGGAACTATTTTAATCTATATCAAGGGCCCAGAGTATTAAGATTTCACGGAGAGTGAAAAATTACTCTTAGTCTCGTATGAAATATCAGTGACCCATTTTGTAATTTTTATTTCCAGGCACAATGTATTTACAGGACCCAAGCATCCAACATTTTTTTGGATATTTATGTGTAATCTTCTCTGAGAATTTGATTACATGTGGCACTGTTGGCTTATTTATACCTCAGAGATGAATGCAGTTCCCTATATCAAACCAAATTATCTTTCAGAGTAACTTTGGCAAAATGCGCTTAAGTCTATGCAAACTCACTCGCAAGTAAAAATATTAATCATTGCAATTTAAGGGAAGAGTAGCTTGCACAATTGATACTGTTTCACCAACCAATCTACAATAAGTTTGACATGTGGTAGCTTTAAAAATGTTTTTTGCATTTTGATTGTTGAGAAGTTGAACAAGGAAGCTTATATGAAGGCTTAAGTTGTAATGGGAAAGGCAGAACTTATTAAATGAAATTTTGAGTTGGTAAGGCTTTGTCTGCTTAACTCTGAACCTCTTTGAGCGTTTTAGAGGCCATCGGCTGCGATCAAGAAGTTTCCCGAGCTTTCCCATCATCATCATCATCATCATCTACATCTCCACCAATTCAACGGCTAAACCTTTGATTTTGCCTCAACTCTGAACTAAAACAGCTCCTATTTCAGTGTAGAACTGATATGTTTGGGCCTAAACGCTGTTTAGCTCTGTTTCAGATACAAAGAATTGCAGGAAGTCCAGGTCATTCTGGATCAATTTCAGCTTTGTACAGCAGTGATTGTTGCTATTCAGCCTGAGTCTCTTATCCCTGAACAGAAGATCCAAAGAAGAACAGCTGCAAAACCTCTCCTTGGATCTGATTATATTATGATAAACAAATTCTGAACTAATTCAGGTCGGTATAAATTGAAGGTACACCGAGGTAAAACTGGTATAGTCTGTTCTCTGATTTAAGTATGTGGACCATTCAAAGTGGCTACTGATTTCGGTTGCAAAAAAGAGACCGTTCACTTCTTGGAATTCTCGTCAACATTATTTGACTCTGAGTTATCAAAATATATGGTGGTCCCTACTTAGATCATTTACTTGATTTACACTCTTGGGCTTATTGATTATTTACATTAAATCCATTGCTTTAAACTATGATATTCAATTGTAATTATTTAGTTAATAGCTTAAATTATTTATAATCACAATATCAAATGTTGTGTGGTTTGCATCTGGTTTAACTTATATCTATAATATATGTGTTGCATCATCCCGCGTCTCATATATGGTTCCTTCCATACCGTCCTGCATCAAATGGTGGGACACAATTCAGATTCAACCGATCAATTTTGAGGATATTTCTCCAATTAATGTGGATAAGATGGCAGTTTCGACCTTATTAATTCTCAAAAAGAAAATTCACAATTTGAAACTACTTGATGAATAATACTAGCATTACGCTACCATTAATCAGTTGGAGATCTGTAGTTTTAATTGCTCATTTCTTCCCAATTGATAAGCCGTTGACCTGACAATAAGAGACTAATTGCATTGTACTTTCAGCATTGTACTTTCAATTAGTCCCATTATGTAATTGACCACTTGCATTTGGTTCAAGTTCAAAATTATAAAGCTAGGGGTAGAGAGAAGAAATGACAGAAACATGCAAAGAATACAGCATACCTCAGAGATACTCCATGCCATAAAGGTTATGAATACAGAAGGGAGTTCTTGCACCTGCAAATACAAAACTTAAATGAACTTTTCTCTGGTGCATATTCAATTTTGCAAACTTGGATAAGCGAGCTGAAATGAAGGTAAAACTATATGAGAAAATCAATGAACATCATCAGGTGGCATCTCTACTCTTATAGAATATAACAATATATTTCTCAACACTCATATAACTTCGGAGTTGTGGTGCAATGGAAGGGAAGAATATCAAAGCAACTGGCTTTTCAAATACTGTTCAGTGTGCATTAAAATAGGGCATTAAAAGATATCAATGGCCAAAAAAAAAAAAAGGCCGCCCAACCCGTGGAGTTGTGTGAAAAAGAATATTTCTTTCATCCAACCTCATAACTTTGGGGTTATGGTGCAATACTGCAGTGTCATACATATTTTACATTCTAAAATAAAGATAATTTAGGCCTTATTTTCACAAACTACCTAAATGTTATTGTTGGGGTCGAAAATTGCACCCCGGTTGACCAAGTCAAAGTCAAGGTCAACCCCAAACCAGGTGGGCCCAAGCCCAGATCAAGTGGGCTCATGCCTGAGTCGAGCCCGAACATGAAGCGGCCGTCCTCCCCCATGCTGAAATAAAAAAATCATGTAATAAATAATTTTGATGTAATTTTTTATGCATGAATGGGCATAAAGCCAAATTTTTGTAAAGCTCATGGTTTATGTGCAAAAAAAAATGGCACATGAGCCATGCGATGAGCAAAATGCCATTTTGTAAAGCCTAAGGGGCTATATGTAAATGTGTAAGCCTATATAAGGCAACATGATGATGAAGAAAGGATAAACCTTTTATTCTCCCCAAAAATTAGGGTTTCTGTGCCTCCTTCTCCTTGCTCAAGGTTCCAAACCTTCTTCTTTCTTTTGAATTAAATCAAGAGTTTTACTCTTCCTTTTCCAAAACTAAATAGTTTTTCACCACAAAACCCACAAAGGGGAATTCAGATCTTCCATCTGATCTCAAAAATAAGAGATTTTTAAAATCCCATACTTCTTGTTCTTCAAAATCCAGCCGACAGAAGAGGAGGAAGGAGACCGTCTCTAAAAAAATCCCACTTTGGGGAAGATCCAGGGCTCAAGGGAGAAGCCCCTTCATCAACTCCAAAAATATCTTAGGAGTTCAACTCCATAAGTCAAATCGGGAACACAGATCCCAGTGCAGGGACCAAGTCCCTTTTGTTGCTGGCGCGCAGCGCCCGTATGCCTGGCCGCGTGCATGGCACGTGGGGCGCTGGCGCCTTCTCCCACGCATCCTTTGGATGCCCTTTCTCTTATACACACACACACATACTCCACCACATTGTTCCCGTTAGAAAAAATTTCTAACGGGGCGCTGCCCCGCATCCCGCAAGGGGGCTGCTAGCCCTTTTGACCCCCAGCCCGCTATCCGGGTAGCAGGACCCCCGTAAAAACTCTGCAGGGCCCCGATATATCCAAAATCCCTTCAAAACACAACAATGCACATTGAGTTCGCATGACCAGTTTAACCCGTTAATCGGAGGTTCTCTTGCTCCAAAGGCGAGGGGTAATTAAAGGCAGCTTAATCCGCGGCTGCCGAAAATTCGGATCCCCACAATCAATAAACCCCCGCCTACCCTAAGCAGAGGGAATCTGTAATGCGCCTGACAAGTGCGCGCGTATTCTCATCTCAATAGGGTGACGAAAAACACCCTACAGGTTCTGGCACGCCCGGTGGGACTAATCTCTCTTCTCATATTTCGGGTTAAACGTTCATGCGAACTCAGTCAATATAATATCTATAGTTATACTAAAATAATGCTCTTTCATGCAGGTTTTCAAGCAATCAATTTTCAACAATGTCTTCAAAGATGAACTCAGCTCCCATCTTCCACACGATGAAGATGGACTCCAGGACGGTCCTCCCGGCCAGTCTTGGGAGACAGTGGAAGGAACCGCTGCTACAGTTCGGCTCAATTCTGTTCATGCCAGCTAACGCCATTCCTGCACCTCAAGCTCCGGTAACCGATAAACCGGTCTCGAAAGGCAAGAGGCCAAATGTGGTGGTCTCGAGGGGCCCTAACCCAATCGCAAATCCGTTTCCGAACGTCTTTCCATCGCTCCAGCTGGGGGCAAGGCCATTAACGTCAACGAAGCAACGGGGCATCTCGAGTAAGCTCCAACGGTACCCTCGACAACTGCTCGATCGGGTGTCTTCTCTAAGCTCCCCGCCAATGATAAAGAGACAGCTGGATATGTGGTCCACACTGTCTATATGGTGGACACGCGCAGCAAGAGCAAGAAAGGGGCCACTATATCTCAAATTCAATCTGGTATGAGTATGACTGCCACATTCCAAGACCAGCCTCCTCTGGAAGGTAATGAAGACCCTTCCAATGAAGCTGATAAACAGGGAGAGCCCTCAGTTTATGAGGAGTCGGACTCGGAAAGCGAAGATGAACCAACTTTCCATTCTAAGACCGCAGAGCAGTAACTTCTCCAGGAGCTCCGAAAGCAGCTCAGAAGTAGAGATAAGGAGATGGCCAAGCTCTACTCAAAAATTGACGACTTGACAAACGTCGTTTTACGGCTCACAGCTCAAGTTGCCTCTCAGCCGCGCAATCAAGCGCATGGTTCTACTCATGAACCGGGAAACGGTGTCCCGAGACAGCCGACGCCTATTCCCTCAAATCCAAAGGTGGGCGGACCGCACGAAAGTCAGTCGCATCCTATCTCGGGAAATGTCTTGGCTACCGATGACAGTAACCCGCTAACTCAAGATCAAATCATGGATTTGGTTGCCAACAAAGTCAAAATATTGGTAGCCGAAGCCGGAGAGCAAAAAGAGGTCAGTAGCAACGGGAGACCATACCCCGCTCGGTACGATCTTGTGGAGTTTCCTACTAGCTATGTCGTCCCCAAATTTGAAAAGTTCGATGGGACGGGAAATACGAACCGGCACATTGCCCAATTTAAAGCATCATGTGCGAACACTGGGGGCAATGATGCGCTTCTTCTCCGCCAGTTTGTCAATAGTTTGACCGATGTTGATTTCGATTGGTATGCAAGCATACCGGATGACTCGATCACGACGTTCGCTCAAATAGAATCCATGATCAAACAAAGGTTCATGAGTGTCAGCGATAAAATCACCATTGCTGACCTTGTAAGGACCGAGCCAAAGAACAACGAAAGCGACATGGATTTTATAGTCCGATAGCGCAATCTCTCTATCAAATGTGAATCGTCGTTAGAGAAAGACCAATCTGTCAGTCTTCTTATAGAAAATCTGAACGACTGGATAAAACCTTTCCTGTGCACCGCGGGCCTCAAAACATTCCAAGAGCTGACCAAGAAAGTTTAAATGTTGGAACGCTCAAACTCCGAGTCCACTCAGAATCTTCAATTCACAAACAGACCGAGACATCGGAGGGATGACAACCGGAAAAGCGAAAGCTCCAACAGCACCGATTCTCTGGATAAGCTAAGAACGGGCGGAGTAAAGACTAACAAATCTCGATAGCCAACTTTGGAGGAAAAAAGAAATAAGATCTACTCTTTCGGAAGGGACAAGGTCCACAAACTTTTCAAAGATGCTCTGAAGAATGGCTTGCGGTTACCAGATCCAAAAAGGCTAAGTGAAGCGAACAGGACCGATCATCCCAACTTTTGCCCGTACCACCGAGTGCTGGGACACACTATTGAAGACTGTTGCATCTTCAAGGATTGGGTCGAGAAACAATACAAGGCGGGAGAAATATCGTTGTCCCCTGGCGTGTTAACAAACAATCAAGCTGCGACCGCCAATTTCATACAAATAGAGACCGAAGTCTATTCTCTCAGACACCCGTCTTTCTCTAAAAAGAGCGGACCAAGGCAACAAGCTAAGAGCCAAGCGAGCCACATTGCCAATGAAGAAGCAATAGACGGACACACAACCCATACGGCCTATATGATGGAGCTCGGAGGAACAAGTCCTCCTACGCCTTATAGCCATGACAATGATGCGGTTGTTGCCATCCAACACCGGCTTGATCCAAATGATGAACTCGCTCATGTAATTAAGCCAAAGAAGCCCGTGGTTCCTGCAAAATCGAGCCCAAGCTCCAACCGCTAACCACCACGTCGTTAAACTGGGAATGATAGACCTCTAAGTTTTTAAACTGGGAACCGCTGACCACCACGTCATTAAACTGGGAACAGTCGACCTCTAAGTCGTTAAACTGGGGATGTAAAAATGTGTAAATAAATAAATATATATATATATAAAGCCGAAATGATGGGGCAACTCGCAATAAAAATCAGCGAGTAAAAATAAAAATGAAAATAAAGCCGAAATGATGGGGCAACCGCGAATAAATAGCCGAAATGATAGGGCTATCGCGACCTTCGCGATAAGAAAAGCTGAAATGATAGAGCAATCGCGGTAAAAAAAAACGGCGAATGATGGGTCGCTCTTGTTACCATATTCCGGTGCAGCGATACAGACGCCAACCAAAATTCCAAATTTCTGAATGTCCCAACGGCGAATGATGAGTCGCTCCTGGTACCATATTCCAGTGCAGCGATGCAGACGCCAACCAAATTCCAAACCCCATACCCCAAGTGGCGAATGATGAGTCGCTCCTGATACCATATTCCAGTGCAGCGATGCAGACGCCAACCAAATTCCAAATCCCAAAACGGCGAATGATGAGTCGCTCCTGGTACCATATTCCAGTGCAGCGATGCAGACGCCAACCAAAATTCAAATTCCCAAAATTCTTCCGGCCCTACGGTTGGTCCCCAAGTTGACTACCGTATACAATCCACGGGCTTAAATAATTCTCATCATACTCATGCCCCACCGCAATCACCAGTTATGCGGCTGGTCTCCGCCCTCGGAATTATGCTCCATTTGGGAAGACCTACTCATGTGTCCTCACGATACATGAGAAGAACAAACCTTCGTGGGATCCTTACGACTCACAAAGGAAAAACACACTTGGGAATCCTCACGACTCCTAAGGAGAAAATATGTCTACGGGATCCTTTCGACTCGTAAGGAGAAAATGCTTTTATGGGAACCTTACGGCCTATAAAATTGAAAAGCCTTAAGTGATAGAGATCTCAACCCGTCTCCTAAGCCATCGCTCCCTAACAGGGAAAGGCAAATGATGAATTGCTCCTGGCACATGTGCTTCACTGTTAGTAACGCTGATGCCGACCCCTACCCCAAAATTCCAAGCTTCAGACCTGATAGACTCCTAAGTCTTTAAACTGGGAACAGATGACCGCTAAGTCGTTAAACTGGACACAATAGACCCCTAAGTCTTTAAACTGGGAACAGATGACCGTTAAGTCGTTAAACTAGACACAATAAACCACTAAGTCTTTAAACTGGGAACTGATGATCGCTAAGTCGTTAAACTGGGCACAATAGACCACTAAGTCTTTAAACTGGGAACAGATGACCGCTAAGTCGTTAAACTGGGCATGATAGACCTCTAAGTCGTTAAACTGGAAACAGATGACCTCTAAGTCATTAAATTGGAAACAGATGACCCCTAAGTCATTAAACTAGGAACGAGGGAAGTCCACTCAAATATTCTCACGATACATGAGGAGAACAAACATGCGGGATCCTCACGACTCGTAAGAAAATACCTTCGTGGGATCCTTATGACTCACAAAGGAAAAACACACTTGTGGGTCCTCACGACTCCTAAGGAGAAAATGCACCTATGGGATCCTTACGACTCGTAGGGAGAAAATGCTTTTATGGGACCCTTACGGCCCATAAAATTGAAAAGCCTTAGGTGATAGGGATCTAAACCTGTCTCCTAAGCCATCGCTTCCCAACAGGGAAAGGCAAATGATGATTCGCTCCTGCCATTATTCCAGTGCAGCAATGCAGATGCCGACAAAAAACCAATCCCCAAATCCTCTCAAAGGCAAATGATGATTCGCTCCTGGTACCATATTCCAGTGTATGCGGTGCTGATGCCAAACCAAAACCAAAATCACAAGTCCTCCCGGGACAAATGATGAGTTGCTCCTGGCATTATTCCAGTGCAGCAATCCTGATGCTAAACAAATTCCAAATTCCTCTCAAATTCAAAAGTCCCGCCGAACAAGGCAAAAACCAAACAAATCAAACCAACCAATTCCAACATTGACCTCTGCGTCAAACAACGACACTCTGTGCCGGAGAAACGTCAAGCAGACACTCCGTATCGGGGAAACGTCAAGCAAACACTCCGTACCGGGGACACGTCGACCGGCAACACTCCATGCCGGGGAAACGTCAAGCAGACACTCCGTACCGGGGACACGTCAACCAGCGACACTCCGTGCCGGGAAAACGTCAAACAGACACTCCATACCGGGGACACGTCAAACAGCGACACTCTGTGCCGGGAAACGTCAAGCAGACACTCCGTAACGGGAAAACGTCAAGCAGACACTTCGAACCGGGGACACGTCAACCAGCGATACTCCGTGCCGAGGGAACGTCAAGCAGACACTCCGTACCGGAGACACGTCAACCAGCGACACTCCGTGTCGTGGAAACGTCAAGCAGACATTCCGTCTCGGGGACACGTCGACCAGTCGACACTCCTTCTCGGGAAAACGTCAAGCAGACACTCCGTGCCGGGGGCACGTCGACTACAGACACTCCGTCTCGGGGACAGTCAACTAGCCGACACTCTGCCTCGGGGAAACGTCAAGTAGACACTCCGTGCCGGGGGCACGTCGACTACAGACACTCCGCTTCGGGGAAACGTCGACCGGCGGCACTCCGTACCGAGGAAACGTCCAACAGCGACACTCCGTAACAAGGAAACGTCAAGCAGACACTCCGTCTCGGGGATACGTCAACCAGCCGACATTCTGCCTCGGGGAAACGTCAAGCAGACACTCCGTGCTGGGGGCACGTCGACTACAGCCACTCCATCTCGGGGACACGTCAACCAGCCGACACTTCGCCTCGGGAAAACGTCAAGTAGACACTCCGTGCCGGGGGCACGTCGACTACAGACACTCCGCTTCGGGGAAACGTCGACCAGCGACACTCCGTACCGGAAAAACGTTCAACAGCGACACTCCGTAACGGGGAAACGTCAAGCAGACACTCCGTGCCGAGGACACATCAACCAGCCGACACTCCGTAATGGGGAAACGTCAAGCAGACACTCCGTCTCGGGGACACGTCAACCAGCCGACACTCCACCTCGGGGAAACGTCAAGCAGACACTCCGCCTCGGGAAAACGTAGACCAGCGACACTCCGTGTCGAGGGCACGTCTACCAAATCACTCCGTGCCAGAGAAAAGTCTACCACAGACACTCCGTCTCGGAGACGCGTCAAGCGTCGACCGTCCATGTCGTTAAAAGGGCAAAGCATCCTAAAAAATGGGAACCAAAGCAAGCCGCCTCCACGTGAAAGAAGATCCATCAATTTCATGCACACGACCCACATATGTGGTGTGCATTTATTGATGGGGGGCACTTTGTTGGGGTCGAAAATTGCACTCCGGTTGACCAAGTCAAAGTCAAGGTCAATCCCAAACCAGGTGGGTCCAAGCCCAGATCAAGTGGGCTCATGCCCGAGTCGAGCCCGAACATGAAGCGGCCGTCCTCCCCCACACTGAAATAAAAAAAATCATGTAATAAATAATTTTGATGTAATTTTTTATGCATGAATGGGCATAAGGCCAAATTTTTGTAAAGCCCATGGCTTATGTGCAAAAAGATATGGCACATAAGCCATGGGATGGGCAAAATGCCATTTTGTAAAGCCCAAAGGGCTATATGTAAATGTGTAAGCCTATATAAGGCAACATGATGATGAAGAAAGGATAGACCTTTCATTCTCCCCAAAAACTACGATTCCCGTGCCTCCTTCTCCTTCCTCAAGGTTCTAAACCTTCTTATTTCTTTTGAATTAAATCAAGAGTTTTACTCTTCCTTTTTCAAAACTAAATAGTTTTTCACCACAAAACCCACAAAGGGGAACTCAGATCTCCCATCAGATCTCAAAAATAAGAGATTTTTAAAATCTCATACTTTTTGTTCTTCAAGATCCAGCCGACAGAGGAGGAGGAAGGAGACTCATCTCCAAAAAAATTCCCACTTTGGGGAAGATCCAGGGTTCAAGGGAGAAGCCCCTTCATCAGCTCCAAAAATATCTTAGGAGTTCAACTCTATAAGTCAAATCGGGAGCACAGCTCCCAGTGCAGGGACCAAGTCCCTTTTGCTGCTGGCGCGCAGCGCCCATGCGTGCCAGACACGTGGTGCGCTGGCGCGCAGGCCCGCGTGCCTGGCACGTGGGGCGCTGGCGCCTTCTCCCACGCATCTTTTGGATGCCCTTTCCCTTTTATATACATACACACACATACTCCACCACACTGTTTCCGTTAGAAAAAATTTCTAACGGGGCGCTGCCCGCACCCCGTAAGGGGGCTGCTAGCCCCCTTGACCCCAGCCCGCTATCCGGGTAGCGGGAGTCCGTAAAAACTCTGCGGGGCCCCCGATATATCCAAAACCCCTTCAAAACACAACACCGCACATTGAATTCGCATGACCAGTTTAACCCGCTAATCGAAAGTTCCCTTGCTCTAAAGACGAGGGGTAATTAACGGCAGCTTAATCCGCGGCTGCCGGAGATTCGGATTCCCACAATCAATAAACTCTAGCCCACCCTAGGCAGGGGAATCTGTAATGCGCCTGACAAGTGCGCGCGTATTCCCATTTCAATAGGGTGACGAAAAACACCCTACAGTTATGAGCGTTTGGTAGAATAGTACCCAAAAATTTATAATCTCAAAAAAACTACCCTGATTAACGATCAACGATTAAATATTTAGTAATTATTTTATTAACAGTTTACATAGCTATTTATTATTGAGTAAATATTTAATCGCATGGGGTAGCAATAGCGACAGCGAGACGCCAGCGACGGCCGTGGAAAAGGGCAGTGGTGGCTAGGGTTAAGGTTTGGACTAGGATGATGAAGATGACAATGAAGATGGAGAGGCTAGGACCGTGGCGGCTGAGGCGACAGAAGAGGGAAGGGTCGTCTAGGTAGGGTTTGGATTTGTAGGAGGATGACGATGAAGATGCAGGTGAAGATGATGAAGACGATGAAGATGCAGGTGAGGGTGCAACATCAACGACGACAAGACGACAACGATGGCAGAGGGCAGTGGCAACTAGGTTTAGAGTTAGCATTTGAATGATGATGAAGAGGCTAGGCGAGGGCCAGACGGCGGCGGAGGATAGTGACGGCTAGAGTTAGGTTAGGGTTAGAGTGAGGAGGATGAAGAAGAGGGCATTTTAGGGATAAATTTTTTGATGGCATGGCAACTAGATTGATTGTGCTGACGTGGAGATGACGTTGCACCGTTAGCCAGGGTAGTTTTCTTGAGATTACAAACTTTTCGATAGTTTTCTGCCAAATGGCCGAACCTTTAAGTGGTTTTGTAAAACATATCTTTTCAATTCATAAGTTGAATTTCATAAATTGTTATGATTTACTCATTGCCAATTCATTTGTTGGCGTTATGCATTGTGTCTAGTTGAGCACTTAAGTGTCGTTAATGGATGACAAGAAATTCCGGTGTGGACTTAGGCCAGTTGGGCTAGATTTAATTTGTTAGTGTGGAGTTACTACTAGATAACTATGACGAGATCACACCCAGACAAAATTTAATATTTAAACTAAGGTGTACATTGTTGATATTGAGTTTAAATTTGAATTAGTAGATTTTATGGATAGAATATAAAAGATTATTTATATTACGGTGAGAATTTAAAATTAAATAAAGGATTGGATCCTATTAGATAAAGGAAAAGCCTTATTTACATAAGACAAAGTGGTCCTAATTTAACTAAGAGAAGAATTCTTTATTGGAAGTAGGACTTATTCTATAGTATAAATAAAGATGTGCTTTCATCAAGAAAATTGGAAAAACTAGAAAGAGATACATAAGATGTAGTCTCCAAAGTTAAGGGTTGTAATTCACACCTCTTAATGTGATGTAAGAGAGGGGAGATGAGGGCTTGAGGGAGATTGAGTGGTGTAAATTGGTAAGTTGAATGCGTCTTCTTGGTAAAAGAATCGTCATGTTTGCCTCATAAATATAGACCGAGTTTGGTCAGACCACGTTAAAATTCCTGGTGTTTGTCTTCTATTAAGGACCATTCGTTTTGCATGCTTGTTCAGTTTTTCCCTAACAAGTGGTATCATAGCACGGTGGCTTAAGGCATACGCGGGAAATTGATATGATTCTTGTCGATTACAACAATTTATGTTAACTGCAATTCAATTGATTGAGCAATGTTCATTCCTCTTCTTTTATATACTCTTGAAGATTTAGGACTAGCTTACTTAAGCGATAAATTTTTAATAGATATAACATAAATGGAAGCTAATGCACTAAAATTCCGAGAATATAGAAATATCTCTCACCTCGGCAATTTGTCGAACAATTGCAAGCAAGAAGTGAGTCCTCCCTCCCCATTGCATCAAAGCAAGCAACACCCCACTAGGAACCAATCCTATCAATGCACCCCAACACAATTCAATACAATCATAGCATAACATCAACAAAATTGAGCAAGGTTAGGAAAAAGGCTGAAAGAAAAACTCACCAATGGCTGCATGCAGGACTTCCAAAAATGCAACAGTTTGCAGCAAACCTTAACAACCAACAAAATTAATCAACTGCAAGAAAACAATATATAAAGGAATCAAAAAGAAATATGAAAAGGGTTACAGATGAGATCTCCAGCAGAGGCGTAGGCTCCATTGAATGATTGGGTGGTGAGGAGATTGCGCGAAATCTTGCAGAGGGCAAGGGACCTAGCGAGAGAAAATACCCATGTTAGAATTTGGAAGAGAGAGAGACAGAGAGAGAGAGAGAGAGAGTACCATCCAAAAAATTGAAGGGAGTTGTAGGAGAAAAGATACAGCTTTGATGCTGGAGCCATTCCAATGGCAGAGATAAGAAAAGTGACATGGGGTGGGAGGTTAAAAAAGCGAGCGCGGCGGAAATTTTGCATTTTAATCCACAAACCTTCACAAGTTAATTACATAATGGCCCCCGACAAGTTTTATAGGTGCGTCTTATAAATGGTGTCAGTAGCCCATCATTTCCTACCTCAAGGGGACCGTTGTGTGGTTGTGTTGTTTCGGTTTCTCTTATCGACGAAGCTCGGTGAAGATCTCATCCTTTATATAAAAGGAAGAAAGAGAGAGCCGAATTTAGGGAATTTCAAAATTAAAATGTCATGCAAGTCTAAATCATTCGTGAGTGGTATTTTATGTATTTAGACCTAGCGAAATTATTATATGCAATGCTAAAGTCTAAGAAAGGTACATTACTCTGGAATATAAAATGCTATCATGGGTTTTCAATAAAATACCTTAGGCGTTTTTATGACAGTAGATTGTCTTAAACTTTAAACCGTCATTTTCAAGAGATATTTTTCGCTAAAACTTCCGGAATTAAAAAAATTTAAAGATAGATTAGTGGATATATGCTGTGATTAAAGGTATAATAGTATAATTTACCTAGTTTAAAAACTCTCCGTAGACATTATAGGAAAAAGGTAAGACTTGCGTTTTAAATTCACTTCTACCAGGAATTAAAAAATTAAATAATGAACACAAATAATTGTGGTTGCCGCTGGTGGACGTCATTTCATTTACACACACTCTCCCTGTTGTCGAATCTTACCTCCATCGTTGCCTCCTTGGCCTTTCCTTTGCTCCAGGTGTCGCTATCTTCGTTCATCACTACCTTCGCCTTTGAAGTTGTCTGCCCCCCGGTCTTGCATTGATCGAGAAATCAATTACCTTTGGTTTTTGTTTAATTCTAAAAACGATAATAGTTTTAAGTCTTTCGTTATATCGGCTCCAAATGTTTGGAATTTATCAGTTTAATGGATCCTTAATTCTTTTAACCAAGTTTTTTGGTCCCCGGGTGAGTGTTCCGTCCAACTAGAGTCAAGATGAATATTCACATAAATAAAATTACTGTCAAGATCCGAAAGTACGGAACGTGACTAGTACGGAACGTGACTAGTACTTAAATTATGAAACGTCTCAAGACGTACGTAATCTAAGTAAACCAAAACCCAGAAATTAAAACCATGTAAAGAAATAGAGTGAAGAAAAACTTATTTAAAGAAAGCGATTTTAATCAAATAAGTCGCATTAATCATTTTAAAAGTAACATCGAAATTTCCCGAAAAATTCGGTAAAATCTCCTTTGTAAAAACTGGTCCCCCGAACGGGTACAACACATAAAAATACGTATATATCAAGAATAAAGGAATCCCCAGGCAGGCGCTGGCTCTTCACCGATGGCGGAAACACAACCACATGCACATGTATATCAAAAGTGCACAATAAGCAGCATAAAGCAAGAAAAGAGAAAATACCATTTCGGCTCAAATAAGCATCGACACAAAACACCACAAATACAAGTCTCACGAGTCTCACTGTCTAGTCGAATATACAAGGGTAAATGGAGTATACTAGATACAAAATAGAATACATGGGGCAAAAGAAAATCCTCCAAAACCCACCTATGAGCGAAGCTGCCAAACGATGCAATGAAGCAAAGGAGGAAGTACGCCCGCCGCTACTGAGCTGATGGGCAAAACCTGCAAGATACTGTGGCACAACGGGGTGAGTTGCCAACTCGTGGGTAGTAAGTAACATCTAATAAGGCTATCGTAAGCATGCACGCAAATGCGTCACAACCTACATATGCCGATACGATGCGATGCACTGGTATATACGCAACATGAATGCATAATCAACACGAAACCTCAATATGTTCGATACGAGAAAAGCTTTATTTTTAGTTTAGAAAAATCTTTTGTATGATAAAAACTGGAATATCATCAATGAAATCAACAGAAAATCCGTGTCAAGTATCGACACAAAATCCTTAATATCTCGAGCTCCGTCGGTCCGGATCGGCCCATAGCATCATATCACGACCACGGTCGGTATGCTACAAATATCCGCCGCGCCAAACTATCTCGGGCTCCGTCAGTCCGGATCGGCCCATATCATCATATCACGACCACGGTCGGTATACTAAAGATATCCGCCGCGCCAAACTATCTCGGGCTCCGTCAGTCCGGATCGGCCCATATCATCATATCACGAGAAAAACCGCAACTTGTAATTTAAAAGATAACGAGTTTATAAAATTCTTGCGGCTTTCCCCAAAATCCAGAAATCTCATAAATACTGAAATCTCCAAAAAAAAATCACAATATAAAAACATGCTAGTGATGATGGAAATCTATGATACGGTAGTATATATCATACGAAATACGGCCAGAAGCTATGCATGAATAATAATGCAATGAGGTATGTATAACAATCCTGCGTATCCATTTAAAGAAATGATTATACAAGTATAAATCCACGGATTATGTCACGTCCCGCTTCCCAGAGTACGCTAAGATGGGCACGTGACATAGCCAACCATGCTACCTATGGGTAGGAAGTATCCATCCACAGTCACATTACGGCTGTAGAGATATTGTCACGCCCCGCTTCCCAGAGTACGCAAGATTGGGCACGTGACATAGCCAACTATGCTACCTGTGGGTAGGAAGTATCCATCCACAGTCACATTACGGCTGTAGAGATATCAAGAACAAGATAAAAACTATCTAACACATGTCCAAATCCAGAATAACAAGAGTCAATGATAAATAAATGTGGAAGCAAATGATCCAATACAATAATAGAAAAGTATGTCTCATAATGCGGGCTCACATCTGGAAATAAAATGCAGGAAATAAAACTAATCACTACAGAACTCACAAATCAGCCTGCTGGCTGAAGTACTCCTGCTCGGTCAGCGACAGTGGTAAAGAATCTGGGCCATGCAAAACCCAGACGTCAGCGCGTCATGTCAACCAATAATATAATGTGAACAGTGTAATAGGCAATGCATAAATAAACATGAATAAAGCAATAGTATGAAACAAGCAGTACCAGGTAGTGTGCAGTGGGTAACTAAACTGTTCTGTCGGGTTTTCTATTCTAAAGTCTTTGAAATCAATTCGAGTAATCCTCCATGTAACTCAAAGGATATGTCCCGTTACCCCCCGGGACCACGGATCAGGAAGATGGGAACCAATAATGGTTCTGTCCCGTTGCCCCCCGGGACCACGGATCAGGAATGTAAGAGTCACGAATGGCTCTGTCCCGTTACCCCCCGGGACCACGGATCAAGTAATACCCTTTTAAGTTACACTTTAGATTACTCGTTTGATTTCCCCATACCCCCAGGTTATGTGTGTCAGGTCGGGTATTCAGTAGTCAAGGACTAATGCCAACACAGGATCAGGTAACAGGTCAGGTTTGTCTGGATAGACAACAGGAATGGTCCATGAGGACTCCAAGTCAGGTTTGTTGGCATTAGGCATGAGATCAGGTAACAGGTCAGGTCATGGTACATCAGGTTAAGTCGATAGTAAAGGGTACCATGTCCGGTGCATCGGTATGTATACATGTCAGGTGTAGCAAGGTCAGGTCAATATGTAACACAATCGAGGGTGTGCTCACAACAGGCATAAAATCGAACAAGGAATAGCAGCAGGAAATAAACAGTGAATTTAACAACAATAAACAATTTATTTAATCACAATGGTGCATTAATATAGTGCAGTCGTATTATCATATTAACCGGTTTGAGCACCCTTGCGGTGCAGTAAATCACATGACTGTGCAATACAGTTATATCAATATCAGAATGTAATAGAGCTACAAGTGTAAGGCTACCGTCCTTTAAACGGTAAATGTGATTAACGGGTAACTTCGTTACTAGGGTTAAAGTGGCAAAATGTGGTTTTAGGTTAACTGTATCATGATATAAGTCATATTGCGTCCAAATAATAAAATAGCTATATCTAGTTAAGTTTGCAAGTTTAATGAGTCAAAACACATTTAATTATACAGTATAGCATGTAGCAAGTAATACTTGCCTCGGCGGTTCGCGAACCGGGAAAAACGGACGTAACGTCGGCGGGGAAACACGCGACGAACGTACGGTTCACGGATTGAACCCAAACAACGAATCATGGGGCCACGCGGATCGGGGTACCTTGGATGATCCATGGGACGGGCGGTGACGGTCGACCCCGTCGACGGAGCTCCGGCAGCCAGCCGACAGTAACCGCGACAAGAGGTCTGTAGATTCACGAATGCATTAGTCGAGAATGGAAAAGGAAGGGAGGAGAAGGGGAAAGTCATCTTACCGAGGGATGTGCCTGCGAGGTCGGGGACACGGGAACGGGGTCGTCGGCGGAGACAGGCGGCGGTCCGACGGTGTGCAGGGGATGTGCAGGCGGGGTGAGCAGGTGGTCGGGGCTGCGTAGACGTGCGCAAGGTGTTGATGCAAGGGCGAAGGAGGAAATGAGCTGGTGAAGATGGTGGGGTGAGGTTAGGATCGCCGGCGATGGAGGAACGCCGACGAGGTGGCGCGGGCGAGTGCGAGGGCGTGCGGTGGCCACCTGCAGGCGCTGGAAGGAAGGGAGAAAGGAGGAAGGAATGGGGTAGCGGCTGCGACAAGGGCGAGGAGGCGAGGCTGGTGGTGATGTTTGCGTCGGCTTTGGTGCTGCGGCGGCGACGGACACGGCGGCTAGGGTTAGGGTTGCGATGGGTTCTTTCTTTCGTTCTGGAAAAATTTTCGTGAGGGGGAGAGATAATATATATAGGGGAGAGAGAGAGGAAGTTAGAGAGAGAGAGAGAAAAAGAAATTAGAGAGAGAGAGAAGGAGACAGCTAGAGAGAAGGAGAGGAATAGTGGAGGGACCCACGGGTTAAAACCCATTCTAATTGGCCAGGAAGCGAAAGATTTAAATAGTCCAGCCAGGGGAAAGATTTAAATAGTTAAAAGGATTTAATACTAAAGATTTAAAGATTTAAGAATCAAAAAGAAACTAACAGTAAGAAATATTATAAGGTTTCGAATATTATATTAAATTGGGATTTTGGCGCTAAATGAAACATTTTCAAATCGCTCCCGGGTTGGGTCCAAAAATTTAAAATTCAAATAATAGGATTTTAAGCGGGTTCCAAATTTTAAAATGAAATGTTTTATGATTAAAAAGCATGCCCCCAAGTCGGACACCTGCACGCGCGCGTAGTCGTCCAAACTCGCCCGTTTCATCGAACGGGATGAGAACTCGACGCACGAACGCTACCACGCGGCTAGGGGTGACGAGTAGGCCAAGATAGATATTTTTAATTTCATTTTAGGTGCTAAAATTTGTTATATGCAAAAATGACTTAGCCGGTTAAAATTTTACAGTGAGACCCAAACAGGCAAAATAAATGAAATGAGCAATGTCAAACACTCAACCAGTAACAGAAATAGTATTATTGGGTTCGGGTGTTACATCATACCCAACTACAAAAAGAATTTCGTCCTCGAAATTCCAAGAATACAAGATAGATAACTACAGGAAAAGGTGAGGAAACTTCTGCCGGATCTCGTCTTCTCGCTCCCAAGTGGATTCTTCATGCGATCGATTACCCCAAGAAACTAGCACAAGGGGATAACCTTGTTCTTAAGAACCTTTTCCCTTCGATCCTTGATTTCAACCGGTCGCTCCTCAAAAGTTAGGTCCTCCCGTACAGTTAACTCCGAATGATCCACGACGTGGGTTTCATCTCGAACATACCTTCGTAGTTGAGATACATGAAACACATCGTGCACACCTGCCAAGGACTGTGGTAACGCCAAACGGTACGCTACCTCTCCAACACGCTCCAATATCTCGAAGGGTCCAACGAATCGAGTACTAAGCTTTCCCCGACTCCTAAAACGAATCACTCCTCTAGTCGGTGATATCTTCAAGAATACCAAATCACCCACGGCGAACTCTAGAGGCCTTCTTGACGTGTCAGCCCAACTTTTCTGTCTGTCTTGAGCTGCCTTCATATGCTTTCTGATGGCGTTAACCTTCTCAACGGTCTGTACTACCAAATCTGGTCCTAGTAATCTTCGTTCACCAACATCATCCCAACAAACAGGTGAACGGCACTTACGACCATAAAAAGCTTCAAACGGAGCCATCTGAATAGTTGCTTGGAAACTATTATTGTAAGAAAACTCCACCAAGTGTAGATGATCCTCCCATGAACCCTTGAAGTCCAACATGCATGCTCTCAACATGTCTTCAAGAGTTTGGATCGTTCTCTCCGACTGACCATCTGTTTGAGGATGATAAGCTGTGCTAAACTTCAATCGAGTCCCCAAACTTTCCTGTAAACTCCTCCAGAAGTGTGATAAGAACCGAGTGTCCCGATCGGACACGATACTCACCGGTACGCCATGCAATCTTACAATCTCCTGCACGTACCGTTCTGCCAAAGTCTCCGTTGATTGACCAACCCGAAAAGGAATAAAGTGAGCTGCCTCGGTCAACCGATCGACAATCACCCATACTGCATTGTTGCCCTTTGGACTCCGCGGTAAAGCCGTCACGAAATCCATGGTTATATGTTCCCACTTCCACTGAGGAATCGGAAGTTGTTGCAACAAACCAGCAACCCTTTGGTGTTCAGCCTTGACTTGCTGACATACCAAGCACTTAGCCACGAAGCGAGCGATCTCCCGTTTCATGCCTTCCCACCAGAAATGCTGTCGAATATTTCGGTACATCTTTGTACCTCCTGGATGTACAGAGTAAGTTGAACTGTGTGCCTCCTTCATAAGCTTTTCACGAACATCTCCCTTTGACACACACAAACGGCTACCATACCTCAACGAACCATCTTCGTGGACCGGTAAATCTGTTCGTAGTCCAGCCTCAACCTGCTCTCGAAACTTCTGCAGTCTAGGATCCTGCGATTGTGTCGCTTTAATCTTCTCAACCAAGGAAGACTGTACTTGCAACTGCATCAACTGCCCCGTAGAATGCGGTAGCACAACTTCCAAGTCAAATCTTCGAAAATCTGCAATGATCTCCCTCTGCGTAGTTAACACATGAATTGCTGGTAACCGACTAAGCGCATCCGGCACGACGTTAACCTTTCCCGGATGGTATTTAAGATCAAGGTCGTAGTCGACCATCAGCTCCAACCATCTACGCTGCCTCATATTCAACTCCTTCTGAGTGAACACATACTTCAGACTCTTGTGATCTGTAAAAAAAAAACTTCGACTCTTTCGCCTAAAAGGTAGTGTCTCCAAATCTCCAAAGCGAAAATCACAGCCGCAAGCTCTAAGTCATGAGTTGGATAATTCTTCTCATGGGTCTCCAACTATCTCGATGCGTATGCTACAACCTTCCCATTCTGCATCAAAACACATCCCAATCCTTTTCCAGATGCGTCGCTGTGAATCATCAGTCCTCCGGAATTGTCTGGCATGGTCAGAATAGGGGCGGTTATCAACTTCTGCTTCAACGTCTCGAAAGTCAAAGCACATTTATCCGTCCAAACCAAAAGGTACTTCCTTGCGCGTAAGCTTGGTCAACGTTTCTGCTAAACGAGCGAAGTTCTCCACAAATCTCCTGTAGTATCCGGCTAAACCAAGGAAACTTCTTATCTCAGCCACATTTCTTGGAATAGGCCAATCTCGAACTGCTGCAATCTTTTCGGGATCGACGGCGATTCCGTCGCCCGACACAACATGCCCCCGAAATTTCACTTCTTCCAGCCAAAATTCGCACTTACTCATCCTCGCATACAATTTCTCCTGTCTCAATGTCTGCAGTGCGATCTTCAAATGCTCAGCATGCTCCTCCGAACTCTTCGAGTAAACCAGAATATCGTTAATGAATACCATAATAAACTGGTCCAAGAATGGTGAAAAGATTCGGTTCATCAAATCCATGAATATTGCCGGCGCATTCGTTACTCCGAAGGGCATCACCAGATACTCCATACCGAGTTCGAAACGCCGTCTTGCAATTATCTTCTGCTTTTACTCGGACCTGATGATATCCGGATCGCAAATCCAGCTTCGAGAATACCCTCGCGCCACTAAGCTGCTCAAAAAGTTCTCCAACCCGAGGGATCGGGTACTTGTTCTTGATAGTCACTCGGTTTAATTCTCTATAATCAATGCACATCCTTCTCGTGCCATCCTTCTTCTATACTAGAAGAACTGGAGCTCCCCAAGGTGAGTTGTTGCTTCGAATCCAACCCTTCTAAAGCAATTCACCAACTTGTTTCTTAACTTCTTCAAATCCCACTGGTGCCATTGGATAACAAGCTTTAGATACTGGCGCTGCACCAGGAATAAGGTCAATCGCGAACTCCACGTCTCGCTTCGGCGGTAAGCCCGATATATCTTCAACTACGTCCATGAAATCGCGAACCACCACCGGTTCTTCACAACCATCAACTTTCATAGCTGCAAGAACACTGTTTGTCAGCCTAGCCCTAAACTCGACTGGCCCGACAGAACTGCTTCCTTACCGCAACTGCTGTCTGCTGTGAACTCCCCATTTTCCCGATATGCTCTGCTGTTCCCGAGCTGCCGTAAGAACTTATGAGAAAGTGGTCAAACCCAGGGAGACGGTCTGCCTTTGGATGCCCACATCCAAGCTGCGCATGGACCTTCGTGCCCTGTCTGCATCGTTGGCGACTAAAGGTCCAGCGAAACTGCTGAGTCTCGTCCACTCTGCTGCATGCACGTCCACGGGTGCTCCATTCTGCCTCAGCCCAATAAATTTCTCTTCCATTTCCTCCCGTGCAGTCCGCGGGAAGAATTTCTCCAGGAAACTCTTTGAAAACTCCGCCCAACTGATCGGCTTGGGCAAACGGGTCTCCTCCACAAGCCACCACTCTCGGGCGAAATCCACTAGCTGAATGCGCACCACCTCAACTCTTTTGTCCTCTGGGATCTGTGCCGCAATCAGTAAATTCTCCGTGTCAACTGGCCACTGCTCGGCTGGCAACGGCTCCTCCAAACCAGTGAATGTAGTCGGACCCAAACGTCTGAAATCTGCCACGGTCCCTACCCGGTCAACTGATTTAGCTCCAGCGCTGTTTACAGACTGCCGAACGATCTGCAAACCCTCCTGAAACGAATCTGCTTGCTGCTGGATCAGCTCGGTCTATTTCTTTGATTCTCCAGCATTCCTCTTATCACTCTAAGCATGGCGGCTTCGTCCACTCCTCTGGTATGTCTTCAATTTCTTACCGGCCATAATCCTAAACTCAAAATACCCAACATTAGCATGATGATAGATTTTGAATATAGATCAAGGCTAGAACTCCAAGATACTTAAATAGAGTACCGCATTGTAACTATGCCGCGGTATCATAGCCACAATTACATAACTCCATCCAAGTCGCCTAAGTCCTAGAGATAACAAGGAATCGGGTTTTCGAATCGATATGCAAAGGAAGTTTGCACATCGTAAAAGATATAATCAGGAAGAATGTGATTCAAGAATGGTAAAACGGTCAAGGTGGCAGGACATGTTTCCTAAACACGGGTATTCTGATTCGTGTATTGGGTACAATACCCAACTACAAAAGAATCAACCCGACTATCCTATGCTCTGATACCAAAAGAACCATGTCACGCCCCGCTTCCCAGAGTACGCAAGATTGGGCACGTGACATAGCCAACCATGCTACCTGTGGGTAGGAAGTATTCATCCACAGTCACATTACGGCTGTAGAGATATCAAGAACAAGATAAAAACTATCTAACACATGTCCAAATCCAGAATAACAAGAGTCAATGATAAATAAATGCGGAAGCAAATGATCCAATACAATAATAGAAAAGTATGTCCCATAATGCGGGCTCACATCTGGAAATAAAATGCAGGAAATAAAACTAATCACTACAGAACTCACAAATCAGCCTGCTGGCTGAAGTACTCCTGCTCGGTCAGCGACAGTGGTAAAGAATCTGGGCCATGCAAAACCCAGACGTCAGCGCGTCATGTCAACCAATAATATAATGTGAACAGTGTAATAGGCAATTCAAAAATAAACATGAATAAAGCAATAGTATGAAACAAGCAGTGCCAGGTAGTGTGCAGTGGGTAACTAAACTGTTCTGTCGGGTTTTCTATTCTAAAGTCTTTGAAATCAATTCGAGTAATCCTCCATGTAACTCAAAGGATATGTCCTGTTACCCCCCGGGACCACGGATCAGGAAGATGGGAACCAATAATGGTTCTGTCCCGTTGCCCCCCGGGACCACGGATCAGGAATGTAAGAGTCACGAATGGCTCTGTCCCGTTACCCCCCGGGACCACGGATCAAGTAATACCCTTTTAAGTTACACTTTAGATTACCCGTTTGATTTCCCCATACCCCCAGGTTATGTGTGTCAGGTCGGGTATTCAGTAGTCAAGGACTAATGCCAACACAGGATCAGGTAACGGGTCAGGTTTGTCTGGATAGACAACAGGAATGGTCCATGAGGACTCCAAGTCAGGTTTGTTGGCATTAGGCATGAGATCAGGTAACAGGTCAGGTCATGGTACATCAGGTTAAGTCGATAGTAAAGGGTACCATGTCCGGTGCATCGGTATGTATACATGTCAGGTGTAGCAAGGTCAGGTCAATATGTAACACAATCGAGGGTGTGCTCACAACAGGCATAAAATCGAACAAGGAATAGCAGCAGGAAATAAACAGTGAATTTAACAACAATAAGCAATTTATTTAATCACAATGGTGCATTAATATAGTGCAGTCGTATTATCATATTAACCGGTTTGAGCACCCTTGCGGTGCAGTAAATCACATGACTGTGCAATACAGTTATATCAATATCAGAATGTAATAGAGCTACAAGTGTAAGGCTACCGTCCTTTAAACGGTAAATGTGATTAACGGGTAACTTCGTTACTAGGGTTAAAGTGGCAAAATGTGGTTTTAGGTTAACTGTATCATGATATAAGTCATATTGCGTCCAAATAATAAAATAGCTATATCTAGTTAAGTTTGCAAGTTTAATGAGTCAAAACACATTTAATTATACAGTATAGCATGTAGCAAGTAATACTTGCCTCGACGGTTCACGAACCGGGAAAAACGGACGTAACGTCGGCGGGGAAACACGCGACGGACGTACGGTTCACGGATTGAACCCAAACAACGAACCATGGGGCCACGCGGATCGGGGTGCCTTGGATGATCCATGGGACGGGCGGTGACGGTCGACCCCGTCGACGGAGCTCCGGCAGCCAGCCGACAGTAACCGCGACAAGAGGTCTGTAGATTCACGAATGCATTAGTCGAGAATGGAAAAGGAAGGGAGGAGAAGGGGAAAGTCATCTCACCGAGGGGTGTGCCTGCGAGGTCGGGGACACGGGAACGGGGTCGTCGGCAGCGACAGGCGGCGGTCCGACGGTGTGCAGGGGATGTGCAGGCGGGGTGAGCAGGTGGTCGGGGCTGCGTAGACGTGCGCAGGGTGTTGATGCAAGGGCGAGGGAGGAAATGAGCTGGTGAAGATGGTGGGGTGAGGCTAGGATCGCCGGCGATGGAGGAACGCCGACGAGGTGGCGCGGGCGAGTGCGAGGGCGTGCGGTGGCCACCTGCAGGCGCTGGAAGGAAGGGAGAAAGGAGGAAGGAATGGGGTAGCGGCTGCGACAAGGGCGAGGAGGCGAGGCTGGTGGTGATGTTTGCGTCGGCTTTGGTGCTGCGGCGGCGACGGACACGGCGGCTAGGGTTAGGGTTGCGATGGGTTCTTTCTTTCGTTCTGGAAAAATTTTCGTGAGGGGGAGAGATAATATATATAGGGGAGAGAGAGAGGAAGTTAGAGAGAGAGAGAGAAAAAGAAATTAAAGAGAGAGAAGGAGACAGCTAGAGAGAGGGAGAGGAATAGTGGAGGGACCCACGGGTTAAAACCCACTCTAATTGGCCAGGAAGCGAAAGATTTAATAGTCCAGCCAGGGGAAAGATTTAAATAGTTAAAAGGATTTAATACTAAAGATTTAAAGATTTAAGAATCAAAAAGAAACTAACAGTAAGAAATATTATAAGGTTTCGAATATTATATTAAATTGGGATTTTGGCGCTAAATGAAACATTTCCAAATCGCTCCCGGGTTGGGTCCAAAAATTTAAAATTCAAATAATAGGATTTTAAGCGGTTCCAAATTTTAAAATGAAATGTTTTATGATTAAAAAGCATGCCCCCAAGTCGGACACCTGCACGCGCGCGTAGTCGTCCAAACTCGTCCGTTTCACCGAACGGGGTGAGAACTCGACGCACGAACGCTACCACGCGGCTAGGGGTGACGAGTAGGCCAAGATAGATATTTTTAATTTCATTTTAGGTGCTAAAATTTGTTATATGCAAAAATGACTTAGCCGGTTAAAATTTTACAGTGAGACCCAAACAGGCAAAATAAATGAAATGAGCAATGTCAAACACTCAACCAGTAACAGAAATAGTATTATTGGGTTCGGGTGTTACAGATATCAGGAATAAAATGTAACTATCTAATATATGTCCATAAGCCAAGATAAAATGAGTCAAGAATAATAAAATGCGGAAGCAAAAGATCCAATACAAAATAACTGGAATGTATGTCGCATAATGCGGGCTCACATCAGGAAATAAATGCAGAAAAGTAAAAGAACTAACTACTACTGAATTCTCACTGCTCAGCCTGCTGGCTGAAGTACTCCTGCTCGGACTACAGCAAAAGTACGGAATCTGGGCCATGCAAAACCCAGACGTCAGCGCGTCATGTCATCAAGCAATAAAATATAAACAGGGTAACAGGCAATGCAAATATAATCATGAATGATAAAGCAGGTGTAATAGTAATATAAATCAGGACAGTGAAGGGTAGTGTGCAGTGAGTAAACTAAACTGTTCTATTAGGTTTTCTACTCTCAAGTCTTTGGAATCAATTTGATGAATCATCGATGTAACTCAATAGTATCCCGTGCATGCCCGGGACCACGGTCTAAGACTCTCAGGCTGAAACCGAGACGTGCCGCTAGGCACTACCAGGAAAAGGGTACAGACCAACGATGTCAGCAGCGTCGTCACAAGGCGGGCCTAGCCTCTAAAACTGATCAGTAAAAGAAAGCAACTGTCGAGTTACAAGTCAGGTTTCATCATTGATTTTCCCATACCCCCAAGTTATATGTGTCAAGTCAGGTGTTCCGTAATCAAGAACTAATGCCAACACAGGATCAGGTAGGTGCAGGTTTGTCTAGATAGACAACACGAACGGTCCGTAAGGACTACATTGACGTTTGTTGGCATTAGACACAAGATCAGGTAACAGGTCAAGCCATGGTACATCAGGTCAAGTCAAGTAGTGTACGGTACCATGTCGGGTCAAGTAATATGTGTGTAGCAAGTCATGTCAGGGTGTAAAAGATATCATGTGGGTGCTCATAATCAGCTAGCATAATCATGGTTATAAATAATCAAGCATGGGTATCAACAACACAATAAATTGGCACATGTAATAGGTTAAGCAATAAATGTAGATTTAACTAATTAGCCGTACGGTTATCAGTGTGTGTTTAAGAGGTGGTGTCAGCATTATATGAATACAATATGACGGATGTGAATGCTAAAACCAGGTTAATAGGTATTGAGTAACCTAAAGATACGATGACATGTATACTATGGGTGCAATTGTAACTAAACCGGTTAAAGATGCACACGGATGTCCGATAGGATAATATAAGAGAAAAGGGGGTATCATAGCCATAAAACAATTGTGATCATATGGTCTAACATATACATGTGATTACTAGGTATAAACAACTTGATGCAACAATTAAGTTTTAAGTTCTAGATCAAAAATATGTAAACGGAACGTCATACGGTTAACTTGAAATTCAAAACTTTCGATTCTATTTAGAGATTTAATAGGAAAATAAATAAATTAGCATAAGAATAGTTTGAATAGCATGTAGCAGGTTTCACTTGTCTCGACGGGTCGTGATACGGAAAACGGAACGTTACGCGTCGGCGGGGAACAGTCGCGACGCGTGCACGGTACACGGAAAGAGCCCAAACGACGAACAGTGGAAACACACGGGTCAGGAGTCCTCGCTGGGTCGTCGGGAGACGTCGTCGGCACCGCCGTATTTCGGCGAACCAGAAACAGCGACAACAAGAAAAGCAATAATTTAACAAGAAAGAAAAGCAAGCAAGAAAAGAATAGAGGAGGAATGAGAGTACAATAGCATACAGGGTTGCAGAGGAGGTGCTGTAGTGGCGGCGAGACCAACCGTGGCGAGATCGACGGGGCTCCGGCGATGAACAGGGACCTCCTTAAGAAAACAGCATGAAAACCCTTTTACCAGAAAAAAAACATGGGAAGAAGAAGAAGAAGAGAAGAATGAGGGGGAGAAGGAGCGCTTACTGGGGTGTGCACGATGCCAGAGACACGGGGACGAGTCGCCGATGGCAACAGTTCCGGCGATGCAGAAGTGCAGGGGTGCAGGGGTGCTCGGGAGAGAAGGAAAGGAGGAAGAAGAGAAGGTGGAGGCGGCTGCGACGAGGGTGAGGGGCGACGGGGCTTGTGCGGGCGTCGTCGGCGCTAGGCAGAAGCGAGGGACGACGGCTAGGGTTTCGTAGGCGATGGGTTTCTTTGTTTAAAGAAGACGAAGAAAGAAAATATAAAGAGAAGAAGAGAGAGAGAGAGAGAGAGACGCGGGGAGAGAGAGAGAGATTTGCGAGAGGACAGAGAAGAGGAGAGAGAGATAGAGAGAAGAGAGAAAGGGGAGAGGAGAGATAGTATTGGCGTTTAGCGGGGTGAGAGAGGAAGAGAGAGAGAGAGAAGAAGAAAAAGGAGAGAGAAAGAGAGAAAAGATCTGTAAGGCCCGGGGATGAGAATATGATGCTGCGATTGGCTGAAGGAGAAAATATGAAAGGATATTTGATAATTAAAGAAGATTTATATCTGGCGAAAAGATTTCTAACCCTACTAAAAATTTTCTATGCTGCTGAATATACGTGAAACAAAATATTAAATAATCAAATTTGGCGGGATACAAAATATTTCAGAATTGCACCCGGGTCGGGTCCAAAAATTTGAATTCGAAAAATGAAAATTATTGGCAAGTTCCAAAAATTAAAATGAAGGATTTTGTACCAAAAAAGCATACCCCCAAGAACGAACGCACGCACGTGCACGCAGTCGTCCAAACACGTCCGTTTCACTGAACGGGACGAGAACTCAATACAAGAACGCTACCACAGGGTTAGGGGTATCAAGCAGGCCATGACAGGTATTGTTAAATTATTTTAAGAAACTTAAATTGTTATATGCAGAAAATGAAATGTCGGTGTAAACTATAACTAGTGACAGCCAACGCAGATAAATGAAATAAATACCACACATACGGTAGCTGAAATTTGTAGAACTGGACTCGGTTGTTACATTATACCCAACTACAAAAGAATTTCGTCCTCGAAATTCCAAGAACACAAAAGGATAAACGACAAACAAACTATAAGAAAAGATGAGGAAACTTCTGCCGGATTTCATCTTCTCGTTCCCAAGTGGACTTTCCATGTGAGCGATTACCCCAAGAAACAAGTACAAGAGGGATAACCTTGTTCTTAAGAACCTTTTCCCTTCGATCCACAATTTCAACCGGTCGCTCCTCAAAAGTCAAGTCTTCTCGTACCGTCAGCTCCGAATGATCCAAAATATGTGTTTTATCTTGAACATACTTACGGAGTTGAGATACGTGAAACACATCGTGCACATTCGCCAAGGACTGCGGTAACGCCAAACAATACGCTACATCGCCAACACGCTCCAAGATCTCGAAAGGCCCGACGAACCGAGGACTGAGCTTTCCTCGACTTCCAAAACGAATCACCCCTCTAGTCGGTGATATCTTCAAGAATACCAAATCACCCACGGCGAACTCTAGAGGTCTTCTCGACGTATCTGCCCAACTCTTCTGTCTGTCTTGTGCTGCTTTCATATGGTTCCGGATAGCGTTAACTTTCTCAATTGTCTGCACAACCAAATCTGGTCCCAACAATCTTCGTTCACCGACATCGTCCTAACAAACAGGCGAATGACACTTACGACCATATAAAGCTTCAAATGGAGCCATCTGAATTGTCGCCTGGAAACTGTTGTTGTAAGAAAACTCCACCAAATGTAAATGATCCTCCCATGAACCCTTGAAGTCCAACATGCAAGCTCTCAATATATCTTCAAGAGTTTAGATCGTCCTCTTCGACTGGCCATCAGTTTGAGGATGATAAGCTGTGCTAAATTTCAATCGAGTCCCCAAACTTTCCTGTAAGCTCTGCCAAAAGTCTGATAAGAACCGAGTGTCACGATCGGACACGATGCTCACCGGTACTCCATGCAATCTTACAATCTCCTGCATGTACCGTTCTGCCAAAGTTTCCGTGGATTGACCAACCCGAAAAGGAATGAAATGAGCTGCCTTGGTCAATCGATCAACAATCACCCATACTGCATTGTTGCCCTTTGGACTCCGCGGTAGAGCTGTCACAAAATCCATGGTTATATGTTCCCACTTACACTAAGGAATCGGAAGTGGTTGTAATAAACCAGCAACCCTTTGATGTTCAGCCTTAACTTGCTGACACACCAAGCACTTTGCCACAAAGCGAGCAATCTCCCGTTTCATGCCTTCCCACCAGAAATGTTGTCGTATATCTCGGTACATCTTTGTGCCTCCTGGATGTACGGAATAAGCTGAGCTGTGCGCCTCCTTCATAAGTTCTTCACGAATACCCCCTTTGGCATACACAAACGGCTACCATACCTCAACGAACCATCTTCGTGGATCAATAAATCTGTTCGTAGTCCGGCTTCAACCTGTTCTCAAAACTTTTGCAATTTAGGGTCCTGCGGTTACGCTGCTTTAATATACTCGATCAACGACGAATGTACTTGCAGCTGCATCAACTGTCCCGAAGAATGCGGTAGCACGACCTCCAAATCAAATCTTCTAAATTCTTCAACGAGTTCCTTCTGCGTAGCCAACATCTGAATAGCTGGTAGCCGACTGAGCGCATCTGGTACGACATTAACTTTCCCCGGATGGTACTTAAGATCAAGATCGTAGTCAGCCATCAGCTCCAACCATCTACGTTGCCTCATATTAAGCTCCTTCTACGTGAACACATACTTCAAGCTTTTATGATCAGTAAATACCTCGACCCTTTCGTCCAAAAGGTAGTGTCTCCAAATCTTCAAAGCGAAAATCACAGCCGCAAGCTCCAAGTCATGAGTTGGGTAATTCTTCTCATGGGTCTTCAACTGTTTCGATGCGTACACTACAACCTTCCCATGCTGCATCAAAACACATCCCAATCCTTTTTCAGATGCGTCGCTGTGAATCACTAATCCTCTGGAACTGTCTGGCACGGTCAGAATAGGAGCGGTTATCAATCTCTGCTTCAACGTCTCAAAAGCTGACGCACAACTATCCGTCCACACAAAAGGTAGCTCCTTGCGCGTAAGCTTGGTTAACGGCTCTGCCAGACGAGCAAAGTTCTCCACAAATCTTCTGTAATACCCGGCACGTCCAAGAAAACTTCTTATCTCCGCAATTCTTCGGAATCGGCCAATCTCGAACTGCTGCAATCTTTTCTGGATCGACGGCGATTCCATCGCCAGATACGACATGCCCCAAAAACTTTACTTCTTCCAGCCAAAACTCGCACTTGCTCATCTTCGCATACAATTTCTCTTGTCTCAACGTCTGCAGTGCGATCTTCAAATATTCAGCATGCTCTTTAATACTCTTCGAGTAAACCAGAATATCGTCAATGAACACCATAATAAACTGGTCCAAGAATGGTGAAAAGATTCGGTTCATCAAGTCCATGCATATAGCTGGTGCATTCGTAACTCCGAAGGGCATCACTAAGTATTCGTAATGTCCATACCGAGTTCGGAACGCCGTCTTGCAAATATCCTCTGCTTTCACTCGGACCTGATGATATCCGGATCGCAAATCCAGCTTCGAGAATACCCTCGCACCACTAAGCTGCTCAAATAGTTCGCCAATGCGAGGGATCGGGTACTTGTTCTTAAGAGTCACCCGGTTTAATTCTCGATAGTTGATGCACATCCTTCTTGTGCCATCCTTCTTCTCGACTAGAAGAACTGGAGCTCCCTAAGGCGAGTTACTGCTTCGAATCTAACCCTTCTCAAGCAATTCAGTAACCTGCTTCTTGACTTCTTCCAACTCCACCGGTGTCATTGGATAATACGCTTTAGAAACTGGCGCTGCACCAGGAATAAGATCAATTACGAACTCCACGTCTCGCCTCGGCGGTAAACCTGATATGTCTTCAAACACATCCATGAAATCTCGAACAACAGCTGGCGCTTCACTTTTATCAACCTCCATCGCTGCAAGAATATTAGCTGTCGGCCTAGCCCTAAACTCGACTGGCCCGATAGAACTGCTCCCTCCAGTGAAGATAAACTCGGGATGTACGGAAATCTGGAAAATTGCTTTTTTTGCCCTACAATCAATGTGAGCATGGAAAGTGCCGAGAAAATCCATTCCCAAGACGACTTTGTAGTTGCCTATATTAATCACCAAGAAATCTGCAAATAACTCTCGTCCGCAAACAACAACTGCACAATCTTTACATTCTCTACTAGATATGATTTTCCCATTCCCAGTGTGTATGTCCCAGAAACTAGACAGGGTCGTGCAGGTAATCGAGTGTGTAGCTATAAACTTGGACGACATAAAACAATGGGATGTACCAGAATCAAATAACGCTAATGCGGGAAAACCATGAACGAGTAGCATACCTGAAACAACTTCTCCTGAAGCCTTAGCTTCCTCAGCCGTCAATATAAAAGCTCGAGCCTGATTGGATCCTTGAGTTAGCTGCTTCTGTCCAGAAACGGTTTCTGCCGTGGCTTCTGAATATCATCCCTTGTGCGAAGCTTCGACGGACAAGAATTAACAGTATGATCCGCCGATCCACAAACCAGACAAAGTCCCCGCATCCTGCGACATTCCCTTTGCAAATGTCCGGGTAAGTGGCAATAGCTACAAATCACGTGCTTCCTCTGATCAACGACAATATGCTTCTTCATCGGTGTTACACCACGACGGTCCACTGGAATACCTCTGCGTCCATGAGCTCGGTTTGGTACAAATGCCGGCTTCCTTACCGTAATTGCTGTCTGCTGTGAACTCCCAGTCTTCCCCGATAAGCTCTGCTGTTCTCGGGCTGCCGTAAGTACCTGTGAGAAAGTGGTCAAATCCAGGGAGACAATCTGCCTCTGGATGTCCACGTCCAAGCTGCGCATGAACCTCCTTGCCCTGTCTGCATCGTTGGCAACTAAAGGTCCAGCGAATCTACTGAGCCGTGTCCACTCGGCTGCATGTACATCTACGGGTGCACCATTTTGCTTTAGACTGATGAACTTCTCTTCCATTTCCTCCCGTGCAGTCCGCGGGAAGAACTTCTTCAGGAAACTCTTCGAAAAATCCGCCCACTTGATCGGTTTGGGCAAGCGGATCTCCTCCACAAGCCACCATTCACGGGCGTAGTCCACTAACTGAATGCGCACCACATCCACCCTTTTATCATCTGGGATCTGCGCCGCAATAAGTAAGTTCTCCGTGTCAACTAGCCACTGCTCCGCTGGCAACGGCTCCTCCAAACCAGTAAAGACAGACGGACCCAAATGCCTGAAATCTGCTACGGTCCCCACACGATCTACTGGCTTAGCCCCAACATTGTTCACGGACTGCTGAACGGTCCGCAAACCTTCCTAAAACGATTCAGCTTGCTGCTGGATCAGCTCGGTCTGTCTCCTTTGATTCTCTGACATCCCACGTATTACTCCAAGCATAGCGGTTTCGTCAACACGCCTTTGGTACGTCTTCAGATTCTTGTCTGCCATATTCCTGAAATCAAAACACCCAAGAATTAGTATGATAACAGATTCAAAATATAAATCGAGGCTAGAACTCCGAGTTACTTAAATAGAGTACCGCATTGTAACTATGCCGCGGTATCATAGCTACAATTGCATAACTCCGCCAAAGTCGCCTAAGTTCTAGAGATAATAAGGAATCAGGTTTCGAGTCGATATGCAAAGGAAGTTTGCACACCGTAAAAGATATAATCAGGAAGAACTTAGATTCAAGAACGGTAAAACGGCAAGGTGGTGGGACATGTTTCCTAGACACGGGTATTCTGATTCGTGTATTGGGTACAATACCCAACTACAAAAGAATCAACCCGACTAACCTATGGCTCTGATAACAAAAGAACCATGTCACGCCCCACTTCCCAGAGTACGCTAAGATAGGCACGTGACATAGCCAACCATGCTATCTGTGGGTAAGAAGTATCCATCCACAGTCACATTACGGCTGTAGAGATATCAGGAACAAAATGTAACTATTTAATACAAGTCCATAAGCCAAGATAAAATGAGTTAAGAATAATAAAATGCGGAAGCAAAAGATCCAATACAAAATAACTGGAATGTATGTCCCATAATACGGGCTCACATCAGGAAATAAACGCAGAAAAGTAAAAGAACTAACTACTACTGAATTCTCACTGCTCAGCCTGCTGGCTGAAGTACTCCTGCTCGGACTGCAGTAAAGGTACGGAATCTGGGCCATGCAAAACCCAGATGTCAGCGCGTCATGTCATCAAGCAATAAAATATAAATAGGGTAACAGGCAATGCAAATATAATCATGAATGATAAAGCAGGTGTAATAGTAATATAAATCAGGGCAGTGAAGGGTAGTGTGCAGTGAGTAAACTAAACTGTTCTATTGGGTTTTCTACTCTCAAGTCTTTGAAATCAATTTGATGAATCATCGATGTAACTCAATAGTATCCCGTGCATGCCCGGGACCACGGTCTAAGACTCTCGGGCTGAAACCGAGACGTGCCGCTAGGCACTACCAGGAAAAGGGTACAGACCAACGATGTCAGCAGCATCGTCACGAGGCGGTCCTAGCCTCTAAAACTGATCAGTAAAAGCAAGCAACTGTCGAGTTACAAGTCAGGTTTCATCATTGATTTCTCCATACCCCCAAGTTATATGTGTCAAGTCAGGTGTTCCGTAATCAAGAACTAATGCCAACACAGGATCAGGTAGGTGCAGATTTGTCTGGATAGACAACAGGAACGGTCCGTAAGGACTACATGTCAGGTTTGTTGGCATTAGACACAAGATCAGGTAACAGGTCAAGCCATGGTACATCAGGTCAGGTCAAGTAGTGTACGATAGCATGTCGGGTCAAGTAATATGTGTGTAGCAAGTCATGTCAGGGTGTAAAAGATATCATGTGGGTGCTCATAATCAGCTAGCATAATCATGGTTATAAATAATCAAGCATGGGTATCAACAACACAATAAATTGGCACATGTAATAGGTTAAGCAATAAATGTAGATTTAACTAATTAGCCGTACGGTTATCAGTGTGTGTTTAAGAGATGGTGTCAGCATTATATGAATACAATATGACGGATGTGAATGCTAAAACCAGGTTAATAGGTATTGAGTAACCTCGAGATGCGATGACATGTATACTATGGGTGCAATTGTAACTAAACCGGTTAAAGATGCACACGGATGTCCGATAGGATAATACTAGAGAAAAGGGGGTATCATAGCCATAAAACAATTGTGATCATGTGGTCTAACATATACATGTGATTACTAGGTATAAACAACTTGATGCAACAATTAAGTTTTAAGTTCTAGATCAAAAATATGTAAACGGAACGTCATACGGTTAACTTGAAATTCAAGACTTTCGATTCTATTTAGAGATTTAATAGGAAAATAAATAAATTAGCATAAGAATAGTTTGAATAGCATGTAGCAAGTTTCACTTGCCTCGACGGGTCGCGATACGGAAAACGGAACGTTACGCGTCGGCGGGGAACAGTCGCGACGCGTGCACGGTACACAGAAAGAGCCCAAACGACGAACAGTGGAAACATACGGGTCAGGGGTCATCGCTGGGTCGTCGGGAGACGTCGTCGGCACCGCCGGATTTCGGCGAACCAGAAACAGCGACAACAAGAAAAGCAATAATTTAACAAGAAAGAAAAGCAAGCAAGAAAAGAATAGAGGAGGAATGAGAGTACAATAGCATACAGGGTTGCAGAGGAGGTGCTGTGGTGGCGGCGAGACCAACCGTGGCGAGATCGACGGGGCTCCGGCGATGAACAGGGACCTCCCTAAGAAAACAGCAAGAAAACCCTTTTAACAGAAAAAAACATGGGAAGAAGAAGAAGAGAAGAATGAGGGGGAGAAGGAGCGCTTACTGGGGTGTGGACGATGCCAGAGACACGGGGACGAGTCGCCGATGGCAACAGTTCCGGCGATGCAGAAGTGCAGGGGGTGCAGGGGTGCTCGGGAGAGAAGGAAGGGAGAGAAGAAGAGAAGGTGGAGGCGGCTGCGACGAGGGTGAGGGGCGATGGGGCTTGTGCGGGCGTCGTCGGCGCTAGGCAGAAACGAGGGACGGCGGCTAGGGTTTCGTAGGCGATGGGTTTCTTTGTTTAAAGAAGACGAAGAAAGAAAATATAAAGAGAAGAAGAGAGAGAGAGAGAGAGAGAGACGCGGGGGGAGAGAGAAAGAGAGAGAGAGAGATTTGCGAGAGGATAGAGAAGTGGAGAGAGATAGAGAGGAAGAGAGAGATCGAGAGGAGAGAGAAAGGGGAGATGAGAGATAGTATTGGCGTTTAGCGGGGTGAGAGAGGAAGAGAGAGAGAGAGAGAAGATCTTTAGGGCCCGGGGGTGAGAATAGGATGCTGCGATTGGCTGAAGGAGAAAATATGAAAGGATATTTGATAATTAAAGAAGATTTATATCTGGCGAGAAGATTTCTAACCCTCCTAAAAATTTTCTATGCTGTTGAATATACGTTAAACAAAATATTAAATAATCAAATTTGGCGGGATACAAAATATTTCAGAATTGCGCCCGGGTCGGGTCCAAAAATTTGAATTCGAAAAATGAAAATTATTGGCAAGTTCCAAAAATTAAAATGAAGGATTTTGTACCAAAAAAGCGTACCCCCAAGAACGGACGCACGCACGTGCGCGCAGTCGTCCAAACACGTCCGTTTCACTGAACGGGACGAGAACTCGATGCAAGAACGCTACCACAGGGTTAGGGGTATCAAGCAGGCCATGACAGGTATTGTTAAATTATTTTAAGAGACTTAAATTGTTATATGCAGAAAATGAAATGTCGGTGTAAACTATAACTAGTAACAGCCAACGCAGATAAATGAAATAAATACCATACATACGGTAACTGAAATTTGTAGAACTGGACTCGGTTGTTACAGATCACATATGATGCAAATGCACGATTACCGATTCTAATCCAGTTCTATAGTGTTCGTGACATAGCAGTTACCAAAGACGTGTGTGTTAGCATGAATAGTGCACGTGCGGCATGAACCAATGGTAACGGTCCAAGTGTCCTATGATGACGTCACATATATATACATATATAAGATGATGCAATGCAATGATATGCATAACTAGAAAACTACGCATATAATGCAAGTACTGCAAATAATACTAAACTATCGGGGGCCTCGCGCCATCCAGACGATCCCCCATAGATGTGTACATCTACTCACCAGGACGCCTCGGCTGAACTGATCCAATCACTGCCTTGTCTTTCCGCGTCACATTCGACGCCTCTGCACCCGATCCAAGAATCGCACACAAGCAAATAAGAGGATAGATATAAATAGTCGCGGACACAAAGATACAAGTCAATCCGCGCGCACAACAAGACACGCACACACTTGGTGCACAAAACGCGCTCGCAACAACGTCAAAACCACCACTAGGGTCGCTAATACGTGACCACATGTCAGCCCCGCTTCCCAAAATACGGAATACGAGGGATTGATAAGGCCAGCTATGCTCCTACGGTCGAGAAAACATCCTGTCGTAGTCACACTTCGGATACTAGTTTTACGTGGTAATCAGTAATCAATGCACAGGTAATGAGAAATGCAGTCACTAAATCAAAACAAATACAAAAAACTAACCAGATAGAGATCAAGGAAGTATAGCTCTGAGTCGCTGATCTAGATATCCGGAATGTCCTCGAGGTACGTCAGGTCCTGGTCCAAGCTAAATCCTTCTCCCTCTGAGCATGCATACTCAGGTCGTCAGAGTGACACAATAGCAATAAATAGAAATACATATGTAACATGTGTAATAATGATGAATATGAAACAACAAGTATGAAGTGATGATATGAGCATGAAGGAGCCAGTACAGGTAAACGGTAAAGCGGGTAAACAGTAAGGCAGGTGTATCGAGTCAGTAATCAATGCATGTCACTAAACCTATCAGTCTTTAAGTCTCACTGTCCAGGTCGCTAAACCTATCGTTGGTCTAAGTGTGAGAGTCAACCACTCATGAGTATCCCCCACCCAAGGGTAGGGCCCCTGGGGCAAGAGAGCACGGGCCCGAGTCGCTCGCTAATAATCAATAATATCACCCATATGACTCCCAGAATCGCTGTATATGCCGGCAATGGGACTCCCGAGATTCCGTTGAACTCACACTCAAACTACCCCACGCCCCGTGGTCTACATCAACCACCAACCATAAACTCAAATACTAGCCGGTCCATGACAAGTCTACGCGAGAACTGGAGACAGAATCCCCATCAAGCATGTCTCGACTGGTACCCAAGATACATGGACACTGTTTGGTGCCTTACCTATGACACTAATATGATTGCTCCATAACCGTCACATTCCGGTTACAGTTACTCTTATATATGTCCCATAGACGTCGACAATGCAATCCATCAACGGGATCCGCTGATTGTGTATAAGTACGTGTCACTTTCACTTATTCATTCACGCTTTTAACACTAATGCACTTGCCACAATCAAAACACTAATATCTAATACTGGGTAATACGCACGATCACTAGGTTATCAATGTTTCATGACCACTACATGATGTGATGAGAATGCAATAATTACGATATGAATAGAATATCCACAGTCAGTGTCCTATCACTTGCAAAATTTACTATCAATCATACGTGCAGAATTAAGCATAATAATACAAAGGTGTAAGCAGCCTATTTAATTATCTATCCATAAAAATTGGTTTCACGTCAATCGGGTTTCGGGTTTGCTATATACGGCCATTTCAATTTAAGTGTTCACAGCTGGAAATCCGGTTTGAGAACTGGGAGTCCGTTCCGTAACACGTTTTAATCCCAGTTGGGATCGAAATTTGGTGATGTTATAGTTGAACAAAATTTAAGTTTATCAGTTAGGTTTCCAATGCACTAGACGGGTCGATAATATCCATGGTGTGCTAGAAGTTATGCATTGTACAATAAAGGGGTATACGCTCTGTCCCTGTTTGGGACTGCTATATGTTCTGTTGATTTAAAATATAATTTAAATAGTAAACGACAATAAAAACTAATGAAACCACTTTCAATGGTTATCTAACCGATATATTCTCGCTATGGTATAGGGTTCCGCATCACAACATTTTCATACAGCAGGGTGAAAGTATTACAAAACGAGAATCGACAGCCAGTGCTGCGCTGGACTGCAGTCTAGAGCCTCACTCCGAACCAGTTCCTATCACCTTTTTAGCATAGAAATAGATTAAAACTCTTATGGGGTTCTAGGTCGTCGAGTCGGCTTCGATATGAGCCCTCGAACGCAACATTCCAATTTGTAATCAATTAATTGTGATTTTTACAAGGTTCAGGTACGGGAAATTTCAGTTTTTACAGGTCTAAATGGGAAAGACCTATCACATCATTAAAGTCCGTATTTTCCAGCCAAAACATAACACAGTGTTCGTTATTACTCGGGCCATCATATTGATTAGTTTCCGTCAATTTAACGGGGGTTTTCCATACGGGTTTTGCATCGAACACTTGCATTACACCGATTCGTACGAAAAATATATATAGAATTTATTGGTAATTTGAATTGAAATAGGTAAAATTAGCATGAAGCAAGCATTATACTTGCCTGACGATGTATCAACGACGGTACGGCAGCGGCAACGGCCCGATCGCGACACAAGCGCGACACGGCAACTCGACTTGGCTCGAGCTCGAGTTCTCGGCAGCGACGGCGATGGGTTTGAGCTTGGATGCTGGAATTAGCTCGGGGCTGATGCTTGGCTATTTGGACTTCGGAGGAGGTGGATGCAGCAACGGTGGCCGGTGCATGGAGGTTGGTTCAGTGCAGGCGCAGAGATATAGGGCGGCGACTAGGAGAGGAGGTGGGTACAGGGTCTCGGCTGCAGGAAGGAGGCGGCCAGTAATGGTGCTGGTGGTGGTCGGCTGTTGAAGCTCGTCGGCGGAGGGTGTTGAGGAGTGGTCGAAGGCGGAGGCAGTAGTGGGCTATGGTGTTGCGGTGGGGAAAGACTTGGTTGCTTGAGGGAAGATGGAGCTGGAGGAGGTCGTGGTGTCGGTGATGAGAAGGTGGTGCAAAGAGGTCGTGGCAGGCTCGTCGGAGGAGGTCTTCGACGGCGGTGGAGGCAGTAATGGCGGCTGTGCAGGGGCTCGTTGGGTTTGGAGGGGCTCAGTTGAGTGTTGTGGAGAAGATTGATGGCGGTGGCTCGGGTGCTCGGTGGTTCTGGTAGTGGTCGTCGGCGATGGGGTTGGAGCTCTGGCGAGGGAGTATGCAGGTGAGCGCGGCAACAAGCGCGGGCGTGGGTTGCGGGTGAAGGGGTTGCAGCGCGGTGCTCGGGAAGAGGGCGGTGCGGATGGAGCTCGGTGTGCAGGTGGTGGTCGGGGGTTTGAGGAGGAGGCGAGGGTGTTGGTGACGATGGTGGAGACGACGTGGGTTGGAGTTGCGGTGGTGGTTGTGGTGTCTTGGGAGTGAGAGGGAGAACGAGAGTGAGAGAGGGAGGAGAGAAAGACATGAAGAGAAGAAGGGAGCGAGGAGGGTAGAGGGGAGTGTGGAGATGCAGGCGGGGGAGGGGGGGATCGCGGCGGTTGCGAGAAGAGGGGGCGTGGGAAGCGGGTTTCAAAAGTATTCAACCGCCTCTCGTCCAGCGACTCTAACTCGAGCAACCTGGCCCTCGCGTATTGGGGAAAACGTGGGCGGGAAAAGAGAACGGGGGAGGAGAAGAAGAGGGAGAGGGAGTGAAGTCGGGTCGGGTTGGGGGAAAGTTGGGCAGGGTGTGGGTTCTTTGGCCAGGAAATGAAATAAAAGAGAGATAGAGGGAGAGTGGGCTGGGCTGATGGAAAAGGAAAAATATAAAAGGAAAACAGGGTTAGGGTTTGGGTAGTGTTGGGAAAAGAGGAATAGGAATTAGAAATATTTTAATTGAGAAAAATAGAAAATATTTATTTATAAATACGAAAATTTCTTTTAAAGGAACTGGGTATTACACCACAACCCAGTCTTGAACCTAATCGCGGGTTCACAACACACTATACATTATATGAAATAGATTATATATCAATAAAACCTCAACTTAGTTTAAAAATCGATTTATTCAAAAAACCCAGTAAGCATCATCTACTCATTTTTGTGCGAATCTATATATTTTATCAAACCTAGTGGCCACAATGATCATTATATATCTTGATTAGGTTACACTATTATTAATTAGATTTTAATCTCACCTATTTATATTAGTCACGAAAATCTAATTCGCAAAATTTATAATTGGGACAAATTAAATGTAACTATTAACAAATTAGCAACTAGATTAGGTTTTGGCATGTCTTAAAATATTAATCTACACTTAACTGACTTGATTTATTTATAAAGACCCTAACTCAATTTCAAACCCTTCTCTTGAATTTCAAACTTACAATTTAAAGCCATAATTAAACACCTAATCAAGTTGATTCAAAGTATTTAACCAACAATTAAACACTAGGGTTATGATTTACCTCAACAAAACTTGAATCAAGCTTGCAACTTAGCCTCTAAATTGCTTCCATGCTCCAAGAATTCAAGCTAGTATTGGACAAGGAATAATGGGTATGTGTTAAATTAGGAATTAGTGATATTTTTTGTGGATCTTTGAAGCAATTTTGAAGAATTTTAAAGTGGAAAATGGGGTGAGAAAGATTTGGGGCTGCCATGGGGATGGGCTCGGCCAAGGAAAAAAAATGAGGGAAGAGAAAGAGTGTGTGTGTGGGGATTGAAATTTACAAGTCAACAAAAACCAATAACTCATTTATTCCCCATGCCTTCTTTCTTTTTATTTTTTTTGATGAGATAAGAAGTGAAATTGAGAGAGGGTTACCGATTTCGGTTTCAAGGAGGGTGTGGGTGTGGATGTGAATTTCTAAGTTAAAAACAGCTCCATAACACAAGTATTTAAACACCACTTCATTGTTTATTATTTCTTTTAAATTTTCTTTTCTGAATCTCTCTAGAATTTTCTAGAACCATGGAAAACAAAAAGAGAAAAAGAGAACATGTTACAAACTAGGATTTAAGTTATCATGGTTCACTAAACTTGTATTAACCCATTCTAATTTGTAATAATCACTAATTAAATGTATTAATGAAAACTTAAAATAATATTAAAAATAATTAATTAAGAAAAAATATTTAAGTAAACTAATAATTTATAAGCGACTAATTAAATATCAATACTAGCCATTACATAGCTAGAATATGTATATTTAAATCTATAGTGAAAAATGATTATAATTACGTTTTTCAGAAAAATACGGATTATATTACCGATTATCGGCAAATCCATCTAAATGATTTTCAAAACGTTACACCATAACCCTCCTGCCAATGGTCAGTTACTGACGCCACAGAGGGCCGAATCCAATCAATCTGTGCCGTATTTTCTCCTCCATGAAGTTAATTTCTTGTATGTATATTGTTTGATGGGATGGAAATAGGAAAAACCAACCAATAGCTAACTAACTTAGCCAGCGAGAAACAACTATAACTTGGGAATCTTAAACAATATGAATTCTCGGTGGGGGCATATTTGTTTATAAATAAAGAAGATTTTGTGGGGTTATCAAATAAACCCTTTCTCAAATTATACGGAGCCAATACCAATCCTTATCAACAGTGAAAAAGAGCTATAGCTCAGTTGGTATGTGCAATTCCCTTCTTGGAAAAGAGTACGGGTTCAAAGGAAGAGGCCACAAATTAACGCTTTTCGGGGCAAATTCATGGGTCTATTGTGTGCTTGTGTGCGATGTGTGTGATTGTGTTGTGCGTATAAATAGGGTTTAGATGTCGGTGTCAAAAAAAAATAAAAAATGGATGAGGGTTTATTCGGGATATAATAAAAGACGGAGGGTTTCCTATAATTTTTCGTAAAACCCTTTCCTCCACAATCCTTTCCCTTTCATCGATCTCCAACCAAAATGTTAACTCGCAGAGCTGCCGGCGGCTAGAGAGCAACCAAAAGGAAGGTAAATGGCCGCTTCAATCTCTCAAACGGTCTCTCGCCTTTCTCTCTCCTCGATCTCTCAATCTCGAACCCCTCTCGATCTCTTCTCCCCTAAATCCCTTCGCTTTCCTCGAAACCCGAGGCTCAAATTCCCAGTCGCTTCGATGAGCATTGAAGCGCCTCAAAAGATTCCCGAACCCTCATTCTTGGATCGGAAGGAGTCTTCGCTCCTCCACTTTGTCAAGTACCACGGCCTCGGCAACGATTTCATCATGGTAATTGATTCGTTTGTAGTTGCTGTTTTTAGCTGTTTGATTGAATTGCTTGGTTTTTTATTTCGATGGATTAGGTTGATAACCGGGGCTCGATGGAGCCTAGGGTTACGCCGGAGCAGGCTGTGAAGATGTGCGATCGCAATTTTGGGATCGGTGCTGACGGCGTGATCTTTGTGATGCCGGGGGTTAATGGCACCGATTACACCATGAGGATCTTTAACTCTGATGGCAGCGAGCCTGAGGTAATTCATTACATCAAGGTTTTAGATTAGACGCAAATTTAATTAAATACACCATGTGAAAGTGTTGACCTTTGTTGAAAAAATTGAGCAATGATGAATAGAGATTGCATGGAGTAAAAATTATCATGTCTATGTGATGTTTGTATATACCAATGTCTGTTTTATGACGTGCTAAGTAGAAAGTTACTATTTTTAATGTTTGGATTGGCAATTTGGCATGCTCACACATTTTCTTTTCTATTATGCATATACAGATGTGCGGTAATGGAGTGCGTTGCTTTGCTCGATACATTACAGAGCTTGAGAATATTCATGGGACTCGAAGGTGGAGCTACTAATTTAAGCACATATCCTAGATTGTTAGATAGCTAGCCTGATCCTATGTAATGGATAAATTTTGGTTAAACCCTACCTTTCATGTTTGCTTGTATTTTTTGTTTTGTTTTGTTGAAACATTATATTTCTATTTTCTCATCCTATTTATTTGGTCAATAATGTCTAAAGTTTGCCATTTAACAATTTTCTATTTTACAGTTTTACAGTTCACACCGGTGCTGGCCTAATTGTTCCTGAGATCCAAAGTGATGGAAAGGTATGCTCGGCATTTCTTTGCAGCTTATAAATCATGGTACAAAAAAAATTCATTTATAAACAGAACTTACATGTCATATATCTAGTGGAATATTTCTTCATGGGAGGAGCCATGTAACAAGTATAATTCTTGCTAGCACAAAGGGTTAGTAGAACTACAATTTAGCCAACTTGAGGCACCAGGTGCAAGTGTTGGAGTTAAGCCTTGAATCCAAAATCGATATATGATAATTACATGTATCATTGGAAGCTAAGTGCACTACTTGAACATTGTAGAAGATAAATATAAATCGACTAAAATGGAAGAATGAGAATATAAAATCTTCTTGGAGTGTATTGGAAATTTGGAATGGTTTCAGCTGCAAATTTACAATGATTGTTGCTCATAAGAGGAATGGTTGGTTAAGTCCGATTCTTATTCTATAACCTGATAGATATAACTTATTCAAGGTCCGATAGTCGTCGGTTGCTCAATATATCTGAATGAATTCATTTCTGTCTAACATTGTTGGAAAAATTGTGAAATTTGCATTGGCTCAAAAGACATTTTTTAGATAGCGAAACATAACACGTGGTCGATATTTATTATAAATTTATAATATAATACATAGAGGTCCATATATATATATATATATATAGAGAGAGAGAGAGAGAGAGAGAGAGATTCCTATGGCGTTGAAATAAGTACACTCTCCACCAATTTTTTCCCGACGATCGGCACCATCCATCTTCATCCTTATCATCTAATATGTACATACACCAATTTTCATGTGATTCCAACACCTTTTCACCGTTGATCTAGCGATTTAAAAATTCTAAAAATGTTCTACTATCGAAAAAACCGTTGATTTTGAACCCACTAAATCAATGGTGCAAAAACGTTGGAATAACATGAAATTTGGTATATTTACATCTTAGCCGATGAAGATGTGGATGGCGTGTGCCGATCAGCGAGAAAAATGTTGGAGAATAGACTCTTTGCGACACCATAGGAGGACATCCTCTCCTAGGGCCTTCGTACTCCACTATTCTCGACTTCATGTGTGTGTGTGTGTGTAATATAAAGTTTATGTTCTGCTAACAGGTTAAAATATATTTACTTGTTACTGTAGAGCATATCAAACTTAGTAATTACCATTTCAAATTTTCAATGGTTGTCCTTATAATAGCTGATGAGTGTATTAACATACTAACAGCTGTACTCAAATATTTTACCCCTGGACATGTGGCATGAAAATTTATATAATACGCAGTCGACTAATTTAGTAACACTTATTCATTAAACCGGGATGCATTTTTCACTATGCGACTGGCAGGTGGAGGATGCGAAAAAAATAGTAAAATACTCATTCAGTTGAGTTGAAGCAGTACCCATTATACAAATCAGATATATTTTTAGCAGGAGCTAGTATGCTCCTAAATAGCCATGCAACATGCAAACCTCGCTATTCTCTTAGACATATCGACATGTATGTTATACCCTACTACTCCACAACAACCTCTGGCCGAGTAGACCATGATGAACATCATGTCACCAGTTATGACTTTAGGATACCACATCAAATGTTATATGTTCATACCTATTGCGAGCTCTTTGTATCCATCATTTATGGATTCCCGAATAGTTTATTTTTCAATTTAAACATCACTCCTGCATTTCAATAAAGATTGGTTGAACAAATCCCTGCAATGTCAATCATTTAGCCTGGAAGTATTCTACATCTAGCTTTACCTATCTTTTTCAGGTAAAAGTGGATATGGGTGAGCCCGTACTTTCAGCGCCAGATGTTCCTACAAAACTCCCAGCAAACAACAACGGAGCTGCCATTCAAGCTGAACTGGTAGTTGACGGCTTAACATGGAATGTGACATGTGTTAGCATGGGAAATCCTCATTGTGTTACTTTTGGTTCAAATCACTCCGAGGTTATATTCTTGACATGTTTATATTATATTTGAAGAATCAAATTTCTACTTCATCAATAAATAAGTCGTTGCCTGTTTTAGTTGATACGCTGTTTGTATATACCATATATGCATTATTTCATCTCATGCAATACCTGATAAATTCTTCCAACCAGTATGCACATTTAATATAAGATGCACAGATTTTGGGTGAACCATTCATAGACTTTGTAATGCTTCTTTGGATAATTCAATATGATCAATAAGTGTTATATGACATATCCACATCCCATACTACTGCATACAATAAGTACCAATACCAAGCGTTCCTTAGAGCTGTTATATGTAAATGATCTGAATAGCTACACTGTCTGATCAAATCATCATGCCCAGATTGAGGAAGTTGATTCAGTTTGCAAATGCATACTTGATCTGGAATAGGAAGTATTGTCCCCGACTCCCTGCATACTCCCCACCCATGCACCTGAACATGCTTTTGGCTTCTAAGTCTACTTAATTTAGGTTCCATACAAGGTTTGTATTAACATAGGCCTTCAGTGCAAGATTGGACACGCCTTGGCTGACAGAAATGTGATAGTTTCCCTCAAAATGTCTATCATGTTAAGTGACACAATGCACGTCTGGGATTTTACATTCTCACATATCCATCTGGATTTTACATCAGCGGTACCCTTATCTTACTTTCTCTTAAAGCTGAGGAGTCAGAATCATATCTCCATTTGGCATGGTTTATTTGTGAATAATGGATATTTCTTGCCACATCACTGCCAACATATTTTATTCTTAATCTTACTAGTTTCTTTAGTAGGAAAGATATAATACTATCAGAAATTCTATGGATACCATAAGATTCAATGACAACACATCTTTATGCATTGCTTTTAGCCAACAAATTAACTTTACTAACTCGGTTTAATGTGGAAATCACCTACCATGTCAATATACTTTGAAATATATATATTTTGAATTTTTTTTATTCTGAATTAAATTAATTATGGTTACTGTTTCAAACACATCTTTTCTAAGATCTAACACAGCAATCTCCTTATTAAAAAAAGTAAACATTACCGCAACTCCTTTTATGCATTTCTTCCACACGAAAATTAAATATTACTGACACATGTTTCTCTTTTTTTTTTGTAATTATTGAAATCATCTACTATATCATTTGGCTTTGAAGTATATCTTTGTAATAAATTTAATTAGTATGGCTACTCATGTCAATGTGTAAATTCACATCATTGATAGTTAGGGTTACTCTTCAAACAGATCGTTTCTTTCATGCAATTTAGTAAATTCACATCATCAGTTCCTTATCTCTTTTATGCTTAAATGGTAGATGCATGTTGGAGAAATCCTAGTGTACTATGCTTTGAATCAATTTGTCTTCTCGTGCATTTTCTGAATTGGGAACAACACAAGTTCTTTGACTGATACTATGTGCCATTAGGGTGATAGACGTTCCCTATTTTAATTTGCATTCTTCCTTCTTTGTCTAGACTGTTCCCTAGTTTAGAGGAATCAAAGATTGCATATATGCTATATTGAAATCATATTTTCATTCAAAACTTGAAGTGTTAGGGATACTAGTGCACACCTGGTCACTGCAACTACCTTGCGGCTAAGACAGTTATATACCTTTAAAAGGTCCAAATACCTAAAAGAACAACCAAGAAGGTATACTAATGTTTTGTGTAATTTACTAATTAGGAGCATGTAACCTGATACTTGATGCCAATTTAATACAATAGCAAGGTAATTTTGACATCCAGCAGGCAATAGGTATGACCCATATGCAGCTATTATTGTTAATGCATTATTATTTCTATTACTAGCAACACAATGCAATATTGTGCCTATCCAAGGAAAGCATGAGCTTTCCTACCCGTCTCCCACTAGCTTGTTGATGGTCTCTAGGACCTAGACATATTACCAACAATGGCCAAGTACAGATGCCATTTTTTCCAGCTTTAAAGCTTCACTGTCTAATTTGTTGTTCTCCATTCCTTCTTAACGTGAATGCTTGTTGAGATGATGGAGCAATTTAGCTCTGTTATTGATGCAGATATTGCATGCCCACTTAATGTAGGAAAACTAAAGGAGATAAATTAAAATTCTGATCGCAAATAATACATGTTCCGTATGCAGATAAAAAAAAATGCTACATTCAGTCATTATTTCAGATAGGTTTCATTATAAATGTTCAATGGGCAGGCTCTACAGGTTGATGATTTAAAGCTGGAAGAAATTGGTCCAAAATTTGAGCACCATGAAATGTTCCCTGCCCGAACTAATACAGGTTATTTATTTGTATTTCCCTAAATAGCTTGTCAGCTTTTAGATGTATAATTTCATTTGGTTTTTTTAATGTCCATCCATGCAGCAATTATTATTCGGACAGAAATTTTAACTATTTAGGAATTATAACATGGTGCTAAAATTTCATATCTGCATCCAGTTCATCTTTGTGGGAGCATATTTTATACTGCTGGCCAAGATAGCAGTTCTTTGGGTGGATGACCAAGTCGTTCGCGCGTGTGTGAAATTGCTGTCTAGGGTGCCAATTTGTTTGAGTATGAGTAGTAGCTAGGACTTTCACGTCTTTTCTACAGTGCTTTTGTTGGCTTTATCAACCTGGCTTGTGTGTTTCTGCCGTTGTGATGTTAGCTAGGTAGCTTGCACGTCCATGTGAGTAGCCATGTTGACATCCAACCCTTTGGAAATGCAGTAGACGCTTGTTTGATTAGGACATGCTAAAGTGGATGAGATCACTTTACAATCATAATGGGTTCTGAGGGACGCTAACACCTGTTTAATATGGCAGACATGACCAAACTGCATCAGGAAAGTACAGTTATAATAGGTGTGAATGGGATAAATCTTGTAAGAGGTTACTGTCCTTTGAATCTTTAGTTGGGATACATATTTTTATCACACACCCAACTAGGTTAAGCTTTTGGGTGAAGTGTTTATCTGATAAACTCGTGAACTTATAAGAACACGACTTTCTGGTGCACCTTTATCTTATTGTTTTATGATAACTTCTTTTTCTGCCATAGTTCTTTATATATCTGGAGATAATGCAGGTTCACTTCCCACCTATAGTTCTTTTGCTTTCGTTATACATTGAATTATTAATGAGCTAACTGAATTGCTGCTTATTCGTCATCAAAATTTCTTAATAAGCTCGATGTTCGATGTTTATGCTACTTGTCATCACTTTATATTAAATTTATAAACTTAGTTCACCCTTTTAATATAGTAGAATATTTGCATTTAGAGTACGTTTAGTTATAGGTTTGACATGAACCTTGTTTATTATACAGAATTTGTCCAAGCCTTTTCTCGCTCACACCTAAAAATGCGAGTGTGGGAGCGCGGAGCAGGTATGTCTTGGGCCTAATGTGCTCATGACCTGTCTTTCCTTGACACAGTTTTCATGTTAATATTTTGAGTACGGTTATAGCTCACATTGTGTTTCCAGCATCTCAATACATCTCACTGGTCTTTGATTGATGCAGACTATTTATTATTATTATTATTAGATATTTAAATAGAAAGCGGAGGGGGTCTTCAATTCCAGATTGACAGAAAACATGATTTCCTCCATATTTTAAAAGCCAAAAAGAAAATTTAGATAATTCCACAGCAATATAACAGCTCCCTCTCTCTCTCTCTATAACATTCTTCCTCCTGTTTCAATTTTCTTCACATGTGTTTAAAGGCTAGTTAGTTTAATTGGAAGATCCTAGGACTGAATCATATACCAACTCATTCTGCGTGAATCTGTTTCTAACTGAAGTTATTATAAATAATACACTATGTGGTGTAATGATGTAATTCAAGCATATCTTCATCGGGCAAAATTTATTTGCAAAATATTTTGACTGAAGGAGCAACTCTGGCCTGTGGGACTGGAGCATGTGCTGTAGTGGTTGCAGCGGTTCTTGAGGGCCGTGCTGAAAGGGTGAGTTTCGTGCTAATATGTATATCCATGATATTTCCCATTAAGTTATCATCCTAAACCCATATTTTCTTGAATCAGACATGTGTTGTTGATTTACCGGGCGGACCATTGGAAATTGAGTGGAGAGAGAAAGACAATCATGTGTACATGACAGGCCCCGCAGAGATAGTGTTTTATGGATCGGTTCCTCTTTAGCTTAGAAGCTCATGGATTTGGATTAAATCAGCCAACGTCAAGGAAATGGTTACTGGTAATGTATAAAGACTAAAAACTTTTTTCGTAGCGATTTTTGAAACATGTAAATTAATCTGTGATCTGTCGGAAGTTACATTACCTTACCTGTAAGACCTACATGTTCCATTTTCCGTACTGATCGTTTGATAAATGTAGCATTCATTTGGTGATTACTAAAAATTAAATTTCTCCATGGTTGAATAATGACAGCCTTTCACTATTATGCTCCAGAAGTCTAATAATTTAATGCATGCAGGATTGTACTATAGAATTTGTGGGGTAATAATCTTTCTCTGAGCGTCACAAGACCATTACCATAATGCATGTTTCTAGACCATTACCATAATGCATGTTTTTAGAAGGCCTTTAACTCAGTACTTTTATTCTAAACACAATAGAGCTCCGTCTTTTATTTTGACACTCTTTGGAAGTTAGACTGGGCCTGATTCTTAGCATAAATCTAATTCTTCTCACAATTCTTATTAGGATCTGAAGATTAAAGGAGAACACGTGCTGGATCTTCAACCAAGATATGTATCAATGAGATGGGATGTATATTTTGCTGGTTAACCTATATACCATGGAAGGATAGAAATTAAAATCAGAGCAGCGAAAACTCGTGAGATTCAACAGGCATGTGCAACTCCTAACATACAACAACAAAAAGCCTTTTATCTTGAACATTTAATAGATGGACACAGTGAGCTTCAATAGTCAACTTTTACCCTAATCTTTTGGAGAAGAGGATACTAAAAGGTAAAAAAAAAACTTCAATAAACTCGGTTTGATGATGTAAACAATGTTTTAAACTAGTTTGCACCGACTAATGTGTTTTATAGGTCAAAGGAATTTTTTTTTGTGGGGGGAGGGGGGGGGGGGGGTGTTGGGGGGGGGGGGGTTGTGTTTGCAGTGTCTAGGTATAGGTTTGAAATCAGGAATAAATATTTTGTAAACAGAAAGCAGGATCTCCATGGGTTTCATCCATCGTTATATTTGGTTTCAGCTATTCTATTTGTTTCATTTAGTTTTAGCATAAATCTCTCTTGGTAACAACCACCATTTGGGCTTAAGTTTTAAAGATAACATGTTGGATAAAGGAAAAGTGAGCTGTAATTCATTCGAAATTACAATTTAATAATCTACAAAACAATCATGAAAGGAGCAATCTGAACTACATCATATTAGTGATCCAGATCCAGATTCTAAATCAGATTGAATTAGTATAACAATTTGCTATGCTCAAAGTTCAATACTAGCGGTGAGCCCGTCCTGCTATAATCCATTTTTCGTGAAAATCAAAGGGAAAATGTTGAGTTGATCAAAATTATAAGTTTTAAGGCTTAGGCAACCCGTGCATTTGGGAAACAGTGCTAATTCTTGTCAGGGACTTAGGGTGGGTTCAAAATACAATCAAACAAAACAAACTCATAAATAATTAATTGCCTAAAAAAATAAAAATTAGCTAATAACTTGCATATCATACTTAAAAAATTTCCCTAAATATGACTCTTTTGGGAAATGAACAGAAAATATCTCATTTTGGAGAGGATTATACCAAGAGCTATGGCCAATTGGTAATATATAATTAAATTTAACATTATATGAAAGTCCAAAATCATTGTGAAAAACAAAGTCAATAGTATTTATCCGAAAAACGGTGGAAGTCATGGTATTAAATTTTAAAAAACAATGTCCATTGTTTTTATCCAAAAAACGTTGAATATCCATAGTAATTTAGTGAAAATTAGATGGTTTTTAGTTGATAGCAGAATCGTAATTTTAAAGTTCTGCCATCACAAAAATGGAAAACGGTGAAAAGCCATGCTATTTATTTGTGAAAAGTAAAGGCTATGGTATTGGTATGGAAAACGGTGAAAATCCATGGTATTTATTTGTAAACAAAAAGTCCACGGTATTTATTTGAAAGATGTTGAAAATCCATGATATTTATTTGTAAAGAACAAAATCCGTCGTATTTATCTAAAAAACGTTTAAAGTCCATAAGATTTATTGGCAGCAAAACCCATAATATTTATCTGAAAAATATTGAATATACAAAAGTTCGTTTGTGGCAAACAAAGCCCATAGAGTTTTGGTCAAAATCTATTGGGGTTTTGGGTTGACCGCAGATGCCTTAGTTATTGTGAGTTCTGCCGACCATAAGATTTCCAATTTTAACCCTACTCTGTCATAAAAATAACAATGTTAGCTTGCTATTTATTATTGTCAAGGCAAAGTAGTCGAAGGAAAAGGGCAACGGTGTAAATATTGAAATTTCCACTCTCCACCCAACTTTCTCATCATATATAAAGAAAGATAGTTGGGGACCATACCGGAGTTTTGCGGAGAAGTTAATAAATACCCTGAGTAATTGAAATTATGCAGTATTAATGTGGTATGCCTACATCAGAAAGAGGTTAGTGAGAAACTGAAAAAGAAGAAGGGCATGAATTTAATGCAAGGGATTCGACCCGGAAAAGTAAGCTTAATACGAATTAATTAGTAGGAACTGTTCTGAAACTAATTTCAGACAAGGGAACTTGACGAAATATTTTAGGTCCAAGTCCATAGGGCGTGTGGAACATACACATGTTATATGTTGTTTTTTTATATCGGTTTTGTTGTTCGCATGAATTATTATGATGCGTAATTATGTCTTGTCAACATCTACTCTCAAAGAATGGTACCGAGAGGATTTCTTGAGATTTTACAAACCAAAGATTTAATTCTTTTCATCGATTTACTATTGATGAAAAATTAAATCTTTTCATCGTCCTACTATTGATAAACTATAGCCATATTTATGTGATCGATTTATGCAGTGTATTAATAGTCGGTAAACTATGGAATTACAGTTACCTGAAGATTAATGATATCAAAATTCTCTTAATTAATGAAAACTAGAACCGGCTATTGTCATTGCTGTTATAATATTATGATATGTAAGTGCATCGGTTCATACAAACATGATGTACGACAGCCCCATTTATGGTTAAATATACATATCATTATCAAGTGCACATTACTATTGTTCATTATTAAATAAATAAGTATCAAGAAAGTTCATGCATTCGTGATTAAGGACCTAAAGTAAATTTGTACCCTTATTTTGGTGTGTTCCTGGCATATAGATGCTTTCCGAGGGATATACACATATGTGCGCGTGCACTCAGTATGTGTGTAGATGGTAAAATTTTATAAAACATCATAAGGTTCATGGTTTTTAAGAGAGCACCGTCGAAGTTTAAAAATACCATGAACCCTCTTGATTTGGTAATGTTGTATGAAAATATTAGTTTCGTCTGCTTGTTAAGACAATACTAGCGGATTGAACAATCTAAAATGGCCTTGTATGTGGACTAAATATCCCTAAAATGAATTTAATATGGCAAATTTTGCCGAAAATACCCTGACAAGATTGGTTCATTGCATTTTTAAAGTTGGATGATGCTATCTAGAAAACCTTAAAAAGTTTGATGGCGCTTTATGTTTGTGTGCGTGTGTGTTGGGAGGACTGTGAATGCCATAACAACTTGGCTGTGAAAGCATTTTATATCCGCTGGGCCCTCGGTCCAACCTAAACCCAAAGACCCACTCTCTTTTTACCTTTTTTGGGGCATGAACATTCACAACCAACTTAGATCCCGTTCGGGAGAGCGGCAACGTTTCCCACTGCTCCTCGAGAGTTGGGTAGATTTTCCTACCGCTTCTAAGGAGCGGTGGAAAAAAAAGGGTGTTGGTGGGCCCTCCTTTTAAGTTTTGTCTTTTTATTTGTTTTTTAATTTTAAAAAATTATGATGGGGTGTTTAGTTTAAATTTTGTTTTAATGCATTTTTAATACACACACTATTTTGGTAATTTATATTTAAAATTATGGTTACAAAACCATGATTCGGGTTATCCAAAAACTCCACGGTTTCACATCAATCTTCCGGACACATCTTAAAATATGGTTTGGTTACAAAATCATGGTTTCACAACCATATTTCAAAACCATGGTTTCACACCGCTCACCCAAACAAACCTTTAGTCATGGACTTTCACAACCCCTTAACCTTGTGTATGTGTGTGTGTTATGTTACGAGGAGTGACAACGATACCTTATGGCTGGCGATTGGATTTTGCCATGTCTTTGACCTCGACCTTCACGATTGAACAATAACACAAGGAGAACACCCAATTTGGCAAGAATTCCTAATTCAATTGAATTAGGGTTCAGAGAGACATCCTCTTTACAACAAGACCAAAATCTCATTGAGTTTTGGTATTGCTTACAAGCAATTCGATAAAAGACCTCACTGGCGCTCGCTCTTGCTCGCTCTCTCTCGCTCTCTCTCTCTCCAGCTACCTAACAGAAAACAACTTAACGAACGGGGGGCCACCTCTTCAGTTCGTCATGCAATTTTCAGTTACGGGTCAAGTCGGGTTCGATATACTGGCTCAGCTACTTTCAAAACTCTTTCCCACTAAAAAAACTCTATTTCCTAACTCCCAATTTCCCAATGCTTGTACATGAATTTGTCATTTATTTGGAGAGGGTTGAGGTCCGGATGACAACCGATCGTAAAACTTTATCAAATATATAATGAAGCATTGCTTTATAGCCGACCTCATTTAGATGGAAAAGACTTTGATGATGATGTATATATATGTGTATGTGTGTGTGAAGATGTGTGTGCGCAACACTGAGTGAATGTTGGTAACATGAATAAATCTGGTTAAAATGGTGGGGATGTGCATTATGCATGTAGTCAATGGTGAGTTGATGCACTTCCTAACCATTACGTGGCAATCTAGGTGGATCATAGTTACCCATGGAATATATCCATTCTTATTTTGACGGAAATAATATTTTCGGGAATTTAGAATTCTCCCGGACATCAGATTATCTCAAATCATAGGAATCCTATTCCCACTCAAATAAGTGTCTATCCTTCTACTGCCTTCAAATAAGTAACATGACAGTCGGCCAGCAGGTCACCCCCATCACCGACAAGCACCCCCGTCCTATTGGTTGGCCAGTCGCCTGCCTGTCCGTTACCACTAGGTCTCTTGTTCGGCTGTTTGTCCGCTTGCATTGTCGTCACTTGTTGTCGGAGACCGCTTGCCGACGCACGGTGCTCGCCACCGACGTCATCCTATCGTCAGCCGCCATCGCTGCTCATCGATGCCGGTCGCCACCCTCCGCTTGCGTTGGCTGTCACGGATGCTTGGTGCCCGCCGCCGTCGCTCTTCGTTCGCCTCCACCCTCCATTGCCGACTGCTACGTTGGTCCCCGCCTACCGTCACCTGTCTCCCTCCATCGTCAATCGTCGTGTCGGACGTCCCCTGCCGGCATCTGCTCGTCGTTGGTTGCCATCTGGAGGCTGTCGCTCTTGGTTGCCGGCCGACACCTTTTTTGTTGCCTCCTCTACAATCACAACAGCCATTGTTCGTTGCTGCTGTGCAAATATGTTATTAGGAATGATCAGAACATACAAACCACGTCAGTGCAACATTCCTTGGAATTATATGCCGGGGGATCACATAGGAATGTGTTGATTTCGTGGCAATCTTTTATTCCGTGTACCAAACAACTCCTTAAAGGTTAAAAGTAATCTAGATGAGAACTTGAAAGCCTGCTCGTTTCATTTAATGGTTTCCGTCCTTTTTTTAGTTCGAAAACCATTCTTCATGGAGACCGAGATATACCACAAAAAATAGTGTCAATTGTTGGAGTACGTGTAGCTAAGCAAGACATGACAAAAGCTTGGGAGCATGGCACTCCCTTACTTTGACACAGCCCTACACAGCCCTATATATAACTCATTCTTTATTATCATTGTTAAATTTGTGTGGCTTTTGATACTTGTTAAACTGACATCACAAATCTAATCCTTGCTCTATAGCGAAACACCAAGTATCAGTATCTCAATAGAAGACATCAAGGATAAGAACATCGTTTCCCACTCACATATATACTTTGTCATGTTCTTTTATAGAAAGGCTAGACAACGGGGCGATGTGAACTAAAGCATCGCATATATCCAATTGCTTCACTTGTTGCAATTAAGAGTGGCAACACTTCAACATGAAATTAGTGTGAGGAATAACGTAAATGGTTTGACGATAGGTACATTGTTAAAGCTCAAAGGTGGCGATGATTTTATAATGATGGATTGAAGATAACAAGAAACTTTTTCTTCATAAAAGAAAAAGAAAAACGAAAAAAAGAGAGAAAAAGATAAGGAAACCAGTTGGCACTTGGCAAGGCCTTTCTTCCATGATAAACTAGTTTCGAGCTGGCATGTTTCTGGGATATTAGTGCAGTACAACTTTAGTACCTCTCAACTTTAGGACCAATAAATAGTATAATCCTCCGTGAGGGTTTTGAAATAGGAAACACTGTTCGTTGCCATTGCATTTATTATTGGTCCGCAACTGTGTCGGTCAGAGCGAATTAATTACAATGAACATATAAATGGCTCTTTTCTTACGAGCTTTTTGCCTCCAAGACAACGTTTATATATAGATATGTTGACTTTAGCTATACCAAATAAGCCACAGGTGGTTAAGTCAACTCATCGATCTGTTGACTCATTTATGATGTCAACCATGACATTTATAAAATAGTCAACCTATAAAATCAAAAGTTATTTGAGAAATAGAATGTCCCATTAAGCTAACCAACATTCTAAACTTTACCCATTACTCCGACTGATAGGAAATTAATTTATTGACAACTATTTATGTCCCTGATGCATAGTACATTCATATGTTCTCGACACACGATCTGCTTCCATAAATTTTTCTGTTTCTAGCAGAAAATGTACTTCTGCTCAGCACCTTTACGACCGAAGAGGCTCTAATTCCCGTAGTTAAATAATTCGGACTTGTTCAACTTATTATTGCCAGCATATTTCTCATGTCGGATCATTTAATCATTGACGAATTATACCGATTTTCTTAAGTCGATTGAAGTCAACTTGTATTTAGGACACATGTCCTTGCACTCCTATGTCCTCATCACTGCTCTTGTTTATACCGTCCTTGGCAATTTACCTTAAGCTTCAGTTATTCGCATTCGCTTTCCTAATAACTAATTGCTTAATATATCGAGTAGAATATGTGTAATTGCTTTTACTCAACAGACAAACAGGAGCAGCGCTCTTCAAATCCCAAATCTTCAAGATATAACTTTTAAGTGTATCTATATAACACAGTTCGACTCCTTAAACAAGGTCAAATCGATAAAATTAGGAAATTGTAGGGTGTTTTTCGTCACCCCATTGAGATGCGAATACGCGCGCGCTTGTCAGGCGTATTACAGATTCCCCCTGCTCAGAATAGACGGGGGTTTATTGATTGTGGGGATCCGAATCTTCGGCAGCCGTGGACTAAACTGCCGTTAATTACCTCTCGCTTTTGGAGCGAGAGAATCTCCGATTGACAGGTCAAATAGGTCATGCGAACTCAATATGCAGTGTTGTGTTTTGAAGGGGTTTTGGATATATCGGGAGTCCCGCAGAGTTTTTACGGGGGTCCCGCTATCCGGATAGCGGGCTGGGGGTCAAGGGGGCTAGCAGCCCCTTGTAGGGTGTGGAGCAGCGCCCCGTTAGAAATTTTTTCTAATGGGGGAGGTATTTTTAGTGTGAAGTGTATATAAAATGAGAGGGGAAATGGCGTCCAAAAGACCCGTGGACGCTGGGCGCCAGCGTCCCAGGTGCCTGGAACACGGATGCTGGGTGCCGGCGCCCCACGTGCTTGGTACGCGGGCGCTGGACACCAGCAGGAAAAGGGACTTTGTCTCTGCACTGAAAGTTGTGCTCCCGATTTTACTTTTGGAGCCGAACTCCTGACAAAGACGACAAAGGGGTTTAGCCCCTGCACTGGGAGTTGTACTCCCAAAAAGAAATATTTATTATTTTGTGTGTGTGTGTGTGTGTGTGTTTATTTTTGAGGAGTTACTCCTAAAATATTTTTGGAGCTGATGAAAGGGGTTTCTCCCCTGGGTCCTGGATCTTCCCCAAAGTGGGGTTCTTGGAAGTGGGTCTCATTCTTCCTCTTCTTTATTGGCTGGTCCTTGGGGAAAAGTGGGTGAGATTTAAAAATCTCTCCTTTTGGAGGTTGGATGGAAAATCTGAGTTTCCCTTTGTGGGTTTTGTGGTGCAAAACTATTTATTTTTGGAAAAGAAAGAGTAAAACTCTTGATTTAATTGAAAATGGGAAGAAGGTTCAGAACTTTGAGAAAGGAAAAGGAGGCATAGAGAACCCTAGATTTTGAGAGAAATGAAAAGTTATTTTCTATTTCATTATTATGTTGCCTTTTATAGGCTTACAAACTTACATATAACCCCTTGGGCTTTACAAAATGGTATATTGTCCATCCCATACCTCATGTGCTCATTTGTTTTCCACATGAGCCATGGGCTTTACAAAAATTTGACTTTATGTCCATTCATGCATAAAAAATTACATTAAAATTATTTATTACATGATTTTTATATTGGCATGGGAAGGCTGACCGCGGGCTCGACTTGGGCATGGGCCCACTTGGTCTGGGCTTGGGCCCACCTGGCTTGGGGTTGATTTTGACTTTGACTTGGTCAACCGGGGTGTAATTTTGACCCCAACAGAAATATTGTCACATTTCGAGCACGTAAATAACTTTTAAGTGTCTATATAACTACATCGCTGCCACTTTGTCACCGATATCCGGGTCAAACAGCTTGTTCAGATGTTTGATATAGTTGTTATCGCCATCTACCATCTCATCTCTGATTAGGATGTTGATTACGTTGACTTTATTATGGATATTTTACGTCAGTGGCATTTAGCTTCACTTGATCAAGGAAGAAGATGAAGCAAACACTCCACACTAGTGGGCTAAACTTAGGGGTGTAAACGAGCCGAACTCAAGCCAGCCAAGCTCGGCTCGAGTTCGGCTCGTGGTTCTTTTTGTCAGTCCAAGTCCGGCTCGTTTAGCTAATCGAGCTAGAGATGTTCAGCTCAAGTCCAGTTCGATTAAACATGCCCAGCTCGTGTTCGGTTCATTTGTGGCCCATTAACTAAACGAGCCGAGTTCACGAGCCGAGCTCAACAGAGCTCGGCTCGTTTTCAGCTCATTTACTCATATTAATAGTATCTTCCAAGAAAAAAACATAATTAACAATAGTGCTTAAAACTCAGGGTTTTGAGATATGGAAAAATTAAAAAACATTAATATCTAGGGCATTGAATGGGTCTAAGTGCTGGGTTTTATATTTATCTCAGTACACTTTATATACTGTCATTTAATTGAATTAAGTGTTCTGAGAGCTATATAGAATCTGCTATATATTACATATTACTGTTTTTTTTTCAAACTGTGTAACCCAGCCGAACCCGAGTCAATACCGAACGAGCCTGGCTGAGCTCGAGTCCGGCTCGTTTAATAAACGAGCCAGGCTTTCTGGCTTATGTCCGGCTCATTAATAAATGAACCGAATTTGAACGAGCTGATACCGAGCCGAACCTTAATCGAACCCGAGCTGGCTCGTTCAATTACCACCCCTAACTAAACTAAAGTGGAATGGTGATGTGGGTTTGGATCTCACTACAAAACCTTTTCTTTTTAATTCTTTCTCTTTCTTTTAAAACCCTAATGAACTTTGAGGAGAGAGAGGAAGAAGGAGATGGCTCAAAATAAACTCAAGAGAATAATGATAACCCTCCACTAAACTCAAGAGAGTAAGTGAAGTCGTCCATGCTAAACCATGGTTACAAAATATCTAGATATTTTGTAACTTGAGTCTATGGGTTACAAAACCATGGGCTAAAAACCATTGACTATAGTCAACTCAAGAGAGTTGAATAGTCAACCATGATTATGCTGCCATTTTGCTTTTCTAAAATAAACAAAATATCTAAAAAATGTTACCATGTGAGTCTTGCATTGCCACAACCAATGTATCATCAACCATGACACATGTATGCTTGCATGTGTGCATCCATACCAACATATACATATACTCATGCATGCATCATAAAGAAATAGGTTTTAATAAGTGAGTTAATGGACCTAATATTAAATCAACACTTGATTTCATAACCCAGTCATATCTCATACGACCCGTCCAATAGTAAACGCCCGATTAAAATACGGTATCCAATATACGCATTTAATCGGGCTCTCGCGCATATCTCATATGCACCCCACATCTTTTCGCCTGAGCTAGGAGACCCCTTTGTGGGACTCTAAGACTCGTGAATACGCTTGCAGCAGGCAGTGATCACATCACATGCCCACAAACCGTCAGTGCCATAAGCTGTACGTAACAGCTATCGGGTATTGAGCGATCGGAAGAAACACAAAGCAAACCTGCTAAAACTCACGTCGAGCCAACTGGTAACACTTACCGTACAGTTCAGTCTCTTCGTCAAATATGCTGCATATGTGAGTCTAGGGATGGTATCGTCGACCCCAATAACCCAATAAGTCATGCCGGTATATGGCTCATAACAGATCGAGAAACTACTGATAACACTTATCAGTAAATCTCAGCAGCCCTGGTCAGAGACTTCCTGTTATAGCCAATCGTACATAGTGCAACATCAACCCCCAATACCGGGAGAGACGAAACCCCTTCTATCGCTCATTGTCTCCATGTGCCTCGGGACTGTACCCAAAATCCACATGTTTGCACAACTCAGTAGAGCCGTGGTAGGGTGGAGATCAAAGTACAGTGGGAGACACATAAGACTCTATGACGATTTCGGGTCAACAGACTAACCTGTACCAGTGTCACCTGAGAACTGCTATCCGACAATAGATATAATACCACATAGGAGTTCTCGGCGAGTCCGTTCAGTGTACCCAGTCTCACTGAGCACCAGTGTACGGTCTTTGGTGTCACCACACCAATGGATATGGGATCATCCATCGCTCATCATATGGGACAAGTAACGTATACGCTAGTCTACTCTGATAATATCGATGCCCCGTCTCGATACACCCACGATTAGGAACATTTCAAGGATATACTCATAAACTACACATGTCCAATCAGTATGATCCGTATCATAATCTCAGTAGTCTTGCATCATCCTAAGGGCTATATCAACACGTACCAAATGAATGAAAGCACGATTAAATGAACATGTTAAGATAAAAGGTGCAACCAGATAGCATACTATCATGTCGAGCAAGAATGTCCCCTGAATATATATATATATATATATATATATATATATATATATATATATATAGAGAGAGAGAGAGAGAGAGAGAGAGAGAGAGAGAGAGAGACATACCGGTACATACACTATCATATAACGGCCTCTAGAGCATACATATATCCAACAACTTGGAATATGGTTCTTTTCCATTTTCAATTCATTCTAACAACAATAATAAAATTTACATTCCGAAAAAGAGAGAAGAAGCCCTGGAGACCCAACCACGATCTTCAAAAATGCAAAATCTAAAATTGTTTTAAAATAATTAAAATAGAGTAAAGATCTCTTAGAAATAGTAGATTGGATAGTATCTACACTCATGTCTCTAACCGAAATCCCCTACTTGAAATTATTTAGATTAGTAAATGCAATATGCGTCTTTTCTTAAATACGAGGCATGCCATGCGCAATACAGTATGCAATGACTAATTTAATGAATTTCAATTTTTAATATACCACCGTATCTAATCTTTTCCATTTTATTAGGGTTTCATATTTTCGGAATAACTGAAACGCGTCTCAGATGCTCCCACTAGAACAAATACCACATAATCACTAAGATTGACAACGGATAATTTTATTTGGATAGAAATATTTAAATATTTATTTAAATAGTTGCCAAAGCCATAAAATTATTTTGACGGTTTTTTAAAACCTCTAAATGTTATTGTGGGCCTGTTATATAAGTTTTACTATTTAAAATAAATTAAAATTTGCTTCAAAACAACTTTGAAACAGCCCAAATTTCAAATTCGGTTTAAAAACAGTCCGAAATCAAGCCCAGATTCCTAATCTAGGTTCAAAACAGTCTAAAAAGGTGCCAAACAGGCCTATTGGTTAAACTCAGTTTGACCCTGTCAACTGGCTGAGTTAGACCAGGCATATCTATTTAGGATTCGGGCTCCCTAGCTAGGCCCCCTGGCCTTGGCTGCCAACAAAAATGACAGCCTGAGGAATTTTTTTAATGCTCAGGTTCAGCCTTGGGCCCGGGCCAGGAAATAAAACCCCTTATCTGCACTTAATCCTATGTGTTGTTTAATTTTGTGGGCCCAGTCTGCGTTTGCAAAGCCTTTTGTTTATTGGGTCATGACCAACCAAAATAAATTTAAAAAAGGAACTAGTTTGATTTTTTTTTTTTCAATCTTAGTTTAAGAAAAATGTTGGACCCTCCCACATGATTCAATTAATATAGGCATACACTTAATATTTAACTAGTACCATCCGATTTGTGATGAGGAAAAATTATCATGTGTCATTGTTTTGCATGCTTACTTGATGATCATTAGTCTAAGGACATTTTTACTAAGTCTGTTCGTTTTCCAAAGATAGGATATTTTGTATTTAAAATTGTTGAAGAGTATAAACTTAATTATAATGACATGGCATGCTTTTAATTTAGAATTCTCACATGAATTTTTCTCCATTTTAAGCATTTTTTTAATGAAAAAGAGCGAATTTTTTTGTGTTGCCACCGTGAATTTGAGTTATAATAGTAGAGATATTATGTAGGGTCAGGGTTTTAACATTCTCACATACAGCCGTAACCATCTCTTTTCGGGTGCTGCATGTGGGCAGGGCCCCTGCCGCCGCTGCAGGCAGTCTTCCGGCCACCCTGGGCCGCTGCCTTTGCAGGTGGTCGATCGGCGACGTGGCAGGCGAATCCCCGGTTGTGGTCGAGTTGGAAATTTCACCACAAAAATATTTTTTTATATAAAAAACAATTTTTTATATAAAAAAACAATTTTTAATACAAAATTTGGCATTTTGTTCTGTGGTAAAAAATTCTTAAGAAACTAAACTTTATGATCAAAAGCGGTTAATAATGCTAGGCCCTATCTATGTGAAAATTTATGATGCATAAACAAAATCAGGTCTCCAAAAATCCATCTTACAATGATTAGGTGTCACACGAAATTAAATAATATCATGAAACCCATAATTAGATTCCTATTTAGAAAAATACCAATCTGGCTTTAGATCGATAAAAATGCAATTTTGATCGCAAATAAAATAAAATAGCAAATCTAATGTCATTTTGTATAAAAATTTGTCATTTTGTTCTGTGGTAAAAAATTCTTAAGAAACTAAACCTTTATGATCAAAAGCTACAAATAACACTATGTCCTATTTATGTGAAAATTTATGATGCATAAAAATAATCATGATAGATCAACAAAAATCCATCTTGCAATGATTTGACGAGGCAATCACTCAAAATTAAATAATATCATGAAACTATTCATATTTAGAAAAACACAAATCTTTAGAAAAACACCAATCTGATTTTAGATCGATAAAAACGCGATTTTGATCGTGTCTTGTCCCGCTTCTCGAAATACGGAATACGATTGATGATTAGACCATCCATACTCCTACGGTCAGGAAATAATCCCGCCGTAGTCACACTTCGGATTCTAGTATTATATGGTAGTCAGTAAACCGTACTAAAGTAAAGAAAATTCACAGTTCACAATTTTATTACAATGCAATAAACGAATTCGAAATACATTTATTTTGCAGAATATAAACTAACCAACGAAATACAAAGTGCTGAAAGCAAAAGAAATGACGCTGATGATGCAGTCTAGAGGAAATTTCGCGCCATTGGTGGAACTGGGTGGGGAAACATTTATTTATGCCCGTGGATTGTATATAAGGGTTAACATTGAACCGTTTGTAGGGCAATCTGGGAAATGTGATGGCTTAAGAACATGTCAGATCCCTGTATGCTAAACCATCTTTGTTTAAATCGACAAAGGCAAATAATGATTCGCTCCTGACAATATCCCAGTTGTAGCGATATTGATACCTAAATCGGTATAAAATTCCAAATTCTTTCGCGACAAATGATGATTCGCTCCTGACAATATTCCAGTCGCAGTGATGCTGATGCTAAGACAGACATCAGGTCTTAAGTTCCATACCCGCAAAAAAAAAAATGCATATGAAATAGCCGAAATGTTTGGGCAACTCGCAATAAAAATCAGCGAGTAAAATATATGCATATAAAAATAGTCGAAATGTTTGGGAAACTCGCAATAAAAAACAACGAGTAAAGAAAAAGAAAAATAGCCAAAATGATTGGGCTCCGTGAAAAATAGCCAAAATGATTGGGCAATCGCGATATAAAAAGCTGAAATGATAAAGTATCGCGGAAAGAAATAAAAAAATGATGAAAGAATGAAACTTTGGCCCTGCAGGAGAGATCACATCGACCCCTGTATACAATCCATGGGCACAAACAAAAGGGAACCATATTTCCCCACCAGACTCTGTCAAAAGGAAGCCAGATCTCAATGGCAACATCCATAGCTTAAAGATCACCATGATGTTTCTTCTAAATCGAACGCAGACGTAACGCCAACCACCGACCTCGGGGTCACAACCAAACGGAGCCATGACAAAGTCCCTAGTTCCAAATCTCAACGGCAATATCTACAGTTTAAATATTAGCAACGGCGTTCCTCCTCATGCCAGCAGAGCACGGATGCTACACTACCAAACGGAGCCATGGCAAAGTCCCTAGTTCCAAATCTCAACGGCAACATCTACAGCCTAAAGATCACCACGATATTTCTTCTCACTCCAACCGGATGCAGACGTAACGTCAACAACCGACCTCAGGGTAGCGACGAAGCGGAGCCAGAGCAAAGACCCTAGTTCTAAATCTCGACAGCGAACAGATTCTAAGGATTCCTAAGTGCGTTTTCTCTTGAGAGTCGTAAGGATCTCACTGGAGAATTTTTTTATGCACAGGGACACTAATTTCTCCGCCGGTAGAGATGAATCGAGAGATTCTCTCAAAGACACTGATTTCCTTACGGGTCGAAGCGAATCGAGGTTCTCGCCAAGGACGTTGATCTCCTTGAATCGAGAGGTTTAGCCAAGAACACTGATTTCCCTGGGGTCGAGACGAATCGACAGATTCCTGTAAAGACACTGATTTCCTTGCGGGTCGACGCGAATCAAGATTCTCGCCAAGGACGCTGATTTTCTGAATCGAGAGCTTTTGCCAGGGACACTGATTTCCCTGGGGTCGAGACAAATCGAGAGATTCCTGCAAAGACACTGATTTCCTTGCGGGTCGACACGAATCGAGGTTCTCGCCAAGGACGCCGATCTCCCTGAATCGAGAGGTTTAGCCAAGGACACCGATTTCCCTGGGGTCGAGACGAATCGACAGATTCCTGTAAAGACACTGATTTCCTTGCGGGTCGATGCGAATCGAGGTTCTCGCCAATGACGCTGATTTCCCTGAATCGAGAGGTTTTGCCAAGGATACTGATTTTCTTGGGGTCGAGACGAATCGAGAGATTCCTGCAAAGATACTGACTTCCTTACGGGTCGACACGAATCGAGGTTCTCGCCAAGGATGCTGATTTTCCTGAATCGAGAGGTTTTGCCAAGGACACTGATTTTCCTAGGGTCGAAACGAATCGAGAGATTCCTGCAAAGACACTGATTTTCTTGCGGGTCGACGCGAATCGAAGTTCTTGCCAAGGACGCTGATTTCCCTGAATCGAGAGGTTTTTCCAAGGACACTGATTTCCCTGGGGTCAAAACGAATCGAGAGATTCCTGCAAAGACACTGCTTTCCTTGCGGGTCGACGCGAATCGAGGTTCTCTCCAAGGATGCTGATTTCCCTGAATCGAGAGGTTTTGCTAAGGACACTGATTTCCCTGGGGTCGAAACGAATCGAGAGATTCCTGCAAAGACACTGATTTCCTTGCGGGTCGACGCGAATCGAGATTCTCGCCAAGAATGCTGATTTCCCTGAATCGAGAGGTTTAGCCAAGGACACTGATTTCCTTGGGATCGAAACGAATCGAGAGATTCCTGCAAAGACACTGATTTTCTTGCGGGTCGACGCGAATCGAGGTTCTCGCCAAGGACGCTAATTTCACTGAATCGAGAGGTTTTGCCAAGGACACTGATTTCCCTGGGGTCGAAACGAATCGAAAGATTCCTGCAAAGACAATGATTTCCTTGCAGGTCTACGCGAATTGAGGTTCTCGCCAAGGACGCTGATTTCCCTGAATCGAGAGGTTTTGCCAAGGACACCGATTTTCCTGAGGTCGAGACGAATCGAGAGATTCCTGCAAAGACACCGATTTCCTTGCGGGTCGACGCGAATCTAGGTTCTCGTTAAGGACGCTGATTTCCTTGAATCGAGAGGTTTTGCCAAAGACACCGATTTCCCTGGGGTCGAAACGAATCGAGAGATTCCTGTTAAGACACTGCTTTCCTTACGGGTCGACGCGAATCGAGGTTCTCGCCAAGGATGCTGATTTCCCTGAATCGAGAGGTTTTGCCAAGGACACTGATTTCTCTGGGGTCGAAACGAATCGAGAGATTCTTGCAAAGACACTGATTTCCTTGCGGGTCGACGTGAATCGAGGTTCTCGCCAAGGATGCTGATTTCCCTGAATCGAGAGGTTTAGTCAAAGACATTGATTTCCCTGGGGTCGAAACGAATCGAGAAATTCCTGCAAAGATACCGATTTCCTTGCGGGTTGACGCGAATCGAGGTTCTCGCCAAGGACGCTAAGATTTCCCTGAATCGAGAGATTTTGTCAAGGACACCGATTTCCCTGGGGTCGAGACGAATCGAGAAATTCCTGCAAAGACACCGCTTTCCTTGCGGGTCGACGCGAATCGAGGTTCTCCCCAAGGACGCTGATTTCCCTGAATCGAGAGGTTTTGCCAAGGATATTGATTTCACTGGGGTCGAGACGAATCGAGAGATTCCTGCAAAGACACCGATTTCCTTGCGGGTCGACACGAATCGAGGTTCTCACCAAAGACGCTGATTTCCCTAAATCGAGAGGTTTTGCCAAGGACACTGATTTCCCCGGGGTCGAAACGAATCGAGAGATTCCTGCAAGGACACCGATTTCCTTGCGGGTCGACGCGAATCGAGGTTCTCGTCAAGAATGCTGATTTCCTTGAATCGAGAGGTTTTGCCAAGGACACTGATTTCCCTGGGGGTTGGAGGTCATTGGCTGACTTGTTCCGCTTTCCGCGATGTCAGAGTTGACGTACTTCACTTTCTACGGTGTCAGGGTTGACATTCTCCGCTTTCTGCGGTGTCAGGGTTGACATTCTCCGCTTTCTGCGGTGTCAGGGTTGACTCTAAGTTGTAGAGTCTTGGAACTGAGGACTTTGTCATAGCTCCGATTGGTGATATCGCGTCCGTATTTGTCACGACCCAAGTTAGGCACATGACCGACACTTAGACCACGTAACGTCAACAGGCGTCACGCAATTTAAGTAAGCCGAAAACCCAGCAATCTAAACCATTACAAGAAGTAAAAGATAGAAACATTTGGAATCTCAAGCAGAACTTTTAAGGCTTAAGTTTGTTTTCTTAAAAATTTTGGCAGCACCTCCTTTATAAAAACTAGCCCCGAAACGGGTACAAACATAAAATTTATGTATAGCATCCCCAAACGGGAGCAAATCTCGCCTAAAGGCAGAAATAACCACCTCAAGCAGATATAAGACACCGTAGCGAAGATATAGACAATATAAATGAAATAGCATACTAGTGATAAGCAACATAGTAAAGGCCGGCTCACATGAGCACGACACCCAGAGTTACAAGAATATACAATATCGATCCTCATAACTCGTCTCTAAGTCAATACATAAAGGTGGTAGATGGAGAGTACTAGATACAAAAGATATACAATGAAATCATCAAATAACCGCAAACCCACCTATAGCACAAGGCCTCACAGCCAACCGTGGCGGTATCCGCTGAAATAGGTACAAAAAGACGCCCTACCGTGACTACTCTGAGGGTCAAACCTACAAAACACTGTGGCACAACGGGGGTGAGTTGCCAACTCGTGAATAGTAAACAACATCATACTGTAATCGCAAGTATGCATGAACAGCGATAATCTATCACATGCAATCTGATAGCATAAATATGGCAATATGGATATGCAACAATCATGATCAAAGTACACCACCAGGGTACTACATCTACATGAATCAAATGCATATCAAGTAAAATCCTGAGTGTGGGATAAATAATAAATCTCGTGCACAAATTATCAGCAGGGAAAAACCCCGGTGTCTATCAACGACATCCCAAATCCTAAAATCCTCATGCGCCGTCACTCGGATCGGCCCTCATATCCGGATATCTCATGGAACCTGAGTGTCCAACATCAACACTCGAAACATCATGAAATACTCGTGTCCAGCATCGACACGCAAATCCACATATCATGGGCTCCGTCTGCCCGGATCGGCCTGCGGGCTCTGGCAGTACAAATCGGCCCATATCCATCTCACGACTCTAGTCGATATCCTCCGGATAACTGCCGAGTCCCAAAACTATCACCGGTAGGTAGTAGTCCCTCTGCCAGGCTCATCGGCTAATCCATCGACATACCTTTCTTGCCCCGGGGTACCATACCGGGTCCACCATGAACCCACAAACGGTCTTGATTGAATCGTTCTTCGTGTGTATGGAAATTTTTTAATCACAACCAAAGAAATTTATATCGTAATCAATTGACGGTGTCTATTGTAGTTTCGTCGGTGAATGCGGATCGTCCACTGAGAAAGTGTGATTTGTTCGTTATCGTTTTAGTTGAGTTGAAAAGAAAAGATAAAAGGAAATGATTCAATATTTTTGAAATTTAGTTTCAAGAATCATCAAGAAATAGATCTAAAATCAAGAAATGATAGAGATCAATAAAATGTCCAAATCGTTTGAATTATCAAGATTTGTAAAGAGGCTTGTTGGAATCGATCCAATTGATAGTGATGATGAATACTAATGATTACAAATTCTTATCTATTGAAGATTTGTTGCTAGATCGATGACAATCAATGAGATTTAGGGATTTATTGAAGAAACTGGGGTTTCTCCATCATCATCTCTTGTCCTTTCATTGATTATCATTCAAATTCTAGCCTCTAGCAAATTAAATCACCGATCGTTGAACTCTAATTTGGAGCGAAAACATTCAAAAAAGCGATCTCGCTCAAATTAGATTTTCGATAATTCAATTTCCTAAAATTTACAAAACCCATAAGACTTAAGAATCGTTCAAGAATTTAATCATCATCATCTACCTATTTTCTCGATTCCGCTACAAGCAGAGATTTCACTCAAATATCATGAAAAAGAAAAGAATCAAGAATTTATAACTCTTCATAATGCAAGAATGTAAAGAAAAGCAAGATTTAGAATTTTTACTTTTTATTAATCAACGTTTGGGTACAATTCACTCAACTCAAGATTACAAGATTTGAGGATGAACTAAATCGTTGAAACTAGCTTCGCTTCGGTCTTCTTGAGTCGCGGATCGTCGTGGATCTCTTACTCGGATGAAGATCGCGTTGCTTCAAAGGCTCGTTGAATGCTTGCTTGAATCGGTACTCGATGAATCTTGATTTGGTTCAAATGGTGTTACCCCACTTGATTTGAATTGATTTGGATTTTGCTAGAAATTTTACCCTAATTGATGAACACTAATCAACAACAACTAATCAACTCCTCAACAACCTTTGTAATGAAGCCCTACGTTCCTTTTTATAGTTTTCCGTTTAGCTTCCCCTAGAAACTTGGCTTATTTTCTACTAGAAACTAGGTTGTTATGAAGCTTGCATAGAAAGTTAGGGTAGAGAAGTTTCTAGATTAAGGTAGTTAGCTAGCTTGCATGAGAAGCCTTTCTGTTGGAGGGAAACTTCTGGAGATTTGAAGCGTCTTAAAGAAATTTTGCCGTTAAAAGAAGAGCTCTGCAACAAGTTTCTACCGCCGACGTGTCAACTCGGCCGCGGATCTGCGGCGGATCGGCCTGACTCGGTCGCGGATCCGCGGCCGTTTGATGGACTCAGTGCATCAAAATCTCAGGGTATTCTGGTGTTGGCTTTATGGCACTTTTCTGATATCTGGAATATTTTTATACTTTCTTGTTTACTGCCAGATCACAAGTCTTGGACTTGGTATATTTTATCAGCACTTTTATCAATTCCGGCTCTTTTACCTGAATAATTTTCTGTACACAATCTCGAGACAAGTGTTGAGATATAAAAAATCATGCGAATAGTAATAAACACTTAATTTCCCTTTAGAATTTCGATTCTAACTATAATACAGGGTATTTGGTATTTTCCAGATGAAATTATAATTTGTGTTATAATTACAATAAACACATATATATGAATGATAAGAGTAAGTAAATTAACGTGTTGAGAATGCACTATTTTCGACTGATCAAATTCCCCCAAACTTAATTTTGGTCGTCTCGAGCAAACACCTTATTATTATTTAAGAAAAGGAGAAAATATAAAAAAGAAAAACTAATTAGCACACTTTCGTAGGCAACACGATTGCACTGAGCACGTGCAACAAGCCTTTAAACCTCTAGATGTCCTTAGTAGGAGGAGTGTTGTCTCTTGAGGGTTTTCAGCGAATTGCACCCACAAAATCCCATAATAAAAAGAAGACCGTGAAAGTTACATATAAAGATAAGAATTGTAAAAGAAAAACTTTGAAAATTAGAGTTTCCAACTATACTAGCTTTTCAGTTGTCATGAGTCCTATCTTAATAGTCATGAAAAGATGTTAGAAATCACATCATCTCTCAATAAAACATCGCCTTTATTTTTCATTCCTACCTTTCTTCCAAACATCGATCATATACCCCTACGTGTCTGTAAAGAACATCCCTACACTCGGAGAATTCAATTCAAGCTATCATACTCTTGTCCATCGACCTCAGTACCTTTTTAATCGGTGAATATTTAGATGGATTTGCTCACACATTTTTCATGCGAACGTTAATACTTCTTGAGGTACTAACCGACCGATTACTTATGTGCTTGCAGAGTAGGCGCATTTAACATTTTCCTCGTCTTGCAACACCTAAGCCTTAGCAGTGACTCCCAAACCAGTTGGTCTAAGGCACTAGGTGATGAAGCACCCTCGCTATATTTTTTTATGCTGCCTTGGTGATTACAAAACCAGTGTTCATTTTTCTACACCATTTTATATTTTATTCATTTATAATTTCCTTCATATTTTGGCTTTTAGATAAGAGCATTTCAAGGTATCCTCTAATATCCCGAGTTTCAAGACGTGTGTAAGTGCATATAGTAGGGTATCAACGTTCAAATGTTTGGCTTTCAGAATAAGAATTATTTTTCAGACTTATTTTTATTCTCAGATTAGTGACTTCCTTCATCTTACTAACCCTTGGGACAACGGCTCATAACTACTTATTACTAGTTCGTTTAAGAAAACTTTTAATTTTCTTGGTTTTCTTAAATTTTTCTAATCTTTTGGATGTAATTTTTCACTATCTAATCTTTTATTATAAAATTAAATATTAAATATTTTTTTTTATATATGTGTTTTGTGCTTATGCAAAGTATGATGCAAATAATACGCAAATAAGCACAAACCTCCCCCAAACTTGTTTTCAATAGTGTCCTCACTGTTGCTATCTGTTAAAGCTCAGAACCTATAAACTTGGGAGAAAAATTTGTTAAAGGGGATATGAAATATGATCGTGAAAATCTCCCCCAAACTTATTCTTTTATTTATGTAAAAAAATAAAAATTTATATATATATATATATATTTATTATATTTATATATATATTTTTATTTTTTATAAAATGTATGTACAAGTTGACTCACCTCCATTCTAAAGATGTGACAAAATTACCAAGTTATGAAATTGAGGTGGAGGAAGATCAGTCATTATAAAGCGACTTCTGTAAAAACAGGAGCTCCTCCGAGGGGTCAGTGGAAAAATACGGTCTATGACCATTTACTTTGAAAATTGTACCGTTTTCAACATTTTCAACTTCAACTACCCCGTGCGGGTATACATACCGCACAACAAAAGGTTCTTTCCACCGCGATCGTAGCTTACCTGCATGAAGATGGAGACGTGAATCATAAAGAAGGACTTATTGACCAGGTGTAAAAGTTTTTCTCAAAATATTTTTATCGTGAAATAGCTTAGTCCGATTCTTTACAATTACAGCATTATCATAAGCTTCATCGCGGAGTTCGCTTAGCTCGTTTAATTGCAGCTTCCGAAAGTTGCAGGCTTGATTTAAGTCAAAGTTAAGTTCTCTAATGGCCCACATTGCTTTGTGCTCAATCTCGATCGGAAGGTGACAAGCCTTACCAAACACTAGTCTGTAAGGAGACATACCTAGATCGGTTTTATATGTAGTACGGAATGCCCAAAGAGTATCCGTCAATTTGGTTGACCAATCTTTTCTATTTTTAGAAACAGTTTTCTCCAAAATTTATTTGATTTGTCTGTTTGAAACCTCAGCTTGCCCGCTCGTTTGGGGATGATAGGGTGTGGAAAGTTTGTGGTTGATTGCATATTTCCGCATCAGTGTCTCGAAAGACCGATTACAGAAATGTGTCCCGTTATCACTAATGATAGCACGTGGGTGTCCAAATCGTGAAAAGATATTTTCTTTTAAGAATTTAATGACAACCTTTTTGTCATTAGTGCAACAAGGAATAGCTTCCACCCATTTCGAGACGTAATCAACCGTAAGCAATATGTACAGATTCCCAAAGGAGTTGGGAAAAGGACCCATAAAATCAATACCCCAAACGTAAAAAATTTCAACTATCAAGATGGGTTGAAGTGGTATCTTATTTCTCCGGGAAATCCTACCCGTGTGTTGACACTGTGCATAGGTTTTGCAATGATCAAATGCATCTTTGAATAAAGTCGGCCAGTAAAAACCGCATTGCAAAACCTTCTCCGCCGTTTTTCGAGGACCGAAATGACCCCCACATGCCTGATCATGACAAAAAGATAGAACACTCTTGAATTCATCATTAGGGACACATCTGCGAATGATCTGGTCAGGACAATACTTAAACAGATAGGGTTCATCCCAGTAAAAGTGTTTTACTTGGGATAGAAGTCGATATTTGTCCTGTTTCGACCATTCGCGGGGAATAAGTCCCGTAGCAAGATAATTCACAGTATTCCCGAACCAAGGTTCGTTCGATACTTTCAAGAGTTATTCGTCCGGAAAAGAATCATTGATTGGCAGGGTCATAAGTGAAGAAGAGATGCGCGAAAGATGGTCGGCTACAACGTTTTCACATCCTTTCTTATCTTTAATAATAAGATTAAATTCTTGTAATAGAAGGATCCAACGTATTAGCCTACTTTTAGCATCCTTCTTTGCCAAAAGATATTTCAAGGCGGAGTGGTCAGTGTACACAATAATTGGTGAGCCAATCAAGTAAGGCCTGAATTTTTCTAATGCAAATACAACCGCCAAAAGTTCTTTTTTGGTAGTTGTATAATTAATTTGAGTATCGTTCAGGGTCTTACTTGCATAATAGATCACGTGTGACATCTTTTCAATGTGCTGTCCGAAGACTGCACTAACTGCAAAATCTGATGCATCACACATAAGCTCAAACGGGTGGTTCCAATCTGGAGATGGTAGAACGGGGGCTGTAGTGAGAAAGTGTTTGAGTGAGTTAAATACTGCCTCACAATCCGAGTCAAAGTGAAAGGTTGTGTCTTTGGCCAAGAGAAGAGTTAAGGGTCTAGCAATTTTGCTAAAATCCTTAATGAATCTCCGATAAAAGCCTTTATGGCCAAAAAAGGATCGTATATCCTTGACGCATTTGGGATGAGGAAGGTTTTGAATGACATCTATTTTAGCTTTGTCAACCTCAATGCCTTTCCGTGAAATCATATGTCCAAGCACAATTCCCTCTTGGACCATGAAATGGCATTTTTCCCAATTCAAGGTTAAGTTCTTCTCTTTACAACGAGTAAAAACTGTGTCAAGATGAGATAGGCAGTCAGCAAAAGAATCTCCGAATATCGAGAAATCGTTCATAAAAATCTCCAGAAAATTCTCGACCATGTCCGAGAATATCCCCATCATACACCGCTGAAATGTAGCGGGAGCATTACATAACCCAAAGGGCATGCGTCTATAAGCAAAAGTACCAAAAGGACAAGTAAATGTGGTTTTGTGTGGATCCTTTTTGGCAATAGCGACCTGGTTATAACCAGAGTATACGTCCATGAAGCAATAGTATTCACGTCCAGCTAAGCGTTCTTACATCTGGTCAATGAAAGGTAGAGGAAAGTGGTCTTTTCTCGTTGCGGCATTTGAGTTTTCTGTAATCAATACATACACGCCACCCAGTTTGAGCGCGTGTTTGGATTAACTCATTTACCTCATTTGTTATGACCGTGATGCCAGATTTCTTAGGGACTACATGAATTGGACTTACCCATTGGCTATCGGAGATTGGGTAAATGATACCACTGTCAAGGCATTTGGCAATTTCTTTCTTCACCGCTTCCTTTATTACGGGGTTCAACCGTCTCTGTGGTTCTCGGGTTGGCTTGGCTTCATCCATTAGATGTATATGATGTTCAACAATCAAGGGACTAATCCCTTTGATGTCAGCCATAGTCCAACCAAACGCCTGCCTATTAGATCTCAATACCGTCAAAAGCGCATTCTCTTGCTCTGAGACTAGAGAAGCGGATATGATCACAGGTAAAGACTCATCCTCACCTAAATATGCATATTTAAGATGAGAAGGTAAAAGTTTGAGATCTAATGCTGGCGGAGAAACTATAGAAGGTGGGGTAAGAGAATGATATTCAGAGTCACGAAAAAGCTCGTAGCCTGCAAAAGATACAGACTCGGAAGGTGAAGAGTCACAAAGTTCAGACTCAAGAGTGGAAATAGTGTCCTCACTAAGATGTGAAAAATCAAACATTGATGTGCTAGTGTCGTCGAGATTTTCAAAGTAAAGTTCATCAACTTCGCAGCTTTCGGAAGCAATCTCGTGGACAGAACATACATCAAGTATGTGAGCAGAGGGTTCAGACGGCTGACTTCCAATTTTATAAATGTTTAGTTCAATTGTCATTTTTCCAAAAGATAGGTTCATTGAACCGTTTCGACAGTTAATGACAGCATTGGAAGTGGCAAGGAATGGTCGACCTAAAATCACCGGAATTTGGTTCCGTGGGTTTGCTGCAGCTTGTGTATCAAGAACAATAAAGTCCATATGGAATATGAATTCCCCGACTTTAATCAACACATCCTCCAGTTCACCCTTAGGTTTTGTGATTGAACGGTCTGCCATTTGGAGAGCGCAATGAGCTGGTTTTAACTCTCCAATCCCTAACTGCTCATAGACAGAATATGGAAGCAGGTTAACACTTGCGCCAAGGTCAAGTAAAGCACGGTTAATGTTTTTACCCCCAATAGAAATCGATATCGTAGGACATCCTGAGTCCTTACGTTTCTTTGGTAACTGTGGGGTAAAAGCAGTGCTAACATTATTAGTCATGAAAACCTTTTTGGGCACTTGAGTCTTCCTCTTCCTAGTGCACAAGTCTTTGAGAATTTTCGCAAAAGCGGGGACTTGTTGGATAGCATCTAGGAGAGGGATATTGATGTTAACCTGTTTGAACATTTTCATAATCTTCTCCATATGTGGACTCGATTTATTTCCCCTTAATCGATTCGGATAAGGAGCTTTAGCAATAAGAGCTGGGTCCATCATTGGAGAAGGTGGTGTGTGTGGAACTGATCCCAGAATAGAAGTGGGGATCATCTTTGGTGGACTAGAAGAGATATGCTGAGGTGTCGAGCCTTGGGGAAAACGAAGAATAGGCTCGCAAGAAGGTGGTGGGGTAGATAAAGTAGGATTAGAAGTAGAAGTGGATGTGGAAGTGGAAGGAAAAGTGGAAGTGAAAGCTGGGGTGTTATTGATAGATTTTTCATTATCATCAATCTCTTCCCCAACTTGATTATTCAGCACTCTTTTGGATCTCAACGTTGTAATGGCATTCACATTGTAGTGTTGTGAATGCCCAGGATTCGGTAGGGGTTGAGACGGAAGTTTCCCTTTCTCTCTAGCACTCATTTCGGCTTTTAATTGTGTAATTTGTACTTCCATCGATTTTATGCTCTTAGCTTGGGAGTCAGAGTTTTTCTTTATATCATCGACAGAAGATTTAACCTTAGCCGAAACTTGCATGAAATTTTTCAGAATCAAATTCATGGTTTGTGCGAGTGAAGAGGAGTCATCAGTACTGGTCAACTGCAAAGGATTACACGGTGCAGGTGTGTTGACCGGATTTTGAAAGTTTTGTGATTGATAGGGGTGCTGAGTAAATTGTAGTGGTTGCTGTGGAGGACCCCTTTGGAAATTGTTTTGATTTGGAACCGTGTTTTGAGTTTGTTGTTGGTTCCAAGCAAAGTTAGGGTGATTCCTCTAACCCTGATTATAAGTGGAAGAATATGGATCGTTTCTAGGTCTTTCTTGGAAAGCAGCATTGGTATGCTCTTGACCTTGAAACGGAGAATTTAAGGGACATTCTTTCGTACGATGAGATGGATCAGAACAGCATCCACAAACAGTTTTAGAGAGTGACATCTGATTTAGAGAGGCAGCTAAAAATTTATGTTCCATAGCTTCGAGTTTCTTTTGCATTGCTGCCATTTCAGCTCTAACTCCTATGGAAACATCAAGCTGGTGAATACCACCCCTTGACGATGACTGGTTTACACTTTCCCACTGTAAAGTTCTTTCAGCGAAATCTTTTAGAAATCTCCAGGTTTCACCATCATCTTTATTCATGAAGGTGCCTTGACACATGGATTCAAGGGTCTGTTTTGTTGTAGGATTAATGCTCTCATACATGATTCTGCACAGATCCCATCTAGGAATTCCGTGATGAGGACATTGAACTAACAGATCCTTGAAGCGTTCAAAACACTTCGAGAATGGTTCATTTGGAAGCTGGGTAAATTGATTTATTTCGCTACGGACTCGAGCTGTTTTATGATTAGGGTAGAATTTCTTTAGGAAAGCTGTTACGAATTCTCCCGAGTTCGAAATAGAATGTGCGGCCGTGTTATAAAGCCACTTCTCGGCTATAGCGCATAAAGTGAATGTGAGAAGACGTAATCTCATAGCATCCACAGAAAGCTGTGAAGTACCCATCATAGCGCATACATTTTCAAATTTGGTAATAAAGGCGTATGCGTCTTCAGACTCGAGACCGTGATATTTTGGTAGAAGATTGACGTACCCATTGGCTGGTGGAATGGTGAGACAGGTCGAAAGAGGACCTCGCATAGGATAATATCTCTCTTGGAGAGAGATACGGGGTGGATTCTGTGCACCTGCGGATGGTGGCAGAGTAGTGTTAAAGAAGTTCGATGGAAAATCGTCCATCGAAGTGGGTGTGGTAGTGGGTGAAGAAAAAGTAGACGTAAAATTACCGACTTCGGAGTCGATAGGATGAACGCGGACAATACGGGCACTAGAATCCCGTGTCCAGCCGAGCATGCACTAAATGGTTTAGCACAAGTGGCAGCGTTGTGATAATTAGGGGAAAAGTTGGTTTGGTGTTTGGTTTGAAAAATTACGGATTTTGAAAAATTCACATAAACAATGCACAAGCAACCTTAAATCTAGTGGTCACCTAGGTCAAGTCTCTAGACCGCTCCTACACTTCCAGAAGACAAGTCGCAAGATAGATCCTCTACTGCCTCTTTACCTCTTCTGTGGCCAGGTAAGTGCCAGGTAAATGGGAGGTTCTCTACTACGTAAGTAGTGGGCCTAATTAAGTAACCACTTGCCTTAGACACACTTGCCTTAGACACCACAAAAGAAACGCGGATAAGCAATAGATTACCCACGAGCTCCTTCTGTCCTAAGTGAGCGCGACGGTACTTAGAGTCTTGTCTAGATATTTTTTAGTTAATGAGGGTGATGCGGATGCAAGTTTGTGATTTTTGGGGCTTAGGAAGGGTAATGAAATCCCCACCTAATCTGAATTTGGTCTTTACCCCTTAATTTCCATGTTAAAAATGCAAACAACCAAGATCAAACACGCAACAATTTTTCTTTTTCCGGCGCTGCGAATTTTTTTTTGCAAAGAATCTTGCAGAAATTGGTTAATGGACAGAGCAGGGAGGAGATAAGAAAGACAGAGATTCACCTAGAAAATTTGGTGCAGTGAAGCAGCTTTTTCGCCGCGCTTCCGCCGCGATAAGTCTTCAAACGCCGCGGTTCCGCGGTCAGTTAATGAGATCCCTGCACAAAAATTTCAGAAACTGCTCCTATTGCCTCTCTGGACTTTTTGAGATGTCCTGAAAATTTTTCCTCTCGCTCCACAGATTCCAGATCTCCTTGCAACAAATCACAACAATTCTTTAAGCGCTTGTTGCGAATTTTGATCTAAAAATTCTGATGGAATAATAAATTTTCCAACTCAAATTACAAAAACGAACAAATTAGCACACGATCCCCGGCAACGACGCCATTTGATTGAATCGTTCTTCGTGTGTATGGAAAAGTTTTAATCACAACCAAAGAAATTTATACCGCAATCAATTGACGGTGTCTATTGTAGTTTCGTCGGTGAATACGGATCGTCCACTGAGAAAGTGTGATTTGTTCGTTATCGTTTTAGTTGAGTTGAAAAGAAAAGATAAAAGGAAATGATTCAATATTTATGAAATTTAGTTTCAAGAATCATCAAGAAATAGATCTAAAATCAAGAAATGATAGAGATCAATAAAATGTCCAAATCGTTTGAATTATCAAGATTTGTAAAGAGGCTTGTCAGAATCGATCCAATTGATAGTGATGATGAATACTAATGATTACAAATTCTTATCTATTGAAGATTTGTTGCTAGATCGATAACAATCAATGAGATTTAGGGATCTATTGAAGAAACTAGGGTTTCTCCATCATCATCCCTTATCCTTTCATTGATTATCATTCAATTTCTAGCTTCTAGCAAATTAAATCACCGATCGTTGATCTCTAATTTGGAGCGAAAACATTCAAGAAAGCGATCTCGCTCAAATTAGGTTTTCAATGATTCAATTTCCTAATGTTTACAAAACCCATAAGACTTAAAAATCGTTCAAGAATTTAATCATCATCATCTACCTATTTTCTCGATTCCGCTACAAACGGAGATTTCACTCAAACATCATGAAAAAGAAAAGAATCAAGAATCTATAACTTTTCATAATGCAAGAATGTAAAGAAAAGCAAGATTTAGAATTTTTACCTTTTATTAATTAACGTTTAGGTACAATTAACTCAACTCGAGATTACAAGATTTGAGGATGAACTAAATCATCGAAACTAGCTCCGCTTCGGTCTTCTTGAGTCGCGGATCATCGTGGATCTCTTGCTCGGATGAAGATCAGCGTTGCTTGAAAGGCTCGTTGAAGGCTTACTTGAATCGTTACTCGATGAATCTTGATTTGGCTCAAATGGTGTCACCCCACTTGATTTGAATTGATTTGGATTTCTCTAGAAATTTTACCTTAATTGATGAACACTAATCAACAACAACTAATCAACTCCTCAACAACCTTTGTAATGAAGCCCTAGGTTCTTTTTTATAGTTTTCCCTTTAGCTTCCCCTAGAAGCTTGGCTTATCTTCTATTAGAAGTTAGGTTGTTATGAAGCTTGCATAGGAAGCTAGGGTAGAGAAGTTTCTAGATTAAGGTAGTTAGCTAGCTTGCATGAGAAGCCTTTCTGTTGGAGGGAAACTTCTGGAAATTTGAAGCGTCTTGAAGATGTTTGGCCGTTAAAAGAAGAGCTCTGCAACAAGTTTCTACCGCCGACGAGTCAACTCAGCTGCGGATCCGCGGCGGATCGGCCTGACTCGGCCGTGGATCCGCGGCTGTTTGATGGACTCATTGCATCAAAATCTCAGGGTATTCTGGTGTTGGCTTTATGGCACTTTCCTGATGTCTGGAATATTTTTATACTTTCTTGTTTACTGCCAGATCATAAGTCTTGGACTTGGTGTATTTTATCAGCACTTTTATCAATTCCAGCTCTTTTACCTGGAGAATTTTCTGCACACAATCTCGAGACAAGTGTCGAGATATAAGAAATCATGCGAATAGTAATAAACACTTAATTTCCCTTTAGAATGTCGATTCTAACTATAACACAGGGTATTTGGTATTTTCCAGATGAAATCATAATTTGTGTTATAATTACAATAAACACCTATATATGAATGATAAGAGTAGGGAAATTAACGTGTTGAGAATACACTATTTTTGACTGATCAGGTCTCGTCCTCTCCTCGCATCTGGTTTCTAACACAAGTCTCAGAACCGAGAACTCTCATGGTGGACGCATCGAAATATCATAACAAGATACACCGGGTTTTCAAAACAATACACATTTCTTGAAATATCCCCACGGTTCTCAAATTCAGAAAATTACATGAAATCCATATCTCAATGCGTAAATCCATATAATATGATATATGCAACATAGAACAGTAATATGAGCATATCAAGGGAAAACCGCTATTTAAATGCATTAAGTTATTAAATATATCTTGCGGTTCCCAATTTCTCCAAAATCCAACGCAATATCATATAAAAGTGAACATGCAGCCATAGCAAGATATATGTGTAAGCATGTAGGTATGCATGTATGCTGTACTTCATATGCGCAATCGTACAAGAATCAATGTCTCAATATCACTAATCAATACAATATCACATATGTATATGTGTTGTGCGTGTCATGGCAATTACCGACGGTGTGTGTGTGCATACAATTAGTGCTTGTGCAATATGAACCGTCAATAATAGTGTAGTGTTCAATGGGTACAAGTCCAAGCACAACAAGTAAAAATATGCGATGAAGTTCATACACCATCTCTATATGTGCATATAAACATTCAGCTAATATCATATCATTGTTGGGCCCCGGCGTCGCCCCGGCCGTCTAACCAACGCCAAATGCGGAACAAAACTTTTTACAAAACCGGCGCTACCGCGACCCAAAAACCCGGATCGTTCCATTAACCGTAAACTAGCAAACTGTAAAAGAGTTTGGAAAGATTATACCGATCGATCCGTGTTTTTCGGTCTTCAATCTCCGCGCCAAACTCCCCGCTGCTGCGCCGACGAAGTCTGCTCTCCGATCTCGTTCGTCAAAGTGGCACCACGTCAATGAATCTTTATACGGGCTCCCGCCTCGAACCGAGGCAACTCGGACATGAAGTTTGCTAGCCGACATGTCCAAGAATGAAGTAGAGAGAGCGTAGAATCTTTTGTCTCAAGACGGAAGTTGCCAATTAGGATTTGCGATGAAGTGAATGTGAGCACCTCAAGAAAAAACTTGTGAAGCCAAGGAAACAGAAATGGGGCTCAGCTAGTATCAATGTTCCCTGGGAATTCTTTTTGATGAGGTGAGGAGGTCAAAAAGCAACCCAAGAAATTAAACAACCTAACGCAATATATACAATCACATTGGATGCCCTGCCCATCACCACAAATAACCCCCTGCAATTAAGAAGTCGCCCAATTTTGCAGAGAACCCCTTTCCTGGAAAAATCAGCCACACTCCAAAACACCATGCTTCCCACTCGCTTGCCCGTGCCCATTAAATGAAACCAAGCAACCCCATACCCTTCTAGAAGATCCACACCATGCCAGGCCAAAATGGCAGACCCAGATTTCGAAATTGACAGGGAAAATGGGTCAAAGTCGATGCTTACAATAAACATGGATCAAGATATTTTGGACGGAAAAAGGAAACTGGCAACTCCCAAGATAATCCCGTAACGAATTACGGGATTATATCTCAACTGTAAATACATACCCGCATTTGTATTCCGTCCGAATATAAATGTAATGAGACAAAAATATCCCTACAATATAATACTAGGATCCGGCTTAAACCAAAGCCCGCTAGTATTATCCATCCGAACCTGATCCGTGCACAAGTGCACGAATATGATCGAACCCTGCCATAAAACCATACGGCCTCTACAACGTTTCGCCCGAACTTGGAAAATTGTCTATAGGGGACTCTAATGACTCATCAATACACTGGCACTGGATATAACCACTAGCACGTCAGAGGTACTAGCTGTACGTAACGGTTGCCCATGTATTGATTGGAAGGGAAGCTGACGAGCGAACTCATCCAGAAACCCTACTGAGCCTGACAGTGAAAATATCCGTACAGTCCGGTCTGTTCGTCTATGCGTATCGCATATAAGGCCTAGGGGGCTGGTAAACGTCAGACCTCCAATAGCGGTATAAGTCGTGTCGGAGTGAAGCCCAGAACACCCTGAGATACTACTGGAATACCTACCAGTAAATCTCGATTATCCTGGCCAGGGATTTCGTGTAATGGCTCTCCTAAACACAGTGCGATCTCACCCTTAATACCAGGAAAGACGAATCCCTGACGATCCGCTCACTGCCTCCATGTGACTCGGGACTGTACCCAACTAAAACCTGTTTGCACGACTCCTTTGAGCCGTGGTAGGGTAGTAATCAAAGCACGGTAGGAACTCACACGAGACAAATAACGATCTCAGGTCGACAGACTAACCTGTACACATGTCACCTGGGAATTACTATCTGACGATATGTATAATACCAACTAGCATGTTCCCGGCGAGTCCTGTCCGGTGTACTCATAACCCAATGAGCACCTGTATACATCTTAGGTAAACCAACTGACACCAATGGCTTGTGAGACCGGCTACCGCCCCTCGTTGGGGTCTCGACTGTATACACTAGTCTACTCTGGAGTATCGATGCCCTGTCTCGAAACTCCCTCGACTAGGGACCATTTAAGGATGTGCTTATAGACCTCAGCTCCCACGTATATGATCGCCATCATACTGCTGGCAGTCAAGCAAGAATCCTATGGGCTCTATCAATATGCAATAGTGAACTAAAGCATGTACACGATGATAAAGACAAACCAGATAGCATACTATCATCTTGAGCAAGACTGTCCTATCGGTATAGATCCTCCCTCAATCATTGCAATCACGTACCCGCGATCCAATAATTGACTTTGAGGGCACTATATCCAACAATCTCCCACTTGCACTTAAGGTTAATTATTGCAATGTCGCGTACTCACAGCTCGTGTGATACCGAACATCCAACTCCTCTACTAATCAGTTTCACAAAGCTCGTTTGTAAAACTATTGTGTTCGAGAAATAGCCTCAGTGAGTGGATCAGCCCTGATGTTTCTTTCTATGTCTCTCTTTGTCTCAAGTTCGCTGAGAAAGACATCTCCCGAAATGAGCAATACCTGTCTTAGAATATGTCTGGATATCTGATGGGACCCAGTTCATAAATGAACTCCAAATCCATCAAAATTCTTAGACTGTATCGTCAACTGAATTTAATCAGTATCCTGCACCATGCCTCCCTCAGTATCCGCTTGGACCACCTGTCCAAACTACTGTCCCTCGTCAGAGGGAAAACTATAACTCTGACAGTCACTCTGTCATCCGGGTCACCTTGGAAGCCTGGAATGATAACTGTCTCCCGAAGGAGGCCGTTGTTATCAAATCCTAGAACAACCACTTATGTTCTAAAACTGCTTCCGAATGTTTCTCCAAGGTTGGATTAATATCAACTTATTGCATCTAGTGCAAAGATAACATCTGGTGTGGTACTTGACATCTCATGATCAACTCAATTGCCTAAGCAAGTGATCTGCCAATCATGCATATCTCTCTCCCCTTTAGTCTGTAAGACACCTTCAGAGAGGGTGACTCCATCACCTGCAGGTACACCACCATGCCAAGAGTCGTTCACTCTAAAATAACTTTAGAAAGCTGTCAAAGTACCCAGATTGGGAAACTACCCAAATCTAGATCTAAAACCATAGATCCAGTAACCAGAATGCCTGATATTATATCCATATCCTTTGTGGAGAAACTACTGTGTGACAACCACAGTATGACCGATTGTAGTATAAGAATTTCACTTCCTACAATGTGTATGTCATCCAAGTACCAGGACATCACACCCTACTACCTTCTTAACAGATCCATCCCCTATTCTGATGAAGTCAAAGCCTATGACCGTCACATCAAAATTAGATGATCTATCTCCGCTATATCTGCTTTGGTCTATAAATAGACACAAGTTACTTGTCCACTATGCTTCCGCTGCTCGCACTGACTACGACAACCCTCTGGCAGAGTCATATGCACGTGCACTTCTAAAGCTAGTTCAGAACGACGCTATACTCATCCTCCTGCCGGGTCTCATAGTCTGGAACAACAGTAGTATCAAGTCTGGGTAAACAAGAATCTCCCTGTCACCGTCCTTGAGGATACCGAAATACCTCTCGGGTGCTTGAGGTTACCCACCATATCTGCGGAGTGGCTAATGGAATGTCAATCCTGATTGAATCTTTAGGTCCTATTAAATTTTCCGTAATCGTTTGCGGTTCTGGAATCTCTTCCAGTTCTACCATACTCCCACTATTTGTTTTCTGAAAAAAAAGTCCATTTTACTAAAACTGTGGCGAGTCAAGAACAATATAAATATTGATCTTCCTGATGGTAGAAAATTAACCCTCGTCAAAGCCCGGGATAACCCACAAACAGCTATTACAGAAACGTGCCTAGAGTTATCCAGAGTCTGGTTTTAAGTATAAGCCGGACAACTCCCCGTACTTTAACATCGTTAAGATACGAACCATTCTATATACAATATAGAAATAGAGGCACTGATTTAATTGGAACCAGATTCAAATCATGTATCTGTCTCCAGTGCATGTCAACTAAATGGAGAGAGGCCGATAAGCATTACTCAATTTAGGAGTGCATCCAATTATGAGTAACCTGAAAGAGAAATAAGTTTCTCAAAACCATTACTATCAACTGAATACCTCATCCAAGTATCTACATCTTCAATCACCTTGAAGAATCCCGATACTTGCGACACCTGGTTCTCTACTTTATTCTTGTACCTATAACTTCTCAAACTTGGACCTTGTATTTCTATGAAACACTTGTCCAAAAACTTGAGAAGTCACAAGTAAACAGAATATAGTACGAGGACCAACCCCTTTGTCCTAATGGACACTGGACAACATATAATACTTTATATAAGTCCGCTGAGTTGAATAACTCAAATCCTGTGCGTCGTAGGTTGAAAACTGTACCCAGGTGATTTCCTCAAATATCACCAATTACAACGAATTCCGATATAATGAGGATGATCACCTAATTCCCAATAACTTACTTCCACTCATCATCTGTAAAACCATACAGATGTGAGAATCATACTTGGTAAATACATACCCTGGAGCAAGTGTCTAATTGGGAAATCAGTTTTCAATTAACAACGCACAGTGAAACTGAAACATGAATATGTTTCGAAGGGGAATCCGGGTATTCCTAGTAATGCCTCTTCCATAATGCAGATTCATGACAGTAACCGTATATTTCGTTGCCATCTCTCCAATTCCCTTTATTTGTTTTTAGTCGTTACCTTCTGTATACCATCGTTAGGCTTAATAGTTTTCTTCCTTCCCTACCGTTCGACACCAGACTATGGTTTGGAAGAAGACTATCCAATAAGCATAATAGATGTACTGTCCTAATCCTAGGAGCACTCGCAACCTGAGAGAAGGTAAGGATAAAAGACAACTGAATAAAGCTTATTCCTATTTCTCCTGAACCAGAATCTATCCTCGAAAAAGTTCCTTCGAGTTCGTATATAACCATACGATGGGTTTATCCAATGGAATTGGATGTTCGTAGTGATACGAGGTGTTCTGGAGAAATACAAAGGTGAAGTAGGAGTGGCGATGAAATACGTGGTTTGGTCGTGAAAGTTAACAGTCGCAATTTACCCTGCCCTCTTTCTGATCCCTTTATTTGTCTTTACTTATTACCTTCTGTACACCTGACTTAAGCTAATTGGTTTTCTTCATGCCCTACCTTTCGGCACCTGCTTATGATTTGGAAGAAGACTATCCAATAAGCGTAATAGGTGTACCCTCTCCTAATCCTAGGAGCCCTCACAACCTGAGAGAAGGTAAAAAGAAAAGACAACTGAATAGTCCTATTCAATCTCTCCAGAACCTGAATCCATCCTCGAAGAAATTCCTCCAAGTTCGTATATAACCATACGATGGATTTATCCAATGGAAGTGGATGTTCGTAATAATACGGGGTGTTCTGGAGAAACTCAAAGGGTAAAAGAAGGAGTGGCAATGATGTATGCAACTCAGACAATCCAAAAGCCAGTGTTTTAAGAAAGTTTGGTTAACTTGGTCACTGAGTTATAGTCTAGGGTCGGGTCATAGTCGCAGTCAAAGAGAGAGAGAAAAGAAACACTCTGCGTGCACTCTAACCTGAATCAGAATGGTTAATCATTTTATATAATCAGGAAACCTCCCACTGTTTTCTCAAATTCTCCTCCAAACCTGAAAGAAGAATTAGTCGGAATCACCCGAGGAGTAAACCAACTCATCAGTGGGAATCGGGATCCAACTATCATCGCATGATAACGTGATGGAAGCCACTCACGTCATCACACTCCAGAAGGTATGCGCAAGCCTGGCAAGTTTCCTGTATGTTTGAAACTCCCGATATGATTTTTACCCCAAGCAGTTTATGACCTTGACAAAGGCTAACAAATCATAAACCACAAGTCAAGTTCAACCCGTCATTATCCTGGATTACTCTAGACCCCCCCGCACAAACCCTTGACAAAGGCCAACAAGGTTATACGACTGTCCTAGATAATCGCAACTCAATGCAACAGACAAGTAATACCCAGCTACCGCACACTACGCCTTGACAAAGGCCAACAAACGCAGCACGAATACTAGGTACTGATTGAATGAATCTCGGTGTGTATATAAGAAAAGTGTAAGAAATCATAACCAAAGAAATTTGTAAACCGCAATCAATAATGGTGTCGATTGTAGCGCGTTAGCGAGTGCGGATTGTCCACAGGGAAAGTGAGATCCGTTCGAATTCGAATTAGATGAATTGAAGATTAAAGAAAGAAAAGAAAAGACAATTCAATTCAAGATTTATAAAATTGAAGTTCAAGAATTATCTAGATCTAAATTTAAAATCAAGAAAACATTTAAAATCAAGAATTAAGAATTGATGATTTCCAATCCAATAATCAAGAATCGAAGTGAGGCTCGTAGGAATTGATCGAATCTATAGACGTGATGAAAACTATTGATTACATTTTCTTATCCATCGATGATTTGATACTAGATCGATGACGATCAACGAGAATTAGGGATTTCTTGCGGAAACTAGAGTTTCATCATCTATCTCTTGTCCTTTCATTGATATCATTCACATTCTAACCTCTAGTAAATTCAAGAATCGATCGTGGATCTTTAATTAAGAGCGAACACAATCAAGAAAGTATCGCTCGAAACTAGGTCGTCGATTCTTCAATTTGCTAAAGTTTACAAAACTCATAGGACTTAAGAATTGTTTCAAGATTTGTAACATCATCATCTATTGATTCTCTCGACTCCTTCACGAGCGGAGTTTTACTCAAATATCATAACAAGAAATACAATCAAGAATTGAGATCTAATCATGATGCAAGAATGTAAAGAAAGCAAGATAAAGAATTTCACTTTTTATTTATCAACAATTTTGTTACAATTCTCTCAAGATCTACAATGAGGAAAGAACTCGATCGTTGATTTGGCTTTGCTCGTCTTCGTGAGTCGCGGATCGTCTTGGATCACTTGCTCGGATGAAGATCGGTTTCGCTCCTAAAAGGTTGAAGGCTTCTTGCTTGAATTGTACTCGGTGATCTTGATTTTGGCTTTGGATTTTGAATTAGGGTTAGGGTTTGAATGCACAAGTTGTGTCACTCAACTTGTGTGTGTAATGATGAACAACCCAAAACCCTATTTCTAGGTTTCCTTTTATAAGCCTCTCAACCTTAGATCTAGATTTCAAATTTCAAATTTCCCTCCAAAAGTTTGTTAGAGAGAGGCTTCTAGAAGAAGTTAGTTGGAGGGAATATTCTAGAGCTAGGTTGTTAGGCCGAGCCTTCTGGATGATGCCACGTGGTGTTTCTGGAGTGTTCTGAAAGCTAAGGTCATTACAGGAAGGCACGTGAGAAAATATTCTGGGCTGACGTCATCAACAAGCCGCGGATCCGCGGCGCCAAGGATCTTTTGGTCGCGGATCCGCGGCACTATTGAAGCCTTGGGCATAGAATTTTCTGGCATTTCTTGGACTGACATTTTGGCATTTTTCAACTGTGTGGAATCTCATTTTGCTTTCTTGATTTCTTCCAGATCTCAAGTCTTGGACTTGGCGTATTTATCTCAGCACTTTTAACTGTTTTGGCTCTTTTCCTGAAATTTCCTGCACAGATTCTCGAAACAAGTGTTGCGCTATACAAAGATGATGCGATGCCATGATAAACACTCAATTTCCCTCAGAAATGTCGGTTTTAGTATACAACACATGTTATTTGGTATTTTACGACTGTTTTGCTAATATGTGCTATATTAATACCGATCACCTCTAGATGAGTGCAAATTGTAGGGAAATTGTCGTGTTAAAAATGCAATATTTTCAACTGATCAGGTACTACCTGAAAGAAATGACGGAGGGTTACGGCTGGTTTTTGGCGAAAAACCTTTAGTGTAATGAACTTGATATCGTTGAAGGAACCGAATATCTTTTTATAAAAATATAGTGGCGAAAACCTTTGCTAAAGAGGTCACTCCCGGTGAAGGGATCTCGACTCTTTCCCCATCGAATGAGGTGCAGGATATTCCAAACTGAATACCACGATGCAAAACAAAAAGTAATCGACTATAGTGAAGTTATTACCCTGACGCAAATCTCTGTCCAAGGGGTCACTCTCGATGAAGGGATCTCAGCCCCTGCCTCGTGGAATGAGGTGCTGGATATTCATAACCGAATACCACTATGCAAAATAAAAGAGAACGCCATTGTAATAACAGCTTTTTGAAAAATTGGTTCCAACAACATCAAATATAGGTTTGTTTTCCTTGCATTGATAAGAATCAACGCAGTCCCATCAATTGATCACACCACAAAAGAACGAAAATATAATGTACGTATATACCATCCGCATTCGCCACTGGGTCTCGTCATCACCCGTTAGGTTACTTAACTAACGACAGAGCGGGGACTGGACTAGCGCGGGTGCAAAACATATACAACATCTACTAGAATATAACAATATATAATAATCGCTTCAGGCATGATAAATGCAACATCACAGAAAAGTAATAAGTATCACAGAACAATACAGATAATCTGGGATCCACGGGTTTCCTTTGAGCCGCAAATGAAACCTGACGTTCCCCTGATCGTGTGGATAGCCTGTGCAATGAAATCCTAGACCCCTACGAGCGCGGCAAGTTACCTGCCAAAACCTGAAGCGAGGCAGCCCCTTCATCAACGTGAATGGACCACCCAGCACTTCACGGAATCCGGTAACTTGAGCACCCCTCCTTGGGTCAACCTACACCCACTACGAGTGCGGCGAATAGCCCGCCAATTCTAGAGTGAAGCCCCCTCCGTCTCAACGCCATGAGATGCGGGCCCGTTGCCCTTTAGAACCCGGCTATCCGTGCACCCCACCGTGGGATAATCCTAGTACAGAAAAGAAATAATATACAAGGGTGACATCGACCTCAACCCGGTCGTGCCCCAAAAGAATAATATACAAATAAGCAGTGACGACAGTCCACATGTCGGACGCTCGTCCCGCAATATCAAATGTACAAATAAATCCAAACTGCACTTCCATTGCACAGGAATTATCCACCACGACAAATCCGCAACATCACAGCACAACACAGAACATCAATGTGAATGTCACGTTCGCAAATCCCATCTAAGAGAGCTATAGCAATTAGACAAGATTTATCGATCGAATGACATTCACGGTCACAGATAATAATGTAAAGCACTGTAAACTAACACATTTAAAATTCCGATCAACAAAACTTCCCGAAGTGGGCCCCAAGCACAAATCCAGTACTCAAAATAATCTGGGCCAAAACTAAATTTTCCAGAAACCCCAATTCCAAGTTAAAGACCCAAAGAAAAAATTTAGTGCACCGAAACCCCAACACTGCGGCGGAACCACGGCCAAAACGTGGGTACAGCCGTGGTTCCTCAGCGTAACAGAGGGATCATGCAACAAAATTTTTACAGTTGTCTTATAAAAGCCTGCCTGTTTTTCTGAAACACTCAAAATAATTTTTCGATGACAAACAAAAATCGACAGAAACTTTACTATTGAAATTGCGATTTCGGAAATTTTGTTCGATCGGGCTTTTAAACATGTTAGAACAAGCTAATTAACGGTTGATGGGTGGCTCTGATATCATGTTGGGCCCCAGCGGCGCCCCGTCCGTCTAACCGACGCCAAATACGGAACAAAACTTTTTACAAAACCGGCGCTACCCCGATCCAAAAACCCGGATCGTTCCATTAACCGTAAACTAGCAAACTGTAAAAGAGTTTGGAAAGATTATACCGATCGATCCGTGTTCTTCGGTCTTCAATCTCCGCGCCAAACTCCCCGCTGCTGCGCCGACGAAGTCTGCTCTCCGATCTCGCTTGTCAAAGTGGCACCACGTCAATGAATCTTTATACGGGCTTCCGCCTCGAACTGAGGCAACTCGAACATGAAGTTTGCTAGCCGACATGTCCAAGAATGAAGTAGAGAGAGCGTAGAATCTTTTGTCTCAAGACGGAAGTTGCCAATTAGGATTTGCGATGAAGTGAATGTGAGCACCTCAAGAAAAAACTTGTGAAGCCAAGGAAACAGAAATGGGGCTCGACTAGTATCAATGTTCTCTGGGAATTCTTTTTGATGAGGTAAGGAGGTCAAAAAGCAACTCAAGAAATTAAACAACCTAACACAGTATATACAATCACATTAGATGCCCTGCCCATCACCACAAATAACCCCCTGCAATTAAGAAGTCATCCAATTTTGCAGAGAACCCCTTGCTTGGAACAATCAGCCATGCTTTCCACTTGCCCATGCCCCAAAACACCATGCTTTCCACTCACTTGCCCATGCCCATTAAATGAAACCAAGCAACCCCATACCCTTCTAGAAGACCCACGCCATGCCAAGCCAAAATGGCAGCCCCAGATTTCTCCGATGAAGGGCATGATGAGATTTGGGAAGAAGGGAAAGCTCGGTCCCATATTTGTAGGTTCTTTTTAGATCCTTGAGCGAGTTGGTACCGTTGCCTATCGTTTGGCGCTCCCGCCCAATTTTCTGGATGTTCACCCCGTATTCCATATGTCGATACTTCGTAGATACCTTCATGATCCTTCTCACATGATTCAGTACCAGACCGTTCAGCTAGAGCGAGATCTTTCGTTCACTGAGCAGCCGGTAGTTATATTGGAGCGGCAGGTGAAGAAACTTCGACCAAAAGTCTTTCCATCTGTGAAGCTTCTTTGGCGTGGCCCGTCTAGTCTGCAACGACGACGATCCCCTACTGCGAACTCAAGTCTGCGACGACGACGGTCGGCATAAGATTTCTGTCTGCACTGGGCTGCTCTCATCCTGTCCTGAATCAGCTGGATCTTCTCCGTAGTCTCCTGAACTTGTTGGGGTCCTAAAATCCTACTCCTGCTGAGTTTGGTCCAACAGACTGGCGATCGACACTTCCTACTATACAAAGACTCAAAAGGTGCCATCTGAATAGTCTCCTAAAAGCTGTTGTTGTAGGAGAACTCAATCAACGGTAAGTGACGATCCCAACTGCCACCAAAATTAAGCACGCACGCACGAAGCATATCCTCCAGAGTCTGTATAGTCTGCTCTAACTGACCATCGGTCTGCGGATGGAAAGCGGTGCTAAAACTCAACCGGGTACCCAAAGCTTCCTGAAGCTTCTGCCAAAGACGGCTAGTAAACCGGGTGCCTCTGTCGGATACGATGCATGTAGGAATGCCGTACAAACGCACAATCTCATCTATATACAACTGAGCATACTGAGCATAACCGAATGTGGTCTTCACTGGAAGGAAGTGAGCCGCTTTTGTCAACCGGTCAACAATCACCCAAATGGAGTCATACCCCCGACTGGCCCTGGGTAGACCCACAACAAAGTCCATGGAAATCTGCTCCCATTTCCACTCAGGAATGAGTAAAGGCTGCAACTCTCCAGCCGGTCTCTGATACTCAGCCTTGACTTGCTGACAAGTCAGGTACCTCGAAACGAAGTCCGAAACATCGCACTTCATCCTTTCCCACCAGTAAATGTCTCTCAAGTCACAGTACATCTTGGTGGAACCTAGATGAACGCTAAAGGCTGACTGATGTGCCTGCTCTAGAATCTCGCATCTCAACCCATCGATATCTGGTACACACAAAAGAGTCCCGTAAAATAGCATACCCTGGTCATCAATCATGAACTCCGAATCTGTACCCTATCGAATAAGCTCAAGAATCTTAAACAAACGGGCATCACTGGGCTGCACCTCACGGATACGATCAAGTAGAAGTGGACGGGCGCGGACGTGAGCAAGCTGTCCCCCAGTGGAAGTGAACTCAAACTGTACTCTACCATCGCACAAGATCTGCCAATCAGCAGAAGACTGTCTCTGAACTGCGTTCAACTGGGACAAGCTACCCCCGGGCCTACGACTCAAAGCATCGGCTACCACATTCGCCTTGCCCGGGTGATAAAGGATCTCGCAATCATAATCCTTCACAAGCTCTATCCACCAGCACTGTCTCAGATTCAGATCCCGCTGCTGGAAGATATACTTCAATCTTTTGTGGTCCGTGAAAATCTGACATGACTCCCCGTTCAAGTAGTGTCTCCAAATCTTCAGCGCAAAGATTACCATGGCCATCTCAAGATCATGAGTGGGATAGTTCTGCTCGTGCTTCTTCAGCTTCCTAGAAGCATAAGCAATCACTCTATCATGCTGCATCAGTACACAACCGAGCCCTACTCACGAAGCATCACAGTAAACGACAAAGCCGCCCGATCCATAAGGCAAAGATAGAACTGGTGCAATCGTTAACCAAGTCTTCAACTGCTGAAAACTTTGCTCGCATGCCTCAGTCCAAAGAAAAGGAACCCCTTTCCGGGTCAGTCCGGTCAGCGGTGCAGCGATACTCGAGAAATCCTGCATGAAACGGCGGTAATAACCAGCTAAGCCCAAAAAGCTGCGGACCTCTGTCACAGATACAAGTCTGGGCCAAAACTGTACAGTCTTGATCTTCCTCGGGTCCACACGAATACTGTCTCCCGTTACCACATGACCCAGGAAGTCAACTCTATCAAGCTAAAATGCGCACTTTGAGAATTTAGTATACAGCTGGTGCTCTCTTAATGTCTGCAAAGCAATTCTCAAGTGCTGCTCATGCTCCTCTCGATTCCTAGAGTAGACCGGAATGTCATCAATAAACAAAATAATAAACTGGTCGAGAAACGGCCTGAAAATCCGATTCATCAGATCCATGAACGCTGCTGGGGCATTGGTGAGTCCGAACGACATCACCAAAAACTCATAATGCCCGTAGCGCGTACGAAAAGCAGTCTTCGGAATGTCATCATTCCGAACCCGCAACTGATGATAACCCGATCGCAAATCTATCTTAAAAAAATGTTTCGCACTCTAGAGCTGATCAAACAAATCGTCAATGCGAGGTAAATGATACCTATTCCGCACTGTAACTCGGTTCAATTGACGATAATCAATACACAAGCTCAAACTGCCGTCTTTCTTCTTGACGAACAGAACAGGAGCTCCCCAAGGCGAAACACTCGGACTCACAAGTCCCCTATCAAGCAACTCTTGCAATTGATCCTTAAGCTCTCTAAGCTCCGCCGGGGTTATCCAGTAAGGCGGTATAGAAATAGGCCCCGCGCCGGGAATCGGATCAATGCAAAACTCAATATCACACTCTGGCGGCAAATCAGGTAACTCATCGGGAAAAACGTCGGGAAACTCTCGCACGATAGAAACCCGGTCCAATGACTCTACTGTGGCTTCAGTATCACGAATGAAAGCCAAGAATCCCTGACATCCTCTCCTCAAAAGCCAACTAGCGCAAAGGGCTGAAATCAAACTGTGAGGCGCAGCACCACGGTCCCCCTGCACAACCCGAATTGACTCGCCCAGAAAACTAAAACTGACTGGTTTCTCATGGAAGTCCACAGACTCATAGCAAGCAGCTAACCAGTCCATGCCAAGGAGAACGTCGAAGTCCAACATATCTATAAGGATCAAGTCGACGAAAGAATCTCTATCTCCAATCCGAACGGCACACAACCGAAACACATGTTGCGGAACAAAAGAATCGCCAACAGGAGCAATCACAACAAGCGACTGATCTAGCAAACACGACTCTCGGCCCAACCTCGGCACAAAGTGTGTAGAAATATACGAGTGCGTAGATCCCGGATTAAACAGAACGTGTACTTCAAAAGAACATACAGAAAGAGTACCTGAAACCACTGCATTGGACGCTTGCGCGTCCTGATGAGTCAAGGCAAACACTCGAGCCTGCCCTCTACCGGCGACTGGCTGACCTCCGCCTCTGCCATCCCATCCTCTCTGAACAAAACCGCCGCAACCACGACCTCTCTGAGCATGAGTCTGACGCGGAGCAACAACAGGCATAAGAGGCAATGCTCTCTGAGGTGGAGAAGGTGGTAAGGTAACATGTGGTACAGCTGCCTTGTCCTCAAGTGCCTCAGTACAATCCCTGACGTGATGATACAAACTCCCGCACCAGTAACAACCAGATGAAAAATGCTGACCCTCCTGGGGATAAGAGCTAAATAACTGGCCACGTCCCGAGCCTCCACTACTCCCAGTACTTGAACGTAATCTGTCATGACGTCTAAAATTCTGTCTCCGTGCTGATACACCAGTACGAACCCTCTTCGGTTCTGGAACAACCGACGTCTCGGAAAGACGCTCCTCAACTAATAGGGCTGCGTCCACCGCTGCTGCATACGTGTCGCAATGCTATATGCTGATAGCGAGGAACAACTGGGTAAGCAGGCCTCGAACAAACCTCTTGACCCGCATCTCCTCAGTAGCTACCAAATACGGAGTATACACAGATAGCTCGGTAAACTGCACATCGTACTCTGCCACCGTCATACCCGGAGTCTGGTGTAACGACTCGAAACTGCGCGCTCGAGCATCCCTGACGCTCTGCGGAAGAAAACGGGCAAGAAACACCGTCACGAACTCAGCCCAGGTCATAGGAGAAAGACCTGCGGTTCTGCCCTTCTCTAAATACTCGCACCACTTCTGGGAAAGACCTTCTAGACGAGAACTCGCGAACTCTACCCATCTCATGTCGGAGCATCTCAGCGAACGATATATTCTGGCCATCCGATCGATAAACGACTGGGGATCCTCAGTTGCATCGATGCCAGTGAAAACCGGAGGCTTCAGCCTCATGAACTCCGATAATGATATGGTGATAACCTCTGTAGCTGCAGGTACAACTGCCGGAACAGTAGTCACCATCACGGTCCCCACCACAGGTGGGACAACCTCCTATCGCTGCGCTCGACTGGCCTCAACCAACGACCCCATCATCTGGCGCATATCCTGCATACCGGCCTCAAGCCTAGCAATACGGTCTATCGAAGGTGGATCAATCTACTCCTGTACAACGGGCATACTGCCCTAGTTAGTCCTCGTCTCAGACGAGTCAACTTTGACCTCGGCTCTTGCGGTCGCTCTCTGCGCCCTCATAGTCTTCGGTGGCATAAAAGCTGGAAATGAAAATAGGATTCGATAAGAACATGGAAATAGAATTCGATAAGGACATAGAAATCGAATCACAAGGATGTATATAATCACGGAAGGAATTTCAAGTAATAAGTCCTAAGGTCACTTAGACGGAGTACCGTGTCGTAAGTATGCCGCGGAATATACACACGCTACGTCACTCTGCTTAAGCCACCTACTCCATCATACCAAGGTCATCCTTCACTCTAAAAGGTAAAACCTAGCGCTCTGATACTAACTTTGTCATGACCCAAGTTAGGCACATGACCGACACTTAGACGATGTAACGTCAACAGGCGTAACACAATTTAAGTAAACCGAAAACCCAGCAATCTAAACCGTTACAAGAAGTAAAAGATAGAAACATTTGGAATCTCAAGCAGAACTTTTAAGGCTTAAGTTTGTTTTCTTAAAAATTTCGGCAGCACCTCCTTTGTAAAAACTAGCCCCGAAACGGGTACAAACATAAGATTTAAGTATAGCATCCCCAAACGGGAGCAAATCTCGCCTAAAGGCGGAAAAAACCACCACAAGCAGATATACGACACCGTAGCGAAGATATAGACAATATAAATGAAACAACATACTAGTGATAAGCAACATAGTAAAGGCCGGCTCACACGAGAACGACACCCAGAGTTACAAGAATATACAATATCGATCCTCACAACTCGTCTCTAAGTCAATACATGAAGGTGGTAGATGGAGAGTACTAGATACAAAAGATATACAATGAAATCATCGAATAACCGCAAACCCACTTATAGCACAAGGCCTCACAGCCAACCGTGGCGGTATCCGCTGAAATAGCTACAAAAAGACGCCCTACCGCGACTACTCTGAGGGTCAAACCTACAAAACACTGTGGCACAACGGGGGTGAGTTGCCAACTCGTGAATAGTAAATAACATCATACTATAATCTCAAGTATGCACGAACATCGATAATTTATCACATGCAATCTGATAGCATAAGTATGGCAATATGCATATATAGCAATCATGATCAAGGTACACCACCAGAGTACTACATCTACATGAATCAAATGCATATCAAGTAAAATCCTGAGTGTGGGATAAATAATAAACCTCATGCACAAATCATCAGCATGGAAAAACCCCGGTGTCCATTAACGACACCCCAAATCCCAAAATCCTCAGGCGCCGTCACTCATCGGCCCTCATATCCGTACATCTCATGGAACCTGAGTGTCCAATATCGACACTCGAAACATCATGAAATACTTGTGTCCAGCATCGACACGCAAATCCACATATCATGGGCTCCGTCTGCCCGAGTCGGCCCGTGGGCTCCGGCAGTACAAATCGGCCCATATCCATCTCACGACTCCGGTCGATATCCTCCGGATAACCGCCGAGTCCCAAAACTATCACCGGTAGGTAGTAGTCCCTCTGCCAGGCTCATCGGCTAATCCATTGACATACCTTTCTTGCTCCGGGGTACTATACCGGGTCCACCATGAACCCGCAAACGGCCTCGTCCTCTCCTCGCATTGGGTTTCTAACACAAGTCTCAGAACCGAGAACCCTCATGGTGGACGTATCGAAATATCATAACAAGAGAAACCGGGTTTTCAAAATAATACACATTTCTTAAAATATCCCTACGGTTCTCAAATCTAGAAAATCACATGAAATCCATATCTCGATGCGTAAATGCATGTAATATGATGTATGCAACATAGAACAGTAATATGAGCATATCAAGGGAAAACCGCTATTTAAATGCATCAAGTTATTAAATATATCATGTGGTTCCCAATTTCTCCAGAATCCAATGCAACATCATATAAATGTGAACATGTAGCTATAGCAAGGGTATATGTGTAAACATGTAGGTATGCATGTATGCTGTACTTCATATGCGCAATCGTACAAGAATCAATGTCTCAATATCACTAATCAATACAATATCACATATGTATATGTGTTGTGCGTGTCATGGCAATTACCGACGGTGTGTGTGTAGCATACAATTAGTACTCGTGCAATATGAACCGTCAATAATAGTGTAGTGTTCAATGGGTACAAGTCCAGGCAAAACAAGTAAAAATATGCGATGAAGTTCATACACCATCTCTATATGTGCATATAAACATGCGGCTAATATCATATCATATCTAGCCCTGACGCTTAACGCCATACGGGCGATTTCCCCGTAGATGTTAAATCTACCCACCGACGATCTCGAGCTAGGTAAATTCAATCACCTGCTTCTCTTTCTTCGCAGCGTTCAAAGTCCCCGCCTGCGATTCTATTAACACAAAACATAACAAGTGCGAATCTCAGAAATCGATCAATATCACGTACAAACTACGTTTGACCGACGCACCAACTCCAATCCAACTCTCAAGTGTCCCTCTAATGGCTAACGTGTGCAGCGACATCCCAAAACCAAGCCAAGTGCAGCAGCTACACAAGATCATGAACCGTGTCGGATAACGTACACACGTAGTCGTAACACTAGATTATAGCAAAGTGATCCTAGGTTTTTGTATACTGTCAAAACATAAAAATCAAGCAGTACCAAACACTTCTAAACAACTGCAGACAGCTACCCTACAAAACCCAAGCCCCAACCCCCCCAAAAGACCGAGCTCGCCGGATTTCTCCCTATTGTCGCCGACCAAAACCGCCCAGGTGGGGTTCGTGTTTCAGGTGTACACTTAGGGCCAGTAGTAAATCACTACTATATTGCTAGATTTTCTAGTATACACTCGGGGTCACAGCAGATCACAGAGACTCCAATATGACACTAAAAGTGCGATATGTGCACAGAACTTTACCTTTAGTGTTCTAAACCACAATTACAAGGAAACACAATAATATAAACACCTAATTATCAGTTAGAGATCATTACCTAGCCGCCCTTACTCAAAAATTTAATCTTTCCAAGCTCCAAGTCAACTTAGTGGCTAAATCAAGACTTGAGAAGTGTTTTCATGGTATTTAATGAAGTTTTGCAAGGTTTAAATGATGAAGTAGTGAGGGTTTCAGTTGAGAGTAGAGAAGATGAAGAAGTGATTGAGAATGAGAGAGTGAGAAGAGAATGAGAGATGAATTGAGATAAGTATAAGAGGGTGAGTGTAGGATGAGTTTTAGCCTTACACTTACTCTCTCCCTCTCCTCATAAATGCTAGTATTAATGGCCTCCATGACTCACCTAGCCACCTCTCCACAATCCAAAACAAGAAGATAACTCTTCACAACAATATTAAGTGCAAGGTTAACATGGCAAGAATTAGCTTAGGGTGCCATGGCTACTTAACAAGATTAACACTAACTAACCCCTACATTAACATGCACAAGTGTGTGCAAACCCAAACAAATAATAATAAAATATTCATTAATCTTTATAAAATGTGAGAAAACTATTTTTGTAATCTTTTAATTAAAAACCCGTATTATCGCTTAATTAATACTAATCGCATTCTAAGGTGTTACAATTTCCCCCTTAAAGAAATTCGTCCCTGAATTTAAAATTCTTACTAAGCATACCTTCAAAGAGATGAGGAAATTTCTTCCACATTGTTCGCCGCCGAATACAGAGACGGAACTGCGTAGGTTCGTCTTGCCTGAATTTGGGGGTAGATGCTATTTGGTTTTATCCGTCCACCTCTCCGAAGATGCCAAGTTGATTTATTGCACCGTGTATCGGAGGTTTAGACAGATACGGCCATTGTAGCAGACTTCGTCAGATTCCCCCTCGTATACGAGGGGTTTTTGATTGTGGGGATGCTCGTCCCTGCAGGCGCAAGCCCCTGCAGTTAATTACGCTACCGCAAAGCGGCAACCACTTTCTCCTTCTTCAGATGGTCACTTCGTGTCGTGTATATTTGTTTTATTTTTGGTTGCCCGTGGATTGTATACGGAGACTAATTTATGTTGTCGCCCGTAGGGCGTGGATTAGTCCAAATCCGTATTTTCTTAGATTTGGGTTTGGGTTGGTTTAAGGACCGTTAGTCTTGTTTTAGACTAAGATCAACTCAAACATTTGTTGAGAATACGTTAGTCTAATTTTAGGCTAAGATCTACTCAACAGGATTTTGGGATCATTTAGATCCAACGAAAGAGTATTTAGGCTCTATCGTCTTCGTTTAGGGACGTTGCGGTCCACTGTTTAAGGACATCACAATCCATGAGTTTAAGGACCTCATAATCCGTAAAGTTTAAGGACGCCATAGTCCATGAGTTTAAGGACCTCATAGTCCGTAAAGTTTAAGGATGTTATAGTCCATGAGTTTAAGGACCTCATAGTCCGGTTTAAAGATATCATAGTCTGGTTTAAAGACGTCATAGTCTAGTATTTTGGTTTCACAATTTAAGGATGCGCCAAAAGTTTTTTTGGTTATTGGGACCCTCCATCTTTCTGAAGATGTTGAAGAATTATAACGACATGTATCAGAGGTATAAAGAGATGTACCCTTGAACCAATGTTGGTTGAGAGATCTGTAGTCAAGGTTTGGGACTAAGACCAATTAAAGAGATTGTGAGCACATGGGCTTAGTTAATCTGAATTGAGGACTTATGGCCAACTTGGGCTCAGTCCACTCAGATTTGAATATTTTTTTGGGCTCAGTCCTTTTTGATTCAATAATGCTGAGCATTAATTTGGGTTCTGACACTCCTCTTTCTTTTATTTTTTATTGGGTGTTGAACACTCTTTATGGCGCAGAGCGCTTTATGTACAGAGCACTTTGTGTTCGCTCAGCGCACACATGAGGAGCACGTAATGCGCTTGGCACTGAGCGCCAAACCTGGAACGCTAAGGCGCTTCTTTTAGAATAGCGCCCACGTGAGGAGCACGTGGCACGCTTGGCGCTGAGCGCCAGATTTGGAGCGCTAAGGCGCTTCTTATGAAATAGTGCCCACGTAAGGAGCACGTGGCGCGCTTGGCGCTGAGCGCCAAACCTGGAGCGCTAAGGCGCTTCTTTTAGAATAACGCCCACGTGAGGGGCACGTGGCGCGCTTGGCGCTGAGCGGCGGACTTGGAGCGCTAAAGCGCTTCTTTGGCAGTTCTGATCAGTTCTGTGTTCTGAGAATTAAGTTCTCGTTTATAAGAGATTTTGTCTCACAGATCTAAGTTCTAAGTTCTTCTTTTTGTGAAGAGAGACTTTGTCTCATGGATTTAAGAACTAAGTTCTTCTTTTTATGAAGAGATACTTTGATCTCTTCTGTTTTTGCGAAAGACTTGGTCTTATAGATCTGTGATCTAGCAAAAGAACTAAGTTCTTCTGATGTGAGGATTAAACTCTCAAGAATTGAAGAGATATTATGATCTCACTTCTTATCATTTACCTTGAAGAAAATTTCTTCTTCAGAGAGCTTGCTCTTCTCGTTTTTTTGGAGAACTTGAAGTTTATTGGGGGTTGTTCTCTCCACGACTTGAAGTCTTGGGTCCTTCATATAGGGGAGGCTGATTTGTTGAATTAGTTAAGAAAATCTTTTCTCTGATTGATTTGGGGATGTTTCCCACCGTTGGATGTTTGATCCAAGGGCTTCTGTTTTACAAAAGGCAATCTTCTTGTTTTTAACAAGATTGGGAAAATATTTTCCCATACAGAACATATTCTGTATCTTGGTGATTTTTAATCACCATTGGATCTTTGATCCCACGGTGCTATGATTTTTAGAGGAAAATCTTTCCTGTTTGGAAAGATTTGAGGAGTATTTCCTCAACAGAACTTTCTTTCTGGTAATTTGATGATTTTTAATCATCTTTGCTGGATCTTTGATCCAAGGGTGGGGAACATTTAGTTCCAACGCTAGCGCTTTCGTTCTTTGCACGTGAGCGCTGCATCAAAGTCTTTGACTCTTGGTGCTAGCGCACTTAGCGCTAGCGCTCTCGTGCTTTGCACTTGAGTGCTGCATCAGAGTCTTTGACTCCTAGCACTGGTGCACTTAGCACGAGCGCCGGCGGACTTAGCGCTAGTGCTCTCGTGCTTTGCACGTTAGCGCTGCATCAGAGTCTTTGACACCTAGCACTGGTGCTCTTGGCGCTAGCGCTCTCGTGCTTTACGCGTGAGCGCTGCCTCAGAGTCTTTGACTCTTAGTGCTGGCGCTGCTAGCGCTCTCGTGCTTTGCACGTGAGTGCTGCCTCAGAGTTTTTGACTCCTAGCGCTGGTGCTTTTGGCGCCAGCGCTCTTATGAGGCGCTGCCTCATTTTAAATTTCAAATTTTGAAATTTCAAATAGAGCTTTGCTCTCTGATTGGGGGAAACAAATGCCCCCCCCACCGTTGCGCTCACGTTGCTCACACGTGAGTGCAGCGGTGGCAACAACTCTACTATTGGATCAACTTGGAAGTTGAACCGACTTCCAGCACCTATAAATAGGGCCTTTGGCCCTTGAGATGACTACCTGTTCATCTTCTTGTTTTCTCTTGAGAATTAATTCTCCTTCAGAGCCAAGCTCTCTGCGTTAAGAAACTTCTTAAGAGTCAAAACTCTGCCCAACTTTAGTAAGAATTAAACTTATTAACAGAGCTTTGCTCTTCTCAAATCACAGATCTTAAAAAAAGTTTTTTTAGGGTTTTACCCATTAACAGACTCATGCTCTTTTCAGATCATAGATCTAAAAGATGTTTTAGGGTTTTACCCATTAACAGAGCTTTGCTCTTCTCAGATCATAGATCTGTTCATCTTCCATGAAAAACTCCTAAAGTTTGCTCATAGATCTTGAAAATCTTGGAATTTTTAATTCATTAAAAGCTTTGCTTTTTTAGGGTTTTTTATGGGTGACTCCATCGTCTCCACAGAGCATAGCTCTTTTTTTAAAAGAATTAAGGAATTTTATTCCTCTCATGATTAGAGTGGACAGATGTCACTCTGTTGAGCGCTGCTCTCAAAGGAGATTAACTCCTTGGCCCGAGGGGCCTCTCATTAAATGAGAATTCTTTTAAGATTTCTTATTTAATGGGAATCTGTCTCATTAATAATGAGACCGTCTCATCAATGATATGCCGTCATCTAGATTTTGTGGGTCCCCTTTCGTCCCCTTCCACTGCATTGCAGTGAGGTACAAATTTGAAGTACCCAGTACCAAAACTTGAACTATAGCATTGACGGCTAATTCTTGTTCTTTTTCGCATGGGTACTATGTCTTTCGACACTTCTTTCCCGTTCGTTCGTTCGGAAAGCGGATTCCCTGAAGCACCTGTGGACAGGGAAGTTTTCACGTTGATCAAAGATCACGACCCGGAGCAAAAGAATTTTCATTTATGGGGGACGTGGCATAATCAAATTATCACGGGCTGATGTAACTTTTCTTGTGCAGCACCTTCGTAGCCCATTTCGGCGATCCATTATGCTGATGCACCCCTAGTGAACTATGCCATGGAGGAGGTCAACTGGACCTCAGAGGGTTGCCTTCAGCCCTCTATGGCCGCGATACCCGTACAGCCGCCGATGGCTTTGGATACTCTGGGGCGGCATATATGCCAGGGCGAGTCGCGTCCTTGGGGACAGCCATACATGATAGGCCTAACTCCACGCCATCCAGCTGGGTATTTGCCGCGGGCCCGCTACATCTTATCGGCCAAGAAATCGCAGCTGCTGAACCTTGGGTTGTATCCCGCGATTTATACTTCTCTCTTCCAGTATTCCACGCCCCCTGTATGGTAGGTCAAAGCTTTTTTGGAACAATGGAACGTTCCAACTCACACCTTCCTCTTATTAGATCGGGAAGTTTCAATCTCTTTAGAAGAGTTCGCGGAGATCTCCGGCTTGCCTGTCAGAGGGAAACATTATGAGGAGATATTACCCCTGATGAGTACATTTTCGCCACTCGCTTAGTAGTGATGGGTCTGACCCCAGAGAATGCCATTCATCACCGATTCCCAAGCTTGATCAAGGTGTTAAATATTTACGAGAATCTGTTTCTCGAATTCGGATGCCACGGGGTCAGCTTTACATATTTTATTGCCCGTTTTCTTCGCCCGGAAGTCTTGTCGAAACAAGGTGCGAAGTTTTCCAAGCTCAACGATCCTTTCGGTTTTGGCTTGGATAGCCGGCTGACAGCGGAAGCAGATCAAAAGAATTTCTTCCTTCCAAATACCGAGGTCTTCCCCTTTGTAGAACTCGCCGCTCAAGACATCGACGAAGAGGTATTCTTTTTAGGGTTTCTTGGTTTATGGTTAAGCTGGTTTGCGCTCCCCATGCACCCTCGCTACATGAGGCCGTCCGTTATTTACCCGGCTCACCGAATGGTTGAAGGGACGCAGGTTGCCGTTGGGATTGCTGGGCTGGCTCATTTGTACCATGGCCTTAGCTTGGCGGTAGATACCGCTCAACCGGGAGTGCAGCCCGTAAACTTCTCGATGCATTATTTCACTTCGTGGATCGAGCTGCATATACTCGGCGTCTTTGGAATTCACAAGAGGCCCCGTTTCTACGAAGGTTATAACTTTCCTCGGGTTATGCGGCTGGTTGATGCTTCCGCTTTTGAACCGACTCAGCGAGAGGCTCGGGGTCTGATTCTTCACCCGCGTACGGTCGAGGATGGCATGACCTTCGTCGATAAGATCATGACTATCGGCAAGGAATCCGCTAAGACAGTGCAGCCGCTGTGGGACACTTTTAAAGATGGGGTTTCTACCTTGAAAGCTCACGAGATTCTTCACTTATGTTCAATCAGGCCGGGTTTTTTGGTGTTTAGGCAGAACGATGCAGCGTTGTTCATGAGATACAACCCGCACCGCTTTGCTCAGCAATCAAGCTACAACCAGGGTGTCCCTCTTGAAGCCTTTTTAGCCGAGCCTACTGCTACAGAGGAATGTATCCGTAGTGCGCTGCACCATTTCATGCGGCTCAACACCGGGTCTAACTTTTTTATCAGCGAACCGAGCCGGTCCCAAAGGTGTTGAACGTATACGTGGCGTGGTACTAGCACGCGATGGGTGCCGTTATCAGGGAAGAAAAGCGGTTATTGCTTGATCGCAAGGGTGCTGTCCCAGCGGGTAATCCAACCGTTCTCTTGAAGCGACGGACCATCATTCGTCCTCCCCTAAGAGAAGCTGCTGCGGCTGTGGTCCCGCGCGCTACGCCCGAGCTGCCGTTACCCCATGTGCCAGTAGAAGCGGTAGCTGTAGCGTCTCCCGAGTCTGGCGTGGGTGCGGAGATCGGGACTCGTCGCCCGAAGTTGCCCGCCAAGTGCAAGCTCCTGTTGCCGGCTACCGGCGGCTGCTCGCAAAAGAAGAAGTCGATATTTTCTGTCGACGCCGTACTCGGTCAGGAGCCCTATGCTCCCTATAGCGAGGGCTTGAGTGAGTATGGGACCAATGGAGGTCTATTTATCGTCCTGGGATAATACTGATCTTCAGGCCGCCCTTATAGCTTCTGAGCGACTGGCTCGCGATGAAACGACACTGATCACGATCGCATAGTTAGGTAGACTTCAGTCGTATCTTTCCGCGGTCATTTTTTTATTATGCTTTGACTGATGCTTTCTTCGTCAATAGGTATCTCTACCGAAGAGGCTCTTGCGGCTTCCCTCAAAACATTTGAAGAGGAAGAGAGGCTTCGTGCTTCTTTGGGTCTTAGTATACTTCAGCTCATTGTGCCTTCATTTCCTTTTTCTTCATTCGTGGCTTGACCCTTCCTTTTCATCTTATTGCAGGGACTACCTCGACTCAGGTTATCCTGAGTGCAGTGTCGATCTCGAGCGGTGATGCGGCGACGCTTCCAGTGCCGGCTATTATGGCCCCAGCTCCCCTAGTATTGCCGTAAGAGGTTTCGCTTAAGCAGCCGATGACGGACGCCGTAACGGCTCAAGAGGCAGCTCCTGGTTCGGACGATGACGTTCCTTTGACGGAAGTCTTGAGGAGATCACTTCTCACTGCCAAGGCCGACAAGAAGCGTAGAAAGCGTGTGGCGAGGGAACATGATGTCAGCTTGGCTGTGGGTGTAGGTTCAAGCACCACCCCATCTGTCACTATTCCTCCAGGGGATACTCCAGCTGTCCTGTCTACCGCTCATTGACAGGTCGTGCGTGCGGCTCGGGAGGCAACTGAGTATCCATTGCCAGGTAATGTAATGCCCGGTGTAACATTTCAGAAAAATAAAATATTATTTTTAGGAATTTTTATAATTAAATAATAAATATATTGAATAATTTATTAGTGCGGTATAATTAAATATCGATAAATTGGGAAAAATTTGGAAAATTATAGGAATTACTGAAATGAGGGTGTTTTTAGGTGATTTAGGCAAATTATAGATTTTTATAATTTATTATACACCATTTTAATGCTAATCGTGATTAAATATCGTCAATCTTGCATTAATCCGGTTTTGTGCACATGACATGCACCAAGTTATTTTTCACACTTGTTACATTTTCTTTCATGGTTTCTTTCTTTTTATCATGCATGGTTTTATTATTCAAGAGAGAAGAAAAGAAAACAAAAACAAAAGAAAAAGAAAAGAAAAAGGAATAAAAAAATAAGGTATGGGCAAGAGAGAGAGTGAGAGGTGAGGGGTCTCATTTGACCAAGTCTCCATTGTTTTCCCCCCTCATTTCCTCCTTCTTCCCTCCTTCTTCCTTCCTTGGCTGCTGCCTTCTCTCCTTCCCCCCTCTACCTCCTCACAACTCCATCAATAACCCATTAAAAGTTCATCCCCACTTCACAAAAGACATGCACAAGCCCACTACAAACACTTTGGACCAAGAAAAATCGGATTTTGAGCACTTAGGGCTACTCAAGAAATTTCTTGAGTTGCCAAATGAGGTAATTCTTTCACCATTAGCCTTGTATTTGATTCACTTTAGTATCCATATGTGTTTAGAACCGATTTAGTGTAAAATTGTGAACTTTGAAAATTTTTAGAAGAGATTAGGGTTTGATTTGAATTGTGAAGTGTAAATCGAGGTTAGTAGAGACCTTGCAACCCTTGTAGTGATCATATTTTGGATTAAAATCAGAGATAGAACCCAAACACTAAACATAGAAAACCCCGATATCGGGAATTTGTGGAATTTGTGATGGTAATTGGAGATCTGCTAACACCCGGGGACAGTAGGAATTATTTAGTAAACACAGAGATACATGCAGGCAACCTTGAAGCTTTTCCCAAGACCTGAGACCCAAAACCCTCGACTGGGCCGCAAATAAATGCCCCCTGGCCGCAAATTGTGGCCAGGACTTGACCTGGGTGCTTCGTGTTTGGTTCATAGCTCCTTTGTCCAGTAAATAGCCCCTCCACATATGCAAAATTGGATAATTTCATCTAGGGAAAAATCTGGAGGTGTTTTATTATCATTTCTGATTTCGTATTTTTGCGATTCTGAAAACTTTAGTTTGTATTTGATTTAAATTCTGTCGTGTGGCATTTGAACGTCAACGACGAGGGTTATTTGATAGTGTTTTGCATGCGAGACCATAGATTTTAACCTACTTGTGATACGCGTGCCGATTTGGTTTTCCGCCATACTTTTAATGCGCATTTGCGATTTTGTATATGTAGGTATCTCCGTGTGAGCTTCGGGATGACAAGCAAGCGCGTGACGACATCAGCATCGGCAAGCGAAGAGCAAAGTGAGTAGATATATATCTATAGGGGAAGTCGGGTGGATGGCGTATAGCACCCCCGCAGTTCGTAGTGTAGTATACGATATATATGTTATATATACGATTATTGTGTCGTGAAACTTGGATGATTAGTGAGCAAGGTGTTAGATGTTCATGAGTTAGTTTTAGTGTATTAGAAGTAACTTAGTTATTTTCTTAATCGATAACCCTAGAATAAGGTTTATACCCCCACACACACTTGCATACATTTATTTTCTTATGCGTATATATATATATATATATATATATATATATATATATATATATATATATATAGACACACACATAGGTATGGGACTATGTGTATATATATACGTATACATATACATGGATGATGAGGATAGTATACAATATTTGGAGATGGGTCGATGAGATTGGGCATGGTGCCATGAGATCGATGATGTGACATGGTTCGTATTATGAGATACGACATGATTAGTATAGTGGGTCTTTAGGCGATGTGTTTTCATATACACACATATATATGTAGATGGTATCAGTATTGTACTAGACGTAAATCAGTACCCCCAGTTCACGATATGTGATGATAAGGATACCAGTTGATTAATGAGATAAATGTGATACTGACCCGTACCCAGATTGGGATGCCGTACGATGGATTTACCGTACAAGCTATATATTGATGATAGATCTGCACTCTTGACTCGAGGATGTCATGTTATATATTGTATCATATGTGATACTATTGAGGCGGGATCACCGACTATTATATATATAGATATATCGACTCAGATTAGGTGGTTTTCCTTACCTTTTCGATTAGTCTGTTAGTTTAGTTCTGTAGTTTACTTGTAGATATTAGACTAGACTTGAGTCATACCTATTTCAAAGCTAACGAATCGGGAGTATTTTAAAGACAGGCCAAGAGATTCTACGGATATTTCAAAGGATGTACTTTTTCTTAAAAACACCGCAACCCTTATTTTCAAAACACCACGATTCGTATTATTTCAAATGGCAAAATAGTATGACACATATATAGAAATGTAGATTCTTTATTGTTACGTTATTATTCATGTTCCGCATATTATTGTTGCATTTACTATTCATTTACCATTTATTATGTTGTTATCATCGCAACGCATGTTTATAGTGTACTTTAGTGATTATGAAACCATACTGTCAGGACACCAGCACCATTACCGATGATGCGTATGCTTCACATACACTTGCTTGCCGGCTCATACACATCATCATCGGTAATTGCCATGTCATGCACACTTTAGAGAATATTATTTCATTGACATACCTTGCTAGCTGATAGTTCCTATATGTCATTGTTTCATATGTTAATTCATTATTGTATTCATTGCTTGATATTTCATGCATATTTTTATATTCATTAGTCATGCAATATTATAAGGGCCAGTCCGGACTGCCGGAGCCTAGTATTCACTATTTATTTACATCGTGATTTATGATTTCGGATTTTCATGAGATTTCTGGATTTAGAGAAACTGCAAAGATTTTATAAACCGATTATCATTTTAAATGAACGTTGCGGTTTTCTCATGATATGATATGAGATATGTCCACCATGAGTTTTATCGGCTCTTGAGCGATATCATACACCTGATTCGAGGAGGAGGAGGAACCATCTGTGGGTGCATGGTGGACCCGGTGCGGTACCCTGGGGCGAGAAGGTCGCAGATGATGGCATTGATCCTGTGACAGGGGAGAACTACTGACCGGTGATTGTATTCTGACTCGACGGATATCCGGAGGATACCGATCGGAGTACAGGCCAGTCCGGATAGCCGGAGCTTGAGGTTTTGAGATTTGATGATATGGGCCAGTCCGGATAGCCGGAGCCCTAGATATTGAGACTCGAGGATACAGGCCAGTCCGGATTGCCGGAGCCTGAGATATTGAGATATTGAGATTTATATTTTGTGTCGACACTTGACGCTGATTCTATGTTGATTTCATTGATGATACCTCGATTTAAATATACAGAAATCTCACTAAACTAAGAAAACAATTTTCTCATACATGATGCATTCTTTCATTATATTGCATTCATACCTCATGTTTGGGATATGTTACTACCTGAGGCACTGACACGAGCACTTGGTATTATACATATGTATAGATGTTTACCCTTGCTACCTTATCATGCTTCAGACCTTATCATTTTGAGGCTATATATTACTGATCGTATTGACCTAGGATTGAGTCATACATATGATTTCTGCTCTGTGATGTTCTACTCACGAGTTAGCAACTCACCCCCGTTGTGCCACAGTTCTTGCAGGTTTTGCCGTACAGGTTTCGTTGCGGCTTTGCTGGCACACTGCTTTCATTCCGGGTGATTGCTTTGGTAGGTGGGTTCACTTGTATCGTGACTACCATTGTATTTTATTTATTCAGTTGTATCTAATAACTCCATCAACCAGACTTGTATTATTTATTAGACTTAGAAGACCAGTTGTATATTAATTCGACCTTAGAGTCGCGCGTTGTATTATTATGATTTTCTTGATGTTTTTTTTGAGTTTCCTTTTGAGTTTTGATCCTCGCCCTTAGCGTTGTATATTATATTGCTTGTGTGGTTGTGACCGTCAATTGACGAAGAGCTAGCTCCCGCTTGGTGATGCCTTTATTCATATTATGCATGTTGTACCCTTTTTGGGGCCAGTATTTACAAGGGAAACTCTGCCGAAATTTTCAGAAAAGACTTGAGATTTTAAAATGCATATTCGGCTTATGTTGTTAAACTACTTGCTTTAAAACTAAACTTTTCCTTCTTTCTTCTTTAAAATGGTTTAGATTTCTGGGATTTTTGGCTTACTTGAATTTGATGGAGTCCTATAGACTTCATATGATTCAAGTGCCAGTCACGTGCCATTTCGGGTCGTGACACCCGGTCTTTTCATTTTTACTTAATCCGCAAATTCTGATATACCATATCTTGCAGGGCCAAGCATTGGCGATTAGGTGGCAGGTGAGTCGACGGCGACCATTGAGCCCGAAGTAGCTACTCTCTCCAGGGAGTCTGGGACTGCCCAAACCACTGCTCTCTCCCCTTATGGCTTTCTACCGTCGGCAGGCATCGTGAGTGTCACGACAGCCCTTATCGAATCAGGGGACGAAGCCATGGGCGTTTTGACCGTCCCACTGAAGGAGAGCGAAGAAGTTACTAGGCCTAGTGATGCTTCCGTTGCTGAAATTGTGCCCTCTGAAGCACCTCGGGTCGCCAAAATGACGGCTGTTGTTCCTTCGCCTTCTCCCGTGTCTTCTGAAATGCCGGAAGGTATAGGTTTGTGATTCATCGGCTTCATTGTGGGTATCACTCTCCTTGTACTGACAGTTTGTCATCATAACTTTGCAGGAGTCCTTTTTGATCACCTGTATCAGGTGCTGAACCCGCATTTCTTATTCCAGCCAGAGATTGCCCTACCTGCTGATGTCGGTAAGTGTAGTCTATAACCGACGTCTTTTCCTTTCTCTTACGGATAGCCATGTTGCTAACTCTTCTTCATATTGGATATAGCGTCGCGGGTCGAGAGAATAACCGAGCTCCCTGCACTCCCCGTCCTACCGCCTGTTATAGCCGGTATGATAGGCTTTACCCCTTATGCGTTTTCTTTATTTCCTGAGTTGGCATTTAACTGTAACTCATTCTGCAGCAATCGCACTGGCTCTAGCTCCCTTCGAGGCTAGCATTACGATGCCAGCAGGGCTTCTTATTAAACTCACATCTTCTCGAGGACCGTGAACAGCCGACGAATGTTGAGCGAGTTCGTCGAGGATCTTGATGTTGAAGCCCTCACCTCCACTGCAAATTTTGCTATGCAGGTTAATCCAATGCTGGTGACACTCGTGAACTTCCATGAAGAGGACGTCATCGGGTCTTGGGTTGACTACTGCAGACGGATCGAGTCTTGCTTGCACGAGATCGAGCTCAAGCGTATTGCTCCTGAGCTGTTAGCTTCAACTTCCCAGCAGGTTGCGTGGATGGAGTAGAGTGTTCCTTTCCTTTGCCATTTTGAACAAGAGCCGACCCTGCGACAGAAGGAACATGAGGCGGCTTCTAACGAGTCTGCTCGGTTGTGCGCCGAGGTCGACGCGTACGCTGCACAGCTGAAGGCTATTTTCGATAGTCTCTACCGGTGTATCTCAGACGGGTTGGTGCTAAGGCAGAAGATTGACTCCACCGAGTGGGTTGCGCAAAGTTGCGAAGCTGCTAAGCATGAAATCGATACGAAGCTTTCATCCTGCTTGCAGCAACGAGCTCGAATTGAAGCGGAGATGGCAGTGGTGGCTGACTGTGAGAAAGAGCTGAAAGGAGTGCACAAGCGGCTTGCCGACTTGTTGAAGAGGCCTCCTCCTTAGTACCTGTCTTTGTAATTTTTTTTTTTGTATTGATGGAAATTTGTAATTCATGAATAACATATATTCATTCATTTTTTTAATTCTTTTATATGATGTATCTTGTATACAATTGAATTCATGAATAAAAGACACACATTTTTTTATTATCGCTTTATTATTTCTGATTTGTCGTTGGCATGTTACTCTAGTAAGTGTAGCCTGCAGATAATAGATAACAATTTATCTCGAACCCTTTGTAGGGTAGCGATGGCTTAGGAAACAGGTTGAGGTCTGCTGCCTAAGTCTTTTCAACTTTATGAGCCGTGAGGGTCTCATAAAGATTTTTCTCCCTGCGAGTCGAGAGGATCTCGTAGGTGTATTTTCTCCTTAGAAATCGTGAGGACTCCTAAGTGTGTTTTCTCTTGAGAGTCGTAAGGATCTCACAAGAGAATTTTCTCCCTTACAAGTCGAGAGGGCTCGTAAGCGGCCGTTTCCCTCTTCGTCGATGTTCGACTTTGGAGAGTGTGGCCCGTAGATAGTCCATCTTGACCTCCTTACAGGGCAGTGATGGCTTAGGAAACAGGTTCAGGTCTGCTGCCTAAGACTTTTCAATTTTATGAGCCGTGAGGGTCTCATAAAGACTTTTCTTCCTATGAGTCGAGAGGATCTTGTAGGTGTAATTTCTCCTTAGGGGTCGTGAGGACTCCTAAGTGAGCCTTTTCTCGAGAATTGTAAGGATCCCACAAGATAATTTTCTTTATGCGCAGGGACACTAATTTCCCCGCAGGTCGAGATGAATCGAGAGATTCTCGCAAAGACACTGATTTTCTTGCGGGCCGAAACGAATCGAGAGGTTCTCTCCAAGGACGCTGATTTCCCTGAATCGAGAGGTTTTACTAAGGACACTGATTTTCCAAGGGTCAAAACAAATCGAGAAATTCCTGCAAAGTCACCGATTTCTCTGCGGGTTGACGCGAGTCGAGATGTTCTCGTCAAGAACGCTGATTTCCCTGAATCAAGATATTTGCCAAGGACACTGATTTCCCTGGGGTTGAGACGAATCGAGGTATTCCTGCAAAGACACTGATTTCTCTGCGGGTTGACGCGAATCGAGATGTTTTCGTCAAGGACGATGATTTCCCTAAATCGAGGTTTTTGCCAAGGACACTGATTTCCCTAGGGTTGAGACGAATCGAGAGATTCCTACAAAGACACTGATTTCCTTGCGGGTCGACGCGAATTGAGAGATTCTCTCCAAGGATGCTGATTTTCCTAAATCGAGAGGTCTTGCCAAGGACACTGATTTCCCTAGGGTCGAGACGAATCGAGAGATTCCTGTAAAGACACTGATTTCCTTGCGGGTCGACGCGAATCAAGAGGTTCTCGCCAAGGACGTTGATTTCCCTGAATCGAGAGGTCTTGCCAAGGACACTGGTTTCCCTAGGGTCGAGACGAATCGAGAGATTCCTGCAAAGACACTGATTCCTTGCGGGTTGACGCGAATCGAGAGGTTCTCGCTAAGGACGCTGATTTCCCTGAATCGAGAGGTCTTGCTAAGGACACTAATTTCCCTGAAGGTCGGTTGACTTGTTTCCGAGACGGAGTCATTGGATGACGTATTTCCGAGACGGGGTCATTTGCTGACGTATTTCTACGACGGGGTCATGTGCTGACGCTAGGTTGTCTGTGAACCGTAGAGTCTTGGAACTGGGGACTTTGTTGTGGCTCCGATTGGTGATGTCGCGTCCGAATCCTGCTGGAATGAGGAGAAAAGCCATTGTTGTTCTCTAGGCTGTAGACGTGGCCGTCGAGATTTGGAACTAGGGACTTTGCCGTGGCTCCGATTGGTTGCGACCCTGAGGTCGGTTGTTGACGTTATGTCTGCATCTTGCTGGGGTTGAGAAGGAACGCCGTGCTGATTTTTAGGCTGTAGATGTTGCCGTTAAGATTTGGAACTAGGGACTTTGCCATGGCTCCGTTTCGTTATGTCGCGTCCGTGCCCTGCTGGAACGAGGAGGAATGTCGTTGTTGGTCTTCTGGGATGCAGATGTTGCTATCGATATCTAACTTTTCCCTTTGACAGAGTTTGTTGGGACATGTAGTTCCTTTTCGTTTATGCCTATGGATTGTATACAGGGGTCGATGTGATCTCACCTGCAGGGCAAAAGTTTCATTCTTTCATTTTTTTTATTTCTTTCCGCGATACTCTATTATTTCAGCTTTTTATATCGCGAAAGTCGCGATTGCCCAATCATTTCGGCTATATTTTGCGGTGCCCAATCATTTTGGCTTCTTTTTTTTCGTTTTACTCGCTGCTTTTTATTGCGAGTTGCCCAATCATTTCGGCTATTTTTGCATGCATATATTTTACTTGCTGATTTTGTTGCAAGTTGCCCTATCATTTCGGCTATTTCATATGCATTTATGGCTCGCTGATTTTTTGCTGCGAGTATGGAACTTGGAATCTGATGCCAATCTTAGTATCAGCATCGCTGCGACTGGAATATTGTCAGGAGCGAATCATCATTTACCGTGAAAGGACTTTGTAATTTGATACCGATTTAGGCATCGGCATTGCTACAACTGAGATATTGCCAGGAGTGAATCATCATCTGCTTTTATCGGTTCGAACAAAAGTGGCTTAGCAAACAGGGTTAAGATCTTGTCAACTAAGGCTTTTGACTTCATGAGCCGTAAGGGTCTCATAAAGGTGTTTCTCCCTACGAGTCATGAGGATCTCGTAGGTGTCTTTTCGCCTTAGGAATCGTGAGGATTTCTAAATGTATGTTCTCTTGTAGGTTGTAAGGATCTTGCAAGAGTGTTTTCTCCTTATAAATCGAGAGAACCTACAAGTGTTTGTTCATCAAATGAAAGCATTCCTCGTCGTTGGTGGGACTCGGCAACGAAATGATTATTTGTGCCCGTGGATTGTATATAAGGGTCAGTATTGAACCGCTTGTAGGGCAGTCTAGGAGATATGATGGCTTAAGAACAGATTCAGATTCCTGTAGCGTAAGGCTTTTGAATCTTATGAGCCGTGAGGGTCTCATAAGAGGGTTCTCCTTACGAGTCGGGAGGATCTCGTAAGTGTAATTTCTCCTCAGGAATCGTGAGGATCCCTAAGTGTGTTGATCCCTTATGAGTCGTAGTGATCTCACGCAGGTATCTTCTCTTTAAAAGGTCGAGAGGACCTTGCCAGTGTGCATGAATTTTTTACGAGTCTGCGCCCTTTCGGGTTTTCACAGACTCGCCGGTAGCCCTACTGTTTTTACTCACGGAGCCCTTTCGGGTTTTCATCCGTGCCCATCTTGCTTATGGATGTACCGTTTTTTTACCACGTCAGCCTAGGGATGCCGGGGGTTTGTAGTAGTTTAAAGACGTTTTGGTCCATCGCTAGTTTCAGGATATTGCAGTCCATTGTTAGTTTTAGGACATTACTGTCCATCGTTCATCCTGTATGCACGTGTATCTGTCACGTGACCGGATACGTAACGATAAAGTGGGATACACCCATTTAGGGTGTGATTTGGTTTGGTTGGGGTGTTTTGTGATCCATCCCTACCGCGACTTCTTCCACTTGACGTCGACGCCTGGCTTTTTCGAATATGGCTATTTTGCGTTCTCAATCAACTTTGCTCTTCTAACGGGCTTCGTTTAGTAGCACGTCAATCAGCTCATTAGATGGTTCCAAGAATTTTGGTGTCGATTCTGCCCCCAGCTTCTCTGCATTAGGAGCTTCCTTATTATCTATTGACGAGTGAGAGATCATGTGACAACTTGCCACGTAATCTTTAGGTTTTTTTAACGCGTTGTTTCCCTCATCATTGTCATTGCCTCTGTTCTCAAGGATATGGTTGAGAAACTCATGGAGTGTGATTGGGATCCGTGCCTTCTGGTTGTATTCCTCCAGTGCGTCAATATGCTTTTGCAAGTTCGTGCGCTTGTCATCAGGCTTCACGGGCTTCTTCTTCTTCTTTGAAGACTTTGATTGCTGGGCCTGAGCATTTAACCATCGCTACCAATTCTCGGCGTCGGGCGCGGTTTTAACATTCCCTCAATGATCTCAGGCTCTAGCAGGATTTTCCACCTGATTGCGGGGCATGCTTGATGATCCTTCAGCATTCTTTTCATTTTTTCCGGAAGAACTACTTCCCATGGAGCTTTCTCTATGAATGAGCATGATGCCCCCCGCATGTCCATCCTTTTAGGAGTATGCTATTGTGGCGGATTCACCTTCCAATTTTCAGATAGCGTGAACTTGCTCTGTTGGTATTGGTCTTCAACCCAGTTTTTGAAAACGTAGCAGTCTTCGATCAGATGGCCCAATACTCGGTGGCAGGGGCAGTAATTAGGATCGTTGACGTCGTTCGGTTGCGGTGGGTGTCTCGACTCCGGTAGAGTGATGAGCCCGTTGCGCACTGCCAGTTCAAACAGTTTCCTTGTTTTATCCCGGGGAAACGAGTAAGGACGTCTTAACTTCTCATCGAGGGATTGCTGCTTGTTGCTTTGGCGAACAACCGGTCTCGGGCCACTCGGTTGTTGTTGAGCGTTGGCGTTGAAGATAGCTTTCCCTTTACCCCTTTCGTTTCGAAACTCCATTTTCGACGAGGACGGCTTATAGCCCATTTGGGCCAGCTTGTCAATTAAGGCCTGGAAGGTGGTCGGCTTGAAGAACATCATAAATTAGGATAGGTCGCCTGCAGATCGAGGGTTCCCACAAACATGCCTACTGCAGGAGCCTCTTCTATGAGCTGTTCGCACTTCGACCATAGGTTGTGCCACCGAATCGCATACTGAACCCATGTCTCCCCTGAATTCACTCGGGCATTGATCAACGCCGTGATTAGGGTGCGTTCGCTGGCGCTTGCAAAACGCTGAGTGAATAGCAACTCCATCTCTATAAACGTTTTGACGGAGTCGTTCGGAAGCTCTGAATACCATTCGAAAGCCGTCTCCGCTAAGCTGCCGACGAATTGGCAAAGTAGTAGCTTATCGTCACTTCTAGTATTGTCGCAGAGAGCCCTGAACTGGGCGGCATGCTGATGGGGATTGCCCGTCCCCTTGTATACGTGAAATTTGGGGATCGTGTATCCTGACGGGTACTTAATTTGATCGTACCACCCCGGGTAGGGTCGTCCAGTTTTGATGACTTGGCCGGTTGCTTCATTCGCCTGATGCGCTCGTATCTGTTGAGCTATATAGTCGTCAAGCGCGGCTTTGGAGATGGTCTCTTCCTTGGCTGCTGATAGAGCCGAAAGAGGGTTTGATGTCCCCCCTCTGTCGTCTTCAATGATCATCAGAGGCTCCTCCGCTGGAGGGTCTGGCTGGATCATCATGCCCACCATGTCTTGGAATAAAAGCGCCATTTGTTTTATATTGGCCGCTTGTTCTGTGGCCTCTTTATCTTTCCTCTCGAGCATTCTTCGGAGGAATTCAGCATCAGTTTCCTGTTCTTGACGCTGCTCCGACGATATTTCCAGGCTTTCTTTTGGCCCAGTGAGGTCATGGCTGTCAGCATCTCTTAGAGCTTTTGTTGTTGTTGCTCTTGGGCCTTAGTTACTGACTGCGTGAGTGGTCGATGGCCCATGGAGATTCGGCTATCCTCTTTCCCGGAAGCCATGTAAATGGTGTGCACCACCATGCCTCCAGACTTGAGGCGTTTGGATTCAGTGCCTCTGAGCTTTGCCATGGACACGGGGATTTTCTCCGGCCTTCTTCTTTTGTGGGCGGTCAAATTCGAGGGGGCCGTTGCAGCGGGCACCCAACTAGATGATACCTTCTGTGGTACGACAGGATGGTTCTTCTCTTGTCGAACCTTTATTTTCTTTGGTTGGCAGGAATAGTCTTGGTTAATCACAGAGTCTTGGACCCTTCGCCAGACCCTATGGATTTTAGAGGACAGTCGCTGAGGGGGCTGCTTCGGCTTCGCCTTTATGATCTTTTCAGCAGGCGGATGAGACTTTTTCAGCACGGCAGTTGGCGAATTCTTGCGCACCCTGTTAAGTGGTTCAAAACTGTTCCCAGTTGGAACAGCATCATCAACTTCCATCATTGGAGATGGTGGCGTAAGTCCAGAAGGGGAACTGCCCCCAGCTTTCCTCACTCGGTGCCAGTGGCGACGTCGAGCATGTCGAGCGGCCGGGACTACCTCTGCTGTTGGGGTAGCTGCATCGTACTTCATGCTTTGATGAGAGACCGCTGTTGGTGTCAGCCCGTCAAAGACCGACGTCCGTTGAGAGAGGATGGTCAACTTGTCGAAGGCAAACTTTCGAGCAGGGGTAGCGGCTTTGGTGACATCGCCTGGAGTGGGAGTTGGCACGGCCAGTCTTGTGAAGACCGACCCTTTAGCAAGAGAAGCCTCTCCAACGATTTCATTTACTGGAACAGGGATGGCTATCCGTTTCGGGATAACCCTCTCAGGTATCGCGGGCTTCTTCACGAGCCCATTGTTGTTTTGGCCCAGTCGGTTAAAGACTGAGGCGTTGGGTTTGGGCGACCCATTGAGAGAGGCTGCGGTGGTTACAAGCTGATCAAAGATCGACTTCTTCAGAGCTTCTTATGATGGTAATGGGGCGCTGAAGCTTCTTGGTGAGAGCATGGTCCCAAAGAACAGTCCAGTGGTGGCCTGAGTCACCTGTTCCACCGGCATTGCGAAAATGGTGGCCGCTTGGGGCCCATAGGTCACTCCTCCGGCAAGGACGGAGTGGGAGTTGTAGTTGCAGCTGGTGCAGGTGGAACCCATTTTCTCTTCTGCACGGAGGGAGACACCAAATCATAGTACCTCGAATCCACAGGCAACCATAGCAGACCGCGATTTATTCGCGAAACACGACACACGAAATGTGGAGTGGAAAGAGGAAAAGGTCCCACCGGGCGTGCCAGAATATGTTCGCCGCCGAATACAGAGACTGAACCGCGTAGGTTCGTCTTGCCTGAATTTGGGAGCAGATGCTATTTAGTTTTATCCGTCCACCTCTCCGAAGATGCCAAGCTGATTTATGGCATCGTGTATCGGAGGTTTAGACAGATGGGGCCGTTGTAACAGACTTCGTCAGATTCCCCTTCGTATACGAGGGGTTTTTGATTGTGGGGACGCTCTTCCCTGCAGGCGCAAGCCCCTGCAGTTAATTACGCTACTGCAGAGTGGTAACCATTTTCTCCTTCTCCAGATGGTCACTTCGTGTCGTGTATGTTTGTTTTATTTTTGATTGCCCGTAGATTGTATACGGAGACTAATTTATGTTGTCGCCCGTAGAGCGTGGATTAATCTAAATCCGTATTTTCTTAGATTTGGGTTTGGCTTGGTTTAAGGACCGTTAGTCTTGTTTTAGACTAAGATCAACTCAAACGTTTGTTGAGAATACATTAGTCTAATTTTAGACTAAGATTTACTCAACAGGATTTTGGGATTATTTATATCCAATGAAAGAGTATTTGGGCTCTATTGTCTTAGTTTAGGAATGTTGCAGTCCACTGTTTAAGGACATCATAGTCCATGAGTTTAAGGACCTCATAATCCGTAAAGTTTAAGGACGTCATTATCCATGAGTTTAAGGACCTCATAGTCCGTAAAGTTTAAGGACGTCATAGTCCATGAGTTTAAGGACCTCATAGTCCAGTTTAAAGACATCATAGTCCGGTTTAAAGATATCATAGTCTGGTTTAAAGACGTCATAGTCTGGTATTTTGGTTTCACAATTTAAGGATGCGCCAAAAGTTTTTTTGGTTATTAGGACCCTCCATCTCTCTGAAGACGTTGAAGAATTACAACGACATGTATCAGAGGTATGAAGAGATGTACCCTTGAACAATGTTGGTAGAGAGATCTGTAGTCAATGTTTGGGACTAAGACCAATTAAAGAGATTGTGAGCACATGGGCTCAGTTAATCTGAATTGAGGACTTATGGCCAACTTGCGCTCAGTCCACTCAGATTTGAACATTTGTTTGGGCTCAGTCCCTTTTGGTTCAATAATGTTGAGCATTAATTTGGGTTATGACACCCTTCTTTCTTTTATTTTTTATTGGGTGTTGAACACTCTTCATGGCGCAGAGCGCTTTATGTACAGAGCACTTTGTGTTCCCTCAGCGCATACGTGAGGAGCACGTGGTGCGCTTGACGCTGAGCACCAGACCTGGAGCGCTAAGGCATTTCTATTAGAATAGCGCCCACGTGAGGAGCACATGGCGCGCTTGGCGCTGAGCGCCAGACTTGGAACGCTAAGGCGCTTCTTATGAAATAGCGCCCATATGAGGAGCACGTGGCGCGCTTGGCGCTGAGCGCCAAATCTGGAGCGCTAAGGCGCTTCTTTTAGAATAGCGCCAACGTGAGGAGCATGCGGCGCGCTTGGCACTGAGCGCCAGACTTGGAGCGCTAAAGCGCTTCTTTGGCAGCTCTGATCAGTTCTGTGCTCTGAGAATTAAGTTCTCGTTTATAAGAGACTTTGTCTCACAGATCTAAATTCTAAGTTCTTCTTTTTGTGAAGAGAGACTTTGTCTCATGGATTTAAGAACTAAGTTCTTCTTTTTATGAAGAGATGCTTTGATCTCTTCTGTTTTTTCGAAAGACATGGTCTTATAGATCTGTGATCTAGCAAAAGAACTAAGTTCTTCTGATGTGAGGATTAAACTCTCAAGAATTGAAGAGATGTTATGATCTCACTTCTTATCATTTACCTTGAAGAAAATTTCTTCTTTAGGGAGCTTGCTCTTCTCGTTTTTTTAGAACTTGAAGTTTATGGGGGGAGGGGGGGTCTTCTCTCCATGACTTGAAGTCTTGGGTCCTTTATATAGGGGAGGCTAATTTGTTGAATCAGTTAAGGAAATCTTTCCTCTGATTGATTTGGGGATGTTTCCCACCATTGGATCTTTGATCCAAGCGCTTCTTTTTTACAAAAGGCAATCTTCTTGTTTTTAACAAGATTGGGAAAATATTTTCCATACAGAACTTATTCTGTATCTTGGTGATTTTAATTACCATTGGATCTTTGATCCAACGGTGCTCTGATTTTCAGAGGACAATCTTTCCTGTTTGGAAAGATTTGAGGAGTATTTCCTCAACAGAACTTTCTTTCTGGTAATTTGATGATTTTTAATCATCTTTGCTGGATCTTTGATCCATGGGTAGGGAATATTTAGTTCCAACGCTAGTGCTCTCGTGCTTTGCATGTGAGTGCTGCATCAGAGTCTTTGACTCTTGGTGCTAGCCACTTAGCGCTAGCACTCTCGTGCTTTGCATGTGAGCGCTGCATCAGAGTCTTTAACTCTTGGCGCTGGCTCTCTTGACGCTAGTGCTCTCGTGCTTTGCATGTGAGCGCTGCCTCAGAGTCTTTGACTCTTAGCGCTGGCGCTGCTAGCGCTCTCGTGCTTTGCACGTGAGCGCTGCCTCAGAGTTTTTGACTCATAGCGCTGGCGCTTTTGGCGCGAGCGCTCTTATGAGGCGCTGCCTCATTTTAAATTTTAAATTTTGAAATTTCAAATAGAGCTTTGCTCTCTGATTGGGGGAAACACGCATCTCGCTCTCGGCCTCCCAAGTGATCTCCTCACTAGACGGGCTATGCCAAAAAACCTTCACAGATGGCAAGACCTTTGATCGAAGTTTCTTCACCTGCCGCTCCAATATAACTACCAGCTGCTCGGTGAACGAAAGATCACACTCTAGCTGAATGGTTTGGTACCGAATCATGTGAGAAGGATCATGATGGTATCTATGAAGTATCGATACATGGAATACAGGGTGAACATCCGGAAGATTGGGCGGGAGCGCCAAACTGTTAGGTCCACGTTACCACTCCCGGTACTTTCGGGGTTGCGGAAACGGTAAAACAAAAATTTTTCTAAACTTTGTAACATGGACCGTAAAAGCCGGATCTTTGCTAAACCATACACTAGCATCCTAACTTGAGATGTATCTACTCGGTTAGGGGTTATACCTAACTTGAACTCCTTCTTCTTGAAACCTAGTAGAGGTTGATGGTTCTTTCCTCGTAGCCTTCTTCCGTCAAAGATGGATCCACCTGAGGGTTCAACCTTCAGGCTCTTTCTCGAACTTAGAGTGAACTAGGATCTCCGGCTTGCCAAACCTTGAATCCTAGAGAGAGTAGAGAGTATCTATGGGGTGTTTCTCTTTCAAGGAGAGGGATTCTCAACACATGAGAAGGATTCTCCTTGAGCTTGAGGAAGAAGAAGATGAAGTGAGGAGAGAGAATCAATATGATAGAATGAGCTCATTTTCCTTTTGCAACCATAACAAAAGGAAAAAGAATTATCTAATTAATAATAATAATTCAAAATGAAATAGTTGATGGTTGTTTTTGGAATGACCACTATCATCACTTCATTAAATGAATGTAAGCTAGAATCAAGGAGTATCCTTGCAAAGTAATGATGATGGTCAAACATTCAACCATGGTCAACAAGTCAACCATGGTCAACAAGTCAACAAAACCAACCATGACACAATTTCATTTAATTACTATTATTAATTGATATTTCATAAATCCATTAGGGTTTGGAAAAAGACGACTGTCAACTGTGCATACGCACCCGTTCCGAAACCCTAATGAAAGACCTCTTCCTCCGCCTCAAACAACTGTGCATACACACCTGCATTCTCGTTCCGAGGAACAAGAATACTAAGAGATAAAAGCAACCCCAAAACATATACCAGTATCTGGCTCAAACCAGAGCCTGCTAGTATAAACCGTCCGGACTCCAAACGTGCACAAGTGCGCGGATGAGAACGAACCCTGCCGCAAAACCATGCGACCTCTACTCAGTTTTGCCCAGAGGCGAATAGCCCTCTGTGTGGGACTCTAAAGACTCGACACTACGCTGGCAGTGGGTTTAACCACAGACCGCAAGCGGCACTAGCTGTGCGTAACGGTCCCCAGGTAGATGCCGATAAGAAGACTGACGAGGTAAAACCCATCTGAACTCCTACTAAGTCTGAATGTGACATTCTCCGTACAGTCCGGTCTGTTCGTATGATACATCGCATGTCGGGCCTAGGGGGGCGACAAGCGTCAGACCCCTAATAGCGGTACAAGTCGTGTCGGAGTGAAGCCCAGAACACCCTGAGATAGCACTGGAACCTACCAGTATATCTCGCTTGCCCTGGCCAGGGACTACTTGTGTAATGGCTCTCCTAGACACAGCGCGATGTCAACCCCCAATACCGGGAGAGACGAATCCTGTCTAACCGTCACTGCCTCCAAGTGCTTCGGGACTGCTCCCAACTACTACCTGTTTGCACGACTCAGAAGAGCCGTGGTAGGGTAGTAATCAAAGAACAGTGGGAACACACTCGAGGCGGAGTGACAGTGTCAAGTCAGCGGACTAAGCTGTACTCATGTCACCTGGGAACTGATAACTGACGATAGGTATAATACCAACCATCAGTTCCCGACGAGTCCTGTCCAGTGTACTCATAACCTAACGAGCACCCGCATACTATCTCAAGTACGACGTACCGACGGCTGTGGGACAGACCGTCTCCCGTGCTGGGATGAGAAGCGCATACGCTAGTCTACTCCGGAGCATCGATGCCCTATCTCGATACTCCCACGACTAGGGACGTGTATAAGGATGTGCTTGTAGATTACCCAGCCTCCACGAGTGTGATCGCCATCACAACGCCGGTAATCAAGCAAAGATCCTAAGGGCTCTACTAATGCGTATAGGTGATATAATAAATAAACACACATGTACACATTAAAGCAGAGACAAACCAAGTAGCATACTACTATATTGAGCAAGATTGTCTGTACAACTGTGAATATCCCAAGCTTCCATCAAGTAATATCATACTAGTATGATACAGTAATGGCCTCTAGGGCATATACACTAACAATCTCCCATTTGCACTAAGGTCATGTACTGGCGTATCGAAGACCTATCATCTCGATCAGCCGCTCGAACTGAGTCTGGGGTAAAGCCTTCGTGAATGGGTCCGCAGTGTTGTCCTTTGTGTCCACTCTCCGCACCTCGATCTCCTGTCGATCAATGATCTCCTTGATCAGGTGATACCGCCTTAAGATGTGCCTGGATTTTTGATGGGACCTTGGTTCCTTCGCTAAAGCTATAGCCCCATTGTTATCGCAATACAAAGGTATTGGGTCAACAATGGACGGAACCACCTGAAGTTCACTAATAAACTTCTTAATCCAGACCGCCTCTTTTGCGGCATCGCTTGCAGCAATGTATTCAGCCTCCATCGTCGAGTCTGCGACGGTATCCTGCTTGGAACTCCTCCAACATACCGCCCCTCCATTGAGGGTAAACACAAAACCCGAGACAGACTTGCTGTCATCTTTGTCACTCTGGAAGCTTGAATCGGTAAAGGACTCGACCCTGAGGTCTCCATTACCGTAAACCAGGAACATCTCCTTAGTCCTTCTCAGGTACTTGAGAATGTTCTTCACTGCTGTCCAGTGGTCCTCCCCTGGGTCAGACTGATACCGGCTTACCGCGCTCAATGCGTAAGCTACATCTGGTCTTGTACATAGCATCGCATACATTATAGATCCTACCGCCGAAGCGTAGGGTATAGTGCTCATGCGAACCCTCTCCTCGTCAGTCTTAGGAGACATCTTCTTGGAGAGGGTAATTCCGTGCAATGCGGGTATGTTACCGCGCTTGGAACCCTCCATACTAAATCTCTTTAGTACGGTCTCTATGTACCTGGACTGCGAAAGTCCCAATAGTTTCTTGGATCTATCTCTATAGATCTTGATCCCCAGAATGTACGAGGCATCACCCAGGTCCTTCATGGAGAACCTTTGTGAAAAAAATAGCTTGACCGATTGTAGCATAGGAATATCATTTCCTATCAAAAGAATGTCGTCCACGTACAAGACTAGGAATACGACAGTTCGTCCTACAATCTTCTTATACACACAGGGTTCATCTTCGTTCTTGATGAAATCAAATTCCTTGATTGCCTCATCAAAACAGATGTTCCAGCTCCGTGATGCCTGCTTTAATCCATAAATGGATTTAAGCAACTTGCACACCTTTCCGCTGCTCCCACTGTCTACGAAACCTTCTGGTTGATCCATGTAAACGCACTCTTCCAAACAACCGTTTAGGAAAGCCGTTTTAACATCCATCTGCCAGATTTCATAGTCATGGAAGGCAGCAATGGCAAGTAGGATCCGAATGGATTTGAGCATAGCCACCGGAGAAAAAGTTTCATCATAGTCCAAACCAGGTCTTTGACGAAAACCTTTTGCAACGAGTCTAGCTTTATAGGTTTCCACCTGCCCATCTACACCAAGTTTTCTTTTGTAGATCCATTTGCATCCAACGGGTTTTACCCCAGGTGGAGCAATATCCAAGGTCCACACTTTATTGGCGTACATGGACTCCATTTCGGATTGCATTGCTTCCTGCCACTTATCAGAGTCCCTACTGATAATGGCCTGCCTGAAACTGGTAGGGTCATCTTCTTCCAAGATGCAATCCTCTCGATCCCCGTCAATGAGAAAACCGTAGTATCTCTCGGGTGGATGAGAAATCCTACCAGATCTGCGGAGTGGCTGAGGTTCGTTTGGGGTTATTGAATCTAGCGGTTCCTCCAAATTTTCAGTTACATTTTGTGGTCGCTGAATTTCTTCCAGTTCTACCGAACTCCCACTAGTTTCTTTTGCAAGAAACTCCCTTTCTAAGAAGGTAGCGTGGCGAGATACAAACACCTTCTGTTCCTCAGTGTGGTAGAACAGATATCCTAGTGAGTCTTTAGGATATCCCACAAATTTACAGAGAACTGACCGTGCCTCTAACTTATCTGGTTTCTGTGTTTTTACATAGGCCGGACAACCCCATATCTTAAATCGCTTAAGATACGGATTTCTTCCACTCCATATTTCATATGGAGTCTTAGGCACTGATTTGGATGGAACATAGTTCAATAGGTACGCCGCTGTCTGAAGCGCATGTCCCCAAAATGAAAGAGGCAACTCAGCACTACTCATCATGGAGCGAACCATATCCAATAGGGTACGATTCCTCCGCTCCGAAACACCGTTGTGCTGTGGTGTATAAGGAGGAGTAAGCTGAGAGAGAATACCATTCTCTTTTAAGTAATCTAGGAATTCCGTGCTTAAGTACTCCCCTCCTCTATCAGACCGGAGGATCTTGATACTTTTGCCAATCTGGTTCTCTACTTCCTTTCTAAATTCCTTGAATTTCTCAAAAGCTTCAGATTTGTGTTTCATCAGATACACATATCCGAACCTAGAGAGATCGTCAGTGAATGTGATGAAGTAGGAGAACCCGCCCCTTGCATGTATAGACATCGGACCACACACATCACTGTGTATGAGTCCCAAGAGCTCTCTTGCTCTTTCTCCATGTCCGGTGAACGGAGATTTGGTCATCTTCCCTTTGAGACAAGACTGACAAGTTTCATAAGATGAAAACTCGAACGCATCCAAGAGTCCATCTTTATGCAACTTACTCAGTCTTTTCTCTCCGACATGACCAAGTCTACAATGCCACAAGTAGGATTCATTCGTATCTGAATTCTTCCTCTTGCGTGTGTTTTGTATATTGAGAACTGTATTCTGATTTAGAACGTAGATACCATTACACAGTGTACCCTCTGCAACCAGTACCTTATGAAGGTAAATGTTCATGATATTCTTTTCAAGAACAAAGTTATATCCATCTTTATCGAGTAAAGAAACTGATATGATGTTGCAAACCATGGAGGGTACATAGTAGCAATCGTTCAAAATCATAGTCTTGCCATTTGGCAATACTAGGTGATATTCACCGACGGCTGCCGCATTAACTTGTGCTCCGTTCGCTACTCTGAGCGACATATCACCCGGTGCAACTTTCCTACTTTTTCTCAGTCCCTGCAATAAATTACAGATGTGAGATCCTGATCCGGTATCTAGTACCCAGGAGGTAGGGCTGACCGTAAAACAGTTCTCAATAACAAGAACACCTGAAGTAGATGCAAAACCATGCTTCTTCTTCAACTGGGTATCCTGGAAATCCATACAATCCCCTTTCCCATTCTCATACTCATGACAGTTGTCACAAGTTAGAGCTGAACCAACTTTCCCCAGTCCCGAATAAGAATTCGGATCGGTCAAGCGATACATTTTATTATCTTGATTAGGGCGTGAAAAGGTTGCTGCCTGGAGAGAGAGAAAAGAAACACTCAGCGTATGCTCTTGCAAGATTAGATTGGTTTATTAATTTATCTAATCAGGATGTCTCCCACTGTTTACTCAAATTCTTCTTAAAACCTTTTTAAAAGAAGAACTAGCCGGGTTTTTAATTCACGTCACAATACTTGCTTAACCTTTCAGCCAGGCTAGTGTTGGTACTTCGAGGGAGGTTTTCCAACGCTTTCGCGAAGTTCCTTAATTTAAGAACCTCTTTTCCCTGGGGGCGTAACCCCGCTAACACCTTTCTAGACACCTACTAGGTTTATAGCATTGATCGTTAAGTGAAATAATCTCCCGAGAGTAATTCAACTCATCAGTGGGATCGGGATCCAACTGTCATTGTGTGATGACCTAGATGGAATCCACTCTAGTCATCACACTCCAGAAGGTATGCTAAATCTGCAAGTTTCAGTTCTTTTGAAACTCCCGATGTGGTTTTTGCCCCTAGGACCCAAGTGATCTTGACGGAGTCAACAAATCAAAGAGTCCTAGTCAAGTTCAACCTGTCATTATCTGGATTGCATTAAACCCACCCGCATAACCCTTGACGGAGTCAACAAGGTTATACGACTGTCCTAATCAATCCCATATACCGATACAAACAAGCAGCACTTAGCTACCGTACACTACGCCTTGACGGAGTCAACAAACGCAGCACGAATACTAAGTGTTACTTGTAAGAAATGACGGAGGGCTACGGCTGGGTTTTTGGCGAAAAACCCGTTAACGTAATGAACTTGATATCGTTGAAGGAACCTGGTAATCTTTTGAAAATATAGTGGCGAAAACTTTTGCTAAAGAGGTCACTCCCTGTGAAGGGATCTCGGCTCTTTCCTCGTCGAATGAGGTGCAGGATATTCCAAAATGAATACCTCGATGCAAAGCAAGAATAATCAACTATAGTGAAGTTATTACCCTGACGTAAACTTTTGTCCAAGGGGTCACTCCCGATGAAGGGATCTCGGCCCTTGCCTCGTCGACTGAGGTGCTGGGCATTCATAACCGAATACCTCGATGCAAAACAAAAACGAACGTCCTTGCAATAACAGCTTTTGAAAAACTTGTTCCAACAACGTCTTTTAGGTTTATTTTCTTGTATTAGTTCTTTTAATATGTCCCATCATTTAAATCCTACCATTGCAGAAAACAACCAAAATATGACGTACGCTTATGCCATTCGCATTCGCCACTGGGCCCCGTCATCACCCGTTAGGTTACTTAACTAACGACAGAGCGGGGGCTGGGCTAGCGCGGCTGTAAAACATAAGCAACGCCTAAATAGTTATTATATATAGCAATATAGCAATGATAGCCAATCCAGATCACAGATGAACACTTTGGATATACTAGGAACCCGCGATTCGTTCGAGCCTGCAACGAAAAGCGGATTACACGGTCGCGATGAATAGCTAATACCCCACCCAAGACCCCTACGGGTGCGGCAAACTACTCGCCAAGTACCCGAAGCGAAGCAACCTCCCTCAACGCCATGAGTAGGCCACTCGGCACTTCGAGATACCCGGTAGTTTGTGCACCCCCTCCATGGGTCTATCCTAGGAGCAAAAACAGTAAAAAGAATTATACAATGACGGCTACAACCCCGACCTGGTTGCGCGGCCATACAAATAATATTACATCAATTTACAAATTTATTACATGAATGAAAGAAAAAGAAACTCTCATCTCACATCCACCCCGGCTATTCATCCGCGACAATCCAACGAGTTCATATACACAAACCATCAACAACACAGATCACAGAGATGTATAACCCCGACTAATCGACTTATAGCGATTAGCCGACGTTCAATACATACAAACATCACAGATATAACCAACATAGTCAAAATGTAGTGAAGTTCGGAAAAAAATACGGAATTATAGGCCCCCAAAAACAAATTTCTATTCTGGAAAATCTGGGCATATATAATATATCTCAAAAATCCTAAAACCAATACAGAGATACACTGCACCAAAATCGAGGCAGAGAGGAGACAAGACGGCCGCGGATCCGCGGCAACATAACTTGCTGTTGCCGCGGAAACGCGGTCGTTTGGTCAGATCTCTGGCTCGTTTTTGGTGGTTATCTTTAAAAAACCCTGAGATGATTTTAGGTGAATAACAAATTTTGTTTTGACCAGAAAAAAATTTAACAGAAACAAGGGTTTTTGAAAAGTTTGGTTTTTGGATTTTTCGGTTCCGAACTTCGTTACACTTCACTACCTAGCTAGTTTATGTTTAGTTAGGCTCTGATACCACTGTTAGGTCCACGTTACCACTCCCGGTACTTTCGGGGTTGCGGAAACGGTAAAACAAATTTTTTTCTAAACTTTGTAACATGGACCGTAAAAGCCGGATCTTTGCTAAACCATACACTAGCATCCTAACTTGAGATGTATCTACTCGGTTAGGGGTTATACCTAACTTGAACTCCTTCTTCTTGAAACCTAGTAGAGGTTGATGGTTCTTTCCTCGTAGCCTTCTTCCGTCAAAGATGGATCCACCTGAGGGTTCAACCTTCGGGCTCTTTCTCGAACTTAGAGTGAACTAGGATCTCCGGCTTGCCAAACCTTGAACCCTAGAGAGAGTAGAGAGTATCTATGGGGTGTTTCTCTTTCAAGAAGAGGGATTCTCAACACATGAGAAGGATTCTCCTTGAGCTTGAGGAAGAAGAAGATGAAGTGAGGAGAGAGAATCAATATGATAGAATGAGCTCATTTTCCTTTTGCAACCATAACAAAAGGAAAAAGAATTATCTAATTAATAATAATAATTCAAAATGAAATAGTTGATGGTTGTTTTTGGAATGACCACTATCATCACTTCATTAAATGAATGTAAGCTAGAATCAAGGAGTATCCTTGCAAAGTAATGATGATGGTCAAACATTCAACCATGGTCAGCAAGTCAACCATGGTCAACAAGTCAACAAAACCAACCATGACACAATTTCATTTAATTACTATTATTAATTGATATTTCATAAATCCATTAGGGTTTGGAAAAAGACGACTGTCAACTGTGCATACGCACCCGTTCCGAAACCCTAATGAAAGACCTCTTCCTCCGCCTCAAACAACTGTGCATACACACCTGCATTCTCGTTCCGAGGAACAAGAATACTGAGAGATAAAAGCAACCCCAAAACATATACCAGTATCTGGCTCAAACCAGAGCCTGCTAGTATAAACCGTCCGGACTCCAAACGTGCACAAGTGCGCGGATGAGAACGAACCCTGCCGCAAAACCATGCGACCTCTACTCAGTTTTGCCCAGAGGCGAATAGCCCTCTGTGTGGGACTCTAAAGACTCGACACTATGCTGGCAGTGGGTTTAACCACAGACCGCAAGCGGCACTAGCTGTGCGTAACGGTCCCCAGGTAGATGCCGATAAGAAGACTGACGAGGTAAAACCCATCTGAACTCCTACTGAGTCTGAATGTGACATTCTCCGTACAGTCCGGTCTGTTCGTCTGATACATCGCATGTCGGGCCTAGGGGGGCGGCAAGCGTCAGACCCCTAATAGCGGTACAAGTCGTGTCGGAGTGAAGCCCAGAACACCCTGAGATAGCACTGGAACCTACCAGTATATCTTGCTTGCCCTGGCCAGGGACTACTTGTGTAATGGCTCTCCTAGACACAGCGCGATGTCAACCCCCAATACCGGAAGAGACGAATCCTGTCTAACCGTCACTGCCTCCAAGTGCTTCGGGACTGCTCCCAACTACTACCTGTTTGCACGCTCAGAAGAGCCGTGGTAGGGTAGTAATCAAAGAACAGTGGGAACACACTCGAGGCGGAGTGACAGTGTCAAGTCAGCGGACTAAGCTGTACTCATGTCACCTGGGAACTGATAACTGACGATAGGTATAATACCAACCATCAGTTCCCGACGAGTCCTGTCCAGTGTACTCGTAACCTAACGAGCACCCGCATACTATCTCAAGTACGACGTACCGACAGCTGTGGGACAGACCGTCTCCCGTGCTGGGATGAGAAGCGCATACGCTAGTCTACTCCGGAGCATCGATGCCCTATCTCGATACTCCCACGACTAGGGACGTGTATAAGGATGTGCTTGTAGATTACCCAGCCCCCACGAGTGTGATCGCCATCACAACGCCGGTAATCAAGCAAAGATCCTAAGGGCTCTACTAATGCGTATAGGTGATATAATAAATAAACACACATGTACACATTAAAGCAGAGACAAACCAAGTAGCATACTACTATATTGAGCAAGATTGTCTGTACAACTGTGAATATCCCAAGCTTCCATCAAGTAATATACATACTAGTATGATACAGTAATGGCCTCTAGGGCATATACACTAACACAAACGATGGGCAACGGTACCAACTCGCTCAAGGATCTCAAAAGGACCTACAAATCTGGGACTGATCTTCCCCTTCTTCCCAAATCTCATCATGCCCTTCATCGGAGAAATCCGTATGAATACACGATCCCCCACTGCGAACTCAAGTCTGCGACGACAACGGTCGGCATAAGATTTCTGACTGCACCGGGCTGTTCTCATCCTGTCCTGAATCAGCTGGATCTTCTCCGTAGTCTCCTGAACTAGCTGGGGTCTCAAAATCCTACTCTCGCTGAGTTCGGTCCAACAGACTTGTGATCGACACTTCCTACCATACAAAACCTCAAAAGGTGCCATCTGAATAGTCTCCTGAAAGCTGTTGTTGTAGGAGAACTCAATCAATGGCAAGTGACGATCCCAACTGCCACCAAAATCAAGCACACATGCACGAAGCATATCCTCCAGAGTCTGTATAGCCTGCTCTGACTGACCATCGGTCTGCGGATGGAAAGCGGTGCTAAAACTCAACCGGGTACCCAAAACCTCCTGAAGCTTCTGCCAAAGACGGCTTGTAAATCGGGTGCCTCTGTCGGATACGATGCATGTAGGAACGCCGTGCAAACGCACAATCTCATATATATACAACTGAGCATACTGAGCATAACCGAAAGTGGTCTTCACTGGAAGGAAGTGAGCAGCTTTCGTCAACCGGTCAACAATCATCTAAATGGAGTCATACCCCCGACTGGCCCTGGGTAGACCCACAACAAAGTCCATGGAAATCTGCTCCCATTTCCACTCAGGAACGAGTAAAGGCGGCAACTCTCCAACCGGTCTCTGATGCTCAGCCTTGACTTGCTGACAAGTTAGACACCTCGAAACGAAGTCCGAAACATCGCGCTTCATCCCTTCCCACCAGTAAATATCTCTCAAGTCACGGTACATCTTGGTGGAACCTGGATGAACGCTAAAGGCTGACTGATTTGCCTGCTCTAGGATCCTGCGTATTAACCCATCGATATCTGGTACACACAAGTGAGTCCCATAACGTAGCACACCCTGGTCATCAATCATGAACTCCGAATCTGTATCCTGCCGAATAAGCTCAAGAATCTCAGACAAACGGGCATCACCGGGCTGCGCCTCATGGATACGATCAAGTAGAAGTGGACGGGCACGGACGTGAGCAAGCTGTCCCCAAGTGGAAGTGAACTCAAACTGTACTCTACTATCGCACAAGATCAGCCATTCAGCAGAAGACTGTCTCTGAACTGCGTTCAACTGGGACAAGCTACCCCCGAGCCTACGACTCAAAGCATTGGCTACCACATTCGCCTTGCCCCGGGTGATAAAGGATCTCGCAATCATAATCCTTCACAAGCTCCATCCACCGGTGCTGTCTCAAATTCAGATCCTACTGCTGGAAGATGTACTTCAAGCTCTTATGGTCCGTGAAAATCTGACATGACTCCCCGTACATGTAGTGTCTCCAAATCTTCAGCGCAAAGACCACCGTGGCCATCTCAAAATCATGAGTGGGATAGTTCTGCTCGTGCTTCTTCAGCTGCCTAGAAGCATAAGCAATCACTTTATCATACTGCATCAGTATACAACCGAGCCCTACTCGCGAAACATCACAGTAAACGAGAAAGCCACCCGATCCAGAAGGCAAAGATAGAACTGGTGCAGTCGTCAACCGACTCTTCAACTGCTGAAAACTCTACTCGCATGCCTCAGTCTAAAGAAAAGGAACCCCATTCCGGGTCAGTTCGGTCAGCAGTGCAGCGATACTCGAGAAATCCTGCATGAAACGGCTTGATTGCGGGGCATGCTTGAAAATCCTTCAGCATTCTTTTCGTTTTTGCCGAAAGAACTACTTCCCATGGAGATTTCTCTATGAATGAGCATGATGCCCCCGGAGTGTCTACCCTTTTAGGAGTCTGCTGTTGTGGCGGATTTACCTTCCAGTTTTCGGATAGCGCGAACTTGTCCTGTTGGTACTGGTCTTCAACCCAGTTTTTAAAGACGTAACAGTCTTCGATCGGATGACCCAATATTTGGTGGTAGGGGCAGTAATTGGGATTGTTGACGTTATTCAGGTGCGGTGGATGTCTTGGTTCTGGTAGAGTGATGAGCCCGTTGCGCTCTGCCAGTTCGAACAGTCTCCTTATTTTATCTCGGGGAAACGAGTAAGGATGTCTCAACTTCTCATCGAGAGATCGCCGCTTGTTGCTTTGGAGAACAATTGATTTCGGCTCACTCGGCTGTTGTTAAGCGTTGGCGACAAAGGTCGCTTTCCCTTTACCTTTTTCATTTCGAAACTCCGTCTTTGAAGAGGGCGGTCTATGGCCCATCTGGTCCATTTGGGCCAGTTTGTCAATCAAGGCCTGGAAGGTGATTGACTTGAAAAACATCATGAATTGGGATATGGTCGCCTGCAGATCGATGGTTCCACAAACATGCCTACTACAGGAGCCTCTTTTATGCGCTGTTCGCACTTCGACCATAGGTTGCGCCACCGAATTGCATATTGAACCCATGTCTCCCCTGGCTTCACTCGGGTATTGATCAACGCCGTGATTGGGATGCATTCGCTAGCGCTTGCAAAACGTTGAGTGAATAGCAACTCCATCTCTGTAAACGTTTTGACGGAGTCGTTCGGAAGCTCCGAATACTATTCGAAGTCCATCTCCGCTAGGCTACCGATGAATTGGTGAAGCAACAGCTTATCGTCACCTCCAGTATTGCCGCAGAGAGCCCTAAACCGGGCGACATGCTGGTGGGGGTTGCCTGTCCCCTTATATATATGAAATTTAGGGATTGTGTATCCTGGCGGGTACTTAATCTGATCGTACCAGCTAGGATAGGGTCGCCCAGTTCTGACGACTTGGCCAGCAGCTTCGTTCGCTTGATAGGATCATATCTGTTGAGCTATATAATCATCGAGCACAGCTTTCGAGATTGTTTCCTCCTTTGCTGCTGAAAAGGCCGGAAGAGGGTTTGATGTCTCCCCTCTGTCGTCTTCAATGATCACCGGAGGCTCCTCCGGTGGAGGGTCCGGCTGGATCATCATGCCCACCATGTCCTGGAACAATAACACCATTTGTTTTATGTTGGCCGCTTGTTTCGCGGCTTCTTTATCTTTCTTCTCGAGCATTCTGCGGAGGAACTCGGCATCGATCTCTTGCTCCTGGCGTTGCTCCGACGATGTCTCCGGGCTTTCTTTTGGCCCAGTGAGTGCGGCTATCTTTGTTAACATTTCCTGGAGCTTTTGTTGTTGCTCATGGGCCTTTGTTACGGATCAGGTGAGTGGTCGGTGACCCTCGGAAGCGCGGCTGTCCTCCTTCCCGGAATCCATATAAACAGTATGCACCACCATGACTTGGAGCGTCTGGGTTCAGTGCCCTTGAGATTCGTCGCAGGCATAGGCATCTTCTCCGCCCTCCTCTTTTTATGGACGGTTGAAGTTGAGGGGGCTGTTGCTGCAGACGACACCTTTCGTGGCGTGGAGGAGGGATGATCCTCATTTTACTAAATCTTTATTTTCTTCTGTCGGCGGGAGTAGTCCTTATCGATTACGGAGTCTTGGACTCTCCGCCAGACCTTATGAATTTTGGAGGACAACCGATGAGGGAGTTGCTCCGGCTTTGCCTTTGTATCGTTCTCCATAGGTGGAGGAGATCTTTTTAACACGGCAGTTGGAGAGTTCTTGCGCATCCTCCTGAGCGGTTCAAAACTGTTCCCAGTTGGAACAGCAACATCGATTTCCACCATTGGAGCTGGTGGAGTCAGTCCATAGGGAGATGCCCCCAGTTTTTCTCACTCGGTGCCAGTGGCGACGTCGAGTATGTCTTGCAGATGGGATTGGCTCAGTTACGAGAATGGCTTCATCATGCCCCCTGTTCTGGTGAAGGGCTACTGGGGTCAACCTGTAGAAGACCGGCGTCCGCTGAGAGGGAATGGTCAATCTTACAAAGACCGACTTTTTGGCAGGGGAAGCATTTGTAACGACCTCATCCGAAGTGGGAATTGGGATGGCCAGTCTTGCAAAGACCGACCCCTTAGCCGGAGAAGAATCCCCTCTGATGGCTTCGTTTACCGGAGCTGGAATGGCTATCCTCTTCGGGATAACTCCTTCGGGTATTGCAGGCTTCTTTACGGGCCTGCTTGAGCTTTGGCTTAGTCTGTTAAAGACGATGCGTTGGACTTATACGACCCGTTGAGAGAGGCCGTGGTAGTGGTAAGCCGATCAAAGACTGACTTCTTCGGAGCTTCCTGTGATGGCACTGGAGTGTTGACGCTCATTGGTGGGAGCATGGTCCTGAAGAACAATCCCGTGGTGATCTGTGTCACCTGTTCCACCGGCATTGCGTAAATGGAGGCTGCTTGGGGCCCGTAAGTTACTCTTCCAGATAGGACAGAGCGGGAGTTGTTGCTGCAGTTGGTGCAGTTGGAAGTTATTGACGCCATCTTTTCTTCTGCACGGAGCAAGACACCAAATCTTAGTACCTAGAATCCACAGGCAACCATAGCAGACTGCGATTTGTTCGCGAAACACGACACACGAAGTGTGGAGTGGAAAGAGGAAAAGGTCCCACCAGGCGTGCCAGAATCTGTTCGCCGCCGAAAACAGAGACGAAACCGCGTAGGTCGTCTTGCCTGAATTTGGGGGCAGATGCTATTTGGTTTTATCCGTCCACCTCTCCGAAGATGCCAAGTTGATTTATGGCACCGTATATCGGAGGTTTAGACAGATGCGGCCGATGTAGCAGTCTTCGTCAAATTCCCTCTCGTTGTGAGGCATTTTTGATTATGGGGACGCTCTTCCCTGCAGGCGCAATCCCCTGCAGTTAATTACGTTACCGCGTAGCGGTAACCACTTATTCCTGCTCCAGAAGGTTACTTCGTGTCGTGTTTGTTTGTTTTATTGTTGGTTGCCCGTGGATTGTATACGGAGACTAATTTATGTTGTCGCCCGTAGGGCATGGATTAGTCCAAATCCGTATTTTCTTAGATTTGGGTTTGGGTTGGTTTAAGGATAGTTAATCTTGTTTTAGATTAAGATCAACTTAAATGCTTGTTAAGGATACGTTAGCCTAATTTTAGACTAAGATCTACTTAACAAGGTTTTAGGATCATTTAGATCCAACGAAAGAGTATTTGGACTTTATCATTTTAGGTTAGAGATATTGCGGTCCATAAGTTTAAGGACGTCATAGTCCATGAGTTTAAGGACGTCATAGTCCGTAGAATATAGTTTAGGGACGTCACGGTCCATAAGTTTAAGGACGTCATAGTCCGTGAAGTTTAAAGACATCATAATCTATGGGGTTTTCAGTTTAAGGACATCATAGTCCATAAAGTTCAGTTTAAGGACGTCACGGTCCGCAGTTAGTTTAAGGACATTACGGCCCACAGTTAGTTTAAGGACATTACGGTCTATTGTTTAGATGCAACCATGGGTTTGGAAATGCACCAGATAGTTATTGGTCATCGGGACCCACCACCTTTCTGAAGACGTTGAAGAATTACAACGACATGTATCAGAGGTGTGAAGAGATATTCCCTTAAACCAAATGTCAGATTGAGAGGGAATGGGATGAACATTATTTTGAATGTCATCTGAGATGACTAATTTTAGAAGACCTGAGTATAATGTGGGTTCAGTTAAAAGGGATTTTGGTTTTAGCAGACCTAGCTGATTTGGGCTAAGATTAGCCTCATTATAGTGTTAAACACTAGAGTATGTTCGGCGCTCACGTGTTCCCACGTGAGGCGCTTAAAATAGTTTTAAACACTAAAGATTTGAGGCGCTCATCTAGGGTCACGTGAGGCGCTTGAAAATTGGCTGAGTTTTTTTGGATTAGTTCCCTCATTCTTTTCTGAGTGCTGAACACTATCGGGTCACGTGAGATCACGTGAGGCGCCCCAGAGAATGAAAGCTGCATTTGTTTCACTCTCTTTGGTTCTGAAAGTTCCAAGTACTATTAAGGGGTCACGTGATGTCACGTGAGGCGCCCTAAAATAGAAACTGTCTTGGGTTTATTCCCCATTTTCTTTTGAAGGTCTTGTTCAGGGGTCACGTGGGAGCACGTGACCTGATCTCATTTGTTTTCTCTCGTTCAACAAGGGTGCTCACGTGGGAACACGTGATCATGTTTGGGTGCTAATCTTCTTTTTTACATGCATGGAGATCTTGAGTTTTAAGACTTTCAAGCCCCTTGTTTAATAAGAATTAAATTCTTTTGTAGGGTTAAACACTAGTTTTATTTAGAAGAATTAAATTCCTAGATGTTCTGCTGTAAGAATTAAATTCTTTGGACTCGATTCTCCTCCTATGTTTTGAATCTGCATAACAGATCTCTCCGATGAGAATTAAATTCTTAACTTGTGGGGAGGTCTGCTTCTGCAGATCTTCAACCAGAGAAAGAACTAAGTTCTTTTTAGAAGAGTTAAACTCTTGTGAATATGAAGAAGAGGTAAGAGCTTCTGTCTTTCGTTCCATCTCTTACCTAGGGTTTCTTTTCCTTGAGGAGATCTTCTTCTTTCTGGAGAATTAAATTCTCTTTTCTTTTCCTTACGAGGGGGGTTTTCTCTCTCTCTCTCTCTCTCTCTTTTCTCTTTTTCCTTTTTTCTCCTCTCCTTGCCTCTTTCCTTTTGTCTTTTGGCTCCTATTTATAGGAGAAAGAAAAGAATTAATTTGTTTAGAAAATCTCTCATTGAGAGATTTTGATTGATTTTCTAATCAACCAACATAATCTTTCAGATCAACCAGTGAATTTTATTCACCGTTGGATTTTTAATCCAAGGACTTCTGTTTTACAAAAGATATCTCTTTTGTTATTCTTAACAAGATTAGGAAGATATTTCCCCATACAGAATTTTTCTATAGATTGGTAATTTTTAATCACCATTGAATCTTTAATCCAACGGCGCTCTATTTTACAGAGCATAATCTTTCTAGTTTAGAAAGATCCAAGGAAATACTTTCCAAATAAGGCTTTTGATTCCTTTTAATTAGAATTTAATTCTATTGGTTCAGAAATCATACGAGTCTATCACGTGTAGCGCGTGACCCCACCAAATTAAGCCCACCAAAGAGTGTCACGTGCTTTCACGTGGGTTTTTTCTTTCTCTGGCCAATTGTTTGTTTTAGTAAAAGCGCCTATATACTTTGTATATAGGGGTCACGTGTCTGCACGTGAGGCTCAGTTTTAGCCTTATTTTGTTAAGCGAAATGCTTATCACGTGTGGGCACGTGATATTTCGTTTGGGGAATTTTTCCGTTACTTTTTACTTATTATTCAATTTTTATCAGAGAACAAGACCTCCGCGATCTCGAATGGAAGGTCCTGCTTCTGGGCTGGATCCATTTTGTCCTCTGAGCATGCACACTCAGATCGTAAAGGCGACACATATAGCAATAAAGATATATATGACGGGTACAATGCGATAAAATATAAAATGTGCAACAGAATGCAGAAAATGAGTATAATGAACATCATTACATATGAATAGTGTGATATAAGTATCATGTCAGTAAACCAGGAAATGTGTATGTCACTACTTATCAGTTACTAAGTCAATGAAATTAATTGGGGGAAAGGATGCTTGTGTTTAACAAGTGTCTCGTGCATGCCCCCGAGACTACGGTCCACTGTTGCCCGTGACATAACCCTGGAGCCGTGCCGCTAGACCCACGAACTAATGCATGTATGTGTGTGTGTGTGTGAGGTGAATGGAGGAAAGATGCCATAGGAGGGAATTTCCTCCTATGGTGTCAAAAAATACACCCTTCCTCATTTTTTCTGACAATCGGTACCCACCATCTTCATCGTTATCATCTAAAATGTGGGTACACCAAATTTTATGTGATTTTATAACTTTTTCACCGTTGATTTAGTGGGTTCAAAATTAACGGTTTACCGATAATAAAACTTTTTTACATTGCTAAATCAACGGTGAAAAAGTTGTAGAATCACATAAAATTTAGTGTACCCACATCTTAGATGATAACGATGAAGATGGTAGGTACCGATTGGCGGAAAAAATGAGGGAGGGTGTATGTTTTCTGTTGGATATAGTGCCCTCAGAGTCAATTATTGGATCACAGGCATATGATTGCAATGATTGAGGGAGGACCTATGCCGGTAGGACAGTCTTACTCAAGATGATAGTATGCTATCTGGTTTATCTTTATCATCGTGTACAGCTTTAGGTGACCTTACAGGTCACTATTGCATGTTGATAGAGCCCATATGATTCTTGCTTGACGGCCAGCAATATGATGGCGATCATATACGTGGGAGCTGAGGTCTATAAGCACATCCTTAAAGTGGTCCCTAGTCGTGGGAGTTTCGAGACTGGGCATCGATACTCCGTTAGTAGACTAGTGTATACAGTCGAGACCCCGAAGAGGGGCGGTGGCCGGTCTCACAAGCCATTGGTGTCAGTTGGACCACCTAAGATGTATACAGGTGCTCATTGGGTTATGAGTACACCGGACAGGACTCGCCGGGAACATGCTAGTTGGTATTATACCTGACGTCAGATAGCAGTTCCCTGGTGACATGTGTACAGGTTAGTTCATCGACCTGAGATAGTCATTTGTCTCGTGTGAGTTCCCACTGTGCTTTGATTACTACCCTACCACGGCTCAAAGGAGTCGTGCAAATAGGTTTTAGTTGGGTACAGTCCCGAGCCATATGGAGGCAGTGAGCGGATCGGCAGGGGTTTCGTCTCTTCCGGTATTGGAGGTGAGATCGCGCTGTGTCTAGGAGAGCCATTACACGAAGTCCTTGGCCAAGGCAGGAAATTTACTGGTAGGAAATCCGGTAGTATCTCAGGATGCTCTGGGCTACACTCCGACACGGTTTGTATCGCTTTTGGGGGTCTGACTTTTACCAACCCCCTTGGCCCGACATGCGATGCTCATAGACGAACGGACCAGACTGTACGGATATTGTCACTGACTGGCTCAGTAGGGTGTCAGGATGAGTTCGCTCATCGACCTCTCTTTTGATCAATACCTGGTAGCCCGTTATGTACGGCTAGTACCTCCGACGTGCTAGTGGTTAAATCCACAGCCAAAGTATTGACGAGTCTTTAGAGTCCCCCACAGACAGTTTCTCAAGTTTCGGGCGAAACGTTGTAGAGGCCGTATGATCTATGGCAGGGTTCGATCATATACGTGCAGTAGTGCACGGATCATGATCAGGCGGATCATACTAGTGGGCTTTGGTTTAAACCGGATCCTAGTATTAGATTTGTTGGATTACTTTAGTCTTATCGTATTCGCATCAGTTGGAATGCGGATGCAGGTATGTATATACAGGTGAGGGGTATCCATATGATCCATCACGAGTTTACTTTAGATATTGTCGTATCTTTTTATTGTTGTAAACATTTGGATTAATATTTACAAATGGAAATTGTGAGCTTAAATCATCATTTTGTGCATTTAATGTGACATAGACTTCATTAGTGACTCATGGTCTCTTTTCTTGTGCTAATGTCACATTATGTAATTGATTTGTGTGTTGAAATGAGAGGATGAGAGAGAAGGGCAGCCATAAGGTTGTGGGTTTGCTCTTGTATTATCTCACTCTCACTCTCTTATTTTGAAACACAACACAAAAGAAAGAAAAAGGCTTCTTCTTCTTCTTCTTCTAGCTCACCATTTCCATTGAAGGCTTCATCTTCAACCTCCATCCATACAATGGATGCAAGAGACAAAATTGTCACACACATTCTCTACATCGCCTTGGACACGTCGGCTAGCGAACTTCATGCCCGAGTTGCTTCGGATGAAGCGGGAGCCCGTAAAAAGACTTGAAGATGTGGTGCCCTCTTCGACGTGGAGACCGGAGATCGGAGATGCCGCGAGGAGCTAGGGATGGTGGCTAAAGACCGAAGGACACGGCTCGATCAGTATAGATTTTCCAACCCTTCTCTTGTTGCTAGTTGTAGGTTAATGGTTCGATCCGGATTAAAGTCTGCGATAGCACCGGTTTCTAGTTAAGAAAAAGTTTTCGTTTCCGTATTTTGGCCTCGGACAGACGGTCGGGGCGCTACCGTAGACTTACATGGTATCCGAGCCACGCCATTAACCTTTACTAGCTTGCTCTAACATGTTTAGAATTTTGATCGAACGAAATTTCCGAAACCGCGATTCCATTTCATGAAGTTTCTGTCGAATTTTTTTTATCGTCAAAAAATTATTTTGAGTATTACAGAAAATCAGGCAGGCTTTTTTATGACCGCCGCTGAAATTTTGTGAAGTGATCATACTGTGGTGCCGCGGAACCGCGACATTACCCTTGTTTTGGCCGCAGTTCCGCCGCACTCCTGTAGCATCAATGCACCTAAATTTCTACAGTGGTCTCTGAGTTGAAATTGGGGTTTCTGGTATTTTTAGTTTTGGTCCAGATTATTTTGAGTACTGGGAATTATGCTTGGGGCCCACTTCGGGAAATTTTATCGATAATTTTTTTTAAATATGTTAGTTTACAATACTTATATTATATCTGCGACCGTGAATGTCATTTGATCGGTAAATCTTGTCTAATTGCTATAGCCCTTTTAGACGGATTTGCGAACGTGACATTCACGTTGATGTTCTGTGTTGTGCTGTGATATTGCGGATTTGTCGTGGTGGATAGCCTGGATGCATTGGTAGTACAGTTTGGTTATATTTGTACATTTGATATTGCGGGGCGAGCGTCCGACATGTGGACTGCCGTCACTGCCTGTTTGTATATTATTCTTTTGGGGCACGACCGGGCTGAGGTCGATGTACCCGTTGTATATTTTACTTTGTGTACTAGGATTACCCCGCGGTGGGGTGTACGGGTAGCCGGGTTCTAGAGGGCAACGGGCCCGCATCTCATGGCTTTGAGATGGATGGGGCTTTACTCTAGAATTGGCGGGCTATTCGCCGCACTCGTAGGGGGTATAGGTTGACCCAAGGAGGGGTGCTCAAGTTACCGGATTCCGTGAAGTGCTGGGTGGTCCATTCACTTTGATGTAGGGGGCTGCCTCGCTTCTGGTTTTGGCGGGTAACTTGCCGCGCCCATAGGGGTCTAGGATTTCATTGCACAGGCTATCCACACGACCAGGGGAACGTCGGGTTTCAGTAGCGGCTCTATGAAACCCGGGATCCCAGATTATCTGTATTGTTTTGTGATGCTTATTACTTTCTATGATGTTGTATTTTATCACACCTTGAGCGAATATTATATATTGATATATATACTAGTAGATGTTGTATATGTTTTACACCCGCGCTAGTCCGGTCCCCGCTCTGTCGTTAGTTAAGTAACCTAACGGGTGATGACGGTGTTGGATATATATGCCCTAGAGGCCTTCATTGTATAGGATACTGGGGATATGTATGTACATAACAGTCTTGCTTAATATGATAGTACGTTATTTGGTTTGTCTTTATCTTAACGTATGATATATTTTGCGTAGTATTCATATATATATATACGTGTTGATAAAGCCCATAGGGTGTTTGCCTGACTTCCGGCGTTATGATGGCAGTCATACTAGTGGGAGCTGGATAGTCAATAGGCACATCCTTAGATGTCCCTGGTCGCAGGAGTATCGAGACTGGGCATCGATACTCCGGAGTAGACTGGTGTATACATATCTAGTCCCTGAGGAGGGGCGATGGATTGGTCCCGCAGCCATTGGTGGAGTGCACCTAAGATTGTATACAGATGCTCACTGGGTGTGAGTACACCGGACAAGACTCGCCGAGAATTGACTGGATGGTATTTATACCTAACGTCAGCAGTTCTCAGGTGACATGTGTGCAGATAGTCCGTTGACTTAAAGTCGTCATTTGTCTCGTGTGAGTTCCCACTGTGCTTTGATTACTACCCTACCATGGTTCAAAGGAGTCGTGGAAACAGGTTTTAGTTGGGCACAGTCCCGAGCTACGTGGAGGCAGTGAGTGACTGTTAGGGATTCGTCTCTCCCGGTATAGGGAGTTGATATCGCACAGTGATCGGTTGGTCATTACCATAAGTCCCTGGCCAGGGCTGATTGAGAATTACTGATAGATTGATCAGTAGATTCTAGGATGGTGATAAAGCCATACCGACACGAATTGTACGGTTATTAGGGGTTTGACGTTTACCACCTCCCTAGACCATACATGCGATACTCTTAGACGAACAGACCGGACTGCACGGATATTGTCACGCACAGGCTCAGTAGGAGTTCGGATGGGTATCCTCACCGGCCTTCTTATCGACATCTACCCGGGGACCGTTACGTACAGCTAGTGCCGCTTGCGGTCTGTGGTTAAACTCACTGCCAGCGTAGTAGTCGAGTCTTTAGAGTCCCACACAGAGTTTTCCCAACTCCAGGTGAAATGGTATAGAGGTCGTACGGTTTTATGACAAAGGGTTCGGACGCATACGTGTTTAAACGCACGTACGACATTCGGACAGTTTTTACTAGCCGGCTTTGGTTTAAGCCAGATTCTAGTATCGGGTTATTGGATTTATACAGTCTAAAGTTTTTCCGTGTTTTCACGGATGCGAGGGGCTTTCTCGTAATTTTCCGGGAAGCTTCTAGAAGGATGGTGACTAAGGGGGTTAAGGTGGCATTTTCATTAAATGCAAATTGTGACTCATTTGTGTGATTCACTATGTCATTAATGCATCATTAAATGCTTAATGACTCACATAGTGAATCACTCATATTCATTTATGAAGCATGATGAATAATCTATTATTATTCATTTTCTTGATATTTCATTATGCTTGATATATTAAGTGAGAAGCAATTTTCATTTCATTATTCTAGTTCACCTTCTCTCTCCTCAAGCTCTCTCTTTCTTCAAGCTCTAATCCTACCATTCATGAGTTGAGTACAAGGGTTAGAAAAGACTAAACATCCCATAACCTAACTCTATATGACCTAAGTCCCTTTGGTTAGCAACTAGAGAAACTTAGTTACCTCAAGTCTTGAGGTGAAGCTTGGATTAGGGTTCTCGGGTGGATCATCTATCACTTGGAGGAGGCCGAGGAGGACGAAGAGATCGTAAATACGAAGGACACGTATCATTAGGTATAATCTCTTTACATAGTAGTTTAGAACTTCTATGGTAGTTGTTAATTATCGTTTAGCAAAGATCTTCGGTTAGTCAATGTATGCTTCAAGAACAAGATCGTTTTCATATTTCCGCCTTCCCGCAACTCGTGGGGTGTTGCACATCGACTTACAGTGGTATCAGAGCCTCACTAAACAATAATTAACTCACTTGCAAAGTCGTATGAATTTCGAACGCAAAACGAACCGGAAATGATATCGTATTCACATAGTTTCTGTCGATTTTAAAATGAAGTCCAAAATTTTTTCAGGGACCTGCAGAACAACCTACATGAAATTATAAGAATACTGTAGAAATTTGGGTGCATGAATCGGCCAACCAACCGCGGAACCGCGGCCGAATCCACCGATCCGCCGCGGATCCGCGGCCGAGTTGGGACCGATTCACCCCAAATCTCCACAGTTATTCTTCTGTGAATATTTTATCTTTTCTGGAATGTTTATTTTTTGCTCAGGTTGCAGATTTACAGAGAAGTATTGGAGCAAAATTTAATGTGTTTAATCGATCGAAATTATACGATGTTTGCTTGTTTGATTATATCTGTGAACTGTATTATGTGTTCGTAAACCTCCCCTAACTGCTAGTATGTCGGTTGGCAGGGGGTTGCACATATCTGTAATGTTTTTTAACCGTTTGTGGATATGAACTGTATTGGACTGTTGTGATGATTAGCCGGGTTGTGTGATGGGTTATTGTATTAATTCATTCGATATAATTGTAATAAGTTGTAATATTATTTTGCGGGGTACATCCAGGTTGCGGTTGTAGCCACCGTTGTATTATTTCTTTTTACTGTTTTTGCTCCTAGGATAGACCCAAGGTGGGGTACACAAACTACCGGGTACTTTGAAGTGTTGAGGCAGACCGCTTCACTTCTGATACTTGGCGGGTAGTTTGCCGTACCCATAGGGGTCTAGGGTGGGGTAATGGCTATTCATCACAACTGTGTAATCCGTTTTTTTTGCAGGCTCAAAAGAAACGCGGATTGCTTGCAAATCCAATATTGTTTATCTGTGATCTGGAATGCCTATTATTGCGTCTGACGAATGTACAATATCTATATATAATAGCTATTTAGACGTCACTTATGTTTTACACCCGCACTAGCCCAGCCCCCGCTCTGCCGTTAGTTAAGTAACCTAACGGGTGATGACGGGACCCCGTGGCGAATGCGAATGGCATAAGAGGACGTTGTATTTTCGTTGTTATCTGTAATGATAGGTTAATGATGGGACGCATTATTATTAATGCAAAGGAAAATAAAACCTAAACTGAATCGTTGGAACAATTTCTAAAACCACTCGGTTTTTCTTCAAAAAGCAAATTTTAAATGCGGAGCTTAAACCACTCCATTTAATAAAAGCTATCATGGTTCCTTCGATCATATCAAGTTCATTACGTTAACGGTTTTTTTGCCAAAAACCAGCCGTAACCCTCCGTCGTTTCAAATAGACAGCACATCGTATTCATGCTATGCTTGTTGGCCTACGTCAAGGCATAGTGGATGGTAGCAGTGTGGTCTGCTTATTTGTTGCGTAGATAGATGCATTAGTATAGGACAGACGTACAACCTTGTTGGCCTACGTCAAGGGCATGTACGATGTACCTAAATTAATCAGGACAACGACGGGTAGAACTTGACTTGCGTCTTATAACTTGTTGGCCTACGTCAAGGTCTATAAGTGTTAGTGTATATGCCCTAGAGGCCATTACTGTATCATACTAGCTTGTATATTACTTAATGGAAGCTTGGGATATTCACAGTTGTATATACAATCTTGCTCAGAATGGTAGTATGCTACTTGGTTTGTCTCTACTTCAATATGTGCATGTGTTTCTTTTAGCATATCGCTTATACATATTAGTGGAGCCCTTAGGATCTTTGCTTGATTACCAGCGTTGTGATGGCAGTCACACTTGTGGGGGCTGGGTAATCTATAAGCACATCCTTATACAGGTCCCTAGTCGTTGGACTATCGAGACGGGGCATCGATACTCCGGAGTAGACTAGCGTATGAGCTTCTCATCCCAGCAGGGGAGGTGGTCTGTCCCACAGCCATCAGTACGTCGTACTGGAGATAGTATGCGGGTGCTCGTTAGGTTACGAGTACACTGGACAGGACTCGTCGGGAACTGATGGATGGTATTATACCTATCGTCAGTTATCAGTTCCCAGGTGACATGAGTACAGCTTAGTCAGCCGACTTGACACTGTCACTTCGCCTCGAGTGTGTTCCCACTGTACTTAGATTACTACCCTACCATGGCTTAAAGTAGTCGTGCAAACAGGTAGTAGTTGGGTACAGTCCCGAAGCACTTGGAGGCAGTGACGGTTAGACAGGATTCGTCTCTCCTGGTATTGGGGGTTGACATCGCGCTGTGTCTAGGAGAGCCATTACACGAGTAGTCCCTGGCCAGGGCAAGCGAGATATACTGGTAGGTTTCCAGTGTTATCTCAGGGTGTTATGGGCTACACTCCGACACGACTTGTACCGCTATTAGGGGACTGACGTTCACCACCCCCTAGGCCCGCCAAGCGATGTATCAGACGAACAGACCGGACTGTACGGAGATTGTCACATACAGGCTCAGTAGGAGTTCGGATGGGTTTACCTCATCGGCCTTCTTATCGACATCTACCTGGGGACCGTTACGTACAGCTAGTGCCGCTTGCGGTCTGTGGTTAAACCCACAGCCAGCGTAGTGTCGAGTCTTTAGAGTCCCACACAGAGAGTTTCCCTGCATTGAGCGAAACGTGTAGAGGCCGTATGGTTTTACGGCAGGGCTGCGATCACTTACGTGCACTTGTGTGCGTATGCTGTTCGGGCAGGCAATACTAGTGGGCTTTGGTTTAAGCCGGATCCTAGTATTGCACGGATGGATTTGATTTGTCTTCTGTGCATTCGCATTCTACGGAATGCGGATGCGGGTGTGTATGCACAGTTTTGCGGAGCGGAGAAGGAGGAGGTGCCTCATTAGGGTTTTGGCAGTTGGTTCGGTCAAAACCATTATGAGCCGGGGACATTATTTACTAATCCTTTTATTGATAATTATGTTATGGCTAATTTCTTTGACCATTTGACCATCTTGACTTTGTTGACCGTTTGACCAAATTTGACTAGGATCTTCTTTAAAGGTCTAAAGTATTCTTTGGTTTTCTTTTTCTTTCATTGATTATGAAAATGGTCATTTCAATGTAGCCATCAACTTTATCTTGATGGGATTAGTAATGATAATGTTTTTGCATTATTGAACCATGGTTCATTTTCTTTAGCTCATAATTCATTTCTCATTCTCTCTCTTGCTCTTTCTCATGAGAAGAAAAGAAAATGAGCTCTCATGGTTGCTAAGTTCTCCTCCTTCTTCCTCCTCTTGATTTTATCTTTTGATCTCATGTGTTGAGAGAAAAAGATCCCACAAAGACAAATACATCCATACATCTCCTCTACACATCCTAGGGCTTCTTGATTAGCAATCTCTTTGCTCTAGTTGCCTCGGCTCGAGGTGGAGCTCGGTGTACATCTCTCGGGTGGATCGTCTTCGACTCAAGAAGGCCGCGGAGGTGACCACGATCCGGATCGACCCTCGGAGCGTGGATAGACGAGCCGGAAAGCGGAGAGAAGACCCGAAGGACCGGTTTCGTGAGGTATAATTTCTACGGCATAGTAGTTAAAGCCACTAGTAGTTTGTTAGTTTCTAGTTTAGCAAAGATCCGGCTTTTAGTCCATGTTGCCTTGCGCTAAATCATTGTTTTTCGCCGTTTCCGCCTCCCCGTAAGAACCGGGATGAGCAACGTGGACTTACAGTGGTATCAGAGCCTAGCTAAACATAAACTAGTAAGTTAGCAAAGGGTTAAGAATATCGATCGGAAAAAAGTCGCAAAACACATCCGACAAAAACCAACTTTCTGTCGAATTTTTATACTGTTCAAAATTTTTTTTAACATACATGAAAATTCGACTCAGGGTTTTTTAAAACCACAGAAGAAAACCGGTCCACTGAACCGACTAAACCGCCGCGGTTCCGCGGCAATAACATGTTATTGCCGCGGTTCCGCGGCCGATTTGACTCGGTCGTGAACCGGGTTTCTTGCAGTGTTTTTATTTGGCTGTTTTGGGATTTTTAAGACATGTTTTTTCTACCCAGATTTTCCAGAGAGCAAATTGACTTTTGGGGTGGTTAAAAGTCCGTATTTTGATCGATATTCCGTAGACTTTGGCTAATGGATATTATTTGTGATGTGATATATGTATTGAACGTCCGCTAATCGCTATACGTCGATTAGTGGGGGTTATACATATCTGTGATCTGTAATGTTGATGGTTTGTGTATATGAACTCGTTGGATTGTCGCGGATGAATAGCCGGGAATGGGTGTGAGATGAGAATTGCTTTTTCTTTCATTCATTGTAAAATTTGTAAATTGATGTAATATTATTTGTTTGGCCGCACAACCGGGTCGGGGTTGTAGCCGTCATTGTATAATTTCTTTTTACTGTTTTTGCTCCTAGGATAGACCCAAGGTGGGGTGCACAAACTACCGGGTATCTCGAAGTGCCGAGTGGCCTACTCACGTCGTTGAGGGAGGTTGCTTCGCTTCGGGTACTTGGCGGGTAGTTTTCCGCACCCGTAGGGGTCTTGGGTGGGGTATTGGCTATTCATCGCGACCGTGTAATCCGCTTTTCGTTGCAGGCTATAACGAATCGCGGATTCCTAGTATATCCAAAGTGTTCATCTGTGATCTGTAATGGCTATCATTGCTATATATCTATATATGATATCTATTTAGGCATTGCTTATGTTTTTCAGCCGCGCTAGCCCAGCCCCCGCTCATGTAGATGCTGTTGCAATAGGAGAGTATCACCTAGGGTTGACTAGTGGGCACGTTTTGGTGTTGTACAGCTGTTTTAGTATTCCCAGTATGCTGTGTAATATTATATCAGTATCTTTGTTGTCTAATAAAGGATATAATTTTGCGCTTGAAAGTAATGTCATGAACATTCTCCTAAATCAAGAACTGATTGGGTATGGCACACTGGAAAACGACATATACATACTTAATCAACCTCGAATTTTCAATATTCAAAACACACTTAAAAGAAAGGCTCCAGATTCAAATCAAGCCTTCTTATGGTATTGTAGACTTGGTCATATAAACGAAATAAGGTTGACTAAGTTACATAAAGATGGATATCTAGATCCGTTTGAATATTCATCATATGCAATTTGTCAATCATGTATCAAAGGAAAAATGACCAAATCTCCGTTCTCCGGACATGGAGCAAGAGCTACTAAACTCTTGGGACTTGTACACAGTGATGTATGTGGTCCAATGTCTACACATGCGCGAAGCGGTCACTCCTATTTCATTACTTTTACTGATGACTTCTCTAGGTATGGACATGTGTTCTTAATGAAACATAAATCTGAGGCCTTTGAGAAGTTTAAGGAGTATAAAAATGAAGTAGAGAAACAAACTGGTAAAAGCATCAAGACACTTCGATCTGATCGAGGTGGAGAATACTTAAGTACCAGTTTCCTTGAATACTTAAAAGAGAATGGAATTCTCTCTCAGCTTACTCCGCCTTATACACCTCAGCATAATGGTGTATCAGAAAGGAAGAATCGCACGCTATTAGATATGGTGCGTTCAATGATGAGTAGTGCTGAGTTGCCACTTTCCTTCTGGGGATTTGCTCTAGAATCAGCAGCATACTTATTGAATAGATTTCCAATTAAGTCTGTGCCTACCACTCCATATGAATTGTGGAGCGGTAAGAGACTATATCTCAAGTATATCAAGATATGGGGGTGCTCGGCATATATTAAAAAGCATAGACCGGACAAGCTCGAGGCACGATCGGTTTTGTGCAAGTTTGTAGGATACCCCAAACATTCAAGGGGGTACATGGTCTATCACACTGAAGAACAAAAGGTGTTTGTCGCTCGCCATATTGTCTTCTTAGAGAGCGAATTTCTTGCAAAAGAAATTAGTGGGAGTGCGGTGGAGCTGGAAGAAATTCCAGAACCTCAAACTGCTACCGAGGACTTAGAAGAACCTCAGATTTCAATAGAACATGACGAACCAACGCCACTCCGTAGATCTTGTAGGTTTTCTCATCCTCCAGAGAGATACTATGGTTTTCTTCTAGATGGGGATCGAGAGGATTGCATCATCGATAATGATGAGCCTACTAGTTTTCAGCAGGCTATCACGAGTATTGACTCAATGAAGTGGCTGGATGCTATGAGATCCGAAATGGAATCCATGTACACCAATAAAGTATGGACTTTAGAAGTTGCTCCTCCTGGGGTAAAACCAGTTGGATGCAAATGGATCTTCAAAAAGAAGATTGGTGCACTTGGACAAGTGGAAACCTACAAAGCTAGACTCGTTGCAAAAGGTTTTTGTCAAAGACCAGGATTGGACTATGATGAAACCTTTTCATCTATAGCTATGCTTAAATCCATTCGGATCCTGCTTTCCATTGCTGCCTTCCATGACTATGAAATCTGGCAAATGGATGTAAAAACAGCTTTTCTAAATGGACATTTAGAAGAGAGTGTTTACATGGATCAACCAGAAGGTTTCTTAGACTGTGGGAGCAGCAGAAGAGTGTGCAGGTTGCTTAAATCTATTTATGGATTAAAGCAAGCATCGCGAAGTTGGAACATCTGCTTTGATGAGACAGTCAAAGAGTTTGACTTTATCAAAAATGTAGATGAACCATATATTTATAGGAAGATTGTAGAAGGAGCAGTAGTCTTCCTCGTTTTGTACGTCGATGATATACTACTGATAGGGAATGATGTCCCTATGCTACAATCAGTAAAGCTCTTCTTGTCACAGAAATTCTTCATGAAAGACTTGGGTAATGCAACCTACATTTTAGGCATTAAGATCTATCGTGATAGATCTAATAGAATGTTGGGACTTTCACAGTCCTGGTATATTGACACTATACTAAAGAGGTTTAGTATGGAAGATTCCAAGCGCGGTAACATGCCCGCTTGTCACGGGATCACCCTCTCCAAAGAGATGTCTCCAAAGACTGATGAAGAGAGGGATCGCATGGGCATTATACCCTACGCTTCGACGGTAGGATCTATAATGTATGCGATGTTATGTACAAGACCGGATGTAGGTTACGCACTTGGTGTGGTAAGCAGGTATCAGTCTGATCCAGGTGAGAAACATTGGATAGCGGTAAAGAACATTCTCAAGTACCTGAGAAGGACTAAGGAGATGTTCTTGATTTACGGTAATGGGGACCTCCAGGTAGAGGCTTTTACCGACTCCGGCTTCCAAAGTGACAAAGATGATTCTAAATCCATTTCGGGTTTTGTGTTTACCCTCAATGGAGGGGCGGTATGTTGGAAGAGTTCCAAACAGGATACCGTCGCAGACTCAACTATGGAGGCTGAGTATATAGCTTCTAGTGAAGCCGCAAAAGAGGCTGTCTGGATGAGAAAGTTCATCTCTGAACTTCAGGTGGTTCCGTCCTTTGCCAATCCAATACCTTTGTATTATGATAACAATGGGGCCGTAGCATTGGCGAAGGAACCCAGGTCCCATCAGAAATCCAGGCATATCTTAAGGCGTTTTCACCTGATCCGGGAGATCGTTGATCGTCGGGAGATCGAGGTACGGAGAGTGGATACAAAAGACAACACGGCAGATCCATTTACAAAGGCCATCCTTCAAGTTAATTTCGAGAGGCTGTTTGAGATGTTGGGCATGCGGTACTCCAGCAACTGGATATAGTGAAGACAGTGGGTACTCATTGCGCCAATTATAGGCCTTAGTGCAAGTGGGAGATTGTTGGATATATATGCCCTAGAGGCCTTCATTGTATAGGATACTGGGGATATGTATGTACATAACAGTCTTGCTTAATATGATAGTACGCTATTTGGTTTGTCTTTATCTTAACGTATGATATATTTTGCGTAGTATTCATATATATATATATATATATATACGTGTTGATAAAGCCCATAGGGTGTTTGCCTGACTTCCGGCGTTATGATGGCAGTCATACTAGTGGAAGCTGGATAGTCAATAGGTACATCCTTAGATGTCCCTGGTCGCAGGAGTATCGAGACTAGGCATCGATACTCCGGAGTAAACTGGTGTATACATATCTAGACCCTGAGGAGGGGTGATGGATTGGTCCCGCAGCCATTGGTGGAGTGCACCTAAGATTGTATACAGATGCTCACTGGGTGTGAGTACACCGGACATGACTCGCCGAGAACTGACTGGATGGTATTTATACTTAACGTCAGATAGCAGTTCTCAGGTGACATGTGTGTAGATAGTTCGTTGACTTAAAGTCATCATTTGTCTCGTGTGAGTTTCCACTGTGCTTTGATTACTACCCTACCACGGTTCAAAGGAGTCGTGCAAACAGGTTTTAGTTGGGCACAGTCCCGAGCCACGTGGAGGCAGTGAGTGACTGTTAGGGATTCGTCTCTCCCGGTATAGGGAGTTGATATCGCACAGTGATCGGTTGGTCATTACCATAAGTCCCTGGCCAGGGCTGATTGAGAATTACTGATAGATTGATCAGTAGATTCTCGGATGGTGATAAAGCCATACTGATACGACTTGTACGGTTATTAGGGGTCTGACGTTTACCACCTCCCTAGACCATACATGCGATACTCTTAGACGAACAGACCGGACTGCACGGATATTGTCACGCACAGGCTCAGTAGGAGTTCGGATGGGTATCCTCACCGGCCTTCTTATCGACATCTACCCGGGGACCGTTACGTACAGCTAGTGCCGCTTGCGGTCTGTGGTTAAACCCACTGCCAGCGTAATAGTCGAGTCTTTAAAGTCCCACACAGAGTTTTCCCAACTCCAGGCGAAATGATATAGAGGTCGTACGGTTTTACGACAAAGGGTTCGGACGCATACGTGTTTAAACGCACGTACGACATTCGGACTGTTTTTATTAGCCGGCTTTGGTTTAAGCCAGATTCTAGTATCGGGTTATTGGATTTATACAGTCTAAAGTTTTTCCGTGTTTTCACGGATGCGAGGGGCGTTCTCGTAATTTTCCGGGAAGCTTCTAGAAGGATGGTGACTAAGGGGGTTAAGGTGGCATTTTCATTAAATGCAAATTGTGACTCATTTGTGTGATTCACTATGTCATTAATGCATCATTAAATGCTTAATGACTCACATAGTGAATCATTCATATTCATTTATGAAGCATGATGAATAATCTATTATTATTCATTTTCTTGATATTTCATTATGCTTGATATATTAAGTGAGAAGCAATTTTCATTTCATTATTCTAGTTCACCTTCTCTCTCCTCAAGCTCTCTCTTTCTTCAAGCTCTAATCCTACCACTCATGAGTTGAGTACAAGGGTTAGAAAAGAATAAACATCCCATAACCTAACTCTATATGACCTAAGTCCCTTTGGTTAGCAACTAGAGAAACTTAGTTACCTCAAGTCTTGAGGTGAAGTTTGGATTAGGGTTCTCGGGTGGATCATCTATCACTTGGAGGAGGCCGAGGAGGACGAAGAGATCGTAAAGACGAAGGACACGTATCATTAGGTATAATCTCTTTACATAGTAGTTTAGAACTTCTATGGTAGTTGTTAATTATCGTTTAGCAAAGATCTTCGGTTAGTCGATGTATGCTTCAAGAACAAGATCGTTTTTCATATTTCCGCCTCCCCGCAACTCGTGGGGTGTTGCACATCGACTTACAGATGGGACCCAGTGGCGAATGCGGATGACATATACGTACATCATATTTTCGTTCTTTTGTGGTGTGATTAATTGATGGGACTGCAATTATTCGGATCAATGTAAGCTAAACAAACCTGTTTGATGTTGTTGGAACATTTTTCAAAAAGCTGTTATTGCAAGGACGTTCTCTTTTATTTTGCACAGTGGTATTCGGTTATGAATATCCAGCACCTCAGTTGACGAGGCAAGGGCCGAGATCCCTTCACCGGGAGTGACCCCTTGGACAGAAGTTTGCGTCAGGGTAATAACTTCACTATAGCCGATTATTTTTTGCTTTGCATCGTGGTATTCAGTTGGAATATCCTTCACCTCATTCTACGGGGAAAGAGCCGAGATCCCTTCACCGGGAGTGACCTCTTTAGCAAAGGTTTTCGCCACTATATTTTTATAAAAAAGCTATCCGGTTCCTTCAACGATATCAAGTTCATTACGTTAAAGGTTTTTCGCCAAAAACCAGTCGTAGCCCTCTGTCATTTCAGACGGGTAGCACTTAGTATTCATGCTATGTTTGTTGGCCTTCGTCAAGGCATAGTGAATGGTAGCTGCTTGTTACTTTTCTGCTGCATAGATAGATGCGTTGGTTTGGGACAGTCGTATAGCCTTGTTGGCCTTCGTCAAGGGCTTGTACGGGTGGGTCCAAATTAACCTGGACAATGACGGGTAGAACTTGACATGTGACTTATGATTTGTTGGCCTTCGTCAAGGTCATAAGAGCATGGGGTAAAAATCACATCGGGAGTTTCTAAAGAAACTGAAACTTGCCAGATATGCGCATACCTTCTGGAGTGTGATAACGTGAATGGATTCTATCACGTTATCATGCGATGATAGTTGGATCCCGATTCCTACTGATGAGTTGGTTTACTATTCGAGTGATCCCGACTAATTCTCCTTTCAGGTTTGGAGGAGAATTTGACGATACAGTGGGAGGTTTCCTGATTAGATAAAGTGACAACCATTTGATCTAGGTTGGAGTGCACGCAGAGTGTTTCTTTTCTCTCTTTCTTTGGCAGCGATCATGGCCCGACCCTAGACTATGACTCAGTGACCAAGTTAACCGAACCTTTTTAAAACACTGGCTTTTGGATTGTCTGAGTTGCATACCTCATTGCCACTCCTACTTTTACCCTTTTCTCCAGAACATCCCGTATTGCTACGAACATCCACTTCCATTGGATAAAACCATCGTATGGTTATATACGAACTCGAAGGAACTTGTTCCAGATTCGAGGATGGTTTCTGGTTCTAGAGAAAATGAATAGGACTATTCAGTTGTCTTTTCTTTTTACCTTCTCTTAGGTTGCGAGTGCTCCTTGGATTAGGACGGTACACCTATTATGCTAATTGGATAGTCTTCTTCCAAACCATAGGCAGGTGCCGAACGGTGGGGAATGAAGAAAACCAATTAGCCTAACGAAGGTGTACAGAAGGTATTAAGTAAAGACAAATAAAGGGATTAGTAAGAGGGCAAAGTAAACTGCGGCTGCTATTCACGACCAAACCAAGTATTTCTTCACCAATCCTACATCACCTTTGTATTTCTCCAGAATACTTCGTATCACTATGAAGATCCACAGTTTATTGGATACTCCATCGTATGGTTATATACGAACTCGAAGGGACTTGTTCCAGTTCGGGGATGGATTCTGGTTCAGGTGAAATAGGAATAAGGTTTTATTCAGTTGTCTTTTATCTTTACCTTCTCTCGGGTTGCGAGTACTCCTAGGATTAGGAGAGTACACCTATTACGCTTATTGGATAGTCTTCTTTCAAACCATAGGCTGGTACCGAACGGTGGGGAAGGAAGAAAACCATTTAGCCTAACGATGGTGTGCAGAAGGTAATGACTAAAGACATATAAAGGGATTTGGAGAGATGGCAAAGAAATATACGGTTACAGTTGTGAATCTGATAATAGAAGAGGCATTACTAGGAATACCCAGATACCCCTCCGAAACATTTACATGTTTCAGTTTCACTGAGTATTGTTAAAAGAAAACTGATTTCCCAATTAGCCCTTACTCCAGGGTATGTATTTACCAGGTTTGATTCTCATATCTGTATGGTTTTACAGATGATGGGTGGGAGTAAGTTATTGGGAATTGGGTGATCATCCTCATTATATCGGGATTCGTTGTAATTGGTGATATTTGAGGAAATCGCCTGGGTTGTTTTGCCGGACGGCAAATATTTGGTTTTGAATATCCGTTGTTATGCACCAATTTCAAATTGATATATCTGTACGTTTATTTTTATAAAGTGAGATATAACCTTTTGAAATTATGTCCATGACATTTACCTATATCAGTGGATGGTTAGGTAAGGAGCATTAAACAGCGGTGTAATTCTTCTTAACCAGAAGTACAGTTTTTAACCTACGACACATAGGGAATGGGTTATTAGACTCAGGGGACTTATACAGAGTATTGTATTTTGTCCAGTGTCCATGAGGTGAGGGGTTGGTACTCGTACTATATTCTGTTTACTTGTGACTTCTCTAGTTCTTAGACATGTGTTTCGTAGAAATACAAGATCCAAGTTTTGAGAAGTTACAGGTATATGAATAAAGTAGAGAACCATGTGTTGCAAGTATCAGAATTCTTCAAGGTGATCGAAGATATAGATACTTGTGTATGGTATTCAGTTGATAGTAATGATTATGAGAACTTGCTTCTCTTTCAGGTTACTCATATCTGGATGTATTCCTAAGTTGAGTAATGCTGATAGGCCTCTCTCCATTTAGTTGACATGCACTGAAAACAGCTGCATGATTTGAATCTGGTTCCAATTAAATCAGTGCCTCTGTTTCTATATTGGATATAAAATAGTTCATATCTTAACAATGTTAAGGTACGGGGAGTTGTCCGGCTTATGCTTAAAACCAGACTCTGGATAACTCAAGGCACGTTTCTGTAATGGCTGTTTGTGGGTTGACCCGGGTTATGACGAGGGTTGACTTTCTACCATCTGGAAGATCAATAGTGATATTGTTCTTGACTCGCCACAGTTTTAATAAAAATGGATTTTTTCGGAAAACAGTAGTGGTAGTATGGTAGAACTGGAAGTGATTCCAGAACCGCAAACGATTACTGAAAATTTAATAGGACCTAAAGATTCAATCTGGATTGACATTCCATTGGCCACTCCGCAGATAAGGTGGGTAACCTCAGGCACCCGAGAGGTACTCCGGTAGCCTCAAGGACGGTGACAGGGAGGTTCTTGTTTACCCAGACTTTCCATTGCTGTTGTTCCAGACCGTGAGATCCGGCAGGAGGATGAGTATGGCGTCGTTCTAAACTAGCTTTAGAAGTATACGTGTATATGACTCTGCCAGAAGGTTGTCGTAGTCAGTGGGAGCAGCGGAAGCATAGTGGACAAGTAGCTTATGTCTATTTATGGACTAAAGCAGATATAGCGGAGATAGATCATCTATTTCTGATGTGACAGTCATAGGTTTGACTTCATCAGAATAGTGGATGGATCTGTTAAGAAGGTAGTAGGGTGTGATGTCTTGGTATTTGGATGACATACACAGAGTAGGAAGTGAAATTCCTATACTACGATCGGTTATACTTTGGTTATCACACAGTGGTTTCTCCACATAAGATATGGATATTATATCAGATATTCTGGTTACTAGATCTATGGTTTTAGATCTAGATTTGGGTAGTTTCCCAATCAGGGTACTTAGACCGCATTCTAAAGGTGTTTTAGAATGGACGACTCCTGGCACGGTAGTGTACCTGCAGGTGATGGAGTCACCCTCTCTAAAGGTGTCTTACAGACTAAAGGGGAGAGGGATGTGTATAATTGGCAGATCACTTGCTTAGGCAATTGAGTCAATCATGAGATGTCAAGTACCACACCAGACGTTGTTTTTTGTACTAGATGCAATAAGTTGATATTAATCCTATCCTGAAAAAACGTTCGGAAGCAGTTTTAGAACATAAGTGGATGTTTTAGAGATATGATAACAACAACCTCTTTTAGGAGACGGTTATCATTCCAGGCTTCCAAGGTGACCTGGATGACAGAGTGACTGTCAGAGTTATAGTTTTCCCTCTAACGAGGGGCAGTATTTTGGACAGGTGGTCCAAGCGGATACTGAGAGAGGTGTGGCGCAGGATACTGATTAGGTTCAGTTGACGATACAGTCTAAGAAGTTTGTATTTGGAGTTCATTTATGAATTAGGTCCCATCAGATATCCAGACATATTCTAAGACGGGTATTGCTCATTTCGGGAGATGGCTTTCTCCGCGAACTTGAGATAAAGAGAGACATAGAAAGAAACATCAGGGCGGATCCACTCACTGAGGCTATTCCTCGAACATAATAGTTTCGGAAACGGGCTTTGTGAGACTGATTAGTAGAGAAGTTGGGTGTTCGGTATCACACGGGCTGTGAGTATGCGACATCGCAATAATTAGCCTTGAGTGCTAGTGGGAGATTGTTGGATATAGTGCCCTCAGAGTCAATTATTGGATCGTAAGCACGTGATTGCAATGATTGAGGGAGGACCTATACCGGTAGGACAGTCTTACTCGAGATGATAGTATGCTATCTGGTTTATCTTTATCATCGTGTACAGCTTTAGGTGACCTTACAGGTCACTATTGCACGTTCATAGAGCCCATAGGATTCTTGCTTGACGGCCAGCAGTATGATGGCGATCATATACGTGGGAGCTGGGGTCTATAAGCACATCCTTAAAGTGGTCCCTAGTCGTGGGAGTTTCGAGACTGGGCATCGATACTCCATTAGTAGACTAGTGTATACAGTCGAGACCCCGACGAGGGGCGGTGGCCGGTCTCACAAGCCATTGGTGTCAGTTGGATCACCTAAGATATATACAGGTGCTCATTGGGTTATGAGTACACTGGACAGGACTCGCCGGGAACATGCTAGTTGGTATTATACCTGACGTCGGATAGCAGTTCCTTGGTGACATGTGTAAAGGTTAGTTCATCGACCTGAGATCGTCATTTGTCTCATATGAGTTCCCACTGTGCTTTGATTACTACCCTACCACGGCTCAAAGGAGTCGTGCAAACAGGTTTTAGTTGGGTACAGTCCCGAGCTACATGGAGGCAGTGAGCGGATCGGCAGGGGTTTCGTCTCTCCCGGTATTGGGGGTGAGATCGCGCTGTGTTTAGAAGAGCCATTACACGAAGTCCTTGGCCAAGGCAGGAGATTTACCGGTAGGTATTCCAGTAGTATCTCAGGGTGCTCTGGGTTACACTCCAACACGACTTGTACCGCTTTTAGGGGTCTGACTTTTACCAACCCCCTAGGCCCGACATGCGATGCTCATAGACGAACGGACCGGACTGTACGGATATTGTCACTGACCGGCTCAGTAGGGTGTCAGGATGAGTTCGCTCATCAACCTCCCTTTTGGTCAATACCTGGTAGCCCTTTATGTACGGCTAGTACCTCTGACATGCTAGTAGTTAAATCCACAGCCAAAGTATTGACGAGTCTTTAGAATCCCCCACAGACAGTTTCTCAAGTTTCGGGCGAAATATTGTAGAGGCTGTATGATATATGGCAGGGTTCGATCATATACGTGCAGTAGTGCACGGATCATGATCGGGCGGATCATACTAGTGGGCTTTGGTTTAAGCCGGATCCTAGTATTAGATTTGTTGGATTACTTTAGTCTCATCGTATTCGCATTCAGTCGGAATGCGGATGCAGGTATGTATATACAGGTGAGGGGTATCCTTGTGATCCGTCTCGAGTTTACTTTAGATGTTGCCGTATCTTTTTATTGTTGTAAACATTTGGATTAATGTTTATAAAAGGAAATTATGAGCTTAAATCATCATTTTGTGCATTTAATGTGACATAGACTTCATTAGTGACTCATGGTCTCTTTTCTTGTGCTAACGTCACATTATGTGATTGATTTGTGTGTTGAAATGAGAGGATGAGAGAGAAGGGCAGCCATAAGGTTGTGGGTTTGCTCTTGTATTATCTCACTCTCACTCTCTCATTTTGAAACACAACATAAAAGAAAGAAAAAGGCTTCTTCTTCTTCTTCTTCCTCTAGCTCACCATTTCCATTGAAGGCTTCATCTTCAACCTCCATCTATACAATGGATGCAAGAGACAAAATTGTCACACACATTCTCTACATCGCCTTGGACACGTCGGCTAGCGAACTTCGTGCCGGAGTTGCTTTGGATGAAGCGGGAGCCCGTAAAAAGACTCGAAGATGTGGTGCCCTCTCCGACGTGGAGACCGAAGATCGGAGATGCCGCGAGGAGCTAGGGATGGTGGCTAAAGACCGAAGGACACGGATCGATCGGTATAGCTTTTCCAACCCTTCTCTTGTTGCTAGTTGTAGGTTAATGGTTCGATCCGGATTAAAGTCTGCGATAGCGCCGGTTTCTAGTTAAGAAAAAGTTTTCGTTTCCGCATTTTGGCCTCGGACAGACGGCCGGGGCGCTATCGTAGACTTACATTTTTGACGCCATAGAAGAAAATTCCCTCCTATGGCATCTTTCCTCCATTATTCTCTCTCTCTTTATATATATATATATCACCAATAGCGAATGATCATCCTCTAAATCACTGGACCTCGCTAAATACGAGCTCAATTCCACTTTAATTTCCCCATTCCTCAGGTTATAGTATGTTTTCAGACATTAGACAGGTTGTGAGCAAATATGTATCACTTTCACTTTCAATCACGTTTCCACTTATCAATATCACTTTCGTATTTGCCACAACCTAATCACCAACACTTATATATTGACAATGCAAAATAATAGTTAGGTCTCAATATAAACAATCACTATGCAGCAGGTATAAAACAAACATAAAATAGGTAGAAATGCACTGAACAAATATTCACTAAATTACAATACCCAGCGCCATATGACTTGCAAAATTTATCATAAAACACACATATAAAATCAACCAAAGTAATATAAAAGGCATAAGAAATACACTTGATTATCTAAGCAGTAAAATTATTTTCATGTCAAACGGAATTTAGGTTAGGGAAAATTATCATCGTTTTAAATTAGGGATCGATTGCTGAAATTCCAGTTTCAGAACTGAAAATCCAACTTCATGCTTGTTTTACCCATGATTATGTTCAGATTCAGGTGTTTCCCCAGTTGAATAAAATCTAGTTATATATATTAGGTTTCCAATGCATCAAACGGATTATCAATAGCCTTCTTGTACTGGATGTTACGTCCTGTTTAAGGTGATGGTGTAAGAAATGTCACTGCAGAAATTACAGAACACATCGACCTTCTAAATTATAAACTAAATATCGAACGACTGTGAAACTGAACGATACCAGATTCATGTGTTATCTTACTAAATTATCTAAGCGACTATATAGGGCCCCATGCATTTTCAGTTTAAGGCAGGTATGTACAGGCATTTAAATTCGGGTATCCTCGTGAAATGCTGTCCCGGACGGCAGTCCAGTGCCGCATTCCCAGCCAATTCTCGTTACAGTAATCTACCAATATAGAAAAGTAAACTATGGATTGTCCTATATTATCGAGTCAACTTCGACATGAGCCATAGAACATCACATTCCAAACTGTATTGAATTTAAAAAGATTTTAACAAGGTAACATGCGCGGTAAAAATTCCGATTTAGTGTCGCCTTTAGGGGCGACTTTACATGATTATAAACATGATATTTTGCATTCAATTTCAACACGTTATTCGTAAACAGCATAGAAATCCAACTATCACAAATTCTTCCATAATATGATAGGTTTAGGTTTATAGTTCGTATCAAACACTCGGGTAGCATTTGGTAATCGGTCGAAAACACAAAATTCCCTTAACCAACAAGCGATAATTTATTCCTAAAATTCTAAATGGCATCAATACGGCCAACTAACCGGGATGGGCTCGATTCATTACTACCAACATGATGGCTCACGTAAAAATGTTTACACTATGTCGATGTAAATATATTCACATACACACATATAACTTATATAAAAATAATTTAACATTATTATTAACCTAGATTTGTAATAGCATGAGCAACAAGAGATGGGTTTTCTCTTTCCTGGAGACGGCGGCGGCGACGATGGCGGTGGCACGGACACGACAACAGTGACGAGCTTGAGTGCTGCCGGGCTCGTCGGCGACGGCACGGGCAGTGGGCCTGCAGTGGTGGCGCGGGTGCTGTGGCATGGCGGCGAGGTGCAGCGGAGCTCCGGGGTGCTGCAGGGGATATCGGGGTCGGTGGTGCACGGTGGGAGTCGGCGGCGAGCGTGGCAGTGGCTTGGGCTTGGATGCAATGAGTTTGGGGGTTCGGTGTTGTGGAGGAGAGAAAGGGCTCCGACGATGACGGTTCGTTGGCGGTGGAGAAGAGCTCGAGGGAGGAGGAAGCTCCGGTGGAGGTGGAGATAGGTCGACGGTGGCAACGGAGACTGCAGGTGAGCTCAAGAAGGAGAGGGAGGCGAAGGAGAAAGCTTGGAGGGGACGAAGAGAAAGGTGATGATGGAGAAGGAGCGAGATGGGGAAAGGAAGGGGAAGGGCTCGGTCGAGTTGTGGGTGAGACGAGGACGTGGGGGAGTGAGTCTCGCGACGACGACGAGAGAGAGGAGCCGTTGGAGGGAGGAGATATTTGGTGGAGGGAATCGCGGGTGTTAATTAGCGACGGGGGTGTGGGGGAGTTAGCGAGCGGGTGCGGGTCTTGTGGAGGTGGGCACGAGAAGTGGGGGAAACATGGAAAAGAGCGGGAAAAACAAAAAGAATGAGGAAGAGGAAGCGGGAAGCGGGTGTGGGTGTCGGGTCGGGTCAGGTGAGTCATGTCGGGTTGGGGGTAGGCTTAGGATTAGGTTTAGATTTTAGGATTAAGAATTAATTATTAAAAATAAAATAAAAATATAGGGAAAATAAGGGGAAATCTGGAAAAATATACGGAAAATACATATACGAAACCGGGAATTTACATCATACCCTCCTTACAAAAATTTCGTCCCCGAAATTAAAGAATGAAAACAACGGAACAACAACACTACACAAACAGGTGCGAAAAACGTGCACGGATGTCCTCCTCGCATTCCCAGATAGACTCCTCTGGAGAACGACCACCCTAAAAAACTCGAACTAAGAGAATGACTTTGTTCTTCAGCACTTTTTCCCGACGATCGAGAATGGTGGTAGGCTGCTCCTTGTAGGACAGATCGGTGCCCAATGTTAACTCCAAATGGTCTAGAATATGGCTGTCATCCCGAACGTAGCGCCTCAACTGAGATACATGGAAAGTATTGTGCACACCAGCTAGCGATGGAGGCAAGGAAGTCGATAAGCCACCTCTCCTACTTGCTCTAGCATCTCAAAAGGTTCGATGAATCGGGGAATGAGTTTCCCGTGACTACCAAACCTGATTACTCCCCGAGTGGGTGATATCTTCAGAAACACGTGGTCACCAATACCAAATTCCAACGACCTTCTGCCGGCATCTGCCCAACTCTTCTGTTGGTCCTGAGCCGCCTTGATACGTTGCTTGATCGTCTGAACTTTGCTCACTGTCTGCACTATCAGCTCAGGGCCCAACAACCTTCGTTCACCCACGTCATCCCAACAAATAGGGGATCGACACTTCCGTCCATATAGAGCCTCGAACAGTGCCATCTGGATGCTAGCTTAGTAGCTGTTGTTATATGAAAACTCTACCAGACGGAGGTGATCCTCCCAAGAACCCTGAAAATCGAGCATGCATGCGGTCAGCTTATCCTCGAGCGTATGGATAGTACGCTCGGTTTGCCCGTCCCTTTGCGGATGATAGGCCGTGCTGAACTTGAGACGCATGCCCAAACTCTCCTGCAGGCTCTTCCAAAGGTGGGAAATGAACCTGGTGTCTCGATCCGACACGATTCTAACGGGCACCCTATGTAGTCTCACAATCTCCTGCATATACTTCTCCGCAAGTGACTCCGTCGATTGTCCGACTCAGAAAGGTATGAAATGTTCTGCCTTCGTGAGACGATCAACAATAACCCAGACAGCATTGTTTCCCCTTAGACTTCGAGGTAGTACCATCACAAAATCCATGGTGACGTGCTCCCATTTCCACTCTGGCACTGGAAGCGGCTGCAACAACCCAGCTATTCTCTGATGCTCGGCTTTCACCTGTTGGCATACCAGATACTTGGAGACAAAGTGAGCAATCTCTCTCTTCATCCCGTTCCACCAGAAGTGCTGCCTCAGGTCTCTGTACATCTTGGTGCCACCTGGGTGCATCGAGTAAGCGGAAATGTGTGCCTCAGCTAGAACTTCATCTCGAATACCCCCTTTGGAACACACAGCCGGCTGCCAAATTTCAGAGAACCATCTTCGTGAACTTGCAAATCCGTCCTCAAACCAGCCTCAACTAACCCTCTAAACTTCTGCAACTGAGGGTCTCCAGCCTGCGCAGTTTTAATGCGATCTATAAGCGATGATTGAACCTGCAACTGCCAGAGCTGTCCGGGCACACCTAGAGTAACTACCTCCAACTCGAGTCTCTGAAGGTCATTGAGAATCCCTTTCTAACAAGTCAGCAATGCAGCTGACGACTTGTGACTGAGAGCATCAGGAACGACGTTCACCTTCCCCAGATGATACTGCAGATCAATATCGTAGTCTGCTAACAACTCCAACCATCTGCGTTGTCTCATATTCAGCTCATTCTGAGTGAACACGTATTTCAAAATTTTGTGATCCGTGTACACCACCACTCTCTCGCCTAGCAAGTAATGCCTCCAAATTTTTAAGGCAAACACAATGGCCGCTAACACCAGATCTTGCGTGGGGTAGTTCTTCTCGTGAGTTTTCAGCCGACGAGAGGCATAAGCCACCACTTGACCGTGCTGCATTAATACACAGCCCAAACCTTTTCTCGACGCATCACTATGAATAACCAAGCCACCCGAGCTGTCTGGAACAGTCAGGATTGGGGCCGTAGCTAACTTTAGTTTCAACAGCTCGATCGCCTGAGTGCATTCCTCCGACCAAACATAAGGCACCTCCTTCCGTGTGAGCTTCGACATGGGTTCCGCTATTCTCGCGAAATCTTAGACGAACCGTCGATAATACTCAGCCATTCCCAAGAAGCTTCTTATCTCAGCAACTGATTTCGGTGTCGGCCAGTCTTTGATAGATTCGATCTTCGTCGGATCCACTGAAATACCGTCACTCGAAATGACATGCCCCATAAATTGCATCTTGTCTATCCAAAACCGGCACTTGCTTAGCTTAGCATAGAGCTTCTCCTCCCGTAGAACCTGCAATACAATTCGTAGGTGCTCGGCGTGCTCCTCTCGACTCCTCGAATAGACTAGAATGTCGTCGATGAATACAATGACAAACTGATCCAAGTACTGGGAGAAAACCCTGTTCATCAAGTCCATAAATATGGCCGGTGCATTGGTAACACCGAACGACATCACAAGAAACTCATAGTGGTCATATCGGGTTCGAAAAGCCGTCTTGCATACATCCTCTGCCTTGATCCTGATTTGGTGATACCCTGACCAAAGGTTTAGCTTAGAGAATACCCGGGCACCACCAAGCTGGTCAAACAAGTCGTCGATGCGGGGGATGGGATACTTGTTCTTCACGGTCACTCGGTTCAACTCCCGGTAATCAAAACACATGCGCAAGGAACCATCTTTCTTCTTAACCAGTAATACAGGAGAGCCCCACGGTGAAACACATGGATGGATAAATCCCTTGTCCAAAAGATCTTCTATCTGCTTCTTTAATTTTGCCAATTCAACTGGCGCCATCCTGTAAGGAGCTTTGGAAACTGGCGCCGTCCCTAAATTAGGTCAATAGAGAATCCCAAGACGCAGGGAGGTGGTAGACCTGGTAAATCTTCAGGGAACACATCAAGAAAATCCTGAACGGTCTCTGGGGATGGACTCTTATCAATCTCCATATCTGTTAACACTTTTGGCTTGGCTCTAAACTTGGCTGGCTCTAAAGACTCGCTTCCGCCTTCGAAAATGATCTCAGGGTGATTAGGAATGCGGAAAGTCACTTTCCTAGCTTAGTAATCAATGATCGCATGGAAGATACTCATCCAATCCATCCCGAGAATTGCGTCATGGCTGCCCGTCCCGATCAAAAGGAAATTCGCATAAAATTCACTACCGCATACTATCACCGGACATAACCTACACTCTTGGTTGGACACAATAATTCTGTTACCCGTATGTATCTCCCAACCCTTGGTCAATGGCTCATGAGATATAGAGTGTGTGTCAACAAACCGCGTAGAAATAAAACAATGCGAAGCACCCGAATCAAAGAGAATTCTAGTTGGCACAGAATAAACAAGGAGGGTACCTGTAATTACTTCTCTAGAAGCCTCTGCCTGCTCGGCGGACAGGGTGAAAGCCCGTCCCTGATTCCGACCCGTACCAACCTGCCTCTGATCGAATAACTACTGCTGGGATACCCGAGGTGGACCCCTCTGAGCTGAAGTGTCGTACGACTGTTGATGTTGCTCGAACCCTCCCTATAGCTCAGATCTTTAGGGACATCCGCTGACCCTGTGCTCGCTGGATCCGCAAATCAGACAATGCCACTTAGCTCTGCGACAATCCCTCTGCATGTGCCCTGGCCTCTGGCAATAATCGTACAACAAGGCCCTCCGTTGTGGCTGCTGAGGTGAGAAAGTGCGCTTCATCTGTGTGACACCCGGCCGGTGAACTGGGATTGCTCTATGGGGGGAGGGAGGTAGGCCGTGCCGGGTCCACATGGGATCTCCTGTCCATCGATCGTTGGCCCTTGGTGTAACAACTCCAATTTCAATATACAGAAAATTGTTAAAAGTTAATGTACAAATGGAGTATTTGCAATCCTATGTACACTATAAGTATTTGATTTGCTTTTGAACAGCATGAAAGCACTTGTAGTTCATTGGTAAAGCCTTGCACTGCTGTGACGTAACCCCTATGATCGAATCCCCCTAGCCACATTATCTTTTTATTAAATTTTCTTTTAATCTTTTAGAAGCCCAAGGGTTTGCACGTGCATTACACGTAGAATGAAGAGTTACAGAGTAATCAAACACATTCACTGGGAAAAACCAAGCGACACCAACACGTGGCTAAAGATCCAAGCTCCTTCACCGGATTTTGACCGGCGACCATAGCGTTGGAGACCGGCACCGCCGGGCCCCCCGTAGGGGATGCACCCCATCTTTTCATCCGAGCACCCCTTGGCCTACCCCACTTCTCTCATATTGCTTATTTTCTCTGCACATTTTCCAAAGAACTTAAATCGCCTTTAATCAAATTTTAATGCATATTTTTAATGCATTCTTTAACCCTCTAAACCCTAATTTTCCCTATAAATACCATACTCCATTTTACACCTCCTCGATCAGAAATTCCCTGCCAAAACTCTAAAAAATTCTCAAGTCCTTATAGTGTGCAAGTAGAGTTAGCAAAGGGTGAAGTTCTGACGAGATTCCAGCGACGAAACAACGCCCCGACACTTTCCCTAGCTTTCCCCTTCTCCCTTCTATCCTTGTAGCCTATAATTCCCTTCTTCCCCTCTCTTTATCTATTCTAAAACTTTCATTCTTCAAAACCCGATGGAAGCGGAGTTAATCCGACTTCCGATTCGGTTTTTCATTAAAAATTCTATTTTTCTTTAAAAATTCTATTTTTCTTAATCAATAAAATACCATACTCTAATATAATGTTTAACAAATATTAATAAACACATCAAAATAAGTTTCATCTCAAAAGAATCTTTTATGCAACTTTTATCGTATTTTTACGGTAAAATACTATATGCTTTACTTTCGACGCAAATCAACATAATACTTGTATTGCCTTTAGAAAACTCACGAGGTAAGGACCTACCTCATCACAACACACATATTGGACATAGAACAATTTACTTTTGGGTAATGTTTTTGGAAATATCACGAGTTACAATAAAATACCCTAAACTATTACAAAACCATTTTCTTTAAAAAGTGTATCCACTAATTCCTTGCAATTACGCCTCTACAACCCATTTTGGGGAACCCCGATTGGGATGGTGCGGGTTATCACACGTCCTCGGGTCTAGTAGAGCGAGATGCAGACCTCCGCAAGGAGCATTCGATCTCGATGGATTTTTAATGCCGTTTTTAAGAAAAATGAGATTTCTAGAAAATAAATAAAATTTATTTTTATTAAATATATATATATATATATATATATATATGAATATTATTAAAAGATATATTTTAAATATATTATATAAATATTCCATGTTTTCTAAATCAAAGGAATCACAATTACATGAAAGTACCATTTCAATAAAAAACAATTCCAATATTTCAATAAAATACCATATATAAAGAAAACTAGGTTCTATTCATTAGAAATTTCACTTTTATAAAATATACATCTATGAAAACCCTAAAGACGATAATTAAATACTTAAGGTGTATTTTGAATATGTATTGAAACTATTTTTACATAAAACCCCCTCAAGTTATACTAAATTACAATAAGGACCCTAGTAAATATAGGTTTAAACGGGACCAATTCTCTTGAGCCTCAAGGAGCCATAGAATGTGGGTGCTTTCCTATTTAAGATAGACAATCTAACAAACGGTGTTATCAACACGGTAATTGTCTTGGAAAAAGACACAAATCCTGCCGTCTATGTGCAGCAGTTATCGATAATATCAAAACTATTTCAAGACTTCAATTTCTTTTCAAAGTATCTGACTTAGACCGAGTATCAATCTTATCAATCTGACTTGAATATGATTCAAGTATAAAACTACAATTCAACATGAATCCGTCTATTCAATCTATATCAATCTATATTGACCGAACTGAACCATGGATATACTCCGTCTATATGACTATCCATTTATATCCATTCTGTTTACTGATATCATGGTTTCGGTAAGTCATACATCTATATAACAAAACAATACAATTAATACAAAAGACATCGTGGGGTTTTTAATGGGGTAGATTGGTACAGAATGTGTTAGAAGTGGCACGAGACTGTAACCTTAATACACCTAACCTGTATATCCATTGCCGTTGTACCATGGCTGAACGGTTCCATGTGCTTCGTATAACTTAGTCTCCGGAATAATAGGACTCCTCTCGTCTACACTGGTATATTCTGTACCAAGCTACAAACAACTGCGTTAACAATATAATCAAACATTAATAGTCATATTCTCTTTCTGTCTATTCTATCTCTACCCATCTTTAGGACTTACCGAGCGATTGGTCGCTGACGACGTTCCTTTTCTTCTTTCTTTAGAATGTTGTCAGGTGAATTGGACGCACTAGAGACCGGGCCCGGTACTGAGGACTTGGAGCAGTTTGCTATCGACTCAGAGCTGTAGGCACTTGTACATACTTTTCATTTCAGTTATGCCATTGTTTAGGCATTGCTTTCTATTTATGTATTTACATTCCAGTTGTACCTATAAAAGAATGTTTAATAAATAAAGTTGCTGTTCAATTACATCTATTGTCATTTTTCTTGTGTACATTTTCTTATATTGCTTAGATACGCTTAGCGTGTTTACTTCTGAGTAAATACGTAACGGGCCTCGCCGCATCCCCTCCCCGTATACCGGGAAGCGGGGCGTGACACTTGGCCTTCTCCGCCAATCTTTCCTGCACTCGGGCAGCGTTCAACACTTGAGCAAAGATCGGTAGATCGAGAGAAGCGATAAGCTGCTGTAGTTCAATATGAAGTCCCTGCTGAAACCGTCTGGCCCTGACAGCTTCGGTGGCTACCATGTACGGTGCGAAACGACTCATCCGGTTAAAATCTACGGCATAGACATCCACTGAGCGTCCGTTTTGCTTTAACATAATGAATTTATCCTCCATCTCGGTCTTGGCTGTGGCCGGAAAATAGTGATCCAGGAAGCATGCAGAGAACGTGTCCTATCCAATAGATTTCTCTAGTCGGCTTTGCTCTACAGACCACCATGTGCGGGCCTTATCCTCCAGCTGAATTTTCACCACGTTCACTCTGTCATCGTCAGGAACTCGAGCGGCCATCAGAAGGTTCTCTACGTTGATGAGTCATTGCTCAGTTTCAAGCGGATTTGCTGATCCCGTGAAGACCGCTGGATAAAGCCTCCTAAAGTCCGAAACAGTACCAACCCGAGCCTGTGTAGTCGATACCAGGGTGCCCTCGTGGGCGGCGGGAACAGCCGTAGATCTCTCCAGGGCGGTAATTGCGGTCTCCTGTACCGCCTTCAATCCCTCAGCCAAGAGGTCGGTCTTCCTCTTCTGAGCCTGAGCTAGGGTCGTCAGTGTGCTGAGGATCTTCTCGGTACAATCGTGGGAACCGACACTTGAGGAGTTGCTCAAGGAGTCCATATTTCTGAAAAAAATGATCAAAAGAAATTAAATTCAAACAGGGCTACATGAGGATTCAACGATGATTAGAAACTGAAAAGAAATTGTAACACCTGAGAATGTGGTTAGTGACTAATTATATTTTAATATGTGATTTTTAATAAAAGTTTACCAAATTGATTTTCAAGTATTTTATCAAAATTTATAAATATTTTTCTAGAATTTTCCTAAGCTTGCACAAACATGTGCATGTAAACTAGGGTTAGAATTTGGGTTAAACCATGTTTAACAACCATGGTAGATTAACCACACCATTATTAAGTTAAATGATTTTAATTATGAAAATTTAAAAAAATAAAATAAAATAAAAATAAAAAAGGATTTAAAATTCTTTTGGTTGACTTGAGAGAATGAGAGAGAGAATGCATGGTGGCTTGGGCACATGCAAGCATTTATTAAGAACTGAGAGATGGGTGGCTTTAAGGTAGTGTCACACCCATTTCATTTCAAAACTTTTTTGCATCCTTCAAACTCTTTTCACTCACATCTCTCTCTCTCACTCACACACATACACACCATCATAATATACACACACCACACAACACTTCACCACAAAACTACTCACTCATCTGCTGCTGCAACACAGCAACACAAACACAAAAAAATTAACAAAACAACAGCAACAACAGCATAGCTTCAGCAGCAGCAGCAGTGAGCAACAGCAACAGCAACAACTTCAGCAGCAGCTTCAGGAAGCTCCAGCAACTGCAGCAGCTCATCCCCTCTTCTTCTTCTCTTCTCCTTGGTGTCTAGGGTCAAGTGAGGTATATTTCTTTAGCTTAGCTTCTTAGCTTGCTAAGTTTATATGTAGAAATAGCTTCGATTAGTGTAAAATGTGAGATTTTGTGCGTGTTTTGGTGATTTGTGTGAAGTTTTGTTAAGTGATGATAGTGTTGGGTAGACTAGTCTAAGTAAGTGTTGTTAGGGCCAAATTAACCCAGGTAAACCCCAGATTACACTAAAATACCCCTGTTTTCAAATTGTGCAAAATTTAACGTTTTTATGGACTTTTTAGCCTCTCTGGGATCTGCTCTTGACCCGAGCCACTCAGGTAAAAATTGGGAAGACTGCAGCATAGTTACCATGTCAGAAACACACACACGAAGCACGGGGACCCACCTCCCACTCTTGGCCGCAGATTTATTACATCTGGCCGCAAATTGCGGCCAGAGTAGGGGGTGGGGTGTTGGGTTTTGGTCTGTGGGGGTGTTCTGGGTAGCTTAGGGTGTTGGCATCTGCAACTTTTTGTGTTGGAACCAGAGTCAAAATCTGGAGCCTTAAACCTGTTATTGACATTTTGTTTAAGCAGAGTCTTAGTCTCTTTTAAAATCTGCTTTGGACCCAGTGAGTTCAGAATTAAATTGAGTGGACTGTAGCCTACTGGAGATGCCCTAACCACACCACAAGAGCCCGAGACCCCCACCCCAAAGTGAGGCCGCCGGAAAAATCATTCTGGCCGCAAATTGTGGCCAGACTAGGGAGATAGGTCCTAGGGTTTTTGCTACAGGTGTCTGCTACATTTTGTAGGTCTCTGGTATATATAGTTTTGTAATATTCTAACCTGGGTAAAATCTGGGGCAGTATCGTTTCTGGTGTTTTTAGTTTGCGCGATACGCGCGATACGCGAGTGGGTTTTGTGATTCAGCGTATCGCGGCGTGTCGGGTCAAGTGTTAGGCGCGTATATACACGTTTCAGCGTATCGCACACACGCGCGTTAATTCGCGATGCGAGTTTCTCGTTTTGATTCGATATCGCGTTTTGCGAGATTCTTGCTTATAATTGGATTCTGTGTGTAAATTCCAGGTTCGCAGGCGGGTACGTCAGACGCCGCCAGGAAAGGGAAGCAGGTGGTCGGCTATACTTAGCACGCGACCAGGTGAGTAGATTTAACATCTACAGGAAAATCGCCCGTATGGCGTTAAGCGTCAGGGCGTAATAGGATGTTTAGTTTTATGTGTTCATGTAGACATACTAGAGTAGCATACCTCCTGTTATATGTAGAACTGGTAGTATAGAACACTGCACTGTCACTAACGGTACAAGTTGCACGAGCACAATTTATATGCTACACTCACACCGTTAATGATAGCCATGACACTCACATTATAGGGTTGCTAGAAACCATATATCATATTGATTCCGCTTTATTGACGTTGTCATGAATTACCGCATATTAGCATATGTTATATTCATACCATGCACACTGTATATGCACTTTTGTGCGTACCTTCATTGATATATCACTACCTGTGTACATGTACCCTTTATATTTCGTCTTAGTGCATATATATATACATATCTTGATATGTTTACCCTTGTGCCCCTATACATCATATATTCATACTTGGGCACATATACATCACATATCCATACTTGTGCCATATACATCACATATATTCATACTTGGCACATATATCATATACTCATACCTGGGGCACATATACATCATATGCCCACATTAGTGCACATGTACATTGCTACATTCACTTTGCGTGCTTATCCTTTCGCACATCCATACCTATACACATATTCATATGTTACATACATGGATGATATTGACTTGATTTAAAAACTAAGGGACCGCATGTGATATTTTCAAACTAGATCTTTTAAATGAGCGGTTTCCCCTTTCTTTTACTCTTAGTGTCATACGACGCATGATATGGATTTACGCATTAGATCTGATTTATGTGATTTCTGGATTTGGGAACCGGAGTAATATTTTAAGAAAATACGCACTGTTTAAAAATCCGATTTCCCTTGATATGATATTTCAGTGCGTCCACCATGTGTTTTCTCGGTGCTAGAGCGATATATGTGAACCCGAATCGAGGAGCTGGATGAGGCTGATTGCGGGTACATGGTGGACTCGGTATGGTACCCCGGGGCGAGAACGGATCGCTGTGCAGAAGACGGTGAGCCTGGCAGAGGGACTACTACCTACCGGTGATTGGTTGGACCTGGCGGTTATCCGGAGGATACTGACCAGAGTCGATAGATGGATACGGGACGACTCGTACTGCCGGGGCCGAGGGCCGATACCGCAGACGGAGCCCGTGGGCTGACCCGGACTGACGGATGCCCGATATATGAGGATTTGCGTGCCGATGCTGGATACGAGTTTTCTTGATATTTTGAGTGCCGATGTTGGGCACTCACGATTTTATGAGATTTACAGGATTTGAGGGCCGATATGGATGACGGCGCCTAAGTTGTATTGGGATTTAGGTGCATTGATGGGCACCGATTATATTTTCCACGATGACATTCCGTGTAGATGTTATATTTCCCATGCTTAGCATTTAGTATTTGATATCTCATCCTGTAGCTATCGTACCTGATAGAGTACACATGCTTGCATATCATTGCGTACCGTGCTCATCATATATAGGGTTGTTAGATTGCATTGCCATGCCTGATTATCACATATCTCTGTTTACCGCATCTTTTGACACAGATACCATTGCTCAGGTGTGCTAGCCCTTTTGCTATTAGGTGGGTTTTGTACGGTATCTGTTTACTTTTCTGTTGTATATTGATGTATCTAGTACTCTCCATCTACCTTCATGTATTGACTTAGAGACAGTTGTGAGGACGACGCATGTTATTTTGTACTCTAGTGTCGAGCTCGTTGTGAGCCGACTTTATTTATGCAGTTCTATATTTCTTGCTGTCTTCATTCATTTTTACTCAGTCGTACATTATCATTGTGGTGCTGTTTCCGCCGTTGGGCGTGATTTCTCCCATTGAGATGCTCTATTCATTTCACATGTTACTTTTACTTATATCTTGCCTTTTACCCGATTTCGGGACAGATTTTTGTAAAGGAAATGTCGCCAAAATTATTTAATTAATAACTTGAACTTAAAAAGGATTTCTACTAAACAACTTAAAGTTTTCTAAATGTTTTAACAAATATTCTAATAAATGTTTTTAACACTCCACACTTTAATGGTTTTGATTTCTGGGTTCGGCTTACTTAGTCACGTTACGCCTGTAGACGTTGCGTGGTTAAGTGCCGGTCACGGGCCGAACTTTGGGTCGTGACAACGTTGGTATCAGAGAGTAGGTTTTACCTTCGGAGTGTAGGATGACCCTGGTATGATGGAGTAGGTAGCTGCAGTAGGGTAGCGTAGCGTGCGTATGTTCCGCGGCATACTCACGACACGGTACCCCGCCTAAGCGATCTTAGGACTTATTGATTGAAACTCCTTCTTGATTATATATCCTTGCGATTTGATTTCCGTATCCTCATCGAATCCTATTTTCCTTTCAGCCATTATGCCGCCAAAGACTATGAGGGCACAGAGAGCGGCTGCGAGAGCCGAGATGCGTGTTGACTCGTCCGAGATGAGGACTGATCCGGGTAGTTCCCCTGTTATACCCGAGCAGACTGTTCCTCCTATGACACATCAGATCGCCACGCTAGGGGCTGGTATGCAGGAGATGCGCCAGACGGTGCGATCCAGCATGCAGGAGATGCGTCAGATGATAGGATCGCTAGTTGAGACGCTTCGAGCACAGCGACCAGAGGTAGCCCCACCAGTCACGGGGACCGCGATGGTATCTACAGCACAGGCCGTTGCCCCTGCAGCCACGGAGGTGATTGCTGTATCGCTATCAGAGTTCATGAGGCTGAAGCCTCCGGTCTTCACAGGCCCCGATGCAGCCGAGGACCCACAGTCCTTCATTGATAGGATGGCCTGGATATGCCGTTCCCTTAGATGCTCAGATACGAGATGGGTAGAGTTCGCGAGCTTTCGCCTGGAAGGACTTGCGCAGAAATGGTGCGAATCGGTCGAGAAGGGTAGAGCAGCAGGTCTTCCTCCTATGACCTGGACAGAGTTTGTGACGATGTTCCTTTCCCGCTTCCTTCCCCAGAGTGTTAGGGATGCCCGAACACGTAGATTCGAGTCCTTACGCCAGACGCCAGAGATGACCGTGGCAGAGTATGATGTGCTATTCACCGAGCTATCAGTTTATACTCCGTACATAGTGGCTACTGAGGAGTTGCGAGTGAAGAGATTTTTTCGAGGCTTGCTTACACCACTGTTCCTTGCGATCAGCGCACAGCATTACGAGATATATGCAGCAGCTGTAGACGCAGCCCTATTAGTCGAGGCACGCCTTGCAGAGACTTCGGCAGTTCCAGGGCCGAAGAGAGTTCTTACTGATACACCGGCATAGAGGCGGCCAATCAGGCGCTGCGACAGACACCTTGCAGGTGGCAGAGACTCGAGACGAGGCAAGCTTTTCATCTCTTTCCCCAGGAGGGTCAGCCAGTATCATCCGGATGTTTCCGATGCGGGAGTTCATATCATCGTGTTCGAGAGTGCCCTGAGATACCCCGGAGGGAGGCAGCCGGACCGCATGTCACACTACCGCCTTCACCACCCCAGAGGGCGTTGCCTATTGTACCCACAGTTGCTCCGCGTCTGACTCATGCATAGAGAGGCCGTGGTCGCGGAGGGTTTGTTCCTAGAGGTCGAGGCGGTCGAGGCAGAGGACAGCCAGCCACTGGCAGAGTACATCCAGTTGATAGTAGGGGACCGCCAGTTGCAGGTGGAGGGCAGGCACGGGTTTTCGCGTTGACGCATCAGGACGCGCAGGCGTCCAATGCGGTGGTCTCAGGTACCCTGTCAGTATGTTCTGTTGATGCACATGTATTGTTCGATCCAGGATCCACGCACTCGTACGTATCCACACACTTCGTGCCGAGTTTGGGTAGAGAGTCCGGTCTGCTTGATCAGCCGCTTGTTGTAACCACTCCCGTGGGAGAGTCGTTTGTTGCTAGGCATGTGTTCCGATCCTGCGTTGTCCGTATTGGCGAGAGAGATTTTCCTGTCGACTTGATCCTTCTTGAGATGTTGGACTTCGACGTTCTTTTGGGCATGGATTGGTTAGCCACGTGCTATGCGTCTGTGGACTGCCGCGAGAAGACAGTTAGATTTTATTTTCCTGGCGAGTCGGCTTTTGTTGTGCAGGGGGACCGTGGTGCCGCCCCTCACAGATTGATTTCTTCTCTTCGCGCTGGACAGCTTTTGAGGAAGGGATGTCAGGGATTTCTAGCCTATGTTTGCGATACTAGAGATACAGATGTTCCATTGGACCAGGTTGCGATTGTATGTGAGTTCCCTGACGTATTCCCTGACGAGCTTCCTGGGCTACCGCCTGAGCGTGATGTTGTGTTCTGTATTGATTTGATTCCAGGCACGGGGCCTATTTTTATACCGCCTTATCGGATGGCCCCGGCGGAGCTTAGTGAGTTGAATAGTCAGTTGCAAGATTTGCTGGACAAGGGACTTATACGACCCAGTGTTTCTCCTTGGGGTGCTCCGGTCCTGTTTGTCAAGAAGAAGGACGGAATCTTACGTTTGTGTATCGACTACCGGCAGCTGAACTGGGTGACCGTGCGGAACAGATATCCTTTGCCATGCATCGACGATTTGTTCAACCAGCTTTAGGGGGCATGATATTTTTCGAGGATCGATTTGCGATCGGGCTATCATCAGCTGCGAGTTCGACAGGAGGACATTCCGAAGACAGCTTTCCGTACGCGTTATGGCCATTATGAGTTTTTGGTGATGTCGTTCGGACTCACCAATGCGCCAGCAGCCTTCATGGATTTGATGAACCGTATATTCAGGCCGTACCTTGACTTGTTCATCATCGTATTCATTGATGATATCTTGGTGTATTCCCGGAGTAGAGAGGAGCACGAGCAGCACCTGCGGATCACACTGTAGACCTTGAGGGAGCACCAGCTTTATGCAAAATTCTTTAAGTGCGCATTTTGGCTGGACAACATGGACTTCTTGGGTCACGTGATTACACAGGATGGTATATGTGTAGACCCGAGGAAGATCGAGGCCGTTCGGAGTTGGCCCAGACCTACATCCGTTACTGAGATACGCAGCTTTTTAGGACTGGCCGGCTACTACAGGCGATTTGTACAAGATTTCTCCCGTATTGCCGCACCCTTGACCGGATTGACCCGGAAGGGAGTTCCTTTCGTTTGGACGGAGGAGCGCGAGCACAGTTTCCAGCGGCTACGGACTTGTTTGACCACGGCGCCGGTATTATCATTGCCTTCAGGATCGAGCGGGTTTGTAGTCTATTGTGATGCTTCACGAGTGGGGCTAGGGTGCGTATTGATGCAGTATGGCAGGTGATCGCATATGCTTCCCGGCAATTGAAGAAACATGAACAGAACTACCCCACCCACGATTTGGAGATGGCTGTAGTGGTCTTTGCACTTAAGATCTGGCGACATTACCTATACGGCGATTCGTGCCGGATATTCACTGATCACAAGAGCCTAAAGTATATATTTCAGCAGCGAGACCTGAATCTCCGACAGCGCCGTTGGATGGAATTGGTAAAGGACTACGATTGCGAGATCTTGTATCACCCGGGCAAGGCTAATGTAGCAGTGGATGCTTTGAGCAGGAGGCCCGAGGGTAGTCTATCGTGTTTGAGTGCAGTACAGAGGCAGTCGTCAGCAGATTGGCAGATATTATGCGACAGCCGAGTGCAGTGCGAGTTCACGCAGACCGAGGGACAGCTTGCGCATATTCGTGCACGCCCACAGTTGCTTGACCGTATATATGAGGCACAGCGCAGTGATGACCGTTGCTCAGAGATCATGGTACAGATTGGACATGGCAGATTCTCTGAGTTCGTGATCGATGACCAGGGGATATTACGATTTGGGTTTAGACTGTGCGTACTAGATGCTGAAGGATTGCGGCGCGATATTCTTGAGGAGGCACATCGATCAGTGTACAGTGTCCATCCCGGTTCCACCAAGATATACCATGATATGAGAGAGGTCTACTGGTGGGACGGAATTGTTCCCTTCCGAAAGACGGCGCGACTGGGACGTCTTGCCTGAGATTCGGGGTAGATGCTAATTGGTGCTATCCGTCCACCTCTCCGAAGATGCCAAGTTGATTTATCGCACCATGTATCGAAGGTTTAAACAGATGCATCCGATGTAGCAGACTTCGTCAGATTCCCCCTCGCTTGAGGGGTTTTTTGATTGTGGGGACGCTCTTCCCTGCAGGCGCAAGCCCCTGCAGTTAATTACGCTACCGCATTGCGGTAACAACTTTCTCCTTTTCCAGATGATCACTTCGTGTCGTGTGTGTTTGTTTTGTGTTTGGTCATCCGTGGATTGTATATGGAGACTGAGTTATGTCGTCGCCCGTAGGGCGTGAACTAGTCCAAATCCGTATTATCTTAGATTTGGGTTTGGGGGTTGTGTTTAAGGATACGTTAGCCTCGTTTGAGACTAAGATCGACTTAAACGTTTGTTAAGGATACGTTAGTCTAGTTTTAGACTAAGATCAATTTAACGGGATCGTTTAGATCCGACAAGAGAGCAAATAAAGGAGCCCTGTTGTTTAGTTTAGTGACATTGCGGTCAATAGGTAGTTTAAGGACATTGCGGTCCAATGTTAGTTTTAAGACATTGCGGTCAAGGTTAAGGACGTCATAGTCTGTGGATTTAAGGATTCCACAGTCCGATATTAGTTTTAAGACATCACGGTCAAGGTTAAGGACGTCATAGTCCATTGTTAGTTTTAAGACATTCCGGTCAAGGTTAAGGTCCTCATAGTCCGTGGATTTAAGGACTCCACAGTCCGGCGTTTTTAGTTTTAAGATATTACGGTCAAGGTTAAGGACCTCATAGTCCATGAGTTTAAGGACCCCACAGTCCGTGTCAATGTGTAGTCATCGGGACCCGTCACCTCTTTAAAGACGTCGAGGAATTACAACGCCAAGTATCAAAGGAGTGAAGAGATGTACCCTTGAACCAAGGTAGATTAAATAGTCTTTGACCCAATTTGGAACCAAGACCAATTAATTATGTTATGAGCCCATTAGCTTAGTTAAGTTTGAATTGAGGACTTATGGCCATCTTGGGCTAAGTCCAATCATGCTTAGAATATTGGCTTTCTGTTGGTCCATTGAAGGAGAGGCTTTGCCTCTAGAAACTTAGCCAATTGGGCTAAAGCTAGTGTTAAACACTAAAGATTAACAGTGTTGAACACTGTAGATAAGATTATCAGATTAGTGTTAAACACTAGAAACTGTGATTCTCGAATCAGTGTTAGACACTAATAAATAACAGTGTTAAACACGGACAACCAAGTTATCAGTTTGGTGTTAAACATTAACAGAGAGGAGATCACGTGGGAGCACGTGATGGCATCCAAAAGGTGGGGCCAGATCCCCTTCATTTTATTATACAGATAAGTGTTTAACACTTTTTATTCTGACAGCCATCACGTGTGGGCACGTGATAGGAGCTCATGCTCGGGTCTGTTAGAATGCTCATTAGGAGTCACGTGGTGACACGTGAGGGCACCCTAGAGCTTCTTTTCTTTTGCTTTTTTCTTATGTGCTTCAGGGGTTACGTATGGCACGTGAGGCGTTGCCTCAAAGTTCTTCTCTGTGGATCTTTACAGGGGTCACGTGGTAACACATGACCCTGCTTCTTTTCCTGTGTTTATCTTTTTTAAGAATCAAATTCTTCATAGGGTTAAACCCTAATAAACTTTAGAGGAATAAAATTCCTATTTTCTTCTGAAGAATATGGTCAAACCCTAATTTACATTATGTAGGAATTAAATTCCCATATATGTGAAGAATTAAGTTCTGGCATAGGGTGAAACCCTAATTTCTTTTTTAAGGGAATTAAATTCCTGTGAGTTTGAGAGAATTAAGTTCTCAATTAGGGTTAAACCCTAGTTCTGTCCATTTTTGAAGGAATTAAATTCCTATAGGGTTAAACCCTAACTTTATCTCAAAGGAATTAAATTCCTGTAATTCTGTGAGAATTAAATTCTCAAAATTCTATTCCTCCTCTATGCTTTGGATCTGCATGGCAGGATCTCAACCCAATGAGAATTAAATTCTCAATTCATGGGAAGATGTGCACTTTGCAGATCCTCCACCAGAGAAAGAACAAAGTTCTTTTCCTTTTATAAGAGTTATACTCTTTTGAGAATTAAATTCTCTTTTGAAGCCTCTCTTTTCTTACCTAGGGTTTTTTCTTTTTGCTGAGAATCAAATTCTTCCTTCTGAATTTTCGAGATTCCAAGGCTTTATATCTCTCTCTCTGTATATGTCTGTCTCCCAAACTCTCTCCTTTGGCTCCTATTTATAGGAGAAGGAAAAGAATCAATCAGTTTTAGTGAATCTTTCATTGAAAGATTTGATTTGTTTATTGAGAGATTTGATTTATCTTCATCATTAATCTGGGCCTTTAGATTATTAGGTGAATTTTATTCACCATTGGATTTTAAATCCAAAGATATCTCTTTGTTATTTCGGTTAGTTTTGGGGGGAAATCTTTCCAAGTCCAAGATTTTTCCATAAATTGGTGATATTTAATCACCTTTAGATTTTAAATCCAACGGTTTCAGATAATTCTTTTCCATTTTGGAAAGACTCAGAATTTAATTCTGTTAAAGAATAAGACTTTTAAAGCCGGTCACATGTGGCCACGCGACCCCTGGTCACGTGTGAGTACGTGACCCCTGGAGTGGGTTTCTCTTCTGCGCTTGCTCTTTGCCGCTGCTTAACCATCACGTGCCAACACGTGACCATTGGTCACGTGTGAGCATGTGATGCCTTTTCTGGAGCTTTTCCTGATTTTTAATCAGGGAACAAATGCCCCCACAGCGTTGTTCTCACGTGTCTGCACGTGAGTGCAACGCTGTCACTTTTTATGACCGTTGGATCTGCCCTGGGAGTAGGGTAGATGAAACGTTTTCAATCCCATCCTATAAATGCCCATGTCTCTTCAGAAGAGCCTCCACTTTTGCTCATCTTCTTCCTTTGAGAACTTTTCTTCTTGATAATTTAATTCTCGTTTCCAGAGCTTAGTTCTCTGTCTCAAACATTTTCCAGAGTTTAACTCTGTTGAAGGATCCCTTTTCCTCAGGTAATGATCTTTGGACGATCAAAAAACTTTCGTAGAACTTTCTGGATTTTAAATCCATAGCAAGGGTTTCACTCCTTTTTTAATAAGAACTCATTCTTCTTCAAGTTTCTTCAACAAGAACAGAAAACCATTTAAACTTCAAATACTAGATCTTTTAAAGTTTCTCTGATCTTTAGGGAGATGATGGTGTCGGTTGCTTTTTTTATGGAATTTAATTCCACCCCCAAGGAGTTCTGGCTCTGAAACAAAATTTTCTGGAAATTTAATTCCTTTTTTCAAAAGGAATCTAATTCCTATGAAAAACTAAGTTGTTCTCGAAGAATTTCATGGTTTTTACTGCCCTGAGTCATCTTCTTCACAACTTAGAAGAAAAGGTTTGTAATAGATTTTCATGATCTTTATTTCAGGTATCATGGATGCTCATATGTACGATCTCGAAGAGATCAATTCTTATGGGAATATTCGTGCACTGGGCCGTAGCCATAACCAGGAGTTCACCGACGCTCAATGTGCTGAGATCATGACCCGCTTTGACGAGTACAACCATCGGCTACTCCCCCGTCGCTCTTCTCTTCTAAGACTCATCGTGCTGGTGATCTGGGAAGTGCTTCCTCTCTTCTGCACCGGTGTACCGCTCAGGGCATTGGACGCCGCCGAGGATAAGGTACATTCAGTGTACCTGATGAGCCTAATCTCGAAGAAGAGGCGAGACAACCTCATTGATCTCTTGCACCAGGATTTTCAGCGGTCGGCCATACTTGTTGCCTATCGGAGGGTAGAAGACATTCGTGAGGACCCGACGCTTGCGACCGCGAGAGAAAACATACTCGGATGGTTCGAAATGCTTGGAGGATCTTGGACAAAGCCAAGTTCGAGTTTCTCAATCCGTGCCCCGCGTCTGAGGTCTTGCCGTTGTAATCGTTTCCCCCCCTTTTTTTATTCTGTATGAACTTCTTTAAAGCATGAATGATAAGTTTTATCGTGCCCTTCTATGTTTGCATGCCTTTTTTGCGGATTTTTGTTATTTTTGTTATTTTTGCTGCTGATATGTTTAGTGTGTAAAGCACTATTTCACTTTTCAGTACACATCAAGTTTGGTGCTCACGTGCTCTACACGAGGGGTCCCTTTGATGGGGCTGTTTAATTTTTCATGCCACATTCTCTGCGTACATCATTTAATGCTAAAAAGGAGCCTTGGAAATAGTCACATCTCCTTGATTTCCAATGCTTTCTCTTTTTAGGCCTCGGAAATAGTCCCACCATGCAATATTCCCCATGCGCAACATTTAATGCCCCTCTTTATAACCTGAGGCCATGGCCTTCTTTTTCTCTTCGCAGAGAAATTCATTCTCAATTTAGTGTGATTCATTTTGAGGAAATAACTGAGTGCCATAGCCTGCAACCGCCCCCATGCTCGTCGACAGCCGTGGGAAGTGCCCATCGAGGAGATGATTCCTCGCTATGCTGCACGATTGGTGGATCCCGTCCTTACCGACGACGAATGCGACTCGGTGACATATGAACTCTTGATTCATAGGGGGTCCCCTCTCCCAATGGGCTCCCTCTGGCTCCGGATGATTCTTGCTGCCGTGCTTGCCGACATCCCTCCTCACCCGGCGGAGATGACCCTGGCGATGCTTGACGCGGCTGAAGAAAAGCTCGAGGGTTTTCACGATGCGTGCCTGATTACTCAGGCTTTGAAGGATTGCTTGATTCACCTGTTGAGCCAAATAAGAGCCCGGCGGGCTATCATGTCCTCCTTTATGGATGAACATGGCGCCAATAAGTGGGGAGCGACTCCTCGCGAGAACCGTCGCTTCGACGTGTTGGAGAAAGCAGAGAGAGAGATGGAGAATTTTGTTCTTTGTTTTGTTAACCCTTGTGCCACTGATCCCGTGTTTGGTGACCTTTTCCCGCTAGCGTAGTATATTCACATTAGTTTTCGCATGCTTTATGTTGAATTTATATGTGTGTTGGGTACTCGTATGTATGTCTCGCTTGCATAAATGAGCTTTGTATTTCTCCATGGAAATTTTCTTTAACTGCGAGCACTATCGTTATGTTGCATGCACATCAGAGCATTGGGTATCATTTCCTTTCGAATATTCATATAGTTGTAAATGCGTGCTCGGTAGGATATGCATCGGGGATATTCCTTGTTGCCTCCCCATACCAGGTGATTTGTGCGTGTTCTAGATCGAGTATCGCTGTCGAATGGAGGCTTGTTTATACAGTGCTCGAGTGTACCCGTCTTTCCTCGGAGGCTGTGGCTGCGAAAGCGGGCTTGCGAGGTTTGATCGAACGGTGCGCGGCAAACATGACATCATGCGAGAAGAGGCTCGGCCGGAAATTCTCGGAAAGGGAGTTGGCCTCTAAGGCATTGAGCGAGCTTCAAACTAGTCTTACAGCCAAAGCCAATAAAGCGTATGAACTCTGGCGGGTACTTCAAGAGTCTATCAGAGAGGTGGTGGCTCTTGATAAAGCTGTCGTGTTCACTCGCGAAAGGGTCAAGGCTCACAAGGTCACTGAGAAAGAGCTCGAAGGCCGGCTCGCCTCGTATCAGGCCCAACAGGCTCAGGCGGAGGCTCGTCTTCTGGCGATCCTGAATCACGAAGCCGTGACCCAGCAAAAGGAGGATGAGCTAGTGAAATTGCTAAATCGCCCGCCGGCTTGAAAAACTTGTATCTTTTCCTTTCTTTTTGTACACACTCCTGTATGAGAGTATCTTCTTTTTGTTCTTTCATGAATTGTACCTTGTATCCGTTTTGGTTTATGAATAAAGACATATTTTTCCTCTCAATGGTGCGTCTCCTTTTTATTGAATGTGTTCCGCGGACAATTTATCTAGGTCTCCTTACAGGGCAGCGATGGCTTAGCATTCAGGGTTAAGATCTGCCTCCTAAGACTTTTGAGCTTTATGAGCTGTGAGGGTCTCATAAAGAGTTTTTCTCCCTAGAGGTCGAGAGGATCCCGTAGATGTAAGTTCTTCTTAAGAATCGTGAGGATTCTTAAGCGGGTGTTCCCTTGGGAGTCATAAGGATCTCACAAGAGAGTTTTCTTCCTTACGGGTCGTGAGGACCCGCAAGTGCTGGGTGCGGTCACCCTTATCCGTATTTCACGGGGTCAGGAGTTGGTTTGGGGCGGTTTCCAGGGTATCGTAGTTTAAAGACATCGCGGTCAAGGTTAAGGACCTCATAGTCCGAGGGTTTAAGGACTCCACAGTCCAATGTTAGTTTTAAGACATCACGGTCAAGGTTAAGGACCTCATAGTCCGTGGATTTAAGGACTCCATAGTCCGATGTTAGTTTTAAGACATCACGGTCAAGGTTAAGGACCTCATAGTCCATGGATTTAAGGACTCCACAGTCCGATATTATTTTTAAGACATCACGGTCAAGGTTAAGGACCTCATAGTCCGTGGGTTTAAAGACTCCACAGTCCGATGTTAGTTTTAAGACATCACGGTCAAGGTTAAGGACCTCATAGTCCGTGGGTTTAAGGACTCCACAGTCCGATGTTAGTTTTAAGACATCACGGTCAAGGTTAAGGACCTCATAGTCCGTGGGTTTAAGGACTCCACAGTCCGATGTTAGTTTTGAGACATCACGGTCAAGGTTAAAGACATCACGGTCAAGGTTAAGGACTCCACAGTCCGATGTTAGTTTTAAGACATCACGGTCAAGGTTAAGGACCTCATAGTCCGTGGATTTAAGAACTCCACAGTCCGATGTTAGTTTTAAGACATCACGGTCAAGGTTAAGGACCTCATAGTCCGTGGATTTAAGAACTCCACAGTCCGATGTTAGTTTTAAGACATCACGGTCAAGGTTAAGGACCTCATAGTCCGTGGATTTAAGGACTCCACAGTTCGATGTTAGTTTTAAGACATCACAGTCAAGCTTAAGGACCTCATAGTCTGTGGATTTAAGGACTCCACAGTCCGATGTTAGTTTTAAGACATCACGGTCAAGGTTAAAGACCTCATAGTCCGTGGATTTAAGGACTCCACAGTCCGATGTTAGTTTTAAGACATTACGGTCAAGGTTAAGGACCTCATAGTCCGTGGGTTTAAGGACTCCACAGTCCGATGTTAGTTTTAAGACATCACGATCAAGGTTAAGGACCTCATAGTCCGTGGATTTAAGGACTCCGCAGTCCATGAAATGCGTGGTTACCGGGACTCGTCACCTCTTTGAAGACGTTGAGGAATTACAACGCCAAATATCAAAGGAGTGAAGAGATGTACCCTTTAACCAAGGTAAAATCACTCTAGAATCATCATGGTTGATCGTTAGTTTTAAGACATTACGGTCGAGGTTAAGGACATCATAGTCCGTGGATTTTAAGGATTCCACAGTCCGATGTTTGCTCTGGATGCTTCACACGGGTTCACTGCCGTGTTCGGCGAGGACCAGGCTCCGCTCTGGGCGTTTTCCGCGGGGTCAAAGAGTGACGTTATCCGCGTTCCACGTGACCAGGAATTTTGCTCTAGATGCTTCACACGGGTTCACTGCCGTGTTCGGCGAGGACTAGGCTCCGCTCTGGATGCTTCACACGGGTTCACTGCCGTGCTCTGCGAGGACCAGGATCCGCTCTGGACGTTTCCCACGGGGTCAAAGAGTGACGTTATCCGCGTTCCACGTGACCAGGAATTTTGCTCTAGATGCTTCATACGGGTTCACTACCGTGCTCGGCGAGGACTAGGCTCCGCTCTGGATGCTTCACACGGGTTCACTGCCGTGCTCTGCGAGGACCAGGATCCGCTCTGGACGTTTCCCACGGGGTCAAAGAGTGACGTTATCCGCGTTCCACGTGACCAGGAATTTTGCTTTAGATGCTTCACACGGGTTCACTGCCGTGCTCGGCGAGGACTAGGCTCCGCTCTGGATGCTTCACACGGGTTCACTGCCGTGCTCTGCGAGGACCAGGATCCGCTCTGGACGTTTCCCACGGGGTCAAAGAGTGACGTTATCCGCGTTCCACGTGACCAGGAATTTTGCTCTAGATGCTTCACACGGGTTCACTGCCGTGCTCGGCGAGGACTAGGCTCCGCTATGGATGCTTCACACGGGTTCACTGCCGTGCTCTGCGAGGACCAGGATCCGCTTTGGACGTTTCCCACGGGGTCAAAGAGTGACGTTATCCGCGTTCCACATGACTAGGAATTTTGCTCTAGATGCTTCACACGGGTTCACTGCCGTGCTCGGCGAGGACTAGGCTCCGCTCTGGATGCTTCACACGGGTTCACTACCGTGCTCTGCGAGAACCAGGATCCGCTCTGAATGTTTCCCACGGGGTCAAAGAGTAACGTTATCCGCGTTCCACGTGACCAGGAATTTTGCTCTAGATGCTTCACACGGGTTCACTGCCGTGCTCGGCGAGGACTAGGCTCCGCTCTGGGCGTTTTCCGCGGGGTCAAAGAGTGACGTTATCCGCGTTCCACGTGACCAGGAAGTTTGCTGATTGTATCCGCATTTCACGGAGTTGGGATTTGACTTTCGATGATCTGTACACCGCCGAGTCATGGAACTGGGAATTGCCGCTGTTCCGCTTCGCTTGATGTTGTGTCCATTGTGACGAGACGGGTGTTGAGACGATCTCTAGGTCACTTGTGGCCCGTCAAGATTTGGCTTCTTCTTACGATGAAACCTGGAGGAGAGCATGATCCCTTCTTTGTTTACGCCCTTGGATTATATACAGGGGTTGATGTAACCTCACCTGTAGGGCGTAAATTTCATTTTTATTTTATTTATTTTTCCGCGATGCTCTACCATTTCAGCTTTTATATCGCGAAGGTCGCGATTGCCCCATCATTTCGGCTATTTTTCGCGGTGCCCAATCATTTCGGCTATTTATTTTATTTTCTACTCGCTGCTTTTTATTGCAAGTTGCCCAATCATTTCGTCTATTTTTCATGCATACATTTTTACTTGCTGATTTTGTCGCAAGTTGCCCCATCATTTCGGCTATTTCGTATGCATGTGTGGCTTGTTGGCTTTTCGCTGCAAGCTTGGATTTATACACTGATTTCGGCATCAGCACCGCTACAACTGGGATATTGTCAGGAGCGAATCATCATTTGCCTCTGTCGATGTCGAACAAAGGTGGCTTAGTAAACAGGGTCAAGGGTCCTATCGACTAAGGCTTTTGACTTCATGAGCCGTAAGGGTCTCACAAAGGTATTTCTCCCTACAAATCGTGAGGATCTTGTAGGTATGTTTTCTCCTTGGGAATTGTGAGGATTCCTAAGTGCATATTCTCTTGTAAGTTGTAAGGATCTTACAAAAGGATTTTCTCCTTATAAGTCGAGATGACTCACAAGGGTTGTTCACCGTACGACCATATCCCTAGTCACGGATGGGACTTGGTTAGGGAAATGTTTATTCGTGCCCGTGGATTGTATACAAGGGTTTTTGTAGGGAAATATCGAAGTTTGTGGGGGTTGCTTAAGAACAGGTTCAGGTCTCTGTAACTTAAGACTTTCAAGTCTTATGAGCCGTGAGGGTCCCATAAGAGAGTTCTCCTTACGAGTCGTGAGGATCTCGCAAGTGTAATTTCTCCTTAGGAATCGTGAGGACTCCTAAGTGTGTTGCTCCCTTGTGAGTCGTAAGGATCTTACGCGGGTGATTTCTCCTTACAAGGTCGTGAGGACCCTGCAAGTGTCCTTTAACGAGGTTGCGCCCTTTCGGGTTTTCACAAACACTCGCCGGTAGCCCTGCTGTTTTTACTCACGGAGCCCTTTTGGATTTTCATCCGTGCCCATTTCGCTCATGGACATACCGTTTTTATTTTTATTATATTTTTTAAATATTTTTTTATCGACTTTGAGATGTTGCAATCCACCGTAGTTTATCGACATCTCGGTCAACAGCTAGTTTTAGGACATAGTGGTCCATTGTTAGTTTAAGGACGTTTCGGTCCGTTATTAGTTTAAGGACGTTTCGGTCCGTCTTTGAAGAAGGCCGATTACTACTTATAGAGTTCGGGCTTAGGAAGATAGCGAGCGGACATGGTCGTCGTCATTTATCATTGACCCAGGCCTTGACCCGTCAAGCGTAGTATTTCTTCAGGAAGCGACCGTTTATTGGCCTGAAAGGTCTTTCACCGTGCATATCCATGAGTAGATACGCTCCACCCTGGTAGACCTTGTCTATGATGTACGGGCCTTCATATTTCGGCTCGAATTTTTCCCGTTTGGCGTGATTGGGGATCATAGGTCTTTTGACCACTAGCACGAGTTCGCCTTGGCGGATTGTCCTCGGCCTGGTCAATCTTTCATATGAGCGCGTCATCTTTGCTTTATAAGCCTCCAGATTTTGTTGCGCTATGAGCCGGGTTTCATCAAGGGCATCAAGCTCCTCAAGCCGAAGGTGAGCATTTTCTTCGTTCGTCAGCTCGTAGTGGACTGCCACTCGTAGAGAAGGTAATTCTATCTCGAGGGGTAGTACTGCTTCTGTACCGAATACCAACGCGTAGGTTGTTGTTTTCGTGGCCGTCTTGAACGTAGTTCGATACGCCCAGGGAGCTTCTTGTAATCTCTCGTACCAGTCCTTCTTATTTCGGGACACCATTTTCTTTACGATCTTTGTCAAGGTCTTGTTGAAAGCCTCAGCTAGACCGTTAGCTCGCGGATTATAAACTGAGGAATATCTCCAGTCTATATTGTGTTGCCGCGCGAAGCGGCTAATCTTGTGGCTTCTGTAGGCTGGGCCGTTATCGGAGATGATCCGTCGCGGAGTTCCAAACCGATAAATGACGTGCGTCTTGAAGAAATGGAGAATATTCTCCATCTTCACTTCCCTTAACAGTACTGCTTCTGCCCATTTGGAGAAGTAATCAGTGGTCGCTAGGATGAAACGATGTCCCCTGGACGATGCTGGTTCGATGGGGCCGATTACGTCAGTCCCTCACATTTCGAATGGCCAGCTAGCCACCGTTGGATGTAGAGGATTTGGGTGCTGATGGATAAAGTCTCCATGAATCTGGCATGAGTGGCATTGCTTCGCATATTCGAGGCAGTCCTGAATCATCGTGGGCCAATAGTAGCCCATTCGTTTAATCTTCAGCTTCATCTTCGGGCCTGCTTGGTGAGAACCACAGAGTCCGTCGTGAACTTCCTTAAAGACTCTTTTCGCTTCGTCGGGTCCCAAGCATCTCAACCACAGAGAGTCAAATGACCTCTTGTACAGAGCATCATTGACAAAGGCAAAAGACAGAGCTCGTTTTATAAGCTGATGTTTTGAAGACGCATCTTCAGGCGTTCGACGGTATTTGAAGTAGTCTATAAAGACTTCTCTCCAATCCTCAGCCTTTTCCCGATATTTTATTTGCAAGGTCGTCTACTCAGTCGCTCCCTTTTCTTCGGATGATTCCGGAGATATTTCTGCTGGGGCAAGCACCCGGCGGCTTTATACTATGATTCTGACGTCATCGAGGTTCTCATCGGCTAGCTCCTTAGCGAGCTTGGCCAACGCGTCCGTCTTGCTATTTTCTGCACGCGGTATGCTTTCCAGAATGTAGGAGGGGATTTGAGTCAGCAATCGCTGTACTCTCTCTCCATACTTCACCAGCTCTGGCTTGCATGTCTGGTAGTCGCCGTTTACTTGACTAACGACCAGTTGGGAATCTCTGTGTATGAGGAGGTTTTCAATTACCATGTCGATGGCGATCTCAAGGCTTGCTATCAAAGCTTCGTATTCAGCTTCATTGTTCGTCCTCGGTTCTGTTAAGGAGAAAGCAAAACGCATTATCCCTCCTTGTGGAGTCACGAAGATAAGGCCTACCCCCGATTTGATTATAGGGGTACTTTGTTTGCACTTCTTCATGGAGGATGCTCCATCGAAATAAAGCTCCCATCAAGTGTCACCACCGTCGATTGCGTCAAACGCATGTTCATCTGGCAGTTCGCAATTTAGAGGAGAATCGCCGGGTATCGGATGCTCAACAAGGAAGTTGGCGATGGCTTGGCCTTTCACTGCCTTAAGAGGCTGATAGGTTATCGAGAACTCCATCAAGAGCAAGGCCCATTTTGCGAGTCTCCCTGTCAATATGGCCTTTGACATCAAATATTTAAGGGGGTCCACCTTTGATACAAGATGGACTTCATGTGCCAACGCATAATGCCGGAGTTTCGTCGTTGCAAAGATCAACGCCAGGCAGTGCTTTTCGATGGGGGAGTAATTGCTTTCTGCCCCCAGAAGAACTCGACTTAAATAGTAGAGCGCTCTCTCCTTCCCTTGGTCGTTCTCTTGTGCCCATAATGCGTCCAAGGAACCTTCGAGGACTGTGGTATAAAGAATAAGAGGCTTTCCCTTGACTGGAGAAGCTAACACCGGTGGGTTCTGCAGGTACTGCTTGATCTCGTCCAGTGCGCCTTGGCATTTGTGATCCCAGACGAACGGGGTTCCCTTCTTCATCAGGTGACTGTAAGGGCGGCACTTGCCTGAAAGGTTGGCTATAAATCGCCGGATGTACGCGAGCTTTCCTTGGAGAGACCGCAATTGTTTGAGAGTTCTCGGCGGTTGCATTTCCATGATCGCCTTGATCTTCGACGGATCTATCTCGATGCCTCGGTGTCGGATGATGAATCCCAGGAATTTACCCGAGGAAACTCCGAATGCGCATTTGAGAGGGTTCATCTTCAAGTTGTATTGTCGAAGGCGTTGAAATACGGTCTTTAGATGCTCGAGATGTTCCTCGTATGATTTGCTCTTAACCACAAGGTCGTCGATATAACATTCGACGATTTCATGAATGAGGTCATTGAAGATCTTCGTCATGTCCCTCTGATAGGTGGCACCGGCGTTCTTTAAACCAAAGGGCATAACTTTGTAGCAGAATATACCCAGAGGAGTCCGGAAAGCGGTGTGCTTCTGGTCTTCGGGATGCATCTTTATCTGATTGTAACCTGATGGGCCATCCATGAAGGAGAAAACTTCATGAGTGAACGTATTATCTATCATCAGCTCGGTGACCGGTATTGGGAAATCGTCCTTCGGGCAAGCTTTATTGAGATCCTGGAAGTCCACGCATATGCGCACTGTCCCATTTTTCTTCATTACCGGGACGATGTTGGCGATCCAGTCAGGATATTGAACTTCTTGGATAAACCCAGAATCGATCAGCTTCTTGACTTCGGCGTTAATGCTCATCTCAAGCTCGAGCCGCATTTTTCTCGGCGCCTGTTTAACTGGCTTGACGTCCGGGGATATTGCCAGTTTGTGGACAACAATCTCCGGGTCTAATCCTGGCATCTCGGAATGGTTCCATGCAAAGCAATCTCTATGTCGCATAAGCACGTCTTTTAACGCAGCCACCCTTTCTTCAGATAGCAGCTCGCTGACGAATGTCGGTCGCGGGTCATTTGCCGTCCCCAACTCAATCTTCTTGAGGTTATCTGCAGTAGTATGTATGCCATCTTCCAGTTCTTTCGGCGCTGGTGGAAATTCTGAGATTACCTCGTTGTCATTGTTTTCGAAGCACCAAGAAAGGTCATCCATGTTCTCGGGCTCTTCTTTTGATATCGTTATCATATGACAGGTACGAGCTCGCTTCTAAGACCGATGTGGACCTGGTTCTACTCTTGTGGTTTTGGGTTCGTGTTTTTGTGGCGGCGTTACCCTCCAGCTGCTGGATAGAGCAAAACTGCCTTGCTGGTATTGGTCTTCGACCCGGTTTTTAAAGGTGAAGCAGTCTTCGATAGGGTGTCCTATGGCTCGGTGATAAGAGCAATAGTCCGGATGAAAAACCTCGTTAGCCTGGTCGGGGTGCTTAGACTCCGGATGCGTGATCATTTGATGTTTTATAGCGAGATCGAGTATCTTCTTCGTCTTGTCTTGAGGTAAGGAATACGCTCGACTCATCTTCTTCATGAGGGACAAATCCGGACTGCGCAATACCCGATCACATGACTCTTTAATCCTGCGTTGTCGTTGTCGACCCCCTTTTCCGCTTTTTGACTTATTTCTGCCTCTGCGTCGGGCCTTTTGCACAACAGGTTGACGGGGAGGAGCATCTCCATCTTTTGCAGCCTGTTGAAATAGACGTTGCGTCCTGGCTTTCTCGTAGATGGCCATCTCGCGATTATGGTCTTCCCGAGCTTTTTGACCCACTTTCCTAATAAGCTTGTCCATTCGTTCTTCAAACGACGGACTCGGCACTTCGATCGTGGGATCTAGCTTTGATGAGGGGTTGGCATTTCCCGACAGGGCGTCCTCTTCTTCATCGAGGTTATATATGGCGTAGCTACCGTGGACTCGTTCCCGTTTCCCGGATCTCACATATCCAAGCCCAAGCGTTTCCATTCTCTCGCTGGGCAATTTGCGCTGAGTCCCAGGGACATCCTAAATCCTGTTATAGAATCGAGCTTGTCGAATAGTCTGTTTTAAGGGTACCCCTTGGCGCTTCAATAGCCTTTTCAATCCGTTTGTGTAATATCTGGGCAAACGGATGGGTTGAAGCTTGTCAAGTGTAGAGTCCGCGCCATGCCAGATCTCTTTCTCCACTCTTGTTTCCGAGGATTGATAGAATAGGATCGCCTTTTCGCCTTTTCGCTTGGGAGGGACGTAAAACGTCTGCAGGTCTTGCACATTGTAAGCTTCAAGTGCATCAAGGTCTTTGTAGTGCTCTCGCGGAACCATGGTGATTTGCAAACTCTGATCATGGCCAGGGGATGCTTGTATTGACGACCGACTGGAGAACACGGCATTAACCTCGTCTTCCGAGTCGCTTCCGAAGATCAATATGGGGGCGGACGGTCCCGAGTTGCTGCGCCGAGACGGCCCTGCGTAAACTATCTCCTCTTCTTCTTCGGTATCACTCCCGAAAATAGGAATGGCGGCGGCGGCTTTGTTCTCCGGTTTGCGACACCTCTCTGTATTCTCGAAATCCGGCAAAAAGTACTTTGCATCTTCGTACTTGCGGACTTCGTTCACGGAGAATGGGTTCAGCTCACCTGTTACGGTGTACTCGAGACCATTCTTGAAATACTTTATACACTGATGTTGTGTAGAAGGGATGATGTTGTACTCGTGTAACCAAGGACAATCGAGTAAGGCGTTGTAGCAGGTCTTGGCGTCAATGACGTGAAACTTGATGTCCGTGACGAGCAGTCCGAAGCGTAATGTTAGTATTACAGATCCGAGAGTCCGTGACGACTGAGAGTCAAAACCGGAGATGGTAATTTTGTCACGAGCGAGGTGCTGCACGCTCATGCAGATTTCTTTCAACACCCGAACATTAAGGAGATTGACGGAGGACCCATTATCCACCAGGATTTTGCCTATCTTGATATCGTGGCAGTATCCAGAGACATATAGGGGACGGTTGTGGTCGCATGTCCCGAGGAGAAGGTCTTCGTCACCGAAAGTGATGTCGGCCGTGTGCACTTCTTCCAGTTCATTCTTCATCCTTTCTTCGGCGAGGAAGGCTTGGAATTGCTCAGGCTATTGTAACGCCTTGATTAATGAATCTCTCGGTTCTTTTGATAATAAGAGGGCGTCGAGAATGCTGAGCTGCGAAGGTAGCTTCTTTAGGTGTGCTAGGATGTTGTAGTCCACCTTACCCTTCCTGGGAGGGTCCCTGGCAGTCAGCTCTTTCATGACTTGGTCATCTAAGGCGATATCCTCAGTGACCTTTTCCTTTCCCTTATCTTTTCTATTCGCGGGTCCGAGATTCTTTTCCGGGAGCGTGCGATTGCGCAGCTGAATGTTTTCGCAAGCTTCTGGTCCTTCCTCTTTCCCTAAGGTGGATTCTTTAAAGAGAGGGCCCAGAGCCATCTCCTTATCAGAGTCACTCCCAAAGGTGAGAACTTGTGATCCTCCAGCGTTGACCATGTAACAGTTGCCGGTAGTGCTTTTGTGCCTGCCGGTTGTACTTCCCCGTTCCCGACGGGTTCTGCGTTTCATGCGCTTAAAATATTGCCGGTGAGCAACATATCCTTTCCACCATATCTTAAAAGCGTCGCATTCCTCAGTGGGGTGTGAAATCTTCCGATGATATGAGCAGTAATTAAGGTCCCTCTCCGCCCCATTGAGCTTGTTTTCTTCCGAGGGTGGTAGCTTCATTCCCATTGACATGGCTTTGGCAAACCTTTTCCTCGTCTTGAATCTGTTTTTATCCGCATCGGATGCCTTTTGATTCGGCGGGAGTGCTTCGCATCTTTCGTTTAGACGCCTGCGTTTGGCTCCTTCCGATGCGGCAATCTCACGCTCTCGATCGGCTTTACTTTTCAAACGAATCTCATCTAGAAAGGCGTCGATCATTTCGTCTGTCGGCCACACTAGTTCTGGTTCAGGCTGTGCCCCTAGTTTTTCAGTGCCAGGAGTTTTCTCATCGCCCGTAAACGAGTGGGAAATCATATGACAACTCGCCACATATCCCTCGGATTCATCCGACGAGCTTTCTCCATCATCTTCTTCCTGAAAGAAGTGGTTGAGGAACTCTTGGAGTGTGACGGGAGTCCGCGCCTTTTGATTGTACTCCTCCAGCGCGTCAATCTGCTTCTGTAATTCCGTGTGCTTGTCTCCAGGCTTCACGGGTTTCTTGGATTTCTTCTTCTTTTTCTTTGAAGATTTTGACGGTTGGGTGTGAGTACTGGGGCCATCACCACCGATCTTTAGGGTTGGGCGCGGCTTAAGCATCCCTTCAATGATCTGAGGCTCAAGCGAGTTCTTCCATATGACCGCCGGACACGCATGAAGATCACTCAGCATCCTTTTGGTTTTGGCTAATAGCACGACCTCCCATGGAGCTTCTTCAATGAAAGAACAGGTTGCCCCCGGTGTATCCGCCATCTTAGGAATGTGCGGCTATGGCGGGTTCACCTTCCACTTCTCGGACAGCGCAAACTTGCCCTGTAGGTATTGATCTTCAATCCATTCTTTGAAGACGAAGCAATCCTCAATCTGATGGCTTACCGTCTGATGGTAAGGGCAGTAATTGGGGTTATTCACCTCGCTGGGTTGCAGCGGTCGCCTTGGGTTTGGCAAGTTGATGAGCCTGTTGCGTACTGCCAGCTCGAATAGCCTCTTCGTCTTATCCCGCGGGAATGAGTAGGGGTGCTTCATTTTCTCATTATAATACCGCCGTCTTTCTTCCAGTTGATCCGCCAGTTTTGGGGCACTGGGTTGCTGCTGAGCGTTCGCAACGAAGGTTGCCTTCCCTTTTCCCTTGTCATTCCGAGGTTCTAGCTTCGGGGGAGACGGTCTATGACCCATCTGGTCCATCTGGGCCAACTTATCGATCAAAGCCTGGAACGTGGTTGGCTTAAAGAACATCATGAATTGGGAGATAGTTGCATGAGGATCTAAGGTACCCACGAACATGCCCACCGCGGGCGCTTCCTCAATGCGCTGTTCGCATTTCGACCACATGTTTTGCTAGCGTATAGCGTACTGGACCCACGTCTCGCCTGGTTTCACCCTGGCATTAATCAACGCCGTTATCGGAGTGCGTTCGCTGGCGCTTGCGAAATGCTGGGTAAACAGCAGCTCCATCTCCGGAAATGTCTTAATGGAGTCGTTTGGGAGCTCGGAGTACCACTCGAATGCTGTATCCGATAAGCAACCGACGAACTGGCGAAGCAGGAGTTTATCATCACCGCCGGTGTTGTCGCAAAGGGCCCTGAACTGGGCAACATGCTGGTGGGGATTGCCTGTCCCCTTATACACATAGAATTTCGGTATCGTATAGCCCGGCGGGTACTTGATCTGATCGTACCAGCTTGGATATGGTCGCCCCGTTTTTACGACCTGACCAGCTGCCTCAGTTGCCTAATGGACCCGTATCTGCTGAGCTATATATTCGTCCAAGTCAGCTTTAGAGATTGTCTCCTCGTTGGCTGTTGACAGAGCCGGTGGAGGATTTGATGTTTCTCCCCTGTCGTCTTCAAGGACGATCGGAGGATCTTCAGCAGGAGGATCTTGTTGGATCATCATTCCCACCATGTCCTGAAACAGGAGGGCCATTTTCTTTATATTGGCTGCTTGTTCAGCAGCCTCTTTATCCTTCTTTTCCAATATCCGGCGAAGGAATTCAGCGTCAGTTTCTTGCTCCTGGCGTTCATCCGAGGAAGCTTCGGGGCTTTCTTTTGGCCCAGTGAGTGCGGCCATCGTGTTCATCATTTCCTGGAGCTTCTGCTGTTGTTCCTGAGCTTTGGTCACTGACCGTGTAAGCGGTCTATGACCCGTAGATGTACAGCTATCCACTTTACCAGACGCCATGTATACAGTATGGACCATGAGGCCCCCGGACTTGGGGCGTTTAGGTTCAGTGGTCTTGCGATTCATCGCAGACTCAAGGATTTTCTCCGGCCTTCTTTTCTTGTGAGCGGTCGAAATTGAAGGGGCCGTTGTAGTGGACACCCAAGTAGCTGTCGTCCTTTGTTGTTTGAAGTGACGGTTCTTTTCTTCCTGCACCTTCGCCCTTTTCTGCTGACGAGAGCGATCTTGGTCAATTACCGAGTTTTGCACCTTCCGCCAGACTTTATAAATTTTGGAGGACAGCCGTTGAGGAGGCTGCTCCGGTTTTGTCTCTATAACATTCTCCGCAGGCGAAGGGGATCTTTTGAGAACCGCAGTTGGAGAATTTCTGCATACCCTGTTTAATAGCTCGAAGCTGTTCCCTATTGGAACAGCAGCCTCAATTTCCACCGTCGGAGCTGGTGGAGTTAGTCCGGAGGGGGAGTTGCCCCCAGTCTTCCTTTTCCGGCGTCAGTGGCGACGTCGGGCATGACGGGTTGCTGGGATTGGTTCAGTGACGGCTTCGTCTTGCCCTCTGTCCTGGGGAGGGGCTGCTGCCGGTGTCAGCCTCTTGAAGACTGACGTTTTTTGAGTGGCAGTATCCAATCTGTCGAAGACAGACCTTCGAACCGGGGCGGGAGCTGGGACAGCCAGTCTTGCAAAAACTGACTCTTTGGCAGTAAAAGCCGCCTTGACGACTTCGGGAGCAGCTGTCTTCTTTGGGATGGCCTTCTTAGGTACCATGGGCTTTTTGGCGTGCCCTTTGAAGTTCAGGCTCAGTCTGGTGAAGACCGAGGAGTTGGATGACCCGCTGAGAGGGGCCTTGGGAGTAGCAAGTCGATCAAAGACCGACTTCTTTGACGCTTCCGGTACAAGAATTGGGATGTTAATGTTCACCGGCGGGAGCATGGTCCCAAAGAATAGACCGGTGGTAGCTTGAGTCACTTGCTCCATAGGCATAGTGAATAGGGAAGCAGCCTGAGGTCCATATGCTACACCTCCAGGTGAGGCGGAGCGTCGGTTGCATTTGCAGTTAGAGCAGTTCGAGCAGTTGCCAGCCATTGATCCTTTCGCTTTCTACAGCAAACGAAACACCAGATCTTAGTACCTCGAAACCCAAGGGCAACCATTAGCGAACCACGATTGGTTCGCGAATCACGACACACGAAATGTGGAGTGGAAAGAAGAAAAGGTCCTACCGGGCGTGCCAGAATCTATTCCCCTCCGAAATACTGCGCGACTGGGACGTCTTGCCTGAGATTCGGGGCAGATGCTAATTGGTGCTATCCGTCCACCTCTCCGAAGATGCCAAGTTGATTTATGGCACCATGTATCGATGGTTTAAACGGATGCGTCCGATGTAGCAGACTTCGTCAGATTCCCTCTCGCTTGAGGGGTTTTTTGATTGTGGGGACGCTCTTCCCTGCAGGCGCAAGCCCCTGCAGTTAATTACGCTATCACATTGCGGTAACAACTTTCTCCTTCTCCAGATGATCACTTCGTGTCGTGTGTGTTTGTTTTGTGTTTGGTCGCCCGTGGATTGTATACGGAGACTGAGTTATGTCGTCGCCCGTAGGGCGTGGACTAGTCCAAATCCGTATTATCTTAGATTTGGGTTTGAGGATTGTGTTTAAGGATACGTTAGCCTTGTTTGAGACTAAGATCCACTTAAACGTTTGTTAAGGATACGTTAGTCTAGTTTTAGACTAAGATCAACTTAACGGGATCGTTTAGATCCGACAAGAGAGCAATTAAGGGAGCCCTGTTGTTTAGTTTAGTGACATTGCGGTCAATAGGTAGTTTAAGGACATTGCGGTCCAATGTTAGTTTTAAGACATTTCGGTCAAGGTTAAGGACGTCATAGTCCGTGGATTTAAGGACTCCACAGTCCGATATTAGTTTTAAGACATCACGGTCAAGGTTAAGGACGTCATAGTCCGTTGTTAGTTTTAAAACATTCCGGTCAAGGTTAAGGACCTCATAGTCCGTGGATTTAAGGACTCCACAGTCCGGCGTTTTTAGTTTTAAGACATTACGGTCAAGGTTAAGGACCTCATAGTCCATGAGTTTAAGGACCCCACAGTCCGTGTCAATGTGTGGTCATCGGGACCCGTCACCTCTTTGAAGACGTCGAGGAATTACAACGCCAAGTATCAAAGGAGTGAAGAGATGTACCCTTGAACCAAGGTAGATTAAATAGTCTTTGGCCCAATTTGGAACCAAGACCAATTAATTATGTTATGAGCCCATTAGCCTTGTTAAGTTTGAATTGAGGACTTATGGCTATCTTGGGCTAAGTCCAATCATGCTTAGAATATTGGCTTTCTGTTGGTCCATTGAAGGAGAGGCTTTGCCTCTAGAAACTTAGCCAATTGGGCTAAAGCTAGTGTTAAACACTAAAGATTAACAGTGTTGAACACTGTAGATAAGATTATCAGATTAATGTTAAACACTAGAAACTGTGATTCTCGAATCAGTGTTAGACAATAATAAATAACAGTGTTAAACACGGACAACCAAGTTATCAGTTTGGTGTTAAACATTAACAGAGAGGAGATCACGTGGGAGCACATGATGGCATCCAAAAGGTGGGGCCAGATCCCCTTCATTTTGTTATACAGATAAGTGTTTAACATTTTTTATTCTGACAGCCATCACGTGTGGGCACGTGATGGGAGCTCATGCTCGGGTCTGTTAGAATGCTCATATGAGTCACGTGGTGACACGTGAGGGCGCCCTAGAGCTTCTTTTCTTTTGTTTTTTTCTTATGTGCTTCAGGGGTCACGTCTGGCATGTGAGGCGTTGCCTCAAAGTTCTTCTCTGTGGATCTTTACAGGGGTCACGTGGTAACACGTGACCCTGCTTCTTTTCCTGTGTTTATCTTTTTTAAGAATCAAATTCTTCATAGGGTTAAACCCTAATAAACTTTAGAGGAATTAAATTCCTATTTTCTTTTGAAGAATAGGGTCAAACCCTAATTTACATTCTGTAGGAATTAAATTCCCATATATGTGAAGAATTAAGTTCTGGCATAGGGTGAAACCCTAATTTCTTTTTTAAGGGAATTAAATTCCTGTGAGTTTGAGAGAATTAAGTTCTCAATTAGGGTTAAACCATATCTCTGTCCATTTTTGAAGGAATTAAATTCCTATAGGGTTAAACCCTAACTTTATCTCAAAGGAATTAAATTCCTGTAATTCTGTGAGAATTAAATTCTCAAAATTCAATTCCTCCTCTATGCTTTGGATCTGCATGGCAGGATCTTAACCCAATGAGAATTAAATTCTCAATTCATGGAGAGATGTGCACTTTGCAGATCCTCCACCAGAGAAAGAACTAAGTTCTTTTCCTTTTATAAGAGTTAAACTCTTTTGAGAATTAAATTCTCTTTTGAAGCCTCTCTTTTCTTACCTAGGGTTTTTTCTTTTTGCAGAGAAGCAAATTCTTCCTTCTGAATTTTCGAAATTCCAAGGCTCTATATCTCTCTCTCTCTGTATATGTCTGTCTCCCAAACTCTCTTCTTTGGCTCCTATTTATAGGAGAAGGAAAAGAATCAATCAGTTTTAGTGAATCTTTCATTGAAAGATTTGATTTGTTTATTGAGAGATTTGATTTATCTTCATCATTAATCTGGGCCTTTAGATTATTAGGTGAATTTTATTCACCATTGGATTTTAAATCCAAAGATATCTCTTTGTTATTTCGGTTAGTTTTGGGGCGAAATCTTTCCAAGTCCAAGATTTTTCCATAAATTGGTGATATTTAATCACCTTTAGATTTTAAATCCAACGGTTTCAGATAATTCTTTTCCATTTTGGAAAGACTCAGAATTTAATTCTGTTAAAGAATAAGACTTTTAAAGCCGGTCACGTGTGAGCACGTGACCCCTGGTCACGTGTGAGTACGTGACCCCTGGAGTGGGCTTCCCTTCTGCGCTTGCTCTTTGCCGCTGCTTAACCATCACGTGCCAACACGTGACCATTGGTCACGTGTGAGCACGTGATGCCTTTTCTGGATCTTTTACTGATTTTTAATTAGGGAACAGGAATGCAGAGGGACATCGCAGATTTCGTATCAAGATGCCTGACTTGTCAGCAAGTCAAGGCCGAGCACCAGAGGCCCGCAGGAGAGCTACAGCCGTTACCCATTCCGGAGTGGAAATGGGAACAGATTTCGATGGATTTCATTGTGGGTCTACCCAGGACTAGGCGAGGGTATGACTCCATTTGGGTGATCGTGGATCGTTTGACGAAAGCAGCTCACTTCCTGCCGGTGAAGACGACCTTCGGATTTGCTCAGTACGCCCGGATTTACATCGACGAGATTGTACGACTGCATGGAGTCCCGACGTGTATTGTGTCCGACCGAGGCACCCAGTTTACCAACCGACTATGGCAGAGGCTTCAGGAGGCTTTGGGCACTCGTTTGAGTTTCAGCACAGCATTTCATCCGCAGACCGACGGACAGTCAGAGCGGACCATTCAGACTCTCGAGGACATGCTCCGAGCGTGCGTTTTAGACTTTGGTGGTAGCTGGGATCATCATTTACCCCTGGTGGAGTTCTCCTACAACAACAGCTTCCAGGATACTATTCAGATGGAACCTTTCGAGGCTTTGTATGGGAGGAGATGTAGATCGCCCGTCTGTTGGACAGAGCTGAGCGAGAGCGGTATTTTGGGGCCACAGATCGTACAGGAGACGACCGAGAAGATACAGCTAATTCGAGACAGGATGAGGCAGATCAGAGCAGGCAGAAATCGTTCGTTGACAGACGTCGCCGCAGATTAGAGTTCGCAGTTGGCGATCACGTTTTTCTGAAGGTCTCTCCAATGAAGGGAGTGATGAGGTTTGGACGAAAGGGGAAGCTTAGCCCCAGATTCATAGGTCCTTTCGAGATCCTCGAGCGGGTGGGCGCAGTAGCATATCGTTTGGCTCTTCCACCCAGCCTTTCTGATGTTCACCCCGTCTTCCACGTGTCGATGCTACGCAGATATCTTCAGGACCCTTCCCACACGATCCAGCATCAGACAGTTCAGCTTGAACCCGACCTTTCGTTCACCGTGCAGCCAGTTGAGATATTGGATCGGCAGGTGAAGAAACTTCGATCGAAGGTCCTGCCGTCTGTGAAGGTTCTTTGGCGCAGCCCAAATGGTGAGGAGATCACTTGGGAGGCCGAGGGGGAGATGTGGAAGAAATTCCCTCATCTCTTTGAAGGTACGCGTAGTTATACATTTTAAATTCGGGGACGAATTTTCTTAAGGGGGGAAGACTGTAACACCTGAGAATGTGGTTAGTGACTAATTATATTTTAATATGTGATTTTTAATAAAAGTTTACCAAATTGATTTTCAAGTATTTTATCAAAATTTATAAATATTTTTCTAGAATTTTCCTAAGCTTGCACAAACATGTGCATATAAACTAGGGTTAGAATTTGGGTTAAACCATGTTTAACAACCATGGTAGATTAACCCCACCATTATTAAGTTAAATGATTTTAATTATGAAAATTTTTAAAAAAAAGAAAATAAAAATAAAAAGGGATTTAAAATTCTTTTGGTTGACTTGAGAGAATGAGAGAGAGAATGCATGGTGGCTTGGGCACATGCAAGCATTTATTAAGAAGTGAGAGATGGGTGGCTTTAAGGTAGTGTCACACCCATTTCATTTCAAAACTTTTTTGCATCCTTCAAACTCTTTTCACTCACACCTCTCTCTCTCTCTCACTCACACACATACACACCATCATAATATACACACACACCACACAACACTTCACCACAAAACTACTCACTCATCTGCTGCTGCAACACAGCAACACAAACACAAAAAAATTAACAAAACAACAGCAACAACAGCACAGCTTCAGCAGCAGCAACAGTGAGCAGCAGCAACAGCAACAACTTCAGCAGCAGCTTCAGGCAGCTCCAGCAACTGCAGCAGCTCATCCCCTCTTCTTCCTCTCTTCTCCTTGGTGTCTAGGGTCAACTGAGGTATATTTCTTTAGCTTAGCTTCTTAGCTTGCTAAGTTTATGTGTAGAAATAGCTTCGATTAGTGTAAAATGTGAGATTTTGTGCGTGTTTTGGTGATTTGTGTGAAGTTTTGTTAAGTGATGATAGTGTTGGGTAGACTAGTCTAAGTAAGTGTTGTTAAGCTCAAATTAACCCAGGTAAACCCCAGATTACACTAAAATACCCCAGTTTTCAAATTGTGCAAAATTTAATGTTTTTATGGACTTTTTAGCCTCTCTGGGATCTGCTCTTGACCCGAGCCACTCAGGTAAAAATTGGGAAGACTGCAGCATATTACCATGTCAGAAACACACACACGAAGCACGGGGACCCACCTCTCACTCTTGGCCGCAGATTTATTACATCTGGCCGCAAATTGCGGCCAGAGTAGGGGGTGGGGTGTTGGGTTTTGGTCTGTGGGGGTGTTCTGGAAAGCTTAGGGTGTTGGTATCTGCAACTTTTTGTGTTGGAACCAGAGTCAAAATCTAGAGCCTTAAACCTATTATTGACATTTTGTTTAAGCAGAGTCTTAGTCTTTTTTAAAATCTGCTTTGGACCCAGTGAGTTCAGAATTAAATTGAGTGGACTGTAGCCTACTGGAGATGCCCTGACCACACCACAAGAGCCCGAGACCCCCACCCCAAAGTGAGGCCGCCGGAAAAATCATTCTGGCCGCAAATTGCGGCCAGACTAGGGAGATAGGTCCTAGGGTTTTTGCTACATGTGTCTGCTACATTTTGTAGGTCTCTGGTATATATAGTTTTGTAATATTCTAACTTGGGTAAAATCTGGGGCAGTATATCGTTTCTGGTGTTTTTTTTAGTTTGCGCGATACGCGCGATACACGAGTGGGTTCTGTGATTCAGCGTATCGCGGCATGTCGGGTCAAGTGTTAGGCGCGTACACACACGTTTCAGCGTATCGCACACACGCGCGTTAATTTGCGATGCGAGTTTCTCGTTTTGATTCGATATCGCGTTTTGCGAGATTCTTGCTTATAATTGGATTCTGTGTGTAAATTCCAGGTTCGCAGGCGGGTACGTCAGACGCCGCCAGGAAAGGGAAGCAGGTGGTCGGCTATACTTAGCACGCGACCAGGTGAGTAGATTTAACATCTACGGGAAAATCGCCCGTATGGCGTTAAGCGTCAGGGCGTAATAGGATATTTAGTTTTATGTGTTCATGTAGACATACTAGAGTAGCATACCTCCTGTTATATGTAGAACTGGTAGTATAGAACACTGCACTGTCACTAACGGTACAAGTTGCACGAGCACGATTTATATGCTACACTCACACCGTTAGTGATAGCCATGACACTCACATTATAGGGTTGCTAGAAACCATATATCATATTGATTCCGCTTTATTGACGTTGTCATGAATTACCGCATATTAGCATATGTTATATTCATACCATGCATACTGTATATGCACTTTTGTGCGTACCTTCATTGATATATCACTACCTTTGCACATATACCCTTTATATTTCGTCTTAGTGCATATATATATACATATCTTGATATGTTTACCCTTGTGCCCCTATACATCATATATTCATACTTGGGCACATATACATCACATATCCATACTTGTGCCATATAGATCACATATATTCATACTTGGCACATATATCATATACTCATACCTGGGGCACATATACATCATATGCCCACATTAGTGCACATGTACATTGCTACATTCACTTTGTGTGCTTATCCTTTCGCACATCCATACCTATACACATATTCATATGTTACATACATGGATGCTATTGACTTGATTTAAAAACTAAGGGACCGCATGTGATATTTTCAAACTAGATCTTTTAAATGAGCGGTTTCCCCTTTCTTTTACTCTTAGTGTCATACGACGTATGGCATGGATTTACGCATTGGATCTGATTTATGTGATTTCTGGATTTGGGAACCGGAGTACTATTTTGAGAAAATACTCACTGTTTAAAAACCCGGTTTCCCTTGATATGATATTTCAGTGCGTCTACCATGTGTTTTCTCGGTGCTAGAGCGATATATGTGAACCCGAATCGAGGAGCTGGATGAGGCTGATTGCGGGTACATGGTGGACTCGGTATGGTACCCCAGGGCGAGAACGGATCGCTGTGCAGTAGACGGTGAGCCTGGCAGAGGGACTACTACCTACCGGTGATTGGTTGGACCCGGCGGTTATCCGGAGGATACTGACCAGAGTCGATAGATGGATACGGGACGACTCGTACTGCCGGGGCCGAGGGCCGATACCGCAGACGGAGCCCGTGGGCTGACCCGGACTGACGGATGCCCGATATATGAGGATTTGCGTGCCGATGCTGGACACGAGTTTTCTTGATATTTTGAGTGCCGATGTTGGGCACTCATGATTTTATGAGATTTACAGGATTTGAGGGCCGATATGGATGACGGCGTCTAAGTTGTATTGGGACTTGGGTGCATTGATGTGCACCGATTATATTTTCCACGATGACATTCCGTATAGATGTTATATTTCCCATGCTCAGCATTTAGTATTTGATATCTCATCCTGTAGCTATCGTACCTGATAGAGTACATATGCTTGCATATCATTGCGTACCCTGCTCATCATATATAGGGTTGTTAGATTGCATTGCCATGCCTGATTATCACATATCTTGCTCATCACATAGAGATGTTATTAGATCGCACTTGTTGCATGATATTGAGCATCCAGTTCATCATATAGATGTTTATCTGTCGGCATAGGTTAGAGTATTGCAGCACGTGCATACTCACGATTCTTTTTATATGTTATCTACTACTCACGAGTTGGCAACTCACCCCCGTTGTGTCACAGTGCCTGCAGGTTGCCCTTTGGTGTAGCCACGGCTGACTGTTTACCGCATCTTTTGACACAGATACCATTGCTGAGGCGTGCTAGCCCTTTTTCTATTAGGTGGGTTTTGTACGGTATCTGTTTACTTTTCAGTTGTATATTGATGTATCTAGTACTCTCCATCTACCTTCATGTATTGACTTAGAGACAGTTGTGAGGACGACGTATGTTATTTTGTACTCTGGTGTCGAGCTCGTTGTGAGCCGACTTTATTTATGCAGTTCTATATTTCTTGCTGTCTTCATTCATTTTTACTCAGTCGTACATTATCATTGTGGTGCTGTTTCCGCCGTTGGGCGTGATTTCTCCCATTGAGATACTCTATTCATTTCACATGTTACTTTTACTTATATCTTGCCTTTTACCCGGACAAATTTTTGTAATGGAAATGTTGCCAAAATTATTTAATTAATAACTTGAACTTAAAAAGGATTTCTACTACTAAACAACTTAAAGTTTTCTAAATGTTTTAACAAATATTCTAATAAATGTTTTTAACACTCCACACTTTAATGGTTTTGATTTCTGGGTTCGGCTTACTTAGTCACGTTACGCCTGTAGACGTTGCGTGGTTAAGTGCCGGTCACGGGCCGAACTTTGGGTCGTAACAGAAATGTAATAAGGCACGCGTCAAGGGCGTAACCCAATCTAGGGATCCCTCTACGGAACTGCAATTTCATCCAAAACCTGGCTCTGATACCAAAAAATTCATGTTACATCCCGCTTCCCAAAATACGGAATACGATGGGTGACTAGGCCAGCCATGCTCCTACGGTCAGGAAATAATCCCGCCGTAGTCACATTTCGGCTTCTAGCATTACATGGTAGTTGGTAAATAGTAACAGAGTAAAGGAAAATCACAGTTCACAACTTTATTACAATGCAATAAAAGAGTTCGAAATACATTTATTTTGCAGAATATAAACTAATCAACGAAATACAAAGTGCTGAAAGCAAAAGAAATGACGCTGGTGATGCAATCTAGACCTCCGCGATCTCGAATGGCAGGTCCTGCTCCTGGGCTGGATCCACTTCGTCTTCTGAGCATGCACACTCAGGTCGTCAGGGCGATACATATAGCAATAAATATATATATGACAGGTACAATGCGATTAAACATGAAATGTGCAACAGAATGCAGAAAATGAGTATAATGAACATCATTACATATGAACAGTATGATACAAATATCATGTCAGTTGTTAGTTATATGTATGCCCTAGAGGCCATTACTGTACATAGGATGTATATTGTAGTGGATGCTGGGACATATATAGGTAGGACTTTCTTGCTCGACATGATAACGCTATCTGGTTACTCTTTATCTTAACATGTATACTTGCTGTCTCTCTATTACATGTTGATAAAGCCCTTAGGATATGTGCTCGACTTGCAGGACTATGATGTAGATCATACTAGTGGGGCCTGGGTAGTCCATGAGTACATCCTTCAATGTTCCTAGTCGTGGGAATATCGAGACGGGGCATCGATATTCCAGAGTAGACTAGCGTATATCTTCTCGACCCATGTGATGGGCGATGGATGATCCCATATCCATTGGTGTTTGACATCAGAGATGGTATGCGGGTGCTTAGTGGAGACTGGGTACACTGAACAGACTCACCGAGAACTCCCAGATGGTATTATACCTCACGTCAGATGGCAGTTCTCTGGTGACACTGGTACAGCTTAGTCTGTTGACCCGAGATCGTCATAGAGTCTTGTGTGTCTCCCACTGTGCTTTGATTTCCACCCTACCACAGCTCTACTGAGTTGTGCAAACAGGTGGTTTTTGGGTACAGTCCCGATTCACATGGAGACAATGAGCGATAGGAGGGGATTCGTCTCTCCCGGTATTGGGGGTTGATGTTGCGCTATGCTCGACTGGCCATAACTAGAAATCCCTGGCCAGGGTTGCACTGATTTACTGGTAAGTGTTACCAGTAGTTTCATGCTTGTTATGGACCTTACATCGGCATGACTTATCAAGCTACTGGGGTCTGACGTTTACCACCCCTAGGCGAGATATGCGACGTATCAGACGAACAGACCGGACTATGCGGTAAGTGTTACTGGTTGGATTCGCAGGAGTGTGAGCGTGCTTGCTCGTTGATCTTCTGATCGCTCAATACCCGGGTGGCCGTTACGTTTAGCAGACCGCTTGCGGCTTGTGGGTGATTGATATGATCACCACCTACTGCCGGCGTATTAACGAGTCTTTAGAGTCCTACACAGAGGTTTCCTGGCTCGAGCGAAACGAAATAGGAGCGCATATGAGATATGTGCGGGACCGAGAATAATACCAGTATGTGATACTGAATTCTATTCTCGTGATTTGTATCATCGGACGGTTGTATAAGATATAGCCGGGTTACCGAATCAAATGTTGATTCGATATATTGATACACTTGATATTAGTCGGTTATATGCGATATGACCGGATCATTAAATCAAGTATTGATTTAATGATTTAATGTATAATTATATATTTTATATATTACTTTACATTAACTAGTATTTGTTCACTTAAGATTAACTTTCTCACTTTATGTGCACAGGTTGTGTATATGATATATGTTTGTGCACTAGTTTGTATCATGATTGATGATACATGCAAACTTGGGTGTGTGTATGACTTACACTATATTTAGGTTAATAGTAAAGGTTATTTATTTATTTAGTAAAATGGTGGTTATTTTTGAATTAGCTTGAAGCTTCATGAAGCTTTCAAGCATCTTTGACAAAGTCCACCATTTTTGTTTTGCATGAGATTTTTACTAACCTAACCATTAACTTAAACCCTAGTTTAGTCTCTACATTGGTTAGCCCACCCATGGTTGCATCATGAAAGACTTCACTTGATTATTCATATTCAATAATTCATTCTATTCTTTTCTTTCTTCTTCATCTTCTTCAAGTGAAGAAAGCTTGCTAGAAAAATTTCAAGTGATGAAAAAGAGTGAGAAATCCAAATCCAAAGTGAACCCACTTCCTATTTCTTCATCCTCTACCACTTGCCATGTTGTATAGGGTGTTTTCTTCACAAAGTTCATGACCAAGTGAAGATGGAGTTTGAGCTTGAGTCTCCTCGACGTAAATCATCTTCGGCCTCGAAGTCAACGACCTAGCCCGCTCATTTCTCTGAAGAAACCATCGCTAAAGTCCGGGATCCCGATGATTGCAGCGAAGGGACGTCAACACGGAGCTTTAGAAGTGAAGGACCGGATCTACAAAGGTTGTAATCCCTTTCACTTAGTAGTAAAGTAGTTTACTTGCTTGCTTACGCCTTACCTCTAGTAAACGATCTAGATTAGGGTTGCTCGGCACATATAAAAATTTGATTTTGGCATTAGTAAAGTAGTTTACTTGCTTTCTTCCGGGTTGAGGATGATGTCACCATTGTATATTATTTACTTTTCCGCATTAGGATAGACCCAAGGAGGGGAGCACAAGTAACCGGGTTCTAGGGTCCAGTGGGAGACCATCTCGAGGAGTCGAGTTCGGGTCTCCTAACTCTAGAATTGGTAGGGTTGCTTGCCGCTCTCGTAGGGGTCTAGGGGTGTGGGATTGGCTATTCATCACGATCGTGGAATCCGTGTTTTATACAGGCTCAAAATAAAACACGGACGTCCTGGTATATCCAATGTTTCATATGATATTTTCTGCTGCGTTATCTGTGATGTGATCATATGATTTGTTCAGATAGATATTGTATATAGTATATATGATATATTATATAGACGTTGCTTATGTTTTACACCCGCGCTAGCCCTGCCCCGCTCTGCCTTTAGTTACCTAACCTAACGGTGCAGACGGGACATCGAGGCGAATACGGATGGCATAAGCGTACGTTGTATTTATCTGTGATGTTTAGGTGGACTTAAATGATGGGACATTCATTAATGAGATTAATGAAAGAAAATAAACCTAAAAGATGTCGTGGAATCGAATTTCAAAAATTAGGTAGCTCTAGTTGTTGCTTTGCATAGCGGTGTTCCTTGTAGAACATCCAGCACCTTATTCGATAAGGAAAGAGCCGACGATCCCTTCACCGGGAGTGACCTCTTTAGCAATAATTAGCAGATGCTACAACCTTCGGTTTGTCTTTTGACTGCTTTTCTAGTTCTTGCTTTGCATAGTGGTATTGTGAATATCCTGCACCTCATTCGACGAGGAAAGAGCCGAGATCCCTTCACCGGGAGTGACCTCTTTAGCGAAACTAGCAAAAGCCTAAAAAACACTCCATTTAAAACCATTTGATTCCGCAACGAGATCAAGTTCAAAGCGTTAAAGGTTTTACTAAAAACCATCCGCAACCCTCCGTCATTTTAGGAAGTAGAGTACTTAGTATTCGTGCTGTGTTTGTTGACCATAGTCAAGGCACAGTGTACGGTAGCTAAGTGATGTCTTCCTACACCGCATATAATGTGATTAGTTAGGACAGTCGCGTGACTTTGTTGACCTTAGTTAAGGGTCATGTGGGTGGGTCTAATTAATCACGAAATGACGGGTAGAACTTGACTAGTGCTTATGATTTGTTGACCATAGCCAAGGTCATAGGTGCTAGGGGTAAAAACCTTTATCGGGAGTTTCAAGTGTTGAAATTTGCAATGAGATTGCATACCTCCTATATGATAGTTGGATCCCGATACCCACTGCGAGTAATTGTTACTCCTGCGAGAGTTTTGCACTTTACAATTAGCCGATCAAGTAGGTGTCTAGAAAGGTATCAACGGGGTTATGCCCCTGGGAAAACGAGGTTTATTTTAATTAGGTCCGTGCGAAAGCACCGGGAACCTCCCTCAAAGTACCGGCACTGGCATGGCTGAAAGATTGGCGAACTTGTAGAGTGTAATTAATCCCGGCTAGTCTTTCCTTTTAGGGTTTGAAGGAAGATTTGATATAACAGTGGGAGTCATCCTGATTAGATAAAATATATAACCAATCTAATCTTGCAAGAGCGCAGAGTGTTTTCTTCTCTCTCTCTCTAGGTAGCGACCATGTCACGCCTTAATCAAGATAATAATATGGATGTATTGACTGAACCCGCTTGTTATACTGAGCTGGGGAACGTTGGTCCCGCTCCAACTTATAATTGTTATAAGACAGAGCAGGAAATAGGGGAATACCAGGATTCCCGTGCCACCCAAACGAAGAAAGTGCATAATGATGCATCTTCTTCGGGTGTGTTCATTACAAAGAACTGTTTCTCTGTATCCTCTACGTCCTGGGTATTAGATACCGGATCAGGATCCCGCATATGTAATCTGTTACATGGGCTACAGAAAGGTAGAGAACTGAGAACGGGTGATAAGTTTCATGAGACAGAAAACGGTACAAGTGTTGTAGCCAAGTCTGTTGGTCACTATCACCCTGTATTACCAGAATACATTGATTCTGAATGAATGTTATTAGATACCGAACCTGACATACAACATCATATCAGTCTCTTTAATTATTAAAGAAAGGATATAATTTTGTATTGTTGGATAATGTTTTGCATATTTCCTATATCAATAGTTGATCGGTTCAGGCACGTTATCTTAAAGCATATACATTCTAAATCAAACTACAGTTCTTAGTATATAGAACACACACAAGAGAAAGAGTTCAGAAATGAACGAATCCTTCTTGAGGCATTGTAGACTAGGTCATATCAACGCGACCCGACTAGCTAAAGTTACATTTAGATGCATATTTAAATCAGTTTGAATTTACATCTTGTGAAACTTGCCAGTCATGTCTCAAAGATAAAATGACCATAGCTCTGTTTACTCGAAACAGAGAAAGAGTTCTCTTGGGACTGATACATAGTGATGTATAAAGGTCCCCAGTCTACATATGCCAGGACTGGTTCTTTGTACTTCATTACATTCACTGATGATCTCTCTAGATTCAGACATATGTTCCTGTTGAAACACAAGTCCGAAACTTTTGAGATATTCACCGAATATAAGTTAGAAGTAGAGAACCAAAAACGGGTATAAGTATTCTGTCTTTTGATGTGATCAGGGAGAAGAATACGTGCGCACGGGCTTCCTGGACTATTCTAAAGGAGAATGAGATTCTCTCTCAGCATTACTCCTCCGTATACACCACAGCACGTCGGTGTATCGGGGCGGAGCAATCGCACCCTATGAGATATGGTGTGCTCTATGATGAGTATTACTGAGTTACCTGTTTCCTTTTTGGGAGTTATGCACTTAAGAAATTGCATACCTATTGAATTAGGTTCGAATCAGATCACTGCCTACCACTCCATATGAGATATGGTATAGGAAGAGCCCATCTCATAAGCAAGTTAAGATTGGGGTTGTCCGGCCTATGTCAAAAGCAAAATTCGGACAAGATCGAGGCAAGGTCAGTTCTGTAGAACTGGAAGGATTTCCAGCTATACAAACTACAGCAGATGATTTGGTAGAACCAAAGGATTCAATAGTCTCCGACGAAGCTCAACCTCTCCGCCGATCTAGCAGGGTTCCTCATCCGCCTGAGAGATACTTCGTTTTCTCGATGACAGTGGGAGCGAGGATTGCATCATAAGATGATGACCCAACTAGTTTCGAGCAGGCCATCAAGAGCGGGGACTCTGTAAGAATGGCTGGATGCTTAGCGATCTGAGATAGAATCCATGTACACCAACAAAGTATGGACTTTGGCTGCTATATCTGAAGGGTTAAATCCCCATCAGGAGCAAGTATATCTTGAGAAGATTACTTGGTGTAGATGGAAAAGTTGAGACTTTCAAAGCTAGGCTTGTTGAAGGTTTTCGTCATCGACCAGGCGTGGATAATGATGAAACCTTTTCCAGTGGCTTTGCTTAAGTCCATCCGGATCCTACTTGCCATTGCTATATACCATGATTATGATATCTGGTGGTTGGGTGTCATGACCGCTTTTCTAAATATTGATTTAGAAGAGAACGTCTATAAGTACACAGCCAGAGGGCTTCGTAAACAGTGGGAGCAGCGGAAAAGTGTGCAAGTTGCTTTACAGAATAAAGCAGGCATCGCGGAGTTGGAACATCTGTTTTGATGTGGTAGTCAAAGAGTTTGACTTCATCAAAATGGTAGATGAACCTTGTATATACAAAAAGGTAGTAGAGAGTAAGGTGGTCATCCTCGTATAGTACGTGGACAACATACTCTTGATAGGAAAAGAGTTTCCTATGCTACGCACGGTCAATCTCCTCTTATCACATGGATTCTCCATATAGGATCAAAATGATACCTCCTGAATCCTGGGTTTTGGATCTATGAGATAGATCTAAATGGATGTTAGGAATCTCATTAGGTGTAGTAAGATGGTATCAATGGATCCTGAGGAGAATCACTGGAAAGGTTCCAGGGTGATAAGGACGACTGAATGTCAGTCGCAGGCATTGTCTTTACCCTCAGTGGAGGGACGGTATGTTGGAAGAGTTCCAAGCTAAGATACTGTGGCAAACTAGACGATAAAGGCTGGTGACATCGCTATCAAAGATACTACCAAAGAGGCAGTTTGGGTGTATATTGGTTCATGAGATGAACCGGGTTCCTACCATTGTGTGACAATGGAAGTGTGGTTTTGGCCAAGGAACCCTGGTCCCATCAGTGACCCAGACATATTCTGAGGCAGTATCACCTGATCATGGAGATAGTTGATCTCCAGGGTGATCTAGGTTAGGAGAGTAGACTCAGAGGACAACACGGCGGATCCACTCACAAAGGCCTTTTCCCAAAGAGAGACTTTGATGGGATGGTTGAGTATTAGATACTGCAACCACTGCTACAGATGGCCCTAGTGCAAGTGGGAGATTGTTAGTTATATGTATGCCCTAGAGGCCATTACTGTACATAGGATGTATATTGTAGTGGATGCTGGGACATATATAGGTAGGACTTTCTTGCTCGACATGATAACGCTATCTGGTTACTCTTTATCTTAACATGTATACTTGCTGTCTCTCTATTACATGTTGATAAAGCCCTTAGGATATGTGCTCGACTTGCAGGACTATGATGTAGATCATACTAGTGGGGCCTGGGTAGTCCATGAGTACATCCTTCAATGTTCCTAGTCGTGGGAATATCGAGACGGGGCATCGATATTCCAGAGTAGACTAGCGTATATCTTCTCGACCCATGTGATGGGCGATGGATGATCCCATATCCATTGGTGTTTGACATCAGAGATGGTATGCGGGTGCTTAGTGGAGACTGGGTACACTGAACAGACTCACCGAGAACTCCCAGATGGTATTATACCTCACGTCAGATGGCAGTTCTCTGGTGACATTGGTACAGCTTAGTCTGTTGACCCAAGATCGTCATAGAGTCTTGTGTGTCTCCCACTGTGCTTTGATTTCCACCCTACCACGGCTCTACTGAGTCGTGCAAACAGGTGGTTTTTGGGTACAGTCCCGATTCACATGGAGACAATGAGCGATAGGAGGGGATTCGTCTCTCCCGGTATTGGGGGTTGATGTTGCGCTATGCTCGACTGGCCATAACTAGAAATCCCTGGCCAGGGTTGCACTGATTTACTGGTAAGTGTTACCAGTAGTTTCATGCTTGTTATGGACCTTACATCGGCATGACTTATCAAGCTACTGGGGTCTGACGTTTACCACCCCTAGGCGAGATATGCGACGTATCAGACGAACAGACCGGACTGTGCGGTAAGTGTTACTGGTTGGATTCGCAGGAGTGTGAGCGGGCTTACTCGTTGATCTTCTGATCGCTCAATACCCGGGTGGCCGTTACGTTTAGCAGACCGCTTGCGGCTTGTGGGTGATTGATATGATCACCACCTACTGCCGGCGTATTAACGAGTCTTTAGAGTCCTACACAGAGGTTTCCTGGCTCGAGCGAAACGAAATAGGAGCGCATATGAGATATGTGCGGGACCGAGAATAATACCAGTATGTGATACTGAATTCTATTCTCGTGATTTGTATCATCGGACGGTTGTATAAGATATAGCCGGGTTACCGAATCAAATGTTGATTCGATATATTGATACACTTGATATTAGTCGGTTATATGCGATATGACCGGATCATTAAATCAAGTATTGATTTAATGATTTAATGTATAATTATATATTTTATATATTACTTTACATTAACTAGTATTTGTTCACTTAAGATTAACTTTCTCACTTTATGTGCACAGGTTGTGTATATGATATATGTTTGTGCACTAGTTTGTATCATGATTGATGATACATGCAAACTTGGGTGTGTGTATGACTTACACTATATTTAGGTTAATGGTAAAGGTTATTTATTTATTTAGTAATTCAAAAATGGTGGTTATTTTTGAATTAGCTTGAAGCTTCATGAAGCTTTCAAGCATCTTTGACAAAGTCTACCATTTTTGTTTTGCATGAGATTTTTACTAACCTAACCATTAACTTAAACCCTAGTTTAGTCTCTACATTGGTTAGCTCACCCATGGTTGCATCATGAAAGACTTCACTTGATTATTCATTTTCAATAATTCATTCCATTCTTTTCTTTCTTCTTCATCTTCTTCAAGTGAAGAAAGCTTGCTAGAAAAATTTCAAGTGATGAAAAAGAGTGAGAAATCCAAATCCAAAGTGAACCCACTTCCTATTTCTTCATCCTCTACCACTTGCCATGTTGTATATGATGTTTTCTTCACAAAGTTCATGACCAAGTGAAGATGGAGCTTGAGCTTGAGTCTTCTCGACGTAGATCATCTTCGGCCTCGAAGTCAACGACCTAGCCCGCTCATTTCTCCGAAGAAACCATCGCTAGAGTCCGGGATCCCGATGATCGCAGCGAAGGGACGTCAACAAGAAGCTTTAGAAGTGAAGGACCGGATCTACAAAGGTTGTAATCCCTTTCACTTAGTAGTAAAGTAGTTTACTTGCTTGCTTTCCCCTTACCTCTAGTAAACGATCTAGATTAGGGTTGCTCGGCACATATAAAAATTTGATTTTGGCATGGTTGATGCCTTGTAGAACCTCATGAGTGTGCCTAGTAACCCTACATCAGTAAACCGGGCAATGTGTATGTCACTACTTATCAGTCACTAAGTCAATGAAATCAATTGGTGGAAAAGATGCTCGAGTTTAATAAGGGTCTCGTGCATGACCGAGACTACGGTCCACTATTGCCCGGGACATAGCCCTGCAGCCGTGCCGCTAGGCCTACGACCTAATGTATGTATGTATATATATATATATATATATATATATATATCACTAATAGCGAATGGTCATCCTCTAAATCACTGTACCTCGTTAAATACGAGTTCAATTCCATCTTGATTTCCCCATTCCCCGGGTTATAGTATGTTTTCAGGCATTAAACAGGTTGTGAGCAAATATGTGTCGCTTTCACTTTCAATCACGTTTCCACTTATCATTATCACTTTCGTATTTGCCACAACCCAATCACCGACACTTATACATCGACAATGCAAAACAATAGTTAGGTCTCAATATAAACAATCACTATGCAGCAGGTATAAAACAAACATAAAATAGGTAGAAATGCACCGAACAGATATTCACTAAATTACAATACCCAGCGCCATATGACTTGCAAAATTTATCATAAAACACACGTATAAAATCAACCAAAATAATATAAAAGATGTACGAAATACACTTGATTATCTAAGCAATAAAATTAGTTTCATGTCAAACGGAATTCAGGCTAGGGAAAATTATCATCATTTTAAATTAGCGATCGATTGCTGGAATTCCAGTTTCAGAACTGGAAATCCAACTTCACGCTTGTTTTACCTATGGTTATGTTCACATTCAGGTGTTGCCCCAGTTGAATAAAATCTAGTTATATGTATTAGGTTTCCAACACATCAAACGGATTATTAATAGCCTTCTTGTACTGGATGTTACGTCCTGTTTGAAGTGACGGTGTAAGAAATGTCACTGCAGAACACATCGACCTTCTAAATTACAAACTAAATATCGAACGACCGTGAAACTGAACGATACTAGGTTCATGTGTTAGCTAACTAAATTATCTACGCGACTATATGGGTCTCCGTGCATTTTCAGTTTAAGGCAGGTATGTACATGTATTTAAATTCAGGTATCCTCATGAAATGCTGCCCCGGACTGCAGTCCAGTGCCTGGCGCTCTTATGAGGCACTGCCTCATTACTGAAGGTGTCTTTTCACCTTCTTTCTCCGCTTTTCCTGAGTCAAACTTCTCTTTCCCAGATCTTGGAAATAGTTCCATCATGCACATCATTTTCTGTGCTTAAACTTAAATGTCTCTCTTCATAATCTGAAGCAATACTTCCCTTCTCTCTCACTTTTTAGAGAATCATTTTAACAGAGAAGAGCTATGGCTTGTAATCGCCTACATGCTCGCCGGCAGCCATAGGAGGTGCCCATTGAGGAAATTGTTTCTCATTTTGCTGCGCGCTTAGTGAACCCTATTTTTATGGATGACCAATGCGACACGGTGCTGCACGAACTCTTGACTCGTATAGGATCTCCTCTCCCCATCGGCTCTATTTGGCTCTGGATGGTCTTGTTGTCAGTGATCGATGATATTCCCCCTCCTCCGGCGGAGATGACTCCGGCAATGCTCGACGCCGCGGAAGACAAGATTGAGTGCTTCCACGAGGCACTTTTGATCACCACAGCTCTGAGGGACCGCTTTACTCAGCTGCTAAGCCAGATACGGGCTCAGCGGGTCGTCATTTTTGCCTTTGCTGATGGGTGCGGTGCTGACCGATGGATAGCTACACCTCATGAAGATCGCCTCTTTGTCTTGGTGGAGAAGGCAGAGAGGGAGTTGGATAATTTTATTCATAGTATTGTGAATCCCTGTACTTTCGATCCCATGTTTGGTGATCTATTTCCTATAGAATAAAATGTTCAATTAAATACTTTGTTTTTTGTCGTTGAACACCTATTCTTCCTCTGATGTGTGCATGTGCATATATGAATGGGCCTAGTTTCATACATATCTGTAAACGAAACTTAAGCCGGCATAAACAGGAACAAATAGCTCTTGGCCGAAGATTTTGGCGGGAACAAATGCCCTCCACTACTTTGCCCACGTAAGTATGTACGTGGGTGAAGTAGTGCATAATAATTCATAGCGTATGACCAGTTTCAAGTCAGTATATAACTTTCAGAATCTTGATCTGAGAAGATAGCGAGCGGACACAAGCGTCCTCATTTATCATTGACTTAAATCTCAACTCTTAAGGGATATAGTTCCAAACCCTCAGCCCCATGAGCTGCACCCTTCTATTTCTTTGTGTCTTAATCTGGCGTGAAGTAATTTATATGCTCATGAGTAACTTCTCCATTTTAGTGGCATGTAGCTTTGGCAATTGTGGCCTATAGATGGTAGATAACAGTTCATCCTGAACCCTTTGTAGGGTAGCGATGGTTTAGGAAACAGGTTTAGGTCTACCGTCTAAGACTTTTCAACTTTATAAGTCGTGAGGGTCTCATAAAAACTTTTCTCCCTACAAGTCGAGAGGATCTCGTAGGTGTATTTCCTCTTTAGGAATCATGAGGATTCCTATGTGCGTTTTCTCTTGAGAGTCGTAAGGATCTCACAAGAGAATTTTCTCCCTTACAAGTCGAGAGGACTCGTAAGTGGTTGGTGAGTTGACTTGTTTCCGAGACGGAGGTCATTTGTTGACGTGTTCCCGAGACGGAGTCATTGGATGACGTATTTCCACGACGGGGACATTTGCTGACGTATTTCCGAGATGGGGTCATTGGATGACGTAGTTCCGAGATGGGGTCATTGGATGACGTGTTTCCGAGACGGGGTCATTGGATGACGTGTTTCCGAGATGTGGTCATTGGATGACGTATTTCCGCGATGGGGTCGTTTGCTGACGTATTTCCACGACGGGGTCATTGGTTGACGTATTTCCGCGACGGGGTCATTTGCTGACGTATTTCCGCAACGGGGTCATTGGATGACGTGTTTCCGAGACAGGGTCATTGGATGACGTATTTCCGCGATGGGGACATTGACGTATTTCCCCGACGGGGGTCATTGGTTGACGTTTTTCCGAGACGAGGTCATTGGCTGACGTGTTTCCGCGACGGGGTCATTGGATGACGTGTTTCCGCGACGGGGTCATTGGATGACGTATTTCCGAGACAGGGTCATTTGGTGACGTATTTCCGCGATGGGGTCATTGGCTGACGTATTTTCATGACGGGGTCATTGGATGACGTATTTCCGAGACGGGGTCATTTACTGACGTATTTCCGCGACAGGGTCATTTGCTGATGTATTTCCAAGACGGGGTCATTGTATACAGGGGTCAGTATGGACTCGCCTGTAGGGAAAAAATTTTTATTTTATTTTTTTATTTCTTTCCGCGATGTTATATCATTTCAGTTTTTTATATCGTGAAAGTCACGATTGCCCAATCATTTCGGCTATTTTTCTTTTTACTCGCTGCTTTTTATTATGAGTTGCCCAATCATTTCGGCTATTTTTGTATGCATATCCTTTACTTGCTGATTTTGTTGCAAGTTGCCCTATCATTTCGGCTATTTCATATGCATTTATAGCTCGCTGACTTTTTGCTGCGAGTATGGAACTTGGAATCTGATGCCAATCTTAGCATCAGTATCGCTGCAACTGGAATATTGTCTAGAGCGAATCATCATTTGCCGTGAAAGGACTTGGAATTTTTTACCGATTTAGTCATCAGCATCGCTACTACTGGAACGTTGCCAGGAGTGAATCATCATTTGCATCCGTCGATTTGAACAAAGGCGGCTTAACAAACAAGGTTAGGATACTGTCGACTAAGGCTTTTGACTTCATGAGCCGTAAGGGTCTCATAAAAATATTTCTCCTTACGAGTCGTGAGGATCTCATAAGTGCGTTTTCTTCTTAAGAATTGTGAGGATTCTTAATTATATGGTCTCTTATAAGTCATAAGGATCTCATAAGAGCATTTTCTCTTTGCAAGTCGAGAGGACCTATAAGTGTTTGTTCACCAAATGAGGACATTCCTCGTCGTTGGTGGGACTTGATGGTTGAGACGTTTATTTGTGCCCGTGGATTGTATACAAGGGTCAATATTGAACCGTTTGTAAGACAGTCTGGGAAATGTGATGGCTTAAGAACAGATTCAGATCTATGTAGTTTAAGACTTTTGAATCTTATGAGCCGTGAGGGTCTCATAAGAGGTTTCTCCTTACGGGTTGTAAGGATCTCGTAAGTGTAATTTCTCCTTAGGAATCGTGGGGATCCCTAAGTGTGTTGCTCCTTTGTGAGTCGTAAGGATCTCACGCAGGTGTTTTCTCCTTACAAGGTCGAGAGGACCTCGCAAGTGTGCACGAATTTTTTTTACGAGCCTGCGCCCTCTCGGGTTTTCACAAACTCGCTGGTAGCCCTACTGTTTTTACTCACGGAGCCCTTTCGAGGTTTCATCCATGCCCATTTTGCTTGTGGACGTACCGCCCTTTTTTTACAAGTCTGCGCCCTTTCGGGTTTTCAAAAATATCACCGGAAGCCTTACTATTTTTACTCACGGAGCCCTTTCGGGTTTTCATCCGTGCCCATTTTGCTTGTGGAAGTACCGTTTTTTTTTGGGCCAGCCCTAGGATGCTGCGGTTTGTAGTAGTTTAAGGATGTTTCGGTCCGTCGCTAGTTTTAGGACATTACGGTCCATTGTTTGTTTTAGGACATTATGGTCCATTGTTAGTTTTAGGGACATTTCAGTCCGTTGTTAGTTGTAGGACATTACGATCCAGTAGCGATTTTAAGGCAAGGCTTCGCTGGATATTACTTGTAGAGTTTGGGCTTGGGAAGATAGCGAGTGGACATAGGTATTGCCATCTATCGTTGACCTAGGCCGTGACTCGTCAGGCGTAGTATTTTTTCAGGAACCGCCCATTTATTGTCCTGAAGGATCTTTCGCCATGCATATCCATGAGCAAGTAAACCCCACCTTGGTAGACTTTGTCTATAATGCACGAGCCCTCATAGTTCGGCTCGAATTTTCCTCGTTTGGCATGATTGGTGATCATATGCCTCTTGACCACTAGCACGAGTTCGCCCTGGAGAAATGTACTCGACCTGGTCAATCATTCGTATGAGCGCGTCATCTTTGCTTTGTAAACCTCTAGGTTTTGCTGCGCCATGAGACGAATTTCATCGAGGGCGTCGAGCTCTTCAAGCCGAAGATGAGCCTTTTCTTCGTCTGTTAACTCGTAATGAACCGTCACTCGTAGTGAGGGTAACTCTATCTCCAAGGGGAGTACTGCTTACGTGCCGAATACCAACACAAATGGCGTTGTGTTTGTGGTCGTTTTGAACATGGTTCGATACGTCTAGAGAGCTTCATGCAGTTTCTCGTGCCAGTCCTTCTTATTTTTGGACACCGTCTTCTTTATGATCTTCGTCAAGGTCTTGTTGAAAGCCTCAGCTAGACCGTTAGCTCGGGGATTATAGACCGAAGAGTATCTCCAGTCTATATTATGCTGCTGTGCGAAACGGCTGATTTTGTGATTTCTGTAGGCCGGCCCGTTATTAGAGATAATCCGTCGTGGAGTGCCGAACCGATAGATAACATGAGTCTTGAAGAAATGGAGGATATTCTCCGTCTTCACTTCCCTTAGTGGCACTGCTTCTGCCCACTTAGAAAAGTAATCGGTTGTCGCCAATATGAACCGATGTCTTCTGGATGACGCTGGTTTGATGGGCCCAACTATGTCGATTCCCCACATTTCGAACGACCAGCTAGCCCCTATTGGGTGTAGCGGGTTTGGATGCTGGTAGATGAAGTCTCCATGAATTTGGCACGAGTGGCACTGCTTTGCGTATTCGAGACAGTCCTGAATCATTGTGGGCCAATAGTAGCCCATCCTTTTGATCTTCAGCTTCATCTTTGGCCCGGCTTGATGAGAACCGCAGAGTCCGTCGTGAGTTTCTTAGATGACTCTTCTTGCTTCTTTCGATCCCAGGCATCTTAGCCACAGAGAGTCGAACGATCTCTTATATAGAGTATCATTGACGAAGGCGAAAGACAGAGCTCGTTTCATTAGCTGATGTCTTAAGGATGCATCTTCAGGTGTGACGGGATTTGAAGTAGTCTATAAAGACTTCTCTCCAATCCTTGGCCTTTTCCTAGTCCTCTATTTGTAGGGCCATTTTCTCGATCGCTTCTTTTTCTTCATACGACTCCGTGGACATTTCTGCTGGTGCAAGGACCCGACGGCTTTGTACAACGATCCTCTCGTCATCGAGGTTTTCGTCAGCCAGTTCTTTAGCGAGTTTGGCTAATGCATCCGCTTTGCTATTTCCCATACGTGGTATGCTTTCCAGAACGTAGGAAAGGATTTGAGTCAGCAATTGCTGTACTCTGTCGCCGTACTTCATTAACTCAGGTTTGCACATTTGATAGTCGCCGTTTACTTGACTAACGACTAGCTGGGAGTCTTCGTATATAAGGAGATTTTCGATTCCCATGTCGACAGCGATCTCAAGACCTGCTATCAAAGCTTCATATTCTGCTTCATTGTTTGTCCTCGGCTCTGTTAGGGAAAAGGCAAAGCGCATTATCCCTCCTTGCGGAGTCACGAAGATAAGGCATACCCCGGATTTGATCATGGGGGAGGTGTGCTTTCTCTTCTTCATGGAAGATGCCCTATCGAAGTAGAGTTCCCATCAGATATCACTCGCTCCTTTCTCCCTGTCGATTGTGTTAAATGCGTGCTCGTCTGGCAATTCGCAATTTAGGGGTGAATCGGCAGGTATCGGATTCTCAGCGAGGAAGTCGGGGATGGCCTGGCCTTTCACCGCCTTGAGAGGTTGGTATATTATCAAGAATTCCATTAAGAGTAGGACCCATTTAGCGAGCCGCCCTGTTAGTATGGCTCTCGACATCAAATACTTAAGAGGATCCACCTTTGATATGAGATGGACCTCATGCGCCAAAGCATAACGCCGAAGCTTTGTTATAGCGAAGATTAACGCCAGACAGCGTTTTTCAATGGGGGAGTAGTTGTTTTCTGCCCCTAGGAGAACTCGACTCAAATAGTAGAGGGCTCTCTCGTTCCCTTGGTCGTTCTCCTGTGTCCATAGCGAGCCTAAGGAACCTTCAAGGACGGTTGTGTACATAATGAGGGGTTTTCTCTTGACCGGAGCGATCAGTACCGGCGGATTCCGCAAGTATTGCTTGATTTCATCCAGTGCGCTTTGTAATTTGCGATCCCAGATGAATGGTGTCCCCTTCTTTATTAAGTGGCTGTAGAGGCGGCACTTGCCCGAGAGATCGGTTATGAATCGTCGGATATATACGAGCTTTCCTTGGAGAGATCACAGTTGCTTGAGAATTCTTGGCGGAGGCATTTCCATAATCGCCTTGATTTTTGACGGGTCTATTTCGATGCCTCGGAGTCGGATGATGCATCCCAGAAATTTGCCCGAGGAAACTCCAAATGCGCATTTGAGAGGGTTCATCTCCAGGTTGTATTTCCGAAGACGTTGGAACACCATCTTCAGATGCTCCCAATGCTCCTCGTGCAATATTCTTTTCACTACGAGGTTGTCAATATAGCATTCGACGATTTCATGTATGAGATCATCGAAAATCTTCGTCATGGCCCTCTGATAGGTAGCGCCGGCGTTCTTTAGACCGAAAGGCATCACTTTGTAGCAGAATATGCCCAGAGGGGTCCGGAAAGCGGTTTGCTTCTGGTCTTCGGGATGTAGCTTTATTTGATTGTACCCCGATGATCCGTCCATGAAGGAGAAGACTTCGTGAGTGGACGTGTTATCTATCATCAACTCAGTAACCGGTACGGGAAAATCATCCTTCAGGCAAGGTTTGTTGAGGTCTCGAAAGTCCACGCAGATGTGCACCGTCCCATTCTTCTTCATCACTAGGAAAATATTGGCGATCCAGTCGGGGTATTGAACTTCTTGGATGAAGCTGGAGTCCATTAGCTTCTTAACTTCGGCGTTGATGCTCATTTCAATTTCAAGACACATTCTTCTTGGTGATTGTTTAACTGGCTTGACGCCCGGAGATATTGCCAATTTATGCACAGCGATTTCTGGATCTAGCCCCGGCATCTCGGAATAGTTCCATGCGAAGCAGTCTCTATATTGCATGAGCACGCCTTTTAGCGTAGCTACCTGCTCTTTAGACAGCAGCTCGCTGACGAACGTTGGCCGCGAGTCGTTAGCCGTCCCTAAGTCGATTTTCCTCAGGTTGTCTGCAGTGGTATGTATTCTATCTTTCAACTCTTTTGGCGCTGGTGGAAATTCCGAGATCAACTCATCTTCCTCCTCATTTTTGAAGCACCAGGAGAGTTCATCCATATCCTCGCGTACTCCTTCTTCTGACAGCGTTATCGCATGATAGGTACGAGATCGTTTCCAAGACCGTTGTTGATCTGGTTCTACTCTCGCTATGTACGTTGCTTTTGGAACATGCTTCTGTGGTGGGGTTACCCTCCAACTGCTGGATAGAGTAAACCTGCCTTGCTGTTACTGGTCTTCTACCCAGTTTTTTAATATGAAGCAATCTTCGAGAGGATGTCTTATCGCTCGGTGATAGGAGTAATAATCCGAGTGAGAGACCTCGTCTGCTTGTTCGGGGTGTTTGGACTCCGGGAGTGTAATCATTTGATGTTTCATGACAAGATTGAATATCTTCCTTGTCTTGTCTTGGAGAAAAGAATATGCTCGACCCATCTTCTTTATAAGAGACGGATCCCGGCTGCTCAATTCTCGATCGCGTGGCTTCTTGGATCCGCTTTGCCGCTGTCGAACGTTTTTTCCGTTCTTTAGTTTGTTTTTGCCTCCGCGTCGGGTCTTCTGAATGACGGGCTGGCGACGAAGGGCATCATCATTCTCCGTAGCTTGCTGAAGGAGGCGTTGCATCCTGCCTTTCTCGTAAATGGCCATTTCACGGCTGTGGTCATCCCGGACCTTTTGACCCGCTTCCCTTATTACCTTGTCCATCTGTTCTTCAAATGACGGAATCAGCATTTTTATGGCAGGACCGCGTTCAGGCTTAGTGTCAGCGTCTTTTAAAAGAGCATCTCCTTCTTCATCGAAGTCATGTATAACATAGCAGCCATGGGATCGCTCCCGTATCTTGGATTGAACATATCCAAGCCCGGTCGTTTCCATTCTCCCGTTGGGCAATTTTCGCTGAGTTCCGGGGACGATCCAGATCCTGTTGTAGAATTGAGCTTGTTGAGCAGTCTATTTGAAGGGTATGCCTTGGCGTCTCAACAGCTTTTTTAATCCTTCTGTGTAGTATCTGGGTAGACGGATGGGCTGGAGCTTGTCAAGTGCCGGATCGGCACAATGCCAGACTTCTCTTTCGACTTTAGTCTCCGTGGATCAATAAAATAGGATCGCCCTTTCACCTTTTCGCCTGGGAGGGACGTAGAATGTCCGTAGCTCTTGCACACTATATGTTTCAAGTGCATCATGCTCTCTGTAGTGCTACCGCGGAATCATGGCGATCTGCAAACTCTGATCATCTCCAGTGAGGGCCTGCACCGATGGACGGGCCGAGAACACTGCGTTGACTTCGTCTTCAGAGTCACTGCCAAAAACCAAAATAGGGATAGATGGTCCCGGCTTATTGCATTGGGGCGGCCCCGAATAGACTATCTCTTCTTCCTCCTCGGTATCACTCCCGAAGACCGGAATAGTGGTGATAGCTTTTTGTTTGTTCTCCGGTTTGCGACATTTTTCTGTGTCTTCAAAGTCTGGTAGGAAGTACTCGGCATCTTCATATTTGCGGACTTCGTTCACGGAGAATGGGTTTAGTTCCCCGTCACAGTGTACTCGAAACTATCTTTGAAGTACTTCATACACTGATGTTGTGTAGAAGGGATGATATTGTACTCGTGTAACCACGGCCTGCCGAGCAAAGCGTTGTAGCAAGTCTTGGCATCAATGACGTGAAACTTGATGTCGGTGATGAGCGATTCGAAGCGTAACGTCAGTATTACGGGCCCGAGCGTCCATGATGACTAGGAGTCAAAACCAGAGATGGTAATTTTTATCCCGAACTAGGTGCTGAATGCTCATGCAAATTTCTTTTAGCACTCTGACATTTAGGAGGTTGACAGAGGACCCGTTGTCAACTAGAATCTTTCCTATCTTAATGTCGTGGAAGTACCCGGTGATATATAGGGGGCGGTTGTGCTCGCACATCCCGAGGAGGAGGTCTTCATCGCTGAAGGTAATGTCGGCCGTGTGAACTTCTTCCAGCTCGTCCTTCATATTTTCTTCGGTAAGGAAGGATTGAAACTTTCCGGGGTGTTGTAATTCCTTGATTAGAGAATCTCATGCCTCTTTAGACAAGAGAAGGGCATCCAAAATGCTTAATTGCGAGGGTATCTTTCTCAGATGGGCCAGGACATTGTAATCCACTCTACTCTTCTTAGGTGGGTCCTTGGCTACAAGCACTTTGACTACTCGATCATCGAGGGCGATATCCTCAGGGACCTTTTCCTTCCCTTTATCTTTTTTATTCGATCCCTTGTTCATGGGTCCGAGATTCTTTTCAGGCAACGTGCGGTTATGCAGCTGAATATTCTCACAGTTCTTTATCTCTTCTTCTTTTCCTGAGGTGGATTCTTTGAAGAGGGGGCCGAGAGATACTTCTTCGTCAGAATCACTTCCGAAGGTGAGAACCTGCGATCCGCTGGTATCAACCATGTGACAGTTGCCGGCAGCTCTTTTATGCTCATCTATTGTGATTCTCCGTTCCCGATGAGCTTTGCGTTTTATCCACTTGAAATGTTATCGGTGAGCGACGTACCCTTGCCGCCACTTTTTAAAGGCCATGCACTCTTCAGTAGGGTGTGCAATCCTCTGGTGGTATAAGCAATAGTTAGGATGTACGTCTGCTTCGTCAAGGTGCGTATACTCGGGGATATTTTCTTTGGGCGGTGGCAGCTTCATTCCTATGGACAAGGCTTTGGAAAATCGTTTTCTCGTCTTAAGCTTGCTTTTGTTTGCCGCAGGTGCACTTTGATCTGGTTGGAGTGTTTTGTGATTTATCTTTACCATGACTTCTTCAAATTGATGCCGACGCCTGGCTCTTTTGAATATGGCCATTTCAAGTTGCTGATCAGCCTTGCTCTTCTGACGGGCTTCGTTCAGCAGCATGTCGATCATCTCGTCAGACGGTTCGAAGGATTTTGGCACTGCTCCTGCCCCCAGCTTCTTTATGTGAGCTTATTCTTCATTTATGGGCTAATGAGAGATCATGTGACAACTTGCCACATAATCCTCGAATTCTTCTGACAAGTCATCTCCGTCGTCATTGTCGTTTTCTCCACTCTCAGGGATGTTCTTGAGAAATTCTTGGAGCGTGACTGGGGTTCACACCTTCTGATTATATTCTTCCAGTGCATCGATCTGCTTTTGCAGGTCCGTGCGCTTGTCATCAGGCTTCACGGGTTTTTTGGTCTTCTTCTTCCTTTTCGAAGATTTTGACGGCTGGGCCTGCGCGTTTTGTCCATCGCTACCAATTCTTGGCGTCGGGCGTGGTTTCAGTATTCCCACAATGACCTCGGGTTCCAGTGCGCTTTTTCACCTAATTGCCCGGTATGTTTGAAGATCCTTCAGCATTCTTTTTGTTTTGGCTGAAAGAGCGACCTCGCATGGAGCTTCTTCTTTAAATGAGCATGATGCCCCTGGCGTGTCTACCTTTTTAGGAGCGTGCGGCTATGTCGGGCTTACCTTCCAGTTCTCGGACAGTGCAAATTTGCTCTATTGGTATTGATCCTCGATCCAGCTTTTGAAGACGAAGCAGTCTTCAATTGGGTGGCCTATAACTCTGTGGTAGGGGCAGTAATTGGGATTGTTGACGTCACCTGGCTGCAGTGAGCGTCTGGGATCTGGTAGAGTGATGAGCCTGTTGCGCATCGCTAGTTTAAACAGTCTCCTTGTTGTATCTCTAGGGAACGAGTAAGGACGTTTTAATTTTTCGTTGAGGAATCGATGTCTTTCGTTTTGGCGATCAGCTGGTTTTGGACTAGTCGGCTGTTGCCGAGCATTGGCGATGAAGGTCGCTTTCCCTTTCCCCTTTTCATTCCACGGCTCTGACTTTGAAGAGGAAGGCCTATGGCCCATCTGGTCCATTTGGGCTAGCTTGTCAATCAAGGCCTGGAAGGTGGTCGGCTTGAAGAACATCATGAATTGAGATATGGTTGCCTACGGATCGAGGGTTCCCACAAACATGTCCACTGCAGGAGCCTCTTCTATACGCTGTTCGCACTTCGACCATAGGTTTCGCCACCGTATCGCATATTGAACCCATGTTTCACCTGGCTTCACCCTGTCATTGATCAACGCCGTGATTGGGGTGCGTTCGCTGGCGCTTGCGAACCTTTGTGTAAGCAATAGCTCTATTTCTTCAAATGTCTTGACATAGTCATTCGGGAGCTCGGAATACCACTCGAATGATGCCTCCGACAAGCTGCCAACAATCTGGCGAAGCAGCAGTTTGTCGTCACCCCCAATATTACCGCACAGAGCCCTGAATTGAGCAACGTGATGGTGTGGATTACGTGTCTCCTTATACACATGGAATTTAGGGATCGTAGATCCTGGTGGGTACTTTATTTGATCGTACCAACTCGGATAGGTTCGTCTAGTTTTGACGATTTGGCTAGCTGCTTCGCTCTCCTGATGAGTTCGTATCTGTTGACCTATATAGTCATTGAGCGCGGCTTTCGAGATTGTTTCCTCCTTTGCAGCTGAAAAGGCTGGAAGAGGGTTTGATGTCTCTCCACTATCGTCTTCAGTTATTACTGGAGGATCTTCGGCTGGAAGGTCTAGCTGGATCATCATGCCCACCATATCTTGGAACAAAAGCGTCATTTGTTTTATGTTGGCCGCTTGTTCCGCGGTCTCTTTGTCTTTCTTCTTGAGGATTCTACGGAGGAATTCGGCATCGGTTTCCTGTTCCTGATGCTGCTCCGACGATGTTTCCGGGCTTTCTTTTGGCCCAGTGAGTCCGGCCATCTTCGTTAGCATCTCTTAGAGCTTTTGCTGTTGTTACTCCTGAGCCTTTGTTACAGACCGTGTGAGTGGTCGATGACCCGTGGAGATACGGCTATCCTTTTTTCCAGACGCCATGTAAATGGTGTGCACTATCATGCCCCCAGGCTTGGGACGTTTGGATTCAGTGCCCTTGAGATTGGTGCAGATACGGGGATTTTCTCCGGCCTTCTCCTTTTGTGGGCGGTCGAAGTTGAGGGGGCCGTTGCAGCAGGCACCCGAGCAGACGACACCTTCTGTGGTACGACAGGGCGGTCCTTCTCTTGCCGGACCTTCATCTTCTTTTGTCGGTGGGAGTAGTTTTGGTCAACTACAGAGTCTTGAACTCTTCGCCAGACCCTGTGGATTTTAGAAGACAGCCATTGAGAGGGTTGTTCTGGCTTTGCTTTAATAATGTTCTCCACATTCTCCACCGGTGGAGGAGACCTTTTCAGCACTGCAGTTAGAGAGTTCTTGCGCACCCTCCTGAGCGGCTTAAAGCTGTTCCCAGTTGGAACAACAGCATCAACTTCCACCGTTGGAGCTGGAGGGATAAGTCCGGAAGGGGAACTGCCCCCAGCTTTCCTTACTCGGCGCCAGTGGCGACGTCGATCATGTCTTGCAGATGGGACTGGCTCAGTTATGGGGGTGGCTTCATCATGCCCCCTGTTCTGGTGAAGGGTTGCTGGGGTTAACCTGTCGAAGACCGACATCCGCTGAGAGGGAACGGTCAATCTTGCAAAGACCGAATTTTTGGTAGGGGAAGAATTCGTAATGACCTCACCCGAAGCAGGAATTGAGATGTCCAGTCTTGCAAAGTCCGACCCCTTAGCCGGAGAAGCCCCTCTGATGACTTTGTTTACTGGAGCTGGAATGGCTATCCGCTTCGGGATAACTCCTTCGGGCATTGCAGGCTTCTTTACGGGCCCACTGGAGCTCATGTTCAGCATGTCGAAGACCGAGGCATTGGAATTGGAGGACCCGTTGAGAGGGGCCGTAGTAGTTGTAAGCCGATCGAAGACCGACTTCTTTGGAGCTCCCTGCGACGGCATTAAAGCGTTGAAGCTTGTCGGTGGGATCATGGTCCCAAAGAACAGTCCAGTGGTAGCCTGAGTCACCTGTTCCACTGGCATGGTGAAGATGGAGGCCGCTTAGGGCCCATAGGTCACCCCTCCAGCGAGGACGGAGTGGGAGTTGTTGTTGCAGTTGGTGCAGTTGGAAGCCATTTTCTCTGCACGGGAGCAAGACACCAAATCATAGTACCTCGAATCCAAGGGCAACCATATTAAACCGCAATTCATTCGCGAACACGACACACGAAGTATGGAGTGGAAAGAGGAAAAGGTCCCACCGGGCATGCCATAATCTGTTCGCCGCCGAAAGACGCGACCGGGACGTCGGGACGTCCGGCCTGAATTTTGGCGGGCAGATGCTATTTGGTTTTATCCATCCACCTTTCTGAAGATGCCAAGTTGATTTATGGCACCATGTATCGGAGGTTTAGACGGATGCGGCCGTTATAGCAGACTTCATCAGATTCCTCTTCGTTGTGAAGGGTTTTTGATTGTGAGGACGCTCTTCCCTGTAGGCGCAAGCCCCTATAGTTAATTACGTTACCGCGTAGCGATAATCACTTTCTCCTGCTCCAGAAGGTCACTTGGTATCGTGTGTGTTTGTTATATTTTTAGTTGCCCGTGGATTCTATACGGAAACTAATTTGTGTTCTCGCCCGTAGGGCGTGGATTAGTCTAAATCCGTATTTTCTTAGATTTGGGTTTGGGTTGGTTTAAGGACCGATAGTCTTGTTTTAGACTAAGGTCAACTCAAACGTTTATTGAGGATACGTTAGTCTAACTTTAGACCAAGATCTACTCAACAAGATTTTGGGATCATTTAGATCCAACGAAAGAGTATTTAGACTCTATCGTTTCAGTTTAGGGACGTTGCGGTCCATAAGTTTAAGGACATCATAGTCCATGGAATGTATGGTTGTCGGGACTCGCCACCTCTCTGAAGACGTTGAAGAATTACAACGACACATATCAGAGGAATGAAGAGATGTACTCTTGAACCAAAGTTGGTTGGGAGATCTGTAGTCAGGTTTTGGACTAAGACCAATTAGGGAAATTGTGAGCACATGGGCTCAGTTGGTCTGAGTTAGGGACTTGTGGTTAACTTGGGTTCAACCCACTCAGTTTTGATTAAAATGTTGAGCATTTGTTTGGGTGTTTGAACATTTATTTGGGCTCAGTCCCTTTTGGTTCAATAATGCTGAGCATTAAATTGGGTCCTTACACCCCTTTTTCTTTTGTTTTTTACTGAGTGTTGAACACTTTTCATGGCGCTAGGCTTTATTTAAAGAACGTTTTGTGTTCCTTCAGCGCACACATGAGAAGCACGTGGTGCGCTTGGCGCTGAGCGCCAGACCTGGAGTGCTAAGGCGCTTCTTGTGAAACAGCGCACACGTGAGGAGCACGTGGTGCTCTTGGCGCTGAGCGCCAGACCTGGAGCACTGAAGCGCTTCTTATGAAATAGCGCACACGTGAGGAGCACGTGGTGCGCTTGGCGCCGAGCGCCAGATGTTTACCCCAATCAGAGCAAAACTCTGTTCAAATTTCAAATTTTGAAAAAAAGCAGCGCTTCATAACAGCGCCAGCGCCAGAGTCAAAGACTCTGAGGCAGCGCTCAGGTGCAAAACACATGAGCGCTAGCGCTCACGTGCAAAATACATGAGCGCTAGCGCTAAGAGCGCTGCAGCGCACCACGTGCAAAGCACATGAGCGCCAGCGCTAAGAGCGCTGCACTCTAAGCAGTGCACCACGTGCAAAGCACGTAAGCGCCAGCGCTAAGTGCGCTGCACTCTAAGCAGCGCATCACATGCAAAGCACGTGAGCGCTAGCGCTGTAACTAAATGTTCCCAACCGTTGGATCAAAGATCCAACGAATATGATTAAAAATCATCAGTTGACCAGAATAAAATTCTGTTAAGGAAACATTCTTCGGAATCTCTCCAAACAGGAAAGATTGTGCTCTGTAAATCAGAGCACCATTGGATCAATGATCCAATGGTGATTAAAATTACCAAAATACAGAATAAATTCTGTATGGGGAAAGATTTCCCAATCTTATTAAAAAACAAGAAGATTGCATTCTATAAATCAGAAGCCCTTGGATCAAAGATCCAACGGGGAAACATCCCCAAATCAATTAGAGAAAAGATCTCCTCAACCGATTCAACAAATCGGTTTGCCCTATATAAAGGCCCCAAGACTTCAAGTCTGAGAGAGAGGAACCCCCCATAAATTTTGAGAAATTTCAAAGACAAAGAGCAAGCTCTCAGAAGAAGAAAATTTTCTTCAAGGTAAACAAGAACAGAGAGACGAAATCACCTCATATTAAAAGAAGAATTTACTTCTTTTTCTAAGATTATAGATTTATGAGACCAAGATCTTTCACAACAGAGATCAAAGTATCTCATCATAAAAAAATATGGGGAAGAAATTAATCTTCTTCAGATCATAGATCTATAAGACAAATTGTCTTCCAAAGATTATAAAATCTCATTATAAAATGGGAGAACAAAATAATTCAATTCTCTTAGGATCATAGATCCATAAAGGCAAAGCCTTTCACCAAAAACATAAGAGATTGAAACATCTCCTATAAAAGATAAGAACTTTGTTCTTAGATCCATGAGACAAAATCTCTTACAAGAAAGAGAATTTAATTCTCAGGGCACAAAGCTGCTTAAAAAGAAGCTTAGCGCTCTAAATTTAAAGAAGCGCACTGCGCTCATTGTCCGGCGTACAGTACCAAGCGCGCCACGTACTCCTCAGGTGTGCGCTACTTGACAGAAGCGCATTGCGCTCATTATCTGGCACACAACGCCAAGCGCGCCACGTGCTCCTCACATGTGCGCAACTTGATAGAAGCGCACTGCGCTCATTATCTGGCACATAGCGCCAAACGCGCCACGTGCTTCTCACGTGTACGCTACTTGACAGAAGCGCACTGCGCTCATTATCTGGCACATAGTGCCAAGCGCACATTATCTGGCGCATAACGCTAAGCACACCACGTGCTCCTCACGTGTTCGCTACTTGACAGAAGCGCACTGCGCTCATTATCTGGCGCATAGCGCTAAGCGCGCCACGTGCTCCTCACGTGTGCGCTAAGAGAACATAAATTGTTCTTTAAATAACAAAGCCCCAGAGCTATGATGAGTGCCCAGCACTCAATTAAAGACAAAAAGATTGTCAGAGCCCAAACCAATACTCAGCATTCTTAAATGTTCAACATCTTAATTAAATGGGCCGAGCCCAAAGTGGCCACAGATCTCTAATTCAGATCAACTGAGCCCATGTGCTCATAAATCTTGATCTTAGTCCCAAATTGGACTACAGATCTTCCAACCAATATTGGTTTAAGGGTACATCTCTTCACTCCTCTGATATTTGTCGTTGTAATCCTTCAACGTCTTCAGAGAGGTGATGGGTCCCGACAACCAGACATTCCACGGACTGTGGGGTCCTTAAACTCATAGACTATGATGTCCTTAAACTTTACAGAATATGACGTCATTAGACTGGACCGCAAAGTCTTTAAACTAAAACAATAGAGCCCAAATGCTCTTTTGTTGGATCTAAATGATCCTGTTAAGTAGATCTTAGTCTAAAATTAGACTAACGTATCCTTAACAAACGGTTAAGTTGATCTTAGTCTAAAATTAGACTAATTTATCCTTAACAAATGGTTAAGTTGATCTTAGTCTAAAATTAGACTAACGTATCATTAACAAACGTTTAAGTTGATCTTAGTCTCAAATGAGATTAACGATCCTTAAACCCAACCCAAAACCTAAATCTAAGAAAATACGGATTTGGACTAATCCACGCCCTACGGGCGACAACACAAATTAGTCTCCGTATACAATCCACGGGCAACCAAAAAATAAAACAAACACACACGACACGAAGTGACCATATGGAGAAGGAGAAAGTTGTTACCGCGATGCGGTAGCATAATTAACTGCAGGGGCTTGCGCCCGCAGGGAAGAGCGTCCCTACAATCAAAAACCCCTCAAAAGAGGGGGAATCTGACGAAGTCTCCTACAACGCCCGCATCCGTCTAAACCTCTGATATACTGTGCCATAAATCAACTTGGCATCTTCGGAGAGGTAGACGGATAAAACCAAATATCATCTGCCCCCAAATTCAGGCAAGACATCAGTCTTTCCTGGTCTTTCGGCGGAGAACAGATTCTGGCACGCCCGGTGGGACCTTTTTCTCTTTCCACTGCACACTTCATGTGTCGTGTTCGCGAACGAATCACGGTTTGATATGGTTGCCCCTGGATTCAAGGTACTAAGATTTGGTGTCTTGCTCCGTACAGAAAACAGAAGATTAATGGCCTCAAACTGCACTAACTGCAACTGCAACTCTCACTCCGACTTGTCCGGAGGAGTGACTTACGGGCCCCAAGCAGCCTCCCTTTTCACAATGCCGGTAGAACAAGTGACCCAAGCCACCACTGGGCTATTCTTCGGGACCATGATCCCGCCAACAGGCTTTAGCGCTCCTGTACCATCGCAAGAAGCTCCGAAGAAGTCGGTCTTTGATCGTCTTGCAACTACTGCGGCCCCTCTCAATGGGTCGTCCAAGTCCATTGCCTCAGTTTTCAACAGACTGGATTGAAGCTCGGATGGGCCCATGAAGAAGCCCACAATTCCTGAAGAGCTTATCCCGAAGCGGATATCCATTCCAACCCCTGAAGTCATCAGAGCGGCTTCCCTTGCTAAGGAGTCGGACTTTACAAGACTGGCCGTTTCAGCTCCCGTTCGAAAGTCAGTCTTCGCAAGACTGACTATCCCTTCTTAACGGAAATCAATTTTCGACAGGCTAGCGCCAATAACAATCTCTCCTCAAAGTAAGGGGGCAAGAGGAAGCTCATCCAACAACAGAGGTGATCCCGGACGACATGCTCGACGTTGCTACTGGCGCCAAGTAAGGAAGGCTGGGGGCAGCTCTCCTTCTGGACTGACTCCGCCAGCTCCAATGGTGGAAATTGACGCTGTTGTTCCAACTGGGAACAAATTTTAACCACTCAGGAGGGTCCGTAAGAATTCTCCGACTGCTATGCTGAAAAGATCTTCTCCACCTATGGAGAACGTTACAAAGGTGAAGCTGGAGCAGCCCCCTCAGCGTCTGTCCTCTAAAATTTACAAGGTCTGGCGTCAAGTTTATGACTCGGTGATTGATCAAGATTACCCCCGTCGACAGAAAAAGATGAAAGTTCGGCGAGAAGGGGATCACCCTGTCAAGCCACAGAAGGTGTCATCTGTTTGGGTTCCCGCTGCAACGGCTCCCCCAACTTCGACCGCCCACAAAAGAAGGAGGCCGGAGAAGATCCCCGTGTCTGAGACAAATGTCAAGGGCACTGAGCCTAAACGCCCAAAGTCTGGGGGCATGGTGGTGCATACTGTCTATATGGCATCCGGAAAAGAGGATAGCCGTATCTCCACAGGTCATCGACCGCTTACGCGATCAGTGACTAAGACTCAGGAGCAGCAGCAACAAAAGATCCAAGAGATGCTAACAGCCATGGCCGCACTCACGGGGCCAAAAGCAAGCCCTGAGACATCTTCGGAGCAGCGTCAGGAACAGGAAACTGATTCCGAATTCTTCCGAAGAATGCTCGAGAGGAAAGACAAAGAGGCCGCGGAACAAGCGGCTAACATAAAACGAATGGCGCTTTTATTCCAAGACATGATTAGGATGATGTTACAGCCGGATCCTCTAGCTGAAGACCCTCCGATTATCCTCGAAGACGACCGAGGGGAGACGTCAAACCCCCTTCCTGCTTGTTCAGCAGCCAAGGTGGAGACCATCTCCAAAGCCGCCCTAGATGACTATATCGCTCAACAAATACGAGCTTATCAATCGAATGAAGCAAACGACCAAGTCGTCAGAACTGGGCAACCATATCCAGGATGGTACGATCAGATCAAGTATCCGCCAAGATACACGATTCCTATGTTTCACGTATATAAGGGGACAGGCAATCCCCATCAACATGTCGCTCAGTTCAGGGCTCTCTGCAACAATACCGGAGGTGACAACAAATTGTTATTTCATCAGTTCGTCGGCAGCTTGGCGGAAACGGTCTTTGAGTGGTATTCAGAGCTGCCCAACAACTCCATCAAAACTTTTACAGAGATGGAATTGCTGTTCACCCAACGTTTCGCGAGCGCTAGCGAACGTACCCCAATCACGCCATTGATCAATGCCAGGGTGAGGCCGGGCGAAACATGGGTGCAGTACGCGATACGGTGGCGGAATCTATGGTCGAAGTGCGAACAACGCATCGAAGAAGCACCTGCGGTAGGCATGTTCATGGGCACTCTTGATCCGCAGGCGACCATATCCCAGTTCATGATATTTTTCAACCCGACCACCTTTCAGGCCTTGATTGATAAGTTGGCCCAAATGGACCAGATAGGTCATAAGCATTCCTTTTCAAAGACAGAACCGCGGAACGAAAAGGGTAAAGGGAAAGCGACCTTTGTCACCAATACTCAACAACAGCCAAGCAACATAAACCCAGTTGTTCGCCAAAACAAATTGCGTTCACGCCAATCCCTCGAGGAGAGACTGGGACGTCCTTATTCGTTCCCCCGGGATAAAACGAGGAGACTGTTCGAGTTAGCAGTGCGCAACAGGCTCAACACCTTGCCGGATCCGAAACGCCCATTGCAACCCAGTGAGGCCAACAATCCAAATTACTGCCCCTACCACCGGGCAGTAGGCCATCCGATCGAAGATTGCTTCGTCTTCAAAGGCTGGATTGAGGACCTATACCAACAAGGCAAATTCGCACTGTCCAAGAATTGGAAAGTAAGCCCGCCTCAGCCACACGCTCCTAAAAAGGTGGACACGCCGGGGGCATTGTGCTCTTTTATAGAAGAAGCTCCATGGGAGGTCGCTCTTTCAGCTAAAACGAAAAGAATGCTGAAAGAACTCCAAGCATGCCCAGCGATCAGGTGGAAAAGTCCGCTGGAACCCGAGGTTATTGAGGGGATGCTGAAGCCGTGCCCAACGCTAAATGTTGGTGATGATAGTCAAAACGCCCATGCCCAGCCGTCAAAATCTTCAAAGAAAAAGAAGAAGACCAAAAAGCCCGTGAAGCCTAATGACAAGCACACGGACCTGCAAAAACCTTTTGACGCGCTGGAAGAATATAAACAGAAGGCGCGAACTCCGGTCACACTCCAAGAATTCCTTAAACATATCCTTGAAAATGGAGATGGCGATGAAGATGAGGGAGAAGACTCATCAGATGAATCTGAGGATTATGTGGCAACCTGCCACGTGATCTCTCACTCGTTAATAAACGGTGAAGAAGCTCCGGATGCAGAGAAACTGGGGGCAGATCCCAAACCGGAACTCCTAGGACCATCAGATGAGATGATTGACGTATTCCTGAATGAGGCCCGTCAGAAAAGCAAAGCTGATCGAGAGCGCGAGCTGTCCATATTCGAAAAAGCCAAACGCCGGCGACTGGACGAAAGGGTGAAAAACACTCCTACCAGATCAAACCACATCCTCCGCCAGTAAAAGCAGGTGCAAGACAAGGAAACGATTCGCCAAAGCCATGTCGATGGGGTTGAAGCTGCCACCTTCCGAAGGAAACACTTTTGGTGTGATACATCCCGACGAAACAGACACACATCCAAACTACTGCTTATACCATCGGAGGACTACACACCCTACTGAAGAGTGCAACGCCTTTAAAAACTGGTGGCATGGATATGTTGTTCACCGGCGGCATTTCAAGCGAATGAAGCGCAGGACGCGTCGAGAGCAGAAGAGCGCGACAGATGAGCGCAAAAGAACTGCCGGCAACTGTCACATGGTTGATAGCAAGGGATCGCATGTTCTCACCTTCGGGAGCGATTCGGATGAAGAAATAGCCCTCGGTCCTCTCTTCAAGGAATCCATCTCTGAAGCAGAAGAGATGAAGACCTGTGAGAACATTCAGCTGCGTAATCGCACGCTACCCGAAAAGAATCTTGGGCCCACAAACAAGGGGTCGAACAAAAGGGATAAGGGGAAAGAAAAGATCCTTGAGGATATCACCCTCGATGACTGAATCATTGAAGAGCTGGCAGCCAAGGACCCGCCTAAGAAAAACAAGGTGGATTACAATGTTCTGGCACACCTGATGAAGATACCCTTGCAGCTAAGCATTCTTGACGCCCTCCTGCTATCTAAAGAGGCGAGAGATTCTCTGATCAAGGCACTACAAGAAATTGACCAGTTTCAAGCTTTCCTTGTCGAAGAAAAGATGAAGGATGAGCTGGAAGAAGTTCACACAGCCGACATCACCTTCAGCGACGAAGATCTCCTTCTCGGGACATGCGAGCATAACCGTCCTTTGTATGTCACCGGATACTGTCATGACATCAAGGTAGGCAAAATCCTGGTCGACAATGGGTCCTCCGTCAACCTTCTCAATGTAAGGGTGTTGAAAGAGATATGCATGAGCGTTCAACACCTCGCTCAGGATAAAATCACTATCTCCGGATTCGACTCCCAGTCATCGCGGACGCTTGGGTCGGTAATTCTGACGTTACGCTTTGGGTTGCTCATCACTGACATCAAGTTTCACATCATTAACGCCAAGACTTGCTATAATGCTTTGCTCGGCAGGCCTTGGTTACATGAGTACAACATCATCCCTTCTACACAACATCAGTGTATGAAGTATCTCAAGGATGGTCTCGAGTATAATGTGACAGGGGAGTTGAACCCATTCTCTGTGAATGAAGTCCGCAAATACGAAGACGCAAAATACTTCTTGCCAGACTTTGAAGACACGGAAAGGTGCCATAAGACGGAGAATAAGCAGAAAGCTATCACCACTATCCCGGTCTTTAGGAGCGATACCGAAGAGGGGGAGGAAACGGTCTATTCACGGCTACCCCAATGCAACAAGCCGAGGCCATCCACCCCTATTCTGGTCTTTGGCAGTGACTCTGAAGACGAGGTCAACGCAGTATTCTCGGATCATCCATCAGTGCAAGCCTTCATTGGAGATGATCAAAGTTTACAAATCGCTATGGTTCCGTAGCAGCACTACAAAGAGCTCGACGCACTTGATACCTATAATGTGCAAGAACTGCAGACGTTCTACATCCCTCCCAGGAGAAGAGATGAAAAGGCAATCCTCTTTTATCGATCCACGGAAACCAAAGTGGAGAAAGAGATCTGGCATGGTGCTAATTCTACACTTGACAGGCTCCAACCTATCCGTCTGCCCAGATACTACACGGAAGGATTAAAAAGGCTGTTGAGGCGCCAAGGCGTACCCTTAACGCAGACTGCTTGACAAGCTCAGTTCTACAATAAAATCTGGAACATCCCCGGGACTCGGCAAAAATTGCCCAATGGGAGAATGGAAACGACCGGGCTTGGATATGTTCAATCCAAGAAACGGGAGCGATTCCATGGCTGCTACGTTATACATGATTTCGATGAAGGAGATGCTCTGTTAGAAGACACTAACCTTGAACCAAAATGAGGTCCCATCATAAAAATGCTAAGTCTGTCATTTGAAGAACAGATGGACAAGCTAATAAGAGAAGCGGGTCAAAAGGTCCGGGATGATCAGAGCCGTGAAATGGCCATTTACGAGAAAGCCAGGACGCGGCGCCTTCTTCAGCAGGCTATGAAAAATGGCGATGCCCTTCGTCGCCAGCCCGTCATAAAGAAGACTCGACGCGAAGGAAAAAATAAACTGAAGAATGGAAAAAACGTTCGACAGCAGCAAAGCGGGTCCAGGAAGTCACGCGATCGAAAACTAAGCAGCCGGGATCTGTCTCTTATAAAGAAGATGGGTCGAGCATATTCTTTTCCCAAGATAAGACAAGAAAGATATTCGATCTTATCATAAAACATCAGATGATGACACTCCCGGAGTCTAAGCACCCCGAGCAAGCAGGCAAGGTCTCTCACCCAGACTATTGCTCCTATCACCTTGCGATAGGACATCCTCTCGAAGACTGCTTCACATTCAAAGACTGGGTAGAAGACCAGTATCAGCAAGGCAGGTTTGCTTTATCCAGCAGTTGGAGGGTAACCCCGCCACAGAAGCATGAACCAAAAGCCACGTATGCAACGAAAGTAGAGCCGGATCGACATCGGTCTTGGAAGCGATCTCGTATCTGTCACGCGACCTGTCACGCGATAACGCTGTCAGGAGAAGGAGTATGCGAGAATATGGATGACCTCTCCTGGTACTTTGAAAATGAGGATGATGAAGTGATCTCAGAGTTTCCACCGGCACTAAAAGAGCTGGAAGATGGGATACATACTACTGCAGATAACCTCAGAAAAATCGACTTGGGAACGGCAAACAACCCACAGCCGACGTTCGTCAGTGAGTTGTTGTCTGAAGAAAAGGTGGCTATGCTCAGAGACGCGCTAATGCAGTATAAAGACTTTTTCGCATGGAACTACTACGAAATGCCGGGACTAGATCCAGAAATAGCCGTCCACAAATTGGCAATTTCTCCAGACATCAAGCCAATCAAACAAGCGCTAAGAAGAATGCGTCTTGAACTTGAAATGAGCATCAATGCTGAGGTCAAGAAGCTAATCGACTCCGGCTTCATCCAAGAGGTTCAGTATCCTGACTGGATCGCCAACATCGTCCCAGTGATGAAGAAAAATGGGACAGTACGCATCTGCGTAGGCTTTCGGGACCTCAACAAAGCATGTCCGAAGAATGACTTTCCCATACCGGTCACCGAGCTGATGATAGAAAACACGTCCACTCTTCTCCTTCATGGACGGCTCATCAGGGTACAATCAAATAAAGATGCATCAGACCAGAAGCATACCGCTTTTCGGACTCCTTTGGGCATACTCTGTTACAAAGTGATGCCTTTCGGCTTGAAGAACGCCAGCGTTACCTATTAGAGGGCCATGACGAAGATTTTCAATGACCTCATACATGAAGTTGTCGAATGCTATATCGACGACCTCATGGTAAAAAGCAAATCGCACGAGGAGCATTGGGAGCATCTAAAAATAGTGTTCCAACGTCTTTGGAAATACAACTTGAAGATGAACCCTCTCAAATGCGCATTCGGAGTTTCCTTAGGCAAATTCCTAGGATTCATCGTACGACACCGGGGCATTGAAATAGACCCATCAAAGATTAAGGCGATCATAGAAATGCCTCCGCCAAGACTCTCAAGCAACTGTGGTCTCTCCAAGGGAAGCTCGCGTATATTCGGCGGTTCATAGCCAATATTTCCGGCAAATGACGTCCCTTCAGTCACTTGATGAAGAAGGGGGCCCCTTTCGTCTGGGATTGCAAATGCCAAAATGCACTAGAAGAAATCAAGAAATACCTGCAGAACCCGCCGGTACTGACCGCTCCGGTCAAAGGAAAGCCCATCATTCTGTACATAACCGCCCTTGAGGGTTTCTTAGGCACGCTATGGGCACAGGAGAATGACCAAGGAAAGGAGAGAGCTCTCTACTATTTGAGTCGAGTTCTCCTGGGGGCAGAAAACAATTACTCCCCTATTGAAAAACATTGTCTGGTGTTGATCTTCGCGATAACGAAGCTCAGGCACTATACTTTGGCGCATGAGGTCCATCTCATATCAAAAGTGAATCCTCTCAAATATTTGATGTCAAAAGCCATATTAACGGGACGACTCGCTAAATGGGCCCTCCTCTTGATAGAGTTCTCGATAACATATCGTCCTCTCAAGGCAATGAAAGGCCAGGCCATCGCTGACTTCCTCGCTGAGCATCCAATACCTGCCGATTCTCCCTTGAACTGCGAATTGCCAGATGAGCACGCGTTTGACACGATCGACGGGGGGAGAAGAGAGAATGATACCCGATGGGAACTCCATTTCGATGGAGCAACTTTCATGAAGAAGCGAAAGCATAACTCCTCTATAATCAAATCGGGGGTAGGCCTCATCTTCGTGACTCCACAAGTAGGGATAATGCGCTTTGCCTTCTCCTTAACAGAGCCGAGGACAAATAATGAAGCCGAGTATGAAGCTTTGATAGCAGGTCTCGAGATCGCTGTCAACATGGGAATTGAAAACCTCCTCATATACGGAGACTCCCAGCTGGTCGTTAGTCAAGTAAATGGCGACTATCAAACGTGCAAACCAGAGTTGGTAACGTACGGTGAGAGAGTGCAACAATTGCTGACTCAAATCCCTTCCTATGCCTTGGAGAGCATACCGCGCGTGAAAAATAGCAAGGCGGATGAATTAGCAAAGCTCGCTAAAGAACTGGCTGACGAGAACCTCGATGACGTAAGGATCGTTGTGCAAAGCCGTCGAGTTCTCGCACCGGCAGAAATATCTTCGGAGTCGTCTGAAGAAAAGGGAGCGACTGAGCAAATAGCCCTACAAATAGAGGACCAGAGAAAGGTCAAAGGATTGGAGAGAAATTTTTATAGACTACTTCAAATCCCATCGAACACCTGAAGATGCGTCCTCAAGACATCAGCTCATAAAACGAGCTCTATCCTTCGCCTTCATCAATGACACTATATAAGAGATCGTTCGACTCTTTATGGCTAAGATGCCTAGGACCTGAAGAAGCAAGGAGAGTCGTCCAACAAACTCACGACGGACTCTGCGGTTCTCACCAAGCCGGGCCGAAGATGAAACTGAAGATCAAAAGTATGGGTTACTATTGGCCCACAATGATCCAAGATTGCCTCGAATACGCGAAGCAGTACCACTCGTGCCAGATTCACGTGGACTTTATCCACTAACGTCCAAATCCACTACATCTAACGATGGCTAGCTGACCGTTCGAGATGTGGGGAACTGACATAATCGGGCCTATCAAACCAGCATCATCCAGAGGACATCGGTTCATATTAGCGACAACCGATTACTTCTCTAAGTTGGCAGAAGCGATATCGCCGAGAGAAGTGAAGACAGAGAATATCCTCCATTTCTTCAAGACCCACGTCATCTATCGGTTCGGCACTCCGCGACGGATTATCTCCGATAACGGGCCGGCCTACAGAAGCCATAAAATCAGCTGCTTCGCACAGCAGCATAATATAGACTGGAGATACTCTTCGGTCTATAACCCTCGAGCTAATGGTCTAGCCGAGGCTTTCAACAAGACCTTGACGAAGATCATAAAGAAGACGGTGTCTTGAAATAGGATGGACTGGCACGGGAGACTGCATGAAGCTCTCTGGGCGTATCGAACTATGTTCAAAACGGCCACAAACACAACGCCGTATGCATTGGTATTCGGCACTGAAGCAGTACTCCCCTTAGAGATAGAGCTACCCTCCTTACGAGTGGCGGTTCATTACGAACTAACGGAGGAAGATAATGCCCATCTTCGGCTTGAGGAGCTCGACGTCCTTGACGAAACCCGGCTCATGGTGCAACAAACCCGGAGGCTTACAAAGCAAAGATAGCGCGCTCATACTAAAGGCTAGCTAGGCCGAGAACATTCTGCCAAAGCGAACTCGTGCTAGTCGTAAAAAGACCTATGATCCCTAATCATGCTAAACGGGGGAAATTCGAGACGAACTATGAAGGCCCGTACATCATAGACAAAGTCCACCAAGGTGGGGCTTACCTGCTCATGGATATGCATGGCGAAAGACCCTTCAGGCCAATAAACGGCCGGTTCCTGAAAAAATACTACGCCTGACGAGTTACGGCCTAGGTTAATGATAGATGACGACGCCTATATCCGCTCGCTATCTTCCCAAGCCCAAACTCTATAAGTAGTATCCGTGTGACGGACTGAAATGTCCCTAAACTAACAATGGACCGCAATGTCCTAAAACTTGCAATTGACCGAGACGTCTATAAACTACTATGGACCGCAGCATCCTAAGGCTGACAAAAAAACGGTACGTCCATAAGCAAGATGGGCACGGATGAAAACCCAAAAGGGCTCCGTGAGTAAAAACAGCAGGACTACCGGCGAGTTTGTGAAAACCCGAAAGGGTGCAATCTCGTTAAAAGACACTTGCAAGGTTCTCTCGATCCTGTAAGGAGAAAATCCCTGCGTGAGATCCTTACGACTCACAAGGGAGAAACACACTTAGGAATCCCCACGATTCCTAAGGAGAAAACACACTTACGAGATCCTCACGACTCGTAAAGAGAATTCCTCTTTGAGACCCTCACGGTTCATAGGATTCAAAAGACTTAAGTTACAGGGATCTGAACCTGTTCTTAAGCCATCACAACTCACAGACTATCCTACAAGCATTTCAATATTGACCCTTGTATACAATCCACGGGCACGTATAAACATTTCCCTAACAGAGTCCCACCAGCGACTAGGGATATGCTCACACAGTGAACGGCCCTTGTGAGTCCTCTCGACTTATAAAGAGAAAACACTCTTGTAAAATCCTTACGACTTATAAGAGAGCATACACTTAAGAGTCCTCACGATTTTAAGGAGAAAATGCACCTACGAGATCCTCACGACTCGTAGGGAGAAATACCTTTATGAGACCCTTACGGCTCATAAACTTAAAAGCCTTAGTCAACAGGATCCTAACCCTGTTTGCTAAGACGCCTTTGTTCGACATCGACAGCGTCAAATGATGATTCGCCCCAGGCAATGTCCCAGTTATAGCGCTACTGATACCTACATCGGTATCAAGTTCCAAGTCCTTTCACGGCAAATGATGATTCGCTCCTGGCAATATTCCAGGCGCAGTGATGCTGACGCTAATATTGGTATCAGATCTTGAGTTCCGTACAAAAAAATGCATGTAAAATAGCCGAAATGATGGGGTAACTTGCAACAAAGTCAGCAAGTAAAAATATATATGCATACAAAAATAACCGAAATGATTGGGCAACTCGCAATAAAAAGCAGCGAGTAAAAAACAAAAATAACCGAAATGATTGGGCACCGTGATAGCCGAAATGATTGGGCAATCGCAACTTTCGCAATATAAAAAGCTGAAATGATAGAGTATCGCGGAAAGAAATAAAAAAATGAAAAAATAAAACTTTTGCCCTACAGGTAGTCCATACTGACCCCTGTATACAATCCATGGGCATAAACGAAAAGGGAACCACATGTCCCCCACCAGATCCTGTCAGAAGGGAAAGTCAGATCTTAACAGTAATATCTGCATCCCAAGAGATCAACAACGGCGTTCCTTCTCGTTCCAACGAGAAGCAGATGCAACGTCAGCAAAGCGGAGCCACGACATACCCCTAGCTCCAAATCTCGACGGTTCACAAATAACCTAGAGATTAGCTCGACGTTCGTCTCGATACAGTAGACGTGATGTCACCCCAGCGTTCTTGCCCCCAGCAGGATGCAGACGCGACACAAACAACAGAGCCATGGCAAAGTCCCTAGTTCCAGGTCCCGACGGTTCACAAACAACCTGGAGACTACCTCGACGTTCGTCTCGATACAGCAGACGCGATGTCACCCCAGAGTTCTTCCCCCCAGCAGGATGCAGACACGACACAAACAGCGGAGCCATGGCAAAGTCCCTAGTTCCAGGTCCCGACGGTTCACCAACAACCTAGAGACCACCTCGACGTTCATCTCGATACAGCAGACATGATGTCACCCCAGCGTTCTGCCCCTAGCAGGATGCAAATGCGATACAAAACAACGGAGCCTTGGTAAAATCCCTAGTTCCAAGCCTCGACGGTTCACAAACAACCTAGAGACTACCTCGACGTTCGTCTCGATACAGCAGACGCGATGTCACCCCAGCGTTCTTCCCCCCAGCAGGATGCAGACGCGACACAAAACAATGGAGCTATGGCAAAATCCCTAGTTCCAAGCCTCGACGGTTCACCAACAACCTAGAGACAACCGCGACATTCGTCTCGATACAGCAGACGCAATGCCAGCAAATGAAGCGAAAGCAATATTCCTACCTTCAGGGTCTTGACGGTAACTTATATAAAACCTGAAAGACTATCGGAGATCATCCCCACACCAGCGCGGAGTGGTTATGACTCATCGGGGCTCCCCAAACTGAGCCTAACCTCAAGTAAAAAGCAGCATGGCAAAATTCCTAACGCTTGCTCTTCTGACGGTCAAATTGCCTAGGAAGATTGCTTGAAGACGTCTTGTCCATCCTCCGAAGGGATTAGAGACACGACAGTTGCGAGGCTACTCAAGCAGCAATATTGCCTATCGAGGAATACATCAGTCGACGCGACGGTACGACGGACAAAAACCTTAGTACCACAGACCCTAACAGACCTATGTCGTAAAGAGCGGAGATTAACTATGACGTTAGGACATTCTTGCGAGAACTTCTCGATTCGTCTCGACTCGTGAGGAAATTAGTGTCTTTGTGAGAACTTCTCGATTCGTCTCGACTCGTAGGGAAAAGCCTTAGGCAATGGGGATAAGAGTCTTTTTCCTAAGCACTGGGGCCCTGCAAGTCGGTCTAAGATGGATTATTGCATACTATTCACGGGCCACACTTTCCAAAGTCGAATCTCGACAAGGAGGGAAATAACCACTTACGAGTCCTCTCGACTGGTAAGCGGGAAAATTCTCTTGTGAGATTCTTACGACTCTCAGGAGAAAGCACACTTAGGAATCCTCACGATTTCTAAGGAGAAAATACACCTACGAGATCCTCTCGACTCGTAGGGAGAAAAGTCTTTATGAGACCCTTACGACTCATAAAGTTGAAAAGTCTTAGGCAGCAGACCTGAACCTGTTTCCTAAGCCATCGCTACCTGCAAAGAGTCCAAGATGGACAGCTACCTACTATCTACGGGCCACACTTGCTAAAATCACATGGCGACAACAAAGCAAAGAGAAGAAAACAACAGTGGGAGATAAAAATGTGTATCTTTTATTCATAAATTCAATCAAGTACAAGATAAATCATATAAAAGAATAAAGAAATGGATACATGTTATTCAAAAGTTACAAATGTACAATCGATACAAGAGCAACTACTGAGAATGAGGCATTTTCAATAAATCAACCAGTTGCTTGCGCACTTCTCTCAGCTCCTTTTCATGAGCAGCCGTTGTGGCCGGCTCAACTTCGACTCGGGCCCGTTGCTGCAAACAGGATGAAACCTTTTCATCGATTTCCCGTTGGGTTGCCTCACGACTCTGCGCATCCCGCTCAGTGAGGTCGAGCTTCTACCTCAGAGTTAGCCCGTCAGAAATACATCGCAGGAGGCCCTCAAAGATAGCTTTCAACTGTGCAGCATTCGTGTCAACCTGGGCGCGTAACCGAGCGGATTCGCCCAAAGTCTCCTCACGTTCCTTCCGCTTTAAGGTCGCCTCTTGTTCGAAATGGCGGAGAAAGAGAACGCTCTGCTCAACCCATGCAGCCCGCTGGGAGTTCAAAGCCAGCACCTCAGGAGTAGGACGCCTAAGCTCAAGCTCATGCAGGCAGGCCTCAATCTTCCTGCACTGTTTAACCCAAGGCTCGGTGACACCCTCACTGTGGAAGTTCGCGAGCATCGCTAGCATGAGATTAACCTTAGCAGCAAAATCCGCAGAAGATGCGAAAGTCTAGGCGTCAAGATCCTCGACGAACTCACTTAACATTCGCAGGCTGTTCGCGGCACCCCTGGAAGATGAGCGTTTAACAAAGGGCCCTGCCGGCATTGGAATTCGAGACTCGAAAGGAGCTAGAGTCGGTGTGACCGCTGCAAAATAAATCATAGTCAGATGTCGGCTCAAGAAATAAAGAAAATATACGAACAATAGAGTCTACTATACCGGCTGCAACAGGGGGCAGAGCTGGGAGTACTGGTGGCGCGGCAATACCCTCGTCCCCTCCTTCAATTTGTAAGGCTACAAGTAATACAAGGAAGAATTAGCAATGACATAGATGCCCGTAGAAGAAATGAAAAGACGTCGTTTAAAAAAGGGGGGACTATACTCACCGGCACCAGCAGGTAGACTAACTTCCGATTGGAAAGAGAAGTGCGGGTTCAACACCTGATACAGATGATCGAAGAGAACTCCTGCAAGGTTACGATAATACATGGTCAGTACACGAAAGATGCTGTCCCCGATTTAAATTAATCGCAAACGCATACCTTCCAGCATTTGAGAGGATATAAGAGGAGACGAAGGGGCAGCGACCGTCAGAGCGGTAGCTGGTGGTGCTTCTTCAGGCGTCGCAACCTCAGCGCTCACCACACCTGCATTCGAAAGGAACAAAATGTCATCAGAAGGGATTGCAAAATGAAAAGAATGCAGCGACCTAAGACCTACCAAATAGGTCATCAGCCAAAACGGTGACGGAAGCATTGCCAAGCATCATGACTTCTTCAATCTCATTCGGGGGAATGGTTTCGCCGCCCGTAGCTTCGTCTCCTGACTCCATGAGAGCCGTCGTGATACTCGCAATGCCAGGCGATGGCAGGGAACCACAGGTGGAAAGAGCGGCAATTGGAGTAGTCCTGGACTCCCGAGAAAGAGTAGCTGCTTCAGGCTCGGTAGTTGCCGTCATCTCGCCTGCCACCTCCTCACCTGGACTTGGCCCTGCAAGGTATAACATATGAGAATCTAAAGATCAAACTCTAATAAAAGGACCCAGTGTTACGTTACCTTGGGACGGCTTTTCAATTGCTTCCCGAACCGCGCGTACCGCCTGTCTATGAGCGGTAGACAGGGCGACCGGAGCACCTTCTGAAGAAGTAGGGACAAGGAAAGCGGTGCTCGATCCTGCACCAACAGCCAAGGCGGCATCATGGTCTTTCGTTGCATGCCTCTTGCGCTTCCTCTCAGCCTGAGCCGCCAGAGCTGACCTTCTCAAGACCTCCGCCAAGGAGACGTCATCGTCCGAACCAAGTTCTGCCTCTGGAACCTCTACGGCGTCCATCATCGGCTATTTAATCGAAGCTTATTTCGGCGATATCGAGGGAGCTGTGGCTTTGGCACCTGGCCCTGGAAGCGTTACAGCACCACCTTGCAGGATCGGCACTGCACTTGGGATAACTGGAGTCGAGGTAGTCCATGCAACAAGATGAAAAAGAAGGGTCAGATTTCCTATAAAAAGGGGAATGAAAACACAGTAAGCCAAAATATACCGAGGCCCAACGAAGCGTGAAGTCTCTCTTCCTCTTCAAAAGTCTTGAAGGAAGCTGCGAGGACCTCTTCAGCGGAGATACCTGTTGAAGAAGAAGTGTCAGTCAAAGCATGATAATAAAAATGTAACAGCGAAAAGATACGACTGAAATTTACCTGATTATGCAAGGGTGATCAGTCCTGCTTTGTGGCTAGCTAATCGCTCGGAAGATGCAATAGCAGCCCCTAGATCAGTATCATCCGGCGCTATGAATAAGCCTTCGTTGGTCCCGTATTCACTTATGCCCTCGTTGTAAGGAGCATGAGGCTCCTGGCCAAGAACGACGTCAGCAGAGAAGAGTGACTTCTTCTTTTTCTGCGAATGAGTACCAGCAACCGACAATACAAGCTTGCGCTTGGCGGGCAACTTTAGGCGACGATTCCCAATTTCTGTACCCACCTCCGATTCAGGAGACGCCACAGCTACTACTTTTACAGGAGCACAAGGTTGGGGTAGCTCAGGGATAATACGTGGTACCGAAGCCGTAGCAGCTTCCCTCAAGGGAAGACGAACAATGGTTCGTCGTTTCAAGGGAACGGCGGGGTTACCAGCCGGGGTGGTGCCCTTGCGATCAAGCAGCAATCGCTTTTCTTCCCTAATAATGGCGCCCATCGAATGTTGATACTACGCCACATACACGTTCAGGGCTTTCGGAACACAACTCGGTTCACTGATGAAGAAGTTGGACCCTGTGTTTAGGTGCATAAAATGATGCAACGCATTCTGGAAACCCTCTTCAGTAGCAGCCGGTTCTGCCAAGAAGGCCTCAAGCGGGATGCCCTGATTATAGCTTAACTGCTGAGCGAAAGGATGCAGGTTGTATCTCATGAACAACGCCGAATTATTCTGCCTAAACACGAGAAAGCCCGGCCTGATGGAGTATGAATGAAGAATCTCCCGAGCTTTCAAGACAGAAGCCCCGTTTTTATAGATGCCCTGCAATGGCTGCACCGTTTTTGTGGATTCCTGGCCGACGGTCAGAATTTTATCGGTGAAGGTCATGCCATCTCCAACCGTGCGGACGAAGGAGCAAACCCCCAGCTTCCCGCGGTGTCGGATTTACAATGGATGCGTCGACTAGCCGCATGATCCGAGAGAACTTACACTTGTCATAGAAGTAAGGCCTTTTGTGGATACCGAAGATGCCAAGTACATGTAGCTCGATCCAGGACAGAAAATAATGCATCAAGAAGTTCACGTACTGCACCCCTGGTTCAGTAGTGTCTGCTGCCAAGCTGAGGCCATGATATAAATGGGCTAACCCAGCGATCCCGACGTCCACTTACATCCCAGCAACCATTCGGTGAGCTGGAACGGACGGCCTCATATGGCGAGGGTGCATCGGAAGTGCAAACAAGCTTAGCCATAGCCCGAGGAACCCCAAAAAGAATGTTTCTTCGTCAATTCCAGGAGTTGCAAGTTCTGTGAAAGAGACGACCGGGGTGTTAGGGAGAAATAAATTTCTATGATCCGCCTCCGCTACCGGTTGGTTGTATAAACCGAAACCAAAAGGATCGTCGAGTTTGGCAAATTTCGCGACTTCCTTTGACAGGACTTCCGAGCAGAGAAAAAGGGCGATGAAATCTATGAAATTAACCCCACGACCTCCGGATTCGAGAAAGAGGCTCTCATAGATATTCAACACCTTTATCAAACTTGGGAATTGATGTTGAATGGCGTTCTCCAGGGTAAGACCCATTACCACTGATTTGGTGGTAAAGATGTACTCATCCGGAGGAAGCAGCTCCTCATAATGTTCTCCCCTAATCGGTAAGCCGGAAATCTCGGCAAACTCCTCTAAAGAAATTGAAACTTATCGATCTAACAAAAGGAAGGTGTGGGTAAGAATATTCCATTGCTCTAGAAAAGCCTTGACCCACCAGGCAGGAGGCATGGAATACTGGAAGAGAGACGCATAAACTGCGAGATACAATATAAGCTTCAGCAGTTGCGACTTCTTAGCAGACAAAATATAGCGGGCCCATTGCAGATATCCGGCTGGGTGGAGGGGAGTTAAGCCTATGTTATATGGCTGTCCCCAAGGACGCGACTCACCCTGGCATATACGCCGTCCTAGAGTATCCAAAGCCGCTGGCGGCTATACGGGTATTGCATCTATAGAAGGCTGAAGAAAACCCCCCGAAGTCCAATTGACCTCCTCCGCGGCATAGTTTATCGGGGGTGCATCTGCATAAGGGATCGCCGAGATAGGCTCCGAGGGCGTCACACAAGAAAAGCTCCGTCGGCCCCTGATAATTTGACTGTACCATCTACCCCATAGATGAATATTCTTTCGCTCCGGGTCATGATCTTTGATCAAAGCGAAGACTTCCCTATCCACGGGCGCTTCGGGGAATCCGCCTTCTGAACGAACAAAGGGAAATGAAATATCGAAAGACATAGTACCTGCACAGAAAAGAACAAAGTTAGCCATCAATGCTACAAGTCAAGTTCGGTACTTGGTACTTTAAATCCGTACCATACTGCAATGCAGTGAAAAGGGGCCAAAGGGGACCCACACAATCTAGATGATAACTCATCATTAATAAAACAGTCTCATCATTTGATGAGACTGTCATTAAATGCGGAAATCCTCAAAAGATTCTCATTTAATGAGGATCCCTCGGGCCAAGGAATAAATCTCCCATTCAGAGAAATGCTCTGCAATAGACAGACAACTGTCATAATTAATCATGAGGGGAATAAAATTCCCCCCCCCCTAAATTTCTAAAAGAGCAATGCTCTGTAAGGAAAATGAAACAATCCATCAAGAAACCCTAAGAAGCAAAGCTGTACAGAGTAAAAACTCCAAGATCTTCAAGATCTGTGAATAAACTCTTGAGTTCTTCATGAACTATAATCCAGTTCATGGGTTAAAATCATCCTTAAAAAAGATTACATCTTGGAAATGAGCATAGCTCTGTTAATGGGTAAAACCCTAAAAATATATTTTTAGATATATGATCTAAGGAGAGCAAAGCTCTGTTAAAAAGTTCAATTTTTACCTAAATTGGGCAGAGTTTTGATTCTTAAGAAATTTCTTAAAGGGAAGAGCTATACTCTGAAAGAGAAATAATTCTCAGAAGAAAAAGTGAGAAGATGAACATAAATCATCTAAAGGGCCAAGGGTCTTATTTATAGGCACTAAGAGCCGTTTCAACTTCTAAGTTGATCTAAGGGCGCAGATGCTGCCACCGTTGCACTCACGTGTGAGCCACGCGAGCGCAACGGTGGGGGGGCATTTGTTTACCCCAATCAGAGCAAAACTCTGTTCAAATTTCAAATTTTGAAATGAAGCAGCGCTTCAAAACAGCTCCAGCGCTGAGACAAAGACTCTGAGGCAGCGCTCATGTGCAAAGCACATGAGCGCTAGCGCTAAGAGCACTGCAGCGCACCACGTGCAAAGCACGTGAGCGCTAGCGCTAAAAGCGCTGCACTCTAAGCAGCGCACCACGTGCAAAGCGCGTAAGCGCTAGCGCTAAGTATGCTGCACTCTAAGCAGCACATCACATGCAAAGCACAAGAGCGCTAGCGCTGGAACTAAATGTTCCCAACCGTTGGATCAAAGATCCAACGAACATAATTAAAAATCATCAGTTGACCAGAATAAAATTCTGTTAAGGAAACATTTCTCAGAATCTCTCCAAACAGGAAAGATTGTACTCTGTAAATCAGAGCACCGTTGGATCAAAGAACCAATGGTGATTAAAATCACCAAGATACAGAATAAATTCTGTATGGGGAAAAATTTCCCAATCTTGTTAAAAAATAAGAAGATTGTCTTCTGTAAATCAGTAGCCCTTGGATCAAATATCCAACGGGGGAAACATCCCCAAATCAATTAGAGAAAAGATCTCCTCAACTGATTCAACAAATCAGCTTGCCCTATATAAAGGCCCCAAGACTTCAAGTCTGAGAGAGAGGAACCCCCAATAAACTTTGAGAAAATTCAAAGACAAAGAGCAAGCTCTCAGAGAAAATTTTCTTCAAGGTAAATAAGAATAGAGAGACGAAATCACATCATATTAAAAGAAGAATTTACTTCTTTTTCTAAGATCATAGATCTATGAGACCAAGGTCTTTCATAACAAAGATCAAAATATCTCATCATAAAAAAATAAGGGGAAGAACTTAATCTTCTACAGATCATAAAACTATAAGATAAATTGTCTTTCAAAGATTATAATATCTCATTATAAAATGGGAGAACAGAATAATTCAATTCTCTTAGGATCATAGATCCATAAAAGCAAAGCCTTTCACCAAAAACATAGGAGATTGAAAAATCTCCTATAAAAGATAAGAACTTTGTTCTTAGATCCATGAGACAAAGTCTCTTATAAGAAAGAGAATTTAATTTTCAGGATGCAAAGCTGCCTAAAAAAAGCCTTAGCGCTCCAAATTTAAAGAAGCGCACTGCGCTCATTATTTGGCGAATAGCGCCAAGCGCGCCATGTGCTCCTCACGTGTGCGCTACTTGACTGAAGCGCACTGTGCTCCGGCGCACAGCGCCAAGCGCGCCACGTGCTCCTCACGTGTGCGCTACTTGACGGAAGCGCACTGCGCTCATTATCTGGCGCATAGCGCTAAGCGCGCCACGTGCTCCTCACATGTGCGCTAAGAGAACATAAATTGTTCTTTAAATAACAAAGCCCCAGAGCTATGATGAGTTCCCAGCACTCAATAAAAGACAAAAAGATTGTCAGAGCCCAAATCAATACTCAGCATTGTTAAATGTTCAACATCTTAATTAAATGGACCGAGCCCAAAGTGGGCACAGATCTCTAATTCAGATCAACTGAGCCTATGTGCTCGTAAATTTTTGATCTTAGTCCTAAATTGGACTACAGATCTTCCAACCAATATTGGTTTAAGGGTACATCTCTTCACTCCTCTCATATTTGTCGTTGTAATACTTCAACGTCTTCAAAGAGGTGACGGGTCCCGACAACCAGACATTCCACGGACTGTGGGGTCTTTAAACTCATGGACTATGATGTCCTTAAACTTTACAGACTATGACGTCTTTAAACTGGACCACAAAGTCCCTAAACTAAAACAATAGAGCCCAAATGCTCTTTTGTTGGATCTAAATGATCCTGTTAAGTAGATCTTAGTCTAAAATTAGACTAACGTATCCTTAACAAACTGTTAAGTTCATCCTAGTCTAAAATTAGACTAATGTATTCTTAACAAATGGTTAAGTTGATCTTAGTCTAAAATTAGACTAACGTATCCTTAACAAATATTTAAGTTGTTCTTAATCTCAAATGAGATTAACGATCCTTAAACCCAACCCAAAACCCAAATCTAAGAAAATACGAATTTGGACTAATCCACGCCCTACGGGCGACAACACAAATTAGTCTCCGTATACAATCTACGGGCAACCAAAAAATAAAACAAACACACACGACACGAAATGACCATCTGGAGAAGGAGAAAGTTGTTACCGCGATGCGGTAGCGTAATTAACTATAGGGGTTTGCGCCTGCAGGGAAGAGCGTCCCCACAATCAAAAACCCCTCAAACGAGGGGGAATTTGACGATGTCTGCTACAACGGCCGCATCCGTCTAAACCTCCGATATACGGTGCCATAAATCAACTTGGTATCTTCGGAGAGGTGGACGGATAAAACCAAATAGCATCTGCCCCCAAATTCAGGCAAGACGTCAGTCTTTCCCGGTCTTTCGGCGGAGAACACCAGACTTGGAGCGCTGAAGTGCTTCTTTGGCAGTTCTAATCAGTTCTGTGCTCTGAGAATTAAATTCTCGTTTATAAGAGACTTTGTCTGATGGATCTAAGAACCAAGTTCTTCTTTTTATGAAGAGATGCTATGATCTCTTCTATTTTTGTGAAAAACTTTGTCTTACAGATCTGTGATCTTGAAAAAGAACTAAGTTCTTATTTTTTATCAAGAGATATTATGATGTCTCTTCTTTTTATTTACCTTGAAGAAATTTTTCTTCTTAGAGCTTGCTCTTCTCTTTTTCTTTTTTAAGAACTTGAAGTTTATGGGGGAGTTCCTCCTTCGAATGATCTTGATGATCTCCTTACCCCAGACTTGAAGTCTTGGGTCCTTTATATAGGGGAGGCTGATTTGTTGAATCAGTTAGGCAAATCTCTTATTGAAAGATTTCTAATTGATTTGGGGAATGTGTCCCACCGTTGGATCTTTAATCCAAGGGCTTCTGTTTTACAGAAGACAATCTTCTTATTTTTAAAAAGATTGGAAAAATATTTTCCCATACAGAACTTATTCTGTATCTTAGTGATTTTTAATCACCATTGGATCTTTAATCCAACGGTGCTCTGATTTACAGAGCACAATTTTTCCTGTTTGGAAAGATTTGAGGAGTATTTTCTCAACAGAATTTTATTCTATAATTTGGTGATTTATTCATCTCAGTTGGATCTTTGATCCAATGGTGGAGAACAATTAGTTCTAGCGCTTGGCGCTCTCGTGCTTTGCACGTGAGGCACTGTCTCAGAGTCTTTGACTCTTAGCTCTGGAGCTCCTAGCGCCAGCGCTCTCGTGCTTTACACGTGAGGCGCTGTCTCAGAGTCTTTGACTCTTAGCACTGGCGCTTCTGGCGCGAGTGCTCTCGTGCTTTGCACGTGAGGCGTTGCCTCAGTTTCTTTAACTCTTAGCGCTGGCGCTCCTGGCGCGAGCGCTCTCGTGCTTTGCACGTGAGGCGCTGCCTCAGAGTCTTTGACTTTTAGTGCTGGCGCTCTTGGCGCTAACGCTCTCATGGTTTGCACGTGAGGCGCTGCCTCGGAGTCTTCAGCGCCGGCGCTCTTGGCGCCGGCGCTCTCGTGCTTTACACGTGAGCGCTGCCTCAGAGTCTTTGACTCTTAACGCTGGCGCTCTTATGAGGCGTTGCCTCATTACTGAAGGTGTCTTTTCACTTTCTTTCTCTACTTTTCCTGAGTCAAACTTCTCTTTCCCAGATCTTGGAAATAGTTACTTCATGCACAGCATTTTCTGTGCCTAGACTTAAATGTCTCCCTTCATAATCTGAAGCAATGCTTCTCTTCTCTCTCACTTTTTAGAGAATCATTTTGACAGAGAAGAGCTATGGCTTGTAATTGCCCGCATGCTCGCCGGCAGCCATGGGAGGTGCCCATTGAGGAAATTGTTCCTCGTTTTGCTGCGCGCTTGGTGAAACCTACTCTTACGGATGACCAATGCGGCACGGTGCTGCACGAGCTCTTGACTCGTATAGGATCTCCTCTCCCCATCGGCTCCATTTGGCTCCGGATGGTCTTGTTGTCCGTGATCGATGATATTCCCCCTCCTCCGACGGAGATGACTCCGGCAATGCTCGACGCCGCGAAAGACAAGATCGAGTGCTTCCACGAAGCACTTTTGATCACCACAGCTCTAAGGGACCACTCTACTCGGCTGCTAAGCCAGATACGGGCTCAGCTGGTCGTCATTTCTGCCTTTGCTGATGGGTGCAGTGCTGACCGATGGGTAGCTACTCCTCGTGAAGATCGCCGCTTTGTCATGGTGGAGAAGGCAGAGAGGGAGTTAGATAATTTTATTCATAATTTGTGAATCCCTGTACTTTCGATCCCATATTTGGTGATCTATTTCCTGTAGAATAAAATGTTCAATTAAATGCTTTGTTTTTTGTCATTGAACACATGTTCTTCCTCTGAAGTGTGCATGTGCGTATATGAATGAGCCTGGTTTCACACATATCTGTAAACGAAACTTAAGCCGGCATAAACAGGAACAAATAGCTTTTGGCTGAAGATTTTGGCGGGAACATGGTCAATCCATATTCATCTTTCCAAGTCCCGAGATTGCTTCTCTACTTATCCGTATTGGCTCGTGTATCAAACTAAGTACACTGAAATATATAAAACGGTTCTGATCGTCCGGGATGTTGGATGCCAAGTATACAATTTAAGTATCCATAATAAATCACACCATCCGATCCCACCGTCGCAATCCCACTATTCTGAGTGGTTCTAGATGTTTCTATATTCTTAACTTCGAATTTGTATCTAAGGACACCGAATCCTTTATAATATGCAACCTCCACAGTAGGAAAATGAGCTAAATATCTTAAATCACTCTCTAATGATCACTCTCTAATAACGCAGTATGAAAGTTGTATTTGTGTTTGCATCATAAGTCTCTACACCATCAATGAATAAAGATTTTAACTTTTCGATCAGAGGTTGGAGATAGACGTCGATATTGTTTCCCGGTGAGTTTGGTCCGTCGATAAGAAGAGACATCATAAAGTATGATTGGTCCATAACCAACCAAGGCGACAGATTATAAACCATCATTACAACGGACCATGTGCTGTGGCTTCCAGCCATATAGTTGAATGGGCAGAAGCCATCACTAGCGAGTCCGACCCTGACATTGTGAGGATCGCTACTGAATATTTCGTGCCTCCTATCGAAATCCTTCCATGCCGGTGAATCTCTTGGATGACTCATTTTTCCATCTTCACTTGGAGGAGCACGGTGATGCCAAATCATTATCTCGGCTGTTTTCTTGCACCTGAATAGCCTCTGCAGCCTCTGTGTTATGGGAAAGTATCGTGCTATCTTGACAGGTATATCGGGCTTCTTATCAGAATCTTTCGGCTTATACCTGGCCTCTCCGCATGTTGGACACTCTTTCAAATCTGAATTCTCTTTCCGGTACAACACGCAATTTTTAGGACATACTTGAATCTTCTCACACTTCAGACCCAAATCAGATATCATCTTCTGGGCTCCGTACCAGCTGTCGGGCACGTTATTTTTCGGGGGCATAGAATCTTTCAAGAACGAAAGAAGTATTGTGAATGACTTATTGCTCCATCCATTTAGACATTTAATCTGGAAAAGTTGGACGAACCATGAGAGGATGGAATACTTTGCATTCTCATAAATTGGTTTTCTAGCATCATTCATGAAATTTTCATATTTATCTGCACGCGGTCCTTGACCGGAAGGAATGTCATCTTCGGTATGAATAGATTCACATAAGGCAGCCTCTACCATATCCTCCATTTCTTCTCCTGCAAAGAAATTACCATCTTCTTCTTCTGCCGCATTACCGTCTTCTCCTTCTTCTTCTGCCGCATTACCGTCTTCTCCTTCTTCTTCTACCGCATTACTGTCTTCTTCTCCTTCCCCGTGATATAACCAAGTTGTATAAAGTCTAGTAAAACCATGTTTAACGATATGAAGCTTTGCAAATTCTACCTTCTGCCGGTATTTATTCCCACATCTATCGCACGGGCAGAGAATCTTCTCTAACACGATCTTATTATGTGCGCGTGCAAATTCAATAAAAGCAGCAACTCCTGCGACAAACCTAGGTTGCATATGTTGTTGCCAATCCACATACATCCAGTCCTTAACTCTGATGTACTCATGGGCCATGTTAGACTGTATAACATATAAATTGTAGATATGATGACTATATTGAGAAATCTAAGAACGGGATGGTTACTGACAAAGGAGAAAATCCGTGTATATACTTTGTATGAGTGTTTGTCGTTGAAAAAAATAAATTATCGATAACCAAAGTTAGATTTGAGAATACCCATGTATGAGTTGTATTCTATATATGTGTGTTTCAGTTTATGATTTCGCTTAAGTATAGGGTTGTTAGTGTGTATGTGTTGTTTGTGCGTTTGTTGTGTATTCGTGTTATATGTATGTGTTTCGGCTATCAGGGGTAAGGATTCTATCCCATTAAGAATGTATAGAGCAAGCACCCATTCGCTTGTGCTTTCAACCGTTTCGAGTAAATTTCGGCAACACCTTCCCGCTGTTCTCCGAGTACACTGTAATAGAATAGATATTCATTTCAAAGCTGTGAAACAACGTTGAAATGAACATCTAATCTATCTTTGTACACGGAGAACCAGCGGAAAGTACCGACGAAATAACTCGAAATGGATGAAAACACAAGTGAATGCAGGTGTTTGCTTTATACATTCCTAACTTGTCCACACTGGACAAATTTATCGGTTATCATATGATTGAATCTTCTCGTCTTATAGACTATACGACAGTTGTTAGTATCAAACTATACCGTCCGATATTTAACAACCTTCGTATAGTTCTATGTCATGACGAACATCGAACGTATGTTAACCGATAGACGGGGACTAAGTCGCGCTTTGATTTTCATATATCAGTATCGATGAGAATATGAAAGTTTCATATTATCATCGAGTATCATATATTGGTTTTAACTTGAACATTTAATTTGAATAGGATTTACGTTTACGTTTCGTTATTAAGGGCTCGAAGTTTTTAGTTTAAGGTAAATTTTTCTTGCGTTTACGATAAACTTGTATGTTTACGTTATTATCGAGTATCCTACTGAATGAAGTAGTGCACCCTAAACCCTAACCCTAAATAACCCAAATTAACCTAATTAACCACAATTAAGCATAATCGTTATCCTAACACAAATTATCCCTAATTAACCCAAACTTAACCCAATTTACCCAAATTAACCTAATTAACCGTAATCAACCTAAACTAAACCTAATTTACCTAAATTAACCTAATTAACCCTAATCAACCCAAACTTAACCCAAATTAACCAAATTGACCCTAATCAACACCCTAACCCTTTCAAATTATCAATAATTAACCTAAATTAATCCCAGCCTCTAATTAACCCTAGCCTCTAACCGTAAACCTGAACCAAACCCAAACCCTAAACCCTAACCGTAACCATACACTGAACCCTAACCCTATCCCAAGTCTTACCCTAACCCCAACTAATTAACCCTAACCCTAACTAAACTGAACCTTAACCCTAACCCTAACCCTACCCTCAACTAAACCCTAACCAACCCTACCCTCAACTGAACCCTCAACTGAACCCTACCCTCAACTGAATCCTAACCTTCGAAACGGACCCTGAACCCTAACCCTAGCCCAGGTAGCAACCCAATAATTAACAAAAACAGAAATAAACGCATAATTAGAAGTAAAACTATGAAATTTACTAACCTGTAGCTAGGCCGGCGATGGAGGAGACCGGAGATGGTCAACGACGCAATCGACGACGAGTCGCGGGCGGTGGTGACGAGGAAGTCGACGGTGATGTCGGGGATGACGAGCCGCGCGCGGGAGGACGGTGGCGACGAGAGGCGTGCGCGGGAGATCGAGTGATGAGAGAGAGCAATTTTTTAGGGATAGAGAACTTTTCTGTGCTTTATTTTTTTATTAATGACCCATATACATGCTCCTACGGATTAACCCATAGGTCCTTCTTTTGCGGCTCCGTTGGGCCAAATAACAAATTACGTTTTAATATTTTTAAATTAATTCGTATGGCACCGTAGGGACAACCATGGGGACCTACGGGTTAATCCGTATGGGCAAGCTTTTATTGCCCCTACGGATAACTATATCCGTAGGGGCAACCCCTTATTGTAGTAGTGTATACATCATGTGTACAATAATGGCCTCTAGGGTATATATATAACTAACAAGAGATAGGAGCCGTTGGAGGGAGGAATATTTGGTGGAGGGAATCGCGGGAGTTCGTTGGCGACGGGGGCGCGGGGGAGTTGGCGAACGGGCGCGGGTCTCGTTGAGATGTGTGCGAGAAGTGGGGGAAACGTGGAAATAGAAAAGAGCGGGAAAAACAAAAAGAACGAGGAAGAAGAAGAGGGAAGCGGGTGTGGGTGTCGGGTCGGGTCGGGTCGGCTTGGGGATGGGCTTAGGATTGGGTTTAGATTTTAGGATTAAGAATTAATTATTAAAAATATAATAAAAATATATAAAAATATATGGAAAATAGGGGAAAATATACGGAAAATACATATACGGAACTGGGAATTTACAGATCGCAAATAAAATAAAATAAAATAGCAAATCTAATATCATACGAGCGTGAGCGCAAAGACTCTGATACCAATATTGCACATGCATATAGAATAAACAAGATCGATCATCTTGACAGAAAACTGGATGAGATCAAACATAACATAACACAGCGATAGCAAATCTATATTTAGCATGTGATAGTTCTATATAAGAAAAGTTGATCGATTGTATCTCATGTCGATCGAATGAATAATCTTATCCACGCCATGTATACATAGCAATCTCTTTCTGCCAACGGCCGGAAAACAACCACACCGTTGAACGGCGAGAAGCCTCACGTAATCATCCCATACTAACCATCAAAGGGAAAGAAGAGAAAAGAGAGAAAGTGACGGCTAAGCATTTATCCCTTACAAATCCTTGGCTTGCAATATACTTATATAGAGAATGACCATTCACTTAGACGGATATGGGCCTATCTGACCAAATGCCAACATCCACAGTATAAACAAAAACCATGCATGTTTGAAAGGAGATAGTAATGTGCATATATAATCGTGCATGTTTAAGGTTCTTTCTCATGCAGAGGGATCTGAGATGAGGTAAGAGGCGGAACCGTGCTTGTACAACATTTATTCTTAGATTATTTTTTCTTTCTAAAGAAATATTCTTAAAATAATTAGATGTAAAACTACATGTGGGACGAATGTAAAATTACAGACTTTATAATATCATGCAAGCATAAGAATGAAATAAACCAATTAAGCTTAACAAGTTAAGGTTTTTACAGCGATGAAAAAGGTCTATTCTTTTACCCCAAGGATAGGATACTTAAACGCGTCCAAAATTCTTATCGTTGATAGCGTCGCTAACGCGGGTCGGATCGCGTCAAGATGTTACCTTCCGTTGATCTGCTATTGGCGATGATGGACGGCCGAGATTTGAGTTGGAGGATAGCTGTTGAAGTGTGTGAATCTCAATGGGTTTAAGGTTGTTGGGACCGAGAAGTCCCGGGGTGGTTGAACCACCGAGGACCCTCCGACGATCAAGTTAGACAGGAAATCCGAGCAGAGTAACGGCCTAGTGAGTGGAAAATGACTTACTTGAACCGTCTGAAGGAGGGGTTTATATAGCGGTGGCAGCAGGCAGGCAGGCATGAGAATCACGTCGGCCGTTACGCTCCCGACGTCACGCCCGCATGATGGGCGAGATCCCGCATTAATGGCTATACATGCTCGTTAATGAAGGATCATAATGGCGTGGAACGTGGGATGTGGCCGGTGAATATCTCACGTATGGCGAGATTCACGGGATGACGGTTGCGTCTGTGAGTGGTGTCGTTGGTCGGTCGATGAGACCGAGGAAGATGACCTCGGCGGGAGAGCTCGCGGACGAGCGGGAGAGCTCACGGACAAGCGGGAGAGCCGATGTATCTTGATTCTGCGGTAGCCCGGAGACGAGCTGAGAGGGCCGAGGAGGCCAATTGTGCAGGGAGCTCGGAGATGAGCCAGCGTTTGTTTATGGGACGGGTACAGGAGTGGCCTGGTCGGCCACCGTAGGTCCTTTCTTGGGAGCTTCGGGATACATCATCAGCCACGTGTCATGATCTGGGAGATCACCGATATCGAGCATCATCATTATCCCCCTACTCTTGTCCCGACCAGATCATAGGTCGGGTCGAGAGTGATCTGCCGGGTTATCCGAGGTGAGCTCCTTTTCGAAGATATCGTCGGGGCATGTCCCCGGACAATCAGTTGTATTTTCTGGATGACGCCAGCGAATCAGTGGTGAGATCTTTGCATTAAAGAGGGCACGCCGGATTGTGGATACGTTCGCCGAAGCGACTGCCCACATGTCTGGCGCTGGTTGACTGATGCGACGGGCCGCAGGTTCCCTGCGCCTGATGGGGTGCAGCCAATGTGCGCATGACAGATGGGGCGATGGTGGTCGTTGAGTGCGAAGAGTCGTCTTGGCGGGAGATGACTGAGGCCGTTGGATGTGTTACGCCGGCTGTTATAAATAGAGATGGGGTCCATATGAGGGCCCATTCTTCTTCATAATTCCCTCGTCTTTGGTTTTGTCAGCTCAGCGTTCTTGACACGCCCCGCTTCCCAAAATACGGAATACGAGGTATGACTAGGCCAGCCATGCTCCTACGGTCAAGGAATCATCCCGCCGTAGTCACACTTCGGCTTCTAGCATTACATGATAATTAGTAAATAAAGCACAGTATTAAAGGAATCACATCACTAATTTATTACATTAAAATTTCATTGTTCACAAATTACAGATAATAAGAAACAATAACTAACCAAGTTCAATATCACGATCACTCTAAGAAAAGCAATAAAGATACGGAGTACACCAGACTATATCTCTGTGAGCTCGAAGGGTAAATCCGTCTCCTGTGCTGGTCCTCCCGCGAAATCTGAGCATGCATACTCAGGTCATCAGAGCGACACATTAATAATATTATTAACAGATGAAACAGGTAAAAGAGGTAATACTGGTATGAGAATAATGCAAGTAATCACTATGTCACTATATGATGCAGAATGTGATAGGTGTCTCTATATGTCTCTAGGTCATGTTTGAAATCACATAGTGGAAGGAGGATCATGTTTAACAGGAGTCTCGTACATACCCGAGACAACGGCCCACATGCCCGGGACATAACCCTGTCAGCCGGATCGCTAGATCCTGTCCTACACGTATAAGTATCACAGTTCGAATGATCATCCTCTAAACACGGTCCTGTTAAATACGATACTCTTTCCATTTTGATTTCCCCCTTTCCCCCAGGTTACACTATTTATGATATTGGTCTAGTTGTGTACGAGTATACCAATGACACGGTTTCACCACTATCCACTGTATCAATCACTGTCACGAGTGTTCACTTTCCATTGGTGTACTCGTCACTCCTAAATCAATATCTATCACTCACGATAATGCAATGTCCACACGCACTAACACTGTGTAAATGACAAGGATATGATATATGTATTGTAAACTACCAAATAAGCTCAGTATGTTATGAATTAATATGCATGTCACGAACCAAAATGAATTACACAAATTAATATGTTACGAATTCAGCAAATATGATGTAGGTAAGATATATAGAACAATCAGTCAGGAATTCATCAAATTTTGTTTCAGTTCGATCGGAGTTTCGGTTTTCAAGATATAACTGTTTCAGTTTTAAGTGTTCGCAGCTGGAATTTCAATTTCAGAACTGAACGTCCGTTTCGCAACACGAATTGCACCCAGTTGGGCTCAGAATCTAGCGATGTCACAGTTAGATGAAATTTAGGGTTTTCGATAAAGTATTCAATGCAACATACGGATCCTCAATCGCATCTGTACGTTGAAAGTTATACACAGTTCAATCTCAAATGTCATTTCAGAAATTGTTCTGAACAGCTTTACGTTCTGCCTTTTTAAAATAAGTTTAAAATAACAAACTGCGATGAATCGGAAAGAGACCACTTGTTTTATTTCACTAACAGGTATATCTTATAACTACTGTAAAGTTCCGTACCATGCGATTTCAGGAAACACGGGGACGCAGGACTTTAGACAGAACACACCAATCAGAAACGCTCTGGACTGCAGTCCAGAGTCGTGTTCCGACCCAGTTATCATCATGATTACAGAACAGGAATCATTAGGATTTTCCATAGGGTTAAAGTTCATCGAGTCGTCTTCGATTTAAGCCCTCGAACGTCTCAATCCAGTATACATATGATTTATGGTGATTTTATTCGTTTTCAGGCACGAGAAAATTCCAGTTTTAACGGCATATTTGGGGGTATCAGTTTTCGTTATAAACATTCGTATTTTCCAGCGAGATTCATACATTATATTTAACATTATATGGGCCAACAGAAGGTATCGGTTTCCGTCAAATTAAACAGCTATATCCATGAGAGACTAGCATCGAACACCTTGGTCAATATATATATAGGTAATCATTAAGTTCGTAAACTATGTGATCTAGGTGTGTAACACGACTATAATAGCATGAAGCAAGTAAACACTTGCCTGGAGAACGCCTCGGGGTCGTACGGCAATAGTGTCGTCGCGAACGCGCGATATACGCCACGTATCGGATTCCCGCGAGCCTCGATCTAGATGTGGATCTCGCGTCGGGGTTGTCCGGAGTCGTTTGCACAGCCACTAGACGTTGATGGATGTTTGATGATCCACTGCGAGTGTATTGGGGTTGCCGACGGTCGACGGCGTCGCTCCGGCAACGCGCACAGTGCACACACAGTGAGGAAATGTTACAATTTGGGTTTTGGAGTTTATGGAGAAGGAAAAAGGTTAAACAGTGGGCTGGGGATCGTGGTGGTGGTGATGATGCTGAGGAGATGGAGGTCGTTGAGAGGCCGGCGATGTGTTGGGGAGTTCGCCGGCGTCGAGGGGTAAGGTGGCCGAGTTAAGTTGGAATGGGTTTGTGTGCAGGTGAGGACTGGTGGGGGCTCGGGTGATGAAGGGAGGAGTCGTGAAGGGAGAGGGTTGGTAGAGGAGCGATTTGAGAGTTGCTGTGGGGTTGTCGGGGGTCGTCGCCGGCGGCGAGGTGAGGAAAATTTTGTGCTCGATGGGTTTTTTTTTTTTTTTTTGTGGGGAAAGAAAGAAATGAGGTATTCTGCAAAAGTGAGGGGCGAGCGAGGTGGAAAGAGTTAAGGGAGATGAGAGGAGCGCGTCGTGGGGGCGAGGCAACGGTACTGCATGGGCGAGGGCGACGGCGGAGGAGGCGGGTCGCGCGCGCGTTACGGGGGTTGCCGTTGGGGAAAAATTTTCAAATGGAAGAAGAACAGTGGGGGGAGAGCGGGCTTGGGTTAATTGGGAGTGGGCCGGGCTATAAAAGAAATTCCCTCAAAAAAAATATACAATATGAATGGGCTTCAGGTGAGGAAACGGGCTCGTCCACCACTTGGGTTAAGGAATTATTAAAAATAGAATTGGGCTATGGGCAGTGGGCTGGGAAAATTTTGATTTATATAAAAAAAAACGTGGGCTGAGTAAGGGGTTTAAGAAATTATTTTGTTAGTTTAAATTTGGCTTTTAGGTTGTTGGAAAAATATAAATACTGGAATTCAAGCTACCACCTTCTACAGAATAATTACTAGGAAAAGTAAATCTCGGAAATTTGGAAAATACAAGGAAAATTCTTGTAGATGGAGAACGGGGATTTACATCATACCCCCCTTAACAAAATTTCGTCCTCGAAATTTAACAAAGATACAAGAATACAATGTGCTAAACAAAAAGATGTGGATAACGATCACGGATATCTTCCTCCCGCTCCCAGGTGGATTCTCCTGGGGAACGACCGCCCCAAGACACTCGGACTAACGGAATGACTTTATTCTTCAGCACTTTCTCTCTGCGGTCGAGAATGGTAGTAGGTTGCTCCTCGTACGATAAGTCAGTACCCAAAACTAGCTCTGAATGGTCCAGGACATGACTCTCATCCCGGACATAACGCCGCAACTGTGACACGTGGAAGGTATTGTGCACACCAGCTAGAGATGGAGGCAAGGCAAGTCGATAGGCCACCTCTCCTACTCGCTCTAGCACCTCGAAAGGTCCGATAAAACGGGGAATAAGCTTTCCCCGACTTCCGAACCTGATCACTCCACGAGTAGGGGAAATCTTCAAGAACACATGATCTCCGACTTCGAACTCAAGTGCCCTTCTGCTGGTATCTGCCCAACTCTTCTGTCGATCCTGAGCCGTCTTAATACGCTGCCTGATCATCTGAACCTTGTCGACTGTCTGAACGATGAGTTCGGGGCCCAGTAATCTTCGTTCTCCCACATCATCCCAACATACTGGGGATCGACACTTCCGCCCATATAGCGCTTCAAAAGGAGCCATCTGAATACTAGCCTGATAACTATTGTTGTAAGAAAACTCGACTAGGTGCAGATGGTCCTCCCAGGAACCCTGAAAGTCCAACATACAGGCTCTCAACATATCCTCGAGCGTTTGAATTGTACGCTCGGATTGTCCATCCGTCTGTGGGTGATAAGCTGTGCTGAATTTGAGGCGGGTTCCCAAACTCTCCTGTAAGCTCTTCCAAAAGTGCGACAAGAATCTCGTGTCCCGGTCTGACACAATGCTGACTGGAACACCGTGAAGTCGCACAATCTCCTGCATATATCTTTCTGCCAGTGATTCTGTCGACTGTCCCACTCGGAAAGGTAGAAAATGTGCAGCTTTTGTGAGGCGATCGACGATAACCCAAATAGCGTTATTGCCTCTAGGGCTCCGTGGTAAGGCCGTCACAAAATCCATAGTAATGTGCTCCCATTTCCATTCAGGTACCGGCAATGGTTGTAATAATCCTGCTGTCCTCTGATGTTCCGCCTTCACCTGCTGACATACCAAGCATCTGGATACGAACCTCGCAATTTCCCGCTTCATTCCGTTCCACCAAAAGTGCTGCTTTAGGTCCTGATACATTTTTGTACCTCCTGGATGCACCGAATAAGCTGAACTGTGTGCTTCAGCCAACACTTCTTCTCGTACGTCACCTTTAGGTACGCAGAGTCTGCTACCGAATCTCAGAGAGCCATCTTCATGTATAATCAAATCCGTTCTCAGTCCAGCTTCCACTTGCTCTCTGAACTTTTGCAATCGGGGGTCATCCGCTTGTGCAATCTTGATGCGATCCACCAGGGAAGATTGAACCTGTAGTTGCCAAAATTGACTGAGTGCGTTCGGTGTAACGACCTCAAGTTCAAGTCTCTGGAAATCCTCAATAATACTCCTCTGATCGGTCAACATCATGACCGCTGGTTTGCGACTGAGTGCGTCTGGTACAACATTGACCTTCCCCGGGTGATACTGAAGGTCCAAATCATAATCTGCCATTAGCTCTAGCCATCGGCGCTGCCTCATGTTCAGTTCCTTCTGTGTGAAAACATACTTCAAACTTTTGTGATCCGTGTATACCTCCACTTTCTCACCCAAAAGATAGTGCCTCCAAATCTTTAATGCAAAAACTACCGTAGCTAACTCCAAGTCTTGCGTAGGGTAGTTTTTCTCGTGGTTTCTCAGTTGTCGAGAGGCGTAAGCAACCACTCGGCCGTGCTGCATCAAAACACAGCCTAAACCCTTCCCCGAGGCATCACTGTGTATCACCATACCACCGGAATTATCTGGTACTGTAAGTATAGGTGCTGTGGTTAACTTCTGCTTCAGAGTGTCGAATGCCTGAGAGCACTCTTCTGTCCATGTAAACGGCACGTCCTTCCTTGTCAGCTTCGTCAAAGGTTCCGCGATCCTTGAGAAATCTTGGACGAATCTTCGATAATAACCTGCCAATCCCAGAAAGCTCCTGATCACTGCTACTGATTTTGGCGTCGGCCAATCTCTGACAGATTCTATCTTTGCCGGGTCCACCGAGATGCCTTCGCCCGAAACAATATGTCCCAAAAACTGAACCTTGTCGAGCCAGAACTCACACTTGCTTAGCTTCGCATACAGCTTCTCTTCCCGAAGAATTTGTAGGACTGTACGCAAGTGTTCAGCGTGCTCCTCATGAGTCTTCGAGTAGACAAGTATGTCGTCGATAAACACAACGACAAACGTGTCCAAGTATTTTGCGAACACCCTGTTCATTAAATCCATGAATATTGCTGGAGCATTGGTAACACCGAACGGCATTACAAGGAACTCGTAATGTCCGTATCGGGTCCTGAAAGCCGTCTTGCATACGTCCTCGGCTGCTACTCTGATTTGATGATATCCAGAACGGAGATCCAACTTCGAGAAAACCTTGGCTCCACTTAGCTGATCGAATAGGTCATCGATACGCGGGATTGGGTACTTGTTCTTTATTGTGACCTTGTTCAGCTCCCGGTAATCTATGCACATTCGCAGCGATCCATCCTTCTTCTTTACCAATAGAACTGGTGCACCCCACGGTGAAGCGCTTGGCCGAATAAATCCCTTCTCCAACAATTCTTCAACTTGCTTCTTCAATTCTGCCAACTCAACCGGTGCCATTCTGTATGGGGCCCTGGATACTGGGGCTGTACCTGGAATCAAATCGATTGAGAACTCCAAAATTCGAGGAGGTGGTAGACCTGGTAGATCTTCAGGAAAAACGTCCAGAAAGTCCCGAACAATTTCTGGAACTGGGTTCTTATCAATCTCCATGGCTGTCAGATCCTTAGGCTTTGCTCTGTACTTAGCTGGTTCCAAAGATTTGCTTCCGCCCTCGAAAATAAACTCCGGGTGATTGGGGATGCGGAAGATCACCTTCCTTGCCCGACAGTCGATAACCGCATGGAAAGTGCTCATCCAATCCATCCCGAGAATTGCGTCGTAACTGCCTGTCCCAATTAGGAGGAAATTCGCATAGAATTCCCTACCACACACTACTACCGGGCATAATCTACATTCCCGACTAGATATAATAATGCCATTACCCGTATGAATTTCCCATCCCTTGGTTAGTGGTTCATGTGGTATTGAGTGTGTATTTGTGAAATGCTCAGACAAGAAACAATGCGATGCTCCTGAATCAAAAAGTACTCTAGCTGGCAAGGAATGTACGAGTAGAGTACCTGTAACCACATCTCCTGACGCTTCTGCCTGCTCTGCGGTCAGGGTGAAAGCCCGTCCCTGACCGCGACCTGTAAATGGTTGCCTCTGCTCCTGCGGCCTCTGCTGTGACGGTCCAGAACCTCTCTGTATTTCTGCTCGCTCAGGACAACTGTTAATTCTGTGTTGACTGGAACCGCAAATCAGGCACTGTCCCTTGGCACGGCGACAGTCTTTCTGAGTATGTCCTCCTCTACCGCAATAGCCGCAAGTTACGCCCTGTCTCTGGGGGCGATGCTGTGGTACGAATGGGCGCTTCATTTGAGTCGTTCCTGCTCTGTGAACCGGTATGGCCCCTCGAGAAGGCACGTGGGTACGTGCTGGAACGACCGGGGGTCTCCTGAACTTGTTAATCAATTGCTCCTGAACTCTCGCCGCGTTGAGTACCTGTGCGAAATTCTGTAGATCTAACGATGCAATCAGCTGCTGCAACTCAAAATCTAACCCCTGAAGGAAACGCCTGGCCCTGGTGACTTCTGATTTGACCATGTATGGAGCAAAGCGGCTCAGACGGTTGAACTCTGCCGCATAAACGTCCACTGGGCGTCCATTCTGCTTCAAAAGAATAAACCTTTCTTCCATTTCTGCCTTGGCTGTGGGAGGAAAATAGTGATCTAAGAAGCACTCCTTAAACTTGTCCCATTCAATCGGCTCTTCAAGTCTGCTTTCTTCTACCGACCACCATGTACGAGCCTCGTCTTCTAATTGTATCTTTATCACATTCACTCTGTCTTCCTCTGGAACCCTGGCGGCTGCCAATAAATTCTCCATGTTTACCAGCCATTGCTCAGCTTCAAGTGGTTCAGCTAGCCCTGTGAACGCAGCTGGGTGTAACCGTCGGAAGTCTGACACAGTACCAGCCCTAGCCTGATAAGCTGGTGGAGTAGCGCCCTCGGGGGCGGTAATAAGTGCGGAGGGTCCTCCTGCAGCGGTAATCGCCCTGAGTCCCTCAGTAAGCAAATCTGTCTTCCTCTCCTGAGCTTCCGCGAGAGTGGTCAGTGCACTGAGTATTCTTTCCGTGCGGTCCTGAGAGCTGGAGTCCGAGGAGGGGTCGTTCGGGGACGTCATATCACTGGAAGATTCAAAAGAATAGGTTCAGATTCAAGGATAGAAATCAAGAATAGTGAAACAAGAATAACGTAATATCGCCTAGTGAATGTTATCCCTTGATGCTAAACCTGGCTCTGATACCAACTAAACCATGTCACGCCCCGCTTCCCAAAATACGGAATACGAGGTATGACTAGGCCAGCCATGCTCCTACGGTCAAGGAATCATCCCGCCGTAGTCACACTTCGGCTTCTAGCATTACATGGTAATTAGTAAATAAAGCACAGTATTAAAGGAATCACATCACTAATTTATTACATTAAAATTTCATTGTTCACAAATTACAGATAATAAGAAACAATAACTAACCAAGTTCAATATCACGATCACTCTAAGAAAAGCAATAAAGATACGGAGTACACCAGACTATATCTCTGTGAGCTCGAAGGGTAAATCCGTCTCCTGTGCTGGTCCTCCCGCGAAATCTGAGCATGCATACTCAGGTCGTCAGAGCGACACATTAATAATATTATTAACAGATGAAACAGGTAAAAGAGGTAATACTGGTATGAGAATAATGCAAGTAATCACTATGTCACTATATGATGCAGAATGTGATAGGTGTCCCTATATGTCTCTAGGTCATGTTTGAAATCACATAGTGGAAGGAGGATCATGTTTAACAGGAGTCTCGTACATACCCGAGACAACGGCCCACATGCCCGGGACATAACCCTGTCAGCCGGATCGCTAGATCCTGTCCTACACGTATAAGTATCACAGTTCGAATGATCATCCTCTAAACACGGTCCTGTTAAATACGATACTCTTTCCACTTTGATTTCCCCCTTTCCCCCAGGTTACACTATTTATGATATTGGTCTAGTTGTGTACGAGTATACCAATGACACGGTTTCACCACTATCCACTGTATCAATCACTGTCACGAGTGTTCACTTTCCATTGGTGTACTCGTCACTCCTAAATCAATATCTATCACTCACGATAATGCAATGTCCACACGCACTAACACTGTGTAAATGACAAGGATATGATATATGTATTGTAAACTACCAAATAAGCTCAGTATGTTATGAATTAATATGCATGTCACGAACCAAAATGAATTACACAAATTAATATGTTACGAATTCAGCAAATATGATGTAGGTAAGATATATAGAACAATCAGTCAGGAATTCATCAAATTTTGTTTCAGTTCGATCGGAGTTTCGGTTTTCAAGATATAACTGTTTCAGTTTTAAGTGTTCGCAGCTGGAATTTCAATTTCAGAACTGAACGTCCGTTTCGCAACACGAATTGCACCCAGTTGGGCTCAGAATCTAGCGATGTCACAGTTAGATGAAATTTAGGGTTTTCGATAAAGTATTCAATGCAACATACGGATCCTCAATCGCATCTGTACGTTGAAAGTTATACACAGTTCAATCTCAAATGTCATTTCAGAAATTGTTCTGAACAGCTTTACGTTCTGCCTTTTTAAAATAAGTTTAAAATAACAAACTGCGATGAATCGGAAAGAGACCACTTGTTTTATTTCACTAACAGGTATATCTTATAACTACTGTAAAGTTCCGTACCATGCGATTTCAGGAAACACGGGGACGCAGGACTTTAGACAGAACACACCAATCAGAAACGCTCTGGACTGCAGTCCAGAGTCGTGTTCCGACCCAGTTATCATCATGATTACAGAACAGGAATCATTAGGATTTTCCATAGGGTTAAAGTTCATCGAGTCGGCTTCGATTTAAGCCCTCGAACGTCTCAATCCAGTATACATATGATTTATGGTGATTTTATTCGTTTTCAGGCACGAGAAAATTCCAGTTTTAACGGCATATTTGGGGGTATCAGTTTTCGTTATAAACATTCGTATTTTCCAGCGAGATTCATACATTATATTTAAAATTATATGGGCCAACAGAAGGTATCGGTTTCCGTCAAATTAAACAGCTATAGCCATGAGAGACTAGCATCGAACACCTTGGTCAATATATATATAGGTAATCATTAAGTTCGTAAACTATGTGATCTAGGTGTGTAACACGACTATAATAGCATGAAGCAAGTAAACACTTGCCTGGAGAACGCCTCGGGATCGTACGGCAATAGTGTCGTCGCGAACGCGCGATATACGCCACGTATCGGATTCCCGCGAGCCTCGATCTAGATGTGGATCTCGCGTCGGGGTTGTCCGGAGTCGTTTGCACAGCCACTAGATGTTGATGGATGTTTGATGATCCACTGCGAGTGTATTGGGGTTGCCGACGGTCGACGGCGTCGCTCCGGCAACGCGCACAGTGCACACACAGTGAGGAAATGTTACAATTTGGGTTTTGGAGTTTATGGAGAAGGAAAAAGGTTAAACAGTGGGCTGGGGATCGTGGTGGTGGTGATGATGCTGAGGAGATGGAGGTCGTTGAGAGGCCGGCGATGTGTTGGGGAGTTCGCCGGCGTCGAGGGGTAAGGTGACCGAGTTAAGTTGGAATGGGTTTGTGTGCAGGTGAGGACTGGTGGGGGCTCGGGTGATGAAGGGAGGAGTCGTGAAGGGAGAGGGTTGGTAGAGGAGCGATTTGAGAGTTGCTGTGGGGTTGTCGGGGGTCGTCGCCGGCGGCGAGGTGGGGAAAATTTTGTGCTCGGTGGGTTTTTTTTTTTTTTTGTGGGGAAAGAAAGAAATGAGGTATTCTGCAAAAGTGAGGGGCGAGCGAGGTGGAAAGAGTTAAGGGAGATGAGAGGAGCGCGTCGTGGGGGCGAGGCAACGGTACTGCATGGGCGATGGCGACGGCGGAGGAGGCGGGTCGCGCGCGCGTTACGGGGGTTGCCGTTGGGGAAAAATTTTCAAATGGAAGAAGAACAGTGGGGGGAGAGCGGGCTTGGGTTAATTGGGAGTGGGCCGGGCTATAAAAGAAATTCCCTCAAAAAAAATATACAATATGAATGGGCTTCAGGTGAGGAAACGGGCTCGTCCACCACTTGGGTTAAGGAATTATTAAAAATAGAATTGGGCTATGGGCAGTGGGCTGGGAAAATTTTGATTTATATAAAAAAAAATGTGGGCTGAGTAAGGGGTTTAAGAAATTATTTTGTTAGTTTAAATTTGGCTTTTAGGTTGTTGGAAAAATATAAATACTGGAATTCAAGCTACCACCTTCTACAGAATAATTACTAGGAAAAGTAAATCTCGGAAATTTGGAAAATACAAGGAAAATTCTTGTAGATGGAGAACGGGGATTTACAGTTCTCCTCTTTAGGTCGGGATCCCTGCGTTTTCTCTTCCGAGGACTCATCTTCATCAGGTTAGATGTCTTCCTCTGAGGAGTCTGTAGATGTAGTTGGGGTAGAGTCTTGGGAACCCTCTGTGGATTCTTCCTCTTCTCATTCTTCTTCTTATTCTTCTTCTTCTTCTAGATCGGAGCCCTCCCAGGAAGTTAGGGTCAGATCCTCTTCCCAGGGTCGCCCGACGGGGTCGGTTCCCAGAGTGGAGGTCGCGGATGCGCCTGGCGTGTCGTCTACGGTGAGGTAAAAGGAAGAGCTCGCCACCATTCGAACTCGTTTCTATATTCCTCCCGGCTACATGTTCCGTTTGGCCGGGGAAGGGGAGAGGGCAGATCAGGTATAGGGTAGGGAGATTGCCCTGTATTTGGAAGCCTTTTGGGCCGGAATGCGCCTGCCCTTCTCCTCCGAGGTTGTTAGAGCGCTGAATTATTTTGGGTTAGCCCTGGTCCAGCTAGTGCCGAACTTCTGGAGGATTCTCCTCGGGTCCCTGGTCCGTTTGAAGTTGCAGCTAATCCCTTTCAGGCTGTCCACCCTTGCCTCCTCTCTCATTTACAAACGTCACCCCGGCACTCTCGCGGACGACCCGTGGTGGGTTTACATCTCCTTCAGAAAACAACAGGGGAGTGCTGCCGGGTCAGGAGTCGTCGTTGTGCCTTCTTCCATTCACGATTGGAATAAGAAATTTTTCTTTGTTGGGCCGCCAGAGGGTGAGGAGTGGCCCGTGCCCACCCAGTGGTCGAGGTAAAGGTGCCGGCGGGAGAGTCAGTCCAACGATCCCGACGCACTGAGAGTGGCGGAGTGGGAGCCTATTTCCCGGGCCGACGTGTTGCTTTCTGAGTGGGCCCTTAGTTGGGCAGGGCTAAGCCCCGCCCAGTTCGTCGGTAAGTTAGGAGCTCGCAGGCGATCTGTTATACTTGTGTTTATTTTCATTTCTACTTGTGTTGCTGATTCCAGTGTACTTTGTCTTGTGCAGAACCCATGGACTTGAGTCAACTTCGAGCAGCTATGCGCAAGCCGAAGAAGGGATCGAAAGCTGGAGGTGCCAGCTCCTCCCGTCCGACGTCAGCCCCAGCTCCCCTGCAGCCTCCCCACCCTGGCGTTCGAGTGCGGGCTGTGCCCCAGAGCCTAGCCAGGTGCCGAGCTGAAAGCGGGTTCGGGAACAGGAGGCCCAGGCTCCGGAGATAGAGATCGACTCCCCGGAGCCGTCTCTCAAGAGGTTTCTCCGGACAGTTCCGCGGACCTCGACCTCCTCGATCTTAGTGGACGAGGGGGACCTCCGCTTTGAGGTGCCCTCGGGGCTCTCCGTTGCTGACAGCTTGCTGGCATACATGGAGAGGTCGGCCATGGGGAAGGTCCCTCGGGGGACTCTTAAGGCGCAAATGGCGGCCATCGCCTAAGAGGCCGTGCAGGTTAGTGGTCGCACCTCACTTGATTTTTCACTCAGCGTCTCCTCACTCACGAGATTTGGTGACCCCCTTTTCTTTCTGACCGCCCTCTGATTTCTTCAGGTCCTCTAACACGTCGCCCTCGTCGTCCAGATAGAGGAAGAGGAAATTGCCCCGGCGATGCGAAAAGCGTGCGAGCTCTCCTCGCTGGAGGAGACGATGGCGAGGGTCGCCGCCCTAGAGGGCGAGGTGGCGGCCTGGAAGCAGGAGATTGCGGCCGGGAAGCAGGAGGTTGCCAGGTACCGCTAAGCCGCCCTGGCCAAGCTTCAGGACTCCAAGGTGCTCGTCGGCACCCTGAAGAAGTCGGCGGGCACCCTTCGGAAGGAGCTGGGGGAGGTGATAGAGAGGACGAAGCGAGCCGAGATCAGGGCGGCGAAGGCGGTGGAGAATTATAAAAAGTCAGACCATTTTTACACTGACCTAGCCGCAACCACTACCCTCATCTGGTATGAGGCCCTCAACGCCGTTAAGGCTCGGATTCTGGAGTTCCCCGATGAAGAGCTTCGGAATGAATATCCTCGCGGGGACGATGCGCAGGGGATGCCCCCGGGAGCACTGTCGAAGAAGGGACTCCCGGCTGAGGGCGACGCCGAGATTCCTGTGATGGGCGCTGATCCTCCAGACGCACCTCGAGTCATGGTAGATATTGAGCTCCCCGGTGTTGTGCCTGGCCCTGAGGCCTGAAGCCCCTCGTCTTCTGTAATACCCAGTCCCTATATATAATTAGCGTATTTTAATAAACAAGTCTCCAGAAATGTCCCCAAAATTTTCTACAAATTTTCCGTATTTTTCCAGAATTTAATCCAGACTTATTCCAACTTAAATATATATATGTGTGTGTGTGTGTGTGTGTATAAATTTTAGTTAAACTAATTTATTAAAACTCCTAACCAAACTAAAATCCTATTTACTTAATTCTTTTCCCTTTTCCTATTTCAAATTCCCGAGCCCGGCCCATCTCCCCCTCCCTTTCCTTTTCCTTTTTAATTCCTTCAGCCTGGCCCACTTCTCCCTATCTCTTTTTCTATTTTTATTTAATTTCTAAGCCGGCCCGCGACCCCGGCCCAAACCCTCTCACTACCCGACCCGCTCCCTATTCATCCATCTTTTCTTCCCCATTTCTCTTTTCCCCCCCGCGTATCTCCAACGGCACCCGCTCGCCACGCCCTGCCGTGCGCTCCCACGTCATCGCAACCGCCGCAATCCCCGTCGCCTGCACTCTCTCTCCTCCTCGCCCCGCTTCTCTCGCAACCATGGCCCCTCACCCACGTCTCGCCCTCCCTTGCAACTTCCTCCAACATCCCCCCTCGTTCCTCTCTCCTTGTACTCATGCCCCGAGACCCGCTCCTCTCTACAGCTATCCCATGATCCCCATCTCCTTCTCACCACGCCTACACCGACACTAGTACACCATCACCGCCTCTCAATCTCACCTACTGCCTCCTCTCTCCCAACTCTCAATCTCACCAACTGCCTCCTCTCTCCCCCTCGTCACCATCCTTTTGCAACCCTGCTCACCGTGAGATCCTCAACGCCGACCACCCCTGACGCCGAGCCCTCATCCGCGCCCCTCCAAGCTGCAGACCCCGAGCCACCCCCTCACCTGCACACAGGAAACCCCGCCTAAAGGCCACCTCGCCGGCGCCTCCGTCGACCTCACGTCGTCAACACCCAGCTCCCTCTCTCTCACAAGCAACATCTCTTTCTCTCTCTCTCCCTCAGCAATATGTCTCTCTCTCTCTCCCTCTACAACATCTCTCTCTCTCCCCCTCAGCAACATCTCCCTTCTCTCTCTCTCTCTCTCTCCCTCACAGCAACATCTCTCTCTCTCAGCTCTTCTTCAAAAAGAACCCTAGACCAAACCTAACCCAATCTCACAGTCGAGCCCCCGGCATTTCGTCGAACACTTACATCGATCGCTGGTGCCGCTATTCTGGTCACCGACGTCGCCATCGAATCTGTGGCCTCGATCCCTTAAGCCGTCATCGTCATCAACACGCTATTCATCGCAACGCCAGCGCACGCCCGTCGCACCCACCGAGCCATCGAGTCCAAGGATCTTAATCCGACAAGGCTAAACCTGTGCCGTGTTCGTGACGCAATCATGCCGTTGCCGCTGTTGCACCGTCGTCGACACGTCTTCAGTCCAAGGATCTTAATCTGTTTACTGCTTTACTGTTTACCTGCTCTATTAGCTACCTGCATTGGCTACTTCATGTTCACGTCATTATTCCATGATTACCGTTTCATATTCATTATTATTGCACGAGTTCCCATTTGTGTGTGTGTGTGTGTGTGTGTATATATATATATATATATATTGCCGTCGTGTCGCTCTAACGACCTGAGTATGCATGCTCAGAGTGAGAAGTGGATCTAGCTTGGACCAGGACCTGACGTACATCAAGGACATCGCAGACATCTTGATCAGTGACCCAGAGCTATACTTTCTTGATCTCCATTGGGTTAGTTCTTTTGATTTAGATACTGCATTTCTCATTACCTGTGCATTGTTTACTGATTACCACGTAGTGCTAGAAGCCGAAGTGTGACTACGGAGGGATATTTTCTCGACCGTAGGAGCATGGCTGGCCTTGTCAACTCCTCGTATTCCGTATTTTGGGAAGCGGGGCATGACATGGTTTTGTTGGTATCAGAGCTAGGTTTTGCTTCGATTGGGATTGCAGTTTCCGTGTAGGGCTTGACAATCTAAGACATCCTTCGGTCTAGATTGTAAACTTGTTATTCTTGATCTTGATTCACATAGTGTGTTCTGCTATACATTTTGATCCATCCACTAAAGTTTTGGGTGACTTAGTAAAGTTACGTGGTTGTAATTGTGAACTGCAGCATAGTTACAATACAATACTCTGTTTGAGTGGCCTGGAGTTCTACATTTGATTTCCACTCGTTTGAATTTCACCTCACCCGATATTCTTATTTCCTTGCTTAATCTACATTGTATTCTGATTCTTATAGATTGCACCTTATGCCGTCCTAAAATTGTTGTTTCAGGACTATGTCTTCCAACGACTCTTCTCCTATCTCCACTCTCCAGAATCAGACCGTCGAGATTCTGAACGTACTGCAAAGTCTGATGGAAGCCCAGGAGTGAATGAATGACTTGTTAGCTGAAGGATTAGGAAGGCAGATGACTCCGGCACCAGCGGAAGCCTCCAATCGTAAGGGAATCCCTGTTAAAAAATGAAAAGAGGTGAAGATGAAGCACCCACTTGTTCCCCAGCAACGGAAGCAGCGGAAGGCTCAACATTGTGGATACTGTAAGAAGTCAGGACACTTTCAGAAAGACTGTCACAGCTCCAAAGGGCAGTGCCTGATTTGCGGGTCCAGCGAACATCTTGTCAATGGTTGCCCTCGAAAGAAGGAGCTACAAGGAGGAGATTCGTCCACACTCTCCACTCCTGCTAAGTGATGGTTATTTCGTAGTTCGAGCTTCGAGGATAGTACGGACCCAGTGCAGGATTCAACTCGCGTGATGAGAATGCAGCGGTCTAGATATCAAAGAAGAATTATCACCTTTCTGCTTTCAATAAAAATGTTGTTACTCTTTTGTAAATATTTCCTTTCGTTTAAGATCTTGTATCCGCTGAACTTTTAGTTGAATGCAATAAAACTCTGAGTTGTGATGTATGTATCGTTCCCTTACCTCTCACTTTATTTATACTATTCATTGCATCAGCATTCTAAATTTTGATTTTTCAGTCCTTACCTACCGCATATTTTCCTTGTACTCCGTATCCTTGATTATTTTCTTAATGTGTTCCACTGTCTAATCATGACTCTTTCTTTTCAGGCCATGGCCCACTCTGGAGCAGCGCCGCCTCTAGATGAGGACACACGGTCGTGCGTTTCCTTGGACTGCATGCTGGTGAGTTCAGATGATGAGATCAACGGCTCACAGGTGATTTCGGAAACAGCGATTCCGAAGGTGAGGGACTCGCAGCCCCAGAAGTCGACATGATCAGCGACTCTGACGACGAAGAAGATGACCCCGAAGAGGACCCGATAGAGGGAGATCCCGAGGAGGACCCGATAGAAGAAAATCCAGGAGATGAAGACCTTGGGAAGAATCCAGTGGAAGAAAATCCCATAGAAGAAGGTCCAGAAGAAGAGAATCCCGTGGAAGCAGATCTCGATGAAGAAGCTCCGGCCGAGGAAGAAGGACCAGAAGAACAAGACCCCGCGGCAGGAGAACCTCCAGTGGCGATCCCTGCAAGGCGCTATGGAAATGGACGCCCCTATCTAAGCGCGCGAGCCTACCGTAACCTGCTGAACTTCCACAACCGCGACTGACGTGATTTAGCTTTTGTCTCCTCTGGCCAAATAAATCTATGTATAGCTTAGGGCCACTCTTTATCTTTCGTGAGTACCTTATTGGAAATTTTCTGGAATGATAATAAAATTGCTGAGTTCGCTAATCTTTTGATTTTTGTTTCGGATGATGCATTTACCGTTTTCTTCCCCAATAAATTTCTTCCCTCCTGAGATTCGTTACTGTCCACCCTTGCACCCTGTGCTGACCCGACCCCAGTCTTTTCGACATTCAGTTTGAAGTACTACAGTCCGACCTTTTGAATGGACCATACTCCATTGTAATCCCTACCCTGGCTAGCCCTATACATTTTTTTGTGCTATCTCCTATTACCATAATTATATTCAGTGACATCGTATTCGAAATTTAGCTTCCACTACCTTGTGTTTACAAAAATTTCGTGTTATTAACTACTTCCGTTTTACCCGTTTTAAATGCTTTACTACTCTTCACATTTTCAATAGCGCAAACATATATTGCGCATATTATTTTGTTCCATGTCTCTTATTTTCACCATGTGGGTTTTCTAAGTTATTTTAAAATTGTTTGATCGATACATTATTCTAAAATGTTTTAACCTATCGACAAATCCTTCACTATTTTATTATTGTTACTTTATTTTCCCGGGGTATTGTGCTTATAGTTTGCTATTATAAATGGTTATGCCTTATGCTTATTATTTTAGCTGCGCTATTTCTTGATATACGTATGTATGTATATATTTAGGATTCTAATTTTATCTAGCTGCTTCTACGTAGATCACTATATAGTAGTATTTGATTCTGTGGTTTTTCGCATATTATTTATAGCTTTTCGCTTATTTTAAATTTTGAGGACGAAATTTTTGTAAGGGTGGTATGATGTAATACCCAGTCCCTATATATAATTAGCGTATTTTAATAAATAAGTCTCCAGATATTTCCCCAAAATTTTCTACAAATTTTCCATATTTTTCCAGAATTTAATCCAGACTTATTCCAACTTAAATATGTGTGTGTGTGTGTGTGTGTGTGTAAATTTTAGTTAAACTAATTTATTAAAACTCCTAACCAAACTAAAATCCTATTTACTTAATTCTTTTCCTTTTTCCTATTTCTAATTCTCGAGCCCGGCCCATCTCCCCCTCCCTTTCCTTTTCCTTTTTAATTCCTTCAGCCCGGCCCACTTCTACCTATCTCTTTTTCTATTTTTATTTAATTTCCAAGCCAGCCCGCGAACCCGGCCCAAACCCTCTCACTACCCGACCCGCTCCCTATTCATCCATCTTCTCTTCCCCATTTCTCTTTTCCCGCCCGCATATCTCCAATGGCTCGCGCTCGCCACGACCCCGCCATGCGCTTCCACGTCGTCGTAACCGCCGCAATCCCCGTCGCCTGCACTCTCTCTCCTCCTCGCCCCGCTTCTCTCGCAACCATGGCCCCTCGCCCACATCTCGCCCTCCCTCGCAACTTCCTCCAACGTTCCACCGTGTCCCTCTCTCCTCGTACTCATGCCCCGAGACCCGCTCATCTCTACTGCTATCCCATGATCCCCATCGTCTTCTCACCACGCCTACACCGACACCAGTACACCATCACTACCTCTCAATCTCACCCACTGCCTCCTCTCTCCCAACTCTCAATCTCACCCACTGCTTCCTCTCTCCCCTTCGTCACCATCCCTTTGCAGCCCTGCTCACCGCGAGATCCTCACCGCCGACCACCCCCGACGCCGAGCCCTCGTCCGCGCCCTTCCAAGCTGTAGACCCCGAGCGCACCCCCTCACCTGCACGCAGAAAACCGCGCCTGCAGGCCACCACGCCAGCGCCTCCGTCGACCTCATGTCGTCACCACCCAGCTCCCTCTCTCTCACAAGCAACATCTCTTTCTCTCTCTCTCTCCCTCTTCAACATCTCTCTCTCTCTCCCTCAGCAACATCTCCCCCCTCTCTCTCCCCCTCACAGCAACATCTCTCTCTCTCAGCTCTTCTTCAAAGAGAACCCTAGAACAAACCTAACCCAATCTCACAGTCGAGCCCTTGGCATTTCGTCGAACACTTACATCGATCGCTGGTGCCGCTATTCTGGTCAGCGACGTCACCATCGAATCTGTGGTCTCGATCCCTTAAGCCGTCATCGTCATCAACACGCTATTCATCGCAACGCCAGCGCACGCCCGTCGCACCCACCGAGCCATCGAATCCAAGGATCTTAATCCGACAAGGCTAAACCTGTGCCGTGTTCGTGACGCGATCGTGTCGTTGCCGCTACTGTACCATCGTCGACACGTCTTCAAGTAAGTTTAATACTTGCTTCATGCTAATTTTATATATTACAATTCAAGTTACCAATAATTTCCGCACATACTTTTCATGTGAATCGTTATGATTCAAGTGTTCGATGCAAAACCCGAATGGAAGACCCCGTTAAATTGACGACAACAAATAACATGTGATGACCCGAGTTATAATGAATGTCTCTTAAGACTTTGGTTACAATACCATGTCGTTTGCTCACGTAAAATGATGTCCCGATTTCTGTCGTAAAAACCTAAAAACTTTCGTACATGCCAAACCGTAAAATTTATAATAAACTGTGTGTAAACCGGATTTTAGCGTTTGATTGCTCGTATAGAATCTAACTATTTAACCTACCGTATTCTATAGTTTATCGCTGAATTTTAACAAACTATAATAGAGATAATTGAGGAGGATTATGATTCTGGACTGCAGTCCAGAACGGAAATCCAAGTTAACCCCTGTTTATAAACCCCTGTATATTCCTGTTCAAATATGAGAATGCGCGAAACCCTATATCCTTACTTAGAAAATTGAGTTAGCTTTCTTACTATACTGGTCTCACTGGATTCCTCAACTGTTTGGTATTTTAAACACATTTTATAATGTCAATATGTTCTGCTGAATTCTGCAACGACAGATTTGACACATTGAACCTAACATGATCACAACTTCCTGTGGATATAGGATATTACTGATCCTCCAATTGTGGTGGAAACCTAACTGATAACCCTAAACATTGTTCAGCTATAGAGTCGCCTAATTATGATCCCAATTGGGATTAAAATGTGTTACGATACGGACTTCCGATTCTGAAACCGGATTTCCAGCCGTGAACACTTAAATTGAAATGGTCATAACTAGCAACCCCGAAACCTGATTGGCGCGAAACCAATTTTGATGGATAGATAATTCAATATACTATTTACCCTTTTTAATTGTTTCACTTAATTCTTCATGCATAACTTATAGTGAATTATGCAAGTGGTAGGACACTGACTGATGGTATTCCATTCATATGGTAATTACTGTATTCTCATCACATCGTGTAGAAGTCATTGCATCGGTAACTTAGTGATCATGTGCATTACCCAGTGTTAGGTATTAGTGTTTGATTGTGGAAAGTGCGTTAGTGTGTAAGCGTGAATGAATAAGTGGAAGTGACACGTACTTGTACACAATCAGTGGACCCTATTGGTATATTGCATTGTCGACGTCTATGTGACGTGTATAAGTGTGACTATAATTGGTATGGGACGATTATGGAAGCACTTATATGGGTGTCATAGATAAGGCATCAAACACTGTCCATTTACTTTGGGTATCATTCGAGACATGCTAGATGGAGATCCTGTCTCCAGTTCTCGCGTAGACTTGTCATGGACCGACTGGTATTTAAGTTTATGGTTGGCGTTTGATGTAGACCACGGGGTGTGGGGTAGTTTAAGTGTGAGTTCAAAAGAACCTCGGGAGTCCCATTGCCGGCACATACAGCGACTCTGGAGATATATGGGGATATTACTGATTATTAGCGAGCAGCTCGGGCCCGTGTTCCCTTGTCCTTGGGTCCTACCCTTGGGTAGGAGATACTCACGAGTGGTTGACTCTCACACTTGGACCGACGATAGGCTTAGTGACCTGTACAGTGAGATTTATAGACTGATAAGGTTAGTGACATTGACATGCATTGCTTATTGATTCAACATATCTGCCATACTGTTTACTGATTTACTGTTTACCTGCTCTATTAGCTACCTGCATTGGCTACTTCATGTTCACGTCATTATTCCATGATTACTGTTTCATATTCATTATTATTGCACGAGCTCCCATTTGTATCTATATATATATTGCCATCGTGTCGCTCTGACGACCTGAGTATGCATGCTCAGAGTGAGAAGTGAATCTAGCTTGGACCAGAACCTGACGTACCTCGAGGACATCGCGGACATCTTGATCAGCGACCCAGAGCTATACTTTCTTGATCTCCATCGGGTTAGTTCTTTTGATTTAGATACTGCATTTCTCATTACCTGTGCATTGTTTACTGATTACCACGTAGTGCTAGAAGCCGAAATGTGACTACGGAGGGATATTTCCTCGACCGTAGGAGCATGGCTGGCCTTGTCAACTCCTCGTATTCTGTATTTTGGGAAGCGGGGCGTGACATGGTTTTGTTGGTATCAGAGCTAGGTTTTGCTTCGATTGGGATTGCAGTTTCCGTGTAGGGCTTGACAATCTAAGACATCCTTCGGTCTAGATTGTAAACTTGTTATTCTTGATCTTGATTCACATAGTGTGTTCTGCTATACATTTTGATCCATCCCTTAGAGTTTTGGGTGACTTAGTAGAGTTACGTGGTTGTAATTGTGAACTACAGCATAGTTACAATACTGTACTCTGTTTGAGTGACCTGGAGTTCTACATTTGATTTCCACTCGTTTGAATTTCACCTCACCCAATATTCTTGTTTCCTTGCTTAATCTACATTGTATTCTGATTCTTATAGATTGCACCTTATGTCGTCCTAAAATTATTGTTTCAGGACTATGTCTTCCAACGACTCTTCTCCTATCTCCACTCCCCAGAATCAGACCGTCGAGATTCTGAATGTACTGCAAAGTCTGAAGGAAGCCCAGGAGTGAACGAACGACCTGTTAGCTAAAGGATTGGGAAGGCAGATGACTCAGGCACCAGTGGAAGCCTCCAATCGTAAGGGAATCCCTGTTAAACAAGAAAAAGAGGTGAAGATGAAGCGCCCACTTGTTCCCCAGCAACGGAAGCAGCAGAAGGCTCAACGTTGTGGATACTGTAAGAAGTCAGAACACTTTCAGAGAAACTGTCGCAGCGCCAAAGGGCAGTGCCTGATTTGCGGGTCCAGCGAACATCTTGTCAATGGTTTCCCTCGAAGGAAGGAGCTACAAGAGGAGATTCGTCCACACTCTCCACTCCTGCTAAGTGATGGTTATTTCGTAGTTCAAGCTTCGAGGATAGTATGGACCCAGCGCAGGATTCAACTCGCGTGACGAGAATACAGCGGTTTAGATATCAAAGAAGAATTATCACCTTTCTACTTTCAACAAAAATGTTGTCACTCTTTTGTAAATATTTCCTTTCGTTTAAGATCTTGTATTCGCTGAACTTTTAGTTGAATGCAATAAAACTCTGAGTTGTGATGTATGTATCGTTCTCTTGCCTCTCACTTTATTTATACTATTCATTGCATCAGCATTCTAAATTTTGATTTTTCAGTCCTTACCTACCGCATATTTTCCTTGTACTACGTATCCTTGATTATTTTCTTAATGTGTTCCACTGTCTAATCATGACTCTTTCTTTTCAGGCCATGGCCCACCATGGCCATGAAAGATATACTAGCGGGTACTACTAATACATGAAGCAATAATATGACAATCTGTATGCAACAATCATGTAAGGTACTATATCAGGTACAACTAATACATGAACAATAAATGCAATAAGTATGCAACAATCATGTAAGGTACTATATCAGGTACAACTAATATATGAAGCAATGATATGACAATGTATATATGTAACAGTCATGAAAGGTACTCTAGCAGGTAACACTAATATATGAAGTAATGCATATAAATGTATGTAAATGCAACAGTCATGGAAGGTACTCTATCAAGTACTACTAATACATGAAGCAGTGCATATAAAAGTATGTAAATGCAACAGTCATGGAAGGTACTCTATCAGGTACTACTAATACATGAAGCAGTGCATAAACAATAAATGTGGAGTATGGAATGAAACATGTCATTTACACGGAATCCTGATATCGTGGTAGGACCAAAATCCATCAAGACAATCTAAATCCCAATTTCCTCAAATCAGCCCCCAAATTGGCTCTCATATCATGTAAGTCTCATAAATCCTGAATGTACAATATCAAGTAAATCTCATATATCCTGAATGTATAAAATCAAGTAAATCTCATATATCCTGTATCCAATATCAAGTGAATCTCAAATATCCTGAATCCAAAATCAAGTGAATCTCTAATATCCTAAGTATATTTGCATGAATAATTAAGATGATATATAGGAATTGATATGTATACATATATATTAGCGTCCCATTCCACTAATATATATATATATAACAGCGTCCCATTCCACTGTTATATATATTTAGAAGTAAAATATCATGAAAACCTGTGCCAAGAATCGACACATAAAGGCTGATCTATCAGGTGCTGTCACCACGACTGGCATCCTGATAGGTACGTATCATACGCTATACCGAAAGCTCGAGTGCCTAGCTCTGACCCTCGCCTCTCGACGTATCCATACATACATGACTCCCGTCGGTACCTCCACGATAACCGCCGAGTCATTGGTAATGTCACTAGAAGGTATGGTTCTCCTGTCAGGCCTTATCGGCATGTTACATCAAAATCCCTTTCTTGCCCCGGGGTACCTCTGGGCCCCACCATGTACCCTCATACGGCCCACGACGCTCCTCGCATGGGGTATATATATTAGAACCGATAAAAATCATAGTGGCTGCTGAAATATCATATCAAGAGAAACCGGGTTTTTCAAATAATGCATAATTTCATGAAACTACCGCGGTCCTCAAATCTAGATAACATCATGAAAAATCCATATCTCAATGCGAAAATCCATGAATATAATATATGCAGCAGAAAACTGTAATGTAAGTATATAAAGGAAAAGCCGCTATTTAACTACAACAGGTTAATATAAATATCATGCGGTTCCTAATTTCTCCAAGTCTAATATAACATCAAATAAAGGTAAACATGTAGCTATAGCCAGATATATGTGTAAACATAAAGGTATAGCAAGGTATATGTATTTACCTATCAGTAATGATATAATATACCCTCCAGGTATAAGTGAACTATGTATGCAAGGTATACAGGTATGCTATATGTTATTATGTGTGAAATATACCTATCACTAATGGTACAATACCCTATAGATATACAAGTAACTAGTATGTAAGCATGTCAAGGCATATGTGTAAGCATGTAGGTATACAGGTATGTTATATGTCATATGCATAAAGAAATATGAATCAATGTCTCAATGTCCCTAACCAAACAATATCATATAGGTATGTGTGTTGTGCGTGTCATGGCAATTATTGACGGTGTGTGGCATACAATCAGTGCTCGTGCAACATGAGCCGTCAATAATAGTGCAGTGTCCTAAAAGTACTAGTCCAAGCACAACAAGTAACTAAGCAATAAGGTGTACGCGCAACTCTATATATGAAATAGAATATGCGACAATAACAAAACATCTCTAGCCCAGATGTATAACGCCATGCAGGCGATTCCCCTGTAGATGTTAAATCTACTCACCAACGCTCCTGGCTAAGTAAAGCCTACCACATGTTTTCCCTTTGTCGCGGCGTCCGAAGTCCCCGCCTGCGAACCTAAAACATAACACAACAAAGCAAGTATATATTAGCGATAGACCCAAACACGTACAAACTACATTTGACCGACGCAACAACACAAAACATACTCTTAAATGTTCGTATTGTGGCTAACGTGTGTAGCGACACGACGAAACCAACCCAAGAGCAAAATCACACAAAGTGCATGATCCGGGTCGTATAACGTATCACGCATAAACGTAACACAAGAAACTAACCATGTGATCCCAGATTTTGTATATAGAGAAAACTCAACAACCAAACAAGACCAAACACACCTAAACCACTGTAGACACCTACCCACAAAAACCCACACCCAAACTCCCACGAAAATCCGGCGTCATCGGAAATCTCCTTCTCATCGACGGCCGAGATCTGAGCAGGTGGGTTCGTGCTCCAGGTGATGTCCTATGGTCTCAGGTACAACACAACTACTTTGTTTGGTTTTCTAGTAAACTCCCGGGGTCACAGCAGATCACAGATGTCATATATTGACACTAAAAATACGATATTTGCACAAAAAGTTAACTTTACGCTATCTAAACTGAAACTACAAGGCTACACAACACTAAAAAGACTTAACTAACAGATAGAAATCATTACCTAACAAAAAAAACTCAAAGATCCTAACTTCCCAAGCTCCAAGACATCCAAGAGGCAAATCAAGTCCAAAAATGTGATTTTTGTGAGTTTTTGTGAATATTTATGATGGATTGTGAAGGAAATGAAGAAGTGTTCAGTTGAGATGAGAGAGGAATGAGAGAATAAAAGAGATAGAGAAAATGAGAGAAAGTGAATGATATAGAGAGAGAGAGAGAGGTGAGTGTAGGGTGAAAGGGTAAGTGCACCATTAGCATTAATTCACCATTAATGCTTTCACACACACCATGCCACCTCCTCACTTCCAAAAGAAATATCTTCTCACAACAAAAGATCTAGGAGTTCAGGGTTAAGGCAAAGCAAGGGATTAGATTAAAGTAAAGGATTAGGTTAAGGGTTAAGTTGTCATGGTCGCTAAGAACAAGATTAGCACAAACAAACCCTCACATTAACGTGCACACGTGCGTGCATACCATAACAAATAATAATAAATTATTAATTAAATGTTATAAAATGTGAGAAACCTGAATTGGTAAATTTTTTACAGTAAACCCGCATTATCGTCTAAACTAACACTAACCGAAATCTAAGGCGTTACGATCTCCCCCTTATAAAAATTCATCCCCGAATTTAAAATTCTCACTAAGCGTACATTCAAGAAGAAGAGTACAAAACTTTCAAATCTCGCTCGCAACCTTCCAAGTGATCACCTCACTATACGGTTACGCCCAAAAAAACTCTCCATAGATAGCAAGACCCTTGACCGAAGTTTCTCCATCTGCCGAGCCATTAACCCAATTGGCTGCCGGTGAACGAAAAGATCGCGTCCAGCTAAATGGTCTGGTGCCGAATCATGTGAGAAAAGTCATGAAGGTATTTGCAAAGTATCGACATAAGGAAATACGGGGTGAATACTCAATAATCTGGGCGGAAGTGCCAAATTATAGGCAACAGAACTAACTCGCTTGAGGATCTCAAAAGGACCTACAATCCTGGGATAAGCTTCCCAAAACTCAACACGTCATTGATTGGAAAAATCCTTAGAAATACATGATCTCCCACTGCGAACTCAAGTCTGCGACCACCACGGTCGGCATAAGACCTCTGTCTGCACTGGGCTGTCCTCATCCTGACCTGAACCAACTGGATCATCTCCGAAGTCTCTAGACTAGCTGTGGTCCAAAAATCCTACTTACGCAGAGTCAGAAAAACAGAATGGCGATCGACACGACCTAACAACTAAACCTAAAGGTTGCCAATTGGAGTGCCTCCTGATAACAGCTATCGAAGGAGAACTCTAACAATGGCAAGTGACGATCCCAACTACCAACAATAATTAGTACGTACGCACAAGCATATCCTCCAGAGTCAGTATAGCCCGCTCTCACAAAACCATCATCCTGCAGATGGAAAAACGGAGCTCAAGCTCAACCAATACCTAAGGCTTTCTGAAGCTCATGCCCAAGATGACAAGCGAACAGGGTGCCTCTATTAGATACAACGCATGAAGGAACTCCGTGCAAATGCATAAACTTAACGAAGAACAACTGGGCAAATTGAGCATAACCGGACAACAAACACCCAAATGGAGTCACACCCTGTCTAGACCTGGGTAGACGACATAACGAATATTCATGGAGATCTACTCCCATTCTCACTCTGGAATAGTTAAAGACTGCAACTCTCCATCCGGTCTCAGATGCTCAACCCTAGCTCACAACAAGACAGACACCTTGAAATGAAATCCGAAACTTCACTCTTCATCCCTGCCCACCCGTAACTATCTCACAAGTCACGTCACAATTTGGTGGAACTTGAATGAACACTAAAAGCTGACTGATGTGCCTGCTCTAGGATTTCGCGTCTCTACCCATCAGTATCAGGCACACACAAACACGTCCCTAAACGTAGCACACCCTGATCACAAATCAAGGACTACGAATCTTTACCCAGCTGAGTATGCTCAAGAATCTCAAACGAATGAGCTTCGGCGGGCTGTGCCTCGCGAAAACGATTAAGGAAAAGTGGACGGGCACGGACAAGAGCAAGCTGTCCCCTCAGTAGAGGCGAACTTAAGCTGTACTCCACGATCACACAAGAACTGTAAATCTGCAGAAATCTGTCACAACAATCAAAAACCCGCTGCTGGAAGATGTACATTAAGCTCTGGTGGTCCGTGAAAATCTGACATGACTCTCCGAACAAGTAGTGTCTCCAAATCTCCAACGCACGACCACCGCGGCCATCTCTAGATCAGGAGTGGGATATCCTGCTCGTACTTCCTCCAACTGTAGGGAAGCATAAGCGATAACTCTATAGTGTCACATTAGTGCACAATCGAGCCCCACTCATGAAACATCACAGTTAAACAACAAAGTCGTCCGAACTAGAAAGCAAAGAAAGAACCGGTGCAGTTGTCAACCGAGTCTTCAACTGCTGAAAAACTCCGCACGCATGCCTCAGTCCAAAGAAAAGGAACCTCCTTTCCGGTCAGTCCAGTCAACGGTGCAGAGATAAATAAGCAATTCTGCACGAAACGGCGGAAAAAACCTGCTAAGCCTAAAAATCTGCGGACCTCCGTCCCGTACACAAGTCTGGGCCAAAGCTGTATGGCCTCGATATTTCTCGGGACCATACGAAAACCGTCCCCCGTAACTACAACACCTAGGAGTCAACACAATCAAGCCTGAAGGAACACTCTGAGAATTTAGCAAACCGTCGGTGCTCTCCCAATACCTGCAAAACAAATCCTCAAGTGCTGCCCACGTTCCTCACGACTCTTGGAAAAGACCAGAATGTCATCAATGACACAATAATAACTGGTCGAGGAACTGCCTGAAGAAATCTGGTTCATCATATCCACGAATTCTACTAGGGCATTGGTGAGTCCAATGACACCACCAAAACACATAAAGCCCGTAGCGCGCACAAAAGCAGACTTCGGAATGACATCACTCCGAACCTGCAACAATGATGACCTGATCCCAAACAACTTAGAAAAATGTCTCGCACTCTGGAGCTGATCAAGAAATCGTCAATGCGAGGTAAAAGATACATATTCGCGCCGTAAGCCGGTTCAATTGACGATCAATCAATACACAATCTCAAACTGCCGTCCTTCTCCTAACGAACAGAATAGGAGCTCCTAAAAGCGAAACACTCAGACGCACAAGCCCTCCAACAAACAACTCTGCAGCTGATTCTTAAGCTCCCTAAGTTTCGCCGACTCATCTGGAACAACGTCGGAAAACTCTCGCACGATAAGAACCCGATCCAACAACCCACTATGGCTCCGGTATTACGAATGAAAACCAAGAATCCTCGACATGCTCTCCTCAAAGCCGACTAGTGAAAAAGGATGAATTTAAGCTGTGAGAGGCGGCACCACTGTCCCCCTGCACAACAAGAACTGACTCGCCGGGAAAACAAAACCTGACTGTTTTCTCGCGGCAGTCCACAGACGTCTAGCACGTAGCTAACCAGTCCGTGCCCAGGAGAACGTCAAATCCAACCTCTCTAGAAGGATCAAAACAAAGGACGAATCTCTATCTCTTATCCGATTGGCACACGGCCGAAATACGTGTCGTGCAATAAAAGAATCGCTGACAGAAGTTAACACAACAGACGGCTGATCTAGCAAACCGACTCTCCTCGTCCCAAGCCTCTGCTACTCCCGCGACGTGCACGAAACCTATTACAGGGACTGAACCTCTGTATCTGGGCTGGTACACCTGCACTAGCCCTCCTCTGTCCTCGAACTCCCAAAGTCTCGGAAAGACTTGCCTCGTCAACTGGGGCTGCATCCACTGGTGCTATGTAGGTGACAGAATACTGTATACTGATTGCAAGGAACAACTGGATAACAGAGGTGACAACCTCCTGTCGCTGCGCTCTGCTGGCCTCAACCAAAGACCTCATAGTCTGGCGCAAGTCCTGCATCTCTGCCACAAGCCTATCAATACGATCTGTTGAAGGCAGATCCATCTGCTCCAGTGCAGCGAGCGTACCATCCTGGTCAAACCTCGTCCCACATGAGTCGACTCTGATCTCGGCCCTCGCTGCACCTCTCTGAGTCCCCATAGTCATTGGCGACAAAGGCTATAAATAGAAATAGGATTCGATATGAACACGGAAATCGAATCACAAGGATTTGTATCATCAAGGAAGGAATTTCAAGCAATTTGTACTTAGGTCACTTTAGGCGGAGTACCGCGTCGTGCGGACATACACACACTACGTTATTCTGCTTAAGCTACCTACTCCATCATACCAAAGTCATCCTACACTCCGAAAGGTAAAATCTAGCGCTCTGATACCAATTTTGTCACGACCCGAAATTGGCACGTGACGGCCCTTAAAGTACGCAACATCTACAGGCGTAACGCAATTTAAGTAAGCCAAAAACCCAACAATCTAAACCATCAAAAGTAGTAAGAAATAAGAACATTGTTAAAACTTTTGAAATCTCAACCCAAATTCTTTAAAGGTCCAACTTTATTTCCTTTAAAATTTTGGCAACACCTCCTTTGTAAAAACCAGCCCCAAAAATGTGTACAACATAAATATAAGTAAAGCATCCCCAAATGAGAGCAAATACACGCCCAAAGGCGGAAAACAACCACCACAATAGATATACGACGCCGTAGCGAAGAAATAAAAGATGATATAAATAAAACTGCATAAAAGACATCCAAGTCACAAAATATACAATATCGTCCTCATATCAAGTCTCTAAATCATACAAGATAATGGTAGATGGAGAATACAGGATACAACGAATATACAATAAGCAACATAAACGGATAACCACAAAACCCACCTAAAGCAAAACTATATATTGTGAGCCGAAGCGGTATCCGCAGCAAAAGATAATATGATAGAAAATAATAGCCCTGGCTCTGACTATTGTGAGAATCAACCTGCAAAACACTGTGGCACAACGGGGGTGAGTTGCCAACTCGTGAATAGTAAATAATATATGCAGGTAATCGCAAGTATGCACGTACAGCGTGAATCTAACATATGCAGGCTAATAGCAATAAAAGTCATATGTGTGCAATAGTCATGAAAGGTACACTAGCAGGTACTACTAATACATGAAACAATAATATGACAATCTGTATGCAACAATCATGTAAGGTACTATATCAGGTACAACTAATACATGAACAATAAATGCAATAAGTATGCGACAATCATGTAAGATACTATATCAGGTACAACTAATACATGAAGCAATGATATGACAATGTATATATGCAACAGTCATGAAATGTACTCTAGCAGGTACTACTAATACATGAAGCAATGCATATAAAAGTATGTAAATGCAACAGTCATAGAAGGTACTATATCAGGTATTACTGATACATGAAGCAGTGCATATAAAAGTATGTAAATGCAACAGTCATGGAAGGTACTCTATCAGGTACTACTAATACATGAAATAGTGCATAAACAATAAATGTGGAGTATGGGATGAAACATGTCATTTCTATGGAATCCTGACATCGTGGTAGGACCAAAATCCATCAAGACAATCCAAATCCTAATTTCCTCAAATCAGCCCCCAAATTGGCTCTTATATCATGTAAATCTCATAAATCTTGAATGTACAATATCAAGTAAATCTCATATATCCTGAATGTACAAAATTAAGTAAATCTCATATATCATGTATCCAATATCAAGTGAATCTCAAATATCCTGAATCCAATATCAAGTGAATCTCTAATATCCTAAGTATATTTGCATGAATAATTAAGATGATATATGAACTGATATGTATACATATATATTTGTGTCCCATTCCACTAATACATACACACACACACACACACACACACACACACATACATATATATAACAGCGTCACATTCCACTGTTATATATACTTAGGAGTAAAAATATTATGAAAACCTATGCCAAGTATCGACACATAAAGACTGATCTATCAGGTGTTGTCACCACGACTGGCACCATGATAGGTACGTATCATACGCTATACCGAAAGCTCGAGTGCCTAGTTCTGACCCTCGCCACTCGACGTATCCATACGTACATGACTCCCGTCGGTATCCCCATGATAACCGCCGAGTCATTAGTACTATCACCGGAAGGTATGGTTCCCCTATCAGGCCTCATCGACATGTTACATCAAAATCCTTTCTTGCCCCGGGGTACCTCCGGGCCCCACCATGTACCCTCATACGGCCCACGACGCTCCTCGCATGGGGTATATATATTAGAACCGATAAAACTCATGGTGGCTGCTGAAATATCATATCAAAAGAAACCGGATTTTTCAAATAATGCATAATTTCATGAAACCACCATGGTCCTCAAATCCAGAAAACATCATGAAAAATCCATATCTCAATGCGAAAATCCATGAATATAATATATGCAACAGAAAACTGTAATGTAAGCATATAAAGGAAAAGCCGCTATTTAACTGCAACAGGTTAATATAAATATCATGCGGATCCTAATTTCTTCAAGTCTAATATAATATCAAATAAAGGTAAACATGTAGCTATAGCCAGATATGTGTAAACATAAAGGTATAGCAAGGTATATGTATCTACCTATCAGTAATGATATAATATACCCTCCAGGTATAAGTGAAGTATGTATGCAAGGTATACAGGTATGCTATATGTCATTATGTGTGAAATATACCTATCAATAATAGTACAATACCCTATAGGTATACAGGTAACTAGCATGTAAGCATGTCAAGGCATATGTGTAAGCATGTAAGTATACAGGTATACTATATGTCATATGCATAAAGAAATATGAATCAATGTCTCAATGTCCCTAACCAAACAATATCATATAGGTATGTGTGTTGTGTGTGTCATGGCAATTATTGACGGTGTGTGTGGCATATAATCAGTGCTCGTGCAACATGAGCCGTCAATAATAGTGCAGTGTCCTAAAGGTACTAGTCCAAGCACACCAAGTAACTAAGTAATAAGGTGTACGCGCAACTCTATATATGAAATAGAATATGTGACAATAATATAACATCTCTAGCCCAGACGCATAACGCCATGCGGGCGATTCCCCTGTAGATGTTAAATCTACTCACCAACGCTCCGGGCTAAGTAAAGCCTACCACCTGTTTTCCCTTCGTCGCGGCGTCCGAAGTCCCCGCCTGCGAACCTAAAACATAACACAACAAAGCAAGTATATATTAGCAATAGACCCAAACATGTACAAACTACATTTGACCGACGCAACAACACAAAACATACTCTCAAGTGTTCGTATTGTGGCTAACGTGTGTAGCGACACGATGAAACCAACCCAAGAGTAAAATCACACAAAGTGCACGATCCGGGTCGTATAACGTATCGCGCATAAACGTAACATAAGAAACTACCCATGTGATCCCAGATTTTGTATACAGAGAAAACTCAACAACCAAACAAGACCAAACACACCTAAACCACTGTAGACACCTACCCACAAAAACCCACACCCAAACTCCCACGAAAATCCGGCGTCGCCGGAAATCTCCTTCTCGTCACCGGTCGAGATTCGAGCAGGTGGGTTCGTGCTCCAGGTGATATCCTATGGTCTCAGGTACAACACAACTACTTTGTTTGGTTTTCTAGTAAACTCCCAGGGTCACAGCAGATCACAGATGTCATATATTGACACTAAAAATACGATATTTGCACAAAAACTTAACTTTACGCTATCTAAGCTGAAACTACAAGACTACACAACACTAAAAATACTTAACTAACAGATAGAGATCATTACCTAACCAAAAGAACTCAAAGATCCTAACTTCCCAAGCTCCAAGGCATTCAAGAGGCAAATCAAGTCCAAAGATGTGATTTTTGTGAGTTTTTGTGAATATTTGTGATGGATTGTGAAGGAAATGAAGAAGTGTTCAATTGAGATGAGAGAGAAATGAGAGAATAAAAGAGAGAGAGAAAATGAGAGAGAGTGAATGATAGAGAGAGAGAGAGAGGTGAGTGTAGGGTGAGAGGGTAAGTGCACCATTAGCATTAATTCACCATTAATGCTTTCACACACACCATGCCACCTCCTCACTTCCAAAAGAAATATCTTCTCACAACAAAAAATCTAGGAGTTTAGGGTTAAGGCAAAGCAAGGGATTAGATTAAAGCAAAAGATTAGGTTAAGGGTTAAGTTGTCATGGTCGCTAAGAACAAGATTAGCACAAACAAACCCTCGCATTAACATGCACACGTGCGTGCATGCCATAACAAATAATAATAAATTATTAATTAAATATTATAAATGTGAGGAACCCGAATTGGTAAACTTTTTACAGTAAACCTGCATTATCGTCTAAACTAACACTAACCGAAATCTAAGACGTTACAGGAGCTACCAGCCAGGGATAACCGAGCAAGGGCGGGCCCGGTTGCCTCTTGGCTAGGGCATTGATCCCTGGCGTTGTGGGTAAGGAGTTACTAGCCAGGGATAGCCGAGCAGGGTAGCCGCTCGGATGCCTCTTGATGAGGGCTTTGATCCCTGGCGTTGTGGGGTAGGGAGCTACCAGCCAGGGATAACCGAACAAGGGCGGGCCCGGTTGCCTCTTGGCGAGAGCTTTTGATCCTTAGCACAGGTGGGGCCGTAAGAGGCCTACCAAGGAAGGGCCGAGCAGGGTTACTGCCCGGTGCCTCTTGGCGGGGGCTTTGATCCTTAAGGACAGACCGAGCAGGATTGCTGCCTGGTGCCTCTTGGCGGGGGCTTTGATCCCTTGCCTTGTGGGGTAGGGAGCTACCAGCCAGGGATAACCGAGCAAGGGCGGGCCCGGTTGCCTCTTTCGAGGGCTTTTGATCCTTAGCGCGGGAGGGGCCGTAAGAGGCCTACTAAGGACGGGCCGAGCAGTGTTGCTGCACGGTGCCTCTTGGCGAAGGCTTTGATCCCTGGCGTTTTGGGGTAGGAAGCTACCAGCCAGGGATAACCGAGCAAGGGTGGGCCCGGTTGCCTCTTTTGAGGGCTTTTGATCCTTAAAGACTGGCCGAGCAGCGTTGCTGCCCGGTGCCTCTTGGCGAGGGCTTTGATCCCTGGCGTTGTGGGGTAGGGAACTACCAGCCAGGGATAGTCGAGCAGGGTAGCAGCTCGGCTGCCTCTTGGTGAGGGCTTTAATCCCTGGCGTTGTAGGGTAGGGAACTACCAGCCAGGGATAGCCGAGCAGGATAGCCGCTCGGCTACCTCTTGGCGAGGGCTTAGATCCTTAGCTCAGGAGGGGTGGTAGGAGGCCTGCTAAGGATGGTCTGAGCAGTGAAGCCGCTCTGTCGCCTCTTAGCAAGGGCTTAGATCCCTGGCGTTGTGGGGGTAGGGAACTACTAACTAGGGATAGCCGAGCGAGGAAGCCGCTGGGCTGCCACTTAGTGAGGGCTTTGATCCCTAGCGTTGCGAGGTAGGGAACTACCAGCCAGGGATAGCCGAGCAGGATAGCCGCTCGGCTGCCTCTTGGTGAGGGCTTTGATCCCTGGAGTTATAGGGTAGGGAACTACCAGCCAGGGATAGCCGAGCAGGGTAGCCGCTCGGCTGCCTCTTGGTGAAGGCTTTGATCCCTAGCTCGGGAGGGGCGGTAGGAGGCCTGCTAAGGATGGACCGAGCAGTGAAGCTGCTCGGTTGCCTCTTGGCGAGGGCTTTGATCCCTGGCGCTGTGGGGTAGGGAACTACCAGCCAGGGATAGCCGAGTAGGGTAGCCGCTCGGCTGCCTCTTGGTGAGGGCTTTGATCCCTAGCGTTGTAGGGTAGGGAACTACTAGCCAGGGATAGCCGAGCAGGGTAGCCGCTCGGCTGCCTCTTGGTGAGGGCTTTGATACCTAGCTCGGGAAGGGCGGTAGGAGGCCTGCTAAGGATGGACCGAGCAGTGTAGCCGCTCGGCTGCCTCTTGGTAAGAGCTTTGATCCCTGGCGTCGTGGGGTAAGGAACTACCGGCCAGGGATAGCCGAGCAGGGTAGTCGCTCGGCTGCCTCTTGGTGGGGACTTTGGGAAGAGGGACAGTCGCGGGTGACATGTGCCATGAACGCGTGGAGGAGGCGAAGCGCTGAAGCTGCGTCGTTTCGATTTCGTTGAGAAAGGCTCGAGGTCTGCTGCGTGGCGGCACAGCTGTGGGTGAAATGGGTGACTGTTGGATTTTCGAGGGCGAAGCGGGCTATAAAGAGGAGAGAGTGTTGATCACTCCTTTCTTCACACCCAAACGTGAGAATGGAGGACTTCCCTTTTACAATCCCCGACATCGTGAATTTTGAGGACGTGTACCTCTATGACCAGTACTGCGCCGAGGACACGGTGCAGCTAGTGATTGGCCGCATTGAGGACCATTTCGGCTGACTACTGCCCCGGTGCTCCACCCTGCTCCAGCTGCTGATGTACTCCATCTGGAGGGCGTCGCCGGGGCTCTACAACCCCTTGTCCGAACAGCTGAGGGACTTGGCGGTTGGTAAGCTAAGGTTCTTGCGGTGCTTCGGCCTGATCTCTGTGGGTCGGCGGGACCGCTCGGTGGCGCTGATCCTTGAGTGCTACCAATTGAGGCATGACGCCGACGTCCGCGGGCGGCACCAGGGCAGAGGTCTGAGGCTGCGAGGGCTCGGTTGGCGGAGATATCCTCGGAGTACCACGAGCAATGTTTCCTGCACCCCCTTCCCCCGCTACTATAATTTTTCTTTTTGGATGTACGGCTGAGGAGCCCATAGTACCTTTTTGAATAAATAAGACTTTTCTTTTTGCAATGTTTATTGATCCCTTTATTACATAATCAAAAGTTCTCAAGAAAGGTTTACATTGCCTTGAAAAGAAGTACACGTTAGTAGATGCTCTTATTCGTGCAGCTTGAGCCCTTTGGATGTCTGTTGGCCTCTATACTCGGCATAGGGCACTGAGCTTCGTAGGTACCTGACATACCCTCTGCGGATACGATCATGATTTGGCCGATTGTTAGCTCGCCGGGAGGGGGACACTGCTCCTGCTCACGGTTAGCTTGCCACTTGTCTCGCAAGTACGCTACGAGGTGTCCCGAACGGATGAGCTTTTCGATATAGTCTTGGAGCTGCTTACAGCTTTCCGTGGAGTGGCCCTGCGACCTATGGAACCCACAGTAGGGGCCCTGGGTGCGCTTTGAGGCCATGTGCATGATCCGGGGAAGCTTGAAGAACCCCTCGCCCTTAGCCTCCTTTAGCAATACGGTCTGGGAGACGTTGAGTGGGGTGTACTCTTGAAACTTCAGGGAGTAGGGCTTTGACCGCTCGAGCCTCCTTCTCTCTTCCCTTGCCCTTTTCTTCTGGTCGATTTGCTCTGCCCCGGGGAGATTTGCATTCACCTCGAATTCGAGCTGGACCTCACACTCGGTCCAGGCCTTTACCTCGGCCATGGTCTTAGGTTGCGCTAATGCAAAGGAGCGTAACCACTCCTTGTGCCTAAGACCAGACCTAAGCGCCGTAATGACCATCTCATCCTGATGTTCGGGGACCTCGAGAAGGTCAATGTAGAAGCGGGCGACGTACGTTTTGAACGTTTCTTTGTCCCCGCTCTTGATCGTGAAGAGATGGTCGACGGTCCGTTTCTGTCGTCAGTTCCCGATGAAATGGCCGAGGAATTGGGTGGCCAGCTCGTCGAAGGTTGAGATCGAGCGCGGCGCGAGTCCTCGGAACCAGTCTCGTCTGGAGCGGATGAGAGTGGCCGGGAAAGCTTGGCATTGGGCGGCGTCAGAGTTGTCTTGGAAGCTCATCCCGGCCGAAAACGCATCCAGATGTTCCTTCGGGTCTGACTTCCCGTCAAAGAGCGAGACCTTGGGGGGCTTGTTCCGGGAGGAGATACGGACGACGAGAAGCTCCTCGGTGAAGGGCTTTGTGAGTGTGTCGGCAGCGTATTTAGCCCCGTCGCTTGAGTAGCTAGCTTCTCGATGCATGCCCTCGATCTTCTTTTCGAGGGCGTCGAGCCGGCCATGGTACCCCGACGATTCGGCACATCCTGATCTTTTGCCCCTGCCGTTGGAGACCTGTGTCTGGCCGCGGCCCCGGTTCCTCTCGATGAGGTTCCTCAGGTCCCCTGGAGAGGTAGTCTTCGAGCTGCCGTGACGAATCCCGTCCGTGCGATCCCGTCGAGGGAGGGGGTGTCGGTCATGCCTGGGAGCAGGCGAGCTGATCGACATCTCCTCGGGAGGTGCAGGAGCGCGTAGGGGCTCGGGGCGAGGCACTCGGGCGACAGACCTCGGTGTCGAACTGCCGGGTGCCCATCGGGTCATAGAATATGTTGGCCCGGGAGATCGGCGGCCGTGGGAGGTAGCGAGGCGGTGGTCGGCAGTGCCGGCGCGGGCAGAGTCTTCTCTCCTTCTGTAGGGATCCCGGTCCCGGGGTGGGGGAGCGGCGACTGTAATACCCAGTTCTTTTGCGCACCAATACCCGTATTTTTATATAAGGCTACTTACAAAATTTCAACATTATATTTATAATTATTTTGTTTTAAACTAGCCCTAATTTATCTAAACATTTTTTCTCCCTTTTATTTTTACACAAAAACTCAGTCCACTCCCACTTCCCCTTCACCGGAATTTATTTAACTAAATGTGTATAAACCCTAACCGTACTTCCATTTTCCTCCTTCATTGTTTTTCCCCTAGCCTAAACCGAAACCCTATCTAATTTATTTTTTTCCAAATTCTTTTATTTTAATATCCCCGGCTCAAACCCCTTGGCCCGTGGCCCAAGCTCCCAAAGCCCAGCCCTTCCTCACCACACCCGCACGACCCGACCCGACCCGCTTCGTTTTACTTCTTCTCCCCCCACAGAATGTTTTCCCGCTCCTTATTTGCCTTTGCGCGAACCCACTCCCCACGTTTCCCCCACGTCGCCGACGCGCCCGCTCGCCGACCCACATTCCTACGACCACGCGCCCTTAGCTCCTCAACACCTCCTCGTCTCTCTAGCTCTCCCTCCTCATACTCTCAATCCCTCTCCAACTCCTTTCCTCTCTCCAAGCCCCTGCCCCGCCGACGCCGACAACAACGACGGCGACCACGACAATCACCACACCTCCCTTCTCTTCTCCTCCATTCACCTCCACCCCTCCCTTCACTGCCTCACCGAGTCTCCTCTACACCTCCACATCACCACAACCACCACCCAACAACCCCAAACCCACCGAGCTCCCTCTTCTATTCCTCCTCACTACAGCCGCCGCCGGCGACCCCATCTCCTTCTACCTCAACCACACGCCGCCGTCCTCCCCCTGAACCTACTACCGACAGCACCGCACCACCCCGTCTCCTCCATCACAACATCTCACTATCCCATCTCCGCTCTCTACTCCTCAACACCATCACCATCTCCGCCATACATCGAACGAGCTCCCAGAGGTCATCGCTGCCACCTGCAACACCTCGATGGCACCTCATTACTGACCCTGTCACCACCATTGCCTCGCCAGCAGCCTCATCCCTCTCGAACTCCTCAAAGCCAAGCTCAACCCCGGTCAAACACTTAGTTGCCATCACCGTAACAGCCGCCGTTGACGACTTTATCGTCGACGCTGTTGTCATTGCCATCTTTGTGGTCATCACCGTCACCGTAGTAATCGCCGTTGCACCCACCGAGCCATCGAATCCAAGAGCCCAAGCCCGAGCTGAGGCCGCGAACCCCAGCCGCGCCGTTCGTTGCACGTTCGTGCCGTTGCCGCTGCCGTACATCGTCAAAGCATCTCCAGGCAAGTACCCTACTTGCTACATACTAGTTTATTTCCGTTACAAACTAAAATCGTATTAATTCCATGTTTACAATTCACGAAAACTTATGTGACATAACTGTTCGATGCAAAATCCGAATGAAAACCTTCATTTAATTTAAAGGAAATTGATTGCATATTCTGGCCCGTGTGGCAATGAGTACTGTATAGAAATTTTACTGGAAAATACAATTTTTAATGGCTTAAACGAACACCCCCAATTACACCCGTAAAAACTGATAATTCCCCGCACCTGAAATTTGTTAAAATCACAATTAAGTGTGTACATATTGAAATGAGGCGTTCGAGGGCTCAAATCGAAGCCGACTCGACGACCTGTAACCCTATGCAAGTTCTTAATTGTTTCTGTACTAATATTATTACAATAATTGGTTCGGAGAGCGGCTCTAGACTGCAGTCCAGAGCAGCTCTGGTTGTTGTTTCCTGTCTCGTAATGCCTACCTCTTCGCTGCCTGAACTTTTATGTTGCGGAACCCTACATTTTATTGAAGATGAATCTGTTATATAAATAACACAAGTGACTTCACCCCTTTATATCATCGTTTACTATTTAAACTGCAATTTAAAGGAACAGGACGTATAGCAGTCCCAAATAGAACTAGAACTGATACCCTAGTGTTGAACAGTGCATAACTTCTGACGTAGAGACGCGATTGAGAATCCGTCTAGTGCGTTAGAAACCTTATCAAAAACCCTAAATTTCATTCAACTGTAGAGTTGCTAAATTCTGATCTTAACTAGGATTAAAATACGTTACGAAACGGACTTCCGATTCTGAAACCGGATTTCCAGCAGTGAACGCTTAAAATGAAATGGCCATATCTAGTGATCCTGAAACCCGATTGACGTGAAAACAAATTTGCTGGATAGATAATCAAACTATACTCTAAAAGGTTGACTTTGACACCGGTTTATTCATTGTTTCGCTAAATTTTGCATGTATGGTTTATAATAAATTATGCAAGTGGTAGGACATCGTTTGATGACATCTTAATCATGCCTAAAATACTGTTTTTCTCATCACATTACATATGTGTTATTTCATTGGTAACCTAGTGATCATGTGCATTACCCAGTGTTAGGTTTTAGTGTTTGATTGTGGCAAGTACGTTAGTGTTTAAGAATGAATGGATAAGTGAAAGTGACACGTACTTGTATACAATCAGTGAACCCTATTGATTTATTGTATTGTCGACGTCTGTGGGACGTGTATAGGTATGACTATAATTGGTATGGGACAATTATGGAAGCACTTGTATGGGTGTCACAGTTAAAGCACCAAACACTGTCCATTTGTCTTGGGTATCGGTCGAGACATGCTTGATGGAGACCCTGTCTTCAGTTCTCGCGTAGACTCGTCATGGACCGGCTGGTATTTGAGTTTATGGTTGGCGTTTGATGTAGACCACGGGGTGTGGGGTAGTTTGAGCATGAGTTCAACAGATTCTCGGGAGTCCCATACGGGCACATATGGAGATATATGGAGATATATAGGGATATCACTGATTATTATGAGCGACTCGGGCCCGTGTTTCCTTGCCCTTGGGTCCTACCCTTGGGTGGGGGATACTCACGAGTGGTTGACTCTCACACTTGGACTGACGATAGGCTTAGTGAGCTATACAGTGAGACTTAGAGACTGATAGGGTTAGTGACATTGACATGCATTGCTTATTGATTCAACACACCTGACATACTATTTTACTGCTTTACTGTTCACCTGCTCTATTATACACCCGCATTGGCTACTTCATGTTCACATTTTTACTATCTTGATTTATTATTATATATTCATTATTACTGTACGAGTTACCAGTTGCATCTATATATATATTGCTATCGCGTCGCTCTGACGACCTGAGTATGCATGCTCGGAGCGAGAAGTGGATCTAGCTTGGACCAGGACCTGACGTACCTCGAGGATGTCGCGGACATCTTGACCAGCGACCCAGAGCTACACTTCATTGATCTCCACCCGGTTAGTTCTTTTGATTTAGTTAATGCATTTCTCATTACCTGTGCATTGTTCACTGATTACCATGTAAAGCTAGAAGCCGAAGTGTGACTACGGCAGGATATTTCCTTGACTGTAGGAGCATGGCTGGCCTTGTCAACCCCTCGTATTCCATATCTTGGGAAGCGGGGCGTGACATGGTTTTGTTGATATCAGAGCCAGGTTTTGCTATGATTGGGATTGCAGTTTCCGAGTAGAGCTTGACAATTTAAGTCGCTCTTTCGGTCCAGATTGTGAACTGTTATCTTTGACTTGAATCTTTATTATTTGCCATGCCATATTTTGACTCCATCCGTTAGAGTTTAGGTGACTTAGTAGAGTTACGTGGTTGTAATTATGAACTACAGCATAGCTACAATACTGTACTCTATTGGGTAATTTGGAGTTCTACATTTTTTTTCCCGCTTGATTGAGTTTCACCTCACCCGCTATTCTTGTTTCATTGTCAATTTTATATCTTGTTCTGATTTTTCCCCTGTATCTTATGCCGTCCTAAAATTGTTGTTTCGGGATCATGTCTCCCAACGACTCTTCCTCTATCTCCACTCCCCAGAATCAGACCGTAGAGATTCTGAATGCACTGCAAAATCTGAAGGAAGCCCAGGATCGAACAAACGACCTGTTAGCTGAGGGACTAAGAAGGCAGATGACTCAGGCAACAGCGGAAGTCCCCAATCGTAAAGGGATCCCTATTAGACGAGGAAAAAAGGTGAAGATCAAGCACCCACTCGTTCCCCCGCGACAGAAGCAGCAGAAGACCCAATGTTGTGGGTACTGCAAGAGGCCGGGACACCTTCAGAGGAATTATCGCCGCGCCAAAGGGAAATGCCTGATTTGCGGATCAAGCGAACACTTTATCAATAGTTGCCCTAATAGGAAAAAGCTACAAGGAGGCGGTTCGTCCACACTCTCCACTTTGGATAAGTGATGGTTATTTCGTAGTTCGAGCTTCGAGAATAGTGCAGATCCCGTGCAAGATTCAACTCGCGAGACAGGAATGCGATAGTCCAGAAATCAAAGAAGAATTATCACGTTTTCTACTTTCAATAAAGATGTTGTCACTCTTTTGTAAATATTTATTTTCGTTTGAATCCTGTATCCGTCGAACTTTTGGCTGAATGCAATAAAACTCTGAGTTGTGATGTATGTATCATTCTCTTACTTCTCACTTTATTTATACTATTCATTGTATCGGCATTTTTACATTTTAATTTTTCCGTCCTTGCCTCCAGCATATCCTCCCTGTGCCACCGTATCCTTGGATATCTTCTTAATGTGTCCCACTGCCTAATCATGACTCCCTCTTTTCAGGTCATGGCCCACTTTGGAGAAGCGCCGCCTCTAGATGAGGACACACGGTCGTGCGTTTCCTCGGACTATATGCTGGTAAGATCAGATGACGAGATTAACAGCCCACAAGTTATTTTCGGAAACAGCGATTCCGAGGGTGAGGGATTCGCAGCCCCAGAAGTCGACATAGTCAGCGACTCTGACGACGAAGAAGAGGACCTCGAAGAAGACCCAATAGGGAAAGATTCCGAGGAGGACTCGATAGAAGAAAATCCTGGAGAGGAAAACCTTAGGGAGAATCCAGTGGAAGAAAATCCTATGGAAGAGGATCCAGCAGAAGAAGATCACGTAGAATCAGACCTCGATGAAGAAGCTCCAGCCGAGGAAGAAAGGCCAGAAAAAGACCCCATGGCAGAAGAACTTCCAGTGGCGATCCTTGCGAGGCGATATGGGAATGGACGCCCATATCTGAGCGCGCGAGCCTACCGTAACATGCTGAACTTCCATAACCACGACTGACGTGATTGAGCTTTCGTCTCCTCTGGCCAAATAAAATCTATGTATAGTTTAGGGCTATCTTTTATTCGTCGTGGATGCCTTGTTCGGACTTTTCTGAAATGAAATAAATTGCTGAGTTCGCTGATCTTTTGATTTTTTGGTTCACATGATGCTTGACTGTTTCCCCTATACATTTATTTTTCCTCCTGAGATCCCTGACCGTCCACCCATGCACCTTGTGCTGTTTTGACCCTCGCCTAGATTAAAAGGTACCGCACCCCGATCTTTTGAATGAGCCACCCTTCATCCTTCGTATGTGCCTCGTTTGAGATCCTTCTGGAGGAGAAATTGATAGTGAAATTTCTGAGTTAGCTAACCCTTCGGATTTTTGATTCACATGATGTATCGACCGTTTTCCTTCCCATACATCCCCTCCCCTCCTGTGGTTCTTTGCTGCTCACCCTTACACCCTGGGCTGACCCGACCCCGGCCTCTTCGACCTTCAGTTTAAAGTGTCACACTCCGACCTTTTGAGTGAGCTATATTCCATCGTAATCCCCACCCTGGCTAGCTCAATACATCTTTGTGCTATTTCCTGTTACCCTAACTACATTTAGGGACATCGTTATTCGAAAATTTAGTTTTCATTATTTTGTGTTTATCGAAAAGTGTGTGTTATTAACTACTCCCGTTTTATGCATTTTAAGTACACTACTATTCTTCCCATTTTTCGGTAGCTTAACCATATATTGCACATATTATTTTGTGCTATGTTTCTTATTTTCACCATGTGAGTTTTCCAAGTCGTCTTGAAATTGTTTGATCGATACATTTATTCTAAAAACACCTTGGCCTATTGGCAAACCCTCCATTATTGTCTGTTATTGCTATTTTATTTTCTGATATTGTGCATATAGTCTATCATTATAGGCGGTCATACCTTGTGTTTACTCAGGCCCATTCTTTTCGCTGCGTTATTTCTCATACTTGTATAGACCTTAGATTTTTATCTAGCTGCTTTTAAATAAATCGCTATATGTTAGTACTTGAGTTGATGGCCTCTTTGCATATATTTAGGACTTCGATTGTATCTAGCATATCTCGAATGTTATTGTTCGTTAGTACTATTTTTATTCTCTTGTACATATAGTTTGCCCTTATAGTTGACTCTGCCTTATACTTATTTGGACCTTCGATTTTTTTTTTACCGCTTTAAGTAAACCACTATATGGGAGTGTTCGAGATCATAGCTTTTCGCGTGTTATTTTATATAGCTTATCGCTTATTTTAAATTTCGAGGACGAAATTTTTGTAAGAGTGGTATGATATAATACCCAGTTCTTTTGCGTACCAAAACCCGTATTTCTATATAAGGCTACCTACAAAATTTCAACATTTATATTTATAATTATTTTGTTTTAAACTAGCCCTAATTTATCTAAACCTTTTTTCTCCCTTTTATTTTTACACAAAAACTCAGTCTACTCCCACTTCCTGTTCACCAGAATTTATTTAACTAAATATATAAACCTTAACCGCACTTCCATTTTCCTCTTTCATTGTTTTTCCCCTAGCTTAAACCGAAACCCTATCTAATTTATTTTTTTCCAAATTCTTTTATTTTAATATCCCCGGCCCAAACCCCTTGGCCCGTGGCCAAGCTCCCAAAGCCCAGCCCTTCCTCACCCCACCCGCACGACCCGACCCGACCCGCTTCGTTTTACTTCTTCTCCCCCCACAGAACGTTTTCCCTCTCCTTCTTTGCCTCTGCACGAACCCACTCCCCACGTTTCCCCCACGTCGCCGACGCGCCCGCTCGCCGACCCACGTTCCCACGACCGCGCGCCCTTAGCTCCTTAACACCTCCTCGTCTCTCTAGCTCTCCCTCCTCATACTCTCGATCCCTCTCCAACTCCTCTCCTCTCTCCAAGCCCCTGCCCCGCCGACGCCGACAACAACGACGACGACCACGACAATCACCGCACCTCCCTTCTCTTCTCCTCCATTCACCTCCACCGCTCCCCTCACTGCCTCACCGAGTCTCCTCTACACCTCCACATCACCGCAACCACCACCCAACACCCCAAACCCACCGAGCTCCCTCTTCTATTCCTCCTCACTGCAGCAGCCGCCGGCGACCCCATCTCCCTCTACCTCAACCACACGCCGCCGTCCTCCTCCTGAACCCACTACCGACAGCACCGCATCACCCCGTCTCCTCCACCGCAACATCTCACTATCCCATCTCCACTCTCTACTCCTCAACACCATCACCATCTCCACCATACATCGAACGAGCTCCCAAAGGCCATCACTGCCACCTGCAACACCTCGACGGCACCTCATTACTGACCCTGTCACCACCATTGCCTCGCCAGCAGCCTCATTACTGACCCTGTCACCACCATTGCCTCGCCAGCAGCCTCATCCCTCTCGAACTCTTCAAAGCCAAGCTCAACCCCCGTCAAACACTTAGTTGCCATCACCGTAACAGCCACCGTTGATGACTTTATCAACGACGCTGTTGTCATTGCCATCTCTGTGGTCATCACCGTCACCGTAGTAATCGCCGTCGCACCCACCGAGCCATCGAATCCAAGAGCCCAAGCCTGAGCCGAGGCCGCGAACCCCAGCCACGCCGTTCGTTGGACGTTCGTGCCGTTGCCGCTGCCGTGCATCGTTAAAGCGTCTCCAGGCAAGTACCCTACTTGCTACATGCTAGTTTATTTCCGTTACAAACTAAAATCGTATTAATTCCATGTTTACAATTCACAAAAACTTATGTGACATAACTATTCGATGCAAAATCCGAATGAAAACCTTCATTTAATTTGACGGAACTTGATTGTATATTCTGTCCCGTGTGGCAATGAGCACTGTGTAGAAATTTTACTGGAAAATACAATTGTTAATGGTTTAAACGAATACCCCCAATTACACCCGTAAAAACTGATAATTCCCCGCACCTGAAATTTGTTAAAATCACAATTAAGTGTGTACATATTGAAATGAGGCGTTTGAGGGCTCAAATCGAAGACGACTCGACGACCTGTAACCCTATGCAAGTTCTTAATTGTTTCTGTACAGATATTATGACGAGAATTGGTTCGGAGAGCGGCTCTGGACTGCAGTCCATAGCAGCTCTGGTTGTTGTTTCCTGTTTCGTAATGCCTACCTCTTCGCTGCCTGAACTTGTATGTTGCAGAACCCTACACTTTATTGAAGATGAATCTGTTAGCTAAATAACGCAAGTGACTTCACCCCTTTATATCGTCGTTTACTATTTAAATTGCAATTTAAAGGAACGGGACGTATAGCAGTCCCAAACAGAACCAAAACTGATACCCTAGTGTTGAACAGTGCATAACTTCTGACATAGAGACGCGATTGAGAATCCGTCTGGTGCGTTAAAACCTTATCGAAAACCATAAATTTTATTCAACTTTAGCGTCGCTAAATTCTGATCTCAACTGGGATTAAAATGCGTTACGAAACGGACTTCCGATTCTGAAACCGGATTTCCAGCAGTGAACGCTTAAAATGAAATGACCATATCTAGTGATCCTGAAACCCGATTGACGTGAAACCATATTTGCTGGATAGATAATCAAACACACTACTTATCCCCTGTTCATTGTTTCGCTAAATTTTGCACGTATGGTTTATAATAAATTATGCAAGTGGTAGGACATTGTTTGATGACATCTTAATCATGTCTAAAATACTGTTTTTCTCATCACATTACATATGTGTTATTGCATTGGTAACCTAGTGATCATGTGCATTACCCAGTGTTAGGTTTTAGTGTTTGATTGTTAAGCGTATCTAAGCAATATAAAAGTACATACGCTAAGCGTATCTAAGCAATATAAAAGTAAATCACAAGAAACAAGAGATATAGAAATAACAGCAACTTTATTAATAACATTCTTTTGTACAATGCATGAAAAGTAAATACAACTGGAATGAAAAGCAATGCCTAAACAATGGCATAACAGGAAATGAAAATACTGAATAGAACAAGGTACAATGTCTAGAGCTCGTGGTCTTCATGAAACTGATCCAAGTCTTCACCGGTGGGCTCGATCTCTGCTGGGTCCAAAGCACCTGACGACATTCAAAGAAGAAAGAAATAGAATATCGTCAGCGAACAGGTCACTCGGTATGTCCCAAAGACAAGGAAGAATTAGAAAGACAGAATAAGAGGTATCTTCTAAAGTTGTATACTATTTGTTGTAATGTTGTATTAACGCTGTTGTTTGTAGCTTGGTACAGAAGATTGCCAGTGTATACGAGAGGGGTCTCTATATGCTAGACACCAGGGCAAACGGAAAATAGAGTACAAGGCTCCGTTAGAAGGCCCGAAACAACGGCAATTGGATTCATGTTAGGTATCTTAAGTCTGACCGTCTCGTGCCACTTTTAACATCTTCCGTACCAATCTACCCCTTTACCCCGTAGTGTTTTGATTGTATTGTTGTATGGTATTGTATAAGTTAGATGACTGTCCAAAACCATGATATCAGTGAACAGATTGTAACTGCATAATCAGGTAAATAGAATAACGGAATATTGGATGTATATCCATGGTTTGATTCAGTCAAGTTGTATAGATTGTTAACTGGATTTTGGGATTCATGTGTTCATATTGAGTTGGAATATTAAAGAATATAAATTGACTTGAATCATATTCAAGTCAGAAATAGTCAGACTCAAACCCGAGTTAGACTAAAAGAAATGTAAATCGAAGTTCTATATTTGTTAGGGTCCTTATTGTAATTTATAAAACTTGAGGGGTTTTATGTAAAAATACTTTTGTATAGTTTTCAAGATACACCTCAAGTATTTATTATTCGTCTTTATAGTTATAATGAGTATGATTTTATTTTGTCTTATTTCTAGTGAAAATATCCTAATTACATAAATAAAGGTATTAATTTGTAATATTGATTTATTTGAAATTCATGGTATTTTAATGTAACTTTTAATCTTGTAATTTTTAGGAAAAGGTGAAAACTTTACCTTATAATAAAATAGGTGTTTAAATGATAAATATACATATGTTTATACAAGAATAATTTTTAATAAATATTTTATTTTCCAAAAATCTCATTTTTCTTAAATGTCGTATTTTAAACCTTTCGAGACCGAATGCTCCTTGCGGAGGTCTGAATCTCGTACTACTAAGCCCGAGGGTGCACGATAAACCGTACTATCCCTAACGAGTTCCCCAAAGGTGGGTTGTAGTGGCGATTTGCAAAGATTTAATAAATACTAATCATTTAGAAAACGGTTTTATAAAGATATGGTATTTATTTGTAAAAGGTGTAAATTTCCATATTTTAGATTGTAGGGTTTCCTAAGCCAACTAGCCTATTTCTAAATGGTCTAAACGACAAGCCATTAGAAGCCTCAAATCGCCTCTTCACCGCCAATTGTGGCCAGGTAAGTACAAATGAGAAAATGAGGAATCCACTCACGAATCGTGAGACGGGCTTTTTAAAGTTACCTTTTCTCACTTGCCTAGCCTAGACACCACAAAGTCAGGTTTAGATAAAGATCGATGTCCACAACTTATCGTATTTTCCTATTAAAAGATATGTTTTTAAAAGTGTATAAAACCTAGAATTTTTAGAAAAGGTTTTATTAAGAAAATGGTATTTTAATGTAAAATCTTGTTTTATCGTATTCTAAGTTTTCAAGGTAGCGTGTTATGATTGCAAATGAGTGTGTGTGGAGGTAGGTCATTACCTCGTGATCTACTTTAAGGTATAGCAATATTAAAGGGTTAAATGTGATAAACTAAACATGGTGGTATTTAGGTGAAAGAATACGATATATTGCAAAAGCTATCATTTCATGTGTTAAAACTTGTTCAAATTAATTTTTAAGTGATTAGTAGTCAACATGAAGATGTTTAAGCATTATGGAATTAGTGATAAGTGAGATTTGATAGAAAACCGAATCGGAAATCGGTTTGTTCCGATTTCCGTCGGATTTATAAAGTCGTATTATTATGAAGGAAAAGAAAGATAGAAAAGGGGGACTTACGGGTTTGGACAACGCGAGAGAGTGAGAGAGAGGTAGAGGGTTTGCCGGTGCGTCGAAACGTCGTTGAGAGGTCCTAGTACGATCGCCGGGGTTTCGTCGTCGGTTTCGTTAGCGCTTCGCCTTTCGCTCGTTTTCTAACGTACCAAGTTCTCTTGGAATTTTGGGAGAGTGGACTTAGAAAAAGTGATGAGAGGGTAGAGGGTATGGGGGTTTATATAGGGTTAGGCTAGGGTTAGGGTTTTTAATAAAAAAAATATAAAAATATATAAAATCATTAAAAAATCATTAAACCTTGTAGTAAAAGGGATTTATTGAGCAATAGGAAACCGATCTAGGGATAATAAGTGTGGAGGAGGGTTGACCAAGTCCAGAGCCAACTTTTCTCTGTTGGTGACTCGGCCGTCCGGCCAAGTCCGGCCGGCGGCGCTGGACTGAGTCGGCCGGTTCGCCGGCCGGCGGTGCCGAGTCGGGCCGAGTCAAAGTTCCAGTGGCCGGGGATTCTCCTGAGGTATAATTTGGTATATTTACTTTTTCATGTCCAGTACAAATTTTGTGAGTTATGGCCTTTTGACTGTTGACTTCCAAAAGAAATTAAAACAAAATAAATACAAAAATAATGTGGGGCATGGGATTTGAACTCTGGTGGCTTGGTTCAGCAGTGCAAGGTATTACCAATGAGCTACAAGCTCTTTCTTGTAATTATGGAGTGAAAATAACTACTTAAAGTGGTAACAGCAACATTAAATACCCCAAGTGTACTTTAATTTTAAAACAATTTTATATACACTAAAAATGGAGTTATTTAAAAACAAAATAATTACTTATATATATATATTGTGTTCAGGTTTAAATATTCCTTTATGGATTTTTTTTTAAAAATTTGTATAGAAAAGTGTATAGGAAATTAGGGTTGTTACATTCTACCCTCCTTAAAAAAATTTTGTCCTCGAAATTTGAAAAAGGGAAGTGTAACAGTTTCAAGAAAAGTCTGATGACAGTAGTATAGATAGTGTATAAAAATGACAAAGGGATACAAGGGTGAAAAAGGCTTACCGGTGTTACCTTGACCTACAGTCTTGGCTTCTATGGCTTCTAATGTGAATGCCTGTCGCCGTGGTACATTCCTTCTAGCTGCAGACACATTCTGCCTTTGGGGCCTCTTTCTCTGCCCTCTAGGCACGTCCCTCATTGCTTGTTGAAATTGGCGAGTAGACTGTGCAGGTGGTGAAGCAGGTAGTGCATAACGAGGTGCAGGAGCCTGGATAGCTGGCCGCTGCGGGTAGTTGGTGGATGTGTGAGTTGAGTTGTTATTGTAAGGACAGTTCCCAATTCCGTTGTTGGATACGCCACAAATTAGACACAAGCCTTTTACGCGCCTACAGTCCTTCCACAAGTGTCCCTTTCTTCTGCAGTAGTAGCAGATATCTGGACCTGACTGGTTATTGTTTCCTTCTGGTCTCTTGTGTTCAAACGATGGCCTTGGAGAGGCTCCTCCTTCCATTTGAGTAGCAGGGCGTTTCAAACCGGTAGATTGAGGTCTGCCCTTTGCTTTTATCACCGCTTCATAACTGCGGGCAGCTTCCAAAGCATCCTCATGAGTCAAAAATCTTCCCGTGGCTAGATCAGCCTGAATCTCCGTGTCCAGTCCTTATTGAAAGCGACGGGCTCTGATCTCGTCCGTCGGAATCAGGTGTGCCGTGAATCAGCTTAACATGGTGAATTCAGCGTCGTACTCATCTACTGACTTGTCCCACATTGAACCCTATTGTAGATGAATAAACTGCTGCTCCATGGTAAACTTGGCAGTCACAGGGAAGTATTTCGCGTCGAACTTCTCGCGAAAAGTCTTCCATTCAATAGGCTGTAGCAGACGGCTTTCTTCCACCTTCCACCAGTTGCGAGCATTATCCGTAAGTTGTTGCTTCGTCACACGGACCCAAGCTAGGTTTGGCACTTGTGCTGCTGCCAGATCATCTTCGATGCTTGGTGCCCATTCTTCAGCTTCAAGAGGGCTTCCTTTACTAGAGAACTGCTTGGGGTGCAAAACCCAGAATTGCTTTACCCCTGGTGCGTCGATCTCAGGACGGTTCAGGAGTTGTTGTTGTCCCTCGAGAAGACTGCGAATCGTCTCAAGTAGCACTGTTTGCTCGGTGGGTGGTGCAGGAACAGCTGGTGCGAGAGGTAGTGCTGGAGGTGTGTTGTTGACGTTGGTGCTGGTGTTGTTTGGGGAATTCATAATCTTGAAGAAAAATTTGGGTTAGGACAGATTCAAATACATGAAATGATAAGATTCAAGGAATAGAAATTTATAAGATTCAAGAAACATGAATTGTAAAGAATGTTTTAGTTGCTGGTTCTTGTGTTATATTTCTTAGGTTGTTCACACAGACCAGAACTGCATGATAGGGATTCATACAGCTCTGACCTGCATGGGCCACCAACAAAACCTGTCACGCCCCGCTTCTCGGTGTACGGCGAAGGGGACGCGACGAGGTCCGCTACGTATATACTTAGAAGTACATATGCTAAGCGTATCTAAGCAATATAAAAGTAAATCACAAAAAACAAGAGATATAGAAATAACAGCAACTTTATTAATAACATTCTTTTATACAATGCATGAAAAGTAAATACAACTGGAATGAAAAGCGATGCCTAAATAATAGCATAACAGGAAATGAAAATACTGAATAGAACAAGATACAATGTCTAGAGCTCGGGGTCTTCGTAAAACTGATCCAAGTCTTCACCGGTGGGCTCGATCTCTGCTGGGTCCAAAGCACCTGACGACATTCAAAGAAGAAAGAAATAGAATGTCGTCAACGAACAGGTCGCTCGGTAAGTCCTAAAGATAAGGAAGAATTAGAAAGACAGAATAAGAGGTACTTCTAAAGTTGTATACTATTTGTTGTAATGTTATATTAATGCTGTTGTTTATAACTTGGTACAGAAGATTGCCAATGTATACGAGAGGGGTCGCTATATGCTAAAGATCAGGGCAAACGGAAAATAGAGTATAAGGCTCCGTTAGAAGGCCCGGAACAACGGCAATTGGATTCATGTTAGGTATCTTAAGTCTGACGGTCTCGTGCCACTTTTAATATCTTCCATACCAATCTACCCCTTTACCCTGTAGTGTTTTGATTGTATTGTTGTATGGTATTGTACAAGTTAGATGACTGTCCAAAACCATGATATCAGTGAACAGATTGTAACTGCATAATCAGGTAAATAGAATAACGGAATATTAGATGTATATCCATGGTTTGATTCAGTCAAGTTGTATAGATTGTTAACTGGATTTTGGGATTCATGTGTTCATATTGAGTTGGAATATTAAAGAATATAGATTGACTTGAATTATATTCAAGTCAGAAATAGTCAGACTCAAACTCGAGTTAGACTAAAAGAAATGTAAATCGAAGTTCTATATTTGTTAGGGTCCTTATTGTAATTTATAAAACTTGAGGGGGTTTTATGTAAAAATACTTTTGTATAGTTTTCAAGATACACCTCAAGTAATTATTATTCGTCTTTATAGTTATAATGAGTGTGATTTTATTTTGTCTTATTTCTAGTGAAAATATCCTAATTACATAAATAAAGGTATTAATTTGTAATATTGATTTATTTGAAATTCATGGTATTTTAATGTAACTTTTAATCTTGTAATTTTTAGGAAAATGTGGAAACTTTACCTTATAATAAAATAGGTGTTTAAATGATAAATATACATATGTTTATACAAGAATAACTTTTAATAAATATTTTATTTTCTAAAAATCTCATTTTTCTTAAATGTCGTATTTTAAACCTTTCGAGACCGAATACTCCTTGCGGAGGTCTGAATCTCGCACTACTAAGCCCAAGAGTGCACGATAAACCATACTATCCCTAACGAGTTCCCCAAAGGTGGGTTGTAGTGGCGCTTTGCAAAGATTTAATAAATACTAATCATTTAGAAAACGGTTTTATAAAGATAAGGTATTTATTTGTAAAAGGTGTAAATTTCCGTATTTTAGATTCTAGGGTTTCCTAAACCAACTAGCCTATTTATAAATGGTCTAAACGACAAGTCATTAGAAGCCTCAGATCGCCTCTTCACCGCCAATTGTGGCCAGGTAAGTACAAATGAGAAAAGGAGGGATCCACTCACGAATCGTGAGACGATCCTTTTAAAGTTACCTTTTCTCACTTGGCTAGTCTAGACACCACAAAATCAGGTTTAGATAAACGATCGATGTCCACAACTTATCGTATTTTTCTATTAAAAGATATGTGTTTTAAAAGTGTATAAAACCTAAAACTTTTAGAAAAGGTTTTATTAAGAAAATGGTATTTTAATGTAAAATCTTGTTTTATCATATTCTAAGTTTTCAAGGTAGCGTGTTATGATTGCAAATGAGTGTGTGTGGAGGTAGGTCATTATCTCGTGATCTACTTTAAGGTATAGCAATGTTAAAGGGTTAAATGTGATAAACTAAATATGGTGGTATTTAGGTGAAAGAATACGATATATTGCAAAAGCTATCATTTCATGAGTGAAAACCTGTTCAAATTAATTTTTAAGTGATTAGTAGTCAACATGAAGATGTTTAAGCATTATGGAATTAGTGATAAGTGAGATTTGATAGAAAACCGAATCGGAAATCGGTTTGTTCCGATTTCCGTCGGGTTTATAAAGTCGTATTATTATAAAGGAAAAGAAAGGTAGAAAAGGGGGACTTACGGGTTTGGACAACACTAGAGAGTGAGAGAGAGGTAGAGGGTTTGCCGGTGCGTCGAAACGTCGTTAAGAGGTCCTAGTACGATCGCCGGGATTTCGCCGTCGGTTTCGTCAGCGCTTCGCCTTTCGCTCATTTTCTAACGTACCAAGTTCTCTTGGAATTTTGGGAGAGTGGACTTAGAAAAAGTGATGAGAGGGTAGAGGGTAAGGGGGTTTATATAAGGTTAGGCTAGGGTTAGGGTTTTTAATAAAAAATATATAAAAATATATAAAATCATTAAAAATCATTAAACTTTGTAGTAAAAGGGATTTATTGAGCAATAGGAAACCGATCCAGGGATAAAAAGTGTGCAGGAGGGTTGACCAAGTCCAGAGCCAACTTTTCTCTGTTGGTGACTCGGCCGTCCGGCCAAGTCCGGTCGGCGGCGCCGGACCGAGTCGGCCGGTTCGCCGGCCGGCGGCGCCGAGTCGGGCGGAGTCAAGGTTCCAGTGGCCGGGGATTCTCCTGAGGTATAATTTGGTATATTTACTTTTTCATGTCCAGTACAAATTTTGTGAGTTATGGCCTTTTGACTGTTGACTTCCAAAAGAAATTAAAACAAAATAAATACAAAAATAATGTGGGGTATGGGATTTGAACTTTGGTGGCTTGGTTCAGCAGTGCAAGGTATTACCAATGAGCTACAAGCTCCTTCTTGCAATTATGGAGTGAAAATAACTAGTTAAAGTGGTGACAGCAATATTAAATACCCCAAGTGTACTTTAATTTTAAAACAATTTTATGTACACTAAAAATGGAGTTATTTAAAAACAAAATAATTACTTACATATATATATATTGTGCTCAGGTTAAAATACTCCTTTATGGATTTTTAAAAAAAAAATTGTATAGAAAAGTGTATAGGAAATTAGAGTTGTTACAGGCTACTTCATGTTCACATTTTTACTATCTTGATTTATTGTTATATATTCATTATTACTGTACGAGTTACCACTTGCATCTATATATATATTGCTATTGCGTCGCTCTGATGACCTGAGTATGCATGCTCAGAGCGAGAAGTGGATCTAGATTGGACCAGGACCTGACGTATCTCGAGGATGTCACGGACATCATGACCAGCGACTCAGAGCTACACTTCATTAATCTCCACCTGGTTAGTTCTTTTGATTTAGTTACTGCATTTCTCATTACCTGTGAATTGTTCACTGATTACCATGTAAAGCTAGAAACCGAAGTGTGACTACGGCAGGATATTTCCTTGACTGTAGGAGCATGGCTGGCCTTATCAACCCCTCGTATTCCGTATTTTGGGAAGCGGGGCGTGACAGCGACCCGGGGAGCTTGCCCCGCCATTTGGACGCGGACGAGCGCGTCCACGACGGACGCGAGTCGATCTATCCAGGCGGCTAGGGCGTTGATGGCGTTCGGGGGAGGAGATTCGTCTGCGCCTCCGTTGTGGGGGAGGCGGCAACTAGTGCTTGGATCGTCGTGGTGACCGCTCGCCATTAGGTTGAGATTAGAAGATGAACTTTGTTGAGTGGAATCAAGGCTTCCCACAGATGGCGCCAGCTGACGCGGGTCGGATCGCGTCAAGATGTTACCTTCCGTTTATCTGCTATTGGCGATGATGAACGGCCGAGATTTGAGTAGGAGGATAGCTGTTGAAGTGTGTGGATCTCAATGGGTTTGAGGTTGTTAGGGCCGAGCTACCTGCAAGGAAGTCCCGGGGTGGTTGTACCACCGAAGACCCTCCGACGATCAAGTTAGACAGGAAATCCGAGCAGAGTAACGACCTAGTGAGTGGAAAATGACTTACTTGAACCGTCTGAAGGAGAGGTTTATATAGCGGTGGCGGCAGGCAGGCAGGAGCGAGAATCACGCCGGCCGTTACGCTCCCGACGTCACGCCCGCGTGATGGGCAGGATCCCGCATTAATGGCGAGACAGGCTCGTTAATGGGGGATCGTGATGGCGTGGAATGTAGGATGTGACCGGCGGATATCTCGCATATGACGAGATTCACGGGATGGCGGTTACACCTGTGAGTGGTGCCGTTGGTCGGTCGATGAGACCGAGGAAGATGACCTCGGCGGGAGAGCTCGCGGACGAGCGGGAGAGCCGAGGTATTTTGGTTCTGCGGTAGCTCGGAAACGAGCTGAGAGGGCCGAGAAGGCCAATTGTGCAGGGGGCTCGGAGGTGAGCCAGCATTTGTTTGTGGGACGGGCACAGGAGTGGCCTGGTCGGTCACCGTAGGTCCTTTATTGTGAGCTTCGGGACACGTCATCAGCCACGTGTGATGATCTGGAAGATCACCGATATCGAGCATCATCAGTCGCGGTTTACTCGTTAGGCTTATGGTCTAACCTTAAACCAAATATTAGAAAGATGACCGTGTTTCGAAAAAACACATATCAGAATATATAGATAATATAGGGTTTTTCCTTTTCATTTGGACATGATTTGCTTGTCTATAAACTTGATCAAAAAATTTGTTAAAATTTAAATTTATCAAGGCAGGTGCACTTTTTTTTTTGTTCTGTTATCTACTGATATGAAAAAAAGGATAAAGTTGGCGGCATCCGATTAAATCACAAATTAACCTGGTATCATCTTTGATTGATCCATCACATGCTTTTCGACATTAGCATCTAAGAGAATGCATGTCATCGATTCCCAAAATTAGTAGAGTAGGAGAAATAGATGAACAACTTGGGTCCAACGACGGAGCCAGAAAAATTTTGTTGGGAGGGTCACTCTAGTATAAATTATACTCGTTCATTAATATTAATATTAAGTATTTTCTTAAACTATAATACATTAAGGTGCTTATCTTTTGTTTTCTACTTTTACAATATGAATACAATTGTAAAATTAATTTTGAGAAGCGGCATACTTTTAATTTACATCTAGTAAAATTAATAATGTTTCCGAAAATAAAAAATTAGGCCGGTTGAAATTTTATACCCATTTGAATCATCAATATATAGTTAATTAAAAATACATAGCACGTGGACTCAGACAGAACCTAAAAAAAAAAAAAGTTTGTCAAGCATAAAGTATAAGAGAGAATTGAGGCTTAAAAGTTATTTCGCTAAAAGTTTGATTCTACCTAATGTTTGGCTAGAATACATGTCCTTGAACTTCAATGTAATTGATTGGACTTTTTCATCATTATATGTCATAATATCTCTCTAAAACCATATGCAAATCCTTTCGTCTCTATCGAAAATGTTTGATAAGTCGACGAAGCGAATGAATAGCTAGCCTCTGTCGTTGATCGTTCAGACATGAACCCAAACTAATTCTCTATTATCTTAACATCCTTCTTTAGCAGGTGTTCAATCATCCTCATCTAAAGCTTCTGAGTGTGACACATGAGATTTATTCTACGGTGGTTTGAGTAACTTTGAACATCACCTTTGTTCTTGTAGAGAGTTACAAGGGTACTCTTTCTTCACTCATTTGACATATTTTATGTTTGCTAAATCTTATTAAACAAGTCCGTCAAGCATCTTACGCCTTTCTCTAAGGAATCTCCATACCTTAATAGGAATCCTTTTTAGACCAACAGTTTTTCTTGATTTCATTCTCTTCAAAACTTCTGTAATCCCAGATATTCTTATCATACGCATGAAATCACGGTTTATATCTTGAGATATACACAATCAATATGGATGATTAATGGAGAAACACAAAGTTACCTTCATAGTTACACTGATTTTGTAATGGTAATATTTTATATTTGAAAATAAATTTTGAATCAATTTTAAGTGTGCGCCCCGTATAATGATATATGTTGAATTGTTGATTGATTTGCAATATCTTATGGTCTTCTTCCCCACCTTCTAACGAGGCACCGCATAGTTCTGAATTTGAAATTCAATCCATCTCAAAATATCATTTTAGTATGTGAAATCATTAAAAATCTTATCAAACTTATTTCTTACATACTTTACTTCTTCCGTGTGATCGTGTATTTTTGTACTTCTGTTAATTTTTCTTTTTGCAGGTAATAGACCTAACGATTATTGTTAAAACATCATTTAAATTGCAAGAGACTAGGCTCTTGGAAGCTAGATCTGGAAGATTAATTTTTTTGGTGTTGTTTTAGAAGTATTTAGGGTCTGTTAGGCTGTTGCGAAAAGAGTTTTTAGTAAAAGTACAGTTGAATAAATCTCTTTAGGCAAAACTGATGTTGTAAAATATGCTTTTTTATTTGAAAAGTTGTTTGGTTAAAAAAACTGTTAAGAGTTGCAGAAGTGCAGTTACCATTTAAATGACCATAAAAGGCATCATTTTTCTTAATATTTGAGAAAAATCAGCGAAAGAAAACATAATTTTTTTAATTTATAATTTACTTTCAAAAAATTCACAAAGATCAAATTAAATATCTGCAGAAAAATATTTGAGATCCATCCTCTTGATCTATGGATTCCTCATCGAAGTGGAGAAGTTTCGATCGTCTGATGCAGAAAGCTTGAAACTTGGATTTCGTCGATCAACTTCTCGATGACCGTGTCGAGCTCGGGAGCCTCAATCGCTTAGAGTTCTTCGTCGTCGTCATCTTTTAGGACTTCGATCGGGGACCTAAATTGTCTAGGGTTTTGAATTGGGGAGATAGTGAGGAGAGAAATCAAGTGCAAGCGTCGGACTGGGTTGATGATGATGAGAAGATAGGCATAAAATATTTAGGAAGGAGTTTTTCTCAAAAACTTCATATTTTAGCTTATGAAAAATAGAATATTTTTTCTTCTCCTTTAGCTTAAAAAGAGCTTTTGGGTATAAAGCACATTTGATATTTTTACTTCAAGAGTGTCTTTTTAGCTCCAAAAGAGCTTTTGGGAGCTCAAAACGCCCTACCAAACCGGCACTTAGCCATGGCGTTTTTGTATTACATTTGAATTATTTATGGATGAAAGGCCTTTTGTTAATGGATGTTATTAGGATACTTGTAAGATTTCTATGATTAAGAACCTAGTTATGCAATATAAGTGTTACTGCAGGTGTGATTGTTGAAATTAATGGATAAATATTGGTGAGATTTCATCTTTTGTATAGTAGATTAGATATTAGTTCTAATCGGTATAATATGATTAAGTGTTTGGTTCTTTTTTATTTCTTATATCCCCGTGGTCATTTCTACATTCATGGGTTGGTGTTATTGCTTGTATTAGTTTTTGGCATCAGGATTTGGGCTTCAAAGCATCATCATGAATTATTGTCATTTGGTTACAAAGGTTTAGCTGTACGTACGTTTTTTAGTATATATATATATATATATATATATATATATATATAACATTTTCAACTCTAGTCTCTCATGTGCACAATCATATTTTCAACTCTAGTCTCTCATGTGCACAATCATGTGCAAAATTTATACATGTGCACAGAAAAGAATCAAAGATGGCATCTGATTGATTGAATAGTGAGTGCTGCAATGTTGACCATGGCAAATAAATGGAAGAACTTGCAGTCAATATGGGTCTTGTTGGGAGAATGAATGAATGCATGAGAAAAAAATTGAATTTGGTAGGTGCATGCAGTGTTGACTTGACTAAAACAGCTTTAATTTTAGGAATTTTTGGCGGTCTCTGTGTCCACATTAGCCGAAATTTAGGACTCCACGCTATGCACGTGGTCTCTCTCTTGTTCACACTTGTCTCTCTCTCTCTCTCTCTTCATTTTTCTCATTCCACCACATTAAATTTGTGGGTATTATTCCTTCATCTTCTTCTAACTTCAATATCCTTTCTTGAGCTGAGCTTGAGCTTCGAGCAAATCAATTAATGGAGGCTGCTAATTCGCTTAGAAGAAATGGAACAGAGATCAAGCAGAGAGTTGCTGTAAGCCCTGAGAGAACCAAGGTTTGGGTGGAGCCCAAGTCCAGGTCTTTGGAGAGAAGAGTAGCAGTTGCTGTGGTTTATTATCTATCAAGAAATGGGCATTTCGAGCATCCTCATTTCATGGAGGTTTCCATCCCTGCAGGCCAAGGATTGCACCTCAGAGGTATATATATTATATATAACAAATTTCTTGGTTTAATTTTGATTTAATTTGTGATTCTCTCAAGAGTTTATGTATTAGCTGATCATTCTAATCATTTGGGTAATTATATATTGATACGCGCGCAGATGTGATCAAACGTCTCAATGCTCTCAGAGGGCAAGGGATGGCCAGCTTATACTCTTGGTCTTCAAAGAGGTATACATTTTCATTTTTCTTAATTTCCTTTTTCTTGCTTTCTCAAAACCCACCGACAAATTAAATGGATGGTGAGATGTTTTCTCTCGTATCTCGCCATCCATTTAGAAATATGGATGCATGGTTGGATTAGATGTACATCCCACTCTTTTTTTCTTTTTGGGACCTATGCATAAAAGACACAATAAACACACGATCACACATGTATCCAGGTGATCTACGAATTTGCCCCGAAAGCGTGGATTATGGCCATTTTCCCTGCTGGGATTCATAGCAAGAGGGAAAGCGTCCATACCAACTGAGTTATAGCTCATCGGTAACCCACTTCTTTTTATAAATGGGATCGATCGCCTCTGGCTATGCTTTGGATTTGTCATGCGCATTTTGACAATTTTCATGCCTCGTCAACTCTCTGACCACTTAAAGTTTAATTTAGCAGGATTTGAATAATATTATAACCTTTTATCTTGGATTATGGCAAATTCTTCACTAATTAGTAGATTTTTTTTAAATTTTATTTAGAAGTTACAGAGGTTGGACCCATATGTAAATAAATAGGGTCGGTAATATTTTTTATTTTATTGGTTGCATGACTTGAACTTGTGATCTTGTCAGTGTCTTGATGCCCTACGAACTTTCCTTTCCTTGAGGATTCTTGTTCAAGTTTTTCTGGACAGGGAATTTTATTCTCATGAACCTTGGCGAGATCCAACCTTATATTGATATAACATGTTTAAAATGATGAACTCTTTGGATTAATTTCTTGTGTTCTTAACAATTATGCATGATTCAGGAGCTACAAGAATGGATTTGTGTGGCACGACCTTTGCGAAGACGACTTCATTTATCCAGCTCATGGCAATGAATACATCCTCAAAGGATCTGAGCTTCTCCATCTCGATTCTTCTTCTACTTCATCTTCTCAAGACGAGCCTCTCGAACTTCCTAAATCCTCTCGAGATGATTCAGACATCTTGCTTCGTGCTAAAACTAGAACCGCATCCAACTCCTTCAATCTCAACGAGTACAAAGTGTACAAGAACAAACTAAAGAACATGGATGCATGGACTCAGACCGAATCTCGTACTATAAAAGAAGAAGAAGAAGAAGTAGTAGTAGATAACGATCCTACAGAGCTTAGCGGAGATGAGGTTTCTCCGCCTTGTTCTTCCTCTTCTGGTTCCGAAACAATGGAGGCATTGATCAAAGCCGATGGTAGCATTGTTCCGATTGAAAATGCGGGCAACTGTTCGCGAAGAAGGATCAAGACTCCTTCGGCATTGATGCAGCTAATCTCCTGTGGGTCGATTTCCGTTAAAGAGACAGGACTGTCTTTGGTGTCGCATTTAAAAGGAAGGATTCCAAGATCGATGTCGGGTGTTGGAACTAAGGAGAACGAGAATACAGGTAGCTTATCAACGGTGGAATTGGAAGAGAAGGAGTATTTTAGTGGGAGCTTGATTGAGATGAAGAAGAAGAAGAGAAGTGATGTTGGTGGAGAGTATTCGGGGTTGCGACGGTCTTCCTCTTTCAATGCTGAGAGGTAACTATTTCTGTTGTTTGCTAATTGATTTTCTTCGAATCGGTTAAAAAATTAGTAATTATATATCTAATAAAAGAAAAAGGATGACCCCTACAGTGAGTTGATAATGGCTCCCTGGTTTGATATTCAAGTTTTAGATGTGCATGGTCGATACCGAATTTGATGTTTCATTTTGCCGGAAATTCCATTTGAAAACATAAAAACAGGGGCCTGAAAATGGAGCTGGCAGACAAGGAAATCGAAGGCGTTCGAGCCCGATGCATCCCTAGAAAGCCCAAGGCGATGCCGCCGAAGAAAGAAGAGGATCCTACCATCACTGAAATGAGAGCCAGTGTTCCCAGCAGTCAGTCCTTACATAAGTAGAAATTTCCAAATTCTTACAGACATAGGGAGAAGTTGTATTAGAATCAGATAAGAATTTTGTTGTTGCTGCATAGTTCTTGTGTTTGGTAAACTTCTTTAACAGTCATCTCTTCTGAATTCAATGAAATGTTTCTATTGAGTTGAGAAACTACCGAGAAATTCTTGCTGGGAAATTTCTGTGCAGCATTCTGCATATTTCAAATCCTTTGTTCAGCTGACAATTTGTTGACTGATGTGATATATATATATATATATATATATATATATATATATATTACAAAGAGCAGTGTTACAATATAAAACATCATCATGTGATCAGCAGATATAGTGGTTATTTTAGATAGGCTTATATTTGTGATCAAGTGTGTTGGGATTCTAAGAGGTCATCTGTTTGGTTGTAAAGTTTATTGTTATAGATCATTTGGTTTTGTTATGAGTTGCATAAATTGAGATGATTGATCTCATAATAAAATGATCGAGTTCATGTTTCTTATCAGATATATTTGATTTTATGTCTACAGTTTCAGTAAATCAAACCACACCTAACGGTTCTGTCAAATGAAAAGGGATAAAAGGAGAGAAAGAAGTCTGAATTTCTCCCAAATGTCATCAACTCTGTGCAACTTTAGATAGATCTCTAACCTTTTTGAATTGTAAATAAATATCACGAACTAAATATATTGCAAAAAAGTGAAAAACTCTTAGAGTTTTTTGGTTAAAGAGATATATAGGGCTGCAGCTGAGCGCATCTATTTCCCTGCAGTAACTTTCCTTTATCTAGCTTTAGTCAAAAAGGAAAAACCAAGAGATTGGGTCCTTGGAGTATATTTTCAAATGTCTTGCTTGGACTTTAATGGAAAACTTGTTATCTAATCTCTATTTAATTCTCTTACTATATCTGGACCATGAAATTTTTTAATTGGATTCCTGCCTAAAATGTATCACATTTTTATTCTATCAACTAGGCTTATATAGCACAAAAATTCCGTTAAGACTCTTCTTTAAAATCGCTTTCAATTTTTTCTTTCACTATTTAGGTTTTACTGGCGAAATACTGAAAAACTTTATAATATTTGTGTGTTATAGCATGCAGAATATTGTAAGATCGAACAAAACAAAAAAAATTTGAAATTAAAACAGAAAAAATATGAAGTTAAAAATTTCACGATTTTTCTTTTGGCAAGGAAAAAACAAAAAAAAAGATAAATCAAAGAAAGCATAAAGTTTTGACTATTTTTAAAAAATCTTTATTTTCAAGTGTGATACAACATTTAAATTGCTAAAATTTTGAAGGAAACATAAAATTTGAGATTTTTAAAAATTTCTCGGTATATAGCATGCATAATATTAAAAAAAGAGAGAAAACAGAAAATTTTAAGATTTTTTAAGTATTTTGTAATTTTTATATGCAAGAATGTAAAATATAGAAAAAAATGAAAGAAAACAAAAAATATTGAAACTTTGGAAAATTTCGTGATTTTCGTGTTCTATGGTAAAAAAATTTAATATTTTTAAAGATTTTGCGATTTGCTATATATTATAACAAACAAAATATTGAAAAACCGAAAAAGGAAAGAAATTTTTTAGCGCATGCTGAATCGTGCAAAATATTGGAAATTTGAAGACAACAAAGAATTTTGGGATTTTTAAAATTTTGTGATTGTCGTGTATTGCCAGGGTTTTTTAGTCATCTAGAATCTCAGTCATTCGAACCGGATTTTTTTTATTCTATTTTGTTCTTAGTACCCGTGGAGGAGAAGATGCGGGAAAACCGACTTAGATGGTTTGGTCATGTGCGACGCAGACCTATGGAAGCACCGGTTCGACGAATAGATACTCTCGATATGGGTAATGGCAAAAGGGCAAAAGGGAGACCGAAGAAAACATGGATGGAGGTGATACGAAACGATATGGTTGCCAAAGGACTCAATGAAAGTATATTGTTCGATAGAAGTGAGTGGAGACAGAGGATTCATGTGCTGGACCCGGCGTGATTCTCATGTTGGTTCATGTAGCCTACCCCATATGCTTGGGATAAAAGGCTCAGTTGTTGTTGTTGTTGTTTGTTCTTAGTAGCAATCAACAACATTTTCTTCTCTTACTTCACACAACATTTTATCTTTTTGATATCTGTAAGTTTTCCAAAAGTATAAACAAGTAAAATATCCAAAACCCAAAAACCAAAACAGAAATTTCTGAGATTTTTGAGATTTCACCATTTTCGTATGCTATATGGCATTCAAAAAATGAAAGAAATGAAGAAAGTAGACTTTTTTTGAGATTTTTGAGATTTTTTGGTTTTCATATATTACATCAAGAAAAGTATTGAAAAAGTGAAGAAAAAAGATTTATTTGATAATTCTGAAAGTTCTGTGATTTTCTTTATTTAAGCAAAATGTTACCGAAGAAAACGGAAAGTTTTGGGTTTGTAAAAATATTGCAATTTTAATGCTTTATATAGTAAGAAAAATAATAATAAAAAATTGAGATTTTTTTAAAAAAATTTCATGATTTTCGTGTGCTATATGTCATACAAAAAAGTTGAAAAACAAAAAAAAAATTGGGATATAAATTAACGATTATAATTATAAGAAGCAAAATAATTAAGAAATGAGATAAAATTTTGGTATTTTTGAAAAGTTCGTGAGTTTTGTGTGTAGCTAACAAAATATTAAAACCGTATAAAACAGAAAATATCGAGTATTTTTTTAAATTTCGCAATTTTCGTGTGTAACATGCAAAGAATTGAAAATTTGAAGAAAAAGAAGAAAATTATTGAATATTTCAAAAATTCATGATTTTCGTGTATTGTTGCACACAAAATATTGAAAACCCAAACAGAACAGAAAATTTTGATATTTTTAAAATTTCACGATTTTTGTCTACTATAATGCTAAATATTGAAAAACCGAAGAAAACGGATTTTTTTTTATATTTATGTAAATTTCATGATTGTCATGTTTTAACATGCAAAATATTTTTAAAAGTTGCTATTTTTGAAAATCCTATAATTTTTGTATGCTAATAAAATTGAAAAATAGGAATTTTTGTTATTTTTAAAAAAATTGCAATTCTGTGTGCTATGTGTGCTATATCGTGAAAAAATATTGAAAAACTAAAAAAAAAACAAAATATATTTTATTTTTGAAAATTTCATGAATTTCTTATGTTATAGCAAGCAAAATATTGATAAATCAAAGATCGCTAAAAATTTGAGATTTTTAAAATTTCGCAATATTCATATACTGTGACATGTAAAATGTTGAGGAAAAAAACTAAAAATGGGAATTTTATACATTTCGTGATTCTTGTGTGCTATATAACAAACAAAATATTAAAAAACAGAGGAAAAAGATAATCGTGAAATTTTTAAAAATTTCACGATTTTCGTATGATACAATAAAGAAAATATTGAAAAACTGAAAAACAATCCCAAAGTATTTGCAAGTTAATTTTTCATTAGTATCTTGCACGTGTGATACACGTGTTCCGATAAAAAACATGTTCACTTTATTTTAAAATTTGAATTAAAAAATTTAATACTAATTAAATCTGCATGGTGGAGATAGTTAAATTATTTTATATTTAATACAGTGATTCTGGTAGTTATTTCAGGATGACTATAGTTATACCTAAATCAGCTGATGAATGTATTTATTAAATATTTGGAAAAAAATATGCATCTGCTTTTTACTGCAGATGTGACGCTGTTTGAGACTGTGCAAGACAAATAAATTGAAATCAATTTGGGAATCCTTAAGAATTGTGGTTATAATAATAGAGATATATGGTACATATGAAGTTCATAAATCTGAAATGTCATTGCTAACAAATCATCTAACACAAACTTTTAAAAAATATTTAAATCTAGAAAACTACCAAATAGTTTTCATGTTTTGCAACTTTCAAAATTACGAAAACTAACAAGGTCAAGGTTGATGGTACTAATTATGCATGTTAAATGATATTTTTATCATTTTATCAATTTTATTAGAATGGTTAATACTAAACATTTTTCCATGGCCGATGACAATAAAGATGGACAGCGGCAAGAGGAGGAGGAGGTCGCGAAGGGAAGGACTAGAGAGGGAAGAGGTGGTCGTAAGGAAGCAGCCACGATGGAAGGAGGTGACTAGAAGAGCAGAGAAGGGGAGGAGGTGGATGCGAGGGGAGCATCGACTTCGCAAGGAGGTAGCTGGAGGAGCGGCGAGTGGAGTAGTAGTAGAAGGCGGACGCAAGGGAAGGAGGCGGCTAGAAGGGGTGACTGCGAGGGGAGAAGAATGAAGAAGACGAAGAGCGCGACGGCGGCTACGACGAAAAGAACATGTGGACAGCGGCGGTGTCTGCGGTGGTGATGACAGAGGCTAAATTAGGGTTAAGGTTTATATGTTAATAGTTAGATTTGGGATTATAGAGAATAAGGGGTAGTTTAGCGTATTTTGTAGTTCTTTTAATACGTGGGGATTTTGGTGATGTGGCAGTGATGTGATATTAACGGTGCTGACATGACATCATTAGCCATGATAGGTATTGGTAGTTTTCAAACTATTTGATAGTTTATTGTCAAACAGGACAACTATTTGATTGCTTTCTAGATTTAAGCCTTTAAATTAATATGATTTTTCTTGATTTTGGACTTCGTATCCGGGCATTGCACGGAGGACCTTGCTAGTTAACATTAAAATCCAAAGAGGTGTTTCTCGCCAAAAATGACATATAATGTTAAAATGGAAAAAGATTAAAGTTCGTGTATTAATTTCTAATTTGTTAAAGTTTGTTGTAATATCTTTTATTGTGCAAAAGGCAGTGGGTCTTCAATTTTAAAATCCATTTGGAGCTTTGTCTATCTAATTGCAGGAGAAATTCAATAAAAAAATATGTATATAACCAAATCTTAAATTGTAACCTTAAATAACCTTATATACATCTTTTCCAATAACTAACTACATAAATTTCTCTCAATAACTAACTATATCTTTTTTAATGTGATAGATCTTTTTTTAAGGGTAAATTGTTGGAAAACCCCCAGCCCCAGAAAAAGGAATCAAAAATTCCCTGAGCTTTTTAAACTTGTTGAAAACCCCGGGCCAATCAATTTTTTCCTGAAATACTTTAAATTTTGTGCATTTTGGTAATCCCAAAACTGTCCCTTGTGACCTATGTGTGCAAGTATAAGAAGACAGCTACCACTTTTTTTTTTTATAAAAATCCTCAAATTCTCAAGCATTCTCTCCTCTCTCCGGCGAGCCCCAGATTATCCGGTGAGCCACCGTCTTTGATCTCTTCTCCGCCATTCATATCGTCGTCGTCTCCCTCGTCGTAACCCCGCCTCCCTAAGTTGACATCCCAATGTCTTTTTTAGAGCTCATTCGCTTCTTCATCTTTCTTTAATTCCATTCCACTTCTCTACATCTGTCATGATCTGAAATTGGCACGTGACCGGCACGAGAATCACGTGAAGTCTATAGCACCCCACCGTGATCCAAGTAAGCCGAAAGCCCAAAAATCTAAACCTTTTCGGAAAATAATGGAGGTGCAGTTTTGAAATATCAGCATAATGAATTCAAATTCTTCTTTTAAAAGTATAAGTAATATATTATGAAAATGCAATGGTTTGTATACCATCTTTGAAAACATTTTCGTCCTTAAAATTTGGGCAGCACCTCCTTTGTAAATTTTGATCCAAACCAATACAACACAACAATAATATAGGCATCCTCAAGCGAGAGCTAGCTCTTCGCCAATTGGCGGAATCATAACCAGGCAATAAATATATACGACGCCCCAAGGCGAAGATTAATAACAGAAAGAAAATAAAGAAGACCAAGACACCATCAAGCTCAAATAAAAGAAAATACATCCATCTCGCTCTAAGTCTTAAGAATATACAAGTCTGGTGTCTGGGTCTGCCAAAATATACATAATCTGGTTGATGGAGCTTTTAACTAGATACAACAGAATAAATATATACACAAAGGTGGTCACGATCCAAAGTGTACCACACCTACCAATGCAAATCACCCAGAAGGAAGCTGTGTGTCAGCGAGCCGCTACCGATACGAGCTGTCGATCCTGTAAGAAAACCGTGGCACAACGGGGGTGAGTTGCCAACTCGTGAGTAGAAAATATCAGCAGGTAGAAATCGAATGTATAATGATCTCCTAGATTATACTGTAACATAAAAGTAATACTGTGGTATGTAGGGTGATCGTGTATACATATGTGTAATGATAAGAAGGTCGTGCCAGTAACAGTATATAGTATTATGTCATCTGAATCATATGCATGTATACATATGTATTATCCAACGTGTGTCCATCAATGATGTAACAACTCCAATTTTGGTGTACAAAAATTTGTTTAAAAATTAATGTATACTTGGGGTATTTGCATTTGTTGTGATTACTATAAGTAATTGTTTTGCTTTTTAATAGCAAGCAGGAGCTTGTAGCTCATTGGTAAGACCTTGCACTGCTGTTACAAAGCATCAGAGTTCAAATCCCATCCCCCACATTATTTTTAATATTTTTTTCTTTTAAATTTTTAGAAGTTCAAGGGTCTACACATGCATAACTTGTAAAAACCCCACGTCACACTAAAAACAAACGTCCCAGGGAGTAGACCAAACGACGACAGACCCACGGCGACCGACCCCGGCCTGACTCGCCGTGACTCGGCCGGCGACTCGGCCGACTCGGCCCACCGCCACCGGCCGAGTTGAGTCGGATTGGCTTGTTTCCTTCTGTGACTCTCTGTCTTTTGGCATTCTTCTAACCCCTGCACACTTTAAATCTCTTTCACATTTCCAGAGACTTTTTAAAACCCCATTAAACTATATTTTTAATACAATTTTTATTACATTTTCAATTCAACCTTTCACCTACCCTAACCCTATCTTTACCCTATAAATATCAACCCTAAATACACACCTCATACTCATAATCCTGTCCTCAAGAAAACTCTATAGAATTCTAGTGTGCAATTGGAGTTAGCGAAGGGCAAAACTCCGGCAATTTTCCGACGACAACTCTAGGAGCTCCCGGCGACGAAATGACGCACCGGCACCTCCTACCGTTTCCTCTCCCTCTTCTCTTGATTCTAAACCCGTAAGTCCCACCTCCCTCTTCTATTCTCTAGTCTTAAAACTCCTTTTTCTAAAACCCGACGGAAGCGGAGTTAAATCCGACTTCCGATTCGGTTTTCCTTATAAAGTTAAATTTTCCTTAACACAACCATGTTAAACTCTTACATCTTGACCAATAAGTATTAACAAAATAAGTTGAACAAGATTCATAACAAGATATTTTATTTTGTAAGTTTTACCACTCTTTTTCCGTAAAATACCAAGTAGTTTACTTTCTACTTTAAAACATCACTAATCTTGCTATACCTTTAATTAGATCATGAGGTAATGACCTACCTCCTCACAACACTCATATGCAACATAGCACAATACCTTTCGGGAATATAGAATACGGGAAAACGAAACTTTATATATAAATACCACTAGCTATTAAAACCGTTTTCTATAAGATTACGTATTTTTATAAATCTTTGCAAAGCGCCGCTACAACCCATTTTGGGGAACCCGACTGGGATGGTGCGGATTATCGCACATTCCTGGGTTTAGTAGTGCGAGATACAGACCTCCGCAAGGAGCATTCGGTCTCGAGAGATTTAAAATACGAATATCTTAAGAAAATGAGATTTCTAGAAAATAATAAATTAAAATTATTTTATATAATATATATATATATATATATATATATATATATATATATGTATTATCAAAATACGTATTTTTGATATGATATAAATATTCCAACCTTTCTAAATCAAAATAATCACTTTACATGAAAATACCATGAAATTCCATACAAGTCCAACACTTACAATTAAATATCATGTATTATGGAAATTAGGTTATTTTCACTAGAAATATCATAAATATAAAATCTACATCTATGACAACTCTAAAGACGATAATTAAATACTTGGGGTGTATTTTGAAAATTATACAAAAGTATTTTACATATAACCCCCTCAAGTTCTATAAATTATCCTAAGGACCCTAGTAAATATAGGTTTAAGCGGGACCAATCTTTTGAGCCTCAGGGAACCGGAGAAGTGGGTTCTTGCTTATTTAAGGCAGACAACTTAACAACGGTGTTATCAATACGGTAATCGTCTTTAAAAAAGACACAAATCCTGCCGCCCATGTGCAGCGTTACCGATAACATCAAAACCTAATTCAGGACTTCAATTTCTTTTCTAATTGTTCTGATTCAGACTGAGTCTCATTATAATAATCAGACTTGAATATGATTCAAGTACAATCTACAATATTACAATTCAACATGAATCCATGAATCCATATATTCAATATATTCAATCTATATTGATTGAACCGAACCATGGATATACATCCATTTACATGATTCTCCAGTTACATCCATGATTCACTAGTTATATACATTTACTGATATCATGGTTTCGGCAAGTCATCCAATTATATAATCTATATTACAAAGCAATACAAGTTGCAATACAAACAATACAAACAAGACATCGCAGGGTTTAAGGGGTAGATTGGTACGGAATGTGTTAGAAGTAGCACGAGACTGTAAGATTTAAGACACCCAACCTGTATTTCCGTTGCTGTTGTACCGTGGCATAAACGGTTCCTTGTACTACACGTGCCTATAGTCTCTGGCATATAGAGACTCCTCTCGTATACACTGGTATTCTTTTGTACCAAGCTACAAACAACAGCGTTAACAGTAATATAATTTAATACAACTTTAAAAACTACTTTCTCTCTCTGTCTATTCTATTTCTCCCTTACCTTTGGGACTTACTGAGTGATTGTTCGCTGACGACATTCCTTCACTTTCTTCTTTGGAATGTTGTAAGGTGATCTGAACACCCAAGAGATCAAGCCTACTAGCGAGGACTTGGATCAGCTTGCCTACGGTCCAGAGATCTAGCTTCATTATACACATTTTTATTTCAGAACTTCCATTTCCGTTATGCCACTGTTTAGGCATTGCTTTCATTCAGATATATTTACTTTTCCATGCATTGTACAAAAAATGTTAATAAATAAGTTGCTGTTTCATTACATTATCTCTTGTGTATATTTCTCTTATATTGCTTAGATACGCTTAGCGTGTTTACTTCAGAGTAAATACATAGCGGCCAGTCGTGCCCTCTGCCCGTACACCGGGAAGCGGGGCGTGACAAACGACACATCAAATCATCATAAAACTTAAGTGTCCAGTATCGACACTCAAAAATCTCATAAAACCCGTGTCCAGCATCAACACGTAAATCCTCATATCTCGGGCGTCGTCTCATCGCATCGGCCCTCATATCCATCTGATCACACGACTCCGGTCGGTATCCTCCGGATATCCGCCGAGCCCAAACTATCACCGGTTGGTAGTGCTCCCCTGCCGGGCTCATCGTCTCTTTATACGATCTTCTTGCCCCGGGGTACCGTACCGGGTCCACCATGTACCCGCAGACGGTGCCTTCTCTTTTCTCGAATCGGATATACACAACACTTAGAACTAAGAAAACCCATGATGGACGCCATAAATCATATCAAGAGAAACCGCATTTTTAAAACGATCATAAGACTTTTAAAATATATCTGCGGTTCTCAAATCCAAAGATCTCATGAAAACAAAATCTCATATGCATATAATTATAAAGGTATAGTAAATGCAAGCATAGAATAATATTGTAAGGTGTATGGTGTTTTTCGTCACCCCATTGAGATAGGAATACGCGTCGCTTGTCAGGCGTATACAGATTCCCCCCACCTAAGGTAGACTGCGGTTTATTAATTGTGGGGATCTAGATTCCGACAGTCGCGGATTAAGCCGTTGTTAATTACCATCGCCTTTGGAGCGAAGGAACCTTCGATTGATGTGTCAACTAGTCATGCAAACTCAGTGTGCAGTATGCGTGTGTTGTGTTTTGAAAGGGTTTTTTGGATATATCGGGGGCTTCGCAGAGTTTACGGGGGTCCCGCTACTCGGATAGCCAGCTGGGGGTTAAAGGGGCTAGCAACGCCCTTGCGGGTGCAGGGCAATGCCCTATTAGAAAAAATTTCCTAACGGGGACGTGTTTCTGATGTGGAGCGCACGAAAAATGAGGGGTGAGAAGCGTCTTAAAGATGAGTGCGTGGCACGTGGGCATTGGGTGCCTACGGATCACGTGCCTGGCACGTGGGCGCTTGGCGCCCGCGGGTCACGTGCCTGGCGCTTGGCGCCCGCGGGTCACGTGCGCAGCACGCGACCGCCGGTCGCCTGCGGGTCACGTGCGCAGCACGCGACCGCCGGTCGCCGGCGGGTCACGTGCGCAGCACGCGACCGCCGGTCGCCAGCGAGTCACGTGAGCTGCATGCGACTACCGGGCGCTGAGCGCCCGCGGGTCGCGTGAGGCGGACGTGGGCGCTTAGCACTCTCGGGTCATGTGCCCTGCAAGCAACCGCTGGGCTCTCACGGGTCACGTGCGCGGCACGCGACCGCTGGAAACACCAGTGGGAAAAGGGGCTTAGCCCCTGGGTTAGGAGTTGAACTCCTAAGGAGGCTTTGGAGTCGAACTCCTAACATGGATTATGTATAGATTTGGAGTTAAACTCTTAAAAAGGGGGTTGATTTATGGAGTTAAACTCTAACAGATCTTGAATGGAGTTAAAGTCCTAGAAATCTTTAGATTTTCTTTTGAGCCTCGGATCCTCCTGGAATGGGATTTTTGGAGATGTGTATCCTTCTTTTTCCTCTCTGTTGGCTGGATCTTGGGGGAAATAGATGAGGTAAGACTTAAAATCTCTCCTTTTAGGAATTTGATGGCAGATCTGAGCTCCCCTTCAAGGGTTTTATGGTGAAAAATTATTTATTTTTGAAAAAGGAAGTGTTAAACTCTTGATTTAATTCAAAAGAAAAGTGGAAGGTTTAGAACCTTGAGGAAGGAGGAGGAGGTACAAACCCTAGGTTTTTTTAGAGAGAGAGAAAAAGTTCTCATTGATTTTTTCATCTTGTTGCCTTTATAGGCTATACACTTTACATATAGTCTATTGGGCTTTGCCAAATGACACTTATGCCACCCCATGTCTTATATGCTTATCTCTTTTTGCACATAAGCCACGTGGTTTACAAAATTTTGGCTCTTTGCTTATTTTACATACATTTATTTCTATGCATATATATATAAAAAAGGAATTACATTAAACCAATTTATGGCTTCATTCCTTTTGTCATGGGGTCGTTCCCTTTGATCTGGGCTTGGGCCCACTTGGCTTGGGGTTGACCCTGGGTTTTGACTTGGTCAACTGTGGTGTAATTTTGATCCCAACATAAGGTATTGCAAGCGTTTTCATGTAATCATGCTGTGTAACCAGGTAAAGAAGTGCAATATCTAAACTGGCATGTGCAGTAATAAGTACTGTACAATGACCATAATTCTGCAGCTTAAGAACAATACAGAGATATAGCAGTTTCTAGTGTGTAAGTGCATGGCAATTACCGATGATGAGTGTGTGAGCCGGCAAATCTGTGTACGTGCAGCATGCGCATCATCGGTAATGGTGCATGTGTCCTAGCAGACGAAGCCATATAAAGATAAGTGTCGGGAACGTAGTATGTATGTCACGAGAAAATAATACAGCGTAGACCTAAACGGTATAAAGTACATGACCACACCCAAACTATACAGTTATAGTTTAAATAATATGAATCGTAGTTTTTGAAACTGGGGCTACGGTGTTTTGAAAAAGAGATACCATTTGGAAATTCGTAGCGTCCCTTGAGGTTGTCGTTTAAAGTGCCTAACGATTCGTTAGTTTGAAAATAGGTATGGTTCAAATGTAATCTATTATCTACCAAAGTGATTAGAAAGAAATGATTTTCCAAGTCAAGATAATCCATAAGTCAGCGATCCAGCCTCATAGTATCAGATGTGGTATAATCCATCGTATGGCATCCTCGAGTCAAGAGTGCGGATCAATCATCCGATATATCATATCATGTACGGTATAATCCATCGTACGAAATCATCAATCAAAGTAAGGATCTATCGTCCTGTACATTATATCGCATACGGTATAATCCATCGTACGGTATCATCAAATCAAGATAAGAATCCATCGTCCTGTACATTATATCGCATACGGTATAAGCTATCGACGGTACCATCAATCAAAGTACGGATCTATGGTCTCGTATCTCATATTATCTCATATTCTCATATATATATATATATATATCATCTCATATCATATCTTAGCATACGTATATGTGTATATATATCGCCTCGCATCCTCATATAAAAAATATCGACTTATGTCATCTCGTTTCATCATGTCCTCATCTCATCATATCATTTCGTACTTATCCTTATGGTTATATCCGTATGTACATAAGCGTATGTTTCTATATATATACTACAACTCTGTTCTCCTAGTACTATGGTTGCGGGGGTGCTATACGCCATCCACCCGACTTCCCCCGTAGATATACATTTACTTACCTACTATACTTGCTCTAGTCGAAGTCGATGATCGTCTTGCTCTCCTTCGTCGTCCCGGAAATCCACGCGAAGGTACCTACAATTCAATGCATATCGTAAAGGAATCAAGATCAATTCCGAAAACCGATACGGTACGCGAAGTGCGTATAGGTTAGAACCTATGGCCCACGCATGCAAGAACAACCAAACAATTCTCGACGTTGACGTACAAACGTCAAACGACTGAGTCAAAACTCAAATACCAAAACTCAAGTTAACAAAAGTCGTAAACCGAAATCTGAAACTTAGAAAAAACTCCCCGATTTTACCCTAAGTGAAATTAGGACATTCTGCACATTGGATAGGTCTAGTTATAAGATGTTCGAGCTATGCACAAAAATCCAAACCCTAGTTCCAGGATCTGGCAGCAAATTGCGGCCATATTGGATAAATTGGCGGCCTAAAGTGGGAGTTGGGGACTCGGGTTTCTAGGGTAGTCTCTAATTAGTCTGCACATCTCACTGTATTTGCAACTTAATTTTTAGAGTTCTCGAGTTATAGCAGATTCTATTTGATCATCGTAATTCGTCAAAAACCTGATATCGGAAAATTCCAAGTTTATGTTTGGTCCAGAAGTCCATCACTAAAGGGTTTGTGGTCACTAACTAAACCTCAATTGCATCTCCGCAATTCAAAACTTTCACTAAATATCATCCTAGAATTTTCCAAGATCACTAATCATGCATCTTTGAACTCTAAACATATGTAGGAGATTAAGAAACATAATAACTTGAAAGAAGGTGAAGGTTTTACCTTGTGGAAGCAACTCAAAAAAATTCTTTGGTGGTCCAAGGTGCTCAAAACTCTAACTTGATTTCACCATGGGGTGTAGGATGAAGTGATGAGCAATTTTTGTGAAAGTGTTGTGTAGTTTTGATGAAGTTTTGGGGATTTCATGGGGTACTGAGGAGGAGGAGATGGAGGAAAAATGAAGAGAGGATGAAGGAGATGAAGGATGGCATGAAAAAAAGAAAAGGGTGGAGACAAATCATCTCTCTCTCATTCTCACTCTGTCTCTGTACCCATACCTCATGGTTCCCCCTTGTCTCCCTCTCTCAAATTATTTCTTTTCTTTTATCATTTCCCCTTTTTCTTTTTAAAACAAAAATAACCACAAACAAAGAGAAAATGAAACCATGCATGATTCAAAATATAATGTGTCATGGCACATTAATCATGGTTAACAAAAATGGATTTGGCTTAATACATAATTGGTAATGCACTAATCAAGTTTAACATAATTTATATGTAAATAATTGTATAATCATTTGTAAAATATCCAAATCCAATAAATGTCTTCATAATTAATAATTCATATTAATTTCCAATTATTTTCCAAAATATAGATATATAATTATACCATTCTACGAAAACTCAAATCCATAGTCGTATAGTTTTCGTGAAATTTATTATTTTATTATTTAAATTCCAAAAATAATATTTTATATTTCTGAAATGTTACAACATCCTTTTCCACAAATTCATTCTCTCTCTCTCTCACATTACACACATATCTCCTCAACACCAACAGCTCAACAATTAAAAAGCTTAACGGGTTGTGTTGGAAAATATTTATGGGATTTGTTGGAAAAGGATGATGATAAAGGGATCAAAATATTTATGGGTTGTGTTGGAATTGTAAGGAGAAATGAAAAAAGAAAAGAAAGAAATTAAGCTTTCTCTGTCTGTCTATCTCTCTCTCTCTCTCACACATACACACACACATCTTCTCAACACCGAAAACTCAACAATTAAGAAGCATAATGAGGAAAGATGGAAAGACACTCTTATTGCTACAAGTAGAAGCACTTACCTGTGACTTCTAATAAGTTACCTGTAATTTGTAAGCAGTTGCCTATAACTTCTAATTTGTTGCCAGACATCTGGTGGAGACGTCTACTTAAGAATTTTTTGAACTGCAGACGTCTCCTTCAGACGTCAAGTAACTAATTAGAAGTTACAGACAACTGCCTACAAATTACAAGCAACTTATCAGAAGTTACAAGCAAGTGTTTCTGCTTGTAGGAATAAAAGTGTCTTCCCATTTTTTCCTCTTAAACTTCTTAATTGTTGAGTTGCTGATGTTGAGGAGATATGTGTGTGTGTGAGAGAGAAAGTTTAATTGCTTTCTTTTCTTTTTTCTTTTTTCTTTTCTCCTTGCAATTCTAACACAACCTACCAATATTTTGCTCCCCCTCATCATCATTCTTTTCCAACAAAACCTATCAATATTTTCCAACACAACCCATTAAGCTTCTTAATTGTTGAGTTGTTGGTGTTGAGGAGATAAGTGTGTATGTGTGTGTGTGTGTGTGTGTGAGAGAGAGAGAGAGAGAGAGAGAGAGAGAATGAATGTGTGGGAAAAGGATGCGGAGAAAAGGAATAGAATTAAAAATATTGATTGGTTGTGTTGAAATTGCAAAGAGAGAAGAAAAAAGAAAAAAGAAAATAAAGCAATTAAGCTTTCTCTCTTTCTCACACACACACACACATATCTTCTCAACACAAATAACTCAACAATTAAAAAGCTTTAAGGGAAAAAATGGGAAGACACTCTTATTGCTATAAGCAGAAGCACTTGCCTGTAACTTTTGATAAGGTGCCTATAACTTGTAAGCAGTTACCTATAACTTCTAATTAGTTGCCAGACGTCTTAAAGAGACGTCTGCAGTTCAAAAATTTTATAAAGAGACTTCTATTGGGGTCAAAAATTACACCCAATTGTCAAAATCAGAAATCAAATTTAAATTCAAATTCAAAATCAAAAAGTCAAAATAGGCCCAAGCCCAAGCCTAAGCCAAGTAGGCCCGAGCCCAAGTCCAAGCCCAAGCATGAAGAGAGACCAGCCGAAAGAGAAGAAAAAAAGGAAAAGATTAAAGATAATTTTTGTTTTTTAAAATTAAATAGGCAAAACCCAATTTTGTATAAGTCATGAGGATAAATGTAAAAGATGTAAGCTTATAAAATGCCCTCCATGGTGATTAGAAATGATCTTAATCTTGATTCCCCAAAAAAAAATCTTGAGTTTTGATCTGCTCTTTAGTGCGCAAGTATCTCTTTCTCTCTTTTTTTAAGTGCACACATCACGAGGCTTCGAAAAAGGAAAAAAGAGCCCCTTTTGATCTTCAAAAGTCAAAATCTTTGTATTTTTGAAATGTTGCTTCATTGGGTTTCGAACCTACTTACACCATGCTAGGTGCACATTTGGCTAGGTGCACACCCCGTTGGGTGCACATCGAGCCAAGTGCACACCGGCCCATGTGCGCACCTCCTTAAGTGCGCACCTTATCGAACCTTTTGGCCCATTCAGGACCCATTGGCCCACTTCACTCCCTCGCATCTTGCTAGGTGCGCATCTCAGCATGTGCGCACTTGTCATATGCGCCCCCTTTGCTAGGTGCGCGTCTCGGCAGCTACACACTTGTCATGCGCGCCACTTGTTAAGTGCGTACCTTACTAAATACGCGTTTTGGCAGGTATGCACTTGTCACGTGCGCACCTTACCACATGCACACTTAATATATATACACTCATCATCTCTCCCGTAAAAACTCTGCGAGGCCCCCGATATGCCCAAAGCGCTATCAGCTTGTTTTCAAACACAACACACACATATTGCATATAGAGTTTGCATGATCCGTTTGACTTGTTAATCAGAGGTTCTCTCGCTCCAAAAGCGAGGGGTAATTAACGGCAGCTTAGTCTGCGACTGCCGGAGATTCGGATCCCCATAATCATTAAACCCCAGTCTACTCCAGGCAGGGGAAATCTGTAATATGCCTGACAATTGACGCGCATTCCTATCACAATAGGGTGACGGAAAACACTCTACAGATTCTGGCACGCCTGGTGGGACCTTTCTCTCCTCCTATATCCCGGGTTAAGCATTCATGTGAACTCATTTAACATATATACCGATATTTGTACTGAAATAATGCTTTTTCATGCAGCAATCAACTTTCAACAACTAACGACGATGCCTTCGAAGTTGAATTCAGCTTCTGACCCAACCTTGATCCCGTACATGGTCATGATCAATGCTTGTGTGGTTCCCCCCGCAAGCCTAAGTCGACAGTGGGAGGAATCGCCCCACCAATTTGGTCCCGTCATCATCTACCCTACCGGAAGTGCTCATCTGGTGGAAATTACGGTAAAGAAGGTGGCCAAGCCGGTCTCAAGGGGCAAGAGGCCAAATGTTGTGATCACTAAGGCACCACAACCCAAACGTAAGACAGTGTCCGAACGACTCTCTGGTGCTCCAGCTGGGAATAAGACTGCCGGAACAAAGGGTATCATCAAACGTCGCGGACAAGCTCAGGCGACACCTCCGACAAATGTAGGATCAGGCGTATCTCTAAAGCTCTCCATCATCCTGCCTACGGCAGCTTCCCGAAGAGCTGAAACCTGCCAAGTTCTCAAAACAGAAAAGTTGAGATAGAAACGGCTCAGATATAGAGCCAACAAGAGGGACAGGGCTCCAGCCAGGTTGAATTTTATGAGGTTCCAAGAACATGATTGCCCCGCGACCACAGCCGTGTCAGCCGTGAAAATCTGCAATTTGTTCGAGCCCTTAAAGTGGGTCCAGAAGAATGCGATGTCTGCCAAGATTAAGAATGCCGCATTTAAAATTGTGCTACAAAGGGAGGTGTCCAAGCCCCAGCACAAAAAGCATGACAATCTCTCTTTAGAACTCTACCAAGCACTTCGTGTCGCGCGAAAGCAGAAGGGCAAAACCAGAAAAGAAGCGTCAGTGCCGCCCAATGACCCGATCGAGCCAGCTGTCTTCAGTCGATTGTCCTTTCCCGAAGCAGAAGGAACGCGACAGTGGTCTGTAAAATCAGCTGCCAATGATGAAAAGTCGTCTGGATATGTTATCTACATGGTCTACATGGTGGGCACGCGTCCTAATGACAACCTACGCAGCAAATGCAAGGATGGGGTCGCTACATCCCAAGCCCAATCTGGCTTGAATGTGGTTGCCACCTTTCAAGATCAGCCGCCTCCGCATGACGATGAAAGTCCTCTTGATGAGGTCAATAGGCAGAAAGACCCCTCAGTTCATTTAGAGTCAAGCTTGGACAGCGAAGAAGAGCCGACTTTTCGCTCTAGAACCGCAGATCAGGAGCCACTTCAAGAGCTCCGCAAACAGCTCAGGAGCAAAGATAAAGAGATTCCCAAGGTTTACTCTAAAATCGATGACTTGACTGCTTCCACCAATCAGAGAGCAAAGCTCTATTCAAAATTTGAAATTTGAAATGAGGCAGCGCCTCATGAGAGCGCCAGCGCTAAAAGTCAAAGACTCCGAGGCAGCGCCTCACGTACAAGGCACGAGAGCGCTCACGCCAAGAGCGTTAGCGCTAAGAATCAAAGACTCTAAGGCAACGCTTCATGTGCAAGGCATGAGAGCGCTAGCGCTAAAGATTCTGAGACAGCGTCTCACGTGCAAAGCACGAGAGTGCTAGCGTCAGCGCTAAGAGTCAAAGACTCCGAGGCAGTGCCTCACATGAAAGGCACGAGAGCGCTAGCGCCAAGAGTCAAAGACTCTGAGGCAGCGCCTTACATGCAAGGCACAAGAGTGCCAGCGCTAGAACTAAATGTTCTCCACCCTTAGATCAAAGATCCAATGAAGATGATAAATCATCAAATTATCAGAATAAAATTCTGTTGAGGAAATACTCCTCAAAATCTTTCTAAACAGGAAAGATTGTGCTCTGTAAATCAGAGCACCGTTGGATCAAAGATCCAATGGTGATTAAAAATCACCAAGATACAGAATAAGTTCTGTATGGGAAAATATTTTTCTAATCTTGTTAATAACAAGAAAACCAACTTCTGTAAAACAGAAGCCCTTGGATCAAAGATCCAACGGTGGGAAATATTCCCTAAATCAATCAGAAATCTTCCAATGAGAGATTTCCTTAACTGATTCAACAAATCAGCCCCCCTATATAAAGGACCCAAGACTTCAAGTCTTGTATAGAGGAACCCTCCCCCCCCCACAAACTTCAAGAAACTTCAAAGACGAGAGCAATTTCTTTTCGAGGTAAATAGTAAGAAGAGAGATCATGGCATCTCCTCCATATTTAAGAGTTAATTCTCACATCATAAAAATTTAGTTCTTTTTCTAGATTACAGATCTATAAGACAAAGTCTTTCACAAAAAAAAAACAAATGAGATCATAGCATCTCTTCATAAAAGAAGGACTCAGTTCTTAGATCCATGAGACAAAATCCCTTATAAACCGAGAATCTAATTCTCAGAGCTCAGAACCGATCAGAGCTGCCCAAGAAGAGCCTTAGCGCTCCAATTTAAAAAGAAACGCCTTAGCGCTCCAAGTCTGGCGCTCAGCGCTCCACGTGCTCCTCACGCGGGCGCTACTTCAAAAGAAGTGCCTCAGCGCTCCAATTCAAAAGAAGCGCTTTAGCGCTCCAAGTCCGGTGCTCAGCGCCAAGCTCTCCAATCTAAAAGAAGCGCTGTAGCCTCCAAGTCTGGCGCTCAGCGCCAAGCGCTCCACGCGCTTCTCACGTGGGCGCTAAGGAATTACAAGGCGCTCTGTAAATAAGGCCCCGGCACCATAAAAAGTGTTCAATACTCAATAAAAGACAAAAAGAAAAAGGTGTGGCAGAACCCAAATCAATGCTCAGAATTATTGAATAAAAAGAGGCTAAGCCCAAACAAGTGTTCAAACACTTTATTCAGAAATGAGTGGACTGGGCCCAAGTTGGCCACAAGTCTCTAATTCCGATCAACCGAGCCTATGTGCTCACAATCTTTTAATTAGCCTTAGTCCCAAACCTGACTATAGACCTCTCAACCAACATTGGTTCAAGGGTACATCTCTCCATACCTCTGATACATATCGTTGTAATTCTTCAATGTCTTCAGAGAGATGGAGGGTCCCAATAACCAATAATTTTTGGTGCATCCCCAAACGGTTAAACCAAAACCATACATACTATGATGTTTTTAAACCATACAGACGATGATGTCTTTAAACCATACAGACTATGACGTCTTTAAACTATGGACTATGAGGTCCTTAAACTCATGGACTATGATGTCCTTAAACCCAATGGACCATAACGTCCATAAACTAAGCTCTATAGATTATGACGTCTTTAAACTATGGACTATGAGGTCCTTAAACTCATGGACTATGATGTCCTTAAACCCAATGGACTGCAACGTCCCTAAACTAAAACGATAGAGTCCAAATACTCTTTCGTTGGATCTAAATGATCCTAAAATCCTGTTGAGTAGATCTTAGTCTAAAATTAGACTAACGTATCCTTAACAAATGTTTGAGTTTATATTAGTCTAAAACAAGACTGACGATTCTTAAACTAACCTAAACCCAAATCAAAGAAAATACGGATTTGGACTAATCCACGCCCTACGGGCGACAACATAAATTAGTCTCCGTATACAATCCACGGGCAACCAAAAATAAAACAAACACACACGACACGAAGTGACCATTTGGAGAAGAAGAAAGTGGTTACCGCGATGCGGTAGCGTAATTAATTGCAGGGGCTGGCACTTGCAGGGAAGAGCGTCCCCACAATCAAAAACACCTCAAACGAGGGGGAATCTGACTAAGTCTGCTACAATGGCCGCATCTGTCTAAACCTTCGATACACGGTGCCATAAATCAACTTGGTATTTTCGGAGAGGTGGACAGATAAAACCAAATAGCATCTGCCTCTAAGATTCAGGCCGGATGTCCCAACGTTCCGGTCGCGTCTTTCGGCGGAGAACAGATTCTGGCATGCCTGGTGGGACCTTTTCCTCTTTCCACTCCACACTTCATATGTCGTGTTCGCAAACGAATCGCGGTTTGATATGGTTCCCCATGGATTCGAGGTACTAAGATTTGGTGTCTTGCTCCCGTGCAGAGAAAATGGCTTCCAACTGCACCAGCTGCAACAACAACTCCCACTCCGTCCTCACCAGAGGAGAGACCTATGGGCCCCAAGCGGCCTCCATCTTCGCCATACCAATAGAACAAGTGACACAGGCCACCACTGGATTATTCTTCGGGACCATGCTCCCGCCAATGAGCTTCAACGCTCCAGTGCCGTCACAGGAAGCTCCAAAGAACTCGGTCTTTGATCGGCATACAACTACCGCGACCCCTCTCAATGGGCCGTCCAAGTCTACTGCATCAGTCTTCGACAGGCTGAGCCTGAGCTCCAATGGGCCCGTAAGGAAGCCTGCAATACCTGAAGGAGTTATCCCAAAGCAGATAGCCATTCCAACTCCAATAGACGAAGTCGTCAAAAGGGATTCTCCTACTAAATGATCGGTCTTCACAAGACTGGCCGTTCCAACTCCTGCTGCAGGCGGGGTCGTTAAAGATGCTTCCCTTGCTCAAAAGTCAGTTTTCGACTGGTTGGACGTTTCTTCTCAGCGGGCATCAGTCTTCGATAGGCTGGCACCAACGGCAACCCTTCACCAGGACAGGGGGCATGATGGAGCCACCCCCGTAACTGAACCAATACCATCTGCAAGACGTGCTCGACGTCGCTATTGGTGCCGAGTGAGGAAAGCTGGGGGTAGCTCTCTTTTCGGACTGACTCCACCAGCTCCAATGGTGGAAATTGCTGCTGCTGTTCTAACTGGGAACAACTTTGAGCCGTTCAGGAGGGTGCGCAAAAACTCTCCGACCGCCGTGCTAAAAAGATCTCCTCCACCTGTGGAAACTGTTACAAAGGCAAAGCCAGAACAACCCCCTCAGAGGTTTTCCTCCAAAGTCCACAGGGTCTGGCAAAGGGTCCAAGACTCCGTGATTAACCAAGACTACTCCTACCGAACGAAGAAAATGAAGGTTCGGCAAGAGAAGGATCACCCCGTCGTACCACAGAAGGTATCGTCTATATGGGTGCCCGCTGCAACAACCCCCTCAACTTCGTCCGCCCACAAAAGGAGAAGGCCGGAGAGGAGCCCTGTGTCTGCGATAAATCTTAAGGGCACTAAATCTAAACGCCCCAAGTCTGGGGGCTTGGTAGTGCACACCATCTACATTGCTTCCGGGAAAGATGATAGCCGTTTCTCCACGGGTCATCGACCACTCACCTGATCTGTGACAAAGGCTCAAGAACAACAACAACAGAAGCTCCAGGAGATGCTAAAAAAGATGGCTGCACTCACTGGGCTAAAAGAAAGCCTGGAGACATCGTCAGAGTAGCGCCAGGAGCAGGAAACTGATGCCGAATCCTCCGATGGATGCTCGAGAAGAAAGACAAAGAGGCTGCGGAACAAGTGGCTAACATAAAACAAATGGCGCTCCTGTTCCAAGATATGATCGAGATGATGATACAGCCGGATCCTCCAGCTGAAGACCCTCCGATTATCCTTGAAGACGACAAAGGGGAGACGTTAAACCCTCTTCCTGCTCTATCAGCAGCCAAGGATGAGACCATCTCCAAAGCCGCCCTTGACGACTATATAGCTCAACAGATATGAGCTCATCAGGCGAATGAAGCAACTGGCCAAATCGTTAAGACTGGACGACCCTATCCGGGTTGGTACGATCAAATAAAGTACCCGCCAGGATATACGATCCCTAAATTCCATGTGTATAAGGGGACGGGTAATCCACACCAGCACGTTGCTCAATTCAGGGCTCTGTGCGGTAATACTGGGGTGACGACAAACTGTTGCTTCGCCAGTTTGTTGGCAGCTTATCGGAGACAGCATTCGAATGGCACTCCGAGCTCCCGAACGACTCTGTCAAGACATTTGCAGAAATGGAGCTACTGTTCACACAAAAATTCGCGAGCGCTAGAGAATGTACCCCAATCACGGCGCTGATCAACGCTAGAGTGAAGCCAGGAGAGACTTGGGTTCAGTATGCGATACGGTGGCGGAACCTATGGTCGAAGTGCGAACAGCGCATAGAGGAAGCTCCTGCCGTGGGCATGTTTGTGGGAACTCTCGATCCTCAGGCGACCATATCCCAATTCATGATGTTTTTCAAGACAACCACCTTCCAGGCCTTGATCAACAAGCTCGCCCAAATGGACAGATGGGCCATAAGCCGTCCTCATCGAAAACGGAGCTTCGAAATGAAAGGGATAAAAGGAAAGCTACCTTCGTCGCCAACGCTCAACAACAACCGAGTGATCCGAAGCCAGCTGCTCGCCAAAGCAACAAGTGGCGATCCCTCGATGAGAAGTTGAGACGTCCTTACTCATTTTCCCGGGATAAAACAAGGAGACTATTCGGACTGGCAGTGCGCAACGGGCTCATCACTCTGCCGGAGCCGAGACACCCGCTACAACCGATCGACGTCAACAATCCCAATTACTGCCCCTACCACCGAGTAGTGGGTCATCCAATCGAAGATTGCTACGTCTTCAAAAACTGGATTGAAGATCAGTACCAGCAAGGCAAATTTGCGTTGTCTGAAAACTGGAGGTAAACCCTCCACAACCGCTCGCTTCTAAAAAGACGGATACGCCGGGGGCATCATGCTTGTTTATAGAGGAAGCTCCATGGGAAGTTGTCCTCCCGGCAAAAACGAAAAGAATGCTGAAGGATCTTTAAGCATGCCGCGCAATTAGGTGGAAAAGCCCGTTAGAGCCCGAGATCATTGAGGGAATGCTGAAACCGCGCTTGATACCGAGAGTTGATAGCAATGGGAAAAATACCTAAGTCCAGCTTGTTGGGATACCTACAACGGCCGCAAGGTTTTGGGAGGCATCATCCATGCCAAGTTAAAATTTTTCCATTATAGATAACCCTAAACCTAGGATCTTAACTAGAGAATCAAACAAAATATCGAAGCAAACAACTTTACTTCTAAGAGTTAGGGATTACAACCTTTGTAGTCCGTTCCTTCGCTTCATAAGCTCCATGTTGAGGTCCCTTCACTGTGATCATCAAGTATCCAGACTCTAGAGAGGCTCCATGAAGAGAATGATGCAACCTTGCTTATAATCTTCAAAAACTAAGATGATCTACCTTGAAGAATCTCAAACCCAAGCTCTTGCTTCACTAATCAAGTATTAGTAAAGCAAACATCCTAATCTAAGTGGCTAGAATAGATGAGGATGATGAAGTAGGAATTTTTCTCTCTTTTGTTTTCAATTTCTCACTTTAAATCATCACAACACAAAAAGCTAGAAAGCTTTTTCAAGAGGAGGAAGAAAAAGAAATCATTTTGTGATGAATAATGAATTATTATGTGAGGTTAGAATTGCAACCATGGGTTATAGATGACATCTTTAACCTTTGTAGAGAATAAACCATGAGTAGAGGTTTGGGTTGGGTTAACAAATATCTCTCCAAAATATCAAAGAATGAGAACAAAAGTCAAAGCTTCAAGAAGCTTCCACAAAGCTCATCCAAAACTTTAACCCTAATCCAAACCCTAACATGTTTTATTCTCAAAACCCTAGTTGCAATTTTAACCCTAACATGTTACAATATTATATATCACATATACAATATTTTGTAATAAAAGAAACTAATACAATTAACATATATCACATATATATCAATGTATCATCCAAGTGAGAAAAAGAATCTTTAAGTGAGCTTATATTAGTTAATGCAATATAATATATCAAATATATAATTATACATTAAATTATCGAATCAACACTTAATCGGATAATCCGGCTATTTTGCAAATAACCGACTAATATAAAATGTATCAGTTCATCGAATCAACACTTGATCCGATGACCCGGCTATATCACATATACCTGGCCGATATCATATATCGCGAGAATCGAATACGGTATCACATACACGTATTATTCTCGGTCCCGCACATATCACATATGTGCTCCTACTCCATTTTGCCTGAGCCAGGAAATCTCTGTGTAGGACTCTAAAGAATTGTCAATACGCCGGCAGTAGGTGATGATCATATCAAACACCCACAAGCTGAAAGCGGTCAGCTAAACGTAACAGCCACCCGGGTATTGAGCAATCAGAAGATCAACAAGCAAGCCTGTACATTCTCCTGTGAATCCAACCAGTAACACTCCCGTACAGTCCGGTCTCTTCGTCTGATATGTCACATATCTAGTCTAGGGGTGGTAAACGTCAGACCCCAGTAACTGATAAGTCGTGTCGATATGAGGTCCATAACGGTTCGAGAAACTACTGATAACACTTACCAGTAAATCTCAGCAATCCTGGCCAGGTATTTCCAGTTATAGCCAATCGAACACAGCGCAACATCAACTCCCAATACCGGGAGAGACAAAACCCCTCCTGTCGCTCATTGCCTCCATGTGATTCGGGACTGTACCCAAAAGCCACCGTTTTGCACGTTCTCTTGAACGTGGTAAGGTGGAAATCAAAGCATAGTGGGAATCACACAAGACTCTATGACGATCTCGGGTCTACAGACTAACCTGTACCAGTGTCACCAGAGAACTGCCATCTGACGTGAGGTATAATACCATCTGGGAGTTCTCGGCGAGTCCATCCAGTGTACCCAGTCTCTACTGAGAACCCGTATACTTTCTCTGATGTCAAACACCAATGGATATGAGATCATCCATCGCCCATCTACATGGGTCGAGAAGCTATACGCTAGTCTACTCTGGTATATCGATGCCCTGTCTCGATACACCTACGACTAGGAACATTTGAATGATGTACTTAGCAACTACATTGTCCCCACTAGTATGATCTACATCATAGTCCTGGTAGTCAAGTACTCATCCTAGGGCTTTATCAACATGTAACATAGAGACAATCAGAGTACGTATTAAGATAAAGAACAACCAGATAGCATACTATCATGTCGAGTAAGAAAGTCCTCCATATATATGTCTAAGCATCCACTACAATATACATAGTATGTACAGTAATGGCCTCTAGGACATACATATCACTAACAATCTTCCACTTGCACTACTGTCATCTGTTGTAGTATCTCATACCCAACAATCAGCTGAGGTTGAAGTATTTCATACTCAACTATCCCATAAAAGTCTCTACTGGGAAATAGGCCTTTGTGAGTGGATCCGTGCTATTGTCCTCTGTATCTACTCTCCTATCCTCGATCTACCCATAGATCAACCATCTCCATGATCATGTGATACCGCCTAAGAATAAGTCTGGATCTCTGATGGGACGGGGGTTCCTAGGCCTAAGCCACAACTCCATTGTCACACAATGGTAGGAACGAAGTTCATCTTATGAACTAATATACATCCATACTACCTCTTTGGTAGTATCCTTGGTAACGATGTATCTTGCCTTTAATCGTCTAGTTTGCCACGGTATCTAACTTGGAACTCTTTCAACATACCGTCCCTCCACTGTGGGTAAAGACAATGCCTGTGACTGACATTCAGTCGACCTTACCACCCTGGAAGCTTTCCAGTGATTCTCCCCAGGATTGATTGATACCATCTCACTATACCTAGTGAGAATCCTAACATCTAATTAGCTCTATCTCATAGATCCAAAACCCAGGATTTAGGAGGTATCACCTTGATCCTATATGGAGAATCCTTGTGATAAGAGGAGATTGATCGAGCGTAGCATAGGAAACTCCTTCCCTATCAAGAGTATGTCATCCACGTACAATACGAGGATCACCACCATACTCCCTACTACCTTTTTGTATATACTAGGTTCATCTACCATTTTGATGAAGTCAAACTCTTTGAATACCACATCAAAACAGACGTTCCAACTCCGCGATGCCTGATTTATCCCATAAAACAACTTGCACACGTTTCCGCTGCTCCTACTGTCTACGAAGCCCTCTGGCTGTGTACTTATAGACGATCTCTTCTAAATCACTATTTATAAAAACAGCCATGACACCCAACCGCTAGATATCGTAGTCATGGTATGTAGCAGTGGCAAGTAGGATCTGGATGGACTTAAGCACAGCTTTGAAAGTCTCAACCTTTCCATGTACACCAAGTAATCTTCTCAAGATATACTTGCTCCTGATGGGGATTTAACCCTTTAGAAAAAGCAACCAAAGTCTATACTTTGTTGGTGTATATGGATTCCATCTCAGATCGCTTAGCATCCAGCCATTCTCACAGAGTCCCCACTCTTGATGGCCTGCTCGAAACTAGTTGGGTCATCATCTCATGATGCAATCCTCGCTCCTACTGTCATAGAGAAACCGAAGCATCTCTCAGGTGGATGAGGAATCCTACCAGATCGGCGGAGAGGCTGAGCTTCGTTGGAAACTATTGAATCCTCCGGTTCTACTAAATCATCAGCTGCAGTTTGTATAGATGGAACTCCTTCCAGTTCTACCTCATGACCACTAATTTCTTCACAAGAAATCCTTTTCTCTAAAAGGTGGCATGTCGAGAAATAAAACACTTTTTGTTTCTCGGTTCGGTAGAAGATATTCCCTTGCGAATGCTTGGGATATCCAACAAACTTCCACAGAACTGACCTTGCCTCGAGCTTGTCCGGATTTTGCTTTTGACATAGGCCAGATAACCCCAAATCTTAACATCCTTAAGAGATGGGCTCTTCCCATACCATATCACATATGGAGTGGTAGGCACCTGATTTAATTAGAACCCTATTTAATAGGTATGCAGCTTCTCAAGTGCATATCCCCAAAAGGAAATAGGCAACTCAGTAGTACTCATCATAGAGCACACCATATCATATAAGGTGCGCTTTCTCCGCCCCGATGCACCGACGTACTGTGGTGTATACGGAGGAGTAATGCTGAAAGAGAATTTCATTCTCCTTTATAATAGTCCAGGAATTCCGTGCTCAAGTATTCTCCTCCCTGATCTCATCAAAGGACATAATACTTATACCCTCTTTGGTTCTCTACTTCGAACTTATATTCATTGAATTTCTCAAAAGCTTCAGACTTGTGTTTCAACAGGAACATATGTTCGAATCTTGAGAGATAATCAGTGAATATAATGAAGTACAAAGAACTGGTCCTAGCATGTGTAGACAGGGGACCTTACATATATCATCATGTATCAACCCCAAGAGTTCACTAACTCTTTTTCTGTTTCCAATAAACGGAGCTATGGTCATGTTTATCTTTGAGACATGACTGGCAAGTTTCACAAGATGTAAATCCAAACTGATTTAAATATGCATCTTTATGTAATTTCAGCTAGTCGGGTCGCATTGATATGACCTAGTCTACAATACCTCAAGAAGGATTTGTTCATTTCTGAACTATTCCTCTTGTGTGTGTTCTGTACGTTAAGAACTGTGGTTTAATTTAGAACGTATATGCTTTTAGATAACCTGCCTGAACCGATCAACACTTGATATAGGAAATGTTCAAAACATTGTCCAACATTACAAAATTATATCTTTCTTTACTAAATAAAGAGACTGATATGATGTTGTATATCAGGTTCGGTATCTAACAACATTCGTTCAGAATCAATGTATTTTGGTAATACAGGGTGATAACTGCCAACAGACTTGGCGCAAATCTTGCACCATTTTTAACTCTTAAAACTTATCACCCTTTCTCAGTTCTCTACCTATCTGTATCCCATGTAACATATTACATTATGTGGGATCCTGATCCGGTATCTCATACTCAGGACGTAGAGGATACTGAGAAACAGTTCTCGGTAATGAACATACCCGAAGAAGATGCATTATCATGCACTTTCTTCGTTTGGGTGGCACGGTAATCCTGGTAATCCCCAATTTCCTGCTCGTTCTTATAACAATTATAAGTTGGAATGGGTCTAACATTCCCCAGCATAGTATAACAAGCAGGTTCGGTCAATATATCCGTATTATTATCTTGATTAAGGCGTGACATGGTCGTTACCTGGAGAGAGAGAGAAGAAAACACTCAGCGTATGCTTTTGCAAGTTTAGATTGGTTATTAATATATCTAATCAGGATGGCTCCCACTGTTTTTGTCAAATCTTCCTTCAAACCCTAAGAGGAAAGACTAGCTGGGATTAATTACACCCTACAAGTTCGCCAATCTTTCAGCCAGGCCAGTGTCGGTACTTTGAGGGAGGTTCCCCGTGCTTTCGCACGGACCTAATTATAATAAACCTAGTTTTCCCAAGGGCGTAACCCCGTTAACACTTTTCTAGACACCTACTTGATTGGCTAATTGTGATGTGTAAAACACTCTCAGGAGTAACTCTTACTTGCAGTGGGTATCGGGATCCAACTATCTCATAGAAGGAATGCAATTTTATTGCAAATTTCAACACTTGAAATTTCCGATACTATTTTGCCCCTAGCGTCCTATGACCTTGACGCAGGCCAACAAACCATAGTCCGCTAGTCAAGTTAACCCGTACATTTCCCGATTGAATTAAACCCACCCGCACGACCCTTGACGTAGGCCAACAAAGTCGCACGACTACCCTAACTCAATCGCATTATATGCTTTAGCAGATAAGCATAAATAGCTACCGCACACTACGCCTTGACGCAGGCCAACAAACGTAGCACGAGTATTATGAAGTACTTATCTAAAATGACGGAGGGCTACGACAGGTTTTTAAGAAAACCTTTTGCGTAATGAACTTGATATCGTCGTAGAATCGAGTGATTTTAAATGGAGCGTTTTTTAGGCTTTTACTAGTTTTGCTAAAGAGATCACTCCCGGTGAAGGGATATCGGCTCTTTCCTCGTCGAATGAGGTGCAGGATATTTCACAAATACCACTATGCAAAGTAAAAACTATAGAAGCAATCAAAAGACAAACCAAGGGTTGTAGCATCTGCTAGTTTCGCTAAAAAGGTCATTCCCGGTGAAGGGATCTCGGCTCTTTCCTTATCGAATAAGGTGCTGGATATTCTGCAAGGAATACCGCTATGCAAAGCAAGAACTAGAGCTACCAATTTTTAAAACAAGTTTCTACAACATCTTTAGGTTTCTTTTATTTCATTAATCTCATTAATGAAGTCCCATCATTTTAAGTTACCTAAACATCACAGATAAATACAACGTACGCTTATGCCATTCGCATTCGCCTCGATGTCCCCTCGATGTCTCCTCATGCACCGTTAGGTTAGGTAACTAACGGCAGAGCGGGGCAGTGCTAGCGCGGATGTAAAACATAAGCAACGTCTATATAATATATCACATATACTATATCCAGTATCTATCTCAACATATCAAATGATCACATCACATATATCGCAGCAGAAGAAACATATGAAATATTGGATATATTAGGAGTTCCGTGTTTTACTGTGAGCCTGTATAAAACACGGATTCCACGGTCGTGATGAATAGCCAATCCCACACCCCTAGACCCCTACGAGAGCGGCAAGCAACCCTACCAATTCTAGAGTTAGGAGACCCGGTCTCGACTCCTCGAGATGGTCTTCCACTGGACCCTAGAACCCGGTTACTTGTGCTCCCCGTCTTGGGTCTATCCTAATGCGGAAAGGTAAATAATATACAATGGTGATATCATCCTCAACCCGGAAGTGCCCCAATAAAAGAATATTACATATAATGAATTTTACATGAATGAAAATGAAAAACTTTCATCTCACATAAAACCCCCGGCTATTCAAAACACGACGATCCAATATAATATATCACAGCAACACATAACATCACATGTCATCAACGTAAGTAAATATGCGTATCCTAATTGTCGTTGATGTATAGCAACGAAATCGGCGATACACCACATATTACACTTACGGTCGCAGAAAAGAAAGTGTAAAACTACAACAGTTGGAATCCGCAACCTCCTTAGACATCACATGCCTAACTAAATGAATTCCTTAGACATCACATGCCTAACAATTATAAACCCCGCATTTTAGTCTCAATATCGAAAACACTTTTCAATATCATGTCGGGCAATTCAACAAGATTCCCAACATCCTGATCGAATGCTCGTCGGAAACTTTAGTAGACGGCCGCACCCCCCGATGCCGTCGACGAAGTGCACTAAGGCGGAACACCGTTGCCGCGAGCACCCGAACGGATGCTTTTGGCGATGAGGTTCTCCTACTGTCACTTGGTCGGGGCTATGGGGCATGGCTATCTATTAAGTTTATCCAGCGAGTATCTGCGTACGCTACGTGATTGCGACGGAATTTTGATCGCATCAAAATCCCGTGGCAACCGATCAAAATGAGACTAAACTGCTAGATTTATAAAATTCAAACTAGCTATATCATAACCACATGTGGATTCCAAATATTGTATCACATTACTGAAAAAATTAGACGATGTTAAACATTCCGATCGAATCAACAAACACCCAAAATTTCCCAATTTGCTCAATACTTGAACTTAGTTTAAAAGCATCCATCACATGCCACAGTGCCAATGGACCAGCCGTAGAAGGGTCAAACCAACGCCTCACATGTGGCAACGCCGAACTACCACAAACCCTAAGGTTTAGAGGTGGTTCTGACGGTCACATAATCGAGTTAAGGTTTCGTTCTTCTAGAGGGTCCACCGCGTTACTTGCACGACTTTGAATGTTCTTTAACTAAGGAAAAATCTAACACTTGAAAATTTTCCGGCAGGGGAAAAAGTGAGTTATTGATATTCGTTCAAACTTTTTAACACTGTCTAAACAAACCGAAACAGAAGCTAGAATTTCGAATACGAAACACTCCGAATTTTTAATGCAGTAAATTAACATCACATGTAATTTTAGCAAAAATAAACAACACCACAAGTACCAAACCCCAGAACCTGGACCACACCACAAAACCCAAACCCTAAGTCCCCAGAATTGCCAATTTCGCCGGAAAACCTAGCCTAGTCGCCGGCCCAGATCCGAGCAGGGTGGGTGGGTTTTGTGCTATGTTCATATTGTATCACATACAACATTCTGCAACTGTTAAAATAATTTTTTGACTCCTGAAAAATTTCGACAGAAACTAGGGTTTTTCGTCGGGTGTTTCGGAGTTGTTTCGGAGTTGTTTTGGTTTCGTAATCCTACACTTATCCGTCTAATTCTCTAGCTAGGCTCTGAAACTACTGTTGGGATACCTACAACGGCAACAAGGTTTCGGGAGGCATCATCCATGCCAAGTTAAAATTTTTCCATTATAGATAACCCTAAACCTAGGATCTTAACTAGAGAATCAAACAAAACATCGAAGCAAACAACTTTACTTCTAAGAGTTAGGGATTACAACCTTTGTAGTCCATTCCTTCACTTCATAAGCTCCGTGTTGAGGTCCCTTCGCTGCGATCATCAAGTATCCGGACTCTAGAGAGGCTCCATGAAGAGAATGATGGAACCTTGCTTCTAATCTTCAAAAACTAAGATGATCTACCTTAAAGAATCTCAAACCCAAGCTCTTGCTTCACTAATCAAGTATTAGTAAAGCAAACACCTTAATCTAAGTGGCTATAATAGATAAGAGATAAGGATGATGAAGTAGGAATTTTGCTCTCTTTTGTTTTCAATTTCTCACTTTAAACCACCACACCACAAAAAGTTAGAAAGCTTTTTCAAGAGGAAGAAGAAGAAGAAATCCTTTTGTGATGAATAATGAATTATTGTGTGAGGTTAGAATTGCAACCATGGGTTAAAGATGACATCCTTAACTCTTGTAGAGAATAAACCATGGGTAGAGGTTTGGGTTGGGTTAACAAAAATCTCTCCAAAATATCAAAGAATGAGAACAAAAGTCAAAGCTTCAAGAAGCTTCCACAAAACTCATTCAAAACTATAACCCTAATCCAAACCCTAACATGTTTTATTCTCAAAATCCTACTTGCAATTTTAACCCGAACATGTTATAATATTATATATCACATATACAATATTTTGTAATAAAAGAAACTAATACAATTAACATATATCACATATATATCAATGTATCATCCAAGTGAGAAAAAGAATCTTTAAGTGAGCTTATATTAGTTAATGCAATATAATATAATATATAATTATACATTAAATTATTGAATCAACATTTGATCAGATAATCCGGCTATTTTGCAAATAACCGACTAATATAAAATGTATCAGTTCATCGAATCAACACTTGATCCGATGATCCGTCTATATCACATATACCCGGCCGATATCATATATCGCGAGAATCGAATACGGTATCACATACACGTATTATTCTCGGTCCCGCACATATCACATATGTGCTCCTACTCCGTTTTGCCTGAGCCAGGAAACCTCTGTGTAGGACACTAAAGAATCGTCAATACGCCGGCAGTAGGTGATGATCATATCAAACACCCACAAGCTGCAAGCGGTCAGCTAAACATAACAGCCACCCGGGTATTGAGCAATCAAAAGATCAACAAGCAAGCCTATACGTTCTCCTGTATATCCAACCAGTAACACTCCCGTACAGTCCGGTCTCTTCGTCTGATATGTCGTATATCTAGTTTAGGGGTGGTAAACGTCAGACCCCAGTAACCGATAAGTCGTGTTGATATGAGGTCCATAACGGTTCGAGAAACTACTGATAACACTTACCAGTAAATCTCAGCAACCCTGGCCAGGTATTTCCAGTTATAGCCAATCGAACACAGCGCAACATCAACTCCCAATACCGGGAGAGACGAAACCCCTCCTATCGCTCATTGCCTCCATGTGATTCGGGACTGTACCCAAAAGCCACCGTTTTGCACATTCTCTTGAACATGGTAAGGTGGAAATCAAAGCACAGTGGGAATTACACAAGGCTCTATGACGATCTCGGGTCTACAGACTAACCTGTACCAGTGTCACCAGAGAACTGCCATCTGACGTGAGGTATAATAACATCTGGGAGTTCTCGGCGAGTCCGTCCAGTGTACCCAGTCTCTACTGAGCACCCGTATATTTTCTCTGATGTCAAACACCAATGGATATGAGATCATCCATCGCCCATCTACATGGGTCGAGAAGCTATACGCTAGTCTACTCTGGTATATCGATGCCCTATCTCGATACACCTACGCCTAGGATCATTTGAAGGATGTACTTAGCGACTACACTGTCCCCACTAGTATGATCTACATCATAGTCCTGGTAGTCAAGTACTCATCCTAAGGGCTTTATCAACATGTAATATAGAGACAATCAGAGTACATGTTAAGATAAAGAGCAACCAGATAGCATACTATCATGTCGAGCAAGAAAGTCCTCCATATATATGTCCAAGTATCCACTACAATATACATTGTATGTAAAGTAATGGCCTCTAGGGCATACATATCACTAACACAGCTATCAAAGTCTTTGAAGAAGAAGAAGAAGTCCAAGAAGCCCGTGTAGCCTGATGACAAGCGCACGGACCTACAAAAGCATATTGACACGCTGGAGGAATACAACCAGAAGGCTGGACCCCTGTCACACTCCATGAGTTTCTCAACCATATCCTTGAGAATAGAGGCAATGACAATGACGAGGGAGACGACGCGTCAGAAGAACCCAAGGATTATGTGGCAAGTTGTCATATGATCTGTCATTCGTCACTAAATGATGAAGAAGCTCATTCGGCGTTAGAAGATAACATAGAGGAGTTGGGGGCAAAATCGGCACCAAAATCCTTGGAACCGTCCGATGAGCTAATTGACGTGCTGCTAAACGAAGCCAGTCAGAAGAGCAAAGTTGATCGAGAACGTAAAATGGCCATTTTCGAAAAAGCCAGGCGTCGACATCAAGTGGAAGAAGTCGCGGTAGGGATGGATCACAAAACACCCCAACGAACCAAATTACACCCTGAATGGGTGTATCCCACTTTATCGTTATGTATCCCGTCACGTGACAAATACACATGCATACAGGATGAACAATAGACCGTAATGTCCTTAAACTAGCTATGGACCGAAACGTCCCTAAACTAACAATGGACCGTAATGTCCTTAAACTAGCTATGGACCGAAACGTCCCTAAACTAACAACGGACCGAAACGTCCCTAATCTAACAATGGACCGCAATGTCCTAAAACTAGCGACGGACCGAAACGTCTTTAAAACTACTACAAATAGCAGCATCCTTGGGCTGACACCAAAAAAAGGGTACGTCCATAAGCAAAATGGGTACGGATGAAAACCCGAAAGGGCTCCGTGAGTAAAAACAGCAGGGCTACCGGTAAGTTTGTGAAAACCCGAAAGGGCGCAAACTCGTAAGAAAATTCATGCACACTTGCAAGGTCCTCTCGACCCTGTAAGGAGAAAATACCTGCATGAGATCCTTACGACTCATAAGGGAGCAACGCACTTAGGGATCCCTACGATTCCTGAGAAGAAATTACACTTACGAGATCCTCACGACTCATAAGGAGAACCCACTAATGAGACCCTTACGGCTCATAAGATTCAAAAACCTTAAGCTAAAGAGATCTGAACCTGTTCTTAAGCCATCACATTTCCCAGACTGCCCTACAAGCGGTTCAATATTGACCATTGTATACAATCCACGGGCACAAATAATCATTTCCTCATCGAGTCCCACCAACGACGAGGAATGTCCCCATCTATTGAACAAACACTTGTAAGTCCTTTCGACTTATAAGGAGAAAATACTCTTATGAGATCCTTACGACTTATAAGAAACCATGCACTTAAGAATCCTCACGATTCTTAAGGAGAAAACGCACCTATGAGATCCTCACAACTCGTAGGGAGAAACACCTTTGTGAGACCTTTACGGTTCATGAAGTCAAAAGCCTTAGTCGACAGGATCCTAACCCTGTTTGCTAAGCCACCTTTGTTTGAATCGACAGAGACAAGTGATGATTCGCCCCTGGCAACATTCCAGTCGCAGGATGCTGGTGCCAAGATTGGTATCAGATCCCAAGTTCTATACTCGCGGCGAAAAGTCAGCGAGCCATAAATGCATATGAAATAGCCGAAATGATAGGGCAACTTGCAACAAAATCAGCAAGTAAAATATATGCATAGAAAAATAGCCGAAATGATTGGGCACCGCCAAAAAATAGCCGAAATGATTGGGCAATCACGATTTTCGCGATATAAAAGCTGAAATGATAGAGTATCGCGGAAAGAAATAAAAAAAATGTTGAATGAAAGAATGAAACTTTTGCCCTGAAGGCGAGTCCATACTGACCCCTGTATACAATCCATAGGCATAAGCGGAAAGGGAACCACATGTCCCCTACCAGACCCTGTCAAAAGGGAAAGTCAGATCTCGACAGCAACATCTACAGCCTAGAGACCAAAAACTACATTCCTCCTCATTCCAGCAGGATACGGATGCGACATCACCAATCGGAGCCATGGCAAAGTCCCCAGTTCCAAGACTCTATGTTTCACAGACAACCTAGAGTCAAAACTATGACACCGCAGAAAGCGGAGTACGTCGACCCTGATATCGCGGAAAGCAGAGCAAGTCAGCCAATGACCTCCAACCCCTAGGAAAATCAGCGTCCTTGGCAAAACCTCTTGATTCAGGGAAATCAGCATCCTTGGCGAGAACCTCGATTCGCGTCGACCCGTAAGGAAATCAGTGTCTTTGCAGGAATCTCTCGATTCGTTTCGACCCCAGGGAAATTAGTGTCCTTAGCAAAACCTCTCGATTCTGGAAAATCATTGCCCTTGGAGAGAACCTCGATTCGCATCGACTCGCAAGGAAATCAGTGTCTTCACAGGAATCTCTCGATTGTTTCAACCCTAGGGAAATCAGTGTCCTTGGCTAAACCTCTCGATTCAGGGAAATCAGCGTCCTTGGCGAGAACCTCGATTCGCGTCGACCCGCAAGGAAATCAGTGTCTTTGCAGGAATCTCTCGATTCATTTCGACCGCAGGGAAATCAGTGTCCTTGGCTAAACCTCTCGATTCAGGGAAATCAACGTCCTTGGCGAGAACCCCGATTCGCGTCGACCCACAAGGAAATCAGCGTCTTTGCAGGAATCTCTCGATTCGTTTCGACCCCAGGGAAATCAGTGTCCTTGGCTAAACCTCTTAATTCAGGGAAATCAGCGTCCTTGGCAAGAACCTAGATTCGAGTCGACCCGCAAGGAAATCGGTGTCTTTGCAGGTTTTTGTCGATTTGTCTCGACCCCCAGGGAAATCAGTGTCTTTGGCTAAACCTCTTGATTCAGGGATATCAGCGTCCTTGGCGAGAACCTCGATTCGCTTCGTCCCGCAAAGAAATCAGTGACTTTGCGAGAATCTCTCGATTCATCTCTACCGGCGGGGAAATTAGTGTCCCTGCGCATAAATGAAAATTCTCTTATGAGATCCTTATGATTCTCAAGAGAAAATACACACTTAGGAATTCTCACGATTCCTAAGGAGAAATTACACCTACGAGATCCTCTCGACTCGTAGGGAGAAAAGTCTTTATAAGACCCTCACGGCGCATAAAGTTGAAAAGTATTATGCAGCAGACCATAACCTGTTTCCTAAGCCATCGCTGAGGTTAAGATGGACCGCTATCTACTATCCTCAAGTCACATTTGATAAAGTAACATGCTAATGACACAACAAAGAAAAGAAAGCGATAGTACAAGATATAAAGATGGCTACTGAGAAGGAGGCGTTTTTAATAAATTAGCAAGTCGCTCGCGCACTTCCTCTCAACTCCTTTTCATGATCAACCGCTGCGGCCAACTCCGCTTCAATTCGAGTCCGTTGCTGTAAGCAGGATGAAAGCTTCTCATCGATTTCCTGCTGAGCGGCTTCCTGACTCTGCGCAACCTGCTCAGTGAAGTCAAGCTTTTCCTCAGCACCAGCCCGTCAGAGATACATCGTTGGAGGTTTTCAAAAATAGCCTTCAGTTGTGCAGCGTTTGCTTCGACCTGGGCACGGAATTGGATAGACTCGGCGGAAGTCGCCTCACGTTCCTTTCTCCTTAGGGTCGCCTCTTGTTCAAAATGGTGAAGGAAAGAGGCACTTTGCTCAACCCATGCAGCTCGCTGTGAGTTCAAAGCCGATACTTCCGGAGCGGGACGCTTGAGCTCAATCTCATGCAGGCAAGCCTCGATCTTCCTGTAGTAATCAACAAGACTCGACGAACCCTTCACCATAGAAGTGCACGAGCGTCGCCAACATAGGATTAACCTCGGCGGCAAAATCTGCAGAAGATGCGAGGGCCTTGGTGTCAAGATCCTCGATAGATTCACTCAACATGCGCAGGCTAGTCGCAGCGCCCCTGGAAGATGGACGTCAGGAAAAGGGCCCTGCTGGCATTAGGATGCGAGATACAAAGGGGGCTTGAGCTTGTGTGATTGCTGCAAAACAAGTTTTGGACAAACGTTGGCTCAAGAGATAATGAAAATACACGAGCGATGGAGTCTACTATACCGACTGCGACAGGTGGCAAAGTTGGGAGTACTGGAGGCGTGGCTATTCTCTCGTCCCCTCCTCCAATCTGTAACGCTGCAATCAATTCAAAGAAGAATTAGCAACGACATGGTTGCCCATAAAAGAAAGGAAAGGGCATCGGTTAAAAGCTATACTCACCAACACCAGCAGGCAGAGTGACTTCCGACTGGAAAGAGAAATGCGGGTTCAACACCTGATACAGATGATCAAAGAAGACTCCTGCAAATTTGCGACGATACATGGTCAGTACAATGAAGACGATATTCATAGTTCTACTAAATAAATTGCGAATCTATACCTTCCAGCATTCCGGAGGACATAGGAGAAGGCGAGAGAACAACAACCGTCATGGCGGCAACTGGAGGCGCTTCAGATGGAACAATTTCCACGTTCGCCACACCTACAAACAAAACATCGTCAGAGGAAGATGAACGGGATTATGAAATAAAATAAGACAGTGGCTCGAGACTTGCTTCATGGGTCATCAACCAAAACTGCGACGGAAGCGTCACCAGGCATAGTGGCTTCTTCGCTCTCCTTCAACGGGATGGTTTCTGCGCCCATTGCTTCATCCCATGTTTCAACAAGAGCCGTAGTAACACTCGCGATGCCCACCTATGGTAAGGAACCACAAGGGGAAAGAGCGGTGGTTTGGGCAGTCCCAGACTCCCGAGAGAGAGTAGCCGCTTCGAGCTCTGTAGTTGCCGTCATCTCACCTGCCACCTCATCGCTGAGACTTGGCCCTGCAGGATGTGGTATATAAGAATTTGAAGATCAAGCTCTAATAGAAGTCTCAGCGTTACGTTGCCTTCGGGCAGCTTTTCGGTCTCTTCCCGAGCCGCGTGTGACCTGTCTATGGGCGGTAAACAGGGCAGCTGGAGCATCCTCCGAAGGAACAGCGACAGATGGAGTGGTGCTTGAGCTGGCGCTTACAGCCAAAGCGGAATCACGTTCCCTCACTGCGCGCTTCCTGCGTTTCTTTTCGGTCTGAGCGGTGAGAAGCGATCTCCTCAAGACCTCTGTCAAAGGGATGTCATCGTCCGAACTAAGAGCTGCCTCTGGAGCCGTTACGGCGTCCTTCATCGGCTGCTTAAGTGAAGCCTCCTGTGGTATTGTCGGGGGAGATGGGGCCACAATAGCCGGATCTGGATACGTCGCTGCATCACCGCTCGGGATCGGTACCGCACTTGGAATAACCCGAGTCAAGGTAGTCCCTGCAACAAAATAAAAGAGAGGTCAGACCACGAATAAAGAAAAAAGGGAATGAAGGACACAATGAGTAGAATTTTACCAAGGCACAGAGAAGCGCGGAGCTTCTCTTCCTCTTCGAACGTCTTGAGGGAAGCCGCGAGAGCCTCTTCGGCAGAGATACCTGTTAAAGAAGAAAACATTAGTGAAAGCATAATAAAAAAAGAGATGACCGCGGAAAGATACGACTGAAGTATACCTGACTGTGCAATAGTGATCAGTGATGCTTCATCGCGAGCCAGTCGCTCAGAAGCCACAAGGGCGGCTTGAAGATCAGTATCATCCGCAGGCGCGATAAATAGACCCTCATTGGTCTCGTACTCGCACAAGCCTTCGCTATAGGGAGCATGGGGCTCCTGGCCGAGCACAACGTCGACAGAAAATAGCGACTTCTTCTTCTTTTGTGAGCGAGTGCCGGTAGCCGATGCCAGGAGTTTGCGCTTGGCGGGCAACTTTGGGCGGCGAGTCCTGATCTCCGTACCCACGCCAGACTCAGAGACGCTTCAGCCACCGCTTCTACAGGCATGCGAGGTAGAGGCTTATTAGGAAATGCGCTCGGGACCACAACCGCAGCAGCTTCTCTTAAGGAAGGACGAATGACGGTCCGTCGATTCAAGGGAACGGCTGGATTACTAGCTGGGACAGCACCCTCGCGATCAAGCAATAATCGCTTTTCCTCCCTAATAACGACACCCATCACGTGCTGGTACCATGCCACGTATACGTCAAAGACTCTTGGAACGCAGCTCGGCTCACTGATAAAGAAGCTAGACCCATTGTTAAGCCGCATGAAATGGTGTAGCGCGTTACAGATACCCTCTTCTGTGGCAACCGGCTCAGCTAAGAAGGCCTCAAGCGGGACACCCTGATTGTAGCTTGATTTTTGAGCGAAACGGTGTGGGTTTTATCTCATAAACAACGCCGAATCGTTCTGCCTAAACACTAAAAAGCCCGGCCTGATTGAATATAAGTGAAGAATTTCCCGAGCTTTCAAGGTAGAAGCCCCGTCTTTGAAGGTGTCCCGCAGCGGCTGCACCATATTTGTGGATACTTTACCGATGGTTAAGACCTTATCGACGAAGGTCATGCCGTCCCCGACTGTACGCGGGCAAAGAACCAAGCCCCGAGCCTCTCGCTGAGTCGGTTCCAAAGCGGATGCATCAATTAGCCGCATAACCCGAGAAAAGTTATAACTTTCGTAGAAACGGGGCTGCTTGTGGACTCCAAAAGCACCGAGCACATGCAGCTCGAGCCACGAAGTAAAGTAGTGCAGCGGGAAATTTACGGGCTGCGCCCCCGGCTGAGTGGTGTCCGTCGCCAAACTAAGGCCGTGATACAGGTGAGCCAGCTCAGCAACCTTGACGACCATTCGCATCCCAATAGCCATTCGGTAAGCTGGGTAGAAGACGGATGGCCTCATATGGCGAGGGTGCATTGGAAGAACAAACCAACTTAACCATAGGCCGAGAAACCCCAAAAAGAATGCCTCTTCGTCAATGTCTGAAGCTGCAAGCTCTGCAAGGGGGATGACCGGGGTATCCGGGAGAAAGAAATTCCTTTGATAGGCCTCCACTGTTGGCTGGCTGTCCAAGCCAAAACCAAACGGGTCATCAAGCTTGGCGAATTTCGCAGCTTGTTTTGATAAGACTTCCGAGAGAAGAAAGCGAGCAATGAAATCCGCGAAACTGACCCCGTGTCCTTCGGATTCGAGAAACAGACCTTCATAAAATTTCAATACCTTAATCAGACTTGGGGATTGATGTTGAATGACGTTCTTCGGGGTAAGGCCCATCACCACTGACTTGGCGGCAAACATGTACTTGAAGGGTTACCCTAGTGCCCCGGCCAACTATCGTGGCCAAATGCGGAACAAAATTTTTATAACGAATCAAAACTTAGCACTAGATTAACCTTTAACCCAGATCTTAATCATAAACCTAACTAGTAAAAGATGGTTCTATCTACTATGATAGAAAGTATACCTAAAGAAACCAAGTCCTTTGGGTCTTCGATCTTCTTCTTAAGCTTCTCGATAGAAATATGGATCGTGCTTGAACTTCGGCCTCCTTGTGTCAACGATGATCCACCCGAGAGCTAGCTAAACCTCTAACTTGAGGTAAGTAGAATACTTAGCTTGCTAATCTAAGTAGACTAGAGTTAGTAGAGTATGATTTGAGTGGCTTAGTCTCACTAACTCTTGATTATCAACATATGATACATTAGGGTTTGAGAGAGGAAGAAGGAGAGAGCTAGCTTGAAGAAAGAGAAAGTATTTATGATAATGAAAATAGAAAATAGAATGGCTATCTTTTATATGACCATCAACCATGGCATGAAAATATCTCACCAAAATAACTATGTCAAAAATATCTCATCAAAATTTCTATGGTCAATAAGTCAAGCCAAGTCAAAAGGTCAACCCAAGTAGCCATGCCAAATACAATTATCATTTATCAAAAATAACAAAGACTTTTCTTTTTCTCATATGTGTTTTGACCAAGCCAATGGTCAAAAACCCTAATGAGAAGTCTCCTTCTATACCCCCTCTCATCCGTATATACATACCCGCATCCGTGTTTCGAGAAACACGAATACAATGAGATGAAGTTAATCCAATAATCATATACTAGGATCCGGCCTAAACCAAAGCCCACTAGTATAGTCCGCTCGAATATCACACGCGCACAAGTATACGTATGTGATTGAACCCTGTCGTAAAAACCAAACGACCTCTACTCGTTTCCCCCGAAGCTGGGAAACCCTCTGTGTGGGACTCTAAAGACTCGACAGTACTCTGGCAGTGGGTTTAACCACAAGCATGTCAGCGGCACTAGCTGTACGTAACGGCTAGCCAGGTACCTGTCGAAAAGGAAGGCCGACGAGCAAACTCGTCTGAACTCCTACTGAGCCTATCTGTGACAATATCCATACAGTCCGGTCTCTTCGTCAAAGAGTATCGCATACCGGGTCTAGGGGGTGGTGAACGTCAGACCCTAATAACCAGATAAGTTATGCTGATGTGGCTCAGGACCAATCCGGGAAACTACTGATCAACCTATCAGTAAATCCCAACTGTCTTGGCCAAGGTCTTATGGTCCTGACCAATCGATCACTGTGCGATATCAACTCCTAATACCAGGAGAGACGAATCCCCAACAATCGTTCACTGCCTCCATGTGGCTCGGGACTGAACCCAACCAAAACCTGTTTGCACGACTCAGTAGAGCCGTGGTAGGGTAGTGATCAAAGCTCAGTGGGAACTCACACAAGACAAATGCCGATCTCAGGTCAAAAGACTAACCTCTACACATGTCACCTGAGAACTTCTATCTGACGATAGGTATAGTACCATCTGGAAGTTCTCGGCGAGTCCGTCCAGTGTACCCACACCCAGTGAGCACCTGTATACAATCTTGGATGCATCAGACCAATGGCTGCGAGACCAACCATCTCCCGATGGGGCTAGAAATGTATATACTAGTCTACTCTAGAGTATCAATGCCCAGTCTCGATACTCACGCGACTAGGGACCATTTAAGGATGTGCTTATGGACTACCCTGCTCACACAAGTATGATCGCCATCACAACGCAGGTAGTCAAGTAAGATCCTACGGGCTTTATCAACATGTAACCGCAATATGTAATAACTAGTATGACATATGCCATGTTAAGATAAAGACAAACCATAATAATATACTATCGTATCGATTCTTTATCAATATGTGTAAACTAGATATAACAACAATAGAAATAAATACACATATCCTGACAAAGACAAGTCAAACAATATACTATAAAACTGACCAAGATTGTCCTATACATACATATCCCTAGCATCCATATATATACATATACAATACTGGCCTCTAGGGCATATATATCCAACAATCTCCCACTTGTACTAAAGGTCAGTAATTGGCGTACCGAATACCCAACGTCTGCACTAAGGCCAGCTGCTGGCGTACCGCATACCCAACATCTCAAAAAGTCGCTCGAACTGTGCTTGAGGAGGGCCTTTGTAAATGGATCCGCCGTGTTCTCTTTTGTATCCACTTTCCGGACCTCGATCTCGTAGAGATCTACGATCTTCCTGATCAGGTGATACCGCCTTAAGATGTGCCTGGATTTCTGATGGGACCGTGGTTCCTTCGCTAAAGGTATAGCCCCATTGTTATCGCAATACAAAGGTATTGGGTCAATAATGGACGGAACGACCTGAAGTTCATTAATGAACTTCTTCATCCAGACCGCCTCTTTTGCGGTGTTCAGTCGTAAATAATGCAATCTGTAACACATCAATTTCCTCATTATTCTAATCATCTAAGGATAGTTGATATAAATATAACACATAATACCAGTTTGTCTGAAAAATACTAATTACCCCGTGTTATATATATATTCAACATTCTTTAAAGAAAATTGTGTGTTTATTATTTCATGCATGATATTATATATCTCGACAATCTTCAGTGAGATTTTGTGCAAAAAATTATTCAGGTCAAAGAACTGGAATCGCAAAATTTGCCGATAAAATGCAGCAAGTCAAAGAAATAAAATCTGGCAGAGATTCAGAAAAGATATTAAGGTTCCAGATATCATAAGAAGACCCTAAAGCCAAATCCAAACAACCCCAGAAAAATGATGCAGCAAACCCATCAAATAGCCGCGGAACCGCGGCCGATCCAGCCTGATCCGCCACGGATCCGCGGCCAAGTTGGCTCGTCGGCGGTCCGAATTTCTCCAGAGACTTCCTCGTAACTGCCAAGATTCTTCAAGATGCTTCAAACTTCCTAGTTTTCTCCAGAAGTTTCCCTACAACAGCCAAGCTTCCTATACAAGCTTCATAACAACCTAGCTTCTAGTGGAAGATAAACCTAGTTTGTAGTGTAAGATTGGGGGAACTATAAAAGGAGACCTAGGGTTACATTTCAAAGGTTGTTGAATATTGAGCCAAATCATTACACAAATTGAGTGACACAACTTGATCCAAAACAAAATCCAAATAAAATTCAAATCAAATCAAGATCCATTGAGAAATTCATCGAGCGATTCAAGCAAGATCCTTTATCGCGAGGCCGTTCGTCATCTGAGCACGTGATCCTCGATGATCCAAGACTCACGGCGATTGAGCGAGGCGAAGATCGACGGAACATTTACACCTTCAAAAGAGCGACCGATAGTAATTCTTCTTGTAACCTCGAATTGAAGAGATTGTAAATTGTGAAGAAGATTTAATAAAGGTGATCATTCTTTTATAATTGCTTTCTTTACATTCTTGCATTATGAAATTTCTTGTTCTTGATTCTTTAATTTTCATGATGCATGAGTGAAATCTCCGCTTGTAAAGAAATCGAGAGAACCGGTAGATTTATTGATGATAAAATCCTAATACTAATCTTATGTCTTATGAGGATTGTGAACTTTAGGAAAAAGAATTATTAATGACCTAATGTGGATCGAGATCATGTTCTTACTAATTTTGTTGCAAATTAGGAATTAAGCAATTAATGCTTTTCTTTGCTAAAGGCTAGATCCGTATGATGATCAATGATAAGACAAGGGATAGTGAAGGAGAAACCCTAGTTTTTTCAATAGATCCCTAATCTTCATTCATTATTATCGATCTAGTTATAATTCATCAATAGATAAGATTCGTAATTTTTAGCATTCATCATTGCTACTAATTCAATCGGTTCCTACAAGCTATTCTTCATATTCTTGATAATTCAAATTGATATTGGACACTTTCTTGAATTCTAATTCTTGAATATATTCTTGATTTTCTTGAAATGACAACTTAATTAAATCTCGAATTACTTTCTTGAATTTTCTTTTATATTTTCATTTCGACTCATCTAAAATAAGATCGAACAAACTCACGAATCTCTGTGGACGATCCGTATTCATTAACGAGCTACATCGACATCGTTAATTGATTGCAGTTACAAATTCTTTGGTTGTGATTACATTTTAAAACACGATCCGAAATTTTCGATCAATCAAATGGCGCCGTTGCCGCGGATTGCATGCTAGTTTGTTCGTTATTGCTATTTGAGTTGAAATATTATTATTCCATCAGAATTTTAAATCAAAATCGCATCAAGTGCTTAACGATTAGTTTTGAATTTTGCAAGGAAATCTAGAATCTCTGCAGCAAAGGGAAAAATATTCAGATCATTCCAGAGAGGACAGAGGAGCAACAGGAGCAGCAGTACCAAAAATCTTGCAAGGAACCGTTCATCTGAGAATGGAACCGCGGCAATTAGCTACATTCTACGGCGGATCCGCTGCATTCTTGACGAATTGGAGCTCCGATTTCCTCTGGTGTATTCTTCACTTTCTTATCTCTTTCCTACTCTTGTCCAATAACCATTTTCTGCAGGATTCTTTGCAAAAATTCGCAGCGCCGCTAAAAGAATTTTTTTTTGCGTATTTTGATATTGGTTGTTGCATATTTTAATACGGAAATTAAGGGGCAAAGAACAAATTCAGATTAGGTAGGGATTTCATTACCCTTCCTAAGCCCCAAAAATCACAAAACTAGCATCCGCATCACCCTCATTAACTAAAAAATATCTAGACAAGACTCTTAGAACCGTCGCGCTCAATTAGGACAGAAGGAGGTCTGGGTAATGTACTGTTTATCCGCGTTCCTTTTGTGGTGTCTAAGGCAGGTGTGTCTAAGGCAAGTGGTTACTTAATTAGGCCCATTACTTACGTAGTGGAGAACCTCCCACTTACCTGACACTTACCTGGTCACAGATGGAATAAATAGGCAGTAGAGGATTTATCCTGCGATTTGTCTTCTAGAAGTCTAGGAGCGGTCTAGTGACTTGACCTAGGTGACCATTAGATTTAGGCTTGCTTGTGTATTTTTTTGTGTGATTTTTCAAAATCTGTCCTTTTTCAAAACAAACCAAAACCAAAATCATTTTCTCTAATTATCACAAACGCTGCCACTTGTGCTAAACCATTTAGTGCATGCTCGGCTGGATACGGGATTCTAGTACCCGTCTTGTCCGCGTTTCTCCTATCGACTCCGAAGTCGGTATTTCTATATCTTCTTTTTTCTCACCACACACCACATCCACCATGATGGACGGATCTCCATCGAACTTTCATAACACCACTTTGCCACCACCCGCAGGTGCGCAAAATCTACCACGTATGTCTCTCCAAGAGAGATGCTACCCGATACGTGGTCCTCTTTCTACTTGTCTTTCCATTCCACCAGCCAATGGGGATAATTTTGAAATCAAATCTCAATATATCAATCTTTTACCTAAATATCACGGTCTCGAGTCTAAAGACGTATACGTTTTTATTACCAAATTTGAAAACGTATGTGCTATGATGTCACAACTGTCTGTGGATGCTATGCGTCTACGTCTTCTCCCGTTCACTTTGTGCGATTTAGCCGAAAAGTGGCTTTATAACACAGCTGCACATTCTATTACAAACCGGGATGAATTAGTCATAGCTTTTCTTAAGAAATTCTATCCCAACCATAAGACAGCTCGAGTCCACAGCGAAATAAATCAATTTACCCAGCTTCCCAATGAACAATTTTCGAAGTGTTTTGAACGCTTCAAGAATCTGTTAGTTCAATGTCCTCATCAAGGAATCCATCGATGTGATCTATGCAGAATCATATATGAGGGCATTAATCCTACAACAAAACAGGTGCTTGAATCCATGTGTCAAGCCAACTTCATGTCTAAAGACGATGATGAAGCTTGGAAATTTTTAGAAGATTTCGCTAAAAAAACTTTGCAATGGGAGAGTGTAAGTCAATCATCATCTAGGGGTAGTATCCATCAACTTGATGTTTCCATAGGAGTCAAAACTGAAATGGCAGCAATGCAAAAGAAGCTTGAAGCTATGGAACACAAATTTTTATTAGCCTCCCTAAATCAAATGACACTCCCCAAAACTGTCTGTGGATCCTGTTATGATCCACCACATCTGACGGAAGAATGTCCTTTGAATTCTCCGTTTCAAGGTCAAGAGCACACAAATGCTGCTTTTCAGCAAAGACCTAGAAACGATCTTTATTCTTCCACTTATAATCAGGGTTGGAGGAATCACCCTAATTTTGCTTGGAACCAACACCAAACTCAAAACACGGTTCCAAACCAAAACAACTTCCAAAGGGTCCCTCCACAACAACAGCAACCATTACAACTAAGTCAGCACCCCTATCAATCACAAAATTTTCAAAATCCGGTCAACACTTCTGCACCGTATAATAATTCTTTGCAATTGACCGGTACCGATAACTCTTCTTCACTCGAACGAACCTTAGAAATGTTTATGAAACAATCCATCCAAGTGTCGGTTGATATAAGGACTTCTATCGATGATCTAAAAAAAAACTCCGCCTACAAAGGTGGGAGTATTAAATTCATGGAAGCACAAATTGCACGATTGAATGCCGAAATGAGTGCTAGAGAGAAAGGGAAACTTCCGTCTCAACCCCTACCGAATCCTGGACATTCACAACACTATAATGTGAATGGCATTACAACATTGAGATCCGGAAGAGTGCTGAATAATCGAGTCGGCGAAGAGATTGATAATAATGATGAATTAATCAATAACACCCCGGCTTTCACTTTCACTTTTCCTTCCACTTCTACTTCCACTTCTGACCCTTGTTCGTCTACCTCACCACCTTCTTGCGAGCCTATTCTTCATTTTCCTCAAGGCTCGAACCCTCAGCACACTTCTTCTAGTCCACCAAAGGCGATCCCCACTCATATTCTGGGATCTGTTCCATACACACCACCTTCTCCAATATCGGACCCAGCTATTATTGCTAAAGCTCCTTATTCAAATCGGTTAAGGGGAAACAAATCGAGTCCACATATGGAGAAGATTATGGAAATGTTTAAATGGGTTAACATCAACATCTCTCTCCTAGATGCTATACAACAAGTCCCGGCTTATGCGAAAATTCTTAAGGACTTGTGCACTAGGAAGAGGAAGACTCAAGTGTCCAAAAAATAATTCATGACAAATAATGTTAGCACTGCTTTTACCCCACAATTACCAAAGAAACGTAAGGACCCTGGCTGTCCTACAATCTCGATTTCTATTGGGGGTAAAAACATCAACCGTGTTTTACTTGATCTTGGCGCAAGTGTTAACCTGCTTCCATATTTTGTTTACGAGCAGTTAGGGATTGGAGAGTTGAAACCAGCTCATTACACTCTCCAAATGGCAGACCGATCAATCACTAAATCTAGGGGTGAACTTGATGATGTGTTGATAAAAGTCGGGAAATTTATATTCCCTGTGCACTTTATTGTTTTGGATACACAGCCTGTAGCGAACCCACGGAACCAAATTCCGGTGATTCTTGGTCGACCCTTCCTTGCCACTTCCAATGCTGTCATAAATTGTCGAAACGGTTCTATGACCCTATTCTTCGGGAAGATGTCAATTGAGCTGAACATTTATAAGATTGGAAGTCAGCCGTCTGAACCTTCTGCTCACATTCTTGATGTATGTTCTGTCCACGAGATAGCTTCCGAAAGCTGCAAAGTTGATGAACTTTGCTTTGACGATCTCGATGACATTAGCACATCAATGTTTGATCTTGCACATCTTAGTGAGGACACTTTTGATGAGTCCACTCTTGAGTCTGAAACTTTGGACTCATCACTTTTCGAGTTTGTATCCTTTGCAGGCTACGAGCTTCTTCGTGAATCTGAATGTCATTCACTTACCCCACCTTCTATTGTTTCTCCGCCGATATTAGATCTCAAATTGCTACCTTCTCATCTTAAATATGCATATTTAGGTGAGAATGAGTCTTTACCTGTGATCATATCTGCTTCTCTTGCCTTAGAGCAAGAAAACGCTCTTTTGACGGTCTTGAGATCTAATAGTCAGGCTTTTGGTTGGACGATGGCGGACATCAAAGGGATTAGTCACTTGGTTGTTGAACATCATATACATTTGATGGATTAAGCCAACCCAACCCGAGAACCACAAAGACGGTTGAATCCCGTCATGAAGGAGGCGGTAAAGAAAGAAATTGTCAAATGCCTTGACAGTGGTATCATTTACCCAATCTCTGATAGTAAGTCCAATTCATGTAGTCCCTGAGAAATCTGGCGTCACGGTCATAACAAATGAGGCTAATGAGTCAATCCAGACACACGCTCAAACTGGGTGGCGTGTATGTATTGATTATAGAAAAATCAATGCCGCAACGAGAAAAGACCACTTTCTTCTACCTTTCATTGATCAGATGTTGGAACGCTTAGCTGGACGTGAATATTATTGTTTCATGGATGGATACTCTGGCTATAACCAGGTCTCTATTGCCGAAAAGGAACAAGATAAAACCACATTTATTTGTCCTTTTGGTACTTTTGCTTATAGACGCATGTCCTTTGGGTTGTGCAATGCTCCCTCTACATTTCAGCGGTGTATGATGGGGATATTCTCGGACATGGTCGAGAATTTTCTGGAGATTTTTATGGACGATTTCTCGATATTCGGAGATTCTTTTGATGACTGCCTATCTTATCTTGACGCAGTTCTTATTCGTTGTAAAGATAAGAACTTAACCTTGAATTGGGAAAAATGCCGTTTCATGGTCCAAGAGGGAATTGTGCTTGGACATGTCATTTCATGGAAAGGCATTGAGGTCAACAGAGCTAAAATAGATGTCATTCATAACCTTCCTCATCCCAAATGCATCAAAGATATACGATCTTTTCTTGGCCATGCAGGCTTTTACAAGAGATTCATTAAGGATTTTAGCAAAATTGCCAGACCCTCAACTCTTCTCTTGGCCAAGGACACAACCTTTCACTTTGACTTGGATTGTGAGGTTGCATTTGACTCACTTAAAAATTCTCTCACTACAGCCCCTGTTCTATCATTTCCTGATTGGAACCACCCGTTTGAGCTTATGTGTGATGCATCAGATTTTGCTGTTGGTACAGTCTTAGGACAACATATTGATAAGATGCCACATGTGATTTATTATGCAAGTAAGACCCCGAATGATGCTCAAATTAATTATACAACTACCGAGAAAGAACTTTTGGCAGTTGTATTTGCATTAGAAAAATTCAGGCCTTACTTGATTGGCTCACCAATTGTTCTGTACACTGACCACTTCGCCTTAAAACATCTTTTATCGAAGAAAGATGCTAAAGGTAGGTTAATACGTTGGATCCTTCTATTACAAGAATTTGATCTTGTTATTCGAGATAAGAAAGGATGTGAAAACGTAGTAGCTGACTATCTTTCGCGCATCTCTTCTTCACCTATGACCCTGCCAATTAATGACTCTTTTCCGGAAGAACAACTCTTGAATGTATCCATCGAACCTTGGTTCGGGGATATAGTGAATTATCTTGCAACAGGATTTATTCCCTGCGAATGGTCGAAACAGGACAAACATCGATTTCTATCCCAAGTAAAACACTTTTACTGGGATGAACCCTATTTGTTTAAGTATTGTCCTGACCAGATCATTCGCAGATTTGTCCCCAATGATGAATTCAAGAGCGTTCTATCTTTCTGTCATGATCTGGCATGTGGAGGTCACTTTGGTCCTCGAAAAATGGCGGAGAAGGTTTTACAATGCGGTTTTTACTGGCCAACATTATTCAAAGATGCATTTGATCATTGCAAAATCTGTCCACAGTGTCAACACATGGGTAGGATTTCTCGGAGAAATGAGATGCCACTTCAACCGATCTTGGGGGTTGAAATTTTCGACGTTTGGGGTAAGGATTTTATGGGTCCTTTTCCCAACTCTTTTGGGAATTTGTCATATTGCTTGCGGTTGATTACGTCTCGAAATGGGTAGAACCTATTCCTTGTCGCACTAATGACAACAAGGTTGTCATTAAGTTCCTTAAAGAAAATATCTTTTCGCGATTTGGACACCCTTGCGCTATCATTAGCGATAATGGGACTCATTTCTGTAATCGGTCTTTCGAGACTTTGATGCGGAAATATGCAATCGACCGCAAACTTTCGACACCCTATCATCCCCAAACGAGCGGGCAAGCTGAGATTTCCAACAGACAAATCAAACAAATATTGGAGAAAACAGTTTCTAAAAACCAGAAAGATTGGTCAACCAAATTGACGGATACTCTTTAGGCATTCCGTATTGCATATAAAACTGATCTCGGTATGTCTCCTTATTGTCTAGTGTTTGGTAAGGCTTGCCACCTTCCGGTTGAGTTTGAACACAAAACAATGTGGGCCATTAAAGAACTGAATTTTGACTTAAATCAAGCCTGTAACTTTCGGAAGCTGTAATTAAACGAGTTAAGTGAACTCCGCGATGAAGCTTATGATAATGCTGTGATAGTAAAGAACCGGACTAAGGTATTTCACGATAAAAATATTTTGAGAAAAACTTTTACCCCAGGTCAACAAGTCCTTCTTTACGATTCACGTCTCCATCTTCATGCGGGTAAACTAAAATCTCGGTGGAAAGAACCATTTGTTGTGCGTTATGTATACTCGCACGGGGCAGTTGAGGTTGAAAATGGTTCAATTTTCAATGTGAATAGACATAAATTAAAACCGTATTTTTCCATCGACCCCATGGAGGAGCTCCTGTTTTTACAGGAGCCGCTTTATAATGATTAATTTACCTCCACCTCACCTCCATGTCTTGGTAATATTGTCTCATCTTTTAGAATGGAGGTGAATCAACTTGTACATACATATAAAAATAATAATAAAAAAATAAAAAAATTATACATAAATAAAGAATAAGTTTGGAGGAGATTTTCACGATCATATTTCATGTCCCTCATTAATAATTTTTTTTCTCCCAAGTCTACAGATTTTTTAGATTTAACAGAAGGCAACAGTGAGGACACTGTTGTAAATAAGTATGAGAGAGGTTTGTGCTTATTTACGCATCACTTTGCATCATATTTTGCATAAGCATGAAACATATAAAAACATATATAAAAAAATTAAAAATAAAAATATTTAATATTTAATCTTTTATAATAAAAGATTAGAAAGTGAAAAATTACATCTAAAAGATTGGAAAAATTTAAGAAAACCATGAAAATTAGAAGTTTTCTTAAACGAAACTAGTAATAAGTAGTTATGAGCCATTGTCCCAAGGGTTAGTAAGATAAAAGAAGTCACTAATCTGAGGATAAAAATAAGTCTGAAAAATAGTTCCTATTCTGGAAGCCAAACATTTGAACGTTGATACCCTACTATACGCACTTACACACATCTTGAAACTCGGGATAGTAGAGGATACCTTGAAATGCTCTTGTCTAAAAGCCAAAATATGAAGAAAATAATAAATGAAGCATAAAAGATAAAATGGTGAAGAAAAATGAACACTGGTTTTGTAATCACCAAGGCAGCAATAAAAAATATAGCGAGGGTGCTTCATCACCTAGTGTTTTAGACCAACTGGTTTGGCAGTCACTGCTAAGACTTAGGTGTTGCAAGACGAGGAAAATACTAATATGCCTAATAAGCAAGCACATGAGTAATCGGTCGGTTAGTACCTCAAGAAGTATTAACGGTCGCATGAAGAATGTGTGAGCAATTCCATCCAAACTATTCACTGACTAAAAAGTATTGTGGTGATGGACAAGAGTATGATAGCTTGAATTGAATTCTCCGAGTGTAGGGATGTCTTTTACACACACGTAGGGGTATATGATCGGTGTTTGGAAGAAAGATAGGGATGAAGAATAAAGGCGATGTTTTATTGAGGGATGATGTGATTTCTAACATCTTTTCATGACTATTAAGAAAAGGGCTCATGACAACCGAAAAGCTAGTGTAGTTGGAAACTCTGATTTTTCAAAGTCTTTTTTTTACAATTCTTGTCTTTATATGTAAGTTTCACAGTCTTCCTTTTATTATAGGATTTTGTGGGTGCAATCCGCTGAAAACCCTCAGGAGACAACACTTCTCCTACTAGGGACACCTAGAGGTTTAAAGGCTTGTTGCACGTGCTCAGTGCAATCTTGTTGCCTACGAAAGTGTGCTAGTTAGATTTTTTTTCTATTTTCTCCTTCTCTTGAATAAAAGAGGTTTGCTCGAGACGATCAAAATTAAGTTTGGGGGAATTTGTTCAGTCGAAAATAATGCAATCTGTAACACATCAATTTCCTCATTATTCTAATCATCTAAGGATAGTTGATATAAATATAAAACATATTACCTGTTTGTCTGGAAAATATTAATTACCCCGTGTTATATATATATTCAACATTCTTTAAAGGAAATTGTGTGCTTATTATTTCATGCATGATATTATATATCTCGACAATCTTCAGTGAGATTTTGTGCAAAAAATTATTCAGGTCAAAGAACTGGAATCGCAAAATTTGCCGATAAAATGCAGCAAGTCAAAGAAATAAAATCTGGCAGAGATTCAGAAAAGATATTAAGATTCCAGACATCAGAAGAAGACCCTAAAGCCAAATCCAAACAGCCCCAGAAAAATGATACAGCAAACCCATCAAATGGCCGCGGAACCGCGGCCGAGTTAGCTCGTCGGCGGTCCGAACATCTCCAGAGACTTCCTCGTAACTGCCAAGCTTCTTCAAGATGCTTCGAACTTCCTAGCTTTCTCCAGATGTTTCCTTACAACAGCCAAGCTTCCTATGCAAGCTTCATAACAACCTAGCTTCTAGTAGAAGATAAATCGAGCTTCTAGTGTAAGATTGGGGGAACTATAAAAGGAGACCTAGGGTTACATTTCAAAGGTTGTTGAATATTGAGCCAAATCATTGCACAAGTTGAGTGACACAACTTGATCCAAAACAAAATCCAAATCAAATTCCAATCAAATCATGATCCATTGAGAAATCCATCGAGCGATTCAAGCAAGATCCTTTATCGCGAGGCCGTTCGTCATCCGAGCACGTGATCCTCGACGATCCAAGACTCACGGAGATTGAGTGAAGCGAAGATCAACGGAACATTTACACCTTTAAAGGAGCGATCAAGAGTAATTATTCTTTTAACCTCGAATTGAAGAGATTGTAAATTGTGAAGAAGATTTAATTAAGGTGATCATTCTTTTATAATTGCTTTCTTTACATTCTTACATTATGAAATTTCTTGTTCTTGATTCTTTAATTTTCATGATGCATGAGTGAAATTTCCGCTTGTAAAGGAATCGAGAGAATCAGTAGATCTAATGATGATGAAATCCTAATACTAATCTTAAGTCTTATGAGGATTGTGAACTTTAGGAAAAAGAATCATCAATGAGCTAATGTGGATCGAGATCATGTTCTTTCTAATTTCGTTGCAAATTAAGAATTAAGCAATTGATGATTTTCTTTGCTAAAGGTTAGGTCCGTATGATGATCAAAGAAAAGACAAGGGATAGTGCAGGAGAAACTCTAGTTTCTTCAATAGATCCCAAATCTTCATTCATCATCATCATTGTTCTAGCTACAATTCATCAATAGATAAGATTCGTAATTTTTAGCATTCATCATTGCTACTAATTCAATCGGTTCCTACAAGCTATTCTTCATATTCTTGATAATTCAAATTGATATTGGACACTTTCTTGATTTCTAATTCTTGAATATATTCTTGATTTTCTTGAAATGACAACTCAATTAAATCTCGAATTATTTTCTTGAATTTTCTTTTATATTTTCATTTCGACTCATCTAAAGTAAGATCGAACAAACTCACGAATCTCAGTGGACGATCCGTATTCATTAATGAGCTACATCGACACCGTTAATTGATTGCGGTTACAAATTCTTTGGTTGTGATTACATTTTAAAACACGATCCGAAATTTTCGATCAATCATGCGGCATCGCTTGCAGCAATGTATTCAGCCTCTATCGTCGAGTCTGCAACGGTGTCCTGTCTGGAGCTTTTCCAACACACCGTCCGTCCGATGATGGTAAACACAAAACCCGAGATAGACTTGCTGTCATCCTTGTCACTCTGGAAGCTTGAGTCGGTAAAGGACTCGACCCTGAGGTCTCCATTACCATAAACCAGGAACATCTCCTTAGTCCTTCTCAGATACTTGAGAATATTCTTTACTGCTGTCCAGTGGTTCTCACCTGGGTCTGACTGATACCGGCTCACCACGCTTAGCGCGTAAGCTACATCTGGTCTTGTACATAGCATCACATACATTATAGATCCTACCGCCGAAGCATAGGGTATAGTGCTCATGCGAACCCTCTCCTCGTCAGTCTTGGGAGACATCTCCTTGGAGAGGTTGATTCCGTGCAATGCGGGTATGTTATCGCGCTTGGAATCTTTCATACTAAATCTCTTTAGTACAGTCTCTATATACCTGGACTGCGAAAGTCCCAATAATTTTTTAGATCTATCTCTGCAGATCTTGATCCCCAGAATGTATGAGGCATCACCTAGGTCTTTCATAGAGAACCTTTGTGATAAGAATAGCTTGACCAATTGTAGCATAGGAATGTCATTTCCTATCAAAAGAATGCCGTCCACGTACAAGACTAGGAACACGACAGTTCGTCCTACAATCTTCTTATATATATATATATATATATATATATATGGCTCATCTTCGTTTTTGATGAAGTCAAAGTCTTTGATTGTTTCATTAAAACAGATGTTCTAGCTCCGCGATACTTGTTTTAATCCATAAATGGATTTAAGCAACTTGCACACCTTCCCGCTGCTCCTACTATCTACAAAACCTTCTGGCCAATCCATATAAACGCACTCTTCCAAACCACCGTTTAGAAAAGCCGTTTCTACGTCCATCTGCCAGATCTTATAGTCATGGAAGGCAGCAATGGCAAGTAGGATCAGAATGGATTTGAGCATAGCCACTGAAGAAAAGGTTTTGTCATAGTCTACACCTGGTCTTTGACGAAAACCTTTTGCAATGAGTCAAGCCTTATAGATTTCCATCTGCCCGTCTACACCAAGTTTTCTTTTGTAGATCCATTTGCATCCAATGGGTTTTACCCCAGGTGGAGCAATATCCAAGGTCCACACTTTATTGGTGTACATGGACTCCATTTCGGATCGCATAGCATCCAGCCACTTATCAGATTCCCTACTGATAATGGCCTGTCTGAAACTGGTAGGGTCATCTTCTTCCAAGATGCAATCCTCTCGATCCCCGTCTATGAGAAAACCGTAGTATCTCTCGGGTGGATGAGAAATCCTACCAGATCTGCGGAGTGGCTGAGGTTTGTCGGGGGTTATTGAATCTTGAGGTTCCACCAAATCTTCAGTTACAGTTTGTTCCTGTGGAATTTCTTCCAGTTCTACCGCGCTCCCACTAATTTCTTTTGCAAGAAATTGCCACTCTAAAAAAGTGGCGTGCTGAGCAACAAACACTTTCTGTTTCTCGGTGTGATAGAACAGATATCCATAACCGTTTTTAGGATATCCTATAAACATACACAAAACTGACTGTGCCTCTAGTTTATTCGGATTGTGCTTTTTAACACAAGCCGGACAACCCCATATCTTAAATCTTTTAAGATACAGCCTTTTTCCATTCTACATCTCGAATGGTGTCTTAGGCACGGATTTGGATGGAACAACATTCAACAGATATGCTGCTGTCAAAAGCGTATATCCCCAAAATGAAAGAGGCAACTCGGCATTACTCATCATGGAGCGAACCATGTCCAATAGGGTATGGTTCCTCCGCTCCGATACACCGTTGTGCTATGGTGTATACGGAGGAGTAAGCTGAGAGAGAATTCCATTCTCTTTTAGGTATTCTAGTAATTCCGTGCTTAAGTACTCCCCTACTCAATCAGATCGGAGGATCTTGATACTTTTGCCAGTCTGGTTCTCTACTTCGTTTCTGAATTCTTTGAATTTCTCAAAAGTTTCAGATTTGTGTTTCATAAGATACACATATCCGCACCTAGAGAGATCGTCAGTGAATGTGATGAAGTACGAGAACCCACCCCTTGCATGTATAAACATTAGACCACATACATCGCTGTGTATGAGTCCCAAGAGCTCTGCTGCTCTTTCTCCATGTCCGGTGAACGGAGATTTGGTCATCTTTCCTTTGAGACAAGGCTGACATGTTTCATAAGATGAAAATTCGAACGTATTAAAGAGTCTATCTTTATGTAACTTACTTAGTCTTTTCTCTCCGATATGACCAATTCTACAATGCCACAAGTAGGATTCGTTCGTATCTGAACTCTTCCTCTTGCGTGTGTTTTGTACATTGAGAACTGTATTCTGATTTAGAACATAGATACCATTACACAGTGTACCTTCCGCAACCAGTACCTTATCAAGGTAAATGTTCATGATATTTCTATCAATAACAAAGTTATATCCATCTTTATCAAGTAAAGAAACTGATATGATGTTGCAAACCATGGAAGGTACATAGTAGCAATTGTTCAAAATCATAGTATTGCCATTTGGCAACACTAGATGATATTCACCGACGGTTGCAGCATTAACTTGTGCTCTGTTTCCTATCCTGAGGGACATATCACCAGGTCCAACTATCCTACTTTTTCTCAGTCCCTGCAATAAATTACAGATATGAGATTCTAATCCGGTATCTAGTACCCAGGAGGTAGGACTGACCGAAAAACAGTTCTCAATTACAAGTACACCTGAAGTATATGCATTAGTATACTTCTTCTTTAATTGGGTCTCCTTGGAATACATACAATCCTCTTTCCTTTGCTCATACTTACGATCGCCATCATAAGTCAGAGCCAAAACGACGTTCCCCAGCCCCGAATAAGAATTCGGATCGGTCAAGCGATACATTTTATTATCTTGATTAGGGCGTGAAATGGTTGCTACCTGGAGAGAGAGAAAAGAAATAATCAGCGTGCTCTCTTGCAACATTAGATTGATTACTAATTTATCTAATCAGGATGGCTCCCACTGTTTCCTCGAATTCTCCTTCAAACCTTAATAGGAGAACTAGTCAAGATTAATCGCACGTCACAATACTTGCTTAACCTTTCACCCAGGCTAGTGTTGGTACTTCGAGGGAGGTTTTCCAACGCTTTCGCGAAATTCCTTAATTATATAACCTCTTTTCCCTGGAGGCGTAGCCCCGCTAACACCTTTGTAGACACCTACTTGATTTATAGCATTGATTGTTAAGTAAAATAATCTCCCAAGAGTAATCCTACTCATCAGTGGGATCGGGATCCAACTATCATTGTGTGATGTATTAGATGGAATCCACTTTAGACACCACACTCCAGAAGGTCTGCTAAATCTGCAAGTTTTCTGTATGTTTGAAACTCCCGATATGGTTTTTTCCCCTAGCGGTTTATGACCTTGACTAGGTCAACATATCATAAGCCGCTAGTCAAGTTCAACCCGTCATTATCCTAGATTAACTTAGACCAATCCGTATATACCTTTGACTAAGTCAAAATGGTTATACGGCTGTCCTAAATAATCGCAATACCTGCAACAAACAAGCATCACTCAGCTACCGAACACTACGTCTTGACTAGGTCAAAATACGCAGCACGAATACTAAGCAACACTCGTAAGAAATGACGGAGGGCTACGGCTGGGTTTTTGGCGAAAAACCCATTAACATAATGAACTTGATATCGTTGAAGGAATCCATGTGGTTTTATAAATATATAGTGGCGAAAACATTTGCTAAAGAGGCCACTCCCTATGAAGGGATCTCGGCTCTTTCCTCATCGAATGAGGTGCAGGATATTCCAAAATGAATACCAAGATGCAAAGAAAAAATAATCGACTATAGTGAAGTTATTACGTTGACGCAAATTTTTACTCAAGGGGTCACTCCCGATGAAGGGGTCTCGGCCCTTACCTCGTCGAATGAGGTGCTGGATATTCATAACAGAATACCACTGTGCAAAGCAAAAGAGAACGTCTGTAATGTCAGTTTTTTTCGAAATTTGTTCCAACAACATTTTTAGGCTTCTTTTCTTGCATTAATCAAAATTAATGCGGTCCCATTATTTTAATCCTATCACACCAGAAAAGAACAAAAATACAATGTACGTATATGCCATCCGCATTCGCCACTGGGCCCCGTCATCACCCGTTAGGTTACTTAACTAACGACAGAGCGGGGGCTGGACTAGCACGGGTGCAAAACATATACAACATCTACCGGTTTATATATAAGTATATATAACATTCATCCCAAGCATGATAATAAGCAACATCACAGAATCTCAGCCAACAATACAGAATGGTGGATAATTTTGGAGTCCCGGGTTGCATTTGAGCCGCAAATAAAACCCAACCTTCCCAGTCGTGTGGATAGCCTGTGCAATGAAAACCTATACCCTACGAGCGCGGCAAGTTACCCGCCAATCCCAGAAGTGAGGCAGCCCCCTTCAACAAAGTGAATGGGACACCCAGCACTTCACGGAATCCGGTAACTTGGACGCCTTTCCGTGGGTCATCTTATACCCCTTACAAGTGCGGCGAATAGCCCGCCAATTCTAGAATGAAGCCCCCTCCGTCTCAACGCCATGAGATGCAAGCTTGTTGCCTTCTGAACCCAGCTATTCGTGCATTCCACCGCGGGGCAATCCTAGTACAAAAAAAGAAAATAATATGTACAAAATGTGACATCGACCTCAACCTGGTCGTGCCCCAAAATAATATACAATACGGCAAAGATGGCAGTCCACATGTCGGACGCTCGCCCCGCAATAACAAATGTACAAATGAATATAAACTGTACTTCTAACATTGCACCACATGCTATCCACCATGACAATCCAACCACAATCTCAGCACAATCACAGAAACATTAACGTGAATGTCACGTTCACAAATCCGTCCAAAAGAACATATAGCAGATAGACGGGTTTACCGATCAAATGACATTCACGGTCGCAGATGCTAATCTAAGTACTGATAACAAAATATGTATTTTAAAATCACGATCGACTAAACATTTCCTAGTTGACCCCAAGTCCTAATCCAGTACTCAAACAAATCTGGGCCCAAAAAGTAAACATCTCAGAAACCATAATTCCATGATTAAGATCCCCAGAAGAAAATTTGTTGACATTGGCTTAAAAACGGCGGCGGAACCGTGGCAAACATGTGGTTTCTGCGGCGGTTCCGCGGTCATTTGAAGGGTTCACGTGCTCAATTTTCTTCTGTGGCTTAAAAAAAGCCTGCACAAATTTCTGACATACTGAAAATGATTTTTAGACCACTTTAAAAATTCGATAGAAAACATAAAAATGGAATTTTGGATTTGAAAAATTCGGTCGATCGATATTCTAAACATGTTGAAACTAGCTAGTATAGGTTTTATGGGTTCGCTCTGATACCATGAAGGGTTACCCTAGTGCCCCGGCCAACTATCGTGGCCAAATGCGGAACAAAATTTTTATAACGAATCAAAACTTGGCACTAAATTAACCTTTAACCCGGATCTTAACCATAAACCTAACTAACAAAAGATGGTTCTATCTACTATGATAGAAAGTATACCTAAATAAACCAAGTCCTTCGAGCCTTCGATCCTCTCCTTAAGCTCCTCGATGGAAGTATGGATCGTGCTTGAACTTCGGCCTCCTTGTGTCAACGATGATCCACCCGAGAGCTCCAACCTTGAGCTAAACCTCTAACTTGAGGTAAGTAGAATACTTAGCTTGCTAATCTAAATAGACTAGAGTGAGTAGAGTATGATTTGAGTGGCTTAGTCTCACTAACCCTTGATTATCAACACATGATACACTAGGGTTTGAGAGAGGAAGAAGGAGAGAGCTAGCTTGAAGAAAGAGAAAGTATTTGTGATAATGAAAATAGAAAATAGAATGGCTATCTTTTATATGACCATCAACCATGGCATGAAAATATCTCACCAAAATATCTATGTCAAAAATATCTCATCAAAATTTCTAAGGTCAATAAGTCAAGCCAAGTCAAAAGGTCAACCCAAATAGCCATGCCAAATACAATTATCATTTATCAAAAATAACAAAGTCTTTTCTTTTTCTCATATGTGTTTTGACCAAGCCAATGGTCAAAAACCCTAATGAGAAGTCTCCTTCTATACCCCCTCTTATCCGTATATACATACCCGCATCCGTGTTCCGAAAAACACGAATACAATGAGACGAAACTAATCCAATAATCATATACTAGGATCCGGCTTAAACCAAAGCCCACTAGTACAGTTCGCTCAAACATCACACGCGTACAAGTACACGTATGTGATCGAACCCTGTTGTAAAAACCAAACGACCTGTACTCGTTTCGCCCGAAGCTGGGAAACCCTCTGTGTGGGACTCTAAAGACTCGACAGTACTCTGGCAGTGGGTTTAACCATAAGCACGTTAGCGGCACTAGCTGTACGTAACGGCTACCCAGGTACCTGTCGAAAAGAAAGGCCGACGAGCAAACTCGTCCGAACTCCTACTGAGCCTATCCGTGACAATATCCATACAGTTCGATCTCTTCGTCAAAGAGTATCACATACCGAGTCTAGGGGGTGGTGAACGTCAGACCCTAATAACCAGATAAGTCATGCTGATGTGGCTCAGGACCAATCCGGGAAACTACTGGTCAACCTATCAGTAAATCCCAACTGCCTTGGCCAAGGTCTTATGGTCCTGACCAATCGATCACTGTGCGATATCAACTCCCAATACCAGGAGAGACGAATCCCCAACAATCGCTCACTGCCTCCATGTGGCTCGGGATTGAACCCAACCAAAACCTGTTTGCACGCCTCAGTAGAGCCGTGGTAGAGTAGTGATCAAAGCTCAGTGGGAACTCACATGAGACAAATGCCGATCTCAGGTCTAAAGACTAACCTCTACACATATCACCTGAGAACTTCCATTTGACGATAGGTATAGTACCATCTGGAAGTTCTAGGCGAGTCCGTCCAGTGTACCCACACCCAGTGAGTACCTGCATACGATCTTGGGTGCATCAGACCAATGGCAGCGGGACCAACCATCCCCCGACGGGGCTAAAAACATATACACTAGTCTACTCTGGAGTATCAATGTCCAGTCTCGATACTCATGCGACTAGGGACCATTTAAGGATGTGCTTATGGACCACCCTACTCCCACAAGTATGATCGCCATCATAACGCAGGTAGTCAAGCAAGATCCTACGAGCTTTATCAACATGTAACCTCAATATGTAATAACCAGTATGACATATGCCATGTTAAGATAAAAACAAACCATAATAGTATACTATCGTATCGAGTATTTATCAATATGTATAAACTAGATATAACAACAATAGAAATAAATACACATATCCTGACAAAGACAAGTCAAACAATATACTATAAAACTGAGCAAGATTGTCCTGTACATACATATCCCTAGCATCCATATGTATACATATACAATACTGGTCTCTAGGGCATATATATCCAATAGTACTCGTCAGGAGGAAGTAGCTCCTTGTAATGTTCTCCCCTGACAGGTAAGGCAGAGATCTCCGCGAACTTTTCCAAAGAGATGGAAACCTCCCGATTTGATAGAAGAAAGGCGTGAGTCGGTACATTCCATTGTTCCAAGAAAGTTTTGACCCACCATACAGGGGACGTGGAATACTGGAAAAGAGACGCGTAAACTGCGGGGTACAACCCAAGCTTTAGCAGCAGTGATTTCTTGGCCGACAAAATGTAGCGAGCCCACTACAAGTACCCGGCTGGCTGGCGAGGAGTCAAGCCTATCATGTACGACTATCCCTAAGGGCACGACTCGCCTTGACAAATACGCTGCCCCAGAGTATCCAAAGCCATTGGCGGCTGTACGGGTATCGCGGCCATAGAGGGCTGAAGGCAACCCTCCGAAGTCCAGTTGGTCTCCTCAACGGCATAGTTCACTAGGGGTGAGTCGACGTACTGGATCGCCGAAATGGGCTCCGAAGGCACCGCACAAGAGAAGCTGCGTCGGCCCCAGATGATTTGATTGTACCACGCCCCCCATAAATGAAGAGACTTTTGCTCCGGGCCATGATCTTTGATCAACGCAAAGACTTCCTTATCCACGGGCACGTCAGGGAATGCGCTTTTTGGACGAACGAAGAGGAAAGAAGCGTTGAAAGACATAGTACCTGCGCCAAAAGGAACAAGGGTTAGCTGTCAATGCTACAGTCCAAATTCCGACACTTGGTACTTTAAATTCGTACCGCACTGCAATGCAGTGGAAAGGGATCAGAGGGGACCCACACAATCAAGGTGATGGCTCATCATTGATGAGACAGTCACTCATTAAAAAAGGAAATCCTAAGAAGATCCTCATTTAATGAGAGGCCCTTGGGCCAAGGAGTTAAACTCCCTTGAGAGTAGCGCTCTGCAACAGAAATGACATCTGTCAGAATTAATGATGAAGGGAATAAAATTCCCCCAAAAATTCTAAAGTGCTATGCTCTGTGAAAATGATGGAATAATCCATCAAAAACCCTATAAGGCAAAACTTTTATTGAGTTAAAAACTCCAACATCTTTAAGATCTGTGAACAAACTCTAAGAGTTCTTCATAGAAGATGAACAATGTTCCAGTTCATGGGTTAAAATCACCCTAAAAAGATTATATTTTGAAGATCTATGATCTAAAGAGGAGCACGGCTCTGTTAATTGGTAGAACCCTAAAACATAATAAGATCTACGATCTGAGAAGAGCAAAGCTCTGTTAATAAGTTCAATCCTTACCAAATTTGGACAGAGTTTTGACTCTTAAGAAATTTCTTAAGGCAGAGAGCTTGACTCTGAAGGAGAATTAAATTCTCAAGAACAAGAAAACAAGAAGATGAACAAGCAGCCATCTCAAGGGCCAAAGGCCCTATTTATAGGCGTTGGAAGTCGATCCAACTTCCAAGTTGATCTAACGGTGGAAAGGCTGCCACCGCTGCACTCACGTGTAAGCTACGTGAGCGCAACGGGGGGGGGGGGGAATTTGTTTCCACCAATCAGAGAGTAAAGCTCTATTCAAAATTTGAAATTTGAAATGAGGCAGCATCTCATAAGAGCGCTGGCGCTTTTGAGTCAAAGACTCTGAGGCATCGCCTCACGTGTAAGGCACGAGAGCGCTAGCGCCAAGAGTGCCAGCGCTAAGAATCAAAGACTCTGAGGCAGCACTTCACGTGCAAGGCACGAGAGCGCCAACGCTAAAGATTCTGAGACAGCGCCTCACGTGCAAAGTACGAGAGTGCTAGCGCCAATAGCGCCAGCGCTAAGAGTCAAAGACTCCGAGACAGCGCCTCACGTGCAAGGCACGAGCGCGCTAGCGCCAAGAGTCAAAGACTCTGAGGCAGCGCCTCACGTGCAAGGCACGAGAGCGCCAGTGCTAGAACTAAATGTTCTCCACCCTTGGATCATAGATCCAACGAAGATGATAAATCATCAGATTACCAGAATAAAATTCTGTTGAGGAAATACTCCTCAAAATCTTTCTAAATAGGAAAGATTGTGCTCTGTAAATCAGAGCACCGTTGGATCAAAGATCCAATGGTGATTAAAAAGCACCAAGATATAGAATAAGTTCTGTATTGGAAAATATTTTTCTAATCTTGTTAACAACAAGAAAACTATCTTCTATAAAACAGAAGCCCTTGGATCAAAGATCCAATGGTGGGAGATATTCCCCAAATCAATCAGAAACCTCTCATTCTTAATGAGAGATTTTCTTAACTAATTCAAAAAATCAGCCTCCTCTATATAAAGGACCCAAGACTTCAAGTCTTGTACAGAGGAACCCCCCCACAAACTTCAAGAAACTTCAAAGACAAGAGCAATTTCTTCTCGAGGTAAATAGCAAGAAGAGAGATCATGGCATCTCCTCCATATTTGAAAGTTAACTCTCACATCATAAGAACTTTGTTCTTTTTCTAGATCATAGATCTACAAGACAAAGTCTTTCACAAAAAAAAAACAACAAATGAGATCATAGCATCCCCTCATAAAAGAAGGACTCAGTTCTTAGATCCATGAGACAAAATCTCTTATAAATCGAGAATTTAATTCTCAGAGCTTAGAACCGATCAGAGCTGTCCAAGAAGAGCCTCAGCGCTCCAATTTAAAAAGAAGCGCCTTAGCGTTCCAAGTCTGGCGCTCAGCGCCCAGTGTTCCTCACGCGGGTGCTACTTCAAAATAAGCGCCTTAGTGCTCCAATTCAAAAGAAGCACTTTAGTACTCCAAGTCTGGCGCTCAACGCCAAGCGCTCCATTCTAAAAGAAGTGCTTTAGCGCTCCAAGTCTGGCGCTCAGCGCCAAGCGCTTCACGCGCTCCTCACGTGGACGCTAAGGAATTACAAAGCGCTCTGTAAATAAGGCCCCAGCGCCATAAAAAGTGTTCAACACTCAATAAAAGACAAAAAGAAAAAGGGGTGTCAGAACCCAAATCAATGCTCAGTATTATTGAATAAAAAGAGGCTGAGCCCAAACAAGTATTCAAACACTTTATTCAGAAATGAGTGGATTGAGCCTAAGTTGGCCACAAGTCTCTAATTCATATCACCCGAGCCTATGTGCTCACAATCTTTTAATTGGCCTTAGTCCCAAACCTGACTATAGACCTCTCATCCAACATTGGTTCAAGGGTATATCTCTCCATATCTCTGATACATGTCGTTGTAATTCTTCAACGTCTTCAGAGAGATGGAGGGTCCCAATAACCAATAACTTTTGGTGCATCCCCAAACGGTTAAACCAAAACCATACAGACTATGATGTCTTTAAACCATACAGACTATGATGTCTTTAAACCATACAGACTATGACGTCTTTAAACTATGGACTATGAGGTCCTTAAACTCATGGACTATGATGTCCTTAAACCTAATGGACCGTAACGTTCCTAAACTAAGCTCTATAGACTATGACGTCTTTAAACTATAGACTATGAGGTCCTTAAACTCATGGACTATGATGTCCTTAAACTCAATGGACCACAACGTTCCTAAACTAAAATGATAGAGTCTAAATACTCTTTCGTTGGATCTAAATGATCCCAAAATCCCGTTGAGTAGATCTTAGTCTAAAATTAGACTAACGTATCCTCAACAAATGTTTGAGTTGATCTTAGTCTAAAACAAGACTGACGATCCTTAAACCAACGCAAACCCAAATCTAAGAAAATATGGATTTGGACTAATCCACGCCCTACGTGCGACAACATAAATTAGTCTCCGTATACAATTCACGGGCAACCAAAAACAAAACAAATACACACGACACGAAGTGACCATCTGGAGAAGGAGAAAGTGGTTACCGCGATGCGGTAGCATAATTAACTGCAGGGGCTTGCGCCTGCAGGGAAGAGCGTCCCCACAATCAAAAACCCCTCAAACGAGGGGGAATCTGACGAAATCTGCTACAATTGACGCATCTGTCTAAAGCTCCGATACACGGTGCCATAAATCAACTTGGCATCTTCGGAGAGGTGGACGGATAAAACCAAATAGCATCTGCCCCCTAGATTCAGGCTGGACGTCCCAACGTCCCGGTCGCGTTTTTCGGCGGAGAACATTGACGAATGTCGTGATGCAGCTCATGGCTCAAATTGCCCGGACACCCTCATATCAAGCGCAAGTTTCCACTCATGAGCCGGGTGATAATACCCCGAAGCAACCGATGCATGTCCCTTTAGGTCCGAGTATAGGCGAGCCACGCGAAATCCGGTCACATTCCACTTCTGGGGATGCCTTGGCTCCAGATGGCACCATTCCATTAACACAAGATCGGATAATGGACTTGATCACCAACAAAGTTAAAACATTGGTGGCCGAAGCCGAGGCGGAAAAGGATATTGGCAGTAGTGGGCGGTCATATCCTGTATAGTATGACCTGGTCGAGTACCTCAGTGGTCATGTCATATCTAAATTCGGAAGATTCGACTGGACGGGAAACGTGAATCAACATATAGATCATTTTAAACCGTCGTGCGGAAATACAGAGGGCAATGATGTGCTCCTCCTCCGTCAGTTCGTCAACAGCCTAACTGGTGTTGCTTTCGACTGGTATGCGAGCATACCGGACAGTTCTGTCACTACTTTCACCCAGACGGAGTCTCTGTTTCGGCAAAGATTTACGTGTGTCAGCGACAAAATTTCCATTGCTGACCTTATGAGAACCAAGCCGGGAAAGAACGAAAGCAATACAGACTTTATCGCCCGATGGCGCAATCTCACTGTCAAGTGCGAGCCACTGTTTGAGCATGACCAATCCGTCAGCCTTCTCATCGGGAACCATAGCAATTGGATGGTCCCATTCCTATATACTGTGGGCCTCTAAACGTTTCAGGAGCTGACCAAAAAAGTCCAAATGTTGGAATGCTCGAAGCAAAAGTCTATCCCAGATTCTCAGAGTGACAAGCCTTGGAAGATCAAGAGAGACGACAACCATAGAACCGGGAATTCCAGCAATACCAATGTCTTCAATGCGTCTGACAATGAAGACAATCGAAAGGCAGGTGTATCCAAACCAAACCGATCTTGAAAGCCCATGCTGGAAAGAGAAGGGACTTCCTTGGAAAAGAAAAAGAAAAAGGTCTATTCTTTCAGGAGAGATAAAATCCGCAAGATATTCAAAGATGTTTTGAACAATGGTCTACAATTGCCCGAGTCGAAGAGGCTTCATGAAGCAAAGATGACCGACAACCCTTTGTATTGCCCATATCACCGAGTAGTGAGCCATACGATCAGGAATTGCTATATTTTCAAAGACTAGGTCGAAAAGAAATACAAGACCGAAATGATCGAACTGTTTAAAAGCATGTTGGTGAACAATCAAGTTGCAACCACCAACTTTATACAAACAGAATATGAAACTTTCTGGAAGCAAACAGCTGAATCCGCTACCCCAAAAAATGAATCCGACTCATCACGGCGTCCATGGAGCATGCATATATCTAAGAAGACGAAGAAAACGTTAAAGCTTCTTCAGAAGGAGCCCATAACTGAATGGGAGGGCAAAAGGAGCCTATCATTCCAACTACCAATTCGGCTCGATCAGGCTTAAAGTCCAAAGAGCTTAAGAAGAAGAAAGAGAAAAATGTAGCTCAACGCGAAAAGAAGACCGCGTGGAAATCGATCATTCAAAAGTATATCGATTCCCTTGAAGACTACGAGCAAAAGAAAAAGACTCTTATTCAATTGAAGGAGTTCTTCCCCATAGAAACAGCTGAAATTCTAGAAAAGTTAGAAGAAGACTCGGACGGTGAAGTCCCTATTGTGACTTGCTACGCCATCCACCTTGGCAGCGATTCTAAGAAAGAGCTCTATTTTCCTAAATAGGAGAAGCTTGGCATAAAAGCTAACCAAATTCAGCTCAGAAGCGGTAAGGCTCTACCACCAAATCAAGGCAATGCCCCAAAAGGGAAGGAAAAACAAGTCGCTAGTGAAGAAGATGGCGGACAGCTGGCTCATGAAAACTCGAGTCCTTCCCCAGTGGACTATAATGACTTAGCTCATCTCCGGAAGCTTTTGTCTTTCCTGAGCATCTACGATACCATGATCCTATCCAAGGAGCTTAGAGAGGTTCTCATTCACGCTTTACAAAACCCCGATCGGTACCAAGCTCGCTTCGAGAAAATTAGTATGAAAGAATACCAGTACACTCTGCAAGCAGTCGCGGTCACGTTTAAAGATGAAGACCTGCTACTGAGAACAACTCAGCATAACCGGCCGCTTTACGTGACCGGGTACAATGATGGAGATCAGATTAATCGCATATAGATTGATCTGGGGTCCTCAGTGAACATCATGAACTTGCGGACTCAAAAGAGTTTGTCAATGAATGTTCGACACCTGTTAAGGGAAATGATATTCATCCAAGGCTTCAATCAAAACCGCCAGCAAGTTTTCGGGTCTATAGCTCTGCCAATTAAATTTGGAGATCTGCAAACTGAAGCTGAAATATATATGATCGACGTCGACACATCTTATAAGATTCTTCTGAGATGGCCATGGCTCCACGATTACGGCATCGTTCCGTCAACTCTCCATCAATGCATGAAGTATACTAAAACGGTGAAGAAAGACTCATTGAAGGAGACGTCCAGCCGTTCGGTGTGCATGAAGTCCGATATGAAGATTCTCGGTACTTTGTGAACCCCCAAAATGCTGAGCCAAAACTAACCGAGGACATAACGGCCCTAAAACCTAAAAGCGAATCTGAGCCGACTGTTACTTTCAAAAGCAAAACCCCCAAGTGCGTCTGCGTTTCGATAGTGACACTGATGAGTCCGACGCTGGAAGTCCGTCCTTCTGTAAAACTCGCCCTCATTTTGGTTGCGATACAGAAGATTATGATATCGAAGGCCCATCCGGCAGCAAAATTCACCCTCGTTTAGGCAGAGACACTAAAGAGTCGGAGGAAGAGGACCCGTCTTGTAACAGCTATGCAAATTAGGCTCTCATGCAAAAAGCGAAGGTAAGATAGGCCTTCGAAATTACAGAAGGGTCCCTAGTCATCACAAGGGTGCTGGAGCAGATGTGCAAAGAGCTCGATGCATTGTCAGTCTCCACCGTGGACCAGCTGAGAACTTTCTATGTTCCCGGAAGAAACAAAGGACATAAGGGCATCCTATTTTATGGGTCAAACCCTATCGTGCACCCGGACAATTTGTCTATGACGTGCCTTCCCTATGAGAGAGGCATAAGAGTCGTCCTAAACCCCAGATATTACGCACCCGAGATGTGAGAATATTTTAAAAAGTGTGGGTATCGGTTATACCAAACGGACTCTGAAGCGAAGTTTTATGAGAGGGTATGGCATCTGCCTCAGGTCCGACTGCTCATCGACGGACAAGTCCTAAATAGACGGGGCATAGGTTTTATACGACCCGATACCAAATCATGCTACATGATCCATGTTGGTGAAGCCAACGAAAAGTCAAATGATGATGACGAGCTAGCCGAGCCAGAAGAAGCCCCTTGAGAGCTTGAAGATGGAGGGCAAGCAACCTTCGACGAGCTAACCGAGATCGATTTGGGAATGCCAGATAATCCAAAGCCGACCTACATCAGCTCACTCTTGTCAGAGGAAATGAAGTAACAAATAATTGCCCTGCTGCGTGATTTCGTCGACTACTTCGCCTGGACATACAAAGAAATGCCCGGCCTCTCACTTGAATTGACCGTGCATAAACTGGCTATTTCTCCTGATGCCAAGCCATTCAAACAAGCTCCTCGAAGAATGAGAAGGGTGTTGGAAGAAAAAGTCATCGAGGAAACCAAGAAACTCATCGATGCTGGTTTCATCAGGGAAGAGAAATACACGAACTGGATCGCATGTATCGTCCCAATAAAAAATAAAAATGGACAGATTCGAGTCTGTGTCGATTTTAGATACCTTAACAAGGCATGCTCTAAAGATGATTTCCCGCTTTCGGTCATGGAAATGATGGTCGACGATACCTCAAATTACGAGCTGTTCACCTTCATAGATGGTTCGTCTGGATAGAACTAGATAAAACTGTCGTCAGAGGATGAGAAGCATACAACATTTTGAACCCCGATTGGCATATACTGTTACAAGGTGATGCCGTTTGGATTGAAGAATGCAGGTGCCACATATCAAAGGGCAATGACAAAGATTTCTGACGAATTAATCTATAAAGTCGTCAAATATTATGTTGATGATTTGGTCGGCAAGACTAAAACCAAGGCCGATCACATCCAAGATCTCAGGACTATTTTCACCAGACTGTGGGAACACAATCTGAAGATGAATCCTCTAAAGTGCAGTTTTGGTGTGTTATCGGGAAAATTCTTGGGCTTCATAGTTCGACATCGGGGGATCGAAGTTGATCCATCAAAGATAATGGACATCATGGAGATGCCTCCTCCAACTAATCTGACGTAGCTAAGATCCTTTCAAGATAAGCTCGCTTACATACGAAGGTTCATCTTGAACCTATCAGGAAGATGTAGGCCCTTCTTAAAGCTTATGAAAAAAGGGGCTACTTTTGTCTGGGACGCCGAATGTCAAGAAGCGTTAGAAAGCATCAAATAGTATCTGTTGCACCCTCCAGTACTTGCTGCTCTCATTCCAAATAAACCGTTGATTCTCTATACTGTCGCACTAGATGAATCACTCGGCATGCTCCTTGCCCAGAATAACAAGGGGGAAAAGAAAATGCCCTCTACTACCTCAGTCGAACATTAGTCGGGGCGGAACATAACTATTCCCCGATCGTAAAGTAATGTCTGGCCCTGATATTCGCCGTGAAGAAGCTAAGGCACTGTCTGCTGGCTCATCGGGTTATGCCGATCTCTAAGGTCGACCCGTTCAAACACTTAATGACCAAAGCAAGCCTAGCCGGTAGAATGGGAAGATGGGCTGTCATGCTGCTTGAATTTGACACAATCTACACTCCTCAAAAAGCAGTAAAAGGGTAAGCCCTCGCCGATTTCCTCGCTGCTCATCCTATACCGGAAGGATCGCCGCTAAATTGAGAGTTACCCGACAAACAAGTTTTACACTTCGAGGATAGCAAGCCATGTTGGAAGCTCTACTTCAATGGAGCCTCATAAATAAGGACCTTAAGCAAATCAAGCATCCCGAAAGCCAAGGATAGGATTGTTGTTCATCACGCCATCGATGGGAACCCTACGACGTTCTTTTGCTCTCATCGAATCTCGCACAAACAACGAGGCTGAGTACGAAGCTCCAATAGCTGATCTGAAGCTCGCCATAGAAATGGAAATCCTTCGGCTACAGTTCTACGGTGATTCCTAGCTTGTCGTCAACGAAGTAAGCGGCAACTACAAGATATATAAACCCGAATTAGCTCGGTACAGAAACCGGGTGGTGGAGCTCATGAAACAGTTCGCCCAAATCGAACTAATAAGAGTTCCTAGGGTGTTGAACGGAAAAGCCGACATACTCGCTCGCCTAGCCAAAGAGCCGGTTGATCCCGACATGTATGAAAATCTTATCAAAGTCAAAAGCTGGAAAATTCTACCCCCAGTCTATTTGCGAGAAGAGCAAAGTGTAGAACAAAAGAGCAATCCTGTCGAACAAATTCTGATCATTCAAGACGAGCCTGATTGGAAAGAGCCCTTCATAGAGTACCTCCGATATGACAAGCTGCCTGAAGAAAAATCTGCGAGGGTTCAGTTAAAGAAGAGAACCCTCCGATATATGTTTGTAAATAATACGCTATACCGCAGATCATATGACTAATTCTGGCTCAGGTGTCTGTCATCGGCCGAAACCCAGAAAGTCATGAAAGAAGTTCACTCGAGCGTCTACGGAGCTCACCAATCTAGCCCCAAAATACGGCTTCAAATCAAACGGCTCGGATATTGCTGGCCTACCATGATAAGGGATTGTGAAGAAATGCCATCTCTGCCAAATTCATGGTGCCTTTATTCATAAGCATCCCAATCCGTTGCATCCTACGGTGGCGTCATGGCCCTTCGAAATTTAGAGCATCGACATAGTTGGCTTGATTGATCCTTCGTCATCCAAATGCCACTGGCTCATATTGGCCGCATCTGACTACTTCTCTAGATGGGCTGAAGCTGTCCCGCTAAAAGAAATCAAGACAGAAAACATTCTGACATTCTTCCGGTATAATATTCTATACCGCTTCGGTACACCTAGAAAAATCATTTCTGACAACAGGCCTTCTATCAAGAGCTTCAAAGTTTCAAAGTTCGCTACTCAGCACAAGAAAGAATGGAGATATTCCTCCATCTATAATCCAAGAGTCAATGGGCTAGCCGAAACCTTCAATAAAACTCTATACAAGAGAGACTGGAATCTCAAACTTCACAAGGCGTTATGGGCATATCGTACCACGCACCGCACTTCAACTCAGTCCACTCCATACTCACTAATCTTCGAAGTAAAGGCAATCCTCCCCCTCGAAGTCGAAGTTCCAAGCTTCAGGATGGCCGTCCAGCATGATTTGACGGAGGAGGAAAATGTTCTCTTTTGGCTTGAAGAACTTGACGCCCTCGAAGAGAAGAGACTCGCGGTACAGCAAAATTTAAAACTGTACTGAGCCTAAATGTCATGGGCCTATGATAAGATGACCCATCTCTGTGGTTTTAAGAAAAGCGAATTGGTGTTGGTTCTCAAAAGACCAATCATCCCCAATCGACACGCCATGGGAAAATTCGAGCCAAATGGGGATGGGCCATATATCATCGAGAAAGTGTTTGATGGAGAATCCTATCAACTGATAAATGCCAAGGGAGAAAGGCCCATGTCACCCATCAATGACCGATATCTCAAGAAATACTACGCATGAATGCTCCAAGTCGTAGACGAATTGAGCACACTGGCCCTACGGTCTGGATCATATATCCTATAAAACCGTATACAATTCATGGGCATAAACGACCCTATCTCTCCCAAGTCCTACCAGCGAGATTACATCTAAAGTCCTACCGGCGATGAAGCTCCACCAATATAAAAAAAAAGGTATGTCCATAAGAAAAACGGACACGAATGAAAACCTGAAAGGGCTCCGTGAGTAAAAGCAGCAGGACTGCCGGCGAATTTGTGAAAAATTGAAAGGGCACAAACTCGTGAATCGTGAAAAGGAGACGAAAATACACTCGCAAAGTCCTCTCAACCTTGTGAGGAGTGTTCCCTTATAAAAAAAAAGAAAGAAAAAGAAAATAAAGAAAGAGAAAGTGATAGGAAAATTTTCACTAATAAAACATCACGTGCCCACACGTGAGTGCCTATATAAAGATTATAGGCGCTGGGTTTAAACAATTGATTGGCTGAAATAGAGCCTCACGTGTAAACACGTGACGTCTATATACAAAGTATATAGGCGCCATATTAAAACAAATGACAGGCCAGAAAGGCTCACGTGTCAGCACGTGATGCCCTCTTTTGACTGTTGTACATACGCAAATGAATTTAACTCTGTGGGGGTCACGTGCTACGCATGAGTGGTCTTAAATTCCTTCTGAGCCGATAGAATGAAATTCTAAGTAAAGGGATCAAAACCCTATTTGGAAAATATTTCCTTGAATCTTTCTAAATAAGAAAGATTGCTCTCTGTAAAACAGAGCACCGTTGGATTAAAAATCACTAAGCTACTGAATAAGCTCTGTATGGGAAAATATTTCCCCAATCTTGTTAAAAACAAGAAAAATATCTTCTGTAAAACAGAAGTCCTTGGATCAAAGATCCAACGGTGGATAAAATCCCCAAATCGATTAACATCTCTCAATGAGAGATTTCTTTAACTAAATCAACAAACTTGCCTCTACTATATAAAAGACCCAAGACTTCAAGTCATGTACAGAGAAAACCCCCCATAAGATTTGAGAATACAAAAAAGAGGAGGAGTTCTATCACGACCCAAATGTGCCACGTGACTGGCACTTAAATCACGTGACATCTAAAGACGTCGACGTGGTTCAAGTAAGACGAAACCCGGAATCTAAACCCTTTTGAAAATATTGGAGGTGAGTTTAAAACAGTAATCAAATGGAATCAGTTTAAAATTAACATTTGAATTTAACTAAGTATGTTGAAAAGCATCTATGATGTTTTTAAATTTGACGTCACCTCCTTTACAATTTTTGTAAAAACCGATACAACATAATAATAGAATAGCCTCCCAACGGAAGCTAGTCTCCCCGTCCAAACGATGGAGTAACCAACAATCTAAATCAGAAGTCGACTCCAAAGAGTGCGACATTACCACACATAACTCTAAGTCTTGCTTCTAAGTCCATAATATACCGTTTCTAAGTTGATGGAGTTTCCACTAGATACAAGAAAATATGAATAATCAAGAGTGAGTATGATACAATAATAACCCACTTACCAATCAATTCCCGAAAAGAATGTGTGCCCAAGCCGCTGATAATCCAAGCGGTAAAACCTGTAAGAAACTGTGGCACAATAGGGATGAGTTGCCAACTCAATGAATAAAAGTACATCTAAAGGTAGAAATCAAAATGCATGACTATACCTAGGTCATATGTATAGTACTATCATAATCTATACCAATATACTATATGATATGCATACGTATCATAATGTGACCCTACCTATCATGCAATCCCAAATAACACATATCGATGTAAATGACCTGTATCTAGGTATAAGTCCAATGTATCCGAAAATATATATATCTAAGTACTGTCACCCGGATCAGCCCTGGTCGGCTACAGTAACCATAATCTACCGTACCTCATGATAACAATCACATCGGTGTACGTATATGGATGTCCAGTATCGACATACGAAATCAGAAATATCTTGTGTCCATCACCGACACGTAAATCGTAAAATCTCTCGTGTCCATCATCGACATGCAAAAGCAGATATCGTTGATACCATCTCAACAGATGATCGTCACCCGATACCCTTAGCCTCGGTCGGTATCTCCCGGATATCCGCCGTACTCAAATCTAGTCCCGGTCAGTATCACCTGGATATCTGCCGTACTCATCTCTATCTCCAGTATCGAGTATCCTCGTTAGGCTCCCTGCCTATAACTGCGGCCATCCTGCCCCTCGGTCTCGAACCGGATCCACCATGTATCCAACTGTATGGCCACCAACTCAGTCTGGATAGTAGACGAATCCGAAACCGTATGACCCCCAACTCGGTTCGGATATCCAAATCAGAAAACACAAATCTCATGGTGGACGTTTACTCATCATATAAAAATATCAAGTGAGGAATAAGAAACTTGCATAAATTGTATTGATGATATATTATATATATATATACATATATATAACAGTGTCCCATACCACCGATATATATCATCAGGAGTAAAATATCGAGAAAATCCATAAGAATCAATTACACCATCTATAGTACTAATATTCATAATTTACAACAGGAATAAAGAAGACTACGTAATTATATTACATAATTTTAGATTTCAATTCTACTGTGTCATGGTACTACTAATGATGTGTAGTATAGCATACGCGTCTGTGCTCGTGCAACAGAGTAATCATTAGTATTTGTGCAAGTGTTCTACGGTGTAACAACATATTTATTTTTAATACATATATATAACAGCACGGTTCTATAGTGACATGCCAGTACCAATGAGGTGTAGTGTAACATATATTCACGTGCTTGTGCAGCATAGTACTCATTGGTATTTGTGCAGTGTTCTATCAGAGTGTGCGTAACGCAGAAACGTATAATATGGGTAATATAATGCAAACATGTAAATTAATCTAAACGTAACTATTGTAATTACTTGCTATGAGCTATACCATTATCTTTAGAAATGATCGAAACGTTAAGTTTGAAATAAGGAAGCTGCCCTAGATTTAAAATAGATATCCGTTTTAGAAACTGGCATGTATCCTAGTATTTTTATTTAAAAGACAAACGAATCATAGTTTTTTTAAAAGAATATAGCTCACACAAGTATTACATCCTAAAACAGGACCTAACGCTACGAGTCAAAGGATAAATTGGCCGTTATTCAGCATATAAAGTTTATCATTTCCAATACGTATAAATTCTTGTATTATATCTCATCATATCACTGTATATGTATCATCTCAAGTCTATCGTGATCCCTCGTACAAATCATCAAACCATATCCATATCGTGTCACTGTATCTGTATCATTACAAGTATGGCATGATCCCTCGTACAAATCCACCCAACCATATCCATTTCGTATCGCTGTATCTTATCTATAACTATGCAGAAAACTGTATGAAATTGAAGGACATGCTAGATACGATACTATATAAATATCTTGAATAAATACTAAACTAACTAGATATCATAATACTATTTGTTAGGTTGCGGGGGTGCTATACGCCATCCACCCGACTTTCCCAGTAGATGTAAATCTACTCACCAATTTAGAAGCTTGCTGAACCCATGCTGCTACATTGCCTACTTCGTCTCGGAATCCTCGAATCGTACCTATATTCGTATTTAAATCGCATAGAAGTAAATATCATATTGAAAACCAAAACAACAAGCTAAACGCCCGTAGGTTATAACCTACAGCACACTTAGCCCAAAAATGTCAATAAAATTATGTCGTTAACGTATAAACGTCAACGGTTCAGCTGCAATATCAAACTGCGAAAACTCCGTATCGTAAATATCTGAAATTTGATAAACCATTTCTAAAACGTTCCCAGATTTTACTGTGTACATATTTAAACAACACAAACAATATAGAGACTTGTAAAATACCAACTCAAAGCTACAGCAAAAAAACCAACAGCAATTGCCTAGGTAAGGCCGGCATCGCCGGAATTTTAGGGTGGGTCGCCGGATTTTCTAGGGAGTTTGGGGTTCATGTTTGAAGTGGCGTCTCCTAGTAATCTCAGTATACTTTTGGTCTTTCTGGATTTTCTAGTGATTATACCTAGTGGTTCCAGATTCATTTATAGTGAACTAGATAACACAAAATCCTAGCTTATGATACGGCACAAACTAAACATGCTACGTATCGTATATAGAATTTTACCCCAATCTGACATTAGCTTACAGATTTAACCTACTGAAAAATTAAGTTATTTAAATAATACAAAATATCCTAATATAGATATATGGAACTACCCTAAAATTCCCAACACCCAATTCCTCTACCAATCCGGCTGTAGGGTGTTTTTCGTCACCCCATTGAGATGGGAATACGCGCGCGCTTGTCAGGCGTATACTACAGATTCCCCCTGCCTGGGGTAGGCCGGGGTTTAATGATTGTGGGGATCCGAATCTCCGGCAGCCGCGGATTAAGCTGCCGTTAATTACCCCTCGCCTTTGGAGTGAGGGAACCTCCGATTGACGGGTTAAACTGGTCATGCGAACTCAATGTGCAATGTACGTGTGTTGTGTTTTGAAAGGGGGGTTTTGGATATATCAGGAGCCACGCAGAGTTTTTTTCTAACAGGGACAGTGTCGCGGAGTATGTGTGTGTGTAAATATGTATACATATGTGTATATATATATATGTATATATGTATATATATATATATATATAAGAAAGAGGGGGAAAAGGCATCCAAAGGATGCGTGGGGCCAGCGCCTTGAGCGCCGTGCGCTTAGGTGCTGTGCGCTCAGGCGTAAGCGCGCCACGTGGGCGTTTTGCGCTCGAGCGCAGTGCGCCTGAGCGTGAGCGCAGTGCGCCTGAGCGTAAGCGCACCACGTGTCGGCACGTGGGCGCTTTGCGCTCGAGCGCAGTGCGCCTGAGCGCAGCACGCCACGTGTCGGCATGTGGGCGCTTTGCGCTCGAGCGCAGTGAGCCTGAGCGCAAGCGCGCCACGTGTCGGCATATGGGCGCTTTGCGCTTGAGCGCAGTGCGCCAGAGTGCAAGCGCAACACGAGCGCAGTGCGCCAGAGCGCAAGCGCGCCACGTGTCAGCACGTGGGCGCTTTGCGCTCGAGCGCAGTGCGCCTGAGCGCAAGCGCGCCACGTGGGCGTTTTGCGCTCGAGCGCTGGGCGCTGGCAAGACAAAGGGACTTTTAGTCCCAGAACCAGAAGCTATGCTTCAGAAAGGAAATATTTATTATATATATATATATATATCTATGTAAATATATGGAGTTAAACTCCTAAAATGTTTTGGTTGAAGAAAGGAGTTCTTCCTCTTCCTCCTCTGTTGGCTGGATCTTGATGATTAAGAGATGTGAGATCTAAAAATCTCTCCTTTCTGAGATCTAATGGTAGATCCAAGTTCTCCTTTGTGGGTTTTGTGGTGGAAGACTTCCTAGTTTTTGAAAAGAAAGAGTAAAACTCTTAATTTAATTCAAAAGAAATGGGAAGGTTTAGAACCTTGGAGAAGGAGCAGGAGGCACAAAAAGATCTCAGATCTAAAATTTTTGTGGAGAGAATGAAAAGTATTTTTTTTATTCATCATGTTGCCTTTTATAGGCTTACATATTTACATATAGCCACTTGGGCTTCACAAAATGGCATTTTGACTATCCCATGGCTCATGTGCCATTTCATTTTTGCATATAAACCATGGGCTTACAAAAAATTGGCTTTATGCCCATTTTGCATACATTCATGCATAAAAATTACATAAAAAATTATTTATTACATGATTTTGTTGTTGGCATGGGGGAGGCTGGCCGCGGGCTCGACTTTGGCATGGGCCCGCTTGACCTGGGCTTGGGCCCACCTAGTTTGGGGGTTGACCCTGACTTTGACTCGGTCAATCGGGGTGTAAATTTTTACCCCAACACCGGCGAGATCGGATTATTGGTGATGGTCACCGGCCAAAATCCGAGCACCTAGGTTCGTTTTCCTATGGTTAATTCTAGGTCTAGATTATAAAATCAAGGTACTGTTTGATCAATTTATTAATCATCTAAATTATAGCAGATCTTCACAGAGCTAAACTTTGCCTAAGATACAATATCCGATTTCAAAACAAAACATTACTAACTTAAGTTACAGTGTTTGAAGTCATACCTACTGAAAGACCACTAGAAAGGCTTCCTCCAAGATGCACAAGCTCAATCTATTATAACTTGAAGGTGGTGGTAGTGACCTTAGTACTTAGTCTATCTTTCCTTTTCCTCTCTTGGTTTTGATGAAGGATTTAAATTGGAGAAGGAGATGTTTGGCTCAGTTTAGGATATAGTGTTTTATTTAGGAGCTAAGAATAGGTGTGAGAATGTGCTGTAGAGGAAGGAGAAGGTGGAAAGAGCAAGGTGGTGGTGTAAGGGAAAGAGAAGGAAGTGTCACACTAGAAGGGGTATTGTATTCATGCAAGGGTGAGGTGTGATGTTATGAAGGAGGAGATATTCAGTTTTAAACAAGGGTTTTAAAGGAGGTGTTAGCTTATAGTTAAGGGAAGAATGAGGTGTTTTTTGTAAGGGTTAACATATAATGATGTGTGTCATTCATGATAAAATATAACAATAAGTAAAACCTTCATATCATAAATCAATTTCATATAACATAAAAGATATGAAATGATAAATCTATCACTTAATTACTTTTAGCTAAATGAAAATTAAAATGTCATGTTAAAGTAATTAAAATATCATTTTCTTGATATCTCCCACTTATTCATAATTATCAAAATAATTACATTTTTCGGATATGATTCCGATACCCAATTTCATAAGCGATATCATTTTGAAAAAATATCATTTTCATTATTTATAATAAAAATTATAATTAAATATTCTTGATTTTCCAAAATGTTACAAGTTCTCTTTTAAGAAAAGAAACCTTAGGTAAGAAGAAAGACCTAGAAATCATTTTATCTCCTCTTCGTCGCTCCAAGAGTTTAACTCTTTTAAAAAAAAGAACTTAGTTCTCCTTCTGGTTGAGGGCTGCAGAAGCAGATCTCCCCACAAGTTGATAATTTAATTCTCATCGGGAAGATTCTGTCATGCAGACTCAAAACTTAGAGGAAAAAACTAAGTTTGAAGAATTTAATTCTTCCAAAAGATATAGGAATTTAATTCCTCTGATAAAACTAGGGTTTAACCCTGCATAAGAATTTAATTCTTATAAAACAAGGGACCTGAAATTCTCAAAACTCAGATCAAGATCTCCATGCACATAAAAAACGATTAGCGTACAACGCTATAGTAACAGATCACGTGTTCCCACGTGAGCACCTCTGAGGGACAAAAAGGAACAACTGATATCGAGTCGCGTAACCCCCTAATAGTGCTTAGCACTCAAAAGGAAAAGGGGAATAAATAAAAAACAGTTCCCATTTCGGGAGGCCTCACGTGATCTCACATGACCCCCTAATGATGCTTAGCACTTATGAAAGAAAAAAAGGAATAAATCAAAGACAGTTCATTTTTAGGGCGCCTCACGTGATCCTACGTGACCCCCAATAATACATAGCACTTATAAAAGAAAGAGAGAATAAACTCTAAGAAGCAGTGCCCAATTCTTAGGCGCCTCACGTGACCGATCTGAATTTCAGTGTTTAACACTGCTTTAGAGCCTCATGTGGGAGCACGTGAGCACCGAGCAAATTTTAGTGTTTAACACTATGAGAGGCCAATCTTAGCCTAAACTAGACAAATCTCCCGAGGCCAAAACTCTTTTGATCACCAATCAACCGAGCTTTCCCATGCTCAGGTCTCCCCAAATCGATCTTAGTTCCAAAGATGACTAATGATCTCCTGACAGATGGTATCTAAATGGTGTTCATTCCACCATGATCTTTCCCTTCAATCTGGATTTCGGTTCAAGGGTACATCTCTCCATACCTCTGATACATGTCGTTGTAATTCTTCAACTTTTTCAAAGAGGTGGAGGGTCCCGACAGCCAACAACTCTTGGGTGCACTCCCAAACCCATGAGTATATCCCAATGGACCGCAATGTCCTTAAACTAGTTATGGACCGTAACGTCCTTAGACTAAACCCTCACCCCAAAAAAATGGTGATCTATGGACCGTAACGTCCCTAAACTAAAACGATAGAGCCCAAGTGCTCTTTTGTTGGATAAAAATTGATCCCAAACTCCCGTTAAGTAGATCTTAGTCCAATATCGGACTAGCGTATCCTTAACAAATATTTAAGTTGATCTTAATCTCGAACAAGGTTAACATCCTTAAATCAAACCAAACCCAAATCTAAGAATATATGGATTTGGACTAATCCACTCCCTACGGACGATAACATAAATTAGTCTCCGTATACAATCCATGGGCAACAAAAAGTAAAACAAAAACACATGATACGGAGTGACCTTCTGAAGCAAGAGAAAGTGGTTACCGTAATGCGGTAGCATAATTAACTGCGGGGGCTTGCGCCTGCAGTGAAGAGCGTCCCCACAATAAAAAACCCCTTGCAAACGAGGGAGAATCTGACGAAGTCTGCTACAACGGCCACATCAGCACAAACCTTCGATGCACGGTGCCATAAATCAACTTGACATCTTTGGAGAGGTGGACGGATAAACCCAAATAGCATATGCCCCCCAATTCAGTCAAGACGTTTGTCTTCCCGGCTTTCGGCAGTGAACAGATTCTGGCACGCCCGGTGGGACCTCTTCCTCTTTCCACTCCACACTTCGTGTGTCGTGTTCGCGAACGAATTGCGGTTTAATATGGTTGCCCTTGGATTCGAGGTACTAAGATTTGGTGTCTTGCTCGATGCAGAAAAGGAGATAACATTGATGGCCTCCAGCTACACTAACTGCAACAGCAATTCTCGCTCCATCCCCGCCGGAGGAGTTACTTATGGGCCTCAAGCGGCCTCCATCTTTATAATGCCGGCGGAACAGGTGACCCAGGCCACCACTGGACTATTTTTTAGGACCATGCTCCCTCCAATAAGCTTCAATGCCTCAATTCCATCACAAGAGGCTCCAAAGAAGTCGGTCTTCGATCGGCTTGCAACCACCGCGGCCCCTCTCAACGGGTCGTCCAAGTCTGCCGCCTCAGTTTTCGTCAGGCTGAGCCTAAACTCAAGTAGGCCCACAAAAAGGCTCGCGATATCTGAAGGGGTTATCCCGAAGCGGATAGCCATTCCAGCTCCGGCAGACCAAGTCAAAGGGGCTTCTCCTATTAAAGGATCGGTCTTCACAAGACTAGTCGTTCTAACTCCCGCTCCGGGCGAAGTCACTAAGGCCGTTTCCCCTGTCAAAAGATCGACCTTTGCAAGATTGACCGTTCCCTCTAAACGGACGTCGGTCTTCGATGGGCTGACGCCGACAGCAGCCTCTCATCAAAGCAAGGGGCATAACGAGGTCGCTTCCACAACAGAGATGGTCCCATCTGCACGTCATGCTCGACGTCGCCATTAGCGCCGAGTGAGGAAAGCTGGGGGCAGTTTCCTCTCTGGACTTACCCCACCAGCTCAAATGGTGGAAATTAATGCTACTGTTCCAACTAGGAACAGCTTCGAGCTGCTCAGGAGGGTGCGCAAAAACTCTCTAACCGCCATATTGAAGAAGTCCCCTCCTCCTGTCGAAAGCATGACACAGGTGAAGCCGGAACAACCTCCTCAACGGTTGTCCTCCAAGATCCACAAAATCTAGCAGAAAGTCCAAGACTCTGTAATCGACAAAGATTACTCTCACCGGCTGAAGAAGACGAAGGCTCGGCAAGATGGGGACCATCCTTCCGTCGTACCACGGAAGGTATCATCTACATGGGTGCCTGCTGCAACGACCCCCTCAACTTCGGCTTCCCATAAAAAGAGAAGGCCTGAGAATCTCCCACTACCGGTGGCAAATATCAAAGGTAGTGTACCCAAACGCCCCAAGTCTGGGAGCATGGTAGTACACACGGTGTACATGGCTTCCGGGAAAGAGGAAAGCCGTACTTCCACGGGTCATCGACCACTCACACGAACGGTGACGAAAGCTCATGAGCAACAACAAAAGCTCCAAGAGATGTTGACAAGGATGGCCGCACTCACAGGACAGAAAGAAAGTCCGGAAGCATCGCCAGAACAACGCCAGGAGCAGGAGACCGACATCGAATTCCTACAGAGGGTGCTTGAAAAGAAAGACAAAGAGGTCGCAGAACAAGCGGCTAATATAAAACAAATGGCGCTTCTATTCCAAGACATGGTTGGGATGATGATCCAGCCAGAATCTCCAGCCGAAGACCCTCCGATAATCATCGAAGACGACAGAGGGGAAACGTCAAACCCTTTTCCGGCTCTATCAGCAGCCACGGAGGAGACGATCTCCAAAGATGCCCTTGATGACTACATAGCTCAACAAATACGAGCTCATCAGGCAAGCGAAGCGGCTGGCCAAGTCGTCAGAACTGGGCGACCTTATCCAGGCTGGTACGATCAAATCAAGTACCCGCCGGGATATACGATCCCTAAATTCCACGCATATAAGGGGACATGCAATCCCCACCAGAACGTTGCTCAATTTAGAGCTTTGTGCGGTAATACCGGATGCGACGACAAACTACTGCTCCGCTAATTCGTTGGCAGCTTGGCAGAGATAGCATTTGAATGGTACTCGGAGCTTCCGAATGACTCCATCAAAACATTTACGGAAATGGAGCTACTGTTCACGCAGCGGTTCTCAAGCGCAAGCGAGCGCACCCCGATTACGACATTAATCAACGCCAGGGTGAAGCCAGACCTGGGTTCAATACGCAATTCGATGGAAGAACCTATGGTTAAAATGCGAACAACACATAGATGAAGCTCCTGCCGTGGGTATGTTCGTAGGGACCCTTGATCCTCAGGAGACTATATCCCAATTTATGATGTTCTTCAAGCCGACCACCTTCCAGACCTTGATTGACAAGCTGGCCCAAATGGACCAGATGGGTCATTGGCCGACCTCTTCAAAAACGGATCTCCAGAATGAAAAAGGGCAAAGGAAAAGCGACCTTCGTTGCCAACACTCAACAACAATCGAGTGACTTGAAACCGGTTGCTCGCCAAAGCAACAAACCGCGATCCCTCGAAGAGAAGTTGAGACGTCGTTACTTGTTTCCCCGGGATAAAACGAGAAGACTGTTCGAACTGGTAGTGCGCAACAGGCTCATCACTCTGCCAGATCTGAGACGCTCGCTGCAGCCTGGTGATGTCAACAGTCCTAACTACTGCCCCTACCACAGAATAATGGGCCACCCAATCGAAGATTGCTACATCTTCAAAAACTGGGTTGAGGACCAGTACCAACTAGGCAAGTTCACGTTGTCCGAAAACTGGAAGGTAAACCCGCCACAGTAGCACACTCCTAAAAAGGTGGACACACCGGGGGCATCGTGCTCATTTGTAGAAGAAGCTCCCTTGGAGATTGTCCTTTCAGCTAAAACTAAAAGAATGCTGAAAGATCTTCAAGCATGCCCAGCGATCAGGTGAAAAAGCCCGTTGGAGCCCGAGATCATTGAGGGGATGTTGAAACCACGCCCAACAATGAAAGTTGGTATCAATGGACAAAACACCCAGGTCAGGCCTGCAAAGTATTCAAAGGAAAAGAAGAAGACTAAGAAGCCCGCGCAGCTCAATGACACTCGTAAGGGTTTGCAAAAATACATCGACGCGCTGGAGGAGTATAACTAGAAGGCATGGGCCCCAGTTACACTTGAAGAGTTCCTCAAGCATATTCTTGAGAACGGAGACAGTGACAATGATGAGGGGAATGACTCATCAGAAGAACCTGAGGAATATGTGGCGAGTTGCCACATGGTCTCCCACCTGTCGTTAAGAGACGAAGAAGCTCTCTCGGCGTCGGAAAGCAATACAGAGGAATTAGGGGCAAGACCGGCGTCAAAATCCCTGGAACCGTCAGACAACCTGATCGATAAGCGGCTAAACGAAGCCCTCCAAATGATTAAAGCTGACCGAGAGCGTGAAACAGCCATATACGAAAAGGCCAAGCGTCTGCGTCAGGATGAAGATGCCGCGGCAAGGAAGAGTCACAAAGTACTCCAACTGGATCGAAGCACACCCGCGGCAGACAAAAGCAAGTTTAAGACAGGAAAACGGTTCGCCAAATCCCTGTCAATGGGAATGAAGCTATCACCTTTCGAAGGAAATACTCCCGGGAGTACGTGCCTTGAGGAAGCGGAAGTACATCCAAAATACTGCTTATAGTATCGGAGGGTCATACACCCTACCAAAGAGTGCAATGCCTGGCAGGGATACGTGGTCCACCGACAGCACTTAAAGATAATGAAACACAAAGCCCGTTGGGAGCAGAGAAGCATGATAGATGAGCGTAAAAGAACAGCCGGTAACTGTCATATGGTTGATGCCATCCCAACAAAAGGTAAATCTCAAGTTCTTACCTTCGGAAGCGATTCAGACGAAGAAATGGCCCTCGGCCCTCTCTTCAAGGAATCCACCTCTAGAAAAGAAGAAGAGGTGAAGGAATGAGAGAACATCCAGCTGCGTAACCGTACGTTACCTGAAAAGAATCTCGGACCCTCAAACAAAGGTTCGGGTAAGAGAGACAAGGGGAAGGAAAAGTTCCCCGAGAAAATTGCCCTCGATGATAGAGTCGTCGAAGAGCTCACAGCTAAGGACCCGCCTAAGAAAAATAAAATAGATTACAATGTTCTGACACACCTGAGGAAGATACCTTCACAACTGAGCATACTGGATGCTCTCCTCCTGTCCAAAGAGGCATGAGATTCTCTGATCAAGGCATTACAAGATTCCGATCAGTTTCAAGCCTTTCTTGCAGAAGAAAAGATGAAGGACGAGCTGGAAGAAGTTTACACAGCTGACATCATATTCGGCGATGAATATCTCCTCCTCGGAACATGCGAGCATAACCGTCCTCTGTATGTCACTGGGTACTGCCACAATATCAAGATAGGGAAGATCCTGATTGACAATGGGTCCTCCGTCAACCTTCTCAATGTGAGAGTGTTAAAGGAGATTTGCATGAACGTTCAACAACTGGCCCGGGACAAAATTATTATCTCTGGGTTCGACTCGAAGTCATCCCGGACGCCGGGATCCGTAATATTAACATTATGCTTCGGGATGCTCGTCACTGACATCAAGTTTCATGTTATCGACGCCAAGACTTGCTACAATGCTTTGCTCGGATGGCCTTGGTTACACGAGTACAACATCATCCCTTCTACACAACATCAGTGTATGAAGTACTTCAAAGAAAGCCTTGAGTACACAGTTACAGGGGAGCTAAACCCATTCTCCGTAAATGAAGTCCGCAAGTATGAAGACGCTAAGTACTTCCTACCAGATTTCGAAGACACGGAAAGATGTCGTAAACCGGAGAATAAACAAAAAGCCGTCACCACCATCCCGATCTTTGGGAGCAATATCGAAGATGATGAAGAGATGGTCTTCTCAGGACAACCCTAAGGCAGCAGGCCGGGACCATCTACGCCTATTTTGGTCTTTGGCAGCGACTGTGAAGACGAAGTTAACACAGTATTCTCTGTTCGTCCATCAATACAAACTTTCATTGGAGCTGATCAAAGCTTGCAAATCACCATGGTTCCGCAGCACCATTACAGAGAACTTGATGCACTCGATACATACGGCGTGGAAGAGCTGCAGACCTTCTACATTCCTCCTTGGCGAAAAGGTGAAAAGGCGATCCTCTTCTACCAATCTACGGAGACTAAAGTGGAAAAAGAAGTTTGGCTTGGTGCCGATTTTGCGCTTGATAGGCTCCAACCAATCCGTCTTCCCAGATATTACGCAGAGGGATTGAAAAGGCTGTTAAGATGCCAAGGCATACCCTTCATACAAACCGCTCGACAAGCCCGGTTCTACAACAAGATTTGGGACATTCCCGGGTCTCAGCGAAAAATGCCCAATGGGAGGATGGAGACGACTGGGCTTGGATACGTTCGGTCCAAGAAACAGGAGCAATACCATATTGCCATGTCAAAAATAACTCCGGTAGAGAAGCGAATGCATTTCCAGATAGCACTGATATCTAACCAGAGTGAGATCCCGCCGTGAGAATACCAAGCCCGTTACTCAAAGAATAGATTGACAAACTAATAAGAGAAGCAGGTCAAAAGGTTCGGAATGACCACAGCCGCGAAATAGTCATTTACAAAAAAGCCAGGACGCAGTGTCTCGCTCAGCAGTCTGCGGAAAGAGAAGACTACGATACTCTTCACCCTCAGCCCATTGTGCGCTCTCATGGCAAGGAAAAGGCCCGACGCAAATGCAACAACAAGGTGAAGAGCGAGAAGGACGCTCGAAAACAGCGAAGCTGATCCAAGAAGCCACGCGACCGAGAGAAAGTCAGCTGGAATCCGTCTTTTATGAAAAAGATGGATCGGGAGTACTCTTTTCCTTAAGATAAGACAAGGAAAATATTCAACCTTGTCATGAAGTATCAAATGATGACACTCCCAGAGTCTCGGCACCCTGAGCAAATAAACGAGGTCCATCACCCGGCTTATTGCTCCTACCACCGAGCAATAGGACATCCTCTTGAAAACTGCTTCACCTTTAAAGACTGGATGGAAGACCAGTATCAGCAAAACATGTTTGCTCTTTCTCACAGTTGGAGGGTAGCCCCACCATGAAAGCACGAGCCAAAAGCAACTTACATGGCGAGAGTAGAACCAGATCAACATCGGTCTTGAAAATGAACTCGTACCTGCCACATGATAACATTCTCAAAGATGGGAGAACATGAGAATGTGGACGACCTCTCCAGTGCTTCGCAAATGAAGATGAGGATGGGGCGATCTCAGAATTTCCACTGGCGCCAAAAGAACTGGAAGATGGGATACACACCACAGCGGACAACCTGGAAAAAATTGACTTGGGGACAGAAAACGAGCCAAGGCCAACCTTCGTCAGTTAGCTGCTGACTAAAAAGCAGGTGACTACGCTAAAAGACGTGCTTATGCAGTATAAAGACTGCTTCGTATGGAATTATTCCGAGATGTTGGGACTAGATCCAGAAATAGCGGTACATAAACTGGCTATATCGCCTGATGTTAAGCCAGTCAAGCAGGCGCTACGAAGAATGCGGCTCGAACTCGAGATGAGCATCAATGCCGAAGTCAAGAAGCTAATCGACTCCGGATTCATCCAAGAAGTTTAATATCCTAACTGGATCGCCAACATTGTCCCAGTGATGAAGAAAAATAGGACGGTGCGCATTTGCATAGACTTTCGGGATCTCAATAAAGCTTGCCCAAAGGATGACTTCCCAGTACCGGTTACCGAGCTGATGAACGATAACACGTCTACTCATGAGGCCTTCTCCTTCATGGATGGATCTTCAGGGTATAATCAAATAAAGATGTATCCTGAAGACCAAAAGCATACCGCCTTCCGGACCCCGCTAGGCATATTCTGCTATAAAGTGATGCCTTTAGTTTGAAGAACGCCGGCGCTACCAACCAGAGGGCCATGATGAAGATCTTCGACGACCTCATACACGAGATTTTCAAATGCTATATCGACGACCTCGTGGTGAAAAGCAAATAGTATGAGGAGCACTAGGAGCATTTGATAATAGTGTTCCAGCGTCTTCGGAAATATAATCTGAAGATGAATCCTCTGAAATGCGTCTTTGGAGTCTCCTCGGGCAAATTCCTAGGATTTATCATACGACACCGAGGTATCGAAGTAGACCCATCAAAGATCGAGGTGATTATGGAAATGCCCTCGCCAAGAACTCTCAAACAACTACGGTCTCTCCAAGGGAAGCTCGCGTATATCCGGTGGTTCATAGCCACCCTCTTTGGCAAATGCCGTCCCTGGAGCCATCTAATGAAGAAGGGGACTCCATTTGTGTGGGATCGTAAATACCAAAGTGCACTGGACGAAATCAAGCAATATCTGCAGAATTCACCAGTACTGACCGCTCCTGTTAAGGGAAAACCCTTCATCCTGTATACAACAGCCCTTGAAGGTTCTTTAGGCGCACTATGGGCACAAGAGAATGACCAGGGGAAGGAGAGAGCTCTCTATTATTTGAGTCGAGTCCTCCTGGGGGCAGAAAACAACTACTCCCCTATTGAAAAGCATTGCCTGGCACTGATCTTCGTGATAACAAAGCTTCGACATTATGCCTTGCCACATGAGGTCCATCTCATATCAAATGTGGATCCTCTCAAATATTTGATGTCAAGGGCCATACTAACAGGAAGGCTTGCCAAATGGGCCCTCCTCGTGATGGAGTTCTCGATAACGTATCGGCCCTTCAAGACAGTAAAAGGCCGGGCCATCGCCGACTTTCTCGCTGAACATCCAGTACCAGCTGATTCTTCCTTAAATTGCAAATTGCCAGACGAACACACGTTTGACACAATCGACGGGGAGAAAGAAGGGAGTGACCCCCGATGGGAACTTTACTTCGATGGGGTATCTTCCATGAAAAGGCGAAAGCAGAGCACCCCCATAATCAAAGCTGGGGTGGGCCTTATCTTTGTGACTCCACAAGGAGGGATAATACATTTTGCCCTGTCCTTAACGGAGCCAAGAACAAATAATGAAGCGTAATATGAAGCTTTGATGGTGGGTCTTGAGATTGCTGTTGACATGGGAATCGAAAACCTCCTCATATATGGAGACTCCCAGCTGGTCGTCAGCCAAGTAAATGGCGACCATCAGACGTGTAAACCTGAGTTGGTAAAATATGGCGAGAGAGTGCAGAAATTGCTCACGCAAATCCCCTCCTACACCTTGGAAAGCACACCACATGCGAAAAATAGCAAAGCGGACGCATTAGCCAAGCTCGCTAAAGAACTGGCCGACAAAAACCTCGATGATGTAAGGATTATTGTGCAAAGCCGCCGGATTCTCACGCCAGCACAAATATCTCTGGATTCGTCTACAGAAGAGGAAGTGACCAAACAAGCAGCTTTCCAAGTAGAGGATGAAGAAAAGGCTGAGGATTGGAAAGAAGTCTTCAGAGACTACTTCAAATCCCATCGAACGTCTAAAAATGCATCTTCGAGACATCAGCTCATGAAACGAGCTCTGTCTTTTGCCTTTGTCAATGATACTCTATATAGGAGATCGTTCTACAGTTTGTGGCTAAAGTGCCTGGGACCTGAGGAGGCAAGGAGAGTCGTCCAAGAAACTCATGACAGACTCTGCGGTTCTCATCAAGCCGGGCCAAAGATGAAGCTGAAGATCAAGAGAATGGGTTACTATTAGACCACAATGATTCAGGACTGCCTCGGATACGCGAAGCAGTGTCACTAGTGCCAAATTCATGGGGACTTCATCCACCAGCATCCAAATCCGCTACACCCAAAGCTGGCTAGCTGGCCGTTCGAAATGTGAGGAACCGATATAATCGTGCCTATTGAGCCGGCGTCGTCAAGGGGGCACCGATTCATATTGGCAACAACCGATTACTTCTCTAAGTGGGCAGAGGCAGTACTCTTAAGGGAGGTGAATACGGAGAACATCCTCCATTTCTTCAGAACACACGTCATCTACCGGTTCGGCACTCCGCGACGGATTATCTCTGATAACGGGCCTGCCTACAGAAGCCATAAAATCAGTCGCTTCGCACATCAGCATAATATAGATTGAAGATGTTCTTCAATCTATAATCCTCGAGCTAACGGTCTAGCTGGGCCTTTCAACAAAACCTTAACTAAGATCATAAAGAAAACAGTGTCCAGAAACAAAAAGGGCTGGCACGAGAGACTGCACGAAGCTCTCTGGGCGTATCGAACCATATTTAAAACGGCCACGAATACAACGCCATTCACACTGGTATTCGGCACGGAAGCAGTACTTCCCTTAGAGATAGAGCTACCCTCTCTACGAGTAGCAGTTCGATACGAGTTGACGGATGAAGAAAATACCCATCTTCGGCTTGAGGAGCTTGATGCCCTCGATGAAACTCGTCTCATGGCGCAGCAATACCTGAAAGCTTACAAAGCAAGGATGACGCGCTCATACGAAAGACTGACTAGGATGAGAATATTCCGCCAAGGCAAACTTATGCTAGTTGTCAAAAGACCTATGATCCCCAATCATGCCAAACGAGGGAAATTCGAGCCGAACTATGAGGGCCCGTACATCATAAACAAGGTCTACCAAGGTGGGGCCTACGTGCTCATGAATATGCATGGAGAAAGACCCTTCCAGCCAATAAACGGCCGGTTCCTTAAGAAATACTACGCTTAACAAGTCTCGGCTCAGGTTAATGATGGATAACGATGCTCGTGTCCGCTCGCTGTTTTCCCGAGTCCAAACTCTATAAGTAGTATCTGGCAAAACTTCGCCTCGAAGCTGCTATGGACCGAGATGTCCTTAAACTAACATTGGTCTGAGATGTCCCTAAACAAAAAATGGACCGCAATGTCTTCAAACTAAATTTGTCGCCTCAAACATGGCGACAGTGGAATCCAGGTCAACAAGTCCCAGCGGCGAGGATTGCAACTTAAGTCCCGTTGGCTGCACAACCGCCCCGGTGGCGAAATCCCCCCTAAGTACCATTGGCAAACGGAGGAGTTAAAAAAACAAAAAAAATGGTACGTCCACAAGCAAAAGAGGCACGGATGAAAACCCGAAAGGGCGCCGTGAGTAAAAATAGCAGGGCTACCGGCGAGCTTGTGAAAACCTGAAAGGGCATAATCTCGCGAGTTAAAAAAAACGGTACGTCCACAAGTGAAATGGGCACGGATGAAAACCCAAAAGGGCGCCGTGAGTAAAAACAGCAGGGCTACCGACGAGCTTGTGAAAACCCGAAAGGGCGCAATCTCGTTAAAATAGAGACACCTGCAAGGTCCTCTCGACCCTGTGAGGAGAAAACACCTGCGTGAAATTCTTACAACTCACAAGGGAGCAACACACTTAGGGATCCCCACAATTCCTAAGGAGAAATTACACTTACAAGATCCTCACGACTCGTAAGAAGAATTCCCCCTAGTGACCCTCACGGCTCGTAGGATTCAAAAGCCTTAAGATACATGAATCTGAACCTGTTCTTAGGTCATCACATTCCCCAAGTTGCCCTACAGGTGGTCCAGTATTGGCCCTTGTACACAATCCACGAGCGTGAATAAACGTTCCCTCACCAAGTCCTACCAATGACGAGGAGTGTCCTCATATGGTGAACGACACTTGTAAGTCCTCTCGACTTATAACGAGAAAATACTCTTATAAGATCCTTACGACTTATAAGAGAACACACACTTGGGGATCCCCACGATTCCTAAGGATAAAATACACCAACGAGATCCTCACGACTCGTAGGGAGAAATACCTTTATAAGACCCTTACGGCTCATAAAGTTAAAAAGCCTTAGTCAACAGGATCCTAACCATGTTTGCTAAGCCACCTTTGGTCAAATCGACAAAGGCAAATGATGATTCACTCCTGGCAATATCCCAGTTGTGGCGATGCTGATGCCTAAATCGGTATCAAATTCTAAGTCCTTTCAAGGAAAATGATGATTCGCTCCTGGCCACATTCCAGTTGCAGTGATGCTGATGCTAAGATTGGTATCAGATTTCAAGTTCCATACTCACAAAAATCAGCGAGCAAAGAAAATGCATATGAAATAGCCGAAATGATGAAGTAACTCGCAATATAAACCATCGAGCAAAATATATGCATATAAAAACAGCCGAAATGTTTGGGCAACTTGCAATAAAAAGCAGCGAGTTAAAAAAACAGCCAAAATGATTGGGCAATCACGACTTTCGCGATATGTAAAGCTGAAATGATAGAGCATCGCGGAAAGAAACAAAAAAATGAAATGAAGTTTCTGCCCGGCAGGTGAGTCTATATAGACCCCTGTATACAATCCATGGGCACAAATGAAGAGGGAACCTCATTTTCCCACCAGGCTCCATCAGAAAGAGAGCCGGGTCTCGACGGACATATCTACAATCTAGAGATCAACAACGGCGTTTTTTCTCACACCAGCGGAATGCATACACAATGTCAACAACCGACCCCAGGGTCAAAACAACAGAGCCATGGAAAAATCCCTAGTTCCAAGCCTCGACGATTCACTGACAACCTAGAGACAACTTCGACATTCGTCGCAATATCAACAAACGAAGCAAAGGAAGGTTCCTAGGTTCAGGGTCTCGACGGCAACATCTACAGCCTAGAGATCACAACGGCGTTCCTTCCCACTCCAGCAGGATGCAATGCAACGTCAACAACAGACCCCAGGGTCAAAACAACGGAGCCATGGCAAAGTCCCCAGTTCCAAGCCTCGCCGGTTCACTGAAAATCTAGAGACAACTTCGACATTCGTCGCAATATCAACAAATGAAGCAAAGGAATGTCCCTAGCTTTAAGGTCTCGACGGCAATATCTACAGCCTAGAGATCACAACGGCGTTCCTTCCTACTCTAGCAGGATGCAGATGCAATGTCAACAACCGACCCCACGGTCAAAATAATGGAGCCATGGCAAAGTCCCTAGTTTCAAGCCTCGGCGGTTCACTGACAACCTAGAAACAACCTAGACATTCATCGCAATATCGCGGACACAATGTCAACAAACGAAGCAAAGGAAAATTCCTAGCTTCAGGCTCTTGACGGCAACTCAAATGAGACCTGAAAGATTATCAGAGATCATCCCACACCAGCACGGAGTGGTCATGACTCATCGGGGCTCCCAAACTGAGCTAACCTCAAGTAAAAATCGGCATGGAATATCCCTAATGCTTGCTCTTTCGACGGTAATATCACCCGGAAGATTACTTGAAGACGTCTTGTCCAGCCCCCGAAGGGATCAAAGACACGACAGCCGCGGGGCTACTCGAATAGCAAGATTGCATATCGGGGAATACATCAGCCAACGCGACGGTACGACGAAAAAAACCCTAGTACCACAGACCCTAACGGACTTCTATTAGAAGAGGTTAACTATGACGTTAAGACATTCTTGCGAGAACTTCTTGACTCGTCTCGAATCGTAGGGAAAAAGCCTTAGGCAATGGGGATAAGGACCTATTTCCTAAGCACTGGGGCCCTGCAAGTAAGACCAAGATGAATTATTGTTTACTATCCACGGGCCACACTCTCCGAAGTCAAATATTGACAAGGAGGGAAAAAACCACTTACGAGTCCTCTCGACTTGTAAGGGGGGAAATTCTCTTGTGAGATCCTTACGACTCTCAAGAGAAGACGCACTTAGGAGTCCTCACGACTCCTAAGGAGAAAATACACCTATAGGATCCTCTCGACTCATAGGGAGAAAAGTATTTATGAGACCCTCACGGCTCATAAAGTTGAAAAGTCTTAGGCGGCAGATCTGAACCTGTTTCCTAAGCTATCGCTGCCTTGCAAGGAGGTCAAAATGGACTATCTACGGGCCGCATTCGCCAGAGATATAGGCCAATATGAAATAAAATATGTCCTTTATTCATGAATTCAAGTGAATACAAGGTACATTTCATAGAAGAATCAAAATGAATACAAGACACTTTCATTCAGGAGTGAATATAAGAAAAAAGGAAAAAGAGTATACAACGACAAAAAATGCGTAAGCCGGTGGATGGTAAAGTAAGCTTGTGAGTTCATTAGTCTTCCGTTGAACCTCGACTTCAAGCTCCGTTATTGCTGTAAGACGGGTTCCCGCCTGAGTCTGCTGAGTCTGGTATGAAGCAAACCGACTTTGAAGCTCCTTTTCGGCGACTTTATGGGCTTCAACCATCCCGCGGGTAAAGATAACGGCTTTGTCAAGAGCCACCACCTCTGTAATAGCTTCTTGAAGCACCCGCTAAATTTCATATGTGCGAGTAGTCTTGGCGGTGAGCTGAGCCTGAAGTTCCCCCAAAGCGTTCGAAGCTAACTCCCTCTTCGAGAACTTCCGGTTGAGCCGCTTCTCGCATGACTGTAGGTTAGTGGCACACCGCTCGATCCATCCCCCAGGCTTGCTTTCACGGTCAAAATGTCAGAGGGAAGGCGTGTGCACTCAAGCCCATGTAGACAAGCCTCCACTCGACGACAATACTCAACCCAAACATGCATGAACGTTTCGTCATGATAAGTGGCAAGAAAAAGTAGGGAAGTGTTGGCTTCGGCAGCAAATTCTTCGGCCGTCACAGAACTACCAGCGCGAAGATCTTCAATGAGAGCCGACAAGGAGTGAATGCTTTGTTTCGCCATCCGCTCAGACGCACGTCGGGCATATGAGCCCGGTGGCATAGAAATTCGAGACTCTAACGGGGTCAGGGCTGGCAAAGCTGTCAGTATTTATGAATAGTCAGCGAGACTGGCAAACATGGAATAAACAAAACAATGCCAAAGGTAAAGCTTTACCTGCCCACAATCATCCAAGGGAGGTTTGAAAGATCTCCAGGCCCATCAAGGATATCCACTTCGTCATCAACTTCCAGAACTGTAGAGGGTATATTAGCATCGTTATAAAAAATGATAATAAAACAAAGGGGTCAAAGAACACCGACCTTGCCCGGAAGAAAGAACTATGCTTTGCGGGGATATCGCCTGTAGGGCAGCCATATCAAGTAGACGCTGGAAGGACTTCCTGGGAGATAGGTCCACGATGGAAGCCGCCAATTTCCGCAATTCTGAAGGAAAGAAGAGTTCAGATGACGGAGAGATCATTAAATTGAAATGTAGAAGATTACCTTCAATGCTCCGCCCGCCTTGAATTGGAGGGATAGCAGCTTCAGCAACCTCCTCCACACCCTCAGGAACATCACCGGAGATATTTGCCGGCGTAGCAGTTTCCAGTTGCGGAACAGCCACCACTTCAGGCTCAAAAGAGGGAACAACGGCCTCAGTGGTTCTTTCTACAATCTCGAGGACGCCACCAAAGAGATCCACTAGATCTACGGCCAGCAAGGTCGCCTATATGGATAACACAGACGCTTAAGAGATGGAGGTCACCGTCGGGAGCTCCAAGATGGGACTAAAAGCTTCGACAATCTCTTCTACACCCTTCGGTGATCACTAAAGACGTCCATAGGGTCCGCGGTCAATGGGGTCACCTCCTCTGGAGGAATAGACATCGAAGGAACAAGGGTTACCACCGGAAGTTCCACAACAAGAACAACGACTGTAATGATCTATTCTGCACCTACCGGTGTGTCATGGGAGACATTTGTAGAATCCACGGTCATGGCACGACCTGGGCTCAAATTCTCTTTCATTGCTGAAGTCCCTGTAAAATTTTCGCAAAGATAAGAAGATATAAGAGCGATACAAATTACTTGCCAAAAGAAAGATACGGAAAACACGCATACCGATATGCCAGTGTGCTTCTAGTATAGCTTTTTTGAGCCATTGTTCCTTCCTGCGGAAATGTGCTCGCCGGGCTTCAAATGCAGATTCATTCCTACCGGTCTTCAGTGCCGGCTCATCTTCAGAAGCGGCCGAGATGGGCTGCTTGAAGGCTCTTTCGTCTTCCCTTCACAGAGGTCTCATATGTAACCTCCGTAGCGATGAGGGATCTTCGTAGAAAATAATCGGATGGTAGGGCTTTTTCGGGATGTGCACATTCTCGGTCTTATCCTGCGAGTGCCTTAAAACTTTAGCCAATTGCACGGATTCCTTAGCGGATGAACCAGGGTAAATAAGACCGGCGTCTGACTCCTCCATAGCTATCGGTTCGTCCTAAATGAATGGCTCGGACTCAAGCAAGTTGTCCAGTAAGTCGGCGACCGATCTTTTCCTCCTCTTAGAGCTTATGCTAGCACTGACCGAAGAACGCTTCCTTCCCCTCGGCGCTTTGGCGCGATGTTAACCAACTTCGTTTCCGGTATCCCACTTTGGCGATACCACCGCGGATGACACCACCATTGATGATGCCGCCGCTGATGACACTACCGCTGGCGCTTCATTGAAGGCCTTTTCTTGAGCTCTAGTGCGCACTGGCATCCCAGCAGTGCGAGGAGTCGATTCTGTTTCTGCGGCCTTCAGGATAAGAACTACGCCGTTATCCCTCAATGGAGGGCGAACCACTGTCCGCGGCCGCAACGGAACGTCAGCGACTTGGGTCGGAGCTAATGCTCTGCATTCGAAGAGTACCCGCTTCTCCTCGGCAATGACATGACCGACTCGATGACGATACCATCCCATAAAAGACCCCACACACCTTGGAAGGTAGTCGGCTTCAGGGATCATGAAATGGGAGAAGGTGTTCAACCGCATAAAATGATGGACGACGTCACGAGTGACTTCCAGAGACGAAGTGGGCTCAACTAAGAACGCCTCGAAAGGTACACCTTGGTTACACCCCAATTGTTGGGCAAAGCGGTGCGGATTGTACCGCATAAAAAGGGCCGTGTTATTCTGACGGAACACCAAGTAGCCCAGCCTAATCGAGTACAAATGCATAACTTCTTTGTGGTTTAAAGATGACGTTCCCCCTTTTGATAGATCAAAAAGCTGTTGAACGGGCCCCGCAGGAGCAGAAAGGACTCGGTCACTAAACACTATCCCGCCCTTGTTTGATACGGGTTGAGCAACACGCAGAGGGCCCCCAGCTGAGTCGGATCGGGAGCAGAAGCATCCACCAACCTCATAACCCGTGGGAAAGTATAGAAGTCATAGAAATCTGGCCGCCGATGTGCTGCAAAGGCTCCCAGTACATGCATCTCGATCCACGACGTGAAGTAGTGGAGAGAGAAATTCACGACATCTGTACTCGGGGTTGAAGTATTAGCCGCAACGCTTAATCCGAGATACAGGTGCGACAATCCCGCAATACCGACGGCCAATCGTGCCCCTTCGGCTACGCGATGAGCGGAATAGAAGACAGAAGCTCTCATGAAGCGTCGATGCGTCGGAATCGCGAACCAACTGAGCCAAAGGCTGATGAAGCCGACAAAGAAGGTCTCTTCGTCCATGCCAGGGACCGCAATCGCTTCGAAGGACACGGCCGACGAGATCAGAGTATAAAACTGCGGCAAGTCTTCCTCTTTGGCCGGCAATTTATTCAGCCCAAATCCAAAAGGGTCGTGAATGTTCGCAAATTTTGGAGCCTTTTTGGATAAAGCATCTTCACGGATGAAGCAGGAGATAAAGCTCTCAAAAGTGACGCCCTGCCCCTCTGACTTCGCGAACAGCTTCTCAAAAATACCCCGAGCCTTGATTAAACTGAGGTACTTATGGCGGATGGCGGTTTCGGTCGTCAGGCTGTCAAGCATAGCTGGCACGGTGGTGAATACATACTGATCGGGAGGCAGCAACTCTTCATAATGGTCTCCCCTAATCGGCAGTCCGGAGATCTCGCGGAATTCCTCCAATGAAATAGATACCTCGCGATCCCCTAACAGAAAGGTGTTGGTAGGGAAATTCCATTAGTTCATGAAGGCTTTAACCCACCAGACGTGAGGAGCCTGGTAATGGAATAGAGACGCATACACCGCTTGATACAGCCCAAGCTTCCGCAACCGTGCACGGTGGGCGGAAAGAACATACCGAGCCCAGGGAAAATAGCCTACTGGGTGGCGAGGGATAAGTCCTACTTTATAGACTTTTCCCCAAGGTTGGGCTTCACCTTGACAGATGCGGCGCCCTAAGATATCTATGGCTGGCAAGGGTTGATTGGGTATCCCAGTAATTGACGGCTCAAACCGGCCTGCAGGAGTCCAATTAGCCGCCTCCACCGCATAAGCGGTCTGCGGGCGCTCCATCACGGTATGGGGCGGAGAGGCTCTGTTGGCACCTCGCAAGTGAAGCTGCGACGGTCCCGGATGATGTGACCATACCAGACTCTCCATAAAAGCAAACTAATACAGTCCCTGTCATGGGCCCTGATCATCGCCATAGCCTCCTCATCCGACGGCGAACGCGGAAAAGCGGCGTCTGAGCGAGTAAAAGGAAAGTAGGGAAGAGAAGCCATTGTTCTTAAAAAAGAGAAAGAAAAGCCGTTAATGAAACCTATATATATATATATTACAATAGAGGGAAACGACAGAAAGTTTGTTCCATGGGACCACTGATTGTAAAACTAATGGACTCCACAAATCAATATGGCGGCTCACCAATGATGAGACAGGCCAATCACTGTGAGAATCAAAAATGATTCTCATTAAACAGACACGGGAGTTTAAACAACTCTTGACATTCTCATTGAGTAAACAAGTTCTGTTAAAATACCCAACAAATTTGAATTTTTGCAAATAAGGAAAAACCCTATGAAAATATGCTCAAGAACACCAGGAAATGAAATTCCCGAGGGGCCCTCTTGATCTTCAGAGCTAAGCTCTTTGGTGAGGAATTAAATTCCTTTTAAGCTGTGGAATTATATTCCAGGAAACCCCCATGATGAGGAAACGAAAAATAAAATTACAATGCCATGAATCCTTAAACATTAGAGAAGGAATGCCCAACACATTGAGGTTTGCTACTCAAAGATCATGTCTTTGGATCTCTAAGAGATGGGTTTCAGAAGAGAGCAAAGCACTTATGGTGGATTTAAAATCTAAATTTTTTTTTAAGAAAAGGGTTTCTTTGTTGTTCAAGATCTTTACCTAAAAAAGGTTTCTTTTTTTTCTGACAGAGTTTAACTCTGAAATTCCAATGGGCAGAGAACTAAGCTCTAAAGAAGAGAATTAAATTCTCAAAGAAAATGACCAAGGAAGAAGATGAAAGAACAGTGGCTTCCTAAAGACAAGACCCTTGCATTTATAAGACGTGACGAAGGCAGTTCATCTCCCCATTCCCCTAGGCAATCCAATGGCTGTAAAGGTGACAGCATTGCACTCACGTGCAAGCCACATGAGAACAACGCTGTGGGGGTATTTGTTCCCTTATAAAAAAAAGAAAAAAAAGGAAAAGAAAGAGATAAAAAGTGAAGGGAAAATTTCCACTAATAAAACATCACGTGCCCACACGTAAACGCCTATATAAAGATTATAGGCGCTGGGTTTAAACAATCGATAGGCTGAAATAGAGCCTCACGTGTAAGCACCTGACGTCTATATACAAAGTATATAAGCTCCATATTAAAACAAATGACAGGCCAGAAGGCTCACGTGTCAGCACGTGATGCCCTCTTTTGACTATTGCACATACACAAATGAGTTTAACTCTGTGGGATCACGTGCTACGCATGAGTGGTCTCAAATGCCTTCTGAGCCGATAGAATTAAATTCTAAGTACAAAAACCTATTTGGAAAATATTTTCTTAAATCTTTATAAACAAGAAATATTGCTCTTTGTAAAACAGAGCACCATTGGATTAAAAATCTAATGGTGATTAAAGATCAGAATAAGCTCTGTATGGGAAAATATTTTCCCAATCTTGTTAAAAACAAGAAAAATATTTTCTGTAAAACAGAAGTTCTTGGATCAAAGATCCAACGTTTGATAAAATCCCCAAATCAATTTAGATATCTCAATGAGAGATTTCTTTAACTAAATCAACAAACTTGCCTCTACTATATAAAGGACCCAAGACTTCAAGTCTTGTACAGAGAAAACCCTCCATAAGATTTGAGAAAACAAAAAAAAAAAGAGGAGGAGTTCTTTTTTAAGAAAAGAAACCCTAGGTAAGAAGAAAGACCTAGAGATCATTTTATCTCCTCTTCACGGCTCCAAGAGTTTAACTCTTTTAAAAAAAAGAACTTAGTTCTCCCTCTGGTTGAGGTCTGCAGAGGCAGATCTCCCAACAAGTTGAGAACTTAATTCTCATCGGGAAGATTCTGTCATGCAGACTCAAAACTTAGAGCAAAGAACTAAGTTTGAAGAATTTAATTCTTCCAAAAGATATAGCAATTTAATTCCTCTGATAAAACTAGGGTTTAACCCTGCATAAGAATTTAATTCTTATAAAATAAGAGACCTGAAATTCTCAAAACTCAGATCAAGATCTCTATGCACATAAAAAATGATTAGCGTACAACGCTATAGCAACAAATCACGTGTTCCCGCGTGAGCACCTCTGAAGGACAAAAAGGAATAACTGATATCGAGTCACGTGATCACACGTGACCCCCTAATAGTGCTTAGCACTTTCAAAAGGAAAAGGGGAATAAATCAAAGACAGTTCCCATTTCGGGGTGCCTCACGCGATCTCATGTAACCCTCTAATGGTGCTTAGCACTTATGAAAAAAATGGAATAAATCAAAGATAGTTCATTTTTGGGGCGCCTCACGTGATACCATGTGACCCTCAATAATGCTTAGCACTTATAAAATAAAGAGGGAATAAACCCTAAGAAGTAGTGCCCAATGTTGAGTTGTAATTCGTATCTTTAGTCCCACATCGGGAGTTTATAAAGAAGTTGATGTGTATACAATATAACTTGGACCTCTACCTAACAGCTCGGGCTTTTGGGCTAGAATGGGCACCCAAGTTGTGTTGTGTATCCGTCGCTTGCGGGCTCCGCCCCCGACAAATGGTATTAGAGCCTGGTTTGTTTGGAAGAGGGGTGGAGCGAGAAAAAAAAATATTGATGTGGGATGGGTTGAGTGTTTGTGTTGAAAACCAATGTTGTATATCACTGAAAAAAGGGTTGTGAGTACAACGGTCGCCACTTGGTGTTGAAGCGCCTATAAGCCTGTATACCGCCGATGTTGTATGCCACCTACAACGGTGCAGGCGGGTATGTACGACACGGGTCAAGCTCGGGATTGTTGAGTTGTGACTCGTATCTTTAGTCCCACATCGGGAGTTTATAAAGAAGTTGATGTGTATACAATATAACTTGGACCTCTACTTAACAGCTCGGGCTTTTGGGTTAGAATGGGCACCCAAGTTATGTTGTGTATCCGTCGCTTGCGGGCTCTGCCCCCAACACCCAACTCTCAGGCGCCTCACGTGAGTGCTCCGAATTTCAGTGTTTAACACTGCTTTAGAGTCTCACGTGGGAGCACGTGAGCGTCGAGCAAATTTTAGTGTTTAACACTATGAGAAGCCAACCTTAGCCTAAACTAGACAAATCTCCGGAGGCCAAAACTCTTTTGATCACCAATCAACCGAGCCTTCCCATGCTCAGGTCTTCCCAAATCGATCTTAGTTCCAAAGATGACTAATGATCTCGTCACAGATGGCATCTAAAATGGTATTCATTCCACCATGATCTTTCCCTTCAATCTGGATTTCGGTTCAAGGGTACATCTCTCCATACCACTGATACATATCGTTGTAATTTTTCAACATCTTAAGAGAGGTGGAGGGTCCCGACAGCCAACAGCTCTTGGGTGCACTCCCAAACCCATGAGCATATCCCAATGGACCGCAATGTCTTTAAACTAGCTATGGACCGTAACATCCTTAAACTAAACCCTCATCCCAAAAAAATGGTGATCTACGGACCGTAAAGTCTCTAAACTAAAACGATAGAGCCCAAATGCTCTTTTGTTGGATCAAAAATGATCCCAAACTCCCGTGAAGTAGATCTTAGTCCAATATCAGACTAGCGTATCCTTAACAAACATTTAAGTTGATCTTAATCTCAAACAAGGTTAACGATCCATAAATCAAACCAAATCCAAATCTAAGAATATGCGGATTTGGACTAATCCACGCCCTATGGGCGATAACATAAATTAGTCTCTATATACAATCCATGGGCAACCAAAAATAAAACAAAAACACACGACACGGAGTGACCTTCTGGAGCAGGAGAAAGTGGTTACCACGATGCGGTAGCGTAATTAACTGCAAGATCTTGCGCCCGCAGGGAAGAGCGTCCCCACAATCAACAATCCCTCACAAGCGAGGGGTAATCTGACGAAGCCTGCTACAACGGCTGCATCCGCCCATACCTTTGATGCACGGTGCCATAAATCAACTTGGTATCTTCGGAGAGGTGGACGGATAAACCCAAATAGTATCTGCCCCCAAATTCAGACAAGACATTTGTCTTTCCGGCTTTCGGCGGTGAACAAGGAGAATATCCCCGTGTGAGATCCTTATGACACACAAAGGAGCAACACACTTAGGAATCCTCACAATTCCTAAGGAGAACATACACCTGCGAGATCCTCTCAACCTGTAGTGAGAAAATGCTTTTATAAGATCCTTACGGCTCATAAAATTGAAAAGATTTAGGTGATAGGGATCTAAACCTGTCTCCTAAGCCATCGCTCCCAACGGACAATGGCAGATGTTGAGTCGCTCCTGACACTACGCTTCAATATTAGCGGTGTTGATACTGACCCAAAACTCAAACACCAAGTTTTTCCAAAAGCAAGTGATGAGTCGCTCCTGGCACTACGCTTCAGTGTTAGGGGTGCTGATGCCGACTCAAAACTCAAACCCCAAGTTTTTCCAAAGGCAAGTAATGAGTCGCTTCTGACGCTACGCTTCAGTGTTAGCAGTGTTAATGCCGACCTAAAACCCAAATCTCAAGTCTTCCCAAGGAAAATGATGAGTCGCTCCTGGCGCTATTCCAGTATAGTGATACCGATGTCAAACAAAATCCAAATTCCATGTTCCCCTCAAATTCAAAAGTCCTATCAAACAAGACAGAAATCAAATAAATCAAATCAAAGTCCCACCAGCAGTGGTTCCAAGCTCAAAAGGTCCCGCAAAACGAACAAGAACTCCAAAACCAATCACATCAACCGATTCAACACCAACGACCTCCTCGGTGGAATAAAACTCCACCTCGGAAACAAATCAATCTCAACACCGCAGAAAGCGGAGCAAGTAAACTTCAAATCCCGATGTTTACCGCTAAAAGACGCGAGACGGACCGCGTAGGTCATTTTTCCTGAATTTGGGGGCAGATGCTATTTGGGTTTGTCCATCCACCTCTCCGAAAATGCCAAGTTGATTTATGGCACCGTGTATCGGAGGTTTTAACGGATGCGGCCATTATAGCAGACTTCATCAGATTTCCCCTCGTTGTGATGGGTTTTTGATTGTGGGGACGCTCTTCCCTACAGGCGCAAGCCCCTGCAGTTAATTACATTACCGCGTAGCGATAACCACTTTCTCCTGCTCCAAATGTTCACTTCGTGTCATGTGTATTTGTTTTATTTTTGGTGGCCCGTGGATTGTATACGGAGACTAATTTGTGTTGTCGCCCGTAGGGCTTGGATTAGTCCAAATCCTTATTTTCTTAGATTTGGGTTTGGTTTGATTTAAGGATCGCTAATCTCGTTTGGAATTAAGATCAACTTAAATATTTGTCGAGGATACGTTAGTCTAATTTTAGACTAAGATCTACTCGGCAGGATTTTTGGGATCATTCAGACCCAAAAAAGTGCATTTGGGCTCTATTGCTTTAGTTTAAGGACGTTACGGTCCATAGATCACCATTTTTGGTATGAGGGTTTAGTTTAAGGACGTTGCGGTCCAGAGCTAGTTTAAGGACATTGCGGTCCGTTGTAGTTTAAGGACTCTACGGTCCATAGCTAGTTTAAGGAAGTTGCGGTCCGTTGGGATATGCTCATCAATTTGGGGAATGCACCAAAGAGTTGTCGGTTATCGGGACCCTCCACCTCTCTGAAGACGTTGAAGAATCACAACGACATGCATCAGAGGTGTGGAGAGATGTATCCTTGAACCAAATTCCAGATTGAGGGGAGAGATCATGGTGGACCATCTAAGAATCGTTAATCATTTTTGGGAGAATAGGATTGACTTAGGAGATGTGGGATGGACATCGTTCTGGTCAATTAGTTTGGGAAGTCATGAGCATAGAGGCTCGGTCAATTTGGAGATCCAAGACGTTTTAATCTCAGGAAGACTTAGCCAATCTGGGACTGAAGTTGGCTTCTTATAGTGTTAAACACTAATATAAGCTCGGCGCTCACGTGCTCTCATGTGAGTCTCTAAAGTAGTGTTAAACACTGAAATTTGGGGGCGCTCATGTATGACACGTGAGGCACTTGAAAGTTGGTGTTGTGCCCTTGAGTCCAAATCCCCGTCTATATATACAAGTGTTTAAACACTTAAGCCTTATGGCCATCACGTGTGGGCACGTGAGGCACCCCAAAGTTAGGCACTGCCTCTCTGGATTTATTCCCTCTTCCTTTTATAAGTGTTAAGCACTTAGCTCATATAATGCTCACGTGAGGCACTCAAAATGTGAGCGCTGCCTTTAGAATTTTCCCCTTTTCCATATAAGTGTTAAGCAATTGTTTTGGGTCACGTGGGAACACATGAGGCGTCCCAAAATGGGAACTGTTTTCGGGTTTATTCCCTTTTTCATGTAATTGCTTACGCTCGTTTTAAGGGGTCACGTGGGAACACATGATTCGATCTCAGTCCTTCCTTTTTTGTTCCCCAGAGGTGCTCACGTGGGAACACGTGAGATTTCGTTATAACGTCGAACGCTAATGAATTCCCAGCCTTCTCTTTTACATGCACAGAGATTTTAATCTGAGTTTTGAGAATTTTAGGTCACATGTTTTATAAGAATTAAATTCTTTTGCTGGGTTAAACCCTAGTTTTATCAGAGGAATTAAATTCCTGTATACTTTTGGAAGAATTAAATTCTTTGAATTTAGTTCTTTTCTCTAAGTTTTGAGTCTGCATGACAGAATCTCCCCGATGAGAATTAAATTCTCAACTTGTGGGGAGATCTGCTTCTGCAGACCTCAACCAGAGGAAGAACTAAGTTCTTTTTAGAAGAGTTAAACTCTTGAAATGGCGAAGAAGAGATAAAATGATCTCTATGTCTTTCTTCTTACATAGGGTTTCATTTTCTAAAAGAGAGCTCTTTTTTTTCTCAAATCTTATGGGGGGTCTCTTCTCTCTCTCCTCTCCTTCTCCTTTTTTTTAAAACTTGAAGTTTTGGGTCCTTTATATAGTAGAGGTAAATTTGTTGATTTAGTTAAACAAATCTCTCATTGAGAGATCTTAATTGATTTGGGGATTTTATCCACCGCTGGATCTTTGATCCAAGGACTTCTGTTTTACAGAAGATATTTTTCTTGTTTTTAACAAGATTGGGGAAATATTTTCCCATACAGAGCTTATTCTGTAGCTTGGTGATTTTTATCCACCATTGGATTTTTAATCCAACGGTGCTCTATTTTCAGAGTGCAATCTTTCTTGTTTAGAGAGATTTAAGGAAATATTTTCCAAATAGGGTTTTGATCCCTGTTTCCTTGCGGAAAATAAATAAATAAATAAAGCAACGGGAAAAGGTCCCCAAATAGAGCATCATGTGCCCACACGTGATAGGCGCTGCAATTGATAAAACTAAGCTAAAACTGGGCCTCACGTGCAGACATGTGTCCTCTATAGACAAGGTATATAGGCGCTTGAATAAAGCAAACAATTGGACAAAAGAACACTCACGTGCTACACGTGATAGACTCCTGTGCCTTCTGAACCAATAGAAGTAAATTCAAATTAAAAGGGACTAAAAACCTTATTTGGAAAGAATTTCCTTGGATCTTTCTAAACAAGAAAGATTACGCTCTATGAAACATAGCGCCGTTGGATTAAAGATCTAATGGCGATCAAAAATCACCAATTTACAGAAAAATTCTGTGCAAGGAAATATCTTCCTAAACTTGCTAAGAACAACAAAAGAAATATCTTCTGTAAAACAGAAGTCCTCGGATTAAAAATCCAACAGTGAATAAAATTCACCAAATGATCTAAAAGATCATGTTGGTTGATTAGAAAATCAATCAAAATCTATCAATGAGAGATTTTCTAAAACAAATTGATTCTTTTCTTTCCCCTATAAATAAGAGCAGAGATATACAGAGAAGGAGGAGTTTTGGAGAGAGAAAAAAGTGGTTTTGAAGAAGAGAAGTTTTTGGAGTTCTCAGAAAATAGAAAGAGAGAGAAGGAACCCCCTCAAAAACTTCAAGTAAAAACAAAAAGAAAAATCTGAGGTAAGAGAAGGGAAAAAACATAGAGAATATCTCATCTCTTTTTCACCTCCATAAGAGTTTAATTCTTTTAAAAAAGAACTTAGTTCTTACTCTGGTTAAGATCTGCAGAAGCAGATCCCCCCACAAGTTGAGAATTTAATTCTCATCGGGAAGATTTTGCCATGCAGATCCAAAACCTAGAGGGAGATCTAAGTTCAGAGAATTTAATTCTCCCATAAAAGGATGAAGGAATTTAATTCCTATGATGAAACAAGGGTTTAACCATACATATGAGAACTTAGTTCTCCCTTATGATAAAGGAGCTGCTTACAGACCCCAAACCTAAGAGAAAAACTAAGCCCTAAGAATTCAATTCTTAAAAAACAATGGGTTTGAAAGTCTCGAAACTCAGGATCTCCATGCACGTAAAAGGATTGGTACCCAACATGATAACGGCCGATCACGTGCTCCCACATGAGTGCGTTTGAGGAACAAAAGAGATTGGCTCACGTGATCACACATGACTCCATAGTAGTGCTTAGAAGTTACAAAGCAAAAAGGGAATAAATCAAAGTCAGTTTCCACTTTCGGGTCGCCTCACGTGATCTCACGTGATCCAACAGCGCTTGCCGCTCAGAAAAGAATAAAAGAATAAACCCAAAAAAGCAGCGCTTCAAATCCTTGAAGTCCACACTATTTCAAGCGCCCCACGTGACCCCATGTGAGCGCCTCAGAATTTTAGTGTTTAACACTATTTCAAACACCTCACGTGGGAGCACGTGAGCACTGAATAAATATGCTAGTGTTAAACACTATGAAAGGCTAATATTATCCAGACTCAAACCAAATTTGCCAGCGACCATCAATTGAGCCCCTCATGCTCAGGGTCTCCAAAACCCATCTCAGCCCCGAAGACAGCTAATAAGCTCCCAACAGATGACATCTAAACTCATGTTCATCCTATTTCCCCAAATCGGGATATTGGTTCAAGGGTACATCTCTTCATACCTCTGATACATGTCGTTGTAATTCTTCAACGTCTTCAGAGAGATGGAGGGTCCCAATAACCAATAACTTTTTGCGTATCCCCAGACTGGTTAAGCCAAACCCTATGGACTATGATGTCCTTAAACTCATGGACTATGATGTCCTTAAACATTATGGATTATGAGGTCCTTAAACTCATGGATTATAAGGTCCTTAAACTTTACAGACTATGATGTCTTTAAACTTTACAGACTATGATGTCTTTAAACTCCATGGACTATGATGTCCTTAAACTTATGGCCGCAATGTCTCTAAACTAAAACAATAAAGCCCAAATGCTCTTTTGTTGGATTTAAATGATCACAAAACCCTGTTAAGTAGATCTTGGTCTAAAATTAGACTAACGTATCCTTAACAAACGTTTAAGTTGATCTTAGTCTCAAAGAAGATTAACGATCCTTAAGCCAACCCAAATCTAAATTTAAGAAAATACGGATTTGGACTAATCCACGCCCTACGGGTGACAACATAAATTAGTCTCCGTATACAATCCATGGGAAACAAAAAATAAAATAAACACACACGACATGAAGTGACCATCTAGAAAAGGAGAAAGTGGTTACCGCGATACGGTAGCGTAATTAACTGCAGGGGCTTGCGTCTACAGGGAAGAGCGTCCCCACAATCAAAAACCCCTCACAATGAGGGGGAATCTGACGAAGTCTGCTACAACGGCTGTATCCGTCTGAATCTCCGATACATGGTGTCATAAATCAACTTGGCATCTTCGGAGAGGTGGACGGATAAAACCAAATAGCATCTGCCCCCAAAATTCAGGCCGGACGTCCCAATGTCCCGGTCGCGTCTTTCGGCGGAGAACAGATTCTGGCATACCCGGTGGGACCTTTTTCTCTTTCCAATCCACACTTCGTGTGTCGTGTTTCGTGAACGAATCGCGGTTTGTTATGGTTGCCTCTGGATTCAAGGTACTAAGATTTGGTGTCTTGCTCCGTGCAGAAGAGAAGATGACATCGATGGGTTCCACTTGCACCAATTGCAACAACCGCAACAATTCCCACTCCGTCTTCGCTGGAAGAGTGACTTATGGGCCTCAACCTGCCTCCATTTTCGAGATGCCGGTGGAATAAGTGACGCAAGCCACTACTGGGTTGTTCTTTGGGACTGTGTTCCCGCCAATGAGCTTCAACGCCCCAGTGCCATCGCAAGAAGCTCCAAAGAAGTCGGTCTTTGATCGGCTTGCAACTACCGTGGCCCCTCTCAACGGGTCTCCCAAATCCAGTGCCTCGGTTTTCAACAAACTAGGCCAAAGCTCAGGTGGGCCTATAAAAAAGCCTACAATACCTGAAGGAGTTATCCCGAAGCGGATAGCCATTCCAGCTCCAATAAACAAAATCATCAGAGAGGCTTCTCCTGCTAAGGGATCGGTCTTCGCTAGACTGTCCGCTCCAACTCCCGCTTCGGGTGAGATCACCAAAGCTGCTTCCCCTGCCCAAGGGTCAGTCTTCGACAGGTTGGACGCTTCCTCTCGGCGGATGTCAGTTTTCAATAGGCTAGCACCAACGGCAGCCCTTCACCAGAACAGAGGGCATGAGGGAGCCACCCCCGTAACTGAGCCAATACCATCTGCAAGACATGCTCGACGTCACCACTGGCACCGAGTTAGGAAAGCTGGGGGCAGTTCTCCTTCTGGACTAACTTCATCGGCTCCAAGGGTAGAAGTCGATGCTGCTGTTCCAACTGGGAATAGTTTTGAACCACTTAGGAGGGTGCGCAAAAACTCTCCAACTGCTGTGCTAAAAAGATCTCCCCCCCCTATGGAGAACGCTACAAAGGCAAAACTAGAGCAGCCCTCTCAGCGGCTGTCCTCTAAAATTCACAGGGTCTGGCGAAAAGTCCAAGACTCTATGATTAACTAAGTCTACTCCCGCCGACTAAAGAAAATGAAGGTTCGGCAAGAGAAGGATGACCCTGTTGTACTACAGAAGGTGTCATCTACTTGGGTGCCCACTGCAACGGTTCCCTCAACTTCGACCGCCCACAAAAGAAGAAGGCCAGAGAAAATCCCCGTGTCCACGACAAAGCTCAAAAGCATTGAATCTAAACGCCCTAAGTCTAGGGGTATAGTGGTGTATACCATTTACATGGCTTCCAGAAAAGAGGATAGCCGTATCACCATGGGCCATCGACTACTCACCCGATCAATAACAAAGGCTCAGGAGCAACAACAGCAAAAGCTCCAGGAGATGCTGACAACCATGGCCGCACTCACTGGGCGAAAAGAAAGCCCGGAGACGTCGTCGGAGCAGCGTCAGGAAAAAGAAACCGACGCCGAGTTCCTCCGCAGAATCCTCGAGAAGAAAGACAAATAGGCCGCGGAACAAGCGACCAATATAAAACAAATGGCGCTATTGTTCCAGGATATGGTAGGCATGATGATCCAGCCGGACCTCCAACCGAAGAGCCTCCAGTAATAATTGAAGACGATAGAGGGGAGACTTCAAACTCTCTTCCGGCCTCTTCAGCTGCAAAGAAGGAAACAATCTCGAAAGCTGCGCTCAATGATTATATAGCTCAACAGATATGAGCTCATCAAGCGAACGAAACCACTGGTCAAGTCGTCAGAACTAAACGACCATATCCAAGCTGGTACGATCAGATTAAGTACCCACCAGGATACATGATTCCTAAGTTCCACGTATACAAGGGGACAGGCAATCCCCATCAACATGTCGCTCAGTTTAGGGCTCTGTGCGGCAACACTGGATGTGACGATAAGCTACTGCTTCGCCAACTCGTCAGCAGCTTGGCGGAGACGGCGTTCGAATGGTATTCAGAGCTTTCCAACGACTCCATAAAAACTTTTACGGAGATGGAATTTCTATTCACCCAGCGTTTCGCAAGCGCTAGCGAACACACCCCAATCACGGCATTGATCAATGTCAGGGAGAAGCCGGGAGAAACATGGGTTCAATATGCAATCCGGTGGCGGAACCTATGGTCGAAATGCGAACAATGTAGGGTTACTAGGCACTCTAACAAGGCTCTACAAGGCATCGACCATGCCGGATTAAAAATTTTAGGTGCCGAACAACCCTAAGCTAGATCGTTAACTAGAGATTAGGCGAAAACTATGCAAGCTAAACACTTTAACCCTAAGTGAATACGAAATACAACCTTTGTAGATCGGTCCTTCACTTCTTAAGCTCCTTGATGTAGTCCCTTCGCTGCGATCATCCAATTTCCGGACTCTCGGACGGCTCCATGAGAAATTGCAACGGGATCGCTTAAAGTCTTCGATGCCGAAGATGATCTACGTCGAGGGAATACGGACTCAAGCTTCTACCTCACTAACCATAGAATTAGTGAAGCAAACACCCTAAACTAAAGTGCTAGTCTAGTAGAGGATGGTGAAATAGGAAATGGGTACTCTTTGGATTTTCATTTCTCACAATATTTCTCACTTAAGATCAAACCCTAGCAAGCTTTTCCTTTATGAATCAAGAAGAAGATGATCTCTAAAAGGAAAGAGAAGAGGATAATGATCAAGTTAGAAAGCTAACCATGGTGAGTGAGTATCATATACTAACTCATGGTGAGACATAACCATGGCTAAGTCTAAATGGTTAGGTCAACAAAATCTAAAGTAAAACAAAACTAGTGGACTTTTTCAAAGCAACCACAAACTTCTACAAGCTTCATGCTTATGAAAGAAATTCCACTAATTTGTAATTACTTTAAATAAATATAAACCATCATTTAGAATAGAATGGTGTATGTCTTGCACACCCATGTCTAGTGTATCATCAAACATGATACAAAATGAAAACACAATTTTAATATATATCATACATTAAAGTTGTGCTCATGTGAGAAAAACCCTAAAGTGAACCAATACTAGTTAATGTAAAATAATATATCAAATATATAATTATACATTAAATCATTAAATCAACACTTGATTTAACGATCCGGTCATATCACATATAACCGACTAATATCAATGTATCGACTTATCGAATCAATCCTTGATTCGATAACTAGGTTATATCGCATACAACCAATCGATACAAACATCGCGAGAATAGAATACGGTATCACATACACGCATTATTCTCGGTCCCGCACATATCACATATGCGCTCCTATCTCGTTTTGCCTGAGCTAGTACAACCTCTATGTAGGACTCTAAAGACTCGTCAATACGCCGGCAGTAGATGATAATCATATCAAGCACCCACAAGCCGTCAGCGGTACTAGCTGGAAGTAACGGCTACCCGGGTATTGAGCGATCAGAAGATCAGCAAGCAAGCCCGCTCCAACTCCTGTAAAAGCCTGACAGTGACACTACCGTACAGTCCGGTCTCCTCGTCTGATATGTCGCATATCAGTTCTAGGGGTGGTAAACGTCAGACCCCAATAACCGATAATTCATGCTGATATGAGGCGCATAACGGGTCGAGAAACTACTAGTAACACTTACCAGTATATCTCTAAACCAGCCTTGGCCAGGTACTTCCCTGTTATGGCCAATCGAGTATAGCGCAACATCAACCCCCAATACCGGGAGAGACGAAACCCCTCCTATCGCTCATTTCCTCCATGTGACTCGGGACTGTACCCAAAAACCACCGTTTTGCATGCCCTCTTGGATGTGGTAAGGTGGAAATCAAAGCACAGTGGGAATCACACAAGACTCTATGACGATCTCGGGTCTACAGACTAACCTGTACCAGTGTCACCAGAGAACTGCCATCTGACGTAATGTATAATACCATCTGGGAGTTCTCGGCGAGTCCGTCCAGTGTACCCAGTCTCTACTGAGCACCCGTATATCATCTCTGATGTCAAACACCAATGGATGTGGGATCATCCATTGCCCATCTGTATGGGTCGAGAAGGCATACGCTAGTCTACTCTGGTATATCGATGCCCCATCTCGATACACCCATGACTAGGGACCTTGAAGGATGTACTTATGGACTACCATGTCCCCACTAGTATGATCCGCATCATAGTCCAGGTAGTCAAGTACACATCTTAAGGGCTTTACCAACATGTAACAGAGAGATAATCAGTATACACGTTAAGGTAAAGGGTAACCAGATAGCATACTATCATGCCGAGCAAGAAAGTCCTCCCTATATATGTCCAAGCATCCACTACAATATACATCAGATGTATAGTAATGGCCTCTAGGGCATACATATAACTAACAATCTCCCACTTGCACTAGGGCCATCTGATAACAGTGGTTGTAGTATCTCATACTCAACCATCCCATAAAAAGTCTCTCTCTCTGGGAAAAGGCCTTTGTGAGTGGATCCGCCGTGTTGTCCTCTGAGTCTACTCTCCTAACCTCGATCCCCTGGAGATCAACCATCTCCATGATCAGGTGACACTGCCTTAGAATATATTTGGATCACTGATGGGACGGGCGTTTCTAGGCATAAGCTACAACTCCATTGTCACACAATGGTAGAAACGAAGTTCATCTCATGAACTAATATACACCCAGACTGTCTCTTTGGTAGTATCTTTGGTAACGATGTATCTTGCCTTTAATCGTCTAGTATGTCACGGTATCTAGCTTGGAACTCTTCCAACATACCGTCCCTTTACTGAGGGTAAAGACAATGCATGTGACTAACATTCAGTCGTCCTTATCACCCTGGAACCCTTCCAGTAATTCTCCCTAGGATCGATTGATACCATCTCACTACAACTAGTGAGTATCATGTTCAGTTGATAAAACTGCACATTTGTATTACATTTTTTCTGCCATTTTTATATTAAAAAAAGGACTTTATTATAATATATTATACATATGATGGTCTATGTGTAAAAACATTATTTTCCATGTGTTAATATATTTTAATTATCATTTGGTAGGAAAATGTATGCAAATATTATTGACCTAATCCTAGTAGAACAAAGTCTACTAAAATCTTATTTGAGTTGTTGTGCAGAATATTTCCAAGTTGTTATGCAGAATTTATCAAACAAATCAAGTTGTTGAAGAAAACTTGCCAAATTAAGAAGCAAAATTTGGAGACCAAGTCTGGGAGCAACCGAGAGAAGATTTCTGAATTCTGAAGGTGCCTAGGATTGCCACATGTTACAATCACAAAGCACAAGAAAAATGATCAAAAGATCCCCACCATTGGCCGCGGAACCGCGGCCAAACCCCCCTGTTGGCCGCGGATCCGCGGTAATCTAGTGAGATCGTTTGCTAAAATTTTGGGGCATAAATCTCTGCTGAATTTTACCAAGTTTCTAACTAAAAGATTCTGGCTTTGCACTATAAAAGAGCACCGAGAGCCTCTTGGAAAAATTATCAATCCGAAGAGATCACGAAGTCCCAGACGCTCACGCATCCAGGCTGATCATCAACTGTTCATCTACCTCCTTAGGAAAGATCGAGAAGCAACTAGTTTTGTAATCATTTTCTACGGAATAAAGTGTAGATTGTTCAAGTTGATTAATAAAGGTAGTTATTTTATTTAATTCTTTTGCATTATGTTTTCCCTCTCTGTCTTTTCATCTTCTTCTCCCAACATGCGCGAGTAATTCTCCGCTTGTTAGGGTTCGTAGGATTAGGGTAGGCTAATGGACGATACAAAAATCCCTAAACCCTTTTTAAGTTCTATAAAGTTTATGAACTTTATCAAAAGAATCATTAACATCCTAATCGGGCGCGCTAGCAATTCTTTGCTAGTTCCGACCGCGATTAGAGATTAGATTAACGATTGTTTTGGTAAAGGCTAGATTTGAACGGAGTTCCGTGTCGAGATAAGGGTTAAGAGTGGGATTCCTTTTCCCTCCAGAAACCCTAATCTACACGCATCACCGTCGTTCTACTTCTAAATCTATTAATGGATAAAAAGGGTAACTTTTAATTAATCGTCCATAACTACTAAATCCTAATGAACCCTACAAGCCCTCTTATTATATTAACTACATCTTTAAAATAATCTAGATCTATATTTTACATTCTTCTTTAACGTAGATCTAGAAACCATTCTATAAAATTCTTTATCCCTCCTCTCTTTCTCAACACATCTAAAGTAAAACTAAAAGGTTCCACGTTTCCCAGAGGACGACCCGTACTCATCTCGGTCTAGCTACGTGCGACACCGTTATTGATTGCGGTTAAACTACAAACACACTTTTTCGTATCAATCATATCCTAACATCCAATTAGATCTATCTCATAGATCCTAAACCCAGGATTTAGGAGGTATCACTTTGATCCTATATGGAGAATCAGTGTGATAAGCGGAGATTGATCGAGCGCAGCATAGGAAACTCCTTCCCTATCAAGAGTATGTCATCCACGTACTCAATGAGGATCACCACCATACTCCCTACTACCTTTTTGTATATACAAGGTTCATCTATCATTTTGATGAAATCAAACTCTTTGACTAGCACATCAAAACAGATGTTCCAACTCCGCGATACCTGCTTTATCCTATAAAGCAGCTTGTACGCGTTTCCGCTGCTCCCACTGTTTACGAAGCCCTCTGGCTGTGTACTTATAGACGCTCTCTTCTAAAACATTATTTTAGAAAAGCAGTCATGACACCCAACCACCAGATATCGTAGTCATGGTATGTAGCCGTAGCAAGTAGGATCTGGATGGACTTAAGCATAGGCCCCAGAAAAAGGTTTCATCATTAGCCACAATCGGTCTATGATGCAAACCTTTAACAAGTCTAGTTTTGAAAGTCTCAACTTTTCCATGTACACCAAGTAATCTTCTCAAGATATACTTGCTCCTGATGGGGATTTAACCCTTCAGATAAAGCAACCAAAGTCTATACTTTATTGGTGTATAAGGATTCCATCTCAGATCGCTAAGCATACAGCCATTCTTACAGAGTCTTACTCCTGATGGCCAGCTCGAAACTAGTTGGGTCATCATCTCATGATGCAATCCTCGCTCCCACTGTCATAGAGAAACCAAAGTATCTCTCAGGTGGGTGAGGAACCCTACTAGATCGGCGGAGAGGCTGAGGTTCGTTGGTTACTATAGAATCCTTTGGTTCTACCAAATCAACAGCTGCAGTTTGTATAGCTGGAACTGCTTCCAGTTCTACCTCATGTCCACTAATTTCTTCACAAGAAATTCCCTTTCACAAATGTGGCATGTTGAGAAACAAAACATTTTTGTTCCTCGGTTAGGTAGAAGATATTCCCTTGCGAATGCTTAGGATATCCAACAAACTTCTACAGAACTGACTTTGCCTCGAGCTTATCCGGATTTTGCTTTTTAGACATAGGCCGGACATCCCCAAATCTTAACAAACTAAAAATATTGGCTCTTCCCAATCCATATCACATATGAAGTGGTAGGCAACTGATTTGATCGGAACCCTATTCAATAGGTATGCAACTTCATAAGTGCATAACTCCCTATAAGGAAATAGGAAACTCAGTAGTACTCATCATAGAGCGCACCATATCAAATAGGGTGTAGTTGCTCCGCCCCGATACACCGACGTGCTGTGGTGTATACGGAGGAGTAATGCTGAGAGAGAATCTTATTCTCCTTTAGAATAATCCAGGAATTCCGTGCTCCAGTATTCTCCTCCTTGATCACATCAAAGGACATAATACTTATACCTGTTTTTGGTTCTCTACTTCTAGCTTATATTCTGTGAATATCTCAAAAGCTTCGGACTTGTGTTTCAACAGGAACATATGTCTGAATCTTGAGAGATCATCAGAGAATGTAATGAAGTACAAAGAACCGGTCTTGGCATGCGTAGACAGGGGACCTTCATACATCAACATGTATTATCCCAAAAGTTCACTAACTCTTTCTCTGTTTCCATTAAAGAGAGCTATGGTCATCTTATCTCTGTGACATGACCAGCAAGTTTCACAAGATGTAAATTCAAACTAATTTAAATATGCATCTATATGTAACTTCAGCTAGTCGGGTCGCATTGATATGACCTAGTCTACAATACCTCAAGAAGGATTCGTTCATTTCTGAACTCTTTCTCTTGTGTGTGTTCTGTATACTAAGAACTGTAGTTCGATTTAGAACAACAATGCTTTTAGATAACGTGCCTGAACCGATCAACTTTTGATATAGGAAATGTTCAAAATATTATCCAACAATACAAAATTATATCCTTCTTTGCTAATAAAGAGACTGATATGATTTTGTATATCAGGTTCGGTATCTAATAACATTCGTTCAGAATCAATGTATTCTGGTAATACAGGGTGATAGTGACAAACAGACTTGGCTGCAACACTTGCACCATTTTCTATCTCATGAAACTTATCACCCGTTCTCAGTTCTCCACCTATCTGTAGCCCATGTAACAATTACATATGCGGGATCCTGATCCGGTATCACATACCCAGGACGTAAAGGATACTGAGAAACAGTTCTCTGTAAAGAACACACCCGAAGATGATGCATCAGTATGCACTTTCTTCGTTTGGGCGGCACGGGAAATCTGGTATTCCCCAAATTTCCTGCTCTGTCTTATAACATTTATAAGTTGGAGTGGGACCAACGTTCCCCAGCTCAGTATAACAAGTGGGTTCGGTCAATACATCCGTATTATTATCTTGATTAAGACGTGATATGGTCGCTACCTGGAGAGAGAGAGAAGAAAACACTCAGCGTATGCTCTTGTAAGATCAGATTGGTTATTATTTTATCTAATCAGGATGGCAACCACTGTTTTTATCAAATCTTCCTTCAAACCCTAAAAGGAAAGACTAGCCGGGATTAATTACACGCTACAAGTTCGCCAATCTTTCAGCCAGGCCAGTGTCGGTACTTTGAGGGAGGTCCCCCATGCTTTCGCACGAACCTAATTAATGTAAACCTCGTTTTCCCAAAGGCGTAACCCCGTTGACACCTTTCTAGACACCTACTTGATCGGCTAATTGTAATGTGTAAAGCTCTCCCAGGAGTAACTCTTACTCGCAGTGGGTATCGGGATCCAACTATCTCATAGAAGGTATGCAATCTCATTGCAAATTTCAACACTTGAAATTCCCGATAATATTTTGCCCCTAGCGTGCTATGACCTTGACGCATGCCAAACAACCCATAGTCCGCTAGTCAAGTTCAACCCGTACATTTCTTGATTGAATTAAACCCACCCGCACGACCCTTGACGTATGCCAAACAACGCCATGCGAATACCCTAATCCAATCGCATCGTATGCTAGCAGATAAGCACTAGTTAGCTACCGTACACTACGCCTTGACGCATGCCAAACTACCGCAGCACGAATACTAAATAGTACTTATCTGAAATGACGGAGGGCTACGACAGGTGTTTTCTGAAAACCTATTGCGTAATGAACTTGATATCGTTGTAGAATCAAATGATTTTAAAATAGAGTGTTTTTGAGGCTTTTCTAGATTTGCTAAAGGGGTCACTCCCGGTGAAAGGATCGTCGGCCCTTTCCTCGTCGAATGAGGTGCAGGATATATCATATATACCACTATGCAAAGTAAGAACTATAGAAGCAATCAAAATACAAACCGAGGGTTGTAGCATCTGCCAGTTATTGCTAAAGGGGTCACTCCCAGTGAAGGGATCTCGGCCCTTTCCTCATCGAATAAGGTGCAGGATGTTCTACAAGGAACACCGCGATGCAAAGCAAGAACTGTAGCTACCTATTTTTGAAAATTCGATTCCACAACATCTTTTAGGTTTCTTTTTCTTTCATTAATCATATTAATGAAGTCCCATCATTTAAACACCTAAACATCACAGATAAATACGACGTACACTTATGCCATCCGCATTCGCCTCGATGTCTCCTCGTGCACCGTTAGGTTAGGTAACTAACGGCAGAGAGGGGCAGGGCTAGCGCGGGTGTAAAACATAAGTAACGTCTATATAATATATCATATATACTATATACTGTTTCTATCACAGCACATCACATGATCACACCACAGATATCGCAGCAGAAGAAACATATGAAACATTCGATAAACTAGGACGTCCATGTTTTTATTTTGAGCCTCTATAAAACACGGATTCCACGGTCGCGATGAATAGCCAAACCCACACCCCTAGACCCCTATGAGAGCGGCAAGCAACCCTACCAATTCTAGAGTTAGGAGACCCGGACTCGACTCCTCGAGTTGGTCTCCCACTGGACCCTAGAACCCGGTTACTTGTGCTCCCCTCCTTGGGTCTATCCTAATGCGGAAAAGTAAATAATATACAAATGGTGACATCTTCCGCGACCTGGAAGTGCCCCAATAAAAGAATATTACATACAAGTTTTTACATGAATGAAAATGAAAAACACTCATCTCACATAAAAACCCCGGCTATTCAAAACGCGACGATCCAATATAACATATCCAGCAACACAGAACATCACATGTCATCAACGTAAGTAAATATGCGCATCCCAATTGTTGTTGACATATAGCAACGAAACCGGCGATATCACATATTACACTTACGGTCGCAGAAAAGAAAGTGTAAACTACAACAGTTGGAATCCGCAATCTCCTTAGACATCACATGCCTAACAATTATAAACGCCGCATTTTAGTCTCCATATCGAAAATACTTTTAAATATCAAGTCGGGCAATTCAACAAGATTCCCGATAAGTGATCGAATGCTCGTCGCAAACTTTTAGTAGATGGCCGCACCCCCGGATGCCGTCGACGAAGTGCACTAAGGTGGAACATCGCTGCCGCGAGCACCCGAACGGATGCTTTCAGCGACGGGGTTCTCCTACAGTCACTTGGTCGGGGCTATGGGGCATGGCTGTCTATTAAGTTTACCTGGCGAGTATCCGCGTACGCTATGTGATTGCGACAGACTTTTGATCGCATCAAAATTCCGTGGCAACCGATCAAATGAGACTAAACTGCTATGTTTATAACAATCAAATTAGTTATCTCATAACTACTTGTGGATTCCAAATATTGTATCACATTCCAGATAAATAGACAGTGTTAAACTTTCCGATCGAATAATCAAAACACCCAAGTTTTCCCAATTGGTTCTCAACACTTGAGGGGGGTTTAAAAACATCCATCGCATGCCACAGTACCAACGGTCCAGCCGTAGAAGGGTCAAGCCAACGCCTCACATGTGGCACGCCGTACTGCCCCAAACCCAAAGGTTCAAAGGGCAGTTCAAGACGGTCACATAATCGAGTTAAGGTTTGTTGTCTTCTAGAGGGTCCATTGCGTAACTTGCACGATCTAGACGTTCTTAAACAAACGGAAAAATCCAACACTTGGAAATTTTCCGGGTCGGGGAAAAAGTGAGTTATTGATATTGGATCGAACTTTTTAACAGTTTCTAAATATCCGGAAAACAATAACGAATTTAAAATTCCCGATCGAATCGACGATTACAAAATAAACCCCAGAATACTCAACCCTTGAGTCAGATTAAAAATACCCATAAAATAGTAACAACAGAGGTAAGTATTACTGTGCAAAAAACCGTCCCTAATACCCTTACCTTGCCGCGGAACCGCCGCCAAAGGTGGCTTATTGCCGCGGTTCCGCGGCCAAGATGAGGAATTGGGGGCTCGTTTTTCATGGTAATTCTTAGAAAACCCTGCTGAATTTTTAGGTATTTTTAATACAGAAAAATCCCAGATTTTAAAAAATGTACAGAGAGGGTTTTATTTTGTAGTTTCCGGATTCGATCAGGGTTTTAACTTCGTAAACGCATCGCCTAAAACTCTAGCTGGGCTCTGATACCACTGTAGGGTTATTAGGCACTCTAACAAGGCTCTACAAGGCATCGACCATGCCGAATTAAAAATTTTAGGTGCCGAACAACCCTAAGCTAGATCGTTAACTAGAGATTAGGCGAAAACTATGCAAGCTAAACACTTTAACCCTAAGTGAATACGAAATACAACCTTTGTAGATCGGTCCTTCACTTTTTAAGCTCCTTGATGTAGTCCCTTCGCTGCGATCATCCAATTTCTGAACTCTCGGACGGCTCCATGAGAAATTGCAACGGGATCGCTTGAAGTCTTCGATGCCGAAGATGATCTACGTCGAGAGAATACGGACTCAAGATTCTACCTCACTAACCATAGAATTAGTGAAGCAAACACCCTAAACTAAAGTGCTAGTCTAGTAGAGGATGGTGAAATAGGAATTGGGTACTCTTTGGATTTTCATTTCTCACAATATTTCTCACTTAAGATCAAACCATAGCAAGCTTTTCCTTTATGAATCAAGAAGAAGATGATCTCCAAAAGGAAAGAGAAGAGGATAATGATCAAGTTAGAAAGTTAGGCATGGTGAGTGAGTATCATATACTAACTCATGGTGAAACATAACCATGGCTAAGTCTAAATGGTTAGGTCAACAAAATCTAAAGTAAAACAAAACTAGTGGACTTTTTCAAAGCAACCACAAGCTTCTACAAGCTTCATGCTTATGAAAGAAATTCCACTAATTTGTAATTACTTTAAATAAATATAAACCATCATTTAGAATAGAATGGTGTATGTCTTGCACACCCATGTCTAGTGTATCATCAAACATGACACAAAATGAAAACACAATTTTAATATATATCATATATACATTAAAGTTGTGCTCATGTGAGAAAAACCCTAAAGTGAACCAATACTAATTAATGTAAAATAATATATCAAATATATAATTATACATTAAATCATTAAATCAACACTTGATTTAACGATCCGGTCATATCGCATATAACCGACTAATATCAATGTATCGACTTATCGAATCAATCCTTGATTCGATAACTAGGTTATATCGCATACAACCAATCGATACAAATATCGCGAGAATAGAATACGGTATCACATACACATATTATTCTCGGTCCCGCACATATCACATATGCGCTCCTATCTCGTTTTTCCTGAGCCAGTACAACCTCTATGTAGGACTCTAAAGACTCGTCAATACGCCGGCAGTAGATGATGATCATATCAAGCACCCATAAGCCGTCAGCGGTACTAGCTGGACGTAACGGCTACCCGGGTATTGAGCGATCAGAAGATCAGCAAGCAAGCCCGCTCCAATTCCTGCAAAAGCCTGACAGTGACACTACCGTACAGTCCGGTCTTCTCGTCTGATATGTCGCATATCAGTTCTAGGGGTGGTAAACGTCAGACCCCAATTACCGATAAGTCATGCTGATATGAGGCGCATAACGGGTCGAGAAACTACTGGTAACACTTACCAGTATTTCTCTAAACCAGCCCTGGCCAGGGACTTCCCTGTTATGGTCAATCGAGCATAGCGCAACATCAACCCCCAATACCGGGATAGACGAAACCCCTCCTATCGCTCATTGCCTCCATGTGACTCGGGACTGTACCCAAAAACCACCGTTTTGCACGCCCTCTTGGACGTGGTAAGGTGGAAATCAAAACACAGTGGGAATCACACAAGACTCTATGACGATCTCGGGTCTACAGACTAACCTGTACCAGTGTCACCAGAGAACTGCCATCTGACGTAAGGTATAATACCATCTGGGAGTTCTCGGCGAGTCCGTCTAGTGTACCCAGTCTCTACTGAGCACCCATATATCATCTCTGATGTCAAACACCAATGGATGTGGGATCATCCATCGCCCATCTGTATGGGTCGAGAAGGCATACGCTAGTCTACTCTGGTATATCGATGCCCCGTCTCGATACACCCACGACTAGGGACCTTGAAGGATGTACTTATGGACTACCATGTCCACACTAGTATGATCCGCATCATAGTCCAGGTAATCAAGTACACATCCTAAGGGCTTTACCAACATGTAACAGAGAGACAATTAGTATACACGTTAAGGTAAAGGGTAACCAGATAGTGTACTATCATATCGAGCAAGAAAGTCCTCCCTATATATGTCCAAGCATCCACTACAATATACATCAGATGTATAGTAATGGCCTCTAGGGCATACATATAACTAACAAACAATGCATCGAAGAAGCTCATGTAGTAGGTATGTTCGTGGGTACCCTCGATCCACAGGAAACTATATCCCAGTTCATGATATTTTTCAAGCCAGCTACCTTCCAGTCCTTGTTTGACAAACTGGCCCAAATGGATCAGATGGGCTATAGACCGTCTTCCTCGAAAATGGAGCCTCGAAACGAAAAGGGGAAAGGGAAAGCGACCTTCGTCACCAATGCTCAGCAGCAACCCAGTGGTCCAAAACCAGCTGATCGCCAAAACGATAGACATCGGTTCTTCAACGAGAAGCTAAAACGCCCTTATTCATTTCCCCGGGATAAAACAAGGAGACTGTTCGAGCAAGCGGTGCGCAACAAGCTCATCAATCTGCAAGATCCAAGACGTCCACTGCAGCCGGGCGATGCCAACAATCCTAATTACTGACCCTACCACCGAGCAGTAGGCCATCCAATCGAAGATTGCTTCATCTTCAAAGGCTGAATTGAAGACCAATACCAACAGGGCAAATTCGAGCTGTCTGAGAATTGGAAGGTAAGCCTGCCCCAGCCACACGCTCCTAAAAAGGTGACACGCCGGGGGCATCGTGCTCTTTTATAGAAGAAGCTCCATGGGAGGTCGCTCTTTCAGCAAAAACGAAAAGAATGCTGAAGGATCTCCAAACAAGCCCGGCGATCAGGTGGAAAAGTCCGCTGGAACCCGGGGTCATTGAGGGAATGCTGAATCCACGCCCCGACACCAAGAATGGGTAGTGATAGTAAAAAACGCCCATGCCCAGCGTCAAAGTCTTCAAAGAAAAAGAAGGAAGACCAAAAAGCCAGTGAAGTCTGATGACAAGCGCACAAACCTGCAAAAATATATTGACGCGTTGGAAAAATATAACCAGAAGGCATGAACCCCGGTCACACTCTAAGAGTTCTCAACCACATCCTTGAGGACGGAGATGGTGACAATGATGAGGGAGAAGACTCGTCAGATGAATCTGAGGATTATGTGGCGAGCTGCCACGTGATCTCTCACTCGTCAATAGATGGTGAAGAGGCTCTGATGCCAAGAAACTGGGGGCAGATCCCGAATCGGAACTCCTGGAACCGTCAGACGAGATGATTGACATATTGCTAAACGAAGGCCGTTAGAGGAGCAAAGCTGATCGAGAGCGCGAAATGGCCATATTCGAAAAAGCCAACATCAGCTACTGGACAAAATGGTTGAAGCACTCCAACCAGATCGATGCACGCCTGCAGCGGATAAAAGCAGGCTTAAGACAAGGAAACAGGATCGTTAAAGCCATGTCGATGGGAAATGAAGCTACCACCTTTTAAAGGAGATATTCCTGGCAGCGCACACCTTGACGAAGCGGATGGACATCCAAACTACTGCTTATACCATTGGAGGAGCACACACCCTACCGAAGAGTGCAATGCCTTTAAAAACTGGTGGCAAGGATATGTTGCCCACCGACAACACGTCAGGCGATTGAAGCGTAAAACTCGTCGAGAGCAAAGAAGCACGACTGATGAGCATAAAAGAACTGTCGGCAACTGCCACATGGTCGATAGCAAGGGATGAAAAGTTCTCACCTTCGAAGCGACTCTGACAAAAAAATAGCCCTCGACCCTTTCTTCAAGGAATCCATCTCCGAAACAGAAGAGATGAAGACCTGCGAGAACATTCAGCTGCGTAATCGCACGTTACCCGAAAAGAATCTCGGACCCACAAACAAGGGATCGTAAGGAGTGTTTGTATCCGTGAGTCGAGGAATTTTTGCGAGGGATTATTTGTTTCCCAAGCGCCAAGGATTATTTGTTTCCTTGGGGTTTGAAACGAGTCGAGGATTCCTACGGAGGCTCTGGTAGCTCTGCGGGTCGACGCGGATCAGGAAGCTCTCGTCAAGGAGTGTTTGTATCCGTGAGTCGAGGAGTTTGCTGGGATTATTTGTTTCCCAAGCGCCAAGGATTATTTGTTTCCTTGGGTTTGAAACGAGTCGAGGATTCCTACGGAGGCTTTGGTAGCTCTGCGGGTCGACGCGGATCAGGAAGCTCTCGTCAAGGAGTGTTTGTATCCATGAGTCGAGGAGTTTGCTGGGGTCACTGGCTTCTTCGTTTGAAATGAACCGGTGAGGTTTTGGGGTTCGTCGTCTGACGGAATCCGCTGGGAAAGTATGGTTCATTCTTCGTTTATGCCCTTGGATTGTATACAGGGATCGATGCGATCTTAACTGTAGGGCCAAAGTTTTATCATTTCTTCTTTTATTTTATTTTATTTCCGCGATGCTCTATCATTTCAGCTTTTATATCGCGAAGGTCGCGATTGCCCAATCATTTCGGCTATTTTTCGCGGTGCCCAATCATTTCGGCTATATATATATATTTTTATTTTTACTCGTTGCTTTTTATTACGAGTTGCCCAATCATTTCGGCTATTTTGCATGTATACATTTTTACTTGCTGCTTTTTTATTGCAAGTCGCCCCATCATTTCGGCTATTTCATATGCATGTGCGGCCTACTGGCTTTTCGCTGTAAACCTGAAATTGGACACCGATTTCGGCATCAGCACCGCTACAGCTGAGATATTGCCAGGAGCGAATCATCATTTGCCTCTGTCGTTGTCGAACAAAGGAGGCTTAGCGACCAGGGTTAGGGTCCTGTTGACTAAAGCTTTTGACTTCGTGAGCCGTAAGGGTATCACGAAGTTATTTCTCCCTACAAGTCGTGAGGATCTTGTAGGTGTATTTTCTCCTTAGGAATCGTGAGGGTTCCTAAGTGTTTTGTTCCTCTGTAAGTCGTAAGGATCCTACAGGAGGGTTTTCTCCTCATAAATCGAGGGGATTTATAAGGGTTGTTCACCATGCGAACGTATTCCCAATTACGGATGAAATTTGGCTAGGGAAATGTTTATTCGCGCCCGTGGATTGTATACAAGGGTCAATACTGAGCCATTTGTAGGGCAATATTGAAAGTTTGTGGGGGTTTGCTTAAGCACAGGTTTAGGTCTCTGTGACTTAAGACTTTCAAATCCTATGAGCCGTGAGGGTCCCATAAGAGAGTTCTCCTTACGAGTCGTGAGGATCTCGCAAGTGTGTTTTCTCCTTAGGAATCGTGGGGATCCCTAAGTGTGTTGCTCCTTTGTGAGTCGTAAGGATCTCACGCAGGTGGTTTCTCCTTATAAGGTCGAGAAGACCCTATAAGTGTCTTTTAACGAGGTTGCGCCCTTTCGGGTTTTCACGAACACTCGCCGGTAGCCCTACTGTTTTTACTCACGGAGCCCTTTCAGGTTTTCATCCGTGCCCTTTTTGCTTATGGACATACCGTTTTTTTTTTTTTTTTGTCAGCCTAAAGATGCTGCGGTAGTAGTTTAAAGACGTTTCGGTCTGCTATTAGTTTTAGGACATTTCGGTCCGATGTTAGTTTAAGGACATTTCGGTCCACTGTTGAGAAGCTGGCTACTGCTTATACAGTTTGAGCTTAGGAAGATAGCGAGCGGACATAGTCGTCGTCGTCTATCGTTGACCTAGGCTGTGGCTCATTAAGCGTAGTATTTCTTTAGGAAGCGACCGTTTATTGGTCTGAAAGGCCTTTCACCATGCATGTCCATGAGTAGATAGGCCCCACCCTGGTAAACTTTATCTATGATGTACGGGCCTTCATAGTTCGGCTCGAATTTTCCCCGCTTGGCGCGATTGGGGATCATAGGCCTTTTGACCACTAGCACGAGTTCGCCTTGGTGGAATGTCCTCGGTCGGGTCAATCTTTCGTATGAGCGCATCATCTTTGCTTTATAAGCTTCCAGATTTTGTTGTGCTATGAGCCTAGTTTCATCAAGGGCGTCAAGCTCCTCAAGCCGAAGGTGAGCATTTTCTTCGTCCGTTAGCTCGTGGTGAACTGCCACTCGTAGAGAGGGTAACTCTATCTCGAGAGGGAGTACTGCTTCCGTACCGAACACCAACGCGTATGGCGTTGTGTTTGTGGCTGTCTTGAACGTAGTTCGATACGCCCAAAGAGCTTCTTGCAGTCTCTCATGCCAGTCTTTCTTATTTCGGGACACTGTTTTCTTTATAATTTTCGTCAAGGTCTTGTTGAAGGCCTCGGCAAGACCGTTAGCTCGTGGATTATAGACTGAGGAATATCTCCAGTCTATGTTATGCTGCTGTGCGAAGCGGCTGATTTTATGACTTCGGTACGCTGGCCCGTTATCGGAGATGATCCGCCTCGGAGTTCCAAACCGATATATGACGTGCGTTTTGAAGAAATGAAGGATATTCTCCGTCTTCACTTCTCTCAATGGTACTACTTCTGCCCACTTAGAGAAGTAGTCAGTCGTCGCTAGGATGAAACGATGTCCTTTAGACGATGCTGGCTCGATGGGGCCGACTATATCAGTCCCCCACATTTCGAATGGCCAGCTAGCTACCGTTGGATGCAGCGGATTTGGGTGCTGGTGGATGAAGTCCCCATGAATCTGGCATGAGTGACATTGCTTCGCATATTCGATGCAGTCTTGAATCATCGTGGGCCAGTAATAGCCCATCCGTTTGATCTTCAACTTCATCTTTGGACCTGCTTGGTGTGAACCGCAGATTCCGTCATGAATTTCCTGAACGACTCTTTCCGATTCGTCCGGTCCTAAGCATCTCAGCCACAGAGAATCGAATGACCTCTTGTAGAGAGTATCATTGACGAAGGCGAAGGACAGAGCTCGTTTTATGAGTTGATGTCTTGCGGACGCATCTTCAGGCATTTGGTGGGACTTGAAGTAGTCTATAAAGACTTCCCTCCAATCCTCAACCTTCTCATGTTCTTTTATTTGCAAGGACGCTTGTTCAGTCACTCCCTTCTCTTCGGGTGATTCCGAAGGTATTTCTGCGGGGGCGAGCACCTGACGACTTTGTACCATGATTCTAACGTCATCGAGGTTCTCGTCAGCCATTTCTTTAGCGAGTTTGGCCAACGCGTCCGCTTTGCTGTTATCCGCGCGTGGTATGCTCTCCAAAGTATAGGAGGGAATTTGGGTTAGCAGTTGTTGCACCTTTTCACCGTATTTTACTAACTCCGGTTTGCATGTTTGGTAATCGCCGTTTACTTGACTAACGACCAGTTGCGAATCTCCGTATATGAGGAGGTTTTCAATTCCCATGTCAATGGCGATCTCGAGGCCCGCTATCAGAGCTTCATATTCAGCTTCATTATTCGTTCTCGGCTCTGTTAAGGAAAATGCGAAGCGCATTATCCCTCCTTGTGGAGTTACAAAGATGAGGCCTACCCCCGATTTGATTATAGGGGTGTTTTGTTTGCGCTTCTTCATGGAAGATGCACCATCAAAATAGAGTTCCCATCGGGTGTCACCACCGTCGATTGCATCAAACGCATGTTCGTCTGGAAGATCGCAATTTAAAGGGGAATCGGCAGGTATGGGATGCTCAGCAAGGAAGTCGGCGATGGCCTGGCCTTTTACTGCCCTGAGAGGTTGATATGTTATCGAAAATTCCATCAAGAGCAGGGCCCATTTAGCGAGTCGCCCTGTCAATATGGCTTTTGACATTAGATATTTGAGAGGGTCCACTTTTGAAATAAGACGGACTTCGTGCGCCAACGCATAGTGCCTAAGCTTTGTTATTGCGAAGATCAACGCCAGGCAGTGTTTTTCAATGGGAGAGTAGTTGCTTTCTGCCCCCAGCAGAACTCGACTTAAGTAGTAGAGTGCTCTTTCTTTCCCTTGATCGTTCTCTTGTGCCCATAATGCGCCTAAGGAACCTTCGAGGGCGGTTGTATAAAGAATGAGAGGCTTCCCCTTAACCGGAGCAGCCAACACCGGCGGGTTCTGCAGATATTGCTTGATCTCATCCAGTGCGCCTTGGCATTTTTGATCCCAAACGAATGGGGTTCCCTTCTTCATCAGGTGACTATAAGGACGGCACTTTCCTGAAAGGTTAGCTATAAATCGCCGTATGTATGCGAGTTTCCCTTGGAGAGACCGCAGCTGTTTGAGAGTCCTCGGCGGAGGCATTTCCATGATCGCTTTAATCTTTGACGGATCTATTTCAATACCTCGGTGTCGAACAACGAATCCCAGGAATTTGCCCGAGGAAACCCCGAACGCACATTTAAGAGGATTCATTTTCAAGTTGTATTGCCGAAGGCGTTGAAATACAGTCTTCAGATGCTCGAGATGTTCCTCGTATGATTTGCTTTTAACCACGAGATCGTCGATATAGCATCCAACGATTTCGTGTATAAGGTCGTCGAAGATCTTTGTCATGGCCCTTTGATAAGTAGCACCGGCGTTCTTCAAACCGAAGGGCATCACTTTATAACAAAATATACCAAGAGGAGTCCTGAAGGCTGTGTGTTTCTGGTCTTCTGGATGCATTCTTATTTGATTATACCCTGACGAGCCGTCCATGAAGGAGAAAACCTCATGAGTGGATGTATTGTCTATCATCAGTTCAGTGACTGGCACTGGGAAATCATCCTTCGGGCAAGCTTTATTAAGATCCCGGAAGTCTACGCATATGCGCACCGTCCCATTTTTCTTCATCACTGGGACGATGTTGGCGATCCATTCAGGGTACTGAACTTCCTGGATGAAGCCAGAGTTGATTAACTTTTTGACTTCGGTATTTATGCTCATCTCAAGCTCGAGTCGCATTCTTCTCGGCGCCTGTTTGACTGGCTTGATGTTCGGGGATATTGCTAGTCTATGTACAGCAACTTCTGGATCTAGTCCCGGCATCTCGGAATAGTTCCATGCGAAGCAATCTTTATGCTGCACAAGGACGTCTTTTAACGCAGCCACCCTCTCTTCAGACAGCAGCTCGCTGACGAATGTCGGTCGCGGATCATTTATTGTCCCCAACTCGATTTTCTTGAGGTTATCTGCAGTAGTATGGATTCTATCCTCCAGTTCTTTCGGAGCTGGGGGAAATTCTGAGATTACCTCATCGCTGCCGCTTTCAAAGCACCAAGGAAGGTTGTTCATGTCCTCGGACCCTTCTTTTAATATTGTTATCACATGGCAGGTGCGAATTTTCTGCCCATCCCAATGCGGAGTTGGTTCTATCCTTGTGTTTTCGGGTTCGTGCTTTTGCGGCGGCGCTACCCTCCAACTGTCAGACAACGCGAATTTGCCAAGCTGATATTGGTCCTCAACCCAATTCTTAAAGGTGAAGCAATCTTCAAGCGGATGCCCTACTACTCGATGGTAAGAGCAATAATTTGGGTTGGAGACTTCGCCCGCTTGCTCAGGGTGTTTAGACTCTGGCAGAGTAAGCATTTGATGTTTTAGAGCAAGATCAAGTATTTTTCTTGTTTTGTTCCGAGGAAATGAGTATGCTCGACCCATTTTCTTCATGAGGGCTAGGTCAATAACGCTCGACTCTCGGATGCGTGGCTTCTTAGCTTTGCCTTGTGGTTGTCGAGCACCTTTTCGGCCCTTCGACTTGTTTTTGCTTTCGCGTCGAACCCTTTTTGTAGCGGGCTGACGTGGGGTAGCATCTTCGTTCTTTACTGCCTGTTGAAGGAGACGCTGTGTCTTCGCTTTCTCATAGATTGCCATTTCACGATCGTGATCATCTCGGGCTTTTTGACTCGCATCCTTTATAAGTTTGCTCATCTGGTCTTCAGACGATGGACTAGGCGGTTTTGTATCAGGAACTTTTGCTGATTCAGGATTAGCGTCCTCCCATTGAGCGTCCGCCTCTTCATCGAAGTCATACATGGCATAGCAGCTGTTTACTAGCTCCCGTTTCTTTGGCCGGATGTACCCAAGCCCTTTTGTTTCTATTCTCCCGTTAGGCAATTTGCATTGAGTCCCGGGAACGTTCCATACTTTATCATAGAATTTGGCCTTTCTAGCGGTTTGTTCGAAAGGTATTCCCTGGCGTTTCAGCAGTTTCCTCAAACCTTTGGTATAATATCTGAGAAGACGGATGGGCTGAAGCCTGTCGAGCGTGGGATCCGCGCCATGCCAAATTTCTTTTTCCACCTTGTTTTCTTCAGAACGGTAGAATAGGATTGCCTTCTCGCCTTTTCGTCCGGGAGGAATATAGAATGTGTGCAATTCTTCTACGCTGTTGGCGTTGAGTGCATCCAGTTCTTTGTAATGTTCAAGCGGCACCATGGTTATCTGCAGACTTCGCTCTTCATCAGCGGAAACCCGTATTGAAGGCCGAGCAGGGAATACAGCATGAACTTCATCCTCTGAATCACTACCGAAGATCAATGAAGGAACGGATGGTCCTGGCCTAGTGGACTGGGATGGACCTGAATAATTTATATCCTCCTCCTCCTCGGTGTCACTGCCGAAGACATGGATGGTAGCGTTAGTTTTGTTCTCCGGTTTGTGACACCTTTCCGTGTCTTCGAAACTCGGTAAGAAGTACTTGGCATCTTCATACTTGCGAACTTCGTTCACGGAAAACGGATTCAACTCTCCCGCCACAGTGTACTCAAGGCCATCCCTAGAATACTTCATGCACTGATGCTGTGTAGAAGGGATGATATTGTACTCGTGTAGCCATGGTCGGCCGAGCAGAGCGTTGTAGCACGTCTTGGCGTCTATAACATGGAATTTGATGTCTGTGACGAGCAACCCGAAGCGTAGCGTCAATATCACAGATCCAAGAGTCTTTGAGGATTGAGAGTCGAAACCGGAGATGGTGATTTTGTCTCGGGCGAGGTGTTGGACACTCATGCAAATCTCCTTTAACACTCGCACATTGAGTAAATTAACAGACGATCCGTTATCGACCAAGATTTTACCTATCTTTATGTCATGGCAGTATCCTGAGACATAAAGGGGGCGATTGTGTTCACACGTCCCGAGGAGAAGGTCTTCATCACTAAAAGCAACGTCGGCTGTGTGCACCTCTTCCAATTCATCCTTTATCTTTTGTTCGGCTAGGAAGGCTTGGAACTGGTCCGGATCTTGTAGGGCCTTAATCAAAGAATCCCTGGCCTCTTTTGATAGTAATAGGGCATCGAGAATGCTGAGTTGTGAGGGTAGCTTTCTCAGATGCGCCAAGACATTGTAATCCACTTTACTCCTCTTCGGCGGGTTCTTGGCGGTTAACTCTTCCGCGACTTGGTCATCCAAAGCAATGTCTTCAGAGACCTTCTCTTTCCCTTTGTTTTTCTTGTTTAAGGGTCCGAGATTCTTTTCAGGTAGCGTCCGATTGCGTAGCTGTATATTTTCGCAAGCCTTCGGTTCTTCTTCTTTTCCCGAAATGGATTCTTTGAAGAGGGGGCCAAGCTCTAGCTCCTCATCGGAATCGCTCCCAAATGTAGGCACTTGTGATCCGGCGGTGTTAATCATGTGACAATTGTTGGCAGTTCTTTCAAGTTCTTCAGTCGTATTTCTTTGCTCTCGGCGAATTTTACATTTTTCCCGTTTAAAGCGTTGTCGATTAGCGACGTATCCTTGCCACCATCCATTGAAAGCTTTGCAATCTTGGGTGGAATGCGAGACCTTCTGATGATATAAGCAATAAGAGGGGTGCATTTCCACCACGCCAGTAACTTTTTCTTCAGAGGGTGGTAGATTCATGCCCATCGATATGGCCTTAGCAAACTTCTTTTTTATCTTGAATTGGCTTTTGTCAGCGGTGGAGGCATTTTGCTCCAGCGGGATCATTTCAGCTCCTTCCTCAAGTCGCTGGCGCTTGGCCCTTTCGAATATAGTCGTCTCGCGTTCTCGATCAGCTTTGCTTTTCAACCGAGCTTCATTAAGAAACGCGCTAATCATTTCAACTGATAACCCTGGGGCTCTTGATTCGGCATTTGCCCCCAGCGTTTCAGTGCCAGAAGTCCCTTCATCGTTCGTGGTCGAATGGGAGATCATATGACAGCTCGCCACATATTCCTCGGATTCATCCGATGAACTTTCTCCCTCATCTTCTTTTTGGAAGACGTGACCAAGGAAATCTTGGAGCGTAGTGGGAGTCCGCGCCTTTTTGGTTGTACTCATCCAGTGCGTCGATTTGCTTTTGTAAGTCCGTGCGCTTGTCGCCAGGCTTCACGGGCTTCTTAGATTTCTTCTTCTTCTTTTTCGAAGACTTTGACGACTGGCTACTAGTGCTTGAACCTCCATTATCGGTCTTTGGAGTTGGACGTGGTTTTAACATTCCCTCAACGACCTGCGGTTCCAATGGGCTTTTCCACTTGATCGCCGGACATGTCCGAAGATCATTTAGCATTCTCTTCGTTTTTGATGATAATACAACCTCCCACGGATCTTCTTCAATGACGGAGCATGTTGCCCCCGGCGTATTCGTCCCCTTAGAGGTGTGGGGCTGTGGGGGATTCACCTTCCATTTGTCAGATAGCGCAAATTTGCCCTGACGGTACTGGTTCTCAAGCCAATTCTTGAAAACGTAGCAATCCTCAATCGGATGGCCTAGCACTCGATGATAAGGGCAGTAATTGGGCTCGTTGGCGTCATTCGGTTGCAACGGACGTTTTGGATCTGGCAGATTTATGAGTCTGTTGCGCAGCGCCAGCTCGAATAGCCTCCTCGTTTTATCACGGGGGAAAGAGTAAGGGCGTCCCATCCTGTCCTCGAGGGGTACGTATGGGCGTGTATTGTTTGGACGAGCAACCGGCTTCGAGTCGCTCGGTTGTTGTTGGGCATTAGCGACAATGATCGCTTTTCCCTTTCCTTTATCGTATCGGGAATCCGGTTTCGGGAGAGGGGGTTTATGGCCCATCTGGTCCATCTGCGCTAATTTGTCAATCAAAGCCTGGAAGGAAGTCGGCTTGAAGAACATCATGAACTGCGAGATGGTTGCTTGTGGATCGAGAGTCCCAACAAACATTCCCACTGCAGGGGCTTCTTCTATGCGCTGTTCACACTTCGACCATAGATTACGCCACCGTATAGCGTACTGAACCCACGTCTCGCCGGGTTTTACCCTGGCGTTAATCAACGCCGTCATCGGAGTACGCTCACTGGCACTTGCAAAACGTTGGGTGAAGAGCAGCTCCATCTCCGCAAAGGTTTTAATAGAGTCATTGGGGAGCTCAGAATACCATTCGAACGCCGTATCTGATAGGCTTCCAACGAACTGGCGGAGCAAAAGCTTGTCGTCGCCGCCGGTGTTACCGCAAAGCGCCCTGAACTGGGCAACATGTTGATGAGGATTGCCGGTCCCTTTGTAGACATGAAACTTGGGAATTGTGTAACCCGGCGGGTATTTTATTTGGTCATACCAGCCCGGATATGGCCGCCCTGTCTTCACGACGTGGCCGGCTGCTTCGGCTGCGTGATGAACCTTTATTTGCTGGGCTATATATTCATCCAGATCAGTCTTAGAGATTGTATCCTCTTTAGCCGTTGATAGAACGGGCTGAGGGTTTGATGTCTCTCCCCTATCATCCCCAAGGACAATCGGGGGTTCTTCAGTCGGGGGATCTTGTTGTATCATCATCCCTATCATGTCCTGGAAGAGGAGGCCCATACGCTGTATATTGGCTGCTTGTTCAGCAGCCTCTTTGTCTCTTTTTTCCAGTACTCGGCGGAGGAACTCGGCGTCGGTCTCTTCCTCTTGGCGTTCATCTAAAGACGTCCCAGGATTCTCTTTTGGCTCCGTGAGTGCAGCCATTGTAGTCATCATCTCCTGGAGCTTTTGTTGCTGCTCCTGAGCCTTGGTCACTGATCGGGTAAGCGGTCGGTGACCCGTAGAAGTGCGGCTTTCCTCCTTTCCAGAAGCCATATAAACCGTATGAACTGTTATGCCCCCTGACTTGGGGCGTTTAGGTTCACCGCTTTTAAACTTTGTCAGTGTCACGGGAGTTTTCTCTGGCCTTTTTCTTTTGTGGACCATTGAGGTTGAAGGAGCCGTTGAAGTGGGCATCCTAGCATTTGTTGCCCCCTGCCGTTTAATGGGGCGGTTTTTGTCCTTTTCCACCTTTGCCTTTTTCTGGCGATGAAAGTGGTCTGGGTCAATCACGGAATCTTGAACTCTCCGCCAAACTTTATAAATTTTTGACGACAGCCGTTGAGGGGCCTGTTCCTGTTTTGTCTCCGGAGCTTTTTCTATAGGCGGAGGAGATCTTTTCAATGTAGCAATTGGAGAGTTCTTTCTCACCTTCCTCAGCAATTCAAAGCTGTTCCCAGTTGGAACAGCAGCGTTGACCTTCACCACTGGAGCAGGTGGGGTTAGCCCTGAGGGGGATTTGCCCCTTGTTTTCCATACTCGTTGCCAATGTCGACGTCGAGCACGACGAGCCGTTGGGACTGGCTCGGAAATCAAGATGGTTTCTTGTTGCCCCCTGTTTGAGCGTGGGGTAACTGCCGATGTCAGCCTATCGAAGACTGATGCCTTTTGACCAGCTGGGGGAGGAGTGGGAACCGTCAATCTTGTGAAGACCGACTCTCTGATGGGAGAAGCCGCTTCAACGACTTCCAAAGCAGCGGTCGTTGCCCTCTTTGGGACAGCCACTTTATAGTTCTGACCTAGCCTGGTGAAAACGGAGGCTGTCGGCTTAGTAGCGGGCGACCCGTTGACAGGGGTCGTGGTAGTAGTGAGCCGGTCGAACACCGACTTCTTGTTCGCTTCCGGTGCGGATATCGGCATAGAGAAGCTTGTAGGTGGGACCGTGGTTCCGAAAAACAGGCCGGTGGTGGCCTGGGCCACCTGTTCAACCGGTAAAGCGAGGAAGGAGGCCGCTTGGGGCCCATATGCTACACCTCCGGGGGAGGTGGAGCGTCCATTGCAGTGGCACTTTGAGCAGTTGGTGCAGTTAGAGGCCATTGAATCTTGAGTTCTGCGCCAGGCAAGAGACCAAATCTTAGTAACTTGAAATCCGAAGGCAACCATTTAACAAACCGCGATTGGTTCGCGAAGACGACATACGAAGTGTGGAGTGGAAAGAGGAAAAGGTCCCACCGGGCGTGCCAGAATCTGTTCCCCTCCGAACGGCGGCCTAGACTTGGCATCCATGCCTGATGTTCGGGGCAGATGCTATATGTTTTTATCTGTCTACCTCTCCAAAGATGCCAAGTTGATTTATGGCACCATGTATCGGAGGTTTAGACGGATGCGGCCGATGTAGCAGACTTCGTCAGATTCCCCCTCAGGATGAGGGGTTTTTGATTGTGGGGACGCTCTTCCCTGCAGGCGCAAGCCCCTGCAGTTAATTACGCTACCGCATCGCGGTAACAACTTTCTCCTTCTCCAGAATTTCACTTCGTGTCGTGGGTGTTTGTTTTGTTTGTGGTTGCCCGTGGATTGTATACGGAGACTGAGTAATGCCGTCGCCCGTAGGACGTGGATTAGTCCAAATCCGTATTTACTGAGATTTGGGTTTGGTGTTTTTAGTTTAAGGATGCATTAGTCGCGTTGCGACTAAGATCAACTTAAACGTTCGTTAAGGATACGTTAGTCCTGTTTTAGACTAAGATCCACTTAACGTAGTGATTAATTTAATGTATGGCCATCGGGACTCGTCACCTCTTTGACGTCGTTGAGGAATTACAACGACGGATGTCAAAGGAGTTCGGAGATGTACCCTCGAACCAGAGTTGATTGGGAGTTTTATAATCCATTTAAATGTTTAAGGATACGTTAGCCGTGTTTGGGGCTAAGATCAACTTAAACGGGACCGTTTAGATCCGGCAAAAGAGCGATTGGCTCTATTGTTCTAGTTTAGGGACGTAGTGGTCCATTATTAGTTTAGGGACATCTCGGTCTGACGCCAGTTTAGGGACGTAGTGGTCCATCATTAGTTTAGGGACGTCTCGGTCCGACGCCAGTTTAGGGACGTAGTGGTCCATCATTAGTTCAGGGACGTCTCGGTCCGATATTAGTTTAAGGACGTCTCGGTCCGATATTAGTTTAAGGACGTCTCGGTCCACGAGTTTAAGGACCCCGCAGTCCATTTGGATGTGTGGTCGTTGGGACCCGTCACCTCTTTGACGTCGTTGAGGAATTACAACGAGGGATGTCAAAGGAGTTCGGAGATGTACCCTCGAACCGGTCGTGAATTGATTTAGGAGAGCAGCTGTGCTCAGTCAATTTAATTTAAGGACTTACGGCCAGAATTGGGCTAAGTCCAGTTGAAAATGTTCACATTTTGTTTGCATTTGGCCTATTAGGCCTTTGTTTGGGCTTTCCCCCTTTTTAGAATAATGCATAGCATTACTTCAGGCCATTGACTGGGCTCTGCCCTTTCTAGAATAATGCAAAGCATTGTTTTTGGTCTATTGGACCTCTTAATTGGGCTCTGCCCTTTAAACAATGCATAGCATTATTTTTGGTCTGTTTAGACTTTTTGATTAGGCTCTGCCTTTTTGAAATAATGCGCAGTACTTCTATTTGGTCAATTTGACCTTTGATTGGGCTCTGCCCCTTAATAATGCATTGCATTTAATACTCTGACAGTGCCCCACACGGCTTGTCAGGTGCTTTGCGCAATTAAAGAGCGCAAGCGCTCGTGGAGGTGACACGTGTCGCGCAGTGGAAGGCTTGCGCAACAGTGCTTGCGCGACTGCGCAGACACGTGTCTCGCAGTTGTGCACTTGCGCAACAGTGCTTGCGCGACTGCGCAGACACGTGTCGCGCAGTTGTGCACTTGCGCAACAGTGCGCAGACACGTTAAGTCCAAATTTTTTTATATTTATTTTGGGTTTTGCCCGACAAACAGGGCTCTGCCCCTTTATTATTTTGCAATTTGATTTGGGCAAGGCCCTTTTAAATAATGGGTTGCATTTGTGCAGAACATCAAGAATTTTTCAGATTTAAGAACAAAAGTGCATAGCACTTTTGATCTAAATTTGGATCAAAGGAAAACAAGTTTTTCTTCCTGTTTTCCCTGATTTCACAGAACCAAGGGTTCATAACAAGTGCAAGGCACTATTTATTTATTTTCACTTATTTCCCCCTTTTTTTTTAATCCTTTGTTCTTCAGAGATTTTTCTCTTAAAAAAAAGGGTTTTTACCTTTCTTTTTTTTTTGTTCTTGAATAATCTTCAAGAGTTCTCTTTTCTTTTTTTTTTTGCTAGAAGTCGATTATCCAAGTTGATGCCCTCGAATGAGGTCTGGGGTCCTATTTATAGTGCTCACAAATTTGTTGAATTTGTTAACAAGATCTTTTCTGAGTGATTTTGGGAATTTTCCCACCGCTGGATCTTTGATCCAAAGGCAGAAGAAAATCTTCTGGTTTTGCAAAGAACAGAAAAGATTTCATTAAATTTTCATTCTGTTTCTGCGCAACTCACCAGCGCGTGACACGTGTCGCGCAGTAAGGAGCTTGCGCAACAGCGATTGTGCAACTGCGCAGACACGTGTCGCGCAGCCGTGCGCTTGCGCAGTTAAGTGTTACTTATGTTTTTTAAAAAGCCTTGCTCTGATTGGACGCACTGCCTTGGGCGTTGCGATGCCGAGTCAACTTCTGACATGTGGCAAATTGCGCGCTGCGCACGGGAACCGAAGCGTTGCTTCAAAATTTGAATTTTCAAAATTCAAGTGAGCCTTGCTCAGATTGGGGGAACAGTACGCTTAGCGTGTTTACTTCAGAGTAAATACGCAGCGGACCTTATCGCGCCTCCTAATCCGTATACTGGAAAGCGGGGCGTGACAGTTTAGGTTTATGGTAGATACGGTTATAGGGTTATTCTAGCGCCAGTTTTTAAACGTAGAAAAGTTTTTGTTCCGCAAATGGCCACGGTAGATGATCGAGGCGCTAGTGTAACCCAACACTTATGAGTATGGCATAAAAAATTTGAAAAATAAAAACCGGGCTAGGGGATTAAAATCATGGCTTTATAAAATCCATTTTCCCCAAGAAAAAACTTTGTTAACATAAAATTCCTACGAAAAAGAAACCCTTCAAGCCACACACCTAATCACCTAGTGGCTGAGATATGTGGACCTCACCTGTGGTGGCTATAATTTTGGGTGGATAATAATCTCAAAGATCTGAGAGGCTAATTTCATTTGTAGCGAATGAACTAAATATGCAAAGCATGCATGCTCCCAATTGGCATTTTTATTTATCAAATACCCTTGTTTGGAATCTTTATTTACCCAAAAAACCCTTTCTATGAGAGAGTGACCCTCAACGCCCATGCTGGGCTTTCTGAATTGACTAATTTACCCTTCACACTTAACATCCCTTTAAAAATTTATATATATCCCTAAACTTCAAATTTTCATGCAAATCATCTAAGGTGTGTAAAATCCTGCTGGTCGAAAATCCAGTAAGTGACGCAATAGAGGACCGCGAAATTTTCTTCCCAACCGATCAAAAGACATTAGAGAAACAGTAGCTCAACCTATGTATTTCGACTCTTGGACTGAAAATTCATATACAAATGATGCATATGTGTCCTATAACTATGTATACGTACACATGAATAAAAATTCTTGATGATGCGGGCGAGAAGAGGACGCCGACATGTGTCGGGAGGATTGAGAATCGTGAAAAAGCGACTAACAATCATACCTTTCAACAAGGTGAGGTCGTTGCAGTATAGTGGGGAAAAAAACAAGACAAGGCTGGCTCCTCCGATCTTGTCTTGTTTGTCATTTTGTGCTACAAATATTTTGAAGAGTAATTGGCGTAATTTCTCACACTCGCTACTCCTCACAATGGATCCAAGATAACTACCTTAGGGTGCATGGATTTGCCCTTGCCGTGGATCCTAAATAACTACCTCAAGGTGTTTTAGATCTTTTACTATTCAAGCAAATTAATAATAATCAACACACCTAAGATACTATTAGCCATCAATTATCTTTTACACCATGGAAAAAGGGTAAAAAAATAATCTTAATTCACTTTATAAGATGGATAAAAGGACCAAGTGGGCTGTTTGGTCTTGACTCAATTTGTATAGTATATTTACATGTTCAATGCCTCTAAAAAAAAGCAACACATGATTAGATAAGAGTGACTTAGATTTTTGAAGCTTTTATTGATGCTCTCTCTTGGCTTTTAACACCTAGACCTAACTTTCTATGCATCAACTTTCTACAATTAACTTTAAAATTAAAGAATTATTTATTTATTTATTTTTAAAAAAGAGAGAAAAATATAAGAAGAGGAAGAAGAGACTTGCTATTAATTTTTACCACTTTGTTCCTATATTTGCTGCATTGTCTATGAAGACCAAGAACTCACCCACATGTCCCTCTATTAGATACGACCCTCTCTCCTCTCTCTCTCTCCCCCCTTTTGAGTTTTTGTTCCTCCCCTTGACAATTCTTTCAAAACCTTAGTCCTATCTATTTGCATGCTCTAGACTCCAACACCAATCCTCAACTCTCTCTCTCTCTCTCTCTCTCTCTATATATATATATATTTTTTTTTTTTAAAAAAAAAAATTTGGCTTTGATCATGGGACCCATTAGAGGGTTGAGAAAGAAGAGGAGAATAGAGAAGAGAACAGAGAAGCAATCCATGGCTCGTGTCCATGGGCTTCAGTCTGGGGATTGGTGGGATGACTTCTCCAAAAGAATCACAGGTATTCTCTCTTTCTCTCTCTTTAATTTCTTCACCCATCTCTTAATTTGTATAGTTTATGCTTGTTTTGTTCATCTAATCAATGAAATCCATTGGTTTCCTTTCATGGGTCAGCGTATTTGGGTATAATATCTTGTTAATGCTCATGGATTTTGATCAAAGTTACATGTTGTGGTTGATCTGCTTGAAAATTTTTGTAGTAGATGATAGTGTTTTATGATTATAACCAAACTCTAGAATAAGATTGAAACATGTTGTTTCAATGGGTGGTGTGCCATGGGAAACTGATTGTTGTGATTGGATTGGATTAGAAAATAAAAATCGCGGTTTTGATTTAATGATGGGTGCTAATTATGGATTCCCCTATTTGATATATTAGAACATGACATGGGACATACGAATAAAAATTAGGGCATGAATCTACGGCCCGCATCGTATAATGTAGATGTTTAGTGCTGCAATTTATGTTTTTAAGATTGCAGATTTCGCGGATTCGCTGTTTAAGGGGATGATGTAGCTTTCCCTATCCGCCCTATAGCTTTCCTTTATGGGAACATAATTTTCATGGAAAAAGAGTCCCTGCTGTAGGAAAAATAATAGCAGGGGTGCTCTGCGTGGATGATGGCCACACAAGCACGTATGACACACCAATACCAAAGCCCTCCCTGTTTCACACAAATCTCGGCGTTGATTGCTATTTTGGATAAATCTGGACCGTTCGATCCAATAACATGGGTGCTATTTTGAAGATAATAGCAGGGACTCCGAATCCAATTTTCATGTACTTGCATTTAAATTTTGTGTGATGGTATAATTGCTGCCATAATATTAGATCAATGGGACGATTTTTGGGTCTCGATCTCTCCATTGTTGCTTATGTTGAAGCAACCAGTTTGCTTAAAAGGGATTGTTTTTTCTGTGGGGAGTTTCCTTATAGGATCATGATGATTTAAGCTATAGATCTTTAGGATCTCAAGTCATGCGTACAATGTGAGAGAAGATCGAGAACAAATGATTCTACATCGTTAAAATTGCTTATGGTATGATTATTTTTCGCTAGGTTTTGTGAATGGGTTTTTGACCTCCAATGCATTAATTCTTTTCAATAATACTAAGTAATTTCTTGATTATTTTTTTTTTAAAAAGATGAATACTCTCGAGTTCGCTATTTCTGTGGATTCTCAGTTAAAGGCAGATTTTTCGCCTCCCCCGTATGTAAATTATAGGCTTGAATATAGTTATGTAGATTTCAAGATGGGACTTATTGAAAGCATATGCTTATGTTGAAGAAGAAATATCTGTTGGAAATTCTAGATTGAACACAGAGTATATAACCTTTGGAAAATAAGCAGTTTCCTGTATTTTTATGGTGTAAATTACGTTTGTATTTGAATTAAAAAGATTCGTAACCAGTAGTAGCCAGATAGTGTAATCGGATCAGGGGAAAGTGAAAAAATGTTATATTATACGATTAATTTTGGATGTATGATGGGCAGTGAAATCATTATTTGTGAGAATATGATGGTGTATTGCATAGATTGGTTGTGAAGATAATTCTGTGTCATGAGTTAAGATCAAAAACTACAAATCTAATTCGGAGCATTACAATAATCATTGGCTTGTGTTCTTTGTTGAGATCAAGAAAAGATGGACAATGCATTTAAGAAATTGTCGGATATGGATAGGATGTGAATTATAAAGCTCAAGAGTTGATAATATACCAACTAATATTTGGAGATGTTAATTTTGGTTAAACTGAATTGGATTAGTCAATGGAAATACTTGACGAACTGTTAAAAGTAAGGATGAGGAAGATGTTTAAATATAAGCATGGGAACAATGCAGCCAGTATTGGATAAGATCACCAAATTTCTAGGGGATATGGTTCAAATTTTTGTTGACATGGTTGTTGATATACTTAGGATTGAAGAGCATCTAAAGTAGTGTCGACCATAATGAGATAAGCATTTAATGGCTGTAATTTATTGAGATATAATTCATCATCATTACCATGGGGTTTGCTGTAGAACATGGTTCATAGTCGAAGAAGCTTCATATAGGAATAAATTACATGCTTACTACTGGCTATCAACCTTTTATCAGACCACCACTTTTTCTGATTTTGTGGTTTAGTCTTGCAACCAAGGAGGACTAAGTAGCACGGGTTCGAATACTGATACAGGACACAAGTCTGATTTGTAATTTTTCAATAGTTTGTGATACAATTCATTAAGATATGCTACTTTCTTTGTTGTTTTCATATATATATATATATATATATATATATATATATATATATATATCAAAAAGATTATCGTTTTTGCAAATCTAAAGGGAGAATAAAAATAATTTATTGGTGTATGGGTAGATTACTAGTGTCTTAGCCATCGATTCATGTACATTCATGTACGATAAATCTGGGATAGAACTTTAAATTTAGGATGCGGCAAAAAGAGCTGCACAAGTATTCTCGACGTATCCAAAAATATCCGGGATGGATACGAATCCGAAACCGATATGTCTCCTCGATGACGAATACCTGGAACATAATCAAATATATTAGGAAAGAGTTGTGGTTGGAGAGCCAAGACAAAAATAATTATGAAATTGGAAATGGGGCATAGAACAAGATAAAGAGCTAAATGCTAGCAGTTCCTTGTAAGGCTTTTCTAACTTCGTATATTCCATGTTGAAAGATATGGATTAAAATGTTGGCCATGGTTTGAATGCATTTGAAATATATAGAGTAAGCTGAAAATTGGAAATAAGTTTGAGTGCCAAGATGCTACATTGCAAAATGAAGCAAAGCTTTGAAGATGTAGGTTACCCAAAAATGATTATCTATTTCTAGAGACAACCAAGGTTTGGCAATATTATATGGGTCAAACAATACAAAAATACTGCTATCAAATTCTTTAGTAAATTTTTTTTCATCCAAGATCATCTCATATGTGCTGTAAAGTGTTGCGTATATGAGACAATCACAAAGCACAAACAATCGATAACGAGAAGGAAAAAAATCACATGCAACATAGAAACACGAGTATTAGCCACAAAACAAATACGCAAAGGTGAAACTTTATTAATAATCAAATATTGGAGGAATACAAATCGACGAAGAATACAAATCCTTCTTAAAACCCCGACCCTCTCAAAATAACAATAGGTTCTCTCAAATTAACAAAATGCTATCAGACCTAGGTCTAAAACAAGCTATCGTGTGTGTATAATACAAAAGATTTGCCAAAGAAACTAATTTCCTAACTAAGCGAATTTTCGTCCGGCCCAGAAAGGCAGATTCTCCAGAAGGAATTGGCAGACGTCAGTATTTTTCGTCATGAGAATCCAGGCGTCTGAACAGGGATATCGCAGACGTCTGGTTTTTCACCAAAATAACTGAGAGCTCCGCAGACGTCTGGCCCTCATCGGGGCAGACGTCTGCCATAAGTGCGCTCGCGCATCTAGAGCCTCAGCAGACGTCTGAAGCTCTCAGCCCTAGACATCTACCTTAGAGATAAACTCAAATCTTCTTGATGACGCTGAATCGTTAGGAAATTTAATTGGTAATCTTCAGGATGAAATGTGAGGCATATTTAACAAATCTCCACCTTATCTCACATTCCACAATCTCCTCCATCAAAATAATATCTCCACCTTCACCACCCCTAAAGGGTTCAATGAATGCTATGTACTCCAATTAAGTTTAAGCAATGCTTAAACTTAACAACTGAAAGAGACTTCGTCAACATGTCGACCGGATTGTTCGCTGTGTCAAGCTTCTCCACAATAATCTCTTCTTTCTCAACATTCTCCTGCACAAACCACCAACTTACATCAATGTGCTTCGAAAGATCATGATGCATCTTATCTTTCGATATGGGAATAGCGCTTTGGCTATCATAGTAGACTATTATGGTGTTCTTTGGAATACCAAGTTCCGAAAATAGCACATTCAGCCAGATCACCTCCTTAACGGCTACAATAACGGACATATACTCCGCCTTCGTCGTAGACAACGCTACCGTAGGCTCCAAAGAAGCACGTCAACTAATGGCACATCTTTCTAAAGAGAATATGTAACTGGTGATCGATCTGCGTTTGTCAAGATCACCTGCATAATCGGAGTCGCTGAATCTAATTAAATTGTCGTCGTTCCTTCCAAACACTAACCCCATGTCAGACGTACTTCGAAGGTATCGTAATATCCATTTCACCGCCTGCCAATGAACTTTTCCAGGAGATACTATATAACGACTAACAACACTAACAACATGTGAAATGTCGGGTCGTGTACAAATTTTGGCATACATAACGCTACGCACCGCACTCGCATACAGAACACTCGACATATATCTAATCTCATTCTCTGTTTGCGGTGATGAACAAGTTGAAAGTGTAGGATGTTTTTCGTCACCCCATTGAGATGGGAATACGCGCGCGCTGGTCAAGCGTACTACAGATTCTCCCTGCCTAGGGTAGGCCGGGGTTTAATGATTGTGGGGATCCGAATCTCCGGCAGCCGCGGACTAAGCTGCCGTTAATTACCCCTCGTCTTTGGAGCGAGGGAACCTCCGATTGACGGGTTAAACCGGTCATGCGAACTCAATTTGCCGTGTTGTGTTTTAAAGGGGGGTTTGGATATATCGGGGGCCCCACAGAGTTTTTACGGGGGTCCCGCTACCCGGATAGCGGGCTGGGGGTCAAGGGGGCTAGCAGCCCCCTTGCGGGGTGCGGGGCAGCGCCCCGTTAGAAATTTTTTCTGACGGGGGAGGCATATTTAGTGTGGACTGCATAAAAAAAGGGGGGGAAAAGCATGTGGGCGCCTCAGCGCCCGGGGTCACGTGGCGCACACGTGACCGTTGGGCGCCTCAGCGCCCGGGGTCACGTGGCGCACACGTGACCGTTGGGCGCTTCAGCGCCCCGGGGTCACGTGGGCACACGTGACCCTTGGGCGTCTCAGCGCCCGGGGTCACGTGGCGTACACGTGACCGATGGGCGCCTCAGCGCCCGGGGTCACGTGGGCGCACGTGACCGTTGGGCGCCTCAGCGCCCGGGGTCATGTGGGCGCCTCAGCGCCCCGGGGTCACGTGGCGCACACGTGACCTTTGGACGCCTCAGCGCCCGGGGTCACGTGGGCGCACGCGACCATTGGGCGCCTCAGCGCCCGGGGTCACGTGGGCGTACGTGACCACGGGAAAACACCCGCTGGGGGGGCCTAGCCCCTAGGTTGGGGAGTTGAACTCCTAAAGGATTTTTGGACTTAAACTCCTGGCAGAAATTAATTTATGGAGTTAAACTCCAACGGATCTAGAAAGGAGTTAAACTCCTAGAAATCTTTGGCCCTTCTTCTGAGCCTTGGATCTGTCCAAAGTTAGATTCTTGGAGATGGGTCTCCTTCTTCTTTTCTTTTGGCCGGATCTTGAAAATCAAGAGGTGTGAGATTTTTAAAAAAATCTCTTCTTTTTCGAGATCTGGTGGGAGATCTGAGTTCCCCTTCATAGGTTTTGTGGTGAAAATCTATTTATTTTGAGAAAAGGAAGAGTTAAATTCTTGATTTAATTCAAAAGAAAAAAGAAGGTTTTAGAACCTTGAAGAAGGAGAAAGAGGCACAAGCCCTAGTTTTTTGAGGGAATGAAAAATGTGTCTCTTTATTCATCATCATGTTGTCTTATATAGGCTTACACATTTACATATAGCCCCTTGGGCTTCACAAAATGGCATTTTGCCTATCTCATGGCTCATGTGCCATTTCATTTTTTGCACATAAGCCATGGGCTTACAAAATATTGGCTTTATGCCCATTTTGCATACATTCATGTATAAAAAATTACATAAAAATTATTTATTACATGATCTATATTTTGGCATAGAGGAGGCTGGCCGCGGGCTCGACTTGGGCATGGGCCCGCTTGACCTGGGCTTAGGCCCACCTAGCTTGGGGTTGATCTTGACTTTGACTCGGTCAACGGGGATGTAAATTTTTACCCCAACAAAGTGCCCCCCATCAATAAATGCACACCGCACATTTGAGTTGTGTGCATGAAATTGATGGGTCTTGAAGCTGAACTTCGAGGTGGAACATCATTCCGGAGGCGATGCATCATCCCGGGGAGCATGATTCCCGGGGATCGGAACATCATTCTGACTCGCGGAGCATAATTCCAAGGTCGGAGTATCCCTCGAGGAGCGTGATTCCCGGGGATCGGAGCATCATTCCGATTTGCGGAGCATAATTCCTGAGTCGGAGTATCCCTCGGGGAGCATGATTCCCGGGGATCGGAGCATCATTCCGAAGGGCGGAGCATGATTCCAGGGTATCGGAGCATCATTCCGAAGGGCGGAGCATGATTCCAGAGATTGGAGCATCATTCCGATGAGCGGAGCATGATTCCAGGGGATCGGAGCATCATTCCGATGGGCGGAGCATGGTTCCAGGGATCGGAGCATCATGCCGAAGAGCGGAGCATAATTCCAGGATTCGGAGCATCATTCCGAAGGGCGGAGCATGATTCTAAGGATCGGAGCATCGTTCCGAAGGGCGGAGCATCATTCCAGGATTCAGAGCATCATTCCGAAGAGCGGAGCATCATTCCAGAATTCGGAGCATCATTCCGAAGGGCGGAGCATGATTCCAAGGATCGGAGCATCATTCCGATGGGCGGAGCATCATTCCAGGGGATCGGAGCATCATTCCGATGGGCGGAGCATGATTCCAGGGATCGGAGCATCATTCCGATGGGCGGAGCATGGTTCCAGGGATCGGAGCATCATTCCGATGAGCGGAGCATGATTCCAGGGGATCGGAGCATCATTCCGAAGAGCGGAGCATAATTCCAGGATTCGGAGCATCATTCCGAAGGGCGGAGCATGATTCCAAGGATCGGAGCATCGTTCCGAAGGGCGGAGCATCATTCCAGGATTCGGAGCATCATTCCGATGAGCGGCAGACATTTTGACCGAAGCATAATTTCGATGCAGAGGTTAATTCCCAGGCGAAGCGTAATTTCGACAAGGAAGGCAGATATTCCGAGGCGAAGCATTGATTTCGACATGGGATACATTCTGAGACGGAGCATGATTCCGGCGCAGAGCTTGTTGGCTGACTTGATTCCGAGACGAAGCATAATTTCGATAGGGAAGGCAGATACACCGAGGCGAAGCATCATTTCGACACGGGGTGCATTCTGAGACGAAGTATAATTCTGACGCAGAGCTTACTGGTTGACTTGGTTCCGAGGTGGAGCATAATTCCGACGAGGAGGTCGTTGGTTGATTCCGAGCCGAAGCATAATTTCGACAGAGAAGGCAGATACACCGAGGCGAAGCATCATTTCGACACAGGGTGCATATTCTGAGACGAAGTATGATTCCGACGCAGAGCTTGTTGGTTGATTTGATTCCGAGGCGGAGCATAATTCCGGCAGAGAGGATAGATATCCCGAGGCGAAGCATGATTTCGACATGGGGTAAATTCTGGGACGGAGCATGATTCCGCCGTAGAGGTTGTTGGTTTGATTTGATTTGGGTTGACATCAGCATCGCTACACTGGAATATGGTACCAGAAGCGAATCATCATTTGTCATGAGGGGATTTGGGAATTTTGGTTTTGGTCGGCATCTGCATTGCTGCACTGGAATAACGCCAGGAGCAACTCATCATTTGCCCCGGAAGGATTTGGGAATTGGTTTTTTTGTTTGGCATCAGTATCGCTACACTGGAATATGGTACCAGGAGCGAATCATCATTTGCGCTTGCTTATCAGGAAGCGATGGCTTAGGAGACGGGTTTTAGGTCCCTATCACCTAAGACTTTTCAATTTTGTGAGCCGTAAGGGTCTCACAAAGCATTTTCTCCCTACGGGTCGTAAGGATCCCGTAAGTGCATTTTCTCCTTGGGAGTCGTGGGGATTCCCAAGTGTGTTGCTCCTTTGTGAGTCGTAAGGATCTCACGCGGGAATTTTCTCCTCACAAAGTCGAGAGAACTTTGCGAGTGCATTTCATTTCTTTTTTACGAGTTCGCGCCCTTTCGGGTTTTCACAAACTCGCCGGCAGTCCTGCTGTTTTTACTCACGGAGCCCTTTCGGGTTTTCATCCGTGCCCATCTTGCTTGTGGACATACCTTTTTTTTATTTTTTTATTTTTGGAGAGATTGGGATTGTTTTACGCCCGTGGATTGTATACGGTTTTGCAGGATGTATGATCCAGACCGTAGGGCCATAAAAATTTTGGGGCTTTGTTGGCGTCTGCATCGCTGCACTGGAATATGGTACCAGGAGCGACTTATCATTCGCCGTTGGGGTATGGGATTTGGAATTTGGTTGGCGTCTGCATCGCTGCACTGGAATATGGTACCAGGAGCGACTCATCATTCGCCGTTGGGGTATGGGATTTGGACTTTGGTTATGTTAGGTTAGCTTAGCACCCTATGAAGAGATTACAAGCATCACATGACCTAAAGTTTTCATTTTTATGGTGCTAAACTAACAAGCAAAGGAATCGATCCTAGAAAGATTAGGGTTACAAAACTATAAGCTAACAAAGTTAGGGTTTGAAGGCTACAACCTTTGTAGCTCCCGTTTTTGCTTCGCTCCTTAGGCTCTTTGGGTGTTGGATGAAGGTCCGCTTGTACTCCTCCCACGTCCACGACGATCCATCCGGAGTTTTCCCGTCCAAGCTTGCAACTTTGAAAAACAAAGAGAACACTCTAATCAAGTGAGCTAGACTTGATTAGAATGAAGTTGTGGCTATGGATCTCACTTCAAAATCTTATTTTTATGAGTGATTCACTCTCTTGTATGAACTAGAGAGCAAAAGCATGGAGGTTGATGAAGATGGTGGATTTTAGAAGAAGAGAATGAATTATCTTATGAAAGAGAAAAGGAAAATAGCTATATATATTTTTCTTTCTCTTAACCAACCATGGTTAAATAAATAGATAACATTTTATTTTAAATCAAAAGCATGATAAGAAAATAAACTATGGGTTAAATGTTAGGTGAGCATGGTTGAGTTAGAAGAGTGTAGAATTTCTTAAGTGATTTAACCCATTTTCATTTTCTTTTGCTTTAATTTAAATCCAATAATTATCCAAATACAACCATGGTGTAATTCTTATACATCCACCATTTCCATTGTATAAACAACCATGATAACATATGATGTATGTATGCATGTGTGCTTGCACATCCATATGTGCATGAATAAGAATGAATGCACACATGCATGCATACATTCAACATAAACAAGATAGGATTTATAGTGAGAAACTAATGATGAATCAACACTTGATTCACTAATCCGGTCATATCACATATGACCCGATCATTAGCAAGCCGCCCAATTAATATACGGTATCCCATACACGCATTTTAATCGGGTCCAAGCGCATATCGCATACGCGCACCACAACGTTTCGCCTGGACTAGGTAACTCCTATGTGGGACTCTAAGACTCGTCAATACGCCGGCAGTGGGTGATGATCATATCAAGCACCCCCAAGCCGCAAGCGGTCAGCCAAACGTAACGGCCACCCGGGTATTGAGCGATAAGAAGAAAACAAGCGAACCTGTTACAACTCCCGTCGAGCCATGCGGCAACACTACCGTACAGTCCGGTCTCTTCGTCAGATATGCTGCATATCGAGCCTAGGGATGGTCACGTCGACCCCAATAACTCAATAGGTCGTGTCGGTGAATGGTCTATAACAGATCGAGAAACTACTGATAACACTTATCAGCAAATCTCAGCAGCCCTGGCCAGGGACTTGCTGTTATAACCAGTCGAGCACAGCACAACATCAACTCCCAATACCGGGAGAGACGAAACCCCTCCTATCGCTCATTGCCTTCGTGTGTCTCGGGACTGTACCCAACGGCCATCTGTTTGCACGACTCAGTAGAGCCGTGGTAGGGTGGCAATCAAAGTACAGTGGGAGAACACACAAGACTCCATGACGATCTCGGGTCTACAGACTAACCTGTACCAGTGTCACCTGAGAACTGCTATCCGACGATAGATATAATTCCATATAGGAGTTCTCGGCGAGTCCGTCCAGTGTACCCAGTCAGCACTGAGCACCCGTATATGATCTTGATGTCAAACATCGATGAATGTGGGAACATCCATCGCCCATCACATGGGTCTAGTATCATATACGCTAGTCTACTCTGGTATATCGATACCCCGTCTCGATACACCTCCGACTAGGGACATTTCAGGATATGCTTATAGACTACAGATGTCCCACTAGTATGATCTCCATCATAATCAGAGTAGTCAAGCAGATATCCTTGGGGCTTTATCAGCATGTATGAATGAATAAAAGCATGATCAAATCAACATGTCAGATAAAGAATAACCAGATAGCATACTATCATGTCGAGCAAGAATGCAAACTGAATATATATATACATGTATAGATACATCCACTATCACATAATGGCCTCTAGGGCATACATATATCCAACAATCTCCCACTTGCACTAAGGCCAGTTATTGGCGTATCTCATACCCAACATCTCAAAAAGTCGCTCATGCTGCGGCTGAGGGAGGGCCTTGGTGAATGGATCCGCGGCGTTGTTCTTTGTGTCAACTCTCTTAATCTCGATCTCGTGGCGATCTACAATCTCCCGGATCAAATGAAAGCGCCTCATGATGTGTATGGACCGCTGATGGGATCTGGGCTCCTTGGCTAACGCCATCGCCCATTATTGTCACAATACAAAGGTATTGGATCAATAATGGTTGGAACTACTCCTAGCTCCGAGACGAACTTCTTCATCCAGACGGCTTCCTTGGCGGCATCATTTGCAGCAATGTACTCAGCTTCCATCGTAGAGTCTGCAACGGTATCCTGTTTGGAACTCTTCCAACTCACCGCCCCTCCATTGAGGGTAAACACAAACCCTGAGATAGATTTGCTGTCATCCTTATCGCTCTGGAAGCTCGAATCGGTAAAGGCCTCCATTTGGAGATCTTTATTACCATACACCAAGAACAGTTCTTTAGTCCTTCGTAAGTACTTAAGAATGTTCTTTCACAGCTGTCCAGTGGTTCTCCCCTGGGTTGGATTGATACCTGCTTACAACACTAAGTGCATAAGCTACATCTGGGCGTGTACATAACATCGCATACATTATAGACCCTACTGCCGAAGCATAAGGTATAATGCTCATGCGAGCTCTCTCTTCATCGGTCTTTGGACAAGAATCCTTGGAGAGAGTGACTCCATGGCAAGCGGGTAAGGCACCCCGCTTGGAGTCTTCCATACTAAACCTCTTTAGGATGGTGTTGATGTACCTGGTTTGGGACAATCCCAATAACTTTTTGGATCTATCCCTATAGATCCTTATGCCCAGGATGTATGTGGCATCACCCAGGTCCTTCATGGAGAACCTCAGTGATAAGAATGATTTGACCGACTGTAGCATAGGAATATCATTTCCTATCAGAAGAATGTCATCCACGTACAATACGAGGAATGTGACAGCTCTTCCTACAGCCTTCCTATAAACACAAGGTTCATCTGGATTTTTGATGAAATCAAACTCTTTGATAACATCATCGAAACAGATGTTCCAACTCCGAGATGCCTGCTTTAACCCATATATGGATTTAAGCAATCTACATGCTTTCTCGCTGCTCCCACTGTCAATGAAGCCCTCTGGCTGATCCATATAAACGCATTCTTCTAAATCTCCATTTAGAAATGCTGTTTTAACGTCCATCTGCCAGATTTCATAGTCGTAGTGAGCAGCAATAGCAAGTAGGATCCGAATGGATTTAAGCATGGCTACGGGCGAAAAAGCTTCGTCATAGTCCAGACCTGGTCTTTGACGAAAACCTTTCGCCACAAGTCTTGCCTTATAGGTCTCTACCTGCCCATCCACACCAATCTTTCTTTTAAAGATCCATTTGCATCCCACAGGTTTTACCCCAGGGGGTACAACGTCCAAAGTCCATACTTTGTTGGTGTACATAGACTGCATTTCGGATCTCATGGCATCCAGCCACTTCACAGAGTCACCACTCGTGATAGCTTGCTGGAAATTGGTAGGATCATCATCTTCCATGATACAGTCTTCTCTGTCACCATCAATGAGGAAACCGTAGTACCTCTCCGGTGGGCGAGAAGTCCTACCAGACCTACGGAGTGGCCGAGGTTCTTCAGTTTCTGTTGCAACAGCCGGTTCAACCAAATCGTCATTTGTAGTTTGTGTCTCCAGAACCTCTTCTAGATCTACCACCTTGCCATCATCTCTATCCGTGAAAAACTCTTTTTCCAAGAATGTGGCATACTGAGAAACAAACACTTTTTGTTCCTCTTTGTGGTAGAACAGATACCCATAAGAATTCTTTGGATATCCCACAAAGTTACACATGACTGACCGTGTCTCGAGTTTGTCCGGATTCTGCTTTTTAACATAGGCCGGGCAACCCCAAATCTTAATTCTTTTAAGAGATGGTCTCTTCCCATTCCATATCTCATATGGCGTGGTAGACACGGCTTTGGTTGGAACCCTGTTTAGCAGAAACGCTGCAGTTTCCAATGCATGCCCCCAAAACGAGACTGGTAACTCAGCGTCACTCATCATGGACCGGACCATATCTAATAGGGTCCTATTCCGTCGTTCTGACACACCGTTGTGCTGTGGTGTGTAAGGAGGAGTGAGCTGAGAGAGAATCCCATTCTCTTTTAGGAAGTTTGCAAATTCTGTACTGAGATACTCACCACCTCGATCTGATCGAAGCATCTTAATACTCAAGCCGGTTTGTTTTTCTACTTCTTGTTTATATTCAATGAATTTCTCGAAAGCTTCGGACTTGTGCTTTAATAAAAATACATGACCGAATCTTGAGAAATCATCGGTGAATGTAATGAAGTATGAAAAACCGCCTCTAGCCTGTGTAGACATTGGCCCACATACATCACTATGTATGAGGCCAAGGAGCTGAGTAGCTCTTTCTCCGTGTCCGGTAAACGGAGTTTTGGTCATTTTACCCTTGATACAAGACTGGCAAGTCGCATAAGATTTATATTCAAAAGAGTTTAAATATCCATCTTTATGTAACTTGTTTAGTCTTGTTTCGTTAATATGACCAAGTCTACAGTGCCAAAGAAAAGCTTCATTTAATTCTGAAAATTTTCTTTTATTATTGTGTTGTACACTGAAAACTGTGTGTTGATTTAGGACATATATTCCGTTATTAAGCGTACCATACCCAACCAACATTTGATTTAGGTGAATGTTCATAACATTATTCTGCAACACAAAATTATATCCTTCATTGTCCAACAAAGATACGGATATTATATTACATAGCATACTTGGTACAAAATAACATGGATTCAAAATCAAAATACATCCAGATGGCAACCCCAAGTGATACTTTCCCACTGCGACTGTATGTACATTGGAACCATTTCCAACGCGGAGAGTATGGTCACCTGTCTTCAAAACCTTGCTATTTCTCAGCCCCTGCATAGAATTGCAAATGTGAGAACCTGAACCGGTATCCAATACCCAGGAAGCAGAGTTTATAGAAAAACAGTTTTCAGTCACAAACACACCTGAAGCGGAAGCATCACCATGCTTCTTCTTGAGACTTAAGTACTCGGTGCAATTGCGCTTCCAATGTCTTGTCTTATGGCAATGAAAACACTCGCCTTTCCCTGGGTCTCCAGCCGTGGACTTTCCCTTTCCCTTCACCTTTTTGACTCCGCCCTTAGGATTAGTGGGTTTCTTCTTTTTCTTTCCCTTGGCCTTAGCTTTTGGGCGAGAAGAAGAAGACTGTCCAATGGTCATAACGGGAGTCTTTGCTGACTTCATAGTGCTCTCTGCACTCCTTAACATATTAAGGAGTTCAGGGAGGTCCTTCTCCATGCCATGCATGTTGAAGTTCACTATGAACTGAGCAAAGGTGGAGGGGAGGGACTGCAGAATAATATCTATATATTGTTCATTGTCTATTGTCCATCCAAGGTCCTCAAGCTCTTCTATAAGAGCTATCATCTTCAACACATGGTCTCCTACTGGTGTGCCAGGGGCCATTCGCATGTGAAACAGTTTCCTTGATGCTTCGTATCGTAATACGCGGGACTGCTCCCCATACAACTCCTTTGTATGGAGCAGTATCCCGTGAATGTCCATGTCCTCGTGCTGCTTTTGATGTGTGTTGTCCATCGATGCAAGCGCGAGGCATTTTGCCGTGGCATAGTCAGCGTCCCATGTCTTGCGGACTTCAATGTCCGCAACTGAGGATTTTGGGCCTGGGACGGGCGGGGCTGAAGCCGTGAGGACATATGATACTTTATCATAAGTCAAGGCGATCTTCAGATTCTTTAGCCAGTCTTTATAGTTGGTCCCATTCAGTTTGTTTTTATCTAGTAGAAGCTTAAGTCCAGTCATTGGTATCTGCCATTAAGAGAGAGAAAAGAATACACTCAGCGAAAGCTCTTGCATAGATTAGATTGGTTTATTATCTTGTCTAATCGATGTTTCCCACTGCTTTTTATCAAGTTTTTCTTTCAAACCTTAAAAAGAAAAACTAACCAGGATTAATTACAGTCTACAACTTCGCTAACCGTTCAGCCAGGCCAGTGTCGGTACTTTGAGGGAGGTTCCCCGTGCTTTCGCACGGACCTAATTAGAGTAAACCTCGTTTTCCCAGAGGCGGAGCCCCGTTAACACCTTTCTAGACACCTAATGAGTTAGCTAATTGTAAACTGTAAAACTCTCCTAGGAGCAACTATTGCCCACAGTGGGATCGGGATCCAACCATCACATGGAAGGTATGCAATCTCATTGCAAATTTCAACACTTGAAATTCCCGATGTAATTTTTACCCCTAGCACTTATGACCTTAACTATGGTCAACAAATCATAAGTACCAGTCAAGTTCTACCCGTCATTTCTTGATTAATTAGACCCACCCATATGACTCTTAACTATGGTCAACAAAGTCGCATGAATGTCCTAATTAATCTGCATCATATGCAGTGTAGGAAGACATCACTTAGCTACCGTACACTACGCCTTAACTAAAGTCAACAAACGTAGCACGAATACTAAGTATTCTACTTCCTAAAATGACGGAGGGTTGCGAATGATTTTTAAGAAAATCTTTAACGCTTTGAACTTGATATCGTTGTAGAATCAAACAGTTTTTCAAAAGGAGTGGCTTAAGCTCCGCAGTTTTGAAATGTAGCTTTTTCATAAATAGCCGAGTAGTTTTCAAATCCGATTCTACAACATCTTTTTAGGTTTATTTTCTTTACATTAATCACATTAATGTAATCCCATCATTTAAGTCCTAAAGCCAATCACAGAAAAGAAACGAAAATAACACGTACGCTTATGCCATCCGCATTCGCCGCAATGTTCCGTTATGCACCGTTAGGTTACTTAACTAACGGCATACCGTGACGGGACTAGCGCGGGTGTAAAACATAAGCAACGTCTACTATATATCATATATATAATAAGTCATTCGTCTCAGATATCACAGAACACATGCAGCAGAAATATAGATATAACGTGGGATATACTAGGACGTCCGTATTTAGTATTTAGCCAGAATAGAAAATACGGATTCCACAGTCGCGATGAATAGCCAAGCCCACACCCTGGACCCCTACGAGAGCAGCAAGTGACCCTACCAATCCTGGAGTTTAGGAGACCCTGTCTCGACTCCTCGAGATGGCCTCCCACTGAACCCCAGAACCCGGTCACCTGTGCTCCCCTCCTTGGGTCCATCCTAATGCGGAAAAGTAAATAATATACAACACTGGTGACACAACCGCAACCTGGAAGTGCCCCAAATAAAAGAATATTACATTACATTTGAATTTATATGAATGAAAATATAAAACTCTCATCTCACAAAAAAAAACCCCCGGCTATTCGATCGCGACAATCCTACACATCATATCTCAGCAACACATAATATCACATATCATCAACGTAAGTAAGTATGCGTACCCCGATTGTCGTTGATGTATAGCAACGAAACTGGCGATATCTAACATACTACACTTACGGTCACAGAAAAGAAAGTGTAAAACTACAATATTTGGAATCCAGATTCTCTTTAGACATCATAAATGCGAAATATCACATATCTCGTATTTCATGCCTAAACCATATGAATTCCACATATTGTATCACATTCCAGACAAACAGACAGTATTAAAGTTTTCGAACGAACTATCAAGCACCCAAGATTCACTAAAGCTCAACACTTGAGCAGGGTTCAAAAGATCCGGAGTGTGGCACAGTAGCGGCGGTCCAGCCGTAGAAGGGTCAAGCCAACGCCTCACATGTGGCACGCCGTACTGCCCCAAACCCTAGGGTTCAAAGGGCAGTTCGAGACGGTCACATAATCGAGTTAAGGTTTGTTGTCTTCTAGAGGGACCACCGCAAAAAGACTTGCACGTATCTCCAAACTATTTAAACCCCGTGAATATTGAGTAAATGATATTCGTTCAAACACTTCAATACTTTCTAGTTTACCCGGAAAAGAAAGCGAAATGAAAATTCCGATCGAAACCACGAGTCTAAAAACATCTCCAGAATTTTTCAACAGCAGATTCAGATTAAATATACTCAAAATATACTGTAGCAGGTAAAGAAAATTACTGTGCAAAAAATTATCAAAGAGCCCCTTATATGGCCGCGGATGCGCGGCCTAAGCTTGCTTATGCCGCGCTTCCGCGGCCAAAGTTACTGTTCACTGGCTCGAATTTTCCAGATTGTCTAATTTTTACCTGCTCTATTTTTTGAGAATTTTTAATTCTGAAAAAAGTCAGTTTTTAAAAAATTTCCAGAGAGCATCCTTAAAAGTCGTATTTTTGTTTCGATCGGACTTTTTACTTCGCAAAAAGGTCGCCTAATGTTCTAGGTCGGCTCTGATACCAATGTTAGGTTAGCTTAGCACCCTATGAAGAGATTACAAGCATCACATGACCTAAAGTTTTCATTTTTATGGTGCTAAACTAACAAGCAAAGGAATCGATCCTAGAAAGATTAGGGTTACAAAACTATAAGCTAACAAAGTTAGGGTTTGAAGGCTACAACCTTTGTAGCTCCCGTTTTTGCTTCGCTCCTTAGGCTTTTTGGGTGTTGGATGAAGGTCCGCTTGTACTCCTCCCACGTCCACGACGATCCACCCGGAGTTTTCCCGTCCAAGCTTGCAACTTTGAAAAACAAAGAGAACACTCTAATCAAGTGAGCTAGACTTGATTAGAATGAAGTTGTGGCTATGGATCTCACTTCAAAATCTTATTTTTATGAGTGATTCACTCTCTTGTATGAACTAGAGAGCAAAAGCATGGAGGTTGATGAAGATGGTGGATTTTAGAAGAAGAGAATGAATTATCTTATGAAAGAGAAAAGGAAAATAGCTATATATATTTTTCTTTCTCTTAACCAACCATGGTTAAATAAATAGATAACATTTTATTTTAAATCAAAAGCATGATAAGAAAATAAACTATGGGTTAAATGTTAGGTGAGCATGGTTGAGTTAGAAGAGTGTAGAATTTCTTAAGTGATTTAACCCATTTTTCATTTTCTTTTGCTTTAATTTAAATCCAATAATTATCCAAATACAACCATGGTGTAATTCTTATACATCCACCATTTCCATTGTATAAACAACCATGATAACATATGATGTATGTATGCATGTGTGCTTGCACATCCATATGTGCATGAATAAGAATGAATGCACACATGCATGCATACATTCAACATAAACAAGATAGGATTTGTAGTGAGAAACTAATGATGAATCAACACTTGATTCACTAATCCGGTCATATCACATATGACCCGACCATTAGCAAGCCGCCCAATTAATATACGGTATCCCATACACGCATTTTAATCGGGTCCAAGCGCATATCGCATACGCGCACCACAACGTTTCGCCTGGACTAGGTAACTCCTATGTGGGACTCTAAGACTCGTCAATACGCCGGCAGTGGGTGATGATCATATCAAGCACCCCCAAGCCGCAAGCGGTCAGCCAAACGTAACGGCCACCCGGGTATTGAGCGATAAGAAGAAAACAAGCGAACCTGTTACAACTCCCGTCGAGCCATGCGGCAACACTACCGTACAGTCCGGTCTCTTCGTCAGATATGCTGCATATCGAGCCTAGGGATGGTCACGTCGACCCCAATAACTCAATAGGTCGTGTCGGTGAATGGTCTATAACAGATCGAGAAACTACTGATAACACTTATCAGCAAATCTCAGCAGCCCTGGCCAGGGACTTGCTGTTATAACCAGTCGAGCACAGCACAGCATCAACTCCTAATACCGGGAGAGACGAAACCCCTCCTATCGCTCATTGCCTTCGTGTGTCTCGGGACTGTACCCAACGGCCACCTGTTTGCACGACTCAGTAGAGCCGTGGTAGGGTGGCAATCAAAGTACAGTGGGAGAACACACAAGACTCCATGACGATCTCGGGTCTACAGACTAACCTGTACCAGTGTCACCTGAGAACTGCTATCCGACGATAGATATAATTCCATATAGGAGTTCTCGGCGAGTCCGTCCAGTGTACCCAGTCAGCACTGAGCACCCGTATATGATCTTGATGTCAAACATCGATGAATGTGGGAACATCCATCGCCCATCACATGGGTCTAGTATCATATACGCTAGTCTACTCTGGTATATCGATGCCCCGTCTCGATACACCTCCGACTAGGGACATTTCAGGATATGCTTATAGACTACAGATGTCCCACTAGTATGATCTCCATCATAATCAGAGTAGTCAAGCAGATATCCTTGGGGCTTTATCAGCATGTATGAATGAATAAAAGCATGATCAAATCAACATGTCAGATAAAGAATAACCAGATAACATACTATCATGTCGAGCAAGAATGCAAACTGAATATATATATACATGTATAGATACATCCACTATCACATAATGGCCTCTAGGGCATACATATATCCAACAGGTTAGCATCTGCATCGCTGCACTGGAATATGGTACCAGGAGCGACTCATCATTCGCCGTTGGGGATTGGGGAGCGATGGCTTAGGAGACAGGTTTGGATCCCTATCACCTAAGGCTTTTCAATTTTATGGGCCGTGAGGGTCCCATAAAAGCATTTTCTCCCTGCGAGTCGTTAGGATCCCGCAAGTGTATTTTCTCTTTAGGAGTCGTGAGGACTCCTAAGTGTGTTTTTCCTTCGTGAGTCGTAAGGATCCCACAAAGGTTTGTTCTCCTCATGTATCGTGAGGACACATGAGTGGGCCTTCTCAATGGAGCATAATTCCACAGGCGGAGACCAGCCGCGTAACTGGTGATTACGGTGGGATATGGGTATGATGAGAATTATTTGAGCCCGTGGATTGTATACGGTAGTCAATTTGGGGACTGGCCGTAGGGCGGAAAGAATTTTGGGAAATTGGATTTTGGTTGGCGTCTGTATCGCTGCACTGGAATATGGTACCAGGAGCTACTCATCATTCGCCACTTTTTTTTTGTTTTTTTGTTTTTTTTTGTTTTACCGCGATTGCTCTATCATTTCAGCTTTTCTTATCGCGAAGGTCGCGATTGCCCTATCATTTCGGCTATTTATTCGCGGTTGCCCCATCATTTCGGCTTTATTTTCATTTTCATTTTTACTCGCTGATTTTTATTGCGAGTTGCCCCATCATTTCGGCTTTTCTTTATTTTTCTTTTATTTACACATTTTTTTTATATACACACATTTTTTTTACATTCCCAGTTTAACGACTTAGCGGTCGACTGTTCCCAGTTTAATGACGTGGTGGTCGATTGTTCCCAGTTTAATGACGTGGTGGTCGATTGTTCCCAGTTTAATGACGTGGTGGTCGACTGTGTTCAGAGAAAGGAAGATGTCTGAGGGAATTAGTTTCACGAAGAACATCGGTCTCCGTTTGTATGAAATTGGCGGTCGCATCTTGACTGTTTACTAACACGCCTTTGGACAGTTCTATCTCTCCTGCCTTGTATTGCTTTTCGATCCAATCTTTGAAGACGAAGCAGTTTTCAATGGTATGACCTATCACTCTGTGATAGGGGCAGTATTTGGGGTCGTCGGTCCTATTCGCTTGTTGCGGTCTTTTTGACTCTGGCAGTTGTAGACCATTCTTCAGGGCGTCTTTGAATATCTTACGGATTTTGTCCCTTCTGAAGGAATAGACCTTATCCAGCTTCTCTTTCAGTGGAGATTCTCCTCCCTCTCCGAACATTGGCTTCCGAGGCTGGTTGGCGCTAAGCCCGCTCATCCCTTGCTTATTTCGGTTAGCCGAAGTGTTGAAAGATTCAGAATCATCGGAGTTTCCGCCTTTGCGATTATCGTCCTTTCGGTTTCTCCAGGACCTATTGTTATTTTGGGAATCCGAAGAGAACTCCTGTTTTGAGCGCTCCAGCATCTGAACTTTCCTGGTCAGCTCTTGGAATGTTTTGAGACCCGCGGTGCATAGAAACGGGGCCATCCAATTGTTAAGATTTCCGACGAGAAGACTGACAGATTGGTCCTGCTCTATCGGCGGTTCGCATTTGACGGAGAGATTGCGCCATCGGGTTATAAAATCCGTGTTGCTTTCGTTATTCTTGGGCTTGGTCCTTACAAGCTCGGCAATGGTGATCTTATCGCTGACGCTCATGAATCTTTGTCGAAACAAAGATTCCATTTGGACGAAAGTAGTAACGGAGCCATCCGGTATGCTCGCGTACCAGTCGAAAGCAACATCGGTCAAGCTATTAACGAACTGGCGGAGGAGAAGCGCATCGTTGCCCCCAGTATTCCCGCATGAGGCTTTGAAGTGGGTGATGTGTTGATTCGCATTTCCCGTCCCATCGAATCTTCCGAATTTGGGGATGACATAGCCGTTAGGAAATTCTACCAGATCATACTGAGCGGGATATGGTCTCCGGCTATTGCTAACATCTTTTTGCGCTTCAGCTTCGGCTACCAGTGTTTTGACTTTGCTGGCAACCAAATCCATGATTTGATCTTGAGTTAGCGGGCTACTGTCATCGGTAGTCAAGACATTTCCCGAGATAAGATGCGACTGATTTTCATGCGGTCCGCCCACTTTTGGATTTGAGGGAACGGGTGTCGGCTGTTTTGGGACACCGTTTCCTGGTTCATGAGAGCCCTGCGCCTGATTGGGCGGCTGAGAGGCAAGTTGGGCCGTAAGCTGTAGGACGACATTTGTCAAGTCGTCAATTTTTAAGTAGAGCTTGGCCATCTCCTTGTCTTTGTTTCTGAGCTGCTTTCGGAGCTCTTGAAGCAGCTCTTGCTCCGCGGTCCTGGGGCGGAAAGTCGGCTCTTCTTCGCTTTCCGAGCCCGACTCCTCATGGACCGAAAGGGCTTTCTGCCTATCATCCTCATCGAGAGGGTTTTCATCACCCAGCAGAGGCGGCTGTTCTTGGGAAGCGGCCACCACATTCAAGCCAGATTGGGTTTGAGATGTGGTGGCCCCCGTCCTTGCTCTTGCTGTGCGTGCCTACCGTGTAGACAGTGTGGACCACATACCCAGCCATTTCCTCATCTTCGGCGGGGTAACCCTGTTCTTCGAACCTCATGAGGTTCAGCCTGGCAGGAGCCCTAGCCTTTTTGTTGGCTCTATATCTGAGCCTTTTCTCCCTCAGCTTCTCGATTTTGAAGGCTTGGCGGGCATCCGCTATCCGGGAAGCCATTGTGAGTTGATCAGAGGGGGGCTTAGAGAAGACACCCGATCGAGCAGTGGTCGAGGGCACCGCTGGAGCTTGCTCGGGACGCATTATAGCTTTGTTGGTGTTGGTGGCCTTGCCCCCAGCTGGGGCCATGGAGAGTCGTTCGGAAACGGACTTGCGCTTGGGCTGAGGTGCCCTCGCGACCACCACATTTGGTCTCCTGCCTTTCGAGACCGGTTTGTCTGCCACCGGGGCTTGAGGAGCCGGGATGGTGCCAACAGGCATGAACATAATAGAGCCGAATGGTAGCAACGGCTCCTCCCATTGTCGCCCGAGACTGGCCGAAAGGACCGTCCTGGAGTCTATCTTCATCGTGTAGGAGACAGGAGCTGAGTTCATCATCGAAGACATCGTCGGAAGGTGATTGCTTGAAAATCTGCATGAAAGAGTATTATTTTAGTATAAATATAGACATGTAAATTGATTGAGTTCGCATGAACGTTTAACCCGAAATATGGGAGGAGAGATTAGTCTCACCGGGCGTGCCAGAATCTGTAGGGTGTTTTTCGTCACCCCATTGAGATGGGAATACGCGCGTGCTGGTCAAGCGTACTACAGATTCCCCCTGCCTAGGGTAGGCCGGGGTTTAATGATTGTGGGGATCCGAATCTCCGGCAGCCGCGGACTAAACTGCCGTTAATTACCCCTCGCCTTTGGAGCGAGGGAACCTCCGATTGACGGGTTAAACCGGTCATGCGAACTCAATTTGCCGTGTTGTGTTTTAAAGGGGGGTTTGGATATATCGGGGGCCCCACAGAGTTTTTACGGGGGTCCCGCTACCCGGATAGCGGGCTGGGGGTCAAGGGGGCTAGCAGCCCCCTTGCGGGGTGCGGGGCAGTGCCCCGTTAGAAATTTTTTCTGACGGGGGAGGCATATTTAGTGTGGACCGCATAAAAAAAGGGGGGGAAAAGCATGTGGGCGCCTCAGCGCCCGGGGTCACGTGGCGCACACGTGACCGTTGGGCGCCTCAGCGCCCCGGGGTCACGTGGGCACACGTGACCGATGGGCGTCTCAGCGCCCGGGGTCACGTGGCGTACACGTGACCGATGGGCGCCTCAGCGCCCGGGGTCACGTGGGCACACGTGACCGTTTGGACGCCCGGGGTCACGTGGGCGCACGTGACCGTTGGGCGCCTCAGCGCCTGGGGTCACGTGGGCGCCTCAGCGCCCCAGGGTCACGTGGCGCACACGTGACCTTTGGGCGCCTCAGCGCCCGGGGTCACGTGGGCGCACGTGACCATTGGGCGCCTCAGCGCCCGAGGTCACGTGGGCGTATGTGACCACGGGAAAACACCCGCTGGGGGGGCCTAGTCCCTAGGTTGGGGAGTTGAACTCCTAAGGGATTTTTGGAGTTAAACTCCTGGCAGAAATTAATTTATGGAGTTAAACTCCAACGGATCTAGAAAGGAGTTAAACTCCTAGAAATCTTTGGCCCTTCTTCTGAGCCTTGGATCTGTCCAAAGTTAGATTCTTGGAGATGGGTCTCCTTCTTCTTCTTTTCTTTTGGCCGGATCTTGAAAATCAAGAGGTGTGAGATTTTTTTAATTTTTAAAAAAATCTCTTCTTTTTCGAGATCTGGTGGGAGATCTGAGTTCCCCTTCATAGGTTTTGTGGTGGAAATCTATTTATTTTGAGAAAAGGAAGAGTTAAACTCTTGATTTAATTCAAAAGAAAAAAGAAGATTTTAGAACCTTGAAGAAGGAGAAAGAGGCACAAGCCCTAGTTTTTTGAGGGAATGAAAAAGGTGTCTCTTTATTCATCATCATGTTGCTTTATATAGGCTTACACATTTACATATAGCCCCTTGGGCTTCACAAAATGGCATTTTGCCTATCTCATGGCTCATGTGCCATTTCATTTTTTGCACATAAGCCATGGGCTTACAAAATATTGGCTTTATGCCCATTTTGCATACATTCATGTATAAAAAATTACATAAAAATTATTTATTACATGATCTATATTTTGGCATAGAGGAGGCTGGCCGCGGGCTCGACCTGGGCATGGGCCCGCTTGACCTGGGCTTGGGCCCACCTAGCTTGGGGTTGACCTTGACTTTGACTCGGTCAACGGGGGTGTAAATTTTTACCCCAACAGAAAGTTTAAAATGAGCTGCCAATAGAGTAGTTACAGATTTAGCGTCTACCATACCAAACCGTTTCAAAACTTTCTCAACGTATCGCTGTTGAGACAAGTAAAGTTTTTCTCCCTTGCGATTCGTCTAATCTTCATACCAAGTATTTTCTTGGCCGCTCCCAAATCCTTGGTCTCAAACTTGCCTTTCAACTATTCCTTCAAATTCTGAATATCAACCATATACCTTGCTGCTATCAACATATTATCAACATAAAGCAGCAAGTATATGAAAGAACCATCGGCGAGTTTCTTACAATAAACACAACCGTCGCTTTTACTTCTCGTAAACCCAATATCTATCATGAAGGAGTCAAAATTCTTATATCACTGTCTAGGTGACTGCTTCAAACCGTAGAGAGACTTCTTTAACAGACAAACATGGTTTTCTTTACCTTCAACTTCAAAATCTTCGGACTGTTGCATATAGATTTTCTTTATCAAATCACCATGCAAGAATGTGATCTTCACATCGAGCTGCTCAAGCTCCAAATCTTGCATAACTACCAAACCAAGCAAAACACGTATAAAAGTGTATTTAACGACCAGAGAAAATATCTCATTGAAGTCAACTCCCCGCACCTGTGAATAGCCTTTAGCTACCAATCGTGTCTTGTATCTCGTATCCAACGCTCATTGGTCATCTTCTTTCTTCTTTAAAATCCACTTGCAGCCAACTATCTTCTTTCTTCAGTCGCGGTTCACGAGCTTCCAAGTTTGGTTCTTGTGAAGAGACTCAATCTTTTCATTTATAGCGACTAACCAACGAGCTGCCTCATTGGATGGGATGGCTTCTTTATAGCTTGTTGGCTCGCTACTATTAACCGTCTCTGTAATGGACAGCGCATACGCCACTAGATTATCGTAGCCATATCTCTGTGGCGGTCTAATATCCCTTCTTTGTCGGTCACGAGTAAGCAAATACTCCTCATTATGGGACTGCTCATCATGAGCTTCTTCAGACGATGGTGAAGAAGAGATCTTCTGTGAACCCGAGCTCTTACCGACCTCAATATCAATTCTCGGCTCGTCCTTGAATTGTTTTCGATTGGAGATTCCTTGTTGTTCGCCTTCAACACAGCAGATTCATCAAACGTCACATCTCTACTAATCATAAATTTATGCGACTTAGGATCCGAACACTACAATCTATAACCTTTAACGCCGGTAGCATAACCAAGAAATATGCACTTCTTCGTTCAAGAATCTAACTTTCCTTCACGACAATGTGCATAAGCAGGGCAACCAACACCTTAAGTGTTGAATAATCGGCGTGCTTCCCTGACTATACATGCTCCGGTATCTTACTACCTAGCGTCGTATGAGATGACCGATTTACAATATAGCACGCCGTATTCATCGCTTCTGCCCGAAACTCCTTGCCGAGCTGTGCATTAGACAACATGCACTGCGCTTTCTCTAAAAGAGTCCAGTTCATCCGTTCCGCGACTCCATTCTGATGTGCTGTGTAGACAACGATATGATGCTGAATCATCCTTTTGTTTTTGCAGAAATCATTGAAATCTCCCTCGCAAAACTCTAACCCGTTGTCTGTTCTCAGTCTCTTGATCTGCTTCCCTGTCTGCTTCTTAAGCAACGTCTTCCATTACTTGAACGTAGTAAACACATCACTTTTGTGATTCAAGAAGTATACCCAAACCTTCCTCGAAAAATCATCAATGAAGATAAGCAAATACTTGGTACCGCTTCCTTTAGAAGCAACCGGAGAGCGTCTCCAAAGATCCAAATGGATATAATTTAGAATACCTTTCGTGTTGTGCACCGCTGAACTGAAACTAACGCGCTTTTAGTTTCAAAAGACGCAATGTTCACAAAACTCCAGCTTTGTCGTACTCTTATCACCAAGTAGATCCTGATTCGACAACTCGGCCAAACCTCTCTCACTCATATGTCCGAGCCTCATATGCCATAATCTGGTAATTTCCGAATCCGTCATAGATTTGGATGATGAAATAGCCGCCAATCCAGAAGTCGTCGAACCCTGCAACGAATATAAAGAATCTTTCTTCAAGCCCTTCATCACAACGAGAGTGCCTTTGGTTACCTTCAAAACTCCTCCTTCAGCGGAAAACTTGTAACCCTTGTCGTCGAGTGCATCCAAAGAGATGGGATTCTTCTTCAAATCAGGTACGTGCCTGATTTTCGCCAACGTCCTTATAACACCGTCAAACATCTTGATTTGAATCGTTTCCTTGCCAATAGTTCGACACGAACTATTGTTGCTCATCAAAACTACTCCACCATCAATGGACTCATAGGTGGTAAATAAATCCCTATTGGGACACGTGTGGTAGGAACAACCCGAATTCATAATCCACTCGTCCTTGGATTGATGTGCATTGTCAAGAACCACAAGATCTCCATCTCCTTCCGCTATACTCGCTTCAGCCGAAAACTCCTTTGATTTGTCTTCATGCTTTAGCTTGTTCTGCAACTTAAAGTAATCGATCTTGAAGTGCCATTTTTTTACAATAATTGCAGGTCACGTTCTTAGCCTTTGATTTCGACCACGACTTCTTCCTATTTGCTTCTAGATCTCTCTTCCCTCGAACAAATAAGCCAGAAGATGAACCATCCGCTTCGGTGGAAGTCAACTCTTTATCGATCTTCTCTTTGTTCATCAGATTCTCCTTGACATCTTTGATTGAGATCATGTCTCATACATAAACCATGATGTCATGAAAGTGCTTATAAGAGGATGGCAACAAACACAACAAGAGCAGAGCCTGATCTTCATCATCTATCTTAATGTCGATCTTACCTAGATCCGTAATGATCGTATTAAACTCACCGATATGAGATTTTATTGGAGAGCTTTCTGACATGCAAAATGTGTAGAGACGCTACTTCAACAGAAGTCGGTTCGTGAAAGACTTATTTAAATATAACCCCTCAAATTTATTTCACAAACCAGCCGTCGTCTTCTCCAGCAAAATTTCTTATAGAACTTCGTTAATCAGACACAAGTGGATTGCCGTGAGGCCCTTCTCATCCATCTGCTACCAAGCTTCCTCCGTTATAGTGGAAGGCTTTTTATCCTTCCCCTTCCTCAAATTGTTGAGTCAAAACGACAACATATGAACTTGCTACAAACTAAAACTCATATTTCCATCAAACTTCTCGAAATCGAACTTCATAATTGTCAAAGACATTGTTTACCGTCGAAAACTAGGAAGACGAACGTCTTGCCTGAATTTGGGGTAGATGATATATGGAACATATCCATCCACCTCTCTGAACACCTCTCTGAAAATACCAAGTTGATTTATGGCACCGTCTATCGAAATTTTGGATGAATACGACCATTTTAGCAGACTTATCAGATCCCCCTCATTTGTGAGGGCATTTTAATTGTGGGGACGTCTTTTCCTGCAGCCACAAACCCCCGCGGTTAATTATGTTATTGCAAAGCGATAACAACTTTCATCTTCTCCATAATATCATTTCATGGTGTGTTATATATATTGTTTATTTTGGGGTTGCCCTTAGATTGCATACGAAGACTAATTTTGTCGTCGCCCGTAGGGCACGGATTAGTCCAAATCCGTAAATCTCAGATTTGGGATGAACTTAGGTAATTTCTGCCGTCGGTTCAAGGATCGTTAATCTTGTTTTAGATTAAGATCAACTTAAAATATGTTTAAGGATGGTTAATCTTGCTTTAAACTAAAATCGACTTAAAATATGTGAGCTTGTTTGATTTTCTCTTTAAAATCAAAGAAGTTTGAAACTTCAAGGGGGCTTAGTCTATTCTTACACTAAACATTGGGTTTTGTGTTACCCAACAGTGCTAAGCACTAGGCCATACATATTGTTTTGGGCTTTACATGACCCAACAGTGCTAAGCATTGGGCCCAGAAGCTTAAACTTCATCATATGATATAATATCCCTCCTGCTTCAGTGTTCACATGGATATCATGTGAGCATCTATGGTTCTTGGTGTTCACGTGCCTTTCACGTGAGTAGTGCTAAACACTCATTCATATATTACTCATGTGGATTGCTCTCTTTTTGGTCGATCATGTGTCTTTCACGTGAGTAGTGCTAAACACTTATTCGTCTAACGCTCACGTGATTGTCACGTGAAGCACTGTCTTCATGATCGCTCACGTGATTTGCTTTTTTTCCCAGCGCTCACGTGTCTTTCACGTGAAGCACTTCGGTTTGCTTTTCTTCCCAGCGCTCACGTGTCTTTCACGTGACGTGTTGTCTTCATGGACGCTCACATGATTTTCACGTGAGATTTTAAGTCTCAGTGCTCATGTTCCTTTCATGTGACGCTTTAAGTCTCAAATGGTTTCTTTTGAGTGCTCATGTGGATATCACGTGAAACACCGTTTCATGTGGATGCTCATGTGAATATCATGCGAGACGTTTTCTTGGTTTTCATGTGCCTTTCTCATAAGCTTTTGTTTTCTTAGGGTGTTCATGTGTCTTTCATGTGGTCCTTTCCATATTCATGCAGAGATTGACTCTGAAAATTAGAGTTAAACTCTAAAATCTGGAGATCTTGTTCATGCAAGAACTAAGTTATTTTGTTGTGAGAACAAAGTTCTTATCGGAATAAAACCTATCTTTAGGTAAAATCGCATCTTAAAGGAACCGAGTTCCTGGAATAAAAATTCTATCTTTTTCATGTTCTTTTCTTCTGTTCTTATGGAATGTGATAAAACATTATAGTTTTTCCCTAGATCTTGAGTCTGAAAAACAAGATCTTTCCGATAAGAATTAAATTCTCATCTTGTGGAAGATTTGTCTTGTAGATCTCAGATCCAGAGGAAGAATTAAGTTCTTTTTAAAGGATTAAACCCTTATATCATATATGAAGATAGGCAAGATGAGAGATAGTTTTATCTATGTTTTTATCTAGGGTTTAAACATGGTGGTGATTTTCTTCAAAAAGAGAATTAAATTCTCGGTTGTTTTTGGGAAGCTTATGGAGGGTATTGTATATTTGAGACTTGAAGTCTTAAGTCCTTTATATAAGAGAGAAAAATTATCATTTAGTTTAAGAAAATCTTTTTAAGATCATTTAAGTCACTTGATATCTCTCATTAGAGATATCAAGTGACTTAAATGATCTTAAAAATCACTTGGGGAATTTATCCACCGTTGGATTTTTGATCAAGTGATTTTCTGTTTAACAGAAGATACTTGTTAGTTTTAACAAGATCAGGAAAATATTTTCCTAATATATAATTTAATTATATCTTCTGATTTGATCAGTGATATTATAATCACCGATAGATTTTAAATCCAAAAGCTCTCTGTTTAACAGAGAAAATCTTTCTATATTAGAAAGATCAGGGGAAATATTTCCTAAATAGAATTTAATTCTATTATTTAGAATTTAATTCTATTGGAAGCCAGCGCTTCAAAATTGTGTACTCACATGGATATCACGTGAGTGCTGCCATATATATATGGGAGCAACGCTCACGTGTTGAACACGTATGGCTTTTATGGGTTTTAATCCTATCTGAAGTCGGTACTCACATGCTTTATATGTGAGCACTCACGTGGATATCATGTGGAGGCTGCCATAGGATTTATTCCTATCTGAAGCCAATGCTTTGCATGTGAGCGCCAACGTGTTTAACACGTGGGGGCTTTTTTATGTTTTTCTTTCTTCTTTTTTTATAAGGGAACACATGCCTCCACCGTTGCTTTTACGTAGTTTGCACGCGAGTGTAACAATGCCGGCCTTATAGCCGTTGGATCATCTGGAAAATGGGGGAGTCGAACAGATCTCATTATCCCTTATAAATAGAGCCTTTAGTTATGAAGTGACCACCATTCCTTCAACTTCTTCATTTATTTTCTTTTCTTTTTGAGAATTTAATTCTCTTTCAGAGTTTAGTTCTTTGCTTTCGAAATCCTTTCGAACAAAGCCGACTCTGCCAAATTTTTTGTAAGGATCATGAACAGAGCTTAGCTCTAAGCATATTTTGGACATTATCCCCTTTTTTGGGATTTCGGAATTGAATTCCATTAACACATTTAACAGAGCTTAGCTCTTATTTGGATCGAATCATAACACATTTAACAGAGCTTAGCTCTTATTTGGATCGAATCATCTCTCTTTTGGAGATCTTAAAAGAACTTTTTTTTATGTAGATTACAGATCTTGATGCTTTGATCTAAGATCCTAACCGATAGACATTTTTGGAGTTTGACCCCGATTTTCTTTTTTTTACCCTACTATCAATCTTGACATTTCTTATTTTGGGGATTTCTGGAATTTAATTCTATTGCTTAACCCATAAGCTTCCCATGTGGGAATTCTGGGATTTAATCTCATTATCATCTTTTCGTTTATAGAGCTTAGTTTTGATTTTTAAGGAATTTTGGGAATTTAATTCCATTTAAACTTTCTTTTCCGTTCTTGAATGTTTTTCCTGTTTTTTATAGGGATTTAATCCATGTTTCACAGATTTGAACAGATTCGAACTTTTTGTTATTAAAGGACCCACTTTTAAGGCCTTGGGAGTTTAACCCTATCTGTTCATTTAATGAGAATCTTTTTTGATTTTTGTGGGGTTTACTAGCTTTAAAGTTAATGACTTCAGCACTTTCGCTAACCTTCCATCTGGTTTCTTTTTAGGTACCATGGCTGGTCATTTATACGACATCGAGGTAATTGTCTCCTACGAAGAGATTCACATTCAGGATCGTCTTCAAGACCATGAGTACACCGCCGCTCAATGCGCTGATGTGATACGCCGCTTTCATGATCGCAACGGCCGATTGCTTCCTCATCGCTCTGCCCTTTTAAAGATCATCATTGGGTCGATCTGAGAAGCTTTACGGGGGCTTTTTGAGGCTATGCCGTTCTAGGCATTCGATGACGCTGAAGATGAAGTACATTCAGTATATCTGATGGGCTTGATCTCGAAGAAACGGAGAGATAATCTCGTCATTATCGCGTCTTCCAACAGAAAGCAATAATATCCTCACACCAGAGGATGGAGGATATCAGCGGTGATCTTGAAGCTTGCATCCGAGAGAAGATGCATAAGAAGATGGTCGATGAAGTCGAAGATGCCTTGGTTAAGCTCGCTTTCGAGTTCGAGAATCCGTGTCTGGAATTTAGCGTTTTGCCACTGTAGATTATAAATGATGTAGTAGCGCTTGGTTTTAATCTTGTTTTTTGTTTCCTTTGTAGTCGTTCTCAGCTGACATTATGTAGTTCATTTTTTCTGAAGCATGAATGAAAAGCATTTTTCCTTTCATATCTGCACTTTTCTTTTCTTCTTGTGCTGAAATGGCTTATATTAGTTTGTTTACTCGCTCCAGAGCGTTCGGTTTATCTTTCGCTTAGGCATGTAGATAAACTCGTCCTAACGTCAAACATACATAACCCCTATCGATATAGGCGTCCGTTAAGTTTGTGCTACTGGGTTTAGTCCATCGCACCGTTACGTCAGCAGATTTCTTTTCGATCCACGTCCACTTGGATCACCGGTTTCGAGTAGCCGCGTACTTGCTGTATCACCCAACCCTACCGCTGCAGGATACGTCTCATGTAACCTTCCTAGGCCAGTATGTCCATATTGCCGTCATATGCTTCAGCGTTAGGCGACATCGTGGCGCTTTACCTTGAGGTCAGACTCCCTTTTTTGAGGAGTCCCAGGGAAATTAGAGCCGCATCCATCCGAGGTGGGTTAACGTCCAATGGTCTTTAGGCTTTACATGTATTGCTAGCGAGACCCAAAACTAGGAATATGCCATCACTTAACTTCATTTGGACCCTCGGGTCCTTGACGATGCCTCTTACATCCTGTTGGAATGAGAAGGACTCGATATAATCCCTAGACTGTAGATTTTGCCATTACTCCGCTTTATTTTTGACCCTATGGTTCTTGATGGCGTCGTAACCGTGCTTCACCGGAGTGAATCAGACGTCCATGAATTGCTTACAGAAGTCGGGATTCGAACCATCTGCAGAGTATAAAAAATTATTTATCATCATTTTTTTATTCTCCGTGATGCTCTATCATTTCAGCTTTTCATGTTGCGAAAGTCGCGATTGCGCAATTATTTCTGCTATTTATTTGCGGTGCCCAATCACTTCGGTTATTTTTTTTACTCGCTGCTTTTTATTGCGAGTTGCTCTATCATTTCGGCTATTTTATATGCATTTTTTGTGTTTAATACCAGCTTTGGCATCAGTATCGCTACAACTGGAATACTGTCAGGAGCGACTCATCATATGCAGTAAGAGAACTTGGGGTTTGATACTTAAGTCGGTATCAGCGTCGCTACAACTGGGATAGTGCCAGGAGCGGCTCATTATTTACCATCGCTCTTTTTTTGGGACAAGGGTGGCTTAGAAGACGGGGTTAGGATTCCGTCAACCAAGGCTTTTCAATGTTTACGAGCCGTAGGGGTCTCGTAAAGTTATCTTCTCCTTATGAGTCGAGAGGATCCCATAGGTGCATTTTCTCTATAGGAATCGTGATGATTTCTAAGTGAATCTTGTAGGTAATAAGAATTCTACAAGTGTATTTTTTCCTTGCAAGTCGAAAGGACTTACAAATGTCGTCCACCATGTGGAACTTGGGTTTATTTATATCGTTTGTGCCTGTAGATTATATACAAGAGTCGAGATCGACCTACTTGTAGGGCTATTTTAGAGGGGTATATGATGGCTTAAGAACATGTTCAGATCTGTACCTAAGGCTTTTGAATTCTATAAACCCTCATGGTCTCATAGAGAGGAGTTTTCTCTTTACGAGTCGAGAGAATCTCGTAAGTGTATATTCTCCTTGGAAATCGTGGGGATTCCGAAGTGTTTTTAACCTTTGTGGGTCGTAAGGATCTCACTTAGGTGTTCTCCTTGCAAATTGAGAGGACTTTGCAAGTGTATTATCTTTTTGAGTTTACGTCCTTTCGAGTTTTCATAAGCTCGCCGACTGCCCGGCTGTTTTTACTTACGGAGCCCTTTCGGGTTTTCATCCGTGCCCATTTTGCTTATGGACATACCGTTTTTTACGAAGCTCCGTAGATGGTGGTTTAACATCGCTTGTCGGCGGGATTCTCGAAAGTAGTTTCGCTGCAGGTTACCCAACTGTTTGCCGGTGTGATTTGAGAAACGATATGGTTTATTTGTGCCCGTGGATTGTTTACGGAAGCCAATTTAGAGACTGTTCGTAGGGCAGCAAATATTTTTTGGAGGACTGCATCATCGGTGGAGTTTCATAGCCGGTGGGACTTCAGGTGCAGTCTTGCATGTGGGACTTAAGTTGCAATCTCGATCTCAAGGAGCATATTAGTTTAGAGACATCGCGGTCCAATATTAGTTTAGAGACATTACAGTCCAACATCCCCGTGTTTGGGGTCGAAGTACTAGTTTAGGGACATTTCGGTCCAACATTCCGATTTAGGGACGATATATTAGTTTAGGAATATTTCGGTCCAACATTATCATGCATGAAGTGACACATTAGTTTATGGGCATTTCGGTCCAACATTAGTTTAGGAACGTTGCAGTCCAACATTCTTATGCATGGGGCAACGTATTAGTTTAAGTACATCTCGGTCCAACATCCTCTTATTTAGGACAGATATGGGACATATATTGGTTTAAGGACATTTCGGTCCAGCATCCCCTTGTTTGGGACAGATATTAGTTTAAGCACATTTCGGTTCAATATCCCCGTGTTTGGGGCGAAATGATTGGCTCTCAGAGTTCCGACTTAGAAAGATAAGGAACGGACACAGACGTCGTCATTTATCATTGACCTAAGTCGCAACCCCTTAAACATAATACTTTGAGAAATCAACCGTTTATTGGTTGATATATTCTTTCTCCGTGTATATCCATGAGTTGGTAAGCTCCACCTTGGTAGATTTCCTCTATAACATATGGGCTTTCATAATTCGGTTCGAACTTTCCATGTTTTGCGCGGTCAGGGATCATGGGTCTTTTGACAACCAGTACGAGTTCGCCTTGGCAGAATGTCCTCGGTCTAGTGAGTCTTTCATATGATTGGGTCATCCTTGCTCAATAGGCTTCCAGGTTTTGCTATGCTGCAAAACGGTTTTCGTCAATTGCATCCAATTCTTCGAGTCGGAGGTGAGCGTTATTTTCATCCGAAAGCCCGTGGTGAACTGTCATCCTTAGTGAGAGAAGTTCTGTCTCCAGCGGGAGCACTACTTCGGCTCCAAACACCAAGGCATAAAGTGTTGTTTTTATGGCCGTCTTGAATGTCGTTCGGTATGCCTAAAGAGTTTTGTGTAGCCTTTCGTGCCAATCCTTTTTATTCTTCGACACCATCTTCTTTATGAGGTTTGTCAACGTCTTGTTGAAGGCCTCAGCTCGACCGTTGCCTCGAGAATTATAGATAGAGGAATATCTCCAATCTATCTTGTGTTGTTTGGCGAAGCGGTATATTTTGTGGCTTTTGTATGCTGGTCCATTGTTCGAGATTATCCGCTGTGGAATTCCGAACTGGTATATCACATGAGTTTTGAAGAAGTGGAGAATATTCTCCATTTTTACTTCTCTCAGCGGAACTGCTTCTGCTCATTTGGAGAAGTAGTCGGTTGTTGCCAAGATGAATCGATGCCTTCTTGATGATGTCGATTCAATGGGGCCGATTATATTGGTCCCCCACATCTCGAACAGCCAGCTGGCTATGATGGGATGCAGCGGACTGGTGTGCTGATGTATGAAGTCCTCGTGTATCTGACATAAGTGGCATTGTTTCGCATATTCGATGCAATCTTGAATCATCGTGGGTCGGTAGCAACTCATCCTTTTGATCTTCAATTTCATCTTTGGCCCGGCTTGATGAGACCCACAAAGACCGTCGTGTATTTTTTGAACGACTTTCTTTACTTCTTTCGGTCCTAGACATCTCAACCATACAGAGTTGAAGGATCTCTTGTATAAGGTATCATTGACGAAGGCGAACGACATAGCCTGTTTCATGAACTGATGTCAAAATGACGCATTTTTTGGTGTTCGTTGGGACTTGAAGTAGTCTATAAAGACTTGCCTCCTATCTTCTTCTTCTTCTTCGGCCTGGAGAACTTTCTCTCCAAGTATTTCTTCTTCTTCGGGTGTTTCCACTGGAGACTCTGAAGGAAATTCGGCCGGCGATAGGATCTTTCGGCTTTGAACATTGATCCTTACATCGTCGAGATTTTCATCTGCCATTTCTTTTGCAAGTTTTGCTAATGCGTTTGATTTGTTGTTTGGGTATACCGGATAATACCTGGGGTATTACAGAATTTAATTATATTATTTAGTCTATTGGAAGCCAACGCTTCAGGATGGTGCACTCACGTGGATATCACGTGAGTGCTGCCATATATATAGCAGCAGCGCTCACGTTCTTTGCACATAGGGCCTTTATGGGTTTTAATCCTATCTGAAGCCGGGACTCACATGCCTTGCATGTGAGCACTCACGTGGATATCACGTGGGGGCTATCATAGGATTTAATCATATCTAAAACCAGTATTCACATGCTTCGCACATGAGCGCTCACGTGTTTAACAAGTAGAGGCTGTCATAGAAATTACTCCTATTTGAAACCAATGCTCACGTGTTTAACATATGGAGGCTTCCTTATGTTTTTCTTTCTTCTTCTTTTTATAAGGGAATAGACATGATGTGGAATTAAATCAAAACACGATGTATTAACGAATCCTAAACTTCAAAATCATGATCTAAAATAGTGGGAAAGAGAACGTGGTTGTCGTTACCCACCGTTAACCTAAATGGAAAAATTAAAAACCTAATGGTTCAACCAAAAATCCCACAACAACGTAACAATAGCTCTGATACTAGTTTGTTGCGTATACGAGACAATCACAAAGCATAAACAACCAATAACGAGAAGAAAACAAATCACATGCAAGATAGAAATACGAGTACTAACCACAAAACAAATAGGCGAAGGCGAAAGTTTATTAATAATCAAATATCGGAGGAGTACAAATTGATGGAGAATACAAATCTCTCTCAAAACCCTAGCTCTCTCAAAATAACAATGGGTTCTCTCAAATTAACAAAAGGCTATCAGATCTAGGTTTAAAACAAGCTATCGTATATATAGCATACAAAAGATTTACAAAGAAACTAATTTCCTAACTAAGCGAATTTTCGTCCAGTCCAAAAAGGTAGACGTGTGCAGAAGGAATTGGTGCATTTTTCGTCACGAGAATCCAGAGAGCAATTCAGACGTATGAATAAAGGATATCGCAGATGTCTGGCATTTGTCATTTTCACCAAAATAAGAGAGAGCTCCGCAGACGTCTGACCCTCATCGGGATGAACGTCTGCCATAAGTGCGCCCGTGCATCCAGAGCCTCAGCAGACGTCTGGGGCTCTTAGCCCCAGACGTCTGCCTTAGAGATAAACTTAAATCTTCGTGATGACGCCAAATCGTCAGGAAATCCAACTGGTAATTTTCAGGATCGAATGCGAGGCATATCTAACATAAAGCATCCGTGTTTAAGATTTGAACAAACATTGAGGTCGATCTAATATTTAACTGCTATAGCTATTGCCCCGTATTAGTATTAAAGCACAAAAATAGCACATTTTGGACAAGGAATGTTTAACATGGCATGGCAAATCACTGAGTGTTTTGTTAGGAAAAGAAGAGTTGGAATGACATGGGCTGAAAACAAGTAAAAAAATATTGAGACGGGATATTTAACAATGCTCTTATAGAAATTACAAGCGAAAGGATAAGCTTGGTTTGTAGGACAAAAGGTACTTGTGTGATTAGAGTTTAAATTTCATGAAATTGTAATGCTTTCTGTTTTAAAAGCAATTTTTGAGCTGTATATGGTAGATATATGGTAGAAAATGGTATTATTAGGCCCCCATAAATTTCATTAAAGTCTCTGTTGAGACAAGAAGTCCCCAAAGAGTTACAAAAGAGCTACATGTCATTAACTATGTGGACAGGTTAGAGTAGCCTTGACCATAACACGGATAAACCATCCATTTACGACGGCTACGATCTTGATTGCTTGCAGTACGCAACGGCAGACTATTTTCTTAGAACTTTAATTGTGATATGTTTTTTTTTTTTTTGGTTTCTGTCTTCCTTTAACGTGCTAGGTCTCTGGACCATCCGGTCATTTCCAGGTAGAGTAAAAGAAATTTCATCTCAGTTAATGTGATCTGTATGCATGTCGCATTGCAGTTTCCGACTATTGGTGCCCCATCTTCTGCAGCTATCCACATACTAACCAAACATTGAAGCCACATTGCAGGCTTTCCTGCATGTGGCAGATTGAGCTGCGCCTTGTAGTGCGGGTCACAAGGCCATCTATGGTTGTGGAGATTTTAGCAAGTAGAGTTTATTCTCCAGCGAAATCATTATATACCAACCATGCTAAACTAACCAAAAAACTCTATATACCTGCAGATATATAGAGTTTTGAGTTGATTTCTTGACTGCCGAAATAACGGTCATGTGTAAACGTGTTTTGGTTGATTTGGCTGAATTTCTTATTGAACTTTAATTTTCTTCCCTTCAAGGAAGGAAAATAGTGGTCATTGTATTGGCCTTTTCTTGACTGCCTCCCTCTATCTACTGCTGAAATTTGTTTTATTTTTTAAAAATAATAGAATGTACATTTGAGTTTGCTTGCATTAGAGGCTGCTGTGGAGCCTGAGTTGGACAATTATTCCGACTTTTTGGCTTGTTTGAAGTTTTTTGAATAAGGAGCTTCCAGCTTTGTTTGGCTTCCCTTTTGGAGCAAAAGACATGAGACCTCATTTGATTGGTAAGAATGTGTGTTTAATCCTTTTATGAAGCAAGTTACAATTGAGAAAAATTTCTATATCATTGACCGTCTTCTCTCTCAGCGTGTGTGCGCGCGTGCGCGCGCACACGTGTACATATGCATGTGTGTAGAGGATTTGCCCCTTTGATACTGTCGTGTGCACGCAATTCTGAATGCACTCCCCAAGCAGCTGGCTATCAACTTCCAAAGATTCTATTCTGTTTTTGCTTTAAAATTTGTGTTACCCACTGTAGTGTCGTTTCATCTTATGATTATGAAGAAATGCTCAGGACGGTGAGTTATCAAAGTGTATTTGGGTGTTGGGTCGGTTAATTTCTTAAGCCATTGCATCGTTAATATAAATCTAACCTTTTCAAACCCTCATGCCTATCAATAATTATTTTTCACAGGTCCATTATCATTAACGCGAGGCCCGGACAGGTTCGAGTCTGTTTTCAAGATCTCAAGGAAGACCTTTAACTACATATGCTCCTTGGTTCGCGAAGACTTAATGTCCAAGAACTCAAATTTCACTTTCACCGACGGCAAACCGCTATCCATCGACCACCAGGTCGCCATAGCTCTACGCCGACTAAGCTCCGGCGACTCCCTCCTCAACGTCGGCGTCTCCTTCGGGGTCAACCACTCCACTGTCTCCCAAGTCACATGGCGATTTGTCGAGTCCATGGAGGAGCGGGCCCACCACCACCTACAATGGCCTGCCTGCGATCAAGAACTCAAATCAATCAAATCTAAATTCGAAAAAATACGCGGCCTCCCTAATTGTTGCGGAGCCATCGACACCACCCACATCATGATGTGCTTACCCGCAATGGACCCCACAAAGAAAGTCTGGCTCGACCATGCAAAGAACCATAGCATGGTTCTGCAGGCTGTCGTGGACCCCAACATGAGGTTCCGCGACATCGTGACAGGTATTAGCTTTCCTTAATCATAAAAGATTTCCCCCATCTTTATAATGTTAAATATATCTGCATCCATAATTTGAACAAGTAGGAATAACTTAGGCACCAAATGAAAACTCGGTTAACAAGAAACTACATGACCTAAAGTGACATCACTAATGACAGGCTGGCCCGGGAGCATGGACGACTTCCTAATTCTCCGTAGCTCCAGTTTCTACAGACTATGCCAAACTGGCGCCAGGCTCAACGGAACGGACTATATAATCGGAGATGGTGCATATCCGCTCCTGCCGTGGCTTGTAACTCCATATCCAGGAAAGACGATTTCCAATGCGAAAATGGAGTTCAACAGAAGACACTCGGCTACGAGAATGGTGGCACAACGGGCACTAGAGAGGATGAAGGAGATGTGGAGGATTATTCAAGGGGAGATGTGGAGGCCGGATAAGCACAGGCTACCGAGGATTATTTTGGTTTGTTGCTTGCTTCATAATATCGTTATAGATTTGGAGGATGAGGCGAGGGATGAAATGCCGTTGTCGCATCATCACGATGCGAGTTATAAGCAGAGGTTTTGTGATTTTGTCGATAAGAAAGGGTTCGAATTGAGGGAGAAGTTGGCTCAGTATTTGACTGGGAGATTGCCGCCATGAGATTAGTAGAGACGATGCTTGTTTGTTTTCTGTTCTTATTGTTTTTTCCCCCTTATACCCAACAATGGTTGTTAGTGGATTTTGTTAAAGTGAATTTATTTGAGACATCGTTAAAATTAGGTGGTTATTTCATTGCTTTTCTTTAATTCAATCCAAATTCCATATTTTTTGTCATTTTGGGTATTATATTTCATTTGTATTTGAAGAATTTTTTTTTCCAGCAAATTGTATTTGAAGAGTTGCAGGAATTTGAGGAATTGATGGAATTTGCCCAGTTTTATGCTAGCGTCAATGAGTTTTATTGCGACTTCATAAGTGCTACATTTTTCCATTTTGCATCCAAATTGCTTTCAGTTATTAAAAAAAAGCATCGGCGGAGGGATTCACACATGGGATATTTAGTCTACTGAACAAAATAAATTGTCTTTATTCATTCAAATTTACTTGATTCATAACTCAAATATATTTCATCAATCTGACAACTCCAAGAGAAAACAACAAAAAAATGTAATGAAATAACAAAAGATGATTCAACTACACCCAAATAGCCTACTAAGATAACTTGGAAAAATCAATGCACTAAAAACTGACATCAACAACAATATAACAATAACCAAGCTAAATTAAGCTTAGAAAAAATCATCTGATGTAGCTTGGGCTTCAGGCTCAATTGACATTTAAATGCAAAATTGAGCTTTAACTTGATTAGTAAAATAAACTATCACAATTATGCAGATGTGGCAGATGAACTTAAGTTTGCATTATCATGCCATAATAAGAAAATTCACTCCCAATCAAGAGGTACTAAATTTTCCAAAGAAAGGCGACATCAAATAGAAGAGTTTGTAACTATGTAAACTTTTATATCTTGATACAGATTTACTGCCCACTAAAATCTAAAAGAACATAACCCTTCGTTCAACTCTACGAAAACAAACAGAAAACAAAGGTGGTAGTCTTGATTCCTCATGACACTTGGTCATTCTAAGAAAATATTCATCCTTTGGACACATCATTTGAGAAGAGATCTCGCAAGGTGTTCTCGTGCAGTGGCTAAGGCTTGAGATATTGTCTGTATACAAGAGAAAGCCATATCGGAAAAATAAAAATAAAAATCGAGACAAATAATGAAAAGAAGCCTCGATGCCAAAAGGTTACCTGCTCAGACAATGAGGCTGCTGAATCCAAACCCCCGCTGCCTGCAACCTTTCCAGCAATGACACTTGCTTCGGTTTCTAGAATGATCCTGGAACAGTGTCCAACACGATCTTTTGAGCAAATAGTTTGGTTAAGACTCAAAAATAGTTGCATCAAATGGTTATGATACTAATTGAGTAGCCATTTTCGGTAGATCACTTTGTGCAAGTAACAAGTGTAAAGTACCAAAAAAGAAAAACCATCAAACTTTCTTCAAAGATTGCATTAAGCATCTTCAAACTTCTAAAAAGTGTATCAACACTTTCAAAAGACACCATCCAAAAGTTGCATTATACACCATGCCATTGGTGGTAATTTGAAAATTTCAAAGTTCAATGGGGTTATGTAGAAACTGGGAGAGCTTGCTGGTGTTTTTATGTAATTCAACCAAGAAACAAAACAAACATCAGTGCAACGCAGGAATATACCCTCCATCAATAATTTCATCAAGACATAAGAGGATCAAGTCCAGATTTTCAAGCGCAGTCCTTTTGTCTACATTGTTCCTGAAGCAGGAGACATTCAGCTGTGAGGATGAGAACAGCCAACAACTAATCAAAGAAGACAAAAGTTGAAACTAGTAAAGAGTATTGATAGGACCTGAGAAGAAGGCCAACAGCATCAAAGAATCCCTGAAGTACAGTAGCTAAGATGAGCTCGTTTTCATCATCTCCTCCAGTAACAAAAAAATGAAGGTCCTGAACGAACTTGTAGACAACAATGCAATTGTCAAACATAATTATCTCCGCTGCAATTGAAAAGAATGTTACCATTTAGAACTGATAGCTGGACTCGTTGATTTGACCTCTTAACTGTTCTTACATGAGAAATGGAAGACACGATGATAGTCATAAGGTGATATTTGAAAGCAGCACAAAACATAGAATATGCCATCTGTAGAAGATAGGTCAGCCCCATTTTGGCAAGGGAAGGCTTAGGTGATGATCATAAGAATTTTGTTCTAAAGATCTCACCTATTAACTTTTTATATTTATTTTCTAGATCAAGTATCACTTTCACTCTTTGCAGAACTCGCCCCAAGCAGGCTTGCATTTATATAGATTATAGAACTCTCCTCAGAGGCAACCATGCTCAAGGACTAGTGGCTCTAGAAAAATATTTTAAAGAGTATATGCCCAATTAGTTAAGTCATTAGTCTGTTTATCAATCTTTATCTTAAAGTTCCTCTGAGCTTTTCCTTTTCCCCTCATGGTCACAAAACCCAATACCCAGAATAAATAAAATAACTAATTTACAAACTCATGTATGCACATACACAAACACACAGCCATGGTTTCTTTCTCGCTACTCTATTTGAAGTTCTTGGTGGTTTCTCACTACTTCGTGCTCTATTTGAAGTTCTTGGTGTTATGACATGTGATCACTGATATGTATGTCGTACATGGTTCGTGTGACAGGTTCAATGTGACCAGCAACCTAAAACAAAGACTCCAACCCAGTGGCCTGTTAAGTGCACGCTAGCCCAAATCCTTTGCTTCATTTTTCCAGCGTTAAAAACATTTCTCACACGACTATAACCTGTATCAGATTCAACATCAAGGCATTTATACTACGACTGACCGAGTTATCAGTAACAATAAAACCATTTCAGTCCTCCACACATATTGCGCCCACATCTGTATGCAACAGAGACATGCCAATCAAGTTGGTGCTGGTAGTATATGACTATTGTCATTGCTCATAAAGAGCAGATATATTCCTGGCTAGAAAACAACTGTCCATTTGATCAGATTATCTGGCTTCTAATATCATCCAAACCTGCTCTAGTTTCCTTCTGTTTGAGAAAGATCAAATCATGTGTATCACATCTTGATTTGAGAGCGTGTGTGTGTGTGCGCGCGCGCGTGAGAGAGAGAGAGAGAGAGCATAAAACAATATGCAGAAAATCTTTATGTAAACAGAAACGTTGGCAAACACGGTTAATTTCAAGTCAACCACATTCATGTCTTGAGAGATACTCTTTGGGGTTTGGGTAACAGCAGTAGCAGGGAACAAAAAATTAGTTGAATATGTTCTAAATCTACTAAAGATTGATTGGGTAGGGACGTTATGACTTGATAACACCCCAATCCACCCCACCCACCCCCAAATTTGAAAGAAAAGGAAAGAAATTAGGAAAACGTTCCGACAAGATAGGCAAATATAATTGTAATACCATTTGCAGAAAGGATACGCAAGAAATGTTGGAGGCTGAAGGAATGGTTTATTTGCATGAGGCCAAACATAAATATATTTACTCATGAATCACCACGTGAGTTAACTATGAATTACTAAATAGAGCAGCTGCCTTACTCAGCGACGGCTGCATAAGAGTTCTAAGACACCTGCTCTGGCTGCATATACAGGATATAGCATATGCATATGCTCACATATAAACAACATTCAGAAAACAAAGATAGCACTTATATCACCTTCACTTCGAGCATTTGTCTTATGTGTCTTCGTAAATACAGATTTTTCAAATGCTAACTTTGCAGCATTAGTTGACCAATCATCTGAGTAATACTTGACAGCAACACGTTTTCCTTCAGAGTCAAGGAGGAGAATGTTTTTTACTGAAGGGCAAGATTCCTGCATGCACAAGCAACGGTAAAAGTATACCCCCCCAAAAAACTGAAACTATAGAACATCAAACAAAGTTAATTCCGGTATCAAGTGAATATGATATGGTGACATAATATTAGGACGGATAATATTAACGAGGTCTTGACAAACATGCTTTGTCCACGACAAGTCATCGTTATTGCTTGAGCACGTCATTTTAATGGTTCAATACTATATTTAACATGTCAAATTAAAGATAGAAGGTAGTTGGTCATGCAGATCAAAGTGCTGAGTTTTTATAGCCATCCACTACAGCTTAGAAATTATTGCTATTATTCATGTGTGGGGAGTCATTACTGATGGTCCCAAACTGTTGAAGTTATTGAAGCTGGACCATAAAATTGAAGAATCATGCCATTTGTATTTTCGTTTGCAATTCCCCCTTCAACTGCATGAGCCATTGAGCTTATGAATATAAATTCAGACTAGTTGGATCTCAAATATAAAGTCCGACCCTTGAAGTCTAGAAGAAATAAATGGCTAATGTTTTATACATTTTTACACATGAGCTTTCATTCTTTATATTGTTTAATATATGTATGTGTTCTTTTTGACTTAAGTAAATTGTTACAAGATAATTAAATATACTGATATAAAGAAAGTATAAATTAATACTTCTCAAGATAAGAATAATGAAAACTATCCATATTCTATAATATGGTGTTAATAATACTAATCATATCATTTGAATGGAGATAAAAATTGTCTTTGTTGTTGCTTCAATTATTCCAATAACAGCATTTCTTAGACACCCCTAAAGCATATTTCAGACACTTACAAATGTGTTCTTGATTTTATATCATAATTTTATTTAGCATAGTAGCATACTTCTAGACTTTTTGGACACATTCTACTATTTTACAAAGAAAAATACGAATTGTTTTTTAACCTTTTAAAATCAAATTCCATTCCTTTCTCTCTTTTTTGTTGGGAGGAATGATGTCAAAATGTTGATAAACTACGAGAAATTTATATATGTTGGGACATGATATTGCAGCAATTCAAATTATTCAGTACAAAGTAGCATTGCCTATTTTCTGCAAAGTCACCAACTACAAGATAGGTCATAGGTGAACTTTATCACGCCCACTGCATGTATCCCAATAGTTTGGACTTAAGCTTGTTGTTGTATAAACTCTGCAAGTCATCATATTAATAAATGTGTGGGCATTTAGATGAGTTGGCAAGTCTATGTATGTAGGCATATAATTGTTAGTAGTACCAGTAGTATATATGCATGCATTTATGTATGCATTCATGTCTCTGTGTCCTACATACTAAGAATTTGACATGTCGCCGAGTTTGTCTCATGTGGCATCTGTTTCTAGTACTTATGGCAGAGACTTAGCCTTCAACCTTCGTAGAACCCAATCAATGCACTCACTATATCCTATGTGCACAATAATGAAGACTAAAGTTCATGTTACATTATCTCTTTCACAGTTTCGCAGCTATAATAGTGAGAGTTGCAACATCTTTGACACCTCCTGGAATCAGTATGTAACTCGCACCCCCATGGTTGGATCCATCTTTCCATATCAACAATGCAAAGGTGCAAGGTTTGTCCGAGAATGGGCTCTACATCATGAGCTGCTACCAAAAGGTCAGAACAATGCATGCGGCTACCAAAAGGTCAGAACAATGCTGCTCTCTACAAGAATCATATGCCCACAACCTTAGTTGACTCCTCGTCCTAATGCTGCAGCCACTAGTTCTATGAATGCTGCACCCCAGGCAAACCTTTCTAAATGGGGTTTCCTAGATGAAACTGAAGATGAAGTCATCGCGTAAATTCAGTGTAGGCCTACTCGAGGTAGTCAAGGAGGCCGCAAGCTATCAAATTAATCATTTCTTGATGGTGCAAATACATTCAAAAATGATTAGCAAACACTCTCTCTCTCAAATAGAACTTCAGAATTTTGCTCCATTTTGGTGCATCATGCGCCTATTTCATGAGTGCAGGAGGCTTCTCAAATCGATCATATCCTAGTAGGTGCCCTTTGTATTGCAGACAAGCAATACACTCTCACAGAGGCAGCTCCCCATCTAAACCAGATCTATGATGCCCTAGAGAATTTTGAGTGCTCCATCTACCACAATGGTAATGGCATTTGTTTACCCTCTTTAGATCCTCTACCGATCGAATCATTAAGATAAATGTGGAGTTTAAACAAAACAAAGTCAAAGTTTTTAAAAGTTTAACTAGAAGGTCATGGGGTTCAAAACTTCCGATAAACGCTAGCACTTACCGTTAATTATATCCTATTGTCTCAGAAAATACCTAGATGGGAGACTTTGTTAGATTGTTCCAAATCACATCATTTATAGAAAAGATCACATTATAGATATATATACTTGCAAAGAAAGTCAATATAAAATGAGTCATCAAAAGAGAGTTTTGTTTATATTGGTTTGTGTACAACTTTGATATACATACATTTCTTTACATCTCAAATTCATACAAAAAGAAAAGAAATACAAGTATATTTTGAAAAGTAACGGGGGGTTTAATATCAAAGTTGATATTGTTTTCAAAGTCTAAGTGAGTACTTCCATTTATGGGATCCAAACTTTGTCAAATAGAGCAAGTGCTGGATCCTTTCTATGGGACCCACAACATACTTTGCTAGGTGGGTGGATCCAAATGGGACCCAAACCCTAATTAAAGTGGATGCGAATATCTTTGAAGTAGATATCCGACCCCACATCACATTTGCGGGTATCTATTTTAGAAGATACCCGATGATCGGGTATATTGTTATAAGATACCCGATGATCAGGTATCTTTTAAAAAGATACCCGACAAGTTTGTGATATCGGGTTCCTTATTATACGAATCCGACATGCGGGTATCTTATTAAAGATATCTGTCTTAATGAGATATCTGCTTCAGGGGATACCCGCTTTAGTGAGATACCCACTTGAGAAGATATCCACTTTATATTCTTTTGAAAGAAAGTCTTCATTAACAACTTTTTATGAATTCATGTGGAAATAGTACATTATCTTATTTTCAATATTGAGATGAACATAATTGTGTGTGTTATGTTCAAAGTTCTTTGGACATAAGTTTTATTTTCATGTCCGTGCATGGTATTGTTTCAAAGCTTAATGAATTAGCTTTCATATGCATCGAACAGTTCGCGATTTGGTGCTCTCGGGTGAGAGTTATGGGCTTTTTGCTCAGATATGTCTAAGCAGGCAGATTCAACCCGAGAATGCAGATACCTTTTTGAGATATCCGAAAATCTATTATTTTAAGACCATCCATATTCAAGTAAGGTCTTGTTTCGAAGCTTAATGAGTTAGCGTTCATATATTTTGAACGGTTCGCGATTTGGTGCTCTCGGGTGAGAGTTATGGTTTTTTTGCTCCGATGTATCTGAGCAGGCACATTCATCTCGAGAATGCGGATGCCTTTTTGAGATAACGAAAATCTATTATTTTAAGACCATCCATATTCAAGTATGGTCTTTGTTTCGAAGTTTAACGAGTTAGCTTTCATATACTTCAAACGGTTCGTAATTTGGTGCTCTTGGGTGAGTGTAATGGCTTTTTTGCTCAGATGTGTCTGAGTTGACAGACGCAACACGAAAATCTGTCATCGTACCTCCCAATTAAATATAGGCAAAGTTGTCCCTTATATGTTTAAGTTTTTATGAAGAAATATAGAATTTTAGGGTATATATTCTTATATATGCAGAAATGTAGGGTTTCCTCCAATTTCTAAAGAGAGTATTTTCATAATCTCAATTTGTCAAGGAACTTAGATTAACCATATTCCATCCGGGAGTTTTCTTGATTGTAGGAATTGATTGAGAATTCCATCAATTCCTCGACCCTAAGTATCCCCATAAAAAGGGGGAAAAGAGTTTATAAAGAGAGTCTTCATCAAGTCTTCACCTTCTCTTTTCTTTTTCTTTTTTTTCCTTTTTGAATCGAAAGCGTGAGTGTCTTCAAGTCCTTGAAACCTGTATTCTTGAGAATTCTCTCTATGTTGAATATTGAGAGATCATTTCTTTCTTTTGTGAGGTTTATATATGAGTATGAGTAGTTATAAACCATCCATCATTTTGAGGGAAACGGAGGAAAAGAATAACCCCCCCACCACTCATTTCATTTTAAATTTTTTTGGTCCAACAACGTTATCCTACATTAATAAAACATTTCTATCCTTACTATGCAGAAAGTATAAATGAGAAATGTGGTTTCATGGAAACACTCTGTGGTGCAAATTATATACTGATGGTGATAGTGCTTCATGAAAATATGGTTTTGATATTGTGCAACTTGGACAATTTGGATGCAACTGTAACGATAATGAAATAGTCATTTTGTTACCATGCAACTTAGACTAATTAAATGTTAACCATAGCAAATACTCGTTTACCACGATAAAGAACATAAGTGTGCTTACCGCTCAAATTATGTCCTTAGAGGTGGGCTCATTATAGCAACTTGTAGTAGTGACTGCAGTGTGCTTATAGTAAAGCATTCAAATGCATCCATTTTCTATGGAGTGAAATTAATATACCAATAAGTTCTGGAGGCATAATTTAGAGGTTTTCCAATCAATTTCATCCCCAATGAGGACTCCCAACTTGCAATTTTGCAACTTCTTGTAGCAACAAATTAGAGGGGATTTCTTCAAAACTAAATGATCGGTGGCTTCCTCGTTTGCATTGTACGTAAAATTTTGCTCAAAATTGTTTATAAGAACCTTCCCTTAATCCTTTTTTCCTCTTAGCATACGTTATTTTACGTATAAGTAGCCTAAAAAGTAACTGCATATTTTTATACGAAATCCTCAAAATTACACAAAGTACACAAGAGTTTTATATTTACTTCTAGCAAAACTTTAATACAAAATTCTGACATGCATTTAATGATGACTTTGGTTTACATTGGAAGTTCCCATCCAGGATATATATAAGTATCAAAAGTTAGATACATGGAATAAGCACACAATCGTAACTTGTAACAATAACATTATTCAGGGGAATGTAGAAAAAACATGAATTTTTGAAGTCCTTTTTTCAAGGAAGCATGGACACTTCTACTTGCTTTTTGCGTACGTGTTCAAGTCCAACACGTATCGTACACTCCGCCATTCCGGCCGACATTATGTCCGACACGCTTGGACTTTATTGAATGTTTCCGACACTTCTACATAACGTAGAAGGTTGAGAAATAAGAATGTGGAATATAAATGTGGACAATATTGATATCGGTGTTCTAAAGAGCGGTCTCGGCCGACTAGGCGAAAGCAGTGCGAATCCGCTCCGATTCAGTCCTAGGCAGCTTAATTAAATGGTTTAAGCGCTTAATAAATACTTAAACCGTCTAGACCGCTTAAGCGGGTATCTAAACGGATCCAGCCCATTTAATGGAATGATATTGTCATTTTTTGAAGTATCATGAGTCGGATTTGTTCTCTTTTTACCATACATGACCCAAACCCATACTTAATGAAATAAAAGTTATTCAATTTTGTCCCTTTTTCTGAATAATTTTTGAGTTATATAACTCAAAAACTATTTTTTGCTGACTTTCACTGTTAAACCATCAATATGTTACCGGTTATTATGCTGGATTATCAATATATTTCTATTTTTACTGTTGAAATTTCAATATGTTGTTTTATATGCTAAAATGTCAATATACGGCTGAAACTTTGATATGTATATATATTAAATATAATTTTAACCCAATTTAAAAAAAAACGCGTAGACAGCGCTTAAGCGACGGCTAGACGCTAGGCAGTACCCCCACCGCTCAGCTTCGCTTAGCGTTTTTTACAACCTTGATGGATACCATCGAGGATATAAAAAATAAAGATTATTATAAATTTCAAATCTCTCTCATGACAAACTAAAGGTAGGAGTAAAGGTCCAAATTGACGCAACTGAAGTGGGGTATCAAAGTCGACTTCAATTAAAATGGGTTACTATTTTATTTATTTTAACCCTTATGAATTGTATTCTTATGTGTCTTACTTTTAAGTTCACATATATATTTGTTTGTGCTAAAAAAGCCTTATGGCAATGGATAAAATTATAGCCATGGTTTTTTTTTTATTATGCTTCTCAAGTTATACTGCTAGTACAAGTTTTTTCTCATGGTTAATTATCTATTGTTTAATATATATAGTTAGATATATAGATAAATAATGTAGTCATATCCCCGTGTTCTTATTACAAAATTGCCATATCCTGTGTCTATGCTTCAGAGGCCTATTTTTAAGAAAGCATCTCTTTGTTTTTTTATTACGAAAATAGAGAAGGAAAAAAAAGAGTTCATCTAATACGTGGTTATTGGGTCTATTTGTTTTTAGCAGTTTTTAAGCACTTGTTAACTATAAGCTTCCGATAATATGTTTCCTAGTTTATTCTTATTTTACTAAAATTGTAATAAGAATAATTACCACAGAAATTTTAATTTTTTTCTTCAAATATATTTTCATTATGACATTTCTGGTCCATATTGCTCCATTAACTACAATTTCGTCAATTCTTCTAACCAACAGACTTATTGACCTACATTCCACAAGCCCATACCATTTCAACCGATCATTGTTATTTTATCCTCTTGGGGAGCTACCTTCAACTCGACCATGCTAAATTGCCATTCTTAAGTCGGATCTCCATGTACTAAATTCCTTGATGCAATATCAAAATGTAATAGAAACAATGTCCATCCAGTAAGCTAACAACTCATCATCCTCTAAGTGTTCCCCCAATTGAAATATTTTACCAAAATTCTTCATACGGCTAATTCGATAAATATAACAATATTTCCACGTACTATTCAAAATCTACTCTAATTACAGGGGGAAAAGAGGTATCTGATGTAAATAACAATCAGATCTGATACTTTCCCAATAAAAAATCTCAACAAATTAACATCTCTGCAACTCATGCCGTATAAAACCCTAGTTGCAAATGAATTAGAATAAACAAAAAAATTGGGATAATTTAGAAAGGAAAAACGAAGATCTTACCATTTGAGGATCTTTTTGAGGCAGCGAATGCGAGCGAGGATTCTCGATTTGATCGGGGGTTCAAAGCAGAAAGGAATTCTAAAAATTAAACCTCTATCTTTATTGGATCTCTATCAACACAAACCCGACCCGTTTAATTACTGGATCAGTTTACTGGGTTGGGCCTCCAGTCCAACATATATAAAATTGATACCTAAACTTAAACATTAAGAAAATAATCATCTAAATCTATCTAATCTAAATCTAAAGTACTCCAGTGAAAATAAGCAAAAGTTTTGGTAGTCCCTTCTGATATATGCATTCCTTAGTTTAAATTCTATCTTCTAATGCTATTTAAAGTTTATTTGTGTAAAAGAGTGAATTTAATTTGAAAGTAGAGTGGTTATAACAAGCATGTCCATACTTTACTGCATAATTAATTGTATTTGTTTTTTCCAGCGCATTTAATAAAATATGTTGTACACCTTTTATATATTCAACCCCAGTTATTTTAGTATCACTCCTTAATATTAACTATATTATTATAGTTGTAACAGTGGAACTAGTAAAAAGAGAATAGTGTTGATGAAAGTAATAAGGATTGATAATTAGATAAAAGAATACAACACGAATTCCTTTTATAGAACCTATCTACATTATCTAATCTATCTATATAAATCTATATTTGTTTACAGTACTCTATTAAGTGAGTTTTTGATAACCCTTTTATATTCACTCCTATTTGTAATACTACACTCTTTTTATGTTAATTATATTATGTATAGTCATGATTTTAATTCATTGAAAGTAGAGTTGTAACACCCTAATACGGTTATACGACATTAATTGGTATTTTAACACTTGTTTTATATTTCTTCTATTTTATTTATTGGGTCGCGAATGATTCGAATACTAGTAATCGTTATCCGACCCGACCCGCAAATTTAGAAGCAAATATGATGCAAGATTGTATATGAGATTTACCGGTAAAATGTATCTATGTGAATCTAGTATAATATCTACATTATATTTTTAGATCTTTATATATCATATATCTAGATCATCATATATTTTTTAATATCCACAAGATAAGAATAACTTATATTTTGTTAACTATCATCATATAGTTGCCATCCCATATCTTATTTTGCTTTTATTTTTTACGTTTAAATCTCAAGATATCTCATATCAAATATTTATTAACTCTAGATATATTTTTAGAATCCTTTTAAATTTTAATTTAGGGGTATGAGTTATTTAAAATATATTCTTATATTATGGTTGAGAAGTTTACACATGTGAATTATTTTCCAAAATATATTTTTGATGAGATTTTGGTGGAGATTGGTTGTAATTTGATATTATCTATATACATTAAAACTAATATATATTTATAACCTAATTTAAACTATAATATATATATATTTATATTAAAAACAAAATATCTCTCTCCGCATAACATATCTCTCCCTCATCAATTTATATATTCTCCTTCTTCATTCTTCAAGCCCACACCCATTCTCGCCGACGCAACTCCAGCCGCATCCTAGAACATTAACCGAGCCATCAAAATTTGGTGTTGATTTGTATAGCGTCATGTTGCTTTCGTTCATCGTGTTTGTTTCGAGACAAGTTTACAACTTGCTGCATACTATGCTTTATGTAATTTACTAATAAGTTATCGCACTATTATTATTATTATCATCATCATAATACAGCTAAATCTATATAATTTATACACTATAGTTATTTAACGTTAATCAGTTTTATAATATACAATGTATGCATGTTTATAACTCACGACATGCTATAATTATATATATAAATATATATATCATCGTAATATTTCTTATTATTATCATTAATTAGTTTATAATCTTTATTTTATAACGTTATACAAAATATAGTTTGAAAATAGTATAGTTTACACATGAAACGTCGTCGCAAAACGGATACGATAAATCTGAAATTTACTGTATATCTTACCTTATAAAATTCATTATAAATCATAGAAAAATTATTAACATACGTTCTTTAGTTCGTTACGAAGCTGACTCAGAATACTATAACCCTGTGAAATATCTACTTGCAAAATAAATTGTATAAATAACGTAAACTGTAAATGAAAGTACCTCTGAACTGCTGTCCAAGGAAATTCCAGCAGCAAACTTTCAATTTCTAACGTTCATAACTTCTTTTTAAGAACAACCTGAAATATTTTAACTTATAGAAATAAAAATATTATTGAATTATCTTTGTTTTGGTATATTACACGTCTCTTTTGGAGGACGTTTGTTATTTTAAGCTATTTTACAAATCAGGGTGACGCTGAATTTCTGAACGGAACTTTCTTATGCATCGTTGATCAATACCACTTTTATAGTTATTAATCGGATTGAATATGTTATCCATGTTAATGTTATTATATCAATTTATATTTAATAAATAATAGTGCATGTGTTTTAATATTCAGCAAATATTATCGATTTACAGTTTTATAGTATCCGTACTGATAATTGCATATCTAATTGCATGCTGGAACATCATGATATCATTATACTACTATATTAGTATAATATGCTATCTAGTGTGCATCATACGTAATCATGGACGTAGAAAATGTTATTACAGATAGATACATATGCATCCGTTCATTAACCGTGTTCCGATATCGTTACAGTTTCACATTGGATATCTATTTGATGCATATACATCATATGACATGTTCACGACACACTAATTGATTTGTTACTTAGATCTTGTTACTAATACCAACGATATTGACGTGTTGTCCTGATGGACGTAACTTGTTGTCTGCATAGACGAGAACTGTACCTGCTTGATCCTGTGTTGACATTAGATCTATATTGGTAATACCTGACTTGAACACAAACCTGGGGGTAAAGAGAAAATCAAGAATGTAACCGAAACATAACTCAAAAGGCTATTATTGTATGTTTGCCGTTTTTCAGGGTATTACAGAATAATCCTGTTTGCCGTTTTTCCGGGCGTTACGGAATAAATCCTGTTACCGTGGTCCTGTGGGGAATGAACGAGATATAGAATGTTGGGTTACGATGAGAATTATATTAATTGATTTCAAAAACTTTTAGAATAGATAATCTAGAAGCTCAGTTTTAAGTTACACATCACACATCACATACATACACATACCTCACTGTTTCATATTTATGTTTACCATTTATATTCATATTTTCCTATATCGTTACATCCTGGATTATTATTGTTTTTGATATTATGACGTACTGACGTCTGGTTTTTGCATGACCCAGTTTCTCTATTTTTATCGCAGGTTGAACATGAGTACTTTAGCCATCGAGCCGAGCAGTGAAGAATTGAACATGTGTTATTTAGAGACATTTAGTTTAATTTATTTCCGCAGTTTTATTTCCTTGATGTAAGCCCATATTGGGACAAGTTTTAGATGTTGTTTATTGGATTTAATTTGTTTCAGCTTATGCATTTTTCTTGACTCTTTTTACTGTGGCCAATTGACATGTACAAGTTAGTTTTTATAGATTTTCTGTTCTTGATATCCTATAGACAGCCGTAATGTGATTGTAAAGGGATGTTTCCTAGCCACATGTAGCATGGTTGGCTCTATCACGTGCCGTAGTTTGCGCACTCTGGGAAGCGGGGTGTAACAGGGTTTGTTTGGCATCAGAGCATAGGTTTTAGGTTAGATGGGTTTGGTTTCTTTTGTAGTTGGGTATTGGACCCAATACACTAATCAGGAAACCCAGAATTTTAGGAACATGTCCTGCCACATTATTGTCTTGTCATTCGAATTCTTGAATCTTATCCTTCTTTTAAACTCTTTTATCTCAACGATTTGGAAATGACTTTGCATCTCGGCTTAGAATCCTTTGAGTTCCTTATTATTTCTCCCATCTTATTCTCTCGATTCTGTTAGTAGGATTTGGACGACTTGAATGGAGTTATGTAGTTGTAACTATGTACCGCGGCATGGTTACAATGCGGTACTCTATTTAGGTAATCTGGAGTCCTATTTCGATTCATTTTCTTGACTTATAGTCATTGTATTACCTTGTTTTCTCTCGGTGTCATTGCTTACAAGTTTGTGTCTTATCGCGAGCTTGAATCCAGCAACCACGATATATCTTTCCTCTCGTCCCGTAAGAACCAATCCGTTTGCATTTCGAAGGATAAGGAGAAACACAGGAGAAGGTTTTGATTATTGTAGTAGTTCAAGATTAACCCCAGCGGGAGCTGGTACAGACCGCTTCAAGGACGATCAGATGTAAGATATTTGATTGAAGAAGTTTTGACACACCCGCCTCAACTTATCAGAGTAGCGCAGCGGAAGAGTGGTGGGCTAATAACCCACAAGTCCTAGAACAAACTTGTAAATTCATGATGAAAGGAACCGCTTGCTGAAGGGTGAAGTTCGTAAACAAGTTGCAGATGAAACGCTAACAGTAGTTCGGGAGTTTATAGATGTGTTCGAGAACATCTCGGGTTTACCGCCAAAACGAGTTGTGGAGTTTGCGATTGATCTTATTCCTGTAGCAGCGCCAATTTTGAAGCCTTATTATCCGATGGCACCGGTGGAACTGGAAGAGGTAAAGAGACAAGTCTCCGAATTACTAAAGAAGGGTTGGATTCACAACAATGGTTCACCGTGGGAAGCTTCAGTTCTTCTAGTCAAAAATAAAGATGGCACGCGGAGGATGTGCATCGACTATCGAGAGTTAAATCAGGTAATTATTAAGAACAATTACCTAATCTCTCGCATAGGCGAATTATTCAATCAACTCAATGGCACAAGAGTAGTCTTGAAGTTGGATTTACGATCAGGGTATCATCAAGTTCGGGTGAAAGAAGAAGACATTTGCAAAATAACGTTCCGAACTCGATATGGGCATTACGAGTACTTAGTGATGCCATTTGGAGTGACTAACACACCGGCGATATTTATGGACTTGATGAACCGAATCTTTTCATCCTATTTGGACCAGTTCATAGTGGTGTTTATTGATGATATTCTGGTCTATTTGATAAACAAAGAAGAGCATGCAGAACACTTGAAGATTGCACTGCAAACGTTGAGGCAAGAAAGGTTAGATGCTAAGATGAGTAAGTCCGAGTTTTAGCTCGAAAAGGTAAAATTCTTGGGTCATGTCGTATCCGGAGATGGAATTGCCGTTGACCCTGAAAAGATTGCAGCTGTTCATGATTGGCCAATTCCAAAGAACGTAGGGGAGATCAGAAATTTTCTTGGGCTTGCCGGATATTATAGAAGGTTTATGGAGAACTTCGCTCGAATAGTTGAACCACTGACCAAGCTAACATGAAAGGAGATGCCGTTCGTATGGACGGAAAAATGCGCGTCATCTTTTGAAGCGTTGAAGCAAAGATTAACCACCGCTCCTATCTTGACAGTACCAGACGGTACCGGAGGGTTGGTTATTCACAGCGACGCATCTGGGAAAGGCTTGGGATGTGTTCTAATATAGAATGGGAAGGTTATAGTTTACGCGTCAAGACAGTTGAAGACTCATGTGAAGAATTGCCCAACTCATGATTTGGAGCTAGCAGCAGTGATATTTGGTTTGAAGATTTGGAGACACTACTTATTGGGCAAAAGGGTAGAAGTATTTATCGATCATAAGAGCCTAAAGTATGTGTTCACACAGAAAGAGCTCAATATGAGGTAGTGTAGATGGTTAGAGCTGATGGCTGACTATGATCTTGATCTAAAATACCATCCGGAAAAAGTTAATGTAGTGCCGGATGCGCTAAGTCGGTTGCCAGCGATACAGATGTTGACTGCACAAAAGGAGATTATAACTGATATTCAGAGATTCGAGTTAGAGATCGTACTACCGCATTCTTCGAAACAGTTGATGCAATTGCAAGTATAGTCGTCCTTGATCGATAATATTAAAGCAGCGCAGTCGCACGATCCAAGATTGCAGAAGTTTTGAGAATCAGTTGAAGCAGGACTTCGAACGGACTTGTTAATTCATGAAGACCACCACCCGAGAGCCCTGAGAAAACTTGACGAAACCGAAGGTGAAGTCAAGTAAAGCATTGTCATCCTTTTTTTTTGAAAGCCGAAATCGCCGTACTGTCGTCATTTGCAAAAGGTAGCATCATGATATCTTCTTTGACGATGCGGGCTTTTCATTGAGCAAACAGAGTGAGGTAGTCGGATCGGTAACTAACTGTTAGAAAGGAATAGACAGAAGAAAGTGTTAGAGAGGAATAAGCGAGTTTAAGAGTAGGTCATGAACCATCCCTTTCTTCATCATCACCTTCAGGCGATCACAGCTGGCGAGCATGCCAGAGGTCTGCTGTCTCATGGCGATGGGTCTTGTCGACATATGTTGTACCAGCGGACAACACATACGTACTACATTTGAAAAAACGCCGGTGTGCCCAACGGTAGTTGTATCGGTATGGAGCCAGCGTCGGTTGAAGACTGTATTTGGGAACCACACCGGGAGTTCCCAAACTAGTCTTAGCATCCCGGAGTTGCCAGGATCTCCGAGATCCTGTACTTGCCCGACGAACCTATTCGTTTCCTTTCAGGAAACTCGGTAGTCTCGTCCTAGTCATCAACCCGTATGTCTCTCCCTATCGGCTATCATAGCCTCGACCGGGTTCGTGCCAACGACACTCTGCGTGGCCTAAAGGTTGCCTTTCGGTTCATCGGGGTGCTCCCGCCCTAGTTCGAAACGAGTTCGGTTCAATGACCGCCCCCGTTACGGCTCGTTACGATATGGTAGTCGTCTATGTGTGCCGAAAGGAGATATTCATGAAGAAGTTATGAAGGATCCTCACAGTTCCGCATATTCTGTACATCCGGGAGGCACAAAGATGTACCGAGATCTACGACAACACTTCTGGTGGGAAGGCATGAAAAAGGAGATTGCTCGCTACGTATCGAAGTGTTTGGTGTGTCAGTAAGTCAAGGCTGAACATCAAAGGGTAGCTAGTTTATTGCAACCATTTCCGATTCCTCAATGAAAGTGGGAACATATAACCATGGATTTCGTGACAGCTTTACCGCGGAGTCCAAGGGTCAATAATGCAGTTTGGGTGATTGTTGATCGATTGACCAAGGAAGCTCATTTCATACCATTTCGAGTTGGTCAGTCGACGGAAGCTTTAGTAGAACAGTACATCCAAGAGATTGTGAGATTGCATGGAGTACCTGTAAGTATCGTTTCCAATCGTGATACCCGATTTTTATTGCACTTTTAGAGGAGTCTACAGGAAAGTTTGGGGACTCGATTGAAGTTTAGAATAGCCTATCATCCTCAGGCAGATGGCCAGTCTGAAAGAACGATCTAAACTCTTGAAGATATGTTGAGAGCATGCATGTTGTTAGTTATTTGTATGCCCTAGAGGCTATAATTATAAATGTGATGTATATTATAGTGGATGCTTGGACATATATATGGAGGACTTTCTTACTCGACATGATAGTATGCTATCTGGTTGCTCTTTATCTTAACATGTACATTTAATGTCTCTCTATTACATGTTGATAAAGCCCTTAGGATGAGTGTTCCCCTCCGAATGGCGGCGCACAAGACTGCGATGTCTTGGCACTGAGACTCGGGGCAGATGCTAATTGGTGCTATCCGTCCACCTCTCCGAAGATGCCAAGTTGATTTATGGCACCATGTATCGAAGGTTTAGACGGATGCGTCCGATGTAGCAGACTTCGTCAGATTCCCCCTCGTTTGAGGGGTTTTTTGATTGTGGGGACGCTCTTCCCTGCAGGCGTAAGCCCCTGCAGTTAATTACGCTACCGCATTGCGGTAACAACTTTCTCCTTCTCCAAATGGTCACTTCGTGTCGTGGGTGTTTGTTTTGTGTTTTGTTGCCCGTGGATTGTTTACGGAGACTGAGTTATGTCGTCGCCCGTAGGGCGTGGACTAGTCCAAATCCGTATTATCTTAGATTTGGGTTTGGGGGTTTGGTTTGAGGATACGTCAGCCATACTTGAGGCTAAGATCAACTCAAACGTTTGTTAAGGATACGTCAGTCTAACTTTGAGACTAAGATCAACTTAACGGGATCGTTTAGATCCGACAAAGGAGTGTTTTAGGCTCCATTGTTCCAGTTTAGGTACATTGTGGTCCATCGTATGTATGGCCGTCGGGACCCGTCACCTCTCTGACGACGTTGAAGGATTACAACGACGGATGTCAGAGGAGTTCAGGGATGTACCCTCGAGCCAGAGTTAATTGGGGGGATTCATAGTCCAGTCTGTTTGAAGGTTTAAGGATACGTTAGCCATCTTTAAGGCTAAGATCAACTTAAACGGGACCGTTTAGATCCGACAAAAGAGCATGCGGGGCTCTATTGTTCTAGTTTAAGGACGTTGCGGTCCATGGGTAGTTTAAGGACGTTGCGGTCCATGGGTTTAAGGACCCCACAGTCCATTGTTAGTTTTAAGACATCTCGGTCGAGGTTAAGGACGTCGTAGTCCATGGGTTTAAGGACCCCACAGTCCGTTGTTAGTTTTAAGACATCTCGGTCAAGGTTAAGGACGTCGTAGTCCATGGGTTTAAGGACCTCACAGTCCGTTGTTAGTTTTAAGACATCTCGGTCAAGGTTAAGGACGTCGTAGTCCATGGGTTTAAGGACCCCACAGTCCGTATCAATATGTGGTCATCGGGACCCGTCACCTCTTTGAAGACGTTGAGGGATTACAACGCCAAGTATCAAAGGAGTGAAGAGATGTACCCTGGAACCGGAGTGGATTAAATAGTCTTTGGCCCAATTTGGGATCAAGACCAATTGATTATGTTATGAGCCCATTAGCCCAGTTAATTACGAATTGAGGACTTATGGCCATCTTGGGCTAAGTCCAATCATGTCTGGAATATTGACTTCCTGTTGGTCCCTTGAAGGAGAGGCTTTGCCTCTATCCATTCGGCCAATTGGGCCAGTGTCTAGTGTTAAACACTAAAGACGAATCAGTGTTGAACACTGAGAATAAGATTGATAAGTTAGTGTTTCAACACTAAAAGATAGTTGGTGTTAAACACCAGCAACCAGGCTTTCAAATTATCATAAACACTAAAACAGATCAGTGTTGAACACTGGCAATGGAGATCTCAGATTAGTGTTAAATACTAAGGTAATCAGTGTTGAACACTGCGAATAAAGTTCTTTGATTAGTGTTGAACACTAGGGCCCAACAGTGTTTCAATACTGGATTCGAGAGTTCCAATTTAGTGTTGAACACTAAGGCAAGAGGGGTCACGTGGCAACACGTGAGGGCGCCATCCCTTCATTTATTCTGCTGAGATTATCGCATCACGTGCCCTCACGTGAAGGGCATTTAAATGCTTATATGTTAAAGCTTCTGCCGAGGGTCACGTGGGTCACGTGGGGTGCTGCCTCAAAGGGGCTTTCTGTAGATCTCTTGGGGGGGTCACGTGGTGACACGTGACCCTGCCTCTATGTATGTTGTTTAGAGGAGCTGTTAATCTTTTCCAGGAATTAAATTCCTCGTAGGGTTAAACCCTGACAGTAATTTCAGAGGAATTAAATTCCTACTTCCTTTTGAAGATTTATATTCTGAATAGAGTTGGACTCTGAATTTTCTGTAGGAATTAAATTCCTCATACATGTGAAGAACTAAATAGGGTTAAACCCTAATAAAAGCTTTTAAGGAATTAAATTCCCATTCTCTGTTAAATTATGATCAAGGGAATTAAATCCCCGCTGTTCCAACAGAACTAGGTTCTTAATTAGGGTTAAACCCTGTTTCTCTTTGTTCTGAAGGAATTAAATTCCCATGACACAGGGTCAAACCCTAATTTTATTTTAAAGGAATTAAATTCCTATAGTTCTGTGAGAATTAAATTCTCGTGCTTCCGTTCCCTCTCTATGTTTTGGATCTGCATGGCAGGATCTCGACCCATTGAGAATTAAATTCTCAACTTCAAGGGGAGATGTGCACTTTGCAGATCCTCTATCAAAGAGAGAAGAAATATGTTCTTCTGTTTTATATATCAGAGTTAAACTCTGTTGAGAATTAAATTCTCCTTTCTTTCAAGGAGCCTTCCCTTTCTTACCTAGGGTTTTCTTTTGCAGAAGATCCAAGTTCCTCGAAGTATCAAGGCTCTCTATCCCTTTCTTCCCTCTGCGTATATATCTTTTTTTTGTGTCTCTTGGCTCCTATTTATAGGAGAAGCAGCCGAGTCAATTAGTTTTTTACGAATCTTCATTGAGAGATTTGATTTGCATCCATCATTCGTTCTGGACCTTTGGATTATTAGGTGAATTTTATTCACCATTGGATTTCAAGTCCCGGGATTCTCCTTTGTTATTTCGGTTAGATTTAAAGGGGAAATTTTTCCAAACTCGAGATTTTCCCATAAATAGGTGATATTTAATCACCTCTGAACCTTTAATTTAATTGTTTCTAGATAGTCGCTTTCCTTTGGAAGGATTTGAATCTCCTTCAGAATTTAATTCTGTTAACAAAATGGGCTTTGAAAGCCGGTCACGTGTGACCACGTGACCCATGGTCACGTGTGGGCACGTGACCCCCTTTGAAATGAGCTTTCTTCTTTCTTTCTGCGCTTTGCTTTCTGTTCTCTGTTTAGCTGTCACGTGCCACCACGTGACAACTGGTCACGTGTGAGCACGTGACCCTGGCATGGAGCCTTCTTCTCGATTTAACCGGAGAATGAGCCTGATGTTTTGAGTGTCACGTGCCAACACGTGACCCTGGTCACGTGGGAGCACGTGACCTCTTCTGAAGCCTTTTTCTTGATTCGATCAGGGAACCGTTGTGTCTTTGCCGCTGCTTTTAAATGTCACGTGCCGACACGTGACCCAGGTCACGTGGGAGCACGTGACCCTTTCTGAAGCCCCTTTCTTTGACGTATTTGGGAAACTGAATTTGCCTTGTCGATACTTTTAGGTGTCGCGTGCCCACACGTGACTGTTGGTCACATGTAAGCACGTGACCCTTTTCTGAAGCTTTTCCCATAAGCTTTTCTGATTTTAAATCAGGAAACAAATGCCCCCACAGCGTTGTTCTCACGTGTCAGCACGTGAGTGCAACGCTGTCACCTTTTGTGACCGTTGGATTCCTTTAGGGATTTGGGGAGATGAAGCGTTTCCATCGCCTTCTATAAATACCACCGTCTCTTCCGAGGAGCCTTCACTTTGCTAATCTTCTTCTTCTGAGAACTTTTTCCTTGAGAATTTAATTCTCGCTTCCAGAGCTTAGTTCTCTGTCTTGAAACAATCTTCAGAGTTTAACTCTGTTCGAAAAGAATTCTTTTCCTCAGGTAATGTTCTTGGACAAACGATGGACCTTCACATTCCTCTGGATTTTAAATCCAAAACAAGGGTTTTTACCCTTTTTTCTTCATGTTTTTTTTTCCATAAGAACATGAAACCGCTTAACCTTCAAACTGTAGATCTTTTAGGGTTTAGATGATCTTTGGGGAGATGATGATGGCGTTTCAACTCCATGGAATTTAATTTCATCCAAAAATGTTTCTGGGAATTTAATTCCCTTTTCTTAGTAGGGAATTTTAATTCCAATGAAGAACTCGATTTCTTCACACGGAGGCTTCCTGGGGTCTCTTGGCCCGAGGTTGTTCTTCTGCAATTAATGCAATGGGAGTTTTGTAATGATTCTCGTGACTTTTACTTCAGGTATCATGGATGCCCATCTGTATAGTCTTGACGAGATCATTTCCTACGGGAATATTCGTGCGCTGGGCCGCAGTCAGAACCAGGAGTTCACCGATGCTCAGTGTGCCGAGATCATGAGCCGCTTTGACGAGTACAACCATCGTCTACTCCCCCGTCGCTCTTCTCTTTTGAGGCTGATCGTGCTGGCGATCCGGGAGGCACTTCCTCTCTTTTGCACCGGCATACCGCTCGGGGCCTTGGACACTGCCGAGGATAAGGTGCATTCGGTGTACCTTATGGGCTTGATCTCAAAGAGGAGGCGAGATCACCTCATCGATCTTTTGCACCAGGCGTTCCAGCAGTCGGCCATACTTGCCGCCTATTGGAGGGTGGAGGACATTCGTGAGGACCCCGACGCTTGCGACCGCGAGAGGAAGCATACCCGGGAGGTTCGAAGTGCTTGGAGAATTTTGGACAAAGTTAATCTCGAGTTTCTCAACCCATGCCCCGCGTCTGAAGCCTTGCCATTGTAAAAGTTTTCTTTTTATTTTGTATGACCTTCTTGAAGTCTGGATGATAAGTTCTATTGTGTTTTTGTATGTTTGCATGCTTTTTTGTGGGATTTTATCATTTCACTATTGTTGTTGCTGGTGCTTTTAATATGCATGGTGCTATTCTATTTTCTAGTGCACGTCAAATTTGGGCCTCACGCGTTCCGCACGTAGGATCATTTGATGGGACTGTTCACAAAATTTTCCATGCCGCATCTTTAGCGCGCAGTATCAGATGCAGAAAAGGAGCCTTGGAAATAGTTCCATCTCCTTGATTTTCGATACCTTTCCTTTTTTGGGCCTTAGAAACAGCTTTCGCATGCAAGATTTTCCGCGCATAGCACTTAATGCACCTCTTTATATCTGAGGCAATGGCCTTCCTTTTCTCTTCACAGAGAACTTTTATTCCCATTTTGACGCGATTCAATTCGAGAATAACTAAGTGCCATGGCCTGCAATCGTTTACACGCCCGTCGACAGCCATGGGAAGTGCCTATCGAGGGGATGATTCCTCGCTTTGCTGCACGATTGGTGGACCCTCTCCTGACCGACGACGAATGTGACTCAGCGGCATACGAGCTCTCGACTCACAGGGGGTCCCCTCTTCCAATGGGCTCTCTCTGGCTCCGAATGATTCTTGCTGTTGTGCTTGCCGACGTCCCTCCTCACCCGGCAGAGATGACCCTAGAGATGCTCGATGCGGCTGAAGAAAAGCTCGAGGGCTTTCATGAAGCGTGCCTGATTACTCAGGCTTTGAAAGATCGCTCAGTTCATCTTTTGAGCGAAATAAGAGCCCGACGGGCTGTTATGTCTGCTTTTGCAGATGGCCATGGTGCCAATCGATGGGGAGCGACTTCTCGCGAGAACCGTCGCTTTGATGTGTTGGAGAGAGCAGAGAGAGAGATGGAGAACCTTGTTCTTTGTTTTGTTAACCCTTGTATTTCTGATCCCTTGTTTGGTGATCTTTTCCCACCAATGTAGTGTGTTTGAATCAACGTACTCCTTTAATCATTGGTGGTTTGTATGCTTTCTGTTGAATTTTCATGCTTGTCAGATAGTCGTACGTGTGTCTTGCTTGCGTAAATGAGCCGTTTGTTTTTCTTTAATTATGAGCACCATCGTTACGTTGCATGCACATCAGTGCCTCAGGCAACATTTCCTTTTAAACATTCGTACAGTTGCAAATGCGTGCCTGATAGGATACAGATCAGAAACTTGCCACGTTATCTCCCGTATCGGGTGGTTTGCGCTGGCTTTAGATCGAGTATTGTTTGTTGAAGGGAGGTTTATAAATGAAGACATATTCTTCTCTTCAATGGTGTGTCCCCTTTTTATTGAATGTATTCTGCGGATATTCTATCTTGATCTCCTTGCAGGACAGCGATGGCTCAGGGTTCAGGGTTAAGATCTGCTTTCTAAGGCTTTTGCATCTTATGAGCCACGAGGGTCTCATAAAGAGTTTTTCTCCCTACAAGTCGAGAGGATCCCATAGGTGTAAGTTCTTCTTAGAGATCGTGAGGATTCTTAAGCGGGTTTTCTCTTGAGAGTCGTAAGGATCTCACAAGGGAGTTTTTTTTTCCTTACAGGTCGTGAGGACCTGCAAGTGCTGGATGTGGTCATCCTTATCCGTGTTTCACGGGGTCAGAGGCTGCTCCAGGTATCGTAGTTTAAAGACGTCGCGGTCAAGGTTAAGGACCTCATAGTCCGTGGATTTAGGGACTCCACCGTCCGCTGTTAGTTTTAAGACATCACGGTCAAGGTTAAGGACCTCATAGTCCGTGGATTTAGGGACTCCACAGTCCGATGTTAGTTTTAAGACATCACGGTCAAGGTTAAGGACCTCATAGTCCGTGGATTTAGGGACTCCACAGTCCGATGTTAGTTTTAAGACATCGCGGTCAAGGTTAAGGACCTCATAGTCCGTGGATTTAGGGACTCCACAGTCCGGTGTTTGGTTGCAGGGACCCGTCACCTCTTTGAAGACGTTGAGGAATTACAACGCCAGGTATCAAAGGAGTGAAGAGATGTACCCTTAAACCAAGGCAGAATCCGTAGGGAATCGGGGTGGTTGATCGTTAGTTTTAAGACATCACGGTCGAGGTTAAGGACGTCATAGTCCGTGGATTTTAAGGACTCCACATTCCGGTATTTGCTCTGGATGCTTCACACGGGTTCAGTGCCGTGCTTGGCGAGGACCAGGCTCCACTCTGGATGCTTCACACGGGTTCACTGCCGTGCTCTGCGAGGACCAGGATCCGCTCTGGACGTTTTCTACGGGGTCAAAGAGTGACATTATCCGCGTTCCACGTAACCAGGAATTTTGCACTAGATGCTTCACACGGGTTCACTGCCATGCTCGGCGAGGACTAGGCTCCGCTCTGGACGTTTTCCACGGGGTCAAAGAGTGACATTATCCGCGTTCCACGTGACCAGGAATTTTGCACTAGATGCTTCACACGGGTTCACTGCCGCACTCGGCGAGGACTAGGCTCCGCTCTGGATGCTTCACACGGGTTCACTGCCGTGCTCTGCGAGGACCAGGATCCGCTTTGGACGTTTTCCACGGGGTCAAAGAGTGACATTATCCGCGTTCCACGTAACCAGGAATTTTGCACTAGATGCTTCACACGGGTTCACTGCCGCGCTCGGCGAGGACTAGGCTCCACTCTGGATGCTTCACACGGGTTCACTGCCGTGCTCTGCGAGGACCAGGATCCGCTCTGGACGTTTTCCACTAGGTCAAAGAGTGACATTATCCGCGTTCTACGTAACCAGGAATTTTGCACTAGATGCTTCACACGGGTTCACTGCCGCGCTCGGCGAGGACTAGGCTCCGCTCTGGATGCTTCACGCGGGTTCACTGCCGTGCTCTGCGAGGACCAGGATCCGCTCTGGACGTTTTCCACGGGGTCAAAGAGTGACATTATCCGCGTTCCACGTAACCAGGAATTTTGCTGATTGTATCCGCATTTCACGGGATGGAGGTTTGACTGTTGGCGATATGTATACCACCGAGCCATGGAACTGGGGGTTGCCGCTGTTCCGCTTAGCTTGAAGTTGTGTCCGTTGTTACGAGACGAGTGTTGGGATGATCTCTAGGTCGCTTGTGGCCCGTCGAGATTTAGCTTCTTTCTTTGGTGAAACCTGGGGGAGGGAGGTATGTTCCCTTTTTTTTATGCCATTGGATTGTATACAGGGTGTGATGGGACATCACCTGTAAGGCATTCATTTTATTTTTATTTTATTTCTTTTTCCGCGGTGCTCTATCGTTTTAGCTTTTATATCGCGAAGGTCGTGATTGCCCCATCATTTCGGCTATTTTTCGCGGTGCCCAATCATTTCGGCTATTTATTTATTTTCTAGTCGCTGCTTTTTATTGCGAGTTGCCCCATCGTTTCGGCTATTTTTCATGCATACATTTTTACTTGCTGCTTTTTATTGCAAGTTGCCCCATCATTTCGGCTATTTCGTAGGCATGTGTGGCTTGCTAGCTTTTTCGCCGCAAGCTTGGATTTTAGACACCGATTTCGGCATCAGCACCGCTGCAACTGGGATGTTGCCAGGAGCGAATCATCATTTGCCTCTGTCGATATTGAACAAAGGTGGCTTAGTAAACAGGGTTAAGGGTCCTATCGACTAAGGCTTTTGACTTCATGAGCCGTAAGGGTCTCACAAAGGTATTTCTCCCTACAAGTCGTGAGGATCTTGCAGGTGTATTTTCTCCTTAGGGATCGTGAGGATTCCTAAGTGTATGTTCCTCTGCAAGTCGTAAGGATCCTACAAGAGGGCTTTCTCCTTATGGGTCGAGAGGACCTACAAGGGTTGCTCATCCTATGGGCATATCCCTAGTCACGGGTGGGACTTTGCTGGGGAAATGTTTTTTCGCGCCCGTGGATTGTATACAAGGGTCAGTATTGAGCCTCTTGTAGGGCAATATCGAAGGTTGTGGAGGATTTGCTTAAGAACAGGTTTAGGTTTCTGTAACTTAAGACTTTCAAATCTCATGAGCCGTGAGGGTCTCATAAGAGAATTCTCCTTACGAGTCGTGAGGATCTCGTAAGTGTATTTTCTCTTTAGGAATCGTGAGGACCCCTAAGTGTGTTGCTCCTTTGTGAGTCGTAAGGATCTCACGCAGGTGGTTTCTCCTTACAAGGTCGAGAGGACCTTATAAGTGTTTTTTAACGAGGTTGCGTCCTTTCGGGTTTTCACAAACACTCGCCGGTAGTCCTGCTGTTTTTACTCACGGAGCCCTTTCGGGTTTTCATCCGTGCCCATTTTGCTTATGGACATACCGTTTTTTTTTCACTTTTTTTTTACAAGGTCGCGCCCTTTCGGATTTTCACGAACACTTGCCGGCAGCCCTGCTGTTTTTACTCACGGAGCCCTTTCGGGTTTTCATCCGTGCCCATTTTGCTTTTGGACATACCGTTTTTTTTTTAATTCTTTTTCATATATTTTTTTTTTATTTTTTCTTTCTCTCTCCTTTTTTTTATCTCGTCAGCCTAAAGATACTGCGGTAGTAGTTTTAGGGACGTTTCGGTCCGTCGTTTGTTTAAGGACGTTTCGGTCCGTCGTTAGTTTAAGGACGTTTCGGTCCATCGTTAGTTTAAGGACGTTTCAGTCCGTCGCTATGGGAAGGCTGGCTGCTGCTTGTAAAGTCTGAGCCTAGGAAGATAGTGAGCGGACATAGTCGTCGTCATCTATCATTGACCCAGGCTGTGGCTTATTAAGCATAGTATTTCTTTAAGAAGCGGCCGTTTATTGGCCTGAAAGGCCTTTCACCGTGCATGTCCGTGAGTAGGTAGGCTCCACCCTGGTAGACCTTGTCTATGATGTACGGGCCTTCATAGTTTGGCTCAAATTTTCCTCGCTTGGCACGATTGGGGATCATAGGTCTTTTGACCACTAGTACGAGTTTGCCTTGGCGGAATGTCCTCGGCCTGGTCAATCTTTCGTACGAGCGCGTCATCTTTGCTTTGTAGGCCTCTAGATGTTGTTGCGCTATGAGCCGGGTTTCGTCGAGGGCATCAAGCTCCTCAAGCCGAAGGTGAGCATTTTCTTCGTTCGTCAGCTCGTGGTGGACTGCTACTCGTAGAGAGGGTAACTCTATCTCGAGGGGGAGCACTGCTTCCGTCCCAAATACCAACGCGTACGGCGTTGTGTTCGTGGCCGTCTTGAATGTAGTTCGATAAGCCCAAAGGGCTTCTTGCAGCCTTTCGTGCCAGTCTCTCTTATTCCTGGAAATGGTCTTTTTTATGATCTTCGTCAAGGTCTTATTGAAGGCCTCGGCCAGACCGTTAGCTCGTGGATTGTAAACCGAAGAATATCTCCAGTCTATATTGTGCTGCTGTGCGAAGCGGCTAATCTTATGGCTTCGGTAGGCCGGCCCATTATCGGAGATAATCCGCCGTGGAGTTCCGAACCGATAGATGACGTGCGTCTTGAAGAAATGGAGGATATTCTCCGTCTTCACTTTCCTCAGTGGTACTGCTTCTGCCCATTTGGAGAAGTAATCAGTTGTCGCCAGGATAAAACGGTGTCCCCGGGATGATGCTGGCTCAATGGGGCCGACTATGTCAGTCCCCCATATTTCAAACGGCCAGCTAGCCACCGTTGGGTGCAGTGGATTCGGATGTTGGTGGATGAAGTCTCCATGAATCTGGTATGAGTGGCATTGCTTCGCATACTCGAGGCAGTCCTGGATCATCGTGGGCCAGTAGTAACCCATCCGTTTAATTTTTAACTTCATCTTTGGGCCTGCTTGGTGAGAACCGCAAAGTCCGTCATGAACTTCCTGAATGACTCTTTCTGCTTCGTCAGGTCCTAAGCATCTCAGCCATAGAGAATCAAACGATCTCTTGTATAGAGTATCGTTGACGAAAGCGAAAGATAGAGCTCGTTTCATGAGCTGATGTCTTGAGGACGCTTCTTTGGGCATTCGGTGGGACTTAAAGTAGTCTATGAAGACTTCCCTCCAGTCCTCGGCCTTCTCATGGTCTTTTATTTGTAGGGTCGTCTGCTCAGTCGCTCCCTTCTCCTTATATAATTCCGGAGGTATTTCCGCCGGGGCGAGCACTCGACGGCTTTGTACCACGATTCTGACGTCATCGAGGTTCTCGTCAGCCAGTTCTTTAGCAAGTTTGGCCAACGCGTCTGCTTTGCTGTTTTCCGCGCGCGGTATGTTCTCCAAAATATAGGAGGGAATTTGGGTCAACAGTTGTTGCACCTTTTCGCCGTACTTCACCAACTCCGGCTTGCACGTTTGGTAGTCACCTTTTACTTGACTAACGACCAGTTGAGAATCCCCGTATATAAGGAGGTCTTCAATTCCCAGGTCGATGGCGATTTCGAGGCCTGCTATTAGAGCTTCGTATTCAGCTTCATTGTTTGTCCTCGGCTCTGTTAAGGAGAAGGCGAAGCGCATTATCCCTCCTTGTGGAGTTGCAAAGACGAGGCCTATCCCCGATTTGTTCATTGGGATACCTTGTTTCTGTTTCTTTACGGAGGACGCTCCATCGAAATAGAGTTCCCATCGGGCGCTACCGCCGCCAATCGCATCAAATGCATGCTCGTCCTGCAAATCACAGTTCAGAGGAGAATCGGCCGGTATCGGGTGCTCAGCGAGGAAATCGGCAATGGCCTGGCCTTTCATTGCCTTGAGAGGTTGATACGTTATCGAGAACTCCATCAAGAGCAGGGCCCACTTAGCGAGTCGTCCCATCAATATGGCTTTCGACATCAAGTATTTAAGGGGATCCACCTTTGAAATGAGACGGACTTCATGCGCCAACGCATAGTGCCTGAGTTTTGTTATCGCGAAGATTAACGCCAAGCAATGTTTTTCAATGGGAGAGTAGTTACTTTCTGCCCCCAGTAGAACTCGACTTAAGTAGTAGAGTGCTCTCTCTTTCCCCTGATCGTTCTCTTGTGCCCATAATGCGCCCAAGGAACCTTCGAGGGCGGTTGTATAAAGAATGAGGGGTTTTCCTTTGACCGGCGCAGCCAACACCGGAGGGTTCTGCAGGTACTGCTTGATATCGTCTAGTGCACCTTGGCATTTGTGATCCCAAACGAATGGAGTTTCCTTCTTCATCAGGTGGCTGTAAGGACGGCATTTGCCTGAAAGATTGGCGATAAATCGCCGGATGTATGCGAGCTTCCCTTGGAGAGACCGCAACTGCTTGAGGGTTCTTGGCGGAGGCATTTCCATGATCGCTTTAATCTTTGACGGATCTATTTCAATACCTCGGTGTCGAACGATGAATCCCAGGAATTTACCCAAGGAGACTCCAAACGCGCATTTGAGGGGATTCATTTTCAAATTATATTGCCGAAGGCGTCGAAATACAGTCTCCAGATGCTTTAAATGATCATCGTATGATATGCTCTTTACTACGAGGTCATCGATATAGCACTCGACGATGTCATGTATGAGGTCATCGAAGATTTTTGTCACGGCCCATCGAAGAATCTGTTCCCCTCCGAATGGCGGCGTACAAGACTGCGATGTCTTGGCACTGAGACTCGGGGCAGATGCTAATTGGTGCTATCCGTCCACCTCTCCGAAGATACCAAGTTGATTTATGGCACCATGTATCGAAGGTTTAGACGGATGCGTCCGATGTAGCAGACTTCGTCAGATTCCCCCTCGTTTAAGGGGTTTTTTGATTGTGGGGACGCTCTTCCCTGCAGGCGCAAGCCCCTGCAGTTAATTACGCTACCGCATTGCGGTAACAACTTTCTCCTTCTCCAGATGGTCACTTCGTGTCGTGGGTGTTTGTTTTGTGTTTTGTTGCCCGTGGATTGTTTACGGAGACTGAGTTATGTCGTCGCCCGTAGGGCGTAGACTAGTCCAAATCCGTATTATCTTAGATTTGGGTTTGGGGGTTTGGTTTGAGGATACGTCAGCCATACTTGAGGCTAAGATCAACTCAAACGTTTGTTAAGGATACGTCAGTCTAACTTTGAGACTAAGATCAACTTAATGGGATCGTTTAGATCCGACAAAGGAGCGTTTTAGGCTCCATTGTTCCAGTTTAGGGACATAGTGGTCCATCGTATGTATGGCCGTCGGGACCCGTCACCTCTCTGACGACGTTGAAGGATTAAAACGACGGATGTCAGAAGAGTTCAGGGATGTACCCTCGAGCCAGAGTTAATTGGGGAGATTCATAGTCCAGTCTGTTTGAAGGTTTAAGGATACGTTAGCCATCTTTAAGGCTAAGATCAACTTAAACGGGACCGTTTAGATCCGACAAAAGAGCATGCGGGGCTCTATTGTTCTAGTTTAAGGACGTTGCGGTCCATGGGTAGTTTAAGGACATTGCGGTCCATGGGTAGTTTAAGGAAATTGCGGTCCATTGTTAGTTTTAAGACATCTCGGTCGAGGTTAAGGACGTCGTAGTCCATAGGTTTAAGGACTCCATAGTCCGGTATGTGCTCTGGATGCTTCACACGGGTTCACTGCCGTGCTTGGCGAGGACCAGGCTCCGCTCTGGGCGTTTTCCGCGGGGTCAAAGAGTGACGTTATCCGCGTTCCACGTAACCAGGAATTTTGCATTAGACACGGGTTTAAGGACCCCACAGTCCATATCAATGTGTGGTCGTTGGGACCCGTCACCTCTTTGAAGACAATGAGGGATTACAATGCCAAGTATCAAAGGAGTGAAGAGATGTACCCTAGAACCGGAATGGCTTAAATAGTCCTTGACCCAATTTGGGATCAAGACCGATTAATTATGTTATGAGCCCATTAGTCCAGTTAATTACGAATTGAAGACTCATGGCCTAGCTTGGGCTAAGTCCGATCATGTCTGGAATATTGGCTTCTTGTTGGTCCATTGAAGGAGAGGCTTTGCCTCTATCCATTTAGCCAATTGGGCCAAAGCCTAGTGTTAAACACTACAGAGCAATCATTGTTGAACACTGGGAATGAGGTTGACAAGTTAGTGTTTAACACTAAAAGATAATTGATGTTAAACACCAGCAACAAGGCTTTCAAATTATCATAAACACTAAAACAGACCAGTGTTGAACACTGGCAATGGAGATCTCAGATTAGTGTTAAATACTAAGGTAATCAGTGTTGAACACTGCGAATAAAGTTCTTTGATTAGTGTTGAACACTAGGGCCCAACAGTGTTTCAATACTGGATTCGAGAGTTCCAATTTAGTGTTGAACACTAAGGCAAGAGGGGTCACGTGGCAACACGTGAGAGCGCCCTCCCTTCATTTATTCTGCTGAGATTATCGCATCATGTGCCCTCACGTGAAGGGCATTTAAATGCTTATATGTTAAAGCTTCTGCTGAGGGTCACGTGGGTCACGTGGGGTGCTGCCACAAAGGGGCTTTCTGTAGATCTCTTGGAGGGGTCACGTGGTGACACGTGACCCTGCCTCTATGTATGTTGTTTAGAGGATCTGTTAATCTTTTCCATGAATTAAATTCCTCGTAGGGTTAAACCCTGACAGTAATTTCAGAGGAATTAAATTCCTACTTCCTTTTGAAGATTTATATTCTGAATAGAGTTGGACTCTAAATTTTCTGTAGGAATTAAATTCCTCATACATGTGAAGAACTAAATAGGGTTAAACCCTAATAAAAGCTTTTAAGGAATTAAATTCCCATTCTCTGTTAAATTATGATCAAGGGAATTAAATCCCCGCTGTTCCAACAAAACTAGGTTCTTAATTAGGGTTAAACCCTGTTTCTCTTTGTTCTGAAGGAATTAAATTCCCATGACACAGGGTCAAACCCTAATTTTATTTTAAAGGAATTAAATTCCTATAGTTCTGTGAGAATTAAATTCTCGTGCTTCCGTTCCCTCTCTATGTTTTGGATCTGCATGGCAGGATCTCGATCCATTGAGAATTAAATTCTCAACTTCAAGGGGAGATGTGCACTTTGCAGATCCTCTATCAAAGAGAGAAGAAATATGTTCTTCTGTTTTATATATCAGAGTTAAACTCTGTTGAGAATTAAATTCTCCTTTCTTTCAAGGAGCCTTCCCTTTCTTACCTAGGGTTTTCTTTTGCAGAAGATCCAAGTTCCTCGAAGTATCAAGGCTCTCTCTCCCTTTCTTCCCTCTGCGTATATATCTTTTTTTTTGTCTCTTGGCTCCTATTTATAGGAGAAGCAGCCGAGTCAATTAGTTTTTTACGAATCTTCATTGAGAGATTTGATTTGCATCCATCATTCGTTCTGGACCTTTGGATTATTAGGTGAATTTTATTCACCATTGGATTTCAAGTCCCGGGATTCTCCTTTGTTATTTCGGTTAGATTTAAAGGGGAAATCTTTCCAAACTCGAGATTTTCCCATAAATAGGTGATATTTAATCACCTCTGAACCTTTAATTTAATTGTTCCTAGATAGTCGCTTTCCTTTGGAAGGATTTGAATCTCCTTCAGAATTTAATTCTGTTAACAAAATGGGCTTTGAAAGCCGGTCACGTGTGACCATGTGACCCCTGGTCACGTGTGGGCACGTGACCCCCTTTGGAATGAGCCTTCTTCTTTCTTTCTGCGCTTTGCTTTCTGTTCTCTGTTTAGCTGTCACGTGCCACCACGTGACAACCGGTCACGTGTGAGCACGTGACCCTGGCATGGAGCCTTCTTCTCGATTTAACCGGAGAATGAGCCTGATGTTTTGAGTGTCACGTGCCAACACGTGACCCTGGTCACGTGGGAGCACGTGACCTCTTCTGAAGCCTTTTTCTTGATTCGATCAGGGAACCGTTGTGTCTTTGCCGCTGCTTTTAAATGTCACGTGCCGACACGTGACCCAGGTCACGTGGGAGCACGTGACCCTTTCTGAAGCCCCTTTCTTTGACGTATTTGGGAAACTGAATTTGCCTTGTCGATACTTTTAGGTGTCGCGTGCCCACACGTGACTGCTGGTCACGTGTAAGCACGTGACCCTTTTCTGAAGCTTTTCCCATAAGCTTTTCTGATTTTAAATCAGGAAACAAATGCCCCCACAGCGTTGTTCTCACGTGTCAGCACGTGAGTGCAACGCTGTCACCTTTTGTGATCGTTGGATTCCTTTAGGGATTTGGGGAGATGAAGCGTTTCCATCGCCTTCTATAAATACCACCGTCTCATCCGAGGAGCCTTCACTTTGCTCATCTTCTTCTTCTGAGAACTTTTTCCTTGAGAATTTAATTCTCGCTTCCAGAGCTTAGTTCTCTGTCTTGAAACAATCTTCAGAGTTTAACTCTGTTCGAAAAGAATTCTTTTCCTCAGGTAATGTTCTTGGACAAACGATGGACCTTCACATTCCTCTGGATTTTAAATCCAAAACAAGGGTTTTTACCCTTTTTTCTTCATGTTTTTTTTTCCATAAGAACATGAAACCGCTTAACCTTCAAACTGTAGATCTTTTAGGGTTTAGATGATCTTTGGGGAGATGATGATGGCGTTTCAACTCCATGGAATTTAATTTCATCCAAAAATGTTTCTGGGAATTTAATTCCCTTTTCTTAGTAAGGAATTTTAATTCCAATGAAGAACTCGATTTCTTCACACGGAGGCTTCCTGGGGTCTCTTGGCCCGAGGTTGTTCTTCTGCAATTAATGCAATGGGAGTTTTGTAATGATTCTCGTGACTTTTACTTCAGGTATCATGGATGCCCATCTGTATAGTCTTGACGAGATCATTTCCTACGGGAATATTCGTGCGCTGGGCCGCAGTCAGAACCAGGAGTTCACCAATGCTCAGTGTGCCGAGATCATGAGCCGCTTTGACGAGTACAACCATCGTCTACTCCCTCGTCGCTCTTCTCTTCTGAGGCTGATCGTGCTGGCAATCAAGGAGGCACTTCCTCTCTTTTGCACCGGCATATCGCTCGGGGCCTTGGACACTGCCGAGGATAAGGTGCATTCGGTGTACCTTATGGGCTTGATCTCAAAGAGGAGGCGAGATCACCTCATCGATCTTTTGCACCAGGCGTTCCAGCAGTCGGCCATACTTGCCGCCTATCGAAGGGTGGAGGACATTCGTGAGGACCCCGACGCTTGCGACCGCGAGAGGAAGCATACCCGGGAGGTTCGAAGTGCTTGGAGAATTTTGGACAAAGTTAATCTCGAGTTTCTCAACCCATGCCCCGTGTCTGAAGCCTTGCCATTGTAAAAGTTTTCTTTTTATTTTGTATGACCTTCTTGAAGTCTGGATGATAAGTTCTATTGTGTTTTTGTATGTTTGCATGCTTTTTTGTGGGATCTTATCATTTCACTATTGTTGTTGCTGGTGCTTTTAATATGCATGGTGCTATTCTATTTTCTAGTGCACGTCAAATTTTGGCCTCACGCGTTCCGCACGTGGGATCATTTGATGGGACTGTTCACAAAATTTTCCATGCCGCATCTTTAGCGCGCAGTATCAGATGCAGAAAAGAAGCCTTGGAAATAGTTCCATCTCCTTGATTTTCGATGCCTTTCCTTTTTTGGGCCTTGGAAACAGCTTTCGCATGCAAGATTTTCCGCGCATAGCACTTAATGCACCTCTTTATATCTGAGGCAATGGCCTTCCTTTTCTCTTCACAGAGAACTTTTATTCCCATTTTGACGCGATTCAATTCGAGAATAACTAAGTGCCATGGCCTGCAATCGTTTACACGCCCGTCGACAGCCATGGGAAGTGCCTATCGAGGGGATGATTCCTCGCTTTGCTGCACGATTGGTGGACCCTCTCCTGACCGACGACGAATGTGACTCAGCGGCATACGAGCTCTCGACTCACAGGGGGTCCCCTCTTCCAATGGACTCTCTCTGGCTCCGAATGATTCTTGCTGTTGTGCTTGCCGACGTCCCTCTTCACCCGGCGGAGATGACCCTAGCGATGCTCGATGCGGCTGAAGAAAAGCTCGAGGGCTTTCATGAAGCGTGCCTGATTACTCAGGCTTTGAAAGATCGCTCAGTTCATCTTTTGAGCGAAATAAGAGCCCGACGGGCTGTTATGTCTGCTTTTGCAGATGGCCATGGTGCCAATCGATGGGGAGCGACTTCTCGCGAGAACCGTCGCTTTGATGTGTTGGAGAGAGCAGAGAGAGAGATGGAGAACCTTGTTCTTTGTTTTGTTAACCCTTGTATTTCTGATCCCTTGTCTGGTGATCTTTTCCCACCAATGTAGTGTGTTTGAATCAACGTACTCCTTTAATCATTGGTGGTTTGTATGCTTTCTGTTGAATTTTCATGCTTGTCAGATAGTCGTACGTGTGTCTTGCTTGCGTAAATGAGCCGTTTGTTTTTCTTTAATTACGAGCACCATCGTTACGTTGCATGCACATCAGTGCCTCAGGAAACATTTCCTTTTAAACATTCGTACAGTTGCAAATGCGTGCCTGGTAGGATACAGATCAGAAACTTGCCACGTTATCTCCCGTATCGGGTGGTTTGCGCTGGCTTTAGATCGAGTATTGTTTGTTGAAGGGAGGTTTATAAATGAAGACATATTCTTCTCTTCAATGGTGTGTCCCCTTTTTATTGAATGTATTCTGCGGATATTCTATCTTGATCTCCTTGCAGGACAGCGATGGCTCAGGGTTCAGGGTTAAGATCTGCTTTCTAAGGCTTTTGCATCTTATGAGCCACGAGGGTCTCATAAAGAGTTTTTCTCCCTACAAGTCGAGAGGATCCCATAGGTGTAAGTTCTTCTTAGAGATCGTGAGGATTCTTAAGCGGGTTTTCCCTTGAGAGTCGTAAGGATCTCATAAGGGAGTTTTTTCTTCCTTACAGGTCGTGAGGACCTGCAAGTGCTGGATGTGGTCATCCTTATCCGTGTTTCACGAGGTCAGAGGCTGCTCCAGGTATCGTAGTTTAAAGACGTCGCGGTCAAGGTTAAGGACCTCATAGTCCGTGGATTTAGGGACTCCACCGTCCGCTGTTAGTTTTAAGACATCACGGTCAAGGTTAAGGACCTCATAGTCCGTGGATTTAGGGACTCCACAGTCCGATGTTAGTTTTAAGACATCGCGGTCAAGGTTAAGGACCTCATAGTCCGTGGATTTAGAGACTCCACAGTCCGATGTTAGTTTTAAGACATTGCGGTCAAGGTTAAGGACCTCATAGTCCGTGGATTTAGGGACTCCACAGTCCGGTGTTTGGTTGCAGGGACCCGTCACCTCTTTGAAGACGTTGAGGAATTACAACGTCAGGTATCAAAGGAGTGAAGAGATGTACCCTTAAACCAAGGCAGAATCCATAGGGAATCGGGGTGGTTGATCGTTAGTTTTAAGACATCACGGTCGAGGTTAAGGACGTCATAGTCCGTGTATTTTAAGGACTCCACAGTCCGATATTTGCTCTGGATGCTTTACACGGGTTCACTGCCGTGCTGGGCGAGGACCAGGCTCCGCTCTGGATGCTTCACACGGGTTCACTGCCGTGCTCTGCGAGGACCAGGATCCGCTCTGGACGTTTTCCACGGGGTCAAAGAGTGACATTATCCGCGTTCCACGTAACCAGGAATTTTACACTAGATGCTTCACACGGGTTCACTGCCGTGCTCGGCGAGGACTAGGCTCCGCTCTGGACGTTTTCCACGGGGTCAAAGAGTGACATTATCCGCGTTCCACGTGACCAGGAATTTTGCACTAGATGCTTCACACGGGTTCACTGCCGCGCTCGGCGAGGACTAGGCTCCGCTCTGGATGCTTCACACGGGTTCACTGCCGTGCTCTGCGAGGACCAGGATCCGCTCTGGACGTTTTCCACGGGGTCAAAGAGTGACATTATCCGCGTTCCACGTAACCAGGAATTTTGCACTAGATGCTTCACACGGGTTCACTGCCGTGCTCGGCGAGGACTAGGCTCCGCTCTGGACGTTTTCCACGGGGTCAAAGAGTGACATTATCCGCGTTCCACGTGACCAGGAATTTTGCACTAGATGCTTCACACGGGTTCACTGCCGCGCTCGGCGAGGACTAGGCTCCGCTCTGGATGCTTCACACGGGTTCACTGCCGTGCTCTGCAAGGACCAGGATCCGCTCTGGACGTTTTCCACGGGGTCAAAGAGTGACATTATCTGCGTTCCACGTAACCAGGAATTTTGCACTAGATGCTTCACACGGGTTCACTGCCGTGCTCGGCGAGGACTAGGCTCCGCTCTGGACGTTTTCCACGGGGTCAAAGAGTGACATTATCCGCGTTCCACGTGACCAGGAATTTTGCACTAGATGCTTCACACGGGTTCACTGCCGCGCTCGGCGAGGACTAGGCTCCGCTCTGGATGTTTTCCACGGGGTCAAAGAGTGACATTATCCACGTTCCACGTGACCAGGAATTTTGCACTAGATGCTTCACACGGGTTCACTGCCGCGCTCGGCGAGGACTAGGCTCCGCTCTGGATGCTTCACACGGGTTCACTGCCGTGCTCTGCGAGGACCAGGATCCGCTCTGGACGTTTTCCACGGGGTCAAAGAGTGACATTATCCACGTTCTACGTAACCAGGAATTTTGCACTAGATGCTTCACACGGGTTCACTGCCGCGCTCGGCGAGGACTAGGCTCCGCTCTGGATGCTTCACATGGGTTCACTGCCGTGCTCTGCGAGGACCAGGATCCGCTCTGGACGTTTTCCACGGGGTCAAAGAGTGACATTATCTGCGTTCCACATAACCAGGAATTTTGCTGATTGTATCCGCATTTCACGGGATGGAGGTTTGACTGTTGGCGATATGTATACCACCGAGCCATGGAACTGGGAGTTGCCGCTGTTCTGCTTAGCTTGAAGTTGTGTCCGTTGTTACGAGACGAGTGTTGGGATGATCTCTAGGTCGCTTGTGGCCCGTCGAGATTTAGCTTCTTTCCTTGGTGAAACTTGAGGGAGGGAGGTATGTTCCCTTTTTGTTTATGCCATTGGATTGTATACAGGGTGTGATGGAACATCACCTGTAAGGCATACATTTTATTTTTATTTTATTTCTTTTTCCGCGATGCTCTATCGTTTCATCTTTTATATCGCGAAGGTCGCGATTGCCCCATCATTTCGGCTATTTTTCGCGGTGCCCAATCATTTCGGCTATTTATTTATTTTCTACTCGCTGCTTTTTATTGCGAGTTGCCCCATCGTTTCGGCTATTTTTCATGCATACATTTTTACTTGCTGCTTTTTATTGCAAGTTGCCCCATCATTTCGGCTATTTCGTAGGCATGTGTGGCTTGCTAGCTTTTTCGCCGCAAGCTTGGATTTTAGACACCGATTTCGGCATCAGCACCGTTGCAACTGGGATGTTGCCAGGAGCGAATCATCATTTGCCTCTGTCGATATTGAACAAAGGTGGCTTAGTAAACAGGGTTAAGGGTCCTGTCGACCAAGGCTTTTGACTTCATGAGCCGTAAGGGTCTCACAAAGGTATTTCTCCCTACAAGTCGTGAGGATCTTGCAGGTGTATTTTCTCCTTAGGGATCGTGAGGATTCCTAAGTGTATGTTCCTCTGCAAGTCGTAAGGATCCTACAAGAGGGCTTTCTCCTTATGGATCGAGAGGACCTATAAGGGTTGCTCATCATATGGGCATACCCCTAGTCACGGGTGGGACTTTGCTGGGGAAATGTTTTTTCGCGCCCGTGGATTGTATACAAGGGTCAGTATTGAGCCTCTTGTAGGGCAATATCGAAGGTTGTGGAGGATTTGCTTAAGAACAGGTTTAGGTTTCTGTAACTTAAGACTTTCAAATCTCACGAGCCGTGAGGGTCCCATAAGAGAATTCTCCTTACGAGTCGTGAGGATCTCGTAAGTGTATTTTCTCCTTAGGAATCGTGAGGATCCCTAAGTGTGTTGCTTCTTTGTGAGTCGTAAGGATCTCACGCAGGTGGTTTCTCCTTACAAGGTCGAGAGGACCCTACAAGTGTCTTTTAACGAGGTTGCGCCCTTTCGGGTTTTCACAAACACTCGCCGGTAGTCCTGCTGTTTTTACTCACGGAGCCCTTTCGGGTTTTCATCCGTGCCCATTTTGCTTATGGACATACCGTTTTTTTAATTCTTTTTCACTTTTTTTTTACAAGGTCGCGCCCTTTCGGGTTTTCACGAACACTTGCCGGCAGCCCTGCTGTTTTTACTCACGGAGCCCTTTCGGGTTTTCATCCGTGACCATTTTGCTTATGGACATACCGTTTTTTTTTATTCTTTTTCATATATATATTTTTTTATTTTTTCTTTCTCTCTCCTTTTTTTTTTATCTCGTCAGCCTAAAGATACTGCGGTATTAGTTTTAGGGACGTTTCGGTCCGTCGTTAGTTTAAAGACGTTTCGGTCCGTCGATAGTTTAAGGACGTTTCGGTCCGTCGTTAGTTTAAGGACGTTTCGGTCCATCGTTAGTTTAAGGACGTTTCGGTCCGTCGATAGTTTAAGGACGTTTCGGTCCGTCGTTAGTTTAAGGACGTTTCGGTCCATCTAGAAAGATAGTGAGCGGACATAGTCGTCGTCATCTATCATTGACCCAGGCTGTGGCTTATTAAGCGTAGTATTTCTTTAAGAAGCCGCCGTTTATTGGCCTGAAAGGCCTTTCACCGTGCATGTCCATGAGTAGGTAGGCTCCACCCTGGTAGACCTTGTCTATGATGTACGGGCCTTCATAGTTTGGCTCAAATTTTCCTCGCTTGGCACGATTGGGGATCATAGGTCTTTTGACCACTAGTACGAGTTCGCCTTGGCGGAATGTCCTCGGCCTGGTCAATCTTTCATACGAGCGCGTCATCTTTGCTTTGTAGGCCTCTAGATGTTGTTACGCTATGAGCCGGGTTTCGTCGAGGGCATCAAGCTCCTCAAGCCGAAGGTGAGCATTTTCTTCGTTCGTCAGCTCGTGGTGGACTGCTACTCGTAGAGAGGGTAATTCTATCTCGAGGGGGAGCACTGCTTCCGTCCCAAATACCAACGCGTACGGCGTTGTGTTCGTGGCCGTCTTGAATGTAGTTCGATAAGCCCAAAGGGCTTCTTGCAGCCTTTCGTGCCAGTCTCTCTTATTCCTGGAAACGGTCTTTTTTATGATCTTCGTCAAGGTCTTATTGAAGGCCTCGGCCAGACCGTTAGCTCATGGATTGTAAACCGAAGAATATCTCCAGTCTATATTGTGCTGCTGTGCGAAGCGGCTAATCTTATGGCTTCGGTAGGCCGGCCCATTATCGGAGATAATCCGCCGTGGAGTTCCGAACCGATAGATGACGTGCGTCTTGAAGAAATGGAGGATATTCTCCGTCTTCACTTCCCTCAGTGGTACTGCTTCTGCCCATTTGGAGAAGTAATCAGTTGTCGCCAGGATAAAACGGTGTCCCCGGGATGATGCTGGCTCAATGGGGCCGACTATGTCAGTCCCCCACATTTCGAACGGCCAGCTAGCCACCGTTGGGTGCAGTGGATTCGGATGTTGGTGGATGAAGTCTCCATGAATCTGGCATGAGTGGCATTGCTTCGCATACTCGAGGCAGTCCTGGATCATCGTGGGCCAGTAGTAACCCATCCGTTTAATTTTTAACTTCATCTTTGGGCCTGCTTGGTGAGAACCGCAAAGTCCGTCATGAACTTCCTGAATGACTCTTTCTGCTTCGTCAGGTCCTAAGCATCTCAGCCATAGAGAATCAAACGATCTCTTGTATAGAGTATCGTTGACGAAAGCGAAAGATAGAGCTCGTTTCATGAGCTGATGTCTTGAGGACGCTTCTTTGGGCATTCGGTGGGACTTAAAGTAGTCTATGAAGACTTCCCTCCAGTCCTCGGCCTTCTCATGGTATTTTATTTGTAGGGTCGTCTGCTCAGTCGCTCCCTTCTCCTTATATAATTCCGGAGGTATTTCCGCCGGGGCGAGCACTCGACGGCTTTGTACCACGATTCTGACGTCATCGAGGTTCTCGTCAGCCAGTTCTTTAGCAAGTTTGGCCAACGCGTCTGCTTTGCTGTTTTCCGCGCGCGGTATGTTCTCCAAAATATAGGAGGGAATTTGGGTCAACAGTTGTTGCACCTTTTCGCCGTACTTCACCAACTCCGGCTTGCACGTTTGGTAGTCACCATTTACTTGACTAACGACCAGCTGAGAATCCCCGTATATAAGGAGGTCTTCAATTCCCATGTCGATGGCGATTTCGAGGCCTGCTATCAGAGCTTCGTATTCAGCTTCATTGTTTGTCCTCGGCTCTGTTAAAGAGAAGGCGAAGCGCATTATCCCTCCTTGTGGGGTTGCAAAGACGAGGCCTATCCCCGATTTGATCATTGGGATACCTTGTTTCTGTTTCTTTACGGAGGACGCTCCATCGAAATAGAGTTCCCATCGGGTGCTTCCGCCGCGAATCGGATCAAATGCATGCTCGTCCGGCAAATCACAGTTCAGAGGAGAATCGGCCGGTATCGGGTGCTCAGCGAGGAAGTCGGCAATGGCCTGGCCTTTCACTGCCTTGAGAGGTTGATACGTTATCGAGAACTCCATCAAGAGCAGGGCCCATTTAGCGAGTCGTCCCGTCAATATGGCTTTTGACATCAAGTACTTAAGGGGATCCACTTTTGAAATGAGACGGACTTCATGTGCCAACGCATAGTGCCTGAGCTTTGTTATCGCGAAGATTAACGCCAAGCAATGTTTTTCAATGGGAGAGTAGTTGCTTTCTGCCCCCAGTAGAACTCGACTTAAGTAGTAGAGTGCTCTCTCTTTCCCCTGATCGTTCTCTTGTGCCCATAATGCGCCCAAGGAACCTTCGAGGGCGGTTGTATAAAGAATGAGGGGTTTTCCTTTGACCGGCGCAGCCAACACCGGAGGGTTCTGCAGGTACTGCTTGATCTCGTCTAGTGCACCTTGGCATTTGTGATCCCAAACGAATTGAGTTCCCTTCTTCATCAGGTGGCTGTAAGGACGGCATTTGCCTGAAAGATTGGCGATAAATCGCCGGATGTATGCGAGCTTCCCTTGGAGAGACCGCAACTGCTTGAGGGTTCTTGGCGGAGGCATTTCCATGATCGCTTTAATCTTTGATGGATCTATTTCAATACCTCGGTGTCGAACGATGAATCCCAGGAATTTACCCGAGGAGACTCCAAACGCGCATTTGAGGGGATTCATTTTCAAATTATATTGCCGAAGGCGTCGAAATACAGTCTCCAGATGCTTTAAATGATCATCGTATGACATGCTCTTTACTACGAGGTCATCGATATAGCACTCGACGATGTCATGTATGAGGTCATCGAAGATTTTTGTCGTGGCCCTTTGATAGGTAGCGCCAGCGTTCTTTAGACCAAAGGGCATAACCCTGTAGCAGAATATATCCAAAGGGGTCCGGAAAGCGGTGTGCTTCTGGTCTTCGGGATGCATCTTTATCTGATTGTATCCTGACGAACCATCCATAAAGGAGAAAACCTCGTGAGTGGACGTGTTATCTATCATTAGCTCGGTTACCGGCACCGGGAAATCGTCCTTTGGACAGGCTTTATTGAGATCCCTGAAATCCACGCATATGCGTACCGTCCCATTCTTCTTCATTACCGGGACGATATTGGCGATCCAGTCGGGATATTGGACTTCTTGGATAAATCCAGAATCGATCAGCTTCTTGACTTCGGCGTTGATGCTCATTTCAAGCTCGAGTCGCATCCTTCTTGGCGCCTGCTTGATTGGCTTGATATCTGGGGATATTGCTAATTTATGCACAGCAATCTCCGGATCTAATCCTGGCATCTCGGAGTAGTTCCATGCGAAGCAGTCTTTATGCCGTAGAAGCACGTTCTTTAACGCAGCCACCCTTTCTTCGGATAGCAGCTCGCTGACAAAAGTCGGTCGTGGGTCGTCTGCCGATCCCAACTCAATCTTCTTGAGGTTATCTGCAGTAGTATGTATACCATCTTCCAGTTCTTTCGGAGCGGGCGGAAATTCTGAGATCACCTCATCATCGCTATTCTCAAAGCACCGGGGAAGGTCATCTACGTTCTCGGGCTCTTCTCTTAATATCGTAATCGTATAACAGGTGCGAACCCGCTCCCCGGACTGAGGTGGACCCGGTTCTGCTCTTGCGGCCTTGGGTTCATGCTTTTGTGGCGGCGTTACCCTCCAGCCGTCGGATAAAGCGAATCTGCCCTGTTGGTACTGGTCCTCGACCCAGTTCTTGAAGGTGAAGCAGTCTTCGGTAGGATGTCCTATGGCTCGGTGATAAGAGCAATAGCTCAGATGAGAAACCTTGTTAGCTTGCTCAGGATGTCTAGACTCTGGAAGCGCGATCATTTGATGTTTTATAGCGAGCTTGAGTAACTTCTCCGTCTTGTCTCGGGGGAAGGAGTACGCTCGACTCATCTTCTTTATGAGGGACAAATCCGAGCCGTGCAACACCCGACCACGTAACCCTCTAATCCTGCGTCGTTGTTGTCGGCTCCTCTTTCCGCTTCTTGATTTATTTCCGTCTCTGTGTCGGGCCTTTCGTACAACGGATTGACGAGGATGGGCGTCTTTGTCTTTTGCAGCCTGTTGAAATAGACGTTGAGTCCTGGCCTTCTCGTAGATGGCCATTTCGCGGTTGTGGTCTTCCCGAGCTTTCTGACCCACTTTCCTGATAGGCTTGCCCATTCGTTCTTCAAACGACGGACTCGGCGCTTCAATCGCGGGGTCTAGTTTTGATGAGGGGTTGGCATCTCCCGACGAGGCGTCCTCTTCTTCATCAAAGGTATATATGGCGTAGCTACTGTGGGCCCGTTCCCATTTTCCGGCTCTTGCGTATCCAAGCCCGAGTGTTTCCATTTTCCCGTTGGGCAATTTGCGTTGAGTCCCGGGGACATCCCAAATCCTGTTGTAGAACCGAGCCTGCCGAACAGTCTGTTTTAAGGGTACTCCTTGGCGCTTCAATAGCTTCTTTAATCCATTTGTATAGTATCTGGGCAGACGGATGGGTTGGAGCTTGTCAAGTGTAGCATCCGCGCCATGCCAGATCTCTTTCTCTATTTTCGACTCTGAGGATCGGTAGAATAGGATCACCTTCTCACCCCTTTGCCTGGGAGGGACGTAAAATGTTTGCAGGTCCTGCACATTGTGAGCCTGAAGCGTGTCGAGATCTTTGTAGTGTTCTCGCGGTACCATGGTGATTTGCAAACTATGGTCATCGCCAGGGGGTGCTTGTATTGACAGCCGATTGGAGAACACAGCATTAACTTCATCTTCTGAATCACTTCCGAAGACTAACATGGGGGCGGGCGTCCCCAGGTTGTTGCGTTGAGATGGCCCTGCATAAACTATCTCTTCCTCTTCTTCGGTATCGCTCCCGAAAACAGGGATGGTGGCGGCGGTTTTGTTCTCTGGGTTGCGACAGCTTTCTGTATCCTCGAAATCTGGCAAAAAGCACTTCGCATCTTCGTATTTGCGGACTTCGTTCACGGAAAATGGGTTTAACTCACCTGTTACGGTATACTCGAAACCATCCTTAAAGTACTTCATACACTGATATTGTGTAGAAGGGATGATGTTGTATTCGTGTAACCAAAGACGACCGAGCAAGGCGTTGTAGCAGGTCTTGGCGTCAATGACATGGAATTTGATGTCTGTGACGAGAAGTCCAAAGCGTAATGTTAGTATCACAGATCCGAGAGTCCGTGACGATTGTGAATCGAAACCGGAGATAGTAATTTTGTCACGAGCGAGGTGTTGCACACTCAGGCAGATTTCCTTCAACACCCGAATATTAAGGAGGTTGACGGAGGATCCATTATCCACCAGGATCTTGCCTATCTTGATGTCATGGCAGTATCCGGAGACATATAGGGGACGGTTGTGGTCGCACGTCCCGAGAAGGAGGTCTTCATCACCGAAAGTGATGTCGGCCGTATGCACTTCCTCCAGTTCATCCTTCATCTTTTCAGTGGCGAGGAAGGCTTGGAATTGCTCAGGTTCTTGTAACGCCTTAATTAGTGAGTCTCGCACTTCTTTTGATAATAAGAGGGCATCGAGAATGCTAAGCTGAGAAGGTAGCTTCCTTAGGTGCGCGAGGATGTTATAGTCCACCTTACCCTTCCTAGGAGGGTCTTTGGCAGCCAGCTCTCTCATGACTTGGTCATCTAAAGTGATATCTTCAGTGACCTTTTCCTTTCCCTTATCCTTTCTACTTACGGGCCCGAGATTCTTTTCTGGGAGTGTGCGATTGCGCAGCTGAATGTTCTCGCAGATCTCCGATTTCTCCTCTTTCCCTAAAACAGATTCTTTAAAGAGAGGGCCCAGAGCCATTTCTTCATCAGAGTCGCTCCCAAAGGTGAGAACTTGTGACCCCCTGGCGTTAACCATGTAACAGTTGCCAGTAGTTCTGTTGTGCCCATCGACGGTACTTCTTCGCTCCCGACGGATCTTGCGTTTCATGCGCTTAAAATGTTGCCGATGAGCAACATATCCTTGCCACCATATCTTAAAGGCGTCGCACTCCTCCGTGGGGTGTGAGATTTTCCGATGATATGCGCAATAATCAGGGTGCCTCTCCACCCCATCGTGCGTGTTTCCTTCCGAGGGTGGTAGCTTCATTCCCATTGACATGGCTTTGGCATACCTTTTCCTCGTCTTGAATATCTTCTTGTCTACTTTGGATGCCTTTCGCTCTGGCAGGGGTAGTTCAACTCTTTCGTTCAGTCGCCTGCGTTTGGCTCCTTCCGATGTGGCCATCTCACGCTCCTGGTCCGCTTTACTTTTTAGACGAATCTCGTCTAGAAAAGCGTCGATCATTTCGTCTGTTGGCCATGCACGCTCTGGTACAGGCTCTGCCTCCAGCTTCTTAGTGCCAGGAGTTTTCCCATCATCGGTAAACGAGTGGGAGATTACGTTACAACTCGCCACATATCCTTCGGATTCATCCGACGAGCTCTCTCCATCATCTTCCTCTTGAAAGATGTGGTTGAGGAACTCTTGCAGTGTGACAGGAGTTCGCGCCTTTTGATTGTATTCTTCCAGCGCGTCGATTTGCTTCTGCAAGTTCGTGTGCTTGTTTCCAAGCTTCACGGACTTCTTGGATTTCTTCTTCTTTTTCTTCGAAGATTTTGACGGTTGGGCGTGAGTATTTGGGTCCTCATCGCGAGTCTTCGTAGTTGGGCGGCGCCTTAGCATCCCTTCGATAATTTGAGGTTCAAGAGCGTCCTTCCATTCGATCGCAGGGCACGCATGAAGGTCTCTCAGCATTCTTTTGGTTTTAGTTGATAGCACGACCTCCCATGGAGCTTCTTCAATAAAGGAGCAGGTTGCCCCCGGTGTATTTGCTTTCTTAGGAGTATGCGGTTGTGGTGGGTTCACCTTCCACTTTTCGGACAGTACAAACTTCCCCTGGAGGTATTGATCTTCAATCCATCCTTTGAAGACGAAGCAATCTTCAATCGGATGGCTTACCGTTTGATGGTAAGGGCAATAGTTAGGGTTATTCACCTCGGTGGGTTGCGGCGGTCGCCTTGGATTTGGTAGGCTTATAAGTCTGTTGCATATTGCCAGCTCGAATAACCGTTTCGTCTTGTCTCGTGGGAACGAGTAGGGACGCTTCATCTTCTCATTATAATACCGGCGTCTTTCCTCCAGTTGATCTGCCGGTTTCGGGGCGTTAGGTTGCTGTTGGGCATTCGCCACAAAGGTTGCCCTTCCTTTACCCTTGTCATTCCGAGGTTCCGACTTCGGGGGAGGTGGTCTATGACCCATCTGGTCCATCTGAGCCAACTTGTCGATTAAAGCCTGGAATATGGTTGGCTTAAAGAACATCATAAACTGGGAGATAGTTGCGTGGGGGTCTAGGGTTCCCACGAACATGCCCACTGCGGGTGCCTCCTCAATGCGTTGTTCACATCTCGACCACAAGTTCCGCCAGCGTATAGCATACTGGACCCAGGTTTCGCCTGGTTTTACCCTGGCGTTAATCAGTGCAGTTATTGGAGTGCGTTTGCTGGCACTTGCGAATCGCTGAGTGAATAACAACTCCATTTCAGCGAACGTTTTGATAGAATCGTTCGGGAGTTCCGAATACCATTCGAACGCAGTTTCTGATAAGCTGCCCACGAACTGGCGGAGCAACAGTTTATCATCACCGCCGGTGTTACCGCAGAGGGCCCGGAACTGGGCGACATGTTGATGGGGGTTGCCGGTCCCCTTGTACACGTGGAATTTTGGTATCGTATAGCCTTGTGGGTATTTGATTTGGTCGTACCAGCTTAGATACGGCCGGCCCGTCTTTACGACTTGACCAGCTGCCTCAGCCGCATGATGAACCCGGATTTGCTGGGCTATGTAGTCAACCAAGTCAGCCTTAGAGATTGCCTCCTCCTTGGCCGTTGAGAGGGCTGGTGGTGGATTTGACGTTTCTCCTCGGTCGTCTTCAAGAACGATTGGGGGATCCTCGGCGAGTAAGTCCTGCTGGATCATCATTCCTATCATATCTTGGAAGAGAAGGCCCATACGTTGTATGTTGGCCGCTTGTTCAGCAGCCTCTTTGTCCTTTTTCTCCAGTATCCGGCGAAGGAATTCAGCGTCGGTTTCTTCCTCTTGGCGCGCGTCTGAGGACGTTTCTGGGCTTTCTTTTGGCCCGGTAAGTGCGGCCATAGCATTCATCATTTCCTGAAGCTTTTGTTGCTGCTCCTGGGCTTTCGTCACGGATCGGGTTAGCGGTCGGTGGCCCGTAGAAGTGCGGCTTTCCTCCTTTCCAGAGGCCATGTAAGCAGTGTGCACCACCATGCCCCCAGACTTAGGACGTCTGGGCTCAGTGCTTTTAGTCGTCGTTGCATGCTGGGGGGTCTTCTCTGGCCTCCTCCTTTTATGAGCCATGGAGGTTGAGGGGGCCGTTGAGGTGGGCGTCCAGAAAGCCTTTTGGGGTTTAGCCTGGTGACCAGCTTCCGGTTGGATTTTCAGCTTCTTGTGCTGGCGGGAGAAGTTTGGATCGATGATCGAGTCTCGGGCCTGCCGCCAAACCTTATAGATTTTGGAAGACAGCCGTTGAGGAGATCGGGGCTGTTCTGGTTTTTATTTCCACAACCTTTTTTAATGGGGGAGGAGACCTCTTCAGCACTGCAGTAGGAGAATTCCTTCGCACCTTATTTAGCATTTCGAAGCTGTTCCCAGTTGGAACAGCAGCATTAACTTCTGCCACCGGGGCTGATGGAGTCAACCCGGAGGGGGAGTTGCCCCCAGCCTTCCTTACTCGGCGCCAATGGTGACGTCGAGCGTGTCGAGCGGACGGCGTAGGGTCAGCGGTAAGAATGGTTTCGTCTTGCCCCTTGTCTAGGTGGGGGGTCGTTGCTGGTGTTAGCCTGTCAAAGACCGACGTCTTTTGGGTAGCAAGGGCGGGAGCTGAAGCCGTCAATCTTGTAAAGACCGACCTTTTGGCCGGAGAAGCCGCCTTGACGATTTCGGGGGCAGGAGCGGCCACTTTCTTAGAAGCAGCCTTCTCTGAGATTGTAGGCCCCATGATGAGTTCGCAGGATTTCTGGCCCAATCTAGAGAAGACCGAGGCGTTGACGTCGGGCGACTCGTTGAGAGGAGCCGCGGCAGGGGTAAGACGATCAAAGACCGACTTCTTGAGAGCTTCCGTTGTCAGCACTGGAGCGGTGAAGCTTGTCGGCGGGAGCATGGTCCCCAAGAACAATCCTGTGGTGGCGCGAGTGAACTGTTCCACGGGCATTGTGAATATCGAAGCGGCTTGGGGTCCGTAGGCTATATCTCCTGGCGAGACAGAGCGTTGGTTGCAATTGCAGTCCAAGCAGTTGGAGAATTTCGCAGAAGTAGAAGCCATGGATCCTTTGCTTTCTGTAATAAGCAAGACACCAAGTTTTAGTATCTTGAAACCCAAGGGCAACCATTAGCGAACCCCGATTGGTTCGCGAGTCACGACACACAAAGTGTGGAGTGGAAAGAGGAAAAGATCCCACCGGGCGTGCCAGAATCTGTTCCCCTCCGAATGGCGGCGCACAAGACTGCGATGTCTTGGCACTGATACTCGGGGCAGATGCTAATTGGTGCTATCCGTCCACCTCTCCGAAGATGCCAAGTTGATTTATGGCACCATGTATCGAAGGTTTAGACGGATGCGTCCGATGTAGCAGACTTCGTCAGATTCCCCCTCGTTTGAGGGGTTTTTTGATTGTGGGGACGCTCTTCCCTGCAGGAGCAAGCCCCTGCAGTTAATTACGCTACCGCATTGCGGTAACAATTTTCTCCTTCTCCAGATGGTCACTTCGTGTCGTGGGTGTTTGTTTTGTGTTTTGTTGCCCGTGGATTGTTTACGGAGACTGAGTTATGTCGTCGCCCGTAGGGCGTGGACTAGTCCAAATCCGTATTATCTTAGATTTGGATTTGGGGGTTTGGTTTGAGGATACGTCAGCCATACTTGAGGCTAAGATCAACTCAAACGTTTGTTAAGGATACGTCAGTCTAACCTTGAGACTAAGATCAACTTAACGGGATCGTTTAGATCCGACAAAGGAGCGTTTTAGGCTCCATTGTTCCAGTTTAGGGACATAGTGGTCCATCGTATGTATGGCCGTCGGGACCCGTCACCTCTCTGACGACGTTGAAGGATTACAACGACGGATGTCAGAGGAGTTCAGGGATGTACCCTCGAGCCAGAGTTAATTGGGGGGATTCATAGTCCAGTCTGTTTGAAGGTTTAAGGATACGTTAGCCATCTTTAAGGCTAAGATCAACTTAAACGGGACCGTTTAGATCCGACAAAAGAGCATGCGGGGCTCTATTGTTCTAGTTCAAGGACATTGTGGTCCATGGGTAGTTTAAGGACGTTGCGGTCCATGGGTAGTTTAAGGACATTGCGGTCCATGGGTAGTTTAAGGACATTGCGGTCCATTGTTAGTTTTAAGACATCTCGGTCGAGGTTAAGGACGTCGTAGTCCATGGGTTTAAGGACTCCATAGTCCGGTATGTGCTCTGGATGCTTCACACGGGTTCACTGCCGTGCTTGGCGAGGACCAGGCTCCGCTCTGGGCGTTTTCCGCGGGGTCAAAGAGTGACGTTATCCGCGTTCCACGTAACCAGGAATTTTGCATTAGACACGGGTTTAAGGACCCCACAGTCCATATCAATGTGTGGTCGTTGGGACCCGTCACCTCTTTGAAGACATTGAGGGATTACAATGCCAAGTATCAAAGGAGTGAAGAGATGTATCCTAGAACCGGAATGGCTTAAATAGTCCTTGACCCAATTTGGGATCAAGACCGATTAATTATGTTATGAGCCCATTAGCCCAGTTAATTACGAATTGAAGACTCATGGCCTAGCTTGGGCTAAGTCCGATCATGTCTGGAATATTGGCTTCTTGTTGGTCCATTGAAGGAGAGGCTTTGCCTCTATCCATTTAGCCAATTGGGCCAAAGCCTAGTGTTAAACACTACAGAGCAATCATTGTTGAACACTGGGAATGAGGTTGACAAGTTAGTGTTTAACACTAAAAGATAATTGGTGTTAAACACCAGCAACAAGGCTTTCAAATTATCATAAACACTAAAACAGACCAGTGTTGAACACTGGCAATGGAAATCTCAGATTAGTGTTAAATACTAAGGTAATCAGTGTTGAACACTGCGAATAAAGTTCTTTGATTAGTGTTGAACACTAGGGCCCAACAGTGTTTCAATACTGGATTCGAGAGTTCCAATTTAGTGTTGAACACTAAGGCAAGAGGGGTCACGTGGCAACACGTGAGAGCGCCCTCCCTTCATTTATTCTGCTGAGATTATCGCATCATGTGCCCTCACGTGAAGGGCATTTAAATGCTTATATGTTAAAGCTTCTGCCGAGGGTCACGTGGGTCACGTGGGGTGCTGCCTCAAAGGGGCTTTCTGTAGATCTCTTGGGGGGGGTCACATGGTGACACGTGACCCTGCCTCTATGTATGTTGTTTAGAGGATCTATTAATCTTTTCCAGGAATTAAATTCCTCGTAGGGTTAAACCCTGACAGTAATTTCAGAGGAATTAAATTCCTACTTCCTTTTGAAGATTTATATTCTGAATAGAGTTGGACTCTGAATTTTCTGTAGGAATTAAATTCCTCATACATGTGAAGAACTAAATAGGGTTAAACCCTAATAAAAGCTTTTAAGGAATTAAATTCCCATTCTCTGTTAAATTATGATCAAGGGAATTAAATCCCCGCTGTTCCAACAGAACTAGGTTCTTAATTAGGGTTAAACCCTGTTTCTCTTTGTTCTGAAGGAATTAAATTCCCATGACACAGGGTCAAACCCTAATTTTATTTTAAAGGAATTAAATTCCTATAGTTCTGTGAGAATTAAATTCTCGTGCTTCCGTTCCCTCTCTATGTTTTGGATCTGCATGGCAGGATCTCGACCCATTGAGAATTAAATTCTCAACTTCAAGGGGAGATGTGCACTTTGCAGATCCTCTATCAAAGAGAGAAGAAATATGTTCTTCTGTTTTATATATCAGAGTTAAACTCTGTTGAGAATTAAATTCTCCTTTCTTTCAAGGAGCCTTCCCTTTCTTACCTAGGGTTTTCTTTTGCAGAAGATCCAAGTTCCTCGAAGTATCAAGGCTCTCTATCCCTTTCTTCCCTCTGCGTATATATCTTTTTTTTGTGTCTCTTGGCTCCTATTTATAGGAGAAGCAGCCGAGTCAATTAGTTTTTTACGAATCTTCATTGAGAGATTTGATTTGCATCCATCATTCGTTCTGGACCTTTGGATTATTAGGTGAATTTTATTCACCATTGGATTTCAAGTCCCGGGATTCTCCTTTGTTATTTCGGTTAGATTTAAAGGGGAAATTTTTCCAAACTCGAGATTTTCCCATAAATAGGTGATATTTAATCACCTCTGAACCTTTAATTTAATTGTTTCTAGATAGTCGCTTTCCTTTGGAAGGATTTGAATCTCCTTCAGAATTTAATTCTGTTAACAAAATGGGCTTTGAAAGCCGGTCACGTGTGACCACGTGACCCATGGTCACGTGTGGGCACGTGACCCCCTTTGAAATGAGCTTTCTTCTTTCTTTCTGCGCTTTGCTTTCTGTTCTCTGTTTAGCTGTCACGTGCCACCACGTGACAACTGGTCACGTGTGAGCACGTGACCCTGGCATGGAGCCTTCTTCTCGATTTAACCGGAGAATGAGCCTGATGTTTTGAGTGTCACGTGCCAACACGTGACCCTGGTCACGTGGGAGCACGTGACCTCTTCTGAAGCCTTTTTCTTGATTCGATCAGGGAACCGTTGTGTCTTTGCCGCTGCTTTTAAATGTCACGTGCCGACACGTGACCCAGGTCACGTGGGAGCACGTGACCCTTTCTGAAGCCCCTTTCTTTGACGTATTTGGGAAACTGAATTTGCCTTGTCGATACTTTTAGGTGTCGCGTGCCCACACGTGACTGTTGGTCACATGTAAGCACGTGACCCTTTTCTGAAGCTTTTCCCATAAGCTTTTCTGATTTTAAATCAGGAAACAATGAGTACTTGACTACCAGGATTATGATGCAGATCATACTAATGGGGCAAAGGTAGTCGGTAAGTACATCCTTCAAATGTTCCTAGTCGTGGGAGTATCGAGACGAGGCATCGATATTCCAGAGTAGACTAGCGTATACGCTTCTCGAACCATATGATGGGCGATGGATGATCCCATATCCATTGGTGTTTGACATCAGAGATGGTATACAGGGGCTCAGTGGAGACTGGGTACACTGAATCGACTCGCCGAAAACTCCTAGATGGTATTATACCTATCGTCAAATAGCAGTTCTCTGGTGACACTGGTACAGGTTAGTCTGTCGACCCGAGATCGTCATAGAGTCTTGTGTGATTCCCACTGTGCTTTGATTTACACCTTACCACGTTCAAGAGATCGTGCAAAATGGTGGTTTTTGGGTACAGTCCCGAGTCACATGGAGGTAATGAGCAATAGGAGGGGATTTCGTCTCTCCTGGTATTGGGGGTTGATGTTGCGCTATGCTTGATTGGCCATAACAGGAAATCCCTGGCCAAGATTGCTGAGATTTACTGGTAAGTGTTATCAGTAGTTTCTCGAACCGTTATGAGCCTCACATCGGCATGAATTATCAGGCTATTGGGGTCTGACGTTTACTACCCCCAGGCTGTGATATGCGACATATCAGACGAAGAGACCGGACTGTACGGTAGTGTTACTGATTGAATTCGCAGAAGTATGAGCAGGCTTGCTTGTTGATCTTCTGATCGCTCAATACCCGGGTGGCCGTTACGTTTAGCAGACCGCTTGCGGCTTGTGGGTGACTGATATGATCACCACCTACTGCCGGCATATTGACGAGTCTTTAGAGTCCTACACAGAGGTTTCTTGGCTCAAGCGAAATGAAGTAGGAGAACATATGTGATATGTGCGGGACCGAGATTAATACGTATGTGTGATACCGTATTCCATTCTCGCGATATGTGATATCGGTCGGTTATATGTGATATAGCCGAGTTAACAGATCAAGTGTTGATTCGATAAGTTGATACATTTAATATTAGTCGGTTGTATGTGATATAGCTGGATTATTAAATCAAGTGTTGATTTAATAATTTAATGTATAATTATATATGTGATATATTAATTTACATTAACTAATATTTGCTCACTTAAGCATTTCTTTTTCTCACTTGTGCATTTAGTATATATGTGATATATATTAATGTACATTTTTTGGTGTCATGCTAGATGATACATGTGACATGGGTGTATAAGACTCACACTATGCTCTTGATAATTAAAGGTTTTTATTTATTTTGGTAATTCACAAATTGGTGGAATTAGTCATGGTTGAAACTTGTAGAAGCTTGTAGTGTCCATTGATTTAGTCCACTAATTTGTTTTACTTAAGATATTTATTAACCTAACCATTATCCTTAGCCATAGTTTAGTCTCTACATGAGTTAGTATATGATACAAACTCACCCATGGTTGCTATTCTCATCTCATGAGTTTCATTCTCTTCTCCACTTAATCTTCTTCTTCATCAAGAGAAAACTTTCTAGCTTTTCTCAAGGTGAAAAAATATTGTGAGAAAAATAAATCTAAAGTGAGCAAAATTCCTACTTCATCATCCTCTACTATACTAGCCATTTAGTTTAGGGTGTTTGCTTCAATAATTCCATATTAGTGAAGTGGTAGCTTGAGTTGGTGTTTCCTCGACGTAGATTATCTTCGGCCTCGAAGACTTCAAGCAAGCTTGTCCCGTTCATATTGTGGAGCCTTTCTAGAGTCCGGGAGTTTACTACTTGGAGTAAAGGGACTACTACACGGAGCTATTGAAGTGAAGGACCGGTCTACAAAGGTTGTATTCCTTGTTCACTTAGATATAATTATGTTTACATTCTTGTTTTCGTCTAATTCTCTAGTTAAGATTCTATGGTAAGGGTTGTTTAGCATGGCAAAATTTTAAAAATGGCATGGACGATACCTCCCGAAACCTTGCTGTCGTGCTACGCATCCCTGCAGTGGTATCAGAGCCAAGCTAGAGAATTAGACGATATTTGTAGGATTAAGAAATCGAAATAACTCCGAAACACATGAAATAAAAATCTAGTTTCTGCCGAAATTTTCAGAGTGTCTAAATTTTTTTTAAGCAATTGCAGAATGTTATATGGGATGTAACATGAACACCATAAAAAATTGAACCCCTCTTGCCAGAAAATGGCCAGCCACATCGCAGTAAAATCCGGCCTGGCCATTTTTCTAGACTTATTCTGGCTTCGTTTTCTTGTGGTGTTCCAGGATCTGGGTTTTGGTGTTTCAGGTGCTTCTTGTTTTTGCTAAAATTGCATGTAATGTTATCTTTGTGCAAAGACAATTCGGAGTGTTTCGTAATCGTAATTCTAATATCATTTCGGGTTATTTAGACGACGTTAAAAAGTTTGAACGGATATCAATAACCCAATTTTTCCTTCGATGGAAATTTTCCAAGAGTTGGATTTTTCTAAGTTTAAAATCTTCAGAAAATCGTGCAGGTGTTTTCTGTAGACCCTCTAGAAGAACGAAACCCTAACTCGATTTTGTGACCGTCGGAACAGCCACCAAACCCTAGGGTTTACGGTAGTTCTGCGGTGCCATAGGTGAGGCAAGGGTTGACCCTTCTACGGTTGGTCCATAGGTGTTGTGGCATGTTATGGGTACTTTTTAAACTCCGCTCAAATGTTGAGCTCTTTAGGAAATTTTGGGTGTTTGATTATTCAATCGAAAAGTTTAATATCATCTAGCTATCTGTGATTGTGATACAATACTTGGAATCCACAATATTTAGTTTTATGAAAACTAATTTGAATTTTATAAATCTAGCAATTTAGTCTCATTTGATCGGTCGCCACAGAATTTTGATGTGGATCAAAAGTCCGTCGCAATCACGTAGCGTATGCGGATACTCGCCGGGTAACCTTACTAGATAGCCACGCCCCAAGCCCCGACCAAGAGACTGTAGGAGAACCCCGTCGCCAAAAGCATCCGTTCGGGTGCTCGCGGCCGCGGTGTTCTGCTTAAGTGCACTTCGTCGACGGTATCGGGGGTGCGGCCGTTTACTAAAGTTTCCGACGAGCATTCGATCAGGTCATCGGGAATCTTGTTGAATTACCCAACTGGTTATTGGAAAGTGTTTTCAATATCGAGACTAAAATGCGGGGTTTATAATTGTTAGGCATGCAATGTCTAAGGAATTCATTTGGTTAGGTATGAAATCCAAAGTATGTGATACATTGGGTTTATGATGTCTAAAGTGGTTGCGGATTCCAATTGTTGTAGTTTTTCACTTTCTTTTCTGCGACCGTAAGTGTAATATATGGTGTATCGCCGGTTTTGTTGCTATATGTCAACGACAATTGGGATACGCATATTTACTTATGTTGATGACATGTGATGTTATGTGTTGCTGTGATATGTTATATTGGATCGTCGTGTTTTGAATAGCCGGAGTTTTTTTTATGTGAGATGAGAGTTTTCATTTTTATTCATGTAAAAACTTGTATGTAATATTCTTTTATTGGGGCACTTCCGGATTGAGGATGATGTCACCATTGATGTATATTATTTCTTTTCCGCATTAGGATAGACCTAAGGTGGAGAGCACAAGTAACCGGGTTCTACGGTCCAGTGGGAGACCATCTCGAGAAGTCGAGACCAGGTCTCCTAACTCTAGAATTGGTAGGGTTGCTTGACGCTCTCGTAGGGGTATAGGGATGTGGGTTTGGCTATTCATCGCGACCGTAGAATCCGCGTTTTTATTGGCTTAATTAAAACACGGAATTCCTAGTATATCCAATATTTCATATGTGTTCTTTTGCTGCTAATATTCTATGATTTGATCACTTGATATGTTGAGACGAATGCTTATATTATATATATGATGATCTATAGTAAATATTGATGCTTTCGTTTTTTCTGTGATGCTTAGGAAGCATAAATGATAGGACTTCATTAATGAGATTAATGAAATAAAAGAAACCTAAAAATGTTGCAGAATCTTGTTTTAAAAACTGGTAACTCTAGTTCTTGCTTTGTATAGCGGTATTCCTTGTAGAATATCCAACACCTTATTCGATAAGGAAAGAGCCGAGATCTCTTCACCGGGAGTGACCTCTTTAGCGAAACTGGCAGATACTACAACTCATTCGGTTTGTCTTTTGATTGCTTTTTTAGTTCATGCTTTGTATAGTGGTATTTATGAAATATCCAGCGCCTCATTCGACGAGGAAAGAGCCGAGATCCCTTCACCGGATGTGACCTCTTTAGAAAAACTAGTAAAAGTCTCAAAAACACTCCTTTTCAAAATCACTCGATTCTACAACGATATCAAGTTCATTACGCAAAGGGTTTTCTTAAAAACTTGTCGTAGCCCCCCGTCATTTCAGATAAGTAGTATTTAGTATTCGTGCTGCGTTTGTTGACCTTGTCAAGGCGTAGTGTGCGGTAGCTGATTAGTGCTTATCTGCAAAGCATATAATGCGATTGGATTAGGGTAGTCGTGCGGCCTTGTTGACCTTGTCAAGGGTCGTGCGGGTGTGTTTAATTCAATCATGAAATGTACGAGTTGAACTTGACTTGCGATTTATGGTTTGTTGACCTTATCAAGGTCATAGACTGCTTGGGGCAAAATATTATCGGGAATTTCAAGTGTTGAAATTTGCAATGAGACTGCATACTTTCTATGAGATAGTTGGATCCCGATACCCACTGCGAGTAAGAGTTACTTCTGGGAGAGTTTTACACATTACAATTAGCCGATCAAGTAGGTTTCTAGAAATGTGTTAACGGGGTAACGCCCCTAGAAAAACGAGGTTTATTTTAATTAGGTCCGTATGAAAGCACGGGGAACCTCTCTCAAAGTACCGACACTGGCATGGCTGAAAGATTGGCGAACTTGTGAGGTGTAATTAATCCCGGCTAGTCTTACCTTTTAGGGTTTGAAGGAAGATTTGATAAAACAGTGAGAGCCATCCTGATTAGATAAAATAATAACTAATCTGATCTTGCAAGAGCATACGCAGAGTGTTTTCTTCTCTTTCTCTCCTGGTAGCGACAATATCACATGCCTTAGTCAAGATAATAATATGGATGCATTGACTGAACCTACTTATTATACTGAGCTGGGGAACGTTGGTTCCGCTCTATCTTATAATTGTTAAGTCCGAGCAGAAAATAGGGGAATATCCGGATTCCTATGCCACCCATTCGACGAATGTGCATGTTGATGCATTTTTTTCGGGTGTGTTTGTTACCGAGAACCGTTTCTCAGTATCCTCTACGTCCTAGATATGAGATACCGGATCAGGATCCCATATATGTAATCTGTTACATGGGCTACAGACAGGTAGAGAACTAGGATTGGGTGATAAATCTCTAAGTGTTAGAGAATGGTGCAATTGTTGCAGCCAAGTCAGTTGACAAATATCACCTTGTATTACCAAGTGGTAAATACATTGATTCTGAACGAATGTTATTACATACCGAACCTGATATACATCATTACATCAGTTTCTTTATTAAGTTAAAGAAGGATATAATTTTGTATTAAAGGATAATGTTGTGAACATTTTCCTTAATCAAGAGTTGATTGCATCAGGCACGTTATGTAATGGCATATACGTTCTAAATCAAACCACGGTTCAAAGTATATAGAACACACAAGAGGAGTAGTTCAGAAATGAACGAATCCTTCTTGTGGCATTGTAGACTAGGTCATATCAATGTGACACGACCAGCTAAGTTACATAAGGATGTATATGAGAATCTGTTCGAATTTTCATCTTATGATACTTGCTAGTCTTGTTTCAAAGGTAAAATGACCAATACTCCGTTTACTGGAAATGGAGAAAGAGTTACTGAACTCTTGGGATGGATACATGATGATGTATACGGTCCTATGTCTACAAATGCCAGGGTTGGATCTTAGTGCTTCATTACATTCATCGACTATCTCTCAAGATTCGGACATGTGTTCCTGTTGAAACACGAGTCTGAAACTTTTGAGAAATTCAAGGAATATAAGCTTGAAGTTGAGAACCAGACGGGTAGAAGTATTAAATCCTTCGATGTGATCGAGGAGGAGAATACTTGCGTATGGAGTTCCTGGAGTTTCTAAAAGGAGAATAGGATTCTCTCTTAGCTTACTCCTTCGTGCACACCACAGCACAGCGGTGTATCGGGGCAGAGGTATCACACCCTATGAGATATGGCGCGCTCTATGATGAGTACTACTGAGTTACCTGTTTTCTTTTGGTGTTATGCACTTGAGAAGCTGCATACCTATTGAATGGGGTTCCAACCAAATCTGTGCCTACCACTCCATATGAGATATGGTATGGGTAGAGACCATGTCTTAAACGAGTTAAGATATGGGGTTGTCCGGCCTATGTTGAAAAGCAAAATCCGGACAAACTCGAGATAAGGTCAGTTCTGTAAGTTTGTTGGATATCCCGAACATTCGCGAGGGAATATCTTCTACCCCACTGAGGAGCAAAAGATGTTTTGTTTCTCAGCATGCCACCTTTTTAGAAAATGAATTTCTTATGAAGAAATTAGTGGTCATGAGGTAGAACTGGAAGGAGTTCCGGCTGGACAAACTAACAGTTGATGATTTGGTAGAACCAAACGATTCAATAGTCTCCAACGAACTTCAGCCTCTCCGCGAATCCGGTAGGGTTCCTCATCCACCTGAGAGATACTACGGTTTCCTCGGTGACGGTGGGAGCAAGGATTGCATCATGGTAGATGATGATCCAACCAGGTTCAGGCAGGCCATCACAAGTGGGGACTCTGTGAAATGGCTGGATGCTGTGCAATCAGAGATGGAATCCATGTATACCAACAAAGTATGACTTTGAATGTTGCACCTGAAGGGGTAAAACCCATTAGGAGCAAATTGATCTTGAGAAGATTCTTGGTGTAAATGGAAAAGTTGAGACTTTCAAAGCTAGACTTGTAGTAAAAGGCTATCGTCAATAACCATGTGTGGTTTATGATGAAACCTTTTCTCCAGTGGCTATGCTTAAGTCCATCAGGATTAAAGCACGCATCGCGGAGTTGGAACATCTGTTTTGATGTGGCAGTCAAAGAGTTTGAGTTCATCAAAAAGGTAGATGAACCTTGTATATACAAGAATATTGTAGAGAGTAAGGCTGTCTTCCATGTATTGTACGTAGATGACATACCCTTGATAGGAAATGGTTTCCTATGCTACACTCGGTCAAGCTCCTCTTATCACGAGGATTCTCCATGGAAGATCTGAATGAAACCTACTACATCTTGTAAATTATGATCTATGGTGATAGATCTAAGTGGATGTTGGGAGTGTCCCAAATCCAGGCACTTTAACACCATACTAAAGGGGTTTAGTATGGAGAATTCTAAGCGTGGTGGTTTGTCCACTCACTCATGAATCACTCTCTCCAAAAAGATGTCTCCCGAGACTGATTTGGAAAGAGCCCGGATGCAAGAGATACCCTATGCTTCGGCACTAGGTTCTATCATGTATGCGATGTTATGTACTAGATCAGATGTAGCTAACTCACTAGGTGTGGTGATCATGAATCAATCGGATCTTGGGAGAATCACTGGACAGCTGTGTAGGACATTCTTAAGTACTTGAGAAGCGCTAAAGAAATGTTCTTGGGGTTTGGTAACAGTGAACTCCAGTGGGAGTCCTTTACCAATTCGGGCTTCCAAAGTGATAAGGACGATTGAAAGTCAGTCACGGGCTTTGTCTTTACCCTCAGTGGAGGGACGATGTGTTGGAAGAGTTCCAAGCTAGATACCGTGGCAATCTAGATGATAAAGGCTGAATACATCGCTATCAACGATGCTACCAAAGTGGATGTCTGGATATTTATTGTTCATGAGATGAACATGGTTCCTACCATTGAGCTTCCAATAACTGTTATTATGACAACAATGGAGTTGTGGTTTTGGCCTAGGAATGCCAGTCTCATCAGCGATCCAGACATATTCTGAGGCAGTACCACCTTATCAGGGAGATGGTTGATCTCTAAGGGATCAAGGTAAGGAGAGTTGGCACGAAGGATAATACGGCTGATCCACTCACAGAGGCCTTTCCCTAGAGAGACTTTTATGGGGCGTTGAGTATGAGATACTACAACTAATGGCCTTAGTGCAAGTGGGAGATTATTAGTTATATGTATGCCCTAGATGCCATTATTATACATGTGATGTATATTATAGTGGATGCTTGGACATATATAGGGAGGAATTTCTTGCTCGATATGATAGTATGCTATCTGGTTGCTCTTTATCTTAACATGTACACTTAATGTCTCTCTATTACATGTTGATAAAGCCTTTAGGATGAGTACTTGACTACCAGGATTATGATGCAGATTATACTAGTGGGGCAAAGGTAGTCGGTAAGTACATTCTTCAAATGTTCCTAGTCGTGGGAGTATCGAGATGGGGCATCAATATTCCAGAGTAGACCAGCGTATACGCTTCTCGACCCATATGATGGGCGATGGATGATCCCATATCCATTGGTGTTTAACATCAGAGATGGTATACGGGTGCTCACTGGAGACTGGGTACACTGAACGGACTCGCCGAGAACTCCTAAATGGTATTATACCTATCGTCAGATAGCAGTTCTCTGGTGACGCTGATACAGGTTAGTCTGTCGACCCGAGATCGTCATAGAGTCTTGTGTGATTCCCACCGTGCTTTGATTTCCACCTTACCACGTTCAAAAGATCATACAAAACGGTGGTTTTTGGGTACAGTCCCGAGTCACATGGAGGCAATGAGCGATAGAAGGGGATTTCGTCTCTCCCGGTATTGGGGGTTGATGTTGCGCTATACTTGATTGGCCATAACAGGAAATCCCTGCCCATGGTTAGTGAGATCTACTGGTAAGTGTTATCAGTAGTTTCTCGAACCGTTATGAGCCTCACATCGGCATGACTTATCAGGCTATTAGGGTCTGACGTTTACCATCCCAGGCTGCGATATGCGACATATCAGACGAAGAGACCGGACTGTACGGTAGTGTTACCGATTGGATTCACAGGAGTATGAGCAGGCTTGCTTGTTGATCTTCTGATTGCTCAATACCTGGATGGCCATTACGTTTAGCAGACCGCTTGCTGCTTGTAATTAGCGGTCACAACCACGCAAGCAATATAATATACAACGCCGAAGGGCGAGAAACAAAACTCAAAGAAAACCATCAAACCACCAGAAGAACATTATAATACAAGCGCGACTCTAAGGTCAAAAGAATAAGCAACTGGTCTTCTAAATTTATTAAGTAATACAAGTCTGGCTAATGGAGCTTACTAGATACAACTGCAATAATAAAGGTACAACGGCGGTCCCGATACAATGAACCAACCTACCAAGCAAATCATCCTGAATGAAATGATGTGCCAGCAAGCTGCCAAGGAAACCTGTACATCGAACCTATAAGAAAATTTGGCACAACAGGGGTGAGTTGCCAACTCGTGAGTAGAAAACATCTGCGAGTAGAAATCGCATGTATGATGCTCTCCTAGGTCATAATAATATACTTACATAAAACTAGTCATCTAGTAGTGACAGGGTAATAATCTATGCATAAGTACAATGCTCAGTGCATCGTGTCAGTGTCACTAAACAGTAATATGTCACATATCTGATGTATGAATGCATCATGAATGAGAAAATCAACCATGAAATTTGAATAATCTGATATAAGAAAAACATCAATGCATCTTGTATAATAAAACTGAAACCTCATCAGTGAAATCGACAGAAATCCGTGTCAAGTATCGACACAAAATAGGTATATCTCTATATCTCAATATCTCATATCTCTATATTTCAAATCTCAATATCTCTGTATCTCGGGCTACGACAGTCCGGATCGGCCCATATCATCAAATTTCACGACAACAGTCGGTATCCTCCGGATATCCGCCGTGCCAGACATCACCGATAGATAGTCCGTGCCCCTGCCAGGCTCAACGCCATCATCTAGGATCTTCTTGCCCCGGGGTACCTACCGAGCCCACCATGTACCCGAGACGGTTCATACACTCCTCGAACCGGGTCTCGAAATCCAACAGAAAACATGAAATTTCATAGTGGACGACACATACATCACAAGAAAACCGCAACTTGTATTTTAAAATGAGAGGGATAGAGAGATATAAGTTTTTATATATATATTCTTGCGGTTTTCTCTAAGATCCAGAAATCTCATAGAAATCCAAAATCCCAAAATCATGAGTAAGTAAATAATGAGTATCGGCATAAGCCCCACAATACTGCATGATAATATGAAAATGTTAATGCATGAAGTGTCTAAGTAATAAATGCAATGTCTAAACTAGCACATGAGAGTAACCACACAATATTATATCAGACTAGCATTTAGATGATTATATCAATAAAAAGATAATATGTTCTAAAGTCTACGTGACATGGCAATTACCGATGATGATCTGTGTGAGCCGGCAAATAAGTGCACGTGGAACATGCGCATCATCGGTAATGGTGCTGGTGTCCTAACAGGCAGAGTTTCATATTAGCTAAAGAAACATATGTATGAACATGCAATGCGATGAATACAACATGAATATAACGATGAATGTGTAGTAAACGCACAACTAGAGAATACATACTAATTACGTGTCATACAGTTTGTTGTTTGAAAAAGCACGAATCGTGGTTTTTAGAAAATTAGACGCTACGGGGTTTTTAAGAAAGATATGTCCTTTGAAAAATCCGTAGTATCCCTCAGGCTGTCTTAAAAATGCGCACGATTCGTTAGTTTTGAAAATAAGTATGACACGAGCCTAAACTAAGATCTACCTAACCAACTAAGGAACTAACTAAAGACACTAGTCGAAAGGTAAGAAGAATCCTCCTAAAGTCTGAGTCGATATCTCTAGTAGTCGGCGATCCAGCCTCAATAGCGTCACGTACATAGTACGACTTCCTCGAGTCAAGAGTGCGGATCAATCATCACATCTATGCCTCGTACGGTAAAATCCATCGTACGGCATCCCAAAATCGGGGTATGGTCAACTATCATATATACATCATCATTCGTATAGTATCATCATCAAACACCATCATGGACAAGGGTACTATGCAACGATCGCATACATTCTAATATCATCAAACATATATCATCTGCGTGAATATACATCGTCAAATGATCCATTAAAATATCATGTCATATATCATACCGTGATTAAGTCACATATTACCGTCTGGGTTCTATTTTAGAGTCTCATACATTTCAATATCATCAACACATTTTATCGTTTATATATAAATGTATTATATATTCTCATTGCCCAATGATCCGCTAATATCATAACACATCTCATGTCACAACTCGATCATATATATCTAATATCACACGGCATCATGCCTAGTCATATTGACTCATCCTCAAGTATCATATACTCGCTCAACATCCGTGTATACGTATATGTGTGTGTTTGTGTGTGTGTATACACACACACACCAATGCATCCATGTACACACACACACACAAACATATACACCCCATCCTAACACGTGTGTGCATGTGAATGTGTGTGTGTCAACCTATACTACTAGGGTCTCGCGACTAAGAACTAAACTAAGAGCACTATCATCCCAATCACCCAAATTCCGATCCATGGTCTCCTAAAACCTTTCTTACTAAGTAATCGAATCTCGCAACAACTTATAAATATAACTGTATCAAGACCACGTCATATCCTACGAATTTGCTGGGGTGCTATACGCCATCCACCCGACTTCCCCAGTAGATATACATCTACTCACCTGAATCCTCGCTTGCCGAAATCGATGTCGCCATGCTCTTGATTGTCGTTCCAAAGTTCACGCGGAGTTGCCTACACATAAACATATGGTATCGTAAATCGAAATCACGGATGAAAACTAAAACGGCACGCGTATCACACATAGGTTAAAACCTATGGTCTACACGTGCAAGAATAACCAACAATCCTCGATGTCGATGTACAAACGTCAAATCATCGAGTTAAAACACAATTACCAAAGTTCAAGTTATAAACAAATCACGAAATCAAAACAGAATCTCAGAAAACATGCTCCAGATTTTGCCTAAGGTGAAATTAGCCAATTTTGCATATGGAGAGGGTTTAGTTTACAGACAATGGAGCCATGAACCAAACACGGACCCATTATTCCCTACCCTGGCCGCAATTTGCGGCCAGATTGAATAAATTTGCGGCCTTGGTGAAGGGTCTGGGGCTCGGGTCTTCAGGGAATGATCCATATCACCTGCACATCTCTCTGTGTTCGCTAAAAAATTTTCAGGTCACCCGGGTTATAGCAGATCACCAAATTCCATCACCATTTCCATAATTTTCCGACATCGGGGTTTCTAAGTTTGAGGTTTGGGTTAAAGTCTATGGTTTCAGTCCATGAAACTAACACTAGAGGGGTTGTATGGTCTCTACTAGCCTCAATTACACTTCACAAGTCAAGATTTTCCTCAAACCCCTAACTTGAAATTTTCAAAGTTCTCTAAATCTCGATAAATCGATTCTAAACTAACAATAGAAGCTCATAGAATGAAATACTACTTTAATGGTGATGAAATTACCTCATTTGGCAACTCAAGAATTTTCTTGAGTTGCCCCAAGCCTTCAAAGTTCCAACTTGATCACACCCTCATGCTTGTAGTGAGCTAAGGATTAATTTTTGTGAAGAGCATATGATGTTTTAATGTGGATTTGGGGTTTTAGTGAGGGGGGTAGAGGTGGTGGGGGAGAGAGGCAGCCATGAGAGGAGAGAAAGGAGTTGAGGAAAGAAAAGAAGAAGAAAAAGTTGAGAGAGAGGTGTAGAATAATGTAGAACCCTCTATTTTTCTCATGGTCCCCACCTCACAAATTATCTATTCCATTTTCATTTCTTTTCTTTTCTTTTTGTTTTAAACTCAAAACAATTGTTCAAAAGAAGAAAAGGAACCATGGTGCATTTAAATGAAAATGTAACAAGTATTTGTAACATGCTTTGTTGCATGTCTCATGCATAACAAGATTTATGCAAAATTAGTAAATATTAAACAAGTTTAGCATTAACATAGCATACAATAATTATTTAAAAATGCTCAATTCATATACTTTTTTTCGAAAATCGAAATTTAATAAAATTTCCAAATATTTTCCAAACTATCGGTATATAGTTATATCACATCATTAAAATATTCATAATATTTATTATTTTAATTATATAAATTCCCAAAAATAATGTTTTATTTTTCTGAAATGTTACACATTATTAGATAGCCACATCCCATAGCACCGACCAAGTGACTGTAGGAGAGCCCCATCGCCAAAAGCATCCATTCGGGTGCTCGCGGCCGCGATGTTCCGCCTAAGTACACTTCGTCGTCGGTATCGGGGGGTGCAGCTATCTACTAAAATTTCCGACGAGCATTCGATCGGAATGTCGGGAATCTTGTTGAATTGCCCGACTAGTTATTGGAAAGTATTTTAAATATCGAGACTAAAATGCGGGGTTTATAATTATTAGGCATGCGATATCTAAGGAATTCATTTGGTTAGGCATGTGATGTCTAAGGTGGTTGCGGATTCCAACTATTGTAGTTTTCACTTTCTTTTCTGCGGCCGTAAGTATAATATGTGGAGTATCGCCGGTTTCGTTGCCATACGTCAACGACAATTAGGATACACATATTTACTTACGTTGATGACATGTGATGTTATGTGTTGCTGGGATATGTTATATTGGATCGTCGTGTTTTGAATAGCCGGGGGTTTTATGTGAGATGAGAGTTTTTCATTTTCATTCATGTAAAATTCAATGTATGTAATATTCTTTTATTGGGGCACTTCCGGGTTGAGGAAGATATCATCGTTGATGTATATTATTTACTTTTCCGCATTAGGCTAGACCCAAGGAGGGGAGCACAAGTAACCGGGTTCTAGAGTCCAGTAGGAGACCATCTCGAGGAGTCAAGTCCGGGTCTCCTAACTCTAGAATTGTTAGGGTTGCTTGCCGCTCTTGTAGGGGTCTAGAGATGTGGGTTTGGCTATTCATCACGACCGTGGAATCCGTATTTTATACAGGCTCAAAATAAAATACGGACATCCTAGTATATCCAATATTTCATATGTTGTTTTCTGCTGCGATATCTGTGATGTGATCATTTGATATGATGAGATAGATACTGTATATAGTATATGAGATATATTATATAGACGTTGCTTATGTTTTACACCCGCGCTAGCCCTGCCCCGCTCTGCCATTAGTTACCTAACCTAACGGTGCATGACGGGACATCGAAGCGAATGCGAATGGCATAAGCGTACGTTGTATTTATCTGTGATGCATAGGTAACTAAATGATGGGACATTCGTTAATGTGATTAATGAAGGAAAATAAACCTAAAGATGTTGTCGAATAGAATTTTCAAAAAGAGGCAGCTCTAGTTATTGCTTTGCATAGCGGTATTCCTTGTAGAATATCCAGCACCTTATTCGATAAGGAAAGAGCCGAGATCTCTTCACCGGGAGTGACCTCTTTAGCAATAACTGGCAGATGCTACAACCCTCGGTTTGTCTTTTGATTGCTTTTCTAGTTCTTGCTTTGCATAGTGGTATTGTGAATATCCTGCACCTCATTCGACGAGGAAAGAGCCGAGATCCCTTCACCGGGAGTGACCTCTTTAGCGAAACTAACAAAAGCCTAAAAAACACTCCATTTAAAATCATTTGATTCTGCAACGATATCAAGTTCAAAGCATTAAAGGTTTTCTTAAAAACCATCCGCAACCCTTCGTCATTTTAGGAAGTAGAGTACTTAGTATTCGTGCTGTGTTTGTTGACCATAATTAAGGCACAGTGTATGGTAGCTAAGTGATATCTTCCTACACAGCATATGATGTGATTAGTTAGGACAGTCGTGTGACTTTATTGACCATAGTTAAGGGTCATGTGGGTGGGTCTAATTAATCACGAAATGACGGGTAGAACTTGACTAGTGCTTATGATTTGTTGACCATAGTTGAGGTCATAAGTCACTAGGGGTAAAAACCATTATCGGGAGTTTCAAGTGTTGAAATTTACAATGAAATTGTATACCTTCTATGAGATAGTTGGATCCTGATACCCACTGCGAGTAATTGTTACTCATGTGAGAGTTTTGCACATTACAATTAGCCGATCAAGTAGGTGTCTAGAAACGTGTCAACGGGGTTACGCCCCTGGAAAAACGAGGTTTATTTTAATTAGGTCCGTGCGAAAGCACGGGGAACCTCCCTCAAAGTACCGGCACTGACATGGCTGAATTGGCGAACTTGTAGGGTGTGATTAATCCCGGCTAGTCTTTCCTTTTAAGGTTTGAAGGAAGATTTGATAAAACCAGTGGGAGCCATCCTGATTAGATAAAATATATAACCAATCTAATCTTGCAAGAGCGCACGCAGAGTGTTTTCTTCTCTCTCTCTTCAGGTAGCGACCATGTCACGCCTTAATAAAAATAATAATATGGATGTATTGACCGGACCCGTTTGTTATACTGAGCTGGGGAACATTGGTCCCGCTCCAACTTATAATTGTTATAAGACCGAGCAGGAAATGGGGATTACTAGAATTCCCGCGCCGCCCAAACGAAGAAAGTGTATGATGATGCATCTTCTTCGGGTGTGTTCATTACAGAGAATTGTTTCTCAGTATTCTCTACGTCCTCGGTATTTGATACCGGATCAGGATCCCGTATATGTAATTTGTTACATGGGCTACAGATAGGTAGAGAACTGAGAATACGGTGATATGTCTCTAAGTATAGAGATTGGTGCAATTGTTGCAGCCAAGCTGTTGGCAGATATCACCTTGTATTACTAAATAAATTGATTCTGAATGAATGTTATTAGATACCGAACCTGTTATGCAACATTATATCGGTCTCTTTATCATATAAAGAAGGATATAATTTTGTATTGTTGGATAATGTTTTGAAACTTTCCTATATCAAGGGTTGATCGGTTCAAGCATGCTATCTAAAAGCATATACGTTCTAAATCAAACCACAGTTCTTTACGTATAAAACACACACGAGAGGAAGAGTTCAGAAATGAACAAATCTTTCTTGAGGCATTGTAGGCTAGGTCATATCAATGCGACCCGACTAGCTAAGTAACATTTAGATACATATTTAAATCAGTTTGAATTTACATCTTGTGAAACTTGTCAGTCATGTCACGAAGATAAAATGACCATAGCTCCGTTTATTAGAAACAGAGAAAGAGTTAGTGAACGCTTGGGACTGATACATAGAGATGTATATAGTCCCCTGTCTACACATGTCAGGATTGTTTCTTTGTACTTCATTATGTTCACTAATAATCTCTCAGGATTCGGGCATGTGTTCCTGTTGAAACACAAGCATGAAGCCTTTGAGAAATTCAATAAATATAAGTCAGAAGTAGAGAACCAAAATCGGGTATAAGTATTATGTCTTATGATGAGATCAGAGAGGAGAATACTTGTGCATGGAATTCTTGGACTATTATAAAGGAGAATGAGATTCTCTCTCAGCATTACTCCTCCGTATACACCACAGCACAACGGTGTATCGGTGTGGGGCAATCGTACCCTATATGATATGGTGCGCTCTATGATGAGTACTATTGAGTTGCCTATTTCCTTTGGGGGTTATGCACTTGAGAAGCTGCATACCTATTGAATTGGGTTCAAATCAAATCAGTGCCTACCACTCCATATGTAATATGGTATAGGAAGAGCCCATATCTTAAGTAAGGTAAGATTTGGGGTTGTCCGGTCTATGTCTAAAACCAAAATCCGGACAAGCTCGAGGCAAGGTCAGTTCTGTAGAACTGGAAGGAGTTCCAGCTATAAAAACTACAACTGATGATTTGGTAGAACCGGAGGATTCAATAGTTCCCGACGAACCTCAGCCTCTCCGCCGATCTGGTAGGGTTCCTCATCCGCCTGAGAGATACTTCGGTTTCTCGATGACAGTGGGAGCGAGGATTTCATCATGGAGATAATGACCCAACAAGCTATGAGCAGGCCATCAAGAGTAGGGACTTTGTAAGAATGGCTGGATGCCTAGCGATCTGAGATGGAATCTATATACACCAACAAAGTATGGACTTTGGTTGTTTTATCTGAAGGGTTAAATCCCCATCAGAAGCAAGTATATCTTAAGAAAATTACTTGGTGTAGATGGAAAAGATGAGACTTTCAAAACTAGACTTATTATAAAAGGTTCTCGTTATTAACCAGGTATGGTTTTTTATGAAACCTTTTCTCCAGTACCTATACTTAAGTCCATCCAGATCCTACTTGCCATTTGCTACATACCATAACTACGACATCTGGCGGTTGGGTGTCATGACTGCTTTTTTGAATACTGATTTAGAAGAAAGCGTCTATAAGTACACAGCCAGAGGGTTTCGTAGACAGTGGGAGCAGCGGAAACGTGTGCAAGTTGCTTTATGCGTTAAAGCAGGCATCGCGGAGTTGGAACATCTGTTTTGATGTGATAGTCAAAGCGTTTGACTTCATCAAAATGGTAGATGAACCTTGTATATACAAAAAGGGTAGTAGAGAGTAAGGTGGTCTTCCTCGTATGGTACGTGGGTACCATACTCTTGATAGGAAAGGAGTTTCCTATGCTACACTCGGTCAATCTCCTTTTATCACATTGATTCTCTATATAAGATCTAGGTGATATCTCCTAAATCCTGGTTTTTGGATTTATGAGATAGATCTAAGTGGATGTTAGGATTCTCACTAGGTATAGTGAGAGAGTATCAATCGATCCTGGGGAGAATCACTGGATAGCTTCCAAGGTGGTAAGGACGACTGAATGCCAGTCACAGGCATTACCTTTACCCTCAGTGGAGGGAAGATATGTTGGAAGAGTTTCAAGCTAGATACCATGACAAACTAGACGGTAAAGGCTGGATACATCGCTACCAAAGAGGAAGTCTGGGTGTATGATTGATGCGAAAAAGTGTTTTTGTAGTTAAAGTAACCGCAATCAATAACGGTGTTGCGTGTAGCTAGACCGAGATGAGTACGGGTCGTCCTCTGGGAAACGTTGAATTTTTTACTCTTACTTTAGATGTGTTGAAAAAGAGAGTAGGGATAAAGAATATTGTAGAATGGTTTCTAGATCTACGTTAAGCACTAATGCAAAATATAGATCTAGATTATTTATGGATGTAGTTAATATAAGAAGGGGCTTGTAGGGTTCGTTAGGATTCAGTAGTTATGGATGATTAATTAAAAATTACCCTTTTTATCCTTTAATAGATTTAAAACTAGAATGACAGTGATGCATGTAGATTAGGGTTTCTGGAGGGAAAAGGAATCCCACTCTTAACCCTTATCTCGACACGAAACTCCGTTCATATCTAGCCTTTACCAAAACAATCATTAATCTAATCTCTAATCGCGGTCGAGGCTAACAATTAATTGGTAGCGCGCCCGATTAGGATGTTAATAATTGTTTTGATAAAGTTTATAAATTTTATAGGACGTAAAAAGAGTTTAGGTGTTTTCATCATCCATTAACCTACCCTAATCCTACGAACCCTAACAAGCGGAGAATTACTCGCGCATGTTGGGAGAAAAAGAGATGGAGAGAAAATGCATAATTAAACTACGAAGAAATAGAATAAGAAAAAGAAAGCTACCTTTATTAATCAACAATATTCATTACACTTTGATTCCTTAGAAAATGATTACAAGTACTAGTTGCTTCTCGATCTCTTCTAAGGAGGTAGATGAACCGTTGATGATCAGCCTGGATGCGTGAGCCGTCTTGGACTTCGTGATCTTGTTGGCTTGATAATCTTTACAAGAGGGTCTCGGTCCTTATTTATAGTCCCAAAGCCAGAACCCTTATTTCCAAAATTGGAATTCAACAGCAAAGATTCTCCCACAAAATTTGCATCTTCTAACTCTTCTATCTTGCGGCGGATCCGCGGCCAACAGGGGGGTATGGCCGCGGATCCGCGGCCATTTAATCTGGTCCATTGATTTTCTTTCTGTGGTTTTTCTCTACTTGGCACGTGGAGTTCTCTGGAATCTTTGGAACTTGGAAATCTTCTTGTAGATGCTGCCAAACTTGATTTCTAAGTTTTGATTTCTTAATTAGGCAGGTTTGCTTTAACAACTTGATTTCCTTGATTTTAGTTCTGAAAATTCTGCATAACAACTCAAATGATAATTAGTAGAGTTTGTTTTCTTAAGATATGGTTAATGATATTATTTTGCATACATTTTCCTACCAAATGCTTATTATAATATATCAACACATGGAAAATAGTATTTTTACAGATAAACCCTCATATGTATGATATATTATAATAAAGACCTTTCTTTAATATAAAAATAGTAGGAAAAAATGTAATAACAAATGTGCAGTTTTATCAACTGAACAAATACCCCCAAACTTATCTTTGATCGTCCCGAGCAAACTAGTTTATTGAAGAGAAAGAGAAAAAGAAAGGAGAAAACTAAGCACACTTTCGTAGGCAAACACGATTGCACTGAGCACGTGCAACAAGCCGTTAAACCTTTAGGTGTCCCTAGTAGGAGGAGTGTTGTCTCCTGAGGGTTTTCAGCGGATTACACCCACAAAATCCTATAATAAAAGAGAGATGGTGAAATTTACATATAAAGATAAGAACCATAAAAGAAATACTTTGAAAATTTAGAGTTTCCAACTACACTAGTTTTTCAGTTGTCATGAGCCCTATCTTAATAGTCATGAAAAGATGTTAGAAATCACATCATCTCTCAATAAAACATCGTCTTTATTCTTCATTCCTACCTTTCATCCAAATATCGATCATACCCCTACGTGTGTGAATAGAACATCCCTACACTCGGAGAATTCAATTCAAGCTATCATACTCTTGTCCATCTACCTCAGTACTATTTAATTTGATGAATATTTAGATTGCTCACACATTTTCATGTGACCGTTAATACTTCGTGAGGTACTAACCGACCGATTACTCATGTGCTTGCTTATACGGTGTATTTTCCTCGTCTTGCACCACCTAAGGCTTAGCAGTGACTCCCAAACCAGTTGGTCTAAGGCACTAGGTGATGAAGCACCCTCGCTATATTTTTTTTATTTCTGTCTTGGCGATAACAAAACCAGTGTTCATTTTTCTCTTCACCATTTTATATTTTATTCAATTTTTTTATTTTCTTCATACTTTGGCTTTTAGACAAGAGCATTTCAAGGTATCCTCTACTATCCCGAGTTTCAAGACGTGTGTAAGTGCATATAGTAGGGTATCAACATTCAAATGTTTGGCTTCCAGAATAGAAACTATTTTTCAGACTTATTTTTATCCTCAGATTAGTGACTTCCTTCATCTTACTAACCCTTGGGACAACAGCTCATAACTACTTATTACCAGATCGTTTAAGAAAACTTCTAATTTTCTTGGTTTTCTTAAACTATTCAAATCTTTTGGATGTAATTTTTCCCTTTCTACTCTTTTGTTATAAAAGAAATTTTTTTAAAATTTTTGAAAATGTTGTGCTTATGCAAAGTATGATGCAAATTGATGTGTAAATAAGCACAAACCTCCCCCAAACCTGTTTACAGCAGTGTCCTCACTGATGTCATCCGTTAAGCTCAAAAACCTGTAGACTTGGGAGGAAATTATTAATGGGGGCAAGAATATATGAAAGTGAAAATCCTCCCCCAAACTTGAGTTAAACTATGTCAATCTTTTAAAATCACACGAGGGGGTCAAGATTATTGGTCAATGCCAAGCTTTGCAAAGACCGAAGGTCAACACCAACCATTCAAAAATTTTATCGACGAAGAACCAAGGTTGGTGGAAGAACATGTCACCTTTCGACGTGAAGAAGCGGGGAGGTGATAAGAGGTGTAATGGAAAAGGATTGCGTCTCAATTTGGAGAGACGACATAGTAATAGTGATGATGGATTACTCGCATTATCATGATTATCCAGAAGAAGGGGTGGAGGTTCAATTTCTTTGTCTTGGAGTTGATTCATCTCAACACCCGTGTCTTGTAAAAATGCGAGTTCATCAGCGAAAATTTCCTCAAAGCTTTCGTCGATACCCTGAAGAATAATGTCATCAGAAAAAATGGGGTGATCGTCAGACTCTATAAAAAGTTCCTCATTAGTGTTAGATGTTGACTCGGACAACTCGGTGGAAGAGTCCGTGTCAAGCAACAACATTTGAAAAGAGTCAGAATTATGAGGTTGATCAAATTCGCTGCTGTCGACATCCATTAATTCGACAGAACACACATGAGCATAGGGTTCGGAGGGTTCACTTGCCAACTTGTAAATGTTAAGCTCAATTGACTTCTTTCCAAATGATAGGGTCATAGAGCCGTTTCTACAATTGATTACTGCGTTGGAAGTGGCCAAAAAGGGTTGACCGAGTATCACCGGGATTTGATTGCGTGGGTTTGCCACAGGTTGTGTATCAATAACGATAAAGTCCACAGGAAATATAAATTCCCCGACTTTGATTAACACATCCTCTAGCTCACCCCTAGGTTGAGTGATAGATCGATCGGCCATCTGAAGAGTGCAATGCGCAGGTTTTAACTCCCCGATCCCTAATTGCTCATAAACAGAATATGGAAGTAAGTTAACACTAGCACCTAAATCGAGTAGAGCACGATTGATATTTTTACCCCCAATGGAAATAGAAATTGTAGGACTTCCGGGGTCCTTTCGTTTCTTGGATAGTTGTTGTGTAAAAGCAGTGCTCACATTATTCACAAGGAAAACTTTTTTAGGTACTTGAACTTTTCTCTTCCTAGTGCACAAGTCCTTTAGGATTTTCGCATATGACGGAACTTGTTGAATAGCATCTAGGAGAGGAATGTTTATGTTAACATGCTTAAAAATTTCCACAATCTTCTCCATTTGTGGACTTGGTCTGTTGCCCCTTAACCTGTTTGGATAAGGTGCTTTATCAATAAGGGTTTGGTCCAACATTGGAGAGGATTGTGGGGATAGAGTGGATCCCAGAATTGGAGTGGGGATCGTTTTAGGTAGATTCGAGGAAATGGACGAAGGGTTCGAGCCTTGGGGAAAACGGAGAATAGGCTCGGATGAAGGTGGGAGACTAGACGAATTAGGGGAAGAAGAAAAAGCTGGGGTATCATTGGTGTCACTAACATCATCACATTGCTTACCCACTCGGTTATTCAGCACTTTTCCCGACCTCAACGTTGTGACGGCACTCACATTATAACTTTATGAGTGGCCAGGATTAGGTATGGGTTGAGATGGGAGTTTCCCTTTCTCTCTCGCACTCATTGCGGCGTTCAACTGTGCAATTTGGTTTTCTATTGATTTAATACTCTCACCGTGAGAGGCGGAGTTTTTCGTTAGGGTATCAATAGAAGACTTCATATCAGCCGACATTTGAATGGAATGTTTCATAAACATATCCAAAGTTTGTGCGAGTGAAGAGTTATCAGTACCGGCCAATTGTGGTGCAGAAGTGTTGGCCGGATTTTGAAAATTTTGTGACTGAAAGGGGTGCTGACTTTGTGCTTGTGGTTACTATGGAGGAGGTCTTTGATAATTGCTTTGTTGGTTTTGGTTCCAAGCAAAGTTAGGATGATTCCTCCATCCTTGATTGCACGTGGAAGAATAAGGATCGTTTCTAGGTCGCTGCTGAAAAGCAGCATTAGTTTGCTCATGATTTTGAAACGGTGCATTCATAGGACATTCTTCCGTTAAGTGTAAAGGATCTGAACAGCAACCACACACGGTTTTGGGAAGTGTGACCTGATTTAGGGAGACTGATGAAAATTTGTTCTCAATAGCGTCGAGTTTCTTCTGCATCGCTGCCATTTCGTCTTTCACTGCGATGGAAACATCGAGCTGGTGAATACCTCCCCTAGATGAAGGTGGTCTTACGCTTTCCCACTGCAAAGTGTTTTCAGCGAGGTCTTCCAGATACTTCCAAGCTTCGCCGTCATCTTTAGACATGAAATTGCATTGACACATTGTTTCAAGCATCTGTTTTGTCGCTGGATTAATGTCCTCATATATAATTCGGCATAAATCCCATCTATTGATTCTATGATGAGGACATTGGACAAGCAGATCTTTGAAACGTTCAAAGCACTTCCAAAATGGTTCATTGGGAAGCTGGGTGAATTGGTTGATCTCGCTCCTAACACGGGCGGTCTTATGGTTTGGGTAAAACTTCTTAAGAAATGCTATTACGAATTCATCCCAATTAGTGATAGAGTGTGCGGTAGTATTATAAAGCCATTTTTCTGCCAAGTCGCACAGTGTGAATGGGAGAAGACGCAAGCGCATAGTATCCACAGTCAATTGTGAAGTACCCATCATTGCGCATACGTTTTCGAATTTGGTGATGAAAACGTACGCGTCTTCCGACTCAAGCCCGTGAAATTTGGGCAGCAGATTGATGTAGTGGGGTTTAATTTCGAAATTATCCCCGTTAGCTGGTGGAATGGATAGACAAGTAGGAAGGGGACCACGGATAGGATAGCATCTCTCTTGGAGAGAGATGCGTGATGGATTCTGCGCACCTACGGGTGGCAGCAGTGTGGTGTTATAATCTGATGGAGTACCATCCATCTCGGTCGTGGTGTGTGGTGGGGGAAAAGAAGATGAAGAAGCACCGACTTCGGAGTCGATAGCAGGAACGCGGACAAGACGGGCACTAGGATCCCGTGTCCAGCCGAGCATGCACTAAGCGGGTTTAGTGCAAGTGGCAGCGTGTGTGTGATTTAAAATTAGTCTGTTTTGAAAAAAGTGGGACTCAAGACAAATCACAAAAAAATGCACAAACAACCCTAGAACTAAGGTTACCTAGGTCCAGTCTCTAGACCGCTCATAGACTTCCAAAGGACAAGCCGTAGGATCAATCCTCTACCGCCTCTTTACTACCCTTGTACCCAGGTAAGTGCCAGATGAGTGGGAGGCTCCCCACTACGAAAGTAGTGGTCCTAATTAAGTAACACTCACCTCAGACACACTTGCCTAGACACCACAAAAGTAATGCGGATAAGCGATAGATTACCCACGACCTTCCTCTGTCCTTATTGAGCGCGACAGTCCTTAGAGTCTGGTCTAGATATTTTTTAAATTAATGTAGGGTTGATGCAGATGCTCGGTTTGTGATTTGTGGGGCTTAGGAAGGGTGATGAAATCCCCACCTAATCTGGATTTGGACTTTGCCCCTTAAAGTCCGTATTAAAATATGCAAAACAAAACCAATCACAAAACTTTGCAAAAAGATTTTTGAGCGGCGATATTTTGCAAAGAATCCTGCAGAAAATAGATTTTATTGGATTTGAGAGGAGAGAGGAAGAGGTTAGAATCTTACCAGAGAAGACTGAAGCCCTAGATCACCTAATAGTCCGCGCTTCCGCCGCCGATGTGCAGTTCCGGCCGCGGATCAGCCGCAGGGAAGAGGGATCTCTTGATAAAATTTTCTCTGTTCCCTTCTGTGCTCCTCTGGATCTCTAAAAATGTCTCTGTCTCCTGTTTCCTCAAGTCTGTGACTCCAGATCTCCTTGCAAAAATTCACGCAAAAATCGTTAAATATGCAATTTGCAGTTTTGTTTTAATTATGATATGGATCGTATAAGAATTCAACACAAATAATAAGAATAAAAAATTACGCACGTATCCCCGGTAACGATGCCATTTGATTGTTGCGAAAAAGTGTTTTTGTAGTTAAAGTAACCGCAATCAATAACGGTGTCGCATGTAGCTAGACCGAGATGAGTACGGGTTGTCCTCTGGGAAATGTTGAATCTTTTACTCTTACTTTAGATGTGTTGAAAAAGAGAGGAAGGATAAAGAATATTGTAGAATGGTTTCTAGATCTACGTTAAGCACTAATGCAAAATATAGATCTAGATTATTTATGGATGTAGTTAATATAAGAAGGGGCTTATAGGGTTCGTTAGGATTTAGTAGTTATGGATGATTAATTAAAAATTACTCATTTTATCCTTTAATAGATTTAAAACTAGAATGACAGTGATGCATGTAGATTAGGGTTTCTGGAGGGAAAAGGAATTCCACTCTTAACCCTTATCTCGGCACGGAACTCCGTTCATATCTAGCCTTTACCAAAACAATCATTAATCTAATCTCTAATCGCGGTCGAGGCTAACAATGAATTGGTAGCGCGCCCGATTAGGATGTTAATGATTGTTTTGATAAAGTTTATAAATCATACGAACCCTAACAAGCGGAGAATTACTCGCGCATGTTGGGAGAAAAAGAGATGGAGAGAAAATGCATAATTAAACTACGAAGAAATAGAATAAGAAAAAGAAAGCTACCTTTATTAATCAACAATATTCATTACACTTTGATTCCTTAGAAAATGATTACAAGTACTAGTTGCTTCTCGATCTCTTCTAAGGAGGTAGATGAACCGTTGATGATCAGCCTGGATGCGTGAGCTGTCTTAGACTTCGTGATCTGGTTGGCTTGATAATCTTTACAAGAGGGTCTCGGTCCTTATTTATAGTCCCAAAGCCAGAACCCTTGTTTCCAAAATTGGAATTCAACAGTAAAGATTCTCCCACAAAATTTGCATCTTCTAACTCCTCTATCTTGCAGCGGATCCGCGGCCAACAGGGGGGTATGGCCGCGGATCCGCTGCCATTTAATCTGGTCCATTGATTTTCTTTCTGTGGTTTTTCTCTACTTGGCACGTGGAGTTCTCTGGAATCTTTGGAACTTGGAAATCTTCTCGTAGATGCTGCCAGACTTGATTTCTAAGTTTTGATTTCTTAATTAAGCAGGTTTGCTTTAACAACTTGATTTCCTTGATTTTAGTCCTGAAAATTCTGCATAACAACTCAAATGATAATTAGTAGAGTTTGTTTTCTTAAGATATGGTTAATGATATTATTTTGCATACATTTTCCTACCAAATGCTTATTATAATATATCAACACATGGAAAATAGTATTTTTACAGATAAACCCTCATATTTATGATATATTATAATAAAGACCTTTTTTTAATATAAAAATAGTAGGAAAAATGTAATAACAAATGTGCAGTTTTATCAACTGAACAGTGTATATTAGTTCATGAGATGAACTTCGTTCCTACCATTGCGTGACAATGGAGTTGTGGCTTATGCCTAGAAACCCCCGTCCCATCAGTGATCCAGACAAATTCTAAGGCAGTATCACCTGATCATGGAGATGGTTGATCTCCAAGAGATCGTGGTTAGGAGAGTAGGCTCAGAGGTTAACACGGCGGATCCACTCACTGAGGCCTTTCCTGCGAGAGACTTTTATAGGGTGTTGGGTATGCTATACTACAACAACTGGCCTTAGTGCAAGTGGGAGATTGTTAGTTGTATGTATGCCCTAGATGCCATTATTATAGATGAGATGTATATTATAGTGGATACCGGGACATATATAGGGAGGACTTTCTTGCTCGACATGATAGTACGCTATCTGGTTGTTCTTTATCTTAACATGTATACTTACTGTCTCTCTGTTACATGTTGATAAAGCCCTTAGGATGTGTACTTGACTTCCAGGGTTATGATGCAGATCATACTAGTGGGGACTGGCTAGTCCATAAGTTCATCCTTCAATGTTCCAAGTCGAAAGAATATCGAGACGGGGCATCGATATTCCAGAGTAGACTAGCGTATATCTTCTCGACCCATGTGATGGGCGATGGATGATCCTATATCCATTGGTGTTTGACATCAAAGATGGTATACAGGTGCTTAGTGGAGACTGGGTATACTGAACGGACTCGCCGAGAACTCCTAGATGGTATTATACCTTACGTCAGATAGTTGTCATAGAGTCTTGTGTGGTTCCCACTGTGCTTTGATTTCCACCCTACCATGGCTCTACTGAGTCATGCAAACAGGTGGTTTTTGGGTACAGTCCCGAGTCACATGGAGGCAATAAGCGATATGAGGGGATTCGTCTCTCCCGGTATTGGGGGTTGATGTTGCGCTATGGTCGATTGGTCATAACTGAAATCCCTGTCCAGGGTAGATGTGATTTACTGGTAAGTGTTATCAGTAGTTTCACGCCCGTTATGGACCTTACATCGGCATGAGTTATCATGTTACTGGGGTATGACGTTAACCACCCCTAGACTAGATATGCGACATATCAGACGAACAGACCGGACTGTACGGTAGTGTTACTGATTGGATTCGCAGGAGTGCGAGCATGCTTACTTGTTGATCTTTTGATCGCTCAATACTCGGGTGGCCGTTACGTTTAGAAGACCGCTTGCGGCTTGTGGGTGACTGATATGATCACCACCTACTGTCGGTGTATTGACGAGTCTTTAGAGTCCTACACAGAGGTTTCCTGGCTCAGGCGAAACGGAGTAGGAGCACATATGAGATATGTGCGGGACCGAGATTATTGCGCGTATCTGATACTGTATTCTATTCTCGCGATTTGTATCATCGGTCGGTTATATGCGATATAGCCGGGTTATCGAATCAAGTGTTGATTCGATAGTTTGATACACATGATATTAGTCAGTTATATGTAATATGACCGGATCATTAAATCAAGTGTTGATTTAATGATTTAATGTATAATTATATATTTGATATATTACTTTACATTAAATAGTATTGGCTCACTTAAGATTGTTTTCTCACTTGATGTACACAAAGTGTATATGTGATATATAATTGTGTACATGTTTGTATCATGCTTGATGATACATGCAAACTTGGGTGTGTGTAAGACTTACACCGTGCTTATTTATAATTGTGAGGGTTTTATTTATTTTAAGTAATTCAAAATGGTGGCAATTTTTGTCATGACTTGAAGCTTCATGAAGCTTGGATAACCATTGACAAAGTCCACACATTTTGTTTTACTTAAGATATTTTTAAACCAAACCATTAGACTTAAACCATGGTTATGTCTCTACAATGGTTAGTGCATGATATTAACTCGCCCATGGTTGCATAATTCAATTTTTGATTATTCTTTTGTTATTCTCATCTTCATCTTCTTCTTCACAACTCCACAGCTTTCTAGGTTTTGGATTAATGAAGAAATATAGTGAGAAAATAAAATCTAAAATGAGCCCACTTCCTATTTCATCATCCTCTACTAATTGTCATTTAGTTTAGGGTGTTCTCTTCACAAAGTTCATGACCTAGTGAAGGGTTAGCTTGAGTTTGAGTCTCCTCGACGTAGATCATCTTCGGCCTCGAAGACTACGAGCAATCTTATTCATTTCTCCGAGAGAATCCATACTAAAGTTCGGGAAATAGATGATCGCAGCGAAGGGACGTCAACACGGAGCTTTAGAAGTGAAGGACCGGGTCTACAAAGGTTGTATTCTTGATCACTTCTTATGTAATGTTTGATTACATTATTCTGTTACCATAGTTTTCTAGTATGTATCCTTGGATGTTTGCTTAGCACCCCCTTAAAATTTTGTTGTGGCATGCTTGATGCTTGCAAACCCTAAACTAGGTGCTGAGGAAAGCCCAACATGGTATCAGAGCTTAATTAGAAATTTAGACGATGTTAGAAATAATACGAAACCTAAACAAATCCGTAAAACAGTTTCTAAAACCCTACAGTTTTGCTCTCTGTCGAAATTTTAGAGGCCTGTAAAAATTTTGCAAACAACTGTAGAGTGATGTATATGATACAAGGAGTGCACAGGAAAAATTTAGGAGCTTTTGCTCGGAAATGACCCGAGATCACCCCCCTCTGGCCGACCACCTTGGCTCTAAACAGTGCCAAATTTCTTCTGTGCACTGTACTGTAGATTTTTGGGTTTTAGGTATTGTTTGCTTAGTCCAAATTTTCATTTGATGTAAATTTTACTATAGGACTAAAACGGAGTGTTTCGTAGTCGTATAATTTAGCATTGTATTGGTAACCTAGACCATATTTAACAGTTCGAACAAATCTCAAACATCACCCCCATGACCCCCTATGAAATTTCCAAGTGTTGGAATTTTTCTAAGTTAATTATATTCAATAGTCGTGCAAGTAACTCTATGGACCCTCTAGAAGAACAAAAACCTTAACTCGATTCTATGCCCTCGGAACCGTGACTTGAACCCTAGGGTTTGCCGTAGTTCCGCGGTGTCATAGGTGAGGCGTTGGTTTGACCTTCTACGGCTGGGTCATAGGTACTGTGGCACGTTTTAGATATTTTAACTTCGCTCAAGTGTTGAGCTCAATAGGAGTTGTGGGGATTTGTTGATTCGATCGAAACGTTTAACATCATCTAGTATATTGTGATACAATAATTGGAATCCACAATATTTGAATTTTATAAATCTAGCAATTTAGTCTCATTTGATCCGTTGCCACGGGATTTTGATGCGATCAAAAGTCCGTCGCAATCACGTTGTGTATGCGGATACTCGTCGGGTAACATTATTAGATAGCGACGCCCCATAGCCCCGACCAAGTGACTGTAGGAGAGCCCCGTCGCCAAAAGTATCCATTCGGGTGCTCGCGGCCGCGGTGTTCCGCCTAAGTGCACTTCGTCGTCGGTATCGGGGGGTGCGGCTGTCTACTAAAGTTTCCGACGAGCATTCGATCGGAATGTCGGGAATCTTGTTGAATTGCCCGACTAGTTATTGGAAAGTGTTTTCAATATCGAGACTAAAATGCGGGGTTTATAATTGATAGGCATGCGATGTCTAAGGAATTCATTTGGTTAGGCATGTGTGCCACGACCCGAAATTTGGCCCGTAACCGGCACTTAAACTACGTAACGTCTACAGGCGTACGCAGCTTAAGTAAGCCGAAACCCAGAAATCTAAACCACCCAGAACTGGATCAACAGAGAAAAACATAGTTTAAAATATTCTGAAATTCTCAAGTAAAAATCTTTAAGTTTAGTTTCCTTTCTTGAAAATTCCGGCAGCACCTCCTTTGTAAAAACTAGCCCCGAAAACGGGTACAACATAGATAATAATAAAAGCATCCCAAACGGGAGAAAATAACGCCCAACGGCGGAGACAACCACCACAAGATATAAATACGACGCCAAAGCGAAGAATATAAAAGAAAACTGCATAAAGAAATAAAACTTTTCAACATAACCGGCTCCCACGAGCACGGCACCCAGAGTCACCAAAATAATACAACACTGAATCCTCACAAGTCATCTCTAAGTCATATACAAACAATGGTAGATGGAGAGTACTAGATCCAACAAAAAGATATACAATGTACAAACAGATAACTGCAACCCACCTAAAAGCAACGGCCTCACAGCCAAACGTAGCGGTATCCGCAAAAGTAGAGATAATAAGATGCCCTGCCGCAACTACTCAGAGGGTAAGTCCTGCAAAACACTGTGGTACAACGGGGGTGAGTTGCCAACTCGTGAATAGTAAATAACATCATACTGAAATCGTAAGTATGCACTAACAGTAATGATCCATAGCATGTAAGCTGGTAGCATGAGTATGACAATATAAATATGCGACTATCATGATCAAGGTACACCACCAGGTACTATATCTACATGAATAAGTACATATCAACTGAGTACTGAGTGCGGGATAATAAATAATCTTATGCACAAATCATAAGCATGGAAAAACACGGTGTCATTCAACAACACCCAAATCCCAAAATAATACTGAGGCCGGCCCTCAGATCGGCCCTCAAATCCTGTAAGTCTCATGGAACCTGAGTGTCAAATATCGACACTCTAAAACATCATGAAAACCAGTGCCTAATATCGACACGTAAATACTCGTATCCATACGTTCCTCGAAACCCAAGTATCCTACTTCGACACTTGTGTTCCACGTATCGGTCTTTCTGATATCCATACGTTCCTCGAAACCCAAGCATCCCACTTCGACACTTGTGTTCCACATATCAGTCTTTCTGATATCCATATATCTCTCGGAATATAAGTGTCTAACATCGACACTTGAAATTCCCATATCGCATGAAAACATATCTCAAATGCTTAAATCCATGAAAAACAGCATATGCAACATAAAAACATCAATATGAGCATATCACGGGAAAAGTCCGCTATTTAAATGCATCCAGTCATTAAATATATCTCGCGGTTCCCAAAAATCCAAATCCAAAATACATATATATACAACGTCCCATTCCACCAATATATATGTTATAAAAGATGATCATGAACAATAGCAAAGTATATGTGCGAGCATATAGGTATAGTATGGCATATGTATGAGCATGTAGCTATACATGTATGCTATATGTCATATGCGCTATCGCACAAGTATAACTGTTTCAATGTCGCTAACCAATAGTAAGGTATATCAATGAATATTTGTGTTGTGCGTATCCTGGCAATTACTGACAGTGTGTGTAGCATATCATTGGTGCTCGTGCAACATGGACTGTCAATAATAGTACAGTGTACAATAGATACAGTATCAGGCACAACAAGTAACTATATGTAATGAAAATCATGCAATATCTCTATATGAGCACATAAACATACGGCTAATATCATATCATATCTAGCCCTGACGCTTTGTGCCATACGGGCGATTTCCCCGTAGATGTTAAATCTACTCACCGATGGTCTCGAGCTATGAAAATCCGACCACCTGCTTCCCTTTGTTCGCAGCGTCCGAAGTCCCCGCTTGCGACGCTATAATTTCACAAACAGACAAATAGTGCAAATATCTCAGAAATCGACCAATATAACGTAAAACTACGTTTTAAAATAACGCACCAACACTAAACTAACTCACTAGTGTCCGTCTAGTGGCTAACGTGCGTGACGATACCACTAAACCAATCTACGTACAGCAGCTGCACAAGGTCACGATTCGTGTCGCAAAACGTAACACGCGGACACAAAACACTAGATTATAGGAAAATGATTCCATATTTTTTATACTGCAATTACTAAAAAAATAAACAGCACCAAACACCCCTAACCAACAGCAGACAACTACCCACAAAAACCAAACCCCAACACATCCCCCCATAGCCGGCGTCGCCGGAAATCGTCAAAGGGTCGTCGGCCCAGTCCGGTGGGGTGGTCCTCATGTCCCAGGTGGTGTATTAGGTTCACTAGTACATCACTTCAATTTTGTTTGGTCACTCACTAAAATTTCCAGGTCACAGCAGTTCTCAGAGGTTCAAAAAGACACTAAAAATACGATATTTCACAAATCGATATCTAACGTGTTCTAAACAATAACCAACAAGCTACCCATCATAAAAACTCCTATTTATTAGAGTAGGGATTATACCTATCAACTTTGTTTCCAAGATCTAAGCTTCCCTAGCTCCAAGTGATCAAGAAGCAAAAAAACCAAGACTTGAGGTATTTTGGAGATTTATTTGGGAATTTTGGAGATTTATTGTGCTAGGATTGTTGAAAATGGTGAAGGAAATGATCAAGGCAGAAAGAAGGAGGAGGATTCGTCCAAGGGAGGAGGTGGAGACTTGTGTGGAGTTTTCTAGCCATTCAAGCAATAAATGCATATATAAATGCATTCACATGCACATTCATGCATCACCCTCAATTCTTTTTTTTTTTCCTTTAAACTTAATTCTAATTTCCAAACAAAAATCTAGATATTAAGTGAAGGTTTAATCTACTCAAACTTAATTTGCATGCAATAAATTCAAGATAGGAAATTTCCCAATTTCCAATATGTCAAATACCGCATTAAAAATAATATTAAAATTGGGAAAAATTCTAATTGAACCTAAACGTCCCATATACCCCCAAAGCTTGCGCACTAGCTTTATTTTAGCTAAACTACGTGCTAGAGAGTCTATATGGTCGTTTGATCACAGTCGGTTTAAAACGGAAAATTTCTCATATTGTTTTCTAAAACGTTACAATCTCCCCCCTTATAGAAATTCAGTCCCCGAATTAAAATTAACTACTAAGCGTACCTTCAAAGAGATGAGGGAATTTCTTCCGCATCTCACTCTCGGCCTCCCAAGTGATCTCCTCACTAGTAGGGCTACGCCAAAGAACCTTCACAGATGGTAAGATCTTTGACCGAAGTTTCTTCACCTGCCGATCCAAAATAACTACCGGCTGCTCGGTGAACGAAAGATTGCGCTCAAGCTGAACGGTCTCATACTGAATCATGTGAGAAGGATCATGAAGGTATCTACGAAGTATCGACACATGGAAAACGGGGTGAACATCCGGAAAACTAGGCAGGAACGCTAAACGATAAGCAACGGAACCCACTCGCTTAAGGATCTTGAAAGGACCGACAAATCTGGGACTGAGCTTCCCCCTCTTCCCAAATCGTATAACGCCCTTCATCGGAGAAATCCTCAGGAATACATGATCCCCCATTGCGAACTCAAGTCTGCGACGACGACGGTCGGCATAAGACTTCTGTCTGCACTGGGCTGCCCTCATCCTGTCCTGAATCAGCTGGATTTTCTCCGTAGTCTCCTGAACTAGCTGGGGTCCCAAAACTCTACTCTCGCTGAGCTCGGTCCAACAGACTGACGATCGACACTTTCTACCGTACAAAGCCTCAAAAGGTGCCATCTGAATAGTCTCCTGAAAGCTGTTGTTGTAGGAGAACTCAATCAACGGCAAGTGACGATCTCAACTGCCACAAAAATCCAGCACACATGCACGGAGCATATCCTCCAGAGTTTGTATAGTCCGCTCCGACTGATCATCGGTCTGTGGATGAAAAGCGGTGCTAAAACTCAACCGGGTACCCAAAGCTCCCTGAAGCTTCTGCCAAAGACGGCTAGTAAACTGGGTGTCTCTGTCAGATACTATGCACGTGGGAACACCGTGCAAACGCACAATCTCATCTATGTATAACTGAGCATACTGAGCATAACCGAAAGTGGTCTTCACTGGAAGGAAGTGAGCCGCTTTCGTCAACCGGTCAACAATCACCCAGATGGAGTCATACCCTCTACTGGTCCAGGGTAGACCCACAATGAAGTCCATGGAAATCTGCTCCCATTTCCACTCTGGAATGGGTAAAGGCTGCAACTCTCCAGCCGGTCTCTGATACTCAGCCTTGACTTGCTGACAAGTCAGGCACCTCGAAACGAAGTCCGAAATATCGCGTTTCATCCCTTCCTACCAGTAAAAGTCTCTCAAGTCACGGTACATCTTGGTGGAACCTGGATGAACGCTAAAGGCCGACTAATGTGCCTGCTCTAGGATCTCGCATCTCAACCCATCAGCATCTGGTACACACAAGAGAGTCCCGCATCGTAGCACACCCTGGTCATCAATCATGAACTCCGAAACTGTACCCTGTTGAACAAGCTCAAGAATCTCGGACAAACGGGCATCACTGGGTTGCGCCTCACGGATACGATCAAGTAGTAGTGGACGGGCGCGGATATGAGCAAACTGTCCCCCAGTGGAAGTAAACTCGAACTGCACTCTACCATCACACAAGAGCCGCCAATCTGCAGAAGACTGACGCTGAACTGCGCTCAACTGGGACAACCTACCCCCGGGGCTACGACTCAAAGCATCAGCTACCACATTCGCCTTGCCCGGGTGATAATGGATCTCACAATCATAATCCTTCACTAGCTCCATCCAACGGCGCTGTCTCAGACTTAGATCCCGCTGCTGGAAGATATACTTCAAGCTTTTGTGATCCGTGAAGATCTGACACAACTCCCCATACAACTAGTGTCTCCAAATCTTCAACGCAAAGACCACCGCGGCCATCTCAAAATCGTGAGTAGGGTAATTCTGCTCGTGCTTCTTCAGCTGCCTAGAAGCGTAAGCAATCACTCTATCGTGCTGCATCAATACACCGCCGAGCCCTACTCGAGAAGTATCACAATAAACAACATAGCCGCCCGATCCAGAAGGTAAGGAAAGAACTGGTGCTGTCGTCAACCGAGTCTTCAACTGCTGAAAACTCTGCTCGCACGCATCAGTCCAAAGTAAAGGAACTCCCTTCCGGGTCAGTCCAGTCAGCGGTGCAGCGATACTCGAGAAATCCTGCACAAAACGATGATAATAACCAGCTAAGCCCAAAAAGCTGCGGACCTCAGTCACCGATACAGGTCTGGGCCAAAACTGTACAGCCTCGATATTCCTCGGGTCCACAAGAATACCATCAGCAGTCACCACATGACCCAGGAAGTCAACTCTATCAAGCCAAAATGCGCACTTTGAGAATTTAGCATACAGCCGGCGCTCTCTCAATATCTGCAAAGTAATCCTCAAGTGTTGCTCATGCTCCTCACGACTCCTAGAGTAGAACAGTATGTCATCAATAAACACAATAATAAACTGGTCGAGGAACGGCCTGAAAATCCGGTTCATCAGATCCATGAACGCTGCTGGCGCATTGGTGAGTCCGAACGACATCACCAAAAACTCATAATGCCCATAGCGCATATGAAAAGCAGCTTTCGGAATGTCATCATTCCGAACCCGCAACTGATGATAACCCGAACGCAAATCAATCTTAGAAAAATGTTTCACACCCTGGAGCTGATCAAATAAATCGTCAATGCGAGGTAAAGGATACCCGTTCCGCACCGTAACTCGGTTCAATTGACGATAATCCACACACAGCCTCAAACTGCCGTCCTTCTTCTTGACGAACAGAACAGGAGCTCCCCACGGCGAAACACTCGGACGCACAAGTCCCATATCAAGCAACTCCTACAATTGATCTTTAAGCTCTCTAAGCTCTGCCGAAGCCATCCGATAAGGCGGTATAGAAATAGGCTCCGTGCCAGGAATCAGATCAATGTAGAACTCAATATCGCGCTCTGGCGGCATCCCAGGTAACTCATCGGGAAAGACATCGGAAAACTCTCGCACGGTAGGAACCTGGTCCAACGACTCCACTGTGGCTCCAGTATCATGAATGAAAGCCAAGAATCCCTGACATCCCCTCCTCAAAATCCGACTAGCGCAAAGGACAGAAATCAAACCGTGAGGGGCGACACCACGGTCCCCCTGCACAACAAACACTGACTCGCCGGGAAAACAAAACCTAATTATCTTCTCACGGCAGTCCACGGACGCGTAGCAAGTAGCTATCCAGTCCATACCCAACAGAACGTCGAAGTCCAACATCTCAAGAAGGATCAAGTCGACGGGCAAAACTCTGTCCCCTATACGGACAACACATGACCGGAACACGTGTCGTGTAACAAACGACTCTCCCACAGGAGTAGCCACGACCAGCGGCTGATCTAGCCAACAAGACTCTCGGCCTAACCTCGGCACGAAATGCGTAGAAACATATGAATGCGTAGATCCCGGATCAAAAAGAACATGTGCATCATAAGAACATATAGAAAGGGTACCTGAAACCACAGCATTGGACGCCTGAGCGTCCTGGTGAGTCAAGGCGAACACCCGAGCCTGCCCTCTACCGGCAACCGGCTGACCTCAGCCTCTATCACCCCGCCCTCTCGGTACAAAACCACCGCGACCCAGACCTCTTTGCGCAAGAGTCTGACGCGGAGCAACAACCGGCATAAGGGACAACGCCCTCTGAGGTGGAGAAGGTGGTAAGGTAACCTGCGGTACAGCTGCCTCGCTCATACGTGGCTCAGCACAATCTCAAACCCGATGACCCATACTCCCGCACCGGTAACACCCAGATACAAACTGCTGACCCTCCTGAGGGTAAGTGCTAAAAAGCCGACTTCGTCCCGAACCTCCACTATCTGAACGGGAACTGTCACAACGTCTAAACGCCCGCCTCGCTGCCGGATCACCAATACGAACCCTCTTCGGTTCCTGAGCAACTGACGACTCAGAAAGACGCTCCTCAACTAATAGGGCCGCATCCACCGCTGCCGCATATGTGTCGCAATGCTGAATGCTGATGGATAGGAACAATTGGGTAAGCAGGCCTCGAACAAACCTCTTCACCCCCATCTCCTCTGTCGCCACCAAGTACGGAGCATACACTGACAGCTCGGTAAACAGTACATCATACTCAGACACCGTCATCCCCGGAGTCTGGCGTAATGACTCAAATCTACGCGCTCGCGCATCCCTGACGCTCGGTGGAAGAAAACGGGCGAGAAATACTGTCACAAACTCCACCCAGGTCATAGGAGCAAGACCCGCGGCTCTGCCCCTCTCAAACGACTCACACCACTTCTGGGCCAGACCCTTCAGACGAAATCTCGCAAACTCCACCCATCTCTCATCAGAGCATCGGAGCGAACGAAAAATCCTGGCCATCCGGTCGATAAATGACCGCGGATCCTCAGTAGTATCTGTGCCAGTGAACACCGGAGGCCTCAGCCTCATAAACTCTGTCAGTGACACGGTAATAACCTCCGGAGCTGTAACTGCTACTGCCGAAACTGTAGGTACTATCGTGGTCCCTGCAACGGGTGGAACACCTGCCTGCCCCTGCGCTCGAATGGCCTCTACTAAGGTCCCCATCGTCTGGCGCAGGTCCTGCATACCAGCCCCAATTATAGCAATGTGCTCCGGTACAACAGGCGTACCGCCCTGGTCAGTCCTCGCCTCAGACGAGTCAACTCTGACCTCGGCCCTCGCGGCCGCTCTCTGTGCCCTCGTAGTCTTCGGCGGCATATAGGCTGGAAATTGAAACAAGATTCGATAAGGAAACAGGAATCGAATCACAAGGATGTATATCATCACGGAGGAATATCAATCAATAAGTCCTAAGGTCACTTAGGCGGAGTACCGTGTCGTAAGTATGCCGCGAAACATACGCACGCTACGTCACTCTGCTTAAGCTACCTACCCCATCATACCAGGGCCATTCTACACTCCGAACGGTAAAACCTAGCGCTTTGATACCAACTTTGTCACGACCCGAAATTTGGTCCGTAATCGGCACTTAAACTACGTAACGTCTACAGGCGTACGCAGCTTAAGTAAGACAAAACCCAGAAATCTAAACCACCCAGAACTGGATCAACGGAGAAAAACATAGTTTAAAACATTCGAAAATTCTCAAGTAAAAATCTTTAAATTTAATTTTTTTTCTAGAAAATTCCGGCAGCACCTCCTTTGTAAAAATTAGCCCCGAAAACGAGTACAACATAGATAATAATAAAAGCATCCCAAACGGGAGCAAATCACGCCCAACAGCAGAGACAACCACCACAAGATATAAATACGACGCCAAAGCGAAGAATATAAAAGAAAACTACATAAAGAAGTAAAACTTTTCAACATAACCGACTCCCACGAGCACGGCACCCAGAGTCACCAAAATAATACAACACTGAATCCTCACAAGTCATCTCTAAGTCATATACAAACAGTGGTAGATGGAGAGTACTAGATCCAATAAAAAGATATACAATGTACAAACAGATAACCGCAACCCACCTAAAAGCAACGGCCTCACAGCCAAACGTAGCGGTATCCGCAAAAGTAGAGATAATAAGACGCCCTGCCGCGACTACTCAGAGGGTAAGTCCTGCAAAACACTGTGGCACAACGGGGGTGAGTTGCCAACTCGTGAATAGTAAATAATATCATACTGAAATTGCAAGTATGCACTAACAACAATGATCCATAGCATGTAAGCTGGTAGCATGAGTATGACAATATAAATATGCGACTATCATGATCAAGGTACACCACCAGGTACTATATCTACATGAATAAGTGCATATCAACTGAGTACTGAGTACGAGATAATAAATAATCTCATGCACAAATCATAAGCATGGAAAAACACGGTGTGACTCAATAACACCCAAATCCCAAAATAATACTCAGGCCGGCCCTCAGATCGGCCCTCAAATCCTGTAAGTCTCATGGAACCTGAGTGTCAAATATCGACACTCTAAAACATCATGAAAACCAGTGCCTAACATCGACACGTAAATACTCGTATCCATATGTTCCTCGAAACCCAAGTATCCCACTTCGACACTTGTGTTCCACGTATCGGTCTTTCTGATATCCATACGTTCCTCGAAACCCAAACATCCCACTTCGACATTTGTGTTCCACGTATCGGTCTTTCTGATATCCATATATCTCTCGGAATATAAGTGTCTAACATCAACACTTGAAATTCCCATATCGCATGAAAACATATCTCAAATGCGTAAATCCATGAAAAACAGCATATGCAACATAAAAACATCAATATGAGCATATCACGGGAAAAGTCCGCTATTTAAATGCATCGAGTCATTAAATATATCTCGCGGTTCCCAAAAATCCAAATCCAAAATACATATATATACAGCGTCCCATTCCACCGATATATATGTTATAAAAGATGATCATGAACAATAGCAAAGTATATGTGCGAGCATATAGGTATAGTATGGCATATGTATAAGCATGTAGGTATACAGGTATGCTATATGTCATATGCGCTATCGCACAAGTATAACTGTTTCAATGTCGCTAACCAATAGCAAGGTATATCAATGAATATTTGTGTTGTGCGTATCCTGGCAATTACTGACAGTGTGTGTGTAGCATATCATTGGTGATCGTGCAACATGGACTGTCAATAATAGTACAATGTACAATAGATACAGTATCAGGCACAACAAGTAACTATATGTAATGAAAATCATGCAATATCTCTATATGAGCACATAAACATACGGCTAATATCATATCATATCTAGCCCTGACGCTCTGCGCCATACGGGCGATTTCTCCATAGATGTTAATCTACTCACCGATGGTCTCGAGCTATGAAAATCCGACCACCTGCTTCCCTTTGTTCGCAGCGTCTGAAGCCCTCGCTTGCGACGCTATAATTTCACAAACAAACAAATAGTGCAAACATCTCAGAAATCGACCAATATAACGTAAAACTACGTTTTAAAATAACGCATCAACACTAAACTAACTCACTAGTGTCCGTCTAGTGGCTAACGTGCGTGACAATACCATTAAACCAATCTACGTACAGCAGCTGCACAAGGTCACGATTCGTGTCGCAAAACGTAACACGCGGACACAAAACACTAGATTATAAGAAAATGATTCCAGATTTTTCATACTGCAATTACTAAAAAAATAAACAGTACTAAACACCCCTAACTAACAGCAGACAACTACCCACAAAAATCAAACCCCAACACATCCCCCCATAGCCGGCGTCGCCGGAAATCGTCAAAGGGTCGCCGGCCCAGTCCGGTGGGGTGGTCCTCGTGTCCCAGGTGGTGTCTTAGGTTCACTAGTACATCACTACAATTTTGTTTGGTCACTCACTAAAATTTCCAGGTCACAGCAGTTCTCAGAGGTTCAAAAAGACACTAAAATTACGATATTTCACAAATCGATATCTAACGTGTTCTAAACAATAACCAACAAGCTACCCATCATAAAAACTCCTATTTATCAGAGTAGGGATTATACCTATCAATTTTGTTTTCAAGATCTAAGCTTCCCTAGCTCCAAATGATCAAGAAGCAAAAAAACCAAGACTTGAGGTATTTTGGAGATTTATTTGGGAATTTTGGAGATTTATTGTGCTAGGATTGTTGAAAATGGTGAAGGAAATGATCAAGGCAGAAAGAAGGAGGAGGATTCGGCCAAGGGAGGAGGTGGAGACTTGTGTGGAGTTTTCTAGCTCATTCTAGCAATAAATGCACCAATAAATGCATTCACATGCACATTCATGCATCACCCACAATTCTTTTTTTTTCTATAAACTTAATTCTAATTTCCAAACAAAAATCTAGATATTAAGTGAAGGTTTAATCTACTCAATCTTAATTTGCATGCAATAAATTCAAGATAGGAAATTTCCCAATTTCCAATATGTCAAATACCGCATTAAAAATAATATTAAAATTGGGAAAAATTCTAATTGAACCAAAACGTCCCATATACCCCCAAAGCTTGCGCACTAACTTTATTTTAGCTAAACTAGGTGCTGGAAAGTCTATATGGTCGTTTGATCACAGTCGGTTTAAAATGAAAAATTTCTCATAACGATTTCTAAAACGTTACAATGTGATGTCTAAGGTGGTTGCGGATTCCAACCGTTGTAGTTTTCACGTTCTTTTCTGCGACCGTAAGTGTAATATGTGGGGTATCGCCGGTTTCGTTGCTATACGTCAACGACAATTGGGATACGTATATTTAATTGCGTTGATGACATGTGATGTTATGTGTTGCTGGGATATGTTATATTGGATCGTCGTGTTTTGAATAGCCGTGAGTTTTATGTGAGATGAGAGTTTTTCATTTTCATTCATGTAAAATTCAATGTATGTAATATTCTTTTATTGGGGCACTTCCGGGTTGAGGAAGATGTCACCGTTGATGTATATTATTTACTTTTCCGCATTAGGATAAACCCAAGGAGGGGAGCGAGCACAAGTAACCGGTTCTAGAGTCCAGTAGGAGACCATCTCGAGGAGTCGAGTCCGGGTCTCCTAACTCTCGAATTGTTAGGGTTGCTTGCCGCTCTTGTAGGGGTCTAGAGATGTGGGTTTGGCTATTCATCACGACTGTGGAATCCGTATTTTATACAGGCTCAAAATAAAATACGGACATCCTAGTATATCCAATATTTCATATGTTGTTTTCTGCTGCGATATCTGTGATGTGATCATTTGATATGATGAGATAGATACTGTATATAGTATATGAGATATATTATATAGACGTTGCTTATGTTTTACACCCGCGCTAGCCCTGCCCCGCTCTGCCATTAGTTACCTAACCTAACGGTGCATGATGGGACATTGAGGCGAATGCGGATGGTATAAGCGTACGTTGTATTTATCCGTGATACTTAGGTAACTAAATGATGGGACATTCATTAATGTGATTAATGAAGGAAAATAAACCTAAAGATGTTGTCGAATCGAATTTTCAAAAAGAGGTAGCTCTAGTTATTACTTTGCATAGCGGTATTCCTTACATAATATCCAGCACCTTATTCGATAAGGAAAGAGCCGAGATCTCTTCACCGAGAGTGACCTCTTTAGCAATAACTGGCAGATGCTACAACCCTCGGTTTGTCTTGTGATTGCTTTTCTAGTTCTTGCTTTGCATAGTGGTATTGTGAATATCCTGCACCTTATTCGACGAGGAAAGAGCCGAGATCCCTTCACCGGGAGTGACCTCTTTAGCGAAACTAGCAAAAGCCTCAAAAACACTCCATTTAAAATCATTTGATTCTGCAACGATATCAAGTTCAAAGCGTTAAAGGTTTTCTTAAAAACCATCCGCAACCTTCCGTCATTTTAGGAAGTAGAGTACTTAGTATTCGTGCTGTGTTTGTTGACCATAGTTAAGGCACAGTGTATGGTAGCTAAGTGATGTCTTCCTACACAGCATATGATGCGATTAGTTAGGACAGTCATGTGACTTTGTTGACCATAGTTAAGGATCATGTGGGTGGGTCTAATTAATTACGAAATGACGGGTAGAACTTGACTAGTGCTTATGATTTGTTGACCATACTTAAGGTCATAAGTCACTAGGGGTAAAAACCATTATCGGGAGTTTCAAGTGTTGAAATTTGCAATGAGATTGTATACCTTCTATGAGATAGTTAGATCCTGATACCCACTGCGAGTAATTGTTACTCCTAGGAGAGTTTTGCACATTACAATTAGCCGATCAAGTATGTGTCTAGAAAGGTATCAACGGGGTTACGCCCCTGGAAAAACGAGGTTTATTTTAATTAGGTCCGTGCAAAAGCACGGGGAACCTCCCTCAAAGTACCAACACTGACCTGACTGAAAGATTGGCAAACTTGTAGGGTGTGATTAATCCCGGCTAGTCTTTCCTTTTAAGGTTTGAAGGAAGATTTGATAAAACTAGTGGGAGCCATCCTGATTAGATAAAATATATAACCAATCTAATCTTGCAAGAGCGCACGCAGAGTGTTTTCTTATCTCTCTCTCCAGGTAGCGACTATGTCACGCCTTAATCAAAATAATAATATGGATGTATTGACCGAAGCCGCTTGTTATACTGAGCTGGGGAACGTTGGTCCCGCTCCAACTTATAATTGTTATAAGACCGAGCAGGAAATGGGGATTACCAGAATTCCCGTGCCGCCCAAACGAAGAAAGTGCATGATGATTCATTTTCTTCGGGTGTGTTCATTACAGAGAATTGTTTCTCAGTATTCTCTAGAGTTACGCATGCGGTTACGCCCCTAGAGTTACGCATGCGTGATTGACGGGATCCCTCCATTAATGACTAAATACGCTCGTTAATAGGGGGAATACGGCGGCGTGGAACGTGGGATGTTGAGTGGCAGATATCTCGCCTCGGGAGAGATACGCGGAGCCGTGGCGAGGCGCTTGGGCTCTGCGTCCTTGGTTGCTCGGTAGAACCGGGGTGCTTAGCTCGGCGGGAGGCTTGGAGAAGAGCGGGAGGCCGAGGAAGCTCGGTTCTGTGATAGTTCGGAGGCTCGCAAGGACGGCCGAGGAAGCACAGCGTGCAGGAGGGCTCGGAGGCTAGCCAATGGTTATTTACATGGAGAGCAGAAAAGTGTTCAGGGATCCATCGGAGGTCGGGTCATGCCTCGAGATGATAGCCCGGGGGACACCTCCAATGTGTGGTGCTTGCCCTATTCCCGTGAGCCCCAGGACACGTCAGCTACCACGTGTCAAGATCTGGGGAGTTCCCACTTATAAGCATCATCATTAGCCCCCCACTCTCGTCTCGACCTATTTATGGGTCGGGTCGAGAGTGGTCTGGATCGGTTTCCCAGGCTCAGCCTGTTGTCAAGAATTTGTCAGCGCGGATTTCCGGGGTGACTCGGCGTAGGGCGGTTGCGCCGTTCAGATCTTTGAGCCCGCCTGTCGTATCCTGGGCGCTTGGATCTCTGCGTGTATATTGGATGACGTCAGCGGATCAGGGGAAGGATCGTGCATTTACAGAGGAGCGCCGATTCGCTTACATGTCTGTTGAGGCGCAGGCCACGCGTCCGACGCGGATTTGCAGACATGACAGGCTGTCCCTGTCACCTGCGCCTGAAGGGACGTCTCCAATGGTCATTCGATACGTGGGGCGTTGACGGCTGGCAGATGCGAAACTTCATTTTGGCGGGAAATGATCTGAACCGTCGGATGCGTCCCCCAAGTAGTATAAATAGAGGTGGCACCCCCTAGGGTACATACTTTCGCCACTATTTTCCTTTACTGCGAGAGATTTTCTCGGCGCTCCATCCTTTAGATCGGATCCTTCATGCTCTTTCCTCGGAGAATTTCTTCTTCCTTTGAATCAGGTTAGATGTCTTCTTCTGAGGAGTCTGTTGAGATAGTTAGGGTAGAGTCTAGGGAGTCTTCCACCTCTTCCCGAGAGGGTTCCCTTGCTTCCTCCTCATCGTCGGGCCCACCCCGTAGAGTTAGAGTCACCCGCGCCGCTCGTCGCCAGGTGACGGCAAGGGCCCCCAAGGTGCGCATCGGGAACGCCCGCGATGCGCTCTCCATCTTGAGAAATTTGGACAAGCTTACTAAGATTCAGGCTCGCTTCCACATTCCCCATAACTATTCGCTACGTTTAGCTAGGGCGGACGAGAGGGCGGATCAGGTGTATAGCAAGGAGATTGCTCTGTACTTGGACGTATTCTGGGCTGGGATACGTCTGCTCTTTCCAACCGAGGTATGCGGGATACTTCGTTGTATCCAACTCTCGTCGGGCCAGCTTGTGCCAAACTCGTGGAGAATCCTCCTCGGGTTTCTAGTCTGGCTGAAGCTTGAGGAGATCCCCTTCAGCTTGATCCTTCTAACTTCCTTTCTCTGCTATAAAAATCACCTCGGCACCAGCAAGAGCGAGCCGAGCTGGGTGTATTTTTCCAATAAAAAATGCAAGGGTGGGGTGGCCAGGTCGGGTGTGGTTGTCGTTCCTTCTTCCATCTATGACTGGAAGGAGAAGTTTGTATTCGTTGGACCACCCGAGGGTGAGAACTGGCATGTGCCTGTACAGCGGCACAGGGCCGATTGCCGAAGGCGAAGCAGTTGTCCTCGCCCGAGGTGAGGGCGGTGTCCATGTGGGAGCCGATCCAGCGGGCCGACGTCTTGCTTTTCGAACAGGTCCTTAGCTGGACCGGGCTCCACCCCGCGTGCTTTATGGGTAAGTTAGGAGATTGGACGACCTGTTTAGACTTGAGTAATTTACTTTTTGCCCTTCTTGTATCGCTAACTTCTCTGAGCTTTCTCCCTTTGCAGGACACATAGACTGGTCCAAGATTCTAGCTGCCATATCCACCATGGGCTGGAAGAAGGCCGGGGGCGTGGTCTTGTCCCGAGCAGGCCCGAGCTTGCCCCTGAAATCGTCTCCACCGGCAAAGTCCTCCACAGCGCCCCGGGCCCCCGCTGACCGTCGTGGGGGAAGCCAGAAGCACGCTTGAGACCCGGAACCTCGGGCAACGGAGGAGGAGGAGGTGAACAAGGTCCCCCTCAAGAGGAAAAGGACGGTCTCCCGCACACCTTCGACAGATATCCCCGATGGGATTCCGGTGCAGGAGGGGGCGTCTGCTTCGTGGTCCCCTCGGGGCTTTCTGTCGCCGACAGGTTACCCATGGACATAGAGCAGTCGGCCGGGTGAAAGATTGCACAGGAGACCCTGAAGGCCTAAGCAGCCGCCATCGCTCAGGAAGCTGTTCAGGTCGGTATTCGTTTAATTGTTGTCTTGATTGTACCCCCTTTTTTTTAGCCCGGACATTTCTAAATCCATCGGTTGCTTTTCTTAGGTCCTCCAACACTGCGCCCTCATCGTCAACATGGAACCCGAGGAGATCGTACTGGCCATGAGGAAGGTTGGGGAATCGTCTTCGGAGGCGGAGAACCTGCGCCTCCTGTTGCTACAGGAGAAGGAGAAGACGGCCGCCCTTGAGACCCGGTTGGCCGACGGGGAGCTCCTGCTCTCCAAGAGCCAGGAGTCCTACCGGCTCATAGGCGAGTCCCACCGAGCCATGGAGGGCAAGTTGGAGGAGCTGGGAAAGCTCCACGCCTTGATGAAGAAGGCGAGAGACGCCAGCAACAGGGAGACCAAGGCTGCGCTTGAGGCGGCGAAGATCACCGAGCTTCGGGCCCGCAAGTCGGTGGACACGTACAAGGCATCAGACCAATTCTACACCGGCCTCGGCGAAGCTTCCGCTATCGTTTGGCATGCAGCCCTTGATGCCGTCAAGGAGCTAATGCCGGAGTTTGCTGACGGTGAGCTCCGTGCTCGGGTCCCTCTCTTGGTGGAAACGCCGCAAGTGGCTGGCGCCGGAGGCGGGACAGCTACGGAAGCAGAAACCCTGGCCCCTAAGGGCGGTGCCGAACAAGGAAAGGTCCCGGCGGAGCCTGTTGCCTGAGCTCCTCTTTATTTTTTCTTTTTAGTGAGCCTCCGGGCAATTTTTGTACGGCTGGGGAGCTCAAAATACCTTGTAAAAATTTTGGAACATGAAATAAACTCAGTTTATTTTCATCGCCATGACAATGCGTTCCTCTTAAATGACGATCGCGCGTCGAGTATAAGTCAATTAACCACCAAGTGTAGGAAGGTCGGTGCCTTTCCCACCCCCGGAGTTGAGATGGTGATCGTTCATATAGAACACATTGGAAGATCCCTCATTATAGGAAGGTCGGTATCTGCCCATTCCTTAGGGTCAGGCCGACGACTACGTCTTTTAGCGTGAGTTGAATAATAGCCAAGTTATGATTGGTCGGTGCTGACTGATGAGTGCTCTGGATCCTTAGCGTAGGTGGGTGGGAGCTACCCGTTAAGGATTGGCCGAGCAAGGAAGCTGCTCGGTGGCCTATTGAGGAGGGATTTCGATCCTTGGCGCAGATGGGTAGGGGCTACCCGCTAAGGATTGACCGAGCAGGGAATTTGCTCGGTGGCCTCTAGATGAGGGCTTTGATCCTTAGCGTAGGTGAGGAAGATGTTCCCGCTAAGGATTGATCGAGCAGGGAAGCTGCTCGGTGGCCTCGCGAGGAAGGCTTTGATCCTTAGCGTGGGTGGGCAGGATGTGCCCTCTAAGGATTGACCGGGCAGGGAAGCCACTCGGTGGACTCGTGAGTAGGGCTTCGATCCTTAGCGTAGGTGGGCAGGATGTGCCCGCTAAGGATTGACCGGGCAGGGAAGCTGCTCGGTGGCATTGTGAGGAGGGCTTTGATCCTTAGTGTAGGTGGGCAGGATGTGCCCGCTAAGGATTGACCGGGTAGGGAAGCTGCTCGGTGGCCTCGTGAGAAGGGCTTTGATCCTTAGCGTAGGTGGGCAGGATGTGCCCGCTAAAGATTGACCGGGCAGGGAAGCTGCTCGGTGGACTCATGAGGAGGGCTTCGATCCTTAGCGTAGGTGGGCAGGATGTGCCCGCTAAGGATTGACCGGGCAGGGAAGCTGCTCGGTGGCCTCTTGAGGAGGGCTTCGATCCTTAGCGTAGGTGGGCAGGATGTGCCCGCTAAGGATTGACCGGGCAGGGAAGCTGCGCGGTGGCCTCATGAAGAGGGCTTCGATCCTTAGCGTAGGTGGGCAGGATGTGCCCGCTAAGGATTGACCGGGCAGGGAAGCTGCTCGGTGGCCTCATGAGGAGGGCTTCGATCCTTAGCGTAGGTGGGAAGGATGTGCCCGCTAAGGATTGACCGGGCAGGGAAGCTGCTCGGTGGCCTTGTGGGAGGGCTTCGATCTTTAGCGTAGGTGGGCAGGATGTGCCCGCTAAGGATTGACCGAGCAGGAAAGCTGCTCGGTGGCTTCGTGAGGAGAGCTTCGATCCTTAGCGTAGGTGGACAGGATGTGCCCGCTAAGGATTGACCGAGCAGGGAACCTGCTCAGTGGTCTCGTGAGGAGGGCTTTTTAGACTTCTTCTTGTCTTCACGGGGCGTCGTTCAATCTCCCTTGACTTGTAAAAAATCTGGAAGAGTGACCGTCACAGACGACACATGGCGGAAACGCACAGGCAAGGCACGACGCTTCTAGATCCACGTCGTTCCGACTTCCCTTGACCGCGTAGGGGCTCATGAGGTACGACATGGTTGCCGCGCAGTAGCTCTGTATTGGGAAATTTGAAAATATCCCGTGATTCGCGCTTATGCGCGCTCAAATTTCGGTCCTTAGGGATTCTGTTGAGGCTATAAATAGCGAAATGGTGTTGGTTTCTTTTAGCCTTATTATGTATCCCTCCTGATGGAGGTTTGGATCTCCTTAAGATGTTGTCCTCCTTTGATCTGTCGCAAGCGTTGGTGAACGGCTGATATTGGTGTTGAAGGTTGCTTCCTTGAGCGTGTGGATCTCAGTGGGCTTGTTTTGAGGTGAAACCGAGCTATCTGCAAAAGAAGTCCCGGGGTGGTTGTACCACCGTGGACCCTCCGAAGATCAAGTTAGCCGAGGAATTTGGGCAGATTAACGGCTTATTGGAATAAAATTGCCTTACCTGAGTCGTCTGGGAGAGGGTTTTTTATAGTGGTCGCATGGAGCGAGCTGGCGCGAGATCTTCGCCGTTGGTTACATCCCTGGCGTTACGCCTGCGTGATTGATGGGATCCCCCCATTAATGACGAGACACGCTCGTTAATGGAGGGATACGGCAGCGTGGAATGCGGGATGTTGAGTGGCGGATATCTCGCTTCTGGAGAGATACGCGGAGCCGTGGCGGAGGCGCTTAGGCTCTACATCCTTGGTTGCTCGGTAGAACCGGGGAGGCTTAGCTCGGTGGGAGGCTCGGAGACGAGTGGGAGGCCGAGGAAGCTCGGTTATGTGATAGCTCAGAGGCGAGCAAGGATGGCCGATGAAGCTCAGTGTGTAGGAGGGCTCGAAGGCGAGCCAATGGTTATTTACATGGCGAGCATAGGAGTGTTCAGGGATCCATCAGAGGTTGGGTCATGCCTCAGGATGATAGTCCGGGGGACACCTTCAATGTGTGGTGCTTGCCCTGTTCCCGTGAGCCCTGAGACACGTCAGCTACCACGTTTCATGATCTGGGGAGTTCCCACTTATGAGCACCATCAATTTCCCACGATGTATAATTTTCTGTGTAAACTTTTAACTAAAATTCCATTATTATATTATCTTAGTGTATATAGGCTCATATCTCCTCAATATATAATGCAAATTCTCTCGGTTAGAAGTCCACCCTTCTTCTTTTTTCAAAAAAAATGAGAAAAATTCTCACCTCTCAAGCCTTCACATCATCTCTCTCATCTCTCAAGCCTTTCAGGTCATCTCTCTCTCTCTTCTAAAAAACAATTAATTGTTTATCTAAAACTTTCCATATTATCTCTCCTAATATATATATCTATAACTATATATAATGCAAATCTTCTATATATAATGCAAATACCCTTTGGCTAGAGGTCCACCCCTTTTCTTTTTTCTTGAAAAATGAGAAAAATTCTCGCCTCAAGGCCTCCACATTCTCTCTCCCTCTCCCCCTCCCCCTCCCCCCTTCCAAAAAATAATTAATTGTTTATTTAGAACCTTTCATGTCATCTCTCTTCCAAAAAATATATAGAAGATATCTAGAACTCTCCACATACATCATCCCTCTCCCAATACACACACACACCACATCATCTCTCTTCCAAAAAAATTGTATAGAAGATATCCATAACCCTCCACATACATCATCTCTCCCCCAATATATATATATATATATATATATATATATATATATATATAGAGAGAGAGAGAGAAACCTCCACATCATCTCTCCCTCATTTCTTCCAAAACAATAATTAACTGTTTAATTAACAAACACGTGCAAGTGCAAGTGCATAAATTCTAGTAGATAGATAATTATTTTATTCCATGCATTTGGTCATGCTACTAAATTCATGAAATCCACACCTCTTCTTGAGCATTATCAAACCTGCTACGCACATGCACTAACCGGTTTTATATTAAGTTACGTATCATCAATGTTGAAAAAAATCATTACGTAGCTCGTTATTTGCGTTATGTAGCATAACCCAACCGTTTGTTAAGCAATTCAACCAAATAACTTAAATACAAATCAACTTACTCAATTTTATGTTATTTCTACAAAATCTTACGTTAATTCTGGTAAGTTTCACTTGATTATATATTAAAACTAACTTCATTTGATTACTTTGAATACCTAACTAACTATGAATGTAAACTTGTTAAAGTTTGAAAATTAGGAATTTCTTATGCTAATTCCAGTAAGTTTTGCATTATTTTTTTTGACTCTTTAAAAAATTTACTCTATTTTTTAAATTTAAAACTAATTTACTTAAATTTATGATTTAAAAAGAATAAATATAATTATTAAAATTAATTGATAATAATCCATATAACTTACGATTTACATAACAGTATTTGCGTTTTCGTTTTTAGAAATGGAACGTTATGTTTTACGTTTTCGTTATTTTCAACATTATAAGTGTAATGACCCCAAAATCTTTATACATTTGTATTATCCCTCTTCAATAATATACCATATTTATTTGTACTTGGTATTTTCCTTTTTCTATTAAATTTATTATTATTTTATTCCTTAATCTATTATGTATTTTTTTTAGGTACAATTTCTTTTTCTTATATTTAAGTTTTTAACTTCTCATTCTTATTTTTTCTTTCATAAATATTTAACCCAAATCCATCATTCTTATTCTCTACAGCCCATCTGCAAAGCCCATTTTCTTTTTAAGCAACATCATATATTTAATTCTAATTAAATATATGCATGAACAACCTTATAGCTCATTGGTTAAGTCTTTGCATTGTTATTCCATAAGTCACATGTTCAAATCCCCATTCTTGCAATTATTTTTTATCATTTTTTATTCTTCTCATAACCAACAAATGAGACATTTCATTTCCAAAATGAATGGTGACCTTTCATTTCTCTTTTAATTCTCATGTTGAATGCATATATTATTATACACAATTCACCATTACACCATCTTTATTGTCCTCCTCTATCTTTTCCTTCCTCACATTTTTCTATCTCTCACTTCTTCCTCTTCACCTAGAGTCCAAGAAGAAGAACATGAAGAACTGTTCAAGAAGGTCTCGCTACTAACGCGAGGCTATCGGCGGATAGACAAGCCCGGTGACAATACCGGCTTGTGCATGTAAGTCCCTTCTCTCTTTCCTTCCCTCCATCTCTTTCTTTTTCTCTTTATATTTCTCTTGGTTTATATTGCCATGAAAAACTTCCCTTGACATATCATAGTTCCTAAATAATTAATTAAATGGATACATATATAAATAATGAACACACAAACATACACACATATATAATTTGTAAAGTCTTTTTTATTACTCTCAATTCGCATGTTAACATTTCATAGTGACCAATTAGGAGTGCATGTTTGTTGTTTTATTTTAAATCACTTTATTTAAAGTTTGAAAAAAAAATGAAGTTACGAATAAATACTTTGGTTTTCTCATTTCTCACATATGACATATCAATACCTTTAGTTTTAAAATAATTTTTATAAATTAATTTTTAATTCTGAAAATTTCATGAAATTTACATATTATAGAATATATTATTTTGTACACACTGTAAAAATTTTAGATCGATCCGCATAACGGTTTAGGAATTACATCGTATTTATTCACTGATCGTAAAATAGAAAACTGCAGTTATCGGTCAACTTCTAGGACATATAATTTGGTATACCGGTATTCAAATTGAGCAAACTCAGGTGATTTGGACCAGGCAGAGGTTGAGCCATCGCAAGAAGACTTGGAGCAGTTTACTGAGGACCCTGCACTGTAGTTTCATTGTACACTTTTCCTTTCTGTACTTTTCATTTCCTGTTATGCCACTGTTTATGCATCTTATTATTTCAGTTGTATTTTCTTTTCATGTATTGAGAATGTTAATAAATAAAAGTTGCTGTTCTTTTTATTCTTGCCTCTTGTGTATTTTCTTTTATATTGCTTAGTTACGCTTAGCGTATTTACTTCTGAGTAAATACGTAGCGGGCCAGTCGCGTTCCCTTCGCCGTACACCGGGAAGCGGGGCGTGACAGGTTTTGTTGGTGGCCCATGCAGGTCAGAGCTGTATGAAACCCTATCATGCAGTTCTGTTCTGCGTGAACAACCTAAGCAATATAAAACACAAGAAACAGCAACTGAAAATATTCTTTACATTACATATTCCTTGAATCCATCTTGAACTCCACCTTCGGTTTCCTTGAAGTCTATCTCTCCACTTTTGAATCTTTAATTCTTATTCATCCTTTATATTTGTATCTTGTAGACTTATTAGTTCAATTGGTTAGAGTATCAATCGACGGAGCTCGAAGAAGACATCATCCTAATCCTGTTTTCTTACTCTGTTACATCATCCTTCTTGAGTAATTTCGAGGACGAAATTATTTTTAAGGAGGGTAGAATGTAATGACCCCAAAATCTTTATACATTTGTATTATCCCTCTTCAATCATATACCGTATTTATTTGTACTTGGTATTTGCCTTTTTCTATTAAATTTATTATTATTTTATTCCTTAATCTATTATGTATTTTTTTTCTAGGTACAATTTCTTTTTCTTATATTTAAGTTTTTAACTTCTCATTCTTATTTTTCCTTTCATAAATATTTAACCCAAATCCATCATTCTTATTCTCTACAGCCCATCTGGAAAGCCCATTTTCTTTTTAAGCAACATCATATATTTAATTCTAATTAAATATATGCATGAACAACCTTATAGCTCATTGGTTAAGTTCTTACATTATTATTTCATAAGTCACATATTCAAATCCCCATTCTTGCATTATTTTATATCATTTTTTATTCTTCTCATAACCTACAAATGAGACCTTTCATAACCTACAAATGAAACCTTTCATTTCTCTTTTAATTCTCATGTTGAATGTATATATTATTATACATAATTCACCATTACACCATCTTTATTGTCCTCCTCTATCTTTTACTTCCTCACATTTTTCTATCTCTCACTTTTTCCTCTTCACCTAGAGTCCAAGAAGAAGAACATGAAGAAGTCTTCAAGAAGGTCTCGCTACTAACACGAGGCTATCAGCGGATAGACAAGCCCGGTGACAATACCGGCTTGTGCATGTAAGTCCCTTCTCTCTTTCCTTCCCTCCATCTCTTTCTTTTTCTCTTTATATTTCTCTTGGTTTATATTACCATGAAAAACTTCTCTTGACATATCATAGTTCCTAAATAATTAATTAAATGGATACATATATAAATAATGAACACACAAACATACACACATATATAGTTTGTAAAGTCTTTTTCATTACTCTCAATTCACATGTTAACATTTCATAGTGACCAATTAGGAGTGCATGTTTGTTGTTTTATTTTAAATCACTTTATTTAAAGTTTGAAAAAAAAATGAAGTTACGAATAAATACCATGGTTTTCTCATTTCTCACATATGACATATCAATACCTTTAGTTTTAAAATAATTTTTATAAATTAATTTTTAATTCTGAAAATTTTATGAAATTTACATATGATAGAATATATTATTTTGTACACGCTGTAAAAATTTTAGATCGATCCGCATAACGGTTTAGGAATTACATCGTATTTATTCACTGATCGTAAAACAGAAAACTGCAGTCATCGGTCAATTTCTAGGACATATACCTTGGTATACCGGTATTCAAATTGAGCAAACTCAGGTGATTTGGACCCGGCAGAGGTTGAGCCATCGCAAGAAAACTTGGAGCAGTTTACTGAGGACCCTGCACTGTAGTTTCATTGTACACTTTTCCTTTCTGTACTTTTCATTTCCTGTTATGCCATTGTTTAGGCATCTTATTATTTCAGTTGTATTTTCTTTTCATGTATTGAGAATGTTAATAAATAAAAGTTGCTGTTCTTTTTATTCTTGCCTCTTGTGTATTTTCTTTTATATTGCTTAGTTACGCTTAGCGTATTTACTTCTGAGTAAATACGTAGCGGGCTAGTCGCGTCCCCTTCGCCGTACACCGGGAAACGGGGCGTGACAGTAAGAGAAAGAAACAAGAAAAATTATTCATGAGCCTCAGCAATCATTTTTTACCGTTCTTAATTTAATTTTTTAATTGGATGTAACTTGATACAAGTGGGCTTTGAACCCTAAAAGATGCTCAATCATCTGTCTACGAGGGTACTTGCAGAGTGCTTAAGATGGAAAAAATGTAGAGAGGCAATGAAAAGATAAATACATACAAAATTGATGAAAGAAAATTTAGCTCCAAGCAAGGTTCGAGAACTTGGTTTCGGACTTGGTTTTGGTCTCTTAAAATTTTATTAGTTTCGGTAGGTTTCAGTGACTATCGCTAATCTCGGTTCGGATATCGTTTCGGTTCTGGGTCTGCACTTGGTCCAAAAAAATTAGGCAGCTCTGAAAGCGGTTTCCAGCTGGTTAAACCAGTTTTTTCTCAATCCCCTCTTTCTTTCACACATCTCTTCTTCCATTTCTATCAGCCCAATGAGTTTTCTTTCTTCTTATATCTTTCTCAATAGTCAGGATCTATTGTCTTCGGTGACCAAATAACGACTACTCATCATGAAAACATGTCAGATCTAACGATGAAGGCCTATAATGATCATAATGATAGCAAAAATGGTAAAAAAATTAGACATTTTAGGGTTCGGCCGAACGATATTGTATGATTGGTCTCGTATCGGTCTCCACCAAAACCGATACGAAATGACCACGTATTGATGGTTTCAGCCGAAACCTCGAACCTGGTTCCAAGGAACAGAAGATAAGTCATTAAGAACCTAAAGCTACTTAAATCTTTTTTATCACTAGATGGTACAACTTCTCAAAGCAAGTGAGGTTTTTTTTCCCCTTTTCTTTTCTACTTCTGCTTTTAATCAAAGAAGTAATTCCAATGGTAAAACATCTCTCCAATGTGGAAGCATGAATAGAGTTTAAAAATTGTGAGAGCTGCATTAAAAAGAATGCATGGTTTTCTGCCTGTCGTTAATATATACCAAAGCATTTGAACCAAATATATATATATATATATATATATATATATATATATATAAAGCGTTAATTTTGAACCCACTAAATCAACGGTGAAAAAGTTGTAGAATCACATGAAATTTGGCATATCCACATCTTTGATGATAACGATGAAGATGATGAGTGCCGATCGTCGAAAAAAATAAAAAAAAAGGGTGTATTTTTTCGACGCCATAGAAGGGGAATTTCCTCCTATGGCCTCTTTCCTCAATTATTTTCTCTCTCTCTCTATATATATATGAGAATAATGGAGGAAAGATGGCATAGGAGGGAATTTTCTCCTATGGTGTGGAAAAAGTACTCCCTCCATCATATTTTCCGACGATCGGCACCCATCATCTTCATCGTTATCATCTAAGATATGGGTACACCAAATTTCATGTGATTCTACAACCTTTTCACCGTTGAATTAGTGTGTTCAAAATTAACGGTTTACCGACAATAGAACTTTTTACATTAGTAAATCAACGGTGAAAAAGTTGTAGAATTACATGAAATTTGGCATACCCACATCTTAGATGATAACGATGAAGATGATGGATTCCGATTGTCGGAAAATACGACAGAGGGCGTATTTTTTCGATACCATAGGAGGAAATTCCCTCCTATGGCCTCTTTTCTCCATTTCTCTCTCTCTCTCTCTCTCTCTCTCTCTATATATATATATATATATATATATATATATGCCGTCTGAAAAGGTCGAGGAAAAAGTGCATGAAAAACAAATGCATAGGAATAGATAGCGCTAGTCTATATAATATGATGTCTTTTCAAAAATTAATCCCACAAACCTAGGTGTAATAATTTGAACCTCTAGAAGAGGGAGGGGGGGAAACATTAAATTGACCAAGGTTTTTACCAAGTTTTTTCTCATATATAGTTGGTGACTTGGTGCATGTCTTGATAATTCATAAGCTTAAGCCTAATATTCATCGATGACCTAACAATTTTGAATATGTAAACTCTATGAATGTATTCTTCCACATTGAACAACACAATTTCTCTAAGAAAAAATAGAGAGAGAAAAAACTCTATTGACCACGTTATAAATCCTCCATTATTCCTTATAATTGATGACAAAGGTAGCTAATTGAGTAGGCGTAGTTTGCCTTCACGCAACCAAATTATATGCAGTTGACCCTAGTTTTCATGCATCATATCATTGCACTGTTTTGCTCATAATATGCCTACCTCCTACTTTATCTCTATTATTTTTCCTAATAGTCTCAAATAGTTTTTAGTTAACTCTCCAATAGGGTCATGCATGGATTAGGCCTTACTTATCTCAAACAGAAAATTTTGAAAATATATTGGGGGAGCCCAGTTCAATTTCATGCAAAACATAGAAGTTGACCAATTAAGAGACTAATTAATTAATTAATTAAACTAGTAATTAAATTTGTCAGTAACTTGAATCATGTGGCACATGTTATGAAACCTTTAGTGCTGCTATTGAGGTTATTATAGTGAAAAAATACTTGAGAACCATAGTTTAAATTCCGGTGAAAAACAAAGATTCTAAATTTTTGTATTTTACTGTAATAAAATACTTTAACAAAAAGTTGTGGTTGCTAAGGGTATATTAGTGTAATGTGTCTTATAAATATATCAATCAATGGACCGGAACAATTCATGTACATATATATAAGCTTTTGATTAAAGTGTAGCATAATCTTGATCCGTCTATATATTGACACTTACAAACATGATAACACAAATTCAACTGTATGTAGGATTACAAGATCGGCATGTTGATATAGGGCTAGCTTTTGACATGACACTACTAGCCAAATTATCATTACTAGCCACACGATCATATATTGCCTCTGTGCTAACTGTTTCATTGCTAGTTATATGTATAGACTGTTGCAAGTCTGACTATTTATCTCGCGATCGATCTCTTGTCTAATAATTTTTCAGAACTTTATAAATAGATTATATCATATATAATTGATGCAAGTGCAGTCATTTACGCATATAAAACTTAGAATGACACTTGATGAGGTGTGGACGGTGGCAAGGCTAAGGTATGCATGCATGCATGATGTTGGGGTTGGCTTAAATCAGTAGCCGACTTCATTATTCCATTGACTTGTTATGTAAAATTTGTTGGTAGTTATTTAATTATATTTAAGTGTGTATTTGTATGACTTGCAACTTGTATCAAGAGTCTACATATAAGAAATTATTTATGCCCAAAAATATTAAGACTTTGGTTGTTTATGTTATCTTCTAAGAGTAATATATCATGTGGCTTGCTACCTAATTGTGATTGGATAAAGATCGTTGGAGCAAGAATTGGGTTACGAAGGTCATCTAGAGATTAGTATTTTGAAGTGGTTTTTTAATGATCATGATTCATGACGGGATTTGAAATAAATATTAAGGTTATTGACCATCTCATTTATGCTCAGACGGAAAAATGGATTGGTTTTTTTCCTTCTAATAAGCCATGTAGCATGTGAGCCGGCAATGTGATATGTATATGTGTGTGTGTGAGAGCTGGCAGTGTGTGTGTGTGGCTGGGGGGTGGGTGGGGGGCTCACTTAGAAACTTAGCTACCATAAACACTACTACAGATATGGGTTTTGGTAACGGAGATTTGGTAACTGTTACAACTAGCTCACTTAGAATCTTAGCTACAATCGTCATTCATAAACACTATTACTACAGATATGGGTTTTGGTAATGGAGATTTGGTAACTGTTGCGACCGTTAATTACCCTATTTATGGTAATGGTATCAAGATTTTGATAGCGGTTTGAATCGTTACCACATTAAATAAGTGGCGGACCCCACAATGCACTGAAGATAAAATTCCAAAAGCCTCCCAAAATTTTCATTGACCTCTTCCCTCTTCCGCTCCCCCCAAAAAAATTTCACTGCGAGCACCAAATCTCCCTTTGTCGTCTCGGCTGCCGCTGCCTCCTCCGTCGACGGCGCCGCCTCTCATCGTCTCCGTGACCCCCTTTGAAGCCCTCATTGCATCTCCTCCATGGTCGAGCCCGGCGTGAAACCCTGAGCCGCGATCAAAGCCCTTGCCCCTCGAATCTCCTCGAAGCTCGCCGCCGGTCGAAGTTTGCTCGCCGCCGGTCAAGAGGTAAGTATAAAACGGTTAAATTTTATTTTTTTGGGTTAATTTTAATTTTTTGCTCAATCTCCTGTGCCTGCTAGATCCCGCCGCTCGAAGTCGCCGCGGCGCCTCTCTCTCCTCGAGCTGTCTTGCCTCCGTGCCTGTGTCGTCATCGTGCATCTTCTCTTCTAAGCTAAGTTAGTGTTTTAAATTTTAAATTTTGTTGATTTTGATATTTCCAAATTTTGTTGTTGTTGTTGTTGATTAATTTGCATGGTTTAAATTTAGGAATTAATTTGTTAAATTTGCTGTTGTTGCTGTTGCCAGGGATTAGGGTTTTGGGTTAGGGATAGGGTTAGGGTTGGGTTTGGGGTTAAGGTTAGGAATAGGATTAGGGATTGAGTTAGGATTAGGGTTGAGGTTGGGGTTAGGGTTATGAATAGATAGTTTAGTAAAATGAAACAATAATTAAGGTTTTTTTAGTAACATAGCTACATAAGTTAAAGGTAGTATAAAAAAATAAAGTTGAGGAAGAGGTGTTGTACTAAAAAAGCTTAATCATAGTTTAGTGAAAAATAACAATAATTAAAGAGTATTTAGTTAATTTTATATTAACTAAGTTAATTTAAGAAGATGGGTTGTTTATTTAAATTTGTAAAAATAATTAAGTGAAAAACCTCCAACGGTTAAGGGTATTTTAGTATAGTTTAGTGAAATTGAAGAAATAAGTTGCTAAGGAAAAAATTTAAAATAGTTTAGTGAGAAAACAATAGCAAAGGGTAGTTTAAGGAGAATTTGTTTAGGTAGTTTATAGTAATTTAGTAAATATGTGTGCGCGCGCGCTTGTGTGTGTGTGTGTGTGTTTATGCTTGTGTGCATACACATACACACACACAAGCATACACACACACATGAAATTTTCCCAATCTAACCCCAAACTTAAATCCAAAATCTTAAACTCGATTAAGAAAACCTTTGACTTTAAAAACTTGTATCCTAAACCAAAAACTTCGAAACCTTGAAATTAAAACGTAAACGTAAAACTAATTCAAATTAAATCTTAAACTAAGTGTATAATACTCGATGATAAAATGAAATTTTCATATTCTAATCGATAATCATATGTGAAAATGAAAACGCGACTTAGTTCTCGTCTATCGGTTAACATACTTTCGATATTTGTCGTGATATAAAACTATACGAAGGTTGTTAAATATATGATGGTTTCGTTCGGTTCTAATAACCGTCGTGTAGTTTATGTGATGAGAATATTTAATCATGATAACCGATAAATTTGTTCCTTGTGGACAAATTAAGAATGTATAAAGTAAGCATATGCACTCACTTGTGTATTTCATTCTTTTCGAGATATTTCGTCGGTACCTTTCCGCTAGTTCTCCGTATACAACGATACATTAGATGTTCGTTTCAATGTTGTTGACAGTATTGAAATGATCATCTTTTGTATTACAGTGTACCCGGAGAACAGCGGAGAGGTGCTGCCGAAATTTTCTTGAAACGGATGAAAATACAAGTGAATGTGTGTATATTTTATACATTCTTAATGGGATTTGTGCCTTACTCCCGACAACCACTACTCTTGACATCCAATATAGAACATTTAATATCATTATCATCTTTCTTGAAAAAAGAATCCAACTCGTGATCTATGAGCATTCACTCTTGGTTCCTGATATCCTTTATTGCTAAATCGTCAATTGAAACTAAACTTAACCAATTCGTCAATTAAATCTAGCACTAACGCTTCTTAATATCCCGTCTTTCATGTATCTGTCAAGAAATCTTAATCCGATGAGTCTTGTCTATAAGAACCATGCTTTGTCCTGACTATTCCAATATGGCATTCTCGTACCTCCACGACAAGAGTTGGATGTACGTCGATTTTCCCTCAAGAGCCAATGAATTTTTCCTTAACGGTATTTACTTTTTCACCGATTTTTCCTACGTACGTTTTGGGTTACGGAAAGAATACAAAATCTATTGTCCTTACTCTAAGTGTATGAACAAGCGATTGCTCAAGAAGTCGGATGTTGAGTTACATATTTTAAAAAACGGTTTCATTAGAGATTACACTAAGTAGGAACTTCACAGAGAAAAAAGCTGTTCTAACGGAAGATGAGATATGGCTAATACAAGAGGCGGAAAACGGATTCATCGAAACGGAAACCGTAGAGTGACAAGGGATGGTAGAAGAAGAGGAGGAAGAGAAATGGAAATTTGAAGAAGATGAAGTTGTAATACCCCAGGTGGAGTTGGGGATGAATACCACCTACTCCATGAGAAGTGAGGTGTTATCCGGTATCGAGGTGGGAATGTAACCGATACAGATACACGCGGGGACCCACTGTAGAATAATAGGGAGTATCGAATTCCATTCCAAAGAGAGAACAATCAGAACTATAAATGGAATGATACCACTCCTATAACACGAAGGCACCTTTTGGATGAATCGGAACTCCGGAATTTGAAGAACTCCATAGTTAAGCATGCTCGAGCTAGGGAAATTCTGAGATGGGTGACCTCCTGAGAAGTAGCCCATTCTTGAGTCCGATTCATTCTAAGGGACAAAACCGTGTGGTTTCGGCCAAAGCGGACAATACCGTCTGTGTTTGGAGATGGGTCGTGACAAATATGGTATCAGAGCCGGTCCCTCAAAAAGCAAGTCTGTAGTTCAAGGACAAACCATTGTTCTAAGTAGGAGGAATATAATACCCTAGGTGGAGCTGGTCCCTCAAAATGTAATACCCTTCTTGAGTCCGGTTTATTCCAAAGGACAAAACCATGCGGTTTCGGCCAGAACGGACAATACCGTCTGTGTTTGGAGGTGGTTCGTGAAAAATATGGTATCAGAGCCGGTCCCTCAAAAAGTAGGTCTGTGGTTCGAGGAAGAACCATTGTTCTAAGTGGGGGATGTAATACCCCAAGTGGATTTAGGGATGAATACCACCTACCCTGTGAGAAGTGAGGTATTATCTGGTATCAAAGTGGGGATGTAACCAATACGGATACACACGGGGACCCACTGTAGAATAATGGGGAGTATCGAATTCCATTTTGAAAGAGAGCATGATCAGAACTATAAATGGAATGATACTACTCCTATAACACGGAAGCGGTTTTTGGATAAATTGGAACTCTAGAGTTTGAAGAACTCCGTAGTTAAGCGTGCTCGAGCTAGGGAAATTCTGGGATGGGTGACCTCCAGGGAAGTAGCCCCTTCTTGAGTCCGGTTCATTCCAAAGGACAAAACCGTGCGGTTTCGGCTAGATCGGACAATAACGTCTGTGTTTGGGGGTGGGTCATGATAGAAGCCGTCGAAGAAGATGATAATGTATTCGCGTCGATCGATGACATGAACGAGCTTATAAATGCCGCTGGATTTCCTTATGATACGGAAAGCACTGGACACTCGTTATTGGAGAAGTATAAGGCTAACTCTAGATTCCCGCTATATCCAAACTGCAAAGGGTTTTCAAAACTGTCCTTTTTCGTATGTCTCTTCCGGATCAAGTGCAAGAATAGATGGAGTAACCAGTCTTTCACCGATCTACTAGAATTGCTGAAGGAAGCTTTTCCCGACAGAAATGAAGTGCCACCGAGCTAGTACGAGGCGAAAAAGTTAATCACAAATATCGGTCTGAAGTGTCATAAAATACATATATGTGAGAATGACTGTATTTTGTTCCGGAATGAACACGCCACACTCAGAAACTGCCCCCTGTGCGGGGCCAGCTATTCAAGCCTAAGAAAGACTCTCGTTCGAGTGATATTCCCGTGAAGATTTTTCGTCATTTTCCATTAATATCAAAACTGCAACGGTTATTTATGTGTGAGGAGACGGCGTCCAAAATGCAGTGGCATCATAAAGCGTCTCGTGAAGAGGGAAAATGAGTCATCCTAAACATTCGATATCGTAGAAAGTTTTAGATGAAAAACATCATTTATTCAGCGTAGACCATCATAACGTGAACCTGGGAATTGCGAGCGACGGTTTCATTCCTGTCACGACCCGCAGGGTACGGAACGTGACTGGCACTTAAGTTTACGAAACGTCTCAAGACGTCCGTAAAATAAGTAAGCCAAAGCCCAGAAAACCAAAACCAAATAAGCAAAAGAGTGAAGAGAACCCAATCAATTGAGAACGAGTTTATCAATTAAGTCATATAAAAACCTTTTAAAAAACAATACAAATTTTTCCGAAAATTTCGGCAGAGTCTCCTTTGTAAATACTGGCCCCCAAAATGGGTACAACAAGAATATATACGAATCCAACAAATAAGGCATCCCCAAGCGGGAGCTAGCTCTTCGCCACAAGGCGGTCACAAATCCCACGCAATATAAAGCAACAACATGCGAAATAATCATAAGGAAGCATGAGAAAAACAGCATGTCGACTCAAGTGAGCTCGACCCCAAAATACAGCATAAAAGTCCACAAACCTCACAGTCTCATCTCTAGGTCAATATACAATAATACTGGTAGATACAGTAGATGGAGTACACTAGATACAAGAATATACAAGGTGGTACAAAATAATGATATAACCCACCTAAGAGCAAAACCTCGAGTCCAGGCAAAAGAAACAAGAGCGCCCGCCGCTACTGCACTGACGGAGCGGACCTGCAAAAGGCTATGGCACAACGGGGGTGAGTTGCCAACTCGTGAGTAATAAATAACATCTACACAGGCTATCGAATGCATGCACACAAGCATCCTAGCATCTCAAATACAGGTAAGGCAGGACATAATAGCAGGTATGTATGCAATATGAATATACTAGCAGGTATGAATGCAATGCGAATCAACTCGTGATCTGAATGTGTAAGTATAAGAAATCATGTTTTTCCCTTTAAGAATCTCTTTTGAATTACCAGCACAATACCAATAGAATCAATAAGAACCTGTGTCCAGCAACGACACCTCAAAACTATCACAAATCTCATATATCCATGTCATAGTATCTCTGGCCTCAGCCATCCGGCTGACCCAGCTCAATATCAAAATCTCATCATCTCGCGGCCACGGTCGGTATCCTCTGGATATCCGCCGTGCCAAACAGTCACCGGTAGGTAATCCGTCCCCTGCCAGGCTCAACGTCAACACCACATTCATCTTGCCCCGGGGTACCATACCGGGCCCACCATGTACCCGTGACGGTTCCTCCACTCCTCGACACGGATCTCGAAAACCACAGCAAACTCATGGTGGACGACACTTTACATCACTAGAAAACCGCAATTACATATTTTAAAAACATAATAAGTTTAGAAATTTTGCGGCTTTCCCCCGAAATCCAGAAATATCATAAAATCTCAAGAATCCTCATAAGTGCATATATCAATGGTGATGAATGCATATGGTATCAATAATTAAGCTACGATGTATGATTAATAGACTAGGCATGAACAGATAATATGATGAGGTACATGCACATGAATAGCAATCCTACGATTTCATTTTAAGGAATTAAAGGCAATAGCACAGGTTTAAGCATCAATTAGTAAAAGGTTTCAAATTATAGGTTATCTAGTGTGGTGGCATGGCAATTACCAGGGCGTGTGTGTAAGTATGAATAGTGCTCGTGCTGCATATAAAAACCCTGGCAATGGTGCAGGTGTCCTATAAAATGGGTTCGCATATGTATGTCAATATAAGGTATGGATGCAGCAAATAATCATATAAGTATTACACCCCTAATTACTAACATCACTAAGAATCTTTTAAGTTACTAAAACTATCGGGCGGCTTGCGCCATCCAACGATAGTCCCCCGTAGATGTTACATCTACTCACCGGAATTCCTAGCTAGCTGTGTCCAATCACCGCTTTCCCCTTTCGAGCCGCGTCTGACGTCTCCGCGACCGAACCTGAAATTTACATTAATACCAAACATAAGGTTACATATCAAGAATGATGCAAAACCCAAACGAAAATACTAACGTTCACAAGCTAGGTACAACGTGCACAAGGTGCGCGGAACACACGCGAAAATCGCAAAAACTGCAAAATTCGCCGATTTGGTCGCCCGGAAAAACTAAAACCCGATTACCCAAAAAACCGCACTCACACATCCTAAATGTCATAGGATATGCCAACAATATAATCTAGATATCGTAATTAATTCGCCACAATAAAAAATAAAAACCTAGTAAGCTAGAAGTTTGCAAATTTAGTGCAAACATCGACAATTTGCGACAAGGTGCACACATTATCACACAAATATCCAAATTAAACCATTAGAAAGCCACTACAATTAAATTAACCCCTTAACCATGCATCAAAACCCACATTCCATACACAAACCTTTTCTTGATTTTGGTAATTAGCAAAGCAAAGAAAATTTCACACAAGTTAACTTAGATTAGCAATACATCAAGCCACTTAAGCAAAGTAACCATATAGGTTGGTTAAGTAAACCACTAGATTAATTAACTAGATTTAATTAACTAAAACATGGTTTCAAGAAACCCTAATTAACTCAACCATTAACTTTAAACAAAACTAGAATGAAAATAGCACTAAATTAACACTAAAACAATTTAATTAAAGGATTCTAACCATAAGAAATTAAAAGAGTAGAAATTATACCTCAAACCTATGGATCTAGCAAGAAGAAATTTGCCTCAATGATGGCTTCCTAGCACCATGATTCCAAGTAAGAGAGGTGAAGAAAAATGGGATGAAGGATGGGGTTTAAATTGTGAGCTTTAAATTGCAATTTGGAGCAAACTTTGAAGAATTTTTTGAAGAAAATGAAAAGAACAAAGAGATGAAGGGGGCTGCTGGAATTTCGGCCAGAACAAGGGAAGGGGATGGTGTGGGGTGTGGGAAAAAGTCTTGGTCAATCCCCTACCAACCCACAAAGACCCATACCCAAAATAACAATTCATAATCCTTTAAAAAAAAACCCATTTCTACACAAGAATAAAGTCAAAGAGCATGGCATTTTTTTCTGGACCTGATGATGGTGGGGCTGGCCTAGGGCTGAGGGAAGAGAGAGAGGGGTTTTACAAAAGAAATTTTATGCAAAAAGACCCCCTACAAGTCAAAAATTGCAAGTTTAAGCTTAAATTCAATAAATTTCGTTTCCTATAATAAAAATTAGTTAAAAATCAAAATAAAATACTAAAAATTTATATTTCAACTAGATTTTAATTAACATGATTTTAAAGCTTAAATTTAGCCCATTTAAATTTGTATTTATCGCTAATTTAATGTATTTTCTTACCGGCTTAAAATAATATTAAAAAATTGAAAAATAGGGAAATTTTTTTAAATGACCAAAATTTAATAAGTAACTCATTAGCTACTAAAAATAAGCAATTACCTATCCATTTTAGGTATAACTAGTCCTAAACTGCAAAATAACAAAAAAAGACGGTTTTCGGAAAAATACCGAATTTTCACCGATTTTCAGGAAAACTCCAAAACGACTTTTCAAGGCGTTACAATTCCATTTGGGATGGTTCGCGGTGGGTGTAATCACAGTACCTGGCCTGTTGTGGTGACTATATACAACCTGCCACCATAGAGGGTTATGACGCAGCCTTATTTTACGTTGGCGCTTTTAATCAATAGTCCTCGTCTCCTGGGAAAAATATCGACGTGTATCTTCAACGCTTGATCGATGAGTTAAAATTGCTGTGTGAACCTGGCGTGAGAACTTATGACGTAGGCGGTAAACAATTTTTTCAAATGTTGGTTGCTTTGTTATGGATTATTAATGATTTTCCTGTCTACGGCATACTGTCGGGATGGACAATTCAAGGTAAGCTTGCATGCCCTTGTTGTCATATTCATACGAGCGTTGTACGCTTGAAGTTTAGCGGGAAAGAGTCATTTATGGGTCACCGACGTTTCTTGCGTATAACTCACAGATTCAGAAAGAATAAAGAATTGGTCAACTGCAAGACGAAGACCGGTAGGCCTTCTAAACTATTGTCCGATAACAATATATTGCAACAATGGAGAGATTATAAGAATATCACATTCAGAAAGAAACAAAACAAAGATGCAATACCATGCCCAACCGGTTGGAAGAACCTAAGTGGTTTATTTTAACTTCCGTACCGGTCCGATTTACCGCTGTGCCATAATTTAAATGTCATGCATATCGAGAAAGTCTTTTACTAGTTAATCCCGGTAAAGCCCCCAGATGGCGTATTTTTTTGAAACGAGGTCCTCGGTAACGAGACATAAAGACTGTTTCTGAACACGTCATCAAACTTCTGCTGTGTAAGGATGGAAAAACGAAGGACAATCTCAATGCCTGTCGTGATTTGATGGATTTAGATGGTTTGTTCATTAAAGAAGAATTGCATTCTCAGCCCGTGGCTGGTAAACTGGGTTATTACGATATCCCACCGGCAATCTTCAACCTGGACAAAGAGAAGAAGCGGCGATTCCTGTAGGTGTTGAAAGAATTGAAAGTCTCTGATGATTTCTTATCAAACATTTCCAAACAGGTACAAGTAAAAAATGGAAAATCGTAGGACTCAAGAACCACCACTATCACATATTGATGCAACATCTTCTTTTATTATGCCTCAGAGCATTGGTAAAATCCGAAGTTGGTCTCGTTCTTAAAGACTTTTACACATATTTTCGCCAATTGTGTTTCACAAACGTGGACGTTAATAAGATGTCAGAGCTCAAAAAAGATATTCTTTTGATCCTATGCACACTTGAAACTATCTTTCCACCTTCTTTTTCGACATTATTGTTCATATATCCGTCCATTTGGCAATCGAGATCAAGATTGGCAATCCGGTACATTACCATCGTTGGATGTATCCCATTGAGAGGTATGAAAATGTTTATTATTATTATTTATTTAAATTGAAAAACATTATCATGAATTACTAATATTTATTATTTTCAACAGATATCTATTAATTTTAAAAAAAAACCATATCCGCAATAAGTATCGACCTAAAAGTTCGATTGCGGAATGCCATCTCTTGGAAGAAATCACATCTTTCTGTGCTCGTTTCCTAAACGACGATATCAGGACGAAGCTGAACAAACCGACGCGTGTTTCATACGGTTCAATTGGAGCAGGAAGGCTAAAAACATGTCTTACGATCTCATTGACAGTTTACATGCGTTCATCTTGCTAAACATCGAATGCTTTGCTAAATATGCAGAATAAGTTTTTCTAATTTCATCCATTTAAACGTTTGAAATTAAATATAATCTAACTGATGTAATTGTAAATTAATGAACAGAGCGTACAAAACTATACTCAAAAAATCGAATCCTAAAACATGGTCGGATGATAGGATCGAAGAAGAACATAGGCACAGTTTCGTCGCTTGGTGTAGAGAAGAAGTCGACGGACAAATAAATCGTGGAGAGAAGATTGATAGAGAAGTTCATGACCTTTTAATCGGTCCATCGATTGTAGCTACGTTTTATAATAGGTACGGGGTTTTCTACTACAAATTTGAGATCGAAAGAACGGAACGTATTAGAGCTACGCAAAATAGCAGCGTCGCAACCTCCAATGACAGAGGAAATCCCTACTACGATGTTCTTGAGCAGGTTATAGTGGTCTCATACATGCATAAGTCTGTCCCCTTTTTTATATTCCAATGCAGATGGTACAATATCAAGTCTAAATAGGGTATGAAGGTTGATGAATACAGACTCAGGTTGGTTAACACCAAACGGACAGCCTATGAATACGATAGCTTTATCTTTCTCTCAATAGCAATACAAATATATTATTCTCGGGACTTGAAGAAGGTTGACTAGAGTGTTGCTTGTCGTTGAAAACTAAGAGATTATTATAATGTACCGATGTTGACTGACTCTGAAGACGAGAGTGACGAATAAAAAGCGATAACACGTCTTAGTCCTTCTATTGAACGTACCAACGATCCAAACTATTCTGCGTCGTCCATCAATACGTTAGTAAGACGTGATATCGGCCAATTGATTGTCGCAGATCACGATTTCGATAATCCACCTAACGAATCTTCAGCTAATGCACTGACCAAACATGATAGGTAATGAAATAGAACTAAATATTTTAAATGGTATAATGATTATAAGTAAATTTTTAATATTTGGATAAATATATAAAGTCTGATAGGAGGCTGTGACTCAGGCTCTAAACGTCATAAGAAAAAATATATAGACCAGATTGGCGGGAGCTCAGCAGCAGCAGCGTCTATCCCTACCCGCACCCCCGTACTAGTGCCTTAACAGCCACAGCAGCTGCAGCAGCCTCGCATGTCCCTATCAGTGATGGAGATTTTATTAGTCTCCAAATTAAACCGCAAGTATACGGTGGTGCAATCGTAATACTTGAAGGTCGATCCACAGAGAGGTGCGTTAACTATTTTTAAACTAAGTTAAAGAGTTGGATTTTTTTTAAAAGCGCAAATAAAAATAGGTTTTTTATGAGAGAGAAAGTTCTAGGGTTTTTGTATTGTTTTATCTTCTAGGGTTGGTTTAAAAGATAGTTCTTCTTTTCTAAATCTATGTTTAATATGTTTTCTATTAATTAAAACAAAAGCATAAGTTATATTAATTAGATTTAACAATAACCTATCGATTATTAAAACATCATTTAGAAACTATATCAAATATCTATATTTCTAATTAATTAAAAGTACCCTAGATTTAATCTTCAATTAACAGTGTTAGGTAGCTAATCTATACTATTATTTTATTGAATTAACCTAGAGCCTTTTAATTATCTAGGTTGAATTTATTTTAATCTAATTCTTTCCTTACCGCCCCTAATTAAATTTCTAGTTTGTCAGACCGTCATTATCCTAATGGGTTTTTAGGTGTATCATCAATCCCTAAATCTAATTCAAAGCGTTAATTATCCCTATATGATCTAGTTTATATGATGAAAACATAAAAAGAAGGGAATTAAATCAAAAGAAACTTTATAAATTAAGCACAATAAAAAAAGAGTTTGAAAATGTTCAACCGCTAGAATTAAACAACACAAACTCTAAAATGAAATTAAGTACTCATCATAATTAAAGATAAAAGAAGTTTCATTAATAATGAAATACTTACAAATATGATTGATCTCCTCCTAGATGTTGGATTACGATAACGCCCTGGTCATCTACAGTGGCCGATGCGGAACAAAAATGACATTTAAAAACTTGGCGCTAATAAACCCGCCATATAATCGAACCATAAACCTATACAAGCAAACTAACAGAGCTAAACTACTATGATAGAAGCATTATACCGAATGATTTGTGTCCTTCGGACTTCCACCATCATCCTTAGCATCTTGAGGTGTCCACGATTGAGCTTGGCCTTCGGTCTTCCTCCGTCGAAGATGATCCACCTGAAGGAGATGATGTAGCCTCCAGCTTTACCTAGCGAAGAAACCAACGCTTCAAGGTTGCTAGCAATGGAGAGTCAGGTGTGTAGGAATATCTCACTATCTTTTTCTCTCATGTTCAAGTGAGCAATCGAAGAAGAACAAAAAGGAGGTGAGGAAAACCATGGGCATGAGAAACTCAAGAAAAAAAGGCTAATTCTCTAAGTGAGTATGAATGAATCAAGAGTGAATGAGTGTAGCATGTAGAAAGAATGGCTAAGTGTTTTCAACCATGCAAGAAAATATCTCACATATTTTACAATAAACAATCAAGAGCCATACCTCTCAACATACCTCCAACCATGCTCATGCCACATCACCCTCCACCTCATTTCCAAATGATTTTCTAAAAATAAAATCATATAATGAGGTGTCCATCTTCTAGAAGATATTCCATATAAATACGGAATACGACCCGGTATACATATCGAAATACATATACGCGTATTCGTATAAAAATACGAATAGCCAAGAAAGAAAATGAATAGTGAAAAATAATACTAGAATATATATAAATTATTAAATCAAAACTTAATTTAATAAACCGGCTCAATTCTAAGCCGCTAGTATTATCAACCGTTCGATAAAAATCTGTGTAGCCTGTACACATATTTAATCGGACACCTATATGTACCAACATACGTCATCTACATCATATCTCCTGAACCATGAAAACCCTCTGTATGGGACTCTAAAAACTCGTCAATACGCTGGCAGTGGGTTTAACCACAAGAACGTCAGTGGCACTAGCTGTACGTAACGAACACCTAGGTATTGAGCGAAAGGAAGGCCGACGAGCAAACTCATCCGAACCCCTACTGAGCCTATCAGTGATAATCTCCGTACAGTCCGGTCTGTTCGTCTAAGAGTATCGCATATCGAGTCTAGGGGGTGGATAAGTCAGACCCCTAATAACACGACATTTCATGTCGATATGAAGCCCATCACCCAATGAGAAACTACTGATCCAAATCAGTAATTCTCGTCTATCTTGGCTAAGGATTTCTGGTGATGGCCACCCGTGCACCTTGCGACATCAACTCCCAATACCATGAGAGACGAATCCCCGACGATCCACTCACTGCCTCTATGTGGCTTAGGATTATACCCAACTAAAACCTGTTTGCACGACTCTTTTAAGCCGTGGTAAGGTAGTAATCAAAGCACAGTGGGAACTCACATGAGAAAAATGATGATCTCAGGTCGACAGACTAACCTATACCCATGTCACCTGACTATCTGACAATAGATATAATACCAACTAGCATGTTCGCTGCGAGTCTGTCCAGTGTACTCATAACCTAATGAATACCTGTATACTATCTTAAGTGACTGGCTGACACCAATGGCTTGTGAGACCGGCTACCGCCCCTCGTCGGGGTCTCGAAAAGTATACACTAGTCTACTCCGGAATATCGATACCCGGTCTCCATACTCTCTCGACTAGGAATATTTAAGGATGTGCTTATAGACCACCCAACTCTCACTTATATGATCGCAATCGTAATGCTGGTAGTCAAGCAAGAATCCTATGGGCTCTATCAACATATAATAGTGATCTGTAATACCACATAAAGTATGTACATGATGATAGAGACAAACCAGATAGCATACTATCATCTCGAGTAAGACTGTTCTATCCGTATAGGTCCTCCCTCAATCATCACAATTGCGTGCCTGCGATCACAATAATTGACTTGAGACCACTATAGCCAACAATCTCCTACTTGCACTTAAGGCTAATTATTGCGGTGTCGCATACTCACAGCCCGTGTGATACCGAACACCCAACTTCTCTACTAATCAGTCTCGCAAAGCCCATTTGTGAAAATATTGCGTTCGAGAAATAACCTCAGTGAGTGGATTCGCTCTAATATTTCCATTTTTATCTCTCTATATCTCAATTTCGCGGAGAAAGACTATCTCCCAAAATGAGCAATACCTGTCTTAGAATTTGTTTGGATATCTGATGGGACCCAGTTCACAAATGAACTCCAAATCCAACAAACTTCTTAGACTGTATCAACCACTGAATTTAATCAATATCCTGCTCCATGCCTTCCACAGTATCCGTTTGGACCACCTGTCCAACATACTGCCCCTCAAAAGAGGGAAAACTATAATTCTGACAGTCACTATGTCATCCAGGTCACCTTGGAAGCCCGAAATGATAAATGCCTCGTGAAGGAGGCTGCCGTTACCACATACCAAGAACATACACTTATGTTCATAACTGCTTCCCAATATTTCTCCAGAACTGAATTAATATATGTTTATTGCAGCCAGTGCAAAAGCAATATCTGGTGTGGTATTTGACATCTCATGATTGACTTGTTAGTGTATATGCCCTAGAGGCCATTATTGTATCATTCTAGCTTGTATATTACTTAATGGAAGCTTGGGATATTCACATTTATATAACAGTCTTGCTAAACATGGTAGTATGCTACTTGGTTGTGTCTACTTTAATATGTGCATATATTTCTTGTAACATATCACTTATACATATTAGTAGAGCCCATAGGATCTTGGCTTAATTACCAGCGTTGTGATGGCAGTTACACTAGTGGGGGCTGGGTAGTCTATAAGCAACATCCTATACTTGTCCCTAGTCGTAGGATTATCGAGACAGGGCATCGATACTCCGGAGTAGACTAGCGTGTACGCTTCTCATCCCAGTTAGGGAGGTGGTCTGTCCTACAGCCATCAGTACGTCGTACTGGAGTTAGTATACAGGTGCTCGTTGAGTTACGGGTACACCGGACAGGACTCGCAGGAGATCTGACTGGATGGTATTATACCTAACGTCAGATAGCAGTTCTCAGGTGACATGTGTGCAGGTAGTCTGTTGACTTAAGGTCGTCATTTTTCTTATGTGAGTTCCCACTGTGCTTTGATTACTACCCTACCACGGCTCAAACGAGTCGTGCAAACAGGTTTTAGTTGGGCACAGTCCCGAGCCACATGGAGGCAGTGAGCGACTGTTAGGGATTCGTCTCTCCCGGTATAGGGAGTTGATATCGTACAGTGATCGGTTGGTCATTACCATAAGTCCCTGGCCAGGGCTGATGGAGAATTACTGGTGGACTGATCAGTAGATTCTCAAATGGTTTTGAGCCATACCGGCACGACTTGTATGGTTATTAGGGGTCTGGCATTTACCACCTCCCTAGACCATACATGCGATACTCTTAGACGAACAGACCGGACTGCGCGGATATTGTCACGGACAGGCTCAATAGGAGTTCGGATGGGTTTCCTCATCGGCCTTCTTATCGACATCTACCTGGGGACCGTTACGTATAGCTAGTGCCGCTTGCGGTCTGTGGTTAAACCCACTGCCAGCGTAGTGTCGAGTCTTTAGAGTCCCACACAGAGAGTTTCCCTACTCCAGGCGAAATGATATAGAGGTCGTATCGTTTTACGACAAGGGTTCGGACGCGTACGTGTGTTTACGCACGTACGACGTTCGGACAGTTTTTACTAGCCGGCTTTGGTTTAAGCCAGATTCTAGTATCGGATTATTGGATTTATACAGTCTAAAGTTTTTCCGTGTTTTCACGGATAGGAGGGGCGTTCTCGTAATTTGTAGGGAAGCTTCTAGAAGGATGATGACATGGAGGGTAAGGCGGCATTAGCATTTAATGCATTTGTGACTCACTTAGATGAATCATTCAAGTGAGTTAATGAAGCATTTATTGCTTAATGACTCACTTGATGATTCATTGCATATATTTAATGAAGCATGATGATAATGCATTTTGATTTATTCATTTCGATTTTCTTATGCTTCATTATATATTAGAAGTGAGAAGCTTTTTCATTCATAACTCATGCTCACCTTCTCTCTCCTCAAGCTCTCTCTTGAAACCCTAATCCTCCCCTCTCATGTGTTGAGATCAAGGATTAGATAGACTAATTAATCCATAACCTCACTCTACATCACCTAGGTCACTTTGATTAGCAACTAAAGAAACCTAGTTATCTCAAGTTAGAGATCAAGCTTGGAGTAGGAGCTCTCGGGTGGATCATCTTTGACTCGAGGAGGCCGTTGAGGTGCCGACGTTCCAAGGATCCTATGAGGAGTGGAGGACAGCGATGAAGACCCGAAAGACAAGTAACGTGAGGTATAACTTCGAATCCGAGTAGTTAAACCTTTCGTTGTATGCTAGTAACGGTTTAGATACGATTCATGCGCTCAAGTCCGTGTTACGAAGCTTTGATAATCGTTTTTCATATATTCCGCCTTCCCGCAAGTTCGTGGGGTGCGTGACATGGACTTACAGTAGTATCAGAGCCAACTAAACCATTACTAGCTTGTTAGCAACTATTTAGAACTTCGATCGTCGGAAAAACGCGAAAACAACATCCCGAACCCCTATCAGTTTCTGTTAATTTTAAACGTGTCGAAAAAAATATTTGATATGCCTTAAAATTCACAGCAGGGAAATATAAGAATTCTGGGAAAATACGAGATTGCAACTCAGTTAGATGGCCGCGGATCCGCGGCAAGATAGTGCTTTTCGCTGCGGATCCGCCGCCGAGTCAACTCCGAGTTGACTCGGATTTGCTCTGTAATTCATGAATTTTGGTGTTTTGTTTTCCAGTATATTCTGTTTCTACCCAGGTTACTTCTGTGCTGGCTTGCTTTTAGGGTAGACACGGAAAGAGGTTGTCGATCGATATTCTAACTTATTTGCTAAATCGGGTTTTTATCTGTAATGTTTAATGTGTTCGTAAACCTCCCCTAACTGCTAGTATGTCGGTTGGTAGGGGGTTGCACATTTCTGTAATGTTTACTGTTTGTGTATATGAACTGTATTGGACTGTTGTGATGATTAGCCGGGGTTTGAGATGGGTTATTATATTCATTCATTCGATATAATTGTAATATGTTGTAATATTATTTTGCGGGGCAATCCAGGTTGCGGTTGTAGCCACGTTGTATTATTTCATTTTACTATTTTTGCTCCTAGGATAGACCCAAGGTGGGGTGCACAAACTACCGGGTACTTTGAAGTATTTAGTGGCCTACTCACGTTGTTGAGGGAGACCGCTTCACTTCGGGCACTTGGCGGGTAGTTTGCCGTACCCGTAGGGGTCTGGGGTGGGGTAATAGCTATTCATCACAACTGTGTAATCCGTATTTTGTTGCAGGCTCAAAGCAAACGCGGATTGCTTGCATATCCAATAAAGTTCATCAGTGATCTGGAATGCCTATTATTGCGTCCGACGAATGTACAATATCTATATATGATAGCTATTAGACGTCACTTATGTTTTACACCAGCGCTAGCCCAACCCCCGCTCTGTCGTTAGTTAAGTAACCTAACGGGTGATAACGGGACCCAGTGGCAAATGCGGATGGCATAAGAGAACGTGGTATTTTCGTTGTTTTCTGCAATGATAGGATAAATGATGGGACGCATTATTTTAATGCAAAGAAAATAAACCAAAGTTTAGTCGTTGGAACAAATTTAAAAGAAACCACTCGGTTATTTTAAAAGAGCAGAATTTTTAATTGCGGAGCTTTAACCACTCCTTTTAAAAAGTATCAGGTTCCTTCGATTATATCAAGTTCACTACGTTCACGGTTTTGCCAAAACCAGTCGTAGCCCTCCGTCATTTCATATGGATAGTCAATAGTATTCAAGCTGTGTTTGTTGGCCAAAGTCAAGGCACAATGTTTGGTAGCTATTGAATATTCATATGCAGCATAGATAGATGCGTTGGTTTGGGACAGTCGTACTGCCTTGTTGGCCAAAGTCAAGGGTATGTACGGGTGGGTTCAAATTAACCTGGAAATTGATGGGTAGAACTTGACATGTGACTTATGATTTGTTGGCCAAAGTCAAGGTCATAAGAGCGTGGGGCAAAAATCCACATCAGGAGTTTCTAAAGAAACTGAAACTTGCTAGTATTGCATACAATTTGGAGTTTGATAAATGTTGGTAGGATTCCTTCAACATTATCATACGATGATATTTGGATCCCGATCCTACTGTGAGTATATACTACTTATCAGGAGATTCGTCACTTAACGATCAATGCTATAAACCAAGTAGGTGCCTAGAAAGGTGTCAGCGGGGTTACGCCCCCAGAGAAAAGCGGTTATTTAATTAAGGAACTTCGCGAAAGCGTTGGAAAACCTCCCTCGAAGTATCGACACTGGCCTGGCTGAACGGTTAAGCAGGTATTGTACGGTGAGAATAGTCCTGGCTAATTCTTCTTTTATGGTTTGAGGAAGAATTCGAGAAACAGTGGGAGCCATCCAGTTTAGATAAACTAAAAACCAATCTAAACTTGCAACAGCATCATGCTAAAATGTTTTCTTCTCTTTCTCTCATTGCAGTGACCTTGTGACCACACATAGGTTACATCTAGATAAAAAATTGACTGAATCTGACTTATATGACTGGCAAAGGTCTGTCCAGATATCCATTGCCTATGACAAGCTGGACCACCCTGTTACTACTCAAGATCCTGCCGTCCCAGGTCCAGTTTCCACCGTCGCGGATATGGATATCCATCAGACAAGGGAAAAGGATAAAGCAAAAGCCAAGTGCCTCGTGTTGGCTTCAGTTGATGGTGTATACCAGAAGCAGCATGAGAAGATGGACTCAGTTTCCATCTTTCTCCATAACAAAGATTTATATGGAGAACAATCTCGTATCGCAAGAAATGAGACCTCGAACGAATTATTTCAAGTGAGGTTGGCTGTCGGGTCAACTGTAGGGGACAACGTCCTTACAGAGACCAGCTATTTTGAGCTCACAGACCTGAAGACCACGTTGAAGAACGGGTCAGATACTGACTTAATTCTAAAGTCTCTACCTTCTACCCTGAAGGAAACCAAGGAAGTAGAAGGAAAGGGAAGGGCAAAAGTTTCGGTACTGGATATAGTAAAAGAGGGACGTTCCTATTGTTATGGGAATGAACATTGGCAGAAGGATTGCAGGGCTAGCAAAGCCAGTAGCCAGGATTCGAAGCATGTTGTGGCTTCGGCTTCGGGTGTGTTTGTAATAGAGAACTGTATGTCAGTTAACCGTACTTCCTGGGTATTGGATACCGGAACAGGATCTCACATCTGTAATTCGTTACAGGCTCTGAGAAACCATAGGGTTATCAGGATAGGTGATATGACCCTCAGGGTTGCTAACGGAATGAGCATGAATGCTGAATCCGTAGGGGAATATCATATTGGACCGACAACTGGGAAGATATTGATTCTGCATAACTGTTTTTATATACCAGGTGCGACTTATAATATCATATCTGTATCCTTACTTTCTAAGGAAGGATATGATTTTACTTTTGAAAGCGATGTGGTCCACATCCACCTAAATCAAGTTCTGATTAGGTCAGGTATATTAAAAAACGGGATATACGTATTAAATCAAGCTCAGATTTTCAGTGTCCAGAACACACTTAAAAGAAAGTCTCCGGAATTAAATCAGGCTTTCTTATGGCATTGTAGACTGGGTCACATCAATGAGAGAAGGTTGACTAAGTTACATAGAGAAGGATATTTGAATCCGTTCGAATATCAATCTTATGTTACTTGTGAATCTTTTCTCATAGGAAAGATGACAAAAACTCCGTTTACTGGACACGGAGTAAGAGCAAATGAGCTCTTGGGACTCGTACACAGTGACGTGTGCGGTCCAATGTCTACACATGCACAAAGCGGTTATTCTTACTTCATTACTTTTACGGATGATTTTTCAAGGTACGGATATGTCTTCTTAATGAAACATAAATCTGAAGCCTTCGAAAAATTCCAGGAATATAAGAATGAAGTAGAAAAACAAACAGGCAAAAGTATCAAGACACTGAGATCAGATCGAGGTGGTGAATACTTGAATGCCGAGTTCCTGGATTACGTAAAAGAGAATGGAATTCTCTCTCAGCTTACTCCTCCATACACACCACAACATAACGGTGTATCGGAGAGACGGAACCGAACTTTATTGGATATGGTACGTTCCATGATGAGTAACGCTGAGTTACCGCGATCATTCTGGGGATATGCACTAGAATCAACTGCATACCTCTTGAACCGAGTTCCAACCAAGACTGTGCCTACCACACCATATCAGATGTGGAGTGGGAAGAAACCCTGTCTTAAGTATCTTAAGACATGGGGATGTCCAGCTTTTGTAAAGAAGCAGCATGCGGACAAGCTCGAGGCACGCTCGGTAAAATGCAAGTTTGTGGGATATCTAAAGAACTTCAAGGGATATTATTTCTATTACGCAGAGGAACAAAAGGTTTTTGTTTCTCATCATGCCTGCTTCTTGGAAACTCAGTTTTTAGAAAATCAGAAGAGTGGGAGAGCAATAGAACTGGAAGAAATTCCAGAACCACAAGCTATTATTGAAACCTTGGTAGAACAAGAAGGTTCAGGTGAACCGAACATCCCAGCGCCTATCCGCAGGAGTTGTAGGCCGTCTCATCCGTCTGAGAGATACTACGGTTTTCTTATAGAGGGGGATCGAGAAGATTGCGTCATTGATAATGATGACCCTACTAGCTTCCAGCAAGCCGTTCAGAGCGGCGACTCGGTAAAATGGCTGGATGCAATGCGGACCGAAATGGAGTCCATGTACACTAACAATGTATGGACTTTGGACATTGCTCCAGATGGGGTAAAACCCGTAGGATGCAAATGGATTTTCAAAAAGAAGATTGGTGTAGATAGACAGGTTGAAACCTATAAAGCTAGACTTGTTGCAAAGGGTTTCCGTCAAAGACCTGGTTTGGACTATGACGAAACCTTTTATCCAGTGGCTATGCTCAAATCCATTCGGGTCCTTCTTGCTATTGCTGCCTTCCACGATTATGAGATCTGGCAGATGGACGTAAAGACGACCTTTCTAAATGGTAATTTGGAAGAGTGCGTCTATATGGATCAGCCAGAGAGATTCATTCAGAGTGGGAGCAGCGGTAAAGTGTGCAAGTTACTTAAGTCCATTTATGGACTAAAGCAGGTATCGCGGAGTTGGAACATCTGTTTTGATGATGCTGTCAAAGAATTCGACTTTATCAAAAATCCAGATGAACCATACATATACAGTAAGATTGTAGGGAGAGCTATAGTATTCCTCGTCTTGTACGTGGATGACATTCTCCTAATAGGAAATGATATTCCTATGTTACAGTCAGTCAAAAGATTCTTATCACAGAAATTTTTCATGAAAGACCTGGGTGATACCACCTACATTCTGGGGATCCGGATCTATCATGATAGATCAAAAAGGATGTTGGGACTTTCGCAGTCCAGGTACATAGACACCATATTGAAGAGATTCAGTATGGATGATTCTAAGAGCGGTAACCTACCGGCTTGTCACGGAATCGCCCTCTCCAAAGAGATGTCTCCCAAGACTGATTTGGAAAGGGATCGCATGTCGATTATACCCTACGCTTCTGTAGTAGGCTCTATAATGTATGCGATGTTATGTACCAGACCAGATGTAGCATACGCATTGAGCGTTGTAAGCCGGTATCAGGCAAGCCCAGAGGAGAAACACTGGATAGCCGTAAAGAACATTCTCAAGTACCTGAGGAGGACTAAGGAGATGTTCTTGGTATATGGCGGAAAAGACCTCCAGATAGAGGCCTTTGCCGACTCCGGCTTCCAGAGTGACAAGGATGACTCCAAATCCATGTCGGGTTATGTCTTTACCCTCAATGGAGGGGCGGTCTGCTGGAAGAGTTCCAAGCAGGAGACCGTTGCTGACTCAACGATGGAAGCGGAGTACATAACTGCTTGCGATGCCACAAAAGAAGCTGTCTGGATGAAGAAGTTCCTCACAGAACTTCAGGTGGTTCCTACCAGTGTTGGTCCAATACCTCTGTATTGCGACAACAACGGCGCTATAGCTTTAGCGAAGGAACCCAGGTCCCATCAGAAGTCCAGACACATCTTAAGGCGGTATCACCTGATCAGGGAGATCGTAGATCACCGGAAGATCGAGATAAAGAGAGTAGAGACGGAGAATAACATTGCTGATCCATTCACAAAGGCCATTCCTCAGACGCAGTTCGAGAGGCTATTCGAGATGATAGGTCTACGATATGCCAGCTCATGGCCCCAGTGCAAGTGGGAGATTGTTAGTGTATATGCCGTAGGGGCCATTATTGTATCATACTAGGTTGTATATTACTTAATGGAAGCTTGGGATATTCACATTTATATAACAGTCTTGCTAAACATGGTAGTATGCTACTTGGTTGTGTCTACTTTAATATGTGCATATGTTTCTTGTAACGTATCACTTATACATATTAGTAGAGCCCATAGGATCTTTGCTTGATTACCAGCGTTGTGATGGCAGTCACATTACTGGGGGCTGGGTAGTCTATAAGCAACATCTTATACTTGTCCCTAGTCGTAGGATTATCGAGACAGGGCATCGATACTCCGGAGTAGACTAGCGTGTACGCTTCTCATCCCAGTTAGGGAGGTGGTCCGTCCCACAGCCATCAGTACGTCGTACTGGAGATAGTATACAGGTGCTCGTTGAGTTACGGGTACACCGGACATGACTCGCAGGAGATCTGACTAGATGGTATTATACCTAACGTCAGATAGCAGTTCTCAGGTGACATGTATGCAGGTAGTCTGTTGACTTAAGGTCGTCATTTGTCTCATGTGAGTTCCCACTGTGCTTTGATTACTACCCTACCACGGCTCAAAGGAGTCGTGCAAACAGGTTTTAGTTGGGCACAGTCCCGAGCCACATGGAGGCAGTGAGCGACTGTTAGGGATTCGTCTCTCCCGGTATAGTGAGTTGATATCGTACAGTGATCGGTTGGTCATTACCATAAGTCCCTGGGCAGGGCTGATGGAGAATTACTGGTGGACTGATCAGTAGATTCTCAAATGGTTTTGAGCCATACCGGCACGACTTGTACGGTTATTAGGGGTCTGGCATTTACCACCTCCCTAAACCATACATGCGATACTCTTAGACGAACAGACCGGACTGCGCGGATATTGTCACGGACAGGCTCAGTAGGAGTTCGGATGGGTTTCCTCATCGGCTTTCTGATCGACATCTACCTAGGGACCGTTACGTATAGCTAGTGCCGCATGCGGTCTGTGGTTAAACCTACTGCCAGCGTAGTGTCGAGTCTTTAGAGTTCCACACAGAGAGTTTCCCTATTCCAGGCGAAATGATATAGAGGTCGTATGGTTTTACGACAAGGGTTCGGACGCGTACGTGTGTTTACGCACGTACGACGTTCGGACAGTTTTTACTAGTCGGCTTTGGTTTAAGCCAGATTCTTGTATCGGGTTATTGGATTTATACAGTCTAAAGTTTTTCCGTGTTTTCACGGATAGGAGGGGCATTCTCGTAATTTGTAGGGAAGCTTCTAGAAGGATGATGACATGGAGGGTAAGGTGGCATTAGCATTTAATGCATTTGTGACTCACTTAGATGAATCATTCAAGTGAGTTAATGAAGCATTTATTGCTTAATGACTCACTTGATGATTCATTGCATATATTTAATGAAGCATGATGATAATGCATTTTGATTTATTCATTTTGATTTGCTCATGCTTCATTATATATTAGAAGTGAGAAGTTTTTTCATTCATAACTCATGCTCACCTTCTCTCTCCTCAAGCTCTCTCTTGAAACCCTAATCCTCCCCTCTCATGTGTTGAGATCAAGGATTAGATAGACTAATTAATCCATAACCTCACTCTACATCACCTAGGTCACTTTGATTAGCAACTAAAGAAACCTAGTTATCTCAAGTTAGAGATCAAGCTTGGAGTAGGAGCTCTCGGGTGGATCATCTTTGACTCGAGGAGGCCGTTGAGGTGCCGACGTTCCAAGGATCCTACGAGGAGTGGAGGACAGCGATGAAGACCTGAAGGACAAGTAACGTGAGGTATAACTTTGAATCCGAGTAGTTAAACCTTTCGTTGTATGCTAGTAACGGTTTAGATACGATTCATGCGCTCAAGTCCGTGTTACGAAGCTTTGATAATCGTTTTTCATATATTCCGCATCTCCGCAAGTTCGTAGGGTGCGTGACATGGACTTAGATGACTCAATTGCCTAAGCAAGAGATATTCCAATCATGCAAATCTCTCTCCTCATCAGTCTAGAAGACATCTCTTTAGAGAGGGTGACTCCATCACCTGTGGGTACACCACCTACGCCAGGAGTCGTCCATTCTAAAACACTTTAAAATAGTGTCAAGTACCCAAATTGGGACACTTCCCAAATCTAGATCTAAAACCAAAGATCTAGTTACCAGAATCCCTGATATTTTATTCAAATCCTATATGGAGAAAACACCTTGTGACAACCACAGTATAACCGATCGTTGTATAGGAATATCACTTATTATCAAGAGTATGTCATCCAAATACCAGGACATCACTCCATACTACCTTCTTATCAGGTCCATCTATTGTTTTGATGAAGTCAAACTCTATGACCGTCACATCAAAACTAGATGATCTATCTTCCCTGTACTTGCTTTAGTCTATAAATAGACATAAGCTACTTTCCCACTATGCTTCCGCTGCTCCCACTGACTACAACAACCCTCTGGCAGAGTCATATACATGTGCACTTCTAAAGCTAATTTACAATGGCGTTATGCTCATCCGCCTGTCAGATCTCATACTCTAGAACAGCAGTAGTGGTAAGTTTGGGTCATCAAAAACCTCTTGGGTGCCTGAGGTTACCCACTAAATCTACGGAGTGGATAATGGATCGTCGAAACTAATTGAATCCTCAGGTTCTACTAAATTTTCAGTAATCGTTTGTGGTTCTGGAATCAATTCCAGTTCTACCATACTCCCACTAATATTTTCTGAAAAAATTTCATTTTACTAAAACTGTGGCGAGTCAAGAACGATATAACTATTGATCTTCTAGATGGTAGAATGTTAATCCTCATCAAAGCCCGGGATAACCCACAAACTGCCATTACTGAAACGTGCCTAGAGTTTATCCAGATTCTGGTTTTAAGCATAAACCGTACAACTCCATATACCTTAGCATCGTTAAGATATGAATCCAATATAGAAACAAAGGCACTAATTTAATTGAAACCAGATTCAAAATACATGCAGCCGTTCCCAGTGTATATCAACTAAATGGAAGAAGGCCAAGCAGCATTACTCATCAAGGAATATACCCACGTATGAGTAACCTGAAAGAGAAGCAAGTTCTCAAAACTATTACTTACAATGGAATACCTAACATAAGTATTTACATTTTCGATCACCTTGAAGAATCCTGATACTTGCAACATATGGTTCTCTACTTTATTCTTATAACTATATCTTCTCAAAATCTGGACCTTGTATTTCAACGAAATACTTGTCTAAAACTAGAGAAGTCATGAGTAAACAGAATATAGTAAGAGTACCAACCCCTTTGTCCTAATGGACATCGGAAAACACATAGCACTTTGTATAAGTCGTCTGAGTTTAATAACTTAAACCCTGTGCGTCGTAGGTTGAAAACTGTGCTATGGTTAAGAAGAAATACACCGCTGTTGAATGCACCTTACCTAACCATCAACTGATATAGGTAAATGTCATAAACATAATTCTAAAAAGTTATATCTCACTTTATAAAATAAACGTACAGATATATCGGTTTGAAATTGGTGCATAACGACGGATATTCAAAACCAAATATCTGTCGTCGGGAAAAACCTAGGTTATTTCCTCAAATATCATCAATTATAAAGAATTCTGATATATTGAGGATATAATCACCCAATTCCCAATATATTACTCCCACTCAGCATCCGTAACGCCATATAAATGTAAGAATCAAATCTGATAAATACATACCCTGGAGTTAGAATCTAATTGGGAAAACAGTTTTCAATTAACACTGCACAGTAAAACTGAAACATGAAAATGTTTCGTAGGGGTAGCCGGGTATTCCTAGTAATGCTTCTTCCACTATCCAGATTCATGACTGTAACCGTATATTTTCTTGCCCTCACTCCAATCTCTTTATTTGTCTTTTACTTCTTACCTTCTGTACACCATTCTTATGCTAATTGGTTTTCTTCCTTCCCTACCTTTTAGCGTGCCTATGATTTGGAAGAAGACTATCAAATAAGTGCAATAAGTGTACTCTCCTAATACTAGGAGCCCTCGCAAACTGAGAGAAGGTAAAGATAAAAGACAACCGAATAATCATATTTAATTTCTCCAGAACCGGAATCCATTCTCGAACTGAAATAAGTTTTTTCGAGTTCGTATGTAACTATACGATGGAATATCCAATCAATATAGATCTTCGTAGGGATACAGATTGTTCCGGAGAAATGCAAAGGGGAAGTAAGAGTGGCAGGGGTATACTAGGCTTCGTCATGAATGACAGTAGTCGCAATTTCCTTTGCCCTAACTCTAATCCCTTTATATGTCTTTACTTATTACCTTCTGTACCCCACACTCAGGCTAATTGGTTTTCTTCCTTCCCTACCTTTCGGCACATGCCTATGGTTTAGAAGAAGACTATCCAATAAGCGCAATAGGTATACTCTCCTAATACTGGGAGCTCTCGCAACCTGAGAGGAGGTAAAGAGAAAAGACAACAGAATAGTCCTATTCAATTTTTCTAGAACCGGAATCCATCCTCGCACTGAAACAAGTTTCTTCGAGTTCGTATGTAACTATACGATGGAATATCCAATAAATATGGATCTTCGTAGTGATATGGAGTGTTCTGGAAAAATGCAAAGGAAAAATAGGAGCGACAGGGATATATGTGACTTAATGACAATCCAAAAAGCCAAAGTGTTTTAAGAAGGTTCAGTTAACTTGGTTCATGAGTTTTAGTTTAGGGACGGGTCATGGTCGCTGCCAAAGAGAGAGAGAAAAGAAACACTCAGCGTGCACTCTAACCTAGATTAGATTAGTTAATCACTTTATCTAATCAGGATGGCTCCCACTGCTTACTCGAATTCTCCTTCAAACTCTAAAAGGAGAATTAGTCGGGATCATCTGAAAATCACCCGATGAGTAACACCTACTCATCAATGGGAATCGGGATCCAACTATCATCGCATGATAATTTGATGGAAGCCACTCAAGTCACCACACTTTAGAAGGTATGCGCATGCCTGGCAAGTTTCCTGTATGTTTGAAACTCCCAATTTGGTTTTTGGCCCTACCAGTTTATGACCTTGACTAGGTCAATATATCATAAACCGCTAGTAAAGTTCAACCCGTCATTATCCATGATTAATTTAGACCCACCCGCATATACTCTTGACTGGGTCAAAATGGTTATGCGACTGTCCTAAATAATCGCAACACCCGCAACAAACAAGCATCACTCGGCTACCGAACACTACGTCTTGACTAAGTCAAAACATGCAGCACGAATACTAAGTAACACTTGTAAGAAATGACGGAGGGCTACGGCTGGGTTTTTGGTGAAACCCCTTTAACGTAATGAGCTTGATATCGTTGAAGAAACTCGAGCAGTTTTACAAATATATAGTGGTGTAAACTTTTGCTAAAGAGGTCAATTCCTGTGAAGGGATCTCAGCTCTTTCCTCATCGAATGAGGTGCAAGATATTCCTAACTGAATACTACGATGCAAAGCAAAAGAATCAACTATAGTGAAGTTATTACACTGACGTAAACTTTTGTCCAAGAGGTCACTCCCTATGAAGGGATCTCGGCTCTTGCCTCGTCGAATGAGGTGCTGGATATTCATAACCGAATACCACCATGGAAAGCAAAACGAAACATCTGTAATAACAATTTTCAAAAATTGGTTCCAACAATATCATTTAGGTTTGTTTTTCCTTGCATTAATCAAAGTTAACGCAGTCCCATCAATTAATCCATATCACACAGAAAAAGGAACGAAAATACAATGTGCGTATATGACATCTGCATTCGCCACGGGGCCCCGTCATGCACCGTTAGGTTACTTAACTAACGGCAGAGCGGGGGCTGGACTAGCGCGGATGCAAAACATATACAATATCTACTAGTATATATAAATATATATATATATAGCATTCGTCCCAGGCATGATATAAGTAATATCACAGAATATATCAACAAGCAACACAGAATGGCAAATAATCTTGGAGCCTCGGGTTTCATTTGAGCCGCAAATAAGACCCGACGTTCCCGGTCATGTGGATAGACCGTGCAATGAAAACTTGGACCCCTACGAGCACGGAAAGTTACCCGTCAATCCCAGAAGTGAGGCAACCCCAATCAACAAAGTGAATGGGCCACCCAGCACTTCACGGAATCCGGTAACTTGAGCACTCCACCGTGGGTCATCCTATACCCCCTACGAGTGCGGCGAATAGCCCATCAATTCTAGAGTAAGGCCCCCTCAGTCTCAACCTCATGAGATGCGGGCCTGTTGCCCTCTAGAACTCGGTTATTCGAGTACTCCACCGCGGGGTAATCCTAGTACAGAAAAGAAAAATATATATACAATGGCGACATCGACCTCAACCCGGTCGTGCCCCAATAAAAGAATATACAATCTGGCAGAGACGGTTGTCCACATGTCGGACGCTCGCCCCGCAATAACAAATAAGCTCCGACCGAAACAAGCCTAGTATCCCAGAGTAGGCAAGCGGAACATGTACCGGAAAAGTATATGCTTACAGCCTGGAAGGTGCTGAGCCAAATAAATCTGAACTATACTACTACCATTGCACCATAGACTATCCACCATGACAATCCAACCACAATATCAGTACATCTCAGAACATCAACGTGAAAATCACATTCACAAACCCGTCTATTTGAACGTATAGCAACTAGTCGGGTTGTACCGCTCAATGATAATCATGGTCGCAAATATTATCACATGCACTGATAAACACATACTTAAAATTTCGATCAACTAAATTTTTCCATATTGGCCCCAAATGGAATCCAGCACTCAAACAAATCTGGGCCAAAACCAAATATCCCAAAAATCATATTTCCAATAATTAGTGTGCCAGAAGAAATTTGGTGCCATAATGCCACAAAACCGCTGCGGAACCGCCGCCAATGTGCAAGTTACGCGGCGGTTCCACAGCCAAATAATTAGCTTAGGTGCTCAAATTTCTTCTTGTGACCTATAAATGCATGCACGTATTTTTAAGATGCTCTGAATGATTTTTTGAAAAAGTTTGAAAATCGACAGCAAGCGTGGCATATTGGAAAAACGATTCGGAAAAATGGGTCAATCGAGATTTTAACCTCGTGCAAACTAGCTAGTATGGGTTTATGGCGTAGCTCTGATACCATATTGGGTTACGATAGCGCCCTGGCCATCTACCGTGGCTAATGCAGAACAAAAATGACATTTAAAAACTTCACGCTAACGAACCCGTCGTAAAATCGAACCATAAACCTACACTAGCTAACTAACAAAGAGCTAAACTACTATGATAGAAGCATTACACCGGATGATCTGTGTCCTTCGGTCTTCCACCATCATCCTTATCTCCTTGAGGTGTCCATGATTGAGCTTGGCCTCTGGTCTTCCTCCGTCGAAGATGATCCATCCGAGGGAGACGATGCAGGTTCCAGCTTCGTCTAACGAAGCAACCGACGCTCTAAGATTGCCAACAATGGAGAGTGGGGTGTGTGGGAATATCTCACTAGCTTTTTCTCTCATGTCTCATGCTCAAGTGAGCAATCAAAGAAGAACAAAGAAGAGGTGAGGAAAACCATGGGCATGAGCAACTCAAGAAAAAAAGGCTAAGTCTCCAAGAGAGTATGAATGGATCAAGAGTGAATGAGTGTACCATGTAGAAAGAATGGCTAAGTGTTTTCAACCATGCAAGAAAGTATCTCACACATTTTACAATAAACAATCAAGGGCCATACCTCACTACATACCTCCAACCATGCTTATACCACCTCACCCTCTACCTCATTTCCAAATGATTTTCTAAATAGAAAATCATATAATGAGGTGTCCATCTTCTAGAAGATATTCTGTATAAATACGGAATACAACCCGGTATACGTATCGAAATACATATATTCGTATTCGTATAAAAATACGAATAGCCAAGAGAGAAAATGAATAGTGAACAATAATACTAGAATATATATATATATATATATATATATTATTGAATCAAAACTTGATTTAATAATCCGGCTCAATCCTAAGCCGCTAGTGTTATCAATCGTCCGATAAAATTTTGTGTAGCCTGTATACATATTTAATCGGACACATGTATGTACCAACAAACGTCATCTATATCATATCGCCTGAACCGTGAAAACTCTCTGTGTGGGACTCTAAAGACTCGTCAATATGCTAGCACTGGGTTTAACCTCAAGTACGTCAGCGGCACTAGCTGTACGTAATACCACCTATGTATTGAGCGAAAGGAAGGTCGACGAGCAAACTCATCCGAACCCCTACTAAGCCGTCAGTGACAATCTTCGTACAGTCCAGTCTAGTCATCTGAGAGTATCGCATATCAAGTCTAAGAGGGTCGATAAAGTTAGACCTCTAATAACGCGGCATTTCATGTCGGTATAAAGCCCATCACCCACTGAGAAACTACTGATCCAAATTAGTAATTCTCGTCTACCTTGGCCAAGGATTTCTGGTGATGGCCACCCGTGCACCTCGCGACATCAACCCCCAATACCGGAAGAGACGAATCCCCGACGATCCGCTCACTGCCTCCATGTGGCTCGGGACTGTACCAAACTAAAACCTGTTTGCACGACTCATTTGAGCCGTGGTAGAGTAGTAATCAAAATACGGTGGGAACTCACACGAGACAAATGACGATCTCAGGTCGACAGACTAACCTGTACCCATGTCACCTGGGAACTGCTATCTGACAATAGGTATAATACCAACTAGTATGTTCCCGACGAGTCCGTCCAGAGTACTTATAACCCAATGAGCACCTGTATACTATCTTCGGTGACTGAATGACACCAATGGCTTATGAGACCGACCACCGTCTCTCGTCGGGGTCTCGAAAAGTATACACTAGTCTACTCCGGAGTTTCGATGTACAGTCTCGATACTTCCTCAACTAGGGACATTTAAGGATGTGCTTATAGACCATCCAACTCCCACGTATATGATCGCCATTGTAATGCTGGTAGTCAAGCAAGAATCATATGGGCTCTATCAACATATAATAGTGATCTGTAATACCACATAAAGCATGTACATGATAATAGAGACAAACTAGATAGTATATTATTATCTTGAGTAAGACTGTTCTACCCATATAGGTCCTCCCTCAATCATCACAATTGTGTGCCTGCGATCACAATAATTGACTTGAGGGCGCTATAGCCAACACTAAAAAACCCTAGGTTGAAGACAATAAGAGAAATATGAAATCCTAGAGCTATACAGGTACTTATATAAGGCTAAGAAAGTTTGGAAAAAAAGTAATAAAAGATACAAGGGAATCAACTTGCTAACAACTATGAAAATCTAATCTAATTGCTATGTTGGATACTGTTACGTATCTTCATAATCCTCGAAAGACAAAACCCTGTATCTCATATTAATCTATGTGGAAAGAAGATCGTGCCCATAAAAAATCTCATTTAATGGCCCAAAATTGACCGTTGATCCGTCCTTAATTGACTTGATTCACCGTTGATCCGCCACCGAATTTTGGTTTAGTGGCTCCAGATTTTTTCTGTGATTTTAACCTCAATTTAGCTGAATTTTGAGCCCATAAAATCTTGAATAGCTTGCTGTATTTCTGCAGTTGCGTGGATTTTCGAATTGTTCCCAAATTTGGCATATAATTAGGCAGGTTGATTTGTTACTTTTGATTTGGTTTGGTTTCTCTAATTAATTTGTTGTTGTGATGATTGATTTACCTCTATTTGTTACAACTTTTACTGATTTGCAATGATATTCCTAAATTTGTTCTAAATTTGCAAATTATCTTTTAATTTTCTGTATTATTCCCTTAAGTCTCCATTGTACGCACGTAATTCTCATTTTAGGACAATTTTCTGTCTTTTTGCGTCCAAACCCTGTTATCTGTAATAATTCACAAAAGATACCCGGAAGATCATAATATATGATAATAAAATGATAAATAGATTAGAAAATGTGCAATAAATTGCACCTATTAACCAACGCCCTTCCTACCAGTGCCACAGGACCCCTAGCACCCCCAGCAGCCGCAGCGCTACAAGACCAGCTGCCTACTCTTATTAGCAGGGTAGCAGATCCTCCTACCTCAGTCACTCCTGCACATGATATATAGTTATCTATTGATTTTTTAGTTATCTACTAAAGTTATTCTATCGAATCATCTAACAGTTTATTGTTTGCAGATCCGCATAGTATTGGCGGGCTAGCGTCTGTCACCGATTCTAGCGCTACGCCAGGAACATGTATAATCATTATTGCCTAAAACTTTTAAATAACGATTGTAATTTAAATTTGTCAAATGTTATATACATACTATGAATATTATAATATTGTGTCTGTATATCTATCTTTTTGCATGCTCCACCAGTGTTAAAAGGAGAGGTTCTACTACACTCACCTGCTCCAGGCTAGCCACAGGAGTTGGTCCATGGACGCTGGAGTGGAATAAGGAGGATGTGTCCGTTGGTGATTACTCGACCAAGTGGGTGACTACATGGGAGCGGAGATCCGAATTTACTATAAGTACCCGCTCCATCAGAGGTGGACCCCACGCGAGACCGAGTTAGTTCGGCATTTTTTACGAACGCCACGGTGTCATATACCCTTTTATACATTTAAATTTCAATCTTCGTTATATATATATATTTATTTATTAAAAATTTTGTAATTTCATATCGAAGGACATTACAGATTCATCGGCATCACCGGTGAGAATAGCGTGCACGTGCCGTTCGAACCATAACGCGTCATTACCTGGGTCATATCCGAGTGTCAAGTTCTCAAGAGGAAATGCCGAAGTGACGTAAAGACGCGTCATTACATTTCCTAGGCCGCGGCGACTGAGAAGAAGCGGAGCGCGATGATGGATACCATAGCGCTGGATGTCCCGAGAGAGAATTGGCGACAACTGGCCGCGTATTATGAGTGCGAGGAAGTTCAGGTATAAATTTAATTTTCAAGCTTATAATAATATATTATGAAATCATATTTTGAATTATACAATATAATCTTCTTTATATTTGTAAGGCGGCGTCAGTTCATAATAAGGAGAACCGGAACAACGGCGTCAGAAACTGCGCTGTCTCGATCTAAGGAAAGCGCTCACAGGCTAACGCTCAACACCGGCTCGTGATTATTTCGACGTTTAAGAATATATGTTTTCTTTGTCGCAGATTACTTATTAAAATAAATCCTAATTTTATCGTAGAAACGAAGAGTCCGCCAACTACAATGCTGCCAAAAGATGGTCCGCATTACACCGAGGCGCGGATGAGAACATGGTAAGTTTCATATAATTAAGTCGATCTTGTATTTTAATTTAACACGTGTGTGTATTCTTTACAGTCCCAGTTTCAGGAGAGGACGGACGCCTTAAGACCTGGCCCCGACGACCCAATTACTGCTATTGTCCCTGTCCTAAATTCGCTATCTGGTGGATATCATGGTGGCTTTGAGCGCGGAGTTGATCCTGGGGTCCACCGACACTTTGCTAGGCGTGCGTCCGTCCATGAGTAAGTTATGACCCTGACGCAGGATGATACGGCAGCTGCATCGTAGGAGGAGATTCGTCAGCTCCGCGACCAGGAGGCGCAGCAGCATCACGAGCATCAGCAGACACGGGAGCAGCTGCAGAACCTTACGGCGGAGGTCCGAGAGTTGAGGCAGTCGAACGCCGAGTCCATCCGCCAGACCATACGAGAGGAGTTAGGGAGTTTCTTCATGCCATGGGACGATGGAGGTGGTGTTAGGAATATGTATGCCTTAGAGGCCATTATTGTATGATATAGTAGATGCTTGAACATATATATAGAGGACTTTCTTGCTTGGCATATAGTATGATATCCGGTTGCCTTTATCTTAACATGTTCACTAGTATTATTATATTGTCTCTCATATACATGTTGATAAAGCTCTTAGGATGTAGGGTTCACTACCAGGACTATGATGCGGATCATACTACTGGGACCTGGGTAGTTCACAAGCACATCCTTCAATTATTCCTAGTCGAGAAAATATCGAGACAGGATATCGATATTCCAGAGTAGACTGGTGTGTAAGTTTCTTGACCCTGTATGGGGCGATGGTTGATCCCATATCCATTGGTGTTTGACATCAAATATTGTACGCAGGTGCTCATTAGAAAATGGGTACACCGAACAGGACTCACCGAGAACTCCTAGATGGTACTATACCTATCGTCAGATAGCAGTCCTCTGGTGACACTGGTACATGTTAGTCTATATACCCGAGATCATCATAGAGTCTTGTGTGGTTCCTACTGTGCTTTGATTTCCTCTCTACCATGGCTCAAAGGAGTCGTGCAAACAGGTGGATTTTGGATACATTCCTGAGTCACATGAAGGTAATGAGCGATAGGAGGGATTTCGTTTCTTCCGGTACAGGGAGTTGACGTTGCGCTATGCTCAATTGGCTATAACAAGAAGTCCCTGGCCATGGTTGTTGATGATATTTACTGGTAAGTGTTATTAGTAGTTTCTCGTACCGTTATGGGCCACACATCGGCATGACTTATCAAGTTATTGGGGTCTGACGATTCCACCTCCAGACTCGATATGCGACATATCAGACGAAGAGACCATACTGTACGGTAAATGTTACCTATATGCTTTATGGGAGTTTGAACAATCTTGCCTGTTGATCTTCTATTCACTCAATACCTGGGTAGCCGTTACGTCCAGCTAGTACCGCTGACGGCTTGTGGGTGATTGATATGATTATCACCTACTGCTGGCGTATTGACGGGTCTTTAAAGTCCCACATAGAATTTTTCTGGTTCAAGCGAAACGAAGTAGGGCGCATATGTTGATATGTGCGGGAGGCTGATTAAATATGAGTATGTGATACCGTATTTTAATCTGGCAGTTGTTTGATATCAGTTAGGTTATATGTTGCTGGGTTCCTTAGCACCCTCACTATGTTTTCTAAGCCATCTAGCATGCAATTTTAAAAAATCTAGAGTGCTGGGAAATCGGGACCAAGGATCTAACTAGAGAATTAGGGTTAAGTATAAGCATGTAAACAACTTTACGCTAAGTGAACAAGGAATACAACCATTGTAGGCTGGTCCTTCACTTCTAAAGCTCCGTGTAGTAGTCCCTTCGCTCCAAGTAGTGGTCTCCCAGACTTTCGTTAGGCTCCACTAGACGAAAGGAATAAGCTTGCTTGAAGAATTTCGAGACCGAAAATGATCTACGTCGAGAAATCTCCAACTCAAGTTATCTCTTCACTAATTGAGAATTGGTGAAGCAAACAAGCTAAACTAAATGGCTAGTCTAGTGTAGATTGATAAAATAGGAATTTTGCTCACTTTAGAATTATATTTCTCACTCTTTTTCTTCACCTCAAGAAAACCTAGAGAGCTCAATGGAGATGAAGAAGAAGATGAAGTCAAGAATAGAATGGCAACCATGGGTGAGAAAATATCATATATAACTCATGTAGAGACTTAACCAAGGCTAAAGATAATGGTTAGGTTAATAAATATCTAGAGTAAAAAAAAATTAGTGAACTAAGTCAATGGTTTCCACAAGCTTCTCCAACATTCAAGCCATGATTAATTTCCACCTAATTTTGTTTATCCCTAAATAAATAATTACCTTTAATTATCTAGGTTATGGTATAAGTCCCATACACCCATGTATAATGTATCATCAAGCATGACACAAAAAATAAATACATTAACATTTATCACATATACATTAAATATATAAAGAGAAAATATTTTCTTAAGTGAGCTAATATTAGTTAATGTATATTAATATATTAAATATATAATAACACATTAAATTATTAAATCAACACTTGATTTAATAACCCGGTTGTATCGCATACAACTGACTAATATCTTTTATATGCATATCACATATACATATAACATATCATTGAATCAACACTTGATTCAACAATCCAGTTATATCACATATAACCAGTATCGCGAGATTGGAATACGGTATCACATACACATATTAATCTCGGTCCTGCACATATCACATATGTGCCCTACTTCGTTGCGCATGAGCTAAGAAATCTCTGTGTAGGACTCTAATGACTCGTCAATACACCGACAGTAGGTGATAATCATATCAGTCATCCACAAGCCGTCAGCGGTACTAGCTGGACGTAACTGTTCTCCGCCGAAAACCGGGAAGACTGACATCTTGCCTGAATTTGGGGGAAGATGCTATTTGGGTTTTATCCGTCCACCTCTGGCACCATGTATTGGAGGTTTAGATGGATGCGGCCATTGTAGCAGATTTCGTCACATTCCCCCTCGTTTGAGGGGTTTTTGATTGTGGGGACGCTCTTCCCTCCAGGCGTAAGCCCCTGCAGTTAATAACGCTACCGCATCATGGTAACAACTTTCTCCTTCTCCGGATGGTTACTTCATGTCGTGTGTGTTTGTTTTGTTTTTGGTTGCCCGTGGATTGTATACGGAGACTAATTTATGTTGTCGCCCATAGGGCGTTGATTAGTCTAAATCCGTATTTTCTTAGATTTGGGTTTGGGTTGGGTTTAAGGATCGTTAATCTCATTTAAGACTAAAATCAACTTAAACGTTGTTGAGGATACGTTAGTCTAATTTTAGACTAAGATCTACTCAAGAGAATCATTTAGATCCAACAAAAGAGCATTTGGGCTCTATTGTTTTAGTTTAGGGACATTGCGGTCCATAAGTTTAAGGACATCATAGTCCATGGAGTTTAAAGACATCAGAGTCTGTAAAGTTTAAAGATATCATAGTCTATGAGTTTAAGGACCCCACAGTCCATGGAAGTTTAGAGACATCATAGTCTGTAATGTTTAAGGACATCATAGTCCATGAGTTTAAGGACCCCACAGTCCGTAAAGTTTAAGGACATCATAGTCATTGAGTTTAAGGACCCCACAGTCTATGGAATGTCTGGTTGTCGTGACCCGTCACCTCTCTGAAGACGTTGAAGGATTACAACGATAAATATCAGAGGAGTAAAGAGATATACCCTTGAACCAATATTGGTTGGGAGATCTATAGTCCAATTTGGGACTAAGATCAAAGATTTATGAGCATATGGGCTCAATTAATCTGACCGAGGGATTTATGGCCAATTTGGGCTCGGTCCACTCAGTCAAAATGTTAAACAATTAATTGGGCTCAGTCATTTTCATTTAACAATATTGAGCATTGGTTTGAGCAACTTTTTGTCTTCTATTGAATGTTGAGCACTCATCATGGCTCTGGGCTTTATTGTTTAAAGAACAATTTATGTTCTCTTAACGCCCATGTAAGGTGCACGTGGTATGCTTGGCGTTGTGCGCCAGTTAATGAGCACATAGCGCTTCTTGTGATGTAGCGCACACGTGTGCGCCAGGCAATGAGCGCAGAGCGCTTCTGGTGAAATAGCACACACGTGAGGAGCACGTGGCGCGCTTGGGGCTATGCGCCGGACAATGAGCGCAGAGCGCTTCTTGTGAAGTATCGCACACGTGAGGAGTACGTGGCGTGCTTAGCGCTGATGGCCAGTAAATGAATGCAAAGCGCTCTTGTTTGAAAGAGCGCACACGTGAGGAGCACGTGGTGCGCTTAGCGTTGTGTGCCAGTCAATGAGCGCAGAGCGCTTCTTTAAATTTGGAGCGCTAAGGCTCTGCCGCGCTGTGCGCTAATTTAAAGCGCTGAAGCGCTTCTTTTAATTGGAGCGCTGAGGCTCATTATAGATAGCTTTGCGCTTTGAGAATTAAATTCTCTCTTATAAGAGACTTTCTCTCATAGATCTAAGAACAAAGTTCTTATTTTATAGGAGATGTTTCAATCTCTTATGTTTTTGGTGAAAGGCTTTGCCTTTATGGATCTGTGATCCTAAGAGAATTGAATTATTCTCCCCCCTTTTATAATGAGATTTTATGATCTCATTTGTGAAAGACAATTTGTCTTATAGATTTATGATCTGGCAAAAGAACTAAGTTCTTTTTCTGATGAGATGGTTTGATCTCTTTATTTTACCTTGAAGAAATTCTTCTTCTACCCAGAGCTTGCTCTTCTCTCTGAAATTTCTCAAAATTTGCGGGGGGTTCCTCCCTGTAAGACTTGAAGTCCTTGGTCCTTTATATAGGGTAGGCTGATTTGTTGAATCGGTTGAAAAGATCTTTTCTCTAATTGATTTGGGGATTTCCCACCGTTGGATCTTTGATCCTAGGGCTTCTGATTTACAGAAGGCAATCTTCTTGTTTTTAATAAGATTGGGAAATTTTTCCATACAGAATTTATTCTGTATTTTGGTGATTTTTAATCACCATTGGATCATTGATCCAACGGTGCTCTGATTTTAAGAGCACAATCTTTCCTGTTTGGAAAGATTCTGAGGAATATTTCCTCAACATAATTTTATTCTGGTCAATTGATGATTTTTAATCATGTTCGTTGGATCTTTGATCCAAGGGCCGAGATCATTTTGTTCTATCGCTAGCGCTCACGTGCTTTGCACATGGTGCGCTGCTTAGAGTGTAACACTCTTAGCGCCAGCGCTTACGTGCTTTGCACGTGATGCGCTGCTTAAAGTGCAACGCTCTTAGCGCTGGTGCTCACGTGCTTTGCACGTGAGCGTTGCCTCAGAGTCTTTGACTCTCAGCGCTGGCACTGCTATGAAGCGCTGCTTCATTTAAAATTTTAAAATTTGAACAGAGTTTTGCTCTGATTGGGGAACAAATGCCCCCTACCGTTGCGCTCACGTGGTTTACACGTGAGTGCAGCGGTGGCAGCAGCTGCGCCATTAGATCAACTTAGAAGTTGAAACGGCTCTCAGTGCCTATAAATAGGGCCTTTGGCCCTTGAGATGATCTTTGTTCATCTTCTTTCTTATTTTCTGAGAATTAATTCTCCCTCAGAGCCAAGCTCTTTCCCTTAAGAAATTTCTTAAGAGTCAAAACTCTGCCCAACTTAAGCAAGAATTGAACTTTTTAACAGAGCTTTGCTCTCCTTAGATCATAGATCTAAAAATATCTCTTTAGGGTTTTACCCATTAACAGAGCCATGCTCATCTTTAGATCATAGATCTAAAAACTTTAGGGTTTTTAATCAGAGTCATGCTCATCTTTTAGATCAAAGATCTTCAAGATACAATCTTTTTATTTTAGGGTGATTTTAACCTATGAACTGGAATATTGTTCATGAAGAACTCTTAGAGTTCATAGATCTTGAATATCTTGGAATTTTTGATTCATTAAAAGCTTTATTTTAAGTTTTCTGATGGGTTATTCCATCATTTTTACAGAGTATGGCTCTTAGAATTTTTCTTGAGAAATTTTTATTCCTTTCATCATCAGAGTTGACAGATGTCACTCAGTTGTAGAGCGCTGCTCTCAATGGGAGATTTACTCCTTGGCCCGAGGGGCCCTCATTAAATGAGAATTTTTTGAGAATTTCCTCATTTAATGACAGTCTTATCAAATGATGAGACTGTTTTATTAATGATGAACTGTCATCTAGATTGTGTGGGTCCCCTTTGGTCCCTTTCCACTGCATTGCAGTGCGGTACGAATTTAAAGTACCTAGTGACAGAACTTAAACTGTAGCACTAATGGCTAATTTTCTTGCTCTTTTTCGCACAGGTACTATGACTTTCGACATTTCTTTCCCGTTCGTCCGTTCGGAAAGCGGATTCCCTGAAGCACCTGTCGATAGGGAAGTGTTTGCATTGATCAAAGATCATGATCCGGAACAAAAGAACCTTCATTTATGGGGAACGTGGTACAACCAGATCATCAGGGGGCGGCGTAGCTTCTCTTGCGCAGCACTTTCGGAACCTATTTCGGCGATCCACTACGCCGACCCACCCCCAGTGAACTATACCGTAGAGGAGGTGAACTGGACTTCAGAAGGTCTCCTTCAGCCCTCTATGGCTGCGATTCCCGTACAGCCTCCAATAGCTTTGGATACCTTGGGACGACGTATCTGTCAAGGTGAGTCACGCCCTTGGGAACAACCATATATGATAGGCCTAACTCCTCGTCATCTAGCTGGGTATTTGCAATAGGCCCGCTATACTTTGTCAGCGAAGAAGTCGCAGCTGTTGAGGCTTGGGTTGTATCCCGCAATTTACGCTTCTCTTTTTCAGTATTCTACGCCTCCTGCCTGGTGGGTCAAGGCTTTTCTGGAGCAATGAAATATTCCGACCCACACCTTCCTCCTGTTGGATCGAGAAGTCTCAATCTCTTTAGAGGAATTTGCAGAGATTTCTGGCTTACCGGTTAGGGGAGAACACTACGAGGAGCTGCTTCCTCCGGAAGAGTACGTCTTTGCGGCCAAGTCTATGATGACAGGCCTTACCCCGGAGAACGCCATTCAACATCAATTCCCCAGTTTGATTAAAGTGTTGAATATCTATGAGAGCCTTTTTCTCGAATCCGGAAGCCGTGGGGTTAATTTCACAGATTTTATCGCCCGTTTTCTCCGGTCAGAAGTTCTGTCGAAGGAAGCCGCTAAGTTTGCCAAAATCGACGATCCTTTTGGTTTTGGTTTGGACAACTAGCCGGCACCGGAGGCGGATCAGAGGAATTTCTTTCTCCCTAACACCCCGGTCGTCCCTTTCTCAGAACTTGCAGCTCCTGGGATCGATGAAGAAGCGTTCTTTTTGGGGTTCATCGGGTTATGGCTAAGCTAGTTTGTGCTTCCAATGCATCTTCGCCGTATGAGGCCGTCCGTTTTTATCCAGCTCACCGAATGGTTGTTGGGATGCAAGTGGCCGTCGGGGTCGCTGGGTTAGCCCATTTGTATCACGGCCTCAGCTTGGCGGCAAACACTACTAAACCAGGGGTGCAGCACGTGAACTTCTCGATGCATTATTTTATGTCATGGATCGAGCTACATGTAGTTGGCGTTTTCGGAGTCCACAAAAGGCCTTACTTCTACGATAAGTATAATTTCCCTTGGATCATGCGGCTAGTTGACGCATCCATTGTAAATCCGACACCGCGGGAAGCTAGGGATTTGCTCCTTCGTCCGCGCACGGTTGGAGATGGCATGACCTTTACCAATAAGATTCTAGTAATCGGCAAGGAATCCGCAAAAAGGGTGCAGCCATTGCGGGAAATTTTTAAAGACGGGGCTTCTATCTTGAAAGCTCGGGAAATTCTTCATTTATACTCCATCAGGCCGGGCTTTCTCATGTTTAGGCAGAATGATTCGGCGTTGTTCATGAGGTACAACCCGCATCATTTCGCCCAACAATTAAGCTATAATCAGGGCATCCCGCTTAAAGCCTTCCTGGCAGAACCGGTTGCTACTGAAGAGGGAATCTGGAGCGCGTTGCACCATTTTATGCAGTTGAACACAGGGTCAAATTTCTTCATCAGTGAGCCGAGTTGTGTTCCGAAAGCCCTGAACGTATATGTGGCGTGGTACCAGCATTCGATGGGTGCCGTTATTAGAGAGGAAAAGAGATTGCTGCTTGATCGCAAGGGTACCGTCCCGGCTGGTAATCCAAACGTTCCTCTGAAGCGACAGACCATTGTCCGTCCTCCTTTGAGAGAAGCTGCTGCGACTGTGGTACCACGTGCTATACGTGAGCTGCCCCTACCTCATGTACCTGAAAAAGCGGAAGCTGCAGCGTCTCCCGAGTCGGGTGTGGGTACGGAAATTAGGACTCGTCGCCCAAAGTTTCCCACCAAGCGCAAGCTTGTGTTATCGACTGCCGGCGCTCGCTCGCAGAAGAAAAAGAAGTCGATACTTTCTGCGGACGTTGTATTTGGCCAGGAGCCCCATGCTCCTTACAGTAAGGGCTTGAGCAAATACGGGACCAATGAAGGTTTATTCATGGCGCCGGATGATACCGATCTAGAGGCTGCTATCGTGGTTTCAGCGCAATTGGCTCGCAATGAGGCAGCGTTGATCACCATTGCCCAATCAGGTATACTTCAGTTTTATCTTTCCGAGGTCATTTTAATTACTATGCTTTAACTAACGCTTTCTTCTTCAACAGGTATCTCCACCGAAGAAGTTCTTGCAGCTTCCCTCAAGACTTTCGAAGAGGAGGAAAGGCTTCGCGCTTCCTTAGGCCTCGGTATATTTCGGTTCATTTTGCTTTCATTCCCCTTTTTTATGGGTAAACTAACTCTTCTTTTTTATCTTATTGTAGGGACTATCTCAACTCAGGTTATCCCCAGTGCAGTGCCGATCGTGAGTGGTGACGCAGCGGCATCGTTAGTGCCCACCACTGCAGCCATGGCTATCCCTAAGTCGCCACTAGGGGTCTCACAGAAGCAGCCGATGATGGACGTCGTAACGGCGCCGGAGGCAGAACTTGGTTTAGATGATGGTCTACCTTTATCGAAAGTCCTGAGGAGGTCGGCTCTCGCTGCTTAGGATGAAAGGAAGCGCAAGAGGCGTGCAACGAAAGAACGTGATGCCGTCTTGGCTGTAGGTGCAGGCTCGAGCACTGCTTCCCCTATCCCTATTTCTCCAGAGGGTGCTCCGGCTGCCCTGTCTACCGCCCATAGACAGGCAGTATGCGCGGCTTAGGAGGCAATTGAAAAGCCGTCTCAAGGTATCGTAACACTGGGTCATTTTATTAGAGTTTGATCTTCAGATTCTCATATATGATACCCTTCAGGGCCAAGTCCTGATGAGGGGGTGGCAGGTGAGATGACGGCAACCACCGAACCCGAAGCGGCTACTCTTTCTCAGGAGTCTGGAACTGCCCCAATTGCCACTTTTTCTCCTTGTGGTTCCAGACTGTCGGCTAGTATCGAGAGTGTTACGACGGCGCTCATCGAATCAGGGGACGAAGCCGCGGGCGGCGAAACTATTCCAATGGAGGAGAGCGAAGCAGTCGCTACGCGCGGTTTCGATTTATCTTGGGTCATTGTTTTCCTTTTTATTCCGCAATCCCTTTTCAATCCCTTCTGATTTGTTTCTAATGCAGATGTGGTGAGCGTTGAGGTCGTGCAACCCGAAGAAGCGTCGTCGGTTGCTGCTCTGACGGTCGCCAACCCTTCGCCTCCTCTTATATCCTCTCAAATGCTGGAAGGTATGGGTTTGCGATTAATTCAAATCGAGGATAGAATCTTTCATATACTGACCATGTATCATCGTAACTTTGCAGGATTTCTCTTCGATCATCTGTATCAGGTGCTGAACCCACACTTCTCCTTCCAGTCGGAAGTCGCTTTGCCTACTAGTGCCGGTGAGTGTATTCTCTAACTGCCGTCTTTTCTTTTCTTTCATGGGTGACCCTGCCGTTGTTAACTTTAAGTTTATTACAGCACTACAAATTGAAGGAGGGGACAAGAGAATCGTCGCGCCACCAGTACTCCCAGCTCTGCCACCTGCCGTAGCCGGTATAGTAGCCTTTATCGCTCTTGCATATTCTTTATCTCTTAAGCCGATATCTAACTATGATTTGTTTTGCAGCAATCACACCGACTCCAGCTCCCTTCGAGTCTCAGATTCCTATGCCGGCAGGGCCTTTTGGTAAACGCCCTTCTTCGAGGGGTGCTGCGAATAGCCTATGGATGTTAAGCGAGTTCGTCGAGGACCTTGACGCCGAGGCCTTTGCATTTGCTGCAGATTTTGCCGCTGAAATTAATCTCATGTTGGCGATGCTCGTGAACTTCCATAGCGAGGGCATCGTTGATTCTTGGGTTAACTATTACAGGAAGATTGAGTCCTGTCTGTATGGGATTGAGCTCAGTCGTCCTGCTCCGGAGGTGTTGGCTTCGAACTCCCAGCGAGCTGCATGGGTTGAGCAGAGCGTTCCGTTCCTTCGCCATTTTGAACGAGAGGCGGCCCTTAAGGGAAAGGAACGTGATGCGACTTCCGCTGAATCTGTCCAACTGCGCGCCGAGGTCGCAGCGAATGCTGCACAGCTGAACTCCATTTTTGAAAACCTTCAACGATGTATTTCTGACGGGCTGGTGCTGAGGAAGAAGCTTGATCTTACTGAGCAGGTTGCGCAGAGTCAGGAGGCTGCCCAGCAGGAGATTGATGAGAAACTTTCATCCTATCTGCAGCAACGGGCCTAAGTCGAAGCAGAGCTGGCCGCGGCGGCTGATCGTGAAAAGGAGTTGAGAGGAGTGAGCGAGCAACTGACTGATTTATTGAAAACGCATCCTTCCCAGTAGCTGCTTTTGTATCAATTAAAAATTTGTAATTTTTTGAATAACATGTATCCATTTTTTATTCTTTTATATGATTCATCTTGTACTCCATTGAATTTATGAATAAAAGATACACATTTCTTTCTCCCACTGTTGCTTTCTTCTCTTTGCTGTGTTGTTGCCATGTGATTTTAGCAAGTGTGGCCTGTAGATAGTAGGTAGCTTTCCATCTTGGACTCTTTGCAGGGTAGCAATGGCTTATGAAACAGGTTTAGATCTGCTGCCTAAGACTTTTCAATTTTATGAGCCATGAGGGTCTCATAAAGATTTTTCTCCCTCCAAGTCGAGAGGATCTCGTAGGTGAATTTTCTCCTTAAGAATCGTGAGGATTCCTAAGTGTGTTTTCTCTTGAGAGTCGTAAGAATCTCCTAAGAGAATTTTCTTCCTTACAAGTTGAGAGAACTCGTAAGTGATTGATGAGTTGACCTGCTCCCGAGTCAAAGCATTGCTTTAAAGGGGAGATCGAGGGTTGACTTTGGCCGTTTCCCACGGGGTCAGGGTTGACTTTAGCCGTGTTCCACGGGGTCAAGGGTTGACTTTGGCCATATGGGGTCAGGATTGACTTTAGCCATACGGGGTCAGGATTGAGTTTGGCAATACGGGGTCAGGATTGACTTTGGCCATACGGGGTCAGGTTTGACTTTGGCCATATGGGGTCAGGGGTTGACTCTCGGTTGTCTGTGCACCGCCGAGTCCTGGAACTGGGAACTTTGCCGCGGCTCCGCTTTGATCGTCGCGTCCGAATCCTACTGGAATGAGGAGGAACGCTGTTATGGGTCTCCAGGCTGTAGATGTGGCCGTCTAGACTTGGAACTAGGTGTTGGGGTAAAAATTTACACCCCGGTTGACCAAGTCAAAATCAAAGTCAACCCCAAGCCAAGTGGGCCCAAGCCCAGATCCAGTGTGCCCATGCCCGGGTCGAGCCCGAACATGAAGCGGCCGGCCTCCCCCCATGCTAAGATAAAAATTTTGTAATAAATAATTTTGTTGCATTTCTTTTATTTTATTTTATGGATAAATATAAGAAAAATAGGCATGATGCCAAATTTTTGTAAAGCCCATAGCTTATGTGCAAAAAGAAATGGCACACGAGCCATGGGATAGGCAAAATGCCATTTTGTGAAGCCCAAGGGGCTATGTGTAAAGTGTATAGCCTATAAAGGCAAGGATAATGAAAATATCTCACAACTTTTCTGTCTCCAAAAAATTTAGATCTGAGATCTTTTCTCCTTCTTCAAGATTCCAAAATCTTGTTCTTTCTTTTGAATTAAATCAAGAGTTTTACTCTTCATTTTATAAAACAAAATAGTTTTTCACCACCAAACCCATAAAGGGGAACTTGGATCTGTCACTAGATCTCAAAAATGAGAGATTTTTTAAAAATCCCATATCTCTTGATCATCAAGATCCAGCCAACAGAAGAGGAAGAAGAAGAACCCCCTTCATTAACCCAAAACATCTTAGGAGTTTAAACTCCACCCTATTTTCTCTTTAGAGAATTTCCGGGGCCAAAAGCCCCCTTTTCCTCGCCGGCGCGCTAGCGCTCGAGCGCAAAGCGCCCACGTGCCGACACGTGGTGCCCTTGCGCTCCAGCACTCTGCATTCGAGCGTAAAGCGTCCACGTGCCGACACGTGGCGCACTTGCGCTCAAGCACCCAGCGCCCGAGCGCAAAGCGCCCACGTGCCGACACGTGGTGCGCTTGCGCTCCAGCACTCTGCGCTCGAGTGCAAAATGCCCACGTGCCGACACGTGGCGTGCTTGCGCTCAATCGCCTAGTCGCTGGCCTCACGCATCCTTTGGATGTCTTTTTCCCCCTTTATTTATATATACATGTATATATATACATATGTATACATATGTACACATACTCCACGACACTGACCCCCGTAAAAACTCTGCGTGGCTCCCGATATATCCAAACCCCCCCAAAACAAAACACACGTACACTGCACATCGAGTTCGCATGACCAGTTTAACCCGTCAATCGGAGGTTCCCTCGCTTCAAAGGCGAGGGGTAATTAACGGCAGTTTAGTCCGCGGCTGCCGGAGATTTGAATCCCCACAATCATTAAACCCCGGCCTACCCTAGGCAGGGGGAATCTGTAGTACGCCTGACAAGCGTGCGCCTATTCCCATCTCAATGGGGTGACGAAAAACCGACTTTATTGCCCGATGGCGTAATCTCACGGTCAAGAGCGAACCGCCGCTGGAGCAGGACCAGTCCGTCAGCCTTCTCATTGGGAACCTCAGCAATTGGATGGTCCCATTCTTGTGTACAGCAGGCCTCAAGACGTTTCAAGAGCTAACCAAGAAAGTCCAAATGCTGGAATGCTCGAAGTAAGAGTCCCCGCCGGACTCTCAGAGAGACAAAACTTGGAAAAGCAAGCGGGACGACAGCCGTAGAAGCGGGAGTTCCAGCAGTACCAATGTCTTCAATGCATCCGACAATGAAGAAAAGCGAAGGGCGGGCGAATCCAAAACCAACCGGTCTCGAAAGCCATTGCTGGGAGGAGATGGGCCTTCCCTAGAGGAGAAGAAGAACAAGATTTACTCTTTCAGAAGGGACAAGGTCCGTAAGATATTTAAAGATGCCTTGAACAACGGCCTACAATTGCCGGAGTCGAAAAGACCCCAAGAAGCAAAAATGACCGACAATCCCCTGTATTGCCCGTACCACCGAGTAGTGAGCCATGCGATCGAGGATTGCTATATCTTCAAGGACTGGGTCGAGAAGCAATACAAGGCTGGAGAGATCGAGCTGTCCAAAAGCGTGTTGGTGAACAATCAAGTTACAACCGCCAACTTTATACAGACAGAAGTTGAAGCCTTCTGGAAGCAGACAGCTGAACCCGCTGCCCTGACAAACGAAACTGACTCATCGCGGCCTCCGTGGAGTACGCACATATCTAATAAGACGAAAAAGATGCTAAAGCTGCTTCAGAAAGAGCCCAGGATGGAATGGGAAGGACAGAAGAAGCCTACCAGTCCAGCTGCCAATGCGGCTCCATCAGGCTCAAAATCCAAGAAGCTCAAGAAGAAGAAAAGTGCAGCTCGGCGCGAAAAAGAGTCTGCAGGGAGATCGACCATTCAAAAATATATCGATTCCCTCGAAGAATATGAACAAAAGGAAAGAACATTGATTCAATTGAAGGAGTTCCTCCCTGTACAAGCGGCTGAAATTCTAGAGGAGTTAAAAGAAGACTCCAATGAAGAGATCCCAGTAGTGACCTGCTACGCCATCCATCTTGGCAGTGACTTGGAATAGGAGCTCTGTTTTCCCGAAGAGGGCGAGGAGCTCGCCACAACGGCCACTCAAATCCAGCTCAGAAGTGGCAGGGTTTTATCGCCAAATCAGGGCAACGCCCCAAAAGGGAAGGAAAAACAAGTCGCTAATGAAGAAGATGGCAGAGAACCGGCTGATGAAAACATAAGTCCTTCCTCGGTGGACTATAATGTCTTGGCACATCTCCGGAAGCTTCCGTCTCTCCTGAGCATCTACGACGCCTTGGTCCTATCTAAGGAGCTTAGAGATGTTCTCATTCACGCTCTACAAAACCTCGAGCGGTATCAGGCTCACTTTGCGGAAATTAATATGAAAGAAACCCAGCACGCTTTGCATGCCGCCGCAGTCACATTTAAGGATGAAGACTTGCTACTGGGAACGGTTGAGCATAATCGGCCGCTTTACGTGACCGGGTACAGCGACGGAGATCGGATTAATCGCATATTGATTGATCCAGGGTCTTCATTGAACATTATGAACTTGCGGACGCTGAAGAGTTTGTCAATGGACGTCCGACACCTGTCAAGGGAAAGGATTGTCATTCAAGGCTTCAACCAAAATTGCCAGCAAGTTCTGGGGTCCATAGCTTTGCCAATCAAATTCGGGGATCTGCAAACTGAAGCTAAGATATATGTGATCGACGCCGACACATCTTATAAGATTCTCTTGGGGCGGCCGTGGCTCCACGATTACGGCATCATTCCGTCAACTCTCCATCAATGCATGAAGTATAATAAAAATGGTGAAAAAAGACGCATTGACGGAGACATCCAACCATTCGGTGTGCATGAAGTCCGATATGAAGATTCTCGGTACTTTATGAACTACTAAAATGCTAAGCCACAACTGACTGAGGATAGACCGGCCCCAAGACTCAAAGCAAATCTGCGCCGGCTGTCACTTTCAAAGGCAAAAATGCCCAAGTACGCCCGCATTTCGGTAGCGACACTGATGAGTCCGACGCTGGAAGTCCGTCCTTCCGTAAAACTCGCCCTCATTTCGGTAGCGATACGGATGAATCTGTCACTGAAGCCCCATCTAGCAGAAAAGTCCGCCCTCATCTTGGCAGCGACACTGAAGAGTCAGAGGAAGAGGACCTGTCGTGCAACAGCGGTGCAGATTGGACCCCCATGCAAAAAGCAAAACTACGAGAGACCCTCGAAATTGCAGAAGGGTCCCTAACCGTCACAAGGGTGCCGGAGCAGATGTGCAAAGAGCTCGATGAGTTGTCAGTCTCCACCGTGGACCGGCTGAAAACTTTCTACGTCCCCGGGAGGAAAAATGGACAGAAGGGCATCCTGTTTTACGAGTCAACCCCCGTTGTGCACCCGGACGATCTTTCTATCGCATGCCTTCCCTATGAGAGAGGCATAAGAGCCTTCCTCAATCTTAGATACTATGCGCCCGAGATGCGGGAATACTTTAAAAAGTGCGGATGCCGGTTATATGAAACGAAGTCTGAAGCAAAGTTTTACGAAGGGCTATGGCATCCACCCCAGGTCCGAGCACTCATCGATGGACGAATTCCAGATAAACGGGGCATAGGCTACGTTCAACCTGATTCCAAAGCGTACTACATGATCCATGTTGGTGAGGCCAGTGAAAGATCAAATGATGATGACGAAATAGTCGAGCCAGAAGAAGCTCCTCAAGAGCTCGAAGATGGAGGACAAGCAACCTTTGATGAGCTAACCGAGATTGAATTAGGAACGCCTGATAATCCAAGGCCGACCTATATCAGCTCACTCTTGTCGGAGGAAATGAAAGAGCAGATAATTGCCCTGCTGCATGAGTTCGTCGACTGCTTCACGTGGACGTAAAAAGAAACGCCTGGCCTTTCCCCTGAAGTAGCCGTGCATAAGCTGGCTATATCTCCTGATGCTAAGCCAGTCAAACAAGCTCCTCGAAGAATGAGAAGGGAGTTGGAAGAAAAGGTCATCAAGGAAATCAAGAAACTCATCGATGCCGGCTTCATCAGGGAAGAGAAATAAGCGGACTAGATCGCATGCATAGTCCCAATGAAGAAGAAAAATGGGCAGATCCGAGTTTGTGTCGATTTCAGGGACCTCAACAAGGCATGTCCTAAAGACGACTTGCCGCTACCGGTCATGGAAATGATGGTCGATGACACCTCAAATTACAAACTGTTCACCTTTATGGATGGCTCGTCTGGATATAATCAGATCAAGATGTCGCCTGAGGATGAGAAACACACAGCAATTTGAACCCCGATTGGAATATATTGCTACAAGGTAATGCCGTTCGGACTGAAGAACGCAGGTGCTACATATCAAAGGGCAATGACCAATATCTTTGATGACCTAATCCATAAAGTCGTCGAATGTTATGTTGATGATTTGGTCGTCAAGACTAAAACCAAGGCCGATCATATCCAAGATCTTAGGACCGTTCTCACCAGACTGAGGGAATACGATCTGAAGATGAATCCTCTGAAGTACGCTTTTGGCGTGTCATCGGGAAAATTCCTGGGCTTCATACTCCGACATCGAGGGATCGAAGTTGACCCATCAAAGATAAAGGCCATCATGGAGATGCCCCCTCTGAAGAGTCTGACGCAGCTAAGATCTTTTCAAGGCAAGCTTGCTTATATACGGAGGTTTATCTCAAATTTATCGGGAAGGTGTAGGCCCTTCTCAAAGCTCATGAAGAAAGGAGCTCCTTTTATCTGGGATGCCGAATGTCAAGCAGCGTTCGAAAGCATTAAACAATACTTGTTGCACCCTCCAGTGCTGGCCGCTCCCATTCCAAATAAACCGCTGATTCTCTACACTGCCGCGCTGGATGAGTCACTCGGTGCGCTCCTTGGCCAGAATAACTAGGAGGGAAAAGAAAATGCTCTCTACTACCTCAGTTGAACTCTAGTCGGGGCGGAACATAACTACTCCCCAATCGAAAAGCAATGCCTGGCTTTAATATTTGCTGTGAAGAAGCTGAGGCATTATTTGCTCGCTTATCGGGTTATGCTGATCTCCAAGGTCGACCAGCTCAAACACTTGATGACCAAAGCAAGCTTAGCCGGCAGAATGGCAAGATGGGCTGTCATGCTACTTGAGTTTGACATAGTTTATACCCCTCAGAAAGCAGTAAAAGGGCAAGCTCTTGCAGACTTTCTCGCTGCTCATCCCATAACAGAAGGGTCGCCGCTAAATTGTGAGTTACCCGACGAACAATTGCTGCACCTCGAGGAAGATGAGCCATGTTGGGAGCTCTACTTCGATGGGGCCTCATCAATAAGGAGCTCCGGCAGATCAAGCGTCCCGGAGGTAAAAGCGGGGATAGGATTGGTGTTCATCACGCCATCAATGGAAACCCTACGGTGTTCTTTTTCTCTCACCGAGCCTCGAACAAACAATGAAGCTGAGTATGAAGCTCTGATAGCTGGTTTGGAACTCGCCATAGAAATGGAAATCCTTCGGCTATGGGTTTACGGTGACTCCCAGCTTGTCGTCAACCAAGTAAGCGGCGACTATAAGATATACAAACCCGACTTAGCTCGGTACAGAGGCCGGGTGGTGGAACTCATGAAACGGTTCACTCACATTGAACTAATGAGAATCCACAGAGTGTTGAACGGAAAAGCTGACATACTCGCTCGCTTAGCCAAGGAGCTGGCTGATCCTGACATGGACGAAATTCTGATCAAAATCAGGAGCCGGCAAATTCTACTCCCAGTCTCTCTACGAGAAGAGGAAAGGGCGGAACAGAAGAGCAGTCCCGCCGAAGAAGCTTCGATCATCTAAGACGAGCCCGATTGGAGAGAACCCTTCATAGAGTACCTCCGATACGACAAGCTGCCCGAAGAAAAATCTGCGAGGATTCAGCTGAAGAAAAGAGCTCTCCGATACGTGTTTGTAAATGACACGTTATACCGCAGGTCATATGACCAACTCTGGCTCAGGTGTCTGTCATTGGCCGAAGCTCAAAAGGTCATGAAAGATGTTCACTCGGGCGTTTGCGGTGCTCACCAATATGGCCCCAAGATGCGACTTCAAATCAAACGGCTTGGGTATTACTGGCCCACCATGATACGGGATTGCGGAGAGCATGCAAAGAAATGTCAGATCTGCCAAATTCATGGTGATTTCATTCATAAGCATCCCAATCCATTGCATCCTACGGTGGCGTCGTGGCCCTTCAAAGTCTGGGGCGCCGACATTGTTGGCCCAATTGATCCTCCGTCATCCAAAGGCCACCGGTTCATACTGGCCACGACAGACTACTTCTCCAGATGGGCTGAAACTGTCCCGCTAAAAGAAGTCAAGACAAAAGATATTCTGACATTCTTCCAGCATAATATTCTATACCGCTTCGGTACACCAAGAAGAATCATTTCTGACAACGGGCCTTCTTTCAAGAGCTTCAATGTCTCAAGGTTCGCTACTCAGCACAAGATAGACTGGAGATATTCCTCCATCTATAATCCAAGAGCCAATGGGCTAGCCGAAGCTTTCAATAAGACTTTGTAGAAGCTCCTGAGGAAAAATGCTTCAGCCAACAAGAGAGACTGGAATCTCAAGCTTCACGAGGCGTTGTGGGCATATCGTACCACGCACCGTACTCCAACTCAGTCCACTCCATACTCATTGCTCTTCGGAGTGGAGGCGATCCTCCCCCTCGAAATCGAGGTTCCAAGTTTAAGAATGGCCATCCAACACGAGTTGACGGAAGAGGAAAACATGCTCCTTCGGCTTGAAGAGCTCGACGCGCTCGAGGAAAAGAGGGTCGCGGTGCAGCAAAACCTAGAGCTATACCGAGCCCAAATGTCACGGGCCTATGACAAGATAACCCGTCTTCGTGCTTTCAAGAAAGGTGAATTGGTGTTGGTCCTCAAAAGACCGATTATCCCCAATCGACATACCAAGGGAAAATTTGAGCCAAACTGGGAAGGACCATACGTCATCGAGAAAGTGTTTGACGAAAGATCCTACCAACTAATAAGTGCCGAGGGAGAAAGGCCCATGCCACCCATCAATGGCCGATATCTTAAGAAATACTACACGTGAATGCTCCAAGTCGCAGGCGAATTGAGCACATCAGCCCTACGGTCTGGATCATACATCCTACAAAACCGTATACAATCCACGGGTGTAAATGACCCCTATCTCTCCCAAATCCTGCCGGTGAGACTACTTTTAAAGTCCCACCAGCGGCAAAAAAAAGGAGAAAAAAAAGAGGAAGAAAAAAAAAGAAATAAATAAAAAAAAATAAACGGTATGTCCATAAGCAAAACGGGCACGGATGAAAACCCGAAAGGGCTCCGTGAGTAAAAACAGCAGGACTACCGGCGAGTCTGTGAAAACCCGAAAGGGCGCAAACTCGTGAAAAGAAATGAAATATATTCGCAAAGTCCTCTCGACCTTGTGAGGAGAAAACCCTGCGTGAGATCCTTATGACTCACAAAAGAGCAACACACTTAGGAATCCTCACGATTCCTAAGGAGAAAATACACCTGCGGGATCCTTACGACTCGTAGGGAGAAAATGCTTTTATGGGACCCTCACGGCCCATAAAATTGAAAAGCCTTAGGTGATAGGGACCCAAACCTGTCTCCTAAGCCATCGTTCCCCAACGGGCAACGGCAAATGATGAGTCGCTCCTGGCATTTCGCTTCAGTGTTAGCGGTGCTGATGCCGACCAAAAACCCAAATCTCAAGTCCTCCCAAGGCAAATGATGAGTTGCTCCTGGCATTATTCCAGTGCAGCAATACTGATGCCAAACAAGATCCAAATTCCAAGTCCCCAAACGGCGAATGATGAGTCGCTCCTGGTACCACATTCCAGTGCAGCGATGCAGACGCCAACCAAAATCCAATTTCTCAAAATTCTCCCAGCCCTACGGTTGGTCCCCAAGTTGACTACCGTATACAATCCACAGGCTCAAATAATTCTCGTCATACCCATGCCCCACCATAATTACCAGTTACGCGGCTGGTCTCCGCCTTTGGAATTATGCTCCAATGAGAAGACCCACTCATGTGTCCTCACGATACATGAAGAGAACAAACCTTTGTGGGATCCTTATGACTCATAAAGGAAAAACACACTTAGGAGTCCTCACGACTCCTAAGGAGAAAATACACCTGCGGGATCCTTATGACTCGTAGGGAGAAAATGCTTTTATGGGACCCTCACGGCCCATAAAATTGAAAAGCCTTAGGTGATAGGGACCTAAACCTGTCTCCTAAGCCATCGCTCCCCCAACAGGAATAGGCAAATGATGAATTGCTCCTGGCACGTGTGCTTCAGTGTTAGCAACGCTGATGCTTACCCTAACCCCAAAATCCCAAACTCCAATCCAATAGACCCCTAAGTCCTTAAACTAGGGACAGATGACCCCTAAGTCGTTAAACTAGGAACAGATGACCCCTAAGTCGTTAAACTGGGAACGAGGGAAATCTCCTCATGGCAGATGATGATTCGCTCCTGGTACCATATTCCAGTGCAGCGATGCTGATGCCAAACCAAAACCAAAATCCCTAAATCCTGTCATGACAAATGATGATTCGCTCCTGGTACCATATTCCAGCGTAGCGATACTGATGTCAACCAAAATCACATCAAGTCAGGAAAACAACCAATGACCTCCCTGGCAGATTCAAATTCCACCTCGGAAACAAGTCAACATCATCCCTGACACCGCAAGAAGCGGAGCAAGTCAAATCCAGCACCGACCGTCCAAGTCGCAAAAAGGGCAGAACCGACCGTCCACGTTGCTAAAAGGGCAGCACCGACCGTCCAAGTCACAAAAAGGGCAGAACCAACCGTCCACATCGCTAAAAGGGCAGCACCGACCGTTCAAGTCGCAAAAAGGGCAGAACCGACCGTCCACGTCGCTAAAAGGGCAGCACCGGCCGTCCAAGTCGCAAAAAGGGCAGTATCGACTGTCCAAGTCGCAAAAAGGGCAGTACTGACCGTCCACGTCGCTAAAAGGGCAACACCGACCGTCCACATCGCAAAAAGGGCAGAATCGACCGTCCAAGTCGCAAAAAGGGCAGAACCGACCGTCCAAGTCGCAAAAAGGGCAGTACCGACCGTCCACGTCGCTAAAAGGGCAGCAACGACCGTCCACATCGCAAAAAGGGCAGAACGGACCGTCTAAGTCGCAAAAAGGGGAGAACCGACCGTCCAAGACGCAAAAAGGGCAGCATCGACCGTCTACGTCGCTAAAAGGGCAGCATCGACCGTCCAAGTCGCAAAAAGGGCAGAACCGATGGTCCACGTCGCTAAAAGGGCAGCACCGACCGTCCAAGTAGCAAAAAGGGCAGAACCGACCGTCCACGTCGCTAAAAGGGCAGCACCGACCGTCCAAGTCTCAAAAAGGGCAGAACTGACCATCTAAGTCGCAAAAAGGGCCGCATCGACCATCCATGTCGTAAAAAGGGCAGTGCCAGCTTCCCAAAAGGTGGGAACCGAATAAAGTCGCCTCCACGTGAAAGAAGATCCATCAATTTCATGCACATGACCCATATATGTGGTGTGCATTTATTGATGGGGGGCAATTTGTTGGGGTAAAAATTTACACCCCGGTTGACCAAGTCAAAATCAAAGTCAACCCCAAGCCAAGTGGGCCCAAGCCCAGATCCAATATGCCCATGCCCGGGTCGAGCCCGAACATGAAGCGGCCGGCCTCCCCCCATGCTAAGATAAAAATTTTGTAATAAATATTTTTGTTGCATTTCTTTTATTTTATTTTATGGATAAATGTAAGAAAAATAGGCATAAAGCCAAATTTTTGTAAAGCCCATGGCTTATGTGCAAAAAGAAATGGCACATGAGCCATGGGATAGGCAAAATGCCATTTTGTGAAGCCCAAGGGGCTATGTGTAAAGTGTATAGCCTATAAAGGCTAGGATAATGAAAATATCTCACAACTTTTCTCTCTCCAAAAAATTTAGATCTGAGATCTTTTCTCTTTCTTCAAGGTTCCAAAATCTTCTTCTTTCTTTTGAATTAAATCAAGAGTTTTACTCTTCATTTTATAAAACAAAATAGTTTTTCACCACCAAACGAACTTGGATCTGTCACTAGATCTCAAAAAGGAGAGATTTTTTTAAAATCCTATATCTCTTGATCTTCAAGATCCAGCCAACAGAAGAGAAAGAAGAAGAACCCCCTTCATTAACCCAAAGCATCTTAGGAGTTTAAACTCCACCCTATTTTCTCTTTAGAGAATTTCTGGGGTCAAAGCCCCCTTTTCCTCGCCGGCGCGCTAGCGCTCGAGCGCAAGGCGCCCACGTGCCGACACGTGGCACGCTTGCGCTCAAGCGCACAGCGCCCGAGCTCAAAGCGCCCACGTGCCGACACGTGGCGCGCTTGCGCTCAAGCGCCCAGCGCCCGAGCGCAAAGCGCCCACGTGCCGACACGTGGCGCGCTTGCGCTCGAGCACTCTGCATTCGAGCGCAAAGCGCCCATGTGCCGACACGTGGCGCGCTTGCGCTCAAGTGCCCAACGCCCGAGCGCAAAGCGCCCACGTGCCGACACGTGGCGCACTTGCGCTCGAGCACTCTGCGTTCGAGCGCAAAGCGCCCACGTGCCGACACGTGGCGCGCTTGCGCTCCAGCGCCCAGCGCCCGAGCGCAAAGCGCCCACGTGCCGACACGTGGCGCGCTTGCGCTCCAGCACTCTGCGCTCGAGCGCAAAGCGCCCACGTGCCAACACGTGGCGCGCATGCGCTCAAGCGCCTAGGCGCTGGCCTTACGCATCCTTTGGATGTCTTTTTCCCCCTTTATTTATATATACATGTATATATATACATATGTATACATATGTACACATACACATACTCCACGACACTGTCCCTGTTAGAAAAAATTTTCTAACGAGGCGCTGCCCCGCACCCCGCAAGGGGGCTGCTAGCCCCCTTGACCCCCAGCCCGCTATCCGGGTAGCGGGACCCCCGTAAAAACTCTGCGTGGCTCCTGATATATCCAAACCCCCCCAAAATAAAACACACGTACACTGCACATCGAGTTCGCATGTCCAGTTTAACCCGTCAATCGGAGGTTCCCTCGCTCCGAAGGCGAGGGGTGATTAACGGCAGTTTAGTCCGCGGCTGCCGGAGATTCGGATCCCCACAATCATTAAACCCCGGCCTACCCTAGGCAGGGGAATTTGTAGTACGCCTGACAAGCGTGCGCGTATTTCCATCTCAATCGGGTGCTGAAAAACACCCTACAATAGGGACTCTGCCGTGGCTCCGAAATAGTCTCTAGGCTGTCTGTGAGCCTTCGAGATTTGGAACTAGGGGCTTTGCCATGGCACCGCTTTGCTGACGTTGCGTCTGCTGTAACGAGACGAATGTCGAGGTGGTCTCTAAGTTGTCTGTAAACCGTCGAGATTTGGAACTAGGGACTTTTCCATGGCTCCGTTTGTTGACGCCGTATCTGCTTCCGGTTGGAATGAGAAGGAAGGCCGTTGTTGATCTCTTGAGATGCAGATGTTGCCATCGAGACTTGGCTCTCTTTCTGATGGAGCCTGGTGGGATGATATGATTCCTTCTTTGTTTGTGTCCCTGAATTGTATATAAGGATCGATGTGATCTCACCTGTAGGGCAAAAGTTTCATTTCATTTTATTTATTTATTTCCGCGATGCTCTATCATTTCAGCTTTTAATATCGAGAAAGTCACGATTGCCCAATCATTTCGGCTATTTTTCGCGGTGCCCAATCATTTCGGCTATTTTTTCTTTTTTTACTCGCTGCTTTTTATTGCGAGTTGCCCCAACCATTTCGGCTATTTTGTATACATATGTTTTACTTGCTGATTTTGTTGCGAGTTACCCCATCATTTCGGCTATTTCATATGCATTTTTGGCTCGCTGATTTTTTATTGCGAGTATGGAACTTGGAATCTGATGCCAGTCTTAGCATCAACATCGTTGCGACTTGAATGTTGCCAGGAGCGAATCATCATTTGCCGCGAAAGGACTTGGAATTTGATTCTGATTCAGGCATCAACATCGCTACAACTGGGACATTGTCAGGAGCGAATCATCATTTTCCTTTGTCGATTTAAACAAAGATGGTTTAGCAAACAGGGTTAGAATCCTGTCGACTAAGGCTTTTGACTTCATGAGCCGTAAGGGTCTCATAAAGGTGTTTCTCCCTACGAGTCGTGAGGATCTCGTAAGTGCGTTTTCTCTATAAAAATCGTAAGGATTCTTAAGTGTATGTTCTCTTTTAAGTCGTAAGGATCTTACAAGAGTGTTTTCTCCTTAAAAGTCGAGAGGACTTAAAAGGGTCATTCACCGTGTGAGCATATCCCTAGTCGCTGGTGGGACTCTGTTAAGAAAATGTTTATTCGTGCCCGCGAATTGTATACAAGAATCAATATTGAAACTCTTGTAAGGCAATATGGGGAGTGTGATGGCGGCTTAAGAACAGGTTTAGATCCCTGTAACTTAAGGCTTTTGAATCCTATGAGCCGTGAGGGTCTCATAGGGGGATTCTCCTTACGAGTCGTGAGGATCTCGTAAGTGTAATTTTTCCTTAGGAATCATGGTGATCCCTAAGTGTGTTGCTCCTTTGTGAGTCGTAAGGATCTCAAACAGGTATTTTCTCCTTACAAGGTCGAGAGGACCTTGCAAGTGTCTTTTAACGAGATTGTGCCCTTTCGGGTTTTCACAAACTCGCCGGTAGCCCTGTTGTTTTTACTCACAGAGCCTTTTCGGGTTTTCATCCGTGCCCATCCTGCTTATGGACATACCGTTTTTTTTTGTGTCAGCCTTGGGATGCTGCGGTCCATAGTAGTTTATAGACGTCTCGGTCAGTTGCTAGTTTTAATACATTACGGTCCATCGTTAGTTTCGGGACGTTTCTGTCCGTCGCACGTTTTCGCGGCGAGATTTCGTCGGATACTACTTATAGGGTTCAGGCTTGGGAAGATAGCGAGCGGACATAGGCGTCGTCATTTATCGTTGACCCAGGCCGTGACTCGTCAGGCGCAGTTTTTTTTCAAGAACCGGCCGTTTATTGGCCTGAAGGGTCTTTCTCTATGCATATCCATGAGCAAATAAGCCCCACCTTGGTAGACTTTGTCTATGATATACGGGCCTTCATAGTTCGGCTCAAATTTCCCCCGTTTGGCACGATTGAGGATCATAGGTCTCTTGACTACTAGCACGAGTTCGCCTTGGCGGAATGTTCTTGGCCTAGTCAATCTCTCGTATGAGTGTGCCATTTTTGCTTTGTAAGCCTCCAAGTTTTGTTGCGCCAAGAGACGCGTTTCATCGAGGGCGTCGAGCTCCTCAAGCCGAAGATGAGCATTCTCCTCGTCTGTTAGCTTGTAATGAACTGCCACTCGCAGAGAGGGTAACTCTATCTCCAAGGGGAGTACTGCTTCAGCGCCGAATACTAATGCATACGGTGTTGTGTTTGTGACCGTTTTGAACGTAGTTCGATACTCCCAGAGAGCTTCATGCAGTCTCTCGTACCAGTCCTTCTTATTTTTGGACACCGTCTTTTTCACGATCTTCGTCAAGGTCTTGTTGAAAGCCTCAGCTAGACCATTAGCTCGGGGATAGTAGACCGAAGAGTATCTCCAGTCTATATTATGATGTTGTGCGAAGCGGCTGATTTTGTGGCTTCTGTAGGCCGGCCCGTTATCGGAGATAATCCATCGCGGAGTGCCGAACCGATAGATGACATGTATCTTGAAGAAATGGAGGATATTCTCCGTCTTCACTTCTCTTAGTGGTACTGCTTCTGCCCACTTGGAGAAGTAATCAGTTGTCACCAATATGAATCGATGTCCTCTGGACGATACTGGTTCAATGGGCCCGATTATGTCAGTTCCCCACATTTCAAACGGCCAGCTAGCCACCGTTGGATGTAGCGGATTTGGATGCTGGTGGATAAAGTCCCCGTGAATCTGGCACGAGTGGCACTGCTTCGCGTATTCGAGGCAGTCTTGGATCATTGTGGGCCAATAGTAGCCCATCCTTTTGATCTTCAGCTGCATCTTCGGCCCAGCTTGATGAGAACCGCAGAGTCCGTCATGGGTTTCTTGGATGACTCTTCTTGCTTCTTCCGGTCCCAGGCATCTTAGCCATAGAGAGTCGAATGATCTCTTATACAGCGTGTCATTGACGAAGGCGAAGGATAGAGCTCGTTTCATGAGCTGATGTCTTGAGGACGCATCTTCAGATGTTCGACGGGATTTGAAGTAGTCTATAAAGACTTCTCTCTAATCCTCAGCCTTTTCCTGGTCCTCTATCTGTAGGGCCGCTTGCTTGGTCGCTTCCTTTTCTTCAAACGACTCCAGAGATATTTCTGCCGGTGCAAGAACCCGATGGCTTTGCACAACGATCCTCACATCATCGAGGTTTTCGTCAGCCAGTTCTTTAGCGAGTTTGGCTAATGAATCCGCCTTGCTATTCTCCGCTCGTGGTATGCTTTCTAGGGGGTAGGAAGGGATCTGAGTCAGCAATTGCAGCACTCTCTCACCGTACTTTACCAACTATGGTTTGCACGTTTGATAGTCGCCGTTTACTTGGCTAACGATCAGCTGGGAGTCTCCGTATATGAGGAGGTTTTCAATTCCCATGTCGACAACAATCTCAAGACCTGCTATCAAAGCTTCATATTCGGCTTCATTGTTCGTCCTCAGCTCTGTTAGGGAGAAGGCAAAACGCATTATCCCTCCTTGTGGAGTCACGAAGATGAGGCCTACCCCAGATTTGATTATGGGGGAGCTGTGCTTTTGCTTCTTCATGGAAGATGCCCCGTCAAAGTAGAGTTCCCACTGGGTGTTACTCTCTCCTTTCTCCCCGTCAATTGTGTAAAACGCGTGCTCGTCTAGCAATTCGCAATTTAGGGATGAATCGGCAGGTATAGGATGCTCGGCGAGGAAGTCGGTGATGGCCTGGCCTTTCACTGCCTTGAGAGGACGATATGTTATCGAGAACTCCATCAAGAGGAGGGCCTATTTAGCGAGTCGTCCCGTTAGTATGGCTCTTGACATCAAATATTTGAGAGGATCCACTTTTGATATGAGATGGACCTCATGCGCCAACGCATAGTGCCTGAGCTTTGTTATCGCGAAGATCAACGCCAGGCAGTGTTTTTCAATGGGGAAGTAGTTGTTTTCTGCCCCCAGAAGCATCGACTCAAATAGTAGAGGGCTCTCTCATTCCCTTGGTCATTTTCTTATGCCCATAATGCGCCTAGAGAACCTTCAAGGGCGGTTGTATACAAAATGAGAGGCTTTCCCTTGACCGGAGCGGTTAGCACCGGAGGATTCTGTAGGTGTTGCTTGATTTCGTCCAGTGCGCTTTGGCATTTGCGATCCCAAACGAACGGGGTTCCCTTCTTCATCAAGTGACTGTAGGGACGACATTTACCGGAGAGGTTAGCTATGAACCGCCGAATATACGCGAGCTTCCCTTGGAGAGACCGCAGTTGCTTGAGAGTTCTTGTCGGGGGCATTTCCATGATCGCCTTGATCTTCGACGGGTCTATTTTGATGCCTTGATGTCGTACGATGAATCCTAGAAATTTGCCCGAGAAAACTCTGAACACGCATTTCAAAGGGTTCATCTTGAGGTTGTATTTCCGAAGACGTTGGAACACTATCTTCAGATGCTACCAATGCTCCTTGTGCGATTTGCTTTTTACCACGAGGTCGTCAATATAGCACTCGACAATTTCATGTATGAGGTCATCGAAAATCTTCGTCATGGCCCTCTGATAGGTGGCACCTGCGTTCTTTAGACCGAAAGGCATCACTTTGTATCAGAATATGCCCAGAAGAGTCCGGAAAGCGGTATGCTTCTGGTCTTTGGGATGCATCTTTATTTGATTGTACCCTGATGATCCGTCCAAAAAGGAGAAGACTTCGTGAGTGGACGTGTTGTCTATCATCAGCTCGGTAACCGGCACGGGGAAATCATCCTTCAGACAGTCATTGTTGAGGTCCTGAAAGTCTACGCAGATGCGCACCGTCCTGTTCTTCTTCATCACTGGGACGATGTTGGCAATCCAGTCAGGGTACTGAACCTCTTAGATGAAGCCGGAGTCGATTAGCTTCTTGACATCGGCGTTGATGCTCATTTCAAGTTCGAGCCGCATTTTCTCGGTGCTTGTTTGATTGGCTTGATGTCTGGAGATATCGCCAATTTGTGCATAGCTACTTCTGGATCTAGTTCCGACATTTCGGAGTAGTTCAATGCGAAACAGTCTTTATACTGCATTAGCACGTCTCTGAGTGTAGCCATCTTTTCTTCAGAAAACAGCTCACTGACGAACGTCGGACGTGGGTCATTTACCATTCCCAAGTCAATTTTTCTGAGGTTATCCGCAGTAATATGTATCCCATCTTCCAGCTCTTTTGGCGCTGGTGGAAATTCTGAGATCACCTCATCTTCATCCTCATTTTCAAAGCACCAGGAGAGGTCATCCATATCCTTGCCTATTCCTTCTTCTGACAGAGTTATCGCATGACAGGTACGAGATCATTTCCAAGACCGATATTGATCTGGTTCTACTCTCGCTATGTGTGTTGCTTTCGGCACATGCCTTTGCGGTAGGGCTACCCTTCAACTGTCGGATAGAGCGAATCTACCGAGTTGGTATTGGTCTTCAACCCAGTTTTTGAATGTGAAGCAGTTTTCGAGAGGATGTCCTATCACTCGGTGATAGGAGCAATAATCTGGGTGATGGACCTCGTTTGCTTGTTTGGGATGCTTGGACTCCGGGAGGGTAATCATCTGATGTTTAATGACAAGACTAAATATCTTTCTTGTCTTGTCTTGGGGAAAAGAATATGCTCGACCCACCTTCTTTATAAGAGACGGATCCCGGATGCTCAATTTTTGATCGCGAGGCTTCTTAGACCCGCTTTACTGCTGTCGAACATTTTTGTCACGCCCCGCTTCCCAGAGTGCGCTAAGATCGGCACGTGACAGAACCAACCATGCTACCTGTGGCTAGAAAATATCCCTCCACAGTCATATAACGGATGTCTATAAGATATCAAGAACAGTAAAAAATAAAATAAACTATCTAGTACATGTCCATATGCCATAATATACGAGTCAAGAAATAATATGCGGAAACAATAAATCCAAGTAACAATAACAATCTGGAAGGTACGTCCCAAATATGGGCTCACATCAGGAAATGAAAATGCTGAAAGAAAACTAAACTAGAATATTAATAGGATCCTCACTGCTCGGCCTGTCGACTGAAATACTCCTAGTCGGCCTGTGAGAGAAATAAAGGATCTGGGCCATGCAAAACCCAGACGTCAGTGCGTCATAATATCAATAATAATAAGTAACCAGAATATAACGAGATATGCAGGCATGAATAGTAACATGAATGTAATAAGTAAACATGGATATAGAACAGTGAAGTGTATCAGTATATGTGACATGCGGTGATCAATCTAAACTGTGCTACTGGGTTAACTATTCTAAAGTTTGTTTGAAATCAATTAGTGTATTCCTCCATGTAACTCGAAAGATATGTTCCGTTATCTCCTGGGACCACGGATCAGGTAGTGGGAGTCACGAATGACTCTGTCCCGTTATCCCCCGGGACCACGGATCAAGTAACAATCACGAATGATTCTGTCCCGTTATCCCCCGGGACCACGGATCAAGTAATACCTTTTTAAGTTACACTTTAGATACACTTTTGATTTCCCCATACCCCCAAGGTTATGTGTTCAAGTCAGGTATTGATAATCTGGAGCTAATGCCAACACAAGATCAAGCAGGTACATGTTTGTCTATACAGACAACAGGATATGTCCGTCGGGACAACAGGTCAGGATTGTCGGCATTAGTAATAGGATCAGGTATCAAGTCAAGCAGTGGTATATCAGGTCATGTCAGGTAGTGTACATGTATCAAGTGGGTGCCTTAACAGTAAAATGTAGCAACTATTGAATCACGATAAAGGTACGGATGTACAGTGAAAGCATGGATGCACAAATATTTATCAGGGGTTACATCATGACTATGTAGGACGCACAATATCAAGTATGGGTTACTAATGTAACAATAATATGAATTAATAATATATGGCATGCAACTAGATATGCAGAATTAATGGTATGGATACACAATAAAACATGGATGCACAAATATCTATCAGGGGTTACAACTACAGCTCCAAGACTATGTAGGATGCACATTATTAAGTATGGGGTGTTACTACAACAATAACATGAAATAATATGATCTGTAGATGCAGCTACATATATAATAGATGATATAGATGCATACGGGTATCCGAAAATAGTAAAACTTTAATATTGATGTATAATGCAATCAACATGTAATATTTTTATTCATATGGATGCAAAATAAGATACATAGCATGTAGTAAGATGAACTTGCCTCAGAAATAATGGTCGATATGCAGGCGGCCTGGTGCGACATGACACGATACGGTATGGGTCTTATGGTGACACGGGACTGGTGCGATGGTGGCACACAAATGGCATGGGCTGAGCACGAAGCGGGCATGACGTGGCACAGGAGCAGGGCACATGGCATGACACGGTTTGAGTAACCTGCATGGTCTGGTCGCGATCTGATGCATGGTCTGGTGGTGGTCTGGTCGCGATCTGGAGACGATCTGGTGCATGGTCTGGTGGTGGTCTAGTCGCGATCTGGACACGATCTGGTGCAAGATCTGGTCGCGATCTGGACATGATCTGGTGCACGATCTGGTGGTGGTCTGGTCGCAATCTGGACACGATCTGGTATATGGTCTGGTCGCGATCTGGACACGATCTGGTGCATGGTCTGGTGGTGGTCCGGTCGCGATCTGGACACGATCTGGTGCATGGTCTTGTCTCGATCTGGACACGATCTAGTGCATGGTCTGGTGGTGGTCTGGTCGTGATCTGGACACGATCTGGCCGCGATCTGGACACGGTCGTGACATGGAAGTGGTGATGGTATGATTTTGGTATTATAGTGATACTGTGGTGATGGTATGGTTCGTCCGGATCGGCGGCGGCGGCATGGCACAGGCGATGACGGGAATCAAGAATCCAAGAAGAAGAAAAGAGAAGAAAGAAGAAGAAGAAAGAAGAAGGAGGAGGAGAAGAGATGCTGGTGCTCCGGGTTTTGTGTTTGGGGACAGAGGCGAGGCGAGAGGGTTGTAGTAGTGATGGGTTACTGTGGGGCTCAGGAGAAGGAGGTGAGGAAACGAGATCGAGGAGATGGAGGTGATGACGGGGATGGCGAGGGTAGAGGCGGCGAGGGGCGATGGCTACGAGCGAGGGCAAAGGCGTGGAGGCGAAAGCGGAGGCGGGAATGGAAAATATTTGGAGGAAGAAAAGAAAAAAGAGAGAACGTGCACTGGTTTTAAAAAGGAATGGGTTTTTCAAAAAAGAAAAAAAAGAAATATAAGAATAATATATATAGGAAAGAGAGAGAGAGAGTCAAGAAAAGGTCTGATACAATTTGGTTTTTAAAAAAAAACTTTTTGGTTATAAAAATAAATTTAAACGTATAAATATATATAATACAGTTAGAAATACATTAATATAATATTAGTTAAAAATTTGATATTTTGGCTAATACAAAAATAATCCAAAATATGCCCGGGTCGGGTCTAAAATTATGGTTTGAAAATACGGTTAATATATGTGTCAACGAAAACTAAAATAGGATATCCAGGTAGCGAAAATGCATACCCCCAAGAACGGATGCACGCACGTGCACGTAGCCATCCAAACAGGTCCGTTACATTGAACGGGACGAGAACAAGGTGCGCGGATGCTACGACGGGGTTAGGTGTATCATGCAGGCCATACTAGATATTTTTAAAATATTTTATTTGACTTTAAATTTTATATTAAAAAATGCAGATGCCAGATATAATACTAGTATGCAGTATATAAAAGAATATGAAAGTGCACGGATCTTCAAAAATAGCCAGGATAAATCATAAATAAGAATCAAGACGGATTTCCAGCAAGCGGGTCGGGTCGGATGGAAATACAGATGTCAAATACACTATCCGCACCTAAAACACGGTAAATCAATAAAAGACCATAAATAAAGAAATACTCAAAAAAGAACTGGTATAAATGAACTAGGGTGTTACATTATACCCAACTACAAAAAAAAATTTGTCCTCGAAATTCCCGGAACAAGAAAAGATAAACAACATGAATCTATAAGAATAGGTGTGGAAACTTCTGTCGAATCTCGTCTTCTTGTTCTCAAGTCGATTCTCTGTGCGAGCGATTCCCCCAAGAAACCAGTACGAGAGGGATAATCTTGTTCTTGAGAACCTTTTCTCTTTGATCAACAATCGACATCGGTCGATCCTCAAACATCAAATCCTCCCTTACAGTCAGCTCCGAATGATCTAGCACGTGTATTTCATCTCGAACATACTTACGGAGTTGAGATACATGAAACACGTCATGAACATTCGCCAAAGATGGTGGTAAAGACAATCGATAAGCCACTTCTCCAACACACTCCATAATCTCGAAAGTCCCCACGAATCGAGGACTAAGCTTGCCTCGACTCCCAAAACGAATCACTCCTCTAGTCGGTAATATCTTCAAGAATACAAGATCACCAACAGCGAACTCTAGAGGTCTTCTTGATATATCGGTCCAACTCTTCTGCCGATCCTGTGCTGCCTTCATATGATTCCTGATAGTATTAACCTTCTCTATTGTTTGCACGATCAAATCCGGTCCCAACAATCTTCGCTCTTCAATATCGTCCTAAAGGACGGGTGAGCGACACTTGCGACCATACAATGCTTCGAATGGAGCCATCTGAATAGTTTCCTGGAAGCTATTATTGTACGAAAACTCCACCAAGTGTAGATGATCCTCCCATAAACCTTTGAAGTCTAACATGCAAGCTCTCAACATGTCTTTAAGAGTTTGGATCGTTCTCTCCGACTGGCCATCTGTCTGGGGATAATAAGCGGTGCTAAACTTCAATCGTGTCCCCAAACATTCCTGTAAACTCCTCCAGAAGTGCGATAAGAATCGAGTATCACGATCAGAAACGATGCTCACAGGTACTCCATGCAATCTCACAATCTCCTGCATGTACCGTTCTCCTAACGCTTCCGTTGACTGACCAACTCGAAATGGTATGAAATGGGCTGCCTTGATCAATCGATCAACAATCACCCAAACTGCATTGTTGCCCTTTGGACTCCACGGTAGAGCTGTCACGAAATCCATGGTTATATGTTCCCACTTCTACTGAGGAATCGAAAGTGGTTGCAATAAACCAGCGACCCTTTGATGTTCAGGATTAACTTGCTGACACACCAAGCACTTCGCTATAAAGCAAGCAATCTCCCTTTTCATGCCTTCCCACCAGAAATGCTGTCGTAAATCACGATACATCTTCGTGCCTACTAGATGTACGAAATATACGGAACTATGCGCCTCCTTCAAAACTTCTTCGCAAATGTCTCCTTTCTGCACACACAAACGGCTACCAAAACGCAACGAACCATCTTCATGAATTAACAAGTCCGTTCGAAGTCCCGCTTCAACCTGTTCTCGAAACTTTTGCAATCTTGGGTCCTGTGACTGTGCTGCTGTAACACTCTCGATCAACGACGACTGTACTTGCAGCTGTATCAACTGTCCCGAAGAATGCGGTAACACGAACTCAAAAATTTCCGAAAATCTTCGATAAGCTCCTTCTGTGCAGTCAACATACGAATTGCTGGAAACCGACTAAGTGCATCCGGCACTACAATAACTTTCCCCGGATAGTACTTGAGATCAGGATCATAGTCACCTATCAGCTCCAACCATCTACGCTGCCTCATATTAAGCTCTTTCTGCGTGAACACGTACTTTAGGTTTTTGTGATCAGTGAATACTTCAACCTTTTCGCCCAGTAAGTAGTGTTTCCAAATTTTCAAAGCGAAAATCGCTGCTGCAAGCTCCAAAACATGAGTTGGGTAATTCTTCTCATGGGTCTTCAACTGTCTTGATGCGTAAGCAATGACTTTCCCATGCTGCATCAAAACACATCCCAAATCTTTCCCAGATGCGTCGCTGTGAATAACCAATCCTCCGGAACCGTCTGGTACGGTCAAAATAGGAGCGGTTATCAACCTTTGCTTCAACGCCTCAAAAGCTGAAATACAACTATCCGTCCAAACGAACAGTACCTCCTTCTACGTAACCTTGGTCAAAGGCTTAGCTAAGCGAGCAAAATTCTCTACGAACCTTCTGTAATATCTGGCAAGTCCAAGAAAACTTCTAATCTCTGCTACGTTTTTCGGACTCGGCCAATCTTGAACTGCTGCAATCTTCTCAGGATCAACGGCGATTCCATCTCCGTATACGACATGCCCCAAAAACTTCATTTCTTCAAGCCAAAACTCGCACTTGCTCATCTTTGCATACAATCTTTCATGTCTCAATGTCTGCAGTGCGATCCTCAAGTGTTCTGCATGCTCTTGTAGGCTTTTCGAGTAGACCAGAATATCATCGATAAACACCACTATAAACTGGTTCAAGAACGGTGAAAAGATTCGGTTCATCAAGTCCATAAATATCGCCTGTGCATTCGTGACTCCGAATGGCATCACAAAATACTCGTAATGTCCATATCGAGTTCGGAACGCAGTCTTGCAAATATCTTCTGATTTAACTCGGACCTGATGATATCCGGATCGCAAATCTAGCTTCGAGAATACCCTCGCGCTACTGAGCTACTCGAACAATTCGCCAATGTGAAGGATCGGGTACTTGTTCTTCATAGTCACCCGGTTTAATTCTCAATAATCGATGCACATCCTTCTTGTGCCATCTTTCTTCTTGACTAGAAGAACTGGAGCTCCCCAAGGTGAATTACTGCTGTGAATCCAACCCTTCTCTAGCAATTCAGTAACCTGTTTCTTGACTTCTTCTAACTCCACTGGTGCCATCGGATAGTACGCCCTTGAGATTGACGCTACACCAGAAACAAGATCGATCGCGAACTCCACATCTCGTTTTGGTGGTAAACCCGAGATGTCCTCGAACACGTCCATGAACTCCCAAACTACAGCTGGCGCTTCCTCCTTATCAACTTCCATCGACGAAAGAACGGCGCTTGTCGGCCTAGCCCTAAACTCGTCTGGCCCGACAGAACTGCTACCTCCAGCAAAAACAAACTCCGGATGTCCAGGAATCTGGAAAATCACTTTCTTTGCCCTACAATCAATATGAGCATGGAAAGTGCCGAGAAAATACATTCCCAAGACAACGTCAAACAATGGGATGCACCAGAATCGAATGATGCTAATGCGGGAAAATCATAAACAAGTAGGATACCCGAAATGACTTCACCTAAAACCAAACACTGAAGAAGATAAGCACGGTAAACAGGATTCAAGCTTGCGATAAAACATGAACTAGGAATTAAGAGAAGTAAGGCAATCTAACGACCATGAAACAAGGAAGTGAATCAAGACTAGGACTCCAAGTTACTTAAATAGAGTATCGTATTGTAACCATGCTGCAATTCATAGTTACAATCATATAACTCCGTTCAAGTCGCCCAAATCCTAATGTCAGAATAGAAAGAAACAATAGGGAACCAGAAGGTTTCAAGTCGAGATGCAAAGTTGTTTGCATATCGTCAAGATAAGGATCAAGAGAAAGATATGATTCAAGAATCACGATAACAATGTGGCAGGACATGTTCTTAATTACGAGTTTTCTGACTCGTATATTGGGTCCAATACCCAACTACAATAGAATCAAACCCGATTAGCCTAAATCCTATGGCTCTGATACCAAACAAACCCTGTCACGCCCCGCTTCCCAGAGTGCGCTAAGATCGGTACGTGACAGAGCCAACCATGCTACCTGTGGCTAGGAAATATCCCTCCACAGTCACATTACGGCTGTCTATAAGATATCAAGAACAGTAAAAAATAAAATAAACTATCTAGTACATGTCCATATGCCAGAATATACGAGTCAAGAAATAATATACGGAAGCAATAAATCCAAGTAACAATAAAAATCTGGAAGGTACGTCCCAAATACGGGCTCACATCAGGAAATGAAAATGCTGAAAGAAAACTAAACTAGAATACTAACAGAATCCTCACTGCTTAGCCTGTCAACTGAAATACTCCTTGTCGGCATACGAAAGAGATAAAGGATCTGGGCATGCAAAACCCAGACGTCAGTGTGTCATACTATCAATAATAATAAGTAACCAGGATGTAACGAGATATGCAGGCATGAATAGTAACATGAATGTAATAAGTAAACGCAGATATAGAACAGTGAAGTGTATCAGTATATGTGACGTGCAGTGATCAATCTAAACTGTGCTACTTGGTTAACTATTCTAAAGTTTGTTTGAAATCAATTAGTGTACTCCTCCATGTAACTCGAAGGATATGTCCCGTTATCCCCCGGGACCACAGATCAGGTAGTGGGAGTCACGAATGACTCTGTCCCGTTATCCCCCGGGACCATGGATCAAGTAAGAATCATGAATGATTCTATCCCGTTATCCTCCGGGACCACGGATCAAGTAATACCCTTTTAAGCTACACTTTAGATACACTTTTGATTTCCCCATACCCCCAAGGTTATGTGTTCAAGTCGGGTATTGATAATCTGGAGCTAATGCCAACACAGGATCAAGCAGGTACAGGTTTGTCTATACAGACAACAGGATATGTCCGTCGAGACAGCAGGTCAGGATTGTCGGCATTAGTAATAGGATCAGGTATTAAGTCAAGCAGTGGTATATCAGGTCATGTCAGATAGTGTACATGTATCAAGTGGGTGCCTTAACAGTAAAATATAGCAAGTATCGAATCACGATAAAGGTACGGATGTACAGTGAAAGTATGGATGCCCAAATATTTATCAGGGGTTACATCATGACTATATAGGATGCACATTATCAAGTATGGGGTACTAATGTAACAATAATATGAATTAATATAATATGGCATGCAACTAGATATGAAGAATTAATGGTATGGATAATGGATGCACAAATATCTATCAAGGGTTACAACTACAGCTCCAAGACCATGTAGGATGCACATTATTAAGCATGGTGTGTTACTACAACAATAATATGAAATAATATGATCTGTAGATGCAGCTACATATATAATAAATGATATGAATGCATACGGGTATTCGAAAACAGTAAAACTTTAATATGGATGTATAATGCAATCAACATGTAATATTTGTATTCATATGGATACAAAATAAGATACATAGCATGTAGCAAGATGAACTTGCCTCAGAAACAATGGTCGATATGCAGGCGTCCTGGTACGACATGACACGATACGGTGTGGGTCTTGCGGTGACACGGGACTGGTGCGATGGTGGCACACAAATGGCATGGGCTGAGCACGAAGCGGGCATGACGTGGCACGGGAGCAGGGCACATGGCGTGACACGGTCCGAGTATGGTGCATGGTCTGGTCGCGATCTGGTGCATGGTCTGGTGGTGGTCTGGTCACGATCTGGAGACGATCTGGTGCATGGTCTGGTGGTGGTCTGGTCGCGATCTGAACACGATCTGGTACATGGTCTGGTCATGATCTGGACACGATCTGGTGTATGGTCTGGTGGTGGTCCGGTCGCGATCTGGACACGATCTGGTGCATGGTCTGGTCGCGATCTGGACACTATCTGGTGCATGGTCTGGTGGTGGTCTGGTCGTGATCTGGACACGATCTGGTGCATGGTCTGGTCGCGATCTGGACACGATCTGACCGCGACACGGTCGTGACATGGAAGTGGTGACGGTATGATTTTGGTATTGTAGTGGTACTGTGGTGATGGTATGGGTCGTCTGGATTGGCGGCGGCGGTATGGCACAGACGATGGCCGGAATCAAGAATCCAAGAAGAAGAAAAGAGAAGAAAGAAGAAGAAGAAAGAAGAAGAAGGAGAAGAAGAGAGGCCGGTGCTCTGGGTTTTGTGTTTGGGGACAGAGACGAGGCGAGAGGGTTGTAGTGGTGATGGGTTACTGCGGGGCTCGGGAGAAGGAGGTGAGGAAACGAGGTCGAGGAGATTGAGGTGATGACGAGGATGACGAGGGTGGAGGCGGCGAGGGGCGACGGCCACGAGCGAGGACAGGGGCGTGGTGGTGAAGGCGGAGGTGGGAATGGAAAATATTTGGAGGAAGAAGATAAAAAAGAAAGAATGTGCACTGGTTTTAAAAAGGAATGGGTTTTTCAAAAAATAAAAAAAATTTATAAGAATAATATATATAGGAAAGAGAGAGAGAGGGAGAGAGAGGGAGAGATAAGTTCTGTTACAATTTGGCTTTAAAAAAAACTTTTGGTTATAAAAAAAATTTAAAGCGTATAAATATATATAATACAGTTAGAAATATATTAATATAATATTAGTTAAAAATTTGATATTTTGGCTAATACAAAAATAGTCCAAAACACGCCCGGATCGGATCTAAAATTATGATTTGAAAATACGGTTAATATACGTGTCAACCAAAACTAAAACAGGATATCCGGGGAACGAAAATGTATACCCCCAAGAACGGATGCACACACGTGCACGTAGCCATCCAAACAGGTCCATTACACTGAACGGGACGAGAATAAGGTGCGCGGATGCTACGACGGGGTCAGGGATATCATGCAGGCCATGCTAGATATTTTTTTAATATTTTATTTGATTTTAAATTTTATATTAAAAAAATGCAGATGCCAGATATAATACCAGTATGCTGTATATAAAAAAATATGAAAGTGCACGGATCTTCAAAAATAACCGGGATAAATCATAAACAAGAATCAAGACGGGTTTCCAGCAAGCGGGTTGGGTCAGATGGAAATACAGATGTCAAATACACTATCCGCACCCAAAACACAGTAAATCAAGAAAAGACCATAAATAAAGAAATACTCAAAAAAGAACTGGTATAAATGAACTAGGGTGTTACAATTTTTTTCGTTCTTCAGTTTATTTTTTCCTCCGCGTCGAGTCTTCCGTATGACGAGCTGACGACGAAGGGCATCGTCATTTTTCGTTGCCTGCTGAAAGAGGCGCTGCGTTCTGGATTTTTCATAGATGGCCATTTCGCGGTTATGGTCATCCCGAACCTTTTGACCTGTAGGGTGTTTTTCGTCACCCCATTGAGATGGGAATACGCGCGCGCTTGTCAGGCGTACTACAGATTCCCCCTGCCTAGGGTAGGCTGGGGTTTATTGATTGTGGGGATCCGAATCTCCGGCAGCCGCGGATTAAGCTGCCGTTAATTACCCCCCGCCTTTGGGGCGAGAGAACCTCCGATTAACGGGTTAAACTGGTCATACGAACTCAATGTGCAGTGTATGTGTATTTTGTTTTGGAGGGGGGTTTGAATGTATCGGGAGCCACACAGAGTTTTTACGGGGGTCCCGCTACCCGGATAGCGGGCTGGGGGTCAAGGGGGCTAGCAGCCCCCTTGCGGGGTGCGGGGCAGCGCCCCGTTAGAAATTTTTTTCTAACAGGGACAGTGTTGTGGAGTATGTGTGTATGTAAATATATATACATATGTACAGATATACATGTATATATATAAAAGGGGGAAAAGACATCCAAAGGATGCGTGGGGACAGTACCTTGGGCGCTGTGCGTCTAGGTGCTGTGCGCTCAGACGCTAGAGTGCCACGTGTCGGTACGTGGGCGCTCTGCGCTTGAGCGCTGGGCGCTGGAGCGCAAGCGCGCCACGTGTCGGCATGGGGGCGACTTGCGCTCGAGCGCTTGCGCTGGAGCGCAAGCGCGCCACGTGTCGGCATGCGGGCGCTCTGCGCTTGAGCGCCGGCGAGAAAAAGAGGCTTTTAGCCTAAAAAATATTTCTCAGAAGAGAAATCAGAGAGGAGTTGGACTCCTGAGTGTGTTTTTTTTTTTTTTTGGTTTAGTGAACGATGTTCTTCTTCCTCCTCCTCTGTTAGCTGGATCTTGAAGATCAAGAGATATGGGGTTTCTAAAAATCTCTTCTTTTTTTTTTTGATCTAATGGAAGATCTGAGTTCCCCTTTATGGGTTTTGTGGTGAAAAACTAATTTGTTTTATAAAAAGAAGAGTAAAACTCTTGGTTTAATTCAAGAGGAAAAGGAAGGTTTTGGAACCTTGAAGAAGGAGAAGAGATCTCAGATCTGACGAAAATTTTGAGAGAGGGAAAAAAGTTGTGAGATATTTTCATTATCCATGCCTTTATAGGCTATACACTTTACACATACCCCCTTGGGCTTCACAAAATGGCATTTTGCCTATCCCATGACTCATGTGCCATTTCTTTTTGCACATAAGCCATGGGCTTTACAAAAATTTGGCTTTATGCCTATTTTTCTTACATTTATCTATAAAATAAAATAAAAGAAATGCAACAAAATTATTTATTACAAAATTTTATCTTGGCATGGGGAAAGGCCGGCCGCTTCATGTTCGGGCTTGACCCGGGTATGGGCCCACTGGATCTGGGCTTGGGCCCACTTGGCTTGGGGTTGACTTTGATTTTGACTTGGTCAACCGGGGTGTAAATTTTTACCCCAACAAATTGCCCCCATCAATAAATGCACACCACATATGTGGGTCGTGTGCATGAAATTGATGGATCTTCTTTTACTTGGAGGCGACCTGATTTGGTTCCTGCTTTTTGGGAAGCTGGCACTGCCCTTTTTACGACATGGACGGTCGTTGCTTAACATGTCTCCGAGACAGAGTGTCCGTGATAGACGTTTACCTGGCCCGGAGTAATCTGGTTCCCGCTTTGTAGGAATCCTGCGCTACCCTTTTTACGACATGGACGGTCAATGCTGCCAATTTTGCGACTTGGACGGTCGATGCTGCCCTTTTAGCGACTTGGACGGTCGATGCTCCCCTTTTTGCGACTTGGACGGTCGGTGCTGCCATTTTTGCGACTTGGACGGTCGGTTCTGCCCTTTTAGCGACGTAGACGGTCGGTGCTGCCCTTTTAGCGACGTGGATGGTCGGTGCTGCCCTTTTTGCGACTTGGACGGTCGGTCCTGCCTTTTTAGCGACGTGGACGGTCGGTGCTGCCCTTTTCGCGACGTGGACGGTCGGTTCTGCCCTTTTTGCGACTTGGATGGTCGGTGCTGCCCTTTTAGCGACGTGGACGGTCGGTGCTGCCCTTTTAGCGACTTGGACGGTCGGTTCTTGATTTGACTTGCTCTGCTTCTTGCAGTGTCAGGGGTAAACTTGACTTGCTCCGCTTCTTGCGGTGTCGAGATTGGATTCTGACTTACTCCGCTTTCAGCGGTGTCGGAGTGGATGTTGACTTATTGATTTTGATTTGGGTTGACATCAGCATCGCTATACTGGAATATGGTACCAGGAGCGAATCATCATCTGTCATTGAGAGGATTTTAGGATTTTGGTTTTTGTTTGGCATCTGCATTGCTGCACTGGAATAATGCCAGGAGCAACTCATCATTTGCCCCGGGAGGATTTTTTTTTTTGGGACTTTGAATGTGCTCTCACCAGTAGTACTTGGGAGAGGTTGGGATTGTTTTACGCCCATGGATTGTATACGGTTTTGCAGGATGTATGATCCAGACCGTAGGGCCGGAAAAATTTCGGGACTTTGTCGGCGTCTGCATCGCTGCACTGGAATATGGTACCAGGAGCGACTCATCATTCGCTGTTGGGGTATGGGATTTGGAATTTGGTTGGCGTCTGCATCGCTGCACTAGAATATGGTACCAGGAGCGACTCATCATTCGCCGCTTGGGGACTTAGAATTTGGATCTTGTTTGGCATCAGCATTGCTGCACTGAAATAATACCAGGAGCAACTCATCATTTGCCTTGGGAGGACTTGGGATTTGGGTTTTTGGTCCGCATCAGCACCGCTAACACTGAAGCGAAATGCCAGAAGCGACTCATCATTTGCCGTTGCCCGTTGGGGAACGATGGCTTAGGAGACAGGTTTGGGTCCCTATCACCTAAGGCTTTTCAATTTTATGGGCCGTGAGGGTCCCATAAAAGTATTTTCTCCCTACGAGTCGTAAGGATCCCGCAGGTGTATTTTCTCCTTAGGAATCGTGAGATTCCTAAGTGTGTTGGTCCTTTGTGAGTCGTAAGGATCTCACGCAGGGTTTTCTCCTCACAAGGTCGAGAGGACTTTGCGAGTGTATTTCATCTCCTTTCACGAGTTTGCGCCCTTTCGGGTTTTCACAGACTCGCCGGTAGTCCTGCTGTTTTTACTCACGGAGCCCTTTCGGGATTTCATCCGTGCCCGTTTTGCTTGTGGACATACCGTTTATTTTTTTTTAATTTCTTTTATCATAATTTTTTCTTTTTTCTTTTTTTTTCTTTTTCTTTTCTTTTTCTCTTTTTTTTGCCGCTGGTGGGACTTTAAAAGTAGTCTCAACGGCAGGATTTGGGAGAGATAGGGGCCATTTACGCCCGTGAATTGTATACGGTTTTGCAGGATGTATGATCCAGACCGTAGGGCTGATGTGCTCAATTCTCCTGCAACTTGGAGCATTCACGTGTAGTATTTCTTGAGATATCGGCCGTTGATGGGTGGCATGGGCCTTTCTCCCTCGGCACTTATTAGTTGGTAGGATCCTCCGTTGAACACTTTCTCGATGACGTATGGTCCTTCCCAGTTTGGCTCAAATTTTCCCTTGGCATGTCGATTGGGAATGATCGGTCTTTTGAGGACCAACACCAATTCACCTTTCTTGAAAGCGCGGAGACGGGTTATCTTGTCATAAGCCCGTGACATTTGGGCTCGGTATAGCTCCAGATTTTGCTGCACCGCGAGCCTCTTTTCTTTGAGGGCATCGAGCTCTTCGAGTCGAAGGAGAACGTTTTCCTCCTCCGTCAACTCGTGCTGAACGGCCATTCTCAAGCTTGGAACTTCGACTTCGAGGGGGAGGACCGCCTTTACTCCGAAGAGCAATGAGTATGGGGTGGACTGTGTTGGAGTACGGTGCGTGGTACGATATGCCCACAACGCCTCGTGAAGTTTAAGATTCCAGTCTCTCTTGTTGGCTGAAGCATTTTTCTTCAGGAGCTTGCATAGAGTCTTATTGAAGGCTTCGGCTAGCCCATTGGCTCTTGGATTATAGATGGAGGAATATCTCCAGTCTATCTTGTGCTGAGCAGCGAACCTTGAGACATTGAAGCTCTTGAAAGAAGGCCCATTGTCGGAAATGATTCTTTTTGGTGTACCGAAACGGTATAGAATATTATGCTAGAATATCTTTTGTCTTGACTTCTTTTAGCGGGACAGCTTTAGCCCATCTGGAGAAGTAGTCTGTCGCGGCCAATATGAACCGGTGGCCTTTGGATAATGGAGGATCAATTGGGCCAACAATGTCGGTGCCCCAGACTTCAAAGGGCCACGACGCCACCGTTGGATGCAACGGATTGGGATGCTTGTGAATGAAATCACCATGGATTTGGCAGATCTGACATTTCTTTGCATGCTCTCCGCAATCCCGTATCATGGTGGGCCAGTAATACCCTAGCCGTTTGATTTGAAGTCGCATCTTGGGGCCAGATTGGTGAGCACCGCAAATGCCCGAGTGAATATCTTTCATGACCTTTTGGGCTTCGGCCAATGACAGACACCCGAGCCAGAGTTGGTCATATGACCTGCGGTATAACGTGTTATTTAAAAACACATATCGGAGAGCTCTTTTCTTCAGCTGAATCCTCGCAGATTTTTCTTCGGGCAGCTTGTCGTATCGGAAGTACTCTACAAAGGGTTCTCTCCAATCGGGCTCGTCTTGGATGATCGAAGCTTCTTCGGCAGGACTGCTCTTCTGTTCCGCGCTTTCCTCTTCTCGTAGAGAGAATGGGGCTAGAATTTGTCGGCTCCTAACTGTGATCAGAATTTCGTCCATGTCAGGATCAGCCAGCTCCTTGGCTAGGCGAGCGAGTATGTCGGCTTTTCCGTTCAATGCTCTGGGGATTCTCATTAGTTCAATGTGAGTGAACCGTTTCATGAGTTCCACCGCTCGGCCTCTGTACCGAGCTAACTCGGGTTTGTATATCTTATAGTCGCCGCTTACTTGGTTGACAACAAGCTGGGAGTCACCGTAAACCCGTAGTCGAAGGATTTCCATTTCTATGGCAAGCTCCAAACCAGCTATCAGAGCTTCATACTCGGCCTCATTGTTTGTGCGAGGCTCGGTGAGAGCAAAAGAACGCCGTAAGGTTCTCATTGATGGCGTGATGAACACCAATCCTATCCCTGCTTTTATCTCCGGGACGCTTGATTTACTAGAGGTTCTTATCGATAAGGCCCCATCGAAGTAGAGCTCCCAACATGGCTCGTCATTCTCGAGGTGCAACACTTGTTCGTCGGGTAACTCATAATTTAGCGGCGACCCTTCTGGTATGGGATGAGCAGCGAGAAAGTCTGCAAGAGCTTGCCCTTTTACTGCTTTCTGAGGAGTATAAATTATGTCAAACTCAAGTAGCATGACAGCCCATCTTGCCATTCTGCCGGCTAGGCTTGCTTTGGTCATCAAGTGTTTGAGCGGGTCGACCTTGGAGATCAGCATAACCCGATGAGCCAGCAGATAGTGCCTCAGCTTCTTCATAGCAAATATCAGAGCCAGGCATTGCTTTTCGATTGGGGAATAGTTGTGTTCCGCCCCGACTAGAGTTCGACTGAGGTAGTAGAGGGCATTTTCCTTTCCTTCCTCAATATTCTGGGCGAGGAGCGCACCGAGTGACTCATCTAGCGCGGCAGTGTAGAGAATCAACTGTTTATTTGGAATGGGAGCGGCCAGCACTGGAGGGTGCAACAAGTATTGTTTGATACTTTCGAACGCTGCTTGACATTCGGCATCCCAGATAAAAGGAGCTCCTTTCTTCATGAGCTTTGAGAAGGGCCTATATCTCCCCGATAAATTTGAGATGAACCTCCGTATATAAGCAAGCTTGCCTAGAAAAGATCTTAGCTGCGTCAGACTCTTCGGAGGGGGCATCTCCATGATGGCCTTTATCTTTGATGGGTCAACTTCAATCCCTCGATGCCGAACTATAAAGCCCAGGAATTTTCCCGATGACACGTCAAAAGCGCACTTCAGAGGATTCATTTTCAGATCGTACTCCCTCAGTCTGGTGAGAACGGTCCTAAGATCTTGGATGTGGTCGGCCTTGGCTTTAGTTTTGACGACCAGATCATCAACATAACATTCGACGACTTTATGGATTAGGTCATCAAAGATATTAGTCATTGCCCTTTGATATGTAGCACCTGCGTTCTTCAGTCCGAACGGCATGACCTTGTAGCAATATATTCCGATCGGGGTTCGAAATGAGGTGTGTTTCTCATCCTCAGGCGACATCTTGATCTGATTGTATCCAGACGAGCCATCCATAAAGGTGAACAGCTCGTAATTTGAGGTGTCATCGACCATCATTTCCATGACCGGTAGTGGGAAGTCGTCTTTAGGACATGCCTTGTTGAGGTCCCTGAAATCGACACAAACTCGGATCTGCCCATTTTTCTTCTTCACTGGGACTATGCATGCGATCCAGTCCGCATATTTCTCTTCCCTGATGAAGCCGGCATCGATGAGCTTCTTAGTTTCCTCGATGACCTTTTCTTCTAGTTCCCTTCTCATTCTTCGAGGAGCTTGTTTGACTGGCTTAGCATCAGGAGATATAGCCAGCTTATGCACGGCTACTTCAGGGGAAAGACCTGGCATTTCTTTGTATGTCCACGCGAAGCAGTCGACGAACTCATGCAACAGGGCAATTATCTGCTCTTTCATTTCCTCCGACAAGAGTAAGCTGATATAGGTCGGCCTTAGATTATCGGGCGTTCCTAAGTCAATCTCGGTTAGCTCATCAAAGGTTGCTTGTCCTCCATGTTCGAGCTCTTGAGGAGCTTCTTCTGGCTCGGCTATTTCGTCATCATCATTTGATCTTTCGCTGGCCTTACCAACATGGATCATGTAGCATGCTTTGGGATCAGGTTGAATGTAGCCTATGCCCCGTCTATCTGGAATTCGTCCATCGATGAGTGCTCGGACCTGGGGAGGATACCATAGCCCTTCGTAAAACTTTGCTTCGAACTCCGTTTGATATAACCGGCATCCACACTTTTTGAAGTATTCCCGCATCTCGGGCGCATAGTATCTGGGATTGAGGACGACCCTTATGCCTCTTTCGTATGGAAGGCATGCGACAGACAAATCGTCCGGATGCACAACGGGGTTTGACCCATAAAACAGGATGCCCTTCTGTCCACTTTTCCTCCCGGGAACGTAGAAAGTTTTCAGCTGGTCTACGGTGGAGACTAACAACGCATCGAGCTCTTTGTACATCTGCTCTGGTACCCTTGTGACGGCTAAGGACCCTTCTGCGACTTCGAAGGTCTCTCGTAGTTTCGCTTGCTGCATGGGGGGCCAATCTGCACAGCTGTTGCACGGCAGGTCCTCTTCTTCTGACTCTTCAGTGTCACTGCCAAAATGAGGGCGGGCTTTGCTGCTAGATGGGCCTTCAGTAACAGATTCGTCCGTATCGCTACCGAAATGAGGGCGAGTTTTACGGAAGGACGGGCTTCCAGCGTCGGACTCATCAGTGTCACTGCCGAAACGCGGGCGCACTTGGGTATTTTTGCTTTTGAAAGTGATAGCCGGCGCAGATTTGCTTTTGAGTCTTTGGGCCGGTCTATCCTCAGTCAGTTGTGGCTTAGCATTTTGGTGGTTCATAAAGTACCGAGAATCTTCATATCGGACTTCATGCACACCGAACGGCTGGATGTCTCCGTCAATGCGTCTTTCTTCGCCATTTTTAATATACTTCATGCATTGATGGAGAGTTGATAGAATGATGCCGTAATCGTGGAGCCACGGCCGCCCCAAGAGAATCTTATAAGACGTGTCGGCGTCGATCACGTATATCTTTGCTTCAGTTTGCAGATCCCCGAATTTGATTGGCAAAGCTATAGACCCCAGAACTTGCTGGCAATTTTGGTTGAAGCCTTGAATGACAATCCTTTCCATTGACAGGTGTCGGACGTCCATTGACAAACTCTTCAGCGTCCGCAAGTTCATGATGTTCACTGAGGACCCCGGATCAATCAATATGCGATTAATTCGATCTCCGTCGCTGTACCCGGTCACGTAAAGCGGCCGATTGTGCTCAGCTGTTCCCAGTAGCAAGTCTTCATCCTTAAATGTGACTGCGGCGGCATTCAAAGCATGCTGGGCTTCTTTCATATTAATTTCCGCAAAGTGAGCCTGATACCGCTCGGGGTTTTGTAGAGCGTAAATGAGAACATCTCTAAGCTCCTTAGATAGGACCAAGGCGTCGTAGATGCTCAGGAGAGACGGAAGCTTCCGGAAATGTGCCAAGACATTATAGTCCACCGAGGAAGGACTTGAGTTTTCATCAGCCGGTTCTCTGCCATCTTCATCATTAGCCACATGTTTTTCCTTCCCTTTTGGGGCGTTGCCCTGATTTGGCGGTAGAGCCCTGCCGCTTCTGAGCTGGATTTGATTGGCCTTTGTGGCGAGCTTCTCATCTTCTTCGGGAAAACAGAGCTCATCCTCGGAGTCGCTGCCAAGATGGATAGCGTAGCAGGTCACTACTGGGATCTCTTCATTGGAGTTTTCTTCTAACGCCTCCAGAATTTCAGCCGCTTGTACAGGGAAGAACTCCTTCAATTGAATCAATGTTCTTTCCTTTTGTTCATATTCTTCGAGGGAATCGATATATTTTTGAATGGTTGATCTCCCTGCAGACTCTTTTTCGCGCCGAGCTGCACTTTTCTTCCTCTTGAGCTTCTTGGATTTTGAGCCTGATGGAGCCGCATTGGCAGCTGGACTGGTAGGCTTCTTCTGCCCTTCCCATTCCGTCCTGGGTTCTTTCCGAAGTAGCTTTATCATCTTCTTCGTCTTATTAGATATGTGCGTACTCCACGGAGGCCGCGATGAGTCCGTTTCATTTCTCAGGGCAGCGGGTTCGGCTGTCTGGTCCCAGAAGGCTTCAGTTTCTGTCTGTATAAAGATGGTGATTGCAACTTGATTGTTCACCAACACGCTTTTGGACAGCTCGATCTCTCCAGCCTTGTACTGCTTCTCGACCCAGTCTTTGAAGATATAGCAATCCTCGATCGCATGGCTCACTACTCGGTGGTACGGGCAATACAGAGGATTGTCGGTCATTTTTGCTTCTTGGGGTCTTTTAGACTCCGGCAATTGTAGGCCGTTGTTCAAGGCATCTTTAAATATCTTGCGGACCTTGTCCCTTCTGAAAGAGTAAACCTTGTTTTTTTTCTCCTCTAGGGAGGGCCCATCTCCTCCCAGCAATGGCTTTCGAGACCGGTTAGTTTTGGATTCGGCCGCCCTTCGCTTTTCTTCATTGTCGGACGCATTGAAGACATTGGTACTGCTGGAACCCCCGCTTCTACGGTTGTCGTCCCGCTTGCTTTTCCAAGTTTTGTCTCTCTGAGAATCCGGCGGGGACTCTTGCTTCGAGCGTTCCAGCATTTGGACTTTCTTGGTTAGCTCCTGAAATGTCTTGAGGCCTGCCGTACACAAGAATGGGACCATCCAATTGCTGAGGTTCCCAATGAGAAGGCTGACGGACTGGTCCTGCTCCAACGGCGGTTTGCACTTGACTGTGAGATTACGCCATCGAGCGATAAAGTCAGTGTTGCTTTCATTCTTCCCCGGCTTGGTCCTCACAAGGTCGGCAATGGAGATTTTATCACTGACACTCATGAACCTTTGCCGAAACAGGGACTCCATTTGGGCAAAGGTAATGACGGACCCGTCCGGTATACTCGCATACCAGTCGAAGGCAACGCCGGTCAGGCTGTTGACAAACTGACGAAGAAGGAGCGCGTCATTGCCCCCTGTATTTCCGCACGATGCTTTGAAGTGGGTGACGTGCTGATTTGCATTCCCCGTTCCATCAAATCTTCCGAACTTAGGAATAACGTAGCCGCTTGGGAACTCAATCAGATCGTACTGCGCGGGATATGGCCGCCCACTACTGCCGATTTCTTTCTGAGCTTCAGCTTCGGCCACCAATGTTTTAACCTTGCTGGTGACCAAATCCATTATCCGATCCTGTGTTAGCGGGATAGTGCTATCTGGGGCCAAGGCGTCCCCAGAAGCGGAATGTGGTCGGCTTTCATGCGGCTCGACCAGTCTTGGTCCCAAAGGAACAGGCATTGGCTGCCTCGGATTGTCATCACCCGGCTGATTAGTGGCGGCTTGTGTCTGATTGGGAGGCGCTCGAGCAATTTGAGCCGTAAGCTGCATCACCACGTTCGTTAAGTCGTCAATCTTCGAATAGAGCTTGGCCATCTCTTTATCTTTGCTCCTGAGCTGTTTTCGAAGCTCTTGAAGCAGCTCTTGTTCCGCAGTCCTGGGGCGAAAAGTTGGCTCTTCCTCGCTGTCCGAGCTTGACTCTGCGTGGACCGAGGGGTCTTTCTGCCTATCATCCTCATCGAGAGGGTTTTCTTCATCCAGCGGGGGCGGCTGTTCTTGGGCAGCGGCAACTACATTCAGGCTAGATTGAGCTTGGGATGTGATGGCCCCATCCTTGCTTTTGCTGCGAAGGTTGTCGCTGGGGCGCCCACCCGCCATATAGACCGTATGGATGATATATCCGGCCGTCTTTCTATCATTGGCAGCTGATTTCACGGATCGCTGTCTTGACCCCCTTGTTTCGGTAGCTGGTAGTCGATTGAAGGCGGCTGTCCTAACTAGGTTCTTGAATGGTGCTGGCGCTTCTTTTCTGGGTTTGCCCCACTGCTTTCGTGCGGCACAGAGTGCTTGATAGACTCTTGAAGAGACAGTGTCATACTTCTTCTGTTGGGGCCGGGACACGTCTCTTTGTGGCACTGTTCGGACCGCTGTCTTCTTGATTCTGGCGGTCATGGCATTTTTCTGAACCCACTTCAGAGGCTCGAAGGAATTGCTGATTCTTACGTCCGACTCAGCCGTCGTCGCGGGGCAACCCTGCACTTGGAACTTCACATGATTCCATTTGGCCGAAGTCTTGGCCCTCTTGTTGGCGCGATACCTGAGCCGCTTCTGCCTTAACTTTTCTGTTCTAAGCACCTGGCAGAATTCGGCTCTTTGGGAAGACGCCGCAGACCGGGCGATGGAGGGCCTTGGAGATACGCTCGATTGTGCATTTGTTAGAGTCGTCGCCTGAGCTCGTCCGCAACATTTGATTTTGCCCTTTGTACCGAAGTTCTTGCACCCCGTTGGAGCACCAGAGAATCGTTCAGATACCGTCTTAAGTTTCGGTTGTGGTGCCTTGGCGATCACGACATTCGGCCTCTTACCCCTTGAGACCGGCTTGGCCACCTGTTCCGCCGGGATCTCCGCCAGATGAGTGCTCCCGGCAGGGTAGATGATGACGGAGCCAAACTGGCGGGGCGGTTCCTCCCACTGTCGACTGAGGCTCGCGGGGAGAACCACACGAGCGTTGATCTTGACCACGTACGGAATCGGGGTCACGTTGGAAGCTGAATTCGTCTGGGGAGACATTGTCGTCGAAGGTTGATTGCTGCATGGAAGAAAAGAACATCATTTCAGTATAGGCAATCGATATGTATATTGATTGAGTTCGCATGAACGTTTAACCCGAAATATGGGAGGAGAGATTGGTCCCACCGGGCGTGCCAGAATCTGTAGGGTGTTTTTCGTCACCCCATTGAGATGGGAATACGCGCGCGCTTGTCAGGCGTACTACAGATTCACCCTGCCTAGGGTAGGCTGGGGTTTATTGATTGTGGGGATCCGAATCTCCGGCAGCCGCGGACTAAGCTGCCGTTAATTACCCCCCGCCTTTGGGGCGAGGGAACCTCCGATTAATGGGTTAAACTGGTCATACGAACTCAATGTGCAGTGTACGTGTATTTTGTTTTGGAGGGGGGGTTTGGATATATCGGGAGCCACACAGAGTTTTTATGGGGGTCCCGCTACCCGGATAGCGGGTTGGGGTCAAGGGGGCTAGCAGCCCCTTTGCGGGGTGCGGGGCAGCGCCCCGTTAGAAATTTTTTTCTAACAGGGACAGTGTCGTGGAGTATGTGTGTATGTAAATATGTATACATATGTACAGATATACATGTATATATATAAAAGGGGGGAAAGACATCCAAAGGATGCGTGGGGACAGTACCTTGGGCGCTGTGCGCCTAGGTGCTGTGCGCTCAGACGCTAGAGTGCCACGTGTCGGTACGTGGGCGCTCTGCGCTGGAGCGCAAGCGCGCCACGTGTCGGCACGGGGGCGACTTGCGCTCGAGCGCTTGCGCTTGAGCGCAAGCGCGCCACGTGTCGGCACGCGGGCGCTCTGCGCTTGAGCGCCGACGAGAAAAAGAGGCTTTTAGCCTAAAAAAAATTTCTCAGAAGAGAAATCAGAGAGGAGTTGGACTCCTGAGTGTGTGTTTTTTTTTTGGTTTAGTGAACGATGTTCTTCTTCCTCCTCCTCTGTTAGCTGGATCTTGAAGATCAAGAGATATGGGGTTTCTAAAAATCTCTTCTTTTTTTTGATCTAATAGAAGATCCGAGTTCCCCTTTATGGGTTTTGTGGTGAAAAACTAATTTGTTTTATAAAAAGAAGAGTAAAACTCTTGGTTTAATTCAAGAGGAAAAGGAAGGTTTTGGAACCTTGAAGAAGGAGAAGAGATCTCAGATCTGAAGAAAATTTTGAGAGAGGGAAAAAAGTTGTGAGATATTTTCATTATCCATGCCTTTATAGGCTATACACTTTACACATAGCCCCTTGGGCTTCACAAAATGGCATTTTGCCTATCCCATGGCTCATGTGCCATTTCTTTTTGAACATAAGCCATGGGCTTTACAAAAATTTGGCTTTATGCCTATTTTTCTTACATTTATCTATAAAATAAAATAAAAGAAATGCAACAAAATTATTTATTACAAAATTTTATCTTGGCATGGGAAAAGGCCGGCCGCTTCATGTTCGGGCTTGACCCGGGCATGGGCCCACTGGATCTGGGCTTGGGCCCACTTGGCTTGGGGTTGACTTTGATTTTGACTTGGTCAACCGGGGTGTAAATTTTTACCCCAACATGACCCACTTCTCTTATTAGCTTGTCTATCTGTTCTTCAAATGACGGACTTGGCATTTTCATGGTGGGACCTCATTTTGGTTCATGGTTAGCGTCTTCTACCAGAGCATCTCCTTCTTCATCGAAGTCATGTATGACGTAGCAGCCCTGAAATCGTTCCCGTTTCTTAGATGGAATATATCCAAACCCAATCATTTCCATTCTCCCGTTGGCCAATTTTCGCTGAGTTCTGGAGACGTTTCAGATCCTGTTGTAGAACTGAGCTTGTCGAGTAGTCTGTTTGAAGGGTACGCCTTAGCGCCTCAACAGCCTTTTTAATCTTTCTGTGTAGTATCTGGGCAGACGGATGGGCTGGAGCCTGTCAAGCGTAGAATCGGCGCCATGCCAGATTTCTTTCTCCACTTTGGTTTCCGCGGATCGATAAAAGAGAATTGATTTTTCATCTTTCCGCCTGGGAGGGACGTAGAATGTTTGCAGCTCTTGTACACTATAGGTATAAAGTGCATCGAGCTCTTTGTAATGCTCTTGCGGAACCAAGGCGATTTGCAAACTTCGTTCATTGCCAGTGAAGGCTTGTATTGATGGCCGAACCGAACATTCTGTATTAACCTCATCTTCAGAGTCGCTGCCGAAGACCAGAATAGGGGTGGACAGTCCCAGTTTGTTGCATTGGGGCGGTCCTGAATTGACTATCTCTTCCTCCTCTTCGGTATCGCTCCCAAAGACCGGAATAGTGGTGATAGCTTTCTGCTTATTCTCCAGCTTATGGCACCTTTTCGTGTCTTCGAAGTCTGGTAAGAAGTACTTTGCATCTTCGTATTTTCGAACTTCATTCACGGAGAATGGGCTCAGCTCCCCTGTTACGGTATACTCGAGACCGTCCTTGAAATACTTCATACACTGATATTGTGTAGAAGGGATGATGTTGTACTCGTGTAACCAAGGCTTACCGAGCAAAGCGTTGTAGTATGTCTTGGCGTCAATGACATGAAATTTGATGTCAGTGACGAGCAGCCCAAAGCGTAATGTCAGAATTACAGGCCAGAGCGTCTGTGATGACTGGGAGCCGAATCCGGAGATAGTGATTTTATCCCGAGCGAGGCGTTGAACGCTCATGCAAATCTCTTTCACCACTCTCACATTGAGAAGGTTGACGGAAGATCCATTGTCGACCAGGATCTTCCCTATCTTGATGTCATGGCAGTATTCGGTGACATACAAGGGACGGTTGTGCTCGCACGTTCTGAGGAGGAGATCTTCGTCGCCGAAAGAGATGTCAGCGGTGTGCACTTCTTTCAGTTCATCCTTCATCTTTTCTTCGGTAAAGAAAGCATGAAACTGTTCGGGCTCTCGTAGTGCCTTGATCAGAGAATCTCTCGCCTCTTTGGATAGCAGAAGGGCATCAAGAATGCTTAGCTGCGAGGGTATTTTCCTCAAGTGTGCCAGAACGTTATAATCCATCTTGTTTTTCTTGGACGGGTCCTTGGCTGCAAGCTCTTCGATGATTCAATCATCGAGAGCGATATCCTCAGGGACTTCTTCCTTCCCCTTATCTTTTCTATCCGATCCCCTGTTTGCGGGTCCGAGATTCTTTTCGGGTAACCTGCAATTGCGCAGCTGAATATTCTCAAAGGTTTTCATCTCTTCTGTTTCGGAGATGGATTCCTTGAAGAGAGGGCCGAGAGCTATTTCTTCATCAGAATCACTCCCGAAGGTGAGAACTTGCGATCCCATGCTATGAACCATGTGACAGTTGCCAGCAGTTCTTTTGCACTCATCTGTCGTGCTCTTCTACTCTCGACGCGTCTTACACTTCATCCGCTTGAAATACTGCCGATGGGCAAAATATCCTTGCCACCAGTTTTTAAAGACGTTGCACTCTTCAGTAGGATGTGTAGTTCTCTGATGGTACAAACAGTAGTTTGGATGTGCGTCTGTTTCGTCAGGATGTATACCACCAGGAGTGTTTCCTTCGGAGGGTGGCAGCTTCATCCCCATCGACTTGGCTTTGGCAAATCGTTTCCTTGTCTTGAACCTGCTTTTGCTGGCGGCGGATATGGTTTGATCTGGTGGGAGTGTTTTTACCCTTTCGTCCAGTCGCTGGCGTTTGGCTTTTTCGAATATGGTCATTTCACCCTCTCGATCAGCTTTGCTCTTTTGACAAGCCTCGTTCAGCAACATGTCAATCATCTCGTCTGACGATTCTAGGAGTTCCGGTTCGGGATCTGCCCCCAGTTTCTTTGCATCAGGAGTTTCTTTACCATTTATCGAGTGAGAGATCATGTGGCAGCTCGCCACATAGTCCTCAGGGCCTTCTGAAGAATCGTCTCCTTCGTCAGCGTCAGCATCTTCATTCTCAAGAACATGCTTAAAGAATTCCTCCAATGTGATTGGGGTCCGTGCCCTCTGGTTATATTTTTTCAGCTTGTCAATATACTTTTGCAAGTCTGTGCGCTTGTCATTAGGCTTCATGGGCTTTTTGGTCTTCTTCTTTGAAGACTTTGACGGCTGGGCAGGGGCGTTTTGACTAACGCTACCAATTCTTGGCGTCGGGCGTGGCTTCAGCATTCCCTCGATGACCTCGGGTTCTAGCGGACACTTCCACCTGATTGCCGGGCATGTTTGGAGATCCTTCAGCATTCTTTTTGTTTTGGCTGAAAGAGTCACCTCCCATGGAGCTTCTTCTATAAAAGAACACGATGCTGCCGGTGTGTCCCCCTTTTTAAGAGCGTGCGGCTGAGGCGGGCTTACTTTCCAATTCTCAGACAGTGCGAATTTTCCCTGTTGGTATTGGTCCTCAATCCATCCTTTGAAGACGAAGCAATCTTCGATTGGATGGCTTACTGCTCGGTGGTAAGGGCAGTAATTAGGATTATTGGCCTCACCGGGTTGCAATGGGTGTTTTGGATCCGGAAAGGTGATGAGCCTGTTGCGCACCGCCAGCTCGAACAGTCTCCTCGTTTTATCCTGGGAAAACGAATAAGGACGCTTCAGTTTCTCATTGAAGAATCGCCGTCTATCATCTTGGCGATCAGTTGGTTTTGGACCACTGGGCTGCTGCTGAGCATTGGCGACGAAGGTCGCTTTCCCTTTCCCTTTTTCGTTTCGAGATTCCAATTTCAAAGAAGATGGTCTATGACCCATCTGATCCATTTAGGCCAGCTTGTCAATCAAGGCCTGGAAGGTAGTTGGCTTGAAGAACATCATGAACTGGGATATGGTAGCTTGCGGATCAAGAGTACCCACGAACATGCTTACTGCGGGCGTTTCTTCGATGCGTTGTTCGCACTTCAACCATAGATTTCTCCATCGTATCGCATACTGGACCCATGTCTCGCCCGGCTTCACCCTGGCGTTAATTAATGCTGTGATTGGGGTGCGCTCGCTAGCGCTTGCGAACCTTTGTGACAGTAACTCCATTTCTGCAAATGTCTTAACGGGGTCGTTCGGGAGCTCGAAGTACCATTCAAACGCTGTCTCCGACAAGCTGGCAACAAACTGGCGAAGCAGCAGTTTGTCGTCACCCCCAGTATTACCGCACAAGGCTCTAAATTGAGCAACATGTTGGTGTGGATTTCCCGTCCCCTTATATATATGGAATTTAGGGATCGTATATCCCGGCGGTACTTTATTTGGTCGTACCAACCCGGATAGGGTCGTCCAGTCTTAACAATTTGACCGGCCGCTTCGCTCGCCTGATGAGCTCGTATCTGTTGAACGATATAGTCATCCAGGACGGTTTTAGAAATGGTCTCTTTCTTGGCTGCTGAACAAGCCGGAAGAGGGTTCGCTGTCTCTCCCCTATCGTTTTCAAGGATAATCGGAGGGTCTTCATCTGGAGGATCCGGCTGTAACTTCATCCCGACTATGTCTTGGAATAAAAGCGCCATCCGTTTTATGTTGGCAGCTTGTTCCACTGCCTCTTTGTCCTTCTTCTCGAGGATTCTTGTCATGACCCGAAATATTAGCTCGTGACCGGCACTTAAATCACACCACGTCTAAAGACGTCACGTAATTCAAGTAAGCCGAAACCCAAAAATCTAAACCTTTTTAAGAAAAATCAAGGAGGTGAAGTTTTAAAATAAGGGTATAATGAAGTCAAGTTTCTTAAATTCATAGAAAAGGAACATGAATAATGCAAGTGAAATTAATTCGTTTGAAAACATGTTTCGACTTCTAAAAATGTGGGCAGCACCACCTTTGTAATTTTTTCGAACCAAAACCACAATACATGATAATATAAAGGCATCCCCAAGTGGGAGCTAGCTCTTCGCAATTGGCGGATCCACAACCACGCAAAGCATAAAAATAAGTATAGGACGCCCAATCGGCGAAGATCAGCAGAAAAAGATAAAGAATAAAGCAAGATATCAAAACCACAAGTAGCGGAAAACCCCTCACTCTAAGTCTCGCAACCACAAGTCTCACTAAGTCATATTACTTATACAAATACTAATTTTGATTTGATGGAGTTGACTAGATACAATATGAAATAGTGAATACAAGAGTAGGTACAATACAAATGCCCCACCTACAAAGCAAACCACCCAAAACCAACTGTGTGCCAGCGATACCGCGACTGATCCATGCGGTCAATCTGCAAGAACTGTGGCACAACGGGGGTGAGTTGCCAACTCGTGAGTAGAAAAACATCGACAAGTAGAATCGAATAAACAACGACTCCTAGGTCAACTATATCATCAAGGTAATACTATAATATCTAGGGTGACTGTATCGGTATATATGCCAACAATGTAATCAACACCTATGAGCATGCGGATAACATCCAACAGTAATAACAAATTCTTGTATGCATGTGGATCTCGTCCACGTGTCAACCGATGACACAACAACGTCATGCATGTAAATATCATAAAAGCATATGCATGAAAATATGAGGATATAAAACAACGTGTGTCCCTCGCGACACATCAAAATCATGGAACCAGAGTGGTCCAGCATCGACACTCGAAACATCATGAAACCCGTGTCCAGCATCGACACGTAAATGTTCATATCTCTCGGGCTCCGTCGGTCCGGATCGGCCCATATCATCTCACGACTCCGGTCGGTATCCTCCGGATAACCGCCAGGTCCAACCAATCACCGGTAGGTACTAGCCACCCCGCCTGGCTCATCGTCTACTCCACGAAAAACATTTCTCGCCCGGGGAACCATACCGAGTCCACCATGAACCCGCAAACGGGTCATCCACCTCCTCGAATCGGGTTTCTATCATACGTCTCAGAACCGAGAAAACGTATGGTGGACGCACTAAAATATCATATCAAGAGAAATCGGGTTTTTAAAAACAATACATACTTTTCTTTGAAATATCCATGGTTCTCAAATCCAGAAATCTCATGAAAACAGCATATCTCAATGCGTATAATCGTAAAGCATGATGTATGCGACATATAACAGAAATGTAAGCATATCCGTATATCATGCAACAGGAAACAGGGATGTGGACATAACGAGGGAAAACCGCTCTTTTAAATGAGTCCGGTTTTAAAATGTATCCTGTGATTCCCAAATTCTCCAAGTCAAATGCAACATTGTATAAAGGTGCATATGTAACTATAACAAGTATATTATGCAAGGAGTCATATCATGATGTAGCAATCCTACTGTGTAGTGATATGGCAATTATCGATGATGAAGTGTGTGAGCCGGCCAAACAGTATAAGTGTAACATACGCATCATCGATAATGGTGTAGGTGTACTAGCATGGGTATATGTAATGCAATGAAAGTGACATGAGCGTAGCATAAAGTAAATCGTATGCAAACGCTGACAGGTATATGTATCTAACATGACCGATTCAGTGAATCTATCAATCGGCATCTAGCCTCACAACATCACGTACGGTATAATCCATCGTACAACATCTTCTAGTCAAGGGTATGGATCAAACCTCAAGTCAAACTCATCACGTACGGAAAACCGTCGTACGGCGGCATTATACCAATGGGGATCCTATCAACCTATAAGACAACGAGGGTACGGACCTAAAGTCTCGCATGGCAATCACTCACGATTCACAACATATATAAATATATCTATATACCTATATCTCAGGTCACATCCACAACAATCTCATATCAGGGGACCGGCAAGGTATCAATCCTCTCAATCGACTCGCATCCGTATACCAACATATCATCATATCACATGCCAAATCGTATTCTCTTATCATCGCATCTATAACACACATAAGGTCAAATTACAATTACATTCTACCTTTACTATAAGCATGTGTCTCTAATCTAACATACACACCCGAACCATACTATCAGTTTTTAAAAGATGTGAATCGTAATTTTAAAGGTAAGGGCTATGGTGTTTTTAAGGAAAAGATATTGTTTTAAAATCCGTAACGTCCCTCAAGGTATCTGTTTAAAAGATGCATACAATTCTTCAGTTTGGAAATAGGTATGGTTAGGATGACACACTTACGTCGGCTATCTAGTCTTATAGTACCCTAAACGGCAATGTTATCAAATATCATCCTCAAATCCCGTCATCGCATATAGCCGTGTCATATCACTTCTAACGATCCTTTAGTTCTAATATAGTTTCTCTAACTATCTTTTAACTCTATCTAGTTTTCTATTAAAGGTTTCCTTAACCATATACTATGAATCGATTTCCATCAAAAACTTGCGGGGGTACTATACGCCATCCACCCGACTTCCCCCGTGGATATAGATCCACTCACCTTGATCCTCGCTTGCTGGAGTCATGATGCCACACTCTCCTCGTCGTCTCGAATTCCACGTGGGGTACCTACAACCAATACACAATCGCAAATGCGTATTAAAAATCAAGACGGAAAACCAAAACGGCACACATTTCGCTCATAGGTTAAAACCTATAGCCTTGCATGCAAAACAAAACCAAACAACCCCCGTTGCTGATGTACGAACATCAGACGATGGAACACGATATCAAATACCAAATCTCAAATTAAACGAAGTCGCAAAACAATGCAGCAATCCAAGAAAATGGTCCCAGATTTTACCCTAGATGAAATTAGCCAATTTTGCACATATGGAGGGTCTAATTTACTGGAGATGGAGCTACAAGAGAAGCACGAAGCCAAATGCTCCAGGACTGGCCGCAATTTGCGGCCAGAAGGGGTATTTTTGCGGCCAAGTCAGGGACTTAGGGGCTAGGGTTTCATTGGTGGCTCCTAGGTTTCCTTCATGTATCACTGTGATCGCTAAATAATTTTCCAGGTCCCCGAGTGTTAGCAGATATCAAATTCCTATCACAATTCTCACAATTTTCAATATCGACAGATTTTCAAAGTTCGCATTTGGGTTTTAAGTCTAAGTTTGTCCCAGTATTTTAGCACTAGGCGGGTTTGTAATCACTACTAAACCTCAATCACACATTCCCAACTCAAGAATTTCTCAAAACCCTCACTTCAAATTCTCAAAGTCCACTAAACCGAACTAAATCACTTCTAAACATGCATAGGTGTTAAGATGAATGAAAAACTATACTAATGGTGCAGAGATTATCTCATTTGGCAACTCAATAATTTTCTTGAGTTGCCCCAAGTGTCCAAAATCTTTGCTTTCTTGGTCCAAAGTGTAGCTAGTGAGCTTGTGCGCAATTTTTGTGAAATGGAGATGGACTTTTGATGAGTTTTTGATGATGAAGTGAGGAGTGTAAGTGGTGGAGGAGAGAGGGTTGCCATGGTGAGGAGAGGAGATGAAAATGATGAAGGGAAAATGAAGGGAACACAAGGCCATGGTCAAGGTTGACCCCTTACCCTCTCTCTCATGCCCATCAATCAATTCTATATTCATTTCTCTTCTTTTCTTTTCTTTTCTTTTCTTATCTCTTTATCTAACCATTTAAAACCAAACACAAATAAAACCCAAATGAAGCCATGGTTACAAAATGTAACAAACGTGAAAAATGACATGGTGCATGTCATATGCACAAAACCGGATTAATGCATGACTAGCGATATTTGATCGCGATTAGTATTAAAATAGAATATAATTAATTATATAACAATCTATAAATGCTCAAATCTTATAAAACACCCTCATTTTAGTAACTCTATAATTTTCCTAATTTTCCCGATTTATCGGTATTTAATTATACCGCACTAATAAGATATTCAAAATATTTATTATTTAATTATAAAAATTCCCAAAAATAATATTTTATTTTTCTGAAATGTTATAATTCTGCGGAGGAACTCAGCATCGGTTTCTTGTTCATGACGCTGCTCTGACGACGTCTCCGGGCTTTCTTTTGGCCCAGTGAGTGCGGCCATCTGTGTTAACATTTCCTGGAGCTTCTGTTGCTGCTCCTGGGCCTTTGTTACAGATCTGGCGAGTGGTCGATGGCCCGTAGAGATACGACTATTCTCTTTCCCGGATGCCATATAAACAGTGTGCACCACCATACCCCCAGACTTGGGGCGTTTAGATTCAGTGCCCTTGAGATTCGTTACGGACACAGGGACTTTCTCTGGCCTCCTTCTTTTGTGAGCGGTCGAAGTTGAGGGAGACGTTGCAGCTGGCACTCAAGTAGATGACACCTTCTGTGGCATGACAGGGTGGTCCTTCTCTTGCGGAACTTTCATCTTCTTCGGTTGGCGAGAGTAGTTTTGGTTAATCACAGAGCTTTGGACCTGTCGCCAGACCCTATGAATATTAGAGGACAACCGCTGAGGGGGCAGTTCTAGCTCTACCTTTGTAACATTTTCCATAGATGGAGGAGATCTTTTCAGCACGGCAGTCGGAGAGTTCTTGCGGACCCTCCTGAATGGTTCAAAGCTGTTCCCAATTGGAACAGCAACATCAATTTCCACCATTGGAGCTGGCAGAGTCAGTCCAGAAGGAGAGCTGCCCCTAGCCTTTCTTACTCGGCGCCAGTGACGATGGCGAGCACGTCAAGCGGCCGGGACCACTTTTGCTGTTGGGTGAGCTTCTTTATGCCCCCCGCTCTGATGAAGGGCTGTTGTTATGGTTAGCCTGTCAAAGACCGACGTCCGCTGAGAAGGGATGGCCAATCTGTCGAAGGAAAACTTTCGTGCAAGGGAAGCAGTTTTGATGGCTTCGACTGGAGTGGGAGCTGAAATGGCCAGTCTTGCAAAGATCGACCCCTTAGCAGGAGAAGTCACTTTGATGACTACAGAAGCAGGAATGGCTATCCGCTTCGGGATGGCTGCCTCAGGTATCGCGGGCTTCTTCATGGGCCTACTTGAGCTTTGGCCCAGTCTGTTGAAAACTGAGACACTGGACTTAGGCGACCCGCTGAGAGGGGTCGCGGTAGTTGTAAGCCGATCAAAGACCGACTTCTTCGGAGCTTCTTGCGACGACAATGGGGCGTTAAAGCTCATTTGTGGGAGCATGGTCCCAAAGAATAGCCCTATGGTGGCTTGCGTCACCTGTTTTACTGGCATCGTAAAAAGGGAGGCCGCTTGAGGCCCATAGGTCACTCCTCCAGCAAGGACGGAGTGGGAGTTGTTGCAGTTAGTGTAGTTTGAACCCATTGATCTTCTGTTTTTTCTGCACATAGCAAGATACCAAATCTTAGTACTTCACATCCAAAGGCAACCATGTCAAACCGCAACTTGTTCGCGAAACACGACATACGAAGTGTGGAGTGGAAAGAGGAAAAGGTCCCACCGGGCGTGCCAAAATCTGTTCTCCGCCGAAATCCAGGAAGACTGACGTCTTGCCTGAATTTGGGGGCAGATACTATTTGGGTTTTATCTGTCCACCTCTCCGAAGATGCCAAGTTTATTTATGGCACCATGTATCGGAGGTTTAGATGGATACGGCCGTTGTAGCAGACTTCGTCAGATTCCCCCTAGTTTAAGGGGTTTTTTTATTGTGGGGATGCTCTTCCCTGCAGGCGCAAGCCCCTGTAGTTAATTACGCTACCACATCACGGTAACAACTTTCTCCTTCTCCAGATGGTCACTTCGTATCGTGTATGTTTGTTTTGTTTTTGGTTGCCCGTGGATTGTATACAGAGACTAATTTATGTTGTCGCCCGTAAGGCGTGAATTAGTCCAAATCTGTATTTTCTTAGATTTGGGTTTGGGTTGGGTTTAAGGATCGTAAATCTCATTTGAGATTAAGATCAACTTAAACGTTGTTGAGGATACGTTAGTCTAATTTTAGACTAAAATCTACTCAACAGGATTATTTAGATCCGACAAAAGAGCATTTGGGCTCTATTATTTTAGTTTAGGGACATTGCGGTCTATAAGTTTAAGGACATCATAGTCCATGGAGTTTAAAGCCATCATAATCTGTAAAGTTTAAAGACATCATAGTCTATGAGTTTAAGGACCCCACAGTCCGTGGATGTTTAGAGATATCATAGTCTATAAAGTTTAAGGACATCATAGTCCATGAGTTTAAGGACCCCACAGTCCATGGATCTGGTTGTCGGGACCCGTCACCTCTCTGAAGACGTTGAAGGATTACAACGACAAATATCAGAGGAGTAAAGAGATGTACCCTTGAACCAATATTGGTTGGGAGATCTGTAGTCCAATTTGGGACTAAAATCAAAGATTTATGAGCATATGGGTGTTAGGTTTACCTAGCACCTCATGAAGGGTTTGAAGGTATCACATGTGTCAAAATCAAATTTTTAAGGTGCTAAGTGAACATACAAAGAATCATCACTAGAAATTTAGGGTTTCTTAACATTAACATCATCACAAGTAGTAAAAACTAGGGTTTTGAGAGTACAACCTTTGCAGCTCCCTACGCTAGACTCCTTGGCTACTTGAGGATTGGAAAAAGGTCCGCTTGAGATCCTCTAGGTCCACGATGATCCACCCGGAGTTCTCTTTGTCCAAGCTTGAAACTTCACAAGATCAAGAGAAGAAATGGAAGCTAACACTCTTCACTAATGGGCAAGCCTAGTGTAGAATGGTGTTGTGATTGATTTTCTCGCTTCAAAATCCTAACTTGACAACTCTTTTGCTCACTTGAGAGAACTAGAGAGCAAGAGAGAAAGGAGGAAGAAGATGATGGCTTTTGAAACTCAAGATAATGATAAGCTTGTTTTGAAAATGAGAAAATGAAAATATATATATTTTCACTCTCTCATTCTTAACTAGGGTTATAAAATATCTAGATATTTTTGTTTGGAAAAGAAATGACCATAGAAATTAAATCATGGTTAGTCAAAAGGGTTAATGAAGGAATAAAATATTAAACCATGAAACAATTTCTATTTTCATTTTCCTTTTTTCCAAATAAATAATATCCATATATTTTATATGGTGTGAGTCTTATATTGCCACCATCTACTATATCAACCACCATGATAACCTTTATGTATGCATGTATGTGAGCATGCACATCCTATGTGCATGAATGAGAATGAATGCATACATGCATGCATACAACATAAAGACAAGAAAGGATTTCAAGTGAGAAACTAATGGTTAATGATAAATCAACACTTGATTTAGCAACTCGGTCGTATCACATACGACCCGACCAAAAACAAGCTGCCCGATTAATATACGGTATCTCATACGCGCATTTTAACCGGATCCACGCGCATATCGCATATGCGCACCACAACGTTTCGCCTGGACTAGGTAACTCTATTGTGGGACTCTAAGACTCGTCAATACGCCGGCAGTGGGTGATGATCATATCAAGCACCCCCAAGCCGCAAGCGGTCAGCTAAACGTAACGGCCACCCGGGTATTGAGCGATCAGAAGAAAACAAGCGAACCTGTTACAACTCCCGTCGAGCCAACCGGCAACACTACCGTACAGTCCGGTCTCTTCGTCAGATATGCTGCATATCGAGTCTAGGGATGGTAACGTCGACCCTAATAACTCAATAAGTCGTGCCGATGAATGGTCTATAACAGATCGAGAAACTACTGATAACACTTATCAGTAAATCTCAACAGCCCTGGCCAGGGATTTACTGATATAGACAATCGAGCACAGCACAACATCAACTCCCAATACCGGGAGAGATGAAATCCCTCCTATCGCTCATCGTCTTCGTGTGTCTTGGGACTGTACCCAACGGCCACCTGTTTGCACGACTCAGTAGAGCCGTGGTAGGGTAGTAATCAAAGTACAGTGGGAGAACACACAAGACTCTATAACGATCTCGGGTCTACAGACTAACCTGCACCAGTGTCACCTGAGAAATGCTATCCGACGATAGATATAATTCCATATAGGAGTTCTCGGTGAGTCCGTCCAGTGTACCCAGTCATCACTGAGCACCCGTATACGATCTCGATGTCAAACATCGATGAATGTGGGAACATCCATCGCCCATCATATGGGTCTAGTATCATATACGCTAGTCTACACTGGTATATCGATGCCCCGTCTCGATACACCTACGACTAGAGACATTTCAGGATATGCTTATAAACTACAGATGTCCCACTAGTATGATCTCAATCATAATCACAGTAGTCAAGCCTATATCCTCAGGGCTTTATCAACATGTATGAATGAATAAAAGCATGATCAAATCAACATGTCAGATAAAGAAGAACCAGATAGCATACTATCATGTCGAGCAAGAATGTACACTGAATTTATATATATGTATGTATAAATACATCCACTATCATATAATGGCCTCTAGGGCATACATATATCCAACAATCTCCCACTTGCACTAAGGCCAGTTATTGGCGTATCTCATACCCAACATCTCAAAAAGTCGCTCATGCTGCGGCTGAGGGAGGGCCTTGGTGAATGGATCCGCGGTGTTATTCTTTGTGTCTACTCTCCTAATCTCGATCTCGCGGCGATCTACAATCTCCCGGATCAAATGAAAACGCCTCAGGATGTGTCTGGACCGCTGATGGGACCTGGGCTCCTTGGCTAACGCCATAGCCCCCATTATTATCACAATACAATGGTATTGGATCAATAATGGTTGGAACTACTCCTAGCTCCGAGACGAACTTTTTCATCCAGACGGCTTCCTTGGCGGCATCATTCGCAGCAATGTACTCAGCCTCCATCGTAGAGTCTGCAACGTTATCATGTTTGGAACTCTTCCAACTTACCGCCCTTCCATTGAGGGTAAATACAAACCCAGAGATAGATTTGTTGTCGTCCTTATCGCTCTGGAAACTCGAATCGGTAAAGGCCTCCATTTGGAGATCTCCATTACCATACACCAAGAACAATTCTTTAGTCCTTCGTAAGTACTTAAGAATGTTCTTCACAGCTATCCAGTGATTCTCCCCTTGGTTGGATTGATACCTGCTTACAACACTAAGTACATAAGCTACATCTGGGCGTGTACATAATATCGCATACATTATAGATCCTACTGCCGAAGTATAGGGTATAACGCTCATGCGAGCTCTCTCTTCATCGGTCTTTGGGCAAGAGTCCTTGGAGAGAGTGACCCCATGGCAAGCGGGTAAGGCACCCCGCTTGGAGTCTTCCATACTAAACCTTTTTAGGATGGTGTTGATGTACCTGGTTTGGGACAATCCCAATAACCTCTTGGATCTATCCCTATAGATCCGTATGCCCAGAATGTATGTGGCATCACCCAGGTCCTTCATGGAGAACCTTAGTGATAAGAAAGATTTGACCGACTGTAGCATAGGAATATCATTTACTATCAGAAGAATGTCATCCACGTACAATACGAGGAATGTGACAGCTCTCCCTACAGCTTTCTTATAAACACAAGGTTCATCTGGATTTTTGATGAAATCAAACTCTTTGATAACATCATCGAAACAGATGTTCCACCTCCGTGATACCTGCTTTAACCCATATATGGATTTAAGCAATTTACATGCTTTCCCGCTGCTTCCATTGTCAATGAAGCCCTCTGGCTGATCCATATAAACGCATTCTTCCAAATTTCCATTTAGAAATGCCGTTTTAACGTCCATCTGCCAGATTTCATAGTTGTAGTGAGCAGCAATAGCAAGTAGGATCCGAATGGATTTGAGCATGGCTACGGGAGAAAAATTCTCGTCATAGTCCAAACCTGGTCTTTGACGAAAACCCTTCGCCACAAGTCTTGCCTTATAGGTCTCTACCTGCCCATCTACACCAATCTTTCTTTTAAAGATCCATTTGCATCCCATTGGTTTTACCCCAGGGGGTACAACGTCCAAAGTCCATACTTTGTTGGTGTACATAGACTCCATTTCGGATCTCATGGCATCCAGCCACTTCACAGAGTCTCCACTCGTGATAGCTTGCTGAAAGCTGGTAGGATCATCATCCTCCATGATGCAGTCTTCTCTATCACCATCAATGAGGAAACCGTAGTACCTCTCCGGTAGGCGAGAAATCCTACCAGACCTACGGAGTGGCCGAGGCTCCTCAGTTTCTATTGCAACAGCCGGTTCAACCAAGTCGTCATTTGTTGTTTGTGTCTCTAGAATCTCTTCTAGATCTACCACATTGCCATCAGCTTTATCTGTGAAAAACTCTTTTTCCAAGAATGTGGCATACTGAGAAACAAACACCTTTTGTTCCTCCTTGTGGTAGAATAGATATCCATAAGAATTCTTTGGATACCTCACAAAATTACACATGACCGACCGTGTCTCGAGTTTGTCCGGATTCTGCTTTTTAATATAGGCCGGACAACCCCAAATCTTAATTCTCTTAAGAGATGGTCTTTTCCCATGCCATATCTCATATGGCGTGGTAGACACGGTTTTGGTTGGGATCCTGTTCAGTAGAAACGCTGCAGTCTCCAATGCATGCCCCCAAAATGAGACGGGTAACTCAGCATCACTCATCATGGAACGGACCATATCTAATAGGGTCCGATTCCGTCGTTCTGAAACACCGTTGTGCTGTGGTGTGTAAGGAGGAGTGAGCTGAGAGAGAATCCCATTCTCTTTTAGGAAGTTTGCAAATTCTGTACTGAGATACTCTCCACCTCAATCTGATCGAAGCATCTTGATACTCAAGCCGGTTTGTTTTTCTACTTCTTATTTATATTCAGTGAATTTCTCGAAAGCTTCGGACTTGTGCTTTAATAAAAATACATGACCGAATCTTGAGAAATCGTCAGTGAAAGTAATGAAGTATGAAAAAATGCCTCTAGCCTGTGTAGACATTGGCCCACATACATCACTATGTATGAGGCCTAGGAGCTCAGTAGCTATTTCTCCATGTCCAGTAAACGGAGTTTTGGTCATTTTACCCTTGATACAAGACTGGCAGGTCGCATAAGATTTATATTCAAAAGGGTTTAAATATCCATCTTTGTGTAACTTGTTTAGTCTTGTTTCGTTAATATGACCAAGTCTACAGTGCCAAAGAAAACCTTCATTTATTTCTGAAAGTTTTCTTTTATTAGTGTAGTGTATGCTAAAAACTGTGTGTTGATTAAAGACGTATATCCCGTTATTAAGCGTACCATACCCAACCAACATTTGATTCAGGTGAATGTTCATAACATTGTTCTGCAATACAAAATTATATCCTTCATTGTCTAACAAAGAAACAGATATTATATTACAAAGCATACTTGGTACAAAATAACATGGGTTCAAAACCAATATACACCCAGATGGCAACCCCAAGTGATACTCTCCCACTGCGACTGTATGTACATTGGAACCATTTCTAATGCAGAGAGTATGGTCACCTGTCTTCAAAACCTTGCTATTTCTCAGCCCCTGCATAGAATTGCAAATGTGAGAACCTGAACCGGTATCTAATACCCAGGAAGCAGAGTTTATTGAAAAACAGTTTTCTATCACAAACACACCTGAAGCGGAAGCATCCCCATGCTTCTTCTTGAGATTTAAGTACTCCATGCAGTTGCGCTCCCAATGTCCTGTTTTGTGGCAATGAAAACATTCCCCTTTTCCCGATTCTCCAGCTTTGGACTTTTCCTTCCCCTTAACCTTTTTAACTCCACCCTTAGGATTGGTGGGCTTCTTCTTTTTCTTTCCCTTGGCCTTAGCCTTTGGGCGAGAAGAGGAAGATTGTCCAACAGTCAAAACGGGAGTTTTCACTGATTTCAATGTGCTCTCTGCACTCCTTAACATATTAAGGAGTTCAGGTAGTTCCTTCTCCATGTTGTGCATATTGAAGTTAACTATGAATTGAGCAAAGGTGGAGGGGAGGGACTGTAGAATAATATCCGTATATTGTTCGTTGTCCATCGTCCATCCAAGGTCCTCAAGCTCTTCTATGAGAGCTATCATCTTCAGAACATGGTCTCCTACTGGTGTGCCAGGGGCCATTCGCATCTGAAACAATTTCTTTAATACTTCGTATCGTAATACGCGGGATTGCTCTCCATACAACTCCTTTGTATGGAGGAATATGTCATGAATGTCCATATTCTCATGCTGCTTTTGATGTGTGTTATCCATCGATGCAAGCGCGAGGCATTTGGCCGTGGCACAGTCAGCGTCCCATGTCTTGCGGACTTCTTTGTCTGCAACTGAGGATTTTGGACCTAGGACGGGTGGGGCTGGAGCCGTGAGGACATATGATACTTTATCATAAGTCAAGGCTATTTTCAGATTCCTCAGCCAGTCTTTATAATTGGTCCCATTCAGTTTATTTTTATCTAGTAGAAGCTTGAGTCCGGTCATGGGTATCTGCCATTAAGAGAGAGAAAAGAATACACTCAGCGAAAGCTCTTACAAAGATCAGATTGGCTATTATCTTGTCTAATCGATATTTCCTACTGCTTTAATCAAGTTTTTCTTTCAAATCTTAAAAAGAAAACTAGCCAGGATTAATTACAGTCTACAACTTCGCTAACCGTTCAGCCAGGCCAGTGTCGGTACTTGAGGGAGGTTCCCCGTGCTTTCGCACGGACCTAATTAAAGTAAACCTCGTTTTCCCAGAGGCGTAGCCCCGTTAACACCTTTCTAGACACCTAATGAGTTAACTAATTGTAAACTGCAAAACTCTCCTGGGAGCAACTATTGCCCACAGTGGGATCGGGATCCAACCATCATATGGAAGGTATGCAATCTCATTTCAAATTTCAACTATTGAAATTCCCGATGTGGTTTTTACCCCTAGTACCTATGACCTTAACTAAGGTCAACAAATCATAAGTACTAGTTAAGTTCTACCCGTCATTTCTTGATTAATTAGACCCACTCATATGACCCTTAACTATGGTCAACAAAGTCGCATGAATGTCCTAATTAATCTGCATCATATGCAGTGTAGGAAGACATCACTTAGCTACCGTACACTATGCCTCAACTATAGTCAACAAACGTAGCACGAATACTAAGTACTCTACTTCCTAAAATGACGGAGGGTTGCGGATGATTTTTAAGAAAATCTTTAACGCTTTGAACTTGATATCGTTGTAGAATCAAATGGTTTTTAAAAGTAGTGGCTTAAGCTCCGCAGTTTTGAAATATAGCTTTTTCATAAAGAGCCGAGTGGTTTTCAAATCCGATTCTACAACATCTTTTTAGGTTTATTTTCTTTACATTAATCATATTAATGTAGTCCCATCATTTAAGTCCTTAAGCCAATCACAGAAAAGAAACGAAAATACAACGTACGCTTATACCATCCGCATTCGCCGCAATGTTCTGTTATGCACCGTTAGGTTACTTAACTAACGGCATACCGGGACGGGACTAGCGCGGGTGTAAAACATAAGTAACGTCTACTATATATCATATATATAATATATCATTCGTCTCAGATATCACATCACAGAACACAGGCAGCAGAAACACACAAATGATAATACAGGATATACTAGGACGTCTGTATTTAGTATTTATCCAACAATAGAAAATACGGATTCCACAGTCGCGATGAATAGCCAAGCCCACACCCTGGACCCCTACGAGAGCGGCAAGCGACCCTACCAATTCTGGAGTTTAGGAGACCCGATCTCGACTCCTCGAGATGGCCTCCCACTGAACCCCAGAACCCGGTCACCTGTGCTCCCCTCCTTGGGTCCATCCTAATGCGGAAAAGTAAATAATATACAACACTGGTGACATCAACCTCAACCCGGAAGTGCCCCAAATAAAAGAATATTACATTACATTTGAATTTTATATGAATGAAAAGAAAACTCTCATCTCACATAAAAAACCCCGGCTATTCAATCGCAACAATCCTGCACATCATATCTCAGCAACACATAATATCATATATCATCAACGTAAGTAAGTATGCGTACCTCGATTGTCGTTGATGTATAGCAACGAAACCGGCGATATGCGACATACTACACTTACGGTCACAGAAAAGAAAGTGTAAAACTACAATATTTGGAATCCACATTCTCTTTAGACATCGTAAATCCGAAATATCACATACTTCTTATTTCATGCCTAACTATATGAATTCCACATATTGTATCACATTCCAGATAAATAGACAGTATTAAAAGTTTCGATCGAATGATCAAATACCCAAAATTTCCTAAAGCTCAACACTTGAGCGGAGTTCAAAAAACCCGGAATGTGTCACAGTAGCAGCGGTCCAGCCGTAGAAGGGTCAAGCCAACGCCTCACATAAGGCACGCCGTACTGCCTCAAACCCTAAGCTTCAGAGGCAGTTCAGACGGTCACATAATCGAGTTAAGGTTTGTGTTCTTCTAGAGGGTCCACCACTTAACTTGCACGTATTTCCGAAAGATTTAAACCCCATGAAAAAGTGAGTTAATGATACTCATTTGAACATTTTAATACTTTCTAAATTATCCGAAAAAGGCACGAAATTAAAATTCCGATCGAATCACCGAATCCAAAACAATTCCCAGAACATTCAACACTTGAATCAGATTAAAAATACCCAAAAATATGTACAAGCAGATACTAACATTATTGTATAAAAATGAGGCCATAAAGCATCTGTACGGCTGCGGAGCCGCGGCCCAAGCAAGCAATGGCCGCGGTTCCGCGGCGGCTTGTACGGCTTATGGCTTCGTTTTTTACAGAAGTTCTTAGAATTCCCTGCTGAATTTTTTAAGTATTTTTAATTCTGAAAATAACACAGTTTCAAAAAATGTCCAGAGAGGGTTAAAAAATCCGTATTTTTGGTTCGATCGGAGTATTAACTTCGCTAAAGCGTCGCCTAAAACTCTAGCTTGGCTCTGATACCATTGTTAGGTTTACCTAGCACCTCATGAAGGGTTTGAAGGCATCACATGTGTCAAAATCAAATTTTTAAGGTGCTAAGTGAACATACAAAGAATCATCACTAGAAATTTAGGGTTTCTTAACATTAACATCATCACAAGTAGTAAAAGCTAGGGTTTTGAGAGTACAACCTTTGCAGCTCCCTACGCTAGACTCCTTAGCTACTTGAGGGTTGGAAAAAGGTCCGCTTGAGATCCTCTAGGTCCACGATGATCCACCCGGAGTCCTCTTTATCCAAGCTTGAAACTTCACAAGATCAAGAGAAGAAATGGAAGCTAACACTCTTCACTAATGGGCAAGACTAGTGTAGAATGGTGTTGTGGTTGATTTTCTCACTTTAAATCCTAACTTGACAACTCTTTTGCTCACTTGAGAGAACTAGAGAGCAAGAGAGAAAGGAGGAAGAAGATGATGGCTTTTGAAACTCAAGATAATGATAAGCTTGTTTTGAAAATGAGAAAATGAAAATATATATATTTTCACTCTCTCATTCTTAACTAGGGTTATAAAATATCTAGATATTTTTTTTTGGAAAAGAAATGACCATAGAAATTAAATCATGGTTAGTCAATAGGGTTAATGAAGGAATAAAATATTAAACCATGAAACATTTTCCATTTTCATTTTCCTTTTTCCAAATAAATAATATCCATATATTTTATATGGTGTGAGTCTTATATTGCCACCATCTACTATATCAATAACCATGATAACCTTTATGTATGCATGTATGTGTGCATGCACATCTTATGTGCATGAATGAGAATGAATACATACATGCATGCATACAACATAAAGACAAGAAAGGATTTCAAGTGAGAAACTAATGGTTAATGATAAATCAACACTTGATTTAGCAACTCGGTCGTATCACATACGACCCGACCAAAAGCAAGCCGCCGGATTAATATACGGTATCTCATACACGCATTTTAACCGGGTCCACGCGCATATCGCATATGCGCACCACAACGTTTCACCTGGACTAGGTAACTCCATTGTGGAACTCTAAGACTCGTCAATACGCCGGCAGTGGGTGATGATCATATCAAGCACCCCCAAGCCGCAAGCGGTCAGCTAAACGTAACGGCCACCCGGGTATTGAGCGATCAGAAGAAAACAAGAGAATCTGTTACAACTCCCGTCGAGCCAACCGGCAACACTACCGTACAGTCCGGTCTCTTCGTCAGATATGCTGCATATCGAGTCTAGGGATGGTAACGTCGACCCTAATAACTCAATAAGTCGTGCCGATGAATGGTCTATAACAGATCGAGAAACTACTGATAACACTTATCAGTAAATCTCAACAGCCCTGGCCAGAGACTTAATGATATAGCCAATCGAGCACAGCACAGCATCAACTCCCAATACCAGGAGAGACGAAACCCCTCTTATCGCTCATCGTCTTTGTGTGTCTCGGGACTGTACCCAACGGCCACCTGTTTGCACGACTCAGTAGAGCCGTGGTAGGGTGGTAATCAAAGTACAGAAGGAGAACACACAAGACTCTATGACGATCTCGGGTCTACAGACTAACCTGCACCAGTGTCACCTGAGAACTGCTATCCGACGATAGATATAATTCCATATAGGAGTTCTCGGTGAGTCCGTCCAGTGTACCCAGTCATCACTGAGCACCCGTATACGATCTTGATGTCAAACATCGATGAATGTGGGAACATCCATCGCTCATCATATGGGTCTAGTATCATATACGCTGGTCTACACTGGTATATCGATGCCCCGTCTCGATACACCTATGACTAGGGACATTTCAGGATATGCTTATAAACTACAGATGTCCCACTAGTATGATCTCAATCATAATCACAGTAGTCAAGCCTATATCCTCAGGGCTTTATCAACATGTATGAATGAATAAAAACATGATCAAATCAACATGTCAGATAAAGAAGAACCAGATAACATACTATCATGTCGAGCAAGAATGTACACTGAATATATATATATATATGTATAAATACATCCACTATCATATAATGGCCTCTAGGGCATACATATATCCAACAATGGGCTCAATTAATCTGACCGAGGGATTTATGGCCAATTTGGGCTCGGTCCACTCAGTCAAATTTAATTGGGCTTAGTCTTTTTCATTTAATAATGCTGAGCAATGGTTTGGGCAACTTTTTGTCTTCTATTGAATGCTGAGCACTCATCATGGCTCTGGGCTTTATTGTTTAAAGAACAATTTATGTTCTCTTAATGCCTACGTGAGGAGCACGTGGTGCGCTTGGCGCTGTGCGCCAGTTAATGAGCGCAGAGCGTTTCTTGTGATGTAGCGCACACATGAGGAGCACGTGGCACGCTTGGCGTTGTGCGCCATGCAATGAGCGCAGAGTGCTTCTGGTGAAGTAGCGCACATGTGAGGAGCACGTGGCGCGCTTGGCGCTATGCGCCGGACAATGAGCGCAGAGCGCTTCTTGTGAAGTAGCGCACACGTGAGGAACACGTGACGTGCTTGGCGCTGATGGCCAGTAAATGAGTGCAGAGCGCTCTTGTTTGAAAGAGCGCACACGTGAGGAGCATGTGGTGCGCTTGGCGCTGTGTGCCAGTCAATAAGCGCAGAGCGCTTCTTTAAATTTGAAGCGCTAAGGCTCTGCGGCGCTGTGCGCTAGTTTGGAGCGCTGAAGCGCTTCTTTTAATTGGAGCGCTGAGGCTCTTTATAGGCAGCTTTGCGCTCTGAGAATTAAATTCTCTCTTATAAGAGACTTTGTCTCATGGATCTAAGAACAAAGTTCTTATTTTATAGGAGATGTTTCAATCTCTTATGTTTTTGGTGAAAGGCTTTGCCTTTATGGATCTGTGATCCTAAGAGAATTGAATTATTCTCCCCCCTTTTAAATGAGATGTTATGATCTCATTTGTGAAAGACAATTTGTCTTATAGATCTATGATCTGGCAAATGAACTAAGTTTTTTTTCTGATGAGATGTTTTGATCTCTTTATTTTACCTTGAAGAAATTCTTCTTCTGCCGAGAGCTTGCTCTTCTCTATGAAATTTCTCAAAGTTTGGGGGGGTTCCTCCCTGCAAGACTTGAAGTCTTGGGTCCTTTATATAGGGTAGGCTGATTTGTTGAATCGATTGAAGAGATCTTTTCTCTAATTGATTTAGGAATTTCCCACCGTTGGATCTTTGATCCTAGGGCTTCTGATTTACAGAAGGAAATCTTCTTGTTTTTAACAAAATTGGGAAATTTTTCCATACAGAATTTATTCTGTATTTTGGTGATTTTTAATCACCATTGGATCATTGATCCAACGGTGATCTGATTTTCAGAGCACAATATTTCCTATTTGGAAAGATTCTGAGGAATGTTTCCTCAACAGAATTTTATTCTGGTCAATTGATGATTTTTAATCATGTTCGTTGGATCTTTGATCCAAGGGCCGAGAACATTTTGTTCTATCGCTAGCGCTCACGTGCTTTGCACGTGGTGCGCTGCTTAGAGTGCTGCGCTCTTAGCGCTGGCGCTTACGTGCTTTGCATGTGGTGCGCTGCTTAGAGTGCTGCGCTCTTAGCGCTGGCGCTTACGTGATTTGCACGTGGTGCGCTGCTTAGGGTGCAGCGCTCTTAGCGCTAACGCTCATGTGTTTTGCACGTGGTGTGCTGCTTAGAGCGCTAGCGCTCATATGCTTTGCATGTGAGCGCTGCCTCAGAGTCTTTGACTCTCAGTGCTGGCGCTGCTATGAAGCGCTGCTTCATTTCAAATTTTGAAATTTGAACAGAGTTTTGGTCTGATTGGGAGAAACAGTAACGGCAACCCGGGTATTGAGCGATCAGAAGATCAACAAGAAAGCTTGTCCATACTCCTGTGAATCCAATAGTAACACTACCGTACAGTCCGGTCTTCTTGTATGATATGTCGCATATCGAGTCTAGAGGTGGTAAACGTCAGACTACAGTAACTTGATAAGTCATGCCGATGTGAAGCTCATAACGGGTCGAGAAACTACTGATAACACTTACCAGTAAATCTCCGTATTAGCCCTGGCCAGGGACTTTCTATTATAGACAATCGAGCACAGCGCAACATCAACCCCCAATACTGGGAGAGACGAAACCCTTCCTATCGCTCATTGCCTCCATATGACTCGGGACTGTACCCAAAAACCATCGTTTTTCACGCTCTGTTGAACGTGGTAAGGTAGAAATCAAAGTACAGTGGGAATTGTTGGATATACTGCCCTCAGAGTCAATTATTGGATCACAGGCACGTGATTGCAATGATTGAGGGAGGACCTATACTGGTTGGACAATCTTACTCGAGAGATTTGTATACTATCTGGTTTGTCTTTATCATCATGTACTGCTTTAGGTGACCTTACAGGTAATTATTGCACGTTGATAGAGCCCTTAGGATCCTGCTTGACTACCAACAGTATGATGGCGATCATATACGTGAGAGTTGGGTAGTCCATAAGCACATCCTTAAAAGTGGTCCCTAGTCGTGGGAGTATCGAGACAGGGCATCGATTCTCCGGAGTAGACTAGTGTATACAGTCGAGACCCCGACGAGGGGCGGTGGCTGGTCTCACAAGCCACTGGTATCAGTTGGTTCACCTAAGATGTATACAGGTGCTCATTGGGTTATGAGTACACCGGACTGGACTCGCCAGGAACATGCTAGTTGGTATTATACCAGACGTCAGATAGAAGTTCCCTGGTGACATGTGTACAGGTTAGTTCATCGACCTGAGATCGTCATTTGTCTCGTGTAAGTTCCCACTGTACTTTGATTACTACCCTACCACGGATGAAAGGAGTCGTGCAAACAGCTTTTAGTTGGGTACAGTCTCGAGCCACATGAAGGCAGTGAGCGGATCGGCAGAGGTTTCGTCTCTCCCGGTATTGGGGGTGAGATCGCGCTGTGTCTAGGAGAGCTATTACACAAAGCCCTCAGCCGAGGCAGGAAATTTACTGGTAGGTATTCCAGTAGTATCTCAGGGTGTTCTGGGCTACACTCCGACACGACTTGTACCGCTTTTGGGGGTCTGACTTTTACCAACCCCCTAGGCCCGCCATGCGATGCTCATAGACGAACGGACCGGACTGTACGGATATTGTCACTGACAGGCTCAATAGGGTGTCAGGATGAGTTCGCTCATCGACCTCCCTTTTGGTCAATACTTGGTAGCCCGTTACGTACGGCTAATACCTCTGACGTGCTAGTGGTTAAATCCACAGCCAAAGTATTGACGAGTCTTTAGAGTCCCCCACAGACAGTTTCTCAAGTATCGGGCGAAACGTTGTAGAGGCCGTATGATATATGGCAGGGTCCGATCATATACGTGCGGTATTGCACGGATCATGATCGGACGAATAATACTAGCGGGCTTTGGTTTAAGCCGGATCCTAGTAATTTACAGTGTAAATTTTGTCTCATTGCATTTGTATTCGGTCGGAATACAAATACGGGTATGTATATACAGTCGCGGGGTTTTCCTGTAATTTATTACGGGATCGTTTTTTTTGAAGTTGCCAGTTTGGATTCCGTTTCGGCCATTTTTCCTTTGTTCCTTCTTGGCTGAAATTCCTTTGATGGGAGGGGCTTATTTGCAAATATGCAAATTAGCAAAGTGGAGGGTGTTTTTTGTAGGTGGTTGCTTCATGATAGTTCTAGATTGACTTTGACCTCCATTTGCATCATTACTTGCTTTTTGAGATGAGATGGGTTATTGATTTGACATTGTTGTGATCATTATTCCTCATGATCACCCTTCTCTCTTTCTTGGATTATTACTCTCTCCCTCCTCTCATTATTGATCCATGGCCGACCACAAGGAGAAGGGGGGGTTGTCCAAAATTTTGGTGAGGGTTTTTTATCTCATTTGCTCACACAAAATTCCATAGCTCCATCTCAAAGTTCATCTCCTTCACCTCCACTCCAAAAATGGCAACTTCATTAACCGTTGAGACATATCGTTCTACACTCAGTCTACAGCAATCTTGGACACGTCGGCTTGCCAACTTCGTGTCCGAGTTGCCTCGGTCTAGAGGTGGGAGCCCGTAAAAAGACTCGGTGATGTGGTGCCCTTTTCGACGAGAAGATCGAGACCGGAGATGCCGCGGGGAGATCGGGATGGTAGCCGAAGACCGAAGGACACGGATCGCTCGGTATAGCTCTCTACCCTTTCTCTAGTTAGCTAGTAATAGGTTAATGGTCCGATCCGGGTTAATAGTCCGCGGTAGCGCCGGTTTCTAGTTTTAGAAAAGTTTTTGTTTCCGCATTTTGGCCTCGGAGAGACGACCGGAGCGCTACCGTAGACTTACATGGTATCAGAGCCACGCCATTAACTTTCACTAGCTTGCTGTAACGTGTTTACAAGTTCGATCGAACAAAAATTCCAAAAACCACAATTTCCAACTTGACAGTTTCTGTCGAAATGTTTTAGTTGTCAAAAAATTATTTGGTGTATTGCAGAAATATGTGCAGGTTTTTTCAAGAGATCTGAAGAAATTTAGTCGGCTGATTTCACTGTAGCGCGGCGGATCCGCGGCCGTAACTACGTTTTGGCCGCGGATCCGCCGCCATACTGTAGCCACAGTGCACCAAATTTCTTCAGTAGGTCTCTGTGTTGGAATTGGGGTTTTTGGTATATTCTGTTTGGGCCCAGATTTATTTTGAGTGCTACAGTTGTGCTTGGGGCCCACTTCGGGAATTTTAGTCGATTGAAAATTTTAAACATGTTAGTTCACAGTATTTACATTATATCTGAGACCGTGAATGTCACTTGATTGGTAAATCCTGTCTAACTGCTATAGCCCTTTTAGACGGATTTGCGAACGTGACATTCACGTTGATGTTCTGTGTTGTGCTGTGATATTGTGGATCTGTCGTGGTGGATAGCCTGGATGCAATGGTAGTACAGTTTGGTTGTATATGTACATTTGATATTGCGGGGCGAGCGTCCGACATGTGGACTGCCGTCACTGCCTGTTTGTATATTATTCTTTTAGGGCACGACCGGGCTGAGGTCGATGTACCCGTTGTATGTATATTTTATTTTCTGTACTAGGATTACCCCGCGGTGGGGTGCACGGATAGCCGGGTTCTAGAGGGCAACGGGCCCGCATCTCATGGCTTTGAGACGGAGGGGGCTTCACTCTAGAATTGGCGGGCTATTTGCCGCACTCGTAGGGGGTACAGGTTGACCCAAGGAGGGGTGCTCAAGTTATCGAATTCCGTGAAGTACTGGGTGGTCCATTCATGTTGTTGAAGGGGGCTGTCTCGCTTCAGGTTTTGGAGGGTAACTTGCCGCGCCCGTAGGAGTCTAGGATTTCATTGCACAGGCTATCCACACGACCAGGGGAACGTCGGGTTTCAGTAGCGGCTCTATAAAACCCGGGGATCCCAGATATCTGTATTGTTCTGTGATGCTTATTACATTTCTGTGATATTGCATTTTATCACGCCTTGAGCGAATATTATATATTGATATATATACTAGTAGATGTTGTATATGTTTTACACCCGCGCTAGTCCAGTCCCCGCTCTGTCGTTAGTTAAGTAACCTAACGGGTGATGACGGGACACAGTGGCGAATGCGGATGGCATATACGTACATCGTATTTTCGTTCTTTATTGGTGTGATCAATTGATGGGACTGCATTGATTCGGATCAATGCAAACTAAACAAACCTATTCTGATGTTGTTGGAACATTTTTCAAAAAGCTGTTATTGCAAGGAAGTTCTCTTTTGTTTTGCACAGTGGTATTCAGTTATGAATATCCAGCACCTCAGTCGACGAGGCAAGGGCCGAGATCCCTTCACCGGGAGTGACCCCTTGGACAGAAGTTTGCATCAAGGCAATAACTACACTATAGCCGATTTCCTTTTGCTTTGCATCGTGGTATTCAGTTGGAATATCCTGCACCTCATTCTACGGGGAAAGAGCCGAGATCCCTTCACCGGGAGTGACCTCTTTAGCAAAGGTTTTCGTCACTATATTTTTATAAAAGGTTATCCAGTTCCTCCAACGATATCAAGTTCATTACGGTAAAAGGTTTTTCGCCAAAAACCATTCGTAGCCCTCCGTCATTTCAGATTAGTATTGCTTAGTATTCGCGCTACGTTTGTCGTTGCTATTTGCTGAGGTGTAGTGTGCGGTAGCTCTGCAATGCTTTCTGTCTCATGGATATGTGGATTGGTTAGGATGGTCGTACGACTTTGTTGATTATTCGTCAAGGGGCGTGCGGGTGGGTTTAACGCAATCAAGATAATGATGGGTTGAACTTGACTAGGACCTTTTGATTTGTTGATTATTCGTCAAGGTCACTTGGGTCCTAGGGGTAAAAACATATATCGGGAGTTTCTAAAGAAACTGAAACTTGCCAGGCATGCGCATACCTTCTGGAGTGTGATAACGTAAGTGGATTCCGTCACGTTATCATGCGATGATAGTTGGATCCCGATTCCCGCTGATGAGTTGGTTTACTCCTCGAGTGATCCCGACTAATTCTTCTTTCAGGTTTGGAGGAGAATTTGAGAATACAGTGGGAGGTTTCCTGATTAGATAAATTGATAACCATTCTGATCTAGGTTAGAGTGCACGCTGAGTGTTTCTTTTCTCTCTCTCTTTGGCAGCGACCATGACCCGTCCTTTGACTATGACCCAGTGACCAAGATTAACCGAATCTTCTTAAAACACTGGCTTTTGGATTCTCAGAGTCGCATACCTCATTGCCACTCCTACTTTTTCCCTTTTCTCCAGAATACCCCGTATTACTACGAACGTCCACTTCCATTGGATGAAACCATCGTATGGTTATATACGAACTCGAAGGAACTTGTTCCAGATTCGAGGATGGTTTCCGGTTCTGGAGAAAATGAATAGGATTATTCAGTTGTCTTTTCCTCTTACCTTCTCTCAGGTTGCGAGTGCTCCTTGGATTAGGAACAGTACACCTATTACGCTTATTGGATAGTCTTCTTCCAAACCATAGGTAGGTGCCGAACGGTAGGGAATGAAGAAAACCAATTAGCCTAACGATGGTGTACATAAGGTATTAAGTAAAGACAAATAAAGGGATTAGAAAGAGCCCAAAGTAAATTGCGACTGCTATTCACGACCAAACCAAGTACTTCATCGCCACTCCTACTTCACCTTTGTATTTCTCCAGAACACTCCGTATCACTATGAAGATCCACAGTTATTTGGATACTCCATCGTATGGTTATATACGAACTCGAAAGGAACTTGTTCCGGTTCGGGGATGGATTCTGGTTCAGGAGAAATAGGAATAAGATTTATTCAGTTGTCTTCAGTCTTCACCTTCTCTCAGATTGCGAATGCTAGTAGGATTAGGACAGTACACCTATTACGCTTATTGGATAGTCTTCTTCCAAACCATAGGCTGGTGCCGAAAGGTAGGGAAGGAAGAAAACCATTTAGCCTAAGAGGGTGTACAGAAGGTAATGACTGAAGACATATGAAGGGATGTGGAGAGATGACAAAGAAATATACGGTTACAGTTGTGAATCTGGATAATGGAAGTGGCATTACTAGGAATACCTGGATACCCCTACGAAACATTTCAATGTTTCAGTTTCACTGTATACCGTTAAAAGAAAACTGATTTCCCAATTAGCCCTTGCTCCTGGGTATGTATTTACCAGGTATGATTCTCACATCTGTATGGTTTTACAGATGATGAGTGGGAGTAAGTTATTGGAAATTGGGCGATCATCCTCATTATATCGGGATTTGTTGTAATTGGTGATATTTGAGGAAATCACCTGGGTTGTTTGCCGGACGGCAGATATTTGGTTTTGAATATCCGTCATAATGCACTAATTTCAAATTGATATATCTGTACGTTTATTTTAATAAAGTGAGATATAACTTTTTGAAATTATTTCTATGACATTCACCTATATCAGTGGATGGTTAGGTAAGGAGCATTAAACAGCGGTGTAATTCTTCACAACCATAGTACAGTTTTCAACCTACGACGCACAGGGTTTGAGTTATTGGACTCAGGGGACTTATACAAAGTATTGTATGTTGTCCAGTGTCCATTAAGACAGAGGGGTTGGTCCTCGTACTACATTATGTTTACTTATGTCTTCTCTAGTTCCTAGACAAGTGTTTCGTAGAAACACAAGGTCTGAGTTTTGAGAAGTTACAGGTATAAGAGTAGAGTAGAGAACCAGATGTTGCAAGTATCAGGATTCTTCAAAATGATCGAAGATGTAGATACTTGTGTATGGTATTCAGTTGATAGTAATGGTTTTGAGAAACTTGTTTCTCTTTCAGATTACTCATATCTGGAGGCATTCCTAAGTTGAGTAACGCTGATCGGCCTCCTTCCATTTAGTTGACATGCACTGGAGACAGCTGCATGATTTGAATCTGGTTCCAATTAAATCAGTGCCTCTGTTTCTATATTGGATATAGAACGGTTCATATATTAACGATGTTAAGGTACGGGGAGTTGTCTGGCTTATGCTTAAAACCAGACTCTGGATAACTCAAGGCACGTTTCTATAATGTCTGTTTGTGGGTTGACCCGGGCTATGACGAGGGTTGATTTTCTACCATCTGGAAGATCAATAGTGATATTGTTCTTGACTCGCCACAGTTTTGATAAAAAATGGATTTTTTTAGAAAACAGTAGTGGGAGTATGGTAGAACTGGAAATGATTCCAGAACCGCAAACGATTACTGAAAATTTGATAAGAACCTAAAGATTCGATCTGATTGACATTCCATTGGCCACTCTGCAGATTTGGTGGGTAACCTCAGGCATCCGAGAGGTACTCCGGTAGCCTCAAAGACGGTGACAGGGAGGTTCTTGTTTACCCAGACTTACCATTGCTGTTGTTCCAAACTGTGAGACCCGGCAGGAGGATGAATATAACGTCGTTCTAAATTAGTTTTAGAAGTGCACGTGTATATGACTCTGCCAGAGGGTTGTCGTAGTCAGTGGGAGCAACGGAAGCATTGGTGGACAAGTAGCTTATATCTATGGACTAAAGAAGATATAGCGGAGATAGATCATCTATTTCTGATATGACAGTCATAGGTTTGACTTCATCAGAATAGGGTATGGATCTGTTAAGAAAGTAGTAGGGTGTGATGTCCTGGTATTTGGATGACATACACAGAGTAGGAAGTGAAATTCCTATACTACAATCGGATATACTTTGGTTGTCACACAGTGGTTTCTCCACATGGGACTTGGATGTTATATCAGACATTCTGATTACTGGATCTATGGTTTTAGATCTAGATTTGGGTAGTTTCCTAATTTGGGTACTTAGACAGCATTCTAAATGTGTTTTAGAATGGACGACTCCAGGCACGGTAGTATACCTGCAGGTGATGGAGTCACCCTCTCTGAAGGTGTCTTACAAACTAAAGGGGAGAGGGATGTGCATGATTGGTGTTGGAGATAGTACCCTCAGAGTCAATTATTGGATCACAGGCACGTGATTGCAATGATTGAGGGAGGACCTATTCCGGTAGGACAGTCTTACTCAAGATGATAGTATGCTATCTGGTTTATCTTTATCATCGTGTACTGCTTTAGGTGATCTAACAGGTCGCTATTACACGTTGATAGAGCCCCTAGGATTCTTGCTTGACTGCGAGCAGTATGAGGGCGATCATATACGTGGGAGCTGGTAGTCTATAAGCACATCCTTAAAAGGTCCCTAGTCGAGGGAGTTTCGAGACAGGGCATCGATACTCCAGAGTAGACTAGTGTATACAGTCGAGACCCCGACGAGGGGCGATGGCCGGTCTCACAAGCCATTGGTGTCAGTTGGTTCACCTAAGATGTATACAGGTGCTCATTGGGTTATGAGTACACCGGACAGGACTCGCCGGGAACATGCTAGTTGGTCTTATACCTGACGTCAGATAGCAGTTCCCTGGTGACATGTGTACAGGTTAGTTCATCGACCTGAGGATCGTCATTTGTCTCGTGTGAGTTCCCACTGTACTTTGATTACTACCCTACCATGCTCAAAGGAGACGTGCAGACAGGTTTTAGTTGGGTACAGTCCTGAGCCACATGGAGGCAGTGAGCGGATCTTCAGGGGTTCGACTTACCGGGTATTGGGGGTGAGGTCGCGCTGTGTCTAGGAGAGCCATTACACGAAGTCCTTGGCCAAGGCAGGAGATTTACTGGTAGGTATTCCAGTAGTATCTCAGGGTGTTCTGGGCTACACTCCGACACGACTTGTACCGCTTTTGGGGGTCTGACTTTTACCAACCCCCTAGGCCCGCCATGCGATGCTCATAGACGAACGGACCGGACTGTACGGATATTGTCACTGACAGGCTCAGTAGGGTGTCAGGATGAGTTCGCTCATCGACGTCCTTTTTGGTCAATACCTGGTAGCCCGTTACGTATAGGCTAATACCTCTGACGTGCTAGTGGTTAAATCCACAACCAAAGTATTGACGAGTCTTTAGAGTCCCCCACAGACCAGTTTCTTAAGTTTCGGGCGAAACGTTGTAGAGGCCGTATGGAGATATGGCAGGGTTCGATCAGATACGTGCGGTATTGCACGGATCAGGATCGGATAGTTAATACTAGCGGGCTTTGGTTTAAGCCGGATCCTAGATTGTACAGTGTAGACTTTGTCTCATTGCATTTGTATTTCGGTCGGAATACAAATGCGGGTATGTATATACAGTGGCGGGGTTTTCCTGTAATTTATTACGGGATCAGTTTTTTGGAGTTGCCAGTTTGTTTTCCGTTTCAGCCATATTTCTTTGTATCTTTCATTTGGCTGAAGATTGGTGGAGGAGGGCTTATTTGCATTTGTGCAAATAAGCATTTTTGGAGGGTTGTCTTTGCTTATCTTTGTATCATGATAATTCCTCCACCATTTGACTTCTTCTTCTCATCATGGTTGTTGATGATTAGTTGATGGAGTATTGGTTTTGGTTATTGATCATTGCTTGACTTTGGAGTAATGATGATGGTTGGTTGAGTGTGGGTTTGAGTGTGTGATCATTTCCTTTCATGATAACTTTTTTGATCTCTCTCTCTTGCATTATTCTTGTGAGACTCTCCCTCATTCTCCCACTCTCTTCTCCTCACCTTGTCATGGCTGGCCAAGCCATGTAGGGGCTGTCCAATTTTTGGTACTGGGGATTTTTGCTCTTCATGCTTGCTAAAATCCCAAGTTTATCATAAAATTCCACCACTTCATTTCCTCCACCAAAATAGCAACCTCCTACAACCCCAAATGAGACATAACACTCTACACTATATTCTACAGCAAACCTTGGGCACGTCGGCTAGCCAACTTCGTGCCCGAGTTGCCTCGGTCCAGAGGTGGGAGCCCGTAAAAGAAGCCGGCGACGTGGTGCCCTTCCGGCGAGGAGGTGGAGACCGGACATTCCGCGGAGAGATCGGGACGACGACGAGAAGACCGAAGGACACGGATCGCTCGGTATATCTCTCTACCCGTTCTTTAGTTAGCTAGGACTGGTTTAATGGCACGATCCGGGTTTATAGTGCGCGGTGGTGCCGGTTCAAAAAGTTAAAGTAAAGCATCGCTTCCGCATTCCGGCGTCGGATTGACGGCCGGGGTGCCGCCGTGAACTTACAGCGGTATCAGAGCCTCGCCATTAACCTAGTCTAGCTTGGTCTAATGTGTTTACATTTCTGATCGTACAAAAATCGCAAAACCGCTTCATATGCACAGTTTCTGTCGAAATTTTTTTGGCTCCAAAAATTTTTCAGGTTATTGCAAAATGATGTGCAGGGAATTCTAAGAACACTGTAAAATTTTGGTGACCTGATCCTTCCATACGACCGCGGAACCGCGGCCATAGCCTCTATTTGGCCGCGGTTCCACCGCAGGAATTTAGTTTCATTCCACCAGTTTTTTGCAGTGGGCTTTTGGGCTGAAAATAGGGGTTTTGGTATATTATTTTTGGGCCCAGAATTTCTTTATGTGCTACAGTAATGCTTAGGGCCCATTTGGTAAATTTTGATTGATCGGAAAATTTTAAACACATTAGTTCACAGTATTTACATTATATCTGCGACCGTGAATGTCACTTGATCGGTAAATCTTGTCTAACTGCTATAGCCCGGTTAGACGGATTTGCGAACGTGACATTCATGTTGATGTTCTGTGATTGTGCTGTGATGTTGCGAATCGGTCATGGGGGATAGCCTGGTTGCAGTGGTAGTACAGATTTTTGTTGTATTATGTACATTTGATATTGTGGGGTGAGCTCCGATATGTGGACTGCCGTTACTGCCTGTTTGTATTATTCTTTTGGGGCACAACCGGGTCGAGGTCGATGTACCCGTTGTATGTATATTTTACTTTCTGTACTAGGATTACCCTAAGGTGGGGTGCACGGGTAGCCGAGTTCTAGAGGGCAACGAGCCCGCATCTCATGGCATTGAGACGGAGGGGGCCTCACTCTAGAATTAGCGGGCTATTCGCCGCACTCGTAGGGGGTACAGGTTGACCTAGGAGGGGTGCCTAAGTTACCGGATTCCGTAAAGTGCTGGGTGGTCCATTCACGTTGCTGAAGGGGGCTGCCTCGCTTCAGGTTTTGGCGGGTAACTTGCCGTGCCTGTAGGGGTCTAGGATTTCATTGCACGGGCTATCCACATGACCAGGGGAACGTCGGGTTTCTGTAGCGGCTCTGTGAAACCCGGGGATCCCAGATATCTGTATTGTTCTGTGATGCTGTACATTTCTGTGATGTTGCATTTTATCACGCCTTGAGCGAAATATTATATATTGATATATATACTAGTAGATGTTGTATATGTTTTGCATCCGCGCTAGTCCAGTCCCCGCTCTGTCGTTAGTTAGCTAACCTAACGGGTAATGACGGGACCCAGTGGCGAATGCAGATGGCATATACGTACGTCATTATTTTCGTTCTTTATTGGTGTGATCAATTGATGGGACTGCGTTGATTTGGATCAATGTAAGTTAAACAAACCTATTCTGATGTTGTTGGAACATTTTTCAAAAAGCTGTTATTGCAAGGACGTTCACTTTTGTTTTGCACAGTGGTATTCAGTTGGAATATCCTGCTCCTCAGTCGACGAGGCAAGGGCCGAGATCCCTTCACCGGGAGTGATCCCTTGGACAAAATTTTGCGTCAGGGCAATAACTTCACTATAGCCGATTACTTTTGCTTTGCATCGTGGTATTCAGTTGGAATATCCTGCACCTCATTCTACGGGGAAAGAGCCGAGATCCCTTCACCGGGAGTGACCTTTTTAGCAATGGTTTTCGTCACTATATTTTCAAAAAGCTATCCGGTTCCTTCAACGATATCAAGTTCATTACGTTAAAGGTTTTCGCCAGAAACCATTCGTAGCCCTCCGTCGTTTCATATGGATAGTCAATAGTATTCAAGCTGTGTTTGTTGGCCATAGTCAAGGCACAGTGTTTGGTAGCTATTGGGTGTTCATATGTAGCATAGATAGATGCGTTGGTTTGGGACAGTCGTATAGCCTTGTTGGCCCTAGTCAAGGGCTTGTACGGGTGGGTTCAAATCAACCTGGACAATGACGGGTAGAACTTGACATGTGACTTATGATTTATTGGCCTTAGTCAAGGTCATAAGAGCATGGGGCAAAAATCACATCGGGAGTTTCTAAAGAACTGAAACTTGCCAGATATGCGCATACCTTCTGGAGTGTGATAACGTGAGCGGATTCCGTCACGTTATCATGCGATGATAGTTGGATCCCGATTCCCACTGATGAGTTGGTTTACTCCTCGGGTGATCCCGACTAATTCTTCTTTCAGGTTTGGAGGAGAATTTGACGGTACAGTAGGAGGTTTCCTGATTAAATAAATTGGTAACCATTCTGATCTAGGTTAGAGTGCGCGCTGAGTGTTTCTTTTCTCTCTCTCTTTGGCAGCGACCATTGACCTGACCCTAAGACTATGACTCAGTGACCAAATTAACCGAACCTTCTTAAACACTGGCTTTTGGATTGTCATAGTTGCAAACCCCATTGCCACTCCTACTTTTACCCTTTTCTCCAGAACACCCCGTATTACTACGAACGTCCACTTCCATTGGACAAAACCATCGTATGGTTATATACGAACTTGAAGGAACTTGTTCCAGATTCGAGGATGGTTTCCGGTTCTGGAGAAAACGGATAGGACTATTCAGTTGTCTTTTCCTTTTACCTTCTCTCAGGTAGCGAGTACTCCTTGGTTTAGGAGATAGTACACCTATTACGCAAATTGGATAGTCTTCTTCCAAACCTTAGGCTGGTGCCGAGCGGTAGGGAATGAAGAAAACCAATTAGCATAACGATGGTGTGCAGAAGGTATTAAGTAAAGACATATCAAATGATTAGTAAGAGGGCAAAGTAAATTGCGACTGCTATTCATGCCAAACCAAGTATTTCTTCGCCAATCCTAAATCACCTTTGTATTTCTCCAGGACACTCCGTATCACTACGAAGATCCACAGTTTTTGGATACTCCATCGTATGGTTATATACGAACTCGAAAGGAACTTGTTCCAATTCGGGGATGGATTCTGGTTCAGGAGAAATAGGAATAAGGTTTATTCGGTTGTCTTTTATCTTCACCTTCTCTCGCATTGTGAGTGCTCCTAGGATTAGGACAGTACACCCATTATACTTATTGGATAGTCTTCTTCCAAACCATAGGCTGGTGCCGAACGGTAGGGAAGGAAGAAAGCCATTTGGCCTAAAGGAGTGTACAGAAGGTAATGACTAAAGACATATAAAGGGATTTGGAAAGATGGCAAAGAATTACACGGTTATAGTTGTGAATCTGGATAATGGAAGAGGCATTACTAAGAATACCGGAATACCCCATCGAAACATTTCAATGTTTCAGTTTCACTATGTACTGTTAAAGGAAAACTGATTTTCCGATTAGATACTTACTCCAGGGTATGTATTTACCAGATTTGATTCTCACATCTGTATGGTTTTACAGATGATGAGTGGGAGTAAGTTATTGGAAATTAGGCGATCATCCTCATTATATCGGGATTCGTTGTAATCAGTGATATTTGAGGAAGTCACCTGGGTTGTTTGCCGGACGGCAAATATTTGGTTTTGAATATCCGCTGTCATGCACCAATTTCAAATTGATATATCTGTACGTCTATTTTTATAGAGTGAGATATACCTTTTTGAAATTATGTCGATGACATTTACCTATATCAGTGGATGGTTAGGTAAGGAGCATTAAACAGCGGTGTAATTCTTCTTAACCATAAGTACAGTTTTCAACCTACGACACACAGGGAATGAGTTATTAGACTCGAAGGAATTGTACAGAGTATTGTATATTGTCCAGTGTCCATTAGGACAGAGGGGGTCGGTCCTCGTACTATATTCGGTTTACTTATGACTTCTCTAGTTTTTAGACAGGTGTTTCGTGGAAGCACATGGTCCGAATTTTGAGAAGTTATAGGTATATGAATAAAGTAGAGAACCAGGTGTTGCAAGTATCGGGATTCTTCAATGTGATCGAAGATGTAGATACTTGTGTATGGTATTCAGTTGATAGTGATGATTAAGAGAACTTGCTTCTCTTTCAGGTTACTCATAATTGGAAGCATTCCTAAGTTGAGTAACGCTGATCGGCCTCCTTCCATTTAGTTGACATGCACTGGAGACAGCTGCATGATTTGAATCTGGTTCAATTAAATCAGTGCCTCTGTTTCTATATTAGATATAGAACAGTTCATATCTTAACATTGTTAAGGTACGGGGAGTTGTTCGGCTTATGATTAAAACCAGACTCAGGATAACTCAAGGCACGTTTCTGTAATGGCTGTTTGTGGGTTGACCCAGGCTATGACGAGGGTTGACTTTCTACCATCTGGAAGATCAATAGCGATATTGTTCTAAGACTCGCCACAGTTTTAATAAAATGGATTTTTTCAGAAAACAGTAGTGGGAGTATGGTAGAACTGGAAGTGATTCCAGAACCGCAAACGATTACTGAAGATTTGATAAGAACCTAAATATTCAATCTGGTTTGACATTCCATTGGCCACTCCGCAGATACGGTGGGTAACCTCAGGCACCCGAGAGGTACTCCGGTAGCCTCAAGGACGGTGACAGGGAGGTTCTTGTTTACCCAGACTTGCCATTGCTGTTGTTCCAGGCTGTGAGACCCGGCAGGAGGATGAGTATAGCGTCGTTCTGAACTAGCTTTAGAAGTGTACGTCTATATGACTCTGCCAGAGGGTTGTCGTAGTCAGTGGGAGCAGCGAAAGCACTGGTGGACAAGTGGCTTATGTCTATTTATAGACTAAAGCAGATATAGCGGAGATAGATCATCTATTTCTGACACGACAGTCATAGGTTTGACTTCATCAGAATAGAGGATGGATCTGTTAAGAAGGTAGTAGGGTGTGATGTCCTGGTATTTTGATGACATACACAGAGTAGGAAGTGAAATTCCTATACTACGGTCGGTTATATTTTGGTGGTCATACAGTAGTTTCTCCATAAAGGAATTGGATATTATATCAGACATTCTGGTTACTAGATCTATGGTTTTAGATCTAGATTTGGGTAGTTTCCCAAACTGGATACTTAGACAGCATTCTACAGGTGTTATAGAATGGAATACTCCATGCACGGTAGTGTACCTGCAGGTGGTGGAGTCACCCTCTCTGAAGGTGTCTTACAGACTAAAGGGGAGAGGGATGTGCATGATTGGCAGATCACTTGCTTAGGCAATTGAGTCAATCATGAGATGTTAAGTACCACACCAGATGTTGTTTTTGCACTAGATGCAATAAGTTGATATTGATCCAATCCTGAAGAAACGGTCGGAAGCAGTTTTAGAACATAAGTGGATGTTCTAGGGATATGATAACGACAGCCACATTCGGGAGACAGTTATCATTCCAGGCTTCCAAGGTGACCTGGACGACAAGGAGGTTGTCAAAGTTATAGTTTTCCTTCTGACGAGGGGCAGTATTTTGGACAGGTGGTCCAAGGCAATACTGAGGGAGGCATGGCGCAGGATACTGATTAAGTTCAGTTGACGATACAGTCTAAGAAGTTTGGATTTAGAGTTAATTTATGAGCTAGGTCCCATCAGACATCCAGACACATTCTAAGACAAGTATTGCTCATTTCGGGAGATGGCTTTCTCCGCGAACTTGAGATATAGAGAGACATAGAAAGAAACATCAAAGTGGATCCACTCACTGAGGCTATTCCTCGAACGCAATAGTTTCGCAAATGAGCTTTGTGAGACTGACTAATAGAGGAGTTGGGTGTTCGGTATCACACGGGCTGTGAGTATGCGACATCACAATAATTAGCCTTGAGTGCAAGTGGGAGATTGTTGGAGATAGTGCCCTCAGAGTCAATTATTGGATCACAGGCACGTGATTGCAATGATTGAGGGAGGACCTATTCCGGTAGGACAGTCTTACTCAAGATGATAGTATGCTATCTGGTTTATCTTTATCATCGTGTACTGCTTTAGGTGACTTGACAGGTCACTATTACACGTTGATAGAGCCCCTAGGATTCTTGCCTGACTGCCAGCAGTATGAGGGCGATCATATACGTAGGAGCTGGTAGTCTATAAGCACATCCTTAAAAGGTCCCTAGTCGAGGGAGTTTCGAGACAGGGCATGATACTCCAGAGTAGACTAGTGTGTACAGTCGAGACCCCGACGAGGGCCGATGGCCGGTCTCACAAGCCATTGGTGTCAGTTGGTTCACCTAAGATGTATACAGGTGCTCATTGGGTTATGAGTACACCAGACAGGACTCGCCGGGAACATGCTAGTTGGTCTTATACCTGACGTCAGATAGCAGTTCCCTGGTGACATGTGTACAGGTTAGTTCATCGACCTGAGGATCGTCATTTGTCTCGTGTGAGTTCCCACTGTACTTTGATTACTACCCTACCACGCTCAAAGAAGACATGCAAACAGGTTTTAGTTGGGTACAGTCCCGAGCCATATGGAGGCAGTGAGCAGATCTTCAGGGGTTCGTCTCTCCGGGTATTGGGGGTGAGGTCGCGCTGTGTCTAGGAGAGCCATTACACGAAGTCCTTGGCCAAGGCAGGAGATTTACAGGTAGGTATTCCAGTAGTATCTCAGGTTGTTTTGGGCTACACTCCGACACGACTTGTACCGCTTTTGGGGGTCTGACTTTTACCAACCGCCTAGGCCCGCCATGCGATGCTCATAGACGAACGGACCGGACTGTACGGATATTGTCACTGACAGGCTCAGTAGGGTGTCAGGATAAGTTCGCTCATCGACGTCCCTTTTGGTCAATACCTGGTAGCCCGTTACGTATAGGCTAATACCTCTGACGTTCTAGTGGTTAAATCCACAACCAAATTATTGACGAGTCTTTAGAGTCCCCCACAGACCAGTTTCTCAAGTTTCGGGCGAAACGCTGTAGAGGCCGTATGGAGATATGGCAGGGTTCGATCAGATACGTGCGGTATTGCATGGATCAGGATCGGACGGTTAATACTAGCGGGCTTTAGTTTAAGCCGGATCCTAGTATTGTACAGTGTAGACTTTGTCTGTATATACAGTGGCCGGGTTTTCCTGTAATTTATTACGGGATCAGTTTTTTGGAGTTGCCAGTTTGTTTTCCGTTTCAGCCATATTTCTTTGTATCTTTCATTTGGCTGAAGATTGGTGGAGGAGGGCTTATTTGCATTTGTGCAAATAAGCATTTTTGGAGGGTTGTCTTTGCTTATCTTTGTATCATGATAATTCCTCCACCATTTGACTTCTTCTTCTTCTCATCATGGTTGTTGATGATTAGTTGATGGAGTATTGGTTTTGGTTGTTGATCATTGCTTGACTTTGGAGTAATGATGATGGTTAGTTGAGTCTGGATTTGAGTGTGTGATCATTTCCTTTCATGATAACTTTTTTTATCTCTCTCTCTTGCATTATTCTTGTGAGACTCTCCCTCATTCTACCACTCTCTTCTCCTCACCTTGTCATGGCCGGCCAAGCCGTGTAAGGGCTGTCCAATTTTTGGTAGTGGGGATTTTTGCTCTTCATGCTTGCTAAAATCCCAAGTTCACACAAAATTCCACCACTTCATTTTCTCCACCAAAATGGCAACCTCCTACAACCCCAAATGAGACATAACACTCTAGACTATATTCTACAGCAAACCTTGGGCACGTCGACTCGCCAACTTCGTGCCCGAGTTGCCTCGGTCCAAAGGTGGGAGCCTATAAAAGAAGCCGGCGGCGTGGTGCCCTTCCGGCGAGGAGGTGGAGACCGGACATTCCGCGGAGAGATCGGGACGACGACGAGAAGACCGAAGGACATTGATCGCTCGGTATATCTCTCTACCCGTTCTTTAGTTAGCTAGGACTGGTTTAATGGCACGATCCAGGTTTATAGTGCGCGGTGGTGCCGGTTCAAAAAGTTAAAGTAAAGCATCGCTTCCGCATTCCGGCGTCGGATTGACGGCCGGGGCGCCGCCGTGCACTTACGATTGGCAGATCACTTGCTTAGGCAATTGAATCAATCATGAGATGTCAAGTACCACACCAGACATTGTTTTGGCACTAGATGTAATAAGTTGATATTGATCCAATCCTGGAGAAACATTCGGAAGCAGTTTTAAAACATAAGTGGATGTTCGAGGGATATGATAACGACAGCCTCATTCGGGAGACAGTTATCATTCCAGGCTTCCAAGGTGACCTGGATGACAGAGTGACTGTCAGAGTTATAGTTTTCCCTCTGACGAGGGGCAGTATTTTGGACAGGTGGTCCAAGCGGACACTGAGGGAGGCATTACGCAGGATACTGATTAAGTTCAGTTGACGATACAGTCTAAGAAGTTTGGATTTGGAGTTCATTTATGTGCTAGGTCCCATCTGACATCCAGATATATTCTAAGACAGGTATTGCTCATTTCGGGAAATGGTTTTCTCCGCGAACTTAAGATTAAGAGAGACATAGAAAGAAACATCAGGGCGGATCCACTAGCTGAGGCTATTTCTCGAATATAACAGTTTCACAAACGGGTTTTGTGAGACTGATTAGTAGAGGAGTTGGGTATTCGGTATCACACGGGCTGTGAGTATGCGACATCGCAATAATTAGCCTTGAGTGCAAGTGAGAGATTGTTGGATATAGTGCCCTCAGAGTCAATTATTGGATCACAAGCACGTGATTGCAATGATTGAGGGAGGACCTATACCGGTAGGACAGTCTTACTCGAAAGGTTTGTATACTATCTAATTTGTCTTTATCATCGTGTACTGCTTTAGGTGACCTTACAGGTCACTATTGCACGTTGATAGAGCCCTTAGGATCCTGCTTGACCACCAACAGTATGATGGCAATCATATACGTGAGAGTTGGGTAGTCCATAAGTACATCCTTAAAATTGGTCCCTAGTCGTGGGAGTATCGAGACAGGGCATCGATTCTCCGGAGTAGACTAGTGTATACAGTCGAGACCCGACGAGGGGCGGTGGCCGGTCTCACAAGCCACTGGTGTCAGTTGGTTCACCTAAGATGTATACAGGTGCTCATTGGGTTATGAGTACACCGGACTGGACTCGCCGGGAACATGCTAGTTGGTATTATACCAGACGTCAGATAGCAGTTCCCTGGTGACATGTGTACAGGTTAGTTCATCGACCTGAGATCGTCATTTGTCTCGTGTGAGTTCCCACTGTACTTTGATTACTACCCTACCACGGCTCAAAGGAGTCGTGCAAACAGGTTTTAGTTGGGTACAGTCCCGAGCCACATGGAGGCAGTGAGCGGATCGGCAGGGGTTTCGTCTCTCCCAGTATTGGGGGTGAGATCGCGCTGTGTCTAGGAGAGCCATTACACAAAGCCCTCGGCTGAGGCAGGAGATTTACTGGTAAGTATTCCAGTGGTATCTCAGGGTGTTCTGGGCTACACTCCGACACGATTTGTACCGATTTTGGGAGTCTGACTTTTACCAACCCCCTAGGCCCGCCATGCGATGCTCATAGACGAACGGACCGGACTGTACGGATATTGTCACTGACAGGCTCAGTAGGGTGTCAGGATGAGTTTGCTCATCGACCTCCCTTTTGGTCAATACTTGGTAGCCCGTTACGTACGGCTAATACCTCTGACGTGCTAGTGGTTAAATCCACAGCCAAAGTATTGACGAGTCTTTAGAGTCCCCCACAGACAGTTTCTCAAGTATCGGGCGAAACGTTGTAGAGGTCGTATGATATATGGCAGGGTTCGATCATATACGTGCGGTATTACACGGATCATGATCGGACGGATAATACTAGCGGGCTTTGGTTTAAACCGGATCCTAGTATTTTACAGTGTAGATTTTGTCTCATTGCATTTGTATTCGGTCGGAATACAAATGCGGGTATGTATATACAATCGCGGGGTTTTCCTGTAATTTATTACGGGATCGTTTTTTTTTTTTTGAAGTTGCCAGTTTGCATTCCGTTTCGGCCATTTTTCCTTTGTTCCTTCTTGGCTGAAATTCCTTTGATTGGAGGGGCTTATTTGCAAATATGCAAATTAGCAAAGTGGAGGGTGCTTTTTGTAAGTGGTTGCTTCATGATGGTTCTAGATTGACTTTGACCTCCATTTGCATCATTACTTGCTTTTTGAGATGAGATGGGTTATTGATTTGACATTGTTGTGATCATTATTCCTCATGATCACCCTTTTCTCTTTCTTGGATTATTACTCTCTCCCTCCTTTCATTATTGATCCATGGCCGGCCATAAGGAGAAGGGGGGACTGTCCAAAATTTTGGTGAGGGTTTTTTATCTCATTTGCTTACACAAAATTCCATAGCTCCATCTCAAAGTTCATCTCCTTCACCTCCACTCCAAAAATGGCAACTTCATTAACCGTTGAGAAATAGCGTTCTACACTCAGTCTACAGCAATCTTGGACACGTCGGCTTGCCAACTTCGTGTCCGAGTTGCCTCGGTCCAGAGGTAGGAGCCCGTAAAAAGACTCGGTGATGTGGTGCCTTTTCCGACGAGAAGATCGAGACCGGAGATACCGCGGGGAGATCGGGATGGTGGCCGAAGACCGAAGGACACGGATCGCTCGGTATACCTCTCTACCCTTTCTCTAGTTAGCTAGTAATAGGTTAATGGTCCGATCTGGGTTAATAGTCCGTGGTAGCGCCGGTTTCTAGTTTTAGAAAAGTTTTTGTTTCCGCATTTTGGCCTCGGAGAGACGACCGGGGCGCTACCGTAGACTTACAGGAATCACACAAGACTCTATGACGATCTCGGGTCTACAAACTAACCTATACCAGTGACACCAGAGAACTGCTATTTGACGTTAGGTATAATACCATCTAGGAGTTCTCGACAAGTCCTGTTCGCTGTACCCAGTCTCCACTGAGCACCCGTTTACAATCTTTGATATCAAACACCAATGGATATGGGATTATCCATCGCCCATCATATGGGTCAAGAAACGTATATACTAGTTTACTCTGGAATATCGATGCCCCGTCTCGATACACTCACGACTAGGAACAATTAAAGGATGAACTTATGGACTACCCTAGCACCACTAGTATGATCTCCATCATAGTCCTGGTAGTCAAGTACACATCCTAAGGGCTTTACCAACATGTGAGAGAAAGACAGTATCACAATACAAGTCTACATGTTAAGATAAAGAGCAACCAGATAGCATACTATCATGTCGAGCAAGAAAGTCCTCTCTCTATATGTCTAAGCATTCACTATAATATACAATTATGTACAATAATGGCCTATAGGGCATACATACAACTAACATATATGATATAACCGGATTATTGAATCAAGTGTCAATTTGATAATATGATATACAGATAAATGATATTAGTCGGCTATATGTGATATACCCGGATTATTAAATCAAGTGTTGATTTAATAATATGATATATATTTATATTTGATATAATTATATATTAACTAATATTATTGCTCTCTAATTATTTGCTTATCTTTATATATGTCACACCCCGCTTCCCAGTATACGGGCAGAGGACGCGACTGGGCACTACGTATTTACTCTGAAGCAAATACGCTAAGCGTAACTAAGCAATATAAATAAAAATGCACAAGAGATAAAAAATATAATTGAACAACAACTTTATTTATTCACATTATTTTTACAATACATGGAAAAGTAAATACATGGGATAAAGCGATGCCAAAACAGTGGCATAACAGAAATGAAAAGTACTGAAATGAAATGTGTACAATGAATCTAAAGTTCTGGGTCGTAGGCTAGCTGATCCAAGTCCTCGCTGGTGGGCTCGATCTCCTGAGTGTCCAGATCACCTGACAGCATTATAAAGAAGAAAGAGAAGGAATGTCGTCAGCGAACAATTGCTCGATAAGTCCCAAAGATAAGAGAGAAATAGAATAGACAGAGAGAGAAAGTAGTTTTTAAAGTTGTATTATATGGTTAACGCTGTTGTTTGTAGCTTGGTACAGAACGATGCCAGTATATACGAGAGGAGCCTCTATATGCCAGAGACTAAAGGCAACTGGAGTACAAGAAACCGTTTATGCCACGGTACAACAGCAACATGAATTCAGGTTAGGTGCCTTAAGTCTTACAGTCTCGTGCCACTTCTAACACATTCCATACCAATCTACCCCTTAAACCCCTCGATGTCTTGATGTATAGTTGTATTGTATTGTAAATTGTATTGTCTTGTATAGATGGGTGACTTGCCGAAACCATGATATCAATAAAATGGGTGTAACCGGAGAATCATGTAGATGGAAGTATATCCATGGTTCGGTTCAGTCAATGCCGATTGAATAGATTGAATATATGGATTCATGAATTCATGTTAAATTGTAGTTTGTACTTGAATCATATTCAAGTCAGATTATTATAATGAGGCCCAGTCTGAGTCAGACAATTAGAAAAAAAATTGAAGTCCCGATTTTTTTGATGTTATCGGTAACCGCTGTACATGAGCGGCAGGATTTGTGTCTTTTTCAAAGACGATTACCGTGTTGATAACACCGTTTGTTAAGTTGTCTACCTTAGATAGGAAAGCACCCATATCTCCGGCTCTCTGAGGCTCAAGAGACTGGTCCCGCTTAAACCTATGTTTACTAGGCTCCTTATTGTAATTTATAAAATTTGAGGGGGTTTTATATAAAAATAATTTTGTATAATTTACAAAATACATTTCAAGTATTTAATTATCGTCTTTAGAGTTTTCATAGCTGTAGATTTTATATTTATGACATTTCTAGTGAATAAATCTATTTTTCATAATACATGGTATTTAATTGTAAAATGTTGGACTTGTATGGAATTTCATAGTATTTTCATGTAAAGTGATTCTTTTGATTTAGAAAAATTAGAATATTTATAATATATCAAAAATAGATATTTTGATGATACATACATATATATATATATATATATATATATATATATATATATATATATATATATATATATATATAATTTTAATTTATTATTTTCTAGAAATTTGTAAAAATCTCGTTCGATTTTGTATAATTTTCAAAATACACCCCAAGTATTTAATTATCGTTTTTAAAGTTTTCATTGATGTAGATTTTATATATGTGACATTTCTAGTGAATAAGACCTAGTTGTCATAATACATGGTATTTATTTGTAATATTGAACTTGTATAGAATTGCATGGTATTTTGATGTAAAGTGATTCTTTTGATGTAGAAAAGTTGGAATATTTATATTATATAAAAATTAGATATTTTAATGATAAATATATATATATAAATAAATAATTTTAATATATTATATTTCTAGAAATCTCATTTTCTTAAGATATTTGTATTTTTAAATCTCTCGAGACCGAATGCTCTTTGCGGAGGTCTGCATCTCGCATTATTAAGCCCGAGGATATGCGATAATCCGCACTATCCCGAACGGGTTCCCCAAATGGGTTGTAGCGGCGCTTTGTAAAGATTTGTGTAAAATACGTAATCTTGTGAAAATGGTTTTTATAAGTTAAAGGTAGTTTTGTGTAAGACGGTATTTTCCCGAATCTATATTTCCCAAAAGGTATTGTGCTATATTGCATATGAGTGCTGTGAAGAGGTAAGTTGTTATCTCGTGCTCTATCTAAAGGTATAGCAAGATCAATAATGTTTTAAAGTCGAAACTAAATTACATGGTATTTTACTGAAAAAGTGCGATAAAAATTGAAATATACATTCTTTTGAAATGGAATTTATTCCATATGTTTTGTTAATGATTAATAGTTAAGATGTAAGAGTTTTGTATGGTTGTGTTAAGAAAAATTGAACTTTACAAAGAAACCAGAATCGGAAGTCGGATTTAACTCTGCTTCCGTCGGGTTTTAGTTTTACAAATTTTTAGAATAGAATAGAGAAGAGGGTGGTGGGACTTACTGGCTTAGAGTCAAGAGAAGGGGGTAGGAGGTGTCGGTGCGTCGTTTCGTCGCCGGAAGCTCCTAGGTCGTCGTCGGAAGTTCGCCGGAGTTTCGTCCTTCGCTAACTCCACTTGTACACAAAAATTCTATAGAGTTTTCTTGAGAGTTTGGACAAAATTTGTGAGTGAGGGGTGTGTGTTTAGGGGTGGTGTTTATAGGAAAAGATTAGGGTTAGAGTAGGTGAAAGGGTGTGAAGAAAAAAATGTATTAAATTGTATTAAAAATTGGATTTATTGAGATTTTAAAGGGCTCTGTTAATGTGCAGGATTTTTAAAGTATAGAGCAGAGTTAAAAATTCAAAAAGACACATCTTTCATGTTGACAACTCGGCGATCCGACCGAGTTCGGCCGGCGGCGGCCGAGTCGCCGGCCGAATCACGACAAGTCGGGCCGGGGTCGGCTGCTACGTGTCCCTCGTCGATTCCTCTACTCCCTTGGCCAGTTTGTTTTATATGTGAAGTGGGGTTTTTACGAGTTATGCACGTGTAGACCCTTGGACTTCTAAAAATTTAAAAGAAAACAATATTAAAAATAATATGGGAAATGGGATTTGAACTCTGGTGTTTTGGTTCAGCAGTGCAAGATATTACCAATGAGCTACAACTCCTTCTTGCTATTAAAAAGCAAAACAAACTTATAACTTGTGCTCAGGCAAAAATACCCCTTTCTGTATTTTTTTGAAAAATTATACAGAAAGTTGTACAAAAGTTTAGGATAGTTACATTCTACCTTCCTTATAAAAATTTCGTCCTCAAAATTTGTAAAAGGAAAATGTAACAGATTCAAGGAAAGGTTGGTAATAGTGCTGAAAAAATGAATACTTGAAAAGTAAAAGAACGATTCAAGGGTTTGAAAATGTTGAAAGGAGTTACTAGCGTTATCTTAGTTCACAGTCTCGGGTTCTACAGCTGCTAAGGTGTAAGCCTATTACCGTGGCACGTTCCTCCTAGCTGGAGGCACATTCCTCTGTCCTCGAGGCATGTTCCTTGGGCCTGATGGAATTGGTGAGTAGGCGGTGCAGATGGTGGAGCTGGGAGTGCAAGACGAGGTGCAGGAGCCTGGATAGCTGGCCGCTGCGGGTAGTTGGTGGGTGGGTGAGCTGAGTTGCGTCTATAGAGACAGTTTCCAATTCTATGATCGGATGCGCCACAAACTAGGCACAGGCCTTTTACGCGCGTACAGTCCTTCCACAAGTGTCCATCCCTATGGAAGTAGTAACAAAAAGCTGGACTTGACTGGTTAATTGTTTCTTTCTGTCTCCTCGATTCAACAGTTGTCCTTGAAGAGGCTCCTCCTGTCATCTGGTTGGCAGGGCGCTTCACTCCGGCAGATTGAGGTCTGCCCTTCTTCTTTACCACTGCCTCGTATCTTCGGGCAGCCTTTAAAGCCAAATCATGGGTTGGGAAATCCCCTGTAGCTAATGCAGCTTGGATTTCCGGGTCTAACCCTTACTGAAATCTTCTAGCTCCGATCTCAGCAGTCGGTATGAGATGGGCCGCAAACCTGTTACGGTCTTGTGTTAGTTGTGTAGTATGTGATATCTAAAATCGAACACTGAGACATATCTTACCTGCTGAGCATGGTAAACTCAGCATCATACTCATCTACTGATTTGGTCCACATTGAATCTTGTTGCAGATGGATGAACTGCTGTTCCATGTCGAACCTGGCAGTTTCAGGGAAATCTTTGCGTCGAACATGTTGCGGAAAGTATTCCATTCGATGGGTTGATCAAGACGACTTTCTTCCGCCTTCCACCAAACTCGTGCATTGTCCGTGAGCTGCAACTTTGCAACACGAACCCAAGCTATCTCTGGCACTTATGCCGTTGCTAGATTATCTTCGATGCTCTGTGCCCATTCCTCAGCTTCCAGTGGGCTCTCTTTTCCTGAGAACTGTTTAGGGCGCAAATCTCTGAATTGCTTCACCCCAGGTGCTTCTGCTTCTGGACGGTTCAAGAGAATAGCAATCTGCTGCTGCTGTCCTTCCAGGAGACTGTGGATCGTCTCAAGCAGAACCGTCTGCTCGTTGATCGGAGCAGAGACGGCAGGTGTGATCGGTAGTGGGGGTGGAGTGTTGTTGAAGTTGGTGCTGGTGTTGTTCGGAGAATCCATAACCTTGAATGAAAATAGGGTTAGGATAGATTCAAAATATATGATTCAAAGAATATAAAATGATAAGATTCGAGAAATATGAATTGTAAAGAATGTTTTAGTTGCTGGTTCTTGTATTATATTGCTTAGGTTGTTCACGCAGAACAGAACTGCATGATAGTGTTCCATACAGCTCTGACCTGCATGGGCCACCAACAAAACCTGTCACGCCCCGCTTCCCGGTATACGGGCGGAGGATGCGACTGGCCGCTACGTATTTACTCTGAAGCAAATACGCTAAGCGTAACTAAGCAATATAAATAAAAATGCACAAGAGACAAAAGATATAATTGAACAGCAACTTTATTTATTCACATTCTTTTTACAATACATGGAAAAGTAAATACATGGGATAAAGCGACGCCTAAACAGTGGCATAACAGAAATGAAAAGTACTGAAATGAAATGTTTACAATGAATCTAAAGTTCTGGGTCGTAGGCTAGCTGATCCAAGTTCTCGCCGGTGGGTTCGATCTCCTGAGTGTCCAGATCACCTGACAACATTCCAAAGAAGAAAGAGAAGGAATGTCGTCAGTGAACAATCGCTCGGTAAGTCCCAAAGATAAGAGAGAAATAGAATAGACAGGGAGAGAAAGTAGCTTTTAAAGTTGTATTATATGGTTAACGCTGTTGTTTGTAGCTTGGTACAGAAGAATGCCAGTGTATACGAGAGGAGTCTCTATATACCAGAGACTAAGGGCAACAGGAGTACAAGGAACCGTTTATACCACGGTACAACAGCAACATGAATTCAGGTTAGGTGTCTTAAGTCTTACAGTCTCGTGCCACTTCTAACACCTTCTATACCAATTTACCCCTTAAACCCCGCGATGTCTTGATTGTATAATTATATTGTATTGTAAATTGTATTGTCTTGTATAGGTGGATGACTTGCCGAAACCATGATATCAGTAAAATGGGTGTAACCGGAAATCATGTAGATGGAAGTATATCCATGGTTCGGTTCAGTCAATGCAGATTGAATATATGGATTCATGGATTCATGTTGAATTGTAGTTTGTACTTGAATCATATTCAAGTCGGATTATTATAATGAGACTCAGTCTGAGTCAGACAATTAGAAAAGAAATTAAAGTCATGATTGTTTTGATGTTATCGGTAACCGCTGCATATGGACGGCAGGATTTGTGTCTTTTTCAAAGACGATTACCGTGTTGATAACACCGTTTGTTAAGTTGTCTACCTTAGATAGGCAAGCACCCATATCTCCGGCTCCCTGAGGCTCAAGAGACCGGTCCCGTTTAAACCTATGTTTACTAGGCTCCTTATTGTAATTTATAAAACTTGAGGAGGTTTTATGTAAAAATAATTTTGTATAATTTACAAAATACACCTCAAGTATTTAATTATCGTCTTTAGAGTTTTCATAGCTGTAGATTTTATATTTGTGACATTTCTAGTGAATAAACCTATTTTTCATAATACATGATATTTAATTGTAAAGTGTTGGACTTGTATGGAATTTCATAGTATTTTCATGTAAAGTGATTTTTTTGATTTAGTAAAGTTGGAATATTTATAATATATCAAAAATGGATATTTTGATGATACATATATACATATATATATATATATAAATAATTTTAATTTATTATTTTCTAGAAATCTCATTTTCTTAAGATATTTGTATTTTAAATCTTTCGAGACCGTATGCTCCTTGCGGAGGTCTGCGTCTCGCACTATTAAGCCCGAGGATGTGCGATAATCCGCACCATCCCGATCGGATTCCCCAAATAGGTTGTAGCGGCGCTTTGCAAAGATTTGTGTAAAATACGTAATCTTGTGAAAATGGTTTTTATAAGTTAAAAATAGTTTTTTATAAAACGGTATTTTCCCAAATCTATATTTCCCAAAAGGTATTGTGCTATGTTGCATATGAGTGTTGTGAAGAGGTAAGTCCTTACCTCGTGATCTATCTAAAGGTATAGCAAGATTAATGGTGTTTTAAAGTCGAAACTAAACTTACTTGGTATTTTACTGAAAAAAGCGGTAAAAGTTACAAAATGAAATATTTGGATATGGAACTTGTTCATGATATTTTGTTAATGATTAATAGTCAAGATGTAAGAGTGTGGTATGTTTGTATTTAAGAAAAAATGGGATTTTTAAGAAGAACCGAATCAGAAATCGGATTAACTCTGATTCTGTCGGATTTTAGAATAATGAGTTTTAAGAATAAAAAATAGAAGAGGTAGGAGGGACTTACCGGTTTAGAGTCAAGAGAAGAAGGAGAGGAAGCGGTAGGAGGCGCTGGTGCGTCGTTTCGTTACCGGGAGCTCGTATGGTCGTCGTCGGAAAATTGCCGGAGCTTCGCCCTTCGCTAACTTCAATTGCACACTAAAATTCTAAAGACTTTTCTTGAGAGTTTGGACAGAATTGTGAGTGGGGGGGGGAGGTGTTTAGGGGTGGTATTTATAGGGTAAAACCAGGCTTATAGTGGATGAAAGGGTGTGAAGAAAAAATATATTAAATTGTATTAAAAATTGGATTTATTGAGATTTTAAAGGGCTCTGTTAATGTGCAGGATTTTTAAAGTGTACAGAGGAGTTAAGAATACAAAAAGGCACAACTTTCATGTAGACAACTCGGCGATCCGACCGAGTTCGGCCGGCGGCGGTGGCCGAGTCGCTGGCCAAGTCACGGCGAGTCGAGCCGGGGTCGGCTGCCATGTGTCCCTCGTCGATTCCTCTACCCCCTGGGCCAGTTTGTTTTATATGTGAAGTGGTGTTTTTACGAGTTATGCACGTGTAGACCCTTGGACTTCTAAAAAATTAAAAGAAAACAATATTAAAAATAATGTGGGGGTTGGGGTTTGAACTCTGGTGCTTTGATTCAGCAGTGCAAGGTCTTACCAATGAGCTACAAGCTCCTTCTTGCTATTAAAATGAAAAACAATTACTTATAGTACTCATAGTAAATGCAAATAACCCAAGTATATATTAACTTTTAAACAAATTTTTGTACACTAAAAATTGGAGTTGTTACAGTCTACCCTCCTTACAAAAATTTCGTGCTCGAAATTTACAAATTTTATTTTAAGGACTAATTTACAAATAGATGGGGGTATCTTGTACGCATCTCATCTTCCCTTTTCCATGTCGATTCTCCTGGAGTGTCTTTTCTCCACATCACTCGAACCAAGTTGACTTCCTTGTTCCGAAGTGACTTTACTTTCCTGTCCAGGATCTCTACAGGTTGTTACTCACAAGATAAGTCGGGCTGTAGAGTGAGCTCGAAATGATCGAGAATATGGCTGAGGTCACTCACATACCTTCTGAGTTGGGATATGTGGAACACATTATGCACTCCTTCCAATGAAGGTGACAGTGCCAAGTGGTATGCCACTTCACCAACTCGTTCGAGTATGTCGAACGGTCCAATGTATCTCGGACTTAGCTTACCCCGTCTTCCAAATCGGATCACTCCGTGGTTTGGAGATATCTTTAAGAATATGTGATCTCCTGGCTCTAAAGGGAAAAACCGTGCCGTTTCGGCCAGAGCGGACAATACCATCTGTACTGGGGCATGGGGCGTTACAATATATATATGTGTGTGTGCGCGCGCGCGCGCGTGTGTATGTATGTATGTATATGTGTGTGTGTGTGTGTTATGAAGCATGATGGATTTTCTATTTTGTGAAAATAGAAAATGGGGTGGAAAATGGGGAGACTTTTTATGGAATGGGTGAAGCATGGCTTGCTTATTTGTTTAATCGTTTGTGAAGCATGGTTGCATTTTATTATTGCAAGAAATTCCATGCTTCAATAAGTGAACCATTCTTCATTCTTTTCTTGAGTTGCTTGAGTTCATTTGATGAGTACTTCTTTCTATCTCTCTCCATCTTCATCAACCTCCATCTCCAAGCTCAATCCCTCACATGAGTTGTGAAACCTTGAGCTTGTGAGAACCCTATACCCCTACTTCACCATTCTGCACTAGATTAACGCTTTGGTGTAGTGTGTTTCCTTCACTAAAAAGTTTAATGAAGGGGTAGCTTGGATTAGCGGAGCTTCAAGTGGATCATTTTAGGCACGAAGATCGCAAAGGAAGCTCGATCCAACTTCAAGTGGAGCCTAGTGGAGTCGCGTGGACTTCTACACGGAGCTTGAGAAGAGAAGGATACGGTCTACAAAGGTTGTAGCCACCATTCTCTTGCTATAGTTTTGTTATATCATAGTTAAACCCTAATCATCTAATTTCGATTCTTGTTTAGTGTTCATTGGCACCCCAAAATTTTTAAATTGGCACCCCAAAATTTTTAAATTGGCACGCTTGAAGCTAGTAAAACCCAGTGGTAGTGCTAACAAACACTTCATGGTATCAGAGCCGAAGCTAGAAGATTATACGATGTAGTTAGAATCACGAAACCGAAACAACTCCGAAAACCGAAACCTCAAAACCATGTTTCTGTCGATTTTAAAACTTTCTCTGAAAATTTTTTAAACAAGTACAGAATGTTACATGTGATGTAACTAGAACACGAGAGAAATTTGAGGCCAGAACACCTACATTGACCCGGCGAGATTTGCATATTTCCCGGCCTCGCCGGCCCCCTTGCTTTATTTGGTCTCGAATTTGTTTGGTCTTCTGTTGGCTTAGTTTTGGGTTTTCAAGTTATGTTTGATCAGCCCAGTTTGCATGTGATGTTAACTATTCTATTAGGGTTATTCGGAGTGTTTCGTAGTCATAATAACATCGTTTCGGATTTAAGTTTGATATGTAATGCAGTAGTTGGAATCCACATTAAATTAGTTTTGTGAAAACTAGTTTGTTTGTAAATCTAGAATGATAGTCTTTATTGATCGATTTCTACGATGTTTCGATTCGGATCGAAACTCCGTCGCAATCACGTATCATACGCGAATACTCACCAGATAACTTTACTAGGTAGCCACGCCCCATAGCCCCGACCAAGTGACTTTAGGAGAACCCCGTTGCCAAAAACATCCACTCAGATGCTCACGGCCACGGTGTTCTACCTAAGTGCACTTGGTCGACGGCATCGTGGGTGCGGCCATCTACTAAAGTTCCCGACGAGTATTCGATCGGGTAGTCGGGAATCTTGTTGAATTACTCGACTAAATTATTGAAAAGTGTTTTCGATATGAGACTAAAATGCAAAGTTTATAGGGTTAGGCATGAAATTCAGAATATAAGATATTTCGGGTTTATGATGTTTAAGGAAATGCGGATTCTAATTATTATAGTTTTTCATTTCTTTTCTGCGACCGTAAGTGTAATATGTGGGATATCCCAAATCTCGTTGTTATATGTCAACGATATTCGGGATACGCATATTTACTTACGTTGATGACATGTGATGTTATGTGTTGCTGTGATATGTTTGGATCGTCGTGATTGAATAGCCGGGTTTTTTTTGTGTGAGATGAGAGTTTTTCAATTTTCATTCATGTAAAAATTGTATGTAATATTCTTTTATTGGGACACTTCCGGGTTGAGGATGATGTTACCATTGCTATATATTATTTATTTTTCCGCATTAGGGTAGACCCAAGATGGGGAGCACAAGTAACCAGGTTCTGGAGTCCAGTGGGAGACCATCTCGAGGAGCCGAGACCGGGTCTCTGATTGAAAGATTTATTTTGCATCAAAGAATTAATTACCGCAATCAAGAACGGCATCGCTTGGTAGCTAGCCGGTGAGTACGGGTCGGTCCACAGGGATGTTGTGTATTTCCTAATTTGTTCTAACGAGTTAATTCCAAACGGTGCTGGATTGATTATTACTAAAAACTAAAGTTGATCTAGACTAGGATTAAAACCTTGCTAGGGTTAGGTTTAGATTAAGTTTGGAAAGTCAATATTCCTCACCGCTTTCTATGCCCTAATTTAGATCTATGAGGTGTTATGGTAATAATTAATAAAATGGATTAGTACCATCGGAAAGAAACGATATTTCTTCCTCTAGGTTCTTGTCCTTCCTTTCTTAATTCTTACCCTAACCTCCATGGAAAACATACGCAACCGGTCTTTTATACTTCGGTATCACCGCTACCTCGTGGGATAGGGTGCCGTAGGGAGCAGTGTGTGTATGTATGCATGGAGTCCTATGAAAATATATGACGGGCAAGAAAGGGGTGAGAGATCTTTATCTCTTAAGTTTTCCCTAAATCTAACCCTAACAAGTGAGGAAACTGCTCACTCATTAAGGAATTGATTAACATGTTCTAAACTAATTAACTAGGGCAGAGAGTATAATCTAAACTAGGGCAGAAAGGAAAATTATACTAGGGCAGATAATAAAATTAACTAGGGTAATGAAAAGAAAACTTAACTAGGGCAAGAATAGAAAACTTACTCTAATTTGATGCACTCTTCATAGTTTACAAGAATTGAAATTCTGAATTTAGATAGATACAATGAGGCATAAGAAGAGGCATACCTCAAAAAGAGCTTTAGGACTTCTATTTATAGAGCATAGAAACCCTAGGGTTACAATCGATTCACATCTGCATTTACAAATATACCCCTAAGTAGCCTAGTCAACGCACCGCCACACCTCAAAGTTCGCACCGACATGAGCTCATTATGGCCGCGGAACCGCGGCCATAAGCCTGGTTTGGCCGCGGTTCCACGGCCATCTAGTAGGCTTGTGGGCTGGTTTCTTCAGAGCTTCTGTCTGTTGCTTTTGGCTTCTTGTTTTTTCACTTGGTTTCTCAGATTGTCTTCTAGATTTCTTCCAGATTTCCACAGTGAATAATGTCATGGACTTTACCGTTTGCTTCGTGTCGAAGTCTTGAACCTTGCACTGCCTTTGTACTTTGTGAACTTGTTCATTGATCTTCATTGTCCCTCAAACTGTAGGCATGATTAAGATTCTTCCATTTGTTGGTCGTAATCTCACTTTTGTGTCGTCTTTTCATCTTTTTCACTGTTTTTGTCCGAGAACCCGTAACCTGCAACTATGTAACAGACATGGATCAAAAGCACCTGTTTATTGTAAAATGAATAAGAATGGGGAATATAATAATGCAAAATTACGATACGAACAAATACCCCTAAACTTATCTTTTGCTCGTCCTCGAGCAAACCTAGTTTATTCTTGAAAAAGACCTAGCCTCACTTTCGCAGGGAAACGCGATTGCACTGAGCTCGTGCAACAAGCCGTTAAACCTCTAGGTGTCCCTAGTAGGAGGAGTGTTGTCTCCTGAGGGTTTTCAGCGGATACTACCCACAAAATCCTATCAATTCAGCCTATTAACTTTTATTCTCCAATTAGGTTTTCCAACAAGGAATTCTATTATCTTCGACTCATAAATTATCCACCCGCATTTTTCACGCTTCCTTATCATTTAACTTAAGATTATATATATTCTTGTGAATTTACTTAGTTTTTGGCATCTTTCAAGTTTTCCTTCTAGGGTTCTATCTCAACTTAGGAATTTTTATCATCTCTATTAAAGATATAAGTCATATTCTTCATTCCTATCTCTTATCTAAACCCCAATCACATACCCCTACGTGTGTGTACATATCACCCCTACACTTGAAAGTTCAAATCAAGCTATCATACTCTTGTCCGTTGTCCAAAGCACTTCTTAATTGGTGAAATTTTAGATGAAATTTGCTCACACATCCTTCATGTGACCGTTAATACTTCTTGAGGTACCAACAACCGATTACAAAATGTGTTTGCACATTAAAGCGTAATTCCTAGTCTTGTAACACCTAAGGCTTTAGCAGTGACTCCCAAACCAGTTGCTCTAAGGCACTAGGTGATGAAGCACCCTCGCTAAATATTTTTTCTATTTTTGCGGTCTTAAGTAATTACAAAAACCAGTGTTCATTTTTTTTTATTCACACTTGTATTTTATTTTTCTTCGTACTAAGGACTTTAGACAAGAGCATTTCAAGGTCTCTTCTACTATTCCAAGTTTCAAGGTTCGTGTTTGTGCAATTTGTAGGGTATATATTTTCAGAATTTAGATTTAAACTTAGGAATTATTTTTCAAACTTATACTTTAATAAAAATATCAATATTTTTCCCTTGTTTTAACTTAGCCCAAGAAGTGAACTCGAAATTTGCCTATTTCTAAATAAACTATAAAGACATATACTTTCTACCGTTAAATTTTAAGAAATTTTTTTTTTAGGGTTTTTAATTTACTAAGTCTAAGGTCATGTTGTTCCTAGCTAGTTAACTTATTTGTCAAACTCAAGTCAATTAAGGCCAAAATTGAATGTTATAATTTTTATAATTTTTCAAATTTTTCAGTTTTTATGGGTTTTAAAATTAGTATGCAAATGCAAAAATATACACATGAATGCGAAGGAAGAAGGCTTACCGAGCATACCCCCAAACTTAAACTTGACAGTGTCTTCACTGTCAGACTACACCAAGAGGGTCAAAATGTCGGCACTCCCCTGTTTATTTTTTTATAGTTTTTTTTATTTATTGTTAAAAGAAAAACAAAATATATATACAAAAAGGTCCCCCCAAACTTAAGTGAGACAGTGTTTCCACTGTTTTAAGCGTTAAAGTTCAGATTTAGAGGGGAGAAAAATCAAACTATACAAGGCCTTACACAGGCCAAAGGTTAGCACCAACCATTCAAAAAAATTATCGTTATAATGGTAGGGTTGGTGGAAGAATGGAGTGTAGAGAAAGAAGTTGAGAAACACACGAGACCGTATGGGAAGAAGGGTGGAATATGGTCTCGGTATATTCGGAGAAGAATGGCAGAAGAGAGAAAGAAGTGTAGTACGAACTTGAGGGTGTAAATTGAGTGAATAAATTAGCACAAATTGTAATGACCGATGTGTTAAAAGCGATTGTGCTAATTTATCAACCCGTCGAGAAATGAGGTCAAATCGCAAGAAAACATGGGTACGTTGAACTTGGTAAACCATCCATTGAAACTGGAAGCACGATGGATTCTTGCGCGGTCGAAACGATGGAAAGGACGAAGGGGGGTGATTTAGGAATAGTTCTATTCTCACCTAAGTAATCTGTCTCGAACTCGAAAGATTCCATCAATGGTTCGAAATGACTGTAAGCAACCGAGTCTGATGGTTCAACTAACTCATCTGAAAATTCAAAGGACTCAAACTCGGGCGGTGAGTCTTCAAAATCGTCCGAAAAAGTGAAACACTCGTAATCGTTATCGGCTGTGAAAACTGTGTCAGATTCAAAGAGGTACGCACTAGTGGCGTCCAAACTGCTGTGATCGAATAGAAATCTTTCAAGCTCACAGTCCTCCTGGGTGATCTTTTGCGTGGTCGGAACGATGGAAAGGAAGGGGTGATTTAGGAAGTATAACAGTTAAAGGTTCAGGAGGATGAATTGGAAAATCCGACAAAAATGGTTCATCCTCAATACTATCCTCAATACTATCCTCATAATTCTCCTTAAAAGTTATCTCATCCATGCAATTATCCTCAAAATCAAGACGCATATGAAGTTCGGGAGAAACATTTAATAACTCGGGATGATGAATTGGAGAGAAAAATTCATTCGAATCTGCGGGTTCATCATCCAAAATATTCCCGGCGTCAATATCCTCAATCAAGTGAAAATCAATTTTTTCAGACACCTCATCAAAAGCATGGATATTTATTAATTCAGGTTCTAGATTGGAGGTGTAAAGTTCAAAAGGATTAGGTGTGGGTTCACTCGAAAGGGACCCTTCACAATCTGGCAAATCAAGCACTACAAAATCGCACAACTCATTAAACGTTTTATTTTCAACTGGTGAATTATTTGGGACACTTGATAGACATTCAAAACCGGAGTTGTGGGATTTAATTGGTGATGGGTAGGTTTGATTTAAAAGGGTGCACAGCTCACTCTCTCCACTCAAATTCTCAATCTGTCCAACCGCCTCATGATGCATTGGAATTTTTGGAGCTAGTTGGAAACTAGCTACCGGGTCACTAGGTTGCATAAGGGCGGCAATGGACGCATCCAAATTCCTCATCTGTTTGTTTGTCGCTACAATGTAAGCTTCCAACGAATGTTCTAGACTAGACATGGGTTGTGAAGGGGTTTCAGTAAAATATTCAAAGTTATTTGGATACGTGAAACTCCCAAATGGTTGTGTAGAAGCAATGTCTAGGGAAGGTGTGGAAGTAGGGCAGGACTGGTAGGAATTGAATGGTTGGACAGGAGTAGGATCAACATTTGGATAAAAAGGTGAATGGACTTATTGATCCCAAGAACTAGAAGTGTTGAAAGGAGTGAAAGATCGGTTACAAGATTGTTCAATATGTTCAGCTATAGACATGGGTTTCGGAGTTACAACAGGACTCGAAAAAGGAGTATGAACGTAAGAAGGTGGTGAAGGTTGACACGGTTGATACACAGTGGATTGCGGAGTCCAACTGTTTCTCCTAGACGCTTCTATTCGATCTTTCAAAGAAATTTTGGGCATGGAGGGGTCGTCCGTAATTCGACCAAAAAATTCGCGTAGGAAGCAAAGTTTGGTTCAGGGTACCAAAGTTCGGCAAGAGTTTTATGAGGTGGGGTACCCATGATGTAAGAAAGGAGAAGAAAAAGAATGTGGGGTGCACGGATTTCTTAGCGACAAGTTGCCAGTTTTTGTAAAAAAAATTCTTTTTCCTTTTGTGTTTTTTTTATGGAGCTTTTTGCAAAAAGATTTTCAATAAAAGGCTTAGACACACGTTCAATCAATCACAAATGCACCATCAAGCCTAGATTTAGGGTCACCTAGGTCAGCTAGACAGCTCCTAACTGTTCCAAATGGCAAGAAATAGGACCTCAAACCGCCTCTTCACCGCCAATTGTGGCCAGGTAAGCACAAGTAGAGAAAGGAAGGCCTTTTAAAGTTATCTTTCACTACATGTCTAACCTAGGCACCATAAAGTCAGGTTAGGATCAACGGTCGATGCCTACAACTATTCATTTGTCCTATTGAGCGCGAAGTCCTTAAGGCTGAGTCTAATCTTTTTTAATTAATTGATAGTCAATGCAATATGCCTTATGTGATTTTTGGGGTCCTGGGAAGGGTGATGAAATCCCTACCCAATCTGGATTGGTGTTCAAGGCCCTTAAAGTCAATTTAAAATATGCAAAGCAGTAAACACAATAACTTGCAAACAATTTTTTTTAGCACGGCGCAAAGAATCCTACACAAGATCAAGTTATTGAGAAGGGGAGAAGTTTTTGCCCAAAGAACCCTGCAGGAAAATATTTCAGAGGATATCAAGGAGTTCAGAAGAAAAAAAGAGAACTTACAGAAAAAATTTCAGAAGATGACGTCAGCAAAGAGCCGCGGATGCGCGGTCGGAAGCACACATTAGCGGCGGTTCCGCGGTTCTTTAGTTGGTTCAGTTCTAAATTTTTTTTCTGTTTCTTTGTTCTGATTATCCTCTGTTTGTTCAGATCTGATGTTTCTGTTTTGCTCTCTGGATTTTTCCAGATCTGAATATGTTCGTCGATCCTGCACAATTCAAACAGAATACCCTTCACAAAATAACAAGATGATAAATTTTTATATATTTTTTTATTTTTCAGTTTTTATGATTTTTCAATTTTATATTAACCCGAAATTACAAAAAGAAAATAACAACGCCATCCCCGGCATTGGCGCCATTTGATTGAAATGATTTGTGTTGTGATCAAAATATTTTTACCGCAATCAACAACGGCGTCGCTTGGTAGCTAGCCGGTGAGTACTGGTCGGTCCAAAGGGATGTTGTGTATTTCCTAATTTGTTCTAACGAGTTAATTCCAAACGGTGCTGGATTGATTATTACTAAAAACTAAAGTTGATCTAGACTAGGATTAAAACCTTGCTAGGGTTAGGTTTAGATTAAGTTTGGAAAGTCAATATTCCTCACCGCTTTCTATACCCTAATTTAGATCTATGAGGTGTTATGGTAATAATTAATAAAATGGATTAATACCATCGGGAAGAAACGATATTTCTTCCTCTAGGTTCTTGTCCTTCCTTTCTTAATTCTTACCCTAACCTCCATAGAAAACATACGCAACCGGTCTTTTATACTACGGTATCACCGCTACCTTGTGGGATAGGGTGCCGTAGGAAGCGGTGTGTGTATGTATGTATGGAGTCCTATGAAAATATATGACGGGCAAGAAAGGGGTGAGAGATCTTCATCTCTCAAGCCTTCCCCAAATCTAACCCTAACAAGTGAGGAGACTACTCACTCATTAGGGAATTGATTAACATATTCTAAACTAATTAACTAGGGCAGAAAATATAATCTAAACTAGGGCAGAAAGGAAAATTATACTAGGGCAGATAATAAAATAAACTAGGGCAATAAAAAGAAAACTTAACTAGGGCAAGAATAGAAAACTTACTCTAATTTGATGCACTCTTCATATTTTACAAGAATTGAAATTCTAAATTTAGATAGATACAATGAGGCACAAGAGAGGCATACCTCAAAAAGAGGTTTAGGACTTCTATTTATAGAGCATAGAAACCCTAGGGTTACAATTGATTCACATCTGCATTTACAAATATACCCCTAAGAAACCTAGTCAACGCACCGCCACACCTCAAAGTTCGCACCGACACGGGCTCATTATGGCCGCGGAACCGCGGCCATAAGCCTGGTTTGGCCGCAGTTCCGTAGCCATCTAGTGGGCTTGTGGGTTGGTTTCTTCAGGGCTTCTGTCTGTTGCTTTTGGCTTCTTATTTCTTCACTTGGTTTCTCAGATTGTCTTCTAGATTTCTTCCAGATTTCTACAGTAAATAATGGCGTGGACTTTACCATTTGCTTCGTATTGAAGTCTTGAACCTTGCACTGCTTTTGTACTCTGTGAACTTGTTCATTGATCTTCATTGTCCCTCAAACTGTAGGTATGATTAAGATTCTTCCATTTGTTGGTCGTAGTCTCACTTTTGTATCGTCTTTTCATCTTTTTCACTGTTTTTGTTCCGAGAACCTGTAACCTGTAACTATGTAGTAGACATGGATCAAAAACACCTGTTTATTTGTAAAATGAATAAGAATGGGGAATATAATAATGCAAAATTACGATACGAACAGTCTCCTAACTCTAGAATTTGCAGGGTTGCTTGCCGCTCTCGTAGGGGTCTAGGAATGTGGGATTGGCTATTCATCATGACCGTGGAATCCGTGTTTTTCATTATTGGTTTAATTTAAAACACAGAGCTCCTAGTATATCCAATATTTCATATGTTGACTTCTGCTGCTTGATTTCTTCGATGTGATCATATAACTGCGTGAGACGAATACTATATATAATAAACGTTGCTTATGTTTTGCACCCGTGCTAGTCCAGCCCCCGCTCTACCGTTAGTTAAGTAACCTAACGGTGCATAACGGGGCCCCGTGGCGAATGTGGATGGCATAAGCGTACGTTCTATTTTCGTTTCTTTTTCTGTGATGTTTAGGGAAACATAAATGATGGAACTTCATTAATGAGATTAATGAAAAGAAAAGAAACCTAAAGATATTGTAGAATCAAAATTTTAAAATGATAGCTCTAGTTCTTGCTTTGCATAGTGGTATTCCTTGATGAATATCCAGCACCTCATTCGATGAGGAAAGAGCCGAAATCCCTTCACCGGGAGTGACCTCTTTAGCAAAACTAGCAAATGCTACAACCCACTCGGTTTTGTTTTAATAGCTTCTCTTGTTTTTGTTTTGCATAGTGGTTTTCCTTGATGAATATCCATCACCTCATTTGATGAGGAAAGAGTCGAGATCCCTTCACCGGGAGTGACTTTTTTAGCAAAACTAGCAAAAACTACAAAAACCACTCCTTTTCAAATCACTAGATTCTACAACTATATCAAGTTCATTACGTTAAAGGTTTTCTTAAAAACCAGCCGTAGCCCTCCGTCATTTTAGATAAGTACTATTTAGTATTCGTGCTGCGTTGGTTGGCCTGCGTCAAGGCGTAGTGTACAGTAGCTGATTAGTACTTATCTGTCGCATTTGATGCGATTGGATTAAGGCAGTCGTACGACGTTATTTGGCCTGCGTCAAGGGTCGTACGGGTGGATTTAATTCAATCAAGAAATGAACGGGTTGAACTTGGTCAGCGCTTATAATTTGTTGACCATAGTTAAGGTCATAAGTCGCTGGGGGTAAAAACAGATATTGGGAATTTCAAGTGTTGAAATTTGCAATAAGATTGCATACCTTCTATATGATAGTTGAATCTCGATACCCACTGCGAGTAAGAGTTACTCCTGAGAGAGTTTTCCACTTTACAATTAGCCGATCCATTGGGTGTGTAATAAAGGTGTTAACGGAGTGATGCCCCTGCGGAAACGAGATTATTTAATTAGTTCCATGCGAAAGCATAGGGAGACTCTCTCGGAGTACCAATACCTGCCTAGCCGAACGATTGGCGAACTTGTAGAGTGTAATTAATTCCGGCTAATCTTACCTTTTAGGATTTGAAGGAATATTTGATAAAAATAGTGGTAGCTATCCTGATTAGATAAAATAATAACCAATCTAATCTTGCAAAGAGCACATGCAAAAGTGATTATCTTTCTCTCTCTCCTAGTTGCGACCAAAGACACGCCTTAATCAAGATAATAATATGGATGTATTGACCGAACCCACTTATTATACCGGGCTAGATTCCGCTCTATCTTATGATTGTTATAAGTCTGAGTAAGCAATAGGGGAATATCAGGATTCCCACACTACCCAAATGAAGAATAAGCATGTTGATGCATTTTCTTCGGGTGTGTTCGTTACCGAGAACTGTTTCTCAGTTTGCTCTACGTTCTAGGTATTGGATACCGGATCAGGATCCCACGTATGTAATTTGTTACATGGGTTAAGTAGAGGTAGAGAACTGGGAAAAGGTGATATGTCTCTTAGAGTAGGGAATGGAGCAATTGTTGCAGCCAAAGCAGTTGGCGAATATCACATTGTATTACCAAGTAGTAACACAATGATTCTAAGCGACTGTTATTTTGTACCAAAAATATTGTGAATGTTTTCCTAAATCAAGTGTTGATTGGGTATGGTACGTTGTATAACGGTATATACGTTCTAAATCACAAAGAGTTCTAAGTATACAGAACACACACAAAAGGAACAGTTCAGAAATGAACAAAGTCTTCTTGTGGCAATGTAGACTATGTCATATCAATGCGACAAGACTGGCTAAGTTGCATAAGGATGGATATTTGAATCCGTTCGAATTTACATCTTATGAAACTTTCCAGTCATGACTCAAAGGCAAGATGACCAAAACTCCATTTACTGGACACGGAGAAAGAGCTACTGAACTCTTGGGACTGATACAAAGTGATGTATGCGGTCATATGTCTACATATGTAAGGAATGGTTCCTCGTACTTTATTATATTCACCGATGATCTCTCAAGATTCGGGCATGTGTTCCTGTTGAAACACAAATCTGAATCTTTTGAGAAATTCAAGGAATATAAGTACGAAGTTGAGAACCAGACGGGTAAAAGTATTAAAATCTTTCGATCCGATCGGGAAGGAGAATACTTGAGCACGGAATTCAGAGACTACTTAAAAGAGAATGGGATTCTCTCTCAGCTTACTCCTCCGTATACACCACAGCACACAGCAGTTTCAGAGCGGAGGAATCGCACCTTATTAAATATGGTGCGCTCTATAATGAGTAATGCTGAGTTGCCTATTTCCTTTTGGGGTTATGCACTTGAGATAGCTGCATACCTATTGAATAGAGTTCCAACAAAATCCGTGCCTACCACTCCATATAAGATATGGAATAGGAAGAGACTATCTCTTAAACGAGTTAAGATATGGGGTTGTCCGGCCTATATTAAAAAGCAAAATCCGGACAAGCTCAAGGAAAGGTCAGTTCTGTGTAAGTTTGTAAGATATCCCAAACATTCGCGAGAGTATATCTTCTGCCACACCGAGAAACAAAAGGTGTTTGTTTTTTAACATGCCACCTTTTTAGAAAAGGAATTTCTTGTAAAAGAAATCAGTGGCAATAAGGTAGAACTGGAAGAAGTCCCAGCAACACAAACTATAACTGACGATTTGGTGGAACAACAGAATTCAATAGTCCCCAACGAATCTCAGTCACTCCGCAAATCTAGTAGGGTTCCTCACCCACCTGAGAGATGCTATAGTTTTCTCATAGACTGTGGAAGCGAGGATTGCATCATGAAAGATGATGACCCAACTAGTTCGAGCAGGCCATCATAAGTGGAGGCTCTGTGAAATGGTTGGATGCTATGCGATCTGAGATGGAATCCATGTACACCAACAAAGTATAGACTTTGGAAGTTGCTCCTGAAGGGGTAAAACCCATCGGGAGCAAGTGGATCTTTAAGAAGAAATTTGGTGTAGATGGAAAGGTTGAGACCTTCAAAGCTAGACTTGTAGCAAAAGGTTTTCGTCGACGACCAGGTGTCGACTATGATGAAACCTTTTCTCCAGTGGCTATGCTTAAGTCCATCAGGATCCTACTTACCATTGTTGCATACCATGACTATGAAATCTGGCAGGTAGTCGTCAAGACTGCTTTTCTAAATGGTGATTTAGAAGAGAGCGTGTACATGACACAGCCAGAGGGCTTCGTAGACAGTGGGAGTAGCTGAAGCGTGTGCAAGCTACTTAAATCAATCTACGGATTATAGCAGGCATCGCGAAGCTGGAACATCTATTTTGATGAAGCTATAAAAGAGTTTGACTTCATCAAAAATGTAGATGGACCATGTATATACAAGAAGGTTGTAGAGAGTAAGGTTGTCTTCTTCGTATTGTACGTGGATGACATACTCTTGATAGGAAACGATGTTCCTATACTACACTCGGTCAAGCCCTTCTTATCACAAAAGTTCTCCATGAAAGATTTAGGTGATGCCTCCTACATCTTGGGGATAAAGATCTATAGAGATAGATCTAAACGGATGTTGGGATTGTCCCAATCCAGGTATATTGACACTATACTAAAGAGGTTTAGTATGGAAGATTCTAAGTGTAATAATTTACCCGCTTATTCAGGAATCACTCTCTCCAAAGAGATGTCTCCCAAGACTGATTTGGAGAGAGCTCGCATGCAAGGGATACCCTATGCTTCGGCAGTCAGGTCAATCATGTATGCGATATTATGTACCAGACCGGATGTAGCTTACTCACTAGGTGTAGTGAGTAGGTACCAATCAGATCCAGGGGAGAAATACTGAACAGCTGTGAAGAACATTCTTAAGTACTTGAGAAGGACTAAAGAGATATTCTTGGCATATGGTAACGGTGAACTCCAGGTGGATTCATTTACCGATTCGATCTTCCAGAGTGATAAGGACGACAGTAAGTCGGTCTCGGGTTTTGTCTTCACTCTCAATGGAGGGACGGTATGTTGGAAGAGTTTCAAGCAAAATACCATAGCAGACTCGACGATGGAGGCTGAATACATCGCTGCCAACGATGCAACCAAAGAGGCTGTCTGGATGAAGAAGTTCATAGCTGAACTTTGTGTGGTTCCATCCATTAAGCATCCAATACCTGTGTATTGTGATAACAATAGAGCTGTGATTTTGGCCAAGGAACCCCGGTCCTATCAGAGATCCAGACATATTCTTAGGCGGTATCACCTGATCAGGGAGATAGTAGATCTCCGGGAGATCGAGGTCAGGAGATTTGACACGAAGGATAACACAGCGGATCCACTCACGAAGGCCCTCCCCTAGATGCTATTCGAGAGACTTTTTGGGATGTTGGGTATTAGATACTACAACAACTGGCTTTAGTGCAAGTGGAAGGTTGTTAGGAATATGTATGCCCTAGAGGCCATTATTGTATGATATAGTGGATGCTTGGACATATATATAAAGGACTTTCTTGTTCAACATGATAGTATGCTATCTAGTTGCTTTTATCTTAACATGTTCACTATTATTATTATACTAGCTCTCATAAACATGTTGATAAAACCCTTAGGATGTAGGCTTGACTATCAGGACTATGATGTGGATCATACTACTGGGATCTAGGTAGTCCACAAGCATATCATTTAATTATTTCCAGTCAAGAGAATATCGAGACAGGGCATCGATATTCCAGAGTAGATTGGTGCGTACGTTTCTTGACCCTGTATGGGGCGATGGTTGATCCCATATCTATTGGTGTTTGACATCAAAAATTGTACACAGGTGCTCATTAGAGAATGGGTACACCGAATAGGACACGCCGAGAATTCCTAGATGGTACTATACCTATCGTCAGATAGCAGTTCTTTAGTAACACTGGTACAGGTTAGTCTGTAGACCCGAGATCGTTATAGAGTCTTGTGCGGTTCCTACCGTACTTTGATTTCCTCCCTACCACGGCTCAAATGAGTCGTGCAAACATGTGGATTTTGAGTACAGTCCTGAGTCACATGAAGGCAATGAGCGATAGGAGGGGTTTCGTCTCTCCCGGTATAGGGAGTTGATGTTACGCTATACTCAATTGGCTATAACAGGAAGTCCCTGGCCAAGGCTGTTGATGAAATTTACTGGTAAATATTATCAGTAGTTTCTCGTACTCGTACCGTTATAGGCCACACATCGGCATGACTTATCAAGTTATTGGGGTATGACGATTCGACCCCCAGACTCGATATGCGACATATCAGACGAAGAGACCGGACTGTACGGTAAGTGTTACCTATAGGTTTCATGGAAGTTTAGACAAGCTTGCTTGTTGATCTTCTATTCGCTCAATACCTGAGTAGCCGTTATGTCCAGCTAGTACCGTTGACGACTTGTGGGTGACTGATATGATCATCACCTACTGCTGGCGTATTGACGAATTTTTAGAGTCCCACAAAGAAGTTTCCTGGTTCAAGCGAAACGAACTAGAACGCATATGCTGATATGTGCGGAGGCCTGATTAAATGCGAGTATGTGATACCGTATTTTAATCTGGCGGTTATTTGATATCAGTTAGGTTATTTGTGATATAACCGGATTATTTAATCAAGTGTTGATTTGATAATGTGATATACAGATAAATGATATTAGTCGGTTATATATGATATAACCGGATTATTAAATCAAGTGTTGATTTAATAATATGATATATATTTATATTTGATATAATTATATATTAACTAATATTATTGCTCACTAATTATTTGCTTATCTTTATATATATATATATATATATATATATATATATATATATATATATATATATATATATATGAAGCATGGTGGATTTTCTATTTTGTGAAAATAAAAAATGAAGTGGAAAATGAGGGGACTTTTTATGGAATGGGTGAAGCATGGCTTGCTTATTTGTTTAATCATTTGTGAAGCATGGTTGCATTTTATTATTGCAAGAAATTCCATACTTCAATAAGTGAACCATTCTTCATTCTTTTCTTGAGTTGCGTGAGCTCATTTGATGAGTACTTCTTTCTAGCTCTCTCTATCTTCATCAATCTCTATCTCTAAACTCAATTCCTCACATGAGTTCTGTAACCCTGAGCTAGTGAGAACTCTAGTGAGCAAACAACACCCCTATTTCACCATCCTAAATTAGATTAGCACTTTGGTGCAGTGTGTTTGCTTCACTAAAGAGTTTAGTGAAAAGGTAGCTTGGATTAGAGGAGTTTCGGGTGGATCATCTTCGGCACGAAGATCGCAAAGGAAACTCAATCCAACTTCAAGTGGAATCGTGTGGACTTCTACACGGAGCTTGAGAAGAGAAGGACACGGTCTACAAAGGTTGTAGCAACCTTTCTCTTAGTATAGTTTTGTTATATCATAGTTAAACCCTAATCATCTAGTTTCGATTCTTCTTTAGTGTTCATTAGCACCCAAAAAAATTTAAATTGGTATGCTTGATGCTTGTAAAATCCAGTGGTGGTGCTAACAAACACTTTCAGATGGATCGTCCCATGGATCATAAACTTATTTTTTTGTTGATACAAACATATATTTGTCGGTTGATTTATTGATTCTATGAATTGTTTATATTTTTTTTAATTGCTTGCGATTTGATTAATATTACTTGTTGCCTATTATAACTGTGCGAGATTTGAAATTCTGAATATTATTATCTATTGTTTGAGATTGAAAGCATCGTGCGTGGAGTGTGGAATTTTCAGTTTTAAAAAAAATTATTTCTTCAGTGGTAACGATTATAACCTTTACCACTATCCTATGGTAACGGTCATCACCGTTACCATAAGGGGCATCGGCTGACTGATACTTGAAAGATATCAGGTATTAGTTAGCTTATAAGATACGGTAATGGTGCAAACCGTTACCATATCTTCCCAAGTGTAACGGTTTACACCATTACCTATTAAAATGGTAACGGTTAAAACCGTTACCACAGATGTGGTCCCCACCCAAGATTGGTTCAAAAAGTCGAATGATTATATGTAACGCCGCTTCTATGGTAACGGTATAAACCGTTACTATATTTTTCTATGGTAACGGTTTAATTCGTTACCAGACCTATGGTTACAGGGTTTCTCAAAACGGTTTTATAGCGGTCAAAACCGTGACCAAAGGGTTTATGGTAACCGTCAACACCGTTACCATAGGGCTATACTATAGCAGTGAAACATGACTACAATTCAAGGTTCTTGTATTCCGTCATGCAAAAAATAAACCGTAACCTTTCCCATTTGAGATTCTCTCTTCTTGTCGAATGATAGATTGATACATTTCCATAGAGATTAACTACTCTTTCATAGATTATCCATCTAATTGATCGATTCTACGGTAAATTTGATCTTCGCAATGGGAGGGGATATTTGCATCAAGTTTTGGTCCTAATTTGATAAGCTTTGAGTGTATAATGTATATATATTGGGTTATATAGTATTGGATTTCAATAGTAAATTAATATCCAAATAATATGGGAACATATATATGTGTTAGCAAAATTTCACCTAAATATTCCAAATTCGTCTCCCATGTATAGCTACCTGGCTCCAAAGATAAAAACAAAAAAAATTCGGCCTAAATTAAACGGACAAGAGAATCCAAACCTGTTCGTTTGCTTTGCTTTAGGGTTGGCACAAGCATTTTGACTTGTATATATACTCTACGTACCCAAAATGAACTCCCCTTCTACGCCTAGCTCCTAACTGACTTCGATTAGCAATAAGCAATAACTCAGTTAGTATGGGCATTTTCCTTTTTAGGAAGAGTGCGAGGTTCGAATCCCAGAAGAGGAAAAGCTTACAAATTAATATTTTCGAAAAAAATTCGTAGGTCTCTTGGATGCGTGTGTATGATGTGTTGTATGCATAGATTAGGGTTTAGGGGCCAACACCGCCACCCCAAAAAAAATTTACTTGCTAATTAAGGTGTGCTCCACAAACACGTGAAGGTATAATACGAGGAAATCAATGGAATATAAAAATACTTTATTTACAAGATGATATCGAGCCTTACAGATTCAAATCATCATGGTGTAAAAGCAATGAAAGAAAAGAAAGAAGACTCAAATCATGAGACATAGGTGTTAGAGTATATTCTTTTTCTTTTTAATCATCACTATATTCCAAAATTTTGGTGCAACAAAATAGTCATTTAGATGCTATCAGAAAATTTGATAGCATTCAAAAATAGATTTAACAAAGAAAGGGTATATTACCCTGAAGTACCCACAACCACAACAGTTTTTCATTAAAATAAGTTAAACTTTTTTCCATTATAATTAACTACCTTAAACTATGTTTTTCTCACTAAAATACCCCTTAGGTCATCATATTTTAGTGTAATTTACTCAGAAAGAAAACCACAAAAAACGATTAGCGGCCATTACCTATGATGAAGATAAAAGGAAAATTCTCAAGTTGCCAGCTCACTAGACCTCACACCTTTTCAACTTGAAAGACCAATGCAAAATGCACACCTAGATTAAGGTCAAGAGAATGATGTGGACATTGAGGTGATCATCTCTTAGATTGGCTCATTCCAAATAACATAATGTTTTCGATGTTGTTGATTATATAAAGTTGTTGAGGATGTGATGGCTACAGGAATTCCTTAAGGCACCTGGTAATTGATTTAACTAGCAAATTACACTCATTAAAGTATGCTAAGCTTAATTGTGATAGTGTGAAATATATATATATAGAGAGAGAGAGAGAGTTGGGGTTTTAATGGAGGAAAGAGGCCATTGGAATTTCCTCCTATGACGTCGAAAATATACACCCTCTTATCATTTTTTCCGACGATCAGCATCCACCATCTTCATCGTTATCATCTAAGATGTGGGTACACCAAATTTCATGTGATTCTACAACTTTTTCACCGTTGATTTAGTGGGTTCAAAATTAACGGTTTACCGACAATAGAACTTTTTACATTGCTAAATCAACGGTGAAAAGGCTGTGGAATCATATGAAATTTGGTGTACCCACATCTTAGATGATAACGATGAAGATAGTGGGTGTCGATCGGCAGAGAAAATAAGGGATGGTGTACTTTTTCGACGCCATAGAAGGAAATTCCCTTCTATGTCATCTTTCCTCCATTTTTCTCATATATATATATATAGAGAGAGAGAGAGGTTAATAGAGAAAAGAGCCCATATGAGGGAATTTCCTACTATGGCGTCGAATATATACAATTTCCATCATGTTTTCCGATGATCGTTATCTTCTAAGATGTGGGTACACCAAATTTTATGTGATTCTACAACCTTTTCACTGTTGAATTAGTGGATTCAAAATTAACGGTTTACCGACAATAGAACTTTTTACATTGCTAAATCAACGGTGAAAAGATTGTAGAATCACATGAAATTTGGGGTACCCACATCTTAGATGATAACGATGAAGATGGTGGATGCCGATCGTCGGAAAACAGGATGGAGGGCGTATTTTTTCGACGCCATAGAAGGAAATTTCCTCCGCATCTTTCCTCCATTACTCTCTCTCTCTTTCTCTCTCGAGAGAGAGATAGAGAGAGTGAGTAGTGGAGGAAAGATGCCATAGGAGGGAATTTCCTCCTATGACGTCGAAAAAATACGTCCTCCATCGTATTTTCCGACGATCGGCACCTACCATCTTTATCGTTATCATCTAAGATGTGGGTATGCCAAATTTCATGTGATTTTACAACCTTTTCACCGTTGATTTAGCAATGTAAAAAGTTCTATCGTCGATAAACCGTTAATTTTGAACCCACTAATCATATGAAATTTGGTGTACCCACATCTTAGATGATAATGATGAAGATGGTGGGTGCCGATCGTCGGAAATGGAAATTGTATTTTGTCGACGTCATAGGAGGAAATTCCCTCCTATGGCCTGTTACCTCTCTCTTAGAAAGAGAGAGATAACAGACCATATGAGGGAATTTCCTCTTATGGCGTCGAAAAATACACCCACTTTCGTTTTTTCCGACGATCGGCATCTACCATCTCCATCTAAGATGTGGGTACACCAAATTTCATGTGATTATACAATTTTTTCACCGTTGATTTAGCAATGTAAAAAGTTCTATTGTCGGTAAACCGTTAATTTTGAACCCACTAAATCAACGGTGAAAAAGTTGTGGAATCACTTGAAATTTGGTGTACCCACATCTTAGATGATGACGATGAAGATGGTGGGTGCCGATCGTCGGGAAAAATCACGGAGCATGTATTTTTGCGACGCCATAGGAGGAAATCCCCTCCTATGGCCTCTTTCCTCCATTATTCTCATACATATTCTCTCCTATGGCCTCTTTCCTCCATTATTCTCATATATATATATATATATATATATATATATATGAGAATAATGGAGGAAAGAGGCCATAGGAGGGGATTTCCTCCTATGGCGTCGGAAAAATACATGCTCCATCGTTTTTTCCGACGATCGGTATTCACCATCATCATCGTCATCAACTAAGATGTGGGTACACCAAATTTCATGTGATTCCACCATTTTTTCACCGTTGAATTAGCAATGTAAAAAGTTCTATTGTCGGTAAACCATTAATTTTGCACCAACTAAATCAACGGTGAAAAATGGTATAATCACATGAAATTTGGTGTATCCATATCTTAGATGATAAAGAAGGAGGTGATGTATGCCGATCGTCGGAAAAAATCACGGAGCATGTATTTTTCCGACGCCATAGAAGAAAATTCCCTCATATGGCACATTTCCTCCATTAACAACAACCCCCACCCCCCTCTCTGTATCACAACTCACAAAGTGGAGTGCTACAAGACTCGCTAGCTTAGTTCTAGTAGGCGTGAAGATTGGGTTCATATTAGATGTGACAAAACATTAGTCAAGCCTAAGCTATCCTAGCTTTTTTGCAAGCCTAAAATCATTATGCCTTGCCAATTATCATAGACTTTCTTTTTCAAAAAAGAAACGAGTTCAATTTTAATGAAACTTTTACTTGAGTTGCATTGAAATCAATATGGGAGCAAAGAATATGATGACATGACCTTGTAGAGAATCAACCTGCTAATTGATAAAGTGAGATAGATGTTTAGATTCCAAAGCTAAGCGATAGCTTACGTAGAATCTACTGAAATGAAATAGTAGACGATAATTAAGAAGAGGGATAGCTGGGATAAGAGAATTATTTCTAAAAAAATTGAATAATTAAACTCTAAATGATGTATAAAGCCAAGTAAACTGGCATAGTTAGTTGTGAGATTGCTAGTGGCTATTTGGTTGAGATTATTGGAGTTGGGTTCTTACATCTTCAAATACATATATTTGGGTTCTCAAAGAACTACCAAAGAATCATCGGTCTTTGTGGTAAAACTTTTTTATCAAAGGGAGGGTCACCGATTCGATTCTCAAAAAAGATAGTATTACACAAAAAAAAAAAAGGGAATTCTCAAAGTAAAGGATGCACCTAACATCAAACAACTTAAACTTAGTGAAGGGTCCCCATATTATTATAAAATGATGAATGGTAGATAATACCTTATGAGTAGAAGTCCTTACCAAGCGTTTTTAGATGAACGATTTTTGAGCTATGAAATGTCACTCGTATGGGAATGGGACCCATCTCATCCTATTTAATAACGGTTTTTTACTAAATGGTACCTCAACACTTGGCTAATTACTATCGCACACCAATACTTGGTAATTAATATTTATTCCCCCAAAACTCTAAATGATTTCTAAAAGGTCCCCTACTCGCTAAAATTCTTTCATTCCATTAGGTATCTTACGGAGTGATTCCGGGGCTAGGGTTTTAAACCCCCAAAACTTTCTCCTACATCTAAAATCCCTAAGTTCAATCCCGAATCAAAACTAGGACTTGAGATTAGCTCTATCAAAATTCAATTCGCCATGGAAACATGGTTTTCTTCCTCAAGCTTCTCTTCACATGCATTAGTGTAATGCAAAATGCTCAGCTTCGTAAGTTAAGGATAAGTAAAAAAACTAAATCAAATGTAGAGAAATCGAGTTAATTGAGGAGAGAGTTTAGAAATAGAAAAAAGACTGATCCTCCAATGAAGTCGAGAGTGATTGAGGAGGTGTAGGTATCACCGTAGGCCGTTCTTACCTTACGAAATTCATGACACGGCGACTTTATTTTTGCATGGAAATTTTGAAGGGAAAATAAAAGGCAGCAACTTAGAGGCCGTGGGGAGTAAATTATAATTATCAATTATTAAAGGAGCTTTTAGTAATTACACAAGATTTGAGTAACCATTTAGTAAAAGAGCCCATTTAATAAATAAGGCTGATCTCTTGTGAGTAATCCCCCTTTTAAGAGTTGCATGAATTAAACTAATGATTATTTTGTCAACTCTCATGTCCAAATCAATATCTCGTCTTTGGGTCTAATTTATTTTAACAAACAGAGGTGTTCTTCTCGCTTATCGTGCAGAATACTACGTGTCTTGGACTAGCTAGAATTGGTATTTTCAAACTCTCTTCACACAAGACATGAATGTATCATGCATTCATGCATGCCAAAGGTAGGGCTAAGGCATGACTTGTGGCATCATCAGCTGACACCTAACAAAACTATCTTACACTAAACAAACTCTGATCCCTTTCAACATTAATATAATTAATTAGTTAGAAAAGTAAATTAACTACTCCCATGTCGTTACCTCATCCTTGGACATATTACTTTGAAAAGCCTAATATTCCATTCATGGTTCCTAAAGTAATATCACACACACACGCTAACTAAAATCCTCCAATCATATAGATCTAAAATTCTTAATGAAACGGTTATGTTCAAGTTAAAATGTTTTGAGCAATATATATAACTCGAATAATGAATCTTCTGAACCCTGTCATGGAAAAACATCGGATTTTTTTTTATCGAAAGGGATACAGTTTTCGTTTTTATTTTAAATCGGTAGTTTATTCTTCACGAAACCATAAGTTTGAAATGACCGAAACCGTGTCGTCAAACCAAATTAAAGCCAAATTAAAGAGACTTTGGGTTTCAGACCAATAGCATGGAGCCAAAGCTAAAAGGTTTTTATACTAAAAAATGACGAGGCCACTATATGAGAGAGAGAGAGAGGCATGCACTAGCTAAGCTTTAAAGCATTAGCTTGTAGCGAGGGAATGACGGTAAAAGTATGAAACGCATGAAACACGTCTCAAGCTCTAGTGACCACAGTTACTTACTAACATCTCTCTCTCTCTCTCTCTCTCTCTCTATCTAAAATCTCTTGTGCTGACTCCTCTTGTCTCTACTCTCCTTTTCTTTTGCTTTTATTATTCCAATGATAATGTTGAATGTGACTCTCAAAGTTTCTGTTCGAGAGAGAGAGAGAGAGAGATTGAAAAAAATGAGCTAGCAGTTCCCAACCTGATCAGTTTGTGTTGGACACTGCATGCCGCACTAATATCTCATGGTTATGTGTCACCTTGTACAAATTTTTACTTTCTAACAATTTTTTATAATTACAATTGCTAAATGTATCTTCCATACACCCACCCGAAATTTATAATGATAGCTGAGAGAATATAAGTTATATTCTAACATTTCCTTGTAGATTGAGAACGCCTTCAAGGATAATATTTTTCTCCTAAAATCCGCTATTTTATAGTGTGTCCGATATGAATCGAATCTTGGTTGATTTTTATATTATCTTAAATGTTCCTTCCACTGCATCCCGTCGAGGATTTAATGAGGGATGAGGGAATATGTTCTTACAGCAATCCTTTTCCACATTGTACAACTAATTAAAAGTTAGGACGATACCGTGACAGGAAAAAAAAGAAATGATTTTCCGTGATTTTGGACCTGTTTGGGTTTGGATCTAGAATATATGGCCTGATTTTTTTTTAATATAGGTACATGTCATGCAAACTCTAGTTTGTAAAATCCTATCAGCTCTTGAACTTTTATTTTGAGGGTATGTTTGGATCTGGAGTCACCTAAACTTGAATGTTTTGTTTTGGGGGTGGCTATCTACACTCCAACAAGATGTTTTCTATCTTTTTTTTTTCCATTTGTGTTTTTTTTTCCTTTTGTTGGAGTTTAAAGAAGAAATAATGGATTAAATTTTGGATAATTCAAAATAAAAAAGAAACGATAGATAGTCCAGAAATTGAAGCTAAGTTTAGATAGCTATATAATGATGCTCCAGTTATCCTAACTTAACTCCAAACCCAAATAGGTCCTAGCCAATTGATATAACCAAAGGAGCGACTGCTTTCGCGGTAAAACTTAGATTTCCAATCTAAAATGTCGTAGGGGATATCCAAATGTTATATATATAGATTTCAGAGTTTTGGTGCAGTGAAATACACATTTCATATGGTATTAAAGCAATCTCTAAATTAAAAATACTACTAAGCAAATGCTCAGGTTCGGTTCAAAAAGACTTCCGACATGCAAAGCCGTGTTAAAATATAAAATATATTTTTCTCAACTTTCATTATAATTTCAGAGTTTTGGTATAATGGCAGGTGCATTTCATACCCAAATAATAGAAAGGATAAATGCTGGTACATATTGCATAACTTTTATTGCTTCATACTTTCATTTTTATTCTATGTAGTCTTTTAATTACTAAAAGATAATTTCTTAAAAATTAAGAAAGAGAACATTTCTACCTATGACACGGACATTTAAATAAGGGAAAAATAGATGTAACTCCTTAAGCTTGAAAAGCAATAGGAAAAACTCTACGACAAAAAAAAAATCAATGAAAAACTCACTAAATCCAAAAAGTTATAGGTTTAAGTCCCAACGGTACATCCATCCACTTTTTATTTTTTAATATTCTCATATTACTCTTGTGAACTTCTAGCGGATAGCTGCTACATTTAGCAAGTAAATTGCTACATTTAGTAGGTAAATTGCTACACTTAGCGGATAACTGCTTCAGTTATTAGATATAACGGTTTATATTAACTGCTGCATTTATCAGATATAGCAATTTACCTGCTAAATATAGTAGTTATCTGTCAAAAGTTGACAAGGGTAACATGAGAATATTAAAAAAGAAAAATGGTTGGTTGTACTATGAGACACCTATAATTTTTTTTGGATACACAAAGTTTTTCATAAGATTTTTTTGCTTCGCGGGTTTTTCCTATCGGTTTTCGGACCAATTCAGTTAAACCCATTTTTCCCCTTAAATACTCATACAGCCAGTGCCGTCACCACCTATCATGCTTACGTGTCAGCAACCCATTAGTCCTAGCCCCTATCCTATACTTGCCTATTGAAAGTCCAAGCTAACCCCTATAAATACAACTCCAAACTCTCACCCCTCATTGATTCAATCAACACTTGACACACATACACACATGAAGAGGTTCAGACTTGCATCACAACAACAAGAAGCAGCAGCAGATCATCATATGGACAACAACAGCATGAGCATGGCAGGTATGCTCATGCTGCTCTCCCACAGCGAGAGCCAGCCGTCTCCGGCTTCGTCCAACCACCGGGTCTTCAAATGCAAGACGTGCAGCAGGCGGTTCGCGTCCTTTCAGGCGCTGGGGGGCCACAGGGCCAGCCACAAGAAACCGCGGCCTACGGGTCAGACCCCTGACGATTTGATTGCTAACAACAAGCCTAAGGTGCACGAGTGCTCGGTTTGCGGGCTCGAGTTTGCCATCGGGCAGGCGCTCGGCGGCCATATGAGGAGGCACAGGGCTGAAGCTGGCGGAAGCGGAAGCGGAGGCGGCGGCGAAAAGAAGAGGGTGTGGTTGGACTTGAACTTGCCGCCATCGGAGAATGAGAATGCGATTGAATGGAAGAAGATGGGATTGATTGAAAACATTCCTATGGTGGATTGTTTCCATTGATCTTACAATATATATTAATTTAAGTTATATAGATGATGAAATATCATATGCTATTTCTTCTTCTTCTTTTCTTTTCTTGATCTCTTTGTATAATATGAGACAGGCTGCACACAGTTTTCTTTAACAGAATTTTTTTTTTATAAGTGCTATATATGATTGTAACAAATTTAAGGGAATGTAATTTATTTTACCAAATTTAAAAATTTTCTGCTGTTCTTCTTGAATTTATATATGCTTCAGTGCATGAGAATCAGAATATGTAAAGCAGTACTCTTTAAGAAGTTCAGCAAAGTTGTCATGTTATCCATAGTTTACTAATCCAAAACATAACACTATCTTCATATAACAAAACTAAAAATTAGGTTGCTTATGTAAAAAATGAAAATGAAAAATCGCATAAGTTTCACGAGCATTTCAGGAATTCCCGTGCCATGTTGCTCCAGATTCGATTATGTTGCATTGGTCTCTTAAGATTATATCGAGTTTATCTTTTATCGATGTTTCCTAAGTGAAAATTTGGTGTGTGCTAATTGTAATGTTTCCATCGCATTATTGTTAATTTCTTCATCAATCTTTCTGTTCTATAGCCGATATAATGGGGAAAAGGAACATGTAGGCGATCAACAAGGACGAGCTATGTTCAATTATTGTTATTATTTACAAATGAATGATAGCAGCATTATGCTAATGAGGTCAATAACTCAATTATAGGGGCACATGGTCCAGATAATTCTGGGTAACAAATATCATTAGTATAAATGGTGGTTTGTGTTGAGAGAAAATTGCTAATTGATTAAGGAGATGGCCTGAATTATTAAGGAGCAAAGTATCTATCTTCAATAACTTGACAAGTAGCTAGCTAGCTATCTGTTAGCTTCAGAGTTAGGAATAAAAAGGCATTGAAATGAAAGAATGATGACATGATTATGATCAAATTCTTATTCAAAGTAAAAAAATGCCTTTATTCCTATTTCTGCCAAATCTCAATTAGCAAGAACAATCCCAATAAACCTTAATATTTATTAAAATAATGTAACTACTAGTTACCTGTTGATAAGGGGATAGGTTCTTTCTTGGATCAAAATGATTAAAACAAAATCTTCATTCCTGATGTCAATCAAACATATGCCAGCTCTTTCCAAGTAATCCATTTGTTTTTCTTGTATTTTATGCAGCTCACTGTACCTTGCAACAAAACAAAATCATCAATAAAATAAGTTTTCAAAAACATTGCAAATGTTTAAGTTCATGTTAATTTTTGTATGGTTATTCATTGAACTTTTCCCTCACTTTTTTACATCGTAAAGTGTCAAATATAATCTCTTTAGCACTGTGATTACTGGAAAATGCCTTTAAAATATGTGTGTGATAGAAATCTTGCCACCAATAAGTAATTAGTCAGTTTTTATCTCAACCACTACTCTGTAAAAAAACCATAGGATTTTGATTTCAAAAAAAAAAATTATTAGAAAAATATATGATGAAGTGGGTAAAAAGCTCCAAAAATTTTGTGCTAAAGGTGATATCTAACATAACCCAATCAAGGATTATAACATCTTAGGTTGCCAGATTACTGATTTTATAATCAATAGAATGTTAGCTACAAAAGGTTTCTAAAACAAAGTGATTTTATCGGTACATAAAAGTTATTCCTATCTCATCCTAATATTCTAAGAAACTAAGAGAGTGTTTGTATATCTAGAATTTAATTATTTACGCAGGTAATGGCACCGAAAGCTAACGAGGTGTCCATGTCATAATAGTAGCATTGACAAATATATCTCATACTCTAGCAATGCTTAACAAAAGAAGAAAGAAGGATAAAAGAGAGATCTTCCTTCATTTTCACAAAATAAAACAAAAGTCTAAATGGAGATCACTATGTGAGTATCTATATCACTTCATTTCACATCCAATTAGCATGTATGCAGGCAAGCAAAGCACAAGGAAACACATAAACAGCACATTTAAAGTAAATCTACTTTTGTGAAAAAATAAACATGGAAGATTTGACGCATTCGAATCAAGCATATAACATGCACTAATGAAGTAATATTTCCAATCGACGGCCTAAATTACCAATTTGATGGTTAAAAAGAAAATGTTGGCTTTGTAAAAACTTTTGTCACCAATATGGAAATAAAATCTTATGAGATGTGGAGACCAAGGAAAGACATGATGCTCAATGCTAGTCCTTGAGACAACTCATTGCAAACTGCAAGTAGGAAAAGGAAACTGATTTGATTGTCCGGTATTCACAGATCCGAGGCTGGAGCCGAGCATGATCAAGATGAGACTCGGTGTCACCATTTCAATATCTATCAATTTCACTGGGTTGGAGAAAACAAATTAAGGTTTTGCATATATTCCCTTGCATATTTGTAGGAATTTATTGGCTCTCTCTCATTTCTTATCTTTACCGACAAAACAAGACCTAAAGAAGATTCATTCTTAGTGGAAAAACAAGAAACTTTTCGGTCTCGAGTAACTGAAACAAGAATTACTTTCAGCACACCATTAAAGCAAATTAGTCCTTGTAATAAATCAAACACAGTACTATGAGCATAATTGTTCTTGGATTATCCATGGGAGAGTTGATCGCAATTTCCTATCGCAAATCTATAATCTTTTTCCTTTTTGATTTTTTTTCTTTGGTCTAGAAGAATCTAGATGCTGTTGGTCCTTCAGAATTATGATGAACCCTTCTCCTGTCCATGTTTTCCTTTACTGAAAAATTAAGTTGTATTGTTGAAAAAATCTTATATGGTGCTTATGGGCTTCATCATCTTTAAGGAAAAGGTTTTCACAGTTTTTCAATTAGATCGGGCTTGTGTCTCATCTTCTAAATTTGCCATGAGATGCCTTAAGAAGTTGCGTCATGTTATCAAGAGTGTGATTACCTAAATCCATTAATTCATTCCATTTTGCATCTTTACAGTTTATTTTTAAAAAAAAGAGTTATTCCAGGATTAAAGACTAACTTTTACCTGTGTTAAGCCATTTCAAAAAATTTACCCTGCAAGAAAACTAGTCATTCTCAATTGATTTTCGAAATGCTTAACAATTCCATTAGGAGTCGACGGAAGAATTCTATTACATCAAGTGGATGCTTGGGAGCAAACAAGTATCTGATGATACACATACATCCAGGTTGAGCGACAAAACATCATCTATAGCTACTTATGCTTGTCAGAGCATGTACAAGTGACATGCTAGTTCACTTACAAGTCGCTTAACATATTTTGGACCATATATGTCATGCCTTATCTCAAAACCAAATGACAACATCATTGCCACCATCACTGAAAATGAAATATCATTTCCTTACTAACTTACAAAAATCAATCACTTGATGGTCAGACGTTACTACAAAACAGGATATATTAGGTTCGACTTTTCATATTGGGAATAAGCTGAGGGACACCTAAAATTTCCTCTTACTAATTCTAAGCATTATCTTTGGACCAAGCAAAGTATACATTGATCATGACATTTAGTCCAAACTTTGACCCATGAACCCCATTACAATCAAATTAACTCCTAGAAAACACTATTCCAAAAGCTTGATGTTTCTTTGAGGATCTTCTTTTATACTAGTTTTCTGATCATATTAGCACAAAGAAGCATATAAAGGCATTAAAATCACTATCATAGTTTGATACTCTTGGCATAAAAAATCAAGAAGAACATGAACTCTCACTTAAACTAGAAATTTTGACATTCTTTGGTAGCAAGATTCTAGATGTTCTAGCCTTCTAGGTCTGTATATGGTTAAGTAGTAGTCTATTGTGAAATTCTAGAGTCTTCAATGCTATAAAAAAATTAGAAAAGAAAAAACATCTTCTTCTTTGGTTATCCTCCATAAAATTAGTACTTGGCTGGAATTTTGGATAATTGGTTCGAAGAGATAGCTAAGATGATTATTTTAAGCTTGTTATGCAAGTGCAACAAGTTTTTATCTTTTTTTGGGGGTGGTATTTTTGAGACATGCTTAATGTCTTTTTCTATATTATAATTTGAAACTTTTCATCATGGTTTGAAATCGCGGCCGATCCCAATCCTAGATGACATTCTGATGCCAAAAATGTCTATCCAATTTCCAAGACCAATACCGTCTGATGCCAAATAAAATTACGTGTACCATTTTATAATGAGGTTCCCTTATTAAGTTTATTAATGGTTAGTGGGTCTACTAATGGGTTAATGGGCTCATTAGTGGGTAAATAGGCTTATTATAGGTTATTGGGTTTTTGCGGTTAGTTTGACATCATAAATACAACTTCACTACTTGAGACATCATTGTTTACAGAAGAATTTGACAAATCACTTTTAGTTTACTTAAATGATTATTTAGAAAATTTCCTAATTCTTAAATATTCTTTTTATCGAACAATATAGAATCCGATATTCCAATCATATACGGCTGATTCGATCGAGATTGTCGATTTTGATCCCAAAAGTCATCGTCTGATACCAATCCTGATAACGAGATTTTAAAGCTTTATTTTCAATTCATAACTCTAATGAAATGGTTTTTCTGCTAGGATCGCCTTGATCCTATCCATCTTTCTGCTAATAAAAACATAACCAAAAAATAGTGGTCTGTTTTGATTTTGAACCTTTTTTTTCTTCTTCTCTTTTTTTTCTCCCCAGTGCCACCTTGTTTCACTAGCAATAGAACAATGAACACAAAAGCAACTACGGAGCATGATCTTTCCGAAATCCAAAGCATGATTGAATTTTGGTACAAGTAAATGTTAACCCTAAGATATCATCGATCTCCTAACGATGAAAACACAACTATACAAAATCTTAATCAAATCAGCCCAATATCCATTTGTGATCAGAATATAAATGTGATGCAATTTATGTCCATAACATTCAATTTTATGCAGTTCCACTCTCAAAAAAGAAGTGTAATTAAATTGTAGTGGAAAAAAAATATACCTATAATAGTGATGGAACATTATATTATCTTTGGAATTGAAGGGGATTTGCTGAAGAAAAAAATGCCTTTTGTGCAATTTTCCCAGACAAAAGTCAGCCCCTTTTACAGTAGCAAGATTTATTTGCATCTGTTGTAATTTTAAAACCAAATTCATCATAAAATATGATGAGAATGGAAAAATGCAAGCATCTCCAAGATGAATTTAATGATGTTCTACCCAAATTTCACAAATGCAAGCAGGATACCAAAATTTTCACATAAATAAATTATACATTTATAGAAAAATCGAAGATAAAAAATTTCAGATTTTTTGGTGGAGTTTACCTCTAGTGTTTCGAGTGTCAGATCTTGGTCAAGACTCATCATAAACCCTAGAAAGTCTGCGGATCAATTCAAAGTGAAGACTGAAGAGACCCAAGGTTGAATTTTTGAAGTTCCAGCATCAGTGGCGCGATTTGAACGAATACTACTAGAATTGAGCTCCCTCAACTTAAAGCCCTAACCATCTACTGGAAAAGGCCTTGTAGGAATTATATATTTTATAACTTTTTTCGGAAATATGAAATTCTCAATTCTATACATGTGGAAAATACCCGCGCAAGCAGCTAATAACCGAGGGGAACCGGTGATGCATCTCACGCTCAAGTGAATGGTCTTAGGCTTCATAAGCAACTAATGTGCCCGGGCACATGCGCAGGCACATATTGCACTTTCTGTAAATGGTATCAAATTTGTCATTAATTGTTTCTTACTGTATTTTTTTGAAGAAATTGTATTTCGTATATAGTTGGAGGAAAATGTGGTAACGTGGTATTTGTTGCGATCTGCTAGGTAAGTAATGAAGAGTTGTTTTCAAACCCAACAAATGCTTTGCAAGTTGCAATATTTACAACATCTAACCCATTTATTTCTCATATAATCTACGAAACATTGAAATCGAAAAGCAGGGTACAACATTTGTTGTGGCCGCTCCATTTCTTAACCCAGAATAACATTTGCTTTGCAAGAGAATATTATTACAACTTGAAGGCCCTCGCTGTAAAGTAAATTGTAGGACCCATTTGGTTCATAAAATCTATCTGAAACTCCTCAAAGATTTTTCTGATTTCTGCTGCTTTATATAATGATTTGTTTGATTGGGAACTTTTGCCTGAATATTTTGTTTTGTTGTTGGCTTTTTTTTCCATGAAAAATATTAAATTGTGATAAAAATATTCCCAAGAAAAAAAATAACCTAATCTTCCATTCTACTTCCATTCTACGTACCAAACGCAACCATTATGTTGCTATGAGTAAAATGAACACTCACCTTAGATTTGTCAATCAAGCAAAGAGACAAATCAAAGGGCAAAAATTATTGCAAGAAAGAATATCTCCAACCAATAGAAATGCAAATAAAAACCGTGATGTCATCTAGAATACACCATAAATACACCGAACAGAAAACCAAATGGTCGCCTTTCAAAAAGCACAATCAGGTATAGATAAACTAAAAACAGACACACAAAATAAAAGATCAAGTGTCAATATAATAACTTCTTAGAGCACTAAAGAGCTACATTGCAAAGACTGGGTAGTTGAAAAGAATGAGAAGGTATGATAAAATACAAGCAGAAGCACCCGACACAACTTTTATCATCGTCATTATCTTCTTCGTTACACTGCTACCTATAGCAACCAATTAGTTCCCAATTAACCCCATCAAACTTTTCCTTTCCTTTTTAAAAGCTAACCGCAGCAAGAAGATTTTGCCGCTGGTGTGGACTCGCCTGCAGCCTCTGGTTTGTTAATCTTGATCGTCTTATCCTGAAAACAAAATTGATTAAGTCTTAATCACGTGACTGGGAAAAATACAATTTTTTAGTTCAGTTTGGAGATCTATATAATCAATTATTAAAAACTTGTAATTCATCTTCTCCCAAACTTATTCCTTCGGTATTTGAGAATTTGGAGAAATGCCAAATGATCATCTCTAATATTATGATGAACTGTTAAAGCTCCAATTTTTTATCTAGACCCTCAAATGCATCTTCTTGAATGCTATGATGTATCCAAAAATTAGTTATTTAATTTTCTTTTCATATATGAATCTCTCAAAAGCTGTACCATCACAATAAGAATATTTTATAGGAAAATGCTAATTATTCTATTTCACTATAAGCTAAGCCCTTAAAAATAATAAAATTTAATTACAATAAGATCATAAGATTATTAAAATTCTCTAAAATGCTTAGATCCAACTTTTATTTCATGTGTGCCAAAAAAAATAGTTTAAAACTATGGCAACCCATTCCTATTTAATGGTTTTGTCGACCAAAAATTTGTCAATAATTAAGAAAGGTTTGAAGGAATTTGGCACTAATGAAGAAATTTGTCAAATCTATAGAAGTACAGCAGACGCATATTGATGATCAGAACAGGCTTAGATAATTCATACCTCGGCCTTGTTATCAGTTTCAGCAAGCCTTTGCTTAATATCCCTTGCAATTGAAAAGAAAACCTGTTCCACGTTGAGATTCGTCTTTGCACTCTGCAACATTTGATGTCACACAGTAAGTGAAGAAGAAAAACACTAAACAGGTCCATATAGGGAAGACAAAAAAAGTTAACTTCTTACAGTCTCAAAAAACTTGATGCCATATTCGTCAGCAAGTGCTTGTCCCTTCGAAGTAGGCACGGCCTGAGAGAATGCAACAAGTCATGTTAAAGCAAGGACTCCATCTCAAATAGGTGAAGAACAGGATTGCCAATATAATTGATTGCTGTAAAGATTGTTCGCGTTTCATAAGCGATAGGAGCAAACGAAATGAATGAGAAAAGAGCAAAAGTTGATAATCTTTAATGATCCCTCTTATTGCCTCGCAGTGGAGGATGGCACGTGGTGTTGGTGGTGTTTTTTTTTCTTTTCTTTTGGAGGGGTCCGGTGGGTTGGGGTGGTTGGAGGCAGATGTGCCTCTATACTCTTTTCTTCCCTCTCTCATTACGAAGCATGGTCGTACAGTATCATGAAAATTAAGATATATAAAGGCTCAATTACCAAAAACTACCCTAGAGTTTCCACCATTTTCAACAAACTACCCTAAAGTTTCAAAAACAAGGATAACTGCCCTTTTTAACGGTCAATGACGTTCAACATCCAAACATGTTTATTATGACCATTTTGCCCTCATACTAAATCTAGTTAATTGTCTAAGATTTTATTAATTAAATTATTAGTAATTATATTTGGGCTAGGGTTAGGGTTGGGTGATGGGAGCAGACAGCGGCGAGGCGATGGCAACGAGGTGACGGCGGCGACGGAGAGGAGGTGATGATGATGATGGAGGTGGTGGCCGTGGGGAGGCGAAGAAGAAGAAGAAGATGGTGATGATGGAGGTGGTGGCAGGAGGAGGTTGGGTTGAGGAGCGGGGAGATGATGATGATGGAGAAGAAGATGATGATGATGGAGGTGGTGGCGGCGGCGCGGGGGAGGTCAGGGAGAAGGGAGGTCATGGGAAGGTGGAGGCGGCGATGGGAGGAGGGGGGAGGCGGTCGATCATGATGAAGAAGAAGAAGAAAAGGAAGATGATCATGGATGTGGTGGTTAGGTAGGAGGGAGGGGTGGGCACGGGGGAGGCAGCAGGAAGGGGAGCTCGACGGCACGGAGGAGGGGGTGGCGGTGGGGGAGGCTGCGGGGAGGAGGTCGATGGCGTGGAGGAGGGAGGAGGTCGACGGCGAGGCTATGTAGCGGCCAGGGTTAAGGTTAGAGTCAAGGGTTGGAGAAGATGAAGTTTGAGGGTAGTTTAGGAATATTTTTTTTTGATGAAATGACAATTTGCTGACGTGTCACCGTCAAAAAGGATAGTTATCCTCAGTTTTGAAACTTTAGGGTAGTTTGTTGAAAATGGTGGAAACTTTAGGGTAGTTTTTGAAAATTAAGCCTAAGATAAAAGATGCTAGTTTTCGGCGGGGGGGGGGGGGGGGGGGGGGGTTCTAATGAAAAAGATAAAAGATGCTAGGGACAGATGAAAATACCCTTTTGCTTTCATCCATGTCGGCCTTGTTACCAACCAGTATCTTGTTGACATTGTCAGAGGCATGTTGTTCAATGTTCCGAATCCAGTTCCTTATGTCTGCATGAATCAGGGGTTAGAAAGATGATTCTGTGATTACGAAACAAAATTGAAGAGTTAAAAGTGTAGAGTATAAAAGTAGGGCATGGAATTTGATTACTGTTAAAAGACGACTCATCGGTAACATCATAAACCAGCAAAATACCCATGGCCCCTCGATAGTATGCTGCAGAGGTTAAAAAAATAAAATCAAGCTATATAAATCATGAAAACTTAAACAAAGGAACAGCTATTGCCACTTGTTGGAAATCATGTGGCTCAAAAGCTTGAGTGGTGGCCCAAAAATCGTTTTATATAATCCACTACCCAGATGGAAGAGAATGAAAACGAGGAAAAACACTTTATTATTGTTATGATGGGATTTGAACCGATTCTCTTTCCCTTGAGTTCTGATACCATGGTGGTAATAATTTTACCCAAAAGCTCTTGCAAGTGGCAGGCTAACAATTGTTTTCTACCATCGGACATAATATAAAACATATGCAACATAAATAGAAGTTCGAATGCCATGAGAAGAATGTGTGTACCGGTAGTAATGGTTCGGAACCGTTCCTGACCAGCTGTATCCCAGATTTGCAGCTTAATCCGTTTTCCATCCAACTCAATAGTTCTTATCTTAAAATCAATGCTGCATAGAAGAATAGCACATCAAAATCATAAACTTGAATGAAGTCGGTATATTTATATATGGAAAATCTAGCTATCTAACAGTAGAGAAAACCTCCATAAAAACATACAGTGGATTGAAGTAAAACCCACCCAATTGTAGTAATAAAACTGGTTGTGAATGAGCCATCTGAGAAACGCAAAAGAAGGCAACTCTTGCCAACACCTACAGCAGCAGATTCCATTTCAAATTTTGAAAATGGATTAATATAGACTTATCATATAACAAAACATTTGGCCTTGATACAGCAATTCTCTTATGTGAGGAAAATTAAACTAACATGAACGACACAGTAAACACAGTAATGTCGGCACGGTAGCATATTGGAAATTTAAAACAGGCATTCAACATTCACGTCTATTACCAGCAGGTAGGTAAAGAACCAAATTCTCATTAAGATGGGAACAGTACACATTGGAGGAAATGGAAAATTGGCATTGCTTCACACAGAATGGTAACCAAACCATTATCAAAGATGTTTGATGGCGCACAGCCAACAATTCTACTTTCAAGACCCACATGTCCCAACCTAAAAACAATCATACCACTCCCCCACCCCTTCAAACCTAATTCTAAACTATTAATTAATTTACAAACCACATATTAACTACCTTTCCCTTCTTTCCCCTGGTCCGAAAGAATTTGGATTTTGGAGGATGCTAGTCAGTCGATTTAGAATGATGAAAAGCCCTTCCTTCTTACAGCCTTCTCAAGCTAGTCATTTAGAATGATGAAAAGCCCTTCCTTTGTTGTAGTTTTCTCAACCCAGAATTTGGACTCATTAATCAAATTTCGGGTTCAGATCCACGACCGTTCGTAAAACCTTTTAAAATATTTCATTAAGGGGCTTTCTGGTACACAGGAAATGGAGATGCATGCAACATTTGTTGCAACAAATCTCCATTCCCTATGTTTGGTTAGCAACAAACTTGAGTTGGAAATGGAGATGGAGATGCAAAAAGCATCAAATCCTTGCAACATTTGTTGCGCTCATTTTGGTTGTATCAGAGTTGCAACTTTGGGAATGATAAGTATAGTAATTATTATGGGGTGCCACATAAGCTTTGTATATGCCACATGTGCAAATTTTCAACAAGTGTTGCATTTTCTTCAGTTTTTTGTGCAACCAAAGACAAAAAAATGGTTTGGATTTGGAAATCCAATTGCAAAACTCGAAGACAACCAAACGATGGATTTGGGCCATCTTTTTTTTGCAACAAATGTTGCATGCAACATTTGTTTCATGAAAGCATGATGCAGTTTTTTTTGTTGCTAACCAAACATGCTCTAAGCTTTGCTTCATATCCATTTTCTATCAGAAAAGACTTTGGTGATAATAATGATATGACCTACCATCCCAATTTTCTAATACTATAGAGAAGGTGTCTAAATTATAACAATAGACATTCACAAAACAATAATAAAGAAAACATCAAGGGGGAAAGGGTAAAGTTGCATAAGTAGAAGACATAATGATAGAGCATATTATGTAAAAGTAAGGAAACTCCTCTTTCAAGTTGACAAAGATACGAGACGATTATGTGATCCACATGCTAACAAGAAGCTATCTTCTTTTTTTCCCGTTAATCTCACCTCTATGCATGCTGAACTGACCCATGAAACATGCTACAGTAACCCATACTAGTTACTGTTCTGATTATATATATTGCACTTTCATACTTGATGAAACAAGTATACAAAATGGTTGTCCTAAACAAAAGATTGATGTAATAACAGAAATTCCAAATTTTCAATTATCCACACACATATAGTAGTAAATGCACAACATAGCTAAAGGCACTGTTTACCGCCGGAAACCAGACTGAGGCGCGGGAAACGCGTCTAGCCTGAATATTGGAGCAAATGCTATTTGGAACATATTCATCCACCTCTCCGAAGATACCAAGTTGATTTATGGCGCCGTATATCAGAGGATTGGATGGATACGATCGTTGTAGTTAACTTTTCAGATTCCCCCTCAATGATGAGGGGTTTTTATTATGGAGACGCTTTTTCCTACAGACGCAAGCCTCTACAATTAATTACGTTATCGCCAAATGATAACTTTATCTATTCCAGATATATCACTTCATGTCGTGTTATGGTTTGTTTATTTTTGGTTGCCCTTGAATTGTATATGGAGACTAATATCGTCATCGCCCGTAGGACACGGATTAGTTCAAATCTGTATATATTAGATTTATGGTTGAACTTAGGACGCAGTTCTCATATGGATGAGGTACATCAGTTCAAGGGGTATATTTGCCTACGAACCATTAACCGTATATGAGACTAAGATCAGCTTAGATGATACGGCTAAGGATCAGTGGTCGTATATGAGACTACGATCAACTTAGAAACAGTATGCATATGGCCTCAATTGATCATTTGATCACATATGAAACATAGGTTTCTATACTTAGCATATTTTGGCTAAGTTTCAAGTTTTGGTTTGTCATCGGGTGCGCTTTACTATGGGTAACCCTTGGATAGTGTACGGTAGTCAGTATAAAGATAGTCCGCAGGGCAGAAAACCAGTTTAGGAACGTAGCGGTCCATCTTTAAGCTTGCACGGATGTGTATATCACGTGGCAAAGCGCATGATGCTAACATCTAAAAGGGATGCCCAATATTGGGATGCGATTCAATTTGAAGGCATTTATATTTCCACCAAAAATATATACATATACATATATGTATGCTTTCATAGAACCAGGGCTCTGTGCTTTGTTCGCTTTGTGCTGATGGTGCGCACGTCTATATAAGGTGCGTCTCAATATGGGATGCGCATCTGTATGGGTGCGCATCCAGGGTTAAGATATTACCTATCTTGATGAAATTACATATCTTTCAAGAAATTAAGATGAAAGAGACTCGTTGGTTATTGGGACCCGCCACCTCTCTGAAAACGCTGAGGAATTACAACGCCATATATCAGAGGTATGGAAGAATGTACCCTTGAACCAAATCCCGTTTATAAAGGAACACGTTGGAAAACGGCTTCTTGGTAAACTTATATTTTATCTAAGGATCGTTGGTCGTATTAGACTAAGATCAACTTAGGATTTTTGCTAAGGACAGTTCGTCGTATTTGAGACTAAGATCAACTTATAAAATATGGTATAAGGATCGTTAGTCGTATATGAGACTAAGATCAACTTAAAATATGATTAAGGATCATCAATCTTGTTTTAGATTAAGATCAAGTTAAACATTTAGCTAAGGGCCATTAGTCATATTTGGAGACTAAGGTCAACTTAGGTATCATGAGCATATGGGCTCAGTTTGATTTAAAATAGAAGTTTAAGACTTCAAAGACTTAGCCAATTTTATGACTAAATATTGGGTTTCTATATCACCCAACAGTGCTCAGCACTCGGTCAACGTGACATTGGCGCTCACGTGTTCATCATGTGGGTTGTTGAGCTCTAGCACTAAGGTGTCTATCATGTGAGCCGTCGGGGCTCTTCTTTGGCTGTTGATGCTCACATGAATATCATGTGAGACGCACCTTTAGCTTCTGACTCTCACGTGGGTATCATGTGAGGCGCACTTTCTTTGCTTCGATTTTTGATTTGCTCCTTGGCGCTCACGTGCAGACGCTCACGTGTCCATCATGTGCGGCGCTTTTGGAAGGCCTGAGCACCTGCTCACGTGCTTATCACGTGCAACGCTACAAATGTATAAGCGCTTGCCCACGTTCTTATCACATGGGGCGCTACCATATCTTTTGACTTAGCCTCTGATTTTAGAAAGAATTAGACTTTAAGCGAGATAATCAAAATCTCTATTTTTTCATGGGAAGGCGGGTTCTTTAAAAACTTGAAGATCTTGTTCATGTAAGATCTAAATTCTTAACATATTTTAAGAGAACTAAGTCCTGAAAATAGAAACTCCGTCTTTCTTTCTTCTTTCTCTTTTTTCCTTTTCTTTCTTTTTTTTTATGATGTTAAGCAGAACACCGATGTTTTTCTCTGGATCTTAAGTTTAAGTTCAAGTTCCCTCTATAAGAATATAATTCTTTTTTTTATGAGAGACTTGTCTTATGAATCTCAGATCCAGAGAAATAACCAAGTTCTTATGAAAGGCTAAGCCCTGTTTACATATAAGATAAGTAAAAAGAAAACGTATTTCTCTATTATTTACCTAAGGTTTTGATGAAGGAGGAAGATGATCTGAGCGGTGATTTTTAATCACCAATGGATTTTATGAGGAAATGTTTTCCATAAATAGAATTTAATTTTATCTCTTGATTTGAGATCACCAATTGATTTTTAATCCAAAATTTCTCTGTTTAATAGAGCAAATTTTTCTCGTTTTAGAAAGATTAGGAAAAAATTTCCATATAGAATTTAATTCTATCTGAAGCGATCTACTTCAAATATTGGTCGTGGCGCTCACGTGCAATGGTGTTGCCCAAAGGGTTGGCATTGACGCTCTCGTGCTTTGCACGTGTGGGCGCATCCAAATTATTTGGTTATGGCGCTTACGTGTTTATCACGTGAGCCGCTGAGGCTTTGGCGATCACGTATTCATAACATGCGCCACTCACATTTTTAACATGTGCGGCGCTGTCAAATGTTTGGCTTTGACGCTCACGTGTTTATCACGTGAGCCGCTGCCATATTAAGGGAGGGAACAGATGTAAGTTTTGAGCCAAAATTTTTGGCAGGAACGGGCACGACCATACTCCACAACATACACTTAGAGGTATGAGAAAAGTTGCAATAATATAAGTACATAGTAGAAAAATGCAAATTTTCACATGTATCAAAGATCGAACTAGATCCAAGATTGTTAGCATGACAATATGCTTACACTTATTTTTATGATTTAAATGTGGTTTAACAAAGTCGTCTCCTTTCTCGAGAATCCATCCTTGTATACCTAGCTGCCAATTACGATGAAGGTCTGCTAGAATTTATTTGAAAGTTGCTCATAAATCCTTGCAAGAATTTGTAATATATAGTCAGCTAAAACTTGGTCAATCTTATTTCTTAATATTTTTCGACTTTGAGACACTCCCAAAGCAATGGGAGAGTACTTTGATGATAAGGCCAACGAAAGCTGGATAAAGATTGACAAATTCACAACTTTCAAAAAAATAACAAGAACGAAGTTACAAGTTTATTGCACATACTGTAACTCAAAATGTGCAATTGTGCTTATATGTTACCATAAAGTGTTTTTCGTCACCCCATGAAGATGGATGCGCTCGTGTTTCAGGATTGTATAAATTCCTCCTATCCTATGATAGGCAGGAGTTAATTGATTGTGAGGATTCTAATCTCCAACAGCCGCGGACAAAAGCGCTGTCAATTATCTCTCGTTTTGACACAAGAGAACCTCCGATTAACGGGTCATGCGTAACATGCGAACTCACTATGAAATATACGTTTGTGCGTGGAGTGAGTTTGAAAATGATCTTGATGGTGCTTTGAAAAATCTGGGAGCCATCACACGGGGGTCATGCTGTCCGGTCAGCAGGCTGGGGTCAAGAGGGCTAGCGGGGCTCGGGGCAGCGTCCCGAAAAGGATAAAATTTTCTGAGGAGGATGTTTTGAGTATGTCGGAGAGCTCCAAGAAAGGGAAAAGGATAGAAGTGATGGAGAGTAGGCAGGGGACCCCTTTGGGGTCCCAACGCCAGGGAGTCGCGAAGGCGGGAGCCCTCAATTGGGGGGTCCTGGCGGCGGGAGCCCCCTTTTTGAGGGGGTCCCGAATCAGGGAACCCTTTTAGGAAGTTCCGGAACTGGGACCCCAGAAAGGGTCCCAAAACAGGGATCCTGAAAGGGATCCCGAGACTGAACACGGGTGTATCCCGTGTTCACGATTTGATAGAGAACATGGGTTGAGATCCATGTTCCCATGGATCTCATGGGAGATTTTTCAGGGCTTTCACCGAGTTCATTTGTTCGAAATATGCTTTCACCTCGAGGGTGAAAACATATGACTTGCTCGAAGTGAAAGGATATGGCTTTCATCCCAAGAGTCCTTCCTTTCTCTTGTTCTTCAAGTTTGATGAAGAAAGGATGCTTCTTTCTTTGATTTTGGCCTTGGATCTTGAGTTTTTGAGACGGAGTTTTCAAAAAGAGATGGGTTCTCTTTTGATGGATTGTATTGGGAAAGAAAGAGACGAAGGAGATGAGAGAGACCCAAAAAGAACTCGCCTTCCTTTTAGGCTCTCTTTTTTTAGGAAGTTGAAGAAAAAAACTTGTTTCTTTCTTGATGTAGGCTCCAAATCCTAGAGATTGAGAGTATGAAAGTTGTTATCATTTCTTCATTTGGTGAAGTTTAAATAGCCCTTATATTTTACACTCGATCCTTTAGGCTTTACAAAATTGGCTTTATGCCCATTTTTCTTACATTTATTATTTATTTATTACATATTACATCTACTTATTACATTTTTCTTTCTATTTTTTTCTTAGCAAGGGGTCGGCCCTCATGCTTGAGCTTGGTCTTGACTTGGGCCGGGCTTGGTTTGGGTTCAGGCCTGGGCCCACTTGACTTGGGTTCGAGCTTGGGCCTGGTCCCATCTTTTAGGTCTTGACTTTGACTTTTTGATTTTAGCAGTGGGGTGTAATTTTTGACCCTATCAGTTACCTTAATTGGTTTTTTCCCTTTTTTTAAAAGCAAAGTTCCCCCAATAGTTTTAACGCTAAAAAAGATGAAAATTTGTATTTTTCGTTAACCTATTCTTAACATTCAAATTGTGGCAGGCGGCCACGTAAGTAGAGAGGTGATGGTAATTTGGTAGCCTTTCAAAAAAAAAAAACAAGAAAAAGTAATCCAATGCATATCCCTACACACCCATAGAGTAATGTTATGAGATTTGTGGTCCGAATAAGGGGATGGGTCACAACACAAGAGGAGAGAGTAGGCTCTAGTGGATCAATAATTAGGGTGGCAGTGCACTTGGGAGCGGAGCATTACCATTTAGATAATTCTGAATGTATTAAATCAATGTGTAACAGCACATGTATTGAAACATACATATGCATTGAAGGTCAATAAACTTCATGATTAGATGATGATGATGATGATGATGATAGATTATATCTAATTATCTTAAATAAAGCTTAAACTCATAACATTTAAAGCCAATGGGCCTAAGTCTCATGAACTGCAAATAAATCCACAAGGAAAAACTATATACTAAGCAAAATGCATCGCAACAGCTCAACAAATATTTTAGTTATCTGCTATTTTTCTTCCTTTCGTTGGCTCGAGAATTCGCCAGTCGCCACGACTAGTTGAATTCAATTAGGTAACATTAACCCCCCCCCCCAAAAAAAAGTGTTGACGTGGGCTAAATTGAAATTAAATACATGTGCATTTGCTTTGCCTATGCACAAATAAAGTACGTAAGCATTTTTACCATCCATATCCACTCACCATTTAGTAATAAGCTAAATGTCATACCCAAAAAATTGAAAAGGCATGACTGTGACAGGCCAGGCTAGGCAATAGATAGACTCATCTTGTGAGAAGAGCATAGACAATTGTTTCCAACATTTAAATCCACTTCAATACACGATAACCACACGAGTTATCTCAATACCCAAGTAGCAATTGAACTACTAGAAGCAAATGCATCATGGTTGAATCCATTGGTTTGACATGTCAAAGAAGATCAAATTGGTGGAAATAGATTCAAAACATTCAAGCAATGGCAGTAATACGAAATGAGCATAAAAGGGAGGGTTTAAATCTTTAGTTTGATCCAGGATAATAGCAGAATAATGAAAGATGTGAAGAGGTAACCAAAAATGATTAATACACATCTATAATCTAATTGATGTGATTTTAGGTATAACTAAAAGTAAACAGGCCCACACAGAAACAGTTGGCCGTTAAAGGAGAAAGATCAAAAAATAGGATGCAATGAAGACTGATTTTAGTATGTTACTACGTAAGAAATGCAACACAGGTTATATGTCCTCAATCATTTTGATATCAAGTTTCTGATGGTGTAAAGCAGTTCATAATGAGAAAATCTTCGCCACACAAATAACGTAAATTAAATTTAGTTAATAAAGCATCTATCAATAAGGAAAAAAGTTGGCACTTGGCACCAAAAGAGTCATCACCGCATTACCAAATTTATCAATACCAAGAGTCACAGAACTCTTTCTTAAATTGATTGCTGCTCTACTTCTACCCGTGGCAACAAGTTCGACTCAGCCCTTCCTTGTGGTCAATCTAAATGGATATTGTCCATATCTCCAGTTCTCCACAAACCCCCTAAGTTTTCCCTTAAAAAAATCTATAATTTAATCAAGAAACTGAATTTATAGTGATTATTTATCATTATACGATGCACCTCACACATCATAATCAGACCACTATACCCAAGGGCACTATCGACATCACAAAAGCTATCCATACTCCACCATTTCTAACTGCTATTATAAGTGTTCTATCTACTACATCATTATCAGCTTCATGCAACAATGGCATACCTCATGCTCTTCGACCTGATTCCAGTTAATATATAATTTGTAAGACCACAGAAAAGAAACTTTGTCCACATCCAATAACCAAAAAATCATTAGGAAAGAAGGAAGAGTCATATTATAATAGTAATGAGGTTATCACTCAGTCAATGAGTAAAAAGATACCATCAAGAAAGTTCTTCTATACTTATCTCTAGCTGATGACTTCTCAAACCTTTGGCCCAAGGTGCAGAATTTTACTATCAAGAAGCAACGGAAGTTAAACCACATTTTCCCACCTCATGATGCAAAAAAGCAACAGTTTGGAATTCAGGTCTTCAACTTAAGCTTATGGGAATTATGGTAGATCTGCCACGAGCTAATCTACATGCTATTCTGGCTAGGCCTGCCAATCAAACAGTTATTCTAATCACAACCTTTATGCTCCACGAAATCTCAGCAATCAAAACTTGAGCAAATAACCCTATGGTCTTTTTTCTTCTACACAAGCAACCAAAGTACATCGTAACAGCTGAATCAATCTCCACCAGCAATGGAGATCTTTCCGCATAGCTAAGCATAACCCTGAACCTCTGCTCTCTTTATACAATTAACACCAAATCACCATGCGTTAATAAACAACTATGACATGCATCTTTGTAACGCATAAAGAAGGCATAAAAGTGACATTTTTTACTGCATTAAAAAAATAGCACGAGATTCAACCATCAGATCAAATCCCAAAATCATCATTTTTCCCGATCCCCAATCATTCAAAAGCAACACACGAACCAGATCGAATCAATCAGCCATCAAGCAACGAGATCCAAAAACTTCATCACATTATTCCCCAAATTAGAAAACCACAAACTAGAAGAGAAAGAAGCATGAAACCCTTACCGCTATCCCCAATCAAAAGAAGCTTAATTAGATAATCGTAATCTGCACGGGCCCTCGCAGGTGGCGCAGCCATTGAACACGATCACGATCGAGAGAGAGAGAAGGGGATCTGAAACCCTAATTTATTATTCACGGATTAAAAATCAGAGGAAAAAAGGGAAAGCGTTTGGTGGTGTTGGGGGCGGTGAGCTTACCCTGTGACTCGAAAGCGGAGGTTATTATTTTGAGCAAATGGTTGTGGGTTTACGAGCGAAGCAACAAAAAATGATTTTTTTTAGTATAAAAGTTGGTTGCTTAGCTTTCGAGTGGGGTATGATTCTCCGCTGGGGTGCCAGTTGGGCGGTGACCGGATCCTTGACTGTTTCTATGTTTTGTAGAGGTGTGGAATAATTAGAGGTTGGATCATATATGTGTCAAAAGTTTATGGCCCCTGCACAACGTACAATTCCTTGGATAAAAAATATTTATCCAACGAAATTAATAATACAGTTCAGAGTTCATCGTCTTTTGACAAGCGGTTAAAATATAACGATCGTTATTTAAGCGCTACTTAAAATATCGGTTAACATCAAAAATTGATTTATCCAACAAATCTGGACCGTACAAATCCAACCGCTACTTTAAGAAACAGTTAAACTCCAACAGGTTTTATTTAACAACCACTTAAAGTAACAGTTAAAAATAAATATCAAACCGCTGCTTAAGTGATTTTTTTCTAGCTTTGCCAGAGCATGTCTATGCCTTCCTCAACGAAGTTTTTCAGAAAGGTTGTGGTAAATTTTTTGCTTCTTCATTTACATATGCTAGCATGTCAATTAATGTAGCCTATGAGTGGACTATCCCAAAATTAGAAGAAGAAGAAGAAAGAATAGTAGTGGAAACAGACGAAAATTAATGCTTGAAAAAACTCATTATTCCTATCGATTTACCAACTCCTGAAATAAAAAATGTTGAGTTTATATCATCAACCAGTGGAAGCAAATGTAAAAATTTTCTGTCTCTTAAAATCTGTCTTGATGAGAATAACGAAGGAGATGTAACAAGTGATTCAAAATATGAAAATTTTTAAAATACTACATATGATTTGGTAGAACCTGAAATTGACATGATATTCAATTCACTAGATCATGCTTATAGATGTTATTTGGCTTATACTCGAAACATTTGGTTTGCTATCAGAGTTCGTTCTGCCCGTCGTGCAGTTCGCAGTAATTCTGTAATCTCTAGACTATTTGGATGTAATAAGGCCACAAAACCTAAACAGTTGAACCTCGATCTAAAACGTAAAATATCTTTTACGGCGTTACGGAGATAAAATTATATTGGATCCAACTGCAGAGCTCGTATGTTTGTTTTTAAAGGAAAGATCGATAGATAGTAATTTCTTCTAAGAGAGTACAACCATCCATTGTACCGCGGTCAATGGTGTAATACCTATTTTATCACAAGAGAATTTCCAAATTCGACAGAAGTCAAATTCATAATCTGAAGAATAATGGGGTTGGTCCAAGCAAAACATATACGATACCAGGACAAGGTCATAGTGGGGTAGAGAATCTTGGTTCCGGGCTAAACGATGCAAAGAGTGTATTAAAAAGAATACATCATCAATTTATGAACGTATCGGACGCCCAAACAACTTTAGCTTATTTGCAATCAATTCAAGTTGTGCGGCCTAACTTTACTTACGTAGTAAAATATGATGAAAAGAATCATATCAATACTCACCTGATCGTGGATACGCGTCCTAAAACTTCCTATAAAACTTTTGGTGATGCAATTACTTTTGATACAACGTATCGAACTAATAAGTATCAAATACCTTTTATCCCATTCACCGGTATTAATTATCATTATAAATCACAAATATTTGGTTTGGTATAACTGCGAAATGTGTCTGAAAAGTCCTTCACATGGTTGTTTCAGCAGTGATTAATTACGATTGATAATAAGGCACCGCTATATATAATCATTGATCAAGATCAAGTTAGGACAAATGCTATTGCCAAGATATTTCCGGATACAAGACATCATTATTGCATATGGCACATTAATAAAAAGTATCCTGAAAAATTGCAGAGTTTATATCATCAGTATACCAGTTTTCAAAACGACTTCAAATGTTACATGGATAAAAGTTTGACAATTGAGCAATTTGAAGATAAATGGTCGGCGCTAGATAAAAAGTATCAAGTTAGTAGGAATAAATGGCTTTTAATAATGTACGGTATAAATGAGAAATGAATACCGGCTTATACAACAAGAAACTTTTTTGCGGGAATGCGAACAACGGGGCGCAGTAAAAGCATGGATGCTTTTTTGATACTTATCTTACTTGGAACACTACAATTAAAGAGTTTGTTATAAAAACGAGAAGTACACTACAAATGCATTACGGGCACGAGAAAAGAATAGATTTTGATACGCTATGAAAAAATCGTATGTGTGTAACAAATATGCCACTGAAATTAGACGCTTCCAAATTTACACCAAAAGTATTTTTGAAAAGATTCAAGCAGAGCTCCAGATATCTCAATCATTTAATATCCAGAAAGTTTCAAAATTCGATGTGACAACCAGATATAAAGTTCACAACGTACTCGGTCCGAAGAAAGACAAGAGAAGAGTATTTTATGTTCAATTTACGACAAAAGGGTAATTTTCCAAGTGCATTTGCAATCATTTTGAATCAACTGGATTATTATGTAAGCATATATTCAGAGTTTTTGTATCTAAAAGTGTGAATAGTATACCGCCTCAATCTATTTTGTCTAGATTGACGAGAAATGTTAATCCAAATATTGTCATGACGAGTATCATACCACCTTCGGTACAGAAAACTGAAACGTCGCGGTATAGTCATTTATACGATGAGTTCAATCTAATTGCCATGAAAGGTGTTGCGTCATAGAATGGATACAAAATTATGCATGGAGAATTGTCCAAACATACGATACGAATATCTGAAATTTCAGTTGAAATGTCGAATGTGAAAAATGACTTGGTAGATGAAGCAACAGATGATTTGAAATCCACAAAAGATGATATTTCAAAAATATAAAATCCTTTACAATCTAACTCTAGGGATCGTAAAAAGAATCGGATTAAATCTTGGATCGATAACAAAAATATTGATGAGAAAAAGAAGAAGAGATTCTGCACAAGATGCAACCAATTAACATTTCATAACAAAAGAACTTGTCCGACTAGACAAACACAACATGTAGAAGAATACATCCTGCTCAACCGAATCTCATTAGTCTTGAGCCGTCATGGGATTTGAACCAACAGTCTGGTTGATCAGAATAGTTTATTGTAAATGAATGATTTTTGATGTAAATGAATGATTTTTGATGTAAACTATAATATATTTTTTAAATTTTTGGTAAATAAATGGCATTTATTGTAAATGAATGATATTTGATGTAAAGGAATGATATGTTGGACATAGTGCCCTTAAGGCAATTATTGTAATTGCAGGCAAGCGATTATGATAATCGAAGGAGGACATGTATAGATAGAACAGTCTTGCTCGAGAGGATAGTATGCTATATGGTTTGTCTTTATCATTAATGTGTATACGCTTTACTCGTTATTACGTGTCGCTAATACATAATGATAAAGTCTGTAGGATTTTGCTTGACTACCAGAGTTATGATGGTGATCATACTTATGAGAGCTGGGTAGTCCATAAGCACATCCTTAAATGTCCATAGTCGCGGTATTATCGAGACTGGGCATCGATATTCTAAAGTAGACTAGTGTATACGTTTCTAGATCCCGACGAGGGGCAGTGGCAGATTCGTAGCCATTGGTGTGTTGCACCTAAGATTGTATACAGGTGCTTACTAGAGGTGAGTACACCGGAAAGACTTGCCGAGAACTTTTAGATGATACTATACTTATCATCAGATAGCAGCTCTCTGATGACATGAGTACAAGTAGTCTGTTAAACTGAGATCATCATTTATCTCGTGTGAGTTCCCGGCGTACTTAGATTACTACCCTACCACAGCTCTATTGAGTCGTGCATATAGATTTTAGTTGGGTTCAATCTCGAGCCACATGGAGGCAGTGAGCGATCGGAATGGATTCGTCTCTCCCGGTATAAAGAGTTGATGTCGCTGTGTTCGGTTGACTATCACCGTAAATTCCTGGCCGGGACGGATGAGATTTACTAATAGGAGATCAGTAGCTTCTCGGTAGGTGATGAGCTGATGGAGAGATTACTCGCGTATGTTAGGAGAAGAAGAGATGGAGAGAGAAATCATATTAAAACTACAAAGAACTAGAATAAGAAAAAGAACTACCTTTATTAATCAACAAAATTCATTTACACTTTGTTTCCTTAGAAAATAATTACAAGTGCTAGTTTGCTTCTCGATCTCTTCTAAGGAGGTAGACGAACAGTTGATGATCAGACTGGATGCGTGAGCCTGTCTTGGACTTCGTGATCGCGTCGGCTTGATGCTTTTTCCAAGAGGCTCACGATCCTTATTTATACTCCAAAAGCCAGAACCCTAGCTTCCAAATTTGGAAGCCATCTGTTAAGATTTCACCAGAAAAATCCCTGCTCCTAAATCTTCTTCTACGCGGCGGATCCACGGTCAACAGGCAGGTTTGACCGCGGATCCGCAGTCTTGTATGTTGATCGTTGGTTTTGGTCTTTTGCGATTTTCTCCTTGTGACATGTGGCGATCTCTGGAACCCTTGGAAATTGGAAATCTTTTCTTTACTTCTGCCAGACTTGATTTCTTAGTTTGCTTTCTTAATTAGGCAGGTTTGCTCTTAACAACTTTGATTCCCTTGATTTTTAGCCCTGAAAAATTCTGCACAATCTCAACAAATAATATTAGTAGTGTTTTGTTTTATTGAGATATTAATTTTACCATTAAGATTTGGTCAATGGTATTTTTGCATATATTTTCCTACCAAATGTTAATTATAATATATCAACACATGAAAAATAGTATTTTTACAGATAAACCCTCATATGTATGATATATTATAATAAAGACCTTTTCTAATATAGAAATAGTAGGAAAAATGTAATAACAAATGTGCAGTTTTATCAACTGAACAGTCGCCCTTGCCTTACGCATGGAGGCCGAGGTGATAGCCCCGGCGATGAAGGCTGCGGACCAGCTTGCCTCGCTGGAAGAGAGCTCCAAGCAGGAGCTGGAGGCGGTGATGGAGAGGGTTGCCGCCCTGGAGGGCAAGGTGGAGGCCGGGAAACGGGAGGTTGATCGGTACCGCGAGGCCACCGTGGCTGCCGAGGTCAAGATTGAGGATGCTTAGGCGCTCGCCGGCAACATGAAGAAGACAGTGAGGACCCTCCGGAAGGAGCTGGGGGCGACGGTCGAGACGGCGAAGTCGGCCGACCTCTCGGCGGCGAAGGCGGTGGAGGGCTACAAGAAGTCGAAGGACTTCTACAATGACCTAGCCGTGGCCACTACCCGCATCTGGCATAAGGCCCTCGACGCCGTTAAGGCCCGGATGCCGGAGTTCGCCGATGAAGAGCTCCGGGCCGAATACCCTCTCGCGGACGCCGATGAGTTGGGGGAAGAGATTCGAGGAGGTGGTCGAGGACCCTGCTCGACTCGTGGTAGACATCGAGGACCCCGAGGCCGCGCCTGACCCCGAGGCCTAAAGCCCCCGTCTTCCTTCTCTTTTTATTTTGCCGCTTCTGGAATTTTTGTAAGCCTCCGGGTAGTCTGTAAGGCTGGGGAGCCTAAAATACCTTTTGTAAAGACTTCGCTTTTGGTAGTAAAACTTTTTGTTTTATCAGCTTGCACTTTATCTCTTGTTTGTGAAGAATGCTCATAAAATATCTTTGCTTGCACTGTTGGGCTTCCATGTCAGGTCGGCTATCTGTCTAGCGATCATTCGTCGAGTTGATCGATCACTTGCTAAGTGTGCCAAGCGCTGCTGAGAAGGAGCCATCTCCATGGCCCCGAAGTCGAGGGGGATCGCTCAAACTTGGATAGACCTGATGTCCCTTGTTGGGGCCCCGGATCCGCCGCATGTGATGGGCAAAGGAATGTCCGCCGTAGTTGTACCGAGCATGAATGGGCTCAGAGGCCTCGTTATGAGGGCTACAAGCCCGCAGCGTCGGTTGGGCAGGAGGACGCCTGCTGGGTATGACCGGGCAGGGAAGCTGCTCGGTTGCCTCTTGGTGAGGGCTTTGATTTCTGGTGTTGCGAGCAGGCAACCACCAGCCGGGGATGGCCGAGCGAGGGTCGGGATTGGAGGACTTTTTGATCCCTGGCGTTGCGAGTAGGAAGCTACCGGCCAGGGATAGCCGAGCAGGGTAGCTGCCGAGCTGCCTCTAAGGAGGACTTTGATCCTTAGCGTTGGAGGGGTCGTAGGAGGCCTGCTAAAGATAACCGGGCAGTGAAGCTACGCGGTTGCCTCTTGGCGAGGGCTTTGATCCCTGGCGTTGCGAGTAGGGAAGCTACCGGCCGGGGATAGCCGAATAGGGAAGCCGCTCGGCTGCCTCTAAGGAGGACTTTGATTCTTAGCGTTGGAGGGGCTGTAAGAAGCCTACTAAGGATGACCGGGCAGTGAAGCTGCGCGGTTGTCTCTTGGCGAGGGCTTTGATCTCTGGCATCGTGGGTAGGCAACTACCATCCTGGGATGACCGAGTGGGGTAGCCGTTCGGATGCCTCTGGCGAGGGCTTTGATCCCTGGCGTCATGGGTAAGGAGCTACTAGCCGGAGATGACCAGCAAAGGTCGGGCTAGGTTGCCTCTTGCGAAGGCTTTTGATCCTTCAGGATGGGAACTGAGCAGGGATACTGCCCAGTGCCTCTGGCAAGGACTTTGATCCCTGTCGGTTGTGGTAGGAAGCTACCAGCGTGGGATAAGCCGAGCAAGGGTCGGGCTCGACCGCCTCAAAGGAGGACTTTAGTCCTTAGCGCAGTAGGGGCTGTAAGAAGCCTACCAAGAACCCTTGGCCGAGCAGGGTTACTGCCCGGTGCCTCTTGGCGAGGGCTTTTTTCCTGAAGGATAGCCGAGCGAGGGTCGGGCTCGACTGCCTCTGGGAGGACTTTTGATCCTTGTCGGTTGTGGTAGGAGGCTATCAGCCGGGGATAGCCGAGCAGGGTAGCTGCTGAGCTGCCTCTAAGGAGGACATTGATCCTTAGCGTTGGAGGGGCCGTAGGAGGCCTACTAAGGATAAACCGGGCAGTGAAGCTGCGCGGTTGCCTCTTGGCGAGGGCTTTGATCCCTGGCGTTGCGAATAGGGAAGCTACCAGCCAGGGATAACCGAGAATGGAAGCCGCTCAGCTGCCTCTACGGAGGACTTTGATCCTTAGTGTTAGAAGGGCCATAAGAGACCTGCTAAGGATAACCGGACAGTGAAGCTGCGCGGTTGCCTCTCGTCAAGGGCTTTGATCCCCTGGCGTTGCGAGTAGGGAAGCTACCGGCCGGGGATAGCTGAGCAGGGAAGCCGCTCGGCTGCCTCTACGGAGGACTTTGATCCTTAGCGTTGGAGGGGCCGTAAGAGGCCTGCTAAGGATAGCCGGGCAGTGAAGCTGCGCGGTTGCCTCTCGGCGAGGGCTTTGATCCCCGGCGTTGCGTGTAGGGAAGCTACTGGCCAGGGATGGCCGAGCATGGTAGATGTTTGGCCGATTCTTCATGAGGTTTCGCCCGACCATCCCGTGGTAGGTGTGGGGAACATGAACGGTCGCGGCGAACGTGCGCGTAGCATGCACATTGAATGTGCGGGGAGGCGAAGCGCCAGAGTCGCGTCGTTTCGATTCTGCCAGAGAAGGCTCAATGATCGCCGCATGGTAGTGACTTTGCGGGCGAAAACGGGCGACTGTTGGGTTCCATTAGGGCGCAGTGAGCTATATAAGGCTGAGGGAGTACTGGTCCTTCCTTTCTTCGTAAACAAATCGTTGAGAATGGAAGACTTCCCCTTTACCATCCCCGATATCATCCACTTGAAGACGTATATTTCTATGACCAGAACTGCACCGAGGACATGGTGCAGTTGGTCTATGGGAGCATCGAAGACCATTTCGGCGGCTGCTTCCCTGGCGCTCCCCCCTGCTGCAGCTGCTGATGTACTCCATCTGGAGGGTGTCGCCGGCAACCCTTGTCCAAGCAGCTCTACGACGAGGCCGTGGGCAAGCTGCGGTCTCTGAGGCGCTTCGGCCTGATCTCCGCGAGTCGGCTGGCTCGCTCGGTGGCGCTCGTCCGTGAGTGCTACGAACTTAGGCTCGAGGTCAACGCGCGCGGAGGGAATCGAGGGCTGAGGTTAGATCTCGCGAGGCCCTCGGCTGGTGGAGATCTTTGCTGAGTACCATGAGCAGTGCTCTCTGCACCCCGTTCCCCCGCTGTTGTAATTTTCTTTTTCTTTTGTAAGTATGGTTGAGGAGCCCATAATACCTTTTTGAATAAATGAGACATTTCCTTCTTTTCGCAATGTTCCATTGATCTTTATTAAATTAACAACAGACCCTAGGAAGAGTTTACATTGCCCTAAAAAAAAGTACATGCTAATAGATGACCTTATTAGCGTGGCCCGAGATCCCCGGAGGCTTGTTGGTCTCCGTGCTCGGCACCGGGTACGGGGCTCCCTGGGCTTCGGACTGGTCATCTGCCGAAACGAGCATGATCTGGCCAATGGTCAGCTCGGCGGGAGGGGGGACGCTGCTCCTGCTCGCGGTCTCCCTGCCACTTATCCCTCAAGCAGGCGGCGAGGTGCCCCGACCGGATGAGCTCCTCGATATAGTCCCGGAGTTGCTTACAATCCTCCGTGGCGTGGCCAGCGTTCGATGGAAGGCGCGGTAGGGGCCCCGGGTTCGCTTCGAGGCCTGACGCGGGATCGGAGGGAACCTGAAGAACCCCTCGCCCTGGGCCTCCTCTAGTAACACTGCGAGGGTGACGTTGAGTGGGGTGTAATCCTAGAACTTCGGGTGATAGGGCTGCTGACGCTCTGGCTTCTCTTCCCGAGCCCTCTTCTTTTGGTCGGACCGTTCTGCTCGTGGGAGGTTCGCGTTCACCTCGGACTCGAGCTGGATCTCGCGCTCAGTCCACGCCTTGACCTCGGCCATGGTCTTAGGCTGCGCCAACGCAAAGGAGCGCAACCACTCCTTGTGCCTAAGACCAGATCTGAGTGCCGTGATGACGGTCTTGTCCCGGTGCTCGGGGACCTCGAAGAGGGCGTTGTAGAAGAGGGTGACGTAAGCTTTGAACGTCTCCTTGTCCCCGCTCTTAATTGTGAAGAGGTAGTCGACCGTGCGCTTCTGTTGATGGTTCCCGACGAAGTGGCCGAGGAACTGGGTAGCCAGCTCATCAAAGGTCGAGATTGAGCGAGGCTCGAGTCCTCGGAACCAGTCCCGACCAGAGCGGATGAGGGTGGCTGGGAAGGCCCTGCACTGGACGGCGTCGGAATGGTCCTAGAAGCTCATCCCCGCGGTGAAAGCATCCAAATGGTCTTTCGGGTCGGTTTTCCCCGTCGAACAGAGAGACCTTCGGGGGCTTGTTGCGCGAGGAGACGTGGACAGCGAACAGTCCCTCGGTAAACGGCTTGGTGAGAGAGTCGGCGGCGTACTTAGCCCCGTCGCCCGAGAGGTGACCTTCCCGGCGCTTGCCCTCGTTCTTCTTTTTGAGGACGTCGAGTCGGCCGTGAAACCCCGAGGATTTGGCGCCTTGTGATCCCTGGCCTCTGCTGTGGGGGATCTGCGTCTGGGCGTGGCCCCGGTTCCTCTCGATGAGGTTCCTCAGATCCCCGGGCGAGGTGGCTCTCGAGTCGTCGTGGCGAGCCCCTTCTGTGCGACCCCGTCGAGGGAGGGGGTGTCAATCATGCCTGGGGATAGGCGAGGTGACCGACATCTCCTCAGGGGGGTAAAGGTCACGAGGGGGCTCGAGGAGAGGCGCTCTGGCGGCGGATCTTGGTGTGGAGCTGTGGGGCACCCAGCGGGCCTCAGGGAGTATCGGCCCGTGAGATCTGTGGCCATGGGTCATAACCTGCCGGCGGTCAGCCGTGCCGATGAGGGCAGAGCCTTCTGGAGGTGGAGGAGCGGCGATCTGGGCCCCTGGCCCGGCCGTTTGGACGCGGACGAGCGCCTCCACGAGGGACTGTAGCCAATCTATTCGGCCGGCGCGGGCGTTGATGGCGGTCGCCGAGGAGGTTCATCTACGCCTCCGGTGAGGGGGAGGCGGCGGCTGGTATCTGGATCTTCAGGGTGGTCACTTGCCATGTGGATGGAGATCGGAAGGCCAACTTTGTATTTTGTGGAGTTTAGTTTCCTACAGACGGCGCCAGCTGATGGAGGTCCTTTTCGGGTCTCCGTCAGATGTTGTCTTCTGTCGATCTCCCGGTGGATCTTGGAGGTGATCTCCTATTGCGTGTGGGTCTCAATGGGTTTTGAAGAGATTGGTGGTTTGAGAAGTTTGCGCCGAGTACCTGCAAGGAAGTCCTGGGGTGGTTTGGTACCACCGAGGACCTTCCAACGATTAAGTTAGCACAAGATCCAAGCAGAGTAACGGCTAAGTGGGGTGAAAAAAGCTTACTTGACCCCTCTGTGATGGGGGTTTATATAGTGGCGGCAGCACGCAGCAGCTGTTGGATATAGTGCCCTCAGAGTCAATTATTGGATCACAGGCACGTGATTGCAATGATTGAGGGAGGACCTATGCCGGTAGGACAGTCTTACTCGTGATGATAGTATGCTATCTGGTTTATCTTTATCATCGTGTACTGCTTTAGGTGACCAGACAGGTCGCTATTACACGTTGATAGAGCCCCTAGGATTCTTGCTTGACTGCCAGCAGTATGAGGGCGATCATATACGTGGGAGCTGGTAGTCTATAAGCACATCCTTAAAAGGTCCCTAGTCGTGGGAGTTTCGAGACAGGGCATCGATACTCCAGAGTAGACTAGTGTATACAGTCGAGACCCCGACGAGGGGCGGTGGCCGGTCTTACAAGCCACTGGTGTCAGTTGGTTCACCTAAGATGTATACAGGTGCTCATTGGGTTATGAGTACACCGGACAGGACTCGCCGGGAACATGCTAGTTGGTCTTATACCTGACGTCAGATAGCAGTTCCCTGGTGACATGTGTACAGGTTAGTTCATCGACCTGAGGATCGTCATTTGTCTCGTGTGAGTTCCCACTGTACTTTGATTACTACCCTACCACGCTCAAAGGAGACGTGCAAACAGGTTTTAATTTGGTACAGTCCCAAGCCACATGGAGGCAGTGAGCGGATCTTCAGGGGTTCGTCTCTCCCGGTATTGGGGGTGAGGTCGCGCTGTGTCTAGGAGAGCCATTACACAAAGCCCTCGGCCGAGGCAGGAGATTTACTGGTAGGTATTCCAGTAGTATCTCAGGATGTTCTGGGCTACACTCCGACACGACTTGTACCGCTTTTGGGGGTCTGACTTTTACCAACCCCCTAGACCCGCCATGCGATGCTCATAGACGAACGGACCGGACTGTACGGATATTGTCACTGACAGGCTCAGTAGGGTGTCAGGATGAGTTCGCTCATCGACATCCCTTTTGGTCAGTAGCTGGTAGCCCGTCACGTATGGCTAATATCTCTGACGTGCTAGTGGTTAAATCCACAGCCATAGTATTAACGAGTCTTTAGAGTCCCCCGCATTCAGTTGCTCAAGTTTTCGGGCGAAACGCTGTAGAGGCCGTATGGAGATATGGAAGGGTTCGATCAGATACGTGCGGTATTGCACGGATCAGGATCGGACGGATATTACTAGCCGGCTTTGGTTTAAGCTGGATCCTAGTATTGTACAGTGTAGACTTTGTCTCTTTGCATTTGTATTTCGGTCGGAATACAAATGCGGGTATGTATATACAGTAGCGGGGTTTTCCTGTAATTTATTACGGGATCAGTTTTTGGAGTTGCCAGTTTGTTTTCCGTTTCGGCCATATTTCTTTGTATTTTTCATTGGCCGAAGATTGGTGGAGGAGGGCTTATTTGCATTTGTGCAAATAAGCATTTGTGGAGGGTGTTATTTGTATATAGTGGTATCATGATAATTCTACCACCCTTGACTTTTGCTTCATAATGGTTTTCATGATGGGTGTAACTTTCCTTGACTTTCTTGAGTCATCATGGCTTGACTAGGAGTAATCATGGTTGTTGATTAGTTGATGGAGTGTGGATTTGTTAGTGATCATTTTTTCTTCTCATGATCACATACCATTCCTCTCACTTGCGTTATGGGGTGGCTCCTCTCATTTTTTATACACACTCTCCCCCATTCTCCTTGCCATGAGGCCGGCCAAGTTAGGGGCTGTCTATGTTTTTGATGTGGGATTTTTGCTCTCTCATGCTTGCAAAAATCCCCAAGTTCATCACAAAATTCCATATCTCATATCCTCCACCAAAGGCAACTCCATAAACCCCAAATGAGACACAAGTTCCACACTACATTCTACAGCAAATCTTGGGCACGTCGACTCGCCAACTTCGTGCCCGTGTAGCCTCGGACCAGAGGTGGGAGCCCGTAAAAGAAGCCGGCGATGTGGTGCCCTTCCGGCGAGGAGGAGATGGTCGGAGATTCCGCGGAAGATCGGGACGACAACGAGAAGACCGGAGGACACGGATCACATGGTATATCTTCTCTACCCGTTCTTTAGTTAGCGAGGACTAGTTTAATGGCCCGATCCGGGTTGATAGTGCGCGGTGGTGCCGGTTTGAAAAGTTAAAGTATTTTATCGCTTCCGCATTTTGGCCTCGGGATGACGGCCGGGGCGCCGCCGTGCACTTACAGTGGTATCAGAGCCTCGCCATTAACCTAGTCTAGTTTTGTCTAGTGTGTTTACATTTCCAATCGAACAAATATTCCAAAACCGTGTTTTTCCATGCAACAGTTCTCTGTCGAAATTTTTTTGTCTCGAAATTTTTTTCAGGTAGTTGCAGAATGATGTACAGAGAAAGATAAGACTTCTGTGAAAATTTGGTAAGCTGATACTGTAGGATGACCGCGGAACCGCGGCCAAACCCCTCTTCTGGCCGCGGTTCCGCCGCCTTACAGTGCCTTCAGTGCACCAATTTTTCACAGTGATCTTTTTGCAGGGAAATAGGGGTTTTGGAACATTCTTTTTGGGCCCAGAATTTCTTTATCTGCTACAGTAATGCTTGGGGCCCACTTGGTAAAATTTGATCGATCGGATATTTTAAACACATTAGTTCACAGTATTTACATTATATCTGCGACCGTGAATATCACTTGATCGGTAAATCCTGTCTAACTGCTATAGCCCGGTTAGACGGATTTGCGAACGTGACATTCACGTTGATGTTCTGTGTATTGCTGTGATGTTGCGGATCGGTCGTCGGGGATAGCCTGGTTGCAGTGGTAGTACAGTTTTGTTGTATTATGTACATTTGATATTGCGGGGCGAGCGTCCGACATGTGGATTTCCGTCACTGCCTGTTTGTATTATTCTTTTGGGGCACGACCAGGTTGCGGTCGATGTACCCGTTGTATGTATATTTTACTTTCTGTACTAGGATTGCCCCGCGGAGGGGTGCACGGATAGCCGGGTTCTAGAGGGCAACGAGCCCGCATCTCATGGCATTGAGATGGAGGGGGCTTTACTCTAGAATTGGCGGGCTATTCGCCTCACTCGTAGGGGGTATAGGTTGACCCAGGAGGGATGCCCAAGTTACCGGATTCTGTGAAATGCTGGGTGGTCTATTCACGTTGCTGAAGAGGGCTGCCTCGCTTCAGGTTTTGGCGGGTAACTTGCCGCGCCCGTAGGGGTCTAGGATTTCATTGCACAGGCTATCCACAAGACCAGGGGAACGTCGGGTTTCAGTAGCGGCTCTGTGAAACCCAGGGATCCCAGATATCTGTATTGTTCTGTGATGCTGTACATTTCTGTGATGTTGCATTTTATCACGCCTTGAACGAAATATTATATATTATATATATATTAGTAGATGTTGTATATGTTTTGCATCCGCGCTAGTCCAGTCCCCGCTCTGTCGTTAGTTAGCTAACCTAACGGGTAATGACGGGACCCAGTGGCGAATGCGGATGGCATATACGTACATCAATATATTTTCGTTCTTTATTGGTGTGATCAATTGATGGGACTGCGTTGATTCGGATCAATGCAAGTTAAACAAACCTAATCTGATGTTGTTGGAACACTTTTCAAAAAGCTGTTATTGTAAGGACGTTCACTTTTGTTTTGCACAGTGGTATTCAGTTGGAATATCCTGCTCCTCAGTCGACGAGGCAAGGGCCGAGATCCCTTCACCGGGAGTGACCCCTTGGACAGAAGTTTGCGTCAGGGCAATAACTTCACTATAGCCGATTACTTTTGCTTTGCATCGTGGTATTCAGTTGGAATATCCTGCACCTCATTCTACGGGGAAAGAGCCGAGATCCCTTCACCGGGAGTGACCTCTTTAGCAAAGGTTTTCGTCACTATATTTTCATAAAAGCTATCCAGTTCCTTCAACGATATCAAGTTCATTACGTTAAAAGTTTTCGCCAGAAACCATTCGTAGCCCTCCGTCGTTTCAGACGGGTAGCACGTAGTATTCATGCATAGTGTATGGTAGCTGCTTGTTGCTTTTCTGTTGCATAGATAGATGCGTTGGTTTGGGACAGTCGTACTACTATTTTGGCCTTCGTCAAGGGTATGTACGGGTGGGTTCAAATTAACCTGGACAATGACGGGTGGAACTTGACATGTGACTTATGATTTGTTGACCTTCGTCAAGGTCATAAGAGCATGGGGCAAAAATCACATCGGGAGTTTCTAAAGAAACTGAAACTTGCCAGATATGCGCATACCTTTTGGAGTGTGATAGCGTGAGCGGATTCCGTCACGTTATCATGCGATGATAGTTGGATCCCGATTCCCACTGATGAGTTGGTTTACTCCTCGGGTGATCCCGACTAATTCTTCTTTCGGGTTTGGAGAAGAATTTGAGGTTACAGTGGGAGGTTTCCAGATTAGATAAATTGGTAACCATTCTGATCTAGGTTAGAGTGCACGCTGAGTGTTTCTTTTCTCTCTTTCTTTGGCAGCGACCATGACCCGACCCTAAGACTATGACTCAGAGACCAAAATTAACCGAACCTTCTTAACACTGGCTTTTGGATTGTCAGAGTTGCAGACCTCATTGTCACTCCTACTTTTACCCTCAGACCTCATTGTCACTCCTACTTTTACCCTTTTCTCCAGGACACCCCGTATTACTACAAACGTCCGCTTCCATTGGACAAAACCATCGTATGGTTATATACGAACTCGAAGGAATTTATTCGAGAATGGTTTCCGGTTCTGGAGAAAACGGATAGGACTATTCAGTTGTCTTTTCATTTTACCTTCTCTCAGGTTGCGAGTACCCCTTAGATTAGGGGATAGTAACCTATTACGCAAATTGGATTGTCTTCTTCCAAACCGTAGGCAGGTGCCGACCGGTAGGGAATGAAGAAAACCAATTAGCCTAACGATGGTGTACAAAAGGTATTATGTAAAGACAAAGAAATGGATTAGAAGGAGGGCAAAGTAAATTGCGACTGATATTCACGACCAAACCAAGTATTTCATTACCACTCCCACTTCACCTTTTTATTTCTCTAGGACACTCCGTATCACTACGAAGATCCACAGTTTATTGGATACTCCATCGTATGGTTATATACGAACTCGAAAGGAACTTGTTCCAGTTCGGGGATGGATTCTGGTTCAGGAGAAATAGGAATAAGGTTTATTCGGTTGCCTTTTATCTTCACCTTCTCTCCATTGCGAGTGCTCGTAGGATTATGACAGTACACCCATTATGCTTATTGGATAGTCTTCTTCCAAACCATAGGTTGGTGCCGAACGGTAGGGAAGGAAGAAAACCATTTGGCCTAAAGGGGTGTGCAGAAGGTAATGACTAAAGACATATAAAGAGATTTGGAGAGGTGGCAAAGAGATATACGGTTACAGTTGTGAATCTGGATAATGGAAGAGGCATTACTAGGAATACCAGGATACCCCATCGAAACATTTCAATGTTTCAGTTTCACTGTGTACTGTTAAAGGAAAACTGATTTCCCGATTAGATACTTACTCCAGGGTATGTATTTACCAGGTATGATTCTCACTTCTGTATGGTTTTACAGATGATGAGTGAGAGTAAGTTATTGGGAATTAGGTGATCTTCCTCATTATATCGGAATTCGTTGTAATTGGTGATATTTGAGGAAATCGCCTGGGTTGTTTGCCGGTCGGCAAATATTTGGTTTTGAATATCCTCTGTCATGCACCAATTTCAAATTGATATATCTGTACGTCTATTTTCATAGAGTGAGATATGCCTTTTTGAAATTATGTCTACGACATTTACCTATATCAGTGGATGGTTAGGTAAGGAGCATTAAACAGCGGTGTAATTCTTCTTAACCATAAATACAGTTTTCAACCCACGACACACAGTGAATGAGTTATCAGACTCAAGGGACTTATACAGAGTATTGTATGTTGTCCAGTGTCCATTAGGACAAAGGGGTTGGTTCTCGTACTATATTCGGTTTACTTATGACTTCTCTAGTTTTTAGACAGGTGTTTCGTAGAAACACAAGGTCTGAGTTTTGAGAAGTTAGAGGTATAAGAATAGAGTAGAGAACCAGGTGTTGCAAGTATCGGGATTTTTCAAGGTGATCGAAGATGTAGATACTTGTGTGTGGTATTCAGTTGATAGTAATGACTAAGAGAACTTGCTTCTCTTTCAGGTTACTCATAATTGGAAGCATTCCTAAGTTGAGTAACGCTAATCGGTCTCTTTCCATTTTAGTTGATATGCACTGGGGACAGCTACATGATTTGAATCTGGTTCAATTAAATCAGTGCCTCTGTTTCTGTATTAGATATAGAACAGTTCATATCTTAACGATGTTAAGGTACGGGGAGTTGTCCGGCTTATGCTTAAAACCAGACTCTGGATAACTCAAGGCACGTTTCTGTAATGGCTGTTTGTGGGTTGACCCAGGCTATGACGAGGGTTGACTTTCTACCATCTGGAAGATCAATAGTGATATTGTTCTTGACTCACCACAATTTTAATAAAAATGGATTTTTTCAGAAAACAGTAGTGGGAATATGGTAGAACTGGAAGTGATTCCAGAACCGTAGACGATTACTGAAGATTTGATAGGAACCTAAAAATTCAATCTGGTTTGACATTCCATTGGCCACTCCGCAGATATGGTGGGTAACCTCAGGCGCTCGAGAGGTACTTCGGTATGCTCAAGGACGGTGGCAGGGAGGTTCTTGTTTACCCAGATTTGCCATTGCTGTTGTTCCAGACTGTGAGACCCGGCAGGAGGATGAGTATAGCGTCGTTCTAAACTAGTTTTAGAAGTGTACGTGTATATGACTCTGCCAGAGGGTTGTCGTAGTCAGTGGGAGCAGCGGAAGCATTGGTGGACATGTGGCTTATGTCTATTTATAGACTAAAGCAGATATAGCGGAGATAGATCATCTATTTCTGATGTGACAGTCATAGGTTTGACTTCATCAGAATAGGGGATGGATCTGTTAAGAAGGTAGTAGGGTGTGATGTCCTGGTATTTGGATGACATACGCAAAGTAGGAAAAGAAACTCCTATACTACGATCGGTTAAACTTTGGTTGTCACACAGTGGTTTCTCCACAAAGGAAATGGATTTCATATCAAACATTCTGGTTACTGGATCTATGGTTTTAGATCTAGATTTAGGAAGTGTCCCAATCAGGGTACTTAGACAGTATTCTAAGAGTATTTAGAATGGACGACTCCTGGCACGGTAGTGTACCTGCAGGTGATGGAGTCACCCTCTCTAAAGGTGTCTTACAGACTAAAGGGGAGAGGGATGTGCATGATTGGCAGATCACCTGCTTAGGCAATTGAGTCAATCATGAGATGTCAAGTACCACACTAGATGTTGTTCTTACAGTAGGTGCAATGAGTTGATATTGATCCAATCCTGGAGAAATAGTCGGAAGCAGTTTTAGAACATAAGTGGATGTTCTAGGGATGTGATAACGACAGCCTCATTCGGGAGACAGTTATCATTCCAGGCTTCCAAGGTGACTTGGACGACAGGAAGGTTGTCAGAGTTTTAGTTTTCCCTCTGACGAGGGGCAGTATTATGGACAGGTGGTCCAGGAGGATACTGAGGGAGGCATGGCGCATGATACTGATTAAGTTCAGTTGACGATACAGTCTAAGAAGTTTGGATTTGGAGTTCATTTATGAGCTAGGTCCCATCAGACATCCAAACACATTCTAAGACAGGTATTGCTCATTTCGGGAGATGGCTTTCTCCGCGAACATGAGATATAGAGAGACATAGAAAGAAACATCAAAGCGGATCCACTCACTGAGGCTATTCCTCGAACGCAATAGTTTCGCAAACGAGCTTTGTGAGACTGACTAGTAGAGGAGTTGGGGGTTCGATATCACACGGGTTGTGAGTATGCGACATCGCAATAATTAGCCTTGAGTGCAAGTGGGAGATTGTTGGATATAGTGCCCTCAGAGTCAATTATTGGATCACAGGCACGTGATTGCAATGATTGAGGGAGGACCTATGCCGGTAGGACAGTCTTACTCGAGATGATAGTATGCTATCTGGTTTATCTTTATCATCGTGTACTGCTTTAGGTGACCAGACAGGTCGCTATTACACGTTGATAGAGCCCCTAGGATTCTTGCTTGACTGCCAGCAGTATGAGGGCGATCATATACGTGGGAGCTGGTAGTCTATAAGCACATCCTTAAAAGGTCCCTAGTCGTGGGAGTTTCGAGACAGGGCATCGATACTCCAGAGTAGACTAGTGTATACAGTCGAGACCCCGACGAGGGGTGGTGGCCGGTCTCACAAGCCACTGGTGTCAATTGGTTCACCTAAGATGTATACAGGCGCTTATTGGGTTATGAGTACACCGGACATGACTCGCCGGGAATATGCTAGTTGGTCTTATACCTGACGTCAGATAGCAGTTCCCTGGTGACATGTGTACAGGTTAGTTCATCGACCTGAGGATCGTCATTTGTCTCGTGTGAGTTCCCACTGTACTTTGATTACTACCCTACCACGCTCAAAGGAGACGTGCAAACAGGTTTTAGTTGGGTACAGTCCCGAGCCACATGGAGGCAGTGAGCGGATCTTCAGGGGTTCGTCTCTCCCGGTATTGGGGGTGAGGTCGCGCTGTGTCTAGGAGAGCCATTACATAAAGCCCTCGGCCGAGGCAGGAGATTTACTGGTAGGTATTCCAGTAGTATCTCAGGATGTTCTGGGCTACATTCCGACACGACTTGTACCGCTTTTGGGGGTCTGACTTTTACCAATCCCCTAGGCCCGCCATGCGATGCTCATAGACGAACGGACCGGACTGTACGGATATTGTCACTGACAGGCTCAATAGGGTGTCAGAATGAGTTCGCTCATCGACGTCCCTTTTGGTCAGTAGCTGGTAGCCCGTCACGTATGGCTAATACCTCTGACGTGCTAGTGGTTAAATCCACAGCCATAGTATTGACGAGTCTTTAGAGTCCCCTGCATTCAGTTGCTCAAGTTTTCGGGCGAAACGCTGTAGAGGCCGTATGGAGATATGGCAGGGTTCGATCAGATACGTGCGGTATTGCACGGATCAGGATCGGACGGATAATACTAGCCGGCTTTGGTTTAAGCTGGATCCTAGTATTGTACAGTGTAGACTTTGTCTCTTTACATTTGTATTTCGGTCGGAATACAAATGCGGGTATGTATATACAGTAGCGGGGTTTTCCTGTAATTTATTACGGGATCAGTTTTTGGAGTTGCCAGTTTGTTTTTCGTTTCGGCCATATTTCTTTGTATCTTTCATTGGCCGAAAATTGGTGGAAGAGGGCTTATTTGCATTTGTGCAAATAAGTATTTGTGGAGGGTGTTATTTGCATATGGTGGTATCATGATAATTCTACCACCCTTGACTTTTGCTTCATAATGGTTTTCATGATGGGTGTAACTTTCCTTGACTTTCTTGAGTCATCATGGCTTGACTAGGAGTAATCATGGTTGTTGATTAGTTGATGGAGTGTGGATTTGTTAGTGATCATTTTTTCTTCTCATGATCACATACCATTCCTCTCACTTGCATTATGGTGTGGCTCCTCTCATTTTTGATACACACTCTCCCCCATTCTCCTTGCCATGAGGCCGGCCAAGTTAGGGGCTGTCCATGTTTTTGATGTGGGATTTTTGCTCTCTCATGCTTGCAAAAATCCCCAAGTTCATCACAAAATTCCATATCTCATATCCTCCACCAAAGGCAACTCCATAAACCCCAAATGAGACACAAGTTCCACACTACATTCTACAGCAAATCTTGGGCACGTCGACTCACCAACTTCGTGCCCGAGTTGCCTCGGACCAGAGGTGGGAGCCCGTAAAAGAAGCCGGCGATGTGGTACCCTTCCGGCGAGGAGGAGATGGTCGGAGATTCCGCGGGAGATCGGGACGACGACGAGAAGACCGGAGGACACGGATCACATGGTATATCTTCTCTACCCGTTCTTTAGTTAGCTAGGACTAGTTTAATGGTCCGATCCTGGTTGATAGTGCGCGGTGGTGCCGGTTTGAAAAGTTAAAGTATTTTATCGCTTCCGCATTTTGGCCTCGGGATGACGGCCGGGGCGCCGCCGTGCACTTACAGCAGCAGACGCGGGAATCTCGCCGGCAGTTATGCTCCCGACATCACGCCTGCGTAATGAGCGGATCGTCCATTAATGGAGATCGTGATGGCGTGGAACGTGGGATGTTGCCGGCGGAGAATCTGCGCATGGCGAGATTTGCGGAGCGGTGGTTACGCCTGTGAGTGGTGGAGTTGGTCGGTCGGAGGGACCGAGGAAGACGGTCTCGGCAGGGGAGCTTAGGAACGAGCAGGGGGCCGAGGAGTCTTGGTCCTGTGGTAGCTCGGGACGAGCTGAGAGGCCGAGAAGGCCAATTTGCAGGGGGGCCGAGGAGAGCCAACTCATGCTTGTAGGTCGGGTACAGGGGTGGCCTGGTCGGCCCCTGTGGATCCTTTCTTCTGAGTTCTGAGACACGCCATCCACCACGTGTCCTGATCCGGAAGATCGCCAATATAGAGCATCATCAATATTCCAATTATTCCGTTTACTTATATGTAGATTCACAATCACGTAATGTAGTTTCATTTCAAAGTTGTGACTTGGCTTCTTGTGCCGACTGGATAGGGACTTTGTGGGATTTTAAAAATTATCAATGATGTCATATTTCATGAAGTCCGCTTCATTTTGCGGTAACGGTCAACTCACTTAGGGTGCATTACATATTGATTAGATCACCATTTAGAATATTTGAAAGCTTCTGCAGTTGTAGAGATCAAATAGTTATCAAATGTATTTTGTTTTCTCTCAATTCGAAATGGAAAATTTCTTCTTACTATAATGATAACATACAATTATGCAACAATATAACGGTCATTAAGTGTCAAGCCGCTTCAATTAGCCTCCACTATACGAGAAAATCAATTCAATCTAAGGAGAAGTTTTGAAGGGGAAAAAGACAAAAAAAAATTAGTTTGAATTGATTATGATTGCATGGATGTAGGATCTCATTTTTTGTTTCGAAATGATTATATCATGTATTCATTGGTGTCGGTGTGCAAATTAGAGAAAATCGGCCTATATTTGAAGCCCACATCAATCATTTTATATAATCGCCTTTGGGCTTGGTTGTTTGCCTTATTTTACCCTTTATTTTCCGAAAAAACATGGCTTAATTATAGCCAATTTGTTCTACGATACTAGTTTGTGGTTACATGCAATGAATATTCTAACGGGGCTGCGTTCAATTTGCAACGACTTTGTTGCGTTCCGCACAACCAAATAGGATAGAATAGGAAAAGTCTGGATCTCATGGGATGGGCTAACCACGTTTTAAAGTATGTTTTTGAGTATGTGGACCGTTTTTTCCTGCCACATCTAAGAATTTTTTTTAAAAGCAAGATTAAATGTCAAAACTCATGATATAAAAAAAGCTTGCTTAAATTTAAAAGGGAAACGGTGAAATAGTTCTCTTGTAAAATTGGACGGTGAAAGACTAATGCATAAAAATGAATCCGCCTTTAACACAGATTCTTTTATAAAAAGATTTGATATCCATTGATATGAACATGTTTAATTCCGTTGATTCCGATACCTATTGGCAAGCTCATTGATACTCATTAAACTGACAATATCATCGGTCTGTATACCGACGGATTATCCAGTCAAAACCAACAAGCATACTTTAGAAGGCATAGCTTCAAATCCAATTACAAACCCTTACTTTTTTACATGTTGCCTAAGAAGAGGTAAGGATCCTGTAGAATTCATATCTAATGCTTTTAGGTAGAAATGGGTTATATACTGTGTATGGTGTTATACATGGACGGTTAAGATTTGACAAAAGAAGAAGTACTTTTCCAAAAAATAGAATTTGGATGTTCTTTCAACCATTCGTGTATGGTATCGGGATGATGGACAACCCGTTTTTATCAGAAAATGTTAAATGAAAGTTCTTCAGTATCCTTACCAAGGCCCACCGTTCAATTAAAGTTTGGACAGTGAGATTGATGCTAACGAACACTTCGGCGGTCAAGAAGATTAAATAACCTTTCATGCACTCCTTTCTTAGGGATGTGTTAATCGAACCGAGTCAACCTAGTTCAGCTCGTTAAGAGCTCGTTCAAGTTCAGTATGTTAATAAACAAACAAAACTTGATAGAAAAATTAGGTTTATTTTAGTTAACGAGCCGAACATGAGCTTACCCTGGCTCGTTTGTTTATACCTCAAATATGGTTCGTTTGTGTTATATTGTATTCTTATATATATTGAAATGATGGTCAGTTTTCCGGTGCATAGATAGATATCAATCCAAAAAAGTCATAGACCTCATACCTTTAGTGCAAATCAACCAAAATGCATTGGAATAAGGCTTATTTACTGAAAACTCTCTACATGTTTACATTATTTTAACAAAACTATCATTATTTTTAAAACTATTAAAAAACTACCAAATTTAACGGTGCCACATCAGCACCATCAATACTATGTCAGCACCATGTCAACTAAGTTGCCACGTGAGCATAAAAATTAAAGAATCTACAAACTTACCCTCTTTAATCCTAACCCTAATTTCAAAAAAGTAAAATAAATAAATTTTAAAACCCCATCATTTTCCTCCCCTCGCCATCATCGTCGGCGTCTGCGTCACCACATCCGCCGCCACATCCGCCTCCATCGCCAACTCCCATCATCATCATCATCATCATCATCATATTCTTCTCCATCTTCATCTCATCTTTATCACCACCACCTTCCATCGTCATCATCCATCTCCTCCTCCTTCTCCTTCTGCCGCCGCAAACACCATCGCCATCCACTCCCATCATCATCAACATCTTCCTCTTCTTCTTCCTCTTCCCCTTCATCATCACCACCTCCGATCATCATCATCAACGTCATAATCTCATCCACCACCACCACCTCCTCCTCCCACCTCCGCCGCTCTCCTCCTTTCTCTGCCGCCGCAACCATCACCAGCGCCACCGGCTCCCATCATCATCTAATTTTTCATCATCATCATCATCATCATGACCACCATCATCATCTCCCCCGACACTCTCCCCGTCCCCCCGCCGCGGCCCCTGTCCCCTCCCCCTGCCCCCGCCCCCACCCTGTCCCCTCCCTCCAACCCCCGACCTCCCTGTTCCCCAAGCAAAAAAGAAAAAAATAATAATTTATTTATTTAATACTTAATAATTAATTTATTTAATACTTAATAATTATTAAAAAAAATACTATTAATATGGTTAATAATTATTATTTGTTTTATGAGAATGGTAAAATGGTCCTTTACTGCAAAATTTAATACCGTTAACTCATGATACTTTCTTGATAGTTTTTAAGATAATAATAGTTTTGTTAAAATAGCCCAAAACCTGTTGGTAGTTTTCAGTAAATAAGTCTTGGAATAATATATTGATAATATCTTCTAGGAAAAAATATTTTGTCAATATTGGCTGATGAGTTAAAACCAAATCAAACTTACAAACAAGCATGGACATCCAAGCTTATTGGTTCTTTTATAAGCTCCGCTCATTTTGTAAGCAAGCTGTGTGCCGGTCGAACTCAAGTTGATACTGGCCCGGTCGAGTTCGGCAGGTTTACTCCCTTAATGTTCTATTCCTAATGTAGTGCAGGAAGTGCATGCATGAAAATGCACACATGCTTTTCACTTTTTCACTTCTCCTGCACGACTTTATTGAAATCACTAATATAATTACCAAGTAAAGCGTGATACAAATTAATTAACTTAGCTAAATCCTCCAATACAAAGAAATTAAGAAACCCAATAGAGAATATGTGGTGACAAAAGTTGGAAAGGTGCGGGCACAAGAATATGCTGGGAAGATCCTCCCCCATCCAAGTCTTTAAAAGCACTTCCCACAAACAAACCACCCTCACTCCAATTTTTTAACTAATTCACTTGTCTCATCTCTCTCTCTCTCTCTCTCTCTCTCTCTCTACTTATTTTGTTCAGAAAGCTCAGCCATCTCCTCCAATGGCCATTTGGGATATTAATCCCGGTGGCGATTGCTCTCTTGAAAACCTCGGCGGCGGCGTTCACGGCAACGGCGATGAAGGAGGAGGAGGTGGTGGGATCAAAATCATGAAGGGTTGATTGTTTTAGGCCTCATATATTCCATTGAGGGCAGCTTAGAATCTTTGGCATACATATATATATATAGAGAGAGAACGGATCCTCCAAGACGGGTTCGCGTTTTTAAAAACGCGAAACTGAATGAGAACCGTTGAATCATTTGTTTGCATTCAACGGTTAAGATTAATATACCTTAATAAATCTTATCTTACTGGAACAAGTATTATTTTTCATGATTTAAGCGACCCTCTTTTTTTTCTCTTGCTCCTATATCAATATAATGTTATACTGAAAACTGAAATATTATATTGCATAAAAATACCTTCTTTAGTCATGATGAGTTTGTATAACTATTTTTTTGTTAGATTGTGAGTTGATGAAGTATTTCTCATACTCCAGTTGAACTCGTCTTTTTTCCGACAAGTACATGATAGGTCCAATTAACCATTCACCGACGCTCCTATTTAAAAGAGGGCATCTGCATGTTTGTTTTGGATCCACTTTGTATTCAATTTTTAAAATTAAACTCAAATGGATTATGTTTATGTAACTTGTAAGTCTATCAAGTCAACATATATATGTTGGTTATTATAATGCACGCTTTTGAGATGTCTACATATGTTTTGTTTGACCGTTTGTTTTAATTCATTTGCCTCTTTGAGCATATATATGTATATGTGACATGTTGGTTAAATGGCAATGGGTATATGCCCTGCAACGCGGCAAGTATGATAAGGGGAAAAAAGAATTCAATGCAAATTCTTCAAAATTGTAAAGTTGTAATGAGAAGCCGTAACAAATTAATCCTCGAAAATTGATTTGTAATTATAAGATATAAGAAAACTAGACCTGTATTTGACATCAATCACAATTTTAAACACTTACATGTGACATATTTCGATGTATGGAATCAAATTTGCATCAAAGCGCCAAATTTGGCACCACACATGCGTGCATAGCTTCAACTTGAGCTCGAATTTCACAAGCTAAAAAGAATTTCATTACAAACACAAGTAAACACTTTCTTACACCTGCTTATAAGGGTGTAAGTCGAGTCGGGTTTAACCCGAACCCGACCTAACTCATCCAATATTCCTCCGTTTTTTAAATATCATAAATCCGTCCAAACCTGATCAAGTGGGTAAAATATTAGATACAAAGTTTTTTGGGTTGGATATGTAAAACACATCAAATCCCTAAGCCCAGCCCAACCCTATGTCCCATTCACTCTATATGTACCATAGAGATATAATTTTATGTATCTTGATATACATGTTGTATTTATTGTATGAAATTTATTTGGTGTAATTTTCATGATTAACTTATAAATCTATAATGCATAAACTTACAAATTTTGCATGTTCATTTTGCGCATATATATATATATATATATTAAAACTCATCACCAGTTTTATTATTTTAATTTTTTAAAATAATTTTAACAGAAAAAACCTTAAGAACCGCAAAAATCGACCCACCCCCTAAACCTGGTAACCCACCCAAACCCGAATGCAATCCAAATTTGCGGCTTTGGATATAAACCCGTCAGGTTTATACGGGTTTTAAGTTTAGGCTTTAAATTTAGGGTTTAGGTGTTAAATTTAGGATTGGATAAAAAAATTGTTTAAAAAACCGTACAAAGATGTTCTGGTTTCATCCTAGGATTCTTGGGATAAGCTGTGGTAGGCCCAAATATAAACTATATTTTAAAGGGTAAATTGTCAAAAAGCCCCCGGCCCGTTTCAAACTTCTCGCAAAAACAATGGACTTTTTTCTCCCGTTAAAAAACCTCTCGGTCCAATCAAAAACCCCATGTATACCGGCTGCATGTAATATCTAAATGGTTATCTATAATATCCAAGCAGTTAGGTGAATACAAGGTCTAAATGAAATAAAACATAGGGGTTTTTCACAAAGATTTTGAACTCCTTTCCAATAATTTTCAAAACTACCGGGCTTTTTTAACATCTCCAGAGCGTACTCGGGGCTTTGATTATTTACCATATTTTTAAAGAGGGAACGAATCCCATAGCGGATATGGACCTAACTTTGGGCCCATATTAAGGCATAAACCCATTCCATCATTCACACGTGAGAGTCACGTGAGCAACCGTCACCCCTCCATTTCATAAAAAATCCCTTCTCTCATCGTCGTCGTCGTCATCGTCGTCACAATCGAAACCTCTCCAAAACCCTAACCCTAGAAAGAAAGAAAAAATGTCCTCAAACAACCTCGCTGACGACGCCTCCACCTCGGCTTTTGACCACCTGATGATCCAATCCCTGATGTCCCGCCTCCAGCTCCGTCCCCCTTACCTCGACACCAACTCCTTCCTCTCCCAGAACCTCGACGACTTCCTCCTCGGCTCCGGCTCCGATCCCGACCTCGATCCCGAACCCGAGTCCGATTCCGACCCCAAGCACCGCAAGCTGATCGCCAAGGAGGAGTCGAGGCTCGAGAAGGAGATCATCAGGATCATCAACGCCGGCGACGGCAAGGAAACCCTAAAGCCCAACTCCGGCCAGTCCGTGTCGATCGGCGACCACAACATCTGCGTCGGGGTCCACGACGAGACGGGGTCGGAGTATCGAGTCTGGGAGTGGCACGGCCACATCATGTTCTTCCATGAGGAGGATGGATATTCTGCTGAGTACGTTTACGGCAACTATTTCGAGAGGGTGATCAAAAGGAAAGAGGACAAGAAAGACATCGAGGAGGAGGATGTGAGCAGGGTGAAGGGGGAGGGGAATTCCGGGCTTAGGGATTTAATCGCAGGCGAGAAGGGAGGGGTCGGCGCGGGAGCAGGTCGGGTTATCCATCGGAACTCGGTGAATGCTGGCTCGGCCGCCTCTGCTAAGTGAACTGGGTAATGGATGAATTTGATGCTTGCTTTATAAGTTTTTGCTTTTTGAGATGAATGGCTTGTTGAATTTGTTATAAATATGCTCATGCTTGGAATGTTTTGAATTTGGTTGCAAGTTAGTTTTGGAAAGCATGTTGTGGAATTTAGTTCAAATGATTTTGCTGTATGCATTTTGTTTGGGAGATATATTCGTATACTAGAGTTTTTCTTTGGTTTGAGTTCTTTATATATTACCGGTTTGTAGTTCTTGAGTAGATTGTAGATGTTTTAACTTGTATGCTTGTATGTGAATATGAAATAGTTTGTGCACCGATAATAGGGGAGAACGTTCAATCGTACTTGATACAGAATGTGTATCAGTTGTTTGTCATGGATACATACCATACGAAGTTCCTATTGTCCTTTGGTTGTAGCTTACCCTTTGTTGCCTTTAAGTGAGTTGGTTAGTGGCGAAATAACTCAACAACAACAACTGAGCCTTTTATCCCAAGCATATGGGGTAGGCTACATGAACCAACATGAGAATCACGCCGGGTCCAGCACATGAATCCTTTGTCTCCACTCACTTCTATCGAACAATATACTTTCATTGAGTCCTTTGGCAACCATATCGTTTCGTATCACCTCCATCCATGTTTTCTTCGGTCTCCCTTTTGCCCTTTTGCCATTACCCATATCGAGAGTATCTATTCGTCGAACCGGTGCTTCCATAGGTCTGCGTCGCACATGACCAAACCATCTAAGCCGGTTTTCCCGCATCTTCTCCTCCACGGGTGCTACACCAACTTTTGCACGAATATCCTCATTTCGCACCTTGTCTTTTCTAGTGTTACCGCACATCCAACGAAGCATGCGCATCTCCGCTACGTGCATCTTCTGTGTATGATGCTTCTTAGGAGCCCAGCATTCTGTACCATATAATAAGGCAGGCCGAATAGCGCTCCGATAAAACTTCCCTTTCAATTTTAACGGAAAGTTACGATCACACAAAATCTCTGTTGCACTCCTCCATTTCAACCAACCAGCTTGGATCCTTTGATTAACATCACTATCGATCTCCCCATTCCTTTGGATGATGGAACCTAGATATCTAAACTGGTCGCTCGGTGATATCTCTTGCCCTTCCAATGTTATACCAATATGGTTTTGACTTCTCTGGCTACTAAATTTGCAGTGCATATATGCTGTCTTGGACCTGCTCAATCTGAATCCCCGAGATTCCAATGTTTGTCTCCATAATTCCAATTTGGCATTAACCCCTGCTTTCGTCTCATTTACTAGAACAATATCATCAGCGAATAGCATACACCAAGGGACCTCATCTTGGATAGTTCTAGTAAGCTCATCCATCACGATGGTAAACAGGAAAGGACTTAATGCAGATCCTTGATGTAAACCAATAGTAATCGGAAAATCACTTGTTAAGCCACCGCAAGTTCTGACATTTGCCACTACTCCGTCGTGCATATCCTTGATTATGTCAATATACTTGACGGGGACCCCCTTTTTCATCATTGTCCCCCATAATACCTCTCTAGGTACCTTGTCGTACGCTTTTTCTAAATCAATAAATATCATATGCAAATCTCTTCTCCTCTCTCGAAAGCGCTCGACAAGTTGACGAAGCAAATGAATCGCCTCTGTCGTCGATCGTCCAGGCATGAACCCAAATTGGTTCTCTGTTATCTTAATATCCTTCCTTAGCCTGTGTTCAATCACTCTCTCCCAAAGTTTCATGGTGTGACACATTAGTTTTATTCCACGGTAGTTTGAACAACTTTGAATGTCACCCTTATTCTTGTAGATAGGTACAAGGATACTTTTCCTCCATTCATTTGGCATCTTTTTTGTCTGCCAAATCTTATTAAACAGATCTGTCAGCCATTTAACGTCTATTTCTCCTAAGCATCTCCAAATCTCGATAGGAATCCCGTCAGGACCAACCGCTTTTCTTAAACCCATTCTGTTCAAAGCTTCTTTAACCTCAGTAAGTCTTATTTTACGCATGAAATCACGATTTATATCTTGAGATTGAATGACAAGTCCATCCAAATTCTTAGTAAAGCTCTCATTGAACAATTTGTCAAAATAATCTCTCCATCTTTCCTTGATATCCTCATCTCGAACTAAAACCTTCTGATTTTCATTTTTGACACACTTCACCGCACATAAGTCTCTAGTCTTCCTTTCCCGCATTCGAGCAATCCGGTATATATCATTTGCAGCCTCTTTAGTGTCTAATTTCTCGTACACCTCCTTGTAGACCTTAGATTTAGCTTCCCGAACAGCTTTCTTAACTTCCTTTTTAGCCATTTTGTACTTCTCAAATCTCTCCACATCTCTACTTTTCTTCAAATCTTTATAAGAATCTCTTTTAATTTTAATAGCAGCCTTTACATCTTCATTCCACCATGATATGTCCTTAGATGGTGGAGCACCACCTCTCGACTCACCAAGTAGATCTCTAGCTACTTTCTTGATACAACTAGCCATTTTGTTCCATGTTTTGTCTGGATCATCTTCCGACTGCCAATCCGTTTCTTGTACTACACGATCTATAAAAGCCTTTTGATTACCTTCTTTCAATCGCCACCATTTAATTTTAGGCTCTACCTTACGTCTAATCTTCCTAGGTTCTCTTCTAAATCGAAAATCTAAAACTAAAAGTCTATGTTGAGTAGTTACACTCTCACCTGGCACTACCTTACAGTCGATACAACAACCTCTATCTATTCTTCTCGTCAGAAAAAAGTCTATTTGACTAGCATTTGATCCGCTCCTAAAAGTGATAAGGTGGGACTCTCTTTTCCTAAACCAGGTGTTTGCTAAGATCAAGTCATAAGATAAAGCAAAATCTAGAATCGAGTCACCTACTTCATTCCTTTGTCCGAAACCAAAACCTCCATGGATAGTATCAAACCCACTACGACTAGTACCTACATGTCCATTAAGATCACCACCAATAAATAACTTCTCTCCACTAGGTATACTTTGCACCACCTCGTCTAAATCCTTCCAGAATAGACGCTTACTAGCGTCATCAAGACCTATCTGTGGTGCATAAGCACTAATTAACATTAAAGATCTCTCCACCTAGAATAAGCTTAACCAGTAAAATTCTATCACCTTTTCTCCTAATCTCAACTACATCCTCAAGCAACCGTCTATCTATGATTATACCTACCCCATTACGATTTTTATCTCTACCCGTATACCAAAGCTTATAACCCCAAGGCTCTATGACTCTACTCTTTTCACCTACCCACTTAGTTTCTTGCAAACACATAATACCAACTCTCCTCCTAATCATCACCTCCACTAATTCTATTAGTCTACCCGTAAGGGAACCTATGTTCCAGGAAGCTAGACGGATCCTATGGTGAATTAATGATAATTTTGTGCATGGTTGGCAAGAACGTTTTTTTTTTCTTTTTTGTTTTTTGTCCTTTTTTTGGGGGGTGGGGGGATGAAACGAACGAAAACAGGACTTATTTGCCTTGGCATTGACCTACAAGACCAGGAAAGAATTTAATGATGATGCATCATGCACGCACTTAATAGGCTCAAACCTGAATTGGCACAGACACTCTAGGAAAAGTATCAATATTCAGCAGGGCTTGACAAAGACATAGTGCTAATGTAGCTTGAATAAGGTTTCGTTATGTTTGAGTGTTCCCACTAATCCAAGCTTGGATGAAATGAAGTTAAGATGAAAATTTCTGTCGTTTTTTCATTTCATTTTCAACCCCCCCACCCCCACCCACTCTCCCACCCCAAAAAAACAAAAATAATAATAAACAATAATAAATTAAATAAATAAATAAGATTATGAGAACCTCTTCTATAAGTATTGATTCTTGATTCAAATTTCAAGTTCTAATTAGAGATCCTTAGCATCGGATCTAGGGCTGGTTCTGTGTGAGCTACTTGTTTTAGGATAATTATTTCTAGAGGTTTTATCTTGTTATAGGATTTCATGTGCACAAGACAATAGAAGTATGTTACGGTACCATTATCTGGAAAAAACATTTGCATATAGTGTGTGTATTGCTAACATTACAATTTCCATGTGATTGACCTTCCTTTTACGGCAATGCCGATAAGGAATAAATTATTTGAAAACGGGAAAGAAAAAAAGAAGGGGGTGGGGAGCAGAACGGCCAACCATGATGGCTGCCTAATTGTCCACCTTAGGAGATCATGTAGTGATTGGTTTGCATATGCTTTAAGTTAGTTGATTTTATCCCTTCTAATTAGCAATAACTCGGTTTCAACTGAAATATGGACATTAACAAATAACTCTAGAAAGCCTTTGACGACATATCACACAGACATGAAACATATCTAACCACCAATTAACAATAATACATGATGCATTCTAGGCAGTTTGAATCTCTGTGTTCAAGGTCCTATGGGATGTTTGCTTGTTAACACTAAACAGAAAAGTATTTGTTGGGGATGATTAAGACAACGGGTATGATTTTAACCCCCACCCAATTTTGGTATATGCACACTTGATATAATCATTTAATCATATAATGCTTTTAAGAGGATAATGCTAGCATACAATTTTGATTATAATTTGTGGGTTGAGTTTAATTATATTACTATTACACTTAAAACACTAATGTCATAATTGACTAAAGGCGTCATGGCAATGGCATACGATAAGTAGCGGGTGAGAATGATCATCCTAACAAGTAGAGTGAAGGCAAGAACACCCTCCAGTTTTAAGGATGTTGCGCTTTTGTAAACACCATCAACAGGTGATTTCCACTATTTGATCTTGTGAAGCATAGAATTGGCAAGACAACTTGACCATTTTTGCTTTGTCAGGATTATGAGTTCCCAAATAATGCTAAAGGTTGAATTTGTCTTTCCACCATTCTTTCCATGGAAATTTTTTGTCGAACTATATTTCTCGAAATTTCTGATATGATGTGGGGGCTTGCAATGCATATGATTAGCTCTATATGTATGATAACTGTCTCTTTTGGTAGATGTAGGATTAAAATAGCTTCGATGTGTTAGGGGAGAAAACAAATGTAGATAAAAATAGTAATTTAATAGTATCTTTTAAAGAAAAATAGTATGTAAAGACGCAAGCGCCATATGTTTCATGGTGGAATTATTATACACTGCATGTTTAACAAGCAAAGAGTGTTTGATACTTTTGCTTGCTCAAACCTCTATCTCTGCATGCTTGGTTCTAAAGATCAATGACATATACTTAATTATTTTAGCTTTAGGTGTTGCTCATCAGAAACCCTTAATCATCTCAAGATGTGTTTAACTTGTTGCTGGAACCTTTCGATGGAACTTGCTTTATAAAGTTTTATTAACTTTAACCTGTACAGCTATCTTACCGATGAGAGTAGGTTGTTCGATATTTTAATGAGTTCTTCATAGTTCTTTACAGCATTAGCATTAGCATTAATTTATGATTTTGTATATACAATTTTACTTCTCTATTTTCAAGTTGTATACTATGCATAGCTTCTAATAGCAATTGGTTGGAAATTTAACGACACATTTTGTGCTTACGGCATGCTTTTGGAGTGCCTCAGTTGGCTTTAATTTCTGATTATTATTTTTTCGTGGTTATATACACCAAGCTATATATATAGACTAACAAGTAGGAGTTTGAAATTCATCTTCAGGTCTTGCATGATAGATTTCCTGGCGCCCCAGTGAATGTTAATTTTCTGTCCATGATCTAAATAGTTAGAAGCTGAATGAAAGAAAAGGATTCATGCAGCAATTGTTTATCCATGTTTTTACCCCAAATCTGTATCAATCATCTGAACTTGATTGTTTAACATCTATTTGATGGTGAAGATGCAGATATAATGTTGAATGTTAATATTTCTTTCTGTTGTTTTGTTGGATTCGAAATTAATCTACACAGGATGAATATATCGTCAGTTTTTCGAATTTTCTGTAACGCTAATGCAAATGAAGCATGTTTTATATAAACTTACAAACATATCAACGATTTATCTAATTTGCTATATTGCTGTGGATTGATTGATGTGGATATTTGAAGTGGTAGCTGAGAACAATGTAAAAATATGGTATTCCTGTGCTTATATTGAAAAAAATTGTTCTCTATTATGAAAGATTAACAGGTTGTGCCAATCAGCACAGAATAGCGTTATTGAGATAATTAAGTCATAAAAGCTGATAAAAACATTCAATAATTTTTGTAATTGAGATGCATATTTTTATGTTTTAGCTTTGATGTACCATTAATATTTTGGCTACTCTTTATCTTAGCATCCTAGCATCAGAATTTAGGTTGTCATATGCATATATGATGTTGTGCATGGATAATTTGCTCACTTCATCATTATTTTATATATGAAAACCTCTATGTAACGAATATATTTCATCTCTCTTTCACTTTGAAGAAGTAATATAGCCTACAAGTGAATTTCTTGTCTTTTTGCAGAGGTTACCCTTTTTTTTGTGTTTGGGAAATTTGTATTTAGGGCCATAGGTACCAAGCAATAGGGTTTAAGAGTTGTTAAAAGCTCTCTAACACTCATGTTTCAGGTTGAAAGGTCTCTATAATATTTAGTACCCATGTTATTTTATTTTGAAAATAATCGATAATATCCTCTCTTTTCTCGATCTCTTTCCTCTTATTCTCTTACAAATGGTTTTACAAAGCCTGGGTTTCCGAAACTCCATCAAACCAAAACCTATTCAATGAGTTTGATGGAGTTTTAGAGAAGAGGAGGACGGAGAAGGAGCAAGCAATGATGATAGGTTTTGAAGTAAGAAGACAAGGGATGTAGAAATAGGAGACGAGCAATGAGTTTTTGATTTCATAGGTTACCACTAAAAAAAATTTTTGGGGAGGGGGTTGGGGGCAGATAAATTCTTTTGTGGTTAATAGCGAAAATGGGTTTTAGATTTGATAGGAGCATGGAGAAAGGGATGGTGGAGGAGAGAGAAAGCTGATGGGCAGGAAAAAAGTGGATGGCATAAATGTGGTGGTTTCACTGATAAAACACTGGTATTTTGCACGTGCTATACACATGTGTATATATTAGATGTCATTGAAAAAGCTATGAAAAAATTTAAAATGCAAAAAGAAATATTTGAAGGGCGGTCTATAAATTGTTCAAATGGATGACTCCTATATTTGATTTTTTTCTTGTACTCCGTCTTTTTATAAGTAATAAATATGTGTTTGTGTTTGTGAGAGGGAGGGAGGGAGGGGGAAAGGGGGCTCCATGGCAGTAATGGCTTTCTTTTAGTTTTAATGAAAAAGGTAAAAGAAAAAAGGTATCAATTTCTATTTAAAAGTATGAAATGACATTATATATGGATTAAGAGTTTGTTAAAGAATTTTTCTCTTTTTTTGCTGTTACTTGACATAAAAAAGAGGTTTTTCTCGTATAATGCACGTGTGTATATATTAAACGTGAACAATTTTGAGGGGTGGTCTATGAACTTTTCGATGGGGGATCTATTAAATGTGACAAAGCAATGAAAAAAATTTAAATGAGAGAAGGAATATTTGAGAAGTGATCTATAAATTGTTCAAATTTATGATGTATGTATTTGATTTTATCTTTTAGCATTTCAATGAAATGGGCAAAAAGGTAATAATATTTATTTGAAAGCATGGGATGGTATTGTGACATTGTGTGGATTTAGAGTTTGCTAAAAGCTTTTTCTCATTTTTTCCTATTACTTGAGAGGGAGAGAGAAAAGAGAAGTTTTTTTTTCTACCCCTGAATTCTAGTTATAATAATAAAGATTTTTTTTGGATTCTAGTTATAATAGTAGAGACAGTGGTCCAGCATAAATTAAGTTTCCCGCATACATGTAATATTCGAAGATATAAATGCAGTAGTTTTCATCATCAATGTGCCTGTTTATCCCAAAGGACTTCATCGAGCAAATATAAAATTGCAAACCAATTAATGTATAAGAATGACCAAAAGTTTGAAAAGAAAATTTTGAGAGTTTTAGACAGTTGTCTCTAGGCTTGGGTTAAAGCTTATCGCTTCTATTTTCATATTTTTTTTTGTTTGGCACTAGTGGTAAGCCTTATCCTATGCATACAATACTCACAACACATCCACACATATCGTATACAAGCACACAACACACACGCGCGCACACAGAGTGTTATGTATCCCTCCCATTCTGATCGCTATTGATTTCCAACAGATTCATATTTATCTACAGGGTAGGGGTAACAGATTCAAACTTATTTACAAGGCAAGGGATAACAAATTCAAGCAAGGTGGATGTTTATTAGTCGGAAATTAGTTATTTAGACTTATCTATAGTATACTGCATATATTGTAGTATTTTGTAACCCTAGAGATTGAGAATGCATTTGAGATAGTTTTTTGAGAAGGAACTATTTGTTAGAGATTTGTATTCGTCCACCGTTTATACTCCTCCACTTTTGATTATTAATAAAGTTTTGTCTTCGTCTAATTAGTAAGTTCTCGTATTTTCTATTTGCTTGTAGTTCTGTCACTTCCTGTTATTGTTTGGTTTGTGCTCCGTAATCGCAACACGGAGGACCCACGAATTTACCCCGAAAACGTCGGTTTGTGTCCACTTCCTCGAGAAGTAAAGTGGCCATACCAGCTGAGCACCATCTCTTTGGTGTTTTCAAACTTCTAGGTTTCTTATAGTTTATTAAGACACCCTGAACTATAGGCTAGCACACTCCTACAGTCACTTGCATTCACTATCCACTAACATATCTTACCATCGAGCATCAAGTGGTCAGAATTTGGTTAATGAACACCAGCTTATTGTTCTAATTCTTTGGTAAAATACATTTAAAATGTGGTGGTGGTGTTTTTTTCCCCATAAATAAGCATGGACGTCAACTTCTTCCGCAAAATGCATTAGACACTTGTGTGCTTCTTTAGATAAATTTGAACATAACCGTATTATATAGGCCAACTCCTTGTTAGGACTCTTTGGAACATAAATGTTGGCTTTTTTTTTGGATTAATATGTGCCTGATTATAAACAATTTTCTTCATCCCTGAAGGAAGCCTCTTCCTTATAGGAAGATTTGCATCTTTACTAAAGTTAAGAAAGCTTAACATAGGGTTTTTTTTTGAATTATTATATTTTTAAAATTATATTATAAAAATAGGGGGGGATAAATTTTATTTAGGAAAATAGGGTGGTTTCACCCATCCCTGGCCCACCCCCGACCCCCAAGTATAGGGGGCGGGTTCCCAGAACCCGCCCCTTTTTTTTTTAAATTAAATTAATTTTTAATTATACTGATATAATTTTAATATAATTATTATTATTATTATTATAATTATAATTATAATTATAATTCTTAAAAATAAAATAAAATTAAATAGACAAAAAAAACATTTAAATTAAATAATAAAATTTCACTATATCAATTTTTTTTTACAGAATGAATCCGTCAAAATTTACAATGCCAAAAAATCCTATCTATTTGTAAAATGTAAATGCTATATCGACGGTCAAATTTATAATAACAAAATGAATCCGTCAAATTTATAATACAAAAAAATCTGAGTGCACTTGTCACGATCCTGAAGGTCCCGCCCCTGATGCATATCCTGGACATCTGGTCCTATAATGGCCTGGTTGTTTGCATAGGCTACATCTGGATTGCCTTTGCTGAGGATCAGCATCTATTGTCATTCGATCTCGACGTACCTTAGGTATTCCGGGCCTTATATTTTTTTCCGGCGGTAATACAGTCGGTGTTTGTCTGTTGGCAGTATAATAGTGCCAATAGCGACTGTCCGGTATAGGATGAAATTTTGGATCGTATGCACCTTGGTAATTAGAAACTGTATAGTAATGGGAAGCAAAATTGTAATGTGAGGTATGCATACTGCTCGCAGCAGCAATTGCGTGGGCACAAGGTAGATGTTGTTGCTGGAAAAGACCGCATGTACACGAAAAGAGCCCTTCATCTCTAAAGTTCACGGTATATTGATTCCCATTACCGCCCGTCACCTGAAACTCCGCCGTGTCAAACCTTTCGGATCTGTAGTATTGTGCTCTGCGCTCTCTTTTCCGAAAGATATCTTCGTAATACGCGGTGAGCGGAGTGTCCATCGCCAAGGAATTTTCTCTTCTGTGCACAAAATAAGTATTCATCCGGAAAAATGTTCGAACAATCAACCCCTGTATCGGTAAGCCTCTAACCCCTTTAAGGACCCCGTTGAAGCTTTCAGACATATTAGTCGTCATTAGGAGATATCTGCACCCATCATCATGTGCTTGTGACCACATGCGTACTGCATACTCATCTAACCACGCTTTCGCGGCTTGACTCATCTCCCCAATTTTCGTCATGTATATGTCGTGAATATTAGGGTCAGGCGTTTCACCGGCTCTGTACATAAGTTTATGTAGATCCGAATTTTTAAATTTTCGATCAAAATTTTGCCTGAAGCGTCGTAGGCAAAACCTATGTGGGGTCGTCGGAAATACAGATCTCATTGCAGCTAGTATTCCCAGATGTCTATCAGATATGATGCATAAATCCGTTCTATGAAGAACAGATGGGATATTTTTGAGGTTGCGGAAAAACCATGACCAGGATGATGTATTTTCACCCTCGACAATAGCAAATCCCAACGGAAATATACCGTTATTAGCATCAACACCTGTAGCAATTAACATGCAGCCTCTGTACTTACCGTATAGATACGTACCATCAACGCACAATACCGGCCGACAGTGTGTGAAACCAGCCGCACATGGAACAAAGCACCAGAAGATTCTTTGAAACCTGACAGAGCCCTCGACGTCTGTTTATGTGGTTTTTAACCGGTATACGGTCCCCGGATTTGATGCTTTCATGGCTTCCATAAAAGGGACTAGTGAGTTGTACGAGCTTTCCCAGTCCCCGAATATCTTGCACAAAGCCTTTCTACGAGCATCCCATGCCTTCACATACGAAATCTGAATTTTATGCTCTCCGCTAACCAAGAGCCGTATCTCTCGGGGAGTCATCGCCACATCTGTACGGATCAGGGGCATGATTAGCGAGCAAATGTAAGATGAAGTGCAATTCCGATGATCCTGTAACATGATAGAATTGATGCAAGTGTGTTCTTGGTTGTATTTCGTGACCTTCCAAGCCTTGGCTCTTTTGGAACAACATGCATGCAATCTCCACTGACATTCAGGAGCTTTCGTACATACCACAGTATAGTACGTCTTATTTGACTCTTCGGTTTTAAATGTAACGTTTTGCTGAATGGACCACGACTTCAGCTTACAAATAAGATCTCCTTTTTCCTGAAACAAATCCCCGACGCTGATGCAATCTTCGCTTGCTGCTGTCGCGTCCAAATAGGGTGCCGTATTTACTTCTGCAACGGCTAAGTCTACCCAACCATCATCTTCCAGCGGATCGAGGCCGGGATCTTCTAGTTCGACAAAATCGTTATTCGCAGCCATACCATCAAAGAATGCTACCTCATTCAATCCAGCAACATATTCCACGCTATCCTCCCCCTGATGATCTTCACCGGTTTCATCATCATCACTGCCACACATATCAATATCACCCGTAGCAACATAAGGCTCGGGTGCAATATATGATGGTTGTGGTCGGTGTAATGTGGATGGTTCGGGGTGAGAAGACCGGAAAGATGTGGACGGACATGCTTGGAATGCGCTGCTTGGATCGTGTTGGAATGATGCGGAGGTATGGGGAAATCTGCGTTTAGTATATAAATTGTTATTATAATATTATTCCTTAATATTTTCGTAACTAAATCATCACTTGTTTCAAATTTATTTACCTGTGGAAGGCTGTGTATGGTAATTCTTGCTGTTCTTCTGGGGTGCATGTAACTGCAGCAGTCGACTGGGGAAACCTGGATTTATGCATTTTATTAAATGTTTGAATATTAGTATATAGGTATTACTAAAATGTTTAAATATGGGTTTATAAAATGTTTACCCATGTGCTTGAAGATTTGAATAATGTTGTGTATAGTCATATCCACCGGCACTGACGGCATCATCGTTGACCATGTGACCGTACCCCCAGGAACTATCTCCAGCATTACCATCAAAATTACCCGTTGGAGGTACATCTGATACTTCCAATTGGTCCTTCTGAACCAAAAGTTCGAAAGAATGCTGGGTGCTCGAGAGACCGAAATCTATCATCGAAGATATTGATGCATCGTCTATAATTTCAACCAATGCATTTCCACTGAACATAGGCCATATACAACTTAACTTAACCCTACTTTCACGGGGATCGTATTTCGTAATTTTGAACACTTTAGCCTCTAGTTCATCATAAGTCGTTGATACTTCCAATCGCATGATTCGTGCAGACCCGCCCATATACTCGGGACCTTGTGCACTTGTGATAACCTGGCCATCGTATTTACATACAACAAATATACTTGGGGAGGCCATAATCTTGCACAAAAAACAGTTATATTTTTTATGTTGTGTTGAAATTGCAAAAAACTTTCAAACTCGAAGATTGCTTACTTCCAATACTTTATGAACTGTTATACTGCTCGAAGATTGCTTACTCGCAGAATATGGTACTGAACTTCACCTTCTTCTAAAACTCCACACTTACACAAAATTGATAGTGGAGAAGAATTGATTGAAGTAAATGGATAGTGAGCGGTGTAGGATGAAAACTTGACAGAGATGAAATGAAATGGGTAGTGAGGAGACATATTTATAGCGGCAAGATATTGAAGAGAGCGGGTTCCAAGAACCCGCCCTCTTCAATATGATGTTCTGCAGATTTGACAAGACAATATAAAAAAACAAAATTAATGAAGAGGGCGGGTTCCTGGAACCCGCCCTCTTACTTTCTGACATACAAATACGCACACACGTTACTTCTGCACACTTACTTACACTTACATTGATTTGACAAGACAATATAAACAAACAAAATTAATGAAGAGGGCGGGTTCCAGGAACCCGCCCTCTTACTTTCTGAAATTGATGTGACATATGAATATTAACGTTACTTCTGCACACACAACAAAATTAATGAAGAGGGCGGGTTCCAGGAACCCGCCCTCTTACTTTCTGAAATTGATGTGACATATTGATGTGACATATCACATATGAATATTATTGATAATTTACAAAAGTTCAACGTTAATGGAAAAGGTACAAATAGTACTTAAATAGTACTGATGTGACCTCTCACTAATTAATGAAGAGGGCGGGTTCCTAGAACCCGCCCTCTTCTTTGTGAATAAGAACACTCTCTGTAATTAATGAAGAGGGCGGGTTCCAGGATCACGCCCTCTTCATTAATTAGTAATTGATTTGACGAATTATTGAAGAGGGCGGGTTCCAAGAACCCGCCCTCTTTGAGAACAAAGACTGTAGCGGGTTCCTGGAACCCGTTCATCCTCTATAAAAGCCGCATCCACACTTTCATCAACCACACTTTCTTTCACACTTTCTAACTTTCATAAAACTCTCGACAAATCTCTGCTCCAGTACATTTCAATGGAGAATCAACCGCTCGACAAATCTCTGCTTGTGCATCAACACGAACACAGATCGTTCAATATATTACACGGGGAGGAAATATTCTAAACTTATTTAATTTTTTTTAATTACACCTTTCATTTTATTCTAATAGTTGAAAATAACATTATTTAATTTTGCAGGATGGAGATAATCTCACCGTCGTCACACATAGCTCAGACAAATGGGTAGTTAGCGACCAACGAATAAACCATCGGCTTAGACGGGCCGGATTTTATGAAGCGTCGCAGATTCGGCATATCCAAATCGACCACGCCCTCGTCACCTCTCTGGTCGAACGTTGGAGAAAAGAGACCCACACCTTTCATCTAAGATGGGGTGAGGCCACAATCACACTCCAGGATATTGGCCTCTCACTCGGTTTACGGGTCAATGGGCTTGGGTTGGTCGGAGGAAAAATTGTTGGTCCAGATACCGACCACCCATACTGGGATACATATGCCGAATCTGCTCTCGGACAGGTAAACAATTTCATTCTGCTTTCCCTATTTAGTGTACCTATTTTATGTTTTACATTATTTCTAGCTTTAATATTTAAAAAAATGCTAATATCAGGCACCAGGAGGCCACAGTAAGGGGTATAAAATCAATTTGAACTGGTTAAGAAATACATTTAGTAATATCCCTGATGAAGCCACCGATGAAGTTTTGGATAGACATGCACGTGCCTACATTCTGTACATGATCGGTTCTTGGTTGATGCCGGACCAATCAGCAACGCATGTCCATCCGTTATACCTTGGCTTCCTAGCGGATTTTGATGTCTGTGGCCAATATGCTTGGAGAGCAGGGGTCCTGGCCTTTCTTTATAAGGAACTCGATAAAGCATGTGCTCCTACGAAGAATAAAATTTATGGATGCAGTACATTACTTCAGGTAAATTCTTTATTTTTCACAGCTAGAATTTTGCAATATTGGTTTTCTCTCTTATAATCTAAAACTTTATTTCTAGATCTGGTCGTGGGAGCATATGTATATAGGAAGACCAGAGAATATTAAAATAACTGGCTTGAATATCCCCGGAAAGCCGCTCGGCTGCTGGTGGAATGGGAAGAAAGCGTATAAGGCTCCTCGTCGAGTGCTTAGGTACTATAGAGATGAGTTGGATCGCATGGAGGCGGCTCAGGTAATCATAATTTAGGTAATTTAATTTGTTTTACAATTTTGAAAATACCTAAATCACAATTTTTTTACTATGTTATTTGCGCAGTTTCTGTGGACGCCTTATACAGCAGATCGTCTAGAAAACTTACCCGGCATCTGTCTCGAAGGAGAGCCGGTTTGGCGGGCTCGATGCCCACTCCTCTGCATCAATGTCGTTGTTATGCACCTCCCAGATAGGGTATTGCGGCAGTTTGATAGATTGCAACATATTCCTGTCCCGCCGCCTTCGCCTATGACAGTAGAGGGAGACATGCGAGGAGGAAATATGGAGCGTGATTGGAGGGAGCATCATCATCAGTATTTGCTGAGATGGGAGGATAGGCAGCATAGTATTGCCTTACAGCAAATAGGTGACCACACAGCTACCGACGCTATCAAAGTATATCTACAGTGGTATAAGCGTGTCACCATAAGATATCTTTCTGCTCCTCCCAAAAACTTCCCAAACATCTCGCGGTACGAGCCTAGAGGCCACATGGAACGCGATTTGGTAAGCCGCCCTCTTTATATCATATTACTTTTTAACATCCGGCGGTATGAGTCAATACTTATTTCTTATTTCTAATGTAACGACAGGCTCGTGGGTTGCATCTCGTATAAACAATGGTGCAGGAACCATACCCGACTGATGCTGGTCCGGCATCTCAGGCTCAATTTTCAAATGTCGATCAATATATTGGTGCTGTACTTGGTTCATATGGTATTTCTCAACATTTATCGCCGGCACCGGAGCCGCAGTATCAGCCGGCACCGGAGCCGCAGTATGAACCGGCACCGCAGTCGCAGTATGACCCGGCACCAGAGCCGCAGCATCAAGGAGATCCAGCGCAGCAGGATCGGTGGTTTGGATCACCATACCGTCAACAGCAACCCTGGCATACCGGACAGACGCAACAACAACAGTCTTGGGGATCAGGTTTTGCAGAACAGCCGTCTTGGGGGTTAGGTTTTGCGCAACAACAGCACCCTTGGGGGTCAGGATTTGCGCAGCCATGGGGCCAAGGTTTTGTGCAAAATCAGCCGCATGAAACCGGGACAGGTTCTTCGCTACAACTGCCCAGTTGGGCTTCGGATTTAGCGTCCTATGCAAATTTGTTGGGAAGCAACACATATCCGACACCTGTCCCACATTCAGGTTCAGGATTTGTGGATCAACAGCCTGTCCAAGACGTTGCTGAAGACGAAGCTGAAGCAGAACCCGAACCCGAACCCGAAGAAGACGCCGACGCCGCCACCGCCATCTATCCAAGAAACAGGTGGTTACTCCAGTCATCCCAGGAGGCATAGGCTTATGTCAAGCCTTCTCGGATTTCATAAAGGAAAAGAGAAAGGAAAAAAATAGCATTTACATTTTACAAATAGATAGGATTTTTTGGCATTGTAAATTTTGACGGATTCATTCTGTAAAAAAAAATTTGATATAGTGAAATTTTATTATTTAATTTAAATGTTTTTTTTGTCTATTTAATTTAATTTTATTTTTTAGAATTATAATTATAATTATAATTATAATAATAATAATATTATAATTATATTCGTTAATAATTATAATTAAAAATTAATTTAATTTAAAAAAAAAAGGGGCGGGTTCTGGGAACCCGCCCCCTATACAAATGTATAGGGGGCGGGTTCCCAGAACCCGCCCTCTATAGAAAACTATAGAGGGCGGGTTCTGGGAACCCGCCCCCTATACATTTGTATAGGGGGCGGGTTCCCAGAACCCGCCCCCTATACTGGGGGGAGGGGCCAGGGGGTGGGTGAAACCACCCTATTTTCGTAAATAAAATTTATCCCCCCCTCTTTTTATAATTTAATTTTAAAAGTATAATAATTCAAAAAAAAAACCCTTAACATAATCTCCTTGCATTCCAGATTTTAGAAAAAATTCAATTTGTCATCTTATTAATGTCCGTTTTCATGAATAAAAAAAATAACCGAAAGAAAGTATTTTTCAAACAACAAGAAACAGGTCAAATATTCGACTAATAAATAGCGCAGAGCATAATTTATTTTTTTCTCTTTCCTTTGAGAGGCAAATGGTTCTTAATTTCATGGGAGTCAATTCATGATTATTCATGTTTTGGTTATGATTTCTTCATTACTTGGGAAAAGAATCAACTCTAAATATATCTTTACTTTTGGTTCTCATAGACACGGCGTTGCAACATTAAAAAAGAATGGCGAAGATAATGATGATATGTCAAGTCAGTTACAACATTATATTACCCTTTAAATTATCTAGACTTTGAATCTCTAGTAACTCGCAACATTATATCTACCGTACCATGAAAAAGGACGTAGAATCTTATCATTGCCACAAAACAACAACCACTCGTAAATAGTTCCAGCATTTACATATATATCAATATTCAATAGAATTAAATCCATGCTTACACAAGTCACTTTGAAACCGCTGAAAGTCAGAACAAGAGCAGAACGGTAATAGTCAGTTGCAGCATTGTAAAACTCAGCTGCAACATAGTATTACTTAGATAATCTTGGTGTACGATGATAAAATCTATCAATACGGTCGATCTGAGAAGCATTACATACTCTCCAACTCAAACAATATGAGAGTTGGATTTGCAATATGTGCAGGTCAACATAATAACCGTCAATTCAATTTTCTCCACTATCTCAACTTATTCTTAATAAACAAATATAAACATACAATTTATAAATGCAAAAAGTAAAAAAAATCAAGTCTGAATGATATATATAGAATAGAAAAAGACGCTATTGAACTTGCAAAATTAAAAAGATCCAAAGTAAAGAAGTATTCAAGGACGGGAAAAGGAAATATGCATGACTGGAGTCAGGCTATTCGATTTGAATATGGTTCATACACGCTTTTCTCTTTTTGCTACTTTTGTTGCTGATGGTTTTTTTATTATTATTACTATTACTGCTATTGATATATTTATCGAATTTGATATGCTTTATGAAAATCTTTAATATAAAATGAATTAGAATAAAAGAAAAAGGAGAAAGAATATGGTTTTATAGACTTGATCTAATTCCTTGAAAAAAGGTTGATTACTAAGTTCAACCTTGTTTCTCCATAGAACCGCAATCGCGCAACTTTCAATAAAAAATAAAAATAAAATCACTTCTATATTTCTATTTTTCGTAGCATGCCAATTGGGTTCGGTGATTTATAGATCGAGCAGTGTTGCTTGCGCATCCTCATAACGTTACTATTGAAACGCAATACACATTTCTAACTTGAAATATAATCCTATTTCTATTTTAAAGAGTGATGATGCTCACAAGTGGTGTCTCTTCAGATTACGACACGTGGCTGATGACGTGTCCCGGACTCTACGGGAGTGGAATAAATGAGCCGCATCGGGAATATTCCCCGGGGCCCCTTCTCTGTGAACGTACCCGACCTTTCGGGAGACCCCGCTAAAGACATTCCACCTTCACCTAGGAGACTACCAACAGCTCGTCTTCGAGCTTCCTCGGTCTCCCCGCACACCTCTGAGCCATCTGATGAGCCGAGCTTCCCCGGCCCCCCGCTCGTCTCCGAGGTCCGAGCATACCGAGCTTCCTCGACCTCCCGCTCGTCTTCGAGCTCCGAGCATGCCGAGCTTCCTCGACCTCCCGCTCGTCTCCGAGCTCTAAGCGCTGAGCTTCCCCGGCCTCCCCTTCGTCTCTGAGCTACGAGCATGCCGATCTTCCTCGGCCACCTGCTCGTCCCGAGCCCATGATGTGCCAAGCTTTCTCTGCCTCTCGCTCGTCTCCGAGCTCCGAGCACGCCGAGCTTCCCCGGCCTCCCGCTCGTCTCCGAGCTCCGAGCATGCCGAGCTTCCTCGGCTTCCCGCTCGTCTCCGAGCTCCGAACATGCTTGTCACGCCCCGTTTCCCAGTGTACCGGTAAGAAGACGCGACGAGGCCCGCTACGTATTTACTCAGAATTAAACACGCTAAGCGTATCTAAGCAATATGATCTAAATTATACACAAGAGATATGAATGTAAATGAACAACAACTTTTATTTATTAAATATTTCTTTACAAGCACAACTTAAAATGTAAATACAGGAATGGAAAGCAATGCCTAAACAATGACATGAACAGAAAAGAAAATATATACAAGTATCTAGAGCTCTGGGTCAATGGCGAACTGCTCCAAGTGTTCAGTACTGGGCTCAACCTTCAGAGAGTCCGATCCACTTGACAACATTCCAAAGAAAGAAGAGAAGGAATGTCGGCAGCAAACAATCGCTTGGTAAGTCCCAAAGATGGATAAGAATAGACAGATGAGAATATAACTGGTATATTGTAATCTTTTTGTTCTGTTAACGCAGTTGTTGTTAGTTATATGTATGCCTAGAGGCCATTACTATACATAGGATGTATATTGTAGTGGATGCTTGGACATATATAGGGAGGACTTTCTTGCTCGACATGATAGTATGCTATCTGGTTGATCTTTACCTTAACGTGTACACTGATTGTCTCTCTGTTACATGTTGGTAAAGCCCTTAAGATGTGTACTTGACTACCTGGACTATGATGCGGATCATACTAGTGGGGACATGGTAGTCCATAAGTACATCCTTCAAAGTCCCTAGTCGTGGGTATATCGAGACGGGGCATCGATATACCAGAGTAGACTAGCGTATACCTTCTCGACCCATACAGATGGGCGATGGATGATCCCATATCCATTGGTGTTTGACATCAGAGATGATATACGGGTGCTCAGTGGAGACTGGGTACACTGGACGGACTCGCCGAGAACTCCCAGATGGTATTATACCTTACGTCAGATGGCAGTTCTCAGGTGACACTGGTACAGAGTAGTCTGTTGACCCGAGATCGTCATAGAGTCTTGTGTGATTCCCACTGTGCTTTGATTTCCACCTTACCACGTCCAAGAGGGCGTGCAAAACGGTGGTTTTTGGGTACAGTCCCGAGTCACATGGAGGCAATGAGCGATAGGAGGGGATTCGTCTCTCCCGGTATAGGGGGTTGATGTTGCACTGTGTTCGATTGGTTATAACCGGAAATCCCTGGCCAGGGTTGTTGAGATTTACTGGTAAGTGTTACCAGTAGTTTCTCGAACTGTTATAGACCTCATATCGACACGACTTATCGAGCTGTTGGGGTCTGACGTTTACCACCCCTAGACGAGATATGCGACATATCAGACGACGAGACCGGACTGTACGGTAAGTGTTACTGGTTGGATTCACAGGAGTATGAGCGGGCTTGCTCGTCGATCTTCTGATCGCTCAATACCCGGGTGGCCGTTACGTTTAGCAGACCGCTTGCGGCTTGTGGGTGTTTGATATGATCATCACCTGGTGCAGGCGTATTGACGAGTCTTTAGAGTCCTACACAGAGGTTTCCTGGCTCAAGCGAAACGAAATAGGAGCGCATATGAGATATGTGCGGGACCGAGAATAATGCATGTATGTGATACCGTATTCTATTCTCACGATGAATGTATCGATATGGTTGTATGCGATATAACCTAGTTATCGAATCAAGGATTGATTTGATAAGCCGATACATAGGATACTAGTCGGTTATATGAGATATGACCGGATCGTTAAATCAAGTGTTGATTTAATGATTTAATGCATAATTATATATTTGATATATTACTTTGCATTAACTAGTTTTTGTTCACTTTAAATGGATTTTCTCACTTGATGTACACAAGTTGTATATGTGATATACTTTTGTGCACTTGATTGTATCATGTTTGATGATACATGTTTGTTTGGTTTAAACCATGATTGGTCAATGGTTAGGGTTTCACTTGATTTATTTATTTATTTATTCATTCATTCATTTTGGCAAAGGGAAAAATGGTGGCTTTCTTTGTTTGCTTGTTGAAGCTTGTTGAAGCTTTGAACAAGTCCACCATCTTTGTCTCATGCTTAACCCTAACCATTCAACCTAACCATGATTTATTCTCTACACCTAACTATGGTTACCATTATGATAAGTATGATATTATTTCTTATTTTAGAAATACTTATCATAATATATTGCTTCTTCTTCTTCAAGAAGAAAAGCTTGCCTCCATTAATGGCAACTAGTGAAAAAGAGTGAGAAATCCAATTCTAAAGTGAACCCACTTCCTATTTCTTCATCCTCTACCTCTTGCCAATGAGTATAGGGTGTTTTCTTCACAAGTTTCTTGACTTGGTGAAGTTGGAGCTTGATCTAGTGTTGCCTCGACGTAGATCATCTTCGGCATCGAAGTCGACGACTTAGCCCGCCCATTTCTCCGATGAAGCCGACGCTAGAGTCCGGGATTCGATATGGACAGCGAGGGGACTTCATCACGGAGCCATGGAGGTGGAGAACCGGATCTACAAAGGTTGTATTTCCGTTCACTTAGTTAAGTTGTTAACTAGTTGTTTGTTTCGCCTAAAATCTAGTTAACGATCCGTATTAGGGTTTCTCGGCACTTGTAAAATTTGAAATTGGCATGGTTGATACCTTGTGAGACCTCATTAGTGTGCCTAGGAACCCTACAGTGGTATCAGAGCCTAGCTAGAGCCTTAGGCGATGCGTAGACGATGTTAGAAGTCCGATCGAACCGAAACCCTAACCCAAAAAAAATGCTCTCTGTACAATTTTTGAAAACTGGGATTTTTAAGGATTAAAAATATGCAGAAAATTCAGCAGGAGATTGTAAGAGTTACTGTGAAATTCGATAGCATAAATCCATCAAACCGCAGCGGTTCCGCGGCACAGGCATGGCTTGTGCGGCGGTTCCGCGGCCGTAATGTCTCATTGTTCAATGAATTTTACACAGTAATTCTTATTTTGCAGTGCTGGGTTTCCTGGGAATTTTTAATCTGAACTCAAGAGTTGAGTTTTCTGGGTTGTATTGGGGACTCGGTGTTTCGATCGGATTGTCTAATTTTGTCTGCGTGCTTTTCCGGATAATTCTTGAATATGTTAAAAAGTTCGACCGGATATAAATACCCACTTTTTCCCCTGTCGGGAAATTTCCAAGTGTTGGATTTTTCCGTGGTTTAATAACGTTCTAAGTAGTGCAAGTAACGCGATGGACCCTCTAGAAGACAACAAACCTTAACTCGATTATGTGACCGTCTTGAACTGCCCTTTGAACCTTCGGGTTTGGGGCAGTACGGCGTGCCACATGTGAGGCGTTGGCTTGACCCTTCTACGGCTGGACCGTTGGTACTGAGGCACGAACTGAATGTTTTTAGACTTATTTCATGTGTTGAGCTGTATCGGGAAAACTTGGGTGTTCGATTGTTCGATCGGAAAGTTTAACATTTTCTATTTATCCGGAATGTGATACAATAATTGGAATTCACAAAGAGTTATGAGATAACTGAATGAATGTTATAAACATAGCAGTTTAGTCTCACTTGATCGGTTGCCACGGAATTTTGATATGATCAAAAGTCCGTCGCAATCACGTAAGGTATGCGGATACTCGCCGGGTAAACTTAATAGACAGCCTCGCCCCATAGCCCCGACCAAGTGACTGTAGGAGAACCCCGTCGCCGAAAGCATCCATTCGGGTGCTCGCGGCAGCGGTGTTCCGCCTTGGTGCACTTCGTCAACAGCGTCGGGGGTGCGGCCGTCTACTAAAGTTTGCGACGAGCATTCGATCAAGATGTCGGGAATCTTGTTGAATTACCCGACTTGACATTGAAAAGTGTTTTCGATAATGAGACTAAAATGCGGGGTTTATAATTGTTAGGCATGCGATGTCTAAGGAATTCATTTGATTAGGCATGCGATGTCTATGCAGGTTGCGGATTCCAACTGTTGTAGTTTTACACTTTCTTTTCTGTGACCGTAAGTGTAATATGTGATATCGTCGGTTTCGTTGCTATATGTCAACGACAATTGGGATGCGCATATTTACTTACGTTGATGACATGTGATGTTATGTGTTGCTGGATATGTTGCGTATATTTACTTACGTTGATGACATGTGATGTTATGTGTTGCTGGATCGTCGTGTTTGAATAGCCGGGGGTTTTTATGTGAGATGAGTGTTTTTCATTTTCATTCATGTAAAAACTTGTATGTAATATTCTTTTATTGGGGCACTTCCAGGTTGTGGAAGATGTCACCTTTTGTATATTATTTACTTTTCCGCACTAGGATAGACCCAAGGAGGAGAGCACAAGTAACCGGGTTCTGGAGTCCAGTGGGAGACCAACTCGAGGAGTCGAGTCCGGGTCTCCTAACTCTAGAATTGGTAGGGTTGCTTGCCGCTCTCGTAGGGGTCTAAGGGTGTGGGATTGGCTATTCATCACGACCGTGGAATCCGTGTTTTATACTGGCTCGTATTGAAAACACGGACGTCCTAGAATATCCAATATTTCATATGATATTTTCTGCTGCGTTATCTGTGATGTGATCATGTGATATGTTCTGTGATAAATGCTGTATATAGTATATATGATATATTATATAGACGTTACTTATGTTTTACACCCGCGCTAGCCCTGCCCCGCTCTGCCGTTAGTTACCTAACCTAACGGTGCATGAGGGGATATCGAGGCGAATGCGGATGGCATAAGTGTACGTCGTATTTATCTGTGATGTTTAGGTAATTTAAATGATGGGATATTCATTAATGTGATTAATGAAAGAAAAGAAACCTAAAGATGTTGTAGAATCGAATTTCAAAAATAAAACAGGTAGCTACAGTTCTTGCTTTGCACAGCGGTATATGTGATATATCCTGCACCTTGTTCGATGAGGAAAGGACCGAGATCCCTTTACCGGGAGTGACTCCTTTAGCAATAACTGGCAGATGCTACAACTCTCGGTTTGTCTTTTGATTGCTTCTATAGTTTCTGCTTTGCACAGTGATATATGTGGTATATCCCGCACCTCATTCGACGAGGAAAGGACCGACGATCCCTTCATCGGGAGTGACTCCTTTAGCAAAACTAGAAAAGCCTAAAAAACACTCCATTTTAAAATCATTTGATTCTACAACGATATCAAGTTCATTATGCAATAGGTTTTCAGAAAAACCTGTCGTAGCCCTCCGTCATTTCAGATAAGTACTAGTTAGTATTCGTGCTACGTTTGTTGACTATGTTAAGGCGTAGTATGCGGTAGCTAATTAGTGCTTATCTGCATAAGCATATGATGCGATTGGATTAGGGTAGTCGTGCGACTTTGTTGACTATGTTAAGGGTCGTGCGGGTGGGTTTAATTCAATCGGGAAATGACGGGTTGAACTTGACTAGCACTTATGATTTGTTGACTATGTTAAGGTCATATAGATGCTAGGGGCAAAACATTATCGGGAATTTCAAGTGTTGAAATTTGCAATGAGATTGCATACCTTCTATGAGATAGTTGGATCCCGATACCCGCTGCGAGTAAGAGTTACTCCTGAGAGAGTTTTACACATTACAATTAGCCGATCAAGTAGGTGTCAACGAGGTTACGCCTCTGGGAAAACGAGGTTTACTGTAATTAGGTTCGTGCGAAAGCACGGGGAACCTCCCTCAAAGTACCGACACTGGCCTGGCTGAAAGATTGGCGAACTTGTAGTGTGTAATTAATCCCGGCTAGTCTTTCCTTTTAGAGTTTGAAGGAAGATTTGACAAAAACAGTGGGAGCCATCCTGATTAGATAAAATAATAACTAATCTGATCTTGTAAGAGCGCACGCTGAGTGTTTTCTTCTCTCTCTCTCCAGGTAGCGACCATATCACGCCTTAATCAAGATAAGAATACGGATTATTGACCGAACCCGCTTGTTATACTGAGCTGGGGAACGTTGGTCCCGCTCCAACTTATAATTGTTATAAGACAGAGCAGGAAATTGGGGATTACCAGAATTCCCGTGCCGCCCAAACGAAGAGAGTGCATGCTGATGCATCACCTTCGGGTGTGTTCATTACAAAGAACTGTTTCTCAGTATCCTCCGCATCCTGGGTATATGATACCGGATCAGGATCCCAGATATGTAATCTGTTACATAGGGCTGCAAAAAGGTAGAAAGACTGAGAACGGGTGATAAGTTTCATGAGACAGAGAACGGGGCAAGTGTTGCAGCCAAGTCTGTTGGTCACTGTCACCCTGTATGATCAGTACATTGATTCTGAACGAATGTTATTAGATACCGAACCTGATATACAAAATCATATCAGTCTCTTTATTAGTACAGAAATGATAAAATTTTGTATAGTTGGATGATGTTTTGAACATTTCCTATATCAAAAGTTGATCGGATCAGGCACGTTATCTAAAAGCGTTGTTGTTCTAAATCAAACTACAGTTCTTAGTATACAGAACACACACAGGAGGATGAGTTCAGAAATGAACAAATCCTTCTTGAGGCATTGTAGACTAGGTCATATCAATGCGACCTGACTAGCTGAAGTTACATTTAGATGCATATTTAAATCTGTTTGAATTTGCATCTTATGAAACTTGCCAGTCATGTCACAGAGATAAGATGACCACAGCTCTGTTTATTGGAAACAGAGAAAGAGTTAGTAAACTCTTGGGATTGATACATGTTGATGTATGTAAGGTCCCCTGTCTACATATACCAGGACTGGTTCTTTGTACTTCATTACATTCTCTGATGATCTTTCGAGATTCAGACCTATGTTCCTGTTGAAACACAAGTCCGAACCTATTGAGATATTCACAGAATATAAGTTAGAAGTAGAGAACCAAAATACGGGTATAAGTATTATGTCCTATGATGAGATCAAGGAGGAGAATACTTGAGCACAGAATTCTTGGACTTTTCTAAAGGAGAATGAGATTCTCTCTCAGCATTACTCCTCCGTATACACCATAGCACGATGGTATATCGGGGCGGAGCAATCACACCCTATATGATAAGGTGTGCTCTATGATGAGTACTACTGAGTTACCTATTTCCTTTTTTGGGAGTTATGCACTTGAGAAGCTGCATACCTATTGAATAGGGTTCAAATCAAATCAGTTGCCTACCACTTCATATTTGATATGATAAGGGAAGAGCCCATCTCTTAAGTTAGTTAAGATTTGGGGTTGTCCAGCCTATGTCTGAAAAGCAAAATCCGGACAAGCTCGAGGCAAGGTCTGTAATGTAGAACTGGAAAGGTTCCAGCTATACAAACTACAGCAGATGATTTGATAAAACCAAAGGATTCAATAGTAACCAACGAACCTCAGCCTCTCCGCCGATCTAGTAGGGTTTCTCACCCACCTGAGAGATACTTCTGTTTCTCTATGACAGTGGGAGCGAGGATTGCATCATGAGATGATGACCCAACTAGTTTCGAGCTGGCCATCAGGAGTAAGACTCTGTAAGAATGGCTGGATGCTTAGTGATCTGAGATGGAATCCATGTACACCAACAAAGTATGGACTTTGGTTGCTATATCTGAAGGGTTAAATCCCCATCAGGAGCAAGTATATCTTGAGAAGATTACTTGGTGTAGATGGAAAAGTTGAGACTTTCAAAGCTAGACTTGTTAAAGCTTTTCGTCATCGACCAGGCATGGATAATGATGAAACCTTTTCAAGTGGCTATGCTTAAGTCCATCCAGATCCTACTTGCCACGGCTACATACCATGACTACGATATCTGGCGGTTGGGTGCCATGACTGCTTTTCTAAATGATGTTTTAGAAGAGGACGTCTATAAGTACACAGCCAGAGGGCTTCGTAGACAGTGGGAGCAGCGGAAACGTGTACAAGATGCTTTATAAGATTAAAGCAAGTATCGCGGAGTTGGAACATCTGTTTTGATGTGTTATTCAAAGAGTTTGATATCATCAAAATGGTAGATGAACCTTGTATAAACAAAAAGGTAGTAGGGAGTATGGTGATGATCCTCATAGAATACGTGGATGACATACTCTTGATAAGAAAGGAGTTTCCTATGCTACGCTCGGTCAATCTCCGCTTATCACAATGATTCTCCATATAGGATCAAAGTGATACCTCCTAAATCCTGGGTTTTGGATCTATGAGATAGATCTAATTGGATGTTAGAATTCTCACTAGTTGTAGTGAGATGGTATCAACCGATCCTGGGGAGAATCACTGGAAGGGTTCCAGGGTGATAAGGACGACTGAAAATCAGTCGCAGGCATTGTCTTTACCCTCAGTAAAGGGACGGTATGTTGGAAGAGTTCCAACCTAGATACCGTGGCATACTAGACGATAAAGGCTCGATACATCGCTACTTAAGATGCTACCAAAGAGGCAGTCTGGGAGTATATTAGTTCATGAGATGAACTTCGTTCCTACCATTGTGAGACAATGGAGTTGTGGCTTATGCCAAGGAACGCCCGTCCCGTCAGTGATCCAGACATATTCTAAGGCAGTATCACCTGATCATGGAGATAGTTGATCTCCAGGGTGATCGAGGTTAGGAGAGTAGACTCAGAGGACAACACGGCGGATCCACTCACAAAGGCCTTTTCCCAGAGAGAGACTTTTATGGGATGGTTGAGTATGAGATACTACAACCACTGCTATCAGATGGCCCTAGTGCAAGTGGGAGATTGTTAGTTATATGTATGCCCTAGAGGCCATTACTATACATAGGATGTATATTGTAGTGGATGCTTGGACATATATAGGGAGGACTTTCTTGCTCGACATGATATTATGCTATCTGGTTGATCTTTACCTTAACGTGTACACTGATTGTCTCTCTGTTACATGTTGGTAAAGCCCTTAGGATGTGTACTTGACTACCTGGACTATGATGCGGATCATACTAGTGGGGACATGGTAGTCCATAAGTACATCCTTCAAAGTCCCTAGTCGTGGGTATATCGAGACGGGGCATCGATATACCAGAGTAGACTAGCGTATACCTTCTCGACCCATACAGATGGGCGATGGATGATCCCATATCCATTGGTGTTTGACATCAGAGATGATATATGGGTGCTCAGTGGAGACTGGGTACACTGGACGGACTCGCCGAGAACTCCCAGATGGTATTATACCTTACGTCAGATGGCAGTTCTCAGGTGACACTGGTACAGAGTAGTCTGTTGACCCGAGATCGTCATAGAGTCTTGTGTGATTCCCACTGTGCTTTGATTTCCACCTTACCACGTCCAAGAGGGTGTGCAAAACGGTGGTTTTTGGGTACAGTCCCGAGTCACATGGAGGCAATGAGCGATAGGAGGGGATTCGTCTCTCCCGGTATAGGGGATTGATGTTGCGCTGTGTTCGATTGGCTTTAACCGGAAATCCCTGGCCAGGGTTGTTGAGATTTACTGGTAAGTGTTACCAGTAGTTTCTCGAACTGTTATAGACCTCATATCGACATGACTTATCGATCTGTTGGGGTCTGACGTTTACCACCCCTAGGCGAGATATGCGACATATCAGACGACGAGACCGGACTGTACGGTAAGTGTTACTGGTTGGATTCACAGGAGTATGAGCGGGCTTGCTCGTCGATCTTCTGATCGCTCAATACCCGGGTGGCCATTACGTTTAGCAGACCGCTTGCGGCTTGTGGGTGTTTGATATGATCATCACCTGCTGCCGGCGTATTGACGAGTCTTTAGAGTCCTACACAGAGGTTTCCTGGCTCAAGCGAAACGAAATAGGAGCGCATATGAGATATGTGCGGGACCGAGAATAATGTGTGTATGTGATACCGTATTCTATTCTCGCGATGAATGTATCGATATGGTTGTATGCGATATAACCTAGTTATCGAATCAAGGATTGATTCGATAAGCCGATACATAGGATACTAGTCGGTTATGTGAGATATGACCGGATCGTTAAATCAAGTGTTGATTTAATGATTTAATGCTTAATTATATATTTGATATATTACTTTGCATTAACTAGTTTTTGTTCACTTTAAATGGATTTTCTCACTTGATGTACACAAGTTGTATATGTGATATACTTTTGTGCACTTGATTGTATCATGTTTGATGATACATGTTTGTTTGGTTTAAACCATGGTTGGTCAATGGTTAGGGTTTCACTTGATTGATTTATTTATTTATTTATTCATTCATTTTGGCAAAGGGAAAAATGGTGGCTTTCTTTGTTTGCTTGTTGAAACTTCTTGAAGCTTTGAACAAGTCCACCATCTTTGTCTCATGCTTAATCCTAACCATTCAACCTAACCATAATTTATTCTCTACACCTAACTATGGTTACCATTATGATAAGTATGATATTATTTCTTATTTTAGAAATACTTATCATAATATATTGCTTCTTCTTCTTCTTCTTCTTCAAGAAGAAAAGCTTGCCTCCATTAATGGCAACTAGTGAAAAAGAGTGAGAAATCCAATTCTAAAGTGAACCCACTTCCTATTTCTTCATCCTCTACCTCTTGCCAATGAGTATATGGTGTTTTCTTCACAAGTTTCTTGACTTGGTGAAGTTGGAGCTTGATCTAGTGTTGCCTCGACGTAGATCATCTTCGGCATCGAAGTCGACGACCTAGCCCGTCCATTTCTCCGATGAAGCCGACGCTAGAGTCCGGGATCCGATATGGACAGCGAGGGGACTTCATCACGGAGCCATGGAGGTGGAGAACCGGATCTACAAAGGTTGTATTTCCGTTCACTTAGTTAAGTTGTTAACTAGTTGTTTGTTTCGCCTAAAATCTAGTTAACGATCCGTATTAGGGTTTCTCGGCACTTGTAAAATTTGAAATTGGCATGGTTGATGCCTTGTGAGACCTCATTAGTGTGCCTAGGAACCCTACAGTTGTTTGTAGCCTGGTACATAATATGCCAGTGTATACGAGAGGAGTCTCATTATTCCGGAGACTAAAATATACGGAGCACAAGGAACCGTTAAGCCACGGTACAACAACAATGGATATTCAGGTTAGGTGTATTAAAGTGATCGTCTCGTGCCACTTCTAACACATTCCGTACCAATCTACCCCTTTAAAACCCTATAATGTCTTTTGTATTGATTGTATTGTTTTGTTTTATAGATGGAAGACTTGCCGAAACCATAATATCATGTAAACGGAATGGATATAAATGGATAGTCATGTAATCAGAGTATATCCATAGTTCGGTTCGGTTGAGTCAAGTTGATATAGATTGTTTTCTGTCATTCATGAATTCATATTGTATTGCAGTTATACTTCAATTGAATTCAGGTCAGATTGATTTCATATTAGACTGAGACTCTGTCTGAGTCAGACGCTTTAAAACAAATTGAAGTTCTGAATTAGTTTTGATATTATCGGTAACTGCTGCACATGGACGGCAGAATTTGTGTCTTTTTCCAAGACAATTACCGTATTGATAACACCGTTTTTTAGGTTGTCTACCTTAGATAGGCAAGCATCCATATTCTCCGGCTCCCTGAGGCTTAGGAGAACTGGTCCCGCTTAAACCTATATTTACTAGGTTCCTTATTGTAAATTAATATAACTTGGGGGGTTTATGAAAAATAGTTTTGATATATTTTCAAAATACACCTCAAATATTTAATTATCGTCTTTAGGGTTTTCATGATTGTAATTTCTTATAAAGTGAAATATTCTAGTGGATATAACTTAGATTTCATTGTATATGGTATTTTAGTGTAATATTGAAATTGTATTGATTTGTAATGGTGGTTTCATGAAATTTGTGATTCCTTTGATTTAGAAAAATATGGAATATATATTGTATACTTATAGTAGATATTTTGATTATATATATATATATATATAACTTATTTATTAAATAGAAATCACATTTTTCTTAAAAATTGCATTAAAAATTCTATCTCGAGATCGGATGCTCCGTGAGAAGGTCTGCATCTCACTCTACTAGGCCCAAGGATGTGCGATAACCCGTACCATCCCGATCGGGGTTCCCCAAAATGAGTTGTAGATGCGCATTTGTAAGGAATTAAATAATACACTTTTAAAGAAAACGGTTTTTGAATGTTTATGATATTTAAATGTAAACTCGTATTTCCCATAAACTATCGTTCCAAAAGTCATCGTGCTATGTCAAAAATGTGTGTTGTGATGAGGTAGGTCATTATCTCGTGAGTTTTCTATAGGTAATATGGGTAAAATGAATAAGCAATGTCGTATGTAAACATGATGGTATTTTACCGTAAAAATGAAATAAAAGTTGCAATACATATTATTTTGAATTGAAACTTGTTGTGAATATTGTTTTATGTTTATTAAACAATATAAGAAGAGATGGTAATTTGTTGTTTAAGAAAAATTTGAGTTTTCAAAGAAAAGAGAATCGGAAGTAGGAATAACTCCGCTTCCGACGAGTTTTGAAAAGTGAAAGTTTTAGACTAGAGATTGAGAAGGGGAGAGAGGACTTACTGATTGGAATTAGAGAGAAGAGGTAGGGGAAGATTTTGGGATCGTCGAGGAGTTGTTTCATCGCTGGATTCTTCCAGAAATGTCGTCGAAACTTCGACCTTTGCTAACTCCACTTGTATAACTTTAGACTTGGAAATTTTAAAGAAATTTTGTGATAATTTTGAGAATGGAGATGACTATAGTGTAGGGGGTATTTATAGGATAGAATTAGGGTTTAGGGTAATAAAGAATGGAATTAAAATGTGCATTAAAATGGATTTAAGAGAGGAATTATCACTCTCTGGATAATTGCAGAGAAATTAAACAACATGGGGTAGGCCAAGGGGTACCAGGGTTAAAATTTTGTAGCATTCCCTAGGGAGAAAACCGGTGGTGCCGGCCCCCTCTCAAAATCTCGCCAGCCAAATCCAATAGGTTAGGGTTGGGATTGATGCTATGTGTCCATGTCGTCTCATATACCTCAGTGCACATGTTTGATTTTGTTGTGACTTTTCATTTTACGTGTTTTGCACGTGTAAACTTTTGAGCTTCTAAAAGTTTAAAATAAAATCAACAAAAATATATTTGTGGCTGGGGAGATTTGGACACAGGGGCTATGTCACAGCAGTGTAAGGCTTTACCAATGAGCTACAAGTGTTTTCTTGCTATTCAAAAGCAATATAAATACTTATAGCATACACAGTATTGCAAATACTCCATTTGTACATAAATTTTTAAACAATTTTCTATACACTGAAACAGAGTCGTTACATTTTACTCTCCTTACAAAAATTCCGTCCTCGAAATTTACATTTATTAAAATTTATATTTATTTTAAGGACTAATTTACAAACAAGTGAGGGTATCTTGCACACATGTCTTCCTCACGTTCCTATGTTGATTCTCCTGGGAGTCTTTTCTCCACATCACTCGAACCAAGTTTACTTTCTTGTTCCGAAGTGACTTCACCTTTCTATCCAAGATTTCAACAGGTTGCTGCTCACAGGATAAATCTGGCTGTGCAGTGAGCTTGGGGTGATCAATAATATGACCGGGATCACTCACATACCTTATGAGTTGGGATATGTGGAATATATTGTGCACTCCTTCCAATGAAGGTGGAAGTGCCAAGCAATAAGCCACTTCTCCGACTTGTTCGAGTATGTCGTACGGTCCAATACACCTCGGACTGAGCTTACCCCTTCTTCCAAAGCGAATCACTCCACGGTTTGGAGAAATCTTCAAAAAGGCATAATCTCCCGGTTGGAACTCCAAGTGACGGCGCTTTGCATCAGCCCGGTGCTTCTGTCGATCTTGGGCTATGCGCATTATTTCCCTGATAGTCGAACTACATCGACAGTTGTCACTATCATCTCAGGTCTAAAGAGTTCTCTATCTCCGATGTCGTCCCAACTTAATGGTGATCAACACTTCCTTCCATAAAGAGCTGCAAAGGGTGTCATTCCTATACTTGCTTGATAGCTGTTGTTGTATGAAAACTCTAGAAGATGTAGGTGATCTTTCCACGATCCTCCGAAGTCTAGCATACACGCTCTTAGCATATCTTCAAGTATCTGAATAGTTCGCCCGGACTGTCCATCTGTTTGTGGATGGTAAGTTGTGCTGAAGTTCAGACTTGTTCCCAAGCTAGCTTGCAGACTCTGCCAAAATTGCAATCGGAATCTGGTGTCACGATCGGAGACAATGCAAACCGGTACTCCATGTAATCTCACGATCTCTTCCATGTACTTCTTTGCTAGTGTCTCAGTAGATTGTCCAACTCAAAATGGGATGAAGTGTGTCGACTTTGTGAGTCGATCCACAATAACCCATACTGCAACGTTACCTTTCGTGCTGCAAGGAAGTGCAGTCACGAAATCCATAGTGATGTGTTGTCACTTCTATTCTGGGATAGGTAACGGTTGAAGTAAACCAGCGGTCCTGTGATGTTCATCCTTTACTTACTGACACGCCAAGCATTTAGCGACGCTTCTGGCTACTTCACGCTTCATTCCATACCACCAGTAATTTTGACGCAGATCTTTGTACATCTTTCTGCCTCCAGGGTGTACTGAATAAGGAGAACTGTGAGCTTCTTTCATCAACTCTTCCCATACAGAACCTTTGGGTATACACAACCCTTTTCCGTATCTCAAAGACCCATCGTCGTGTATGATGAAGTCTGTTTTAAGTCCACTTTCTACTTGTTCTCTGATCTTTTACAACTTGGCATCACTTTCTTGAGCTGCTTTGATCTAATTGACAATACTAGACTGAACTTGTAAGTTCATCAAACTTGAAGTGTTACCTGGCATGACCATTTCAATCTCCATTTGAGGCAAATCTTGTTGGAGCTTCTACTGTGCGGTGAGATTCAATGCTAATGGTTGGCGACTAAGTGCATCAGGTACTACATTCACCTTCTCTGGATGATATTGTAGGTTGATGTCGAAATCTGTCATAAGTTCTAATCATCTTCTCTGCCGCAAATTCAACTTTTTCTGAGTAAACACATATTTCAGACTCTTGAGGTCTGTGTATATGTCCACTCATTCTCCGAGAAGATAATGACGCCAAATCTTGAGTGCAAAGATTACGGCTGTCAACTTCAAATCATGCGTCGGATAGTTGCGCTCATAAATCTTCAGCTGTCTTGATGCATAAGCTACAACTTTACCGTGCTGATGTAGAACACATCCTAATCCCTTACCGGATGCATCTCAATGCACTTCAAAACCTCCAGATTGGTCTGGTATGACAAGAATAGGTGCTGATGTCAATCTTGACTTGAGTTCTACGAAAGCTCGTTCGCATGCTTCTGACCACACGAATTCTTCATCTTTACGTGTGAGCTTGGTCAGGGGTGTTTCAATCTTCGAAAATCATTCAATAAACCTTCTGTAATATCCTGCTAATCCCAAGAAGTTTCGAATGTCCTTCTCTGACTTCGGTGTCGGTCATTCGCTTACTACTAATACCTTAGCCGGATCTACAGAAATTCCATCTCCTGATACAATATGTCCGAGAAAACCGACTTGATCTAACCAAAACTCGCACTTGCTGTACTTGGCATAGAGTAAAGTCTCAAGGATAATTCGTAGGTGCTCGGCATGTTCTTTTCGACTTGTTGTCGTAAAGTCTCAAAGACAATTCGTAGGTGCTCGGCATGTTCTTTTAGACTCTTAGAATACACCAGGATGTCGTCGATGAAGATGACAACAAACTTGTCTAGGTACTCTCGGAAAACTTGATTCATTAGGTTCATGAATATAGCCAGTGCGTTGGTCACTCCAAATGGCATCACAAGAAACTCATAATGGCCATAGCGAGTCCTGAATGCCATCTTCGGAATATCAGACTCTTTGACCTTCACCTCATGATAACCTGAACGAAAATCTAACTTGGAGAAAACACAAGATCCACTTAGCTGATCGAATAGGTCGTCGATGCGCGGAAGTGGAATCTTGTTCTTTATAGTTACTTCGTTCAGAGCTCTATAATCAATGCACATTCGATATAAACCTTCATTCTTCTTCACAAGTAGAACTGGAGATCCCCAACTTGAAGTGCTGGGACGAACCCATCATTTCTTCAATAATTCGTCCAACCAAGTACGGATCTCTTTCAAACCTTCGGGACTTAGGTGATATGGTGCTTTGATCATCGGTTGTGCTCCATGTACTAAATCAATGCTGAATTCAAGAGCTCGATCGGGAGGCAACTCTGATATGTCTTCAGGAAATACACCGTCGAACTCTTGAACTATCTCTGGCTTTGATCCTTCCTCTGCTTGAAGTGTTGCAATTACTGCCTTCTTCGGTTTTGCTTTGTAGGTGCTTGGCTCCAGGGCACGGTCTCCACTTTTGAAATAAAAGACCGGATGCTCTGGAATCTCGAATACTACCCTTTTTCAACGACAGTCAATGGTAGCATAGAATGTTCCTGGCCAATCCATATCCAAAACGACATCGAAATTCGATATATCCAGCACCTTGAAGTCAGCATAGAATTCTCTGCTGCAGACGACTACTGGACACAGGTTTATCCCATTATTGCTTTTAGAACGCCTTTGTTTGCTGCCGAAAGACGCTACCGGTACGTTGGGACTGCTGGCCTGAATATTGGGGACAGATGCTATTTGGATTTATTCGTCCACCTCTCCGAAAATGCCAAGTTGATTTATGTCACCGTATATCGGAGGTTTGGACGGATGCGGCCGTTGTAGCAGATTTCATCAGATCCCCCCTCGTTTGCAAGGGGTTTTGGATTGTGGGGATGCTCTTCCCTGCAGGTGCAAGCCCCTGCAGTTAATTACGTTACCGCATCGCGATAACCACTTTCTCCTGCTCCGGAAGTTCACCTCGTGTCGTGTGTGTTTGTTTTATTTTTGGTTGCCCGTGGATTGTATACGGAGACTAATTTGTGCCATCGCCCGTAGGGCGTGGATTAGTCCATATCCGTATATCTTAGATTTAGGTTTTGGTTGATTTAAGGATCGTTGATCTGCTTTGAGATCAAGATCGACTTAAATGTATGTGAACATTTGGGGGCTCGATTTGTTTTCGTTAAGGATACGTTAGTCCAATTTGAGACTAAGATCAACTTAACAGGGTATTAGGATCATTTTTGTTTCAGATCAAACAAGAGAGCATTTGGACTTTGTTGTTTTAGTTTAAGGACGTTTCGGTCCCTTATCGCCGTTTTGGAGGCGAAGTTCGAGTTTAAAGACATTTCGGTCTGTAGATCACCATTTCTGAGGTGAGGTTTCAGTTTAAGGACGTTACGGTCCGTTGTCGCCGTTTTGGAGGCGAAGTTGTATTTTGAGGACATTTCGGTCTGTAGATCACTATTTTTGAGGCGAGGTTTTAGTTTAAGGACGTTACGGTCCGTTGTTGTCATTTTGGACGCAACGTTTAGTTTGAGAACATTTCGGTCTGTAGATCACCCTTTTTTGAGGTGAGGTTTTAGTTTAAGGACGTTACTGTCCGTTGTCGCCATTTTGGAGACAACGTTTAGTTTGAGAACATTTCGGTCTGTAGATCACCATTTTTGAGGTGAGCTTTTAGTTTAAGGACGTTACGGTCCGTTGTCGCCATTTTGGAGACAACGTTTAGCTTGAGGACATTTCGGTCTGTAGATCACCATTTTTGAGGTGAGCTTTTAGTTTAAGGACGTTACGGTCCGTTGTCGCCATTTTGGAGACAACGTTTAGTTTGAGGACATTTCGGTCTGTAGATCACCATTTTGTAGGTGGGGTTTTAGTTTAAGGACGTTACGGTCCGTTGTCGCCATTTTGGAGGCAACGTTTAGTTTGAAGACGTTTCGGTCTGTAGATCACCATTTTTGAAGTGAGGTTCTAGTTTAAGGACGTTACGGTCCGTTGTCGTCATTTTGGAGGCAACGTTTAGTTTGAAGACATTTCGGTCTGTAGGTCACCATTTTTGAGGTGAGGTTTTCGTTTAAGGACGTTACGGTCCGTTGTCGCCATTTTGGAGGCAGCGTTTAGTTTGAGCATGTTTCGATCTGTAGATCATCTTGCGCGCATGTGTATTTATTACGTGTCGGGATGAGCAACGATGATATGGGATACATCCGGTTTGGGATGTGATTTGATCTGGGGTATGCACGTCAGTTTGGGAAGTGCACTGAAAAGCAGTTGGTTATCGGGACCCGCTACCTCTCTGAAGACGTTGAGGAATTACAACAACATGTATCAGAGGTGTAGAGAGATGTACCCTTGAACCAATTCCCGGGGTTTTCAGCCATGTGAATTGCCCAATAAGTGCTAAACACTTTACCTTTTTTTGTCTCTTTATGGAGTGCTGAGCACTCTTTATGGCGCCCACGTGCGAAGCACGTGAGGCGCTAGGCGCTGTCTAGTGAGTGTCAAGCACTTCTATGTTCTGTGGCGCCCACGTGAGGGACACGTGAGGCGTTGGGCGCCGCACCAATGAGTGCTAAGCACTCCTTTATTTTATAGCGCCCACGTGATGGGCACGTGGGACGGTAGGCGCTGAGCGCCAGTCACTAAGTGCTAAGCACTCCTTGTTTTGTGGCGCCCACATGAGGGGCACGTGAGGCGCTGGGTGGTGATTTTATTCTAAAGAGTTCAATTTCCTTGTTCTTTTCTGGATCTTTGATCTCCAAGAACAAGTTCGTCCCGATGAGAATTAAATTCTCAACTCGTAGGAGACTTGTGTTGTGGATCTTAGATCCGGAGAAAAAACTGAGTTCTTCTTTTTAAAAGGGTTAAATCCTTCAATAGGTAAATGCGATACTTTGATCTCTCTTCTTTTTTATTTACCTAGTGTTTTTTTTCTCTGAGAAGGGAGATATTCTTCTTTCTTCCTTTTTGAAGCTTTCTGTTTTGTTTTTTTCGAAACTTATGGGGGGTTCCTCTATTATATTTGGATAGAGAGATCATTGGTCGTTGGGACCCACCACCTCTCCGACGGCGCTGAGAGATTACAGCGCCATGAATCAAAGGTGTGGAGAGATATACTCTTTGAACCATGTCCCACCCATTAGGGGGAAGAACAGGTTGGAGCTTAAACTCCTAACTGCTGAAAAAGGCTTCTTTGCGTTCGCGCACATGCGTCGCACGTGTTGGACGCATGTGCATCGCACGTATTGCTGACTTGGCGGTCGCACGTGCGTCGCACGTGTTTCGCATTTGGCGGGCGCACGTGCGTTGCACGTGTTGCACACTTGGCCGGCATACGTGCGTCGCACGTGGTGCTTGCGCATATATGCATCATGGGGGAAGCTAAGGCCCTAGCTTTGAGAACTAAGCTCCTATGTAGAACTAAGCTTCTTTGAGGATTGAATACTCGCAAGGCGGGCGCACGTGCGTTGCACGTAGCGGGCGCACGTGCGTTGCACGTACATAGTACTTGCGCACATGGTGCTTGCGCATATGGGCATTATGGGGGGCAACTAAGGCCCTAACTTGGAGAACTAAGCTCATTTGAGGATTGAATTCTCGCACGGCGGGCGCACGTGTATTGCACGTAGCGCACGCGGCACTTGCGCATATGCGCATTATGGGGGGCAGCTAAGGCCCTAATTTAGAGAACTAAGCTCCTATACAGAACTAAGCTCTTTTGAGGATTGAATCCTGTTTTTTCTAAGTATCCCCTCTTATTTATATGGGAGTGGTAGAGAAAGGATTTCTCTTTTTCCCGATGTGGGACTACAAATGTATTCCTCATGTAGCATACCATTACTTAGATTACACGTGTATAGCACATTTGCTCATAACTTTTAATTCCGGATGAATTATGAGGCCCATAATATATCAAATCGAAGGATTTTTTGAGACACTTTCGATACCATCAGAATTTAGCTGATTCTCATTCGTGAGTTTGTCGAAATACAGCCTGGAAAATAATGGTTTACATTTTTTAAGCGTATCGCTGTCATTTGGCCTTGGGCTCTTTTGCGCATAAGTTTTTGGCGGGAAAAAATGCCCCCCACTATTTTGCCCATGTAGGTATGAAAATGGGTTAAGTAGTGCAGAGTAATGCATAGCGTATGACCGGTTTCGGGCTGGTATATAACTTTTAGAATCTCGATCTGAGAAGATAGCGAGTGGACACAAGCGTCGTCATCTATAATTGACTCAAATCTCAACTCTTAAGGGATATAGTTCCAAACCCTGAGGCCCATGAGCTGCACCCTTCTGTTTCTTTATGTCTTAATCTGGCGCGAAGTAATTTATATACTCATTTCGGAGTTTGTAATTTATTCACTCGTTTCGGAGTCTTTAGTTTATGAACTCATTTTCGGAGCTTGTAGCTTATTCACTCATTCCGGAGTCTCTAGTTTATGGACTCATTTCGGAGTTTGTATTTTATTCACTTATCCCGGAGTCTCTAGTTTATGAACTCATTTTGGAGTTTGTAGTTTATTCACTCATCCCGGAGTCTCTAGTTTATGGACTCATTTCGGAGTTTGTTTACTTTACCTCCCTTGGGCTTGTAGGTAAACATGTCCTAACGTTACAGTTAACCCCTTCTCTTTACGACAGAGATCCGTTAGGGTTTGTGGTACTAGGGTTTTTTCCCGTCATACCGTCGCATTGGCTGATGCATTCCCCGATATGCAGACTTTACGCTGCTGTTCGAGTAGCTCCTCGACTGTCGTGTCTCTGATCCTTTCGGGGGCTGGACAAGATGTCTTCAAGTAATCTCCTTAGGTCATATTACCGTCGAGAGAGCAAGCGGTAGGAATTTTGCCATGCTTCTTTTTACTTGAGGTTAGGCTCAGTTTGGGATCCCCGATGAGTCATAACCACTCCGTACTGGTATGGGATGATCTCCGATAGTCTTTCAGGTTTTATTTGAGTTGCCGTCAAGACCCTGAAGCTAGGAATTTAGCCTTCGCTTCCTTTGTCGACACTGCGTCTGCTGTAATGATACAAATGTAGAGGTGATCTTTAGGTTGTTTTGTGAACCGTCGAGACATGGAATTAGAGACTTTGCCATGGCTCCGTTTTGTTTTGACCCTGGGGTCGCTTGTTGACGTTGAGTCTGCATCCTGTTGGAGTGAGAAGGAATACTGTTGTTGACACTATGAGTGTCGAGGTGGTCTCTAGGTTTTTTTGCGAACCGTCAAGACTTGGAACTAGGGACTTTGCCATGGCTCCGTTTTGCTTTGACCCTGGGGTTGTTGGTTGACGTCGCGTCTGCATCCTACTGGAGTGAGAAGAAGCGATGTTGTTGACACCGCGTCTGCTGTAACAAGACGAGTGTCGAGGTGGTCTCTAGGTTTCTTGTGAACCGTCGAGGCTTGGAACTAGGGACTTTGCCATGGCTCCGTTTTGTTTTGACCCTGGGATCGTTGGTTGACGTCGCGTCTGCATCCTGCTGGAGTGAGAAGAAAATCCGTTGTTGACACTGCGTCTGCTGTAACGAGACGAGTGTCGAGGTGGTCTCTAGGTTGCTTGTGAACCGTCGAGGCTTGGAACTAGGGAATTTGCCATGGCTCCATTTTGCTTTGACCCTGGGTTCATTGGTTGACGTCGCGTCTGCATCCTGCTGGAGTGAAAAGAAACGTCGTTGTTGACACTGCGTCTGCTGTAACGAGACGAGTGTCGAGGTGGTCTCTAGGTTGCTTGTGAACCGTCAAGGCTTGGAACTAGGGATTTTGCCATGGCTCCGTTTTGCTTTGACCCTGGGGTCGTTGGTTGACGTCACGTCTGCATCCTGCTAGAGTGAGAAAGAACGCCGTTGTTGACACTGCGTCTGCTGTAACGAGACAAATGTAGAGGTGGTCTGTAGGTTGTCTGTGAACCGTCGAGATTTGGAACTAGGGACTTTTCCATGGCTCCGTTTTATTTTGACCCTGGGGTCGCTTGTTGACGTCGCGTCTGCATCCTGCTGGTGTGAGAAGAAACATCGTTGTTGACACTGCGTCCGCTGTAATGAGACAAATGTCGAGGTGGTCTCTAGGTTGTCTGTGAACCGTCAAGACTTGGAACTAGGGACTTTGCCATGGCTCCATTTTGTTTTGACCCTGGGGTCGCTTGTTGACGTCGCGTCTGCATCCTGCTAGAGTGAGAAGAAACGCCGAGCTGATCTTTAGGCTGTAGATGTTGTCATCGAGATCTGGCTCTCCTTCTGACGGAGCCTGGTGGGAAAATGTGGTTCCCTTTTCGTTTGTGCCCATGGATTGTATACAGTGGTCGACGTGGACTCACCTGTAGGGCAAAAGTTTCATCATTTTTTTGTTTCCGCGATGCTCCATCATTTCAGCTTTTTATATCGCGAAAGTCGCGATTGCCCAATCATTTCGGCTATTTTTATATGCATATTTTTTGCTCGCTGATTTTTATTGCGAGTTGCCCCATCATTTCGTCTATTCATATGCATTTATTTTTACTTGCTGATTTTTTTTGCGAGTATAGAACTTGAGATCTGATACCAATCTTGGTATCAGCACCGCTGCGACTGGGATATTGCCAGGAGCGAATCATCATTTACCTTGAAAGAACTTAGAATTTGATACCGATTTAGGCATCAGCATCGCTACTATCGGGATTGTTCTACGCCGAAAAGACGCGACCGGGACGTTGGGGCGTCCAGCCTGTATTTTTGGGGGCAGATGCTATTTGGTGTTATCCGTCCACCTCTCCGAAAATACCAAGTTGATTTATGGCACCGTGCATCAGAGGTTTGGACGGATGCGACCGATGTAGCAGACTTCGTCAGATTACCCCTCGTTTGAGGGGGTTTTGATTGTGGGGACGCTCTTCCCTGCAGGCGCAGGCCCCTGCAGTTAATTACGCTACCGCATTGCGGTAACCACTTTCTCCTTCTCCAGATGGTCATTTCGTATCGTGTGTGTTTGTTTTATTTTTGGTTGCCCGTGGATTGTATACGGAGACTAATTTATGTTGTCGCCCGTAGGGCGTGGATTGGTCCAAATCCGTATTTTCTTAGATTTGGGCTTTGGGTTGGGTTTAAGGATCGTTAATCTCATTTGAGACTAAGATCAACTTAAACGTTTGTTAAGGATACGTTAGTCTCATTTGAGACTAAGATCAACTTAACGTTTGTTAAGGACACGTTAGTCTAATTTTTAGACTAAGATCAACTTAATGTTTGTTAAGAACACGTTAGTCTAATTTTTAGACTAAGATCAATTTAACAGGATCATTTAGATCCAACAACAGAGCATTTGGGCTCTATTGTTTTAGTTTAGGGACATTCCGGTCCAGTTTAAAGACATCATAGTCTGTAAAGTTTAAAGACATCATAGTCTATGAGTTTAAGGACCTCACAGTCCATGAAGTTTAAGGACATCATAGTCCAGTTTAAAGACGTCATAGTCTGTGTGATTTTGGTTCAACCTTTTGGGGATGTACTAGAAGTTATTGGTTATTGGGACCCTCCATCTCTCTGAAGACGTTGAAGAATTACAACGACGTATATCAGAGGTGTGAAGAGATGTACCCTTGAACCAATGTTGGTTGGGAGATCTATAGTCAAGTTTGGGACTTAGATCTGTTAAAAGATTTATGAGCATATGGGCTTAATTAATCTGAGGTAGGGTTCTGTGACTACTTTGGGCTCAGCCCATTTAGTTAAAATGTTAAACATTTAGCAATGCTGAGCATTGGTTTGGGTTCTGACAGCCTTTTTGTCTTTTATTGAGTGTTGAGCATTCATTATGGCCATGGGGCTTTTATTTAAAGAACACTTTATGTTCTTTTAGCGCACACGTGAGGAGCACGTGGTGCGCTTGGCGCTGTGCGCCAGTCAATGAGCGCAGAGCGCTTCTTGTGGAATAGCGCACACGTGAGGAGCACGTGATGCGCTTGGCGCTATGTGCCAGTCAATGAGCGCAGAGCGCTTCTTGTAGAATAGTGCACACGTGAGGGACATGTGGTGCGCTTGGAGCTGTGCGCCAGGCAATGAGCGCAGAGCGCTTCTTGTGAAATTTGGAGCGCTAAGGCTCTGCAGCGCTGTGCGCTAGATTTGGAGCGCTGAGGCGCTTCTTTAAATTTGGAATGCTAAGGCTCTGCAGCGCTGTATGGTAGATTTGGAGCGCTGAGACGCTTCTTTTAATTTGGAGCGCTAAAGCTCCTTTTAGGCAGCTCTGCGCTCTGAGAATTAAATTCTCTCTTATAAGAGATTTTGTCTCATGGATCTAAGAACAAAGTTCTTATTTTATAGGAGATGTTTCAATCTCTTATGTTTTTGGTAAAAGGCTTTGCCTTTTTGGATCTGTGATCCTAAGAGAATTGAATTATCCTCCCCCCTTTTATAATGAGATGTTATGATCTCTTTTATGAAAGACAGTTTGTCTTATAGATCTATGATCTGGCAAAAGAATTAAGTTCTTTTTCTGATGAGATGTTTTGATCTCTACCTTGAAGAAATTCTTCTTCTGCCGAGAGCTTGCTTTTCTCTATGAAATCTTTCAAAGTTTGTGTGTATGGGGGGGAGGGGGGTTCCTCTCTATGAGACTTGAAGTCTTGGGGCCTTTATATAGTGAAGATTGATTTGTTGAATCAGTTAAGGAAATTTTTCCTTTGATTGATTTGGGGATTTCCCACCTTTGGATCTTTGATCCAAGGGCTTCTGATTTACAGAAGGCAATCTTCTTGTTTTTAACAAGATTGGGAAATTTTCCCATACAGAATTTATTCTGTATTTTTGGTGATTTTTAATCACCATTGGATCATTGATCCAACGGTGCTCTGATTTTCAGAGCACAATCTTTCCTGTTTGGAAAGATTCTGAGGAATGTTTGCTTAACAGAATTTTATTCTGGTCAACTGATGATTTATCATCTTCATTGGATCTTTGATCCAACGGTGGGGAACATTTAGTTCCAGCGCTAGCGCTCTCATGCTTTGCACGTGAGCGCTGCATTTGACTCTAGGCGCTAGCGCACTCAGCGCTCTCGTGCTCTGCACTTGAGCGCTGCATCAGAGTCTTTGACTCTTAGAGCTGGCGCACTTAGCGCTAGCGCTCTCGTACCTTGCACGTGAGCGCTGCAGCAGAGTCTTTGACTCTCAGCATTGGCGCATTTAGCGCGAGCGCTTCTATGAAGCGCCGCTTCATTTCAAATTTCAAAATTTGAACAGAGTTTTGCTCTGATTGGGGGAAACAAATGCCCCCCCCACCGTTGCGCTTACGTGGCTCACACGTGAGGGCAGCGGTGGCAGCATCTACGCCATTAGATCAACTTTGGAAGTTGAAACGGCTCTCAGTGCCTATAAATAGGGCCTTTGGCCTTTTGAGATGACCCATGTTCATCTTCTTACTTCTTTTTTCTGAGAATCATTTCTCTTTCAGAGCCAAGCTCTTCTCCTTAAGAAATTCCTTAAGATTTAAAACTTTGTCCATCTTAGGTAAGAATTGGACTTTTTTAACAGAGCTTTGCTCTCTTTAGATTATATATCTAAAATATATATATATATATATATATATATATATATTTACGGTTTTACCCGTTAACAGAGCTATGCTCATCTTTAGATCATAGATCTTCAGGATATAATCTTTTTTAGGGTGATTTTAACCCATGAACCGGAACATCGTTCATGAAAAACTCTTATAGTTTTGTTCACAGATCTTGAAGATCTTAAAGTTTTTTTTTAACTTAATAAAAGCTTTTGCTTTTATGGTCATTTTGATGGATTATTCCATCTTCTTTACAGAGCATAGCTCTTCAATAATTTTGGGGGAATTTTATTCCCTCATTATTAATTATGACAGATGTCATATCTGTTGTAGAGCACTGCTCTCAAGAGAGATTTACTCCTTGGCCCGAGGAGCCATCATTAAATGAGAATCCATTTAGGATTCTTTTATTTAATGACTGTCTCATCAAATGATGAGACTGTTTTATGATGAACCATCATCTAGATTGTGTGGGTCCCTTTTGGTCCCTTTTTACTGCATTGCAGTGCGGTACGGATTTATCGTACCAAGTGCTAGAACTTGAGCTGTAGCATTGACGGCTAAATTTTTGCTCTGTTTCGCGCAGGTACTATTTCTTTCGACATTTATTTCCCATTAGTCCGTTCGGAAAGCGAATTCCCTGAAGCACCGGTTGATAGGGAAGTGTTTGCACTGATCAAAGATCATGATCCGGAACACAAGAACCTTCATTTATGGGGAACGTAGTACAATCAGATCATCAAGGGGCGGCATAGCTTCTCTTGCGCAGCACCTTCAGAACCTATTTCGGCAATCCACTACGCCGACCCACCCCCGGTGAACTATACCGTGGAGGAGGTAAACTGGACTTCAGAGGGTCTCCTTCAGCCTTCTCTGGCTGCAATACCCGTACAGCCTTCAATGGCTTTGGATACCTTGGGGCGACGTATCTGTCAAGGCGAGTCGCGCCCTTGGGGACAGCCGTATATGATAGGCCTAACTCCTCGTCATCCAGCTGGGTATTTGCAATGGGCCTACTATATTTTTTCAGCCAAGAAGTCACAGTTGTTGAAGCTCGGGTTGTATCCCGCGATTTATGCCTCTCTTTCAATATTCTACTCCTCCTGCCTGGTGGGTTAAGGCTTTTCTGGAGCAATGGAATATTCCGACCCACACCTTCCTTCTGTTGGATCGAGAAGTCTCTATCTCTTTAGAGGAGTTTGCAGAGGTCTCTGGCTTGCCTGTCCGAGGGGAGCATTACGAAGAGCCACTCTCTCCTGATGAGTACGTTTTTTCTTCCAAGTCAGTGATGACGGGCCTTACCCCGGAGAACGCCATTCAACATCAATTCCCAAGTTTGATTAAGGTGTTGAATATTTATAAGAGCCTTTTTCTCGAATCCGGAGGCCGTGGGGTTAATTTCACAGATTTCATCGCCCGTTTTCTCCGCTCAGAAGTTCTGTCGAAGGAAGCCGCGAAATTTGCCAAACTCGACGATCCTTTTGGTTTTGGTTTGGACAAACAGCCGGCAGCGAAGGCGAATCAGAGGGATTTCTTTATCCCCAACACCCCGGTCGTCCCTTTCACAGAGCTTGCAGCTCCTGGGATCGACGAAAAAGCGTTCTTTTTAGGGTTCCTCGGGCTATAGCTAAGCTGGTTTGTGCTTCCAATGGACCCTCGCCATATGAGGCCGTCCGTTTTTTATCCAGCTCACCGAATGGTTATTGGGATGCAAATGGCTGTCGGGGTCGCTGGGTTAGCCCATTTGTATCACGGCCTCAGAATGGCGGCAGACACTACTGAACCAAGGGTGCAGCACGTGAACTTCTCGATGCATTATTTTATGTCATGGATCGAGCTACATGTACTTGGCGTTTTCGGTGCCCACAAAAGGCATTGTTTCTACGACAAGTATAACTTCCCCCGGATCATGCGGCTAGTCGACGCATCCATTGTAAATCCGACACGGCGGGAAGTTAGGGGTTTGCTCCTTCGTCCGCACACGGTTGGAGATGGCATGACCTTTACCGATAAGGTTCTAACCATCGACAAAGAATCTGCAAAAACGGTGCAGCCATTGCGGGACATTTTTAAAGACGGGGCCTCTATCTTGAAAGCTCAGGAGATTCTTCATTTATACTCCATCAGGCCGGGTTTTCTCGTGTTTAGGCAGAATGATTCGGCGCTATTCATAAGGTACAACCCGCATCGCTTCGCCCAGCAATTAAGCTATAATCATGGTGTCCCGCTCGAGGCCTTTTTGGTAGAACCGGTTGCTACTGAAGAGGGTATTCGGAGCGCGTTGCACCATTTCATGCGGTTGAACACCGGCTCCAGTTTCTTTATTAGTGAGCCGAGTTGCGTTCCAAAAGTCCTGAACGTATACGTGGCGTGGTACCAGCACTAGATGGGCACCGTTATTAGAGAGGAAAAGTGATTATTGCTTGATCGCAAGGGCACCGCCCCCATCGGGTAATCCAAACGTTCCTCTGAAGCGACGAACCATCGTCCATCCTCCTTTAAGAGAAGCCATTGTAGCTGTGGTACCACGGGTTATACGTGAGCTGCCCCTACCCTGTGTGCCTGAAAAAGCGGTAGCCGCGGCGTTTCTCGAGTCCGGTGTGGGTGCGGAGATTGGAACCCGTCGTCCAAAGGTGCCCACCAAGCGCAAGCTTGTGCTATCGGCTGCCGGCACTCGTCCGCAGAAGAAAAAGAAGCCAATACTTTCTGCGGACGTTGTATTTGGCCAGGAGCCCCATGCTCCTTACAGTGAGGTCTTAAGCGAATATGGAACCAATGAAGGTTTATTCATGACGCCGGATGATACCGATCTGGAAGCTGCTATCGCGGTTTCAGCGCAACTAGCTCGCAATGAGGCAGCGATGATCACCATTGCTCAATCAGGTATACTTCAGTCTTATCTTTTCATGGTTATTCTAATTATTATGCTTTGACTGACGCTTTCTTCTTCAATAGGTATCTCCGCCGAAGAAGCTCTTGCAGCTTCTTTTAAGACTTTCGAAGAGGAGGAAAGGCTTCGCGCTTCCTTGGGCATTGGTATATTTCGGCTCATTGTGCCTTCATTCCCTTTTTTTATGGGTAAATTAACTCTTCTTTTTCATCTGATTGCAGAGACTACCTCGACTCAGGTTATCCCAAGTGCAGTGCCGATCGCGAGTGGTGACGCAACGGCATCGTTAGCACCGTCCACTGCAGCCACGGCTATCCCTAAGTCACCACTAGGGGCCTCGCAGAAGCAGCCGATGATGGACGACGTAACGGCGCCGGAGGCAGAACTTGGCTCAGATGATGGCATACCTCTATCGGGAGTCCTGAGGAGGTCGACTCTCGTGGCTCAGGTTGAAAAGAAGCGCAAGAGGCGTGCAGCGAAAGAACGTGATGCCGCCTTGGCTGTAGGTGCAGGCTCGAGCACTGCTTCCCTTGTCCCTATTTTTCTAGAGGGTGCTCCGGCTGCCCTGTCTACCGCTCATAGACAGGCGGTACGCGGGGCTCGGGAAGCAATTGAAAGGTCGTCCCAAGGTAACGTAACACTGGATCCTTTTATTAGAGTCTGATCTTCAGATTCTCATATATCATACCCTGCAGGGCCAAGTCTTAGTGAAGAGGTGGTAGGTGAGATGACGGCAACCATCGAGCCCGAAGTGGCCACTCTTTCTCAGAAGTCCGGGACTGCCTCAACCGCTACTCTCTCCCCTTGCGGTTCCCTGCCATCGCCTGGCATTGCGAGTGTTACGACAGATCTCGTAGAATCAGGGGATGAAACCACGGGCGGCGAAACCCTTATAATGGAGGAGAGCGAAGCAGTCACTGCGCCTAGTGATGCTCTTGTCGCAGTTTCGATTGGCGACTCATCAGGTAGATCTTGGGTCACTGTTTTCCTTTTTATTTTGCAATCCCTTTCAATCCTTTCTAACGGCATTTCTTTTGTTTCTAATACAGGTGTGGTAAGCGTTGAGATCGTGCCACCCGAAGAAGCGTCAACGGTTGTTGCCCTAACGGTCGCCGACTCTTCACCTTCTCTCGTGTCCTCTCAAATGCTGGAAGGTATGAGTTTGCGATTTGTCTAAATTAAATTGTGGATGTCATCTTCCTTATACTGAACATGCATCGTCGCAACCTTGTAGGAGTTCTCTTCGATCATCTGTATCAAGTATTGAACCCGCACTTTTCCTTCCAGTCGGAAGTTAGTCTGCCTGCTGGTGCCGGTGAGTATCCTTTCTAACCAACGTCTTTTCTTTTCTTTAATGGGTGACCCTGCCGTTGTTAACTTTAAATTGATTACAGCACTACAACTTGAAGGAGGGGACGAGAGAATCGTCGCGCCACCAGTACTCCCAGCTCTGCCACCTGCCGTAACTGGTATAGTAGCCTTCATCGCTCTTGCATCTTCTTTATCTTTTAAGCCGATATCTGACTATGATTTTTTTTTTTGCAGCAATCACACCGACTCTAGCTCCCTTCGAGTCTCAGATTCCCATGCCGGCAGGGCCTTTTGCTAAACTCCCTTCTTCCAGAGGTGCTGTGAATAGCCTGCGGATATTAAGCGAGTTCGTTGAGGACCTTGACACCGAGGCCCCCGCATTCGCTGTAGATTTTGCTGCCGAGTTTAATCCCATGCTGGTGACTCTCGTGCACTTCCATAGCGAGTGCGTCGTCGAGTCTTGGGTTAATCATTGCAGGAAGATTGAGGCCTGTTTGTATGAGATTGAGCTCAGGCGTCCTGCTTCGGAGGTGTCAGCTTCGAACTCCCAGTGAGCTGCATGGGTTGAGCAGAGCGTTCCGTTCCTTTGCCATTTCGAACAAGAGGCGACCCTTAAGCGAAAGGAACGTGAGACGACTTACGCTGAATCTGTCCAACTGCGTGCCGAGGTCGCAGCGAATGCTGCACAGCTGAACTCCATCTTTGAAAACCTTCAACGATGTATTTCTGACGGGCTGGTGCTGAGGAAGAAGCTTGATCTTACTGAGCAGGTTGCGCAGAGTCAGGAGGCTGCTCAGCAGGAAATTGATGAGAAACTTTCATCCTGTCTGCAACAACGGGCCCGAGTCGAAGAAGAGCTGGCCGCGGCGGCTGATCGTGAAAAGGAGTTGAGAGGAGTGCGTGAGCAACTGACCGATCTATTGAAAATGCCTCCTTCTCAGTAGCTGCTTTTGTATTAATTAAACATTTGTAATAATTTTTTTAATAACATGTATCCATTTTTTTATTCTTTTATATGATTCATCTTGTACTCAATTGAATTCATGAATAAAAGATACACATTTTTTTTATCTCCCACTGTTGTTTTCTTCTCTTTGTTGTGTTGTTGCCATGTGATTTTAGCAAGTGTGGCTTGTAGATGGTAGGTAGCTATCCATATTGGACTCTTTGCAGGATAGTGATGGCTTAGGAAACAGGTTCAGATCTGCTGCCGAAGACTTTTCAATTTTATGAGCCGTGAGGGTCTTATAAAGATTTTTCTCCCTACGAATCGAGAGGATCTCGTAGGTGTATTTTCTCTTTAGGAATCGTGAGGATTCCTAAGTGTGTTGTCTCTTGAGAGTTGTAAGGATCTCACAAGAGAATTTTCTTCCCTACAAGTCAAGAGGACTCGTATGTGATTGATGAGTTGACCTGCTCCCGAGTCAAAGCATTGCTTCGACGGGGAGGTCGAGGGTTGACTTTGGCCGTTTTCCACGGGGTCAGGATTGACTTTACCATGGTATACGGGGTCAGGAATTTTCCAAGGACACTGATTTTCTTGTCGGTTGAGACGAATCGAGGTATTCCTGCAAAGACTCTGATTTCCTTGCGGGTCGACGCGAATTGAGGTTCTCGCCAAGGACACTGATTTCCCTAAATCGAGGGTTTGCCAAGGACGCTGATTTCCTTGGGGTTGAAACGAATCGAGAGATTCCTGCAAAGGCACTGATTTCTCTGCGGGTCGACGCGAATCGAGATGTTCTCGTCAAGGACGCTGATTTCCCTGAATCGAGGGTTTGCCAAGGACACTGATTTCCTTGCCGGTTGAAACGAATCGAGAGATTCCTGCAAAGACACTGATTTCTCTGCGGGTCGACACGAAACGAGATGTTCTCGTCAAGGACGCTGATTTCCTTGAATCGAGAGTTTGCCAAGGACACTGATTTCCTTGCTGGTTGAAACGAATCGAGAGATTCCTGCAAAAACACTGATTTCTTTGCGGGTCGACACGAATCGAGGTTCTCGCCAAGGACGCTGATTTCCCTGAATCGAGAGGTTGCCAAGGACACTGATTTCCTTGCCGGTTGAAACGAATCGAGAGATTCCTGCAAAGACACTGATTTCTCTGCGGGTCGACGCAAATCGAGATGTTCTCGTCAAGGACGCTGATTTCCTTGAATCGAGAGTTTGCCAAAGACACCGATTTCCTTGCCGGTTGAAACGAATCGAGAGATTCCTGCAAAGACATTGATTTCTCTGTGGGTCGACACGAATCGAGGTTCTCGCCAAGGACGTTGATTTCCCTGAATCGAGAGGTTACCAAGGACACTGATTTCTTTGCCGGTTGAAACGAATCGAGAGATTCCTGCAAAGACACTGATTTCTCTGCGGGTCGACGCGAATCGAGGGTTTTCGCCAAGGACGCTGATTTCCTTAAATCGAGAGGTTTGTTAAGGACACCGATTTCCTTGCTGGTTGAAACGAATCGAGAGATTCCTGCAAAGACACTGATTTCTCTGCGGGTCGACGCGAATCGAGATGTTCTCGTTAAGGATGCTGATTTCCCTGAATCGATGGTTGATTGACTTGTTTCTGAGATGGAGCCATTGGATAACGTATTTCCGAGACGGGGTTGTTTGCTGACGTACTCCGCTTTATGCGATGTCATGGTTGACTCTAGGTTGTCTGTAAACCGTAGAGTACTGGAACTGGGGACTTTGCCAAGGCTCCGTTTGTTGATGTCGCATCTGCATCCTGCTGGAGGAAGAACACTGTTGTTGGTCTCTAGGCTGCAGATGTTGCCATCGAGACTTGGCTCTCTTTCTGATGGAGCCTGGTGGGATGATATGGTTCCCTCTTTGTTTGTGCCCTTGGATTGTATACATGGATCGATGTGATCTCACCTGTAGGGAATAAGTTTCATTTTATATGTATTATTATTTTTCTTTTCTTTCCGCCATGCTCTATCATTTCAGCTTTTTATATTGTGAAAGTCGCGATTGCCCAATCATTTCGACTATTTTTCGCGGTGCCCAATCATTTCGGCTATTTTTTCTTTTTACTCGTTGCTTTTTATTGCGAGTTGCCCAATCATTTCGGCTATTTTGTATGCGTATATTTTACTTGCTGATTTTGTTGCAAGTTGCCCTATCATTTTGGCTATTTCATATGTATTTTATGGCTCGCTGACTTTCGCCGCGAGTATGGAACTCGGGATCCGCTGCCGATTTAGGCATCAGCATCGCTTCAACTAAGATATTGTCAGGAGCGAATCATCATTTTCCTTTGTCGGTTCGAACAAAGGTGGCTTAGCAATCAGGGTTAGGATTCTGTCGACTAATGCTTTTAACTTCATGGGCCATAAGGGTCTCATAAAGGTATTTCTCCCTATGAGTCATGGGGATCTCGTAAGTGCGTTTTCTTCTTAAAAATCGTCGGGATTCTTAAGTGTATGTTCTCTTATAAGTTGTAAGGATCTTACAAGAGTGTTTTCTCCTTATAAGTCGAGATGACTTACAAGGGTCGTTCACTGTGTGAGCATATCCCTAGTCGCTGATGAGACTTTGTTAGGGAAATGTTTATTCGTGCCCATGGATTGTATACAAGGGTCGGTATTGAAACGCTTGTAGGGCAAAATCGGGGTGTATGACGGCTTAAGAACATGTTCAGATCCCTGTAGCTTAAGACTTTTGAATCCTATGAGCCTGTTCACCGCCGGAAGCCGGGAAGACTGGACGTCTTGCCTGAATCTGGGGGCAGATGCTAATTGGTGCTATCCGTCCACCTCTCCGAAGATGCCAAGTTGATTTATGGTACCGTGTATCGAAGGTTTAAACGGATGCGGCCGATGTAGCAGATTTCGTCAGATTCCCTCTCATTTGAGGGGGTTTTTGATTGTGGGGACGCTCTTCCCTGCAGGCACAAGCCCCTGCAGTTAATTACGCTACCGCATCGCGGTAACAACTTTCTCCTTCTCCATATGGTCACTTCGTGTCGTGGGTGTTTGTTTTGTGTTTGGTTGCCCATGGATTGTATACGGAGACTAAGTTATGTTGTCGCCCGTAGGGCGTGGATTAGTCCAAATCCGTATATTTCTTAGATTTGGGTTTCGAGGGCTGTGTTTAAGGATACATTAGCCTTATTTGATGCTAAGATCAACTTAAACGTTTGTTAAGAACACGTTAGTCTAATTTTAGACTAAGATCAACTTAACGGGATCGTTTAGATCCAACAAGAGAGCAGTTGGACTCTATTGTTTAGTTTAGTGACATTGCGGTCGATAATTAGTTTAAGAACATTACGGTCCATCGTTAGTTTTAAGACATCGCGGTCAAGGTTAAGGACATCATAGTTCGTGAGTTTAAGGACCTCACAGTACGGTGTTAGTTTTAAGATATCACGGTCGAGGTTAAGGACATCATAGTCCATGGATTTAAGGACTCCACAGTCTGGCATTAGTTTTAAGACATCACGGTCAAGGTTAAGGACATCATAGTCCGTGGATTTAAGGACCCCACAGTCCGTAAAATGTATGGTTGTCGTGACCCGTCACCTCTTTGAAGACGTTGAGGAATTACAACGACAAATATCAAAGGAGTGAAGAGATGTACCCTCGAACCGGGTGTAAATTGATTGGAAGAGCAGATAAGCTCAGTTCAATTTAAATTGAGGACTTATGGCCAGAATTGGGCTAAGTCCAGTTAAAAATGTTTAACATTTCATTTTTGTTCTGCCTGTTAGGCCTTTATTTGGGCTCTGCCCTTTTAATAGTGCTAACCATTGGGCTCTGTTATTTTGTCTGGTATTAAATGCATAGCATTTATCAGGAACAAAGTGGTGTTCTGACGTGGCGCGTCACGTGGCGCGTCAGGCGCTTTGCGCTAATTAAAGAGCGCATTGCGCTAGCGCACATGAGGGTGATACGTGTCGCTTAGCGCTAAGCGCTAGTTTGTTAGCGCACTGCGCTTTTAATTTATGAGCGCGCTGCGCCAGTTTATGGGTGCGCTAGTGAGTGTCACGTGGCGCGCTTGGCGCAGAGCGCCAACCCAAGAGCGCAGTGCGCTGTTTTCAGGAGCGCAAGCTGTGTCTGTGGTTGACACGTGGCATGTTTTGGCGCTGAGCGCCGGTCCAAGGAGCGCAAAGGCGCAGTCCATGAGTGCAAAACACTTTCTAGTAGTGTAAAGTGCATCAGATCAAATTTGAGATCAAAGAACAACTTTTATGTTCTTCTTAAAGGAGGCTTTGCCTCAAGATTCAAGAAACAAAAGTTCTTGTTTTTATAAAAGGCTCTGCCTTTATAGATCAAACGATCTGTGAATGAAGTAAAATACTTCTTTTTTATATTTTTATGATTAGATCTTTTAATCTTTTATGTTTAATCAAAGATCTTGGTCTTTTTTTATAGATCTAAGATCTTTTTTAGAAGATGTTTCTTCTTTTTACGAGATGATTTCATCTTTGTTGTTCAAGAATTAATTCTTTAGTTTTAAAGATGAAGAAATGATCTTCTTTCTTTAAAGGCTTGCCTTTCTTTCTCTTTGAGTTTTTCTCAAAGTTTGCAGAGGGTTTTTTCTATCTCTGACTTGAAGTCTTGGGGCCTTTATATAGGGCCAATTGATTTGTTAAATTAGTTGAAGAGATCTTTCTCTGATTGATTTGTGAATATTTCCCACCGTTGGATTTTTTATCCAAAGGTTTCTGTTTTACAGAAGATAATCTTCTTGTTTTAATAGGATTGGAGAATCTTTCCATAACAGAATTTTAATTCTGATTAATTAGTAATTTATTATTATTAGATCTTTTGATCTAACGGTGGGGAATTCTTTTAATTCCAGCGTTGGCCCACTTGGCGCTAGCGCACCTACGTTTGACACGTGGCGCAGAGCGCAGCGCAACTGCGCTAGCGCGCCCGTGTTTGACACGTAGCGCGCAGCGCAGAGCAACTGCGCTAGCGCGCCCGTGTTTGACACGTGGCGCGCAGCGCAGAGCGCTGGATCTGAAGCGTTGCTTCAACTTTTAAAATTTGAATTTTGAAACAGAGATTTGCTCTGATTGGGGTGCGCTGCCTAGGGCGCAGCGCTCCTGACGCTGGCGTGTCTGCTTTTGACACGTGGCGCGCAGCGCGAAGCGCACGGGATCTGAAGCGTCGCTTCAATTTTTGAATTTTGAAATTCAAAACAGAGTTTTGCTCTGATTGGGGGAAACAAATGCCCCCCCACCGTTGCGCTCACGTGGCGCACACGTGAGTGCAGCGGTGGCAACATCTGAGCCTTTGGATCAACTCAGAAGTTGAGGAGGCGGTTCAGCGCCTATAAATAGGACCTTTTGGTCCTCAGATTATCTTCATCTTCTTCTTAAGTATTTTATTCAGAGCCTTGCTCTTTTGTTCAAGAACTTTCAAGAGTTAAAACTCAACTACATTTAGGTAAAATTAAATTAAATTAATTCTAATAAATTGGGGTTCTTACCCATTAACAGAGCCTTACTCTCATAGATCTTTTGATCTAAAGAAAACCCCTTTAGGGTTTCATAAACAGAGCCTTGCTCTCATGAACCCATAGATCTAAATAGATCTTTTCTTAGGGTTTCTTAGCCCATGAGTCAGAGCTATGCTCTTTTGACAATATATAGATCTTTTGATCTTTTGATGAAGAACTCTTAAGAGTTTTTTCATGGATCTTTAAGATCCTAGAATTTTAATTCTCAGGAATTAATTTTCATTAATCTTTGATGGATTTTCCATCATCATTACAGAGCTAGGCTCTTTAAGGAATTTTATTCCCTCGTGACCAGAGTTTGACAAGTGTCACTCTGTTATAGAGCTTTGCTCAGAAAGGGAGATTTTCTCCTTCTCCCGAGGGATTTCTCATTCAATGAGAATATTCTTTGAGGATTTCCTCATTAATTGACAGTCTCATCCAATGATGAGGCTGTCTTATTAATTGATGCATTGTCATCTGGATTTTGTGGGTCCCCCTTTAGTCCCCTCTCCACTGCATTGCAGTGTTGTACAGATTTTAAAGTACCGAGCGTCGGGATTTTTAAAATTAAATTATGTTTTTGATAATTGAATTTCGTTCTTTCTCGCAGGCGACATGTCTTCTAATCTCTCTTTCCCATTTTTCCGCTCAGAGGGAGGATTCCCTGAAGCACCGGTGGACCGGGAGGTTCTTGCGCTGATTAAAGACTATGACCCGGAATACAAAAACCTTCACCTGTGGGGTAGGTGGTACGACCAAATTATCAAAGGTCGTCGAATCTTCTCTTGTGTGACGCCATCGGATCCGATCTCATCGATCTCGTATGCAGATGTACCCCCGGTGAACTATGCCGTAGAAGTCGTTAATTGGACTTCGGAGGGTCTTCTTCAACCTTCGATTGCCGCCATACCCATGCAGCTGCCGGCAGCTTTGGATATTTTGGGGCGGCGCATATGCCAGGGAGAGTCGTGCCCTTGGGGACAACCCTACAACGTCGGGTTGAACCCTCGACATTCGGCCGGGTATTTGCAGTGGGCCAGGTACATTTTGTCAGCGAAGAAGGCGCATCTGCTGAAGATCGGTCTATACCCTGCGGTTTACGCCTCGCTGTTCCAGTATTCTGCTCCTCCGACATGGTGGATTAAGGCGTTCGTGGAGCAATGGAACATCCCCACCCATACCTTTCTTCTAATGGACAGAGAAGTTTCCATCTCTCTAGAAAAATTTGCTGAGATTTCCGGTCTGCCGGTGAGGAGGGAGCACTATGAGGAGCTGCTTCCTCCGGATGAATACGTTTTTGCCACCAAGCCGTTGGTGATGGACCTGACGCCAGAGAACGCTATTCAGCACCAGTTTTCGAGTCTGATAAAGGTGCTGAATATGTACGAGAGTTTTTTCTTGGAATCCAGAGGCCGGGGAGTTAGTTTCGCAGACTTCATTGCCCGTTTTCTTCGACCGGAGATTCTATCGCAACGGGGCGAAAAATTTGCCAAGCTCGACGATCCCTTCGGCTTTGGCTTAGATCGTCGACCAGTAGCGGAAGATGATCAAAAAGGCTTTTATCTCCCGGATGCCGCGATCATCCCTTTGTCGGAAATCGCTGCTCCGGGCATCGACGAGGAGACTTTCTTTCTCGGGTTTCTGGGGTTATGGTTGTGCTGGTTCGCGCTCCCCATGCACTCTCGCTATATGAGGCCGTCCGTCTTCTACCCAGCACATCGAATGGTGGCTGGCATACAATTGGCCATCGGGATTGCCGGGCTGGCCCACTTGTACCATGGTCTTAGCGTGGCGGCGGACACAACTGAACCGGGGGTGCAAGCTGCCAATTTCCTGATGCACTACTTTACTTCGTGGATGGAAATGCACGTGCTCGGGGTGTTTGGTATTCATAAAAGACCCTCGTTTTACGAGAAGTGCAGATTCCCGAGAATTATGCGGCTGATCGACGCTTCTATCGTGAATCCGCCTCAGCGGGAGGCTAGGGGGTTGCTTCTTCGTCCGCGCACGGTCGGAGCGGGCATGTCTTTCACGGACAAGGTCCTGACAATCGGCCAGGAAAATTCCAAGCCTGTGCTGGCGTTGCGCGACATTTTCAAGAACGGGGCCTCCGTGTTGAAAGCCCGGGAGATTCTACATCTATACTCCATCAGGTCGGGCTTCCTTGTATTCAGGCAAAATGAGGCGGCGCTTTTTATGAGATACAACCCCCATCGTTTTGCCCAGCAGCTAGGTTATAACTAGGGTCCTACTGGAGGCGTTTTTGGAAGAGCCTGCGGCCACGAGAGAGGGGATACGGAGTGCACTGCATCACTTTATGCGGTTAAATACGAGCTCTCACTTCTTCATTAGCGAGCCGAATTGCATTCCAAGGGCCCTCAACGTATACGGGGCCTGGTATCAACACGCGATGGGCGCTGTCATCAGGGAAGAGAAGCGGCTGCTGCTTGATCGCAAGAGTGCGCCCCCCGCCAGCGATCGCAACGTCCCCTTAAAGCGAAGGACCCCTGTCCCTCCTCCACTAAGAAGAGATGCTGGAGTTGAGCCTCCACGTGTGCTAAGCCCCACGCGTGGATTGCCCCGTGATCCTTTGGACGTGCCATCAGCGCCCCGTGCTCCCGTGGAGACGGTAAACATGGTTTCACCTGAATCCAGCGTGGGCTCGGATATCGGGACCTGCCGTCCTAAGGTGCCCACGAAGCGTAAGCAGATTTTGGGTGCGACCGGAGTTCGCGTGCAGAAGAGGAAGAAGAATTCGATCCTCTCTGCTGACGTTGTATTTGGTCAGGAACCTCATGCTCCTTATAGCGAGGGCTTGAGTGAGTACGGGACCAACGACGACCTATTCATGCCGTCAGATGACACTGATCTGGCGGCTGCCATCACAGCTTCCGAGCGGTTGGCAAGGCGCGACGAGTGGTTGGCTAAACTTGCGTGATCAGGTAATCATTAGTTGTATTTTCCATCATTGCATCATACCTCTATCATTGTTTTTGACTAACGCCTTTCCTTCTTTAATAGGCATTTCTACCGAAGAAGCCCTTGCTGCTTCTCTCAAGACTTTCGAGGAGGAGGAACGACTTAGAGCATCCTTAGGCCTTGGTACATTTCGGTTCGCTATGTTTCTGCCGTCCAGAGACGGCGCGCTACATCGGACCCCGGGTGTAGTGACTAATAAGCAAGGGTTTCATAGGATCCGTCTAGCTTCCTGGAACATAGGTTCCCTTACGGGTAGACTAATAGAATTAGTGGAGGTGATGATTAGGAGGAGAGTTGGTATTATGTGTTTGCAAGAAACTAAGTGGGTAGGTGAAAAGAGTAGAGTCATAGAGCCTTGGGGTTATAAGCTTTGGTATACGGGTAGAGATAAAAATCGTAATGGGGTAGGTATAATCATAGATAGACGGTTGCTTGAGGATGTAGTTGAGATTAGGAGAAAAGGTGATAGAATTTTACTGGTTAAGCTTATTCTAGGTGGAGAGATCTTTAATGTTATTAGTGCTTATGCACCACAGATAGGTCTTGATGACGCTAGTAAGCGTCTATTCTGGGAGGATTTAGACGAGGTGGTGCAAAGTATACCTAGTGGAGAGAAGTTATTTATTGGTGGTGATCTTAATGGACATGTAGGTACTAGTCGTAGTGGGTTTGATACTATCCATGGAGGTTTTGGTTTCGGACAAAGGAATGAAGTAGGTGACTCGATTCTAGATTTTGCTTTATCTTATGACTTGATCTTAGCAAACACCTGGTTTAGGAAAAGAGAGTCCCACCTTATCACTTTTAGGAGCGGATCAAATGCTAGTCAAATAGACTTTTTTCTGACGAGAAGAATAGATAGAGGTTGTTGTATCGACTGTAAGGTAGTGCCAGGTGAGAGTGTAACTACTCAACATAGACTTTTAGTTCTAGATTTTCGATTTAGAAGAGAACCTAGGAAGATTAGACGTAAGGTAGAGCCTAAAATTAAATGGTGGCGATTGAAAGAAGGTAATCAAAAGGCTTTTATAGATCGTGTAGTACATGAAACGGATTGGCAGTCGGAAGATGATCCAGACAAAACATGGAACAAAATGGCTAGTTGTATCAAGAAAGTAGCTAGAGATCTACTTGGTGAGTCGAGAGGTGGTGCTCCACCATCTAAGGACATATCATGGTGGAATGAAGATGTAAAGGCTGCTATTAAAATTAAAAGAGATTCTTATAAAGATTTGAAGAAAAGTAGAGATGTGGAGAGATTTGAGAAGTACAAAATGGCTAAAAAGAAAGTTAAGAAAGCTGTTCGGGAAGCTAAATCTAAGGTCTACAAGGAGGTGTACGAGAAATTAGACACTAAAGAGGCTGCAAATGATATATACCGGATTGCTCGAATGCGGGAAAGGAAGACTAGAGACTTATGTGCGGTGAAGTGTGTCAAAAATGAAAATCAGAAGGTTTTAGTTCGAGATGAGGATATCAAGGAAAGATGGAGAGATTATTTTGACAAATTGTTCAATGAGAGCTTTACTAAGAATTTGGATGGACTTGTCATTCAATCTCAAGATATAAATCGTGATTTCATGCGTAAAATAAGACTTACTGAGGTTAAAGAAGTTTTGAACAGAATGAGTTTAAGAAAAGCGGTTGGTCCTGACGGGATTCCTATCGAGATTTGGAGATGCTTAGGAGAAATAGGCGTTAAATGGCTGACAGATCTGTTTAATAAGATTTGGCAGACAAAAAAGATGCCAAATGAATGGAGGAAAAGTATCCTTGTACCTATCTACAAGAATAAGGGTGACATTCAAAGTTGCTCAAACTACCGTGGAATAAAACTAATGTGTCACACCATGAAACTTTGGGAGAGAGTGATTGATCACAGGCTAAGGAAGGATATTAAGATAACAGAGAACCAATTTGGGTTCATGCCTGGACGATCGACGACAGAGGCGATTCATTTGCTTCGTCAACTTGTCGAGCGCTTTCGAGAGAGGAGAAGAGATTTGCATATGATATTTATTGATTTAGAAAAAGCGTACGACAAGATACCTAGAGAGGTATTATGGGGGACAATGATGAAAAAGGGGGTCCCCGTCAAGTATATTGACATAATCAAGGATATGTACGAGGAGTAGTGGCAAATGTCAGAACTTGCGGTGGCTTAACAAGTGATTTTCCGATTACTATTGGTTTACATCAAGGATCTGCATTAAGTCCTTTCCTGTTTACCATCGTGATGGATGAGCTTACTAGAACTATCCAAGATGAGGTCCCTTGGTGTATGCTATTCGCTGATGATATTGTTCTAGTAAATGAGACGAAAGCAGGGGTTAATGCCAAATTGGAATTATGGAGACAAACATTGGAATCTCGGGGATTCAGATTGAGCAGGTCCAAGACAGCATATATGCACTGCAAATTTAGTAGCCAGAGAAGTCAAAACCATATTGGTATAATATTGGAAGGGCAAGAGATATCACCGAGCGACCAGTTTAGATATCTAGGTTCCATCATCCAAAGGAATGGGGAGATCGATAGTGATGTTAATCAAAGGATCCAAGCTGGTTGGTTGAAATGGAGGAGTGCAACAGGGATTTTGTGTGATCGTAACTTTCCATTAAAATTGAAAGGGAAGTTTTATCGGAGCGCTATTCGGCCTGCCTTATTATATGGTACAGAATGCTGGGCTCCTAAGAAGCATCATACACAGAAGATGCACGTAGCGGAGATGCGCATGCTTCGTTGGATGTGCGGTAACACTAGAAAAGACAAGGTGCGAAATGAGGATATTCGTGCAAAAGTTGGTGTAGCACCCGTGGAGGAGAAGATGCGGGAAAACCGGCTTAAATGGTTTGGTCATGTGCGACGCAGACCTATGAAAGCACCGGTTCGACGAATAGATACTCTCGATATGGGTAATGGCAAAAGGGCAAAAGGGAGACCGAAGAAAACATGGATGGAGGTGATACGAAACGATATGGTTGCCAAAGGACTCAATGAAAGTATATTGTTCGATAGAAGTGAGTGGAGACAGAGGATTCATGTGCTGGACCCGGCGTGATTCTCATGTTGGTTCATGTAGCCTACCCCATATGCTTGGGATAAAAGGCTCAGTTGTTGTTGTATGTTTCTGCTTCCATTTCTTATGAGTAATCTGACCTTTTCTTTGTCTTATCGCAGGGACCACAAAGCCTATCTCGCAAGCCAATGCGGAAATTCTCCTCGGGCCAGGTACTGAAGTCCCGGCCTCTTCGGCGTTGCCGCAAGAGGCCCTACTTAAAAAACCGATGATGGAAGCCTTGACGGCTCTGGAGATAACCCTGAATGCGGACGACGACGCCTTGCTGAAGGAGGCCTCTAAAAGGTCCGTTGTGACGGCCCGGGAGGAAAGGAAGCGCCTGAGGCGCGCAGCAAGGGAACGTAATGCTGCTTTGGCTGCGGGGGCAAGTTCAAGCGCCATTACTCCCGCTGCTATTCCTTCAGAGGAGCTCCCGGTCGCCTTGTCTACTGCTCATAGACGGGCGGCACGTGCAGCTCGGGAAGCCAACGGTAAATCAGCCCCAGGTAATGTGTTTTGAGGCTTCGTTGTCAAAGCTTTAAACTATCAGTTCTTATATATTTTATCCTGCAGGGCCGAGCTTTACTGAAGGAGTGGCGGCGACTGTTGAGCCTGATGGGGCGGTGGAGGAGGTAGCTGCGGAACCCGAGGCGACGGTAGGCGATGTAACCATAGTTACCGGGCCCGAGATAGCGGCTGACGAGACAGTCACGACTGCTATGCCCGAGATGACTACCACTGTCGAGCCCGAGGTGGCGGCGGGTGAGACGGCTGCTACGGTCGAGCCTGAGGCAGCAGTGGATGAAACGGCTGCTACAGACAAGCCTACGGCAACGATGGACGAGACGGCTATGACCACTGAGCCCGAGGTGGTAGCGGGCGAAATGGGTATGATCGCTGGGCACGAGATGGCCGCTCTTTCTCAAGAGTTGGGCACCGCTCCGATTATCGTTCTCCCCGCCTACGGTTCCTTGTCGTCTCCTAGCGTCGCGAGCGTGACGACGGCTCATGTGGAGTCAGGGGATGAGGCGACGGGAGGTGAGACCACCCTAATGGAGGAGGGAGACGCCACCGTTGTATTAAGTGACGCCCTCGTCACGGCTCCGGCTGGCGACTTATCAGGTAAATTTTGGGTCACCGCCCTTCTTTTTTATTCTGCAATCTTTCCTAATAAAGTTTATCTTGCTTCTAATGCAGGTGCGGCTGGTACTGAAATCAAGCTACTCGAGACAGCGCCGTCAGTTACCGCCCTGATGGTGACCACCTCCCTGCCTTCTCTCGCACCGTCGCAAATGCTGGAAGGTATGGATTTGTAACCCATTTGTCTTATCTCTCGGGCGTGTAATTCATGTACTGACGTTGCGTTATCGCGTTTTTGCAGGAGTCCTTTTTGACCACCTGTACCAGGTGCTGCACCCACACTTCTCCTTCTTGTCAAAGATTAGTCCACCTGCCGGTGAGTATTTTTTCTAAACGATGTTCTTTTCTTCAACGGGCAGTCGCATTACTGCTAACTCTTTTTCATATTGCTTGTAGCCTTATGAATTGAAGGGGGAGACGATGCTGTCGTTGCGCCACCAGTACTCCCAGCCCTGCCCCGTGCTGCAGCCGGTATAGTAGACTCTACTTTTTGCGTGTTTTCTTTATTTCCTGAGCCGACATCTGATTATGATCTATTTTGCAGCAATCACATCGACTTCAGCCCCGTTCGAGTCTCGTATTATAATACCGGCAGGGCCTTTTTCCAGGCGTCCATCATCCAAAGGTGCTATGACCAGTTTACGCATGCTGAGCGAGTATATCGAGGAGTTTGACGCAGAGACTCCCACATTTGCTAAAGATTTTGCCGTAGAAGTTAACCCTATGCTGGCGACGCTCATGAACTTTCATGGTGAGGGCATCGTTGAGTCTTGGGTTAATCGCTGCAGGGAGATCGAGGCTTGCTTGCATGAGCTTGAGCTTAAGCGTCCCGCACCTGAGATTCTGGCTATGAGCACTCAACGGGCGGCATAGATCGAGCAAAGCGCTTCTTACTTCCGCCATCTTGAACAAGAAGTGGCTTTAAAGCGAAGGGAATGTAAAGAAACTTCAAGCGAGTCTGCTCGACTGCATGCTGAGGTCGACGCGAACGCTGCCCAGTTGAAAGTTATCTTCGAAGGCCTTCTGTGATGTATCTCTGATGGGTTAACATTGAGGCAGAAGCTCGATGTCGTTGAGCGGGATGCACAAGATCGTGAAGCAGCTCAGCGGGCCGTCGAGGAACAACACTCGTCTTACTTGCAGCAGCGAGCCCAGGTCGAAGCAGAGTTGGCCGCGGCAGCTGATCAGGGAGAGGGGCTGAGGGAAGTGCCCGAGCGGCTGACTGGATTATTGAAAGCGCTTTCCTCTCAATAAAAATTTTGTACCATTTGTAATTTTGAATACAATGTATTTGTTCTTTTATTCTTTCATATAATGTATTTTGTACCCAATCGAATTCATGAATAAAAGATACACGTTCTTCGTAATGTCTTGTGTCATTTCTCTGCTTTCTTCTTTCTTGCTGTGTTGTTTGCCATGTGACTTTAGCAAGTGCGGTCTGTAGATAGCGTATAGTTGTCAGTCTTAGGCTCTTTGTAGAGTGGCGATGGCTTAGAAAACAGGGTTAGGATCTGTCACTTAAGACTTTTTAACTTTATGAGTCGTGAGGGTCTCATAAAGAATTTTCTCCCTACCGGTCAAGAGAATCCCGTAGGTGTAATTTCTCCTTAAGAATCGTGAGGATTCCTAAGTGTGTTTTCTCCTGAAAGTCATAAGGATCTTACAAGAGAATTTACCCCCTTACGAGCCGTGAGGGCCCGCAAGTGATGGACAAAGTTGTCTTTATCCGCATTTCACGGAGTTAAGGGTTGCTCTGGATGCTTCCCACGGGTTCACTGCCGTGTTTGGCGAGGACCAGGCTCCGCTCTGGACGTTTTCTAGGATACCGTAGTTTAAAGACATCGCGGTCGAGTTTAAGGACATCATAGTCCATGAGTTTAAGGACCTCACAGTCCAATGTTAGTTTTAAGACATCCCAGTCGAGGTTAAGGATATCATAGTCCATGAATTTAAGGACCTCACAGTCCGATATTAGTTTTAAGACATCACGGTCGAGGTTAAGGACATCATAGTCCATGGATTTAAGGACTCCACAGTCCAATGTTAGTTTTAAGACATCACGGTTGAGGTTAAGGACAACATAGTCCGAGTATTTAAGGACTCCACAGTCCAATGTTAGTTTTATGACATCACGGTCGAGGTTAAGGACATCATAGTCCGTGTGGTTGTCGGGACCCGTCACCTCTTTGAAGACGTTGAGGAATTACAACGAAAAATATCAAAGGAATGACGAGATGTACCCTTGAATCAAGGTGAAATTAATTTAAAATCATTACGGTTGATTGTTAGTTTTAAGACATCATGGTCGAGATTAAGGACATCATAGTCCATGGATTTAAGGACTCCACAGTCCGATGTTAGTTTTAAGACATCACGGTCGAGGTTAAGGACATCATAGTCCATGGATTTAAAGACTCCACAGTTCAATGTTTGCTCTGGATACTTCACACGGGTTCACTGCCATGCTCGGCGAGGACCAGACTCCGCTCTGGATGCTTCACACGGGTTCACTGCCATGCTCTGCGAGGACCAGGATCCGCTCAGGACGCTTTCCACGGGGTCAGAAGTGACATAATCCGCGTTCCACGTAGCCAGGAATTTTGCTCTAGATGCTTCCCACGGGTTCACTGCCGTGTTCGGCGAGGACTAGGCTTCGCTCTGGATGCTTCACACAGGTTCACTATCGTGCTCTGGGAGGACCAGGATCCGCTCTGGACGTTTTCCACGGGGTCAGAAGTGACATAATCCGCGTTCCACGTAGCCAGGAATTTTGCTCTAGATGCTTCCCACGGGTTCACTGACGTGTTCGGCGATAACTAGGCTCCGCTCTGGATGCTTCACACGGGTTCACTGCCGTGCTCTGCGAGGACCAGGATCCGCTCTGGACGTTTTCCACGGGTCAGAAGCGACATAATCTGCGTTCCACGTAGCCAGGAATTTTGCTCTAGATGCTTCCTACGGGTTCACTGCCATGTTCGGCGAAGACTAGGCTCCGCTCTGGATGCTTCACACGGGTTCACTGCCGTGCTCTGCGAGGACCAGGATCCGCTCTGGACGTTTTCCACGGGGTCAGAAGTGACATAATCCGCGTTCCACGTAGCCAGGAATTTTGCTCTAGATGCTTCCCACGGGTTCACTGCCGTGTTCGGTGAGGACTAGGCTCCGCTCTGGATGCTTCACACGGGTTCACTGCCGTGCTCTGCGAAGACCAGGATCCGCTCTGGACGTTTTCCATGGGGTCAGAAGTGACATAATCCGCGTTCCACGTAGCCAGGAATTTTGCTCTAGATGCTTCCCACGGGTTCACTGCCGTGTTCGGCGAGGACTAGGCTCCGCTCTGGATGCTTCACACGGGTTCACTGTCATGCTCTGCGAGGACCAGGATCCGCTCTGGACGTTTTCTATGGGGTCAGAAGTGACATAATCCGCGTTCCACGTAGTCAGGAATTTTGCTCTAGATGCTTCCCACGGGTTCACTGCCGTGTTCGGCGAGGACTAGGCTCCGCTCTGGATGCTTTACACGGGTTCACTGCCGTGCTCTGCGAGGACCAGTATCCGCTCTGGACATTTTCCACGGGGTCAGAAGTGACATAATCCACGTTCCACGTAGCCAGGAATTTTGCTCTAGATGCTTCCCACGGGTTCACTGCCATGTTCGGCGAGGACTAGGCTCCGCTCTGGATGCTTCACACGGGTTCACTGCCATGCTCTGCGAGGACCAGGATCCGCTCTGGACGTTTTCCATGGGGTCAGAAGTGACATAATCCGCGTTCCACGTAGCCAGGAATTTTGCTCTAGATGCTTCCCACGGGTTCACTGCCGTGTTCGGCGAGGACTAAGCTCCGCTCTGGATGCTTCACACGGGTTCACTGCCATGCTCTGCAAGGACCAGGATCCGCTCTGGACGTTTTCCACTGGGTCAGAAGTGACATAATCCGCGTTCCATGTAGCCAGGAATTTTGCACTAGATGCTTCCCACAGGTTCACTGCCGTGTTCGGCGAGGACTAGGCTCCACTCTGGATGCTTCACACGGGTTCACTGCCGTGCTCTGCGAGGGCCAGGATCCGCTCTGGACGTTTTCCGCGGGGTCAGAAGTGACGTTATCCGCGTTCCACGTGACCAGGAATTTTTGACTTTATTCGCATTTCAAGGAGTCAGAGTTTGGCTCTCGGTCGTCTGTACACTGCCGAGTCATGGAACTGGGAGTTTCCGCTGTTCCGCTTTGCTTGATGTTGTGTCTGCTGCAATGAGACGAATGTTGAGCTGATCTCTAGGCTATCTGTGACCCGTTGAGATTTGGCTTCTTCTTCTGATGAAACCTGGGGAGGAGAGGTGTGATTCCTTCTTTGTTTGCGCCCCTGAATTGTATACACGGATTGACATGATATCACCTGTAGGGCATAAATTTCATTTTTATTCATCATTTTTTTTATTTCTTTCCGCGATGCTCTATCATTTCAGCTTTTATATCGCGAAGGTCGCGATTGCCCCATCATTTCGGCTATTTTTCGCGGTGCCCAATCATTTCGGCTATTATTTTATTTTTACCCGCTGCTTTTTATTGCGAGTTTCCCAATCATTTCGGCTATTTTGCATGCATACATTTTTTACTTGCTGCTTCTGTTGCAAGTTGCTCCATTATTTCGGCTATTTCGTATGCATGCGTGGTTTGCTAGCTTTTCGCTGCAAGCTTGGAATTAGACACCGATTTCGGGCATCAGCACCGCTACAACTGGAATATTGCCAGGAGCGAATCATCATTTGCCTCTGTCGATATCGAACAAAGGTGGCTTAGCGAACAGGGTTAGGATTCTGTCGACTAAGGCTTTTGACTTTATGAGCCATAAGGGTCTCATAAAGGTATTTCTCCCTACAAGTCGTGAGGATCTCATAGGTGCGTTTTCTCCTTAGGAATCATGAGGACTCCTAAGTGTATGGCTTCTTGTAAGTCGTAAGGATCCTACAAGAGAGTTTTCTCCTTATAAGTCGAGGGGACTCATAAGAGTTGTTCACCGTACGAACATATCCCTAGTCACGGGTGGGACTTCATTAGGGAAATGTTTATTCGCGCCCGTGGATTGTATACAAGGGTCAGCATTGAGCCGCTTGTAGGGCAATATTGGAGGTTGTGGGGGCTGCTTAAGAACAGGTTCAGGTCTCTGTAACTTAAGACTTTTGAATCTTATGAGCCGTGAGGGTCCCATAAGAGGGTTCTCCCTACGGGTCGAGAGGATCCCGTAGGTGTAATTTCTCCTTAAGAACCGTGAGGATTCCCAAGTGTGTTGCTCCCTTGTGAGTCTTAAGGATCTCACGCGGGTGATTTCTCCTCACAAGGTCGAGAGGGCCCTGCAAGTGTCTTTTAACGAGGTTGCGCCCTTTCGGGTTTTCACAAACACTCGCCGGTAGCCCTGCTGTTTTACTCACGGAGCCCTTTCGGGTTTTCATCCGTGCCTATTTTGCTTATGAACATACCGTTTTCCTTTTTTGTTTTTCTTTTTTTTATTCTAACGAGGTTGCGCCCTTTTGGGTTTTCACAAGACTCGCCGGTAGCTCTGCTGTTTTTACTCACGGAGCCCTTTCGGGTTTTCATCCGTGCCCATTTTGCTTATGGACATATCATTTTTTTATCAGTTTTGGGATGCTGTAATCCACCGTAGTTTATCGACATCTCGGTCAACAGCTAGTTTTAGGACATAGTGGTCCGTCGTTAGTTTAAGGACATTTCGGTCCGCTGTTAGTTTAAAGACGTTTCGGTCCGTCGTTAGTTTAAAGACGTTTCGGTCCGCTGTAAAGAAAGCCGGTTACTACTTATAGAGTTTGGGCTTAGGAAGATAGCGAGCGGACATAGTCGTCGTCGTCTATCAGTGACCTAGGTCGTGACTCGTCAAGCGTAGTACTTCTTCAGGAAGCGACCGTTTATTGGGCTGAAAGGTTTTTCACCATGCATGTCCATGAGTAGATAGGCTCCACCCTTGTAGACCTTGTCTATGATGTACAGGCCTTCATAGTTTGGCTCGAATTTCCCCCACTTAGCGCGATTAGGGATCATAGGTCTTTTGACCACTAGCACGAGTTCGCCTTGTCGGAATGTCCTCGGCCTGGTCAATCTTTCATATGAGCGCGTCATCTTTACTTTATAAGCTTCCAGATTTTGTTGCGCCAGGAGCCGGGTTTCATCAAGGGCATCGAGCTCCTTAAGCCTAAGGTGAGCATTCTCTTCTTCCGTTAGCTCATAATGGACTGCCACTCGTAGATAGGGTAATTCTATCTCAAGGGGGAGTACCGCTTCTGTACCGAATACCAACGCGTACGACATTTTGTTCGTGGCCGTTTTGAACGTGGTTCGATATGCCCAGAGAGCTTCATGCAGTCTCTCGTGCCAGTCTTTCTTATTTCGAGACACCATCTTCTTCACGATCTTCGTCAAGGTCTTGTTGAAAGCCTCTGCTGGACCGTTGGCTCGGGGATTATAAACTGAGGAGTATGTCCAGTCTATGTTGTGCTGTTGTGCAAAGCGGCTAATCTTGTGGCTTCTGTAGGCTGGCCCGTTATCGGATATGATCCGTCTCGGAATTCCAAACCGATAAATGACGCGTGTCTTGAAGAAATGGAGGATATTCTCCGTCTTCACTTCCCTCAACGGTACTGCTTCTGCCCATTTGGAGAAGTAATCAGTCGTCGCCAAAATGAACCGATGTTCTCTGGAAGATGCTGGTTCGATGGGGCCGATTATGTCAGTCCCCCACATTTTGAACGGCTAGCTAGCCACCGTGGGATGTAGAGGATTTGGATGTTGATGGATAAAGTCTCCATAGATCTGGCATGAGTGGCACTGCTTCGCATACTCAAGACAGTCCTGGATCATCGTGGGCCAATAATAACCCATTCATTTGATCTTCAACTTCATCTTCGGCCCGGCTTGGTGAGAACCACAGAGCCCGTCGTGAACTTCTTGAACAACTCTCTTCGCCTCTTCAGGTCCCAGGCATCTCAACCACAGGGAATCAAATGACCTCTTGTACAGAGTGTCATTGACGAAGGCAAAAGATAGAGCTCGTTTCATAAGTTGATGTCTTGAGGACGCATCTTCAGGCGTTCGATGGGATTTGAAGTAGTCTATAAAGAATTCTCTCCAATCCTCAACATTTTCTTGGTCTTTTATTTGCATAGCCGTCTGCTCGGTCGCTTCCTTTTCCTCGGACGACTTCGGAGATATTTTTGCCGGTGCAAGAACCCGACGGCTTTGTACCACGATTCTTACGTCATCGAGGTTCTCAGCGGCTAATTCTTTAGCAAGCTTGGCTAATGCATCCGCTTTGCTATTTTCCGCACGCGGTATGCTTTCCAAGATGTAGGAAGGTATTTGGGTCAGCAGTTGCTGTACCCTCTCGCCGTACTTTACCAGTTCTGGTTTGCACGTTTGGTAGTCGCCATTTACTTGACTAACGACCAGTTGGGAGTCTCCGTATATGAGGAGGTTTTCAATTCCCATGTCGATGGCGATCTCGAGGCCTGCTATCAAAGCTTCATACTCGGCTTCATTGTTTGTCCTCGGCTCTGTTAAGGAGAAAGCAAAGCGCATTATCCCTCCTTGTGGGGTCACGAAGATGAGGCCTACCCCCGATTTGATTACGGACGTGTTCTGTTTGCACTTCTTCATGGAAGACGCTCCATCAAAATAAAGTTCCTATCGAGTATCACCACCGTCGATCGCATCAAACGCATGTTCAGCCGAGGATTTTTGCAAAGAAACGCGGATGAAGTTGAAGATCAAACGAATGGTTTACCCACGGTATAATCACTAGCCTTCGACACACTTGCCTTAGACACCACAAAAGAAACGCGGATAAACAATGGATTACCCACGGCCTTCTCTTGTCCTAAGTGAGCGCGACGGTCCTTAGAGTCATCTCTAGAATTTTTTTAGTTAATGAGGGTAATACGGATGCAAGTTTGTGATTTTTGGGACTTAGGAAGGGTAATGAACTCCCCACCTAATCTGAATTTGGCCTTTGCCCCTTAAATTCCGTATTAATATGCAAACAACCAAGATAAAAAACACGCACAATTTTTATTGCTTTTTGCGGCGCTGCGAATTTTTGCAAAGAAACCTGCAGCAAATTGTTAATTGGAGCAGATAGAGGAGGAGATAAGAAAGTAAGAATTTTACAGAGCAAATTTCGTGCATCGAAGCTACTGTAGCGCCGCGGTTCAGCCGCAATAAGCGCCTAATGCCGCGGATCCGCCGCAGGTTTGAAAGATCTCTGCACCAAAATTTTACAGTGTGCCTCTGTTCACCTTCTAAGCTCTCTGGAATATTCAGATAAATTTTTCCACAGCTCCACAGATTCCAGATTTCCTCGCAACAAATCACAACAACACGTTTAGTGTTTGTGCGAATTTAGATCTAAAAATATTGATGGAATAAACTTTTCAATTCAAATTCCAAAGCCAAATTCAAGATCCCGAGTACCAAATCAAGCGAGAAGCCTTCAACCTTTTAGGAGCAGAGCCGATCTTCAATCGAGCAAGTGATCCAAGCCGATCCGCGGCTCAAGGAGACGAGCAAAGCCAAATCGACGATCGAGTTCATTCCTCATTGTAGTTCTTGAGCGAATTGTAACGGAATTGTTGATAAATAAAAGGTGAAATTCTTTAATATTGCTTTCTTTAAATTCTTGTATCATGATTCGATCTCAATTTGTGATTGTGGTTCTTGTTGTGATGTTTGAGTAAAACTCCGCTCGTAAAGGAGTCGAGACGATCAATAGAATGATGATGTGACAAATTTTAAAACGATTCTTAAGTCCTATGAGTTTTGTAAACTCTAGTAAATTCAAGAATCGACGACCTAGTTTCGATGCGATGCTTTCTTGATTGTGTTCGCTCGAAATTAGGGATCCACGATCGATTCTTGAATTTACTAGAGGCTAGAATGTGAATGATATTGACGAAGGAACAAGGGATAGAAGATGAAACCCTAGTTTCACAAGAAATCCCTAATTCTCGTTGATCATCATCGATCTAGTATCAATTCATTGATGGATAAGAATACGTAATCGCTAGATTTCATCACATCTATAGATCCGATCGATTCCTACGAGCCTCACTTCGATTCTTGATATTTGGATTGGAATTTGAATTAGGGTTTACAAGTTATGCCACTCAACTTGTATGAAGAGTGGAGAGAGAGAAGAAGAAGCCCCTTAACCCTAGATCTAGGTTTTCTTTTATAAGCCATCAAAACCCTAGATCTAGAATTCAAATTTCAAATTTCCCTCCAAAAGTTTGTTAGAGAGAGGCTTCTAGAAATAGTTTGTTGGAGGGATGCTACTAGAACTAGGTTGTTAGGCCGAGCCTTCTAGATAAAGCCACATGGCATTCTGGAGTATTCTGGAAGCTTTAGCCGTTACATAGGACATGTGGAGAAAATCTGCTGCGTTGCTGACGTCATACCACCGCGGATCCGCAGCGCCAAAGGCACTATGGCCACGGATCCGCGGCATAGTTGAAGCTTTGGTCCATGTAAATTTCTGGTATCTCTTGGGCTGACATTGTGGCCTTCATAAAATATGTGGAATCTCATTTTGCTTTTTGTATCACTGCCAGATCACAAGTCTTGGACTTGGCGTATTTTTGTCAGCACTTTTAACTGTTTTGGCTTTTCTCCTGCAATTTCCTACACAGATTCTCGAAACAAGTGTTGCGCTATACAAGGATGATGCAATGCCATGATAGACAGTCAATTTCCCTCGAAATGTCGGTTTTAAAGTATAACACAGGTATTCTGGTATTGTACAGCTGTTTTGCTAATATGTGCAATATTAATACTGAACACTTCTAGATGAGTGCAAATGGTAGGGAAATTGTCGTGTTAAAAATGCAATATTTTCGACTGATCAACGCTCCATCAAAATAAAGTTCCCATCGGGTATCACCATCGTCGATCGCATCAAATGCATGTTCGTCTGGCAGTTCGCAATTCAAAGGAGAATCGGCAGGTATCGGATGTTCAGCGAGGAAGTCGGCGATGGCCTGGCCTTTCACTGCCTTAAGAGGCTGATAAGTTATTGAGAACTCCATCAAGAGCAAGGCCCATTTAGTGAGCCGCCCCATCAATATGGCTTTTGACATCAAATATTTGAGAGGATCCACTTTCGATATGAGACAGACTTCATGCGCCAATGCATAGTGCCGGAGTTTCGTTATCGCGAAGATCAACGCCAGGCAGTGTCTTTCGATGGGAGAATAATTGCTTTCTGCTCCCAGGAGAACTCGACTCAAGTAATAGAGAGCTCTTTCTTTCCCTTGGTCGTTCTCTTATGCCCATAATGCGCCTAAGGAACCTTCGAGGGCTGTCATATAAAGAATAAGGGGCTTTCCCTTGACCGGAGCGGCCAGCACTGGCGGGTTCTGCAGATACTGCTTGATTTCGTCCAGCGCGCCTTGGCATTTGTGATCCCATACGAACGGGGTCCCTTTCTTCATCAAGTGACTGTACGGACGGCATTTGCCAAAAAGATTGGCTATAAATCGCCGGATATACGCGAACTTCCCTTGGAGAGACCGCAATTGCTTGAGAGTCCTTGGCGGTGGCATCTCCATAATTGCTTTGATCTTTGACGGATCTATTTTGATGCCTCGGTGTCGGACGATGAATCCCAGGAATTTGCCTGAGGACACTCCGAATGCGCATTTCAGAGGGTTCATCTTCAAGTTGTATTACCGAAGGCGTTGAAACACGATCTTCAGATGCTCGAGATGTTCCTCGTATGATTTACTTTTCACCACGAGGTCGTCGATATAGCATTCGACGATTTCATGTATAAGGTCATCAAAGATCTTCGTCATGGCCCTCTGATAGGTCGCACCGGCGTTCTTTAGACCGAAAGGCATCACCTTGTAGCAGAATATACCCAGAGGGGTCCGGAACGCGGTGTGCTTCTGGCCCTCGGGATGCATTTTTATCTGATTATATCCTGATGAGCCGTCCATGAAGGAGAAGACTTCGTGAGTGGACGTGTTATCTATCATCAGCTCGGTGACCGGTACTGGGAAGTCGTCTTTCGGGCAGGCTTTATTGAGATCCCGAAAGTCTACGCAGATGCGTACCGTCCCATTCTTCTTCATCACTGGGACGATGTTGGCGATCCAATCAGGATACTGAACTTCTTGGATGAAGCCGGAGTCGATTAGCTTCTTGACCTCGGCGTTGATACTTATCTCAAGCTCAAGCCGCATTCTTCTCGGTGCTTGTTTGATTGGCCTGACGTCTGGGGATATGGCCAATTTGTGCACAGCAATCTCTGGATCTAATCCTGGCATTTCGGAATAGTTCCATGCAAAGCAATCTTTATGCTGCATAAGCACGTCTTTTAGCGCAGCCACCCTTTCTTCAGATAGCAGCTCACTGACGAATGTAGGTCGCGGGTCACTTGCCGTCCCCAAATCAATTTTCTTGAGGTTATCTGCAGTGGTGTGTATTCCACCTTCCAGCTCTTTTGGCGCCGGTGGAAACTCTGAGATCACCTCGTCATCATTGTTTTCGGAGCACCAGGGGAGGTCATCCATATTCTCGGGTTCTTCTTTTGATATCGTTATCATATGACAAGTACGAGCTCGCTTCCAAGACCGATGTGGATCCGGGTCTACCCTCGTGGATTTGGGTTCATGCTTCTGCGGCGGAGTTATCCTCTAACTGTCGGATAGAGCGAAATTTCCTTGCTGATATTGATCTTCGACCCAGTTCTTGAAGGTGAAGCAGTCTTCAATAGGATGTCCTATTGCCCTATAATAGGAGCAATAGTCCGGGTGAGAGACTTCGCATGTTTGCTCGGGGTGTTTAGACTCCGGAAGTGTAATCATTTGATGTCTTATGGCAAGATCAAGTATCTTCTTTGTCTTGTCTTGAGGAAAAGAGTATGCTCGACTCATCTTCTTCATAAGGGACAAATCCGGACCGCTCGATTCTCGATCGCATGACTTCTTGGTCCCGCTTTGTCGTTGCTGAACGCCTTTTCCGCTCTTTGACTTGTTTCGGCCTCTGCGTCGAGCCTTTTGTACAACACGTTGACAGGGAGGAGCATTTTCATCTTTCGCAGCTTGTTGAAGAAGGCGTTGCATCCTGGCTTTCTCGTCGCGATTATGGTCGTCTCGGACTTTTTGACCAGCTTCCCTTATAAGCTTGTCCATTTGTTCTTCGAACGACAGGCTGGGCATTTTCACATCGGGGGCTCTTTCTGGTTCAGGGTTAGCATTCTCCCATTGAGCATCTCCTTCTTCATCAAAGTCATGTACGACATAGCAGTCGCAGAGTAGCTCCCGTTTCTTGGACCGAACATATCCAAGCTCGATCGCTTCCATTCTCCCATTGGGCAACTTGCGCTGAGTTCCGGGAACGTTCCAGATCCTGTCATAAAACTTAGCTTTTCGAGCGGTCTGTTTGAAGGGTATCCCTTGGCACTTCAATAGCCTTTTCAAGCCTTCTGTGTAATATCTAGGCAGACGGATGGGCTGGAGCCTGTCAAGTGTAGAATCCGCGCCGTGCCAGATTTCTTTCTCCACTTTGGTTTCCCCGAAGCGGTAGAATAGGATCGCCTTTTCGCCTTCTCGCCTGGGAGGGACATAGAACATCTGCAGCTCTTCCACACTGTAGGTATCAACACGTCTAGTTCTTTATGATGTTTGGGCGGAACCATGGCAACTTGCAAACTTTTCTCTTCATCAGCGAATGTTTGTATTGAAGGCCGAGCGGAGAATATAGCATGGGCATCATCTTCCGAGTCGCTGCCAAAGATCAACATGGGATCGGACAGTCCTGGCTTGTTGTTCTGGGGCGAGCCTGAATAAACTATCGCTTCCTCTTCTTCAGTATCACTTCCGAAGACTGGAATGGTGGTGATAGCTTTGTTCTCCGGTTTGTGACATCTCTCCGTGTCCTCGAAATCTGGCAAGAAATATTTTGCATCTTCATACTTGCGGACTTCGTTTACGGAGAATGGTTCAGCTCTCCTGTTACGGTATACTCGAGACCATCCTTAAAGTATTTCATACACTGATGTTGTGTAGAAGGGATGATATTGTACTGGTGTAACCAAGGCCGGCCGAGCAAAGCGTTATAGCATGTCTTGGCGTCAATGACGTGAAATTTAATGTCTGTGACGAGCAGCCCGAAGAGCAGCATTAGTATCACAGATCCGAGAGTCCGTGACGACTGGGAGTCGAAACCAGAGATGGTGATTTTATCACGAGCGAGATGCTGGACGCTCATGAAGATTTCCTTCAACACTCGCACGTTGAGGAGATTAACGGAAGACCCATTGTCGACCAGGATTTTGCCTATCTTTATATCGTGGCAGTATCCCGAGACATAGAGGGGACGGTTGTGCTCGCACGTCCCAAGGAGGAGGTCTTCATCACCGAAGGTGATATCGGCTGTGTGTACTTCCTCTAGCTCGTCCTTCATCTTTTCTTCGGCGAGGGAAGTTTGGAATTGCTCCGGCTCTTGTAGCGCCTTGATCAATGAATCTCTCGCTTCTTTGGATAGTAGAAGGGCGTCGAGAATACTGAGCTGCGAGGGTAACTTCCTCAAGTGTGCCAGAACGTTATAGTCCACCTTACTCTTCTTTGGCTGGTCCTTGGCGATTAGTTCTTTCATGACTTGGTCGTCCAGGGCGATATCCTCGGAGAACTTTTTTTTTCCCTTATCTTTTCTACTCGTGGATCCGAGATTCTTTACTGGAAGCGTGCGATTGCACAGCTGAATGTTTTCACAGGCCTTCGGTTCTTCCTCCTTCCCCAAGGTGGATTCTTTAAAGAGAGGGCCAAGAGCCATCTCTTCGTCAGAGTCGCTTCCGAAAGTGAGAACCTGCGATCCCCCGGTGTTGACCATGCGACATTTACCGGTATTTCTTTTATGCTCCTCAGTCGCACTTCTTTGCTCCCGACGAGTTTTACGTTTCATCCGCTTAAAATGTTGCCGGTGAGCAACATATCCCTGCCGCCATCTTTTAATAGCGTCTCACTCTTCGGTAGGGTGCGAAACCTTTCGATGATATAAGCAGTAGCTAGGATGTGTTCCTATTTCACCAGGAGTGTTTCCTTCAGAGGGTGGTAGCTTCATCCCCGATGATATGGCTTTAGCAAACATTTTCCTCGTCTTGAACTTGTTTTTATCCGCGACGGATGTTCCTTGATTCGGCGGGAGTGTCTCGACTCTTTCGTCTAGTCGCCAGCGTTTGGCTCTTTCAAATATAGCCATCTCACGCTCCCGATTGGCTTTACTTTTCAGATGAATCTCATTCAGGAAGGCGTCGATCATTTCGTCTGACGGCCATAGAAGTTCTGGCTCGGGACCTGCCCCCAGTCTCTCTGTGCAGGGAGATTCTTCGTTGTCTAGCGATGAATGAGAGATCCCATGGCAGCTTGCTACGTAATCCTCATATCCATCCGACGAGTCTTCTCCATCACCTTCGTCCTCAAGGACGTGGCCGAGGAACTCTTGAAGCGTGATCGGGGTTCGCGTCTTCTGGTTGTACTCTTCCAGCGCGTCAATCTATTTCCGTAGGTCCGTGCGCTTGTTGCCAGGCTTCACGGGCTTTTTGGATTTCTTCTTTTTTTCGAAGATTTCGACGGCTGAGCATGAACGCTTTGGCTATTACCACCGATTTTTAGAGTCGGGCGCGGTTTCAACATCCCTTCGATGATCTGGGGTTCCAGCGGGTTCTTCCACCTGATCGCCGGGCATGTTTGGAGATCATTCAGCACCCTTTTAGTTTCGGCCGAAAGAGACACCTCCCATGGAGCTTCCTCAACAAAAGAGCACGTTTCCCTCGGTGTGTCCGTCTTCTTAGGAGTGTGCGGTTGTGGTGGGTTTACTTTCCACTTCTCAGACAGCGCAAACTTGCCTTGTAGGTACTGATCCTCGATCCATCCCTTAAAAACGAAGCAATCCTCGATCGGGTAGCTTACCGTTTGGTGGTAAGGGCAATAATTGGGATTATTCACTTTGTTGGGTTGCGGTGGTCGCCTTGGATTTGGCAAATTGATAAGCCTGTTGCGCATAGCCAGCTCGAATAGCCTCTTCGTTTTATCCCGCGGGAATGAGTAAGGGCGCTTCATTTTCTCATTGTAATAGCGTCGTCTCTCTTCCAACTGATCCGTTAGTTTTGGAGCACTGGGCTATTGTTGGGTGTTCGCAACGAAGGTCGCCTTCCCTTTACCCTTTTCGTTCCGCGGTTCCGGTTTCGGAGGAGACGGTCTGTGACCCATCTAATCCATCTGGGCTAGCTTGTCGATCAAAGCCTGGAACGTTGTTGGTTTGAAGAACATCATGAACTGTGAAATAGTTGCATGGGGGTCTAGGGTGCCCACGAACATGCCCACTGCTGGTGCTTCTTCGATGCGCTGTTTGCACTTTGACCATAGATTTTGCCATCGGATTGCGTATTGAACCCAAGTTTCGCCCGGCTTTACCCTCGCATTGATCAATGTTGTTATCGGGGTGCGTTCACTTGCGCTCGCGAATCGCTGGGTGAACAATAACTCCATTTCTGCGAAAGTTTTGACGGAGACATTTGGAAGTTCGGAGTACCACTCAAACGCCGTCTCCGATAAGCTGCCGACGAATTGGCGGAGCAAAAGCTTATCATCGCCCCCGGTGTTGCCGCACAGAGCTCTGAACTGGGCGACGTGCTGGTGGGGATTGCCCGTCCTCTTGTACACATGGAATTTCGGGATCGTATAGCCCGGCGGGTATTTTATCTGATCATACCAACCCGGATATGGTCGCCCAGTTTTGAAAACTTGGCCGGCTGCCTCATTTGCCTGGTGAACTCTTATTTGCTGAGCAATATAGTCATCCAGGGCAGCTTTAGAGATTGTTTCCTCTTTGGCTGTTGAAAGAGCCGGAGGTGGATTTGATGTTTCTCCTCTGTCGTCTTCGAGGATAATCGGAGGATCTTCGGCTGGAGGGTCCTGCTGGATCATCATACCCACCATATCTTGGAAGAGAAGAGCCATTTGCTTTATATTGGCCGCTTGTTCCGCAGCCTCCTTGTCCTTCTTTTCGGGCATTCTCCGAAGGAATTCAGCATCAGTCTCATGTTCGTGACGTTGTTCTGATGACGCCTCCGGGCTTTCTTTTGGCCCGATGAGTGCGGCCATTGTAGTCAACATCTCCTGGAGCTTTTGATGTTGCTATTCCTGAGCCCTCGTGATGGATCGGGTGAGTGGTCGGTGGCCCGTAGAAGTGCGGCTATCCTCCTTCCCGGATGCCATGTAAATAGTATGCACCACTATGCCCCCAGACTTAGGGCGTTTGGGCTCAGTGCCTTTGACATTTGTCGCAGGCACGGGGATCTTCTCCGGCCTTCTCTTCTTATGAGCGGTCGAAGTTGAAGGGGCCGTCACGGTGGGCATCCAGATAGCTTTTCGTGGTTTGGCAGGATGGCTTTCTTCTTGTTGAACCTTCGCCTTTTTTTGTCGGCGAGGGTAATCTTGATCAACCACTGAGTTCCGGACCTACCGCCAGACTTTGTAGATCTTGGAAGACAGCCGCTGAGGGGACTGTTCTAGCTTTGCTTCCGTAACATTCTCCACCGGAGGAGGAGATATTTTCAGTATAGCGGTAGGAGAATTCCTACGCACCTTATTCAGCAGCTCGAAGCTATTCTCGGTTGGAACAGCAGCATAAATTTCCGCCGTCGGGGCTGGTGGGGTTAGCCCAGAGGGGGAGTTTCCCCCGGCCTTCCTTACCCGACGCCAGTAGCGACGTCGAGAGCGTCGAGCCGATGGAGTTGGATCGGTGATGGGGATGGCTTCGTCTTGCCCCCTGTTCAGGTGAGGGGCCATTGCTGGCGTCAGCCTGTTGAAGACCGATGTCCTTTGAGTAGCAGGAGCGGGAGTTGGGACAGTCAGTCTTGTAAAGATCGACCCCTTGGCAGGAGAAGCCGCCTTGATGACTTCAGGAGCAGGGTTGGTTACTCCCTTCGGAATAACCTTCTCTGGGATTGCAGGCTTCATTGTGGGCCCACAGGAATTTTGGCCCAATCTGGAGAAGACCGAGGCGCCGGTGCTGGAGGACTCGCTGAGAGGGGCCGCAGTAGCTGTAAGTCGATCGAAGACCGACTTCTTAGGAGCTTCTGGTACGGGCACGGGAGCGGTGAAGTTTGCTGGCGGGAGCATGGTCCCGAAAAACAACCCTATGGTGGCTTGAGTAACCTGTTCCACGGGCATCGTGAACAGGGAAGCCGCTTGGGGCCCGTAGGTTATGCCCCCAGTTAAGGCAGGACGTGGGTTGCAATTGCAAGTGGAACACTTTGAGCAGATGAACGCCATTGATCCTTTGTTTTCTGCACCAAGCAAAACGCCAAATCTTAGTACCTTGAAACCCAAGGGCAACCATTAGCAAACCGCGATTCGTTCGCGAATACGACACACAAAGTGTGGAGTGGAAAGAGGAAAAGGTCCCACCGGGCGTGCCAGAATCTGTTCACCGCCGGAAGACGGGAAGACTGGACGTCTTGCCTGAATCTGGGGGCAGATGCTAATTGGTGCTATTCGTCCACCTCTCCGAAGATGCCAAGTTGATTTATGGCACCGTGTATCGAAGGTTTAAACGGATGCGGCCGATAAAGCAGACTTCGTCAGATTCCCCCTCGTTTGAGGGGTTTTTGATTGCGGGGACGCTCTTCCCTGCAGGCGCAAGCCCCTGCAGTTAATTACGCTACCGCATCGCGGTAACAACTTTCTCCTTCTCCATATGGTCACTTCGTACCGTGGGTGTTTGTTTTGTGTTTGGTTGCCCGTGGATTGTATACGGAGACTAAGTTATGTTGTCGCCCGTAGGGCGTGGATTAGTCCAAATCCGTATCTTCCTTAGATTTGGGTTTGGGGTGTTGTGTTTAAGGATACATTAGCCTTATTTGAGGCTAAGATCAACTTAAACATTTGTTAAGGACACGTTAGTCTAATTTTAGACTAAGATCAACTTAACGGGACCGTTTAGATCCAACAAGAGAGCAATTGGACTCTATTGTTTAGTTTTGTGACATTGCGGTCGATAATTAGTTTAAGGACATTACGGTCCATCGTTAGTTGTAAGACATCGCGGTCAAGGTTAAGGACATTATAGTCCGTGAGTTTAAGGACCTCACAGTCCGGTGTTAGTTTTAAGACATCACGGTCGAGGTTAAGGACATCATAGTCCATGGATTTAAGGACTCCACAGTCCGACATTAGTTTTAAGACATCACGGTCAAGGTTAAGGACATCATAGTCCATGGATTTAAGGACCCCACAGTCCGTAAAATGTATGGTTGTCGGAACCCGTCACCTCTTTGAAGACGTTGAGGAATTACAACGACAAATATCAAAGGAGTGAAGAGATGTACCCTCGAACCGGGTGTAAATTGATTGGAAGAGCAGATAAACTCAGTTCAATTTAAATTGAGAACTTATGGCCAGAATTGGGCTAAGTCCAGTTAAAAATGTTTAACATTTCAATTTTGTTCTGCCTGTTAGGCCTTTATTTGGGCTCTACCCTTTTAATAGTGCTAACCATTGGGCTCTGTTATTTTGTCTGGTATTAAATGCATAGCATTTATCAGGAACAAAGTGGTGTTCTGACAGTGCGCCACATGGCGCGTCAGGCGCTTTGCGCTAATTAAAGAGCGCATTGCGCTAGCGCACATGAGGGTGACACGTGTCGCTTAGCGCTAAGCGCTAAGCGCTAGTTTTTTAGCGCACTACGCTTTTAATTTATGAGCGCGCTGCGCCAGTTTATGGGTGTGCCAGTGAGTGACACGTGGCGCGCTTGGCGCTGAACGCCAACCCAAGAGCGCAGTGCGCTGTTTTCAGGAGCACAAAGCGCAAGCTGTGTCTGTGGTTGACACGTGGCATGTTTTGGCGCTGAGCGCCGGTCCAAGGAGCGCAAAGGCGCAGTCCATGAGTGCAAAGCACTTTCCAGTAGCGCAAAGCGCATCAGATCAAATTTGAGATCAAAGAACAACTTTTATGTTCTTAAAGGAGGCTTTGCCTCAAGATTCAAGAAACAAAAGTTCTTGTTTTTATAAAAGGCTCTGCCTTTATAGATCAAACGATCTGTGAATGAAGTAAAATACTTCTTTTTTATATTTTTATGATTAAATCTTTTAATCCTTTATGTTTAATCAAAGATCTTGGTCTTTTTTATAGATCTAAGATCTTTTTTAGAAGATATTTCTTCTTTTTACGAGATGATTTCATCTCTGTTGTTCAAGAATTAATTCGTTACCTTTAAAGATGAAGAAATGATCTTCTTTCTTCAAAGGCTTGCTTTTCTTTCTCTTTGAGTTTTTCTCAAAGTTTGCAGAGGATTTTTTTCTATCTCTGACTTGAAGTCTTGAGGCCTTTATATAGGGCCAATTGATTTTTTAAATTAGTTGAAGAGATCTTTCTCTGATTGATTTAGGAATATTTCCCACCGTTGGATCTTTGATCCAAAGGCTTTTGTTTTACAGAAGATAATCTTCTTGTTTTAATTGGATTGGAAAATCTTTCCATAGCAGAATTTTAATTCTGATTAATTAGTAATTTATTATTATTAGATCTTTTGATCTAACGGTGGGGAATTCTTTTAATTCCAGCGTTGGCGCACTTGGCGCAAGCGTACCTACGTTTGACACGTGGCGCGCTGCGCAGAGCACAGTGTAACTGCGCTAGCGCGCCTGTGTTTGACACGTGGCGCGCAGCACAGAGCGCTGGATCTGAAGCGTTGCTTCAACTTTTAAAATTTGAATTTTGAAACGGAGCTTTGCTCTGATTGGGGTGCGCTGCCTACGGCGCAGCGCTCCTGGCGCTAGCGTGTCTGCTTTTGACACGTGGCGCGCAGCGCGCAGCGCACGGGATCTGAAGCTTTGCTTCAATTTTTGAATTGAAATTCAAAACAGAGCTTTGCTCTGATTGGGGGAAACAGAGCCGTGAGGGTCTCAAAGGGGAATTCTCCTTACGAGTCGTGAGGATCTCGTAAGTGTAATTTCTCCTTAGGAATCGTGGGGATCCCTACGTGTGTTTCTCCCTTGTGAGTCATAAGGATCTCACATAGGTATTTTCTCCTTACAAGGTCGAGAGGACCTTGCAAGTGTCTTTTCACGAGATTGCGCCCTTTCGGGTTTTCACAGACTCGCTGGTAGCCCTGCTGTTTTTACTCTCGGAGCCCTTTCGGGTTTTCATCCGTGCCCATTTCGCTTATGGACATACCGTTTTTTTAATCTCTTTTCTTTTTATTATTATTATTATTATTATTTTTTGCGTCAGCCTTGGGATGCTGCGGTCCGTAGTAATTTATAGATGTCTCGGTCAGGCGTAGTATTTCTTCAAGAAACGGCCGTTTATTGCCCTGAAAGGTCTTTCGCCATGCATATCCATGAGCAAGTAAGCACCACCCTGGTAGACTTTGTCTATGATGTACGGGCCCTCATAGTTTGGCTCGAATTTCCCCCGTTTGGCACGTTTGGGGATCATAGGCCTCTTGACTACTAGCACGAGTTCGCCTTGGCGGAATGTTCTCGGCCTAGTCAGTCTCTCGTATGAGCGCGTCATCTTTACTTTGTAAGCTTCCAAGTTTTGCTGCGCCATGAGCCGGGTTTCGTCAAGAGAGTCGATCTCCTCAAGCCGAAGATGAGCATTCTCTTCGTCCGTTAGCTCGTAATGAACCGCCACTCGCAGAGAGGGTAACTCTATCTCTAAGGGGAGTACTGCTTCAGCGCCGAATACCAATGCATACGGCGTTGTGTTTGTGGCCGTTTTGAACGTGGTCAAGTACGCCCAGAGAGCTTTATGCAGTCTCTCGTGCCAGTCCTTCTTATTTTTGGATACCGTCTTTTTCACGATCTTCGTCAAGGTCTTGTTGAAAGCCTCAGCCAGACCGTTAGCTCGAGGATTGTAGACTGAAGAGTATCTCCAGTCTATATTATGCTGCTGTACGAAGTGGCTGATTTTGTGACTTCTGTAGGCCGGCCCGTTATCCGAGATAATCCGTCGCGGAGTGCCGAACCGATAGATGACGTGTGTCTTGAAGAAATGGAGGATATTCTATGTCTTCGCTTCTCTTAGTGGTACTGCTTCTGCCCACTTGGAGAAGTAATCGGTGGTCGCCAATATGAACCGATGTCCTCTGGACGATGCTGGTTCAATGGGCCCGATTATGTCATTTTCCCACATTTCGAACGGCCAGCTAACCACCGTCGGGTGTAGCGGATTTGGATGCTGGTGGATAAAGTCCCCTGAATCTGGCATGAGTGGTACTACTTCGCGTATTTGTTGCAGTCTTGGATCATTGTGGGCCAATAGTAGCCCATCCTTTTGATCTTCAGTTTCATCTTCGGCCCGGCTTGATGAGAACCGCAGATTCCGTCATGAGTTTTTTGGACGACTATCCTTGTCTCTTTAGGTCCCAGGCATCTTAGCCATAGAGAATCAAATGATCTCTTATATAGAGTGTCATTGACGAAGGCGAAGGACAGAGCTCGTTTCAGAAGCTGATGTCTTGAGGACGCATCTTCAGGTGTTCGACGGGATTTGAAGTAATCTATAAAGACTTCTCTCCAATTCTTAGCCTTTTTCTGGTCTTTTATTTGTAGGGTCGTTTGCTTTGTCGCTCCCTTTTCTTCAGACGACTCCGGAGATATTTCTGCCGGTGCAAAAACCCGACGGTTTTGCACGACGATCCTTACATCATCGAGGTTTTCGTCAGCCGGTTCTTTAGCGAGTTTGGCTAACGCATCCGCCTTGCTATTCTCCGCTCGCGGTATGCTTTCCAGGGCATAGGAAGGGATTTGAGTCAGCAGTTGTTGCACTCTCTCACCGTACTTTACCAACTCTGGTTTGCATGTTTGATAGTCGCCATTTACTTGACTAACGACCAACTGGGAGTCTCCGTATATGAGGAGGTTTTCGATTCCCATGTCGACAGCGATCTCAAGACCTGCTATCAAAGCTTCATATTCAGCTTCATTGTTTGTCCTCGGCTCTGTTAGGGAGAAAGCAAAGCGCATTATCCCTCATTGTGGAGTCACGAAGATGAGGCCTACCCCCGTTTTGATTATAGGGGTGTTATGCTTTCGCTTCTTCATGGAAGATACTCTATCGAAGTATAGTTCCCATCGGGTATCATTCCCTCCTCTCTCCCTGTCGATCGTGTCAAACGCGTGCTCGTCTAGCAATTCGTTAGTTAAAGGTGAATCGACAGGTATCGGATGCTCAGCGAGGAAGTCGGCGATGGCCTGGCCTTTCACTGCCTTGAGAGGACGATATGTTATCGAGAAATCCATCAAGAGAAGGGCCCATTTAGCGAGTCGTCCTGTTAGTATGACTCTCGACATCAAATATTTGAGAGGATCCACTTTTGATATGAGATGGACCTCATGTGCCAAAGCATAGTGTCTGAGTTTCGTTATCGCGAAGATTAATGCCAGGCAGTGTTTTTCAATGGGGGAGTAATTGCTTTCTGCCCCCAGGAGAACTCGACTCAAATAGTAGAGGTCTCTCTCCTTCCCTTGGTCGTTTTCTTGTGCCCATAGCGTGCCTAAGGAACCTTCAAAGGCAGTTGTATACAAGATTAGAGGTTTTTCCTTGACCGGAGCGGTCAATACTGGCGGATTCTGCAGGTATTGCTTGATTTCGTCCAGTGCGCTTTGGCATTTGCGATCCCAAACGAACAGGGTCTTCTTATTCATTAGATGACTTTAGGGCGGCATTTGCCGGAAAGATTGGCTATGAACCGCCGAATATACGCGAGCTTCCCTTAGAGAGACCGCAGTTGCTTGAGAGTTCTTGGCGGGGGCATTTCCATAATCGCCTTGATCTTTGACGGGTCTATTTCGATGCCCCGGTGTCGGACGATGAATCCTAGGAATTTGCCTGAGGAAACTCCAAACGCGCATTTGAGCGGTTTCATCTTCAGATTGTATTTCTGAAGACGTTGGAACACTATTTTCATATGCCCCTTGTGCGATTTTCTTTTCTCCACGAGGTCGTCGATATAGCATTCGACGATTTCATAAACGAGGTCATCGAAAATCTTTATCATTGCTCTCTGATAGGTAGCGCCGGCGTTCTTCAGACTGAAGGGCATCACTTTATAGCAGAATATGCTTAGCGGGGTCCAGAAAGTGGTATGCTTCTGGTCTTCAGGATGCATCTTTATTTGATTGTACCCCGATGATCCATCCATAAAGAAGAATGTTGGATGTAGTGCCCTTAAAGTCAATTATTGGATCGCAGGTACGTGATTGCAATGATTGAGGGAGGACCTATACCGGTAGGACGGTCTTACTCGAGATGATAGTATGCTATCAGGTTTGCCTTTATCAGTTGTGTACAGCTTTAGGTGACATTACTGTTCACTATTACACGTTGATAGAGCCCTGCTTGACTACCAACAGTATGATGGTGATCATATACGTGAGAGTTGGGTAGTCTATAAGCACATCCTTAAAAGTGGATCCTTGTCGTGGGAGTTTCGAGACAGGGCATCGATACTCCGGAGTAGACTAGTGTATACAGTCAAGACCCCGACGAGGGGCTGTGGCCGGTCTCATAAGCCATTGGTGTTAGTTGGATAACCTATGATGTATATAGGTGCTCATTGGGTTATGAGTGCACCGGACAGGACTCGCCGGGAACCTGCTAATTGGTATTATACCTAGCGTCAGATAGCAGTTCCATGGTGACATGTGTACAGGTTAGTTCATCGACCTGAGGTCGTCATTTATCTCGTGTGATTTCCTACTGTGCTTAGATTACTATCCTACCAAGGCTCAAAGGAGTCTTGCAAACAGGTTTTAGTTGGGTACAGTCCCGAGCCACATAGAGCCAGTGAGCGGATCGGCAGGGGATTCGTCTCTCCCGGTATTGGGGATAAGATCGCGCTGTGTCTAGGAGAGCCATTACACCAAGTCCTTGGTCAAGGCAGGTGAGAATTACTGGTAGGTATTCCAGTAGTTTCTCAGGGGGTTCAGGGCTACCCTCCGACACGACTTATACCGCTATTGGGGGTCTGACGTTACCAGCCCCTAGGCCCGATATGCGATACTCATAGACGAACGGACCGGACTGTACGGATATTGTCACTGATAGGCTCAGTAGGGTTCCAGGATGAGTTCGCTCATCGGCTTCCCTTTCGGTCAATACATGGGCAGTCGTTACGCACAGCTAGTACCGCTGACGTGCTTGTGGTTAAACCCACTGCCAGGGTATTGACGAGTCTTTAGAGTCCCCCACAGATAGTTTTCCAAGTTCGGGCGAAACATTGTAGAGACCGTATGGTTTTATGGCAGGGTTCGAACATATACGTGCACTTGTGCACGGGTCATGGTTCGGACAGATAATACTAGTGGGCTTTGGTTTAAGCCGGATTCTAGTATTATATTGTGTAGGAGTATTTTTTGTCTCTTTGCATTTTGTATTCGGTCGGAATACAAATGCGGGTATGTTTATACTGTAGTGGGGTTATCCTGTAATTAGTTACGGGATCACTTTTTGAAGTTGCCAGTCTTTATCTTTGTTTTGGCCATTTTTCTTTCTTTCCTTCTTGGCTGAATTCCTTGTTGTGAGGGGGTTTCTTGCAAATGTGGCTTTTTGTAAATGAGGGTTTTTTTTGTGGCGCCGGGGCACCAACAGCAACCAGTGGGTTCTAGAGTGGGATGAGGTGCTATATGAGTCACCATTTGCATTAATGTCTTTTGTTCATCTTAAGATCTTTGTTGGATATTTGTGTGGATAGATTTTTATCTTATGGTCACCACTTGCTCCTACACTTACCCCCCCACCTATTTCAGTCCCTCACTTGGCCGAGCCTCATAAGGAATGAGAAAATGATTCATTTGCTAAAATTCCTAGCTCAATTCATCACCTCAATTGGCAACTTCAATTTACCTTCACCCAATGGCTTGGGTGTCTTGAGACAAAGTATTCTACACACTTTCTACTTCAATCTTGGACATGTCGGTTAGCAAACTTCATGTCCGAGTTGCCTCGGTATAGAGGCGGGAGCCCGTATAAAGATCCGTTGACGTGGTGCCATCTCGACGAGGAGACAGGAGATCGGAGATGCCGCGAGGAGCGTGGGATGATGGTTAAAGACCGAAGGACACAGATCGATCGGTATAGCCATTCTATCATCTTTTTAGTTAGCTAGTTTAGCGTTAATGGCTAGATCCGGGTTAAAGTCTATGTTAGCGCCAGTTGTAAAAGTTTTTGTTCCGCGTTTGGCCTCAGATTACTGGCCGGGGCGCTGGCGTAGACTTACATGGTATCAGAGCCACGCCATTAACCTTTACTAGCTTGTTCTAACGTGTTTAAAACATCGATCGAACGAAATTTCCAAAACCGCACTTTTCATGATAAAGTTTCTGTCGAATTTTTAAACTGGTCTAAAAATTATTTTGGGTATGTCAGAAAATCGTGCAGGCTTTTCTAAGACTCTGAAAGAAATTTGGTCGACTGAACCTTCAAGACCGCCGTGGAACCGCCGCATAATCCATGTATTGGCCGCGGTTCCGCCACCGTTTTGGGGGTTCAGTGCACCATTTTTCTTCTGGGTGTCTTTCATGTGGAATTGTGGTTTCTGGAATATTTTGTTTGGGCCCACATTTTGTTTGAGTACTGGAGTTGTATTTGGGGCCCACTTCGGGAAGTTTTGTCGATCGAAATTTTAAATGTGTTAGTTTACAGTACTTACATTATATCTCCGACCGTGAATGTCATTTGAGCGGTAAATCGTGTCTAATTGCTATAGCTCTTTTAGACGGGTTTGCGAACGTGACATTCGCGTTGATGTTCTGTGTTGTGCTGTGATGTTGCGGATTTTTTGTGGTGGATAGCTGTGTGCAATGGTAGTGCAGTTTGGATTTATTTGTACATTTGATATTGCGGGGCGAGCGTCCAACATGTGGACTGCCGTCACTGCCTGTTTGTATATTATTCTTTTGGGGCACGACCGGGTTGAGGACGATGTACCCGTTGTACATATTTTCATTTTTGTACTAGGTTTACCCTGCGACGAAGTGCACGGATAGCCGGGTTCTGGAGGGAAACGGGTCCGCATCTCATGGCTTTGAGAGGCAGGGGGCCTCACTCTAGAATTGGCAGACTATTCGCCGCACTCGTAAGGGTACAGGTTGACCTAAGGAGGGGTGCTCAAGTTACCGGATTCCGTGAAGTGCAGGGTGGTCCATTCATTTTGCTGTAGGGGCTGCCTCGCTTCAGGTTTTGGCGGGTAACTTGCCTCATCCGTAGGGGTCTAGGTTTCATTGCACAGGCTATCCACATGACCAGGGGAACGTCGGGTTTCAGTAGCGGCTCTGTGAAACCCGAGGATCCCTGATTATCTGTATTGTTCTGTGATACTTATTACTTTTCTGTAATGTTGCATTTATCACGCCTGGAGCGATTATTGTATATTGGTATATATACTAGTAGATGTTGTATATGTTTTACACCCGCGCTAGTCCAGTCCCCGCTCTGTCGTTAGTTAAGTAACCTAACGGGTGATGACGGGACCCAGTGGCAAATGCGGATGGCATATACGTACATTTTATTTTCGTTCTTTTCTGGTGTGATTAATTGATGGGACTGCGTTGATTCTGATCAATGCAAAGCAAAAACAAACCTGTTTGATGTTGTTGGAACTGCGTTGATTCTGATCAATGCAAATGCAAAGCAAAAACAGGTACGAGATCGTTTCCAAGACCGATGTTGATCCGGTTCTACTCTCGCTGCATACGTGGCTTTTGGTTCATGCTTTTGTGGTGGGATTACCTTCCAACCGCTGGATAAAGCGAACCTGCCTTATTGATACCGGTCCTCTACCTAGTTTTTGAAGGTGAAGCAGTTTTCAAGAGCATGTCCTATCGCTCGGTGATAGGAGCAATAGTCTGGGTGATGAACCTCACTTGATCGATCGGGGTACCGATACTCCGGGAGTGTCATCATTTGATGTTTCATGACGAGGTCGAAGATTTTCCTTGTCTTTTCTTGGGGAAAAGAATATGCTCGACTCATCTTCTTTATAAGAGACGGATCCCGGCTGCTCGATTTTCGATCGCGTGACTTCTTGGATCTGCTTCGCTGCTGTCGAATATTGTTTCCGTTCTTCAGTTTGTTTTTGTTTTTGCAACGGGTATTCTGTATGACATGCTGGCAACGAAGGGCATCGTCATTCTCCGCAGCCTGTTGAAGGAGGCGTTGCGTCCTGGCTTTCTCGTAGATGGTCATTTCTCGGCTATGATCATCCCGGACCTTTTTACCCGCTTCCCTTATTAGCTTGTCCATCTGTTCTTCAAACGATGGACTTGACATTTTCATTGTGGGACCTCATTTTGGTTCAGGGTTAGCGTCTTCTAACAGAGCATCTTCTTCTTCATCGAAATCATGTAAGACGTAGCAGCCATAGAATCGCTCCCGTTTCTTGAATGGAACATATCCAAGCCCAATCGTTTCCATTTTCCAGTTGGGCAATTTTCGCTGAGTTCCGGGGATGGTCCAGATACTATTGTAGAACTGAGCTTATCGAGCAGTCTGTTTGAAAGGTACGCCTTGGCACCTCAACAGCCTTTTTAATCCTTCTGTGTAGTATTTGGGCAGACGGATGGGCTGGAGCCTGTCAAGCGTAGAATCGACCCCATGCCAGATTTCTTTCTCCACTTTGGTTTCCGCGGATTGATAGAAGAGGATCTCCTTTTCATCTTTTCACCTGAGAGGGACATAGAATGTTTGCAGCTCTTGTACACTATAGGTATCAAGTGCGTCGAGCTCTTTGTAATGCTCTTGCGGAACCATGGCGATCTTCAAACTCTGATCATTTCCAATAAAGGCTTGCACTGATGGACGAGCCGAGAATACTGCGTTGACCTCGTCTTCAGAGTCACTTCCAAAGACCAGAATAGGGGCAGACGGTCCAGGCTTATTGTATTAGGGCAACCCTGAATAAACTATCTCTTCTTCCTCCTCGGTATCGCTACCGAAGACCGGAATGGTGGTGATAACTTTTTGCTTATTCTCCGGTTTATGGCATCTTTCTGTGTCTTCGAAGTCTGTTAAGAAGTACTTTGCATCTTCATATTTTCGGACTTCATTTACGGAGAATAGGTTTAGCTCCCCCGTTACGGTGTACTCGAGACCATCTCTGAAATACTTCATACACTGATGTTGTGTAGAAGGGATGATGTTGTACTCGTATAACCAAAGCCTGCCGAGCAAAGCGTTGTAGCATGTCTTGGCGTCAATGACATGAAATTTGATGTCAGTGACGAGCAGCCCAAAGCGCAACTTCAGACTCACAGACCCGAGCGTCCGTGATGACTGGGAGTTGAATCCGGAGATGGTGATTTTATCCCGAGCGAGGTGTTGAACGCTCATGCAAATCTCCTTCAACACTCTCACATTGAGAAGGTTGACGGAGGATTCATTGTCGACCAGGATTTTGCCTATCTTGATGTCATGACAGTATCCGGCGAACAAGGGACGGTTGTGCTCGCATGTTCCGAGGAGGAGGTTTTCATCGCCGAAAGTGATGTCAGCTGTGTGAACTTCTTCCAGCTCGTCCTTCATTTTTTCTTCGGCGAGGAAAGCTTGAAACTGGTCAGGCTCTTGTAATGCCTTGATCAGAGAATCTCTCGCCTCTTTGGATAGCAGAATGGCGTCGAGAATGCTTAGCTGCGAGGGTATTTTCCTCAGGTGTGCCAGAACGTTGTAATCCACCTTATTTTTCTTGGGCGGGTCCTTGGCTGCCAGTTCTTCGACTACTCGGTCATCGAGGGCGATATCTTTGGGCACTTTTTCTTTTTCCTTATCTTTTTTGTTCATGCCCTTATTTGCGGGTCCGAGATTCTTTTCAGGTAGCGTGTGATTGCGCAGCTGAATGTTCTCACAGGTCTTCATCTCTTCTGCCTCAGAGATGGATTCCTTGAAGAGAGGACCGAGGGCTATTTCTTCATCTGAATCGCTCCCGAAGGTGAGAACTTGCGATCCCTTGGTGTCAACCATGTGACAGTTGCCGGCAGTTGTTTTGCGTTCATCTGTCGCGCCCTTCTGCTCTCAACGGTTTTTGCGCTTTATCCGCTTGAAATGTTGCCGATGGGCAACATATCCCTACTACCAGTTTTTAAAGGTATTGCACTCTTCAGTGGGGTGCGCAATCCTCTGATCGTACAAGCAGTATTTTGGGTGTGCATCTGCCTCGCCGGGGTATATCCTGCCGGGAATATTCCCTTTGGAGGATGGCAGTTTCATTCCCATTGACAGGGCTTTAGCGAACCGTTTCCTCGTCTTAAGTTTATTTTTGTCCACGGTGGATGTGCTGCGATCTGGTGGGAGCGTTTTTACCCTTTCGTCCAATCTCCGATGTTTGGCTTTTTCGAATATAGCCATTTCACGTTCTCGGTCAGCTTTGCTTTTTTGACGGGCTTCGTCAAGGAATACGTCAATCATCTCATCTGACAGTTCTAGGAGTTCCGATTCGGGATCTACCCCCAGTTTCTCTACATCAGGAGCTTCTTCATCATTTATTGACGAGTTAGAGATCATGTGGCAGCTTGCCACATAATCCTCAGGTTCATCTGACGAGTCTTCTCCCTCATCTTTGTCGCTATCTTCGTCTTCAAGGATGTGGTTGAGAAACTCTTGGAGTGTGACTAGGGTCCGCGCCTTCTGATTATATTCTTCCAACGCGTCGATATGTTTTTGCAGGTCTGTGCGCTTGTCATCAGGCTTCACGGGCTTTTTGGTCTTCTTCTTCTTCTTCGAAGACTTTGACGCCTAGGCCTGAGCGTTTTGACTATCGTTATCAATTCTTGACGTCAAGCGCGGCTTCAGCATTCCCACGATGATCTCGGGTTCTAGCGGACTTTTCCACCTGATTGCCGGGGATGTTTGGAGATCGTTCAGCATTCTTTTTGTTTTGGCTGAAAGAGCAACCTCCCATGGAGCTTCTTCTATAAAAGAGCACGATGCCCCCGATGTGTCCCCCTTTTAAGAGTGTGCGGCTGAGGCGGGCTTACTTTCCAATTCTCAGACAATGCGAACTTGCCCTGTTGGTATTGGTCTTCAATCCAGCCTTTGAATACGTAGCAGTCTTCGATCGGATGGCCCAATACTCGGTGATAGGGGCAGTAATTAGGATTGTTGGTATCGCCTGGCTGCAGCGGACGTCTTGGATCTGGCAGATTGATGAGTCCATTGCGCACTGCCAGCTCGAACAGTCTTCTCGTTTTATCCCGGGGAAACGAGTAAGGACGTCCCAGTCTCTCCTCGAAAGATTGGCGTGCACGCAAGTTGCTTTGGCGAACAACCGGTTTTAAGTTGCTCGACTGTTGCTGAGTATTGGCGACAAAGGTCGCTTTCCCTTTACCCTTTTCATTCCGCGGTTCTGTCTTTGAAAAGGAAGGCTTATGACCCATCTGGTCTATTTGAGCCAGCTTGTCAATCAAGGCTTGAAGAACATCATGAATTGGGATATGGTAGCCTGCGGATCGAGGGTTCCCACGAACATGCCTACTGCAGGAGCTTCTTCGATGCGCTATTCGCACTTCGACCATAGATTCCGCCACCGTATCGTGTACTGAACCCATGTTTCGCCTGGCTTCACCCTGGCGTTAATCAATGCGGTAATCGGGGTGCGTTCGCTAGCGCTTGCGAACCTTTGTGTAAACAGTAACTCCATTTCCGCAAATGTCTTAACGGAGTCGTTCGGGAGCTCAGAATACCATTCAAACGTTGTCTCCGACAAGCTGCCAACAAACTGGCGAAGCAGCAGTTTGTCGTCACCCCCAGTATTACCGCAGAGCCCTGAATTGTGCAACGTGCTGGTGTGGATTCCCTGTCCCTTTATATACATGGAATTTAAGGATCGTATATCCCGGCGGGTATTTTATTTGGTCATACCAACCCGGGTAGGGTCGTCCAGTCTTAACAATTTGACTGGCCGCTTCGTTCACCCGATGAGCTCGTATATGTTAAGAGATATAGTCATCCAGGGCGGATTTGGAGATCGTCTCCTCCCTAGCTGCTGATAAATTCGGAGGAGGGTTTGATGTCTCCCCTCTGTCGTCTTCAATGTTTATTGGAGGGTCTTCAGCTGGAGGGTCCGGTTGGATCATCATGCCGACCATGTCTTGGAATAAAAGCGCCATTTGTTTTATATTAGTCGCTTGTTCCGCGGCCTCTTTGTCTTTCTTTTCAAGAATCCTTCGTAGGAACTCGGTGTCAGTCTCCTGCTCCAGGCGTTGTTTCGACAATGCTTCCGGGCTTTCTTTCTGCCCGGTGAGTGCGGCCATCCTTGTCAACATTTCCTGGAGATTTTGTTGTTGCTCCTGAGCTTTCGTTACGGATCTAGTGAGTGGTCGATGACTCACGGAAGCATGACTATCCTCTTTCCCGGATGCCATGTAGACGGTATGCACAACCATGCCCCCAGACTTGGGGCGTTTGGGTCCATCACGCTCAGAGTTTGTCTGCGGTGGTGGTTGATTCTCCGGCCTTCTCTTTTTGTGGGAGGCCAAAGTTGAGGGAGCCGTTGCAGAGAGCACCCGTGCAGACGATACCTTCAGTGGCATGACCGCAGGATGGTCTTCCCCTTGCCGAGCCTTTGTTTTCTTCATTTGGCAAGAGTATTCTTTATCAATTACAGAGTCGTTGACCTTCCGCCAGACTTTATGGATTTTGGAGGACAACCGCTGAGGGGGTTGCTCCGGCTTTGTTTGCATTGTGTTTTCGACAGGCGGAGGAGACTTCTTTAGTATAGCGGTTGGAGAGTTCTTACGCACCCTCCTGAGCAGCTCGAAGTTGTTCCCAGTTAGAATAGCAGCGTCGACTTCCACCATTGGAGCTGGCGGAGTCAGTCCAGAAGGATAGATGCCCCCAGCCTTCCTTACTCGGCGCCAGTGACGACGGAGAGCATGTCGTGCGGATGGTATTGGCTTAGTTACGGGGGTGGCTTCGTCATGCCCCCTGTTTTGGCGGAGGGTTGTTGCCGGTGTCAGCCTCTTGAAAACTGATGTCCGCTGAGAAGGGGTGGCCAACCTGTCGAAGGCGGAATTTCGCGCAGGGGAAATAATTTTGCTGACTTCGCCTGGGGCGGAAGCTGAAACGGCCAGTCTTGTGAAGACCGACCCTTTAGCAGGAGAAGCCACTTCGACGACTTCAGGAGCGGCAATGGCTAACCGCTTCGGGATAACTCCTTCTGATATTGCGGGCTTCTTCATGGGCCCATTGGAGCTTTGGCCCAGTCTGTTAAAGACTGAGGCGTTGAATTTGGGCGACCCGTTGAGAGAGGCCACGGTGGTTGCAAGCCGAACAAAGACCGACTTCTTAGGGGCCTCCTGTGGTTGCATGGAAGCATTGAAGCTTGTAGGCGGGAGCATGGTCCCGAAGAACAACCCGGTGGTCACCTGCATTATTTGCTCTACCGGCATTGCGAACATGGAGGCCACTCGAGGGCCGTATGTCACTCCTCCGATTGGGGCGAAGAGAAAGTTGTTGTCGCAATTAGCGCAGCTGGAAGACTAGTTGGCAGCCATTTGATCTTCTGTTTTCTGCACGGAGTAAGACACCCAATCTTAGTTCCTTGAATCCAGGGGCAACCATAGCAAACCGCGATTTGTTCGCGAAACACGACACACGAAGTGTGGAGTGGAAAGAGGAAAAGGTCCCACCGGGCGTGCCATAATCTGTTCTCCGCCGAAAAGACGCGACCGGGACGTTGGGGCATCCGGCCTGTATTTTGGGGGGCAGATGCTATTTGGTATTATCCGTCCACATTTCTGAAGATGCCAAGTTGATTTATGGCACCGTGCATCGGAAGTTTGGACGGATGCGGCCGATGTAGCAAACTTCGTCAGATTCCCCCTCGTTTGAGGGGGTTTTGATTGTGGGGACGCTCTTCCCTGCATGCGCAAGCCGCTGCAGTTAATTACGCTACCGCATTTCGGTAACCGCTTTCTCCTTCTCCAGATGGTCACTTCGTGTTGTGTGTGTTTGTTTTATTTTTGGTTGCCCGTGGATTGTATACGGAGACTAATTTATGTTGTCGCCCGTAGGGCGTGGATTGGTCCAAATCCGTATTTTCTTAGATTTTGGTTTTGGGTTGGGTTTAAGGATCGTTAATCTCATTTGAGACTAAGATCAACTTAAACATTTGTTAAGGATATGTTAGTCTCATTTGAGACTAAGATCAACTTAACGTTTGTTAAGGACACGTTAATCTAATTTTTAGACTAAGATCAACTTAACAGGATCATTTAGATCCAACAACAAAGCATTTGGGCTCTATTGTTTTAGTTTAGGGACATTACGGTCCAGTTTAAAGACATCATAGTCTGTATAGTTTAAAGACATCATAGTTTATGAGTTTAAGGACCTCACAGTCCATGAAGTTTAAGGACATCATAGTCCAGTTTAAAGACGTCATAGTCTGTGTGATTTTGGTTCAACCGTTTGGGGATGTACCAGAAGTTATTGGTTATTGGGACCCTCCATCTTTCTGAAGACGTTGAAGAATTACAATGACATATATCAGAGGTGTGAAGAGATGTACCCTTGAACCAATGTTAGTTGGGAGATCTATAGTCAAGTTTGGGACTAATATCTGTTAAAAGATTTATGAGCATATAGGCTCAATTAATCTGAGGTAGGGTTCTGTGACCACTTTGGGCTCGGCCCATTTACTTAAAATGTTAAACATTTAATAATGCTGAGCATTGGTTTGGGTTCTGACAGCTTTTTTGTCTTTTATTGAGTGCTGAGCATTCATTATGGCTCTGGGGCTTTTATTTAAAGAACGCTTTATGTTCTTTTAGCGCACACGTGAGGAGCACGTGGTGTGCTTAGCGCTGTGCGCCAGTCAATGAGCGCAGAGCGCTTCTTGTGGAATAACACACACGTGAGGAGCACGTGGTGCGCTTGGCGCTATGCGCCGGTCAATGAGCGCAGAGCGCTTCTTATAGAATAGAGCACACGTGAGGGACACGTAGTGCGCTTGGCCCCAGGTAATGAGCGTAGAGCGCTTCTTGTGAAACTTGGAGCGCTAAGGCTCTGCAGCGCTGTGCGCTAGATTTAGAACGCCGAGGCGCTTCTTTAAATTTGGAGCGCTAAGGCTCTGCAGCGCTGTGCGCTAGATTTGGAGCGCTGAGGCGCTTCTTTTAATTTGGAGCGCTGAGGCGCTTCTTTTAATTTGGAGCACTGAGGCTCTTTTTAGGCAGCTCTGCGCTCTGAGAATTAAATTCTCTCTTATAAGAGATTTTGTCTCATGGATCTAAGAACAAAGTTCTTATTTTATAGGAGATGTTTCAATCTCTTATATTTTTGGTAAAAGGCTTTGCCTTTATGGATCTGTGATCCTAAGAGAATTGAATTATTCTCCCCCTTTTTATAATGAGATATTATGATCTCTTTTATGAAAGACGGTTTGTCTTATAGATCTATGATCTGGCAAAAGAATTAAGTTTTTTTTTCTGATGAGTTACTTTGATCTCTTTATTTTACCTTGAAGAAATTCTTCTTCTGCCGAGAGTTTGCTCTTCTCTCTGAAATCTTTCAAAGTTTGTGGGGGGTTCCTCTCTATGAGACTTGAAGTCTTGGGACCTTTATATAGTGAAAGTTGATTTGTTGAATCAGTTAAGGAAATCTTTCCATTGATTGATTTAGGGATTTCCCACCTTTGGATCTTTGATCCAATTTTTGGTGATTTTTAATCACCATTGGATCATTGATCCAACGGTGCTCTGATTTTCAGAGCACAATCTTTCCTGTTTGGAATGATTCTGAGGAATGTTTTCTTAACAGAATTTTATTCTAGTCAATTGATGATTTATCATCTTCATTGGATCTTTGATCCAACGGTAGAGAACATTTTGTTCCAGCGCTAGTGTTCTCGTGCTTTGCACGTGAGCGCTGCATTTGACTCTAGGTGCTAGCAGACTTAGCGCTAGCGCACTCGTGCTCTGCACGTAAGCGCTTCATTAAAGTCTTTGACTCTTAGCGCTGGCGCTGCTGGCGCTGCTGGCGCACTTAGCGCTAGCGCTCTCGTGCCTTGCACGTGAGCGCTGCAGCAGAGTCGTTGACTCTCTGCGCTGGCGCATTTAGCGCGAACGCTTCTATAAAGCGCCGCTTCATTTCAAATTTCAAAATTTGAACAGAGTTTTTCTCTGATTGGGGGAAACATGGATATTGCCAGGAGCAAATCATCATTTGCCTCTCTCGATTTGAACAAAGGTGGCTTAGCAAACAGGGTTAGGATACTGTCGACTAAGGCCTTTTGACTTTACGAGCCGTAAGGGTCTCATAAAGGTATTTCTCCTTACGAGTCGTGAGGATCTCGTAGGTGTATTTTCTCCTTAGGAATCGTGGGGATCCCTAAATACGTGTTCTCTTATAAGTCGTAAGGATCTCATAAGAGTGTTTTTTTCTTTATAAGTCGATAGGACTGTATAAGTGTCGTTCACCATATGAGGACATTCCTCATCATTGGTAGGGCTTGGTGGGGGAAACGTTTATTTGTGCCCGTGGATTGTATACAAGGGCCAATATTGGACCGCCTGTAGGGCAACTTGGGGAATACGACGGCTTAAGAACAGGTTTGGATCCCTGTAACTTAAGACTTTTAATCTTATGAGCCATGGGGGTCTCATAGGGGGAGTTCTCCTTACGAATCGAGAGGATCACGTAAGTGAAGATTTTACGAGATTGCGCCCTTTCGGGTTTTCACAAGCTCGCCGGTAGCCCTGCTGTTTTTACTCACGGCGCCCTTTCGGGTTTTCATCCGTGCCCATTTTGTTTATGGACGTACCATTTTTTTTAACAACGAGATCGCGCCTTTTCAGGTTTTCACAAGCTCGCCGGTAGCCCTGCTGTTTTTACTCACGACGCCCTTTCGGGTTTTCATCCGTGCCCATTTCGCTTGTGGACATGCCGTTTTTTTTAACTTGGGTTGTGATCTTTGCCTTTGGAGTTTTGATTACAACATAGATCCCAAGAGAAGATATCGTCGTATTTGGTCCGATGTGCCATATTTGAGGCAGAGTACTAGTTTAGGGACATCTCGATCCATTGCCGCCGTGTTTGGAGGCGATGGTTAGTTTAAGGACATTTCGTTCCGTTGCCGCCGTGTTTGGAGGCGATGGTTAGTTTAAGGACATTTCGGTCCGTGGTGTCGCCATATCTGGGGCGGAAATTCTGTTGGATACTACTTTTAGAGTTTTGACTCAGAAAGATAGCGAGTGGACACGAGCGTCGTCATCTATCGTTAACCTGAGTCATGACATGTTAAGCATAGTATTTCTTAAGGAACCGGCCGTTTATTGGCCGGAAGGGTCTTTCGCCATGCATATCCATGAGCAAGTAGGACTCACCTTTGTAGACCTTGTCTATGATGTACGGGCCTTCATAGTTTGGCTCGAATTTCCCCCGCTTTGCACGGTTGGGGATCATAGGTCTTTTTACGACTAGCACGAGTTCGCCTTGGCGGAATGTTCTTGGTCTGGTTAGTCTTTCGTATGAGCGCGTCATCCCTGCTTTGTAAGCTTTCAGGTTTTGCTGCACCATGAGACAAGTTTCATCAAGGGTGTCGAGTTCCTCAAGCCGAAGATGGGCATTTTCTTCATCCGTCGGCTCATATCGAACTGCCACTCGTAGAGAGGGTAGTTCTATCTCCAAGGGAAGTACCGCTTCCGTGCCGAATACCAATGCGAATGGCGTTGTATTCTTGGCCGTTTTGAACGTGGTTCGATACACCCAGAGAGCTTCATACAGTCTCTCTTGCCAGTCTTTTTTGTTTCTGGACACCGTTTTCTTTATGATCTTCATCAAGGTCTTGTTGAAAACCTCAGCTAGACCGTTAGCTCGGGGATTATAGACTGAAGAGTATCTCCAATCTATATTATGTTGTTGTGCGAAGTGGCTGATATTATAGTTTCTATAGGCCGGCCCATTATCCTAGATGATCCGTCGCTGTAACACCCTAGTTCATTTATACCAATTCCAGTTTCCGTATTTCTTTCTTTATGGTATTTTCCTGATTTATCGTGTTTTGGGTACGAATAGTATCTTTACATTGTTATTAGCATTCGACCCAACCCGCTTACTTGAAACCTATCGTGAGTCATGTTATAATTTATCTTGACTTGTTGCGTAGACATGTGCACTTTCATGAATACTGCGTACTGGCATTTTATCTGGCATTGCATCTTTTACCGTATAACATTTTATGTTACGTAAAATATTTTAAAAATACATTGCAAGGCCTGCATGATACCCCTAACCCCGTGGTAGTATCCGCGCATCTTGTTCTTGTCCCGTTCAGTGAAATGGACCTGTTTAGATGGCTACGCGCACGTACGTGTATCCGTTCTTAGGGGTATGCATTTTCGTTACCCGAGCATTCATTTTGAAATTTGATCGTCCCATATATTTTTCATATTTTAAAACTGAATTTTTAGACCCGACCCGGGCGTTTGTTAGAATATTTTGTATCCCGCCAAAATTCAAATTTATTTAATATAATATTTATTTTAAAATTCTACAGTTAAAAATTCCTTTAACTAATTATATTTTTCAATTGAAAATCCTAACTCTTTAACTAACAATTTTTTGTTAAATCTAAACAATATTAACAAACACTCTCTCTCTCCTCTTTCTTTTCTCCCCCTCTCTCTCACCCTCACAGTATCTCTTTCTCTCTCCCCGCTACCGACAACTCTCTTTCTCTTCTCTCTTTCTCTCTCCTCTCACTTACTCTCTATCTCTCTCCTCTCGCGTGCGTTTCTCTCTCCTCTCGCAGTGATCTTAGATCGCGTCACCTCCCTTCAGATGTGATCACCTCCCTTAACAACTCCCCATATTCTCTTCTTCCTCCTTCCTTTAAAACCCCCGAGCTCCTTCAACCCATCGCCACATCAACCCTAACCCTAAAAATCATTACTTCCTCCCTCAACCGAGCCTCCTCCACCTCGTCACCTCATCCCCGCCAACTTCGCCATCTTCTTCCTTATCCCAGAACCACTGCATACCCAACTGCAACCCGAGAACCCACCTGCACCACCTCACCTCGCCGCCGATCACCTCCTCTCTGTAACCACAGAGCACCAACCACAGTAAGCCAATCCCTCCTCCTTCTCCTTTCTTCTTCCTCTTCTTCTCTTCTTTTCTTTTTCTTTTTCTTTAATTCTTGAATCTGTATAGATCGCCGGAGCCGTGACTTCGCTGTCGTTCCTGACGACCCAGACGACGTACCTTACCTGCGTGATCACCCTCGTGCGTTACTTGGACCCGTTCCGTGTGCCGTGCGCGTGTCGTGACATTTCGCCGACGTCGGACGTACCGTACATATCCGTTTCGTGTTCCGTCTAGGCAAGTTAATCTTGCTACATGCTATGTGACTCATTATACATCTATTTAAATAAGTATAACATCTGTATTTTAAATCATGCACCCCATGTTTAGTTTTACAGCTTTTCGATGTCCGTTTACATCCGTATAATACATTTCATATCTAGTGCATGTAAGTCAATCTTACTACATGCTACATTACTTTATATACATTTATTTTAACAAAAATAATACTTGGATTTCAAATCGTGCATCCCAAGTTCTCCTTTTACAATTTTACGATGTCCGTACGCATCCGTTCATATCATATTAGATCTAGGGCATGAAAACCTATATTGTTACATACTATACTACAATATACTGCATCCAATTGAATATAACAGTTCATATTGTTTAAATTGTACATTCCGTAATTACCAGTTTATCATTTTACGGTTATATAATATCCGTTTGCATCCATATCATATAGTATACATATAGCTGCATCTATAGATCTCATTATTACATAATACTGTTATTTTAACACCCCATATTTAATAAAGTGCATCCTAATTAGTATTGGAAATATAAAAGGTAACCCTAATCGATAATTGTGCATCCATACCATTTATTTTATACCTATTCGCATACCATGTTACACTATTTCATTCTGTTGTTATATTTATACCCCATACTTGATTATGTGCACCCATATTTACTACAGTTGATTATGAGCACCCACTTGATACCTGTGCACTACTTGACATGACCTGATACACTATTTGACATGACTTGATACTTGTGCAGTACCTGACATGACCTGATGTACTACAGCTTGACTTGATACCTGATCTTGTTACTAATGCCGACAAATCTTGACCTGTTGTCCCTACGGACATATCCTGCTGTCTATACAGACAAACCTATACCTGCTTGATCCTGTGTTGGCATTAGCTCCAGATTTATCAATACCTGACTTACACACATAACCTTGGGGGTATGGGGAAATCAAGAATGTAGCTGAATGTAACTCAAAGGGCTATTACATCATTGTTCCCCTCCGAACGGCGGCCGAGACGTGAAGACGTCTTGCCTGAGATCCGGGGCAAATGTTATATGGTTTTATCCGTCTACCTTTCCGAAGATGCCAAGTTGATTTATGGCACCGTGTATCGGAGGTTTAGACGGATGCGGCCGATTTAGCAGACTTCGTCAGATTCCCCCTCATGGTGAGGGGTTTTTGATTGTGGGGACGCTCTTCCCTGCAGGCGCAAGACCCTGCAGTTAATTACGCTACCGCACCGCGGTAGCAACTTTTTCCTTCTCCAGAATTTCACTTCATGTCGTGTATGTTTGTTTTGTTTGTGGTTGCCCGTGGATTGTATACGGAGACTAATTTATGTCGTCGCCCGTAGGACGTGGATTAGTCCAAATCCGTATTTACTTAGATTTGGGTTTGGGGGTTTTGGTTTAAGAATACGTTAGCCATGTTTGAGGCTAAGATCAACCTAAATGATCGTTGAGGATATGTTAGTCTGATTTGAGACTAAGATCAACTTAACGAAAAGAGCATTTAGGGGCTCTATTGTTCCAGTTTAAGGACGTAGTGGTCCATTTAATGTATGGCCGTCGGGACCCGTCACCTCTCTGACGACGTTGAAGGATTACAACGATAGGTGTCAGAGAAGTTCGGAGATGTACCCTTGAACCAAAGTTGATTGGGGGTCTTATAGTCCGATTTGAGACCAAAATCTGTCTGAAGGTTTAAGGATACGTTAGCCATTTTTGAGGCTAAGATCAACTTAAACGGGATCATTTAGATCCGACAAAAGAGCGTCTGAAGGCTCTAATGCTCCAGTTTAAGGACGTAGTGGTCCATATTCCAGTTTAGGGACGTGGTGGTCCATTGGTAGTTTAAGGACAATGCGGTCCATGTTATTTGTGGCCGTCGGGACCCGTCACCTCTCTGACATCGTTGAAGGATTACAACGATAGGAGTCAGAGGAGTTCGGAGATGTACCCTCGAACCGGATGTAAATTGATTTAGGAGAGCAGCCATGCTCGGTCAATTTGATTTGAGGACTTATGGCCATGATTGGGCTAAGTCCAGTTGATAAATGTTCAACATTTTATTTGCATTTGGCCTATTAGGCCTTTACTAGGGCTCTGCCCCTGTTTAATAATGCATAGCATTAATCTTGGTCTCTGTTGGACCTTTATTTGGGCTCTGCCCCTTTTAAAATAATGAATTGCATTATTTATTATTTTGTTTGGGCTCTGCCCTTTTTATTGCATTGCAATTTAATTTGGCCTACTAAGCCTTTCTGATTTGGGCCTGGCCCTTTAGTAAAAGAAATGCTTTTGCATTTGTCAGGCGCTTTGCGCCAATCACTGAGCGCAAGTGCTTATGGTGACGACACGTGGCACGCAAGTGCAGTGCGCTGCATCAGCGCGCTGTGCTTGCACTGCTGACACGTGGCGCGCTCTAGTGAGTTGCGCCAATTTCAGAGAGCGGGGCTCTATTTCAAAAGCGCATAGCGCAAGTGGTTCAGATGCTGACACGTGGCGCTCTTTGGTGGCTTGCGCCAACCCAAGAGTGCAACAGTGCAATTCTGCAAGTGTAAGGCACTATTAACTTGAGAATTTTTTAGATTCCAGAACCAATGGTTCATAAAAAAGTGCAAAGCACTGTTTGATTTCTTGATCCAATTTAGACCAAAGAAAACAAATTTTTCTTGTTTTTCTTGTTTCAGAGAACCAGTGGTTCATAAAAAAGTGCAAAGCACTTATTATTATTTGAAGATCATTGATCTTGTTCTTAGATCAATGATCTATTAGAAGAAAGTCTTCTATTTTTGTGAAGGTTTCAACCTTTTCTTGAAATTTCTTTAGAGTTCTCTCTGTTTTGAGGTTCTCAATCTTTCACAATGTTCCTCCCTTTGAATTGAGGTCTATGGTCCTTTTTATAGTGCCCATAAATTAGTTAAATTTGTTAAAGAGATCTTTCTCTGAGTGATTTGGGGAATTTTCCCCACCGTTGGATCTTTGATCCAAGGGCTCCTGTTTTACAGAAGAAAATCTTCTTGTTTTAACAAGAACAGAAAGATTTCTTTAAAATTTTAATTCTGTTTGGCGCAAATGCCCCAGCGCGTGACACGTGTCGCGCAGCGCCCAGCGCAACGCAACTGCGCTGACACGTGTCGCGCAGCGCATCTGTGTGACACGTGTCGCGCAGCGCAGCGCAACTGCGCTTGCGCATCTGCGCTGACACGTGTCGCGCAGCGCAGCGCAGCGCTTGCGCAACTGAAACGTTGCTTCCTTTAATTTTGTTTTAAATAGAGCCTTGCTCTGATTGGGCGCGCTGCCTTGGGCGCTGTGCTGACATATCAGCGCCTGACACGTGGCGCGTTGCGCCGGGGGTTTGAAGCGTTACTTCAAAATTTTGAATTTTTGAAATTCAAACAGAGCTTTACCCTGATTGGGGGAAACAAATGCCCCCCCACCGTTGCGCTCACGTGGCACGCACGTGAGTGTAGCGGTGGCAAGATCCTAGCCATTGGATCAACCGGTGAGGTGAAAGGGCGCAGGCGCCTATAAATAGGACCCTTGGTCCTTAAATTTTTTTTACCATTTTCCAAGAACTTGATTTTCAGAGCTTTGCTCTTGTTTAAGAATTTTAAAGCCTTGCTCTTGTTTCTTCCCAAGAACTTCAGAGTTCAAAACTTAGAACATTTTAGGTAAAATTAAGTTGAATTAAATTTAATTAAATTTAATTAACAGAGCCTTGCTCTTATAGATCTTTGATCTAAAGAAAGCCCTTTTGGGGTTTCACTAACAGAGCTTTGCTCTCAAAAGTTCATAGATCTACAGAGATCTTGTTCATGGGTTAAAACCCATGAACAGAGCTCTGCTCATAGATCAAATGTAGATCTTTTTTTTTTATCTGAAAATGGAGAACTCCTAAAAGTTTTCTTGGATCTTTAAGATCCCAAATTTTTAATCTTTAGGAGTTACAGTTTTCTTTTTGATGGATTTTTCCATCATTATTATAGGGCTAGGCTCTTTTTAAGGAAATTTTATTCCCTTGAGACCAGAGTTTGACAAATGTCACTCTGTGACAAAGCTTTGCTCTGAAAGAGGAGATTTTCTCCTTGTCTCTAGGGATTTCCCATCAATGAGGATATTCTCTTGGGAATCTTTTTATTAATTGACAGTCTCATCCAATGATGGGGCTGTCTTATTAAATGATACACTGTCATCCAGATTTTATGGGTCCCCATTTGTTCCCCTATCCACTGCATTGTAATGTGGTGTAAGAATCTTTTTTTTTTTGAAAAAACAAAAAAAACTAAGCGTTGGAATTACAACACTGACGGCTAATTTTTGTCCCTACGCAGGAAACATGTCTGCTGATTTGTCTTTCCCGTTTGTTCGCTCGGAGGGAGGGTTTCCCCAGACACCGGTGGACCGAGTGGTGCTCGCTCTCATCAAGGACCATGACCCCGAGCACAAGAGCCTTCACTTGTGGGGTAGGTGGTATAATGAGATCATCCAGGATCGCCGAAGTTTCAGTTCCGTTACGCTGTCCGAGCCAACATCTTCACTCCCCTACGCAGATGAACCCCCGGTGAAGTATGCCGTGGAGGTCAAAAACTGGAATTCGGATGACCTCCTCCAACCTGCAATTGGTGCCATTCCCGTGCAGCCGCCGCCGGCAATAGACATTCTGGGGAGGCGAATCTGTCAGGGTGAAGCACGCCCTTGGGGACAGGCTTATAACATTGGATTGATCCCACGACCGCCTGCCGGATATTTGCAGTGGGCTCGGTACATCCTATCAGCGAAGAGGACTCATCTGATGAAGATTGGTTTGTACTCAGCCATTTACGTCTCGCTCTTTGAGTATCCTTTTCCTCCAACGTGGTGGATTAAGGCTTTTATCGAGCAATGGAACATCCCCACCCACACCTTCCTGATGACGGACCGGGAAGTCTCTATCTTCTTGGAGGAGTTTGCTGAAATCTCGGGTCTGCTGATGAGGGGGGAGCTTTACGAGGAGCTGCTTCCTCCTGATGAATACGTCTTTGCCACCAAGCCGCTGGTGTTTGATCTGACGCCGGAGAACGCTATTCAGCACCAGTTCCTGGGTTTGGTGAAGGTACTGGAGATCTATGAGGGACTCTATCTGGAATCAGGTGTCCGGGGCGTCAGTTTCGCAGATTTTATTGCCCGCTTCATTCGACCGGAGTTCCTATCGGAGCGGAGCGAGAAGTTTGCCCAGCTCGATGACCCTTTTGGATTTGGCTTGGATCGCCGACCCACATCGAAGGATGACCACAAAGACTTTTATCTCCCCGGTGCCGCCGTCGTCCCTTTCTCAGAAATTGCCGTCCCGGGCATGGATGAGGAGACCTTTTTTGTAGGGTTCCTGGGCTTGTGGCTGTGCAGCTTTGCGCTCCCCATGCACCCGCGCCATATGCGGCCATCTGTTTTCTACCCAGCGCATCGGATGGTGGCTGGTTTGCAGTTGTTAGTAGGAATTGCCGGGCTGGCTTATCTTTATAATGGACTTAGCGTAGCGACGGACGCTAGTGAGCCTGGGGTGCAACCCGCTAACTTCCCGATGCACTACTTCACCTCTTGGATGGAAATGCACGTACACGGGGTGTTCAGCGCCCAGAAGATTCCTCTCTTTTTTGAGAAATGCAGACTCCCAAGGGTCATACGGTTGGTCGGGGCTTCGATCATAGTTGCACCTCCGCGGGAGGCTAGGGGGCTACTCCTTCGTCTACACCTGGTTGGAGCGAAGGTTTCCTTCTTGGATAAGGTCATAACAATAGGCTCAGAGACCACCAAGTCGGTAGTACCGCTACACGATGATTTTAAAGACGGGGCTTCCATATTGAAGGCTCGGGAAATCCTCCATCTCTACTCCATTCGGCCGGGCTACCTGGTGTTCAGGCAGAATGAGACAGCACTCTTTATGAGGTATAACCCCCACCGGTTTGCTCAGCAATCGAGCTACAACCAAGGGATCCCGATGGAAGCTTTCTTGGAAAAGCCCGTGGTTAGCCGAGAGGGGATAAAGAACGCAATGCACCATTTCATGCGGCTTAACACGGGTTCCTATTTCTTCATCAGCGAGCCGAGCTGCGTCCCCAAGGTCCTCAACGCTTATGTGGCTTGGGACGCGCATGCCATGGGTCCAGTTATTCATATGGAAAAGCGCATGCTAGTTGACCGCAAGGGTGCGCTTCCCGGCGGCGATCGCAAGGCTCCCCTGAAGCCGAGGACCCCGGTCATTCTTCCATTGAAAGGTGCTGGAGTTGGACCTCCGCGCGTGTTGAGCCCTCCTCGCGGGTTGCCGCTTCGCGATACTGTGGATGTGCCACCAGCCCCCATCCTCCAGTGGAGGCGATAAATGTGGTATCGCCGGAGTCCGGCGCAAGCGCGGATATCGGGACCCGCCGCCCCAAGGTGCCTGCCAAGCGCAAATCCATCCCGGGTGCATCCAGAGCTGGCGGGCAAAAGAAGAAAAAGTCGCTCCTTTCCCTCGACGCGATCCTTGATTTAGAGCCTGAGGCTCCTCTTATAGAAGGAATAAGCGAGTATGGCAGCAATAAGGGCTTCTCGGTAGACCCTGCAGACACCTATCTGGCAGCCGCCATTGCGGCTTCTGAGCGATCAGCCAGACTTGAAGCGTGGTTGAATAAACTCGCTCGAGCAGGTAATCATTAGTTATACTCTTCATCATTTCATAGCATTTTTATCATTATCTTTGACTAATACTTTCCTCCATTTTTAAACAGGGGTCACTACCGAAGAAGCCATTGCCGTCTCTTTAAAAACCTTCCAGGAGGAGGAGAAGAAGCGCGCTTTAATAAGCGTTGGTACGTCTCGCCTTATCAAATTTTTCGTCATATTTTCTGATGACCAACCTAACCTTTTTTCTATGTTTCTTTGCAGGGGCTATACCAGTTGATGCGGGGACTCTCCCCGGGCCTGTTACTGAAGTTCCAGTCTCTTCAGAGCTGCAGCGAGAGCCTCGACTCGACAAGTCGACGAGGGATGCCTTGAAGGATTTGGAGGCATCCCTGTTCACGGACGAGGATGTTTCAATGAAAGAGGCTTTGGTGAGGTCCGTCTCAACGGCTCGGGAGGAGAGGAAGCGGCTAAGGCGCGAGGCGAAAGCACGCAGGGCTGCTTTGGCTGTGGGAGCGGGCCCAAGCACAGTCCCTCACGCTGATACTCCCTCAGAAGAGGCCCCCGTCGCCCTATCCACCGCTCACAGACAGGTAGCGCGTGCTGCTCGGAGTGCTAACGATAAGTCTACCTCAGGTGACGCATCTTTCAAGATTTGTTTGTAAGAATTGTAAACTTGCCGATTCTTATATATCTTGTCCTGCAGGGCCAAGTCCAATCGAGGGGGAGGCGGAGACCGTTGAACCCAAGGAAACAGAGGAAGAAGCACCGGCCGAACCCGAGCCGACGGTGAGCGACGTCGCCAGGGTTGCTGAGCCTGAGTTGGGGGCTGAGGGAGCTGTACCCGAGAAGGTCGTTGATGCCGAGCCTGAGGTGGTGGAAAATGAGACGACTGCTACAACTGAGCCCGGGGCAGCGGCGGACGAGGAGCTTGAGACTGGTGATACCATGGCGATGGCAGATGAGACGATGGAGACCGCTGAGCCCGAAGAAGTAGCGGGTGAGATGGGCACGACTCTTGGGGAAGAGCCAGCCGCTCTTTCTCAAGAGTCCGGTAATGCTCCGATTATTGCTCTCCCCGCCTACGGCCCTCCGCCGTCTCCTGGCCTCGCGAGCACGACGACGGCCCCCGTGGAGTCTGGGGATGAGGCCATGGGTGGTAGACTTATGTCGATGGAGGAAGGAGACGCCTCCGTCTCGGCTGGAGGCTCATCAGGTAAATTTCGAATTACTGTCCCCCTTTTTGTACCTTGCAATCGCTTCTGACAAGTTTATCCTTGTTTTTAACGCAGGTGCGGCCAATGCCGACGTTCCATTGCTCGAGGGAGCGTCGTCAACTACTGCCTTGGCGGTGGTCCCCTCTCAGCCCTTTCTTGTACCCTCAAAGATGTTGGAAGGTAGGTACTTGCAACCTATTAGTTTCGTCTTTCAGCCGCATAATTTATGTACTAAAGTCGCACTGTTGTGTCTTTTCAGGAGTGCTTTTTGATCATCTTTATCAAGTGTTGCTCCCACACTTCTCCTTTCCATCTGAACTCGCTTCTTCCTCTAGTGGCGCCGGTGAGTATAGTTTCCAACTGATGTCTTTCCTTTTTTAGTAATGGAATTATTTCTAATTTTCCCTTGTCCTGATTGCAGTGCTACAAATCGAAGGAGGGGATAACAGATCGGTCGCGCCACCTGCTCTTCCGGCCTTGTCACCTGCTACAGCTGATACAGTAGACTATCTCATCAATGACTTTTTCATATTTCTTGAACCGTCATCTAATCGCATTTTGTCTTTTCAGCTGTTGTTCCGATCTCGGCGCCTTTTGAATCCCGCATTATAATGCCAGCAGGCCCCTTCCTGAGACGTCCGTCTTCAAAGGGTGCCATGAATAGTCTGCGCATGGTGAGCGACTACATCGAGGAGCTCGACGTCGAAACTCCAACGTCTGCAGCGGATTTTGCTATGACGGTTAACCCAATGTTGGTGATACTCGTAAACTTCCATGACGAAGACATCGTCACGTCTTGGGTTAACCACTGCAGAGAGATCGAGGCCCGCCTGCATCAACTGGAGTTTATGCGCCCTGCTCCTGAGACCTTAGTTGCAAGCCATCAAAGAGCCGCGTGGATTGAACAAAGCGCTTCTTATGTCCACCACTTGGAACAAGAAACGGCTTTAAGGTTGAGGGAATACCAAGAGACCTCGTGCGAGACGGTTCGTCTGCGTGCTGAGGTTGAGGCGAATGCTGCCTAAGTGAAGGTTATCTTTGAGGGCCTCCTGGAACGCATCTCTCATGGGCTAAGCTTGAAGCGGAAGCTTGATGTTGCTGAGCGTGACGCCCCAGGACGGGAAGCTGCTCATCAGGCCGTTGGGGAGCAGCTTGCATCTTTCATGCAGCAGCGGGCTCAAGTGGAGGCAGAACTGGCGGTGGTGGCCGATCAGGAGAAAGCGTGGAAGGAGGTGCGCGAAAAATTGCTAGAGCTATGCAAGATGCTTCCTTCCCAGTAGTTCTCCTTGTATCCATTCTTTTTTGAATAAGATGTATCTATTCTTTATTCTTTTGTACGCTTCACCTTGTACTTGATTGAATTAATAAATAAAGATACACATTTTTTCTTTGCAATGTCTTGTATGCTCTTTTGCTCTCTCCCTTTCTCTTATTATCAGCATGTTGTCTTGATGAACATAATCGACAGATAATAGAGTAAGCATCTTAATTCCTTCACGAGATAGCGATGGCTTAGGCCGCAGGTTCAGATCTGCTTCCTAAGACTTTTCAACTCTATGAGCCGTGAGGGTCTCATAGAGACTTTTCTCCCTACGGATCGAGAGGGTCTCGTAGGTGGATTTTCTCCCTAGGGATCGTGAGGATCCCTAAGTGTGTTTTCCTCTTACAAGTCGTAAGGATCTTATAAGAGAATTATTCCCTCTTACGAGTCGAGAGGACCCGTAAGCGGTTGTTTCCCTCCTTGTCGAGATTCGACTTTGGAGAGTGAGACCCGTGGATAGTATGCAAGAGACCATTTTGGGCCAACATGCAGGGTCCCAGTGCTTAGGAAACAGGCTTCTTTTATGCCCACTGCCTAAGGCTTTATCTCACGAGTCGAGCCGCATCGAGAATTTCTCGCAAAGACATCAATTTCTTCACAAGTCGAGACGAATCGAGCATTTCTCGTAAGAATATCCTAACGTCACAGTTAACCCCTGCTCTTTACGACAGAAGTCCGTTAGGGTCCGTGGTATTTAGGGTTTTGGCCGTTGTACCGTCGCATAAGCTGATATATTCCTCGATAGGCAATCGTGCCGTTCGAGTAGCCCTGCGACTGCCGTGTCTCTGATTCCTTCGGGGGCTGGACAAGGCATCTTCAAGCAATCCTCCTTGGCAGTTTGACCGTCGGAAGAGCAAGCGTTAGGTATTTTGCCATGCCGCTTTTTACTTGAGGTTAGGCTCTTTTTAGAGAACCCCGATGAGTCATATCCACTCCGCGCTGGTGTGGGATGATCTCCGATAGTCTTTCAGGTTTTATGTGAGTTGCCGTCAAGACCCTGAAGCTAGGAATTTGGCCTTTGCTTCATTTGCTGGCATCGCGTCTGCTGTATCGAGACGAATGTCACGGTGGGAACTAGGAATTTTGTCGTGGCTCCGTTTGTTTGATTGTCGCGTCTGAACCCTACTGGAGGAAGAACGCTGGGGTGACATCTCGTCTGCTGTATCGAGACGAACGTCGAGGTGGAGCTGGGATTTTGCCGTGGCTCCGTTCGTTTGATTATCGCCTCTGATCCTTACTGGAAGAAGAACGCTGGTGTGACATCTCGTCTGCTGTATCGAGACGAACGTCGAGGTGGAGCTGGGATTTTGCCGTGGCTCCGTTCGTTTGATTGTCACGTCTGATCCTTACAGGAGGAAGAACGCTGGGGTGACATCTCGTCTGCTGTATCGAAACGAACGTCGAGGTGGAGCTGGGATTTTGCCGTGGCTCCGTTCGTTTGATTGTCGCGTCTGATTCTTACAGGAGGAAGAACGCTGGGGTGACATCTCGTCTGCTGTATCGAGACGAACGTCGAGGTGGAGCTGGGATTTTGCCGTGGCTCCGTTCGTTTGATTGTCGCGTCTGATCCTTACCGGAGGGAGAACGCTGAGGTGACAACTCGTCTGCTGTATCGAGACGAACGTCGAGATTGTCTCTAGGTTGCTGATGAATCGTCAAGATTTGGCTTCGCATTCTGGTGGAGCCTGTTGGGAAAATATGGTTCCCTCTTTGCTTGTGCCCCTGAATTGCATACAGGGATCAATGTGATCTCACCTGTAGGGCAGAAGTTTCATTCATCATCATTTTTTTTATTTTATTTTTTTCCGCGATGCTCTATCATTTCAGCTTTATATCGCGAAGGTCGCGATTGCCCAATCATTTCGGCTATTTTTCGCGGTGCCCAATCATTTCAGCTGTTTATTTTATATTTACTCGCTGCTTTTTTTTATTGCGAGTTGCCCAATCATTTCAGCTGTTTATTTCATATTTACTCGCTGCTTTTTTTTATTGCGAGTTGCCCAATCATTTCGACTATTTTGCATGCATACATTTTTACTTGCTGCTTTTTATTGCAAGTTGCCCCATCATTTCGGCTATTTCATATGCATGTGCGGCCTACTGGCTTTTCGCCGTAAATATGAATTTAGACATCGATTTCGGCATCAGCACCGCTACAACTGGGATATTGCCAGGAGCGAATCATCATCTGCCTCTGTCGATGTTAAACAAAAGTGGCTTAGCGAACAGGGTTAAGGTCCTGTCGGCTAAGGCTTTTGACTTCATGAGCCGTAAGGGTCTCACAAAGGTATTTCTCCCTACAAGTCGTGGGGATCTTGTAGGTGTATTTTCTCCTTAGGAATCGTGAGGATTCCTAAGTGTTTGTTCCTCTGTAAGTCGTAAGGCTTTTACAGGAGGGTTTTCCCCTTGTAAATCGAGAGGATTCACAAGAGTTGTTCACCATGCGAACATATCCCCAGTCTCCGATGGGACTTGGTTAGAGAAATGTTTATTCGCGCCCGTGGATTGTATACAAGAGTCAATATTGAACCACTTGTAGGGCAATATCGAAGGTTGTGGGGGTTGCTTAAGCACAGGTTTAGGTCTCTGTAACTTAAGACTTTCAAATCTTATGAGCCGTGAGGGTCCCATAAGAGAGTTCTCCTTACGAGGCGTGAGGATCTCGCAAGTGTATTTTCTTCTTAGGAATCGTGGGGATCCCTAAGTGTGTTGCTCTCTTGTGAGTCGTAAGGCTCCCACGCGGGTGGTTTCTCCTTACAAGGTCGAGAGGACCCTGTAAGTGTCTTTTAACGAGGTTGCGCCCTTTCGGGTTTTCACAAACACTCGCCGGTAGCCCTGCTGTTTTTACTCACGGAGCCCTTTCGGGTTTTCATCCGTGCCCATTTTGTTTATGGACATACCGTTTTTTTATTCTTTTTTATTCTTCCTTTTTTTTCTAACGAGATTGCGCCCTTTCAGGTTTTCACAAACACTCGCCGGTAGCCCTGCTGTTTTTACTCACGGAGCCCTTTCGGGTTTTCGTCCGTACCCATTTTGCTTATGGACATACCGTCTTTTTTTTATTTCTTTTTTTTATATATTTTTTTATTCTTTTTTTTTATCTCGTCAGCCTGAGGATGCTGCGGTAGTAGTTTAAAGACGTTTCGGTCGTCAGCTAGTTTTAGGACGTAGTGGTCCGTCATTAGTTTAAGGACGTTTCGGTCCGTCATCGCCGTATTTGAGGCGAATCTCTAGTTTACTGACTTTTCGGTCTATCGTCGCCGTATTTGAGGCGAATCTCTAGTTTAATGAAATTTCAGTCTATGAGGCTTTCCTTATGAATGAGCATGATGCCCCCAGCGTATCCATCTTTTTTAGAGTGTGCGGTTGTGGCGGGTTCACTCTCCAGTTTTTGGAGATGACGAACTTGCCCTGTTAGTATTGGTCTTCAACCCAATTTTTGAAGACGTAATAGTTTTCAATCAGATGGCCCAATACTTGGTAGTAAGGGTAATAATTAAAACCGTTGATATCATCCAGTTGTAGTTGGTGTTTCGGTTCCGGTAGAGTGATAAGCTTGTTATGCACTGCCACTTCGAACAGCCTCCTTGTTTCATCCTGGGGAAATGAGTAAGGACGTCTTAGCCTCTCCTTGAGGGATATGCGTGGACGCATATTGTTTTGGCGAACAACCGATCTAGGGCCACCCAACTGTTGTTGAGTGTTGGGGACGAAGGTCATTTTCCCCTTTCCTTTATCCTTTGTGCTCGATCCTTTGTTTACGAAGCCGAGATTTTTTCCGAGTAGCATGCGGTTGCACGGCTGAATGTTCTCGCAACTCCTCAATTCTTTCATTTTTGAAATGGATTCTTTGAGGAGAGGGTTGAGGGCAACTTCTTCGTCAGAGTCGCTTCCAAAGGTGATAATTTGCGATCCCTTGGAGTCGGCTATATGACAGTCGTCGACGGCTCTTTTGCGTTCACCTATCGCATTTTTCCGATGTCTACGAGTTTCACACTATGTCCTGTTGAAGTGTTGCTTTTGAGCGACATATCCTTGCCACCAACACTTAAAGGAGTCGCAGTCTTCGGTAGGATGTATGATCTTCTGATGATATAAGCAGAAGTTAGGATGCATTTCTACTCCACCGAGAATATTTTCTTCAGAGGGTGGTAGCTTCATTCCCACCGATAGGGCTTTGGCGAACCTTTTCCTCATCTTGAATTTGTTTTTATCTACAGCGGATGACTTTTGATTTGACGGAAGTGCCTCGACTCTTTGGTCTAGTAGTCGGTGTTTGGCTTCTTCCAGTATGGCCATCTCACGCTCTTGATTGGCTTTAACTTTCAGACGAATTTCATTCAGGAAGACATCGATCAACTCGTCTGACGGCCGCAGAATTTCTGGTTCAAGGTTCGCCCTCGCTTTCTCGGTGCAAGGAGCCTCCTCATCATCTGCCAATGAGTGAGAGATCACATGACAACTTGCTACGTAGTCTTCGGATTCATCTGATGAGTCTTCTCCATCGTTTTCGTCCTCAATAAAAGAACAAGCTGCCCCCATCGTGTCCGTCTTCTTTGGAGTGTGCGGCTGTGGTGGGTTTACCTTCCAGTTTTCAGACAGCGCGAACTTGCCTTGTAGGTACTGATCCTAGATCCATCCCTTAAAGACGAAGCAATCCTCGATCGGGTGGCTTACCGTTTGGTGGTAAGGGCAATAATTAGGATTACTGAGATCGCCTGGCTGCAACAAATGTTTTGGACTCGGCAGATTGATGAGTCTGTTGTGCACTGCCAGCTCGAACAGTCTTCTCGTTTTATTCTGAGGAAACGAGTAAGGACGTCCCAGTCTCTCCTCGAGGGATGGGCGTGGACGCATGTTATTTTGGCGAACGACCGGCTTTGAGTTGCTCGGTTGTTATTGAGCATTGGCAACGACAGTCGCTTTCCCTTTTCCTTTCTCATTTCGAGAGTCTGATTTTGGAGGAGACGGTCCGTGGCCCTTCTGGTCCATTTGGGCTAATTTGTCGATCAATGCCTGGAAAGTGGTCGGCCTGAAGAACATCATGAATTGCGAGATGGTCACCTGCGGATCGAGAGTGCCCACGAACATGCCTACCGCAGGTGCCTCTTCTATGCGTTGTTCGCATTTTGACCATAGGTTCCGCCATCGCGTTGCGTATTGGACCCACGTTTCGCCTGGCCTTATCCTGGCATTTATCGGTGCTGTTATCGGGGTGCGTTCACTAGCACTCGCGAATCTTTGTGTAAACAGCAGCTCCATCTACAGAGTCGTTAGGTAGCTCTGAATACCATTCAAAGGCTGTTTCTGCTAAGCTGCCGACGAATTGGCGTAGCAAAAATTTGTCATCGCCTCTAGTATTGCCGCATAAGGCCCTGAATTGAGCGACATGCTGATGCGGATTCCCTTTCCCTTTATATATGTGGAACTTAGGGATCGTATATCCCGGCGGGTAACTGATTTGGTCATACCAGCTCGGATACGGTCGTCCCGTTTTTACGACTTGACCGGCTGCTCGTTCACCTGATGGACCCGGATCTGCTGAGCTATATATTCGTCCAGGTCAGCTTTGGAGATTGCCTCCTCTTTGGCTGTTGACAGAGCCGGTGGAGGATTTGACATTTCTCCCCTATCGTCTTCAAGGACGATCGGGGGATCTTCGGCCAGAGGATCTTGTTGGATTATCATCCCCACCATGTCTTGGAACAGGAGGGCCATTCGCTTTATGTTGGCTGCTTGTTCAGCAGCCTCTTTATCCTTCTTCTCCTATATTCGGCGAAGGAACTTAGCATCAGTTTCTTGTTCTTGACGCTCATCCGAGGACGTTTCAGAGCTTTCTTTTAGCCCAGTGAGTGCGGCCATCACGTTCATCATCTCCTGGAGTTTTTGCTGTTGCTCCTGGGCTTTCGTCACGGATCGGGTGAGCGGTCGGTGACCCGTCGAAGCGCGGCTTTCCTTCTTTCCAGAAGCCATATAAACAATGTGCACCACCATGCCCCCAGACTTGGGGCGTTTGTGTTCAGCGCTGCTTTTATGCTTCGCCATGTTCACAGGGGCTTTTTGCGGCCTCCTTTTCTTTTGAGTGATTGGAGTTAAGGGGGCCGTCACAGTAGGCACCCGAGTAGCCGTTGCTTCTTCTGGCCTGACAGACTAGTCTTTCTCCTACCGAACCTTCGTCTTTTTCTGTCGGTGGAGATAGTTTTCATCAATCACCGACTCCTGGACCTGTCGCCAGACCTTGTAAATTTTAGAGGACAGCCGTTGAGGGGGCTGTTCTAGCTTCTTTTCTGGAGCATTTTCTACAGGCGAAGGAGTTTGCTTCAACACCGCGGTAGGAGAGTTTCTGCGTACCGAGTTCAGCAATTCAAAGCTGTTCCCGGTTGGAACAGCAGCATCGATCCCCACCGTTGGAGCTGGTGAAGTAAATCCAGAGGGGGAGTTGCCCCCAGTCTTCCTTATCCGGCGCCAGTGACGTCGTCGGGCGTGACGAGCTGTCGGTATGGGTTTAGAGACTACTTCTTCTTGCCACCTGTTCAGGCGAGGGTCTGTTGCCGGTGTCAGCCTGTTGAAGACTGACGTACGTTGAGGAGTTGTGTCCAAGCGGTCAAAGACAGACCTCTGGGCAGGGGAAGCAGCCTTGAGGACCTTGCCAGGAGCAGAAACCGGAATTGTCAGCCTTGTGGAAACTGACTTCTTGGAAGGAGAAGCCTTGATTTCGTCCGCTTGAGCCGGGATGGCTATCCGCTTTGGGATGGCAACTTCGGGTATCGCGGGCTTGCGGACGTTTTGGCCTAGCCTGTTGAAATCTAAGGTATTGAAGTTGAGCGACCCGTTGAGAGGGGTTGCGGCAGTGGTAAGTCGATCAAAGACCGACTTCTTTAGGGCTTCTTGCAACGTTATTGGGGCATTGAAGCTCATCGGTGGGAGCATGGTCCCGAAGAATAGTCCAGTGGTGGCTTGAGTTACTTGCTCCACTGGCATCTTGAAAAGGGAGGCCGCTTGAGGCCCGTAAGTCACTCCTCCAGCAAGGACGGAGCAAGAGTTGCAGTTACAGGCAGTGCAGTTTGAAGCCATCGATCTTCTATTTTCTGCACTGTTCATATCATAATATCGCATTTCATATTCCCCAATTCTTATTCGTTTTATAACTAAACAGGTGCTTTTGACGCATGTCTGCTGCATATTACAGGATACAGGTTCTTGGAGCGAATACAGTGAAAAAGACGAAAGTTGATACAAAAGAGTGACTTTTGACCAGCAAGTAGAAGGGTCCTACTCAAGCCTAGACGAAGAACAATTCACAAGGCAGTGCATGGTCCGAAATGTCAAAGGAAACAATTAAAAGACCACTACAAATTTCACTGAAAAATCTAGAGAAGATCCAGAATCCAAATAGAGAAAAGTACTGAAGAATAAAGAATCCCAAATAACCAGTATGCAGCCCAGGAAATTTGGTGAGCTGAACTCACCAAAGGGCCGCGGAACCGCGGCCCAAGGCCTACCCATGCCGCGGTTCCGCGGCCATTTAATGCCCGTGTCGGTGCAAATTTTGGGTGTCGGTGCAAACATCTAATCAAATGGCGCCGTTGCCGGGGATGGCGTAAAATTTCTTTCTGTGAAATTTCGGGTTGATAAAAATTTTTAAATTATAAAAATCTGAAAAGAGAAAAAAATAAAAAAAAAATTATTAATTTTTATCTGTTTGAAGGGTTTATCTTTTGAATTCTGCAGGAATAGCGAAGATTCTCGGATCTGGAAATTTACAGAGGTCAAATCAAAAAAGTGCACATCAGAACAGAAGGGAAATTTGATAACAGAACAGTGTAATTTTTTTCAGAGAGCGATCTCCTCTTCCTACCGCGTTTCCGCGGCATAAGTAGGCCCCAGACCGCAGTTCCGCCGCACTATAGCCACGTCAGCTCCTAAATTTTATATGGTTTGATCTCTCCTTCTCCCCTCTGCAACCTACAATATACCCTTTGTCAAAACTTTCTGCAGGAATTGTTTGCGCTAAAAATTCTTTCTCCCCCTTCTAAATAACAGATTTTCTGCAGGTTTCTTTGCGCCGCGCTAAAAAATTTGATTGCAAGTGAATTTAATGTTTTGCAAAATTTAATCGGACTTTAAGGGGCTAATTGATCAAACTCAGATTGGGTGGGGATTTCATCACCCTTCCCAGGACCCCAGAAATCACTTTAAAGCATTTGCATTGACCACTCTTAAATTAAAAAATATTAGACTCAGCCCTAAGGACGTCGCGCTCATTAGGACAGAGGACGAGTATAGGCATCAGCCGTTTATCCTAACCTGACTTTGCGGTGCCTAGACAAGTGTGTCAAAGGCTAGTGGTTTTTAATTAGGCCCACTACTGTGGTTCCTTCCCACTTACCTGGCACTTACCTGGCCGCAATTAGCGGTGAAGAGGCGGTTTGAGGTCCTATTTCTAGCCCTAGTTAGGAGCTGTCTAGCTGACCTAGGTGACCCTAGATCTAGGCCTGATTATGCATGTGTGGTTGATACATTTGTGTCACAAGTCTCTTTTCAAAAAAATCTCTTTGCAAGCATTCTCACATAAAAAAAAGAAAAAGAAAAATCTTTTCAAAACTTGCAACTTGTCGCTAAAGGAAACTTGCACCTCACTTACACCACTTCCTTTCATTGACGTTATCTTACCTCCATATTCTGTCTTTCATTTTTTTTCTGACTACACTACCCCTTTAGTGTATATCACTTTGGACTAGGGATACTAACGCCCGATTAGTCCGTGTTTCGTTGGTACCGACCGACGAACCCTTCGACACCGAAGTCGACATTCCGTCCACTTTCTTACCTCCACCTTCAAATTCTTTCTCCGAAGGCATGTCGGGATTCAACCCCAACAATACCTTACCGACGGGAATGATTCCACCTCCGTTAGGTGCGAATAACCCGAATCAACCGCCTGTTGAAGCGCCCGCACGAGTCGCGCTCCAGGATCTCTTCTACCCTGTACGCACTTCTTTACCTACCTGTCTTTCACCCCCACCGGCAAATGAGGACAATTTTGAAATAAAACCACATTTCATCAATATGCTGCCAAAATTTCATGGTTTGGAATCTGAAGATGCATATATCTTTATCAATAAATTCCAAAATGTTTGCGCTATGATGAAAACGACCCAATTAAGTGATGACGCTATAAGGCTAAGGGTCATTCCTTTTACCTTATGTGACCTAGCCGAGAAGTGGCTATACAGCACCGCATCACATTCCATCAGAAATTGGGACGAGTTTGTGAAAGCTTTTCTTAAAAAGTTCTATCCTCATCACAAAACTGCTAGAATCCGTAATGAGATTATACAATTTTCACAGCTTCCTTCCGAACCATTTTGGAAGTGTTTTGAGAGATTCAAAGACCTACTCGTTCAATGCCCTCATCATGGGATCGAAAGTTGGCAACTTTGCCAAACATTATATGAGGGATTGAACTCGGCAACGAAGCAGTTGCTAGAAACCATCTGTCAAGGTCACTTTCTCTCCAAGTCTAGTGAGGAAGCGTGGCAGTTTCTTGAGGATCTTAGTGAACAAACAATTCAGTGGGAGGGCTCCAAGACCACATCATCTTCTTCTAGTGGTCAATCTAGGGCAGGCATACATCAAGTAGAGATGTCAATTGCTATGAAGGCCGAGATGGCCGCTCTTACGAAAAAGCTAGAAGCGATTGAGACCAAAATCTCGTCACCTTCTCCTGCCACTGTTATGCCTCCACGAACTGTTTGTGCTTGTTGCTCGAGTCCATCACATATCACCGAAGAGTGTCCTTACAATGCATCTACTCAAGGACAGGATCAAGTCAATGCTGCCTTTCAGCAACGACAGAGAAACGATCCATACTCTTCTACATATAATCCGGGGTGGAGGAGTCACCCAAATTCCGCTTGAAACCAAAATCAACAATTCCAAGGAAATAACAATTTTCAAGGGCCTCCTCCACAACAACAACAAGCACCTCCACAAACTCAATTTCAACAGCAACCTTTCCAACAGCAACCTTACCCTAATCAAGTGAACAATTTTGTGCCTAACAATTCTTACGCGCCAAACAATTTTGTTCAACCTAACAATGACAAGGTTAGCTCGCTCGAAAGAAGTCTAGTTGCGTTCCTAAAGCAATCTACACAATCTACAGCAAGATTAGAGACTTCTATTCAATATTTGGTGCAAAATATTGCCTCACACGATCAAAGCATCAAATCTATTAAGGCACAAATTGCACAACTCAATGCAGCTTTGAGCGAGCGCGAAAAAGGAAAGCTCCAATCTCAACCACTGCCAAATCCCGGTCACGCACATGATGCATATCAACAGCAAACTCATAACGTAAACGCTGTGACCACGTTGAGATCGGAAAAAATGTTGCAAAACAATGTGGGTATTCACGATGACACCCCTGCCGGTGGTTCTTCTTCACCTTCTTCTTCTTCGTTAGAGCCTGTTCTCCATCATTCACAAGGCTCTACTCTTTCTAGCTCGAACGGATCCACTTCTCACAACATGAACACATCCACACGGGGTTCCGTTCTAACTCAACAATCTGATCCGCAAAAATTGGACTCAACAACATTTCAAAATGCTCCTTTTTCAAATCGGTTGAGATCCAATAAACCAACTCCACAAATGGAGAAGATTGTTGAGCTGTTCAAACAGGTTAGCATAAATATCCCTCTTTTGGATGCAATCCAACAAGTTCCTTCATATGCAAAAATCTTAAAGGACTTATGCACCAAAAAGAGGAAGTCACAAGTAGCAAAGAAAGTTTTTGTGGCTAGTGCTATTAGCGATCCTCTTGTCAATTCTTTACCCCAAAAGCAAAAGGACCCCGGTTGTCCTCCTATTTCGATAACAATTAGGGACAAGAACATAAATAGAGCACTACTAGATCTTGGTGCTAGTGTCAATTTGCTACCTTATTCTGTGTACGAGCAATTAGGCATTGGAGAGCTTAAGCCCACTCACTGTACTCTCCAAATGGCTGATCGATCAATCACCCATCCAAGGGGTGAGCTAGAGGATGTGTTGATCAAAGTTGGGGAGTTCATATTCCCCGTTGATTTTATTGTTATGGACACACAACCTGTTGCCAACTCACGGAACCAAATTCCGATGATCCTCGGTCGACCATTTTTGGCCACTTCCAATGCTGTAATAAACTGTCGCAATGGCTCCATGACTCTATCCTTCGGGAAGACGTCTAGTGAGTTCAATATTTACAAGTTAGGAAGTCTGCCCCCCGTGCCTAATACTAGTACACGAGAAGTTTGCTCTATTCACGAAATCACGCAGGAGGACTGCGAGTTTGAAAGTTTCTTGTTTGATGAGAACAGTTTTGACGCCACTAGTGCATCTCTCCTTAAGCCTACCACAGTTGACACAACCGATATTGATTATGAATGTTTCACTTTTTCGGATGATGACAACTCACAGCCCGAATATGAGTCGTTTGAATTTTTGGATGAGTTAGTTGAACCATCCAAATCGGTTGTTTGCGGTGATTTCGAACCTGTGTTGGAGTCCTTTGAGTTTGAGGTAGATTCCCCAATGATTCTTTCGCCTCCGAAACTCGAACTCATGTCCTTGCCGTCTCACCTTAAATATGCTTACATAGGTGAGAATGAGACCTTTCCCATTATAATATCAGCCTCTCTAGCCTTCGAGCAAGAAAACGTTATTTTAAAGGTCTTACAAGATAGGCGGCAAGTTTTCGGTTGGACTATGGCGGACATCGAGGAGATTAGTTCCCTCATAATTGAATATCATATACAATTGATGGATGATACCAAGTCAATAAAGGACCCACAGAAACATTTTGGGGGATTGTGGTGAGTCAACCTCCTCCTTTAGAAGTTGAACCACCCCCATTTCTTTTAATAAGCTACGAGAATGCCAATATTCCACTGATTGCTGATCATTCCCATTCTCATTTTGATTCATCACCACATCATATCTATTCACTTCCATACTTTCACGGCCATCACTCCTATCTTCCCCAATTCTTTTTGGATCGGTACAACATGTTCTTCCACCAACCGACACTCTATACAGATAAATTTTTCAACTGGTTGGTGTTGATGTTTGGTCTGTGCAAAGTCTGGCAGTAATGTCTAACATTGTTTCACTGAAGTTTGGGGGGGCCTTTCTGTACATATTTTTGTTTTTCTTTTAACAATAAAATAAAAAAAATTATAAATAAATAAACAGGGGAGTGCCGACATTCTCGACCCTACTGGTGCAGCATGAGAGTGAGGACACTGTCCAGTTTAAGTTTGGGGGTATGCTCGGTACATTTTCTTCCTTTGCATTCATATGTACATTTTGCATTAGCATACTTATTTTGAAAACCCATATAAAAAAAAATTGAAAATTTCAAAAATTATAAAAAGAAATGTATTCAATTTTGACCATATTTAACTTGAGTTTGACAAATAGGTTAACTGGCTTCGAACAACTAGATCTTAGACTGAGTAAATTGAAAACCCTAAAAATAGCCTTCTTTAAAGATTAACGGTAGAAAGTATATGTCTTTGTAGTTTATTTAGAAATAGGCAAATTTTGAGTTCACTTTTTGGGCTAAGTTGAAATAAAGGAAGAATATTGATATTCTTATTAGAGTATAAGTTTGAAAAATAATTCCTTGCTTAAGTCTATATTCTGAAAATGTATACCCTACAAATTGCACAATCACGCACCTTGAAACTTGGAATAGTTGAAGAGACCTTGAAATGCTCTTGTCTAAAGTCCTTAGTACGAAGAAAATAAAAAAAATGTGTGTGAATAAAGAAAAAAAATGAACACTGGTCTTTGTGATTACTTAAGGCTGCAAAAATAGAAAAAATATTTAGCGAGGGTGCTTCATCACCTAGTGCCTTAGACCAACTGGTTTGGGAGTCACTGCTAAAAGCCTTGGGTGTTGCAAGACTAGGAATTACGCTTTAGAGTGCAAACATATCTTGTAATCGGTTGTTGGTACCTCAAGAAGTATTAACAGTCGCATGAAGGATGTGTAAGCAAAAATTCATTAAGAATTCACCAGTTAATTAGTGCTTTGGACAACGGACAAGGGTATGATTGCTTGATTTGAATTTCCAAGTGTAGGGGTGATTTATACACACACGTGGGGATATATGATTAGAGTTGAGATAAGAGAAAGGAATGAAGAATAAAACTTGTATCTTTAGTAGAGTTGATAGAAATTCCTAAGTGGAGATGGAACTCTAGAAGGAAAACTTAGGAAATGCCGAAAGCTAAGTAAGTCTACAGGATATATATAATCTTAAGTTAGTTGATAAGGAAGTGTGAAGGATATGGGTGGATAATTTATGAGTCGATGATAATAGAATTCTGTGTTAGAAAACCTAATTGGAGAATTAATGTCGAAAAAGCCAAATTGATAGGATTTTGTGGGTGTAATCCGCTGAAAACCCTCAGGAGACAACACTCCTCCTACTAGGGACACCTAGAGGTTTAACGGCTTGTTGCATGAGCTCAGTGCAATCGCGTTTCCCTGCGAAAGTGCGGCTAGGTTAGGTTTTTATCGAGAATAAAATAATAAGTTTGCTCGAGGACGAGCAACAGATAAGTTTGGGGGTATTTGTTCATATCATAATATCGCATTTCATATTCCCCAATTCTTATTCGTTTTATAACTAAACATGTGCTTTTGACGCATGTCTGCTGCATATTACAGGATAAAGGTTCTTGGAGCGAATACAGTGAAAAAGACGAAAGTTGATACAAAAGAGTGACTTTTGACCAGCAAGTAGAAGGGTCCTACTCAAGCCTAGACGAAGAACAATTCACAAGGCAGTGCATGGTCCGAAATGTCAAAGGAAACAGTTAAAAGACCACTACAAATTTCACTGAAAAATCTAGAGAAGATCCAGAATCCAAATAGAGAAAAGTACTGAAGAATAAAGAATCCCAAATAACCAGTATGCAGCCCAGGAAATTTGGTGAGCTGAACTCACCAAAGGGCCGCGGAACCGCGGCCCAAGGCCTACCCATGCCGCGGTTCCGCGGCCATTTAATACCCGTGTCGGTGCAAATTTTGGGTGTCGGTGCGTCGGTGCGAAGGTTGGGATTTTTCGTGGGCATATCTGTAATCGCACATGTGTGAATCCCGTAACCCTAAATTTCCCTGTTTCCTTATAAAAGTGTAATCAAAATATTGTAACCCTATGCCTCTTTTCAATCAATAAAATTTCAGAATTCTTGGGAGATTAAGAGCATCATTTTTCTGTAAGTTTTTAATTTTAATTTCTGCCTTAGTGTTAATTTAATTATTGCCCTAGATCTAATTAATCTTTTGCCCTAGTTTAATTTAGTGTAGTTCTTTTAAATGCAATCGGTAAAAGTTTTCAAAATGTTACTTTTAGAAGATCCCCTAATGAGCGAGTAATTTCCTCGCTTGTTAGGGTTAGGAATAAAGGAGGGATTGAGAGATGAATATCTCTCATCTCTTTCAATGCCAATAATTTTTCATAAGTAGAACTTCATGCACGCATGCATGATCCGCTCCCTACGGCACCCTACCCACGAGGTAACGGTGAAACTGTAATATAAAGGACCGGACATGCATGACGTCCATGAAGGTTATAGCAATTAGTAAGAAAGGACGGACAAGGATCTAGAGGAAGAAACTTCGTTTCTTCCCAATCATCCTATGTAGGGTTCCTAGGCACCCTAATGAGGTCACACAAGGCATCGAACATGCCAATTTCAAATTTTACGGTGCCTACAAACCCTAAACTACGGATCGTCGGCTAGATGTCTAGGCGAAAAACTAACTAGTTAACACTTAACTAAAAGTTTAACGGAAATACAACCTTTGTAGATCCGGTGCTCCACCTCCATAGCTCCGCAACGAGGTCCTCTCCGCTGTCCAAATCAAATCCGGGCTCAAGCGTCGGCTTCGTCGGAGAATGGGCAAGCTAGGTCGTCGATGTCCATGCCGAAGATGATCTACGTCGAGGCATCGCTAAATCAAGCTCCACCTTCATCAAGTCGTGAAAACTTGTGAAGGAAACACACTCTACTACTTGGCAAGAGGTAGAGGATGAAGAAATAGGAAGTGGGTAGACTTTAGTTTTGGATTTCTCACTCATTTCCATCACTTGCCATTGATGGGGCAAGCTTTCTTCACTTGAAGAAATGGAAGAAGAAGAAGATGATATATGATAAGTTAATTAAAAATCAATAGAAAAACAATACTTATCATAATATTAACTCTAGTCAAGTGTAGAGAATGAATCATGGTTAGTGGGAATGGTTAGGGTTAAGAATGAGATAAGAATGGTTGACTTGAACAAAGCTTCATGAAGCTTCAACTAAAGAACAAAATTAGCCACCATTCTTTTCTCTTTTCTTTTATTCATTTATCAAAAATAAAAGGATAATTAAATAAGATAAATGAATAATAAATAATAAACCCTAACCATCATCTTAACCTTTGTTTAATTCTATACACTTAATCAAAAACCATGTATCATCAAACATGATACAAACATGTGCACAAAATCATATCGCATATTTAATGCGCACATCCGAGCGAGAAAATCCATTTAAAGTGAACCGATACTAGTTAATGCAAAGTAATATATCAAATATATAATTATGCATCAAATCATTAAATCAACACTTGATTTAACAATCCGGTCATATCGTATATAACCGACTAGTATGCAATGCATCGGTTTATCGAATCAACCCTTGATTCGATAACTAGGGTATATCGCATATAACATAATCGATACATTCATCGCGAGAATGAAATACGGTATCACATACACGCATCATTCTCGGTCCCGCACATATCTCATATGCGCTCCTATTTCGTTTCGCTTGAGCCAGGAAACCTCTGTGTAGGACTCTAAAGACTCGTCAATACGCCGGCAGCAGATGATGATCATATCAAGCATCCACAAGCCGCAAGCGGTCTGCTAAACGTAACGGCCACCCGGGTATTGAGCGATCTGAAGATCGACGAGCAAGCCCGCTCACACTCCAGTGAATCCGACCAGTAACACTACCGTACAGTCCGGTCTGATCGTCTGATATGTCGCATATCTCGCCTAGGGGTGGTAAACGTCAGACCCCAATAGCTCAATAAGTCGTGTCGATATGAGGTCTATAACTGTTCGAGAAACTACTGGTAACACTTACCAGTAAATCTCAGCAACCCTGGCCAGGGATTTCCTGTTATAGCCAATCGAACACAGCGCAACATCAACCCCCTATACCGGGAGAGACGAATCCCCTCCTATCGCTCATTGCCTCCATGTGACTCGGGACTGTACCCAAAAACCACCGTTTTGCACGCCCTCTTGGACGTGGTAAGATGGAAATCAAAGCACAGTGGGAACCACACAAGACTCTATGACGATCTCGGGTCAACAGACTACTCTGTACCAGTGTCACCAGAGAACTGCCATCTGACGTGAGGTATAATACCATCTGGGAGTTCTCGGCGAGTCCGTCCAGTGTACCCAGTCTCTACTGAGCACCCGTATATCATCTCTGATGTCAAACACCGATGGATATGGGATCATCCATCGCCCATCTGTATGGGTCGAGAAGGTATACGCTAGTCTACTCTGGTATATCGATGCCCCGTCTCGATACACCCACGACTAGGGACTTTGAAGGATGTACTTATGGACTACCATGTCCCCACTAGTATGATCCGCATCATAGTCCAGGTAGTCAAGCACACATCCTAAGGGCTTTACCAACATGTAACAGAGAGACAATCAGCATACACGTTAAGGTAAAGGGTAACCAGATAGCATACTATCATGTCGAGCAAGAAAGTCCTCCCTATATATGTCCCAGCATCCACTACAATATACATCCTATGTACAGTAATGGCCTCTAGGGCATACATATAACTAACAATCTCCCACTTGCACTAGGGCCATCTGTAGCAGTGGTTGCAGTATCTCATACTCAACCATCCCATAAAAATCTCTCTCTGGGAACAGGCCTTTGTGAGTGGATCCGCTGTGTTGTCCTCTGAGTCTACTCTCCAAACCTCGATCACCCTGGAGATCAACCATCTCCATGATCAAGTGATACTGCCTTAGAATATGTCTGGATCACTGATGGGACGGACGTTCCTTGGCATAAGCCACAACCCCATTGTCACACAATGGGAGGAACTAAGTTCATCTCATGAACCAATATACACCCAGACAGCCACTTTGGTGGCATCTTAAGTAGCGATGTATCCAGCCTTTATCGTCTAGTATGTCACGGTATCTAGATTGGAACTTTTCCACCATACCGTCCCTTTACTGAGGGTAAAGACAATGCCTGTGACTGACACTCAGTCGTCTTTATCACCCTGGAACACTTCCAGTGATTCTCCCCAGGATCGATTGATACCATCTCACTACAACTAGTGAGAATCCTAACATCCATTTAGATCTATCTCATAGATCCAAAATCCAGGATTTAGGAGGTATCATCTTGATCCTACATGGAGAATTATGGTGATTAGCGGAGATTGATCGAGCGTAGCATAAGAAACTCCTTTCTTATCAAGAGTATGTCATCCACGTACTTTACGAGGATCGTCACCATACTCCCTACTACCCTTTTTGTTTATACAAGGTTCATCTACCATTTTGATGATGTCAACTTCTTTGACTAATCCATCAAAACAGATGTTCCAACTCCGCGATGCCTGCTTTATCCTATATATAGCATCTTGCACACGTTTCCGCTGCTCCCACTGTTTACGAAGCCCTCTGGCTGTATACTTATAGACGCACTCTTCTAAATCATCATTTAGAAAAGCTGTCATGACACCCAACCACCAGATATCGTAGTCATGGTATGTAGCCGTGGCAAGTAGGATCTGGATGGACTTAAGCATAGCTCCTTAGAAAAAGGTTTCCTCATGATCCATACCTGGTCGATAACGAAAAGCTTTAACAAGTCTAGCTTTGAAAGTCTCAACTTTTCCATCTACACCAAGTAATCTTCTCAAGATATACTTGCTCCTGATGGGGATTTAACCCTTCAGATATTGCAACCAAAGTCCATACTTTGTTGGTGTACATGGATTCCATCTCAGATCGCTAAGCATCCAGCCATTCTTACAGAGTCTTACTCCTGATGGCCAGCTCGAAGCTAGTTGGGTCATCATCTCATGATGCAATCCTCGCTCCCACTGTCATAGAGAAACCGAGGTATCTCTCAGGTGGGTGAGGAACCCTACCAGATCGGCGGAGAGGCTGAGGTTCGTTGGTAACTATTGAATCCTTTGGTTCTGCCAAATCATTTGCTGTTGTTTGTATAGCTGGAACATTTCCAGTTCTACATAACAGACCTTGCCTCGAGCTTGTCCGGATTATACTTTTCAGACATAGGCTGGACAACCCCAAATCTTAACTAGCTTAAGACATGGGCTCTTCCCTTTCCATATCTCATATGGAATGGTAGGCAACTGATTTGATTGGAACCCTATTCAATAGGTATGCAGCTTCTCAAGTGCATAACACCCAAAAGGAAATAGGTAGCTCAGTATTACTCATCATAGAGCACACCTTATCACATAGGGTGTAATAGCTCCACCCCGATATACCATCGTGCTATGGTGTATGCGGAGGAGTAATGCTGAGAGAGAATCTCATTCTCCTTTAGAAAAGTCCAGGATTTCCGTGCTCAAGTATTCTCCTCCTCGATCACATCAAAGGACATAATACTTATACCCTTATTGGTTCTCTACTTCTAACTTATATTCTATGAATATCTCAAAAGGTTCGGACTTGTGTTTCAACAGGAACATAGGTCTGAAACTCGAAAGAGATCATCAAAGAATGTAATGAAGTACAAAGAACCGGTCTTGGCATTTGTAGACAGGGGACCTTACATAGATCAACATGTATCATCCTAAGAGTTTACCAACTCTTTCTCTGTTTCCAATAAACAGAGCTATGGTCATCTTATCTTTGTGACATGACTGGCGAGTTTCACAAGATGTAAATTCAAACTAATTTAAATATGAATCTATATGTAACTCTAGCTAGTCAGGTCACATTGATCTGACCTAGTCTACAAAGCCTCAAGAAGAATTCGTTCATTTCTGAACTCTTCCTCTTGTGTGTGATCCGTATACTAAGAACTGTAGTTTGATTTAGAACATTAATGCTTTTAGATAACGTGCCTGAACCGATCAACTTTTGATATAGGAAATGTTCAAAACATTATCCAACAATACAAAATTTTATCATTTCTTTACAGATAAAGAGACTGATATGATTTTGTATATCAGGTTCGGTATCTAATAACATTCGTTCAGAATCAATGTATTTATAATACAGGGTGACAGTGACCAACAGACTTGGCTGCAACTCTTGCCCCGTTTTCTGCCTCATGAAACTTATCACCCGTTCTCAGTTATCTACCTTTCTGTAGCCCTATGTAACAGATTACATATCTGGGATCCTGATCTGGTATCACATACCCAGGACGTAAAGGATACTGAGAAACAGTTCTGTATATTGAACACACTCGAAGATGATGCATCATCATGCACTCTCTTCGTTTGGGCGGCACGGGAAATCTGGTATTCCCCAAATTCCTGCTCTATCTTATAACAATTATAAGTTGGAGCGGGACCAACGTTCCCCAGCTCAGTATAACAAGCGGGTTCGGTCAATAATCCGTATTATTATCTTGATTAAGGCGTGATATGGTCGCTACCTGGAGAGAGAGAGAAGAAAACACTCAGCGTGCGCTCTGTCAAGAATAGATTGGTTATTATTTTATCTAATCAGGATGGCTCCCACTGCTTTTTATCAAATCTTCCTTCAAACCCTAAAAGGAAAGACTAGCCGGGATTAATTACACACTACAAGTTCGCCAATCTTTCAGCCAGGCCAGTGTCGGTACTTTGAGGGAGGTCCCCCGTGCTTTCGCACGAACCTAATTAATGTAAACCTCGTTTTCCCAGAGGCGTAACCTCGTTAACACCTTTCTAGACACCTACTTGATCGGCTAATTGTAATGTATAAAACTCTCCCAGGAGTAACACTTACTCGCAGCGGGTATCGGGATCCAACTATCTCATAGAAGGTATGCAATCTCATTGCAAATCTCAACACTTGAAATTCCCGATAATGTTTTGCCCCTAGCTCGCTATGACCTTGACGAATGCCAAACAACCCATAGTCCACTAGTAAAGTTCAACCCGTACATTTCTTGATCGAATTAAACCCACCCGTACGACCCTTGATGAATGCCAAACAACGCCGTACGAATACCCTAATCCAATCGCATCATATGCTCAAGCAGATAAATACTAGTTAGCTACCGTACACTACGCCTTGACGAATGCCAAACTACCGCAGCACGAATACTAACTAGTACATATCTGAAATGACGGAGGGCTACGACAGGTTTTTCTGAAAACCTATTGCGTAATGAACTTGATATCGTTGTAGAATCAAATGATTTTAAAATGGAGTGCTTTTGAGACTTTTCTAGTTTTGCTAAAGGAGTCACTCCCGGTAAAGGGATCGTCGGTCCTTTCCTCGTCGAATGAGGTGCGGGATATATCGCATATACCGCTATGCAAAGCAAAAACTCTTAAAAGCAATCAAAAGACAAACCGAGGGTGTAGCATCTACCAGTTATTGCTAAAGGAGTCATTCCCGGTGAAGGGATCTCGGTCCTTTCCTCATCGAATAAGGTGCAGGATATATCGCATATACCGCTGTGCAAAGCAAGAACTGTAGCTACCTGTTTTATTTTGAAATTCGATTCTACAACATCTTAGGTTTCTTTTATTTCATTAATCACATTAATGAAGTCCCATCTATTATGTACCTAAACATCACAGATAAATACGACGTACACTTATGCCATCCGCATTCGCCTCGATGTCCCCTCGTGCACCGTTAGGTTAGGTAACTAACGGCAGAGCGGGGCAGGGCTAGCGCGGGTGTAAAACATAAGTAACGCCTATATAATATATCATATATACTATATACTGTATCTATCATAGAACATCACATGATCACATCACAGATATCGCAGCAGAAGAATCATATGAAATATTGGATATACTAGGACGTCCGTGTTTTCAATACGAGCCAATATAAAACACGGATTCCACGGTCGCGATGAATAGCCAAACCCACACCCCTAGACCCCTACGAGAGCGGCAAGCAACCCTACCAATTCTGGAGTTAGGAGACCCGGACTCGACTCCTCGAGTTGGTCTCCCACTGGACTCCAGAACCCGGTTACTTATGCTCCCCTCCTTGGGTCTATCCTAGTGCGGAAAAGTAAATAATATACAAACGGTGACAACTTCCGCAACCTGGAAGTGCCCCAATAAAATAATATTACATACAAGTTTTTACATGAATGAAAATGAAAAACACTCATCTCACATAAAAACCCCCGGCTATTCAAACACGACGATCCAATATAACATATCCAGCAACACATAACATCACATGTCATCAACGTAAGTAAATATGCGCATCCCAATTGTCGTTGACATATAGCAACGAAACCGGCGATATCACATATTACACTTACGGTCACAGAAAAGAAAGTGTAAAACTACAACAGTTGGAATCCGCAAACTGCATAGACATCGCATGCCTAATCAAATGAATACCTTAGACATCACATGCCTAACAATTATAAACCCCGCATTTTAGTCTCATTATCGAAAACACTTTTCAATATCAAGTCGGGCAATTCAACAAGATTCCCGACATCCTGATCGAATGCTCGTCGCAAACTTCAGTAGGCGGCTGCACCCCCGATACCGTCGATGAAGTGCACCAAGGCGGAACACCGCTACCGCGAGCACCCGAACGGATGCTTTCGGCGACGGGGTTCTCCTACAGTCACTTGGTCGGGGCTTTGGAGCGAGGCTGTCTATTAAGTTTACCCGGCGAGTATCCGCGTATGCTACGTGATTGCGACGGACTTTTGATCACATCAAAATTCCGTGGCAACCGATCAAGTGAGACTAAACTGCTACGTTTATAACATTCATTTAGTTATCTCATAACTATTGTGAATTCCAATTATTGTATCCCATTTCGGATAAATAGAAAATGTCAAACTTTCTGATCGAACAATCGAACACCCAAGTTTTCCCGATACAGCTCAACACATGAAATAAGTCTAACAACATTCCGTTCGTGCCTCAGTACCAACGGTCCAGCCGTAGAAGGGTCAAGCCAACGCCTCACATGTGGCACGCCGTACTGCCCCAAACCCGAAGGTTCAAAGGGCAGTTCAAGACGGTCACATAATCGAGTTAAGGTTTGTGTCTTCTAGAGGGACCATCGCGTTACTTGCACTACTTAGAACGTCGTTAAACTACGGAAAAATCCAACACTTGGAAATTTCCCGACAGGGGAAAAATTGGGTATTTATATCCGGTCGAACTTTTTAACATATTCTAAAATTTATCCGGAAAGCCACACAGACAAAATTTGATACCCCGATCGAAACACCGAATCCCCAAAACAACACAGAAAATTCAACTCTGTAAAAAATTATTAAAAATTTCCAGAAGACTCAGCAGCACAAAACATGAATTACTGTGCAAGCCACGTGGGGTAACTCAACATTGTAGCCGCGGAACCGCCGCTAGTACTATGGTGGGGGCCGCGGATCCGCGCTTCTGTCGGCGAGTTACTGTCACGTGCTTCACAGTAACTCATGCAATTACCTGCTGAATTTTTTGGCAATTTTTAATACACAAAAATCCACATTTTTGCAAAAAGGACAGAGAGCAATATTGGTTCGGGGTTTCGGGTTCGTTCGGACTTCGAATTCCGTCTGGACTTCGCCTAAGGCTCTAGCTAGGCTCTGATACCACTGTAGGGTTCCTAGGCACCCTAATGAGGTCACACAAGGCATCGAACATGCCAATTTCAAATTTTACGGTGCCTACAAACCCTAAACTACGGATCGTCGGCTAGATGTCTAGGCGAAAAACTAACTATTTAACACTTAACTAAAAGTTTAACGGAAATACAACCTTTGTAGATCCGGTGCTCCACCTCCATAGCTCCACAACGAGGTCCTCTCCGCTGTCCAAATCAAATCCGGGCTCAAGCGTCGGCTTCGTCGGAGAATGGGCAAGCTAGGTCGTCGATGTCCATGCCGAAGATGATCTACGTCGAGGCATCGCTAAATCAAGCTCCACCTTCATCAAGTCGTGAAAACTTGTGAAGGAAACACACTCTACTACTTGGCAAGAGGTATAGGATGAAGAAATAGGAAATGGGTAGACTTTAGTTTTGGATTTCTCACTCATTTCCATCACTTGCCATTGATGGGGCAAGCTTTCTTCACTTGAAGAAATGGAAGAAGAAGAAGATGATATATGATAAGTTAATTAAAAATCAATAGAAAAACAATACTTATCATAATATTAACTCTAGTCAAGTGTAGAGAATGAATCATGGTTAGTGTAAATGGTTAGGGTTAAGAATGAGATAAGAATGGTTGACTTGAACAAAGCTTCATGAAGCTTCAACTAAAGAACAAAATTAGCCACCATTCTTTTCTCTTTTCTTTTATTCATTTATCAAAAATAAAAGGATAATTAAATAAGATAAATGAATAATAAATAATAAACCCTAACCATCATCTTAACCTTTGTTTAATTCTATACACTTAATCAAAAACCATGTATCATCAAACATGATACAAACATGTGCACAAAATCATATCGCATATTTAATGCGCACATCCGAGCGAGAAAATCCATTTAAAGTGAACCGATACTAGTTAATGCAAAGTAATATATCAAATATATAATTATGCATCAAATCATTAAATCAACACTTGATTTAACAATCCGGTCATATCGTATATAACCGACTAGTATGCAATGCATCGGTTTATCGAATCAACCCTTGATTCGATAACTAGGGTATATCGCATATAACCTAATCGATACATTCATCGCGAGAATGAAATACGGTATCACATACACGCATCATTCTCGGTCCCGCACATATCTCATATGCGCTCCTATTTCGTTTCGCTTGAGCCAGGAAACCTCTGTGTAGGACTCTAAAGACTCGTCAATACGCCGGCAGCAGATGATGATCATATCAAGCATCCACAAGCCGCAAGCGGTCTGCTAAACGTAACGGCCACCCGGGTATTGAGCGATCTGAAGATCGACGAGCAAGCCCGCTCACACTCCAGTGAATCCGACCAGTAACACTACCGTACAGTCCGGTCTGATCGTCTGATATGTCGCATATCTCGCCTAGGGGTGGTAAACGTCAGACCCCAATAGCTCAATAAGTCGTGTCGATATGAGGTCTATAACTGTTCGAGAAACTACTGGTAACACTTACCAGTAAATCTCAGCAACCCTGGCCAGGGATTTCCTGTTATAGCCAATCGAACACAGCGCAACATCAACCCCCTATACCGGGAGAGACGAATCCCCTCCTATCGCTCATTGCCTCCATGTGACTCGGGACTGTACCCAAAAACCACCGTTTTGCACGCCCTCTTGGACGTGGTAAGATGGAAATCAAAGCACAGTGGGAACCACACAAGACTCTATGACGATCTCGGGTCAACAGACTACTCTGTACCAGTGTCACCAGAGAACTGCCATCTGACGTGAGGTATAATACCATCTGGGAGTTCTCGGCGAGTCCGTCCAGTGTACCCAGTCTCTACTGAGCACCCGTATATCATCTCTGATGTCAAACACCGATGGATATGGGATCATCCATCGCCCATCTGTATGGGTCGAGAAGGTATACGCTAGTCTACTCTGGTATATCGATGCCCCGTCTCGATACACCCACGACTAGGGACTTTGAAGGATGTACTTATGGACTACCATGTCCCCACTAGTATGATCCGCATCATAGTCCAGGTAGTCAAGCACACATCCTAAGAGCTTTACCAACATGTAACAGAGAGACAATCAGCATACACGTTAAGGTAAAGGGTAACCAGATAGCATACTATCATGTCGAGCAAGAAAGTCCTCCCTATATATGTCCCAGCATCCACTACAATATACATCCTATGTACAGTAATGGCCTCTAGGGCATACATATAACTAACATCCTAATCCCCTTTACTAATAATTGTTATGACTTCTAAAAAGTTTTAATCGAATGCATTGAAAGAGGTGTTAATATCAATCTTATCAAACCCTACTTTAGACCTAACCCTAGCAAGTTCCTTAATATCATACGACTTAGTTTTTAGACTCAATCAGCAAAATCAAACCACCATCGGAATCAACTCGTTAAAACACGTAAGAAAATTACACATCCCTGTGGATCGACCCGTATTCACCGGCTAGCTGCAAAGCGACGCCGTTTCTGATTACGGTAAAATATTTTTGGTGATCGTAAAACCAACATCTAATCATGCACGGAGCAAGACACCAAGTCTGAGTACCTTGAATCCACAGGCAACCACAGCAAACCGCGATTTGCTAGCGAACACGACACACGAAGTGTGGAGTGGAAAGAGGAAAAGGTCCCACTGGGCGTGCCAGAATCTGTTCCCCTCCGAACGGCGGCCGAGACGTGAAGACGTCTTGCCTGAGATCCGGGGCAGATGCTATATGGTTTTATCCTTCTACCTCTCCGAAGATGCCAAGTTGATTTATGGCACCGTGTATTGGAGGTTTAGACGGATGCGGCCGATTTAGCAGACTTCGTCAGATTCCCCCTCATAGTGAGGGGTTTTTGATTGTGGGGACGCTCTTCCCTGCAGGCGCAAGCCCCTGCAGTTAATTACGCTACCGCACCGCGGTAGCAACTTTCTCCTTCTCCAGAATTTCACTTCGTGTCGTGTGTGTTTATTTTGTTTGTGGTTGCCCGTGGATTGTATACGGAGACTAATTTATGTCGTCGCCCGTAGGACGTGGATTAGTCCAAATCCGTATTTACTTAGATTTGGGTTTGGGGGTTTTGGTTTAAGAATACGTTAGCCATGTTTGAGGCTAAGATCAACTTAAACGATCGTTAAGGATACGTTAGTCTGATTTGAGACTAAGATCAATTTAACGAAAAGAGCATTTAGGGGCTCTATTGTTCCAGTTTAAGGACGTAGTGGTCCATTTAATGTATGGCCGTCGGGACCCGTCACCTCTCTGACGACGTTGAAGGATTACAACAACAGGTGTCAGAGGAGTTCGGAGATGTACCCTTGAACCAAAGTTGATTGGGGGTCTTATAGTCCGATTTGGGACCAAAATCTGTCTGAAGGTTTAAGGATACGTTAGCCATTTTTGAGGCTAAGATCAACTTAAACGGGATCGTTTATATCCGACAAAAGAGCGTCTGAAGGCTCTAATGCTCCAGTTTAAGGACGTAGTGGTCCATGTTCCAGTTTAGGGACGTGGTGGTCCATTGGTAGTTTAAGGACATTACGGTCCATGTTATTTGTGGCCGTCGGGACCCGTCACATCTCTGACATCGTTGAAGGATTACAACGATAGGAGTCAGAGGAGTTCGAAGATGTACCCTCGAACCGGATGTAAATTGATTTAGAAGAGCAGCCATGCTCGGTCAATTTAATTTGAGGACTTATGGCCATGATTGGGCTAAGTCCAGTTGATAAATGTTCAACATTTTATTTGCATTTGGCCTATTAGGCCTTTACTAGGGCTCTGCCCCTGTTTAATAATGCATAGCATTAATCTTGGTCTCTATTGGACCTTTATTTGGGCTCTGCCCCTTTTAAAATAATGCATTGCATTATTTATTATTTTGTTTGGGCTCTGCCCTTTTTATTGCATTGCAATTTAATTTGGCCTACTAAGCCTTTCTGATTTGGGCCTGGCCCTTTAGTAAAAAAAATGCTTTTGCATTTGTCAGGCGCTTTGCGCCAATCACTGAGCGCAAGTGCTTATGGTGACGACACGTGTCACGCAAGTGCAGTGCGCTGCATCAGCGCGCTGCGCTTGCGCTGCTGACACGTAGCGCGCTCTGGTGAGTTGCGCCAATTTCAGAGAGCGAGGCTCTATTTCAAAAGCGCATAGCGCAAGTGGTTCATATGCTGACACGTGGCGCTCTTTGGTGGCTTGCGCCAACCCAAGAGCGCAACAGTGTAGTTCTGCAAGTGCAAGGCACTATTAACTTGAGAATTTTTTAGATTCCAGAACCAATGGTTCATAAAAAAGTGCAAAGCACTGTTTGATTTCTTGATCCAATTTAGATCAAAGAAAACATGTTTTTCTTGTTTTTCTTGTTTCAGAGAACCAGTGGTTCATAAAAAAGTGCAAAGCATTTATTATTATTTGAAGATCATTGATCTTGTTCTTAGATCAATGATCTATTAGAAGAAATTCTTCTATTTTTGTGAAGGTTTCTACCTTTTCTTGAAATTTCTTCAGAGTTCTCTCTGTTTTGAGGTTCTCAATCTTTCACAATGTTCCTCCTTTTGAATTGAGGTCTAGGGTCCTTTTTATAGTGCCCATAAATTAGTTAAATTTGTTAAAGAGGTCTTTCTCTGAGTGATTTGGGGAATTTTCCCCACCGTTGGATCTTTGATCCAAGGGCTCCTGTTTTACAGAAGAAAATCTTCTTGTTTTAATAAGAACAAAAAGATTTCTTTAAAATTTTAATTCTGTTTGGCGCAAATGCCCCAGAGCGTGACACGTGTCGCGCAGCGCACAGCGCAGCGCAACTGCGCTGACACGTGTCGCGCAGCGCACAGCGCAGCGCAACTGCGCTTGCGCAACTGCGTTGACACGTGTCGCGCAGCGCACAGCGCAGCGCACAGCGCAGCGCAACTGCGCTTGCGCAACTGAAGCGTTGCTTCCTTTAATTTTGTTTTAAATATAGTCTTGCTCTGATTGGACGCGCTGTCTTGGGCGCTGTGCTGACGTATCAGCGCCTAACACGTGGCGCGTTGCGCCCAGGATTTGAAGCGTTGCTTCAAAATTTTGAATTTTTGAAATTCAAACAGAGCTTTGCCCTGATTGGGGGAAACAATCATGTTATCGTGGTCCCGTGGGGAATGAACGGGACATAGACTCACAGTCTATTATATAATTTTACCGTGGTCCCGTGGGGAATGAACGGGGTATAGACCGATGAGTTACGATGAGAATTACATTAATTGATTTCAATAACTTTAGAGTAGATAACCTTATAGCACAGTTTAGACTACTCACTGCACTTCACCTATAGATATCATGTTCACTGATCTATATCCATGTTACTGCTTATCTCCTGATAACTTGTTATTATTTATACTTCATGCCTGCATGTCTCATTATATTCTACTTGCTTAGAATTATTGATATTATGACGCACTGACGTCTGAGTTTTGCATGGCCCAGATCCCTTATCCTTATCGCAGGCAGTCCAGGAGTATTTTGATCAACAGGCCGAGTAATGAGGACCTGTTAGTAGTTTAGTTAGTTTTCTTTCAGTGTTTTCATTCTTGATGTGAGCCCGTATTATGGGATGTACATTCCAGATAATTATTGTACTTGAATCTTTTGCTTCCGCATTATTTTATTTCATGACTCGTTTATTTTGGCTTATTGACATGTTTTAGATAGTTTGGTTTATTTTACTGTTCTTGATATCTCTAAACAGCCGTAATGTGACTGTGGATGGATCTTTCCTATCCACAGGTACCATGGTTGGCTCTGTCATGTGCCGATCTTAGCGCACTCTGGGAAGCAGGGCGTGACAGGGTTTGTTTGGTATCAGAGCCATAGGATTTAGGATTAGTCAGATTTGATTCTTTTGTAGTTGGGTATTGAACCCAATACACGAATCAGAATACTCGTGATTAGGAACATGTCCTGCCACTTTACCACCTTGCCATTCTTGAATCTTAACTTTCTCTTGATCCATTACCTTGACGATATGCAAACCACTTTGCATCTCGACTTGAAACTTTTGGTTCCCTATTATTTATCTCTAGGATTTGGGCAACTTGAACTGAGTTATGTGATTGTAACTATGAACTGCAGCATGGTTACAATGCGGTACTCTATTTAAGTAACTTGGAATTCTAGTCTTGATTCATATCCTTGATTCATGATCATCATCCATCGCAAGTTTTGAATCTTTTTGTCATACTAATCCTCTTTGGTGTCTTGGTTGCAGGATCATGGCAGCCAGGAATCTACAATCGTACCAGAGGCGTGTGGATGACGCCCCTTTGCTTGGAGTAATTCGTGACTTGCTAGAGGACCACATGCGGCAGACCGAGTCAAATCAACTGCAGGCAGTTGTAGTACAGAAGTCGGTGTTCGCGCCGAACCAAGCGCCCGTACGTAGAGGTATTCCTGTGAACCGACGTGGTGTAGCACCGATGAAGAGGCCCGTCGTTGCTAATCAGAGAAGGAGCGTGATTTGTAACTTTGCCATTTACCTGGACATGTGCAAAGGGAGTGTCGAAGGAAGCTTGGACTCTGTTTAGTTTGCGGATCGGCGGATCATACTATCAATGCTTGTCTGTCGAAGCTTCGCCTGAAGGAAGATGTTCAGAGGCCAGTTTTTCCCGAGCAAAAAGGAAAGGTGTTGTGCGATTACTGCCAGCGACCAGGTCACTATCGAAGAGATAGTCGTAAGAGGCTTGGACTTTGTCTGATTTGCAGATCAACTGATCACACCATTCATACTTGTCCGTCAAAGCTATGTTTGAAGGAAGATACTCAGAAGCCACCGCAGAAGCAGTTTCGGGAGCAGGAGCGGTTAACTCAGGGACCTAATCAAGCTCGAGCTTTTACCCTGACGGCTGAAGAGGCCAAGGCTTCAGAGGAAGTCGTTTCAGGTATCCTACTTGTTCATGGTTTTCCCGCATTAGCGTTATTCGATTCTGGTGCATCCCATTGTTTTATGTCGTCTAAGTTTATTGCTACACACTCGATTACTTGCATGACCCTGTCTAGTTGTTGGGACATACACACTGGGAATGGGAAAATAATAGCTAGTAGAGAATGTAATGATTGTTCTGTAGTTATTTGCGAACGTGAGTTATTCGCAGATTTCTTGGTGATTGATACCGGCAGTTATGAAGTTGTCTTGGGAATGGATTTTCTCGGCACTTTCCACGCTCACATTGATTGTAGGGCAAAGAAGGTGATTTTCCAAATTCCCGGACATCAGGAGTTGTTTTACTGGAGGTAGCAGTTCTGTCGGGCCAGTCAAGTTTAGGGCTAGGCCGACAAATAATGTTCTTTCGTCGATGGAAGTTGATAAGGAGGAAGCGCCAGTTGTAGTTCGAGATTTCATGGACGTGTTCGAGGACATCTCAGGTTTACCACCAAAATGAGATGTGGAGTTCGCGATCGATCTTATTCCTGGTACAGCGCCAATCTTAAAAGCGTACTATCCAATGGCACCAATGGAGTTGAAACAAGTCAAGAAGCAAGTTACTGAATTACTTGAGAAGGGTTGGATTCGCAGCAGCAATTCACCTTGGGGAGCTCCAGTTCTTCTAGTAAAGAAGAAAGATGGCACAAGAAGGATGTGCATCGACTATCGAGAATTATACCGGGTGACTATTAAGAACAAGTACCTGATCCCTCGCATTGGCGAATTATTCGAGCAACTTAATGGCGCGAGGGTATTCTCGAAGCTGGATTTGCGATCCGGATATCATCAGGTCCGAGTTAAACCAGGGGATATTTGCAAGACTACGTTCTGAACTCGGTATGGCCATTACGAATATTTAGTGATGCCATTCGGAGTCACAAATGCATCGGCGATATTTATGGACTTGATGAACCGAATCTTCTCACCATTCTTGGACCAGTTTATTGTGGTCTTCATCGATGATATTCTGGTCTACTCAAGGAGCATTGAAGAGCATGCAGAACACTTGAAGATCGCACTGCAGACATTGAGGCAAGAAAGATTATATGCAAAGATGAGCAAGTGCGAATTTTGGCTTGAAGAAGTGAAGTTCTTGGGGCATGTCATATCCGGAAGTGGAATCACCGTTGATCCTGAAAAGATAGCAGCAGTTCAAGATTGGCCGATTCCGAAGAACGTTGCTGAGATCAGAAGTTTTCTTGGACTTGCCGGATACTACAGAAGGTTTGGGGAGAATTTTGCCCGTTTGGCTGAGCCTTTAACCAAGCTTACGCGAAAGGAAGTACCGTTCGTATGGACGGATAGATGTGCGTCAGCTTTTGAGGCGTTGAAGCAGAAATTGATAACCGCTCCTATTCTGACCGTACCAGACAGTTCCGAAGGATTGGTGATTCACAGCGATGCATCTGGGAAAGATTTGAGATGTGTTTTGATGCAGCATGGAAAGGTTATAGCCTACGCATCGAGACAATTGAAGATTCATGAGAAGAATTACCCAACTCATGATTTGGAGCTAGCAGTAGTAATTTTCGCTTTAAAGATTTGGAGACACTACTTATTGGGCGAAAGGGGTCGAAGTATTCACCGATCACAAAAGCCTAAAGTATGTGTTCACGCAGAAAGAGCTTAACATGAGGCAACGTAGATGGTTGGAGCTAATGGCTGACTACGATCTTGATTTTAAGTACCATCCGGGGAAAGTTAATGCAGTGCCAGATGCACTTAGTCGGTTTCCAGCAATTCAGATGTTGACTGCACAGAAGGAACTTATCGAAGACTTTCGAAGATTCGAGTTGGAGATCGTACTAACGCATTCTTCGGGACAATTGATGCAGCTGCAAGTATAGTCATCGTTAATCGATAATATTAAAGCAGCGCAATTACACGACCCAAGATTGCAGAAGTTTCGAGAACAAGTTGATGCTGGACTTCGAACGAACTTGTTGATTCATGAAGATGGTTCGTTGCGATATGGTAGCCGTTTGTGTGTGCCAAAGGGAGACATTCGTGAAGAAGTCATGAAGGAGGCACACAGTTCAGCATATTCCGTACATCCAGGAGGCACGAAGATGTACCGTGATGTACGACAGCATTTCTAGTGGGAAGGCATGAAAAGTGAGATCGCCCGCTTTGTAGCGAAGTGCTTGGTGTGTCAGCAAGTTAAGACTGAATATCAAAGGGTTGCTGGGTTACTGCAACCACTTCCGATTTCTCAATGGAAGTAGGAACATATAACCATAGATTTCATGGCAGCTTTACCGCGGAGTCCAAAAGGCAACAATGCAGTTTGGGTGATCGTTGATCGATTGACCAAGTCAGCTCACTTCATACCATTTCGAGTTGGTCAGTCAACGGAAACGTTAGCAGAACGGTACATGCAGGAGATTGTGAGATTGCATGGAGTACCTGTGAGCATCGTTTCTGATCGTGATACCCGATTCTTATCGCACTTCTGGAGAAGTTTACAAGAAAGTTTGGGGACTCGATTGAAGTTTAGCACAGCTTATCATCCTCAGACAGATGGCCAGTCGGAGAGAACGATCCAAACTCTTGAAGACATATTGAGAGCTTGCATGTTAGACTTCAAGGGTTCATGGGAGGATCATCTACACTTGGTGGAGTTTTCTTACAATAACAGCTTTCAGGCGACTATTCCGATGGCTCCATTAGAAGTATTGTATGGTCGCAAGTGTTGCTCACCCGTTTGTTGGGATGATATTGGAGAACGAAAATTGTTGGGACCGGATTTGATCGTGCAAACAGTTGAGAAAGTTAATACTATCCGGAATCATATGAAGGCAGCACAAGATCGGCAGAAGAGTTGGGCCGATACATCGATAAGATCTCTAGAGTTCGTTGTTGGTGATTTGGTATTCTTGAAGATATCCCCTACTAGAGGAGTGATTCGTTTTGGGAGTCGAGGAAAGCTTAGTCCTCGATTCGTAGGGACTTTCGAAATTTTGGAGCGTGTTGGAGAAGTGGCTTATCGATTGGCTGTACCACAATCTTTGGCGAATGTTCATGACGTGTTTCACGTATCTCAACTCCGTAAGTATGTTCGAGAAGAAACACACGTGCTAGATCATTCGTAGCTGACTGTAAGAGAGGACTTGACCTTTGAGGAACGACCGGTGTCGATCGTTGATCGAAGAGAAAAGGTCCTTAAGAACAAGGTTATCCCTCTCGTACTTGTTTCTTGGGGGAATCGCTCGCATGGAGAATCAACTTGGGAACGTGAAGATGAAATTCGACAGAAGTTTCCATATCTTTTTTTTGTAGTTTCTTGATTGTTTATCTTTCCTTGTTCTTGGAATTTCGAGGACGAAATTCTTTTTGTAGTTGGGTATAATGTAACACCCTAGTTCATTTATACCAATTCCAGTTTCCGTATTTCTTTCTTTATGGTATTTTCCTGATTTATCGTGTTTTGGGTACGAATAGTATCTTTACATTAGTATTAGCATTCGACCCGACCCGCTTACTTGAAACCTATCGTGAGTCATGTTATAATTTATCCTGACTTGTTGCGTAGACATGTGCACTTTCATGAATACTGCATACTGGCATTTTATCTCGCATTGCATCTTTTACCATATAACATTTTAAGTCACGTAAAATATTTTAAAAATACATTGCATGGCCTACATGATATACCTAACCCCGTGGTAGCATTCGCGCATCTTGTTCTCGTCCCGTTCGGTGAAACATATATGTTTGGATGGCTACCCGCATTTTGTATCAGTTCTTGGGGGTATGCATTTTTGTTACCCGAGCATTCATTTTGAAATTTGATCGTCGCATATATTTTTCATATTTTAAAACTGAATTTTTAGACCCGGCCCCGGCGTGTATTGGAATATTTTGTATCCCGCCAAAATTCAAATTTATTTAATATAATATTTATTTTAAAACTCTACAGTTAAAAATTCCTTTAACTAATTATATTTTTCAATTGAAAATCCTAACTCTTTAACTAACAAATTTTGGTTAAATCTAAACAATATTAGCAAACTCTCTCTCTCTCTCCTCTTTCTTTTCTCTCTCTCTCTCTCACCCTCACAGTATCTCTTTCTCTCTCCCCGCTACCGAAAACTTTCTTTCTCCTCTTTCTTTCTCTCTCCTCTCGCTTACTCTCTATCTATCTCCTCTCGCGCGCATTTCTCTCTCCTCTCGCGGTGATCTTAGATCGCGTCATCTCCCTTCAGATGCAATCACCACCCTCAACAACTCCCCATATTCTCGTCTTCCTCCTTCCTTTAAAACCCCCGAGCTCCTTGTTCCCGCCAAAATTTTGGCTCAAAACCCGCTCCTTATAAAATAATAACAATAAAAGAAAAAATAAATAAATAAATAAATAAATAATAATAATAAAGGAGAAAATCTCCCTTTCAGAGCAAAGCTATGTTCAAATTCCAAGGCGGGAAATAAAGCAACGCTTCTGTTTCCCCCAATCAGAGCAAGGCTCTATTTTAAAAGAAGAAATTCAAATAAAAATAAAGGAAGCAATGCTTCAGATGACTTGCGCTCTGTGCTGCGCGACACGTGTCAGCGCAGTTGCGCTGCGCGACACGTGTCAAGCGCAGGTGCGCTTGCGCCAACTATGTCAGCGTTTAAACAGAAAAATTCCAGAAAGATCTTTCCAATCTTGTTAAAAATAAGAAAATTATCTTCTGTAAAACAGAAGCCCTAGGATCAAATATCCAACGGTGGGAAAATATCCCCAAATCAACCAGAGAAAGATCTCTGTAACCAACCTAACAAACTAATTGGCCCTATATAAAGGCCCCTAGACTACAAGTCTAAAACACATTGACATCAAGAGAGAGAGAGACATGGCTCTTAAAAAGAAAACTTTGAGGAAAAACCCAGAGAGATAAAAAAAATGTAAAAACCTTTGGAAAAAAGAAGAATTTCTTCTAAAAAGATCTATGATCTAAGAACAAGATCAAGATCTTTAATAAAAAATAATAATAAAAAAGAAGTAATTTACTTCTCTACTAGATCTTTTGATCTATATAAAGGCATTGCCTTTTGATAAACCACTGGTTCTTGAAATTTGAGGTAAAACCTCTCTGGAAACAAGAAAAACTTGTTTTCTTTGATCCAAATATTAAACAGTGCCTTGCACTTTCAAAGTTTGCACTGTTGCGCTCCTTGGATTGGCGCAAGCCACCAGGGAGCGCCACGTGTCAATCACAGAATAACTGCGCCCTGCGCTTCTAAAAACAGAGCACTGCTCTCTTGGTTTGGCGCAAATCACCAGATCGCGCCACGTGTCAGCAGCGCACTAGCGCAGCGCACTGACGCAGCGCACTGCGCTAACAGACTTGCGCTCGCCAGCGCGTGACACGTGTCACCTCCACATAAATTTGCGCCTTGCGCTCCTCAATTGGCGCAAAGCGCCTGACAAGCCACGTGGGGCGCTGTCAGAATATTTAATGCTCTGCATTATTAAAGAAAAGGGACAGAGCCCAATTAAAAAGGCCAAAATAAATGCCATGCATTTAAATAAAAAGCCCAATGCTATGCATTATTAAACAAAGGGCAGAGCCCAAATAATGGCCTAACAGGCCAGACCTAAATAAAATGTTGAATATTCTCAACTGGACTTAGCCCAATACTGGCCATAGGTCCTCAAATTAAATTGAACTGAGCACAACTGCTCTCTCAAATCAATTTACACCCGGTTCAAGGGTACATCTCTGAACTCCTCTGATATTTGTCGTTGTAATCCTTCAACGTCGTCAGAGAGGTGACGGGTCCCGACAACCACACATAATACGGACTGTGAGGTCCTTAAACTCATGGACTAATGCGTCCTTAAACCAATATCCGTCCCCAAAATGGGAATGTTGGACCACCATGTCCCTAAACTGGTAATACGGACTGTGAGGTCCTTGAACTCATGGACTAATACGTCCTTAAACCAACATTCGTCCCCAAAATGGGAATGTTGGACCACTATGTCCCTAAACTGGCAATGGACCACTATGTCCTTAAACTGGAACAATAGAGCCCCCAAATGCTCTTTTGTTGGATCTAAATGATCCCGTTAAGTTGATCTTAGTTTAAAATTAGACTAACGTATCCTTAACAAACGTTTAAGTTGATCTTAGCCTCAAATATGGCTAACGTATCCTTAAACCAAAACCCCAAACCCAAATCTAAGAAAATACGGATTTGGACTAATCCACGTCCTACGGGCGACGACATAAATTAGTCTCTGTATACAATCATGGGCAACTACAAACAAAACAAACACCCACGACACGAAGTGAAATTCTGGAGAAGGAGAAAGTTGTTACCGCGATGCGGTAGCGTAATTAACTGCAGGGGTTTGCGCCTGCAGGGAAGAGCGTCCCCACAATCAAAAAACCCTCGGACGAGGGGGAATCTGACGAAGTCTGCTACGTCGGTCGCATCCGTCTAAACCTCCGATACACGGTGCCATAAATCAACTTGGCATCTTCGGAGAGGTGGACGGATAAAACCAAATAGCATCTGCCCCGAATCTCAGGCAAGACGTCTCTCAGTCGTCGAGCCGCCATTCGGAGGGGAACAGATTCTAGCACGCCCGGTGGGACCTCTTCCTCTTTCCACTCCACACTTCGTGTGTCATGTTCGCGAACGAATCGCGGTTTGCTATGGTTGCCAAAGGACTCAATGAAAGTATATTGTTCGATAGGAGTGAGTGGAGGCAGAGGATTCTTATGCTGGACCCGGCGTGATTCTCATGTTGGTTCATGTAGCCTACCCCATATGCTTGGGATAAAAGGCTCAGTTGTTGTTGTTGTTGTAGATTTGGTGTCTTGCTCCGTGCAGAAAACAGAAGATCAATGGCTTCAAACTGCACTACCTGCAACTGCAACTCTCGCTCCGTCCCTGCTGGAGGAGTGACTTACGGGCCCCGAGCGGCCTCCCTTTTCAAGATGCCGGCGGAACAAGTGACTCAGGCCACCACTGGACTATTCTTCGGGACCATGCTCCCACCAATGAGCTTCAATGCCCCAATGTCGTCGCAAGAAGCTCCAAAGAGATCGGTCGTTGATCGGCTTACAACTACCGCGGCCCCTCTCAACGGGTCGCCCAAGTCCAATGCCTCGGTTTTTAACAGACTAGGCCAGAGCTCCAGTGGGCCCATAAAGAAGCCTGCAATACCAGAAGGCGTTATCCCAAAGCGGATAGCCATCCCTGCTCCCGTTCCAGGCGAAATCACCAAGGTTGCTTCCTCTACTCGGAGGTCTGCTTTTGATAGGTTGGCCGTCCCCATTCAACGGACGTTGGTCTTTAAAAGGCTGATACCAGCAAATTCTGACCAACACTGGGGGCATGAGGAGGTCACCCCTACGGCTAAACCAACTCCAATCGCGCGACATGCTCGCCGTCGTCACTGGCGCCGGGTAATGAAAGCTGGGGGCAACTCCCCCTCTGAGATAACTCCGCCAGCTCCGATGGTGGAAATCAATGCTGCTGTTCCGGTTGGGAATAGCTTTGAGCCGCTAAGAAGGGTGCGCAAAAACTCGCCAACTGCCGTATTGAAAAGATCTCCTACACCTGTGGATAATGCCCCAAAGGTGAAGCTAGATCAGCCCCCTCAACGGCTGTCCTCTAAAATTTACAAGGTCTGGCGTCAAGTCCAAGACTCGATTGTTGATCAAGACTACCTCCTCCGACAGAAAAAGATGAAAATTCGGCAGGAGAAGGACTACTCTGTCAAGCCACAAAGGACGACAGCTACTTGGGTGCCCACTACAACGGCCCCCTTAACTTCGACCGCTCAAAAAAGAAGGAGGTCGGAGAAGATCCCTGTGTCTTTGGCAAATCGCAAAGACACTGAATTTAAATGCCCCAAGTCTGGGGGCATGGTGGCGCACACCGTTTATATGGCTTCCGGAAAGGAGGAAAGCCGTGCTTCGACGGGTCACCGACCGCTCACTCGATCCGTGACCAAAGCCCAGTTGCAACAACAGAAGCTTCAGGAAATGATGACTGCAATGGCCGCACTTACCGGGCCAAAAGAAAGCTCGGAGGCATCCTCGGATCAACGCCAGGAGCAAGAAACCGATGCTGACTTCTTACGCAGAGTCCTCGAAAAGAAGGACAAAGATGCCGCAGAACAAGCGGCTAATATAAAACAAATAGCGCTTCTCTTCCAAGATATGATAGGAATGATGTTACAGCAGGATCCTCCAGCTGAAGATCCTCCGATCATTATTGAAGACGATAGAGGAGAGACATCAAATCCTCTGCCGACTCTGTCAACAGCCAAGGAGGAGACAATTTCCAAGGCCACACTGGACGACTATATAGCTCAGCAAATACGAGCTCATCAGGCGAATGAAGCGGCTGGGCAAATTGTTAAAACTGGACGACCCTATCCGAGCTGGTATGACCAAATCAGTTACCCGCCGAGATATACAATCCCTAAGTTCCATGTATATAAAGGGACGGGGAATCCACATCAGCATGTCGCTCAATTCAGGGCCTTATGCGGCAACACTGGAGGCGACGACAAACTGTTGCTTCGCCAATTCGTCGGCAGCTTAGCGGAAACGGCCTTCGAATGGTATCGGAGCTACCTAACGACTCTGTCAAAACATTTGCGGAGATAGAGCTACTGTTTACACAAAGATTCGCAAGCGCCAGCGAGCGCACCCCAATAACAGCACTGATTAATGCCAGGGTGAAGCCAGGCGAAACGTGGGTTCAATACACAGCACGATGGCGGAATCTATGGTCGAAATGCGAACAGCGGATCGAAGAAGCGCTGGCGGTGGGCATGTTCGTGGGCACTCTTGATCCGGAAGCGACCATCTCACAATTCATGATGTTCTTCATGCCAACTACTTTCCAGGCCTTGATTGACAAGTTGGCCCAAATGGACCAGATGGGACATAAGCCATCTCCTCCAAAGACGGACTCTCGAAATGAAAAAGGGAAAGCGATAGTCGTCGCCAATACTCAACAGCAGCCGAGCAACTCAAAGCCGGTTGTTCACCAAAACAACGTGCGTCCACGCCCATCCCTCGAGGAGAGACTGGGACGTTCTTACTCGTTTCCTCAGGATAAAACGAGGAAACTGTTCGAGCTGGCAGTGCGCAACAGACTCATCAATCTGCCGAGTCCAAAACGTCCGTTGCAGCCAGGCGATGTCAACGATCTTAATTACTGCCCTTACCATCAAGCGGTAAGCCATCCAATCGAAGATTGCTTCGTTTTCAAAGGCTGGGTTGAGGACCAATACCAACAAGGCAAGTTCGCGTTATCCGGAAACTGGAAGGTGAGCCCGCCACAGCCTCATGCTTCTAAAAATGTGGACACGCCGGGGGCATCATGCTCAGTCGTAGGAAAAGCCCTATAGACCGAGAAGTCAGTAAACTAGAGATTCGTCTCAAATACGGCGACAGTGGACCACTATGTCCTAAAACTGGCATTGGACCACTATGTCCTAAAACTGGAAAATGACTGAAACGTCGTTAAACTACTACCAACCTGCGGCATCCTCAGGCTGACGTGGTAAAAAAAACGGTATGTCCATAAGCAAAAAGGGCACGGATGAAAACCCGAACGGGCTCCGTGGGTAAAAACAGCAGGGCTACCGGTAAGTTTTGTGAAAACCCGAAAGGGCGCAACCTCGTTTAAAAAAAACAAAAGAAAAAAAAGAAAAAAAAACGGTATGTCCATAAGCAAAAAGGGCACGGATGAACACCCGAAAGGGCTCCGTGAGTAAAAACAGCAGGGCTACCGGCGAGTTTTGTGAAAACCCGAAAGGGCACAACCTCGTTAAGATAAAAAAAAAAGAGGAAAAAAAAGAAGAAAAAGGTAAGTCCATAAGCAAAATAGGCACGGATGAAAACCCGAAAGGGCTCCGTGAGTAAAAACAACAGGGCTACCGGCGAGTTTTGTGAAAACCCGAAAGGGCGCAATCTCGCTAAAAGACACTTGCAAGGTCCTCTCGACTTTGTAAGGAGAAACCGCCTGCGTGAGATCCTTACGACTCACAAGGGAGAAACACACTTAGGGATCCCCACGATTCCTAAGGAGAAATTACACTTGCGAGATCCTCACGACTCGTAAGGAGAATCCTCCTATGAGACCCTCACGGCTCATAAAATTTGAAAGTCTTAAGCTACAGAGACCTGAACATGTTCTTAAGCAACCCCCACAACCTCCGATACTACCCTACAAGCGGCTCATACTGACCCTTGTATACAATCCACGGGCACGAATAAACATTTCCCTAACCAAGTCCCACCCGTGACTAGGGATATGTCCATATGGTGAACAACCCTTGTGAGTCCTCTCGACTTATAAGGAGAAAGCACTCTTGTAGAATCCTTACGACTTATAAGAGAACATACACTTAGGAATCCCCACGATTCCTAAGGAGAAAACACACCTACGAGATCCTCACGACTTGTAGGGAGAAATACCTTTGTGAGACCCTTATGGCTCATGAAGTCGAAAGCCTTAGTTGACAGAATCCTAACCCTGTTTACTAAGCCACCTTTGTTCGACATCGACAGAGGCAAATGATGATTCGCTCCTGGCAATATCCCAGTTGTAGTAATGCTGATACCTAAAACGGTATCAAATTCCAAGTCCTTTCATGGCAGATGATGATTCGCTCCTGGCAATATTCCAGTTGCAGCGATGCTGATACTAAGATTGGTGTCAGATCCCAAATCCCCTACTCACGAGAAAAAATCAGCGAGCCAAAAAAAATGCATATGAAATAGCCGAAATGATTGGGCAACTCACAATAAAAAGCAGCGAGTAAAAATAAAATAAAATAGCCGAAATGATTGGGCAACTCGCAATAAAAAGCAGCGAGTTAAAATAAAATAAATAGCCGAAATGATTGGGCAACTCGCAATAAAAAGCAGCGAGTAAAAAGAAAAATAGCCGAAATGATTGGGCAATCGCGATTTTCGCGATATAAAAAGCTGAAATGATAGAGCATCGCGGAAAGAATAAAAAAATGAAAGAATGAAACTTTTTGCCCTACAGGCAAGATCACATCGATCCCTGTATACAATCCAGGGGCACAAACAAAGAGGGAACCATACCTTCCCGACAGGCTCCCTCAGAAAGCGAAGCCAAATCTCGACGATTCATAGACAACCTAGAGACAACCTCGACATTTGTCGCGATATTGCAGACACAATGTCAGCAAATGAAGCAAAGGAAGATTCCTAGCTTCAGGGGCTCGATGTCAACATCGACAACTTAGAGATCACCAACGGCGTTTCTCCTCACTCTAACCAGATGCAGACGTGACGTCAACAACCGACCTCAGAGTCGCAAGAAACGGAATCATGGCAAAGTCCCTAGTTCCAAATCTCAATGGCCACATCTACAGCCTGGAGACCAACAACGGTAGGCCTCCTCATTCCTGCAGGATACAGACACCATCAAACGGAGCCACGGCATAGTCCCTAGTTCCAAATCTCGACGGTTCACAGACAACCTAGAGAACATCTCAGCATTCGTCTCGTTACACCAGGCGCAATGTCAACTATGGCGTTCCTTCGCAGTCCAGCAGGATGCAGATGCAACGCCAACAAAAGACCTCACGGTCGAAACAAAGCAAAGTGACGACAAAATCTCAACTCCATCTTAGCATTCGTCTCGCTACAGCAGACGCAATGCCAACAACGGCGTTCCTTCGCAGTCCAGCAGGATGTAGATGCAACGTCAACAAAAGACCACATGGTCAGTAAAGCGGAGCGACGGCAAAATCCCAGCTCCATCTCAGCATTCGTCTCGATACAGCAGACGAGATGTCAACAACGGCGTCCTTCCTCCAACAGGATTTGGACACACCAAAGCAATCGAAGCAAAGGCCAAATTCCTAGCTTCAGGGTCTTGACGGCAACTCATATAAAGCCTGAAAGACAATCGGAGATCATCTCGCACCAGTGCGGAGTGGTTACCACCTCGACGTTCGTCTCGACACAGCAGACGCAACATCACCAAAAGGAGCCATGGCAAAATCCCTAGTTCCAAACCTCGACGGTTTACCAGGAACCTAGAGACAACCACGACATTCGTCTCGATACAGCAGACGCTATGCCAACAAGCGAAGCGAAGGCCAAATTCCTAGCTTCAGGGTCTTGACGGCAACTCATATAAAGCCTGAAAGACAATCGGAGATTATCTCGCACCAGTGCGGAGTGGTCACCACCTCGACGTTCGTTGCAATACAGCAGACGAGATGTCACGACAACGTTCTTCTTCCAACAGGATTCGTACGTGACAAAGCTGTTAGTGTATATGCCCTAGGGGCCATTTTTGTATCATACTAGTTTGTATATTACTTAATGGAAGCTTGGGATATTCACATGTATATAACAGTCTTGCTAAACATGGTAGTATGCTACTTGGTTGTTCTATCTTAATATGTGAGTATACGTATTGATAGAGCTCTTAGGATCTTGCTTGACTACCAGCGTTGTGATGGCAGTCACACTAGTGGGGGCTGGGTAGTCTATAAGCACATCCTTTTTCAGGTCCCTAGTCGTAGGATTATCGAGACAGGGTATCGATACTACGGAGTAGACTAGTGTGTACGCTTCTCATCCCAGTTGGGGAGATGGTCTGTCCCACAGCCGTCAGTACGTCGTACTGGAGATAGTATACAGGTGCTCATTGGGTTACGGGTACACCGGACAGGACTCGCAGGGAACTGTTGGTTGGTTTTATACCAGTCATCAGTTAACAGTTCCCAGGTGACATGAGTACAGCATAGTCCGCAGACTTGACACTGCTACTTCGCCTCGAGTGTGTCCCACTGTTCTTAGATTGCTACCCTACCACGGCTCAAAGGAGTCGTGCAAACAGGTAGCAGTTGGGTGCAGTCCCGAGCACTTGGAGGCAGTGGGGGTTAGACAGGATTCGTCTCTCCCGGTATTGGGAGTTGATATCGCGCTGTGTCAGAGAGCCATTACGCAAAGTCCCTGGCCAGGGCAAGCGAGATTTACTGGTAGGTTCCAGTAGTTTCTCAGGGTGTAATGGGCTACACTCCGACACGACTTATACCGCTATTAGGGGACTGACGCTTGCCGCCCCTTAGGCCCGATATGCGATAGTCTTAGACGAACAGACCGGACTGTACGGAGATTGTCATATCAGGCTCAGTAGGAGTTCGGATGGGTTTCCTCATCTTCTTATCGACATCTACCTGGGGACCGTTACGTACAGCTAGTGCCACTTGCGATCTGTGGTTAAACCCACTGCCAGCGTAGTAGTCGAGTCATTAGAGTCCCACACAGAGAGTTTCCCTGCTCCAGGAGAAATGATATAGAGGTCGTATGGTTTTACGACAAGGGTTCGGACGCATACGTGTGTTTACGCACGTACGACTTTTCGGACAGTTTTTACTAGTCGGCTTTGGTTTAAGCCAGATTCTAGTATCGGGATATTGGATTTATACAGTCTAAAGTTTTTCCGTGTTTTCACGGATAGGAGGGGCGTTCTCGTAATTTCACGAGAAGCTTCTAGAAGGTTGGTGACTTGGGGGTTTAGGTGGCATATGCATTAAATGAGATTAGTGAGTCATTTGTGTGATTCATCCATGTCATTAATGCATCATAAATGCTTAATGACTCATGGAGATGAACCACCCATTTGTATTTATGAAGCATGGTTGTTAAATCCTATTTTCTATTTATTAGATAAATGATAATGCTTCATATATATCATGATAGATCATTATCTCATTCTCATTCTCATGCTCACCTTCTCTCTCCTCAAGCTCTCTCTCTTCAAACCCTAATCCTCCCCTCTCATGTGTTGAGATCAAGGATTAGATTAGACTTATCACTCCATAATCCAACTCTATATCACCTAGGTTACTTAGATTGGCACTTTAAGAAACCCAGTTACCTCTAGTTTGAGGTGAAGCTTGAAGTATAGCTCTCGGGTGGATCGTCTACTATTTGGAGAAGGCCGAGGAGGAGGTACCAAACGAAAAGATGAAGGACACGGTTCATTAGGTATAATCACTTCACATAGTAGTTTAGAACTCCTATGTTTTTTGTTAGTTATCGTTTAGCACCGATTCTTGCGGTTAGTCGATGTTATAGCAAAGAACAAGATCGTTTTTCATATTTCCGCCTCCCCGCAAGTCGTGGGGTGTTGTACATCGACTTACAAAAGCAACCGAAGCAAAGGCCAAATTCCTAGCTTCAGGGTCTTGACGATAACTCATATAAAACCTGAAAGATCATCGGAGATCATCTCACACCAGCATGGAGTGGTCACTATCTCGACGTTCGTCTCGATACAGCAGACGATATGTCACCCCAGCGTTCTTTCTCCAATAGGATTCAGACGCGACAATCAAACAACGGAGCCACGGCAAAATCCCTAGTTCCAAACCTCGACGGTTCACCAGCAACCTAGACACAAACGCGACATTCGCCTCGATACAGCAGACGCAATGTCAGCAAACGAAGCAAAGGCCAAATTCCTAGCTTCAGGGTCTTAACGGCAAGTCATATAAAGCCTGAAAGACTATCGAAGATCATCCCACACCAGTGCGGAGTGGTTATGACTCATCGGGGCTCTCCAAAATGAGCCTAACCTCAAGTAAAAAGCGGCATGGCAAAATTCCTAACGCTTGCTCTTCCGACGGTCAAACTGCCTAGGAGGATTGCTTGAAGACGTCTTGTCCAGCCCCCGAAGGGATCAGAGACACGACATGTCGCAAGGTTACTCGAACAACAAGATTGCCTATCGAGGAATACATCAGCCAACGCGACGGTACGGCGGCCAAAACCCTAAGTACCACAAACCCTAACGGACCTCTGTCGTAAAGAGCAGAGGTTAACTGTGACGTTAGGACATCCTTGCGAGAACTTCTCGATTCGTCTCGACTCGTAAGGCAAAGCCTTAGGCAATGGGGATTAAAAAAATTGTTTCCTAAGCACTGGGGCCCTGCAAGTCAGTCCAAGATGAACTCTTGCATACTATTCACGGGTCACACTCTCCGAAGTCGAACATCGACAAAGTGGGAAACAACCACTTACAAGTCCTCTCGACTTGTAAGCGGGAAAAATTCTCTTGTGAGATCCTTACGACTCTCAAGAGAAAACGAACTTAGGGATCCTCACGATTCCTAAGGAGAAAATACACCTACGAGATCCTCTCGACTCGTAGGGAGAAAAGTTTTTGTGAGGCCCTCACGGCTCATAAAATTGAAAAGTCTTAGGCTACAAGGACCCTAAACTTGTCTCCTAAGCCCTCAATTCCATGGCTACTCATAACTTTGCACTACTTCACCCACGTACATACTTACGTGGGCAAAGTAGTGGGAGGCATTTGTTCCCGCCAAAATTTTGGCTCAAAACCCGCTCCTTATAAAATAATAACAATAAAAGAATAAATAAATAAATAATAATAATAATAAAGGAGAAAATCTTTCTTTCAGAGCAAAGCTCTGTTCAAATTCCAAGACGGGAAATGAAGCAACACTTCTGTTTCCCCCAATCAGAGCAAGGCTTTGTTTTAAAAGAAGAAATTCAAATAAAAATAAAGGAAGCAACGCTTCAGATGACTTGCGCTCTGCGCTGCGCGACACGTGTCAGCGGAGTTGCGCTGCGCGACACGTGTCAGCGCAGGTGCGCTGCGCTCTGCACGACACGTGTCAAGCGCAGGTGCGCTTGCGCCAACTATGCCAGCGTTTAAACAGAAAAATTCCAGAAAGATCTTTCCAATCTTGTTAAAAACAAAAAGATTATCTTCTGTAAAATAGAAGCCCTAGGATCAAAGATCCAACGGTGGGAAAATATCCCCAAATCAACCAGAGAAAGATCTCTGTAACCAACCTAACAAACTAATTGGCCCTATATAAAGGCCCCTAGACTCCAAGTCTAAAACACATTGACATCAAGAGAGAGAGATACAGAGCTCTTAAAAAGAAAACTTTGAGAAGAAACTCAGAGAGATAAAAAAAAAGGTAAAAACCATTGGAAAAAAGAAGAATTTCTTCTAAAAAGATCGATGATCTAAGAACAAGATCAAGATCTTTAATAAAAAAAATAATAAAAAAGAAGTAATTTACTTCTTTACTAGATATTTTGATCTATATAAAGGCGTTGCCTTTTGATGAACCACTGGTTCTTGAAATTTGAGGTAAAACCTCTCTGGAAACAAGAAAAACTTGTTTTCTTTGATCCAAATATTAAACAGTGCCTTGCACTTTCGAAGTTTGCACTGTTGCGCTCCTTGGATTGGCGCAAGCCACCAGGAAGCGCCACGTGTCAATCACAGAATAACTGCGCCCTGCGCTTCTAAAAACAGAGCACTGCTCTATTGGTTTGGCGCAAGTCACCAGAGCGCGCCACGTGTCAGCAGCGCACTGGCGCAGTGCACTGCGCTAACAGACTTGCGCTCGCCAGCGCATGACACGTGTCACCTCCACATAAATTTGCGCCTTGCGCTCCTCAATTGGCGCAAAGCGCCTGACAAGCCACGTGGGGCACTTTCAGAATATTTAATGCTCTGCATTATTAAAGAAAAGGGACAGAGCCTAATTAAAAAGGCCAAAATAAATGCCATGCATTTAAATAAAAAGCCCAATGCTATGCATTATTAAACAAAGGGCAGAGCCCAAACAACGGCCTAACAGGCCAGACCTAAATAAAATGTTGAATATTCTCAACTGGACTTAGCCCAATACTGGCCATAGGTCCTCAAATTAAATTGAACTGAGCACAACTGCTCTCTCAAATCAATTTACATCCGGTTCAAGGGTACATCTCTGAACTCCTCTGATATTTGTCGTTGTAATCCTTCAACGTCGTCAGAGAGGTGACGGGTCCCGACAACCACACATAATACAGACTGTGAGGTCCTTAAACTCATGGACTAATGCGTCCTTAAATCAATATCCGTCCCCAAAATAGGAATGTTGGACCACCATGTTCTTAAACTGGTAATACGGACTGTGAGGTCCTTGAACTCATGGACTAATGCGTCCTTAAACCAACATTCATCCCCAAAATGGGAATGTTGGACCACTATGTCCCTAAACTGGCAATGGACCACTATGTCCTTAAACTGGAACAATAGAGCCCCCAAATGCTCTCTTGTTGGATCTAAACGATCCCGTTAAATTGATCTTAGTCTAAAATTAGACTACCGTATCCTTAACAAATGTTTAAGTTGATCTTAGCCTCAAATATGGCTAATGTATCCTTAAACCAAAACCCCAAACCCAAATCTAAGAAAATACGGATTTGGACTAATCCACGTCCTACGGGCGACGACATAAATTAGTCTCCGTATACAATCCACGGGCAACCACAAACAAAACAAACACCCACGACACGAAATGAAATTCTGGAGAAGGAGAAAGTTGTTACCGCGATGCGGTAGCGTAATTAACTGCAGGGGCTTGCGCCAGCAGGGAAGAGCGTCCCCACAATCAAAAACCCGTCAGACGAGGGGGAATCTGACGAAGTCTGCTACGTCGGTCGCATCCGTCTAAACCTCCGATACACGGTACCATAAATCAACTTGGCATCTTCGGAGAGGTGGACGGATAAAACCAAATAGCATCTGCCCCGAATCTTAGGCAAGACGTCTCTCAGTCATCGAGTCGCCATTCGGAGGGGAACACTCCTTCAACCCATCACCACATCAACCCTAACCCTAAAAATCATTGCTTCCTCCCTCAACCGAGCCTCCTCCTCCTCGTCACCTCATCCTCGCCATCTTCTTCCTTCTCTCAGAACCCCTGCACACCCCACTGCAGCGCGAGAACCCACCTGCACCACCTCACCTCGCCGCCGATCACCTCCTCTCTGTAACCACAGAGCACCAACCACAGTAAGCCAATCCCTCTTCCTTCTCCTTTCTTTTTCCTCTTCTTCTCTTCTTTTCTTTTTCTTTTTCTTTAATTCTTGAATCTGTATAGATCGTCGGAGCCGTGACGTCACTGTCATTCCTGAGGACCCAGACGACGTACCTTACCTGCGTGATCACCCTCGTGCGTTACTTGGACCCGTTCCGTGTGCCGTGCGCGCGTCGTGACATTTCACCGACGTCGGACGTACCGTACATATCCGTTTCATGTTCTGTTTAGGCAAGTTAATCTTGCTACATGCTATGTGACTCATTATACATCTATTTAAATAAGTATAACACCTGTATTTTAAATCATGCACCCCATGTTTAGTTTTACAGCTTTTCGATGTCCGTTTACATCCGTATAATACATTTCATATCTAGTGCATGCAAGTCAATCTTACTACATGCTACATTACTTTATATACATTTATTTTAACAAATATAATACTTGGATTTCAAATCGTGCATCCCAAGTTTTCGTTTTACAATTTTACGATGTCCGTACGCATACGTTCATATCATTTTAGATATAGGGCATGAAAACCTATCTTGTTACATACTATACTATAATATACTGCATCCAATTGAATATAACAGTTCATATTGTTTAAATTGTACATTCCATAATTACCAGTTTATCATTTTACGGTTATATGATATCCGTTTGCATCCATATCATATAGTATACATATAGCTGCATCTATAGATCTCATTATTACATAATACTGTTATTTTAACACCCCATATTTAATAAAGTGCATCCTAATTAGTATTGGAAATATAAAAAGTAACCCTAATCGATAATTGTGCATCCATACCATTTATTTTATACCTATTCGCATACCATGTTACACTATTTCATTTTGTTGTTATATTAGTACTCCATACTTGATTGTGTGCACCCATAATTACTATAGTTGATTATGAGCACCTACTTGATACCTGTGCACTACTTGATATGACCTGATACACTATTTGACATGACTTGATATATGTGCACTACCTGACATGACCTGATGTACCACAGCTTGACTTGATACCTGATCTTGTTACTAATGCCGACAAATTTTGACCTGTTGTCCCTACGGACATATCCTGCTGTCTATACAGACAAACCTATACCTGCTTGATCCTGTGTTGGCATTAGCTCCAGATTTATCAATACCCGACTTACACACATAACCTTGGGGGTATGGAGAAATCAAAAATGTAGCTGAACGTAACTTAAAAGGCTATTACATCATGTTATCGTAGTCTCGTGGGGAATGAACGGGACATAGACTCACAGTCTATTATATCATTTTACCGTGGTCCTGTGGGGAATGAACGGGGCATAGACCGATGGGTTACGAGGAGGATTACATTAATTGATTTCAATAACTTTATAGTTGATAACCCTATAGCACAGTTTAGACTACTCACTGCACTTCACCTATAGATATCATGTTCACTGATCTATATTCATGTTACTGCTTATCTCCTGATAACTTGTTATTATTTATACTTCATGCCTACATGTCTCATTATATCCTGCTTGCTTATAATTATTGATATTATGACGCACTGACATCTGGGTTTTGCATGGCCCAGATCCCTTATCCTTATCACAGGCAGCCCAGGAGTATTTTGATCAACAGGCCGAGCAGTGAGAACCTGTTAGTAGTTTAGTTAGTTTTCTTTCAGTGTTTTCATTCCTGATGTGAGCCCGTATTATGGGACGTACATTCCAGATCATTACTGTACTTGAATCTTTTGCTTCCGCATTATTTTATTTCATGACTCGTTTATTTTGGCTTATGGACATGTATTAGATAGTTTGGTTTATTTTACTGTTCTTGATATCTCTAAACAGCCGTAATGTGACTGTGGAAGGATTTTTCCTACCCACGGGTAACATGGTTGGCTCTGTCACGTGCCGATCTTAGCGCACTCTGGGAAGCGGGGTGTGACAGTCGCGGTGTGCCGAACCGGTAGATGACACATGTCCTGAAGAAATGGAGGATGTTCTCCGTCTTCACTACCTTTAGCGGTACTGCCTTGCCCACTTAGAGAAGTAATCGGTTGTTTCTAATATGAACCGATGTCCCTTGGATGATACTGGTTCGATGGGCCCGATTATATCGGTTCCCCACATTTCGAACGACCAACTAGCCAGTGTTGGGTGTATCGGATTTAGATGCTGGTGGATGAAGTCCTCGTGAACCTGGCACGAGTGACACTGCTTCGCTCTGGTTGGAGTACTTTGTGACTCTTCCTCGCTGAGTTTTCTTCATCCTGACGCCGATGCTTGGCCCCCGTTTCACGTTCTCGGTCAGCTTTGCTCGTTTGAAAAGTTTCGTTTAGCATCCTGTCAATTAGGCCTTCTAGAAGCTCCGGGGATTTTAGCACCGACCCTGCCCCCAGTTCCTCTGTGTTGATTTCTGACGCCGATGGAGTTTCTTCATTATTTAATGACGAATAAGAAACCATGTGGTAACTTACTATATAATCTTTGGTTTCTCCTGACGAGCCATTTCCCTCATCATCGTCACTATTTCCGTTCTCAAGGATATGGTTGAGAAACTCTTCGAGTGTGACAGGGTTCCGCGCCTTCTGGTTGTATTTCTCCAACGCGTCGATGTATTTTTGCAGGCCTGTGCGCTTGTCTTCAGGCTGTACGGGCTTCTTGGTCTTCTTCTTTCCCTTCGAAGACTTTGAAGGCTTAACCTGGGTGTTTTGCCCATCGTTACCAGATTTCGGTGTTGGGCGCGGTTTAAGCATCCCCTCAATGATCACGGGCTCCAGCGGGCTTTTCCATTTGATCGCCGGACATGCTTGAAGATCCTTCAGCATTATTTTAGTTTTAGCTGAAAGGACCACTTCCCAAGGAGCTTCTTCTACAAACGAGCATGATGCCCCCGACATATCAACATTTTTAGGAGCGTGCCTCTGTGGCGAGTTCACCCTCCAGTTTTCAGACAGCACGAATTTCCCTTGACGGTACTGGTCCTCGACCCGGTTTTTGAAGACGTAGCAATCCTCAATTGGGTGGCCCACTACTTTGTGGTAGGAGCAGTAGTTGGGATTGTTGACGTTACCAGGCTGCAGCGGACGTCTCGAATCCGGCAGTGTGATGAGTTTGTTGCGCATTGCCAGTTTGAACAATCACCTCGTTTTATCACGGGGGAACGAGTAAGCGCGTCCAAGCTTCTCTTCGAGGGATTGGTGCGAGCGTGCGATGCCTTGGCGAGCAACCGGTTTCGGGTCATTCGGTTGTTGTTGAGTGTTGGCAACGAAGACCGCTTTCCCTTTGCCCTTTTCATTCCAAGGATCCATTTTTGAAGAAGACGGCCTATGGCCCATCTGGTCCATTCGGGCTAGCTTGTCGATCAAGGCCTGGAAGGTGGTCAGCTTGAAGAACATCATAAACTGGGATATAGTCGCCTGAGGATCGAGGGTCCTTATGAACATGCCCACGGCAGGAGCTTCTTCTATGCGTTGTTCGCATTTTGACCATAGGTTCCGCCACCGGATTGCGTATTGAACCCAGGTCTCTCGTGGATTCACCCTGGCATTGATTAATGCCATGATCGGGGTGCGCTTGCGAACCGTTGAGTGAATAGTAGCTCCATTTCTGTGAATGTTTTGACAGAGTCTGTTCCCTGATTTAAAATCAGGAAAAAGCTTCAGAGGAAGCATCATGTGCTAGCACGTGACCAGCGGCCACGTGTTGGCACGTGACGTTTAAAGCAGCGGCACAGAGCACATTCATCTCCTGATTAAAAATCAAGAAGAAGCTTCAGAAGAGGCATCACGTGCTCACACGTGACCAGTGGTCACGTGTTGGCACGTGATGGCTAAGCAGCGGCCAGAGAACAGAGCGCAGAAGGAAAGAAGTCCATCCCAAGGGTCACGTGCTCACACGTGACCAGGGGTCACGTGCTCACACGTGACCGGCTTTAAAAGCCTTATTCTTTAACAAGAATTAAATTCTGAGAAAAGATCTTTCAAATCTTTCCAAAATGAAAAAGAATTATCTGAAACCGTTGGATTAAAAATCTAAAGGTGATTAAATATCACCAATTTATGAAAAAACCTTGGGCTTGGAAAGATTTCCCCCTAAATCTAACCGAAATAACAAAGAGATATCTTTGGATTTAAAATCCAATGGTGAATAAAATTCACCTAATAATCTAAAGGCCCAGATTAATGATGAAGATAAATCAAATCTCTCAATAAACAAATCAAATCTTTCAATGAAAGATTCACTAAAACAGATTGATTCTTTTCCTTCTCCTATAAATAAGAGCCAAAGGAGAGAATTTAAAAAAAAGGAAAAAGAGGATAGAGAGAGATAGAGAGAGCCTTGGAATCTGGAAAATTCAGAAGGAAGAATTTGATTCTCTACAAAAAGAAAAACCCTAGGTAAGAAAAGAAAGGCTTCAAAAGAGAATTTAATTCTCAAAAGAGTTTAACTCTTAATATAAAGAAAAGAACTTAGTTCTTTCTCTAGTGGAGGATCTGCAAAGTGCACATCTCCCCATGAATTGAGAATTTAATTCTCATTGGGTTGAGATCCTGCCATGCAAATCTAAAACATAGAGGAGAATTGAGTTTTGAGAATTCAATTCTCACAGAATTATAGGAATTTAATTCCTTTGAGATAAAATTAGGGTTTAACCCTATATTATAGGAATTTAATTCCTTAAAAATGGACAGATCCAGGGTTTAACCCTAATTGAGAACTTAATTCTCTAAAACTCACAGGAATTTAATTCCCTTAAAAAAGAAATTAGGGTTTCATCCTATGCCAGAATTTAATTCTTTACATATATGGGGAATTTAATTCCTACAGAAAAGAAATTAGGGTTTAACCCTATCTAAGAAAACGGGAATGTAATTCCTCTAAAGTTTATTGCTAGGGTTTAGTCCTATGAAGAATTTAATTCTTAAAAGATGAACAGATCTTTAAAGCATACAAAGAACCAGAATCACGTGCTACCACGTGACCTCTGTAAAGATCCACAGAAGAGAGGTTTGAGGCAACGCCTCACGTGCCCCACGTGACCCCTGGAGCACACAGAGAAAAAGGCAAAAGAAACAGAAAAGAGCTCTAGGGCGCTCTCACGTGCTACCAAGTGACCCCTTGGCTGAAGCTCTAACAGACAAACACCCAAATTCCCATCACGTGACAGCACGTGATACTTCAAATTATTCAATACTTTTGACAGAACAAAATAAAGGGAAGCAGGGCGCTCTCACGTGCTACCACATGACCCCTCTTGCCTTAGTGTTTAACACTAAATCTATGTATCCAGTGTTAACACTGATTTGCTCTAGTGTTCAAACACTAATTTTAAAAAAAAACTTTATTTGCAGTGTTTAACACTGAATTTTATTTAGTGTTTAACACTAATTTAAAATCTCTGTTCCCAGTGATTAACACTGATTTGTCTTAGTGTTAAACACTAATTTGAAATCTCTATTGCTAGTGTTTAACACCGACTATCTTTTAGTGTTAAACACTAACTTGCTAATCTTGATCTCAGTGTTCAACATTGTTGGTTTTTAGTGTTTAACACTAGCTTCAGCCCAATTGGCTAAGTTTCTAGAGGCAAAGCCTCTCCTTCAATGAACCAACAGAAGGCCAATATTCCAAACATGATTGGACTTAGCCCAAGCTGGCTATAAGTCCTCAATTCAAACTTAACTGGGCTAATGGGCTCATAATATAATTAAGCGGTCTTGGTTCCAAATTAGGCCAAAGATCATTTAATCTACCTTGGTTTAAGGGTACATCTCTTCACTCCTTTGATACTTGGCGTTGTAATCCCTCAACGTCTTCAAAGAGGCGACGGGTCCCGATGACCACACATTGATACGGACTGTGGGGTCCTTAAACTCATGGACTATGATGTCTTTAACCTTGACCGGAATGTCTTAAAACTAACAACGGACTATGAGGTCCTTAACCTTGACCGTGATGTCTTAAAACTAACGCCGGACTGTGGGGTCCTTAAACTCATGGACTATGATGTCCTTAACCTTGACCGGAATGTCTTAAAACTAACAACGGACTATGATGTCCTTAACCTTGACCGTGATGTCTTAAAACTAACGCCGGACTGTGGAGTCCTTAAACCCATGGACTATGATGTCCTTAACCTTGACCGCAATGTCTTAAAACTAACATTGGACCGCAATGTCCTTAAACTTCCTATGGACCGCAATGTCCTTAAACTACCTATTGACCGCAATGTCATTAAACTAAACAACAGGGCCCCCCCTTAATTGCGCTCTTGCTGGATCTAAACGATCCCGTTAAGTTGATCTTAGTCTAAAAACTAGACTAACGTATCCTTAACAAATGTTTAAGTCGATCTTAGTCTCAAATGAGACTAACGTATCCTTAAACCCAAACCCCCAAACCCAAATCTAAGATAATACGGATTTGGACTAGTCCACGCCCTACGGGCGACGACATAACTCAGTCTCCGTATACAATCCACGGGCAACCAAACACAAAACAAACACACACGACACGAAGTGATCATCTGGAGAAGGAGAAAGTTGTTACCGCAATGCGGTAGCGTAATTAACTGCAGGGGCTTGCGCCTGCAGGGAAGAGCGTCCCCACAATCAAAAACCCCTCAAACGAGTGGGAATCTGACGAAGTTTGCTACATCGGACGCATCCGTTTAAACCTTCGATATGCGGTGCCATAAATCAACTTGGCATCTTCGGAGAGGTAGACGGATAGCGCCAATTAGCATCTGCCCCGAATTTCAGGCAAGACGTCTGTCGCACCGTCTTTCGGAGGGGAACAGATTCTGGCACGCCCAGTGGGACCTTTTCCTCTTTCCACTCCACACTTCGTGTGTCGTTTTCGTGAACGAATCGCGGTTTGTTAATGGTTGCCTTTGGAATTCAAATTATTAAGATTTGGTCTTTTGCCTGGCGCAGAAATCAAGCATCAATGGCATCCAACTACTCGAGCTGCTCGAAATGCAAGTGCAACAGACACTCCGCCTCACCTGGAGGTGTAGCCTATGGGCCTCAAGCGGCCTCCATCCTTGCCATGCCAGTGGAACAGGTGGCTCAAGCGACCACCGGTCTGTTCTTCGGGACCATGCTCCCGCCTACAAGCTTCACCATTCCAGTGCCCGCAGCGGAAGCGCAAAAGAAGTCGGTCTTCGATCGGCTCACTACTATAACGGCCCCTCTCAACGGGTCGTCCAATGTCAAGCCGGCAGCCTCGGTCTTTACCAGCCTGAACCTGAACCCTAATAGGCCTGCCAAAAAGTCCATGACTCCTGACATGGCCATCGCAAAGGAGACGGCCATCTCCATTCCTGAAGTCGTCAAAACGGCTTCTCCTGCTAAAGAGTCGGCCTTTTCAAGGCTGACTATTCCGGCTCCTGCTCCTGCTCGAGGGTCTGTTTTTGACAGATTGAACACCGCCACTCAAAAGACGTCAGTATTCAAGAGGCTGGCACCAACGATGTCTCATACAGACGGGGTGCAAAACGAAACCATCCCCATCACCGGACCAGCTCCAACGGCTCGGCACGCTCGACGTCGTCACTGGCGCCGAGTAAGGAAGGCCGGGGGCAACTCCCCCTCAGGACTGACTCCACCAGCTACAATGGTGGAAGTTGATGCTGCTGTTCCAACTGGGAACAGCTTTGAACCGCTAAAGAGGGTACGCAAGAACTCCCCGACTGCCACGCTAAAAATATCTCCTCCACCTGCGGAGAGTATTACAAAAGCGAAGCCGGAGCAGCCCCCTCAACGGCTGTCCTCCAAAAATTACAAGGTCTGGCGACGGGTTCAGGACTCGGTAATCAGTCAAGATCACTCTCACCGGCAGAAGAAGGTGAAAGTCCAGGAAGAAGAGAACTGTCTTGTCAAATCACAAAGGACGACAACCACTTGGGTGCCTGCTGCAACGGCTCCCTCCACGTCCACTACTCAAAAGAGAAGAAGGCCGGAGAAGGTCCCCACGCCTACAGCTAATGTCAAAGACAGTAAGCCTAAACGCCCTAAGTCTGGGGGCATGATGGAGCACACCGTTTACATGGCGTCTGGGAAGGAAGATAGCCGTACGTCTACAGGTCATCGACCGCTCACGCGATCGGTGACTAAAGCTCAGGAGGAGTAGCAGAAGCTCCAAGAAATGATGAATGCGATGGCCGCACTCACTGGGCCAAAAGAAAACCCCGAAGCATCCTCGGATCAACACCAGGAGCAGGAAACTGACGCTGAATTCCTTCGCAGGATACTGGAAAAGAAGGATAAAGAGGCTGCGGAACAAGCAGCCAATATACAACGAATGGCCCTTCTATTCCAGGATATGGTGGGTATGATGATCCAACAAGACCCTCCTGCTGAAGATCCCCCGATCGTCCTTGAAGATAACAGGAGAGAAACGTCAAACCCACCTCCGGCTCTTTCAACAGCCAAGGAGGAGACAATCTCCAAAGCTGACTTGGACGAACATATAGCTCAGCAGATACGGGTTCACCAGGCGACTGAGGCAGCCGGTCAAGTTGTCAGAACAGGGCGACCATATCCGAGCTGGTATGATCAGATCAAGTACCCGCCGGGCTATACAATACCGAAATTCCATGTCTACAAGGGGACAGGCAATCCCCATCAACATGTGGCCCAGTTCAGGGCGCTTTGTGGCAACACTGGAGGCGACGATAAACTGCTACTTCGCCAGTTTGTCGGCAGCTTGTCAGAAACGGCGTTCGAGTGGTACTCTGAACTCCCGAACGACTCCGTCAAAACATTTGCGGAGATGGAGCTGCTATTTACGCAGCGATTCGTGAGCGCCAGCGAACGCACCCCGATAACGACATTGATTAATGCCAGGGTGAAACCAGGCGAGACGTGGGTCCAGTACGCTATACGCTGGCGAAACTTGTGGTCGAAATGCGAACAACGCATTGAGGAAGCGCCCGCGGTGGGCATGTTCGTGGGTACCCTAGATCCTCATGCAACCATCTCACAGTTCATGATGTTCTTTAAGCCAACCACGTTCCAGGCTTTGATCGACAAGTTGGCCCAGATGGACCAGATGGGTCACAGACCGTCTCCCCCGAAGCCGGAACCTCGGAATGACAAGGGTAAAGGGAAGGCAACCTTCGTTGCGAACGCTCAGCAGCAACCCAGTACCCCAAAGCTGGCGGACCAACTGGAAGAAAGACGGCGGTATTATAATGAGAAAATGAAGCGCCCCTACTCATTCCCGTAGGATAAGACGAAGAGGCTATTCGAGCTGGCAGTACGCAACAGGCTTATCAACTTGCCAAACCCAAGGCGACCGCCGCAACCCAGTAAGGTGAATAACCCCAATTATTGCCCTTACCATCAAACGGTAAGCCATCCGATTGAGGATTGCTTCGTCTTCAAAGGATGGATTGAAGATCAATACTTACAGGGCAAGTTTGCGCTGTCCGAGAAGTGGAAGGTGAACCCGCCACAACCGCACACTCCTAAGAAGACGGACGCACCAGGGGCAACTTGCTCTTTCATTGAAGAAGCTCCATGGGAAATCGTGCTTTCAGCAAAAACCAAAAGAATGCTGAATGATCTTCATATGTGCCCGGCAATCAAGTGGAAGAACCCACTGGAACCCCAGATTATTGAAGGGATGCTGAAGCCGCGCCCAACTCCAAAGATCGGTGGTGATGGCCCGAGCACTCACAACCAGCCGTCAAAATCTTCAAGGGAAAAGAAGAAGAAATCCAAGAAGCCCGTGAACCCTGGAGACAAACGCACGAACTTGCAGAAACAAATTGACGCACTGGAGGAGTACAATCAAAAGGCGCGGACTCCCATCACACTCCAAGAGTTCCTCAACCACGTCTTTCAGGAGGAAGATGATGGAGAAAGCTCGTCGGATGAATCCGAGGGATATGAGGCGAGCTGTCATGTGATTTCCCACTCATTTACGGACGATGAGAAAACTCCTGACACTGAGAAACTGGGGGCACAGCCTGAGCCAAAACTTGTATGGCCGACAGATGAAATGATCGACGCCTTTCTATACGAGATTCGTTTGAAAAGCAAAACCGATCGGGAGCGCGAGATGGCCGCATCAGAAGGAGCCAAATGCAGGCGACTAAACAAAAGGGTCGAAGCACTCCCGCCAGATCAAAAGACATCCAATGCGGATAGAAACAGATTCAAGACGAGGAAAAGGTTTGCTAAAGCCATATCAATGGGAATGAATCTACCGCCCTCGGAAGAGAACACTCGCGATGGAGCGGAGATGCATCCTAATTACTGCTCATATCATCGGAAGATTTCACACCCTATTGAGGAATGCGACGCCTTTAAGACATGGTGGCAGGGGTATGTTGCTCACCGGCAACATTTTAAGCGAATGAAACGCAGAACTCGTCGGGAGCAGAGAAGTACGACCGAAGGTCATAAAAGAGCTACTGGCGACTGTTACACGGTCAACGCCGGAGGATCACAAGTTCTCACCTTTGGGAGCGACTTTGATGAGGAAATGACTCTGGACCCTCTCTTTAAAGAATCCGCCTTAGGGAAAAAGGAAGAACCAGAGACCTGCGAAAACATTCGGCTGCGCAATCGCACGCTCCCGGAAAAGAATCTCGGGCCCGCAACTAGAAAAGATAAAGGAAAGGAAAAGGTCGCTGAGGAGATCGCCTTAGACGACCAAGTCGTGAAAGAGCTAACTGCCAAGGACCCACCCAAGAGGAGTAAGGTGGACTACAACATCCTAGCGCACCTAAGAAAGCTACCTTCGCAGCTCAGCATTCTCGACGCCCTCTTATTATCAAAAGAAGCGAGAGATTCATTAATCAAGGCGCTACAAGAGCCCGAGCAATTCCAAGCCTTCCTCACCGAACAGAGAATGAAGGATGAACTGGAGGAAGTGCACACAGCCGACGTCACGTTTGGTGATGAAGACCTTCTCCTTGGTACGTGTGACCACAACCGTCCCCTGTACGTCGCTGGATACTGCCACGATATTAAGATAGGAAAAATCCTGGTTGATAATGGATCCTCCGTCAATCTCCTTAATGTTCGAGTGTTGAAGGAAATCTGCATGAGCGTTCAGCACCTCGCTCGGGACAAAATTACCATCTCCGGTTTCGACTCCCAGTCGTCACGGACTCTCGGATCTGTAATACTAATATTACGCTTCGGACTACTCGTCACGGACATCAAGTTTCACGTCATTGACGCCAAGACCTGCTACAACGCCTTGCTCGGTCGTCCTTGGTTACACGAGTACAACATCATCCCTTCTACGCAACATCAGTGTATGAAGTATTTCAAGAATGGTCTCGAGTACACCGTAACAGGTGAGCTGAACCCGTTCTCCGTAAATGAAGTCCGCAAGTACGAAGATGCAAAGTACTTTTTGCCAGATTTCGAGGACAGGGAAAGGTGTCGCAAACCGGAGAACAAAGCCGCCGCCGCCATTCCTGTTTTCGGGAGTGATACCGAAGAAGAAGAGATAGTTTACGCTGGGCCGTCTCGACGCAGCAACTCGGGACCGACCGCCCCCATATTGATCTTCGGAAGTGATTCGGAAGATCAGGTTAATGCTGTGTTCTCCAGTCGGCCGTCAATACAAGCATCCCCTGGCGATGATCAGAGTTTGCAAATTACCATGGTTCCGCGGGAGCACTACAAAGACCTTGACGCACTTGAAGCTTACAATGTGCAAGACCTGCAGACATTTTACATCCCTCCCAGGAGAAAAGGTGAAAGGGCGATCCTTTTCTACCGGTCCACGGAAACAAGAGTGGAGAAAGAAATCTGGCACGGCCCGGATTCTACACTCGACAGGCTCCAGCCCATCCGTCTGCCTAGATATTACACAAACGGTTTTAAAAGGCTATTAAAGCGCCAAGGGGTGCCCTTAAAACAGACTATTCGACAAGCGCGATTCTATAACAGGATTTGGGATGTCCCTGGGACTCAGCGCAAATTGCCCAACGGGAGAATGGAAATGCTTGGGCTTGGATATGTGAGACCCGAGAAACGGGAACGAGTCCACGGTAGCTACGCCATATATAACTTCGATGAAGAAGAGAACGCCCTGTCGGGAAATGCCAACCCCTCATCAAAACTAGATCCTGCAATCGAAGTGCCGAGTCCGTTGTTTGAAGAACGAATGGACAAGCTTATCAGGAGAACGGGTCAAAAAGCTCGGGACGACCATAATCGCGAGATGGCCATCTACGAGAAAGCCAGGACGCAACGTCTGTTTCAACAGGCTGCAAAAGATGAAGATGCTCCTCCCTGTCAACCCGTTGCACAAAAGGCCCGATGCAGAAGCAGAAGTGAGTCAAAAAACGGAAAAGGAGGTCGACAACGACAACGCAGGACCAAAGAGTCATGTGATCGGGTATTGCGCGGTCCGGATTTGCCCCTCATGAAGAAGATGAGTCGAGCGTATTCTTTCCCTCAAGACAAGACGAAAAAGATACTCGATCTCGCTTTAAAGCATCGAATGATTACACTTCCAGAATCTAAGCATCCTGAGCAAGCTAACGAGGTCTTTCATCCGGGCTATTGCTCTTATCACCGAGCCATAGGACACCCTATCGAAGACTACTTCATCTTCAAGAAATGGGTCGAAGACCAGTACCAGCAAGGCAGGTTTGCTCTATCCAGCAGCTGGAGGGTAACGCCGCCACAGAAGCATGAACCCAAAGCCATAAGAGCAGAACCAGACCCACATCGGTCTTGGAAGCGAGCCCGTGCCTGTCATATGATAACGGTATCAAAAGAAGAGCTCGAGAACATGAATGACCTTCCCTGGTGCTTTGAAAACAGCAATGACGACGAGGTAATCTCAGAATTTCTGCCAGCGCCAAAAGAGCTGGAAGATGGCATACATACTACTGCAGATAACCTCAAGAAGATTGAGTTGGGAACGGCAAACGACCCACGACCGACATTCGTCAGCGAGCTGCTATCTGAAGAAAAGGTGGCTGAGAAGAATGCGGCTCGAGCTTGAGATGAGCATCAACGCCGAAGTTAAGAAGCTGATCGACTCTGGGTTTATCCAGGAAGTTCAGTACCCGGATTGGATCGCCAACATCATCCCGGTACTGAAGAAAAATGGGACAGTGCACATATGCGTGGACTTCCGAGATCTCAATAAAGCTTGCCCGAAGGACGACTTCCCAGTACCGGTCACCGAGCCGATGATAGATAACACGTCCACTCACGAGGTTTTCTCTTTCATGGACGGCTCATCAGGGTATAATCAGATAAAGATGCATCCCGAAGACCAGAAGCATACCGCTTTTCGGACCCCTTTGGGTATATTCTGCTACAAGGTGATGCCCTTCGGTCTAAAGAACGCCGGTGCCACCTATCAGAGGGCCATGACAAAGATCTTCGATGACCTCATACATGAAATCGTCGAATGCTATATCGACGACCTTGTGGTCAAGAGCATGTCATACGAAGAGCATTTAGAGCATTTGAAGACTGTATTTTAACGCCTTCGGCAGTACAACTTGAAGATGAACCCCCTCAAATGCGCGTTCGGGGTGTCTTCAGGAAAATTCCTAGGATTCATTGGCCGGCACCGAGGCATTGAGATAGATCCGTCGAAGATCAAGGCGATCATAGAAATGCCACCGCCAAGGACTCTCAAACAATTGCGGTCTCTCCAAGGGAAGCTCGCGTACATCCGGCGATTTATAGCCAACCTTTCAGGCAAGTGCCGCCCTTACAGCCACCTGATGAAGAAGGGAACCCCGTTCGTCTGGGATCACAAATGCCAAGGCGCGCTGGACGAAATCAAGCAGTATCTGCAGAACCCGCCAGTGCTGGCCGCTCCGGTCAACGGAAAGCCCTTTATTCTTTATACAACAGCCCTCGAAGGTTCCTTAGGCGCATTATGGATACAAGAGAACGACCAAGGGAAAGAGAGAGTGCTCTACTATTTAAGTCGAGTTCTTCTGGGGGCAGAAAGCAACTACTCCCCATCGAAAAACACTGCCTGGCGTTGATCTTCGCGATAACGAAAACTCCGGCATTATGCGTTGGCGCATGAAGTCCGTCTTATATCAAAGGTGGACTCCCTTAAATATTTAATGTCGAAGGCCATATTGACCGGTCGACTCGCTAAATGGGCCTTGCTCTTGATGGAGTTCTCGATAACTTATCAACCTCTTAAAGCAGTCAAAGGCCAGGCCATCGCCGACCTCCTCGCCGAGCATCCGATACCTGCTGATTCTCCTCTGAATTGCGATCTGCCAGACGAACATGCGTTTGACGCGATCGACGGAAGTGATACCAGATGGGAGCTTTATTTCGATGGAGCATCTTCCGTGAAGAAGCGCAAACAAAGCACCCCTATAATCAAATCGGGGGTAGGCCTTATCTTCGTAACTCCACATGGAGGGATCATGCGCTTTGCTTTCTTCTTGAAAGAGCCGAGGACGAACAATGAAGCCGAGTACGAAGCTTTGATAGCAGGCCTTGAGATCGCCATCGACATGGGAATTGAAAACCTCCTTATATACGGAGATTCCCAGCTGGTCGTTAGTCAAGTAAACGGCGACTACCAGACATACAAGCCAGAGCTGGTGAAGTATGGAGAGAGAGTACGGTAACTGCTGACTCGAATTCCCTCCTGCATACTGGAAAGCATACCGCGTGCGGAAAATAGCAAAGCGGACGCGTTAGCCAAGCTCGCTAAAGAGCTGGCTGACGAAAACCTCGATGACGTAAGAATCGTGGTACAAAGTCGTCGGGTTCTTGCTCCGGCAGAAATATCGCCGGAATCATCCGAGGAAAAGGAAGCAACTGAGCAGACGACCCTGCAAATAAATGACCAAGAAAAGGTTGAAGATTGGAGAGAAGTCTTCATAGACTACTTCAAATCCCGTCGAACGCCTGAAAATGCGTCCTCAAGACACCAGCTTATGAAGCGAGCCCTATCTTTTGCCTTCGTCAATGACACTCTGTACAAGAGGTCATTTGATTCCCTGTGGTTGAGATGCCTGGGACCCGAAGAAGCGGAAAGAGTCGTCCAAGAAGTTCACGACGGACTCTGCGGTTCTCACCAAGCCGAACCGAAGATGAAGTTGAAGATCAAACGAATGGGTTATTATTGGCCCACGATGATCCAAGACTGCCTCGAGTATGCGAAGCAATGCCACTCGTGCCAGATTCATGGGGACTTCATCCACCAGCATCCAAATCCTCTACATCCGACGGTGGCTAGCTGGCCATTCGAGATGAGGGGAACTGACATAGTCGGCCCTATCGAACCAGCATCATCCAGGGGACATCGTTTCATCCTAGCGACAACTGATTACTTCTCCAAATGGGCAGAAGCAGTACCGCTGAGGGAAGTGAAGACGGAGAATATCCTCCATTTCTTCAAGACGCACGTCATTTATCGGTTCGGAACTCCGAGACAAATCAACTCCGATAACGGGCCAACCTACAGAAGCCATAAGATTAGCCGCTTCGCACAACAACACAACATGGACTGGAGATATTCCTTAGTTTATAATCCGCGAGCTAACGGTCTAGCTGAGGCTTTCAACAAGACCTTGACGAAGATCGTAAAGAAGATGGTATCCCGAAATAAGAAGGGCTGGCACGAGAGATTACAAGAAGCTCTCTGGGCGTATCGAACTACATTCAAGACGGCCACGAACACAACGTCGTACGCGTTGGTATCGGTACAGAAGCAGTACTCTCCCTCGAGATAGAGCTACCTTCTCTACGACTGGCAGTCCACTACGAGCTGACGGACGAAGAAAATGTTCACCTTCGGCTTGAGGAGCTTGACGCCCTTGATGAAACCCGGCTCATAGCGCGACAAAATCTGGAGGCTTATAAAGCAAAGATGACGCGCTCATATGGAAGATTGACCAGGCCGAGGACATTCCGCCAAGGCGAACTCGTGCTAGTGGTTAAAAGACCTATGATCCCCAATCGCGCCAAGCGGGGAAAATTCGAGCCGAACTATGAAGGCCCGTACATCATAGACAAGGTCTATCAGGGTGGAGCGTATCTACTCATGGATATGCACGGTGAAAGACCTTTCAGGCCAATATACGGTCGCTTCCTGAAGAAATACTACGCTTAACGGGTCAGGGCCTAGGTCAATGATAGATGACGGAGACTATGTCCGCTCGCTGTCTTCCTAAGCCCGAACCCTATAAGTAGTAACCGGCCTTCTTCAACATCGGACCAAAATGTCCTTAAAATAACAACGGACCGAAATGTCCTTAAACTAAGAACGGACCGAAACCTCTATTCCCGCCAAAAATTTCTGCGCAAAAGAGTCCAAGGTATCAAATGGCAGCGATACGCTTAAGAAAATGCGAACCAGTATCTTCCGGCCTGTATTTTGATAAACTCCCCAATGAGGAACTATTAAATTATGATGGTATTGAAAGAATCTCGAAAAAACCTTCGATTTGATATATTATGGGCCTCATAATTCATCCGGGATCAAAAGTTATGAGCAAATGTGTTATGCACATGTGATCTAAGAAAGAAGATGCGAACCAGTATTTTTCGAGCTGTATTTTGATAAACTCCCCAATGAGGAACTGTTAAATTATGATGGTATTGAAAGCATCTTGAAAAAAACCTTCGATTTGATATATTATGGGCCTCATAATTCATCCGGGATCAAAAGTTATGAGCAAATGTCTATGCACATGTGATCTAAGAAAGAAGATGCGAACCACTATTTTCCGAGTTGTATTTTGACAAACTCCGGAACGAGAAATAGCTAAATTCTGATGATATTGAAAGAATCTCAAAAATACCTTCGATTTGATATATTATGGGCCTCATAATTCATCCGAGATCAAAAGTTATGAGCAAATGTGTTATGCACGTGTAATCTAAAGTAATGCTCAACTACATGGGGAATGCATTTTTTAGTCCCACATCGGGAAAAGGAGAGATGGCTTCTCTACTACTCCCATATAAATAAGAGGGGATACCTCTTAGAAAGGGAGAGTAAAATCCTCAAACGATTCAATACTCAAAGGAGCTTAGTTTTCCAAGATAGGAGCATGCTCCTCCCCATAATGCGCATATGCACAAGCGCCATGTGCGCTACGTGCAACGCACGTGCGCTCGCCCCGCTATGCGGCACCACGTGCAACGCACGTGCGCGCCACATGAGAACATTTAATAATATTAAAAGGAGCTTGTTCTCCATATATAGAAGCTCTGCTTCTCCTCATAATGCGCATGTGCGCCACGTGCAACACACGTGTGCCCGCCACGCGCGCATCACGTGCAACGCACGTGCGCACCACATGAGAATATTCAATTAAAAGGAGACTCGTTCTCCATAGGAGCTTGCTCCCCCCCCCATCATGCGCATATGCGCAAGATCCTTGTGCGCTGCATGCAAATATGAGTGCCCAACACGTGCGACGCATGTGCGCCCAACACGTGTGACGCACGTGCGCGAACGCAAAGAAGCCTTTTTCAGCAGCGAGAAGCTTAAGCTCCAGCCTGTTCTTCCACCCTAATGAGTGAGACATGGTTCAAAGGAGACATCCCTCCACACCTTCGATATATGGTACTGTAATCTCTCAGTGTCGTCGGAAAGGTGGTGGGTCCCAACGACCAATGATCCTTCTTTCTAAAATAAAAAAAAGAGAAGAAGAGAGAACATTGACAGAGAAACAGAGAAAGAATTCAGAGGACTCCTAAAAAGAAAGTTTGAGAAGAAATCAGAAAGAAAAGAAGGTAAACCTTTGAAAAGAAGAATTTCTTCTGAAAAGATCAATGATATAAGAATAAGATCAAGATCTTTAAATAAAAAGAAAAGATCAAATAATAAGAATAAAATAAGAAGTAATATAGTTCTTTATTAGATCATTTGATCTACACAAAGGCATTGCCTTTTGATGAACCACTGGTTCTGGAATCTTAAAAAGATTCTTTTCTTGAATCCAAAATTGGATCAAGATAGTAAAACAGTGCCTTGCACTTGTAAATCTGTACTGTTGCGCTCTTGGGTTGGCGCAAGCCACCAGAGAGCGCCACGTGTCAGCTCCAGAACAACTTGCGCTATGCGCTTTTAAAATAGAGTATTGCTCTCTGAAATTGGCGCAACTCATCAGAGCGCGCCACGTGTCAGCAGCGCAGCGTACTGGCGCAGCGTTAACTACGCTTACGCTCACCAGAGCGTGACACGTGTCACCTCCACATGCGCTTGCGCTCATTAATTAGCGCAAAAGGCCTAACAGGCCAAATTAAATGCAATGCATTATTTTAAAGAAGGGCAGAGTCCAAACAGATGCTCTGCATCATTTATAAAGGGACAGAGCCCAAATCAGAAAGGCCTAGCAGGCCAAAATAAAATGCAGTGCATTATTAAACAGGGGTAAAGCCCTAGCACAGGCCTAATAGGCCAAAGATAAAAAAACGTTGAATATTCTCAACTGGACTTAGCCCAATCATGGCCGTAAGTCCGCAAATTAAATTGACTGAGCAAGACTGCTCTCCTAAATCAATTTACATCCGGTTCAAGGGTACATCTCCGAACTCCTCTGACCCCTATCGTTGTAATCCTTCAACGACGTCAGAGAGGTGACGAGTCCCGACGACCACACATCGATACGGACTGCGGAGTCCTTAAACTCGTGGACCGAAACGTCCTTAAACTAATATTCGTCCCAAAATGGGAATGTTGGACCGAAATGTCCTTAGACTAATGCTCGTCCCCAAATGGGAATGATGGACCACCACGTCCCTAAACTGGAACATGGACCACCACGTCCCTAAACTGGAACATGGACCGCAATGTCCCTAAACTACCTATGGACCACTACGTCCTTAAACTGGAACAACAAAGCCCCCAAACGCTCTCTTGTCGGATCTAAACGATCCCGTTTAAGTTGATCTTAGCCCCAAACACGGCTAACGTATCCTTAAACATTCAAGCAGACTACATATTCCCTAATCAATTTCGGTTCAAGGGTACATCTCCGAACTCCTATGACACCTGTCGTTGTAATCCTCAACGACGTCAGAGAGGTGACGGGTCCCGACGGCCATATATTAAATGGATCACCATGTTAAGTTGATCATAGTCTCAAACAGGACTAACGTATCCTTAACGAACGTTTAAGTTGATTTTAGCCTCAACACGGCTAACGTATCCTTAAACTAAAACACCAAACCCAAATCTAAGTAAATACAGATTTGGACTAATCCACGTCCTACGGGCGACGAAATAAATAGTCTCCGTATACAATCCACGGACAACCACAAACAAAACAAACACCCACGACACGAAGTGAAAATCTGGAGAAGGAGAAAGTTGTTACCGCGATGCGGTAGCGTAATTAACTGCAGGGGCTTGCGCCAGCAAGGAAGAGCGTCCCCATAATCAAAAACCCCTCAAGCGAGGGGGAATCTGACGAAATCTGCTACATCGGCCGCATCCGTCCAAACCTTCGATACACGGTGCCATAAATCAACTTGGCATCTTCGGAGAGGTGGACGGATAAAACCAAATAGCATCTGCCCCGAATCTCAGGCTAGACGTCCTCACGTCGTCTCAGCTGCCGTTCGGAGGGGAATAGATTCTGGCACGCCCGGTGGGAACTTTTCCTCTTTCCACTCCACACTTCGTGTGTCGTGTTTTTCCCGCGATCAAATAATCGCGGTGTGTATGTTTTTGGTTGCCCTTAGGGGAGTGGATATTGAAGCCGGCATTTCGTCTCTATGAAAAATGGCATTTGCTCCCACCCTAGCAACTCAGGCTTTGTCATACCCGGCGGAGTCAAGTATGGGTCACTTGCAGCCTCAAATCTCTGCAATCCGGCTTTTCAAGAAATTAACGGGCTTCTTTTTGGGTCGATGCTCCCATCTCCCACCCTCGGTGCCTCAACGCCGATGGAGGAAGCCCAGAGGATGTCTGTCGCCCAGGCAGGCTCCCCAAGCAGCAGCCTTGCCGACGGAATCGGTCCTCAAACAGCTGGCACATGCCAAAGACCAAGGTCGACGCAGGGGGCAGAATATTCAAGCTATTCAAGAAATCAATGGCTTCAAATTGCACTAACTGCAACAGCAACTCTCGCTCCGTCCCATCTGGAGGAGTAACCTACGGGCCCCAAGCAGCCTCCCTTTTCACTATGCCAGTGGAGCAGGTAACTCAAGCCACCACTGGGCTCTCTTCGGGACCATGCTTCCGCCAACGAGCTTCAGCGCTCCTGTACCATCGCAAGAAGCTCCCAAGAAGTCGTTTTTCAGCGCTCCTGTGCTTATTTACGCCTTACTTTGCATTATACTGTATATAAGCACACAAAAAAATGTGATAATAAAAGAGTAGAAAGTGAAAAATTATATTTAAAAGATAGGAATAGTGTAAGAAAAACAAGAAAGTTAGATGTTTTCTTAAATGAAACTAGTAATAAGTGGTTATAAGCTGTTGTCCCAAAGGTTAGTAAGATGAAGAAAATTACTAATCTGAGGATAAAAATAAGCCTGAAAAATAGTTCCTATTCTGGAAGCCAAACATTTGAACGTTGAAACCCTACTATACGCACGTACACACATCTTGAAACTCGGGATAGTAGAGGATACCTTGAAATGCTCTTGTCTAGAAGCCAAAGTATGAAGAAAATAAAAGTGGAGAATAAAAGATAAAATGGTGAAAAGAAAAATGAACACTGGTTTTGTTATCACCGAGGCAGCAATAAAAAAAATATAGCGAGGGTGCTTTATCACCTAGTGCCTTAGACCAACTGGTTTGGGAGCCACTACTAAGCCTTAGGTGTTGCAAGACGAGGAAAAACACATAATCAGTAAGCACATGAGTAATCGGTCGGTTTGTACCTCAAGAAGTATTAACGGTCGCATGAAGAATGTATGAGCAAATTCCATCTAAATATCTATTAAAAAGTACTAAGGTAGATGGACAAGAGTATGATTGCTTGAATTGAATTCTCTGAGTGTAGGGATGTCCAGTTCACACACGTAGGGGTATATGATCAATGTTTGGAAGAAAGGTAGGAATGAAAACTAAAAGGCGACGTTTTATTGAGGGATAATGTGATTTCTAACATTTTTTCATGACCATTAAGATATGGCTCATAGCAACTGAAAAGCTGGTAGAGTTGAAAACTCTTATTTTCAAGTTCTTTCTTTTATAGTTCCTATCTTTATATAACTTTCACCATCTCTCTTTTATTATACGATTTTGTGGGTGTAATCCGCTGAAAACCCTCAGGAGACAACACCCCTCCTACTAGGGATATACCACTGGCGCCGAGTAAGGAAGACCGGGGGCAACTGTCCTTCTGGACTGACCCGCCGACTCCAACGGCGGAAATTGATGCTGCTGTTCCAACTGGAAACAGCTTTGAACCACTTAGGAAGGTCCACAAGAACTCTCCGACCGCTGTGCTGAAAAGATCTCCTCCACCTATGGAGAGCGCTACAAAGGTGAAGCCGGAAAAGCCCCCTTAACGGTTGTCCTCTAAAATCTACAAGGTCTGGCGTCAAGTCCAAGACTCGGTAATTGATCAAGATTATCCCCGCCGACAGAAAAAGGTGAAAGTTCAGCGGGAAGAGGACCGTCCTATCAATCCACAAAAGGCGATAGCTACTTGGGTGCCCACGGCAAGTGACCCATGGCCGACGTTCGTCAGTGAGCTGCTATCTGAAGAAAGGGTGGCTGCGTTAAAAGACGTGCTTATGCAGCATAGAGATTGTTTCGCATGGAACTATTCCGAAATGCCAAGATTAGATCCAGAGATTGCTGTCCATAAATTGGCGATATCCCCGGACATCAAGCCGGTCAAACAGGCGCCGAGGAGAATGCGGCTCGAGCTTGAGATGAGTATCAATGCCGAGGTCAAAAAGCTAATCGACTCTGGCTTTATCCAGGAAGTTCAATATCCTGAATGGATCGCTAACATCGTCCCGGTGATGATGAAGAATGGGACAGTGCGCATATGCGTGGACTTCCGGGATCTCAATAAAGCCTTTCCAAAGGATGATTTCCCAGTGCCAGTCACCGAACTGATGATAGACAATACGTCCACTCATGAGGTTTTCTCCTTCATGGACGGCTCATCAGGGTATAATCAGATAAAGATGCATCCCGAAGACCAGAAGCACACCGCTTTCCGGACTCCTTTGGGAATATTTTGCTACAAGGTGATGCCCTTCGGTCTAAAGAACGGCGGTGCCACCTATCAAAGGGCCATAACAAAGATCTTCGATGATCTCATACATGAAATCGTCGAATGCTATATCGACGACCTCGTGGTGAAAAGCAAATCATACGAGGAGCATCTCGAGCACCTGAAGACCGTATTTCAACGCCTTCGACAATACAACTTGAAGATGAACCCTCTCAAGTGTGCATTCGGAGTTTCCTCGGGCAAATTCCTGGGATTCGTCGTCCGACACCGGGGTATTGAGATAGATCCGTCAAAGATCAAAGCGATCATGGAAATGCCTCCGCCGATAACTCTCAAACAGTTGCGGTCTCTCCAAGAAAAGCTCGCATATATTCGGCGATTTATAGCCAACCTCTCTGGCAAGCACCGCCCTTACAGTCACCTGATGAAGAAGGGAACTCCATTCATCTGGGATCAAAAATGCCAGGGCGCACTGGACGAGATTAAACAGTACCTGCAGAACCCGCCAGTACTGACTGCTCCGGTCAAGGGAAAGCCCTCATCCTTTATACAACCGCCCTCGAAGGTTCTTTAGGCGCATTATGGGCGCAAGAGAACGACCAAGGGAAAGAAAGAGCACTCTACTATTTAAGTCGAGTCCTACTGGGGGCAGAAAGCAATTATTCCCCCATTGAGAAACACTGCTTGGCGTTGATCTTTGCGATAACAAAGCTCAGGCACTATGCATTGGCACACGAAGTCCGTCTCATCTCAAAGGTGGACCCTCTTAAATATTTAATGTCAAAGGCCATATTGACGGGACGACTCGCTAAATGGGCTCTGCTCTTGATGGAGTTCTCGATAACCTATCAACCTCTCAAGGCAGTGAAAGGCCAGGTCATCGCCGACTTCCTCGCTGAGCATCTGATACCTACCGATTCTCCTTTGAATTGCGATCTTCCAGGCGAACATGCGTTTGATGCGATCGACGGTGGTGATAGCCGATGGGAGCTTTATTTCGACGGAGTATCCTCCATGAAGAAGCGCAAACAGAATACCCCTGTAATCAAATCAGGGGTAGGACTCATCTTTGTAACTCCACAAGGAGGAATAATGCGCTTTGCTTTCTCCCTAACAGAGCCGAGGACGAATAACGAAGCCGAATACGAAGCTTTGATAGCAGGTCTCGAGATCGCCATCGACATGGGAATTGAAAACCTCCTCATATACGGAGATTCTCAACTGGTCGTTAGTCAAGTAAATGGCGACTACCAAACGTGCAAACTGGAGTTGGTGAAGTACGGTGAAAAGGTGCAACAACTGTTGACCCAAATTCCTTCCTATATCCTGGAAAGCATACCGCGCGCGGAAAACAGCAAAGCAGACGCGTTGGCCAAGCTTGCTAAAGAACTGGTTGACGAGAACCTCGATGACGTCAGAATCGTGGTACAAAGCCGTCGAGTGCTCGCCCCAGCAGAAATATCTCCGGAATCATCCGAAGAAAAGGGAGCGACTGAGCAGACGACCTTACAAATAAAAGAATGAAAAAGGCTGAGGATTGGAGGGAAGTCTTCATTGACTACTTTAAGTCCCATCGAATGCCCGAAGATGCATCCTCAAGACATCAGCTCATAAAACGAGCTCTGTCTTTCGCCTTCGTCAATGATACTCTGTACAAGAGGTCGTTTGATTCTCTGTGGCTGAGATGCTTAGGACCTGACGAAGCAGAAAGAGTCGTTCAGGAAGTCCATGACGGAATCTGTGGTTCTCACCAAGCGGGCCCGAAGATGAAGTTGAAGATCAAACGGATGGGCTAATACTGGCCCACGATGATTCAGGACTGCCTCGAATATGCGAAGCAATGCCACTCATGCCAAATCCATGGGGACTTCATCCACCAGCATCCAAATCCACTACATCCAACGGTGGCTAGCTGGCCGTTCGAAATATGGGGAACTGACATAGTCGGCCCTATCGAACCAGCATCGTCCAGAGGACATCGTTTCATCCTGGCGACGACCGATTACTTCTCCAAATGGGCAGAAGCAGTACCGCTGAGAGAAGTGAAGACGGAGAATATCCTCCATTTCTTCAAGACGCACGTCATATACCGGTTTGGGACTCCGTGACGGATCATCTCCGATGACGGGCCTGCCTACAGGAGCCACAAGATCAGTCGCTTTGCGCAACAACATAATATAGACTGGAGGTATTCTTCGGTTTATAATCCGCGGGCTAATGGTTTAGCCGAGGCCTTCAATAAGACCCTGACGAAGATCATGAAGAAAACGGTGTCCCGAAATAAGAAAGACTGGCACGAGAGACTGCAAGAGGCTCTTTGGGCGTATCGAACTGCGTTCAAGACGGCCACGAACACAACACCATACGCGTTGGTATTCGGTGCGGAAGCAGTACTCCCCCTCGAGATAGAGCTACCCTCTCTACGAGTGGCAGTCCACTACGAGTTGACAAACAAAGAGAATGCTCACCTTCGCCTTGAGGAGCTCGATGCCCTTGATGAAACACGACTCATAGCGCAACAAAATCTGGAAGCTTATAAAGTAAAGATGACACGCTCATATGGAAGATTGACCCGACCGAGGACATTCCGCCAAGGCGAACTTGTGCTAGTGGTCAAAAGGCCTATGATCCCCAATCGCGCCAAGCGGGGAAAATTCGAGCCAAACTATGAAGGCCCATACATCATAGACAAAGTCTACCAGGGTGGATCCTATCTACTCATGGATATGCACGGTGAAAGGCCTTTCAGGCCAATAAACGGTAGATTCTTAAAGAAATACTACGCTTAATGAGCCACAGCCTAGGTCAATGATAGATGACGATGACTATGTCCGCTCGCTATCTTCCTAAGCTCAAGCTTTATAAGCAGTAGCCAGCCTTCGAAATGACGGACCGAAATGTCCTTAAACTACTACCGCAGCATCCTTAGGCTGACGAGATAAAAAAATAAAAAATAAAAATATAATAAATAAAAACGGTATGTCTATAAGCAAAAAGGGCACGGATGAAAACCCGAAAAGGCTCCGTTAGTAAAAACAGCAGGGCTACCGGCGAGTGTTCGTGAAAACCCGAAAGGGCGCGACCTCGTAAAAAAAAAGACAAGAAGAAAATAAAAGGAATAAAAAAAACGGTATGTCCATAAGCAAAATGGGCATGGATGAAAACCCGAAAGGGCTCCGTGATTAAAAACAGCAGGACTACCTGCGAGTGTTTGTGAAAACCCGAAAGGGCGCAACCTCGTTAAAAGACACTTATAGGGTCCTCTCGACCTTGTAAGGAGAAATCACCCGCGTGAGATCCTTACGACTCACAAGGGAGCAACACACTTAGGGATTCCCACGATTCCTAAGGAGAAAATACACTTGCGAGATCCTCACGACTCGTAAGGAGAGCTCTCTTATGAGACCCTCACGACTCATAAGATTTGAAAGTCTTAAGTTACAGAGACCTAAACCTGTGCTTAAGCAACCCCCACAACTTTCGATATTGCCCTACAAGTGGCTCAATACTGACCCTCGTATACAATCCACGGGTGCGAATAAACATTTCCCTAACTAAGTCCCATCCGAGACTGGGGATATGTTCGCATGGTGAACAACCCTTGTAAATCCTCTCGATTTACAAAGAGAAAACCCTCATGTAGGATCCTTACGATTTACAGAGGAACAAACACTTAGGAATCCTCACGATTCCTAAGGAGAAAATACACCTACAAGATCCTCACGACTTGTACGGAGAAATACCTTTGTGCGACCCTTACGGCTCATGAAGTCAAAAGCCTTAGTCGACAGGACCTTAACCCTGTTCGCTAAGCCACCCTTGCTCGACGTCGACAGAGGCAGATGATGATTCGCTCCTGGCAATATCCCAGTTGTAGCGGTGCTGATGCCGAAATCGGTGTCTAATTTCAGGTTTACGGCGAAAAGCCAGTAGGCCACACATGCATATGAAATAGCCGAAATGATGGGGCAACTTGCAATAAAAAGCAGCAAGTAAAAATGTATGGATGCAAAATAGCCGAAATGATGGGGCAACTCGCAATAAAAAGCAGCGAGTAAAAATAAAATAAATAGCCGAAATGATTGGGCAACTCGCAATAAAAAGCAGTGAGTAAAAATAAAATAAACAGCCGAAATGATCGGGCACCGCGAAAAATAGCCGAAATGATTGGGCGATCGCGAATTTCGCGATATAAAAGCTGAAATGATAGAGCATCGCGGAAATAAAACAAAAAAATGATGATAAAACTTTTGCCCTACAGTTGAGATCACATCGATCCCTGTATACAATCCAAGGGCGCAAACAAAGAAGGAACCTTACTTTCCCAACAGGCTCCGCCAGAAAACGAAGCCAAATCTCGACGGTTCATCCCAACCCCGAAGGAGCCAGTGTCTTCGGCAAAATACTTCGACTCGAGGAAACAAGTGTCCTTGACGAAGAAAATCCTGATTCGCATCGACTCGCAGAGCAACCAGTGTCTCCATGGGAAATTCTCGATTCGTTTCAACACCAAGGAAACAAATAATCCTTGGCAAATACCTCAACTCAGGGAAACTAGCGTCCTTGATGAGAGCTTCCTGATTCGCGTCGACTCGCAGAGCAACCAGTGTCTGCGTGGGAAATTCTTGATTCGTTTCAACACCAGGGAAACAAATAATCCTTGGCAAATACCTCAACTCAGGGAAACTAGCGTCCTTGATGAGAGCCTCCTGATTCGCGTCGACTCGCAGAGCAACCAGTGTCTCCGTGGGAAATTCTCGATTCGTTTCAACACCAGGGAAACAAATAATCCTTGGCAAATACCTCAATTCAGGGAAACTAGCGTCCTTGATGAGAGCCTCCTAATTCGCGTCGACTCGCAGAGCAACCAGTGTCTCCGTGGGAAATTCTCGATTCGTTTCAACACCAGGGAAACAAATAATCCTTGGCAAATACTTCGACTCGAGGAAACAAGTGTCCTTGACGAAGAAAATCCTGATTCGCGTCGACTCGCAGAGCAACCAGTGTCTCCGCGGAAAATTCTCGATTCGTTTCAACACCAGGGAAACAAATAATCCTTGGCAAATACTTCGACTCGAGGAAACAAGTGTCCTTGACGAAGAAAATCCTGACTCGCGTCGACTCGCAGAGCAACCAGTGTCTCCGCGGGAAATTCTCGATTCGTTTCAACACCAGGGAAACAAATAATCCTTGGCAAATACTTCGACTCGAGGAAACAAGTGTCCTTGACGAAGAAAATCCTGATTCGCATCGACTCGCAGAGCAACCAGTGTCTCCGTGGGAAATTCTCGATTCGTTTCAACACCAGGAAAACAAATAATCCTTGGCAAATACCTCAACTCAGGGAAACTAGCGTTCTTGATGAGAGCCTCCTGACTCGCGTCGACTCGCAGAGCAACCAGTGTCTCCGTGGGAAATTCTCGATTCGTTTCAACACCAGGGAAACAAATAATCCTTGGCAAATACCTCAACTCAGGGAAACCAGCATCCTTGATGAGAGCCTCCTGATTCGCGTCGACTGGCAGAGAAACCAGTGTCTCCGCGGGAAATTCTCGATTCGTTTCAACACCAGGGAAACAAATAATCCTTGGCAAATACCTCAACTCAGGAAACCAGCATCCTTGATGAGAGCCTCCTGATTCGTGTCGACTCGCAGAGAAACCAGTGTCTCCGCGGGAAATTCTCGATTCGTTTCAACACCAGGGAAACAAATAATCCTTGGCAAATACCTCAACTCAGGGAAACTAGCATCCTTGATGAGAGCCTCCTGATTCGCGTCGACTCGCAGAGAAACCAGTGTAAGTCTACGTTAGCGCCCCGGCAGTCTACAGACGCCAAATGCGGAATAAAACTTTTTAACTTGGCGCTATCGTATACTTTAACCCGGATCTGCCATTATAGCTAAACTAACAAACAGTAAAGAGTGGGGAAATGTTGTACCGACTGATCCGAGTCCTCCGGTCTTCATCTCCACTCCGATCTCCTCGCGGGATCTCCGTCCACATCGTCGCCTCCTCGCCGGAAAGGGCACCACATCGCCTTCGTCTTTTACGGGCTCCCGCCTCAATACCGAGGCAACTCGAGCATGAAGCCGGCAACTCGACATGCTCAAGATATGCTGTAGAATGTAGTGTAGAAGATGCTTGTCTCTTTGGGGTTATGTTGTTGCCAATGAGGATGATGGAGGAAACAAGGATTAGAAAAATGGTGCTTGCATTTTTCTAGCATGAAATCTAGATCAAGAAAGAAAACTCTCATGAATGAAGCTCTCTCTTCTTCTTCTCACAACCATGAAAGACTTCTCATCTTGTGAGAATAAAGGGTGGAGGAAAAACCATATGAAGCTAGAAGGGAGGTGAGTGTAGGAGATGAGAAGAGGTGACCACATCAAGGGACAAGAAAACATCAACCATGCTTTACCTTTTTCAAACCATACCCTTTCATGTCACAATGAAAAGCAAGTCAATGGTGCAAGATATGAAAGCCATCATAATCAATACAATTGCAAGAAACCCCCCCACAAAGTGTTATTTGCAAAACTGCAAATAACCCCCTCCATCGAAAAAGTCCGGCCGGGAAAGAACAAAGGAAAACCGGCCGGAACGGAATGCAAACTGGCAACTCCAGAAAACTGGTCCCGTAATAAATTACAGGAAAACCCCAATACTGTGCATACACACCCGCATCTGTATTCCGTCCGGATACAAATGCAATGAGACAAAATCTACACTGTACTAAACTAAGACCAGCTTAAGCCAAAGCCGGCTAGTTAAAACCGTTCGATCCTGATCCGTGCAATACCGCACGTATCAGATCAAACCCTGCCATATAACTATACGGCCACTAGTACAAAACTGTCCGATCCTGATCCGTGCAATACCGCACGTATCTGATCGGACCTTGCCATATCTCCATACGGCCTCTACAGCGTTTCGCCCGAAAGCTGAGTAACTGAAAGTGTGGTGGACTCTAAAGACTCGTCAATACTATGGCTGTGGATTTAACCACTAGCACGTCAGAGGTATAAGCCAATACGTAACGGGCCACCAGCTATTGACCAAAAAGGGACGTCGATGAGCGAACTCACCCCGACACCCAACTGAGCCTGTCAGTGACAATATCCGTGCAGTCCGGTCCGTTCGTCTATGAGTATCGCATGGCGGGCCTAGGGGGTTGGTAAAAGTCAGACCCCCAAAAGCGGTACAAGTCGTGTCGGAGTGTAGCCCAGAACATCCTGAGATACTACTGGAATACCTACCAGTAAATCTCCTTGCCTTGGCCAAGGACTTTGTGTAATGGCTCTCCTAGACACAGCACGACCTCACCCCCAATACCGGGAGAGACGAACCCCTGAAGATACGCTCACTGCCTCCATGTGGCTCGGGACTGTACCCAACTAAAACCTGTTTGCACGACTCCTTTGAGCCGTGGTAGGGTAGTAATCAAAGTACAGTGGGAACTCACACGAGACAAATGACGATCCCCAGGTCGATGAACTAACCTGCACACATGTCACCAGGGAACTGCCATCTGACGTCTGGTATATGACCAACTAGCATGTTCCCGGCGAGTCCTGTCCGGTGTACTCATAACCCAATGAGCACCTGTATACATCTTAGGTGATCCAACTGACACCAGTGGCTTGTGAGACCGGCCACCGCCCCTCGTCGGGGTCTCGACTGTATACACTAGTCTACTAATGGAGTATCGATGCCCGGTCTCGAAACTCCCACGACTAAGGACCTTTTAAGGATATGCTTGTAGACCCCCAGCTCCCACTTATATGATCGCCCTCATACTGCTGGTGGTCAAGCAAGAATCCTAGGGGCTCTATCAACGTGTAATAGCGACGTGTCATGTCACCTAAAGCAGTACACGATGATAAAGGTAAACCAGATAGCATACTATCATCTCGAGTAAGACTGTCCTACCGGGATAGGTCCTCCCTCAATCATTACAATCACGTACCTGTGACCTAATAATTGACTCTGAGGGCACTATCTCCAACAATCTCCCACTTGCACTCAAGGCTAATTATTGCGATGTCGCATACTCACAGCCCGTGTGATACCGAACATCCAACTCCTCTACTAGTCAGTCTCACAAAGCTCGTTTGCGGAACTATTGCGTTCGAGGAATAGCCTCAGTGAGTGGATCCGCTTAGTTGTTTCTTTCTATGTCTCTCTATATCTCAAGTTCGCGGAGAAACCCATCTCCCGAAATGAGCAATACCTGTCTTAGAATGTGCCTGGATGTCTGATGGGACATAGCTCATAAATGAACTCCAAATCCAAACTTCTTAGACTGTATCGTCAACTGAACTTAATCAGTATCCTGCGCGCCATGCCTCCCTCAGTATTGCCTTGGATCACCTGTCCAAAATACTGCCCCTCGTCAGAGGGAAAACTATAACTCTGACAACCTCCTTGTCGTCCATGTCACCTTGGAAGCCTGGAATGATAACTGTTTCCCGAATGAGGCTGTCGTTATCATATCCCTAGAACATCCACTTATGTTCTAAAACTGCTTCCGACTGTTTCTCCAGGATTGGATTAATGTCAACTTATTGCATCTAGTGCAAGAACAACATCTGGTGTGGTACTTGACATCTCATGATTGACTCAATTGCCTAAGCAAGTGATCTGCCAATCATGCAGGTCCCTCTCCCCTTTAGTCTGTAAGACACCTTTGGAGAGGGTGACTCCATCACCTGCAGGTATACTACCGTGCTAGGAGTCGTCCATTCTAAATACTCTTAGAATGCTGTCAAGGTACCCTGATTGAGAAACCACCCAAATCTAGATCTAAAACCATAGATCTAGTAACCAGTATGTCTGATATAAAATCCATGTCCTTTGTGAAGAAAACACTGTGTGACGACCAAAGTATAACCGATTGTAGTATAGGAGTTTCTTTTCCTATTCTGTGTATGTCATCCAGATACCAGGACATCACACCCTACTACCTTCTCAACAGATCCATCCCCTATTCTGATGAAGTCAAACCCATGACTGTCACGTCAGAAATAGATGATCTATCTCCGCTACATCTGCTCTAGTCTATAAATAGACATAAGCAACCTGTCCACCAATGCTTCCGCTGCTCCCACTGACTACGACAACCCTCTGGCAGAGTCATATACACGTACACTTCTGAAGCGAGTTCAGAACGACGCTATACTCATCCTCCTGCCGGGTCTCGCAGCCTGGAACAACAGCATTGGTAATTGTGGGTAAACAAGAACTTCCCCGTCACCGTCCTTGAGGCTACCGTAGTACCTCTCGGGTGCCTGAAGTTACCCACCATATCTGCGGAGTGGCCAATGGAATGTCAATCCAGATTGAATCTTTAGGTTCCTTATCAAATCTTCAGTAATCGTTTGTGGTTCTGGAATCACTTCCAGTTCTACCATACTCCCACTACTGTTTTCTGAAAAAATCCATTTTTAATAAAACTGTGGCGAGTCTAGAACAATATCGCTATTGTTCATCCAGATGGTAGAAAGTCAACCCTCGTCATAGCCTGGGTCAACCCACAAACAGCCATTACAGAAACGTGCCTAGAGTTGTCCAATATCTGGTTTTAAGCATAAACCGGACAACTCCCCGTACCTTAACATCGTTAAGATATGAACTGTTCTATATCCAATATAGAATCAGAGGCACTGATTTATTTGAACCAGATTCACATCATGCAGCTGTCTCCAGTGCATGTCAACTAAATGGAAAGAGGCCGATCAGCGTTACTCAACTTAGGAATACTTCCAATTATGAGTAACCTGAAAGAGAAGCAAGATCTCTTTATCATTACTATCAACTGAATACCATACACAAGTATCTACATCTTCGATCTCTTTGAAGAATCCCGATACTTGCTATACCTGGTTCTCTACTCTATTCAAATACCTATAACTTCTCCAAATTCGGACCCTGTGTTTCCACGAAACACCTGTCTAAAAATTAGAGAAGTCATAAGTAAACTGAATGTAGTACGAGGACCAACCCCTTTGTCCTGATGGACCCTGGACAACATACAATACTCTGTATAAGTCCCTTGAGTCTGATAACTCATTCACTGTGTGTCGTAGGTTGAAAACTGTACTTATGGTTAAGAAGAATTACACCGCTATTTAATGCTCCTTACCTAACCATCCACTGATATAGGTAAATGTCGTAGACATAATTTCAGAAAGGTATATCTCACTCTAAGAAAATAGACGTACAGATATATCAATTTGAAATTGGTGCATAACTGCGGATATTCAAAACCAAATATTTGCCGACCGGCAAACAGCCCAGGTGATTTCCTCAAATATCACCGATTACAACGAATCCCGATATAATGAGGATGATCACCCAATTCCCAATAACCTACTCCCACTCATCATCTGTAAAACCATACAGATGTGAGAATCATACCTGGTAAATACATACCCTGGAGTAAGTATCTAATCGGGAAATCAGTTTTCTTTTAACAGTACACAGTGAAACTGAAACATTGAAATGTTTCGGTGGGGTATCCCGGTATTCTTAGTAATGCCTCTTCCAGATTCACGACTGTAACCGTATAGTTCTTTGCCACCTCTCCAAATCCCTTCATATGTCTTTAGTCTTTGCCTTCTGCACACCCCTTAGGCCAAATGGTTTTCTTCCTTCCCTACCGTTCGGCACCAGCCTATGGTTTGGAAGAAGGCTATCCAATAAGCATAATGGGTGTACTGTCCCAATCCTAGGAACACTCGCAATGCGAGAGAAGGTGAAGATAAAAGACACCTGAATGTACTTTATTCCTATTTCTCCTGAACCAGGATCCATCCCCGAACTGGAACAAGTTCCTTTCGAGTTCGTATATAACCATACGATGGATTATCCAAATAAACTGTGGATCTTCGTAGTGATACGGAGTGTCCTGGAGAAATATAAAGGTGATGTGGGAGTGGTAACGAAATATTTGGTTTGGTCGTGAATATCTGTTGCAATTTACTTTGCCCTCTTACTAATCCCTTGCTTTGTCTGAACTTAATACCTTCTGCACACCATCGTTATGCTAATTGGTTTTCTTCATTCCCTACCGGTCGGCACCAGCCTAAGGTTTGGAAGAAGACAATCCAATTTGCGTAATAGGTGTACTACCCCTAAACCAAGGAGTACTCGTAACCTGAGAGAGGGTAAAAGGAAAAGACAACTGAATAATCCTATCCGTTTTCTCCAGAACCGGAAACCATCCTCGAATAAATTCTTTCGAGTTCGTATCTAACCATACGATGGTTTTGTCCAATGGAAGTGGACGTTCGTAGTAATACGGGGTGTCCTGGAGAAAAGGGTAAAAGTAGGAGTGGCAATGAGGTCTGCAACTCTGACAATCCAAAAGCCGGTGTTTAAGAAGGTTCGGTCAACTTGGTCACTGAGTCAAAGTCTTAGGGTCGGGTCAAATGGTCGCTGCCAGAGAGAGAGAGAAAAGAAACACTCAGCGTGCACTCTAGCCTAGATCAGAATGGTCACCAATTTATCTAATCTGGAAACCTCCCACTGTACCTCAAATTCTTCTCCAAACCTGAAAGAAGAATTAGTCGGGGTCACCCGAGGAGTAAACTAACTCATCAGTGGGAATCGGGATCCAACTCTCATCGCATGACAACGTGACGGAATCCGCTCACGGTATCACACTCCAGAAGGTATGCGCATGTCTGGCAAGTTTCAGTACTTTTGAAACTCCCGATGTGATTTCTGCCCCATGCTCTTATGACCTTGGCGTGAGGTCAAAATATCATAAGTCACATGTCAAGTTCTACCCATCATTATCCAGGTTAATTTGAATCCACCCGTACATACCCTTGACGTAGGCCAAAATAGTAGTACGACTGTCCCAAACCAACGCATCTATCTATGCAACAGATAAATACCCGGCAGCTACCAATCACTATGCCTTGGCGTGAGGTCAAAATACATAGCTTGAATACTACCGAATACTTAACTGAAATGATGGAGGGCTACGAATGGTTTCTGGCGAAAACCTTTAACGTAATGAACTTGATATCGTTGAAGGAACGGATAGCTTTTTAGAAAATATAGTGACGAAAACCTTTACTAAAGAGGTCACTCCCGGTGAAGGGATCTCGGCTCTTTCCCCGTAGAATGAGGTGCAGGATATTCCAACTGAATACCGCGATGCAAAGCAAAAGTAATCGGCTATAGTGAAGTTAATGCCCTGACGCAAACTTCTGTCCAAGGGGTCACTCCCGGTGAAGGGATCTCGGCCCTTGCCTCGTCGACTGAGGAGCGGGATATTCTAACTGAATACCACGATGCAAAACAAAAGTGAACGTCCTTGCAATAACAGCTTTTTGAAAAGTGTTCCAACAACATCAGAATAGGTTTGTTTAACTTGCATTGATCCGAATCAATGCAGTCCCATCAATTGATCACACCACAAAGAACGAAAATATACTGACGTACGTATATGCCATCCGCATTCGCCACTGGGTCCCGTCATCACTCGTTAGGTTAGCTTACTAACGACAGAGCGGGGACTGGACTAGCGCGGATGAAAAACATATACAACATCTACTAATATATATACCAATATATAGTATTCGCTCAAGGCGTGAATAAAATGCAACATCACAGAAATGTACAGCATCACAGAACAATACAGATATCTGGGATCCCCGGGTTTCACAGAGCCACTACTGAAACCCGACGTTCCCCTGGTCGTGTGGATAGCCTGTGCAATGAAAACCTAGACCCCTACGGGCGCGGCAAGTCACCCGCCAAAACCTGAAGCGAGGCAGCCCCCTTCAGCTCCGTGAATGGACCACCCAGCACTCCACGGAATCCGGCAACTTGGGCACCCCTCCTGGGTCAACCTGTACCCCCTACGAGTGCGGCGAATAGCCCGCCAATCCCAGAGTGAAGCCCCCTCCGTCTCAATGCCATGAGATGCGGGCTTGTTGCCCTCCAGAACCCGGCTATCCGTGCACCCCTCCGCGGGGCAATCCTAGTACAGAAAGTAAAATATACATACACCGGGTACATCGACCGCAACCAGGTCGTGCCCCAAAATAATAATACAATCAGGCAGTGACGGCAGTCCACATGTCGGACGCTCGCCCCGCAATATCAAATGTACATAATACAACAACACTGTACTAGCATTGCATCCAGGCTATCCCCCACGACCGATCCGCAACATCACAGTAAATACATAGAACATCAACGTGAAAATCACGTTCGCAAATCCGTCTAACCGGGCTATAGCAGTTAGACCGGATTTACCGATCGAGTGACATTCACGGTCGCAGATATAATGTAAATACTGTGAAAACTAACGTGTTTAAATTTCGATCGACAAAATATCAAGAAGTGGGCCCCACGACTTACTGGTGAACAGTAACAAAATCTGGGCAAAAACGATATATATCAAAAACCCCAAAATCCAACCAAGAACCAACTGACAAAATTTGGGAGCACGTGCTCCCCACGTGGCCGCGGTTGCGCGGCAAAACCATGGTTTTGGCCGCTCTTCCGCGGCAACTTGGAGGGATCACGACCCCAAATTTTGTCGTGACTCTTAAAAGTTCCTGCTCTGATTTTTAAGACATCCAGAAATAATTTTTGAGACCGTTTAAAAACAACAGAAACTGTCGGCTTGGATTTTTGCAGTTTTCGATTTCCGGTCGGATCGAAGTTTTAAACGCGTTAGCACAAGTTAGCATAGCAAAATGGTGAGGCTCTGATACCACTGTAAGTCTACGTTAGCGCCCCGGCAGTCTACAGACGCCAAATGCGGAATAAAACTTTTTAACTTGGCGCTATCGTATACTTTAACCCGGATCTGCCATTATAGCTAAACTAACAAACAGTAAAGAGTGGGGAAATGTTGTACCGACTGATCCGAGTCCTCCGGTCTTCATCTCCACTCCGATCTCCTCGCGGGATCTCCGTCCACATCGTCGCCTCCTCGCCGGAAAGGGCACCACATCGCCTTCGTCTTTTACGGGCTCCCGCCTCAATACCGAGGCAACTCGAGCATGAAGCCGGCAACTCGACATGCTCAAGATATGCTGTAGAATGTAGTGTAGAAGATGCTTGTCTCTTTGGGGTTATGTTGTTGCCAATGAGGATGATGGAGGAAACAAGGATTAGAAAAATGGTGCTTGCATTTTTCTAGCATGAAATCTAGATCAAGAAAGAAAACTCTCATGAATGAAGCTCTCTCTTCTTCTTCTCACAACCATGAAAGACTTCTCATCTTGTGAGAATAAAGGGTGGAGGAAAAACCATATGAAGCTAGAAGGGAGGTGAGTGTAGGAGATGAGAAGAGGTGACCACATCAAGGGACAAGAAAACATCAACCATGCTTTACCTTTTTCAAACCATACCCTTTCATGTCACAATGAAAAGCAAGTCAATGGTGCAAGATATGAAAGCCATCATAATCAATACAATTGCAAGAAACCCCCCCACAAAGTGTTATTTGCAAAACTGCAAATAACCCCCTCCATCGAAAAAGTCCGGCCGGGAAAGAACAAAGGAAAACCGGCCGGAACGGAATGCAAACTGGCAACTCCAGAAAACTGGTCCCGTAATAAATTACAGGAAAACCCCAATACTGTGCATACACACCCGCATCTGTATTCCGTCCGGATACAAATGCAATGAGACAAAATCTACACTGTACTAAACTAAGACCAGCTTAAGCCAAAGCCGGCTAGTTAAAACCGTTCGATCCTGATCCGTGCAATACCGCACGTATCAGATCAAACCCTGCCATATAACTATACGGCCACTAGTACAAAACTGTCCGATCCTGATCCGTGCAATACCGCACGTATCTGATCGGACCTTGCCATATCTCCATACGGCCTCTACAGCGTTTCGCCCGAAAGCTGAGTAACTGAAAGTGTGGTGGACTCTAAAGACTCGTCAATACTATGGCTGTGGATTTAACCACTAGCACGTCAGAGGTATAAGCCAATACGTAACGGGCCACCAGCTATTGACCAAAAAGGGACGTCGATGAGCGAACTCACCCCGACACCCAACTGAGCCTGTCAGTGACAATATCCGTGCAGTCCGGTCCGTTCGTCTATGAGTATCGCATGGCGGGCCTAGGGGGTTGGTAAAAGTCAGACCCCCAAAAGCGGTACAAGTCGTGTCGGAGTGTAGCCCAGAACACCCTGAGATACTACTGGAATACCTACCAGTAAATCTCCTTGCCTTGGCCAAGGACTTTGTGTAATGGCTCTCCTAGACACAGCACGACCTCACCCCCAATACCGGGAGAGACGAACCCCTAAAGATACGCTCACTGCCTCCATGTGGCTCGGGACTGTACCCAACTAAAACCTGTTTGCACGACTCCTTTGAGCCGTGGTAGGGTAGTAATCAAAGTACAGTGGGAACTCACACGAGACAAATGACGATCCCCAGGTCGATGAACTAACCTGCACACATGTCACCAGGGAACTGCCATCTGACGTCTGGTATATGACCAACTAGCATGTTCCCGGCGAGTCCTGTCCGGTGTACTCATAACCCAATGAGCACCTGTATACATCTTAGGTGATCCAACTGACACCAGTGGCTTGTGAGACCGGCCACCGCCCCTCGTCGGGGTCTCGACTGTATACACTAGTCTACTAATGGAGTATCGATGCCCGGTCTCGAAACTCCCACGACTAGGGACCTTTTAAGGATATGCTTGTAGACCCCCAGCTCCCACTTATATGATCGCCCTCATACTGCTGGTGGTCAAGCAAGAATCCTAGGGGCTCTATCAACGTGTAATAGCGACGTGTCATGTCACCTAAAGCAGTACACGATGATAAAGGTAAACCAGATAGCATACTATCATCTCGAGTAAGACTGTCCTACCGGGATAGGTCCTCCCTCAATCATTACAATCACGTACCTGTGACCTAATAATTGACTCTGAGGGCACTATCTCCAACAACCAGTGTCTCCGTGGGAAATTCTCGATTCGTTTCAACACCAGGGAAACAAATAATCCTTGGCAAATACCTCAATTCAGGGAAACTAGCGTCCTTGATGAGAGCCTCCTGATTCGCGTCGGCTCGCAGAGAAACCGGTGTCTCCGCGGGAAATTCCCGATTCGTCTCAACTTGCAAGATGAAGCCTCAGGCAGCAGGGATTAAAAAAACTTGTTTCCTAAACAATGGGACCCTGCAAGTCGGTCTAAAACGGTCTCTTGCATACTATTCACGGGTCTCACTCTCCAAAGTCGAATTTCGATAAGGAGGGAAACAACCGCTTACGGGTCCTCTCGACTCGTAAGAGGGAAAATTCTCTTATAGGATCCTTACGACTTATAAGAGAAAACGCGCTTAGGAATCCTCACGATTCCTAAGGAGAAAATACACCTATGAGATCCTCTCGATCCGTAGGGAGAAAAGTCTCTATGAGACCCTCACGGCTCATAGAGTTGAAAAGTCTTAGGCGACAGATCTGAACCTGCGGCCTAAGCCATCGCTATCTTTTGGAAAAACTAAGCTATCTGCCAATTATGTTTATCAAGACAGCATGCTGATAATAAGAGAAGAGAGAAAGCAAAAGAGCATACAAGACATTGAAGAGAAAAAAATGTGTATATTTATTTATTAATTCAATCAAGTACAAGGTGAATCGTACAAAAGAATAAATAATGGATACATGTTATTTGAAAAAGAAAATTTTTACAAGTTTATTGGTACAAAGGCAGCTATTGGGAAGGAAGCGTCTTGCATGGCTTTAGCAATTGTTCGCGCACTTCCTTCCACGCCTTTTCTTGATCTGCCACCACCGCCATTTCTGCTTCCACCTGAGCCCTGTGCTGCAAGAGAGATGCAAGCTGCTCTCCAACGGCCTGCTGAGTGGCTTCGCGGCCTTGGGCATTACGCTCGGCAGCGTCAAGCTTCTGCTTCAGATTCAGCCCATGTGAGATACGCTCCAGAAGACCTTCGAGGACAGCCTTCACCTCAGCAGCGTTCGCCTCAACTTCAGCACGTAGGCGAGCAGTTTCGCTTGAAGACTCCTGACACTCCTTCAGCCTTAAAGCTGCTTCTTGTTCCAAATGGTGGAAATGAGAAGTGCTTTGCTCGAGCCATACTGCCCGTTGAGTACTCACGGCTAAGAACCTCCGTCTCGGAAATAAGTCAGCCAACGACCTCTGTCTCGGAAACAAGTCAGCCAATGACCTCCGTTTTGGAAACAAGTCAACCAACGACCTCCGTCTCGGAAACAAGTCAGCCAACGACCTCCGTCTCGGAAACAAGTCAGCCAATGACCTCCGTCTCGGAAACAAGTCAGCTAAGGACCTCCATCTCGGAAACAAGTTATCCAATGACCTCCGTCGCGGAAACAAGTCAGCCAATGACCTCCGTCTCGGAAACAAGTCAGCCAATGACCTCCTTCACGGAAACAAGTCAGCCAATGACCTCCGTCTCGGAAACAAGTCACCCAACGACCTCCGTCTCGAAAACAAGTCAGCCAAGGACCTCCATCTCGGAAATAAGTCAGCCAACAACCTCCGTCTCGGAAACAAGTCAGCCAATGACCTCCGTCGCGGAAACAAATCAGCCAACGACCTCCCCGTCGGAGCAATACTTCGACTCGGAAACAAGTCAACTCACCAACCACTTACGAGTCCTCTCGACTTGTAAGGGAGAAAATTCTTTTATAAGATCCTTACGACTTATAAGAGAAAACGCACTTAGGAATCCTCACGATTCCTAAGAAGAAAATACATCTACGAGATCCTCTCGATCCGTAGGGAGAAAAGTCCTTATGAGACACTCACGGCTCATAAACTTGAAAAGTCTTAGGTGGCAGATCCTACCCCTGTCTTCTAAGCCATTACTGCCCTACTCATGAGCATATAAACTATTTCACACTAGAGTAAAACATAAAGAAATAGAAGGGTGCGGCTCATGGAATTGAGAGTTTGGAACTATATCTTTTAAGAGTCGAGATTTGAGTCAATGATAAATGACGACGCTTGTGTCCGCTCGTTATCTTCTCAGATCAAGATTCTGAAAGTTATATACCAAACCGAAACTGGTCATACGCTATGCATTACTCTGCACTACTTCACCCACATATATACTTACGTGGGCAAAGTAGTGGGGGGCATTTGTTCCGGCCAAAAATTTCTGCGCAAAAGAGTCCAAGGTATCAAATGGCAGCGATACGCTTAAGAAAATACGAACCAGTATCTTCCGGCCTGTATTTTGATAAACTCCCCAATGAAGAACTGTTAAATTATGATGGTATTGAAAGCATCTCAAAAAAACCTTCGATTTGATATATTATGGGACTCATAATTCATCCGGGATCAAAAGTTATGAGCAAATGTGTTATGCACATGTGATCTAAGAAAGAAGATGCGAACCAGTATTTTTCGAACTGTATTTTGATAAAATCCCCAATGAGGAACTGTTAAATTATGATGGTATTGAAAGCATCTCAAAAAAACCTTCGATTTGATATATTATGGGCCTCATAATTCATCCGGGATCAAAAGTTATGAGCAAATGTCTATGCGCATGTGATCTAAGGAAGAAGATGCGAACCAGTATTTTCCGAGCTGTATTTTGACAAACTCCGGAATGAGAAATAGCTAAATTCTGATGATATTGAAAGCATCTCAAAAATACCTTCGATTTGATATATTATGGGCCTCATAATTCATCCGAGATCAAAAGTTATGAGCAAATATGTTATGCACGTGTAATCTAAAGTAATGCTCTACTACATGGGGAATGCATTTTTTAGTCCCACATCGGGAAAAGGAGAGATGGCTTCTCTACTACTCCCATATAAATAAGAGGGGATACCTCTTAGAAAGGGAGAGTAAAATCCTCAAACGATTCAATACTCAAAGGAGCTTAGTTCTCCAAGATAGGAGCATGCTCCTCCCCATAATGCGCATATGCACAAGCGCCATGTGCGCTACGTGCAACGCACGTGCGCCCGCCCCGCTATGCGGCACCACGTGCAACGCACGTGCGCGCCACATGAGAACATTTAATAATATTAAAAGGAGCTTGTTCTCCATATATAGAAGCTCTGCTTCTCCTCATAATGCGCATGTGCGCCACGTGCAACACACGTGTGTCCGCCACGCGCGCACCACGTGCAACGCACGTGCGCACCACATGAGAATATTCAATTAAAAGGAGACTCGTTCTCCATAGGAGCTTGCTCCCCCCCATCATGCGCATATGCGCAAGATCCTTGTGCGCTGCATGCAAATATGAGCGCCCAACACGTGCGACGCACGTGCGCCCAACACGTGCGACGCACGTGCGCGAACGCAAAGAAGCCTTTTTCAGCAGCGAGAAGCTTAAGCTCCAGCCTGTTCTTCCTCCCTAATGAGTGAGACATGGTTCAAAGGGTACATCCCTCCACACCTTCGATATATGGTACTGTAATCTCTCAGTGTCGTCGGAAAGGTGGTGGGTCCCAACGACCAATGATCCTTTTTTCTAAAATAAAAAAAGGAGAAGAAGAGAGAACATTGACAGAGAAACAGAGAAAGAATTCAGAGGACTCCTAAAAAGAAAGTTTGAGAAGAAATCAGAAAGAAAAGAAGGTAAACCTTTGAAAAGAAGAATTTCTTCGGAAAAGATCAATGGTCTAAGAATAAGATCAAGATCTTTAAATAAAAAGAAAAGATCAAATAATAAGAATAAAATAAGAAGTAATATACTTCTTTATTAGATCATTTGATCTACACAAAGGCATTGCCTTTTGATGAACCACTGGTTCTGGAATCTTAAAAAGATTCTTTTCTTGAATCCAAAATTGGATCAAGATATTAAAACAGTGCCTTGCACTTGTAAATCTGTACTGTTGCGCTTTTGGGTTGGCGCAAGCCACCAGAGAGCGCCACGTGTCAGCCCCAGAACAACTTGCGCTATGCGCTTTTAAAATAGAGCATTGCTCTCTGAAATTGGCGCAACTCATCAGAGCGCGCCACGTGTCAGCAGCGCAGCGCACTGCGCTAACTACGCTTGCACTCACCAGAGCGTGACACGTGTCACCTCCACATGCGCTTGCGCTCATTAATTAGCGCAAAAAGGCCTAACAGGCCAAATTAAATGCAATGCATTATTTTAAAGAAGGGCGGAGTCCAAACAGATGCTCTGCATCATTTATAAAAGGACAGAGCCCAAATCAGAAAGGCCTAGCAGGCCAAAATAAAATACAGTGCATTATTAAACAAGGGCAAAGCCCTAGCACAGGCCTAATAGGCCAAAGATAAAAAAAGCGTTGAATATTCTCAACTGGACTTAGCCCAATCATGGCCATAAGTCCTCAAATTAAATTGACTGAGCAAGACTGCTCTCCTAAATCAATTTACATCCGGTTCAAGGGTACATCTCCGAACTCCTCTGACCCCTATCGTTGTAATCCTTCAACGACGTCAGAGAGGTGACGAGTCCCGACGACCACACATCGATACGGACCGCGGGGTCCTTAAACTCGTGGACCGAAACGTCCTTAAACTAATATTCGTCCCAAAATGGGAATGTTGGACCGAAATGTCCTTAGACTAATGCTCGTCCCCAAATGGGAATGATGGACCACCACGTCCCAAAACTGGAACATGGACCGCAATGTCCCTAAACTACCTATGGACCACTACGTCCTTAAACTGGAACAACAAAGCCCCCAAACGCTCTCTTGTCGGATCTAAACGATCCCGTTTAAGTTTATCTTAGCCCCAAACACGGCTAACGTATCCTTAAACATTCAAGCAGACTACATATTCCCTAATCAACTTCGGTTCAAGGGTACATCTCCGAACTCCTCTGACACCTGTCGTTGTAATCCTCAACGACGTCAGAGAGATGACGGGTCCCGACGGCCATATATTAAATGGATCACCATGTTAAGTTGATCATAATCTCAAACAGGACTAACGTATCCTTAACGAACGTTTAAGTTGATTTTAGCCTCAACACGGCTAACGTATCCTTAAACTAAAACACCAAACCCAAATCTAAGTAAATACGGATTTGGACTAATCCACGTCCTACGGGCGACAAAATAAATAGTCTCCGTATACAATCCACGGGCAACCACAAACAAAACAAACACCCACGACACGAAGTGAAATTCTGGAGAAGGAGAAAGTTGTTACCACGATGCGGTAGCGTAATTAACTGTAGGGGCTTGCGCCTGCAGGGAAGAGCGTCCCCACAATCAAAAACCCCTCAAGCGAGGGGGAATCTGACGAAGTCTGCTACATCGGCCGCATCCGTCCAAACCTCCGATACACGGTGCCATAAATCAACTTGGCATCTTCGGAGAGGTGGACGGATAAAACCAAATAGCATCTGCCCTGAATCTCAGGCTAGACGTCCTCACGTCGTCTCGGCCGCCGTTCGGAGGGGAACAACGTCCTTAAACTAACAATGGACCACTATGTCCTAAAACTAGCCGTTGACCGAGATGTCGATAAACTGCGGTGGATTGCAGCGTCTCAAAACCGATACAAAATATATATATATATATATATATATATATATAAAATAATATAATAAAAATAAAACGGTATGTCCATAAGCGAAATGGGCACGGATGAAAACCCGAAAGGGCTCCGTGAGTAAAAACAGCAGGGCTACCGGCGAGTGTTTGTGAAAACCTGAAAGGGCGCAACCTCGTTAAAGGACACTTGCAGGGTCCTCACGACCTTGTAAGGAGAAACCACCCGCGTGAGATCCTTACGACTCACAAGGGAGCAACACACTTAGGAATCCTCACGATTCCTAAGGAGAAATTACACTTGCGAGATCCTCACGACTCGTAAGGAGAACTCTCTTATGGGACCCTCACGGCTCATAAGATTTGAAAGTCTTAAGTTACAGAAACCCGAACCTGTTCTTAAGCAACCCCCCCCCCACAACCTTCAATATTACCCTACAAGTGGCTCAATACTGACCCTTGTATACAATCCGCGGGCGCGAATAAACATTTCCCTAACCGAGTCCCATCCGTGACTAGGGTTATGTTTATATGGTGAAAAACCCTTGTAAGTCCTCTCGACTTATAAGGAGAAAACCCTTTTGTAAGATCCTTACGACTTACAAGAGAACATGCACTTAGGAATCCTCACGATTCCCAAGGAAAAAACACACCTACAAGATCCTCACGACTTGTAGGGAGAAATACCTTTGTGGGACCCTTACGGCTCATGAAGTCAAAAGCCTTAGTCGACAGGACCCTTAACCCTGTTTACTAAGCCATCTTTGTTCGACATCGACAGAGGCAAATGATGATTCGCTCCTGGCAATATCCCAGTCGTAGCGATGCTGATACCAAAATCGGTCTCTAAATCCAAATTTACAGCGAAAAGCTAGCAAGCCACACATGCATACGAAATAGCCGAAATGATGGAGCAACTTGCGACAAAATCAGCAAGTAAAAATGTATGCATAAAAAATAGCCGAAATGATTGGGCAACTCGCAATAAAAAGCAACGAGTAAAAAATAAAATAAATAGCCGAAATGATTGGGCACCGCGAAAAAAATAGCCGAATTGATGGGGCAATCGCGACCTTCACGATATAAAAACTGAAATGATAGAGCAACGCGGAAAAAGAAATAAAATAAAAATGAAATTTTTGCCCTACAGGTGATGTTACATCAATCCCTGTATACAATCCAGGGGCGCAAACGAAGAAGGAATCACACTCCTCCTCCCCAGGTTTCATCAGCATCAGAAGAAGAAGCCAAATCTCGATGGTTCACAGACATCCTAGAGATCCTCTCAACACTCGTCTCATTACAGCAGACACAACATCAAGCAAAGCGGAACAGTGGCAACTCCCAGTTCCATGACTCGACGATGTACTCCCACAGAGAGTCAAATCCCAACTCCGTGAAATGCAGATATAATCAACAAAATTCCTGGTCACGTGGAACGCGGATAACGTCACTCTTTGACCCCGTGGAAAACGTCCAGAGCGGAGCCTGGTCCTCACAGAACACGGCAGTGAACCCGTGGGAAGCATCCAGAGCAAAATTCCTGGTCATGTGGAACGCGGATAACGTCACTCTTTGACCCCGTGGGAAACGTCCAGAGCGGAGCCTGGTCCTTGCAGAACACGGCAGTGAACCCATGGGAAGCATCCAGAGCAAAATTCCTGGTCTCGTGGAACGCGGATAACGTCACTCTTTGACCCCGTGGGAAACGTCCAGAACGGAGCCTGGTCCTCACAGAACACGGCAGTGAACCCGTGGGAAGCATCCAGAGCAAAATTCCTGGTCTCGTGGAACGCGGATAACGTCACTCTTTGAGCCCGTGGAAAACGTCCAGAGCGGAGCCTGGTCCTCGCAGAACACGGCAGTGAACCCGTGGGAAGCATCCAGAGCAAAATTCCTGGTCATGTGGAACGCGGATAACGTCACTCTTTGACCCTGTGGAAAACGTCCAGAGCGGATCCTGGTCCTCGCAGAGCACGGCAGTGAACCCATGTGAAGCATCCAGAGCAGAGCCTGGTCCTCGCAGAACACGGCAGTGAACCCGTGGGAAGCATCCAGAGCAAAATTCCTGGTCACGTGGAACGTGGATAACGTCACTCTTTGACCCCGTGGAAAACGTCCAGAGCGGATCCTGGTCCTCGCAGAGCACGGCAGTGAACCCGTGTGAAGCATCCAGAGCGGAGCCTAATCCTCGCCGAACACGGCAGTGAACTCGTGTGAAGCATCTAGTGCAAAATTCCTGGTCACGTGGAACGCGGATAACGTCACTCTTTGACCCCGCGGAAAACGTCCAGAGCAGAGCCTGGTCCTCGCAGAGCACGGCAGTGAACCCGTGTGAAGCATCCAGAGCAAACATCGGACTATGATGTCCTTAACCTTGACCGTAATGTCTTAAAACTAACGATCAACCATGATGATTCTAGACCGATTTGCCTTGGTTCAAGGGTGCATCTCGTCATTCCTTTGATATTTGGCGTTGTAATTCCTCAACGTCTTCGAAGAGGTGACGGGTCCCAGCAACCACACGTCGGACTGTAGAGTCCTTAAATCCACGGACTATGAGGTCCTTAACCTTGACCGTGATGTCTTAAAACTAACATCGGACTGTGGAGTCCTTAAATCCACGGACTATGAGGTCCTTAACCTTGACCGTGATGTCTTAAAACTAACATCGGACTGTGGAGTCCTTAAATCCACGGACTATAACGTCCTTAACCTTGACCGTGATGTCTTAAAACTAATGTTGGACTGTGGAGTCCTTAAACCCATGGACTATAATGTCCTTAACCTTGACCGCGATGTCTTTAAACTACGGTACCTTGAAAAACGTCCCAAAGCAACCCCTGACCCCGTGAAATACGGATAAGGGCGACCGCACCCAGCACTTGCGGGTCCTCACGACCTGTAAGGAAGAAAACTCTCTTGTGAGATCCTTACGACTCCCAAGGGAAAACCCGCTTAAGAATCCTGACGATTCTTAAGAAGAACTTACACCTACGGGATCCTCTCGACCTGTAGGAAGAAAAACTCTTTATGAGACCTTCATGGCTCGTAAAGCTCAAAAGTCTTAGGAGGCAGATCTTAACCCTGAATCCTAAGCCATCGCGGCCCTGCAAAGAGACCAAGATAAATTGTCCGCAGAACGCATTCAATAAAAAGGAGACACACCATTGAGAAGAAAAATATGTCTTTTATTCATAAACCAAAATGAATACAAAGTACAATTCATGAAAGAACCAAAAGAAAATACTCTCATTCATGAGTATGTACAAAAAGAAAGGAAAAGATACAAGTTTTCAAGCCGGCGGGCGATTTAGCAATTTTGCTAGCTCATCCTTCTTTTGCTGGGCCACAGCTTCATGATCCAGGATCGCCAGAAGACGGGCCTCCGCCTGAGCCTGCTGGGACTGATACGAGGCAAGCCGACCTTCGAGATCTTTCTCGGTAGCCTTCTGAGCCTCGACCCTGTCGCGGGTGAAAACGACAGCCTTATCGAGGGCCACCACCTCTTTGATAGACTCTTGAAGTACTCGCCAGAGTTCATACGCTTTGTTGGCTTTGGCTGTAAGGTTGGCTTGGAGCTCGTGCAGCGCTTTAGAGGCCCGCCCCCTCTCCAAGAATTTACAGCCGAACCTCTTCTCGCACGACACCAAGTTCGCCGCACATCGCTCTATCAGACCACGCAAGCCCGCCTTTGCAGCCACAGCCTTTGAAATAGGACATGTACGCTCAAGACCGTATGAACAAGCCTCCATTCGACGCAATAGTTGATCTAAAGCGCGCGCACATCACGTGGTATGGGAAGCAACAAGAAAAATTTGCGATGTGTATTCTATCAAGCATGCATTTGCAACTATATGAATATTCGAAAAGAAATGATACCCGAAGCTCTGATGTGCACACAACATAATGATAATGTTCGCAATTAAAAAAAGTTCTCATGGGAAGAATACAAAGCTCATTTATGCAAGCAAGACATACATACGAGTACTCAGCACAACATAAAGCATGCGAAAACTAATGTGAATATATTACGCTAGCGGGAAAAGGTCACCAAACACGGGATCAGTAGCACAAGGGTTAACAAAACAAAAAACAAAATTCTCCATCTCTCTATCTGCTTTCTCCAACACATCGAAGCGACGGTTCTCGCGAGGAGTCGCTCCCCACCGATTGGCGCCATGTTCGTCTGCAAAAGCAGACATGATAGCCCGCCGGGCTCTTATTTGGCTCAACAGGTGAATCGAGCAATCCTTCAAAGCCTGAGTAATCAGGCACGCTTCGTGAAAACCCTCGAGCTTTTCTTCAGCCATGTCAAGCATCGCCAGGGTCATCTCCGCCGGGTGAGGAGGGATGTCGGCAAGCACGGCAGCAAGAATCATCCGCAACCAGAGGGATCCCATTGGGAGAGGGAACCCCCTAGGGATCAAGAGTTCATATGTCGCCAAGTCGCATTCGTCGTCGGTAAGGAGGGGATCCACTAATCGTGCAACAAAGCGAGGAATCATCTCCTCGATAGGTACTTCCCATGTCTGTCGACGAGCATGGGGGCGGTTGCAGGCCATGGCACCCAGTTGTTTTATCAAGATAAATCACACTAAAGTGAGAATAGATTTCTCTGTGAAGAAACAAAGAAGACCATGGCTTCAGGTTATAAAGAGGGGCATTAAATGCTGCGCCCGAAGAATATTGCATGGCGGAACTATTTTCAAGGCCCAAAAAGGGAAGGCATTGGAAATCAGGGAGATGGAACTATTTCCAAGGCTCCTTTTCAGCATCTAATGCTGTGCACAGAAAATATGGCATGAAAAATTAAACAGCACCATCAAAAGGGCCCCACGTGCGGAGCACGTGAGCATCACACTTGATGTACACTGAAAAGTGAAATAATACCTCGCACGCCAAGCACATCAGCAGCAACAATGACAAAATGATGAAATCCCATAAAGAAGGCATGCAAACACAGAAGGGCACAATAAAGCTTATCACTCATACTTTAAAAGTTCATACAAAAATTTATTAAAAAAAACGATTACAACGGTAAGACCTCGGATGGGGGGCAGGGATTGAGAAACTCAAACGTAACTTTGTCCAAAATCTTCCAGGCATTCCGAACCATCCTAGTATGTTTTCTCTCGCGGTCACATGCGTCGGGGTCCTCGCGAATGTCCTCCACCCTCTGATAGGCAGCAAGTATGGCTGACTGCTGAAAAGCTTGGTGCAAGAGATCAATGATGTTGTCTCGCCTTCTCTTCGAGATTAGGCTCATCAGATACACCGAATGTATCTTATCCTCGGCAGCGTCCAATGCCCTGAGCGGTACGCCGGTGCAAAAGAGAGGGAGCGCCTCCCAGATCGCTAGCACGATGAGTCTCAGAAGAGAAGAGCGACGAGGGAGTAGCCGATTGTTGTACTCGTCGAAGCGGCTCATGGTCTCAGCATACTGAGCATTGGTGAACTCCTAGTTCTGACTACGGCCCAGTGCACGAATATTCCCGTAAGAAATGATTTCGTCAAGATCATACATATGGGCATCCATAATACCTGAAATAAAGATCATGAGAATTATTACAAACCTCTGCTTCTCGGATGTGAAAGAGACAACCCAGGGTAAGAAAACCTTAAGAAGCCCCCATGGGAAGAACTTAGTTCTTCGTAGGAATTAAATTCCTTTTGAAAAGGGGAATTAAATTCCCAGAAACAATTCTTGGGAAGGAATTAAATTCCATGGATTTGAACCGCCACCATCATCTCCCTAAAAGATCAGATGAACCCTAAGAGATCTACTGTTTGAAGATTAAATGGTTTTATATTCCTGTTGAAGAACTTGAAGAAAATGGGTTCATGTTAAAAGGGTGAAACCCTTGATGTGGATTTAAAATCCAGAGAGTTTTATGTATGAAAGTTCTTCGTTCGTTCAAGAGCATTACTTGAGGAAAAGGGAATCCTTCAACAGAGTTAAACTCTGAAAATTTTTCAAGACAGAGAACTAAGCCCTGGAAAATGAGAATTAAATTCTCAAGAGAAAAATTAATAAAAGAAGAAGATGAGCAAAGTGGAGGCTCTTCTGAAAGGACATGGGCATTTATAGGATGGGATGGAAAACGTTTCATCTACCCTACTCCCAAAGCAGATCCAACGGTCACGAAAGTGACAGCGTTGCACTCACGTGCAGACACGTAAGAACAACGCTGTGGGGGCATTTGTTCCCTGATTTAAAATCAGGAAAAAGCTTCAGAGGAAGCATCACGTGCTAGCACGTGACCAGCGGCCACGTGTTGGCACGTGACGTTTAAAGCAGCGGCACAGAGCACATTCATCCCCTGATTAAATATCAAGAAGAAGTTTCAGAAAAGGCATCACGTGCTCACACGTGACCAGTGGTCACGTGTTGGCACGTGATGACTAAGCAGCGGCCAAAGAACAGAGCGCAGAAGGAAAGAAGCCCATCCCAAGGGTCACGTGCTCACACGTGACCAGCTTTAAAAGCCTTATTCTTTAACAAGAATTAAATTCTGAGGAAAGATCTTTCAAATCTTTCCAAAATGAAAAAGAATTATCTAAAACCGTTGGATTAAAAATCTAAAGGTGATTAAATATCACCAATTTATGAAAAAACCTTGGGCTTGGAAAGATTTCCCCCTAAATCTAACCGAAATAACAAAGAGATATCTTTGGATTTAAAATCCAATGGTGAATAAAATTCACCTGATAATCTAAAGGCCCAGATTAATGATGAAGATAAATCAAATCTCTCAATAAACAAATCAAATCTTTCAATGAAAGATTCACTAAAACAGATTGATTCTTTTCCTTCTCCTATAAATAAGAGCCAAAGGAGAGAATTTAAAAAAAAAAAGGAAAAAGAGGATAGAGAGAGAGAGATAGAGCCTTGGAATCTGGAAAATTCAGAAGGAAGAATTTGATTCTCTACAAAAAGAAAAACCCTTGGTAAGAAAAGATAGGCTTCAAAAGAGAATTTAATTCTCAAAAGAGTTTAACTCTTAATATAAAGAAAAGAACTTAGTTCTTTCTCTAGTGGAGGATCTGCAAAGTGCACATCTCCCTATGAATTGAGAATTTAATTCTCATTGAGTTGAGATCCTACAATGCAGATCTAAAACATAGAGAAGGAATTAAGTTTTGAGAATTCAATTCTCACAGAATTATAAGAATTTAATTCCTTTGAGATAAAATTAGGGTTTAACTCTATATTCTAGGAATTTAATTCCTTAAAAATGGACAGATCCAGGGTTTAACCCTAATTGAGAACTTAATTCTCTAAAACTCATAGGAATTTAATTCCCTTAAAAAAGAAATTAGGGTTTCACCCTATGCCAGAATTTAATTCTTTACATATATGGGGAATTTAATTCCTACAGAAAAGAAATTAGGGTTTAACCCTATCTAAGAAAACGGGAATGTAATTCCTCTAAAGTTTATTGCTAGGATTTAGCCCTATGAAGAATTTAATTCTTAAAAGATGAACAAATCTTTAAAGCATACAAAGAACCAGAATCACGTGCTACCACGTGACCTCTGTAAAGATCCATAGAAAAGAGCTTTGAGGCAACGCCTCACGTGCCCCACGTGACCCCTGGAGCACACAGAGAAAAAGGCAAAAGAAACAGAAAAGAGCTCTAGGGCGCTCTCACGTGCTACCACGTGACCCCTTGGCTGAAGCTCTAACAGACAAACACCCAAATTCCCATCACGTGACAGCACGTGATACTTCAAAGTATTCAATACTTTTGACAGAATAAAATAAAGGGAAGCAGGGCGCTCTCACGTGCTACCACATGACCCTCTTGCCTTAGTGTTTAACACTAAATCTCTGTATCCAGTGTTAATACTGATTTGCTCTAGTGTTCAAACACTAATTTAAAAAAAAACTTTATTTGCAGTGTTTAACACTGAATTTTATTTAGTGTTTAACACTAATTTAAAATCTCTGTTCCCAGTGATTAACACTGATTTGCCTTAGTGTTAAACACTAATTTGAAATCTCTATTGCTAGTGTTTAACACTGACTATCTTTTAGTGTTAAACACTAACTTGCTAATCTTGATCTCGGTGTTCAACATTGTTGGTCTTTAGTGTTTAACACTAGCTTCAGCCCAATTGGCTAAGTTTCTAGAGGCAAAGCCTCTCCTTCAATGAACCAACAGAAGGCCAATATTCCAAACATGATTGGACTTAGCCCAAGCTGGCCATAAGTCCTCAATTCAAACTTAACTGGGCTAATGGGCTCATAATATAATTAAGCGGTCTTGGTTCCAAATTGGGTCAAAGCTCATTTAATCTACCTTGGTTTAAGGGTACATCTCTTCACTCCTTTGATACTTGGCGTTGTAATCCCTCAACGTCTTCAAAGAGGTGACGGGTCCCGATGACCACACATTGATACGGACTGTGGGGTCCTTAAACTCATGGACTATGATGTCCTTAACCTTGACCGGAATGTCTTAAAACTAACAACGGACTATGAGGTCCTTAACCTTGACCGTGATGTCTTAAAACTAACGCCGTACTGTGGGGTCCTTAAACTCATGGACTATGATGTCCTTAACCTTGACCGCAATGTCTTAAAACTAACAACGGACTATGATGTCCTTAATCTTGACCGTGATGTCTTAAAACTAACGCCGGACTGTGGAGTCCTTAAACCCATGGACTATGATGTCCTTAACCTTGACCGCAATGTCTTAAAACTAATATTGGACCGCGATGTCCTTAAACTACCTATGGACCGCAATATCCTTAAACTACCTATTGACCGCAATGTCATTAAACTAAACAACAGGGCCCCCCTTAATTGCGCTCTTGCTGGATCTAAACGATCCCGTTAAGTTGATCTTAGTCTAAAAACTAGACTAACGTATCCTTAACAAATGTTTAAGTCGATCTTAGTCTCAAATGAGGTTAACGTATCCTTAAACCCAAACCCCCAAACTCAAATCTAAGATAATACGGATTTGGACTAGTCCACGCCCTACGGGCGACGACATAACTCGGTCTCCGTATACAATCCACGGGCAACCAAACACAAAACAAACACACACGACACGAAGTGATCATCTGGAGAAGGAGAAAGTTGTTACCGCAATGCAATAGCGTAATTAACTGCAGGGGCTTACGCCTGCAGGGAATAGCATCCCCACAATCAAAAACCCCTCAAGCGAGGGGGAATCTGACGAAGTCTGCTACATCGGACGCATCCGTTTAAACCTTCGATATGCGGTGCTATAAATCAACTTGGTATCTTCAGAGAGGTAAACGGATAGCACCAATTAGCATCTGCCCCGAATTTCAGGCAAGACGTCCGTCGCGCCGTCTTTCGGAGGGGAACAGAGTCATTTGGGAGCTCCGAGTACCATTCAAATGTCGTCTCCGACAAGCTGCCGACAAATTGGTGAAGCAGCAATTTGTCATCGCCTCCAGTATTGCCGCATAAAGTTCTGAACCGAGCGACGTGCTGATGCGGGTTGCCTGTCCCCTTGTACACATAGAACTTAGGGATCGTATATCCCGACGGGTACTTGATTTGATCGTACCAGCCTAGGTAAGGTCGCCCGGTCCTGACGACTTGGCTAGCCATTTCGCTTGCCTGATGAGCTCGTATTTGCTGAGCTATATAGTCATCGAGGGCAGCTTTAGAGATCGTTTCCTCCCTGGCTGCTGATAAAGCCGGAAGAGGGTTTGATGTTTCCCCTCTGTCGTCCTCGATGATTATCGGTGGATTTCTGCTGGAGGTTCTGGTTGGATCATCATTCCAACCATGTCTTGGAACAAGAGCGCCATCTGTTTTATATTAGCCGCTTGTTCCACGGCCTCCTTATCCTTTATTTCTAGCACCCTTCGCAGGAACTCCGTATCGGTCTCCTGCTCCTGGTGCTGTTCAGACGCTGCTTCCGGGCTTTCTTTATGCCCGGTGAATGCTTCCATTTTGTCAGCATCTCCTGGAGCTTTTGTTGTTGCTCCTGAGCCTTTGTCAACGACCGAGTTTGCGGCCAATGACCCACGGAAGCACGGCTTTCATTTTTTCTGGAAGACATATAAACCGTGTGCACAATCATAACCCCAGACATGGGACGCTTGGATCCATAACCTTTGGGATTTGCCGTCGGTGGTAGTAGATTCTCTGGCCTTCTCTTTTTGTGAGAAGTCAAAGTTGAAGGTGCTATTGCAACAGGCGCCTTCGTAGAGGAAGTCCCTCGCTGCATGGTGGAGGGATGGTCCTCCTCTTGCCGAGCCTTTGTTTTCTTCAGTCGGCGAGAATAGTCTTTGCTAATCACAGAACCTTGGACCTTTCACCAGACCCTGTAGACTTGGGAGGACAGCCGCTGAGGGGGCTGCTCTGGCTTCTCCTCTATTATGTTTTCAATAGGTGGGGGAGATTTCTTCAGCACCGCGGTTGGAGAGTTTTTGCGGACCCTCCTAAGTAGATCAAAGTTGTTCCCGGTTGGAACAGCAGCGTCAATTCCACCATTGGAGCTAGTGGGGTGAGTCCAGAGGGGGAGTTGCCCCCAGCTTTCCTCACTCGACGCCAGTAGCGACGTCGAGCGTGCCTTGCTGATGAGATTGCCTCAGTTGTGGCAGTGGCTTCTTCATACCCCCTGCTTTGGTGAAGGGCTACTGCTGGTGCCAGCCTGTCGAAGACTGACGTCCGTTGAGAGGGGACGGCCAATCTTTCGAAGGCCGACTTTCTGGTGGGGGAAGCCTTTTTGATGACTTGGCCCATAGCAGGAGTTGGAACGGCCAATCTTGTGAAGACCGATCCTTTAGTAGGAGAAGCCCCTTTGACGACTTCACCCGCCGGAGCTGAAACAGCTATCCGTTTCGGGATAACCCCTTCGAGTATTGCAAGCCTCTTTGCGGGCCCACTTGATCTTTGGTTCAGCCTGTTGAAGACTGAGGTGGCAGACTTGGACGACCCGTTGAGAGGGGCCGTAGTGGTTGCAAGTCGATCAAAGACCGACTTCTTTAGAGCTTCCTGTGACGGCACTGGGGCGTTGCTGCTTGCCGGCGGGAGCATGATCCCGAAAAACAATCCAGTGGTAGCCTGAGTCACCTGCTCCACTGGCATTGAAAAGATATAGGCCGCATTTGGCTCGTATGTCACTCCTCCAGCGGGGACGGAGCGGGAGTTGCTGTTGCAGGTACACTTGGAAGCCATTGATCTTCTTTTCTCTACAGAGGAGCAAGACACCAAAACTTAGTGCCTCGAATCAAGGGGCAACCATGGTAAACCATGATTTGTTTGCGAACACGATACACGAAGTTTGGAGTGGAAAAAGGAAAAAGTCCCACCGGGCGTGTCAGAATATGTTTACCGCCGAAAGACGCGACCGGGACGTTGGGACGTCTGGCCTGAATTTTGGGGGCAGATGCTATTTGCATTTATTCGTCCACCTCTCTGAAGATGCCAGATGCCAAGTTGATTTATGGCACCGTGCATCGGAGGTTTAAACGGATGCGGCCGTTGTAGCAGACTTCGTCAGATCCCCCCTCGTTTGCGAGGTTTTTTTTTATTGTGGGGACGCTCTTCCCTGCAGGCGCAAGCCCCTGCAGTTCATAGAAATGTAGACTTTACCCGCTTGAAACGCCCCCTTTTCTTTCGTCCTCTGCTTAGATGTATAATATCGGTACATCAAATAATTTTTACTTTCACAACGGTTGGATTGGAAATTTTAATGTGTTTCATTATTTCTTGGACGCAAACTTTTTAAGTTTTCCAATTGATAACATTGGCCACCGATTTATTTACAATGAGTAAGAGGCTTTGTCAATCTCTTACAAAGTTGAACTAAGCCCATTTTGAGTAAGAAGAAAAAAGGCTCTTTACGATGCAGGAATTTTGAATTAAACTTTAAACTAACGCCTCAAAAAGAACAATCTATGCTCATAGGATTCTCAAGATGTAATTCTCATACCACTAGGCTAATTAAATTCAGCAAATGCAACAAATACAGCTATTTATTTGATTCCAAACCCGATTCCCACGTAGTTCTATATTGTAACTCTAACATCCATATGGATAACATATAATTTTCCTTGTTAAAAGTCTTATGGAAAATGTTCTATTGCTGTAAGTTTCATTGTGTTTTGTATTTTCTTTACTTAGTTTTAGCATAAATTAAATTATGCTTGTTTATTAAGAACTCTCAACATGTTTAGATCATTTTAACAAAACTCACGTTGCTTTTAAAACTATTAAAAAATTATCATGATTTGACGGTCAACGTTGGTCTATGCTACTATTCATGCCAAATGGCAATTTTGCCCTTTTCATTGTGTAATTAATTAATTATAAATTATATTTTGAATAATTTAATAACCATTAAATATTTATTAAATAATGAAAAAGGAAATTATTCATTCCTTCGGGGGGCTACATGAGCCAGAGAGGCAGGCTGGCGCCGGAGGAGGGGGGCCAAATATTGATGAGGAGATGAGAATGATACTGATGGGAGTTGATGATAAATATGAAGATGATGATGAAGAAAAAGAAGACAAAGAAGATGATGATGATGGGAGTCCGTGGTGGGTGCGGCGGCGGCGAAGGATGTTGAAGAGGGGGAGAAGATGATGAGATGATGATGAAGATGAAGAAGATGACAGTAGTGGTGGTGGTGGTGGCGGCGACAGTGAAGGGAGAAGGACGGTAACGGATTTGGGATACTGAAATTGCGACGACGGAGGAAGGAAGGTGGTAGATATGAGGGGGATTTTGGAATATTAAAAAGGAAGAACAAGAACAAGAGGAGGAAGATGGCGGCGGCGGGAGAAGAGTAGCAGAGATAGCTGAGGGATTTGGTTGTTTCGAAGAAGAAGAATAGGAGGATGCTGATAGAGGTGGTGATAATGCAGAGCGAAGAGGAGGGAGGAGGTGGAGGCGCCGGCGATGATGACCAGAGAAGAATAAGAAAGTGAGTGGGTTTTATTTATTTGTTTGTGTTGGGACTTTATCCGCGCGCGTTTTTATAGTTTTGAAAAGAAATGGTTTTATAAATACGGTGCATACGAGCTCGATCTCGTTTTAAAATTTATAAACCGTAAGTGCACGGCTCGTTGTAGCGAGCCGGCAAGTTCGGGTCGATCCACAGGGAATTGATGATTAGGGATTGTTGCTTAAGATTCGAGAAGAAATAATTCGGGTTTTGTGTCACAGAAATTAGAAAATACAGAAATATAGAACTAGGTTAAGAAAAGTCGCCGTGGTTTTGGTTCAGATGGTTGAATTGCGGTGAATTCTTTGACGCCCTCTTGATCATGAGTTGTTACGTCCTTGTGTTGATCCCGGTGTAAAGCATGGCTTGTCAAGGCGTTTGCGAAGCACAAGTTATCAAAATATCGAAGTTCGACGCAATAAACGAAACGAATCCGTATTGTTTCACTTGCTGTTTGTGTGTCCAAACTTGAAGTATCAATACTAAGCACAAGAGTTAGCAAGCATACATCAACATGAAATACACAAATTAGCGCATGAGAGTAAGTGGTTTTAGCATTAAGCTTGCTAAGTGATTTATAATAGTATAGAGTATATGAAATGAAAAAGTATGTCAATCAACTTGTTAACAGAATATCTCATCTAACACTTAACAAGCTTAACACTAAATTGATTCTAACCTTAACATTACAAAATGGTGATTATGAGAGAACAGATTATGTGATATAGCTTACAAGTAACCATCAAAATCAACATACCATATCAAACACATTCATTTAGCAATCTTAAGTATACAATCACAATTTGAGCACATTAAACATTAATTTTTTCCCCTAAAATTAATTAAAGCAATGTCAATTATCTTACAAGTAACCATCAAAATCAACATACCATGTCTAATTTTGCATTATCTTACGCATTTTTTTATAGGGAAAAAAATTAACGTTGGGATGGCTATTAAAAATTATGTGATGGTTGCTGGGGAGTTTGTTGGGGAGAGGGGCGAGGGTGAAGAAAAAGAGGATGAAGCGGGAAACTTGATGGTGATGTTGGCGGTGTGGTCGAGGTGGTGGCGGGCTCATGGGTGTGGGGTTTGGGTTAGTGAGAGAGAGAGAGAGCCGTTGAGAGGGTGCGGATCGTGGGGGTAGCGCGAGGGAGATGGGGGTCGCGGGGTCAGTTGGCGTGGGCTCCGTCATGGGAGCGAGTCTAGCGGGGGAGGAGCGAGACGTAGACGAGGGAGAAGGAGGGTCGTGGTTGAGCGGGTCGTGGGGGCTCGTTGGGCGAAGACGAGGTCGTGGGTCGTGGGGAAATTTGGCGGGAAAGAAGGAGAGGGAGAAGAAGAAGAAGGGGGAGAGGGAAGTTGGGTCGGGTCGGGTCGGATCGGGTTTTGGGTGAAGGGTGAGGGAAAGGGTTTGTGGGCTGGGCTGTTACGGAAAAGTTAGAATTTAGTTATGGGGCTTGGACGGGTCTGTAGGTTTGGGTTTGGGAAAAAAATGGTTTAGGGTTTAGGAAAAATATAGAAATTATATTTAGAAAATATAAGAAACATTAATTGTAAAAATTTTCATTTAAATATAAAAATTTTGGGGAAATCATTTATTTAAAATACGGAAAATATTTATAGGGGACTAGGTGTTACATCCAACAATTCTCCAATCATGTAAAAATAAAAATCTCCTCAATCTTAAAATCCAGAAACCCAAGCTATTAAATGCAAACAAGAGCAGAACGGTAACAGTCAGCTGCGGTATTGTAAAACTCAGCTGCTGCATAGTAATACTTAGGTTATCTGAGTGTACGATGTTAAAATCTATCAATACGGTCGATCTGAGAATCATTACATACTCTCCAACCCAAACAATATGAGAGTTGGATTTGCAATATGTGCAAGTCAACATAATAACCGTCAATTCAATTTTCTCCACTATCTCAACTTATTCTTAATAAACAAATATAAACATATAATTTATAAATGGAAAAAGTAAAAAAAATAAAGTCTGAATGATATATATGTTCAGACAGGATAGAAAAAGACGCTATTGAACTTGCAAAATTAAAAAGATCCAAAGCAAAGAAGTATTTATGGACGGGAAAAGGAAATATGCATGACTGGAGTCATGCTATTCTATTTGAATATGGTTAATTCATGCTTTTCTCTTTTTGCTACTTTTGTTGCTGATGGTTTTTTTAAATTATTAGTGTTACTACTATTGATATATTTATCGAATTTGATGTGCCTTATGAAAATCTTTAATATAAAATGAATTAGAATAAAAGAGAAAGGGGAAAGAATATGGTTTTATAGACTTGATCTAATTCCTTGGAAAAAAAAGATGATTACTAAGTTCAGCCTTGTTTCTCCATAGAAGGGCAATCATACAATTTCCAATAAAAAATAAAAATAAAAATAAAAATAAAAATAAATTCATTTTTATTTTTCATAGCATGCCAGTTGAGCTCGGTGATTTATAGATTGAGCAGTGTTGCTTGCGTATCCCTTGTAACGCCGCTATTGAAACGCAATATGCATTTTTAACTAAAAATCTTAACCTATTTCTATTTTAGAGAGTGAAATCAAATTGATGAAACAAATCATAAAGTTTAGTTCGAGAATACAATTGTTAACTCTTGTTTACAATTTATTTTTTTACAAAAGAAAAATAGCCAAGGCAATTCAGTATTTAGTCCAATTTGAATCCAACCCGTTTACAAGCCGTCCAATTCTTCTACTAAAAAAATCAACGGTCCAATTTCCTGCCAGGTCATCGATCCGCGACGAAAGGAAAGAACTAATCAGAAGCTATCATTTCCTCCTATATAAATCCCTCCACTCTCATCCCCTTCCCTTCATCCAAACCCCAAATCCTGAAACCCTAACTATTCAATCCATGGCGCCCAAGGCCGAGAAAAAGCCAGCGGAGAAGAAACCAGCCGCCGCGGAGAAGGCGGAGGAGGAGAAGACGGAGAAGAAGGCGGAGAAGGCCCCCGCCGGAAAGAAGCCCAAGGCCGAGAAGCGCCTTCCCGCAAAAGACGCCGCTGGCGCCGGCGACAAGAAGAAGAAGAAGAAGAAGAAGGCGAAGAGCGTGGAGACATACAAGATCTACATCTTCAAGGTCCTCAAGCAGGTGCACCCCGACATCGGGATCTCGAGCAAGGCGATGGGGATCATGAACAGCTTCATCAACGACATCTTTGAGAAGATCGCACATGAAGCGTCGAGGCTTGCACGCTACAACAAGAAGCCCACCATCACCTCCCGCGAGATCCAGACCTCTGTCAGGCTCGTCCTCCCCGGCGAGCTCGCCAAGCACGCCGTCTCCGAGGGCACCAAGGCCGTCACCAAATTCACTAGCTCTTAGATCTTATCTTTTTCTTTTTCTTTTCCTTTTCTCGCAAGTTTTTAGTTAAGTGCTCTAAGAAGTGGAAGATGGTTTTTTTTTTTTTTAATGGTTTGGTGTAATTGATTCGTGTGTGAATTGGGGTTTTGTTTGATGGTAATTAAGCATATAAGCCTTTTCTAATAAAAAAAGGTGAAAAAACCTGTCTTCAGGTCAGGTGTTCCGGTGTAAGTAGTGGGCTTCAAAAGGGAAAATTATTTCATAGGCCGGGCAACAGAGAAGTAGTAGTACCAATGGTTTCACACATTGCTCCATGTTTCTTGAAACTTTTTCTTCTCGTCCATCCTTTGTTTAGATGTAAAATATCCGGAATACCGAATAGTTTCTTTTTCAACTGTGGTTATATGAGAAATTTTAATGTGTTTCATTATATCTTGGATGAAAACTTTTTTTAAGTTTTCCAATTGATAACATCGGCCACCGATTTATTTATAATCGGATTTATTTATGATCGGTAAGAAGCTTTGTCGATCTCTTACAAAGTTGAACCAGCCCATTTTGAGAAGAAAATTTTGAGGGAGAAAAATCTCTTACAAAGTGGAACCGGCCCATTTTGACAAGAAAATTTTTAGGGGAAAAAAAGATGCTTTACAATGCTAGAGTTTTGAATTAAACTTTAAACTAATGCCTCAAAAAAAAGAATATATACCATGCTATGCTCATGGGATTCTCAAGATGTAATTCTCATACCCTAGGCTAATTAAATTCTGTAAATGCAACAAATACAACTATTTATTTGATTCCAAATCCGATTCCTACGAAGCTATATATCTATATACCATAACTCCAAAATCCAGGTGGAAAACATATAATTTTGTGTTAAGACTTTTGGAAAATGTCTTATTGGTGTAAGTTTTATTGTGTTTTATATTTTCTTTCACCGCATTTGCATAAATTAAATTATGTTTATTTACTGAACACTCTTAAAATGTTTGAGTCATTTTAACAAAACTCATATGAGCTTTAAAACTATTAAGAAACTATCATTTCTTGACAGTCGACGTTGGTCTAAGTTACTATCATGCCAAATAACAATTTTGCCCTTGCCAAATAACAATTTTGCCATTTTCATGGTGTAATTAATTAATTATAAATTACAATTTAAATAATTTAATAATCATTAAATATTTATTAAATAATAAACAAGGAAATTATTCATTCTTCAGAGGAGCCGGAGCCGGATCTAAGAAAGGGGGCTGGTGCCGGAGGAGGGACCCAAATGTTGATGAGGAAGATGATATTGATGAGAGGTGATGATAATATAGATGAAGAAGAAGATGATGATGATGATGATGGTCGTGGCGGCGATGGTCGTGGTGGCTACGGCAGCGGCGGCGGAGAGAGGAGGATGATGGGAGGTGATGATGAAGAAAAAGAAGATGATGGTGATGGGAGTCAGTGGTGGTGGTGGATGGGGCGGTGGGGGGAGAAGGAGTAGCGGATTTGGGGTATTTAAATTGGGACGGTGGGAAAGGAGGGTGGTGGATATGTGAAGGGGATTTGGGGGTATTAAAGAGGAAGAACAAGAGGAAGATGGCGGCGGCGGCAGAGATGTTTAGGGGATTTGGTGGTTTTGAAGAAGAAGAATAAGAGGAGGATGCTGGTGGTGGTGGTGGTGGTGGTGGTGCAAAGGGAAGAGGAGAGGGAGTTCGGGGGTGGTGACACCAGCGATGATGGCCAAGGAAAAATAAGAAAGAGTGGGTTTTATTTATTTTATTTTGTTGAAATTAGGTTAGGCTTGAAGAGAAGTATTTTATAAATTTTATGCTGACGTGACAACTTAGATGACATGGTGTTGATGGTACTAACGTGGCACCATTGAGTTTAATAGTTTCTTGATGGTTTCAAAAATAATGAAAGTTTTGTTAAAATGACCCAAAACCTGTTGGACGTTTTTAGTAAATAAGTCATTAAGTTATTCACATCCTCGCATCTTATACATGGATTGAGATTTAAAACCCGTTTTTCATAGATTAGAGATTAATGAAATACATATAACCAAATATGGCAATTTTTTAATTTTGGCTATTTTTAAAATTAGACCACTTTTAAAAATAATTACAAATTTAGACAACTTTCTGCTACGTCAGCATCAGCTCAACGGACGTCACTGCGGTTTTTTCTAAAAAAAAAATTATAGGGGGTGCACTTACCAAGTGCGCCCTATGCAAATCTTGTTTTAGAAATGCATGAGGCGTACTTGCCAAGCACACCATATTCAACTTAGACAGAGAGCTCAAGGGACGCACTTAATAAGTGCACCCATTGCAACTTGCACAAAGAGCTCACTGGTCCAGTCCAGTGGACCGGCACAAAGGTCACGTGAAGTCCAGTGGACTTCGCCGTAATCCAAGCAAGCCTAAGACGGAAATCTAAATAATTTATAAGAAAAAAATAGAGGTGAAGTTTTAATAAAAGATTTATAAAATGAAGTAAGCTTGTATTGTAAAAAGTTCGCGTTTGAAAAACGGACAACACCTCCTTCGTAAATTTTGAATAAAATTCCTGTACAACGACAGTAAAATAAACGCATCCCCATATGGAAGCTAACTCGACACCCACACCGCGGAGACAATCTACGCAAAATATACGACACCTAAAGGCGAAAAACAACAAACGGAAAGCACTAAACACTATATAAATAAAGTCAAGCAGTAATAGCCCAGAGAAGTGCGATCTTCGGACATCATGGTTATCTGCTATGTTCACACTCAGTACGGTCTGCTGCGGACAAATGGTAATCTGAATGTGAAGCCGTTTTAGAACAATGGGATCAGGTCCGTGAAGCACATTCCGAAAGAGGACCGAACTGCATTATAAATGTAATGATACCACCCTCAATTACGGAAGCGCCTTTTGGATGAACCGACAATCCATGGTTTGAAGAACTTCGTAGTTAAATGTGCTTGGGCCAGGGAAATCCTAGGATGTGTGGCCTTCCAAGAAGTGGTCTGTTCTTGAGTTCGGTTCGCTCCAAAAGACAAAATCATGCGGTTTCGGCCAGAGCGGACAATAGGATCCATATCAGGGTGTGGGGCGTGATATTTATGGTGACCCATGCGGCCATGCAGGTCCCTCAACAGTAGGTCTGTGGTTCGAGAACAAACCATTGTTTTAGGTGGGGGGAATGCAATATCCTAGAGCAGTGCAGTCTTCGGACTTCATGATGATCTGCTCTTGCTCTGTTCACATTCAGTGCGGTCTGTTGCGGACACATGGTGATAAAGAATTGATAAACGAAACAAGAATATGTGGTGAAGTAAAGCTCAATCGAGAAGGTAGTCAAGGATAGAACTCCAAGTCACTCAAGCAGAGTGCCACATTGTAATCATACTGCAGTTCATAGTTACAACCACATAACTTTACCATGCACCCAAAATTCTACCGGATAAGATCAAAGTAAATAGGAGGACGCACTGGAAGAATCCTAGTCTAGGATAACAAGTTTACAACTTAGACCGACTTAGCGACTTAAATTGTCAAGCCATAGTCGGAAACTGTAATCTCATTCTAAACTTGGTGCTCTAATACCAACAAAATCTTGTCTCGCCCCGCTTTCCAAAATACGGAATGCGAGTGGTGAGTAGGCCAGCCATGCTCCTACGGTCACGGAAAGATCCTGTTGTAGTCATACTTCGGCTTCTAGCAGCACATGATAAGCAGTAATCTAACAATGATAACAAGATAGTGATAAAGGAAAGATAGCTCTGACGTCGCTGATTTAGATCTCCGCAATATCCTCGAAGAGGGTAGGTCCCGATCTGGGCTAAGTCCACTTTCCGCTCTAAGTATGCATACTCAGGTCATCAGGACGATACAATATAGCAGTATATAATATGTGCAATGGTAATAAACATGAAGTAGCATGCATAAGGTGTCACGCCCACTTCCCGGTGTACGGTGAAGAGACGCGACGAGGTCCGCTACGTATTTACTGTGAAGTAAATACGCTAAGCGTATCTAAGCAATATAAAGGTAAATCACAAGAGACAAGAGATATAAAAATAACAGCAACTTTATTAATAACATTCTTTTGTACAATGCAGGAAAAGTAAATACATCTGAAATAAAAGCGATGCCTAAACAATGGCATAACAGGAAATGAAAAAAAACCTGAATAGAACAAGGTACAATGTCTAGAGCTCGGGGTCTTTGTGGAACTGATCCAAGTCTTCACCGGTGGGCTCGATCTCTGACGGGTCCAAAACACCTGACGACATTCAAGAAGAAAGAAATAGAATGTCGTCAGCGAACAGGTCGCTCGGTAAGTCCCAAAGATAAGGAGAATTAGAAAAGACAGAATAAGAGGTATCTTCAAAAAAAAAGTTGTATAATATTGTAGAATATTTTGTTTACGCTGTTGTTTGTAGCTTGGTACGGAAGGATGCCAGTGTATACGAGAGGGGTCTCAGTATGCTAGAGACCAGGGCAAACGGAATATACAAGGAACCGTTAAGCCACGGTACAACAGCAACGGAATATAGGTTAGGTGTCTTAATCTTACCGTCTCGTGCCACTTCTAACACCTTCCGCACCAATCTACCCCTTAAACCCCGTAGTGTTTTGAATGTATTGTTGTATTGTATTGTATAACTTGGATGACTGACCAAAACCATGATATCAGTAAACAGATTGTAACTGCATAATCAGGTAATGGAATAACGGAATAATGGATGTATATCCATGGTTTGATTCAGTCAAATTGTATAGATTGATAACTGGATTCTGGGATTCATGTGTTCATATTGAGTTGGAATATTATAGATTTATATAGTACTTGAATCATATTCAAGTCGGATTATGATCAGACTCAAATCCGAGTCGGACAGAAGAAATGTAAATCGAAGTTCTATAATTGCTAGGGTCCTTAGGGTAATTTATAAAACTTAAGAGGGTTTTATGTAAAAATAATTTTGTATAGTTTTCAAGATACACCCCAAGTATCTATTATTCGTCTTTATAGTTATAATGAGTGTAATTTTATTTTGTGATATTTCTAGTAAAAATATCCTAATTACATAAATAAAGGTATTTATTTGTAATATTTGAAATTCATGGTATTTTAATGTAAAATTTATTCTTGTAATTTTTAGAAAAAGTGGAATATTTATATTATAACAAAATAGATCTTTTAATGATAATATACATATATTTATACAAAAATAATTTCAATAAATATTTTATATTTTAAAAGTCTCATTTTCTTAAGATGTCGTATTTTAAACCTTTCGAGACCGAATGCTCCTTGCGGAGGTCTGAATCTCGCACTACTAAGTCCGAGGGTGCACGATAAACCGTACTATCCCTAACGGGTTCCCCAAAGGTGGGTTGTAGCGGCGCTTTGCAAAGATTTTATAAATACTAATCTTTTAGAGTACGGTTTTATTAAAGTAAAGGTATTTATTTGCAAAAGTCGATTTTCCGTATTTTAGATTTTAGGGTTTTCTATTTCAACTAGACTATTTCTAAATGATCTAAACAACAAGTTATTAGAAGTCTCAAATCGCCTCTTCACCGTCAATTGTGGCCAGGTAAGTACAAGTGAGGAAGGAGAGATCCGCTCACGAATCGTGAGACGGGCCTTTTAAAGTTATCTTTGCTCACTTGCCTAGCCTAGACACCACAAAGTCAGGTTTAGATAAACGATCGATGTCGACAACTTATCGTATTTTCCTATTAAAAGATATTTGTTTTAAAAGTGTAGCAAACCTAAAACTTTTAGAAAAGGTTTTATTAAGAAAATAGTATTTAAATGTAAAATCTTGTATTATCGTATTCTAAGTTTTGATGATATCATTTAGGGTTGTATTTACGTGTGTGTGGAGGTAGGTCATTACCTCATGATCTACTTTAAGGTATAGCAATGTTAAGGGGTTAAATGTGCAAACTAAACATTGTGGTATTTAAGTGAAAAAATACGATATATCGCAAAAGCTATCATTTCATGCGAAGAAACTTGTTCAAATTATTTGTTAAGTGATTAATAGTCAACATAAAGATGTTTAAGCATGATGGAATTGGTGATAAGTAAGATTTTATAGAAAACCGAATCGGAAATCGGATTTGTTCCGATTCCGTCGGGTTTGTAAATTCGTATTTTTATGAAAGAAAAGAAAGATAGAAGAGGGGGACTTACGGGTTTGGACAACACTAGAGAGTGAGAGGGAAGTAGAGGGTTTGCCAGTACGTCGATTCGTCGTTGAGAGTTCCTAGCACGATCACCGGAATTTCGCCGTTGATTTCGTCAGCGCTTCGCCTTTCGCTCGTTTCCAACGTACCAAAGTTCTCTTGGAATTTTGAGAGAGTGGACTCAGAAATTTAGGATGAGAGGGTAGAGGGTAGGGGGTGTATTTATAGGGTTAGACTAGGGTTAGGGTTTTTAATTAAAAAATGTAAAAAATTATATAAAAATCATTAAAATTTGGAGTAAAAGAGGTTTAATGTGCTCTCTGTAACTGATCTAGAAATTTAGTGTGTGCAGGGGGGTTGACTAGTAAAAGATGCCCATCTTCTATGTTGGGGACTCGGCCGTCCGGACGGTCCGCCGGCCGACTCGGCTGAGTCGGAGGCTCGGCGGGTGGGGGGTTTCCTGGGGTGATTAATGGTGTATCTAACTTTTTATGTGTAGAAGGAAATTTGTGAGAAACACACGTGTAACGGTTGGTATTCTAAAAAAATCAAAACAAAATAATATTAAAAATAATGTGGGGTATGGGATTTGAACTCTGGTGGCTTGGTTCAGCAGTGCAAGGTGTTACCAATGAGTTACAAGCTTCTTCTTGTAATTATGGAGTGAAATAAATACTTAAAGAGATATCAGCAACAATAAATACTCCAAGTATACATTGAATTTAAATCAATTCTTTGTACATTAAAAATGGAGTTGTTACATAAGGTAATGTCTTAAGCATGAAATAACATGTACAGATAAACAATAAAGCATATGTATCGGATCATTAATCAATGCAATGTCCATGTCACTAAATCTATCAGTCTCTAAGTCTCAAGGTCCGTATCACTAAACCTATCGTCAGTTCGAGTGTGAGCGTCAACCACCGCAGGAGTATTCCCAACCCAAGGGTAAGCCCTAGGGGCAAGGAAATTGTAACGTTTTAAAAATAAATAAATAAATAATTAGATAAATAAAATCCTTTAGATGAATTTTCTGATCATCGGTAAAAGAAACCGTATTTTCCGTAAAACTTAACTACAACTATTTTTCATTATAAACTTAAATATACCTATTTAGGTTATATAATTTCTAGTATTTGGTATTTAAATGGTCACTTGTAAATTTCTAGTTTACTAAAATATTTTCCGTAATTAATTAAATTCAAATATTTACATAAGATTTTAATTATACATTTAATTAGTGATAAATACAAATTTGAATGGGTTAATTGTTAGTTATATGTATGCTCTAGAGGCCATTGCTATACATAGGATGTTTATTGTAGTGGATGCTTGGACATATATAGGGAGGACTTTCTTGCTCGACATGATAGTATGCTATCTGGTTGCTCTTTACCTTAACGTGTACACTGATTGTCTCTCTGTTACATGTTGGTAAAGCCCTTAGGATGTGTACTTGACTACCTGGACTATGATGCGGATCATACTAGTGGGGACATGGTGGTCCATAAGTACATCCTTCAAGGTCCCTAGTCGTGGGTGTATCGAGACGGGGCATCGATATACCAGAGCATACTAGCGTATACCTTCTCGACCCATACAGATGGGCGATGGATGATCCCATATCCATTGGTGTTTAACATCAGAGATGATATACGGGTGCTCAGTGGAGATGTCACGCCCCGCTTCCCAGTGTACGGCGAAGTGGACGCGACGAGGTCTGCTACGTATGTACTCAGAAGTACATACGCTAAGCGTAGCTAAGCAATATAAAATAATCACAAGAGACAAATGATATTGAAATAACAGCAACTTTTATTAATAACATTCTTTGTACAATGCATGAAAAGAAAATACAACTGGAATGAAAAGCAATGCCTAAACAGTGGTATAACAGAAAATGAAATAAACTGAGAAGAACAAGGTACAGTATCTAGAGCTCTGGGTCTTCCTGGAACTGCTCCAAATCTTCACCGGTGGGCTCGATCTCAGCTTGGTCCAACGCACCTGACGACATTCAAAGAAGAAAGAATAGAATGTCGTCAGCGAACAGATCGCTCGGTAAGTCCCAAAGAATAAGGAGAATGAGAATGACAGAGTAACAGTATTTATTTTCTAAAGTGTTATATTGTCGGATATTATGAAATATTGTGTAACGCTGTTGTTTGTAGCTTGATACAGAAGGATGCCAGTGTATACGAGGGGAATCTCTATATGCTAGAGATCAGGGCAAAAGGAAAGTACAAGGAACCGTTATGCCACGGTACAACAGCAATAGGATTCAGGTTAGGTGTCTTAATCTGACCACCTCGTGCCACCTTTAACACCTTCCGTACCAATCTACCCCTTAAACCCCGTAGTGTTTTAACAGTATTGTAGTATTGGAATATGTAAATTGAGTGACTGACCAAAACCATGATATCAGTAAACATGTTGCAACTGTGAAATCAGGTAAATGGAATATCAGGATAATGGATGAATATCCATGGTTTGATTCAGTCAAAAGGAATATATTGTTAACTGGATTCAGGGTTTCATGTATTCAAAATTGTGTTGGAATATTAAAGAATATAGATTTACTTGCATCGTATTCAAGTCAGAAATAGTCAGACTCTAACCCGAGTCAGACTAAAAGAAAGATAATTTGAAGTTCAATATTAGTTAGGGGCCTTTTTGTAATTTGTAAAACTTGAGGGGGTTTTCTGTAAAAAGTACTTTTGTATAGTTTTCAAAATACACCTCAAGTATTTAATAATCGTCTTATTTGTTATAATGAATGTGTATTTTATTTGTGTTATTCTAGTGAATATATCCTAATAAAAGTATTAATTGTTTTATTTGAAATTCATGGTATTTTAACGTAACTTTTAATCTTGGAATTTTTAGGAAGAAGTGGAAACTTTATATTATGATAAAATAGGTGTTTAAATGATAATTATATATATATATTAACACATGAATAATTTAATATAAATATTTTATTTAGAAAAAATCTCATTTTCCCTTAATATTGTATTTTAAACCTTTCGAGACCGAATGCTCCTTGCGGAGGTCTGAATCTCGCACTACTAGCCTGCGGGTGCACGATGAACCGTACTATCCCTAACAGGTTCCCCAAAAGTGGGTTGTAGCGGCGCTTTGCTTAGGTTTAACAATACTTTTCATTTAGGTAAACGGTTTTATAAATATAAGGTATTTATTTGCAAAAGAGTATAGTTTTCCGTATTTTAGTTGTTAGGGTTTCCTAAGCCAACTAGCCTATTTCTAAGGTCTAAACGATAAGTCATTAGAAACCTCAAATCGCCTCTTCACCGCCAATTGTGGCCAGGTAAGTACAAGTGAGGAGGGAGGGATCCGCTCACGAATCGTGAGACGGTCCTTTTAAAGTTACCCAAGCTCACTTGCCTAGCCTAGACACCACAAAGTCAGTTTAGATAAACGATCGATGTCCATGACCAATCGTGCTTTCATTTTATTAAAAGATTTTACTTAGAAATGTTTACAACTTAAAGCTTTCAATAAAGGTTATAAAGATTAGGGTATTTTAGTGAAAAGTCCTGTAATTTCGTATTCTGTATTTTTGATATTTATCAATTAGGGTTATATTGAGTGTGTGTAGGGGTAGGTCATTACCCCGTGACTTATATTAAGTTTTGGTGAAGTTTAAAGGGAAAACATGCTATGTTAAACTTAAAGGTATTATAGCGCAAGAATACGGTATTCGAAAACGTTATCATTTTATGTGTGAAATTTCATTCAAATTGAGTTCTACAAGTTTTGTGATCAAGATAAACATATTTAGGAGTGAGGTAATTAATTAAACTAAGAAAAATGAACTTCATGGTATTTTTATGAAAAGAATACGGTTTTGCAAAGAAATTATCATTTCATGTGAAAAAGTTGATTAAATTGGTTTATGGGTGATTAATAGTCAACATGAATATGGGTAGATAATATGTATTAGGTGACAAGTGGAAATTTATAGAAAAACCGAATCGGAAATCGGTTTGTCCGATTTCCGTCGGGTTCCAAAAAGTCGTATTTTTACCTTAAAAAAAAGGGAGATAGAAGAGGTGGGACTTACGATTTGGACAAGCCAAGGAAGCTAGAGGTCGTGGTGGTTGTCGATTCGTTGAAAACGTCGCGAAGGTCCTGATCCGGTCGCCGGAATCCGTCGTCGATTTCGGCAGCGCTTCGCTTCTCGCTCTTTGTACCGAGTTCTCGAGAATTTGGGAGAGTGGACTTAGAGTTGTGAAGGGAAAAGATAGAGTATAGGGGTCTTTATATAGAGCTAGGCTAGGGTTAGGGTTAAAAAATATTTAAAAAAATATAAAAAACATTAAAAATTCATTAAATTTTGTCTTAAAAGAGATTTATTGGAAAATTGGTAACCGTACAAAAATTTTAGAGTATGCAGTTGAAGAGACTAGGTCAACACGAATTTTTTTCGTGTTGACGACTCGGCCGACCGGCCGAGTCGGCCGAGTCAGGGCCGAGTCGGGCGCCGTTGGGTCGGGTATGGTCTGGGGGGATTTTTGGTATAGTTTAATTTTTTTTAATTCGCAATAAATTGTGAGTTATGGCTGTTTGACCGTTTGACTTCTAAAAAAAATTAAAACAAAAAGATATAAAAATTATGTGGGGTATGGGATTCGAACTCTGGTGGCTTGGTTCAGCAGTGCAAGGTATTACCAGTGAGCTACAAGCTCCTTCTTGTAATTTTTGTAGAAAAATAGATACTTAAAATGATATCAGCAGCATTAAATATCAAAGTACACTTTAAATTTTAAAACAATTTAATGTACACTAAAAATGAAATTATTTAAAAACAAAATAATTAATTATCTATATCTTGTGCTCAGAGTAAAATACTCCTTTATGAATTTAAAAAAAATTTAAAAATTTTTGTACAGAAAAATGTATATGAAAATTAGGGTTGTTACAGGAGACTGGGTACACTGGACGGACTCGCCGAGAACTCCCAGATGGTATTATACCTTACGTCAGATGGCAGTTCTCTGGTGACACTGGTACAGGTTAGTCTGTAGACCCGAGATCGTCATAGAGTCTTGTGTGATTCCCACTGTGTTTTGATTTCCACCTTACCACGTCCAAGAAGGCGTGCAAAACGGTGGTTTTTGGGTACAGTCCCGAGTCACATGGAGGCAATGAGCGATAGGAGGGGATTCGTCTCTCCCGGTATAGGGAGTTGATGTTGCGCTGTGTTCGATTGGCTATAACCGGAAATCCCTGGCCAGGGTTGCTGAGATTTACTGGTAAGTGTTACCAGTAGTTTCTCGAACTGTTATAGACCTCATATCGACACGACTTATCGAGCTATTGGGGTCTGACGTTTACCACCCCTAGGCAAGATATGCGACAAATCAGACGACGAGACCGGACTGTACGGTAAGTGTTGCTGGTTGGATTCACAGGAGTGTGAGCGGGCTTGCTCGTTGATCTTCTGATCGCTTAATACCCGGGTGACCGTTACGTTTAGCAGACCGCTTGCGGCTTGTGGGTGTTTGATATGATCATCACCTGCTGCCGGCGTATTGACGAGTCTTTAGAGTCCTACACAGAGGTTTTCTGGCTCAAGCGAAACGAAATAAGAGCGCATATGAGATATGTGCGGGACCGAGAATAATACCAGTATGTGATACTGTATTCTATTCTCGCGATTTGTATCATTGGACGGTTATATGAGATATAGCCGGGTTACCGAATCAAGTGTTGATTCGATACATTAATACACTTGATATTAGTCGGTTATATGCAGTATGACTGGATCATTAAATCAAGTGTTGATTTAATGATTTAATGTATAATTATATATTTGATATATTACTTTACATTAACTAGTATTGGTTCACTTAAGATTATTTTCTCACTTGAATGTGCACATTGTATATATGATATAGTTTTGTGCACTAGTTTGTATCATGTTTGATGATACATGCAAACTTGGGTGTGTATGCATTAAACCATGGTTTAGGTTAATGGTTAAGGTATTATTTTCTTTTCTTTATTTATTTTTGGAAAAACAAAATGGTGGCTTTTCTTATTTTTGGCTTGAAGCTTCATGAAGCTTCAAAGCATCTTTGAAAAAGTCTTGCCATTTTGTTTTGTTCCTTAACCTAACCATTATACCTAACCCTAGTTTAGTCTCTACACTAATTTAACTCATCCATGGTTGCATTATGATAACCATCACTTGATTTTCCTTTTGGAAAATAATTCATAATTCTTTTTCTTTCTTCTTCTTCATCTTCTTCATAAAGAGAAGAAACCATTGCTAGATTTTTCCAAGTGATGATTCCAAGTGAGAAATCCAAATCCAAAGTGAACCCACTTCCTATTTTTTCATCCTCTACCACTTGCCATGTAGTAGAGTGTGTTATCTTCACAAGTTCCATCACCTAGTGAAGGTGGAGCTTGAGTTTGAGTCGCCTCGACGTAGATCATTTTCGGCATCGAAGTCAATGACCTAGCCCGCCTATTTCTCCGATGAAACCGACGCTAGAGTCCGGGATTCCGATGATCGCAGCGGAGGGACGTCAACACGGATCTAGAGAAGTGGTGGACCGGATCTACAAAGATTGTATTTCAATTCACTTAATAGTTAAGTTGTTAACTTGCTTGTAGTTTCGCCTAATTTCTAGTTAACGATCTATATTACGGTTTCTCGGCATCTAAATTTTAGAATTTGGCATGGTTGATGCCTTGTGGAACCTCATTAGTGTGCCTAGGAACCCTACATTAATTTTTCAAAAGTGAACCATGACAATTTAAAACAAGTGTGTATCATGGAAAATTCTTTCTCAAAATCTCTCCATGGCTCTAGAAATTTCTAGGAAAATGGTTAACTTGAAAAAGTTAGATAATTAAGGGTTTAAGTGAAAGATGCATTTATTTATGAACTTTCTACACAATACCACACATTTCTCTCTCTCTCCACTCCCCTCCCTCTCCATGGCCGAGCACTTCATGAGGCAGCCCCTCATTTCTCCAACTTCTTTTCTTTTCAAAAATCATCCAAAAATTCAACAAAAATTGTAACAACCCTAATTTTCCTATACAAATTTTTTCAAAATTCATAAAGGGGTATTTTAGCCTGAGCACAAGATATAAGTAATTATTTTGCTTTTTAATTACAAGTTAAAAGAATGTAATAACTCCATTTTTAGTGTACAAAAATTTGTTTTAAAATAAATGTATACTTGGGCTATTTACATTTTCTGTGACTATTTTAAATAATTAAATAACTCCATAATTACAAGAGGAGCTCGTAGCTCATTGGTAATACCTTGCATTGCTGAACTAAGCCACCAGAGTTCAAATCACATGCCCCACATTATTTTTAATATTTATTTTGTTTAAATTTTATAGAAGCCCAACAGTCCACCTGAGATAACTCCCAAATTTTGAACTAAACCTGGAAAACTAAATATACCAGAGGCTACACCAGACGACCCCCCACCTCCCTGACCTCCGACTCGGCCGACTCGGATGGCGGACCGGCCGACTCGGGACGGCGCCGCCGGCCGAGTCCCCAACAGGGAAAATGTGACTCTTCCTCTCCCCTACCCCCCTGCATACTTTATTTTGCCAGATCAGTTCCAGAGACCTTTGAAATCCCCATTTACTCCATATTTTAATGAATTTTAATATATTTTTACATTTTTTAATTTAAAACCCTACATCTACTCTAACCCTAGCCTAAACCCTATAAATACACCCCTACCCTCTACCCTCTCATCCCAAAACTCTGAGCCAACTCTCTAAAATTCTCAAGAAATCTTGTGTACTTTGAAAACGAGCACGAAGCAAAGCTACGGCGAAATTCCCGGCGAACTTCCGGCGATCGTTCTAGGAACTCTCGGCGACGAATCGACGCACCGGCGATTCCTCTTCTTTCATCTCTTTCTCCTAGTTGTCCAAAACCTGTAAGTTCCCATTTTCTATCTCTCTTTTCTATTCTAAAAAAATACGGATTTACAAACCCGACGGAATCGGAACAAATCCGATTTCCGATTCGGTTTTCTTATAAAACTTCACTTCTCATTAGTACTATCATGCTTAAACATCCTCATGTTGACTATTAATCACTAATTACCACATTGTTTTAATCCTATATTTAACTCCATCAAACTTGCTATACATTTAAAGTAGATCACGAGATAATGACCTACCTCCTCACATACTCACATACAACCTAACACGATACCCTTGAGAACTCAGAATACGGAAAACAAATATTTTCATTTAAATACCCTTTACTAAATAAAGCTATTTCTAAAACATCTAGTATTGATACACTTTTTAAATAAATACCACTTATTATGAAAATAGGATGAGATTCTGAACATCAGTCGTTTATCTAAACCTGACTTTGTGGTGTCTAGGCTAGGCAAGTGAGAAAGGTAACTTTAAAAGGCCCGTCTCACGGTGATTCGTGAGCGGATCCCTCCTTTCTTCACTTGTACTTACCTGTCCACAATTGGCGGTGAAGAGGCGATTTGAGGTATTTCACAACTTGTCGCTTTGGACCAGTTAGGAATAGTCTAGTTGACTTAGGAGACCCTAAAACATAGAATACGGAAAATTGACATCTTTACAAATAAATACCATTTACTTAATAAAACCGTTTTCTAAAAGATTTAGTATTTATACAAATCTTTGCAAAACGCCGCTACAACCCATTTTGGGGAATCCGTTCGGGATGGTGCGGGTTATCGCACATTCTCGGGCTTAGTAGTGCGAGATTCAGACCTCCGCAAGGAGCATTCGGTCTCGAAACATTTAAAATACGACATCTTAAGAAAATGAGATTTTTAAAATATAAAAAAATATATTAAAATTATTTTTGTATAAATATATATATATTTATCATTAAAATACCTATTTTGTTATGATATAAATATTCCACTTCTGTTCTAAAAATCACAAGAATTAATTTTACACTAAAACACCATGAATTCCATATAAATCAATATTACAAATAAATACCTTTATTTCTGAATTTAGGATATTTTCATTAGAATCATCACAATATAAAATCCATATTCATTACAATTCTAAAAACGAATAATAAATACTTGGGGTATATTTTTGAAAAGTATATAAAAGTATTTTTACATAAAACCCCCTCAAGTTCTACAAATTACCCTAAGGACCCTAGTAAACATAGGTTTAAGCGGGACCAATCTCTTGAGCCTCAGGGAGCCGGAGAAGTGGGTGCTTGCCTATCTTAGGTAGACAAATTAATAAAAACAATCAGGACTTCAATTTACTTTGCTAATTGTCTGACTCAGTTTGAGTCTCTGTATAATCTGACCTGAATATGATTCAAGTACTATCTACAATCTACAATCTTCAATATTACAATTTAACATGAATCCATGAATCCAATTATCAATCTATATAACTTGACCGAACCGAACCATGGATATACATTCCATTTACATGGTTCTCCAGTTATTCTATTTACATGATTCTACGGTTACATTCGTTTACTGATTTACATGATCCAATTATCAATCTATACAACTTGACTGAACCGAATCATGGATATACATTCCATTTACATGGTTCTCCAGTTATTCCATTTACATGATTCAAGTATTATCTACAATCTAAAACCTCAAATTCCAAATCCAATCTCTACCCATTCTTCTTCGGTCTATCTAGCTTGGATCTTGGAGCAAAGATAGCATCTTTGGGAGGCTTGGGTGCATGTTTGATCTCATATTTAGTGAGGTATAATCCTAACCCTAGTGTTAATTGTAGGTTAATTACTTAAATTGAATGGATTTCGTTGTTTAATTAGGGTTCTAGTTACTAAATTAAAAATTCAAGAAAAGGTTTGTGATCAAGCTAGGGTTTACATAAATTGTTCACGGTTTTAATATGTAGCTTAACATATAAAGACATGTAAAATCTAATCTAGATTGTTAAGTTACTAATTGTTACAACTAATTTTTCCAAATTGCTTAATGGTTGCAAACTAGGTTTTTGTAATATATATATATGTGAGATAAAATTCTAGTGAGGGTTTTTATTATTAGATTATGGTTTTAGTGGGTAGATTAACATGTTAATGGAATGCAAAACCTAATCTAGTTACCGGTTTGCTAATTTTTTTTTTACTTTAAAATTTTGATAATTATGCTATTTTGCAAACTAGGTTTTTTAGATTTAATACAAATTGATGAGATTAAATTATAGAAATGGTTTATATGACCTAATTATGATATTTAGTGAATATTATGGCCATTAGTTTTGTTAAAACGTCAAGTTTCGAATTAAAACGGTAATTAAGTGCTTTCTTGGTTTTTGTGAAATAAATCGATTTGATTCATTTTAAGGTTTTGATAATTTAAACCCTATTTTATATTATAATTAGTGAGTTTTGAAACTACGATTTGTACGTTTGTATTTTATCTCGATCAATCGGCGTTTGTACGCTGATGTCGAGGGTTATTTGGTTCTTTTGCATGAGCGGGTCATAAGTTTTAACCTATGCGCGTTTCGTGCGCCGTTTTGGTTTTGTCTGCGATTTTGGTTTATGATATTATATATGTTTGTGTATAGGTACCCCTCATGTGGACTTCGGACGATGAAGAAGAGGATGGCGGCATCGACTTCGGCAGACAAGGACCAGATGAGTAGATGTATATCTACGGGGGAAATCGGGTGGATGGCGTATAGCACCCCCGCAAACGTAGAATCAGGATATTATGTACTATTATTAGGAAGTCGGACGTGACCTTAGATTCTTGGCGAGTAGGGTACTATTGAAGATTTTAGGTTGGATTAGACTGATTTAGAAAGACTTAACCAGAGGATGATTGCCTTGGAGGGAATTCGTAGGTTTCATGTAGACACACAAACACAAATAAACTTGACTTGGTGTGTGTGTGTGTGTGTGTGTGTGTGTGTGTGTAGGAATATGTGTAGGTATACACACACACACATACATACATACATACATACATACATACATACACACACACACACAACATATACATGTGATATGAGGGTATTATATGATACTTGGGAATGAGTCGATATGATCGGGTATGATGCCGTGAGATATTGGACATATGACCGAGATATGGTATGAAATGTGTTACGATATTAGCAGATCGTTGGGTAATGAGAAAATATATAAACGATGATATGTGTAGATGACATTGAAATGAACGAGATTCTAGAATAAAACCCAGATAGTAATATGTGACTTAATCACGATATGATATATGACATGATATTTTAGTGGATCATTTGATGATATATATTTACACAGACGATGATATACGTTTGATGATATTAGAATGTATGCGATTATAGTACAGTACTCTTGATCATGATATTGTTTGATGATGATACTATACGAACGATGATGTATATATATGTGATAGTTGACCCGTACCTCGATTTTGGGATGCCATACGATGGATTTACCGTATGAAGCGTAGATGTGATGATTGATCCGCACTCTTGATCAGAAGAAGTCGTACTATGTACGTGACGCTATTGAGGCTGGATCGCCGACTACTAGGGATATCGACTTAGTCTTTAGGTGGAATTCTTCTTACCTTTCGACTAGTGTCTTTAGTTAGTTCCTTAGTTGGTTAGGTAGATGTTAGATTAGGCTCGAGTCATACTTATTTTCAAACTAACGAATCGTGCGCACTTTTTAAAGATAGCCTGAGGGATACTACGGATTTTTCAAAGGACGTATCTTTTCTTAAAAACCGCGTAACCCCTAATTTTCTAAAAACCACGATTCGTGCTTTTTCAAACAACAAAATGTATGACTCGTAAGTAGTATGTATTCTCTAGTTGTGCGTTTACTACACATTCACCGTTATATTCATGTTGTATTCATCGCATTGCATATTCATATATATGTTTGTTTAGCTAATATGAAACTCTGCCTGTTAGGACACCAGCACCATTACCGATGATGCGCATGTTCCACGTACACTTATTTGCCGGCTCACACACATCATCATCGGTAATTGCTATGTCACGTATACTTTAAAACATATTATCTTTTTATTGATATAATCAGCTAAATGCTAGACCAATATAATATTGTGTGATTACTCTCACGTGTTAGTTTAGACATTGCATTTATTACTCAGACATTTCATGCATTCACATAGTTATATTATCATACAGTATTATGGGGCTTATGCCGATACTCATTATTTACCTACTCATGATTTTGGGGATTTTGGATTTTCTATGAGATTTCTGGATTTTGGGGGAAAACCGCAAGAATTTAATAAAAACTTAGTATCATCATTTTTAAAATGCAAGTTGCGGTTTTCTCGTGATGTATGTGTCGTCCACCATGAGTTTTCATGTTTTCCGTTGGATTTCGAGACTCGATTCGAGGAGTGGATGAACCGTCTTGGGTACATGGTGGGCCTGGTATGGTATCCCGGGGCAAGAAGCTCGAGTTGTAGACGATGAGGCTGGCATGGGAAGGCTACCTATCGGTGATGTCTGGCGCGGCGGATATCCGGAGGATACCGACCGTTGTCGTGAGATTTGATGATATGGGCCAATCCGGACTGACGGAGCCCGAGATATTGAGACTTTGAGATATTGAGACATGGATTTCATTGATAATGTTTCAGATTATCATACAAAATTTTACTATGATAAATGTTAAAGATTTTCTTATACAGATATGTCCAGATTTCATGGTTGATTGTTTCATTCATGATGCATTCATACATAGCATACATATGACATGTTACCACTTGAGGCACTGACACGAGCATTGAGTATTGCACTTACGTATATATTATTACCCTATCACTACTAGTTGTCTAGTGTTATGTTAAGTATATTATATGACCTAGGAGAGCGTCGTGCATGCGATTTCTACTCGCAGATGTCTTCTACTCACGAGTTGGCAACTCACCCCCGTTGTGCCAAATTTTCTTACAAGTTTCGATGTACAGGTTTCCTTAGCAGTTTGCTGGCATATCATTTCATTCAGGATGATTTGCTTAGTAGGTTGGTTCATTGTATTGGGACCGCCGTTGTACTGTTATTTATTAAATTTTTATCTAGTAAGATCCATCAACCAGACTTGTATTTCTTGATAGATTTAGAAGGCTTGTTGTTTATTCTTTCGACTTTAGAGTCGCACTTGTATTATTTTGGTTTTCTGGTGGATTGGGTTTTCTTTTGAGTTTTTTTCCTCGCCCTTCGGCGTTGTATATTATATTTCTTGCGTGGTTATGACCGCCAATTGGCAAAGAGCTAGCTCCCGCTTGGGGAGGCCTTTTTATTGTTTCTTATGTATATATTCTTATTTGTACCCGTTTGGGGTCATTTTTTACAAAGGCGACTCTGCCGAAATTTTTGAGAAAATTTGATGTTGCTTTTAAACATGTTTTTCTTTACTTCTTCTTTTAATGGTTTAGATTTTTGGGCTTCGGCTTGCTTAGATTACGTTACGCCTCTAGACGTTTCGTAATTTAAGTGCCGGTCACGTTCCGTACCTTCGAGTTGTGACAAAGTTGGTATCAGAGCGTTAGGTTTAACCTTTGTCTAAGTCTAGGTTGACCTTGGTTAATGGAGTAGGTGACTTAGGTAGAGTGACGTACCGTGGGTATGATCCGCGGCATACTTACGATACGCTACTTTGCTTAAGAAGCCTTAGGATGTACATTTCTTTGCACCGTATTCTATTCGTTCCTTTGATCTATCTTCGTCGATATCGGATAGTGGTTTCTGTTACCACGGTCGCACAGGCAGAGGGAGTTGTGGCTCGAATGCGATAACCGTTAGGGTATCGTCTATTCTTGAGGATCGAGGCATTGTTTAGCTTGCGGACGAAGGGCATTCACATGTCGTCCAGACGAAGTTAAAAAGTTCGAACGAATGTCAGAAACCCATTTTTCCAAGTTTAAGGTATTTGGAAGAACATGCAGGTATTTCTATGGACCCTCTAGAAGAATGAAACCCTAACTCGACATAATGACCATGAGAACGCTGGTGAACCTTAGGGTTTGCGGCAGTTCTGCGGTGCCATTAGTGAGGCTTGGGTTTGCCCTTCTACGGCTGGTCCGCAGATGCTGGGGCATGTACTGGATATTTCTAAACTGTACTTGAGTGTTGAGCTCTCGGGGGATTATGGGATTTTGATGAATCGATCGAAAAGTTTAACGTAGTTTGGATATCAGGTGAAGGGATAGATTACATGGGAGACTCTAGATATGAGTACAACAGTTTGTAGCGCCGTCCATACAGTTATGAAGAGACGAGTTCGAATCAGTCGACACCAAAGGAAAGAGAAGCACATTGACGTCGGTGTTACGAATTGCGATTTGGTGATTTGAATATCACATTTCCGTTGTTTGGATTTTGGTATTTTGAGTATTCCGTTTTATGATTGGTATTTTCTATGAGCACATTCATTGCACTCGATTAGTGTTCCACGTATCAGTTGTTTTGATGTTCGTTTTGTGCATACCCATTGCACTTGATTTGATTCTTATATACATTATGAGATGTTTGATTTTGATTTCATATACCTGAATTTAATTGATTTGATTTCGTGTATATGGGTTGCACCTGATTTTGGACTTATGCTTTCGGTATAGTTTTCATGCACTTTTCGTACTTTTATTTGGTTTTGTGCACACCAGATGCACTAAATCGGGGTTTTGTGCAGATTAGATGCACCTGATATCGTTGTCGTGTACGCCCGTTGCACTTCACAGATGTTTTTGGTGCACACCCGTTGCACTCAGTTTTGTTTCTATGACTATTCATGGCGTCTGTATTTGATTTCGATTTTTGCGCGCACCGGACGCACGTGGTACCTTGTATACTGTATTTGAGATTAATTTCATTTTGAGCAGTACGTTTTTATGATATTTACTATTTGGTGTAGTAACCGAGTAGGACTGTTCTGAGAACAGTACCTATGTGTTTTTGCATGCATTGATAGTTACCGAAGGGATTTCCAAAAAGGAGCTATAATCTCCATATTTTCCTACGTGTTTGAGATGACACAAAATATTTTACAAAGGAAACCCTTCTAGATTATTTTCAAAAGGCGGAACATGTATGTTAAATAAAAGATATATATGTATAGTTATTTTTCTTATAATGAACGTCCGCTACGTGTGCCGTGATTCGCGCATCGCACGGTGATTTGGGAAAAGGTTTTGCATGTATTTCTTTTCAGATGTTTGGACGATTTTACCACGATGCGCACTATATACAAGTTATAGTTTTGATGTATTTCATGTTGGTTTTTGTATTGGACTTTGACATTGTATTTTCACCATAACTCCGATGATTGCGTTATGCTTGACGGAGCTTTGATTTTGAGTTATGTACTTGTTCTCCGCCGAAAACCGGGAAGACTAACGTCTTTCCTGAATTTGGGGGTAGATACTAATTGGTGCTATCCGTCCACCTCTCCGAAGATGCCAAGTTGATTTATGACACCATGCATCGAAAGTTTAAACGGATGCGGCCGATATAGCAGACTTCGTCAGATTCCCCCTCGTTAAGGGGGTTTTGATTGTGGGGACGCTTTTCCCTGCAGGCGCAAGCCCCTGCAGTTAATTATGCTACCGCATCACAGTAACCACTTTCTCCTTCTCCAGATCGTCACTTCGCGTCGTGGGTGTTTGTTTTGTTTTTGGTTGCCCGTGGATTGTATACGGAGACTAATTTATGTTGTCGCCCGTAGGGCGTGGATTAGTCCAAATCCGTATTTTCTTAGATTTGGGTGTGGGATTTGGGTTTAAGGATACGTTAGTATCATTTGAGACTAAGATCAACTTAAACGTTTGTTAAGGATAGTTAGTCTAATTTTAGACTAAAATCTACTTAACAGTTTGTTAAGGACACGTTAGTCTAATTTTAGACTAAGGTCAACTTAACCATTTGTTAAGAATACGTTAGTCTAATTTTAGACTAAGATCTACTTAACAGGATCATTTAGATCCAACAAAAGAGCATTTGGGCTCTATTGTTTTAGTTTATGGACTTTGCGGTCGATTAGTTTAGGGACATTACGGTCCATTACCAGTTTAAGGACATGGTGGTCCATGGTTAAGGACATCATAGTCCGTTGGTTTAAAGGGACCCCACAGTCCGAGGTTAAGGACATCATAGTCCGTGGGTTTAAAGGGACCCCACAGTCCGAGGTTAAGGACATTATAGTCCGTGGGTTTAAAGGGACCCCACAGTCCGAGATCAAGGACATCATAGTCCATGGGCTTAAGGACCTCACAGTCCGTAGTTTAAAGACGTCATAGTCTATAAAGTTTAAGGACATCATAGTCCATGAGTTTAAGGACCCCACAGTCCGTGGAATGATTGGTTATCGGGACCCGTCACCTCTCTTAAGACGTTGAAGGATTACAACGACAAATATCAGAGGAGTGAAGAGATGTACCCTTGAACCAAAGTTGATTGGGAAATCTGTAGTCCAATTTGGAACTAAGATCAATTAATTAGATTATGAGCACATTGGCTGAGTTAAATCTGAATTGAGGACTTATGGCCAACTAGGGCTAAGTCCAATTAGGTTTGAAATGTTGGACCTTTGTTTGGACTGTTGAACATTTGTCTGGGTTCAGCCCCCCCATTATTTAGCAATACCAACAGGGGTTTTGGGGCTCAGCCAAAGGGGAGTCTTGTCTCTGGAAAATTTAGTCAATTTGAGCTAAACTTGGCTTTAGAATAGTGTTAAACACTAGAGGATATTTGACGATCACATGCCCCCACGTGATGTGCTGAAAATAGTGTTAAACACTAAGCACGAAGCGCTTAAGGTAGTGTGAAACACTAAAGTTGAATTGATCACGTGGGGTCACGTGAGGTGTCTGAAGATGGGGGTCAGACTTCCTTTATTTTCTTTCCAGAATATTCAAATAAGTGTTAAACACTTTTAGTTTTCGAGGCCATCACGTGAGAGCACGTGATGGGCATCCATGCACTGGATTTAAAGGGATTTGTTAGGAGTCACGTGGGGACACGTAAGGGCGTCCAAAATTGATTCTGCTCTTGGATTTGTTCCCTTTTGTTTTGAGGGTCACGTGTGAGCACGTGAGGCATTGCCTCCAAGTTTTTTCTTTCTCATTTTGAGGAGTCTGTTTAAGGGTCACGTGGGGGCACGTGACCTAGTCTTGTTCGTTCTTTTTCATTCGTTGGGATGAAGGGTCACGTGTTACCACGTGATCACGTTGGATACTTTGATCTTTATGTGCACGGAGAGCTTTAAGTCTCTTGTTTTTTAAGAATTAAATTCTTTTGTAGGGTTAAACCCTAATTCTGTTTAGAGGAATTAAATTCCTATGTATTTGGAAGAATTAAATTCTTTAAACTCAACTCTCCCTCTGAGTTTTTGGATCTGCATGGCAAAATCTCCCCGATGAGAATTAAATTCTCAACTTGTGGGGAGATCTGATTCTGCAGATCTTCAACCATGAGGAAGAACTAAGTTCTTGTTTTAAGGGTTAAACCCTGTTTCTGTTGGAGGAATTAAATTCCTAAGTATTTGGGGGAACTAAATTCCCTAAACTCAATTCTCCCTCTAAGTTTTGGATCTGCATGGCAGAATCTCCCCGATGAGAATTAAATTCTCAACTTGTGGGGAGATCTGCTTCTGCAGATCTTTAACCAAAGGAAGAACTAAGTTCTTATTCAGAAGAGTTAAACTCTTAATTTGAGAATTAAATTCTCTTTTTGTTTTATGGGACTTAGATCTCTTTCCCTTTCTCACCTAGGGTTTCTTTTCTCTGAAGAGATCTTCTTTTCTCTCTTGAGAATTAAATTCTCCTTTCTTTTCTCTCTCTCTGTTTTTGTTGTATCTCTCCCAAAAAAAAAGATGCCCCTCTTCTCTTCTTGGCTCCTATTTATAAGAGAAAGAAAAGAATCAATTTGTTTAGTCAATCTTTCATTGAAAGATTTTAATTGATTTTTTAACCAACATGATCTTTTAGATCACTCAGTGAATTTTATTCACCATTGGATTTTTAATCCAAAAGATCTTTTATCTGTTATCCCTGGCAAATTTTAGGAAAATCTTTCCTTGTATAGAATCTTTCTATAAATTGGTGATTTTTAATCACCATTGCATTTTTAATCCAACGGTGCTCCACTTTACAGAGCACAATCTTTTTGTTTGGAAAGATCTAAGAAAATATTATGGTTTTTGATTTCCCTTAATTAGAATTTAATTCTATTAGTTTAGAAGGTTTAAGAGCATATCACGTGTTAACACGTGACCCCACTGTTTGATTATTTAATTAGAATTTAATTCTATTAATTCAGAGAGCTTAGGAACTCATCACGTATCTGCACGTGACCTCTGGTCACGTGTGGGCACGTGATGCCCCATTGGGGTATTCCTTGCTGTTTTATTATACATTTTAATTCCTTTCGGTTGGTTTAAAGGCCCATCACGTGTGGGCATGTGACCCCTTTTGATCAGAATTTAATTCTTATTATTTCAGAGTCCTCAGGAAATCATCACGTGTCGGCACGTGACCCCCGATCACGTGTAGGCACGTGATGCCTCATAACTTTTGATCCCGGATGAATTATGAGGCCCATAATATATCAGATCGAAGGATTTTTCGAGACACTTTCGATACCATCAAAATTTAGCTGTTTCTCATTCGGGAGTTTGTCAAAATACAGCCCGGAAAATACTGGTTCGCATTTTCTTAAGCGTATCGCTGCCATTTGATACCTTGGGCTCTTTTGCGCAAAATTTTTTTTTTGGCGGGAACAAATGCCCCCCACTACTTTGCCCACGTAAGTATATACGTGGGTGAAGTAGTGCAGAGTAATTCATAGCGTATGACCAGTTTTGAGTTGGTATATAATTTTCAGGATCTTGATCTGAGAAGATAACGAGCGGACACAAGCGTCGTCATTTATCATTGCCTAAAATATCGACTCTTAAGGGATATAGTTCCAAACCCTCAGCTCCATGAGCCACGCCCTTCTATTTATTTATGTTTTACTCTGGCGTGAAGTAGTTTATATGCTCGAGTAACTTCTCCATTTCAGTGGTATGTAGCTTTGGCAAGTGTGGCCCATAGATGGTAGATAACAATTCATTTTGAACTCTTTATAAGGTAGCGATGGCTTAGGAAACAGGGTTAGGATCTGTTGCCTAAGGCTTTTCAACTTTATGAGCCGTGAGGGTCTCATAAAGACTTTTCTCCCTACGAGTCGAAATTATCTCGTAGGTGTATTTTCTCCTTAGGAGTCGTGAGGACTCCTAAGTGTGTTTTCTCCTGAGAATAGTAAGGATCCCACAAGAGAATTTTCTTTATGCGTAGGGACACTAATTTCCCCGCAAGTTGAGACGAATCGAGAGATTCTCGCAAAGACACTGATTTCCTTACGGGTCGAAACGAATCAAGAGGTTCTCGCCGAGGACGTTGATTTCCCTGAATCGAGATGAGAAGCGATGGCTTAGGAAACAGGTTCAGATCTGCTGCCTAAGACTTTTCAACTTTATGATCCGTGAGGGTCTCATAAAGATTTTTTTCTCCCTACGAGTCGAGAGGATCTCATAGGTGTATTTTCTCCTTAGGAATCGTGAGGATTCCTAAGTGTGTTTTCTCTTGAGAGCCGTAAAGATCCCACAAGAGAATTTTCTTCCTTACAAGTCGAGAGGACTCGTAAGTGATTGATGAGTTGATCTACTCCCGAGTCAAAGCATTGCTTCAACAGGGAGGTCGAGTGTTGACTTTGGTTTGTCTGTGCACCGTCGAGTCATGGAACTGGGAACTTTGCCGCGGCTCATCTTTGCTGACGTCGTATATTCCTGCAGAGACATTGATTTCTCTGCTGGTCGGCACGAATCGAGATGTTCTCGTCAAGGACGCTGATTTCCCTGAATCGAGGTTTTTGCCAAGGACACTGATTTCCCTGGAGTCGAAACGAATCGAGGTATTCCTACAAAGACACTGATTTCTCTACGGGCCGACGCGAATTGAGGTGCTCTCGTCAAGGACGCTGATTTCCCTGAATCGAGGTTTTGCCAAGGACACTGATTTCCCTAGAGTTGAGACGAATCGAGGTATTCCTGCAAAGACACTGATTTCCTTACGGGTCGACGCGAATCGAGATGCTCTCATCAAGGACGCTGATTTCCCTGAATCGAGGTTTTTGCCAAGGACACTGATTTCCCTGGAGTCGAAACGAAACGAGGTATTCCTGCTAAGACATTGATTTCTCTACGGGCCGACGCGAATCGAGGTGCTCTCATCAAGGATGCTGATTTTCCTGAATTGAGGTATTTGCCAAGGACACTGATTTCCTCGGAGTTGAGACGAATCGAGATATTCCTACAAAGACACTGATTTTCTTGCGGGTCGACGCGAATCGAGATGCTCTCATCAAGGACGCTGATTTCCCTGAATCGAGGTTTTTGCCAAGGACGCCGATTTCCTCGTGTTGAAACGAATCGAGGTATTCCTGCAAAGACACTGATTTCCTTGCCGGTCGACGCGAATCGAGAGGTTCTCGCCAAGGACGCTGATTTCCCTGAATTGAGATTTTTCCAAGGACACTGATTTCCCTGGAGGTCAAGACGAATCGAGATATTCCTGCAAAGACACTGATTTCTCTGCGGGTCGACGCGAATTGAGATGCTTTCATCAAGGACGCTGATTTCCCTGAATCGAGGTTTTTGCCAAGGACGCTGATTTCCTATAGTTGAGACGAATCGAGGTATTCCTGTAAAGACACTGATTTCTCTGCGGGTCGACGTAAATCAAGGTTTTGCCAAGGAAACTGATTTCCCTGGGGTTGGTTGACTTGTTTCCGAGACGGAGCGTTGATCCGGCAGGGAGGTCATTGGTTGACTCCAGGTTGTCTGTGAACCGTAGAGTCTTGGAACTGGGGACTTTGCCGTGGCTCCGATTGATGGTGTAGCATCTGTGTCCTGCTGGAATGAGGAGGCACGCCGTTGTTGGTCTTCGGGCCGTAGATGTGGCCATTGAGATTTGGACCCAGGGACTTTGTCATGGCTCCGCTTCGTTGCGACTCTGTGGTCGGTTGTTGACGTCACATCTGCATCTGGTTGGAGTGAGGAGAAACGTCGTTGGTGATCTCTAGGCTGTCTGTGAACCGTCGAGATTTAGAACTAAGGGACTTTGCCATGGTTCCGTTGTTTTGACCCTGGGGTCGCTTGTTGACGTCGCATCTGCATCCTGCTGGAGTAAGGAGAAACGCCGTTGGTGATCTCTAGGCTGTCTGTGAACCGTCGAGATTTGGAACTAGGGGACTTTGCCATGGTTCCGGGATAGTCTCTGGGCTGTCTGTGAACCGTCGAGATTTGGAACTAGGGGACTTTGTCGTGGCTCCGTTTGTTGATGTTGCGTCTGCATCCGATTGGAGGGAGGAAGAACGCCGGTGTTGATCTCTAGGCTGTCGATGTTGATGTCGAGACCCTGAAGTTAGGGATCTTCCTTCGCTTCGTTTGTTGACATTGTGTCTGCAATATTGCGACGAATGTCGAGATTTTCTCTAGGTTGTCTATGAACCGTCGAGATTTGGCTTCACTTCGACGAAGCCTGGTGGGACGATATGGTTCCTTTCTTGTTTGTGCCCATGGATTGTATACAGTGGTCAACGTGACCTCACCTGCAGGGCAAAATTTTTCATTTCATTTCATTTTTATTTCTTTCCGTGATGCTCTATCATTTCATCTTTTTATATCGCGAAAGTCGCGATTGCCCAATCATTTCGGCTATTTTTTTACTCGCTGCTTTTTATTGCGTGTTGCCCAATCATTTCGGCTATTTTTGTATGCATATATATTTTCACTTGCTGATTTCGTTGCAACTTGCCCCATCATTTCGGCTATTTCATATGCATTTCTGTCTCGTTGACTTTTCGCCATGAGTATGGAACTTGGAATCTGGTGCCAATCTTAGCATCAGCATCGCTGTTACTGGAATATTGCCAGGAGCGAATCATCATTTGCTATGAAAGGACTTGGAATTTGATACTGATTTAGGGATCAACATCGCTACAACTAGGATATTGCCAGGAGCGAATCAATATTTTCCTCTGTCGATGTCGAACAAAGGTGGCTTAGCAAATAGGGTTAGGACCTCGTCGACTAAGGCTTTTGACTTCATGAGCCGTAAGGGTCTCATAAAGATATTTCTCTCTACGAGTCGTGAGGATCTCGTAGGTGCATCTTCTCCTTAGGAATCGTGAGGATTTATAAGTGTGTGTTCTCTTATAAGTCGTAAGATCTTACAAAAGTGTTTTCTCCTTATAAGTCGAGAGGACTTACAAGTGTCGTTCGCTATATGAAGATATCTCTCGTCTGTGGTGGGACTCTGTTTGGGAAACGTTTATTTGTGCCCGTAGATTGTATACAAGGGTCAATATTGAACCGCTTGTAGGGCATTCTGGGGATTTTGATGGCTGAAGAACAGGTTCAGATCTCTGTAGCTTAAGGCTTTTGAATCCCATGAGCCGTGAGGGTCTCATAGGGAGAATTCTCCTTACGAGTCGTGAGGATCTCATAAGTGTATTTTCTCCTTAGGAATCATGAGGATCCCTAAGTGTGTTGCTTCCCTTCGTGAGTCGTAAGGATCTCACGCAGGTAGTTTTCTCCTTACAAGGTCGAGAGGACCTTGCAAGTGTCTTTTAACGAGGTTGCGCCCTTTCGGGTTTTCACAAACTCGCTGGTAGTCCTGCTGTTTTTACTCACAGAGCCATTTCGGGTTTTCATCTGTGCCCATTTCGCTTATGGACGTACCTTTTTTTTAACACCACGTCAGCCTGGGGACGGCGCGGGTCGGCAGTAGTTTAACGACGTTTCGGTCATTTGCAAGTTTTAGGACATTGCGGTCTATCATTAGTTTATGGACGTTTAGGTCCGTAGTTGCCATATTTGAGGCGAGTTTCCAGTTTACGGACTTTTCGGTCCATGGGGATTTCTTTATGAATGAGCACGATGCCCCCGGCATGTCCACCTTTTTAGGGGTATGAGTTTATGACGGGTTCACCCTCCAGTTTTCGGATAATGCGAACTTACCTTATTGGTATTGGTCCTCAATCCAGCTTTTGAAGACGAAGCAATCTTCGATTGGATGGCTTACTGCTTGGTGGTAAGGGCAGCAATTAGGATTGTTGACATTGCCTGGCCGCAACGGACGTTTTGGATCCGGCAGATTGATGAGTATGTTGCGCACTACCAGCTCGAACAGTCTCTTCATTTTATCCTGGGGAAACGAGTAAGGACGTCCCAGTCTCTCCTCGTGGGATGGGCGTGGACGCGCGTTGTTTTGGCGAGCAACCGACTTTAAGTTACTCGGCTGTTGTTGAGTATTGGCGACGAAGGTCGCTTTCCCTTTCCCCTTCTTATTCCGAGATTCCAGCTTCGAAGGAGATGGTCTATGACCCAACTGATCCATTTGGGTCAGCTTGTCAATCAAGGACTGGAAAGTGGTCGGCTTGAAAAACATCATGAATTGGGAGATGGTCGCTTGAGGGTCAAGAGTACCCACGAACATGCCTACCGCAGGCGCTTCTTCGATGCGCTGCTCGCATTTTGACCATAGATTCCTCCACCGTATCGCATACTGGACCCAAGTTTCTCCCGGCTTCACCCTGGCATTGATCAATGCCGTGATTGGGGTACGTTCGCTGGCGCTCGCAAAACGTTGGGTGAATAGCAACTCCATCTCCGTAAAAGTTTTGACGGAATCGTTGGGAAGCTCTGAATACCATTCAAACGCCGTCTCCGCCAAGCTGCCGAAGAATTGGCGAAGCAGTAGCTTATCATCCCCTCCAGTGTTTTCGCAGAGAGCCCTAAACTGGGCAACATGTTGATGGGGATTGCCTGTCCCCTTGTATACATGGAATTTGGGAATCGTATATCCTGGCGGGTACTTTATTTGATCATACCAACCCGGATAGGGCCGTCCAGTTCTGACGACTTGGCCAGCCGCTTCATTCGCTTGATGAGCTCGTATTTGTTGAGCTATATAATCATCGAGCGTGGCTTTAGAGATGGTATCCTCCTTCGCTGCTGACAGAGCCGGCAGAGGATTTGATGTCTCTCCTCTATCATCTTCAATTATTACTGGAGGATTTTCGGCTGGAGGGTCCGGCTGGATCATCATGCCCACCATATCTTGGAATAGAAGGGCTATTTGCTTTATATTGGCCGCTTGTTCCGCGGCCTCTTTGTCCTTCTTCTTAAGCATTCTCCGAAGGAATTCAGCATCAGTTTCCTGCTCACGGCGCTGCTCCGAGGATGTCTCCGGGCTTGCTTTCGGTCCCGTAGCATTTCTTGGAGCTTTTGTTGTTGCTGCTCCTGAGCCTTAGTCACTGATCGCGTAAGCGGTCGATGACCTGTGGAGATATGGCTATCCTCTTTTCCGGATGCCATATAGATGGTATGCACCACCATGCCCCCAGACTTGGGGCGTTTAGATTCAACGTTCTTGCGATTGATCGCAGACACCGGGATTTTCTCCAGCTTTCTCCTCTTGTGAGCGGTCGAGATTGAGGGGGCCGTTGCAGTGGGAACCCAAGTAGCTGTCGCCTTTTATGGCTTGACAGGATGGTCCTCTTCTCGCTGAACTTTCACCTTTTTCTTTCGGCGAGAGTAATCTTGATTAATCATCGAGTCTTGAACCTGTCGCCAAACTTTATAAATTTTAGAGGACTGCCGCTGAGGGGGATGCTCTAGCTTCACCTTTGTAGCATTCTCCATGGGTGGAGGAGATCTCTTCAGCACGGCAGTCAGAGAGTTTTTGCGCACTCTCCTTAGCGGTTCAAAGCTGTTCCCAGTTGGAACAGCAATATCGATTTCCACCGTTGGAGCCGGCGGAGTCAATCCAGAAGGAGAGTTGCCCCCAGCCTTTCTTACTCGGCGCCAGTAGCGACGTCGAACGTGTCGAGCCGTTGGGATTGTCTTAGCTGTAGAGGTGACTTCTTCATGCCCCCTGTTTTGGTCAGAAGTTGTCGTTGTCAGCCTATTAAAGAGTGATGTCCGCTGAATGGGGATAACCAACCTATCGAAGGCAGACTTCCGAGCAAGGGAAGCAGCCTTGACGATTTCGTCTGGAACAGGAGATGAAACAGTCAGTCTTGTGAAGACCGACCCTTCACAGGAGAGTTGCCCCCTGTTTGGCAGAAGAAGCCGCCTTGACGACTTCATGAGCAGGAATGGATATTCGCTTAGGGATAACCCTTTCTAGTATCGCGGGCTTCATCATGGGCCCAATGAGCTTTGGCCCAGTCTGTCGAAGACTGAGGCGTTGGAGCTGGACGACCCGTTGAGTGGGGCCACAGTAGTTGTGAGCCGATTAAAGACCGATCTCTTCGAAGCTTCTTGCAATGGTATAGGGGCGTTGAATTTCATCTGTGGGAGAATGGTCCCGAAGAATAGCCCAGTGGTGGCTTGAGTTACCTGCTCCACTGGCATTATGAAAAGGGAGGCCGCTTGCGGCCCGTAGGTTACACCTCCAGATGAGGCGGAACGGGAGTTGCAGTTTCAGCTGGAGCAGTTAGAAACCATTGATGCTCTTTTTTCTGCACGGAGCAAGACACCAAATCTTAGTACCTCGAATCCACAGGCAACCATAGCAAACCGCGATTCGTTCGCGAACACGACACACGAATGTGGAGTGGAAAGAGGAAAAGGTCCCACCAGGCGTGCCAAAATCTGTTCTCCGCCGAAAACCGGGAAGCCAAACGTCTTGCCTGAATTTGGGGGCAGATGCTAATTGGTGCTATCCGTCCTCCTTTCCGAAGATGCCAAGTTGATTTATGACACCATGCATCGAAGGTTTAAACGGATGCGGCCGATGTAGCAGACTTTGTCAGATTCCCCCTTGTTGAGGGGTTTTTGATTGTGGGGACGCTCTTCCCTGCAGGCGCAAGCCCCTGCAGTTAATTACGCTACCGTATCACGGTAACCACTTTCTCCTTCTCCAGATGGTCACTTCGCGTCGTGGGTGTTTGTTTTGTTTTTGGTTGCCCGTGGATTGTATACGGAGACTAATTTATGTTGTCGCCCGTAGGGCGTGGATTAGTCCAAATCCGTATTTTCTTAGATTTGGGTTTGGGGGTTGGGTTTAAGGATACGTTAGTCTCATTTGAGACTAAGATCAACTTAAACGTTTGTTAAGGATACGTTAGTCTAATTTTAGACCAAGATCTACTTAACAGTTTTTTAAGAACACGTTAGTCTAATTTTAGACTAAGGTCAACTTAGCCATTTGTTAAGGATACGTTAGTCTAATTTTAGACTAAGATCTACTTAACATGGTCATTTAGATCCAACAAAAGAGCATTTGTGCTCTATTGTTTTAGTTTAGGGACTTTGCGGTCGATTAGTTTAGGGACATTACGGTCCAATACCAGTTTAAGGACATGGTGGTCCAAGGTTAAGGACATCATAGTCCGTGGGTTTAAAGGGATCCTACAGTCCGAGGTTAAGGACATCATAGTCCGTGGGTTTAAAGGGACCCCACAGTCCGAGGTTAAGGACATCATAGTCCATGGGCTTAAGGACCCCACAGTCCGTAGTTTAAAGACGTCATAATCTATAAAGTTTAAGGACATCATAGTCCATGAGTTTAAGGACCCCACAGTCCGTGGAATGATTGGTTATCGGGACCCGTCACCTCTCTGAAGACGTTGAAGGATTACGACGACAAATATCAGAGGAGTGAAGAGATGTACCCTTGAACCAAAGTAGATTGGGAAATCTGTAGTCCAATTTGGAACTAAGATCAATTAATTAGATTATGAGCACATTGGCTCAGTTAAAGCCGAATTGAGGACTTATGGCCAACTTGAGCTAAGTCCAATTAGGTTTGAAATGTTGGACCTTTGTTTGGACTGTTGAACATTTTTCTGGGTTCAGCCTCCCATTATGTAGCAATGCTAACAGTGGTTTTGGGGCTCAGTCAAAGGGGAGTTTTGCCTCTGGAAAATTTAGTCAATTTGGGCTAAACTTGGTTTTAAAATAGTGTTAAACACTAGAGGATATTTGGCGATCACGTGCCCCCACATGATGTGCTGAAAATAGTGTTAAACACTAAGGACGAAGCGCTTAAAGTAGTGTTAACACTAAAGTTGAATTGGTCACGTGGGGTCACGTGAGGCGTCTGAAGATGGGGGTCAAACTTCCTTTATTTTCTTTCCAGAATATTCAAATAAGTGTTAAACACTTTTAGTCTTCGAGGCCATCACGTGTGAGCATGTGATGGGCATCCATGCACTGGATTTAAAGGGATTTGTTAGGAGTCACGTGGGGGAACGTAAGGGCGCCCAAAATTGATTCTGCTCTTGGATTTGTTCCCTTTTGTTTTGAGGGTCACGTGTGAGCACGTGAGGCATTGCCTCCAAGTTCTTTTTTTCTCATTTTGAGGAGTCTGTTTAAGGGGCACGTGGGGGCACGTGACCTAGTCTTGTTCGTTCTTTTTCATTCTTTGGGATGAAGGGTCACGTGTTACCACATGATCACGTTGGATACTTTGATCTTTATGTGCATGGAGAGCTTTAAGTCTCTTGTTTTTTAAGAATTAAATTCTTTTATAGGGTTAAACCCTAGTTCTGTTTAGAGGAATTAAATTCCTATGTATTTGGAAGAATTAAATTCTTTAAACTCAACTCTCCCTCTGAGTTTTTGGATATGCATGGCAAAATCTCCCCGATGAGAATTAAATTCTCAAGGGAGATTTGCTTCTGCAGATCTTCAACCATGAGGAAGAACTAAGTTCTTGTTTTACGGGTTAAACTCTGTTTCTGTTGGAGGAATTAAATTCCTAAGTATTTGGAGGAATTAAATTCCCTAAACTCAATTCTCCTTCTAAGTTTTGGATTTGCATAGAATTAAATTCTCAACTTGTGGGGAGATCTGCTTTTGCAGATCTTCAACCAAAGGAAGAACTAAGTTCTTATTCAGAAGAGTTAAACTCTTAATTTGAGAATTAAATTCTCTTTTTGTTTTATGGGACTTAGATCTCTTTCCCTTTCTCATCTAGAATTTTTTTCTCTGAAGAGATCTTCTTTTCTCTCTTGAGAATTAAATTCTCCTCTCTTTTTTTTTCTCTCTGTTTTTGTTGTATCTCTCCCAAAAAAAAAGATGCCCCTCTTCTCTTCTTGGCTCCTATTTATAAGAGAAAGAAAAGAATCAATTTGTTTAGTCAATCTTTCATTGAAAGATTTTAATTGATTTTGTAACCAACATGATCTTTTAGATCACTCAGTGAATTTTATTCACCATTGGATTTTTAATCCAAAAGATTTTTTATCTGTTATTCCTGGCAAATTTTAGGGAAATCTTTCCTTGTATAGAATATTTCTATAAATTGGTGATTTTTAATCACCATTGGATTTTTAATCCAACGGTGCTCCACTTTACAGAGCACAATCTTTTTGTTTGGAAAGATCTAAGGAAATATTAAGGTTTTTGATTTCCCTTAATTAGAATTTAATTCTATTAGTTTAGAAGGTTTAAGAGCCTATCATGTGTTAAAACGTGACCCCACTGTTTGATTTTTTAATTAGAATTTAATTCTATTAATTCAGAGAGGTTAGGAACTCATCACGTGTCTGCACGTGACCTCTGGTCACGTGTGGGCACGTGATGCCCCATTGGGGTATTCCTTGCTGTTTTATTATACCTTTTAATTCCTTTCAGTGGGTTTAAAGGCCCATCACGTGTGTGCACGTGACCCCTTTTGATCAGAATTTAATTCTTATTATTTCAGAGTCCTCAGGAAACCATCACGTGTCGGCACGTGACCCCCGTTCACGTGTAGGCACGTGATGCCTCATAACTTTTGATCCCGGATGAATTATGAGGCCTATAATATATCAGATCGAAGGATTTTTCGAGACACTTTCGATACCATCAAAATTTAGCTGTTTCTTATTCGGGAGTTTGTCAAAATATAGCCTGGAAAATACTGGTTCGCATTTTCTTAAGCGTATCGCTACCATTTGATACCTTGGCTCTTTTGCGCAAATTTTTTTTTTGGCGGGAACAGTACTTGTTTTTCATGCGTATGCATTGCGCTAAGATTTTTTTTATGTATTGATGATTTCGGAGCCCCGACGATTTGAGTGTTTTGCTAAATGTTTTAGTATTTGGGGCGTGTTTTAATTTAAATTCGGTGACCGAATTTTTTTAGGGGGGGAAGATTGTAACGTTTTAAAAATAAATAAATAAATAATTAGATAAATAAAAATTTTTAGGTGAATTTTCTGATTGTCGGTAAAATAAATCGTATTTTCCGTAAAACTTAACTACAATTATTTTTCATTATAGACTTAAATATACCTATTTAGGTTATGTAATTTCTAGTATTTGGTATTTAAATGGTCACTTGTAAATTTCTAGTTTATTAAAATATTTTCCATAATTAATTAAATTCAAATATTTACATAAACTTTTAATTATACATTTAATTAGTGATAAATACAAATTTGAATGGGTTAATTTTTCAAAAGTGAACCATGACAATTTAAAACAAGTGTGTATCATGCAAAATTCTTTCTCAAAATCTCTCCATGGTTCTAAAAATTTCTAGGAAAAGGATTAACTTGAAAAAGTTAGATAATTAAGGGTCTAAATGAAAGATGCATTTATTTATGAACTTTCTACACAATACCACACATTTTTCTCTCTCTCCACTCCCCTCCCTCTCCATGGCCGAGCACTTCATGAGGCAGCCCCTCATTTCTCCAACTTCTATTCTCTTAGAAAATCATCCAAAAATTCAACAAAAATCAAAATAAAATTCCACAAAAAATCTCAAATTCCAAATCCAATCTCTACTCATTCTTCTTTGGTCTATCTAGCTTGGATCTTGGAGCAAAGATAACATCTTTGGGAGGCTTGGGTGCATGTTTGATCTCATGTTTAGTGAGGTATAATCCTAACCCTAGTATTAATTGTAGGTTAATTACTTAAATTGAATGGATTTCGGTATTTAATTAGGGTTCTAGTTGCTAAATTAAAAATTCAAGAAAGGGTTTGTGATCAAGCTAGGGTTTTCATAAATTGTTCATGGTTTAATATGTAGCTTAACACATAAAGACATGTAAAATCTAATCTAGATTGTTAAGTTACTAATTGTTACAACTAATTTGTCCAAATTGCTTAATGGTTGCAAACTAGGTTTTTGTAATATATATATATGAGATAAAATTCTAGTGAGGGTTTTTATTATTAGATTATGGTTTTAGTGAGTAGATTAACATGTTAATGGAATGCAAAACTAAATTTAGTTACTAGTTTGCTAATTTTTTTTTACTTTAAAATTTTGATAATTATGCTATTTTGCAAACTAGGTTTTTTAGATTTAATACAAATCGATGAGATTAAATTATAGAAATGGTTTATATGACCTAGTTATGATATTTAGTGAATATTATGGCCATTAGTTTTGTTAAAACGTCAAGTTTTGAATTAAAACGGTAATTAAGTGCTTTCTAGGTTTTTGTGAAATAAATCGATTTGATTCATTTTAAAGTTTTGATAATTTAAACCCTATTTTATATTATAATTAGTGAGTTTTGGAACTACGATTTGTATGTTTGTGTTTTATCTCGATCAATCGGCGTTTGTTCGCCGATGTCGAGGGTTATTTGGTTCTTTTGCATGAGCGGGTCATAGGTTTTAACCTATGCGCGTTTCGTACACCGTTTTGGTTTTGTCCGTAATTTCGGTTTATGATATTATATATGTTTGTGTATAGGTACCCCTCACGTGGATTTCGGACAATGAAGAAGAGGATGACGGCATCGACTTCGGCAGACAAGGACCAGGTGAGTAGATGTATATCTACGGGGGAAATCGGGTGGATGGCGTATAGCACCCCCGCAAACGTAGAATCAGGATATTATGTACTATTATTAGGAAGTCGGACATAACCTTAGATTCTTGGCGAGTAGGGTACTATTGGAGACTTTAGGTTGGATTAGACTGATTTAGAAAAACTTAATCAGAGGATGATTGCCTTGGAGGGAATTCGTAGGTTTCATGTAGACACACACACACACACTTAAACTTGACTTGGTATATATGTGTGTATGTGTGTGTGTGTGTGTGTGTGTGTGTGTGTGTGTATAAGAATGTGTGTATGTATACACACACACACACAACATATACATGTGATATGAGGGTATTATATGATACTTGGGGATGGGTCGATATGATCGGGTATGATGCCGTGAGATATTGGATATATGAGCGAGATATGGTATGAAATGTGTTACGATATTAGCGGATCGTTGGGTAATGAGAAAATATATAAACGATGATATGTGTAGATGACATTGAAATGAATGAGATTTTAGAATAAAACCTAGATAGTAATATATGACTTAATCATGATATGATATATGACATGATATTTTAGTGGATCATTTGACGATATATATTTACACAGACGATGATATATGTTTGATGATATTAGAATGTATGCGATTATAGTACAGTACCCTTGATCTTGATATTGTTTGATGATGATACTATACGAACGATGATGTATATATATGTGATAGTTGACCCGTACCCCGATTTTGGGATGTCGTACGATGGATTTTACCGTACGAAGTATCGATGTGATGATTGATCCGCACTCTTGATCCGAGGAAGTCGTACTATGTACGTGACGCTATTGAGGCTGGATCGCCGACTACTAGGGATATCGACTTAGACTTTAGGTGGAATTCTTCTTTCCTTTCGACTAGTGTCTTTAGTTAGTTCCTTCGTTGGTTAGGTAGATATTAGATTAGGCTTGAGTCATACTTATTTTCAAACTAACGAATCGTGCGTATTTTTTAAAGATAGCCTGAGGGAAACTACGGATTTTTCAAAGGACGTATCTTTTCTTAAAAACCGCGTAACCCCTAATTTTCTAAAAACCACGATTCGTGCTTTTTCAAACAACAAAATGTATGACTCGTAATTAGTATGTATTCTCTAGTTGTGCGTTTATTACACATTCACCGTTATATTCATGTTGTATTCATCGCATTGCATGTTCATATATATGTTTGTTTAGCTAATATGAAACTCTGCCTGTTAGGACACCAGCACCATTACTGATGATACGTATATTCCACGTACACTTATTTGCCGGCTCACACATATCATCATCGGTAATTGCCATGTCATGTACACTTTAGAACATATTATCTTTTTATTGATATATTCAGCTAAATGCTAGACCAATATAATATTGTGTGATTACTCTAACGTGCTAGTTTAGACATTACATTTATTACTTAGACACTTCATGCATTCACATAGTTATATTATCATGCAGTATTATGGGGCTTATGCCGATACTCATTATTTACCTACTCATGATTTTGGGGATTTTGGATTTTCTATGAGATTTCTGGATTTTGGGGGAAAACCGCAAGAATTTAATAAAAGCTTAGTATCATCATTTTTAAAATGCAAGTTGCGGTTTTCTCGTGATGTATGTGTCGTCCACCATGAGTTTTCATGTTTTCTGTTGGATTTCGAGACCCGATTTGAGGAGTGGATGAACCGTCTCGGATACATGGTGGGCTCGGTATGGTACCCCGGGGCAAGAAGCTCGAGTTGTAGATGATGAGCCTGGCAGGGGAAGACTACCTACCGGTGATGTCTGGCACGGCAGATATCCGGAGGATACCGACCGTTGTCGTGAGATTTGATGATATGGACCGATCCGGACTGACGGAGCCCAAGATATTGAGACTTTGAGATATATATGTTTTGTGTCGATACTTGACACGGATTTCCATGGATTTCATTGATGATGTTTCAGATTATCATACAAAATTTTACTATGATAAAAGTTAAAGATTTTCTTATACAGATATGTCCAGATTTCATGGTTGACTGTTTCATTCATGATGCATTCATACATAGCATACATATGACATGTTACCACTTGAGGCACTGACACGAGCACTGAGTATTGCACTTACGTATAGATTATTACCCTATCACTATTAGTTGTCTAGTATTATGTTAAGTATATTATATGACCTAGGAGAGCGTCGTGCATGCGATTTCTACTTGCAGACGTCTTCTACTCACGAGTTGGAAACTCACCCCTGTTGTGCCAAATTTTCTTACAGGTTTCGATGTACAGGTTTTCTTGGCAGCTTGCTGGCATATCATTTCATTCAGGGTGATTTGCTTAGTAGGTTGGTTCATTGTATCGGGACCGCCGTTGTTCTGTTATTTATTACATTTTTATCTAGTACGCTCCATCAACCAGACTTGTATTTCTTGATAGATTTAGAAGGCTAGTTGTTTATTCTTTCGACTTTAGAGTCGCGCTTGTATTATTATGGTTTTCTGGTGGATTGGGTTTTCTTTTTAGTTTTGTTCCTCACCCTTCGGCGTTGTATATTATATTACTTGCGTGGTTGTGACCGCCAATTGGCGAAGAGCTAGCTCCCGTTTGGGGATGCCTTTTTATTGTTGCTTATGTATATATTCTTATTTGTTCCCGTTTGGGGCCAGTTTTTACAAAAGGAGACTCTGCCGAAATTTTTGAGAAAATTTGATGTTGCTTTTAAACATGTTTTTCTTTACTTCTTCTTTTAATGGTTTATATTTCTGGGCTTCGGCTTGCTTAGATTACGTTACGCCTCTAGACGTTTCGTAATTTAAGTGCCGGTCACGTTCCGTACCTTCGGGTCATGACAAAAACACGGGTCCGAATCACGATCAGTAACAATAGCATGAAATATACCGTTCCAGTTCGGTATCATAGCAACACGTAATCACTAAATATACCGGTAAAGAGACTCCTGAAATTCCGTTGATTGAACTTACACTCAAACTACCCTACACCTTGCGTTATACGTCAAGCACCCACATGACAAGTCTATGCGAGAATTGGAGACATGGACTGTATCAGACATGTCTAGATTGGCATCCAAGATAAGTGGACAGTCCTCAATATCTTACTCATGAGACTAATATAAGTGCTTCCATACCCGTCTCATACCGGTTATAGTTACACTTATATATGTCTCATAGACGGCGACAATGCAATAACTAAATGTTCCACTGATTTTGTACAAGTACGAGTCACTTCCACTATTTAATCATGCTTTTACAGTAACATACTTATCACAATCCAATCACTAACACTTATCATTCGGTAATATAAAAACGGTCACTAGGGTATCAAAGTAGGTGGTCAGTAATAAATGAAAGCAAAGTAATCATATGATATTATAGGAATGCAGTAAATACATTTCAATTAAATAAGGACAACCAGTGTCATGCAGTTTACAAAATTCATAATAAATTATATGCACAAAATTGGGCAAAACAATATATAAGGAATAGGAAGGATACTTGATTATCTAAGCAGTAAAATTTGTTTTATATCAATAGGCAAACTGGTTTAAGAGTTATGTTCATTTTAAAACAGGGATGCGCTGCTGGAATTCCAATTTTAGAACTGGAAGTCCAACTTCAAACGCAGTTTTCTATAGTTTGTGATCATATTTAGGGAGCGCTATAGTTGAATAAAATATAGCCTTATCAATTAGATTTCGAACTCAACAGACGGATTAATAATAGCCGATGTATACAGGGAGATATGTTCAGTTTAAAGTCAATGAGTATAAACTGTCACTGCAGAAAACTTCAGGACATGTCAACGATCTAAAATGCTTTTAAAATAGCAAACAATACTTAAATTAAATGAAACAAACACTTTCAGTTAGATAAATTGATTATATATTCCATGATACAAGACTTCACATACTTTCAGATGTGTACAGGGATGTATAGATGTCTCAAATTAGGTATCGATAGAAGTTGCTGCTCTAAACTGCAGTTCAAAACCGTATTTCTATCCCATTTTCCTTAGAGTAACTTGTTAATATCCAGTAACTAATTATAAAGAGATGTATATTATTCCGTTGGCTTCGATACGAGCCTTGGAACGACACGATACGATTTATACATAATTAACTATGAATTTTACGGGACAACATGATGGTAAATTCCAGATTTCATATCGGTTATTAGGGACGTCATTTCTTGTGTGAAACAGCGTTATTTTGCATTTAAATTTCTACACGATATTCATAACAGTAAAGGGATTTATCAATAACAAGTTCCACTATTTTTATTTAGGTTTTGATTTAGGGTTCGTATCGAACACTCTTATATTATTGTCACGACCCGGAAATTTGGCACGTGACCGGCACGAGAATCACGCAACGTCTAAAGGCGTAACGTAATTCAAGTAAGCTGAAACCCAGAAATCTAAACCTTTTTGCGGAAAATAGTGGAGATGCAGTTTTGAAATAAAGATATAATGAAATCAAGTTTTTCTTTAAATGTATAAATAATGATATATGAAAATGCAAGTGAATTATATACTAGTTGAAAACATTTTTTTCGTCTTTTAAAAATTTGGGCAGCACTTCCCTTATATATTTTGATCCAAAACCATATACATGCAATATATATAGGCATCCTCAAGCGGGAGCTAGCTCTTCGCCAAATGGTGGAATCACAACCACGAAATAAAGCAGTAAATATACGACGCACTACGGCGAAAATCAAATACAGAAAGAACAATAAATAAAGAAAGATATCAAAAACTTCAAAAGAAAGCGACAAACACCCATCGCTCTAAGTCTCGCAACACAAATCTATCTAAGCCTATCAATATACAAAATCTAGTTTCTGATTTGATGGAGTTTATCTAGATACAATAGAATATAAAAGTACAAGGGTGGTCATGATCCAATGTGTGTCCCACCTACCGAAAGCAAACACCCTGAAGAAAGACTGTATGCCAGCGATGCCGCTACTGATCCAAGCGGTCGAACCTATAAGAAAACTGTGGCACAACGGGAGTGAGTTGCCAACTCGTGAGTAGAAAATATCAACAGGTAGAAATTGAATAAACAACGATTCCTAGATCATACTGTATCATGAAGGTAATATTATGATATCTAGGGCGACCATGTCCATGTGCGTGTGTGTGTGTGTGTGTGTGTATTAACAATATAGTCAAAGCGAAAAACATGTAAAAACAATCATCTGAATCATATGCCTGTATGCATGTCGATATCAACCACATGTGTCCATCAACGACACATCAATATCATGGAAACCTGAGTGTCCAACATCGACACTTGAAATCTCATGAAACCTGTGTCCTGCATCGACACGTAAATCCTTATATCTTATGCGCCGTATTCTCAGATCGGCTCTCATATCCATCTCACGACTCCGGACGGTATCCTCCGGATAACCGCCGGGTCCAAACTATCACCGGTAGGTAGTACATCCCCTTCCAGGCTCATCGCCTAACTCTACGATCTTCTTGCCCTGGAGTATCTTACCGGGTCCACCATGTACCCGCAGACAACTCATCCAATTTCTCGAATCGGGTCTCAAAAACAACCTCAGAATCGAGAAAACTCATAGCGGACGCCTCGAAATCACATCACGAAAAACCACGTTTTTAAAACAATTTATAATTTCCTTTGAAATATAACCACGGTTCTCAAATCCAGAAATCTCACGAAAACAGCATCTCAATGCATATAACCATAAAGTACGATGTATGCAAACATAGAACAGTAATGTGAGCATATTAAGAATATCATGTAAGCATGTCCTATGATAGTGCTGAACAAAGAATGCACTTTTACGGTTAAGATTAATATCATGATATAGCAGTTCTACTGTACAAGTGGCATAGCAATTACCGATGATGAATGTGTATGAGACAGAAAATCTGTGTAAGTGTAACATGGGCATCATCGGTAATTGTGCAGGTGTACTAGCAGATGATATCATAAAGCGGTAAATATCGGAAACATAATACGTATCACACGAGGGATAATCCAATATAAACATGAACTATAATAAGGTATACATCTACACATGAACCATACGGCCAGTTTGAAAGATACGAATCGTAGTTTTGAAAGTGGGAGCTACGGTGTTTTTGAGGAAATGACATCATTTGAAAATCCGTAGATTCCCTTGATGTTTCCATTTAAAAGTGCATATGATTCATCAGTTTTGGAAATAAGTATGGTTCAGGTGACATCTTTTACGTCAGCAATCTAGCCTCATAGTATCCGATATGGCAATATCCTCGAACATCATCCTCAATCACGAGCACGGATCAATCATCCGATATTTATTATCGCGTACGGTAATCTATCGTACGGGATCATCAAACAGAATAGAGATCCTATCATCCTATTCATCAACAAGGTACGGATCTAAGGTCTCGTACACCATATCTTATCGATCTCATAACACATCTATCTCAACTTATATCATATTTATCGATCTCATGTCACATCGATATCGATCTCATGTCACATCGATATCGATCTCATATCATGCCACTATAAATCTCATACTTGTCCTCTTCCAATTACATATATATCACGATTCATATTCTCATTTCATATTCTCATATATCAAACCAAGTCATCCTTAGCTATCATACCATCTCACACTAAATCCTTGATCATATTCGTGAGTTCATACATAGGTTTATCCAAACTATAACTTAAATACCGAATATCCTTATCAAAGGTTGCGGGGTGCTATACGCCATCCACCCGACTTCCTCCGTAGATATAAATCTACTCACCTGCTAATCTCCTCACTTAGCCGAAGTTGATGTGCTTCGTCGTCTCGGAAGTCCACGCAAAGGCACCTACAATTCAACACATATCGTAACGTGCACACGAATTGCTTATAGGTTAGAACCTATAGCTTACGCATGCAAAAACAACCAAATAACCCTCGTTGTTGACGTACAAACGTCCAACGACCGAATCACATCAAGAATTTCATAAATCCAAGTTTCAAATATCGGAAAACATAATACGACAACTGAGGAAATCACTCCCAGATTTTTGCTCAGGTATATAAAGACTAAACTAACAATATAGGGGCTAGGTTATAAGGTGTATGAGCTACAGACCAAAATCCAACACCAAAAACCAACAAATGGCCGGTGAGAATGATGAAATGTCCGGTGTCGCCGGTTTTCCTATGGAATTGGTGTTTCGTCCTTCTGCTGTGGTCTTCTAATGGTCTAACTAGGTCAATGTAGTTGTTTGATTTTCTTATAAACATCCCAAGTTGCTCCAGATTTCATCCGAGCATCACAATTCAAGAAAACTGACATCGGGAAATTCTAAGTTCGTGAATGGTTTCAAGTCTCTGGTCTAGGCCAGTAAAAATCACTAAGGTCTCTGGTCCAGGCCAGTAAACATCACTAAGGTCTTGTAAACCCTCACTACACCTCAATAACCACATCACAAGTCCACACATCCACTAAATATCAACTTGGAAATTTCTAAGATCACATAACCACAAAAGTTTAACTCTAAACACTAATCGGATATACTAAACACAAATAACCTAACTAAAAGTGTAAGGATTACCTCATTTGGTAACTCAAGAAAATTCTTGGGTTGCCCAAAGTGTTCAAAATCTCTACTTGATGCATCCATGGGGTTTGTAAAGAGGTTGTGATTATTTTTAGTGAAGAGAATATATGGTTTTGGCTTAGTTTTTGGGGTGATTTGTGATGGAAGAGGAGGTGGAGGAAGGAGGGAGATGGAAGAGGAGAAGAAAAGAAAATGAAGTGAAGGGTGAGGATGAACCATGGTCAAGAGAAGACCCATCTCTCTTTCTCATCCTCACTCAAGCCTGTTTCCCCAATAAAAGAGCAAAGCTCTGTTCAAAATTTGAAAGGCAACGCCAAGAGTTAAAAACTCTGAGGCAGCGCCTCGCGTGTCTTGAACGAAGGCGCCATCACCAAGAGTTAAAAACTCTGAGGCAGCGCCTCACGTTCCTTATACAAGGGCGCCAGCGCCAAGAGTTAAAAACTCTCAGGCAGCACCTCACGTGCCTCGCATGAGGCCGACAGCGCCAGAACAAAATCTCTCTGTTAAACAGAGCCGTTGGATCAAAGATCCAATGGAGATGATAAATCATCAGAGTACAGAATTAAATTCTGTTGAGGAAATAATCCTTAAATCTTTCTAAACAAGAAAGATTTTTCTCTGTAAAACAAAGCACCGTTAGATTAAAAATCCAATGGTGATTAAAAATCACCAAGCTACAGAATAAGCTCTGTATGGGGAAATATTTTCCTAATCTTGTTAAAAACGAGAAAAATATATTCTGTAAAACAGAAGTCCTTGGATCAAAGATCCGACGGTGGATAAAATCTCCAAATCAATTAAAGATCTCTCAATGAGAGATTTCTTAAACTAAATCAACAAATCCGTCTCTACTATATAAATGACCCAAGACTTCAAGTCTTAAACAGAGAAACCCCCCATAAGCTTTAGGGCAAGCAAGAAGTTAGTTTTAAGATGGAAGAAAGAAGAATACCTTTCTTCGAGATAAATAAAAATAATAATAGAGATCAGAGCATCTCATCTGCATATCCAAGGGTTTAACCCTCATAAAAGAACATAGTTCTTTTCCTGGATCTGAGATCAATGAGTCAAGTCTCCCACAAATGAGAATTCAATTCTCATGGGGATGAACTTGTTCTTAGGGATCAAAGATCGAGAAAAGAACAGAGAATTGAACTCTTTAGAACAGAATACACAAAGAAAGCCTAGCGCCAAGCTCCGCACGTGCCCCTCACATGGGCGCTGCTCAATAAGGAGTGCTTAGCACTTAGTGGTTGGCGCTCAGCGCCAAGCGCCTCACGTGGGCGCTGCTTAATAAAGAATGCTTAGCACTCAATGGTCGGCGCTCAGCGCCAAGCACCTCACGTGTCCCTCACGTGGGTGCTGCTCAATAAGGAGTGGCTAGCACTCAGTGGTTGACGCTCAGCGCCAAGCGCCCCACGTGCTCCGCACGTGAGAGCCATAAAGAGTGTTTAACACTCCATAAAAATAAAAGAACAAAAAAAGCAAGGGGAAAGTAAAGCAAAGTATAAGTGTCAGAACCCAAATGAATGCTCAACATTATTTGCACAGAAAAGGGGCTGAGCTTAAGTAAGTGTTTAACACTTTATTCAAAGACTGAGTGGGTTGAGTCTAAGTTGACCAAACCCCCAATTCAGATCAACCGAGCCCATGTGCTCATCATTTTCCAAATTGGTCTTAGTCCCAAACACGACTACAGATCTCCCAACGGACATTGGTTCAAGGGTACATATCCTGACACCTCTGATACATGTCGTTGTAATTCTTCAGCGCCTTCAGAGAGGTGGTGGGTCCCGCTAACCAAAAACTCTTTGGTGCACTCCCAAATTGACGGGCACATCCAACAACAGACCGCAACGTCCTTAAACTAGCTATGGACCGAAAACGTCCTTAAACTAAAATAATGGAGCCCAAATGCTCTTTTGTTGGATCTGAATGATCCTAAATCCTGGTGAGTAGATCTTAGTCAAAAATTGGACTAACGTATCCTCAACAACCATTTAAGTCGATCTTAATCTCAAACAAGATTAACGATCCTTAAATCAACCCAAACCCAAATCTAAGAATATACGGATTTGGACTAATCCACGCCCTACGGGCGACAACATAAATTAGTCTTCGAATACAATCCATGGGCAACTGAAAATAAAACAAACAAACACGACACGAAGTGACCTTCTGGAGCAGGAGAAAGTGGTTATCGCTACGCGGTAACGTAATTAACTACAGGGGCTTGCGCCTGCAGGGAAAAGCGTTCCCACAATCAAAAACCCTCGTAAACGAGGGGGAATCTGACGAAATCTGCTACAACGGCTGCATCCGTCCAACCCTCCGATACATGGTGTCATAAATCTGCTCGGCATCTTTGGAGAGGTGGACGGATAAATCCAAATAGCATCTGCCCCCAAATTTAGGCAAGACGCTTGTTTTCCCGGTTTTCGGCGGTAAACAGATTCTGGCACGCCCGGTGGGACATCTTCCTCTTTCCACTCCACACTTCGTGTGTCGTGTTCGCGAACAAGTCGCGGTTTAATATGGTTGCCTTTGGATTCGGGGTACTAAGATTTGGTATCTTGCTCCATGCAGAAAATGAGATAACATCGATGGCATCCAGCTGCACTAATTGCAACAGCAACTCTCGCTCCACCCCGACTGGAGAAGTGACTTACGGGCCCCAAGCGGCCTCCATATTTGCAATGCCAGTGGAATAGGTGACTCAGGCCACCACTGGACTGTTCTTTGGGACCATGATCCCGCCATCAAGCTTCAGCATCCCGATGCTACCACAGGAAGCTCCAAAGAAGTCGGTCTTTGATCGACTTGCAACCACCATGACCCCTCTCAACGGGTCGTCCAATTCTAACGCCTCAGTCTTTAATAGGCTGAGCTGCAGCTCAAGTGGGCCCGCAAAAAGGTTCGCGATACATGAAGGGGTTATCCCAAAGCGGATAGCTATTCCAGTTCTGGCAGACGAGGTCGTCAGAGGGATTCTCCTGCCAAAGGATCGGTCTTCACAAGACTGGCCGTTCCAATTCCTGCTTCCGGCGAAGTCACCAAGACTGCTTCCCCTATCAAAAGATCGTCCTTCGAAAGATTGACCGTCCCCTCTCAATGAACGTCAGTCTTCAATAGGCTGGCACCCACAGCAGCTTCTCATCAGAGCAGGGGGCATGACGAAGCCGCTCCGTTGACAGAGGTAGTCCCGTCTGCATGACATGCTCGACGTCACTACTGGCGCCGAGTGAGGAAAGCCGGGGGCAACTCCCCCTCTGGACTTACCCCACTAGCTCCAATGGTGGAAATTGACGCTGCTGTTCCAACTGGGAACAACTTTGATCCGCTCAAGAGGGTGCGAAAGAACTCTCCAACCGCTGTACTAAAGAAGACTCCTCCGCCTGCTGAAAACATGACACATGTGAAGTCGGAGCAGCCCCCTCAGCGGCTTTCCTCCAAAATCCACAAAGTCTGGCGGAAAGTCCAAGACTCTGTAATTCATAAAAATTACTCTCGCCGACTAAAGAAAAAGAAGGCTCGGCAGGAGGAGGACAACCCCGCCGCCATACCACAGAAGGTATCGTCCACATGGACACCTGCTGCAACGGCTTCCTCAACTTCGACCTCCCATAAGAGGAGAAGGCCAGAGAAGATCCCTATGCCCGCAGTAAATTTCAAAGGCAGTGGACCCAAACGCCTGAAGTCTGGGGGCATGGTAGTACACACTGTGTACATAGCTTCCGGGAAAGAGGAAAGCCGTACTTCCACGGGTCATCGACCACTCACACGGTCTGTGACGAAAGCTCAGGAGAAAAAACAAAAGCTCCAGGAGATGCTTACAAAGATGGCCTTACTCACTGGGCAGAAAGAAAGCCCGGAAGCAACGTCTGAGCAGCGCCAGGAACAAGAGTCCGACACCAAGTTCCTGCGAAGGGTGTTGGAAAGAAAGGATAAAGAGGCTGTGGAACAGGCCGCTAATATAAAACAGATGGCGCTTCTGTTCCAAGACATGGTTGGGATGATGATCCAGCCGGAACCTCCAGCCGAAGACCCTCCGATAATTATCGAAGACGACGGAGGGGAAACGTCAAATCCTCCGCCGGCTTTCTCAGCAGCCAAGGAAGAAACAATTTCCAAGGCTGCCCTTGACGACTACATAGCTTAACAAATACGAGCTCATCAGGCAAGCGAAGCGGCTGGCCAAGTTGTCAGAACTGGGCGACCTTATCCAGGATGGTACGATCAAATCAAGTACCCGCCGGGATATACAATCCCAAAATTCCACGTGTATAAGGGGACATGCAATACCCATCAGCACGTCACTCAGTTTAGAGCTTTATGCGGCAATACTGGAGGCGACGACAAAATGCTGCTTCTCCAGTTCGTCGACAGCTTAGTGGAGACAACATTTGAATGGTAATCGGAGCTTCCGAATGACTCCATCAAAACATTTACAGAAATGGAGCTACTGTTCACTCAGCGTTTCGCAAGCGCAAGCGAGCACACCCCGATCACCGCATTAATCAATGCCAGGGTGAAGCCGGGAGAAACCTGAGTTCAATATGCAATTCGGTGGCGGAACCAATGGTAAAAATGTGAACAACGCATAGAAGAAGCTCCTGCCGTGGGTATGTTCGTAGGGACCCTTGATCCTCAGGCGACTATATCCCAATTTATGATGCCAGGCCTTGATTGACAAGCTGGCCTAAATGGACCAGATGGGCCATAGGCTGTCCTCTTCAAAAACGGATCTCCGGAATGAAAAGGGCAAAGGGAAAGCGACATTCGTTGCCAACACTCAACAACAACCGAGTGACCCGAAACCGGTTGCTCGCCAAAGCAACAAACTACGATCCCTCGAAGAGAAGTTGAGATGTTCTTACTCGTTTCCCGGGGATAAAACGAAGAGACTGTTCGAAATGGCGGTGCGCAATAGGCTCATCACTCTGCCGGATCCCAGACGCCCACTGCAGCCTGGCGACGTCAACAGTCCCAACTATTGCCCTTACCACAGAGTAATGGGTCACCCAATCGAGGATTGCTATGTTTTCAAAAACTGGGCTGAGGACCAATACCGGACAGGCAAGTTCGCGCAGTCCGAAAACTGGAAGGTAAACCCGCCACAGCAGTACGCTCCTAAAGAGGTGGATACGCCGGGGGCATCATACTCATTTATAGAAGAAGCTCCGTGGGAAGTTGTCCTTTCGGCTAAAACTAAAAGAATGCTGAAGGATCTTCAAGCATGCTCAGCAATCAGGTGGAAAAGTCCGTTGGAGCCTGAGATCATTGACGGGATGCTGAAACCGTGCCCAACACCGAAAGTTGGTAGCGATGGGCAAAACACCCAGGTCAAGCCTTCAAAGTCTTCAAAGATAAAGAAGAAGACCAAGAAGCCTGTGCAGCCTGACGACAAGCGCACGGACCTGCAAAAGTACATTGACGCGCTGGAAGAATACAACCACAAGGCGCGGACCCTAATCACACTAGAAGAGTTCCTCAAGCATATTCTTGAGAACGGAGACGGTGACAATGACGAGGGAGACGTCTCGTCAGAAGAACCCAGGGATTATGTAGCGAGTTGCCACATGATCTCTCACCTGTCGTTAAAGGACGAAGAAGATCCCTCAGTATCGGAAAGCAACGCAGAGGAACTAGGGGAGGGACCGGCGCCAAAATCTCTGGAACCGTCAGACGACTTGATCGATAAACTGCTGAACGAAGCCCTTCAAAAGAGCAAAGCTGACCGAGAACATGAAACGGCCATATACGAAAAGGTCAAGCATCTGTGTCAGGACGAAGAAGCTGCGGCGAAGAAGAGTCACAAAGTACTCCAACCGGATAGAAGCATACTCGCGGCAGACAAAAGCAGGTTTAAGATAGGGAAACGGTTCGCTAAAGCCCTGTCAATAGGGATGAAGCTGCCACCTGTCAAAGAAAATGCTGCCGGGGGTACGTGCCTCGATGAAGGGGATGTACACCCAGACTACTGTTTATACCATCGGAGGATTACACACTCCACCGAAGAGTGCAGCGCCTTCAAGAAGTGGTGGCAGGGATACATGGCCCACCGGCAACATTTCAAGAGGATGAAGCGTGAAGCTCGTCAACAGCAAAGAAATGTTACAGATGACTGCGGAAAAACGATCGGCAGCTGTTATATGGTTGGTACCACGAAATCTCAAGTTCTTACCTTAGGGAGCGATTCTGACGAAGAAATAACCCTCGACCCTCTCTTCAAAGAATCCACCTCTGGAAAAGAAGAAGGGGAGGAGAACTGCAAGAACATTCAGCTGCGTAACTGTACGTTGCGTGAAAAGAATCTCGGACCCTCAAACAAAGGTTCGGGTAAGAGATACAAAGGGAAGGAAAATGTCCCTGAGGAAATTGCCCTCGATGATAGAGTCGTCGAAGAGCTCACATCTAAGGACCCGCTTAAGGAAAACATGGTGGATTACAATGTCCTGGCACACCTGAGAAAGATACCTTCACAACTGAGCATACCAGATGCTCTCCTCCTGTCCAAAAATGCACGAGATTCTCTGATAAAAGCATTACAAGAGCCCGATCAGTTTCAACTCTTCCTTGCAGAAGAAAAGATGAAGGACGAGCTGGAAGAAGCTCACACAGCTGACATCACATTCGGCGATGAAGATCTCCTCCTTGAAACGTGTGAGCACAACTGTCCTCTGTATATCACTGGGTACTACCACAACATCAAGATATAGGGGATCCTGGTTGACAACGGCTCCTCCGTCAACCTTCTTAACGTGAGAGTTTTAAAGGAGATTTGCATGAACGTTCAACACCTGGCTCGGGACAAAATTACTATCTCCGTGTTTGACTCGCAGTAATCACGGACGCTTGGGTCCGTAATACTAACATTACGCTTCAGAATGCTAGTCACTGACATCAAGTTTCATGTCATCGACACCAAAACTTGCTATAATGCTCTGCTCGACCGACCTTGGTTACACGAGTACAACATTATCCCTTCTACACAATATCGGTGTATGAAGTACTTCAAAAACAGCCTTGAGTACACAGTTACAGGGGAGTTAAACCCATTCTCTGTAAATGAAGTCCGCAAATATGAAGACGCTAAGTACTTCTTACCTGACTTCGAAGACACGGAAAGATGTCGTAAACCGGAGAATAAACAAAAAGCCGTCGCCACTATCCCGATCTTTGGGAGCGATACCGAAAAGGATGAAGAGATAGTCTTCTCGAGGCAACCCTAAGACAGCAGGCCAGGGCCAGCTACTCCTATGTTGGTCTTCGGCAACGACTCTGAAGATGAGGCCAACATGGTGTTCTCTGTCCTCCCGTCAATGCAGACCTTCGTTGAAGCTGATCAGAGTTTGGAAATCACCATAGTTCCGCAGTAGCATTACAGGGAACTTGATGCGCTCGATACATACGGCGTGCAAGAGCTGCAGACCTTCTACGTTCTTCCTAGATGGAGAGATGAAAAGGCGATCCTCTTCTATCAATCTACTGAGACTAAAGTGGAGAAAGAAGTCTGGTATAACACCAATATTGCGCTTGACAGGATTCAACCAATCCGTCTTCCCAGATACTACGCAGAGGGATTAAAGAGGTTGTTAAGATGCCAAGGCGTACCCTTTAAACAAACTGCTCGACAAGCCCTGTTCTATAACAAGATTTGGGACGTTCCCGGGATTCAACGAAAGATGCCCAAGGGGGGGATGGAGACGACTGGTCTTGGATACGTTTGGTCCAAGAAATGGGAGCGATTCCATGTTTGCCATGTCATAAATAACCCCGTTGGAGAAGCGAATGCATTTCTAAATAGCACCGATATCGAGCCAAAGCGGGATTCCGCCATAAAAATGCCAAGCCCATCATTCAAAAAACAAATTGACAAGCTAGTAAGGCAAACGGGTCAAAAGGTTCGGGATGACCACAAACGCAAAATGGCCATTTACGAGAAAGGCAGGACGCAACGTATCATTCAGCAGGCTACGGAGGACGACGATGCCCTTCACCCTCAGCCCGCTGTGCGCTCTCGTGGCAAGAAGAAATCCCGACGTAGAAGCAAAAACAAGGTGAAGAATGAGAATGACGCTTGAAAACAGCGAAGCGGATTCAAGAAGCCACGCGATCGAGAAAAAGTCAGCTCGAATCCGTCTTTTATGAAGAAGATGGATCGAGAGTACTCGTTCCTCCAAAACAAGACAAGGAAAATATTCGACCTTGTCATGAAACATCAAATGATGACACTCCCGGAGTCTCAGCACCCTAAGGAAATAAACGAGGTCTATCATCTGGCTTATTGTTCCTACCACCAAGGAATATGACATCCTCTTAAAGATTGCTTCATCTTCAAAGACTGGGTCGAAGACTGGAATTAGCAAGGCAGGTTCGCTCTCTCCGACAATTAGAGGGTAGCCCCACCACGAAAGCATGAGCCAAGAGCAACCTCCACTGCGAGGGAAAGTCCACATCAACATCGAGCTTGGAAACGAGCTCATACCAGCCACATAACGTTCTCAAAGGAGGGCGAGCATGAGAATGTGGACGACCTCTCCCAGTGCTTCACAAATGAAGATGAGGATGAGGTGATCTCAGAATTTCCACCGGCGCCGAAAGAGCTGGAAGATGGGATACACACCATGACCGACGACCTGAGAAAAATCGACTTGGGGACGACAAACGATCCGAGGCCAACGTTCATCAGTGAGCTGCTGTCTGAAGAGCAGGTGACTACACTAAAAGACGTGCTTATGCAGTATAAATACTACTTCACGTGGAGCTATCCGAGATTCCGGGACTAGATCCAGAAATAGCTGTGCATAAACCGGCTATATCGCCGGACGTTAAGCCAGTCAAGCAGGCGCCAAGAAGAATGCGTCTCAAACTTGAGATGATATCAATGCCGAAGTCAAGAATCTAATTGACTCTGGCTTCATCCAAGAAGTTCAATACCTTGACTGGATCGCCAACATTGTCCCAGTGATGAAGAAAAATAGGACGGTGCGCGTCTGCGTAGACTTTCGGGATCTCAATAAAGCTTGCCCGAAGGATGACTTCCCCGTACCGGTTACCGAGCTGATGATCGATAACATATCCACTCATGAAGCCTTCTCTTTCATGGATGGGTCTTCAGGCTACAATCAAATAAAGATGCATCCCGAAGACTGAAAGAATACTGCCTTCCAAACTCCGTTGGGGATATTTTGCTATAAAATGATGCCCTTCGGTCTGAAGAACACTGGCGCTACCTACCAGAGGGTCATGACGAAGATCTTTGATGACCTCATCCATGAGATCGTTGAATGCTATATCGAAGACCTTGTGGTGAAAAGCAAATCGTACGAGGAACACTGGGAGCATTTGAAAATAGTGTTACAGCGTCTTCGAAAATATAATTTGAAGATGAACTCTCTGAAATGCGCGTTTGGAGTTTCTTCTGGCAAATTCCTGGGAGTCATCGTATGACACCGAGACATCGAAGTAGACACATCAAAGATCAAGGCGATTATGGAAATGCCCTCGCCAAGAAATCTCAAGTAACTGCGGTCTCTCCAAGGGAAGCTCACGTATATCTGACGGTTCATAGCCAACCTCTCTGACAAATGCTGCCCCTACAGTCATCTAATGAAGAAGGGAATCCCTTTCGTTTGGGATTGTAAATGCCAGAGTGCACTAGACGAAATCAAGCAACATCTGCAGAACCCGCCGGTACTAAGCGCTCCGGTCAAGGTAAATCCTCACATCCTGTACACAACAGCCCTTGAAGTTTCTCTAGGCATGCTATGGGCACAGGAGAACGACCAGGGCAAGGAGAGAGCTATCTATTATTTGAGTCGAGTCCTTCTGGGGGCAGAAAAAAACTACTCCCTCATTGAAAAGCATTGCCTGGCACTGAGGGTCGAAAGTTGCTTTTCCTTTGCCCTTTTCATTCCAAGGCTCTGTCTTTGAAGAAGAAGGCATATGGCCCATCTGGTCCATTTGGCCCAGCTTGTCAATCAAGGCCTGGAAGGTGGTCGGCTTGAAGAACATCATGAATTGGGAGATGGTCGCTTGAGGGTCGAGAGTACCCACGAACATGCCCACAGCAGGAGCTTCTTCTATGCGTTGTTCGCATCTCGACCATAGGTTCCGCCACCGGATTGCATATTGCACCCACGTCTCTCCCGGCTTTACTCTGGCGTTGATCAATGCCGTGATCGGGGTGCGTCCGCTAGCGCTCGCAAATCTTTGTGTAAACAGCAGCTCTATCTCCACAAAGGTTTTGACGGAGTCATTAGGTAGCTCCGAATACCATTCGAAGGCCGTTTCCGCTAAGCTGCCGATGAATTGGCGAAGTAGCAATTTATCATCACCTCCGGTGTTGCCACATAAAGCCCTGAACTGGGCAACATGCTGGTGGGGATTGCCCGTCCCTTTGTATACATGAAATTTGGGGATCATATATCCCGGCAGGTAACTTATTTGGTCATACCAGCCCGGATAGGGTCGTCCCGTCTTGACAACTTGGCCAGCCGCTTCATTCGCCTGGTGAGCTTTTATTTGCTGAGCAATATAGTCATCCAGGGCAGCTTTGGAGACTGTCTCCTCCTTGGCTGTTGAACAAGCCGGAAGGGGATTTGACGTCTCCACTCGGTCGTCTTCAATGACGATCGGAGGGTCTTCAGCTGGAGGATCCGGCTGTAACATCATCCCGACCATGTCTTGGAAGAGAAGCGCCATTCGTTTTATATTGGCTGCCTGTTCTGCAGCCTCTTTTTCTTTCCTCTCGAGCATTCTTCAGAGGAACTCGGTGTCAGTTTCTTGTTCCCGACGCTGCTCCGAGGTCTCTGGAGTTTCTTTCGGCCCAGTGAGTGCGGCCATTGCAGTCAGCATCTCTTGAAGCTTCTGCTGTTGTTGTTCCTGAGCCCTTGTTATTGATCGGGTGAGCGGTCGATGGCCCATCGAAGTGCGGCTTTCTTCTTTTCCGGAAGCCATGTAAACAGTATGCACCGTTATGCCCCCAGACTTTGGGCGTTTGGGCTCAGCGTCTTTGTGATCCGCCGTAGTCATAGGGGCTTTCTCTGGCCTCCTTTTCTTTTGAGCGGTTGATGTTGAGGGGGCCGTTGTAGCGGGCACCCAGGTGGCTGTCGTCCTTTGTGACTTGACAGGACGGTTCTCTTCCTGTTGAACCTTCACCCTTTTCTGTCGGCGAGAGTAATCTTGATCAATTACTGAGTCCTGAACCTGTCGCCAGACTTTGTAGATTTTGGAGGACATCCGCTAAGGGGGATGCTCCGGCTTCGCCTTCGGTGCATTTTCCATGGGTGGAGGAGATTTCTTCAGCACTGCAGTACGAGAGTTCTTGTGCACCTTGTTAAGCCATTCAAAGCTGTTCCCAGTTGGAACAGCAGCATTAACTTCCACCGTCGGGGCTGGTGGAGTTAGCCCAGAGGGAGAGTTGCCCCCAGCCTTCCTTACTCGGCGCCAGTGGTGACGTCGAGCGTGTCGAGCCGTTGGGATTATCTTAGCTGTAGGAGTGACTTCTTCATGCCCCCTATGTTGGTCAGAAGTTGTCATCGTCAGCCTATTGAAGATTGATGTCCGCTGAGTGGGGATGGCCAACCTATCGAAAGCAGACTTCCGAGCAGGTGAAGCAGCCTTGACGATTTCGCCTAAAACGGGAGCCGAAACAGCCAGTCTTGTGAAGACCGACCCTTTGGCGGGAGAAGCCGCTTTGACGACTTCGAGAGCAGGAATGGCTATCCTTTTTGGGATAACCCTTTCTGGTATCACGGGCTTCTTCATGGGCCCAAATGAGCTTTGGCCCAGTCTGTCAAAGACCGAGGCACTGGATTTGGGCGACCCGTTGAGAGGGGCCGCTGTAGTTGCAAGCCGATCAAAGACCGACTTCTTTGGAGCTTCTTGCGATGGTACAGGGGCGTTGAAGCTCATCGGTGGGAGCATGGTCCCGAAGAACAATCCAGTGGTGGCCTGAGTCACCTGTTCCACCAGCATAGCGAAGATGGAGGCCGCTTGGGGCCCGTAAGTCACTCCTCCGTACGGGACGGAGCGATAGTTGCAGTTGCAATTAGTGCAGTTTGAAGCCATTGATCTTCTGTTTTCTGCACGGAGCAAGACACCAAATCTTAGTACCTCGAATCCACAGGCAACCACAGCAAACCGCGATTCGTTCGCGAACACGACACACGAAGTGTGGAGTGGAAAGAGGAAAAGGTCCCACCGGGCGTGCCAGAATTTGTTCCCCTCCGAAAAACGGAGACGCGACCGCGCAGGTCCGTCTTGCCTGAAATTCTGGGCAGATGCTATTTTGGTTTTATCCGTCCACCTCTCCGAAGATGTCAAGTTGATTTATGGCACCATGTATCGAAGGTTTAGACGGATGCGACCGATGTAGCAGACTTCGTCAGATTCCCCCTCGTTCGAGGGGTTTTTGATTGTGGGGACGCTCTTCCCTGCAGGCGCAAGCCCCTACAGTTAATTACGCTAGCGCATCGCGGTAACAACTTTCTCCTTTCTAGCTGGTCACTTCATGTCGTGGGTGTTTGTTTTGTTTGTGGTTGCCCGTGGATTGTATACGGAGACTAATTTATATTGTCGCCCATAGGACGTGGATTAGTCCAAATCCGTATTTTCTTAGATTTGGGTTTGGGGTTTTGGTTTAAGGATACGTTAGCCATATCTGAGGCTAAGATCAACTTAAACATTTGTTAAAGATACGTTAGTCTAATTTGAGACTAAGATCAGCTCAACAGGATCATTTAGATCCGACAAAAGAGCATTTGGGGGCTCTATTGTTCTAGTTTAGGGACATAGTGGTCCATTGCCAGTTTAGGGACATGGTGGTCCAACATTCCCATTTTGAGGACGAATATTGGTTTAAGGACCTCATAGTCCATGAGTTTAAGGACCCCACAGTCCATATTACCAGTTTAGGGACATGGTGGTCCATTGCCAGTTTAAGGACATGGTGGTCCAATACCAGTTTAAGGACATAGTGGTCCAATACCAGTTTAAAGACATAGTGGTCCATAAAATGTATGTCTGTCGGGACCCATCACCTCTCTGAAGACGTTGAAGGATTACAACGACAAATATCAGAGGAGTTCAGAGATATACCCTTGAACCAATGAATTGGTTGAAAGAGCAGATGTGCTCAGTTCAAGATGATTTGAGGACTTATAGCCAGTTCGGGCTAAGTCCAATTATGTTTGAAATATTGGCCCTTTGGGCCATTAGACATTTGTCTGGGTTCAGCCCCTCATCATTCAGCAGTGCTAAACAGAGGTTTGGGGGCTCTGACAACATTTTGTCTTTGATTTCCTCAATTTTGAGATTCATTTGGAGGAGGGACTTTTGCCTCTGGAAAATTAGCCAATTTGGCTAAAAGTAGTGTTAAACACTAGAGAACAACAGTGTTAAACACTGGAGGTAGAACTCTCAAATTAGTGTTAAACACTAAAAGACAATCAATGTTAAACACTGGAAATATAATCTTCAATTTAGTGTTAAACACTAGAAACAATCAGTGTTAAACACTGGAAATATAATCCCCAAATTAGTGTTAAACTATAAAGAAAGAGGGGTAACGTGTGGACACGTGAGAGCGCCCAAAAGTGGGACCAGATCCCTTTTCTTCGTTCTGCAATTAAGTGTTAAACACTTTTTATTTTATTTTCGAGCATCACGTGCTGGCACGTGATGGAGATTTGTGCGCCAATTGTTAAAGCATTTGCTGAGGGGTCACGTGGTATCACGTGAGAGCGCCCAAAGCCTTTCTTTGCTTTTTCTTTCTGTGTTTTGTAGGTCACGTGGGAGCACGTGAGGTATTGCCTCAAAGCCGTTTCCTTTTTATTTTTGGGGATCTTTTTAGGGGTCATGTGGGGACACGTGACCTAGTTTTATTCCTTCTTTTCTGATCACTGCGGATTGGGATCACGTGTCATCACGTGACCAATATTCTTTATGTGCATGGAGATCTTTCAAGTCTCTTTATTTTAAGAATTAAATTCTCTATAGGGTTAAACCCTAATTTTGTTTTGGAGGAATTAAATTCCTATATATGTAAAAGAATTAAATTCTTATATAGGGTTAAACCCTAGTTCTGTCCATCTTAAAGGAATTAAATTCCTATATTTTCAGGAGAATTAAATTCTCATATAGGGTTGAACCCTAGTTTTTATCTTGGAGGAATTAAATTCCTGTAACTTTGGGAGAATTAAATTCTCATATAGGGTTAAACCCTAGTTTTGTTTTGGGAGAATTAAATTCTCATATAGGGTTAAACCCTTGTTTTGTTTTGGGAGAATTAAATTCTCTAAACCCAATTCCCCCTCTAAGTTTTGGATCTGCATGGCAGGATCTCAACCAGATGAGAATTAAATTCTCAACTTATGGGGAGATGTGCTCTTTGCAGATCCTCAACCAGAGGAAGAAACTAAATTCTTTTGCAAAAGAGTTAAACTCTTAGATCTTTGAGAATTAAATTCTCTTTTTGAAGTTTTGATCCTTTTCCTTTTCTTACATAGGGTTTTCTCTCTTGAGAATTAAATTCTCCTCTCTTTTTTTCTCTCTGTTGTTGTTATCTCCCAAAAAAGTAGATCCCCTATGTTCTTTTTTGGCTCCTATTTATAGGAGAAAGAAAAGAAGGAATTTGTTTTGTCAACCTTTCATTGAAAGATTTTAATTGATTTTATGATTAATATGATCCTTTAGATCATTCAGTGAATTTTTTTTCACCGTTGGATTTTAAATCCAAAGATATTCTGTTTGTTATTTTCGTTGAGATTTAGGAGAAATCTTTTCTTGTCTAAGATTTTTTCCATAAATCGGTGATTTTTAATCACCCTTGGATCTTTAATCCAACGGTCCCCATAATCCTTTTTCATTTGGAAAGATTTAGGGGCTTTTAGAATTTAATTTTATTAAACTGTAAGGCTTTCGAAGCCAGTTGCGTGCTGACACGTGACCCTTGGCCACGTGTGAGCACGTGACCCCCAATTGAGTTCTCTTCTCAGCGTTTATTTACGCTTCAGTTTTAACTATCACGTGTCAACAATTGACCATTGGTCACGTGTGAGCACGTGATGCCTCATTGAGGTATTTTCTTCGGCCATTTGTTTTTATTTCTGTTTTAACTATCACGTGTCAACACGTGACCATTGGTCACGTGTGAGTACGTGACCCCCAATTGGGTCCTTCTTCAGCCGTTTGCTTTTATTTCTGTTTTAACTATCACGTGTCAACACGTGACCATTGATCACGTGTGAGCACGTGATACCTTATTGAGGTAATTCCTGATTTTTAATCAGGGAACAGTGCATAGCATATTTGCTCATAAATTTTGATCCCGGATGAATTATGAGGCCCATAATATATCAAATCGAAGGATTTTTCGAGATGCTTTCGATACCATCAGAATTTAACAGTTCCTCCTTCAGGAGTTTATCAAAATACATGCCGTAAGATACTGGTTCGCATTTCCTTAAGCGTATCGCTGCCATTTGATACCTTGGACTCTTTTGCGCAGAAATTTTTGGCGGGAATAAATGCCCCCCACTACTTTGCCCACGTACGTATATACGTGGATGAAGTAGTGCAGAGTAATGCATAGCATATGACCAGTTTCGGGTTGGTATATAACTTTCAGAATCTTGATCTGAGAAGATAACGAGCGGACACAAGCGTCTTCATTTATCATTGACTCGAATCTCGACTCTTAAAAGATATAGTTCCAAACCCTCAACTCCACGAGCCGCACCCTTCTATTTCTTTATGTCTTACTCTAGCGTGAAGTAGTTTATACACTCATGTGTGAATTCTCCATTTCAGTGGCATGTAGCTTTGGCAAGTGTGGCTCATAGATGGTCCATCTTGACCTCTTTGCAGGGCAGTGATGGCTTAGGAGATAGGGGTAGGATCTGCCACCTAAGACTTTTCAACTTTATGAGCCGTGAGGGTCTCATAAAGACTTTTCTCCCTACGAGTCGTGAGGAACTCGTAGGTTTCTTTTCTCCTTAGGATTCGTGAGGATTCCTAAGTGTGTTTTCTCTTGAGAGTCGGAAGGATCTCACAAGAGAATTTTCCCGCTTATAAGTCGAGAGGACTCATAAGTGGTTGTTTCTCTCTTTGTCGATGTTCGACTTCGGAGAGTGTGACCCGTGAATAGTATGCAAGAGTCCATCTTGGACTGACTTGCAGGGCCCCAGTGCTTAGGAAACATGTTTTTTAATCCCCATTGCCTAAGGCTTTGCCTTACGAGTCGAGACGAATCGAGAAGTTCTCGCAAGGATGTCCTAACGTCACAGTTAATCTCTGCTCTTTACGACAAAGGTCCGTCAGGGTCTGTGGTACCAGGATTTTGTCCGTCGTACCGTCGCATTGGCTGATGTATTCCTCGATAGGCAATCTTGCTGTTCGAGCAGCCTTGCGACTGTCGTGTCTCTAATCCCTTCAGGGGCTGGACAAGACGTCTTTAAGCAATCTTCTTAGGCAGTTTGACCGTCAGAAGAGCAAGCGTTAGGAATTTTGCCATGCCGCTTTTTACTTGAGGTTAGGCTCATTTTGGAGAGCCCCGATGAGTCATAACCACTCCGCGCTGGTGTGGGATGATCTCCGATAGTCTTTCAGGTTTTATATGAGTTGCCGTCAAGACCCTGAAGTTAGGAATTTGGACTTTGCTTCATTTGCTGGCACGGCGTCTGCTGTATCGAGACGAATGTCGCGGTTGTCTCTAGGTTGTTGGTGAACCGTCGAGGCTTGGAACCGGGAATTTTGCCGTGGCTCCGTTGTTTGATTGTCGCGTCTGAACCCTGTAGGAGGAAGAACGCTGGGGTGACATCTCGTCTGCTGTATCGAGACGAACGTCGAGGTGGTGACTACTCCATGTGGGATGATCTCCGATAGTCTTTCAGGTTTTATATGAGTTGCCTTCAAGACCCTGAAGCTAGGAATTTGGCCTTCTCTTCGTTTGCTTTGGCGCGTCCGAATCCTGTTGGAGGAAGGGTGCTGTAGTGACATCTCGTCTGCTGTATCGAGACAAACGTCGAGGTGGTGACCACTCCGCCCTGATGTGGGATGATCTCCGATAGTCTTTCAGGTTTTATATGAGTTGCCTTCAAGACCCTGAAGCTAGGGATTTGGCCTTCGCTTCGTTTGCTTTGTCGTGTCCAAATCCTGTTGGAGGAAGAACGCTGTGGTGACATCGCGTCTACTGTATCGAGACGAAAGTCGAGTTGGTGACCACTCCATGCTGATGTGGGATGATCTCCGATGGTCTTTCCGGTTTTATATGAGTTACCGTCAAGTCCCTGAAGCTAGGAATTTGGCCTTTGCTTCGATTGCTTTGTCGCGTCTGAATCCGGTTGGAGGAAGGACGCTGTAGTGACATTTCGTTTGCTGTATCGAGACGAACGTCGAGGTGGTGACCACTCCGCGCTGATGTGGGATGATCTCCGATAGTCTTTCATGTTTTATATGAGTTACCGTCAAGATCCTGAAGTTAGGAATTTGGCATTCGCTTCGTTTGCTTTGTCGCGTCCGAATCCTGTTGGAGGAAGGGCGCTGTAGTGACATCCTGTCTGCTGTATCGAGACGAATGTCGAGGTGGTGACCACTCCGCGCTGATGTAGGATGATCTCCGATAGTCTTTCAGGTTTTATATGAGTTACCATCAAGACCCTGAAGCTAGGAATTTGGCCTTTGCTTCGATTGCTTTGTCGCGTCTGAATCCGGTTGGAGGAAGGACGCTGTAGTGACATTTCGTTTGTTGTATCGAGACGAATGTTGAGGTGGTGACCACTCCGCGCTGATGTGGGATGATCTCCGATAGTCTTTCAGGTTTTATATGAGTTGCCATCAAGACCCTGAAGCTAGGAATTTGGCCTTCGCTTCGTTTGCTTTGTCGCGTCCGAATCCTGTTAGAGGAAGGGCGCTGTAGTGACATCCCGTCTGCTGTATCGAGACGAACGTCGAGGTGGTGACCACTCCGCGCTGATGTAGGATGATCTCCGATAGTCTTTCAGGTTTTATATGAGTTACCGTCAAGACCCTGAAGCTAGGAATTTGGCCTTTGCTTCGATTGCTGGCATTGCGTCTGCTGTATCGAGACGAATGTCGCGGTTGTCTCTATGTTGTTGGTGAACCGTCAAGGCTTGGAGCTAGGGATTTTGCCGTGGCTCCATTTGGTGATGTTGCGTCTGAGTCCTGCTGGAGGAAGAATGCTGTAGTGACATTTCGTCTGCTGTATCGAGACGAATGCCAAGGTGGAGCTGGGATTTTGCCATCACTCTGCTTTGTTTCAACCATTGGGTCTTTTGTTGACGCCACGTCTGCATCCTGCTGTACTGCAAAGGAACGCCGTTGTTGACATTGCGTCTCGTGTAGCGAGATGAATGCTGAGGTAGAGCCGGGATTCGCCGTCACTCCGCTTTGTTTGGACCGTGAGGTCTTTTGTTGACGTTGCATCTGCATCCTGCTGGACTGCGAAGGAACGCTGTCGTTGACATCTCGTCTGCTGTATCGAGACGAATGCTAAGGCAGAGCTGAGATTTTGCCGTCGCTCCGCTTTGTTTCGACCGTGAGGTCTTTTGTTGACGTTGCATCTGCATCCTGCTGGACTGCGAAGGAACGCCATTGTTGACATCCCGTTTGCTGTATCGAGACGAATGCTGAGGTGGAGCTGGGATTTTGCCGTCGCTCCGCTTTGTTTCGACCGTGAGGTCTTTTGTTGACGTTGCATCTGCATCCTGCTGGACTGCGAAGGAACGCCATTGTTAACATCTCGTCTGCTGTATCGAGACGAATGCTGAGGTGGAGCTGGGATTTTGCCGTCGCTCCGCTTTGTTTCGACCGTGAGGTCTTTTGTTGACGTTGCATCTGCATCCTGCTGGACTACGAAGGAACGCCGTTGTTGACATTGCGTCTGCTGTAACGAGATGAACGTTGAGGTGGTCTCTAGGTTGTCTGTGAACCGTCAAGATTTGGAACTAAGGACTATGCCGTGGCTCCGTTTGATGGTATAACATCTGTGTCCTGCTGGAATGAGGAGGCCCACCGTTGTTGGTCTCCAGGCTGTAGATGTGGCCATTGAGATTTGGAACTAGGGAGTTTTCCATGGTTCCGTTTCGTTGCGACTCTGAGGTCGGTTGTTGACGTCACGTCTGCATCTAGTTGGAGTGAGGAGAAACACCGTTGGTGATCTCTAAGTTGTCGATGTTGACGTCGAGACCCTGAAGCTAGGGATCTTCTTTTGCTTCATTTGTTGACATTGTGTCTGCAATATTGCGACAAATGTAAAGGTTGTCTCTAGGTTTTCTATGAACCGTCGAGATTTGGCTTCGCTTTCTGATGGAGCCTGTCGGGAAGGTATGGTTCCCTCTTTGTTTGTGCCCCTGGATTGTATACAGGGATCGATGTGATCTTACCTGTAGGGCAAAAAGTTTCATTCTTTCATCATTTTTTTATTCTTTCCGCGATGCTCTATCATTTTAGCTTTTTATATCGCGAAAATCGCGATTGCCCAATCATTTTGACTATTTTTCGCAGTGCCCAATCATTTCGGCTATTTTTCTTTTTACTCGTTACTTTTTATTGCGAGTTGCCCAATCATTTCGGCTGTTTTTGTATGCATACATTTTTACTTGCTGATTTTGTTGCAAGTTGCCTCATCATTTCGGCTATTTCATATGCATTTTTTTTGGCTCGCTGATTTTTTCTCCCGAGTAGGGGATTTGGGATCTGATACAAATCTTAACATCAACATCGCTGCGACTGGAATATTGCCAGGAGCGAATCATCATTTACCGTAAAAGGACTTGGAATTTGATACCGTTTTAGGCATCAGCATCGCTACCACTGGGATATTACCAGGAACGAATCATCATTTGCCTCTGTCGATGTCGAACAAAGATGGTTTAGCAAACAGGGTTAGGATCCTGTCGACTAAGGCTTTTGATTTCATGAGTCGTAAGGGTCTCATAAAGGTATTTCTCCCTACAAGTCGTGAGGATCTCATAGGTGTGTTTTCTCCTTAGGAGTCGTGAGGATTCCTAAGTGCATGGTGTCTTATAAGTCGTAAGGATCTTACAAAAGTGCTTTCTCCTTATAAGTCGAGAGGACTTACAAGGGCTGTTCACCATATAAACATATCCCTAGTCATGGATGGGACTTTGTTAGGGAAATGTTTATTCGCGCCCGTGGATTGTGTACAAGGGTCAATACTGAACCGCTTGTAGGGCAGTATCGGAGGTTGTGGGGGTTGCTTAAGAACAGGTTCAGGTCTCTATATCTTAAGACTTTCAAATCTTATGAGCCGTGAGGGTCCCATAAGAGTATTCTCCTTACGAGTCGTGAGGATCTCGCAAGTGTGATTTCTTCTTAGGAGTCGTGGGGACCCCTAAGTGTGTTGCTCCTTTGTGAGTCGTAAGGATCTCACGCAGGTGGTTTCTCCTCACAAGGTCGATAGGACCTTGCAAGTGTCTTTTAACGAGATTCCGCCCTTTCGGATTTTCACAAAACTCGCCGGTAGCCTTACTGTTTTTACTCACGGAGCCCTTTCGGGTTTTCATCCGTGCCCATTTCTCTTATGGACATACCGTTTTTTTTATGAGTCTGCGCCCTTTCGGGTTTTCACAAACATCGCCGGTAATTCTGCTGTTTTTACTCACGGCGCCCTTTCGGGTTTTCATCCGTACCCATTTTGGTTATGGACGTACCGTATTTTTTTTATTTTTTTTTACTACCATGTCAGCCTGAAGATGCCGCGGATTGGTAGTAATTTAACGACGTTTCGGTCAGTTGCAAGTTTGAGGACATTGCGGTCCATTGTTAGTTTAGAGACATTTCGGTCCGCAGCCAGTTTTAGGACATAGTGGTCCATCGTTAGTTTAACGACGTTTAGGTCTACAGCCAGTTTTAGGACATAGTGGTCCATCGTTAGTTTAATGACGTTTCTGTCTATCGTTGCCATATTTGAGGCGAGTTTCTAGTTTACGGACTTTTTGGTCCATGAGGCTTTTTCTATGAAAGAGCACGATGCCCTCGGCATGTCCATCTTTTTCGGAGCATGTGGTTGTGGTGGGTTCACCTTCCATTTTTCGGACAGCGCGAACTTGCCCTGTTGGTACTGGTCTTTAACCCAGTTTTTGAAGACGTAGCAGTTATCGATCGGATGGCCCAATACTTGGTGGTAAGGGCAGTAATTAAAATTGTTGACATCATTCAGTTGTAGCTGGTGTTTCGGCTCCGGTAGAGTGATAAGCCTGATGCGCACTGCTAATTCGAACAACCTCCTTGTTTCATCCCGAGGAAATGAGTAAGGACGTTTCAACTTCTCATAGAAGGGTTGCCGCTTGTTGCTTTGGCGAACAACCGGTCTAGTGCCACTCAATTGTTGTTGAGCGTTGGTGACGAAGGTCGTTCTTTCCTTCCCTTTATCCTTTTTGTTCGATCCCTTGTGTGCGGGTCCGAGATTCTTTCCGGGTAGCGTGCGATTGCACGGCTGAATGTTCTCGCAACTCCTCAATTCTTTCATTTCAGAGATGGATTCCTTGAAGAGAGGACCGTGGGCTACTTTTTCGTCGGAGTCGCTCCCGAAGGTGAGAACTCGCGATCCCCCGGGATCAACCCTATGACAATTGCCGGCAATTCTTTTACGCCTTTTTCCGTTGTCTACGAGCTTCACGCTTTGTCCTGTTGAAGTGTTGCCTGTGAGCGACATACCCTTTCCACCAACACTTAAAGGAGTTGCAGTCTTCAGTAGGATGTGAGATCTTTTGATGATATAAGCAGAAGTTAGGATGCACGTCCGCTTCATCAAGATGTATACCACCAGGAGAATTTTCTCTGAAAGAAGGCAGCTTCATCCCCATCGATATGGCTTTGGCGAATCGTTTCCTTGTCTTAATCATGCTTTCATTTGCGTCGGATGTACTTTGATCCGGTGGGAGTGTTTCGACCCTTTCATCTAGTCTCCGGCGTTTGGCTTTCTCAAATATGGCCATCTCACGCTCCCGATCGGCTTTACTTTTCAGGTGAATTTCACTCTGGAAGGCGTCGATCATTTCGTCTGACGGCCATAGAAGTTCTGGTTCAGGACCTGCCCCCCGTCTCTCGGTGCAAGGAGCTCCTTTATCGTCTATCGACGAGTGAGAGATCACATGGCAGCTTGCTACATAATTCTCAGGTTCATCCGACGAGTCTTTGTCATCATCTCCGTCCTCAAGGACGTGGCTGAGGAATTCTCGGAGTGTGACTGGGGTCCGCGCCTTCTGATTATATTCTTCCAGTGCGTCAATATGTTTTTGCAGATCCATGCGCTTGTCTTCCAACTTCACGGGCTTTTGGGTCTTCTCCTTCTTCTTCGAAGACTTTGACGGCTGGGTGCGCGAGCTTTGGCTATCACCACCAATCTTTGGAGTTGGGCGCGGCTTCAACATTCCTTCGACGATCTGGGGTTCCAGCGGATTCTTCCACTTGATCGCCTTACATGTCTGAAGATCATTCAGCATCCTTTTGGTTTTGGCTGAGAGGGCCACCTCCCATGGAGCTTCTTCAACAAAAGAGCATGTTGCCCCCGGTGTGTCCGTCTTCTTAGGAGTGTGCGGTTGTGGTGGGTTTACCTTCCACTTCTCAGAAAGCGCAAACTTGCCTTGTAGGTATTGGTCCTCAATCCAGCCTTTGAAAACGAAGCAATCTTCGATTGGATGGCATACTGCTTGATGGTAAGGGCAGTAATTAGGATTGTTGAGATCGCCTGGCTGCAACGGAGGTTTTGGATCCGGCAAATTTATGAGCTTGTTGCTCACTGCTAGCTCGAACAGTCTCCTCGTTTTATCCTGGGGAAACGAGTAAGGGCGTCCTAGTCTCTCCTCGAGGGATGGGCGTGGACGCATATTGTTTTGGCGAACAGCCGTCTTTAAGTTGCTCGGCTGTTGTTGAGTACTGGCGACGAAAGTTGCTTTTCCTTTGCCCTTTTCATTCCAAGGCTCTGTCTTTGAAGAGGAAGGCATATGGCCCATCTCGTCCATTTGGCCCAGCTTGTCAATCAAGGCCTGGAAGGTGGTCGGCTTGAAGAACATCATGAATTGGGAGATGGTCGCTTGAGGGTCGAGAGTACCCACGAACATGCCCACGGCAGGAGCTTCTTCTATGCGTTGTTCGCATCTCGACCATAGGTTCCGCCACCGGATTGCATATTGCACCCACGTCTCTCCCGGCTTTACTCTGGCGTTGATCAATGCCGTGATCGGGGTGCGTCCGCTAGCGCTCGCAAATCTTTGTGTAAACAGCAGCTCCATCTCCGCAAAGGTTTTGACGGAGTCATTAGGTAGCTCCGAATACCATTCGAAGGCCGTTTCCGCTAAGCTGCCGATAAATTGGCGAAGTAGCAATTTATCATCACCTCCGGTGTTGCCACATAAAGCCCTGAACTTGGCAACATGCTGGTGGGGATTGCCCGTCCCTTTGTATACATGAAATTTGGGGATCGTATATCCCGGCGGGTAACTTATTTGGTCATACCAGCCCGGATAGGGTCGTCCCGTCTTGACAACTTGGCCAGCCGCTTCATTCGCCAGGTGAGCTCTTATTTGCTGAGCAATATAGTCATCCAGGGCAGCTTTGGAGATTGTCTCCTCCTTGGCTGTTGAACAAGCCGGAAGGGGATTTGACGTCTCCACTCGGTCGTCTTCAATGATGATCGGAGGGTCTTCAGCTGGAGGATCCGGCTGTAACATCATCCCGACCATGTCTTGGAAGAGAAGCGCCATTCGTTTTATATTGGCTGCCTGTTCTGCAGCCTCTTTTTCTTTCCTCTCGAGCATTCTTCGGAGGAACTCGGTGTCAGTTTCTTGTTCCCGACGCTGCTCTGAGGTCTCTGGAGTTTCTTTCGGCCCAGTGAGTGCGGCCATTGCAGTCAGCATCTCTTGAAGCTTCTGCTGTTGTTGTTCCTGAGCCCTTGTTATTGATCGGGTGAGCGGTCGGTGGCCCATCGAAGTGCGGCTTTCTTCTTTTCCGGAAGCCATGTAAACGGTATGCACCGTTATGCCCCCAGACTTTGGGCGTTTGGGCTCAGCGTCTTTGTGATCTGCCGTAGTCATAGGGGCTTTCTCTGGCCTCCTTTTCTTTTGAGCGATTGATGTTGAGGGGGCCGTTGCAGCGGGCACCCAGGTGGCTGTCGTCCTTTGTGACTTGACAGGACGGTTCTCTTCCTGTTGAACCTTCACCCTTTTCTGTCGGCGAGAGTAATCTTGATCAATTACTGAGTCCTGAACCTGTCGCCAGACTTTGTAGATTTTGGAGGACATCCGCTGAGGGGGATGCTCCGGCTTCGCCTTCGGTGCATTTTCCATGGGTGGAGGAGATTTCTTCAGCACTGCAGTAGGAGAGTTCCTGCGCACCTTGTTAAGCCATTCAAAGCTGTTCCCAGTTGGAACAGCAGCATTGACTTCCACCGTTGGGGCTAGTGGAGTTAGCCCAGAGGGAGAGTTGCCCCCAGCCTTCCTTACTCGGCGCCAGTGGTGACGTCGAGCGTGTCGAGCCGTTGGGATTATCTTACCTGTAGGAGTGACTTCCTCATGCCCTCTATGTTGGTCAGAAGTTGTCATCGTCAGCCTATTGAAGACTGATGTCTGCTGAGTGGGGATGGCCAACCTATCGAAAGCAGACTTCCGAGCAGGTGAAGCAGCCTTGACGATTTCGCCTAAAACGGGAGCTGAAACAGCCAGTCTTGTGAAGACGGACCCTTTGGCGGGAGGAGCAGCTTTGACGACTTCGAGAGCAGGAATGGCTATCCTTTTTGGGATAACCCTTTCTGATATCACGGGCTTCTTCATGGGCCCAAATGAGCTTTGGCCCAGTCTGTCAAAGACTGAGGCACTAGATTTAGGCGACCCGTTGAGAGGGGCCGCTGTAGTTGCAAGCCGATCAAAGACCGACTTCTTGGGAGCTTCTTGCGATGGTACAGGAGCGTTGAAGCTCATCGGTGGGAGCATGGTCCCGAAGAACAATCCAGTGGTGGCCTGAGTCACCTATTCCACCGGCATAGCGAAGATGGAGGCCGCTTGGGGCCCGTAAGTCACTCCTCCGGACGGGACGGAGCGATAGTTGCAGTTGCAGTTAGTGCAGTTTGAAGCCATTGATCTTCTGTTTTCTGCACGGAGCAAGACACCAAATCTTAGTACCTCGAATCCACAGACAACCATAGCAAACTGCGATTCGTTCGCGAACACGACACACGAAGTGTGGAGTGGAAAGAGGAAAAGGTCCCACCGGGCGTGCCAGAATCTGTTCCCCTCCGAACAACGGAGACGCGACCGCGTAGGTCCGTCTTGCCTGAATTCGGGGCAGATTCTATTTTGGTTTTATCCGTCCACATCTCCGAAGATGCCAAGTTGATTTATGGCACCATTATCGAAGGTTTAGACGGATGCGACCGATATAGCAGACTTCGTCAGATTCCCCCTCGTTCGAGGGGTTTTTGATTGTGGGGACGCTCTTCCCTGCATGCGCAAGCCCCTGCAGTTAATTACGCTACCGCATCGCGGTAACAACTTTCTCCTTCTCCAGCTAGTCACTTCGTGTCGTGGGTGTTTGTTTTGTTTTTGGTTGCCCGTGGATTGTATACAGAGACTAATTTATGTTGTCGCCCGTAGGACGTGGATTAGTCCAAATCCGTATTTTCTTAGATTTGGGTTTGGGGTTTTGGTTTAAGGATACGTTAGCCATATTTGAGGCTAAGATCAACTTAAACGTTTGTTAAGGATACATTAGTCTAATTTGAGACTAAGATCAGCTCAACAGGATCATTTAGATCCGACAAAAGAGCATTTGGGGGCTCTATTGTTCTAGTTTAGGGACATAGTGGTCCATTGCCAGTTTAGGGACATGGTGGTCCAACATTCCCATTTTGGGGATGAATATTGGTTTAAGGACCTCATAGTCCATGAGTTTAAGGACCCCACAGTCAATATTACCAGTTTAGGGACATGGTGGTCCATTGCCAGTTTAAGGACGTGGTGGTCCAATACCAGTTTAAGGACATAGTGGTCCAATACCAGTTTAAAGACATAGTGGTCCATAAAATGTATGGCTGTCGGGACCCATCACCTCTATGAAGACGTTGAAGGATTACAACGACAAATATCAGAGGAGTTCAGAGATGTACCCTTGAACCAATGAGTTGGTTGAAAGAGCAGATGTGCTCAGTTCAAGATGATTTGAGGATTTATGGCCAGTATGGGCTAAGTCCAATTATGTTTGAAATATTGGCCCTTTGGGCCATTAGACATTTGTCTGGGTTCAGCCCCTCATCATTCAGCAGTGCTAAACAGAGGTTTGGGGGCTCTGACAACATTTTGTCTTTGATTTCCTCAATTTTGAGATTCATTTGGAGGAGGGACTTTTGTCTCTGGAAAATTAGCCAATTTGGCTAAAAGTAGTGTTAAACACTAGAGAACAACAGTGTTAAACACTGGAGGTAGAACTCTTAAATTAGTGTTAAACAGTAAAAGACAATTAATGTTAAACACTGGAAATATAATCTTCAATTTAGTGTTAAACACTAGAAACAATCAGTGTTAAACACTGGAAATATAATCCCCAAATTAGTGTTAAACACTAAAGAAAGAGGGGTCACGTGTGGACACGTGAGAGCGCCCAAAAGTGGAACCATATCCCTTTTCTTCGTTCTGCAATTAAGTGTTAAACACTTTTTATTTTATTTTCGAGCATCACGTGCTGGCACGTGATGGAGATTTGTGCGCCAATTGTTAAAGCATTTGCTGAGGGGTCACGTGGTATCACGTGAGAGCGCCCAAAGCCTTTCTTTGCTTTTTCTTTCTGTGTTTTGTAGGTCACGTGGGAGCACGTGAGGCATTGCCTCAAAGCCGTTTCCTTTTTATTTTTGGGGATCTTTTTAGGGGTCACGTGGGGACACGTGACCTAGTTTTATTCCTTCTTTTCTGATCACTGCGGATTGGGATCACGTGTCATCACGTGACCAATATTCTTTATGTGCATGGAGATCTTTCAAGTCTATTTATTTTAAGAATTAAATTCTCTGTAGGGTTAAACCCTAATTTTGTTTTGGAGGAATTAAATTCCTATATATATAAAAGAATTAAATTCTTATATAGGGTTAAACCCTAGTTCTTTCCATCTTGAAGGAATTAAATTCCTATATTTTCAGGAGAATTAAATTCTCATATAGGGTTGAACCCTAGTTTTTATCTTGGATGAATTAAATTCCTGGAACTTTGGGAGACTTAAATTCTCATATAGGGTTAAACCCTAGTTTTGTTTTGGGAGAATTAAATTCTCTAAACTCAATTCCCCCTCTAAGTTTCGGATCTGCATGGCAGGATCTCAACCCGATGAGAATTAAATTCTCAATTTACGGGGAGATGTGCTCTTTGCATATCCTCAACCAGAGGAAGAAACTAAATTATTTTGCAAAAGAGTTAAACTCTTAGATCTTTGAGAATTAAATTCTCTTTTTGAAGTTTTGATCCCTTTCCTTTTCTTACCTAGGGTTTTCTCTCTTGAGAATTAAATTCTCCTCTCTTTTTTTCTCTCTGTTGTTGTTATCTCCCAAAAAAGTAGATCCCCTCTCTTCTTTTTTTTGGCTCCTATTTATAGGAGAAAGAAAAGAATGAATTTGTTTTGTCAATCTTTCATTGAAAGATTTTAATTGATTTTATGATTAATATGATCCTTTAGATCATTCATTGAATTTTTATTCACCGTTGGATTTTAAATCCAAAGATATTCTGTTTGTTATTTTCGGTGAGATTTAGGAGAAATCTTTCCTTGTCTAAGATTTTTTCCATAAATCGGTGATTTTTAATCACCCTTGGATCTTTAATCCAACGGTCCCCATAATCCTTTTTCATTTGGAAAGATTTAGAAGCTTTTAGAATTTAATTTTATTAAACTGTAAGGCTTTCGAAGCCAGTCACGTGCTGACACGTGACCCTTGGGCACGTGTGAGCACGTGACCCCCAATTGAGTCCTCTTCTCAGCGTTTATTTACGCTTCAGTTTTAACCATCACATGTCAACCCGTGACCATTGGTCACGTGTGAGCACGTGATGCCTCATTGAGGTATTTTCTTCAGCCATTTGTTTTTATTTCTGTTTTAACTATCACGTGTCAACACGTGACCATTGGTCACGTGTGACACGTGACCCCCAATTGGGTCCTTCTTCAGCTGTTTGCTTTTATTTCTGTTTTAACTATCACGTGTCAACACGTGACCATTGATCACGTGTGAGCACATGATATCTCATTGAGGTAATTCCTGATTTTTAATCAGTGAACAATGCATAGCATATTTGCTCATAAATTTTGATCCCGGATGAATTATGAGGCCCATAATATATCAAATCGAAGGATTTTTCGAGATGCTTTCGATACCATCAGAATTTAACAGTTCCTCTTTCGGGAGTTTATCAAAATACATGCCGGAAGATACTGGTTCGCATTTCCTCAAGCGTATCGCTGCCATTTGATACCTTGGACTCTTTTGCGCAGAAATTTTTGGCGGGAACACCGACGCAAATCCCTTCTTACATCGTGGAAAGCATACCGCGTGTGAAAAATAGCAAGGCGGATGCGTTAGCCCATCTCGCTAAAGAACTGGCCGACGAAAATCTCGATGACGTAAGGATCATTGTGCAAAGCCGCCGGATTCTCGCACCAGCAGAAATATCTCCGAAGTCGTCTGAAGGAAAGGAAGAGACCAAACAAGCAGTCTGCCAAATAGAAGACGAAGAAAGGGGCAAGGACTGGAGAGAAGTCTTCATAGACTACTTCAAATCCCATCGAACACCCAAAGACGCGTCGTCAAGATATCAGCTCATGAAACGAGCTCTATCCTTCGCCTTTGTCAATGATACTCTATATAAGAAGTCGTTCAACAGTTTGTGGATAAAATGCTTGGGACCGGAGGAAGCAAGGAGGGTCGTCCAAGAAACTCACGATGGGGCTCTGCGGTTCTCATCAGGCCGGACCGAAGAAGAAGTTGAAGATCAAGAGAATGGGTTACTATTGGCCCACAATGATTCAGGACTGCCTCGAATATGTGAAGCAGTGTCACTCGTGCCAAATTCACGGGGACTTCATCCACCAGCATCCGAATCCGCTACATTTAACATTGGCTAGTTGGCCATTCGAAATGTGGGGAACCGATATAACTGGGCCTATCGAACCAGCGTCATCTAAAGGACATCGGTTCATATTGGCAACAACCGATTACTTCTCTAAGTGGGCAGAGGCAGTACCGCTAAGGGAAGTGAAGACGGAGAACATCTTCCATTTCTTCAGGACACATGTTATTTACCGTTTCGGCACTCCACGACGAATCATCTCGGATAATGGGCCAGCCTACAGGAGCCATAAGATCAGCCGCTTCGCACAGCAGCATAAAATAGATTGGAGATACTCTTCAGTCTATAATCCCCGAGCTAACGTTATAGCTGAGTCTTTCAATAAGATCTTGACGAAGATCATAAAGAAAACGGTGTCCGGAAATAAAAGGGACTGGCACGAGAGACTGCATGAAGCTCTCTGGGCGCATCGAACCATGTTCAAAACGGTCACGAATACAATGCCATTCGTGTTGGTATTCGGCACGGAGGCGGTACTTTCCTTGGAGATAGAGCTACCCTCTTTACGAGAGGCAGTTTGATATGAGCTGATGGATGAAGAAAATGCCCATCTTCGGCTCGAGGAGCTCGATGCCCTCGATGAAACTCGCCTCGTAGCGCAACAAAAACTGGAAGCTTACAAAGCAAGGACGTGCTCATTCAAAAGACTGACTAGGCCGAGAACATTCCGCCAAGGCGAACTCGTGTTAGTCGTAAAAAGACCCATGATCCCCATCCGTGCAAAGCGGGGGAAATTCAAGCCGAACTACGAGGGCTCGTACATCATAAACAAGGTCTACCATGGTGGGGCCTATTTGCTCATGGATTTGCATGGTGAAAAACCCTTTCGGCCAATAAACGGCCGATTCCTTAAGAAATACTACCCCTGACGAGTCACAGCTCGGATTAACGATAGATGAAGACGCTCGTGTCCACTCGCTATCTTCCTGAGTCAAGACTCTGTAAGTGGTATCCGGAAAAACTTCGTCTCAAAATCCCCATGGACCGCAATGTCCTTAAACTAGCTGTGGACCGAGATGTCTCTAAACTAACAATGGACCGTAATGTTCGTAAACTAAGTACGTTGCCACAAACACGGAGACAGAGGAATTCAGGTCCATAAGTCCCAGCTGTGAGAACTGCAACTCAAATCCCACCGGCAAAATAATGGGTCACATGCAGCGAAACTATTTTCGAGGGTTTCATCGTTGTTAAAAAAATGGTACGTCCACAAGAAAAATGGGCACGGATGAAAACCCGAAAGGGCTCCGTAAGTAAAAACAGCATGACTATCGGCGAGTTTGTGAAAACCCGAAAGGGCGCAGACTCATAAAAAAAAGGAAACAAATTTGCGCACTTGCAAGGTCCTCTCGACCTTGTAAGGAGAAAATACCGGCGTGAGATCCTTACGACTCACAGAAGGGAGCAACACACTTAGGGATCCCAACGATTCCTGAGGAAAAATTACACTTACGAGATCTTCACGACTCGCAAGGAGAATTCCCACTGTGAGACCCTCACGGCTCATAGGATTCAAAAGCCTTAAGCTAAAGTGATCTGAACATGTTCTTAAGCCATCACATTCTCTAAATAGCCCTACAGGCGGTCCAATATCGGCCCTTGTATACTATCCACGGGCATAAATAAACGTTCCCTCATCTAGTTCCACCAATGGCGCAAAATTTCCTTATTTGGAGAACAACACTTGTAGGTCCTCTCGACTTGTAAGGAGAAAATACTCTTGTGAGATCCTTACGACTTACAAGAGAAGATGTCACTTAGGAGTCCTCACGACTCCTAAGAAGAAAATACACCTACGAGATCCTCACGACTCGTAGGGAGAAATACCTTTATGAGACCCTTACGGCTCATGAATTCGAAAAGCCTTAGTCAACAGGATCCTAACCATATTTGCTAAGCCACTTTTGTTGAAATCGACAAAGGCAAATGATAATTCTCTCATGGAAATATTCCAGTTGTAGCGATGCTGATGCCTAAATCGGTATCAAATTCCAAGTTCTTTCACAGCAAATGATGATTCGCTCCTGGCAATATTCCAGTCACAGCGATGCTGATGCTAAGATTAGGATTAGACCTCGAGTTCCATACTTGTAATAAAAATCAGCGAGCAAAATTGCATATAAATAGCTGAAATGATGGGGCAACTCACAATAAAAATTAACGAGCAAAAATGCATATGAAATAGCCGAAATGATGGGGCAACTCGCAATAAAAATCAGCGAGCAAAAAATGCATATGAAATAGCCGAAATGTTTGGGCAACTCGCAATAAAAAACAGCGAGTAAAAAGAAAAAATAGTCGAAATGTTTGGGCAACTCTCACTAAAAACAGCAAGTAAAAAAAATAGCCGAAATGATTGGGCGCCGCGATAAAATAGCCGAAATGATTGGGCAATCGCGACTTTCGCAATATAAAAAGTTGAAATGATAGAGCATCGCGGAAAGAAAGAATAAAAAATGAAACTTTTGCCCTGCAGGCGAGTCCATATCGACCTCTGTATACAATCCATGGGCGCAAACGAAAAAGGGAACCACATTTTCTCACCAGGCTCCATCAGAAGGAGAGCCATGTCTCGACGGCAACATCTATAGCTTAGAGATCAACAACGACGTTTCTCCTCACTCCAGCAGGATGCAGATACAACGCCAACTACCGACCTCAGGGTCAAAACAATGGAGCCATGGCAAAGTCCCTAGTTCCAAGCCTCGACGGTTCACCAACAAGCTAGAGACAACCTCGACATCTATCGCAATATGGCATACACAATGTCGACAAACGAAGCAAAGGAAGATCCCTAACTTCACGGTCTCGATGGCAACATCTACAGCCTAGAGATCAACAACGACGTTCCTTCTCACTACAACAGGAAGCAGATGCGACGTCAACGACTGACCCCAGGGTCAAAACAGCGGAGCCATAGCAAAGTCCCCAGTTCCAAGACTCGATGGTTCACAGACAGCCTAGAGACAACCTCGACATTCATCGCAACATTGCAGATGCAATGTCAACAAACGAAGCAAAGGAAGATCCCTTGCTTCAGGGTCTTGACGGAAACTCAAATGAGACCTAAAAGGCTATCAAAAATAATCCCACACCAGTGCGGAGTGGTTATGACTCATCGGGGCTCCCAAACTGAGCCTAACCTCAAGTAAAAAGCGACATGGAATATCCCTAACGCTTGTGTTCACCGCCGGAAACCGGGAAGACTGACGTCTTGCCTGAATCTGGGGGCAGATGCTAATTGGTGCTATCTGTCAACCTTTTCGAAGATGCCAAGTTGATTTATGACACCGTGTATCGAAGGTTTAGACGAATGCGGCAGATGTAGCAGACTTCGTCAGATTCCCCCTCATTTGAGGGGTTTTTGATTGTGGGGACGCTCTTCCCTGCAGGCGCAAGCCCCTGCAGTTAATTACGCTACTGCATCGTGGTAACAACTTTCTCCTTCTCCAGATGGTCACTTTGTGTCGTGGGTGTTTGTTTTGTGTTTTGTTGCCCGTGGATTGTATACGGAGACTAAATTATGTTGTCGCCCGTAGGGCGTGGACTAGTCCAAATCTGTATCTTTCTTAGATTTAGGTTTGGGGGTTGGGTTTAAGGATACGTTAGCCTCATTTGATACTAAGATCAACTTAAACGTTTGTTAAGGATACGTTAGTCTAATCTTAGACTAAGATCAACTTAACGGGATCGTTTAGATCCAACAAGAGAGCAATTGGGCTCTATTGTTTACTTTAGTGACATTGCGGTCGATAATTAGTTTAAGGACATTACGGTCCAATGTTAGTTTAAAGACATCGCGGTCGAGATTAAGGACACCATAGTCCGTGGATTTAAGGACCCCACAGTCCGTCGTTAGTTTTAAGACATCACGGTCGAGGTTAAGGACATTATAGTCCATGGGATTAAGGACCCCACAGTCCGATGTTAGTTTTAAGACATCACGGTCGAGGTTAAGGACATCATAGTCCATGGGATTAAGGACCCCACAATCCGATGTTAGTTTTAAGACATCACGGTCGAGATTAAGGACATTATAGTCCATGGGTTTAAGGACTCCACAGTCCGTTGTTAGTTTTAAGACATCACGGTCGAGGTTAATGCCATCATAGTCCATGAGTTTAAGGACCCCACAGTCCATAAAATGTATGGTTGTCGGGACCCGTCACCTCTTTGAAGACATTGAGGAATTACAACGAAAAATATCAAAGGAGTGAAGAGATGTACCCTTGAAACAAGGTGGATTAAATGATCTATAGCTCAGTTTGGAACTAAGACCAATTAATTATATTATGAGCACATTGGCTCAGTTAAGTCTGAATTGAGGACTTATGGCCTTCTTGGGCTAAGTCCAATTAAGTTTGGAATATTGGCCCTCTGCTGGTCCATTAGACATTTGTCTGGGTTCAAGCCCACATTGTTTAGCAATGCTAAACATTTCCATCTTTGATTTCCTCAATTTTGAGATTCATTTGGAGGAGGAACTTTTGCCTCTGGAAAATTAGCCAATTTGGCTAAAAGCAGTGTTAAACACTAAAGAACAACAGTGTTAAACACTAGAAATAAGATTATCAAATTAGTGTTAAACACTAGAAATGTGATTCTTAAATTAGTGTTAAACACTAAAGGGTAACAGTGTTAAACACTGGAAACAAAATTGTCAGATTAGTGTTAAACACTAGAAGAGGGAGGGGTCACGTGGGAGCACGTGATGCCATCAAAAAGTAGGGCCAGATCCCTTTTATTTTGTTCTGTAAACAAGTGCTAAACACTTTTAATCTTCATAGCCATCACGTGTGGGCACGTGATGTATACTCATGCCCTGATTTATTAGAACATTTATTAGGGGTCACGTGGTAACACATGAGAGCGCCCAAGTCATATTTTGCCTTTGCTTTTGTTCGATGTATAATGAGGGTCACGTGGGAGCACGTGAGGCATTGCCTCAAAGCTAAATCCTTCTCATTTATGGGGATCTTTTCAGGGGTCACGTGGGGCACGTGACTTTAGTCTTTACAGAGATCTTTTAAGTCTCCTTATTTTATTTTGAGAATTAAATTCTCGGTAGGGTTAAACCCTGATCCTGATTTGGAGGAATTAAATTCCTATTATGAAAGAATTAAATTCTTATATAGGGTTAAACCCTAGATTCTTTTAGAGAAATTAAATCCCCATATATATAAAAGAATTAAATTCTTGTATAGGGTGAAACCCTAATTTCATTTTAAGAGGAATTAAATTCCTGTGAATTTGAGAGAATTGAATTCTCAATTAGGGTTAAACCCTAGTTCTGTCCACCTTGAAGGAATTAAATTCCTATAATCTTAGGAGAATTAAATGCTCATATAGGGTTAAACCCTAGTTTCATCTTGAAGGAATTAAATTCCTGTGAGTTTGGGAGAATTAAATTCTCATATAAGGTTGTCTTGGAGGAATTAAATTCCTATAACTTTGGGAGAATTAAATTCTCAAAACTTAATTTCCCCTCTAAGTTTTGGATCTGCATGGCAGGATCTCAACCCGATGAGAATTAAATTCTCAACTTATGGGGAGATATGCTTTTTACAGATCTTCAACCAGAGGAAGAACTAAGTTCTTTTGTGCAGAAGAGTTAAACTCTTAAATTGAGAATTAAATTCTCTTTCTGAAGTTTTGATCCCCTTTCTTTTCTCATCTAGGGTTTTTTCTTTGTTGAGAATTATATTCTCCTTTCTTTTCTCTATGAAATTTCAAGATTCTAAGACTCTGTCTCCAAAACTCTCCCTTTTTCAAAATTCTATCCCCCTTCTCTTCTCTTGGCTCCTATTTATAAGAGAAGGAAAAGAATCAATTTGTTTAGCAAATCTTTCATTGAAAGATTTTGTTTGTTTTCATAATTAATATGAGCCTTTAGATCCTTAAGTGAATTTTATTCACCGTTGGATTTTCAATCCAAAGATATTTTGTTTGTTATTTCTGGTGAGATTTAGGGAAATCTTTCCTTGTCTAAGATTTTTCCATAAATTGGTGATATTTAATCACCCCTGGATTTTTAATCCAACGGTTCTCCTTAATCCTTTCCCATTTGGAAAGATTTTAGAGAAATTTAGAATTTTAATTCTATTAGACTGTAAGGCTTTCAAATCCCATCACGTGTCAACACGTGACCATTGGTCACGTGTGAGCACGTGACACCTCGTTGAGGTATTTTTTGATTTTTTAGAATTCAATTCTATTAAGCTGTAAGGCTTTCAAAGCCTGTCACGTGCTGGCACGTGACCCTCGGTCACGTGGGAGCACGTGACCCTCGGTCACGTGTGAGCACGTAACCCCCAATTGAGCCCTTTAACAGCCGCATGTTTATGTTGTTGTTTTAACTATCACGTGTCAACTCGTGACCATTGGTCACGTGTGAGCACGTGACACTTCGTTGAGGTATTTTCTGATTTTTTAGAATTCAACTCTATTAAGCTGTAAGGCTTTCGAAGCCTGTCACGTGCTGACTCGTGACCCTTGGTCACGTGTGAGCACGTGACCCCAATTGAGTCATCTTTCAGCCTTTTGTTTTTCGTTTCTGTTTAGTGAGATTTTAACCATCACGTGTCATCACGTGACCATTGGTCACGTGTGAACATGTGATACCTTATTGAGGTAATTCCTGATTTTTTAATCAAGAAACAAATGCCCCCCCACAGCGTTGCTCTCATGTGTCTGCACGTGAGTGCAACGCTGTCACTTTTGTGACCGTTGGATCCATCTAGGGAATCGGGGAAATGAAGTGTTTCCATCACATCCTATAAATGCAGGGGTCTATTCAGAAGCGCCTCCACTATTTCATCTTCCTCCTTTGGCTAATTTTTCTTTTGAGAATTTAATTCTCGTTCCTCAGAGCTTAGTTCTCTGTCTTGCAAATTTTCCAGAGTTTAACTCTGTTGAAAGATTTTCTTTTCTTCAGGTAATGATCTTGAACGAACGAAGAACTTTCACAGAAATCACCACGGGATTTTAAATCCAGATCAAGGGGTTTTCCCTTTAACAAGAACACACATTTTTTATTTTAAGTTCCTTAAAAAAAATCCTTCAATCCTTAAACAACAAATCTTGCTAAGGTTTCTCTGGCCTTCAAGGGTCAATAGTGATGTTTACCTTTTTCCATGGAATTTAATTCCATCTTAAAAATGTTTCTGGGAATTTAATTCCCCTTTTCCAAAAGGGAATTTAATTAAAAGGGGAATTAAATTCCTAAGAAGAACTTAGTTTTTCCCAGAAAGCTTCTTGGGGTTTTCTTGCCCTAAGTTGTCTTCTGTAACCAAGAAGAAGAAGTTTGCAATGTCACTTTCTGGGAATTTAATTCCCTTGATTCTGTTTGATTTGCCACAGAGTCCAAGATGAATTTCTTTTTAGGAGAATGTGTAGGGTTATTTGAAATCCACTGCTTATTTAATGAGAATCTTCCTTTTGTCTCGTTATAATTGGTTGGTCTCATTATTAGCAAGCCGTCATCTTGACTTTGTGGGACCCATATGTTTTGTAACCAATGGTCCCATAAAATGAGTCCGCTGTTGCTTTCTCCTACTGTCTTTATATATATATATATTTATTTATAATCATATATATATATACACTGTTGGCTTCGCTTCTAACAGTTTCCCCTTATTTTATTTCAGGTACGATGACGTATGTTCCGTATTTCCCTTTCACTCGTTCGTAGGCCGCTTTTCCTCAGTCGCCATCTGACGAGGAAGTGATGGCGATGATCAGGGCTCATGACCTGAACTGCACCAACTTGATTTTGTGGGGGACCTGGTATGGTCACATCATCCGTGGTCGCCGAAGCTTCCTTTGCGAAGTACCGACGGAGCCTACTTATCCGTTCCTGCCGATGGATCCTCCAAGGACAGTTTTTGCCGTGGAGATGCCGAATTGGACCCCGATGGGACGGCTTGAGCCTTCGACGACTGGCATCCCGAATCATCCTATCCCGGCCATAGATATTCTGGGACGCCGTATTCGCCAGGGCGAGGCCCAACCGTGGGGGCAAATTTATAAGATAAGGCTTACCCCTCGACACCCCACGGGCTACCTTCTTTGGGCTCGCTACTTCTTATTTGCCCACCGCGCGCGACTGCAGAAGGTTGGGCTTTATCAGGCGATCTATGCGTCCCTCTTCCACTACCCGTCTCCTCACGTCGGGTGGGTTAAGGCCTTCCTGAACCAGTGGAATCTCCCCACCAACACTTTCCTCCTTGGGGACCATGAAGTTTCAATTTCTTTGGAAGAATTTCACGAGATCTCGGGGCTGCCAATCAGAGGGACACTTTACGAGGAATTGCTGCCTTCTGACGAGTACGCCTTTGAGACTGAGCCCGCAACGCTCGACGGCTTGTCTACCGAGAACGTCGTCCGTCACAAGCGCCCGAGTTTGATCAAGGCCTTGGGCATCTTCGACAAACTGTTCACAGAATCTGAGGAGCAGGGTGTCACATTTAAGAGCTTCATTGCTTGCTTCCTCCACGAGGATGTTCTGTCGAAGACGGATCTGAAGTTTGCAAGCATCAATGACCCCTTTGGGTTTGGTTTGGATAGGCGGCCGACTTAGGAAGAAGATCTGCCGCAGTATTACATTCCTATCATGTCGGCGATATCTTTTGAATCGATTGCAGCTCCCGGCATGGATGATGAGACCTTTCTTGTGGGTTTTATCAGCGTCTGGCTCAGCTGGTTCGTCATCCCCATGCATCGCCGCTTCATGAGAGTCTCGGTTATCTACCCGGCTCATCGTATTGCTGAGGGAACACGGCTGGCCGTAGGCATCCCAGCACTGTCACATCTTTATCATGGGTTAGGCACCGTGGCTAATACCTCAACTCCAGGTGTGGATGTGGTAAACTTTTCTCTTCATTACTTCACATCTTGGATTGAGATGCACGTGTTGGGGGCCTTTGCTGCACACCAAAGACCCAAATTTTACGACGCCTACACTTTTCTGAGATTGATGCGGCTGGTGGGTGCTTCTGCTCCTGACCCGACCCAGTTCGGGGCTATTCGCGTGTTGATTGCTCCCTATGCTAGCGCGGGCGAACTGGCATTTGTTGATCGGGTTCTATCTGCTCCTTCAGGTCCGATTCAACAACTCTACGACCAGTCGAAAGGTGAGGTGCCTTCTCTGAAGCCTCGGAAGGCCACGCACTTGTACGCGATCTGACCAGGTTATCTGCTATTCCGTCCGAACAGTGCGGCTCTTTTTTATGCGGTACAATCCGCATCGCTTTGCCCGACAGCTTGGATATGATCAGGGCGTTCCCTTCGAGGCTTTTACAGTTGCGCCGGTCCCTTCACCCGAAGCTGTTCGTGATGCTGCTCATCACTTCGTGAGGCTGAACACTGGTTCTTACTTCATGATCCCCGAAGCCGATCATATTCCCCGATGCGTGGGGTCCTTTATAGGCTGGTATCTTCATCGGGTCAACCCAGTTATTGCTGAGGAGAAGAGGTTGCTTCTTGGCTATGGCGCTCCTGCTCCGGCTCAGGCCACGGGGGTTCCACCTCGGCCGCGCGCACCGGTCCGCTTTCCCCTGAGGGACACCAGTGTTGCGCTCATTCCAGGGGAGTCGGAGGTAGACCTTACCCTACAATTGGTATGCCATTGATACCCGGGCTCAGTCAAGGGGTAAAAGGGCGCCAGTAGCAGTACCATCGCCGGCGGCGTCGATAATGGCCGTGTCGTCCTCGGCAACACCGCCAAGCGAGGGTGCTGGAAATGAGGGTGTTGAAGGTGAGGTGGGTCTGCGTCATGCCAAGGCTCCTCGGGGGAGGAAACGGTCGTCTTCGGCGGTCGGTTCTGGATCCAAGCGGCGGAGGAAGGTGGCTACCAACGTGCTCTACTCTTTAGTAGAGTCTAAGCCCATTCTTCAGGATGAACCGTTGGCCATGCAAGAGTCGGATGATGGCTTACTTTTTCCGGGTTCAGCTGTCGAGGAAGCCGCACAATTGGCTGAGGCTATAAGACGTTCTAAAGATTAGTCTCAGAATATAAGGGTTTCGAAGAAGCCCTATCCTGCCGTAATCTTTTATGAAGACCCTTTGTGGATCCGGCGGCGGTTCATCGGCCCTTTGGAGGAATGGGGTGAAAGGGCCCTTAAATAGGCTGCTTCGGAGGATGCTGCGGACGCGCTTTCCTTGTGGACTGGCGGCCACGAGTCCACCCTTGAACCTCGGCGAGCACACCTCCTCGAGAAGGAGCATCGGCTTGAACAAGCCATATTGAAAGCTTCCTTACGCATCGGTATGTTCCTGTATTTCTTTGTAATACTTCATATTGCCTGGACTTGTATATATGTATTTTTATTCTTGTGTGAATTGTGCAGAGACTTCGGCGATGGGAGAGGTTCCTACGGGCTAACTGACGGTAGAGCCTGTTGACACCCCTAATGAAACATTGCTCGATGTGGAGGGGGTTGACGACACTATCCCTCTCGCGATAGAGCCTCCTGCGGTGGTTCTTGCTCCCGAAGCACTCGCTCCTTCGGGAGAGGCACCCTTGCTGGTTGCCGTCCCAATGGATCTTCCTGAGGGAGGCCCAGAGGCTGAGATGGAGATAGTTGAGACCACCCTCACTTCGTTGGAGCCCGCAGTGGCTGCCGCTGCTCCTTCCTCAGAGGTCGTCACACTAGCCCGTGTCCCTGATATTGTGCCCAAGGTCGCGGCGGAGGCCGTTGAAGCTGCTATACCTCCTGCTCAGAATGGGAGGAGCGTCGAAGGTAACCTTCTACATTTTAAACTAGTAATCTTTCCGTTATCTGAACACTTTTGTCTTTTCAGAACTACGCGGACTGGCGGCCTCTATTGCTGATCTGTCTCCCCGGCAATCCTTTCAGCGTCTGCTGGAGATGGCCGCTACGCAGGCGATATCTCCTCAACGCATCGTCCTCTCGTCTGGGCAAGGTTAGTATTGTTCATCATCTTTTCATTGCATTGTTGTTATTTTACAAAATGACATTGATGTCTTTTATAGTTCTGGAGGCCGACGATGAGGTTGAGGTTCTCGAAGGGCCAGGGGAACCTTTAGCTCCTTCTTGCATGACTGTGGGTAAGTGAAGTCTCAATATTGTCCCACTTGTTCTTTTGCTTAAAAGTTTCACTGATCTTTTATAAATCTGAACAGCCCTGCCAGTTCTCACAGCGCTGGAGTCGCGCATCGCCATGCCGCCCGGCCCTTATGCTTTGCGAACTTCAGACCGTCTGGAAAAATTAAGCCTCGACTCCCTGTCATCGCTGATTGAGGAGCTTCGTGCGGGCAGTGTAATCACAGGCGAAGCGTTTGCTGCTGAAGCTAACGGTTCTCTTCCCTTTCTTGCTACCTATCATAGCGAGGCAGTGGTGCAAGTCTGGGTTGAGTTTTGCCGTCAGGTGGAGGCTTGTCTGCACGTGCTCGAGTGTACCCGCCTTTCTTCGGAGGCTGTGGCTGCGAAAGCGAGCTTGTGGGGTCTGATTGAGCGGTGCGCGGCGAACATGGTGTCGTGCGAGAAGAGGCTCGGCCGCAAATTCTCGGAAAGGGAGCTGGCTTCAAAAGCGCTGAATGAGCTCCAAGCCAACCTTACAGCCAAGGCCAACAAAGCGTATGAACTCTGGCGAGTGCTTCAAGAGGCCATCAAGGAGGTGGTGGCCATCGAAAAGGCCGCCGTGTTTACTCGCGAAAGGGTCGAGGCACACAAAGGTACAGAGAAATAGCTCGAAGGCCGGCTTGCCTCATATCAGGCCCAGCAGGCTCAGGCGGAGGCCCGTCTTCTGGCGATACTGAATCACGAAGGCATGGCCCAGCGAAAGAGGGATGAGCTGACCAAGCTGCTAAATCGCCCGCCGACCTGAAGACTTGTATATCTTTTTTTCCTTCTTTTGTACATACTCCTGAATGAGAGTATATTTTTGTTCTTTTACGAATTTTATTTTGTATCCATTTTGGTTCATGAATAAAAGACATATTTTTCTTCTCAATGGTGTGTCCCTTTTTATTGAATGTATTCTGCGGATAGTCTATCTTGATCTCTTTGCAGGACAACGATGGCTTAGGATTCAGGGTTAAGATCTGCCTCCTAAGACTTGTCAACTTTATGAGCCGTGAGGGTCTCATAAAGAGTTTTTCTCCCTACAGGTCGAGAGGATCCCGTAGGCGTAATTTCTCCTTAAGAATCGTGAGGATTCCTAAGCGTGTTTTCTCTTGAAAGTCGTAAGGATCTCACAAGAGAATTTGCTCCCTTACGAGTCGTGAGGACCCGCAAGTGATGGGTGAAGTTGCCCTTATCCGTATTTCACGGGGTCAGGGGTTGCTTTGGATGCTTCCCACGGGTTCACTGCCGTGTTTGGCGAGGACCAGGCTCCGCTCTGGATGTTCTCAGGGGTACCGTAGTTTAAAGACATCGCGGTCGAGGTTAAGGACATCATAGTCCGTGGATTTAAGGACTCCACAGTCCGTTGCTAGTTTTAAGACATTACGGTCGAGGTTAAGGATATCATAGTCCGTGGATTTAAGGACTCCACAGTCTGTTGTTAGTTTTAAGACATCACGGTCGAGGTTAAGGACATCATAGTCCATGGATTTAAGGACTCCACAGTCCGTTGTTAGTTTTAAGACATCACGGTCGAGGTTAAGGACATCATAGCCCGTGGATTTAAGAACTCCACAGTCCAATTTTTTCTCTGGATGCTTCCTACGGGTTCACTGCCATGTTCGGCGAGGACCAGGCTCCGCTCTGGATGCTTCACACGGGTTCACTGCCATGCTCTGCGAGGACCAGGATCCGCTCTGGATGTTTCCTACGGGGTCATTGCCGCGTTCCACGTAACCAGGAATTTTGCTCTGGATCCTTCCCACGGGTTCACTGCCGTGTTCGGCGAGGACCAGGCTCCGCTCTGGATGCTTCACACGGGTTCACTGCCGTGCTCTGCGAGGACCAGGATCCGCTCTGGACATTTCCCACGGAGTCATTGCCGCGATCCACGTAACCAGGAATTTTGCTCTAGATGCTTCCCACGGGTTCACTGCCGTGTTCGGCGAGGACTAGGCTCCACTCTGGATGCTTTACACGGGTTCACTGCCGTGCTCTGCGAGGACCATGATCCGCTCTGGATGCTTCACACGGGTTCACTGCTGTGCTCTGCGAGGACCAGGATCCGCTCTGGACATTTCCCACGGGGTCATTGCCGCGTTCCACGTAACCAGGAATTTTGCTCTTGATGCTTCCCACGGGTTCACTGCCGTGTTCGGCGAGGACTAGGCTCCGCTCTGGATGCTTCACACGGGTTCACTGCCGTGCTCTGGGAGGACCAGGATCCGCTCTGGACATTTTCCACGTGGTCATTGCCGCATTCCATGTAACCAGGAATTTTGCTCTAGATGCTTCCCATGGGTTCACTGCCGTGTTCGGCGAGGACTAGGCTCCACTCTGGATGCTTCACACGGGTTCACTGCCGTACTCTGCGAGGACCAGGATCCGCTCTGGACGTTTCCCACGGGGTCATTTCCGCGTTCCACATAACCAGGAATTTTGCTCTTGATGCTTCCCACGGGTTCACTGCCGTGTTCGGCGAGGACTAGGCTCCGCTCTGGATGCTTTACACGGGTTCACTGCCGTGCTCTGTGAAGACCAGGATCCGCTCTGGACGTTTCCCACGGGGTCATTGCCGCGTTCCACGTAACCAGGAATTTTGACTTTATCCGCATTTCATGGAGTTGAGGTTTGACTCTTGGTTATCTGTGCACCGCCTAGTTATGAAACTGAGGGTTGCCGCTGTTCCGCATTGCTTAATGTTATGTCTGTTGTAATGAGACGAATGTTGAGATGATATCTAGGCTATCTGTGAACCATCGAGAAAGGTGTGGTTCCTTCTTTGTTTGCGCCCCTGGATTGTATACAGGGATTGCTGTGATATCACCTGTAGGGCATAAATTTCATCTTATATATTTTTTCATTTTATTTCTTTCCGCGATGCTTTATCATTTCAGCTTTTTATATCGCGAAGGTCACGATTGCCCCATCATTTCGGCTATTTTTCGCGGTGCCCAATCATTTCGGCTATTTGTTTTATTTTTACTCGTTGCTTTTTATTGTGAGTTGCCCAATCATTTCGGTTATTTTGCATGCATGCCTTTTTTTACTTGCTGATTTTTATTTGCAAGTTGCCCCATCATTTCGGCTATTTCGTATGCATGTGTGGCTTGTTGTCTTTTTGCTGCAAGTTTAGGATTAGACACCGATTTCGGCATCAGCACCGCTACAACTGGGATATTGCCAGGAGCGAATCACCATTTGCCTCTGTCGATATCGAGCAAAGGTGGCTTAGCGAACAGGGTTAGGATCCCGTTGACTAAGGCTTTTGACTTTATGAGCCGTAAGGGTCTCATAAAGGTATTTCTCCCTGCGAGTCATGAGGATCTCGTAGGTGTGTCTTCTCCTTAGGAGTCGTAAGGACTCCCAAGTGTATGTTCTCTTATAAGTCGTAAGGATCTTACAAGAGTGTTTTCTCCTTATAAGTCGAGAGGACTCACAAGGGTTGTTCACCGTGTAGACATATCCCTATTCATGGATGGGACTTTGTTAGGGAAATGTTTATTCGCGCCCGTGGATTGTATATAAGGGTCAGCATTGAGCCGCTTGTAGGGCAGTATTGAAGGTTGTGGGGGCTGCTTAATAACTGGTTCAGGTCTCTGTAGCTTAAGACTTTCAAATCTTATGAGCCGTGAGGGTCTCATAAGAGGGTTCTCCTTACGAGTCGTGAGGATCTCGCAAGTGTAATTTCTCCCTAGGGATCGTGGGGATCCCTAAGTGTGTTGCTACCTTGTGAGTCGTAAGGATCTCACGCGGGTGGTTTCTCCTTACAAAGTCGAGAGGACCCTGTAAGTGTCTTTTAACGAGGTTGCTCCCTTTCGGGTTTTCACAAACACTCGCCGGTAGCCCTGTTGTTTTTACTCACGGAGCCCTTTCGAGTTTTCATCTGTGCTCATTTTGCTTATGGACATACCGTTTTCTTTTTTTTTCTTTTTCACTTTTTTTTTATTCGAACGAGGTTGCGCCCTTTCGGGTTTTCACAAGACTCGCCGGTAGCCCTGCTGTTTTTACTCACGGAGCCCTTTCAGGTTTTCATCCGTGCCCATTTTGCTTATGGACATGCCTTTTTTTTTATTCTTTTTCTTTTTTGTACCAGCTTTGGGATGCTGCAATCCACCGTAGTTTGTCGACATCTCGATCAACAGCTAGTTTTAGGACATAATGGTCCGCTGCTAGTTTATGGACGTTTCGGTCTGTTGTTAGTTTAAGGACGTTTCGGTCGGTTGTTGAAGAAGGCCTGTCACTACTTATAGAGTTTAGGCTTGGGAAGATAGCGAGCAGACATAGTCGTCGTCATCTATCATTGACCTAGGCCGTGACTCGTTAGGCGTAGTATTTCTTCAGGAAGCGGCCGTTTATTGGCCTGAAGGGCCATTCGCCATTCATGTCCATGAGTAGATAGGCTCCACCCTGGTAGACCTTGTCTATAATGTTCGGGCCTTCATAATTCGGTTCGAATTTCCCTCGCTTAGCACGATTAGGGATCATAGGTCTTTTGACCACTAGCACGGGTTCGCCTTGGCGGAATGTCCTCGGCCTAGTCAATCTTTCGTATGAGCGCATCATCTTTGCTTTATAAGCCTTGTTCATACTATAATATTGCATTATTGTACTCCCCATTTTTATTCGTTTTATAAATAAACAGGTACTCTTGACGCACGTTTGTTGCATGTTACAGGATACAGGCTCTTGGATGTGAATACAGTGAAAAAGACGAAAGTTGATACAGAAAAGGGACTTTTGACCAACAAGTAGACGGATCCTAGTCAAGCCTAGACGAAGAACAGTGCAAAATCCGAAATGTCAAGGCAAACGGTTAAAAGATCGCTGCAAGTTTTTCACTGAAACATATGGAGAAAAATAAGAAGCCCAAGAGAGAAAAGAACTATGGAAATAGAAAGCCCAAGAAGCAAAGAAGGAAGCCCAGAAATTTCATAACCCAACTCCATAGTTTGACCGCGGAACCGCGGCCAAACCTAAGCTGGCGCCGCGGTTCCGCGGCCATTAAGTGCGCACGTCGGTGCAAATTTTCTGTGTCGGTGCGTCGGTGCGGGGGTTTGGATTTTCCGTGGGCATATCTGTAAAATCACGTGTGCGAGAATCTGTAACCCTAGTTTCCCTGTTTACCTATAAATTGTAACCACAGATCTGTAAAACCTATGCCTCTTTTCATTTCACAAATTCAGATCTGTTCTGTATCATTGCTTGGAGAGAGCCATCAATAAAAATTAGTAAGTTAATTTTAATTCCTTGTTTTAATTCTCTTTTAATTAGAATGTCTTTTAATCCCCTAATGAGCGAGTAATCTCCTCGCTTGTTAGGGTTTGCCTTAGGGAAAGGTTTGAGAGATGAGATCTCTCACCCCTTTCATGCCCCTTCACAACTAGGAATTAGAACTCCATGCATGCACGCACAACCGCTCCCTACGGCACCTTATCCCTCGAGGTAATGGTGACACCGTAGTATAAAGGACCGGTTGCACGTGATTTCCATGGAGGTTAGGGTAATTATCGATAAAGGAAGGACAAGAATCTAGAGGAAGAAACATCTTCCCAAAAGATTCTAATCCACTTTATTGATAATTACTATAACATCTAATAGATCTAAAATAAGGCATTGAAAGCGGTGAGGAAACCTTTAATCTCCCAACTTCCCCTAAGCCTAACCCTACCAAGACTTTAATTTAGATTAATTTAGTTTATTGATAGATCTAGGTTTTAGATTTAATAAATCAATCCAAACAACATTTGGAATCAACTCGTAAAAACACATTAAGAAAATTACACATCTCTGTGGATCGACCCGTATTCACGGGCTAGCTGCAAAGCGACGCCGTTTCTGATTACGGTTAACAAGTAAGTATTTTTAGAACAACCAAATGGCGCCGTTGTCGGGGATGGCGTAAAATTTCTTTTGTGTAATTTCGGGTTGATATAAATCTTAAAAATCATGAAAATCTGAAAATAAAAAAAATACAAAAAAATTTTATCAATTTTTATCTGTTTGAAGGTTTTATTGTTTGAATCTTGCAGGAACAGCGAAGAATCGCGAGTCTGGAAATTTACAGAAGGCTGAACAGAAAAGTGCACATCAGAACAGAGGAGAAAGTTCACAAAAGAGTAGTAGAATTTTTTTCAGGAGTTGATCCCTTCACCAGAGCGCGAAACCGCGGCCATTGGGGGCATAAAACCGCGGAACCGCGGCGGTTTAATCTCCTCTCTGTGTGGAAATTGCATGGTTTGATCCCTCATTCTCCCCTCTGTAACCTACAATATATCCACTGTGAAAATTTTCTGCAGGGTTTCTTTGCGCTAAAAAAAAAAAATTTCTTCTTTCCCCTTCTAAATAACAAATTTTCTGCAGGTTTCTTTGCGCCGCGCTAAAAATTTGATTGCAAGTGAATTTATTGTTTTGCATAATTTAATCGAACTTTAAGGGGCTAAATTGACCAAACTCAGATTGGGTGGGGATTTCATCACCCTTCCCAGGACCCCAGAAAACACTTTAAAGAATTTGCATTGACCACAATTAATTAAAAAATACTAGACTCAGCCCTAAGGACATCGAGCTCAATAAGAAAAGGACTAGTATAGGCATCGACCGTTTATCCTAACTGACTTTGCGGTGTCTAGGCAAGTGTGTCTAGGCTAGTGGTTATTAATTAGGCCCACTATTGTGGTTCCTTCCCACTTACCTGGCACTTACCTGGCCGCAATTGGCGGTGAAGAGGCGGTTTGAGGTCCTATTTCTAGCCCTAGTTAGGAGCTGTCTAGCAGACCTAGGTGACCCTAGATCTAGGCCTGATTGTGCATGTGTGGTTGATTGCAATTGTGTCACGAGTCTCTTTTCAAAAACCTCCTTGCAAAACTCCCACATAAAAAAAAAGAAAAATCTTTTCAAACTTGCAAATTGTCGCTAAAGGAAACTTGCAACTCACTTCCACCACTTCCCTTCACTGACGTTATCTTACCTCCACATTCTGTTTTTCTGACTACACTACCCCTTTTAGTGTATGTCGCTTTGGACTAGGGATACTAACGCCCGATTAGTCCGTGTTTCGTTGGTACCGACCGACGAAACTGAAATTCCCTCCATTTCCTTACCTCCACCTTCCAATTCTTCTTTCGAAGGTATGTCGGGACCCAACCCCAACAATACCTTACCGACGGGAATGATTCCACCTCCGTTAGGTGCGAATAACCCGAATCTTCCACCTGTTGTAGCGCCCCAACGAATCGCGCTCTAGGATCTCTTTTACCCCGTCCGCACTTCTTTACCTACCTGTCTTTCACCCCCACCGGCAAATGGGGACAATTTTGAAATAAAACCACAGTTCATCAATATGCTGCCAAAATTTCATGGTTTGGAATCTGAAGATGCATATATCTTTATCAATAAATTCCAAAATGTGTGCGCTATGATGAAAACGACCCAATTAAGTGATGACGCTATAAGGCTAAGGGTCATTCCTTTTACCTTATGTGACATAGCCGAGAAGTGGCTATACAGCACCGCATCACATTCCATTAGAAATTGGGACGAGTTTGTGAAAGCTTTTCTGAAAAAGTTCTATCCTCATCACAAAACTGCTAGAATCCGTAACGAGATTATAAAATTTTCACAGCTACCTTCCGAACCATTTTGGAAGTGCTTCGAGAGATTTAAAGACCTACTCGTTCAATGCCCTCATCATGGGATCGAAAGTTGGCAACTTTGCCAAACATTATACGAGGGATTGAACTCGGCAACGAAGCAGTTGCTAGAAACCATATGTCAAGGTCATTTTCTCTCCAAGTCTAGCGACGAAGCGTGGCAGTTTCTTGAGAATTTTAGTGAGCAAACAATTCAGTGGGAGAGTACCAAGACCACATCATCTTCTTCTATTGGTCAATCTAGGGCAGGCATACATCAAGTAGATATGTCGATTGCTATGAAGGCCGAGATGGCCGCACTTATGAAAAAGCTAGAAGCCATTGAGACCAAAATCTCATCGTCTTCTCCTGCCCCTGTTATGCCTCCACGAACTGTTTGTGCTTGTTGTACGGATCCATCGCATCTAACCGAAGAGTGTCCTTATAATGCATCTACTCAAGGACAGGATCAAGTCAATGCTGCATTTCAGCAACGACAAAGAAACGATCCGTACTCTTCGACATACAATCCGGGGTGGAGGAGTCACCCAAATTTCGCTTGGAACCAAAATCAACAATTCCAAGGAAATAACAATTTTCAAAGACCTCCTCCTCCACAACAACAACAAGCACCTTCACAAACTCAAAACCAGCATCCTTTCCAACAACAACCTTATACAAATCAAACGAACAATTTGGTTCAACCAAATGATGATAAGGTTATTTCGCTCGAAAAAAGTCTAGATGCATTTCTCAAGCAATCTACAGAATCCGCAGCAAGATTTGAAAATTATGTTCAGTCTTTGATGCATAACAATGCCTCACACGATCAAAGTATCAAATCTATTGAGGCACAAATTGCACAATTAACTGCTGCGTTGAGCGAGAGAGAAAAGGGAAAGCTTCCATCTCTACCATTACCAAATCCCGGTCACACACAAAACGCATATCACAATCACAATGTAAATGCGGTGACCACGTTGAGATCCGGAAGAGTGTTGCAGAATAATGTGGGTACTAGTGATGACATCCCCGCCGGTGGTTCTTCTTCTTCCTCTTCTGCTCCATCGTCATCTTCTCCTTCTTCTCCTCCTTCTCCTCCTTCTTTTTCACCCTCATTTCCTCCGCTAGAGCCTATTCTCCATTCTTCAAAAGGCTCTTCTTCTTCTAGTCCGAACGGACCCATACTGGGATCCATTCCTACTCCACATTCTACTCCACAGACATTTGACTCAACGAATTTTCAAAATGCTCCATTTCCAAACAGGTTGAGTCCCAATAAACCAACTGCACAAGTGGAGAAGATTGTGGAGTTATTTAAGCAGGTTAGCATAAATATACCTCTTTTGGATGCAATCCAACAAGTCCCTTCATACGCGAAAATCTTAAAGGGCTTATGCACCTCGAAGAGAAAGTCATCTCAAGTACCCAAGAAAGTGCTAGTGGCTAGTGCAGTGAGCAATGCTATTAACCACCCTCAAACCTTACCCCAAAAACGAAAGGACCCCGGCTGTCCTACGATTTCAATTACAATTGGGGATAAGAAAATTAATCGAGCACTTTTAGATCTTGGGTCTAGTGTTAACCTGCTTCCCTACTCCGTGTACGAACAATTAGGGGTTGGAGAGTTGAAACCCACTCGTTGTACTCTCCAAATGGCTGATCGATCAATCACCCATCCAAGGGGTGAGCTAGAGGATGTGTTGATCAAAGTTGGGGAGTTCATATTTCCCGTTGATTTTATTATTATGGATACTCAACCTGTTGCTAACCCACGGAACCAAATTCCGGTGATCCTCGGTCGACCATTTTTAGCCTCTTCCAATGCTGTAATAAACTGTCGCAATGGCTCCATGACTCTATCCTTTGGGAAGATGTCTAGTGAGTTCAATATTTATAAGATGGAAGTCTGCCCCCCATGCCTAAAACTAGTACACGAGAAGTTTGCTCTATTCACGAAATCACGCAGGAGGACTGTGAGCTTGAAAGATTCTTGTTTGGTGAAAACAGTTTTGATGCCACTAGTGCGTCCCTCCTTGAGCCTACCACCGTTGACACAACCGATATGGATTATGAATGTTTCACTTTTTCGGATGATGATGACTCACAGCCCGAATATGAGTCTTTTGAATTTTTGGATGAGTTGGTCGAACCATCCGAATCGGTTGTTTGCAGTGATTTCGAACCTGTGTTGGAGTCCTTTGAGTTCGAGGTAGATTCCGCAATGATTCTTTCGCCTCTGAGACTCGAACTCATGTCCTTACCGCCTCACCTTAAATATGCTTACATAGGTGAGAATGAGACTTTTCCCATTATAATATCAGCCTCTCTAGCCTTCGAGCAAGAGAACGCTATTTTAAAAGTCTTACAAGATAGGCGGCAAGTTTTCGGTTGGACTATGGCGGACATCGAGGAGATCAGTTCCATTATAATTGAATATCATATGCAATTGGTGGATGATGCCAAGTCAATAGAGGACCCACAGAAATATTTTGGGGGTATTGTGGTTAGTCAACCTCCTCCTTTAGAAGTTGAACCACCCCCATTTCTTTTAAGAAGCTACGAGAATGCCAACATTCCACTGATTGCTGATCATTCGCATTCTCGTTTTGATTCATCACCACCTCCTGTCTATTCACCTCCATACCTTCCATACCACCACTTCTATCTTCCCCAATTCTTTATGGATCGCTACGACTTATTCTTCCATCAACTGATACTCTTTACTGATAAATTTTTCAACTGGTTGGTGTTAACGTTTGGTCTATGCAAGGTTTGGCAGTAATGTCTAACATAGTTTAAATGAAGTTTGGGGGAGGGCCTTTTCTATATATATTTTTGTTTTCCTTAATAATAAAAAAAATTATAAATAAATAAACAGGGAAGTGCCGGTATTTTGACCCTCTTAGTTTAGCATGACAGTGAGGACACTGTCAAGTTCAAGTTTGGGGGTATGCTCGGTACGTCTTCTTCCTTCGCATTCATTTGTACATATTTTTGCAATTGCATATTTATTTGAAAACCCATAAAAATTTGAAAAATTTCAAAAATTTTAAAAATATTGTATTCAATTTTGGCCATATTTGATTTGAGTTTGACAGATAGGTTAACTGGCTAGGAACAACTAGATCTTAGACTTAGTAAATTAAAAACCCTAAAAATAACCTTCCTTAAAGTTTAACGGTAGAAAGTATATACCTTGTAGTTTATTTAGAAATAGGCAAATTTTGGGTTCACTTCTTGGGCTAAGTCAAAATGAGAAAAGAGTATTGATGTTCTTATTAGAGTATAAGTTTGAAAAATAGTTCCTAGTTTAAGTCTAGATTCTGAAAATGTATACCCCACAATTTGCACACTCACGCACCTTGAAACTTGGAATAGTAGAAGAAACCTTGAAATGCTCTTGTCTAAAGTCCTTAGTACGAAGAAAATAAAAGAAAAAAAATACAAGTGTGAATAAAGAATAAAAAAAATGGACACTGGTTTTTGTGATTACTTAAGGCTGCAAAAATAGAAAAAATATTTAGCGAGGGTGCTTCATCACCTAGTGCCTTAGACCAACTGGTTTGGGAGTCACTGCTAAAGCCTTGGGTGTTGCAAAACTAGGAAGTACGCTTTAAAGTTCTAACACATCTTGTAATCGGTCGTTGGTACCTTAAGAAGTATTAACGGTCGCATGAAGGATGTGTAAGCGAAATTCAATTAAAAATTCACCTACTGATAAGTACTTTGGACAACGGACAAGAGCATGATTGCTTGATTTGAATTTCCAAGTGTAGGGGTGATCTATACACACACGTGGGGATATGTGATTAGAGTTTAGATAAGAGAAAGGGATGAAGAATAGAACTTATATCTTTAATAGAGTTGATAGAAATTCCTAAGTGGAGATGAAACCCTAGAAGGAAGACTTAAGAGATGCCGAAAGCTAAGTAGGTCTACATAACATATATAATCTTAAGTTAGATGATTAGGAAGTGTGAAGAATGTGGGTGGATGATTCGCGAGTCAAAAGATAATAGAATTCCTTCTTAGAAAACCTAATTGGAGAACAAAAGTCAATGGGCTGAGTTGATAGGATTTTGTGGGTGTAATCCGCTGAAAACCCTCAGGAGACAACACTCCTCCTACTAGGGACACCTAGAGGTTTAACGGCTTGTTGCACATGCTCAGTGCAATCGCGTTTCCCTGCGAAAGTGTGGTTAGGATTTTAGTGAATAAAAAATAAGTTTGCTCGAGGACGAGCAAAAGATAAGTTTGGGGGGATTTGGTCATACTATAATATTGCATTATTGTACTCCCCATTTTTATTCGTTTTATAAATAAACAGGTACTCTTGACGCACGTTTTTTGCATGTTACAGGATACAGGCTCTTGGATGCGAATACAGTGAAAAAGACGAAAGTTGATACAGAAAAGGGACTTTTGACCAACAAGTAGACGGATCCTAGTCAAGCCTAGACGAAGAACAGTGCAAGGTCCGAAATGTCAAGGCAAACGGTTAAAAGATCGCTACAAGTTTTTCACTGAAACATCTGGAGAAGAATAAGAAGCCCAACAGAGAAAAGAACTATGGAAATAGAAAGCCCAAGAAGCAAAGAAGGAAGCCCAGAAATTTCAAAACCCAACTCCATAGTTTGACCGCGGAACCGTGGCCAAACCTAGGCTGGCGCCGCGGTTCCGTGGCCATTAAGTCCGCACGTCGGTGCAAATTTTCTGTATCGGTGCGTCGGTGCGGGGGTTTGGATTTTCCGTGGGCATATCTGTAAAATCACGTGTGCGAGAATCTATAACCCTAGTTTCCCTGTTTATCTATAAATTGTAACCACAGATCTGTAAAACCTATTCCTCTTTTCATTTCACAAATTCAGATCTGTTCTGTATCATTGCTTGGAGAGAGCCATCAATAAAAATTAGTAAGTTAATTTTAATTCCTTGTTTTAATTCTCTTTTAATTAGAATGTCTTTTAATCCCCTAATGAGCGAGTAATCTCCTCGCTTGTTAGGGTTAGCCTTAGGGAAATGTTTGAGAGATGAGATCTCTCACCCCTTTCATGCCCCTTCACAACTAGGAATTAGAACTCCATGCATGCACGCACAACCGCTCCCTAGGGCACCTTATCCCTCGAGGTAATGGTGACACCGTAGTATAAAGGACCGGTTGCGCGTGATTTCCATGGAGGTTAGGGTAATTATAGATAAAGGAAGGACAAGAATCTAGAGGAAGAAACATCTTCCCAAAAGATTCTAATCCACTTTATTGATAATTACTATAACATCTAATAGATCTAAAATAAGGCATTGAAAGCGGTGAGGAAACCTTTAATCTCCCAACTTCCCCTGAGCCTAACCCTACCAAGACTTTAATTTAGATTAATTTAGTTTATTGATAGATCTAGGTTTTAGATTTAATAAATCAATCCAAACAACATTTGGAATCAACTCGTAAAAACACATTAAGAAAATTACATATCTCTGTGGATCGATCCGTATTCACCGGCTAGCTGCAAAGTGACGCCGTTTCTGATTACGGTTAACAAGTAAGTATTTTTGGAACAACCAAATGGCGCCGTTGTCGGGGATGGCGTAAAATTTCTTTTGTGTAATTTCGGGTTGATATAAATCTTAAAAATCATAAAAATCTGAAAATAAAAAAAATACAAAAAAAATTTATCAATTTTTATCTGTTTGAAGGGTTTATTGTTTGAATCTTGCAGGAACAGCGAAGAATCGCGAGTCTGGAAATTTACAGAAGGCTGAACAGAAAAGTGCACATCAGAACAGAGGAGAAAGTTCACAACAGAGCAGTAGAATTTTTTTCAGGGGTTGATCCCATCACCAGAGCGCGAAACCGCGGCCATTGGGGGCATAAAACCGCGGAACCGCGGCGGTTTAATCTCCTCTCTGTGTGGAAATTGCATGGTTTGATCCCTCATTCTCCCCTCTGTAACCTACAATATATCCACTGTGAAAATTTTCTGCAGGGTTTCTTTGCGCTAAAAAAAAAAAATTCTTCTTCCTCCTTCTAAATAACAAATTTTCTGCAGGTTTCTTTGCGCCGCGCTAAAAATTTGATTGCAAGTGAATTTATTGTTTTGCATAATTTAATCGAACTTTAAGGGGCTAAATTGACCAAACTCAGATTGGGTGGGGATTTCATCACCCTTCCCAGGACCCCAAAAAACACTTTAAAGAATTTGCATTGACCACAATTAATTAAAAAATACTAGACTCAGCCCTAAGGACATCGAGCTCAATAAGAAAAGGACTAGTATAGGCATCGACCGTTTATCCTAACTGACTTTGCGGTGTCTAGGCAAGTGTGTCTAGGCTAGTGGTTATTAATTAGGCCCACTATTGTGGTTCCTTCCCACTTACCTGGCACTTACCTGGCCGCAATTGGCGGTGAAGAGGCGGTTTGAGGTCCTATTTCTAGCCCTAGTTAGGAGCTGTCTAGCAGACCTAGGTGACCCTAGATCTAGGCCTGATTGTGCATGTGTGGTTGATAGCAATTGTGTCACGAGTCTCTTTTCAAAAACCTCCTTGCAAAACTCTCACATAAAAAAAAAGGAAAATCTTTTCAAACTTGCAACTTGTCGCTAAAGGAAACTTGCAACTCACTTCCACCACTTCCCTTCACCGACGTTATCTTACCTCCACATTCTGTTTTTCTGACTACATTACCCCTTTTAGTGTATGTCACTTTGGACTAGGGATACCAACGCCCAATTAGTCCGTGTTTCGTTGGTACCGACCGACGAACCTTTCGACACCGAAGTCGAAATTCCCTCCATTTCCTTACCTCCACCTTCCAATTCTTCTTTCGAAGGTATGTCGGGACCCAACCCCAACAATACCTTACCGACGGGAATGATTCCACCTCCGTTAGGTGCGAATAACCCGAATCTTCCGCCTGTTGTAGTGCCCCAACGAATCGCGCTCCAGGATCTCTTTTACCCCGTCCGCACTTCTTTACCTACTTGTCTTTCACCCCTACCGGCAAATGGGGACAATTTTGAAATAAAACCACAGTTCATCAATATGCTGCCAAAATTTCATGGTTTGGAATCTGAAGATGCATATATCTTTATCAATAAATTCTAAAATGTGTGCGCTATGATGAAAACGACCCAATTAAGTGATGACGCTATAAGGCTAAGGGTCATTCCTTTTACCTTATGTGACCTAGCCGAGAAGTGGCTATACAGCACCGCATCACATTCCATTAGAAATTGGGACGAGTTTGTGAAAGCTTTTCTGAAAAAGTTCTATCCTCATCACAAAACTGCTAGAATCCGTAACGAGATTATAAAATTTTCACAGCTACCTTCCGAACCATTTTGGAAGTGCTTCGAGAGATTTAAAGACCTACTCGTTCAATGCCCTCATCATGGGATCGAAAGTTGGCAACTTTGCCAAACATTATACGAGGGATTGAACTCAGCAACGAAGCAGTTGCTAGAAACCATATGTCAAGGTCATTTTCTCTCCAAGTCTAGCGACGAAGCGTGGCAGTTTCTTGAGGATCTTAGTGAGCAAACAATTCAGTGGGAGAGTACCAAGACCACATCATCTTCTTCTATTGGTCAATCTAGGGCAGGCATACATCAAGTAGATATGTCGATTGCTATGAAGGCCGAGATGGCGGCACTTATGAAAAAGCTAGAAGCCATTGAGACCAAAATCTCATCACCTTCTCCTGCCCCTGTTATGCCTCCACGAACTGTTTGTGCTTGTTGTACGGATCCATCGCATCTAACCGAAGAGTGTCCTTATAATGCATCTACTCAAGGACAGGATCAAGTCAATGCTGCATTTCAGCAACGACAAAGAAACGATCCGTACTCTTCGACATACAATCCGGGGTGGAGATGTCACCCAAATTTCGCTTGGAACCAAATTAACAATTCCAAGGAAATAACAATTTTCAAAGACCTCCTCCTCCACAACAACAACAAGCACCTTCACAAACTCAAAACTAGCATCCTTTCCAACAACAACTTTATACAAATCAAACGAACAATTTGGTTCCACCAAATGATGATAAGGTTATTTCGCTCGAAAAAAGTCTAGATGCATTTCACAAGCAATCTACAGAATCCGCAGCAAGATTTGAAAATTACGTTCAGTCTTGGATGAAGCCAGAGTCGATCAGCTTCTTGACCTCGGCGTTGATGCTCATCTCAAGCTCGAGCCGCATTCTTCTCGGTGCTTGTTTGATTGGCTTGACGTCCGGGGATATTGCCAGTTTGTGGACAGCAATCTCTGGATCTAATCCTGGCATCTCAGAATAGTTCCATACGAAGCAATCCTTATACTGCAAAAGCACGTCTTTTAGTGTAGCTACCCTTTCTTCAGACAGCAACTCACTGACGAATGTCGGTCGTGGGTCACTTTCCGTCCCCAAGTCAATTTTCTTGAGCTCATCTGCAGTGGTATGTATTCCATCTTCCAGCTCTTTCGGCGCCGGTGGAAATTCTGATATCACCTCATCATCATTGTTTTCGAAGCACCAGGGGAGGTCATCCATATCCTCGGGCTCCTCTTTTGATAGCGTTATCATATAACAAGTACGAGCTCGCTTCCAAGAACGATTTTGATCTGGTTCTACTCTCGCTGTATGGGAGGCTTTTGGTTCGTGCTTCTGTGGCGGATTTATCTTCCAGCTGCTGGATAGAGCGAATTTGCCGAGCTGATGTTGGTCTTCGACCCAGTTCTTGAAGGTGAAGCAGTATTCGAGAGAATGTCCTATTGCTCGGTGATAAGAGCAATAGTCTGGGTGGGAGATCTCGTTGACTTGCTCGGGGTGTTTGGACTCCGGAAGTGTAATCATCTGATGTTTTATGGCGAGATCAAGTATCTTCCGTGTTTTATTCTGAGGAAAGGAGTATGCTCGACTCATCTTTTTTATAAGAGACGAGTCCGGATTGCTCGATTCCCGATCGCGTGGCTTCTTGGTCCTGCTTTGTTGCTGTCGAACGCCTCTCCCGCTCTTTGATTTATTTTTGCCTCTGCGTCGGGCCTTTTGTATAACGGGTTGATAAGGAAGAGCATTGTCATTTTCCGTGACCTGTTGAAGGAGACGCTGCGTCCTGGCTTTCTCGTAAATGGCCATTTCGCGGTTATGGTCATCCCGGATCTTTTGACTCGCTTCCCTGATAAGCTTGTCCGTTCGTTCTTCAAATGACGGACTCAGCATTTTGATCGCAGGATCTCGTTTTGGTTCAGGGTCAGCGTTTTCTGACAGGGTGTCCTCTTCTTCATCGAAGTCATATATGACGTAGCTACCATGGACTCGTTCCCGTTTCCCGGATTTCACATATCCAATCCTGAGCATTTCCATTCTCCCGTTGGGCAACTTGCGCTGAGTTCCAGGGATATCCCAAATCCTGTTGTAGAATCGAGCTTGTCGAATGGTTTGTCTGAAGGGTACCCCTTGGCGCTTCAATTGCTTTTTCAAGCCTTCTGTGTAATATCTAGGCAGACGGATGGGCTGGAGTCTGTCGAGCGTAGAATCGGTGCCATGCCAAATTTATTTCTCCACTTTGGTCTCCCCAGATTGGTAGAATAGGATCGCCTTTTCACCCTTTCGCCTGAGAGGGACGTAAAATGTCTGCAGTTCTTGCACACTATAAGCTTTAAGTGTGTCGAGCTCTTTGCAATGCTCTCGCGGAACCATGATAATTTGCAGACTCTGATTATCGCCAGCGAAAGCTTGTATTGACGGTCGAGCGGAGAATACAGCATTAACCTCGTCTTCCGAGTCGCTGCCGAAGATCAACATGGGGGCGGACGGTCCCGGGTTGTTGCGTCGAGGCGGCCCTGAATAAACTATCTCTTCTTATTCCTCAGTATCACTCCCGAAGACTGGAATAGTGGTGATAGCTTTGTTCTTCGATTGGTGACGTCTTTCCGTATCCTCAAAATCTGGCAAGAAGTATTTTGCATCTTCGTATTTTCGGACTTCGTTCACGGAGAAAGGATTCAACTCCCCTGTCACAGTATACTCAAGACCATCCTTGAAGTACTTCATACACTGGTGTTGTGTAGAAGGGATGATGTTGTACTCGTGTAACCAAGGTCCGCCGAGCAAAGCGTTGTAGCAAGTCTTGGCGTCAATGACATGAAATTTAATATCCGTGATGAGTAGCCCGAAGCGCAGCGTCAGTATCACAAACCCAAGAGTCCGTAACGACTGGGAGTCGAAACCAGAGATGGTAATTTTATCACGAGCGAGGTGCTAAACGCTCATGCAGATTTCCTTCAGTACTCATACGTGAGGAGATTGACGGAAGACCCATTGTCAACCAGAATTTTGCCTATCTTTATATCGTGACAGTATCCAGAGACATAAAGGGGACGGTTGTGCCTGCACGTCCCAAGGAGGAGATCTTCATCGCCGAAGGTGATATCGGTTGTGTGCACTTCTTCCAGCTCGTCCTTCATCTTTTCTTCGGCGAGAAAAGCTTGGAATTGTCCTGGCTCTTGTAGCGCTTTGACCAATGAATCTCTTGCTTCTTTTGATAGTAAAAGGGCGTCGAGAATGCTGAGCTGTGAGGGTAACTTTCTCAAGTGCGCCAGAACATTGTAGTCCACCTTACTTTTCTTTGGCGGGTCCTTGGCAGTCAGCTCTTTTCATGACTTGGTCATCTAGGGCGATATCCTCAGAGACCTTTTCTTTTCCCTTATTTTTTCTGTTCGTGGGTCCGAAATTCTTTTCTGGAAGCGTACGGTTGCGCAGTTGGATATTTTCGCAGGCCTTCAGTTCTTCCTCTTTCCCCAAGGTGGGTTCTTTACAAAGAGGGCCAAGAGCCATCTCCTCGTCAGAGTCGCTCCCGAAGGTGAGAACCTGCGATCCCCTGGCTGTAGGGTTCCTAGGCACGCTCACAAGGTTCTACAAGGCATCAACCATGCCCGATTAAAAATTTAGCCATGCCGAACAACCCAAAACCGGATCTTTAAACTAGAGTTTATACGAAACTAAGCATGTTAAACACTTTAACACTAAGTGAGAGAGATTACAACCTTTGTAGATCCGGTCCTTCACTTCTTAAGCTCCGTGTTGAGGTCCCTTCGCTGCAATCGTCGTGTTCCGGACTCTCGAGAGGCTCCACGAAGAGAAAGATGCAGTCTTGCTTCCGATCTTCGATAACAAAGATGATCTATCTTGAAGTTTCATTAACACAAGCTAACACTCACTAAATGAAGTGAATACCCTCATCTAAATGGCAAGGATAGATGAGGATAATGAAGTAGGATTTTTAGCTCTCATTCATAATCTTTTTCTCACACATAATCATCACTTAGAAAAACTAGTAAGCTTTTTCCATGAAAAGAAGAAGGAAGAAGAAGAAGAATAAATCATAGAACCCTTTTGTGATGAATAATGTAAAGAAGATAATGATGAATAATACAACCATAGTTGCTAAACCTTTGTAGAGAATTAACCAAGGGCTAGGGTTTGGGTTGGGTTAAAGCATGAGTCATTTGAAAATATCTTGCACAAAACAAAAAGAAACCTTCTAGAATTATCAAGAAGGAACTAACCCAAAACAAACCCTAACCTTGTTTAATCTCCACTAAATATGTTGCATTAGTTATCATATCATGTTATAATATTATATATCACATATATATAATATTTATAGTAACAATATAAAAATAATACAATTAACATATATCGCATATATATCAATGTATTACCCGAGTGAGAAAAAGAATCTTTTAGTGAGCTAATATTTGTTAATGTAATTTAATATATCATATATATTATTATACATTAAATTATCGAATTAATACTTGATCCGATAATCCGGCTATATCGCATATAACCGACTAATATCTCATTTACCGATTCATCGAATCAACACTTGATCCGATGACCCGGCTGATATCAAATATCGCGAGAATATAATACGGTATCTCATATCGCATTATCCTCGGTCCTGCACATATCACATATGTGCCCCTACTCCGTTTTGCCTGAGTCAAGAAATCTCTGTGTAGGACTCTAAAGAATCGTCAATACGCCGGCAGTAGGTGATGATCATATCAAACACCCACAAGCTGCAAGCGGTCAGCTAAACGTAACAGCTAGCCAGGTATTGAGCGCTCAGAAGATCAACAAGCAAGCCTGTACATTCTCCTGTGAATCCAATCAGTAACACTCTCGTACAGTCCGATCTCGTCGTCTGATATGTCGCATATCTCGTCTAGGGGTGGTATACGTCAGACCCTAGTAGCTTGATAAGTCATGTCGTTATGAGGTCTGTAATAGTTCGAGAAACTACTGATAACACTTATCGGTAAATCCCAGCAACCCTGGCCAGGGATTTCCAGTTATAGCCAATAGAACACAGCACAACATCAACTCCCTATACCGGGAGAGACGAATCCCCTCCTATCACTCATTGCCTCCATGTGATTCGGGACTGTACCCAAAAGCCACCTTTTTGCACGCCCTCTTGGACGTGGTATGATGGAAATCAAAGCACGGTGGGAATCACACAAGACTCTATGACGATCTCGGGTCAACAGACTACTCTGTACCAGTGTCACCGGAGAACTGCCATCTGACGTGAGGTATAACACCATCTGGGAGTTCTCGGCGAGTCCGTCCAATGTCCCCAGTCTTTACTGAGCACCCGTACACCATCCTTGATGTCAAACACCGATGGATATGGGATCACCCATCGCCCATCATATGGGTCAAGATGCGTATACGCTAGTCTACTCTGGTGTATCGATGCCCTGTCTCGATACACCCTCGACTAGGAACAGTTATAGGATGTACTCGTCGACTACCGTGGCCCCACTAGTATGATCTCATCATAGTCCTAGTAGTTGAGTACATATCCTAAGGGCTTTATCAACATGTAACATAGAGACAATCAGAGTACATGTTAAGATAAAATTCAACCAGATAGCATACTATCATGTCGAGCAAGAAAGTCCTCCCTATATATGTCCAAGCATCCATTACAATATACATCGTATGTACAGTAATGGCCTCTAGGGCATACATATAACTAACACCGGCATTGACCATGAGACAGTTGCCGGTAATTCTTTTATGCTCCTCGGTCGCACTTCTCTGCTCCCGACGAGTTTTGCGTTTTATCCGCTTAAAATGTTGCCGGTGAGCGACATATCCCTGCCACCATCTTTTAAAAGCATTGCATTCCTCAGTGGGGTGCGCAATCTTCTGATGATATAAACAATAGCTCGGACACATTTCGGCTTCACCAAGAGTACTTCCTTCGGAGGGTGGTAGCTTCATTCCCACTGATATGGCTTTCGCAAACCTTTTCCTCGTCTTGATCTTGTTTTTATTTGCAATAGATGTCCTTTGATTTGGCAGGAGTATCTCGACTCTTTCGTCCAGTCGCCGGCGTTTGGCTTTTTCAAATATGGCCATCTCACGCTCCCGATCGGCTTTACTTTTCAGATGAATTTCACTCAGGAAGGCGTCGATCATTTCGTCTGACGGCCATAGAAGTTCCGGTTCAGGACCTGTTCCCAGTCTTTCGGTGCAAGGAGCCTCTTCATCACCTATCAATGAGTGAGAGATCACATGACAACTTGCTACGTAGTCCTCAGATTCATCTGATGAGTCTTCTCCATCATTTTCGTCCTCAAGGACGTGGCTGAGGAACTCTTGGAGCGTGATTGGAGTCCGCGCCTTCTGGTTATACTCTTCCAGCACGTCAATTTGTTTTTGTAAGTCCGTGCGCTTGTCACCAGGCTTCACGGGCTTCTTCTACTTCTTTGAAGACTTTAACGGCTGGGCCTGAGCGTTTTGAGCATCGCTACCAATTCTCGGCATCGGGCGCGGTTTTAGCATTCCCTCAATGATCGGATTCTTCCACCTGATCGTCGGGCATGTCTGGAGATCACTCAGCATCCTTTTGGTTTTGGCCGAAAGAGCCACCTCCCATGGAGCTTCTTCAACAAAAGAGCACGTTGCCCCCGGTGTGTCCATCTTCTTGGGAGAGTGCGGTTGTGGTGGGCTTACTTTCCACCTCTCATACAACGTAAACTTGCCTTGTTGGTACTGATCCTCGATCCATCCCTTGAAGACGAAGCAATCTTCAATTGGATGGCTTACCGTTTGGTGGTAAGGACAATAATTGGGATTATTCGCTTCGCCGGGTTGCGGTGGTCGCTTTGGATTCGGCAAATTGATAAGCCTGTTGCGCATCGCCAGCTCGAATAGTCTCCTCGTTTTGTCTCGTGGGAAAGAGTAAGGACGCTTAATTTTCTTATTATAATAGCGTCGTCTCTCTTCCAGTTGATCCGTTAGCTTCGGAGCACTGGGCTGCTGTTGGGTGTTCGCAACGAAGGTCGCCTTCCCTTTACCCTTTTCGTTCCGCGGTTCCGGTTTCGGAGGAGACGGTCTATGACCCATCTGATCCATCTGGGCTAGCTTGTCGATTAAAGCCTGGAATGTGGTCGGTTTGAAGAACATCATGAACTATGAAATAGTTTCATGAGGGTCTAAGGTGCCTACGAACATGCCCACTGCTGGTGCTTCTTTGATGAGCTGTTCGCACTTCGACCACAAATTTCGCCATCGGATTGCGTATTGAACCCAAGTTTTGCCCGGCTTCACCCTTGCATTGATCAACGCCGTTATTGGGGTGTGTTCGCTGGCACTCGCAAATCGCTGGGTGAATAACAACTCCATCTCTGCGAAAGTTTTGACGGAGTCGTTAGGAAGCTCGGAGTACCACTCAAATGCAGTCTCCGACAAGCTGCCGAAGAATTGGCGGAGCAAAAGCTTGTCATCACCACCGGTGTTGCCGCACAGAGCTCTGAATTGGGCGACGTGCTAGTGGGGATTGCATGTCCCTTTGTATACGTGGAATTTGGGGATGTATCCCGGCGGGTACTTTATCTGATCATACCAGCCTGGATACGGTCGCCCATTTTTGACAACTTGGCCGGCCGCTTCATTTGCCTGGTGAACTCTTATTTGCTGAGAAATATAGTCATCTAGGGTGGCCTTAGAGATAGTTTCCTCTTTGGCTGCTGAAATGGCCGGAGGAGGGTTCGACGTTTCCCCTTTGTCGTCTTCAATAATGATCGGAGGGTCTTCGGCTGGAGGATCCGGCTGCAACATCATCCCGACCATGTCTTGGAAGAGAAGTGTCATTCGCTTTATGTTAGTCGCTTGCTCTGCGGCTTCTTTGTCCTTCTTTTCGAGGACTCTGCGGAGGAAGTCAGCATCAGTTTCTTGTTCGTGACGCTGTTCCGAGAATGTTTCCGGGCTTTCTTTCGGTCTTGTGAGTGCGGCCATCGCAGTCAGCAACTCCTGAAGCTTCTGCTGTTATTGTTCCTGAGCTCTTGTGATGGATCGGGTGAGTGGTCGATGGCCCGTAGAAGCGCGGCTGTCCTCTTTCCCGGACGCCATATAGACGGTATGCACCACCATGCCCCCAGACTTAGGGCGTTTAGTCTCAGTGCCTTTGATGTTTGTCGCAGGCATGGGGATTTTCTCCGGCCTTCTCCTCTTATGAGCGGTCGAAGTTGAGGGGGCCGTTGCAGCTGGCACCCAGGTGATTGTCTCCTTCTGTAGTATTTTGACAGGACGGTGATCTTCCTTCTGAGCCTTCAACTTCTTTTGTCGGCGGAGATAGTCCTGATCCACCACCAACTCTCGGACTTGTCTCCAGATCTTGTAAACTTTGGAAGACAGCCGTTGAGGGGACTGCTCCCGCTTTATTTCTGTGACAATCTCCACTGGTGGCGGAGATCTTTTCAGTACGGCGGTAGGCGAATTCCTGCGTACTTTGTTCAGCAGTTCAAAACTATTCCCGGTTGGGACGGCAGCATTAATTTCCACCGTTGGAGCTGGTGGAGTTAACCCAGAAGGGGAGTTGCCCCCGGCCTTCCTTACCCGGCGCCAGTGGCGACGTCGAGCTGGTGGAGTTGGTTCAGCGATGGCTTTGTGTTCCCCCCTTTCCAGGTGAAGGGTTGCTGCTGGCGTCAGCCTGTTGAAGACTGATGTCCTTTGAGAAGCAGTATCCAATCGGTTGAAAACAAACTTCTGAGCAGGGACAGGAACCGTAGCGGGAGCCGGAACAGTCAGTCTTGTAAAGACCGATCCTTTGATAGGAGAAGCCGCTTTGACGACTTCAGGGGCAGGGTTGGTTACTCTTTTCGGAATAACCTTCTCTTGAGGTGAATGCTTCATTGTGGGCCCACAGGAATTTTGGCCCAATCTGGAGAAGACCGAGGTGTTGGAGCTGGACGACCCGTTAAGAGGGGCCGCAGTAGCTGTAAGCCGATCAAAGACCGACTTCTTGAGAGCTTCCGGTGCTGGCACAGGAGCGGTGAAGCTCATTGGCGGGAGCATGGTCCCGAAAAACAATCCTGTGGTGGCTTGGGTGACCTGTTCCACCGGCATCGTGAACAGGGAAGCCGCCTGGGGCCCGTAAGATATACCCCTGATTGAGGCAGGACGTGGGTTGCAGTTGCATCTGGAACACTTTGAGCAGGTGAACGCCATTGATCTTTTGCTTTCTGCACCAAGCAAAACGCCAAATCTTAGTACCTCGAAACCCAAGGGCAACCATTAGCAAACCGCGATTCGTTCGCGAACACGACACACGAAGTGTGGAGTGGAAAGAGGAAAATGTCCCACCGGGCGTGCAAGAATCTGTTCACCGCTGGAAACCGGGAAGACTGACGTCTTGCCTGAATCTGGGGGCAGATGCTAATTGGTGCTATCCGTCCACCTCTCCGAAGATTCCAAGTTGATATGACACCGTGTATCGAATATTTAGACGAATGCGGCCGATGTAGAAGATTTCGTCAGATTCCCCCTCATTTGAGGGGTTTTTGATTGTGGGGACGCTATTCCCTGCAGGCGCAAGCCCCTGCAGTTAATTACGCTACCGCATCGCGGTAACAACTTTCTCCTTCTCCAGATGGTTACTTCGTGTCGTGGGTGTTTGTTTTGTGTTTGGTTGCCCGTGGATTGTATACGGAGACTATGTTATGTTGTCGTCCGTAGGGCATGGACTAGTCCAAATCCGTATCTTTCTTAGATTTGGGTTTGGGGGTTGGGTTTAAGGATACGTTAGCCTCATTTGAGACTAAGATCAACTTGAACGTTTGTTAAGGATACGTTAGTCTAATCTTAGACTAAGATCAACTTAATGGGATCATTTAGATCCAACAAGAGAGCAATTGGGCTCTATTGTTTAGTTTAGTGACATTGCGGTCGATAATTAGTTAAAGGACATTACGATCCAATGTTAGTTTAAAGACATCGCGGTCGAGGTTAAGGACATCATAGTCCGTGGATTTAAGGAATCCACAGTCCGTCGTTAGTTTTAAGACATCGCGGTCGAGGTTAAGAACATCATAGTCCATGGGCTTAAGGACCCCACTGTTCAATGTTAGTTTTAAGACATCACAGTCGAGGTTAAGGACATCATAGTCCATGGGATTAAGGACCCCACAGTCCGATGTTAGTTTTAAGACATCACGGTCGAGGTTAAGGACATTATAGTCCATGGGTTTAAGGACTCCACAGTCCGTTGTTAGTTTTAAGACATCACGGTCGAGGTTAAAGACTGCATAGTCTATGAGTTTAAGGACCCCACAGTCCATGAAATGTATGGTTGTCGGGACCCGTCACCTCTTTGAAGACGTTGAGGAATTACAACGACAAATATTAAAGGAGTGAAGAGATGTACCCTTGAACCAAGGTGGATTAAACGATCTATAGCTCAGTTTGGAACTAAGACCAATTAATTATATTATGAGCACATTGGCTCAGTTAAGTCTGAATTGAGGACTTATGGCCTTTTTGGGCTAAGTCCAATTAAGTTTGGAATATTGGCCCTCTGTTGATCCATTAGACATTTATCTGGGTTCAAGCCCACATTGTTTAGCAATGCTAAACATTTCCATCTTTGATTTCCTCAATTTTGAGATTCATTTGGAGGAGGAATTTTTGCCTCTGGAAAATTAGCCAATTTGGCTAAAAGCAGTGTTAAACACTAAAGAACAACAGTGTTAAACACTGGAAATAAGATTATCAAATTAGTGTTAAACACTAGAAATGTGATTCTCAAATTAGTGTTAAACACTAAAGGGTAACTGTGTTAAACACTGGAAACAAAATTGTCAGATTAGTGTTAAATACTAGAAGAGGGAGGGGTCACGTGGGAGCACGTGATACCATCAAAAAGTGGGGCCAGGTCCCCTTTATTTTGTTCTGTAAACAAGTGCTAAACACTTTTAATCTTCATAGCCATCACGTGTGGGCACGTGATGTATACTCATGCCCTGATTTATTAGAACATTTATTAGGGGTCATGTGGTAACACGTGAGAGCGCCCAAGTCATATTTTGCCTTTGCTTTTGTTCGATATATAATGAGGGTCACGTGGGAGCACGTGAGGCATTGCCTCAAAGCTAAATCCTTCTCATTTGTGGGGATCTTTTCAGGGGTCACGTGGGGCACGTGACCTTAGTCTTTATAGAGATCTTTTAAGTCTCCTTATTTTATTTTGAGAATTAAATTCTCGGTAGGGTTAAACCCTGATCCTGATTTGGAGGAATTAAATTCCTATTATGAAAGAATTAAATTCTTATATAGGGTTAAACCCTAGTTTCTTTTAGAGGAATTAAATCCCCATATATGTAAAAGAATTAAATTCTTGTATAGGGTGAAACCCTAATTTCATTTTAAGAGAAATTAAATTCCTGTGAGTTTTAGAGAATTGAATTCTCAATTAGGGTTAAACCCTAGTTCTGTCCACCTTGAAGGAATTAAATTCCTATAATCTTAGGAGAATTAAATGCTCATATAGGGTTAAACCCTAGTTTCATCTTGAAGGAATTAAATTCCTGTGAGTTTGGGAGAATTAAATTCTCATATAAGGTTGTCTTGGAGGAATTAAATTCCTATAACTTTGAGAGAATTAAATTCTCAAAACTCAATTCCCCCTCTATGTTTTGGATCTGCATGGCAGGATCTCAACCCGATGAGAATTAAATTCTCAACTTATGGGGAGATGTGCTCTTTACAGATCTTCAACCAGAGGAAGAACTAAGTTCTTTTGTGCAGAAGAGTTAAACTCTCAAATTGAGAATTAAATTCTCTTTTTGAAGTTTTGATCCCCTTTATTTTCTCACCTAGGGTTTTTTCTTTGTTGAGAATTACATTCTCCTTTCTTTTCTCTCTGAAATTTCAAGATTCCAAGACTCTATCTCCAAAACTCTCCCTTTTTCAAAATTCTTTCCCCCTTCTCTTTTCTTGGCTCCTATTTATAGGAGAAGGAAAAGAATCAATTTGTTTAGCAAATCTTTCATTGAAAGATTTTGTTTGTTTTCATAATTAATATGAGCCTTTAGATCATTAAGTGAGTTTTATTCACCGTTGGATTTTCAATCCAAAGATATTCTGTTTGTTATTTCTGGTGAGATTTAGGGAAATCTTTCCTTGTCTAAGATTTTCCCATAAATTGGTGATATTTAATCACCCCTGGATTTTTAATCCAACGGTTCTCCTTAATCCTTTCGTATTTGGAAAGATTTTAGAGAAATTTAGAATTTTAATTCTATTAGACTGTAAGGCTTTCAAAGCCCATCACGTGTCAACACGTGACCATTGATCACGTGTGAGCACGTGACACCTCGTTGAGATATTTTCTGATTTTTTAGAATTCAATTCTATTAAGCTGTAAGGCTTTCAAATCCTGTCACGTGCTGGCACGTGACCCTTGGTCACGTGTGAGCACGTAACCCCCAATTGAGCCCTTTAACAGCCGCATGTTTATGTTGTTATTTTAACCATCACGTGTCAACACGTGACCATTGGTTACGTGTGAGCACGTGACACCTCATTGAGGTATTTTCTGATTTTTTAGAATTCAACTCTATTAAGCTGTAAGGCTTTCGAAGCCTGTCACGTGCTGACACGTAACCCTTGGTCACGTGTGAGCACGTGACCCCAATTGAGTCATCTTTCAGCCTTTTGTTTTTCGTTTCTGTTTAGTGAGATTTTAACCATCACGTGTCATCACGTGACCATTGGTCACGTGTGAACGCGTGATACCTCATTGAGGTAATTCCTGATTTTTTAATCAGGAAACAAATGCCCCCACAGCGTTGCTCTCACGTGTCTGCACGTGAGTGCAACGCTGTCATTTTTGTGACCGTTGGATCCATCTAGGGAATCGGGAAGATGAAGCGTTTCCATCACATCCTATAAATGCAGGGGTCTTTTCAGAAGCGCCACCACTCTTTCATCTTCCTCCTTTGGCTAACTTTTCTTTTGAGAATTTAATTCTCGTTCCTCAGAGCTTAGTTCTCTGTCTTTCAAATTTTCCAGAGTTTAACTCTGTTGAAAAATTTCCTTTTCTTCAGGTAATGATTTTGAACGAACGAAGAACTTTCACAGAAATCACCATGGGATTTTAAATCCAGATCAAGGGTTTTTCCCTTTAACAAGAACACACATTTTTTATTTTAAGTTCCTTAAAAAAATCCTTCAATCCTTAAACAACAAATCTTGCTAAGGTTTCTCTGGCCTTCAGGGGTCAATGGTGATGTTTGCCTTTTTCCATGGAATTTAATTCCATCTCAAAAATGTTTCTAGGAATTTAATTCCCCTTTTCCAAAAAGGAATTTAATTCCTATGAAGAACTTAGTTCTTCCCAGAAAGCTTCTTGGGGTTTTCTTTCCCTGAGTTGTCTTCTGTAACCAAGAAGAAGAAGTTTGCAATGTCTATTTCTGGGAATTTAATTCCCTTGATTCTGTTTGATTTGCCACAGAATCCAAGATGAATTTCATTTTAGGGGAATGTGTAGGGTCATTTGAAATCCACTGCTTATTTAATGAGAATCTTCCTTTTGTCTCATTATAATTGCTTGGCCTCATTATTAGCAAGCCGTCATCTTGATTTTGTGGGACCCATATGTTTTGTAACCAATGGTCCCATAAAATGAGTCCGCTATCAATTTCTTCCACTGTCTTTATATATATATATATATAATCATATATATATATATAATCATATATATATACACTGTTGGCTTCGCTTCTAACAGTTTCCCCTTATTTTATTTCAGGTACGATGATGTCTGTTCCGTATTTCCCTTTCACTCGCTCGGAGGCTGCTTTTCCTCAGTCGCCATCTGACGAGGAAGTGATGGCGATGATCAGGGCTCATGACCCAAACTGCACCAACTTGCTTTTGTAGGGGACCTGGTATGGTCACATCATCCGAGGTTGCCGAAGCTTCCTTTGCGAAGTACCGACGGAGCCTACTTATCCGTTCCTGCCGATGGATCCTCCAAGGACAGTTTTTGCCGTGGAGATGCCGAATTGGACCCCGATAGGACGGCTTGAGCCTTCGACGACTGGCATCCCGAATCATCCTATCCCGGCCATAGATATTCTGGGACGCCGTATTCACCAGGGCGAGGCCCAACCGTGGAGGCAGATTTATAAGATAGGGCTTACCCCTCGACACCCCACAGGCTACCTTCTTTGGGCTCGCTACATCTTATCCGACCACCGAGCGTGACTGCAGAAGGTTAGGATTTATCAGGCGATCTATGCGTCCCTCTTCCACTACCCGTCTCCTCACGTCGGGTGGGTTAAGGCCTTCCTGAACCAGTGGAATCTCCCCACCAACACTTTCCTCCTGGGGGACCGTGAAGTTTCAATTTCTTTGGAAGAATTTCGTGAGATTCGGGGCTGCCAATCAGAGGGACACTTTACGAGGAATTGCTGCCTTCTGACAAGTACGCCTTTGAGACTAAGCCCGCAACGCTCGACGGCTTGTCTACCGAGAACGCCGTCCGTCACAAGCGCCCGAGTTTGATCAAGGCCTTGGGCATATTAGTGTTTTCTCTTGCCCTGCCAGTTCTCACAGCGCTGGAGTCGCGCATCGCCATGCCGCCCGGCCCTTATTCTTTGCGAGCCTCAGACCGTCTAGCAAAATTAAGCCTCGACTCCCTGTCATTGCTGATTAAGGAGTTTCGTGTGGGCAGTGTAATCACAGCCGAAGCGTTTGCTGCTGAAGCTAACGGTTCTCTTCCCTTTCTTGCTACCTATCATAGCGAGGCCGTGGTGCAAGTCTGGGTTGAGTTTTGCCGTAAGGTGGAGGCTTGTCTGCACGTGCTCAAGTGTACCCGCCTTTCTTCGGAGGCTCTGGCTGCGAAAGCGGGCTTGCTGGGTCTGATTGAGCGGTGCACGGGGAACATGGTGTCGTGCGAGAAGAGGCTCGGCCGCAAATTCTCGGCGAGGGAGCTGGCTTCGAAAGCGCTGAATGAGCTCTAAGCCAACCTTACAGCCAAGGCCATCAAAGCGTATGAACTCTGACGAGTGCTTCAAGAGGCCATCAAGGAGGTGGTGGCCATCGACAAAGCCGCCGTGTTTACTCGCGAAAGGGTCGAGGCTCACAAAGCTACCAAGAAAGAGCTCAAAGGCCGGCTTGCCTCATATCAGGCCCAGCAGGCTCAGGCGGAGGCCCGTCTTCTGGCGATACTGAATCATGAAGGCGTGGCCCAGCGAAAGAGGGATGAGCTGACCAAGTTGCTAAATCGCCCGCCAACCTGAAGACTTGTATATCTTTTTTTTTCTTCTTTTGTACATACTCCTGAATGAGAGTATATTTTTGTTCTTTCACGAATTGTACTTTGTATCCATTTTGGTTCATGAATAAAAGACATATTTTTCTTCTCAATGGTGTGTCCCTTTTTATTGAATGTATTCTGCGGATAGTCTATCTTGATCTCTTTTCTGGACAACGATGGCTTAGGATTCAGGGTTAAGATCTGCCTCCTAAGACTTGTCAACTTTATGAGCCGTGAGGGTCTTATAAAGTGTTTTTCTCCCTACAGGTCGAGGGGATCCCGTAGGTGTAATTTCTCCTTAAGAATCGTGAGGATTCCTAAGCGTGTTTTCTCTTGGGCTGCTTCCCCATAACTAGAAGAGTGAGGCCAAAAGTCGTAAGGATCTCACAAGAGAATTTGCTTTCTTATGAGTCGTGAGGACCCGCAAGTGATGGGTGAAGTTTCCCTTATCCGTATTTCACGGGGTCAGGGGTTGCTTTGGATGCTTCCCACGGGTTCACTACCGTGTTTGGCGAGGACCAGGCTCCGCTCTGGATGTTCTTAGGGGTACCGTAGTTTAAAGACATCGCGGTCGAGGTTAAGGACATCATAGTCTGTGGATTTAAGGACTCCACAGTCCGTTGCTAGTTTTAAGACATTACGGTCGAGGTTAAGGACATCATAGTCCGTGGATTTAAGGACTCCACAGTCCGTTGTTAGTTTTAAGACATCACGGTTGAGATTAAGGACATCATAGTCCGTGGATTTAAGGACTCCACAGTTCGTTGTTAGTTTTAAGACATCATGGTCGAAGTTAAGGACATCATAGTCCGTGGATTTAAGGACTTCACGGTCCAATTTTTGCTCTGGATGCTTCCCACGGGTTCACTTCCGTGTTCGGCGAGGACCAGGCTCCGCTCTAGATGCTTCACACGGGTTCACTGCCATGCTCTGCGAGGACCAGGATCTGCTCTGGATGTTTCCCACGGTGTCATTGCCGCGTTCCACGTAACCAGGAATTTTGCTCTGGATGCTTCCCACGGGTTCACTGCCGTGTTCGGCGAGGACCAGGCTCCGCTCTGGATGCTTCACACGGGTTCACTGTCGTGCTCTGCGAGGACCATGATCCGCTCTAGACATTTCCCACGGGGTCATTGCTGCGTTCCACATAACCAGGAATTTTTCTCTAGATGCTTCCCACGGATTCACTGCCATGTTCGGCGAGGACTAGGCTTCGCTCTGGATGCTTCACACGGGTTCACTGCCGTGCTCTGCAAGGACCAGGATCCGCTCTGGATGCTTCACACGGGTTCACTGCCGTACTCTGCGAGGACCAGGATCCAATCTGGACGTTTCCCATAGGGTCATTGTCGCGTTCCACGTAACCAGAAATTTTGCTTTAGATGCTTCCCACGGGTTCACTGCCGTGTTCGGCGAGGACTAGGCTCCGCTCTGGATGCTTCACACGGGTTCACTGCCGTGCTCTGCGAGGACCAGTATCCGCTCTGGACGTTTCCCACAGGGTCATTGCCGCGTTCCACGTAACCAGGAATTTTGCTCTAGATGCTTCCCACGGGTTCACTGCCGTGTTCGGCGATGACTAGGTTCCGCTCTGGATGCTTCACACGGGTTCACTGCCGTGCTCTGCGAGGACCAGGATCCGCTCTGAACTTTTCCCACGGGGTCATTGCCGCATTCCACGTAATCAGGAATTTTGCTCTAGATGCTTCCCACGGGTTCACTGCCGTGTTCGGCGAGAACTAGGCTCCGCTCTGGATGCTTTACATGGGTTCACTGCCGTGCTCTGTGAAGACCAGGATCCGCTCTGGACGTTTCCTACGGGGTCATTGCCGCGTTCCACGTAACCAGGAATTTTGACTTTATCCGCATTTCACGGAGTCGAGCTTTGACTCTTGGTTATCCGTGCACCGCCGAGTTATGGAACTGGGGATTGCCGCTGTTCCGCTTTGCTTGATATTGTATCTGTTGTAATGAGACGAATGTTGAGATGATCTCTAGGCTGTCTATGAACCATCGAGAAGGGTGTGGTTCCTTCTTTGTTTGCGCCCCTAGATTGTATACAGGGATTGCTGTGATATCACCTGTAGGGCATAAATTTCATCTTATATATTTTTTCATTTTATTTCTTTCCGCGATGCTCTATCATTTCAGCTTTTTATATCGCGAAGGTCGCGATTGCCCCATCATTTCGGCTATTTTTCGCGGTGCCCAATCATTTCGGCTATTTGTTTTATTTTTACTCACTGCTTTTTATTGCGAGTTGCCCAATCATTTCGGCTATTTTGCATGCATACCTTTTTTTTACTTGCTGATTTTTATTTGCAAGTTGCCCCATCATTTCGGCTATTTCGTATGCATGTGTCTGTCTTTTTGCTGCAAGCTTAGGATTAGACACCGATTTCGGCATCAGCACCGCTACAACTGGGATATTTCCAGGAGCGAATCATCATTTGCCTCTGTCGATATCGAGCAAAGGTGGCTTAGCGAACAGGGTTAGGATCCCGTTGACTAAGGCTTTTGACTTTATGAGCCGTAAGGGTCTCATAAAGGTATTTCTCCCTGCGAGTCATGAGGATCTCGTAGGTGTGTCTTCTCCTTAGGAGTCGTAAGGACTCCCAAGTGTATGTTCTCTTATAAGTCGTAAGAATCTTACAAGAGTGTTTTCTCCTTATAAGTCGAGAAGACTCACAAGGGTTGTTCACCGTGTAGACATATCCCTATTCACGGATGGGACTTTGTTAGGGAAATGTTTATTCGCGCCCGTGGATTGTATACAAGGGTCAGCATTGAGCCGCTTGTAGGGCAGTATTGAAGGTTGTGGGGGCTGCTTAAGAACTGGTTCAGGTCTCTGCAGCTTAAGACTTTCAAATCTTATGAGCCGTGAGGGTCTCATAAGAGGGTTCTCCTTACGAGTCGTGAGGATCTCGCAAGTGTAATTTCTCCCTAGGGACCGTGGGGATCCCTAAGTGTGTTGCTCCCCTGTGAGTCATAAGGATCTCACGGGGGTGGTTTCTCCTTACAAAGTCGAGAGGAACCTGTAAGTGTCTTTTAACGAGGTTGCGCCCTTTCGAGTTTTCACAAACACTCGCCGGTAGCCCTGTTGTTTTTACTCACGGAGCCCTTTCGGGTTTACATCCGTGCTCATTTTGCTTATGGACATACCGTTTTCTTTTTTTTTTCTTTTTCTCTTTTTTTATTCGAACGAGGTTGCGCCCTTTCGGGTTTTCACAAGACTCGCCGGTAGCCCTGCTGTTTTTACTCACGGAGCCCTTTCAGGTTTTCATCCGTGCCCATTTTGCTTATGGACATACCGTTTTTTTTTTATTCTTTTTCTTTTTTGTACCAACTTTGGGATGCTGCAATCCACCGTAGTTTGTCGACATCTCGGTCAACAGCTAGTTTTAGGACATAATGGTCCGCTGCTAGTTTAAGGACGTTTCGGTCCGTTGTTAGTTTAAGGACGTTTCGGTCCGTTGTTGAAGAAGGCCTGTCACTACTTATAGGGTTTAGGCTTAGGAAGATAGCGAGCGGACATAGTCGTCGTCATCTATCATTGACCTAGGCCGTGACTCGTTAGGCGTAGTATTTCTTCAGGAAGCGGCCGTTTATTGGCCTGAAGGGCCTTTCGCCATGCATGTCCATGAGTAGATAGGCTCCACCCTGGTAGACCTTGTCTATAATGTACGGGCCTTCATAATTCGGCTCGAATTTCCCTCGTTTAGCACGATTGGGGATCATAGGTCTTTTGACCACTAGCACGGGTTCGCCTTGGCGGAATGTCCTCGGCCTAGTCAATCTTTCGTATGAGCGCATCATCTTTGCTTTATAAGCCTCCAGATTTTGTTGCGCTACGAGCCGGGTTTCATCAAGGGCATCGAGATCCTCAAGCCGAAGGTGAGCGTTCTCTTCGCTCGTCAGCTCGTAATGAACTGCCACTCGTAAAGAGGGTAACTCTATCTCGAGGGGGAGTACCGCTTCTGTACCGAATACCAACGCGTACGGTGTTGTGTTCGTGGCCGTCTTGAACGTAGTTCGATATGCCCAGAGAGCTTCATGTAGTCTCTCATGCCAGTCCTTCTTATTTCGGGACACCGTCTTTTTCACGATCTTCGTCAAGGTCTTGTTGAAAGCCTTAGCTAGACTGTTAGCTCGGGGATTATAGACCGAAGAGTATCTCCAGTCTATGTTATGTTGTTATGCGAAGCGGCTGATTTTGTGGCTTCTGTTGGCTGGCCCGTTATCGGATATGATCCGTCTCGGAGTTCCAAACCGATAAATGACGTGCGTCTTGAAGAAATGGAGGTTGTTCTCCGTTTTCACTTTCCTCAGCGGTACTGCTTCTGCCCATTTAGAGAAGTAATCAGTTGTCGCCAAAATGAACCGATGTCCTCTAGACGATGCTGGTTCGATGGGGCCGATTATCTCAGTCCCCCACATTTCAAACGGCCAACTAGCCACCGTCAGGTGTAGTGGATTTGGGTGCTGATGGATAAAATACCCATGGATCTGGCATGAGTGGCATTGCTTCGAATGCTCAAGGCAGTCCTTGATCATAGTGGGCCAATAATAACCCATCCGTTTGATTTTCAACTTCATCTTCGGCCCGGCTTAGTGAGATCCGCAGAGTCCGTCGTGAGTTTCTTGGACGACTCTCTTTGCCTCTTCAGGTCCCGGACATCTTAACCACAGAGAATCAAATGACCTCTTGTACAAAGTATCATTGACGAAGGCAAAAGATAGGGCTCGCTTCATGAGCTGATGTTTTGAGGACGCATCTTCCGGCGTTCGGCGGGATTTGAAGTAGTCTATAAAGACTTCTCTCCAATCTTCAACCTTTTCTTGGTCGTTTACTTGTAGAGCCATTTGCTCGGTCGCTCCCTTTTCCTCGGACGACTCCGGAGATATTTATGAACAAACTCCTAAGAATTCTTTATGAAAGATTAATAAATCTATGTGATTTGAAAAGAGCAAAACTCTGTTAATGGGTTAAGAAACCCTGAAAAGGATCTCTTAAGATCTAAGATCTAACAAGAGCAAAGCTCCGTTAATGGGTTAAGAAACCCTAAGAAAGATCTCTTTAGATCTATGATTCCAAGAGAGCAAAGCTCTGTTAATGAAACCCTAAAAGGGTTTTCTTTAAGATCAAAGATCTATGAAGAGCAAACCTCTGTTAATGGGTGAAACCCTAGATTCTTAAATAATTCTTTAAAAGATTTAATCTTTACCTAAGTTTTGACAGAGTTCTGTCCTTAAAAGAAGTTCTTAAGACAAAGAGCTATGATCTGCAAGAGAATAAAAATTCTCAGAAGGAAGAAGATGAACAGAAATCATCTTAAGGGCCAAGGGTCCTATTTATAGGCACTGAGATGACGTTTCAACTTCTGAGTTGATCCAAGGGCGCAGATGCTGTCACCGCTGCACTCACGTGTGGGCCACGTGAGTGCAACGGTGGGGGGGCATTTGTTTCCGCAAATCAGAGCAAAGCTCTGTTCAAAATTCAAATTTTTAAATGAAGCAACGCTTCAGAAGCAGCGCCAAGTGCGCTGCGCCCTAAGCAGCGCACCACGTGCAAAGCACATGTGCGCTAGCGCTAGGTACGCTGCGCTCTAAACAGCGCACCACGTGCAAAGCACGTGTGCGCTAGCGCTAGGTGCGCTGCGCTCTAAGCAGCACACCACGTGCAAAGTACGGGTGCGCTAGCGCTGGAACTAAAAGCTTCCCACCGTCAGATCAAAGATCCAATAATAATAATAAATCATTAATTGATCAGAATTAAATTCTGTTAAGGAAAGATTTCTCAAAATCTTTCCAAACAACAAAATTTTGCTCTGTAAATCAGAGCACCGTTGGATCAACGATCCAATGGTGATTAAAAATCACCAAAAGTACGGAATAAATTCTGTATAGAAAGATTTCCAAATCTTTGTTAAAAACAAGAATATTGCCTTCTGTAAATCAGAAGCCCTTGGATCAAAGATCCAACGATGGGAAATTCCCCAAATCAATTAGAGAAAAGATCTCCTTAACTGATTGAACTGATCAGCTTGCCCTATATAAAGGCCCCAAGACTCCAAGTCTCAGGGAGAGAGAAAAAAAAGAGAGGAACCCCCCATAAGCTTGGAGAGATCTCAAAAAGAAGAGCCAAGCTCTCAGAGAAAGAAGATTTTCTTCAAGGTAAAAAAATGATGATGAACAGAGAGATGAAATCATCTCATGATTAAAAAAATGAAGAATTCACTTCTTCGAAGATCAACACCAAGGTCTTTTACAAAAAGAGATCAAAAGATCTCATCATAAAATAAGAAGAAGAACATAATTCTTCTCATAGATCATAGATCTACAAGACAAATTGTCTTTCAGAGATCATGAACATCTTATTATAAAAGGGGGGAGAATAATTCAATTCTCTGGAGGATCACAGATCCATAAAGACAAAGTCTTTCATCAATATAAGAGATTGAAAACATCTCCTACAAAATAAGAACTTTGTTCTTAGAACCTTGAGACAAAATCTCTTATAAAAAGAGAATTCAATTCTCAGGGTGCAAACTGATCTACGTTGCATAAAAGAAGCACTTCAGCGCTCCACATCTAGCGCAAAGTGCTGCAGAGCCTTGGCGCTCTTAATTTTAAAGAGTCTCAATGCTCCAAACATAGCGCACTGAGCTCATAGACTGGCGCTCAGCGCCAAGCGCGGCACGTGTCCCTCACGTAGGCGCCACTCAACAGTTAGCGCTTTGCGCTCTTGAAATAGCGCTTTGCGCTCATGGACTGGCGCTCAGCGCCAAGCGCACCACGTGCTCCTCACGTGTGCTCCTCTAAACTAATAGCGCAATGCGCTCATAAATTAGTGCTCTGCGCGCATTAACTGGCGCTAGCGCCAAGCGCGACACGTGTCCCTCACGTATGCCCTACTCGGCAGAAGCGTACTGCGCTCTTTGACTGGTGCAAAGCGCCAAGCGCACCATATGCTGCGCTGATAAAACATAAATTGTTCTTTAGTAAGCTCAGAGCTATGAGGAATGCTCAGCATTCAGTAAAAGATAAAAACACTGTCAGGGCCAAGCCCAAATAAAGGCTCAACGGTCCAAAGTTAATGTTAAACATTTTAACCTGATTGGACTTAGCCCAAGATCGACTATAAGTCCTCAACTCAGATTAATTGAGCTCATATGCTCATAAATCTTTTAACAGATCTTAGCCCCAAATTGAACTATAGATCTCAACCAAAATTGGTTCAAGGGTACATCTCTGAACCCCTCTGATATATGTCGTTGTAATCCTTCAACTTCTTCAGAGAGGTGACGGGTCCCGACAACCATACATTTCATAGACTATGGCGTCTTTAAACTAGACTGTGGGGTCCTTAAGCCTATGGACTATGATGTCCTTAACCTCGGACTGTGGGGTCCCTTTAAACCCACGGACTATGATGTCCTTAACCTCGGACTTTGGGGTCCTTAAGCCCATGGACTATGATGTCCTTAACCTCGGACCGAGATGTCCTTAAACTAACAAAAGACCACCATGTCCTTAAACAGGTAATCGACCGCAATGTCCCTAAACTAAACAGTAGAGCCCAAATGCTCTCTTGTTGGATCTAAACGATCCCGTTAAGTTGATATTAGTCTGAAATTAGACTAACGTATCCTCAACAAACGTTTAAGTTGATCTTAGTCTCAAAGGGGACTAACGTATCCTTAAAAAACGTTTAAGTTGATCTTAGTATCAAAGGGGACTAACGTATCCTTAAACTCAACCCTAAACCCAAATCTAAGAAAATACGGATTTGGACTAATCCACGCCCTACGGGCGACAACATAAATTAGTCTCCGTATACAATCCACGGGCAACCAAAAACAAAACAAACACACACGACATGAAGTGACTATCTGGAGAAGGAGAAAGTGGTTACCGCGATGCGGTAGCGTAATTAACTGCAGGCGCTTGCGCCTGTAGGGAAGAGCGTCCCTATAATCAAAAACCCCTCAAATGAGGGTGAATCTGACGAAGTCTGCTACACCGGTCGCATCCGTTTAAACCTTCGATACACGGTGTCATAAATCAACTTGGCATCTTCGGAGAGGTGTACGGATAGCACCAATTAGCATCTGCCCTCGGAATTCAGGCCCGGACTTCCCAACGTCTCGGCCGCGTCTTTCGGCGGAGAACAGCTATGATCAATATGAAGAAGACTTAGCAACAATACGTCTATCCATAAAAAAAGGGGGGAGATATTAGCTAAAGAGTATACTAACCAATACCATAAGGTGGAACGATTTCCGACCGAAAGGAAAAATGCGAGTTCAACACCTGGTATAAATGGTCGAAAAGGACTCCTGCAAAATTGCGACAATATACCGTCAATACAAATAGGATGGTACCCACAGTAAAACAAATAAGTCACAAACCCACACCTTCCAATATTTGAGAGGGCACTGAAGAAGGCGACGAGACAACAACCGTTATCGCAGCGACCGACGACACTTCTGTTAGTTATATGTATGCCCTAGAGGCCATTATTATACATGTGATGTATATTATAGTTGATGCTTAGACATATATAGGGAGGACTTTCTTACTCGACATGATAGTATGCTATCTGGTAGTTCTTTATCTTAGTAAATACACTTATTGTCTCTCTATTACATGTTGATAAACCCCTTAGGATGAGTACTTGACTATCAGGATTATGATGCAGATCATACTAGTGGGGCAATGGTAGTCGGTAAGTACATCATTCAATTATTCTTAGTCGTAGGAGTATCGAGACGAGGCATCGATATTCCAGAGTAGACTAGCGTATACGCTTCTCGACCCATTTGATGGGCGAAGGATGATCCCATATCCATTAGTGTTTGACATCAAAGAATGTATACGGGTACTTAGTGGAGACTGGGTACACTGAATGGAATTGCCGAGAACTCCTAGATGGTATTATACCTCACGTCGGATAGCAGTTCTCTGGTGACACTGGTACAGGTTAGTCTGTCGACCCGAGATCGTTATAGAGTCTTGTGTGATTCCCACTGTGCTATGATTTCCACTTTATCACGTTCAAGAGATCGTGCAAAACGGTGGTTTTTGGGTACAATCCTGATTCACATAGAGGCAACGAGCGATAGGAGGGGATTTCGTCTCTCCTGGTATTGGGGGTTGATATTGCGCTATGCTTGATTGGCCATAACAGGAAATCCCTGGCTAGGGTTGCTAAGATTTACTGGTAAGTGTTATCAGTAGTTTCTCGAATCGTTATGAGCCTCATATCGGCATGACTTATCAGGGCTATTGGGGTCTGACGTTTACCACCCCCAGGCTGAGATATGCGACATATCTGATGAAGAGACCGGACTGTACGGTAGTGTTACTTATTAGATTCGCAGGAGTATGAGCAGGCTTGCTTGTTGATCTTCTAATCGCTCAATACCCGGGTAGCCGTTACGTCTAGCTAGTACCGCTGACGGCTTATGGGTGACTGATATGATCATCACCTACTGCCGGCGTATTGACGAGTCTTTAGAGTCCTACACAGAGGTTTCCTGGCTCAGGCGAAACGAAGTAGGAGCACATATGTGATATGTGCGTGTTTCCCCCAATCAGAGCAAAGCTTTGTTCAATTTTTGAAATTTTGATATGAAGCGGCGCTTTATAGCAGCGCTCGTGCTAAATGCGCCAGCGCTGAGAGTCAAAGACTCTGCTGCAGCGCTCACGTGCAAGGCAAGAGAGCGCTAGCGCTAAGTGTGCCGGCAGCGCCAGCACTAAGGGTCAAAGACTCTGATGCGGTGCTCACGTGCAGAGTACGAGTGCGCTAGCACTAAGTGCGCCGCACCCAGAATCAAAGACTCTAATGCAGCGCTCACGTGCAAAGAACGAGAGCGCTAGCGCTGGAACTAAATGTTCCCACCGTTGGATCAAAAATCCAATGGAGATGATAAATCATCAATTGACCAGAATAAAATTTTGTTAAGGAAACATTCCTCAGAATCTTTCCAAACAGGAAAGATTGTGCTCTAAAAATCAGAGCATCGTTGGATCAATGATCCAATGGTGATTAAAAATCACTAAAATACAGAATAAATTCTGTATGGCGCACATTGTCCGGCGTGTGCACTATTTCACAAGATGTGCTCTGCACTCATTGTCTGGCGCACCACGTGCTCCTCACGCGTGCGCTATTTCCCAAGAAGCGCTCTGCGCTCATTAACTGGCGCACGGCACCAAGCACACCACGTGCTCCTCACGTGTGTGCTAAGAGAACATAAACTATTCTTTAAATAAAGCTCCAAAGCTATGATCAGTGCTCAGCATTCAATAAAGGACAAAAATTGTCAGATCCCAAATTAATGCTCAGCATTGTTAAATAAAAAGGCCTGAGCCTAATTAAATGTCCGACATTTTAACTGAATGGGCTGAGCCCAAATTGGCCACAGAACCCTATCTCAGATTAATTAAGCCCATATGCTCATAAATCTTTTAACAGATCTTAGTCCCAAACTTGACTATAGATCTCCCGACCAACATTGGTTCAAGGGTACATCTCTTCACACCTCTGATACATGTCGTTGTAATTCTTCAACGTCGTCAGAGAGGTGGAGGGTCGCAATAACCGATAACTTTTGGTGCATCCCCAAAAGGTTGAATTAAAACCAAACAGACTATGACGTCTTTAAACTGGACCGTAATGTCCACAAACTAAACTTTATGGACTGTGAGGTCCTTAAACTCATAGACTACGATGTCTTTAAACTGGACTACGATGTCCTTAAACTTTACGGACTGTGGGGTCCTTAAACTCATGGACTGTGATGTCCTTAACCTTTATTGACTATGAGGTCCTTAAACTCATGGACTATGATGTCCTTAACCTTTATGGACTGTGGGGTCCTTAAACTCATGGACTATGATGTCCTTAACCTTTATGGACCGTAATGTCCTTAAACTAATTATAGACCGCAATGTCCCTAAACTAAAATAATAGTGTCCAAATGCTTCTTTGTCGGATCTAAATCGTCCTGTTAAGTTGATCTTAGTCTAAAAGTTAGACTAACGTGTCCTTAACAAACGTTAAGTTGATCTTAGTCTAAAATTAGACTAACGTATCCTTAACGAAAGTTTAAGTTGATCTTAATCTCAAATGAGATTGACGATCCTTAAACCCAGCCCAAAACCCAAATCTAAGAAAATACGGATTTGGACTAATCCACGCCCTACGGGAGACAACATAAATTAGTCTCCGTATACAATCCACGGGCAACCAAAAACAAAACAAACACACACGACATGAAGTGACCATCTGGAGAAGGAGAAAGTGGTTACCGCGATGTGGTAGCGTAATTAACTGCAGGGGCTTGCTCCAGCAGGGAAGAGCGTACCCACAATCAAAAACCCCTCAAACGAGGGGGAATCTGACGAAGTCTGCTACATCGGCCGCATCCGTCTAAACCTTCGATGCACGGTGCCATAAATCAACTTGGCATCTTCAGAGAAGTGGACGGATAACATCAAATGGTATCTGCCCCCAAAATTCAGGCCGGACGTCCCAACGTCCTGGTCGCGTCTTTCGGCGGAGAACAGATTCTGGCACGCCCGGTAGGACCTTTTCCTCTTTCCACTCGACACTTCGTGTGTCATGTTTTTCCACGATCAAATACTCGTGGTATATATATTTGTGGTTGCCCTTAGGGGAGTGGATACTGAAGCCCGCATATCGCCTCTATGAAGAATGGCGTTTGCACTCTGTCATATCCGGTGGAGTCAATTATGGGCTACTTGCAGCCTCAAATCTCTGCAATCCGGCTCTTCAAGAAATCAACGGGCTTCTTTTTGGGTCGATACTCCCACCTCACACCCTCGGTGCCTCAACGTCGAAGGAGGAAGCCCAGAAGAAGTCTGTCTTCTACAGGCTGGTTCCCCAAGTAGCAGTTTTGCCGACGGAATCAGTCCTCAAACAACTGGCACCTGACAAGGACCAAGGTCGATGCAGGGGGCAGAATATTCAAGCTCCTAAAGGAAATAGGGGGCAAGCTCGACCAAATCCTGAGGCTAATCAAATCCCGGCCGAAAGAAATGGTCGACGTCGATATCGGCATCATACAAAATGAGCCGGGGGCAGTTCGTTGTATGGTCCTATTTCAACCCTAGTGGTGAATGTTGTTCCAACCGGGAACAGCTTCAAATTGTTGCGAAGGGTCAGACAAAATTCTCCTACCACAATATTGAAGAAATCTCCGCAGCCCATGGAGATCCCACGAGAGCAGAAACCAGTTCACTCCCTAAAGCAACTTTCCTCATCTATATATAAAAAGTGTGGAAACAGGTGAAGGTCTCTGTCGTCAACCGCGGCTCTTCCCCTAGACGTCAGCCAAATTCTGAAAAATCCTCTTTCAAATACAAAGGGACTCATCCCAAGATGGATCATGATACAGCGGTTCCTCCCAAAACCAAAGTGGCTTTTCACAAAAAAGGAGGCCCAATAAAGCTCAAGTGCCCGAAGCAAACTCCAAAGGCCAAAAACTCCAAAGGCCAAAAACTCCAAACACCCCAAGCCTGGGGGCATGGTAGACCACATAGTCTATGTGGTGAATTCCAAAGACGAAGTTCGAGCTTCTACTAGTCACCGACTTCAAACTCGGTCCTTAACAAAAGTTCAACTGCAACGTGAAAAGCTGCAAGAGACGCTCGCTCAGGCGGCAGCAACGCTAATCCATCGCCTAAGGAAAATCCCGAGGACGCACCCGAAGAAAGAGTAGAGAAAGAGTCGGATATTGATTTCCTAAAGCGCGCTCTGAAAAAGAAAGATGAAGAAGCGGCAGAAATGTCCACTAAAATGAACCAGATGGCCCTTCTGATTCAGAATATGGCTGGAATGATGGTTCAATCGGAACCAATGACAGATGAACCGTCGATAGTCGGTCTTAAAGACAAGGGTGACATTTCAAGTTCTCTGCAAACCTCATCAACGGCTGAGGAGGAAATGATTCCTAAAGGATACCTGGACACATATATCGCTCAGCAAATCAAAACTCACTACACCAGTAAAGCCGCAAATAGGCCAATCAAGACTGGTCGACCGTATCCGGCATGCTACGATCAAATACAGTACCCGCCAGAATATATACTTCTGACTCCACATATGCAAAGAAGCCGGGAATCCTCACTAACACATCGCACGATTTAAATCCATGTACGGTAACACTGGAGAGAATGATATATTTCTCTTCTGACAGTTCGTCAGCTGTCTGGCGTGCATTGCCTTCGAATGGTATGAAGAACTCCCGAATGACTCCATGAATACCTTCGATGAGATGGATATGCTCGTCTATCAGGGATTCGCTAATGAGAACGAACATACTACCGTGACGGCGCTGGTCAACGAAAGGGTTAGACCGAATGTGACTTGGGTTCAATGTGTTACCCGATGGCGAAATCTTTGGTCAAATACAAGCAACGCATCGATGAAGTTCCATCCATAGGAATGCTCATAGCCATCCTTGACCCAAATTCAAAGGCATCCTCGTATATGGCCCTCTTCAATCCAACGACCTTCCAAGAACTCATGGATAAATTGACTCGATTGGATCAAATGGGTCAAAACTCTTTCTCACCCGATGATGACGAGTGAAAAGCAGAGGCAAGATGGCGTTTGTCGCCTACGCTGAAAAAAATAAGCGTCTCTGAAACAATTTGTCGCCAAAATAGCGACGGCGTGGATACTCGATCCCCCCGAGATATACACATGGGCATATTCCTCACTGGCGGAAGAATCCCTATGTGGGACGGTACTTTCTTCTCAAAAGACACGAAGGATATTAAAGGGCCTACAAACAAGTCCCACAATCTAGTGGAATGCCCCGCTAAAAAAAAAGGTATGTTCACAAGCAAAATGGGCACGGATGAAAACCCGAAAGGGCTCCGTTTGTAAAAACAGCAGGGCTACCAGCGAGTTTGTGAAAACCCGAAAGGGCGCAATCTCTTTAAAAGACACTTGCAAGGTCCTCTCGACCTTGTAAGGAGAAAACTACTTACGTGAGATCCTTACGACTCACAAAGGAGCAACACACTTAGGGATCCCCATGATTCCTAAGGAGAAATTACACTTACGAGATCCTCACGACTCGTAAGGAGAACCCACTTATGAGACCCTCACGGCTCATAAGATTCAAAAGCCTTAAGCTACAGGGATCTGAACCTGTTCTTAAGCCATCACCTTTCCCAGATTTCCCTACAAGCGGTTCAGTGCTGACCCTTGTATAAAATCCACGGGCACAAATAAACATTTCCCCAACAGAGTCCCACCAACGACAAGGGATATCCTCACATAGTGAACAACCCTTGTAAGCCCTCTCGACTTATAAGGAGAAAACACTCTTGTAAGATACTTACGACTTATAAGAGATCACACACTTAGGAATCCTCATGATTCCTAAGGAGAAATTACACTTACGAGATCCTCACGACTCGCAAGGAGAACCCTCTTATAAGACCCTCATAGCTCATAAGATTCAAAAGCCTTAAGCTACAGGGATGTGAACTTGTTCTTAAGCCATCACACTCCACAGACTGCCCTACAAGCGTTTCAATATTGACCCTAGTATACAATCCACGGGCATGAATAAAAATTTCCCTAATAAAGTCCCACCATCGACTAGGGATATGCTCACACGGTGAACGACCCTTGTAAGTCCTCTCGACTTATAAGGAGGAAACACTGTTGTAAGATCCTTACGACTTATAATAGAACATACACTTAAGAATCCTCACGATTTTTAAGGAGAAAACGCATTTACAAGATCCTCATGACTCGTAGGGAGAAACACCTTTATGAGACCCTTACGGCTCATGAAGTTAAAAGTCTTAGTCAACAGGATCCTAACCCTGATTGCTAAGCTACCTTTGCTCGAACCGACAAAGACAAATGATGATTCACTCCGGGCAATATCCCAGTTGTAGCAATGCTGATGCATAAATTGGTATCAGATCCCAAATCTCATACTCACGGCAAAAGTCAGCGAGCCATAAATGCATATGAAATAGCCGAAATGATGGGGCAACTTGCAACAAAATCAGCAGGTAAAAAATATGCATACAAAATAGCAGAAATGATTGGGCGCCGCGAAAAATAGCCGAAATAATTGGGCAATCGCGACTTTCGCAATATAAAAAGTAGAAATGATAGAGTATCGCGGAAATATAAAAATAATAATAATAAAATGAAACTTTTGCCCTATAGATGAAATCGCATCGATCCCTGTATACAATCTAGGGGCACAAACAAAGAGAGAATCATATCATCCCACCAGACCCCATCAGAAAAAGAGCCAAGTCTCGACGGCCATATCTACAGCCTGGAGACCCACAACAGCGTTCCTCCTCATTCTAGCAGGATTCAGATGCGATGATCAACCTCGGAGCCACGGCAGAGTCCCTAGTTCCAAGTCTCGACGGCCACATCTACAGCCTGGAGACCCACAACAACGTTCCTCCTTATTCCAGCAGGATTTAGACGCGACAATCAATCGGAGCCATGGCAAAGTCCCTAGTTCCAAATCTCGACGGTTCACCAATAACCTAAAGACCACCTCAACGTTCGTCTCGATACAGCAGACGTGATGTCAACCCGGCGTTCGTTCTCACTCCAGCAGGATGCAAATGCAACGTCAGCAACCGACCTCAGGGTCAAAACAACGGAGCCACAGCAAAGTCCCTAGTTCCAGGTCTCGACGGTTCACCAATAACCTAGAGACCACCTAGACGTTCGCAGATGCAATGTCAACAACAGCGCTCTCCCTCCAGCAGGATGCAGACGCGACATCAACCAGCGGAGCCGCGGCAAAATTCCCAATTTCAAGACTCGGCGGTGCACAGACAACCAAGAGTCAACTCCGGACCCCGTATGGCTAAAGTCAATCCTGACCCCGTATGGCTAAAGTCAATCCCGACCCCGTATGGCTAAAGTCAATCCCGACCCCGTATGGCTAAAGTCAATCCTGACCCCATATGGCCAAAGTCAACCCCTGACCCCATAGAACACGGCTAAAGTCAATCCTGACCCCATGGAAAACGGCCAAAGTCAACCACTGGCCCCGTAGAACATGGCTAAAGTCAATCCTGACACCGTGGAAAACGGCCAAAGTCAACCCTCGACCTCCCCGTCGAAGCAATGCTTTGATTCGGGAACATGTCAACTTATCAATTACTTACGAGTCCTCTCAACTTGTAGGGAAGAAAATTCTCTTGTGAGATGCTTACGACTCTCAAGAGAAAACACACTTAGGAATCCTCACGATTCTTAAGGAGAAAATGCACCTACGAGATCCTCTCGACTCGTGGGGAGAAAAATCTTTATGAGACCCTCACGACTTATAAAGTTGAAAAGTCTTAGGCGACAGATCTGAACCTGTTTTCTAAGCCATCGCTACCTTACAAAAAGTCCAAGATAGACAGCTACCTACTATCTACAGGCCACGCTTGCTAAAATCACATGTCAACAACACAACAAAGAGAAGAAAGCAACAGTGGGAGATAAAAAATGTGTATCTTTTATTCATGAATTCAATTGAGTACAAGATGAATCATATAAAAGAATAAAAAATGGATACATGTTATTCAAAAAAAAATACAAATGTGTAATTGATACAAAGCAGCTACTGAGAAGGAGGCGTTTTCAATAGATCGGTCAGTTGCTCGCGCACACCTCTCAACTCCTTTTCACGATCAGCCGTCGCGGCCAGCTCTGCTTCTACTTGGGCCCGTTGCTGCAGACAGGATGAAAGTTTCTCATCAATTTCCTGTTGAGCAGCCTCCTGACTCTGCGCAACCTGCTCAGTAAGATCAAGCTTCCTCCTCAGCACCAGCCCGTCAGAAATACATCGTTGAAGGTTTTCAAAGGGGGAGTTCAGCTGTGCAGCATTCGTTGCGACCTCAGCACACAGTTGGATAGATTCGGCGGAAGTCGTTTCACGTTCCTTTCGTTTAAGGATCGTCTCTTGTTTGAAATGGTGAAGGAACGGAACGCCCTGCTCAACCCATACAGCTCGTTGAGAGTTCGAAGCCAACACCTCCGGAGCAGGACGCCTGAGCTCGATCTCATACAGACAAGCTTCAATCTTCCTACAATGATTAACCCAAGATTCGACGACGCCCTTGCTATGGAAGTGCACGAGCGTCACCAGCATGGGATTAACCTCGACAGCAAAATCTGCAGCAAATGCGGGGGCCTCGGCATCAAGGTCCCCAACGAACTCGCTTAACATCCGCAGGCTATTCGCAGAACCCCTAGAAGAAGGGCGTTTAGCAAAAGGCCCTGCCGGCATGGGAATCCGAGACTCGAAGGGAGCTGGAGTCGGTATGATTGCTGCAAAACAAATCATAGTCAGATATCGGCTTAAAAGATAAAGAAGATACAAGAGCGATGAAGGCTACTATACCGGTTACGGCAGGTGGCGGAGCTGGGAGTACTGGTGGCGCGACAATTCTCTCGTCCCCTTCTTCAATTTGTAGTGTGGTAATATTTTTAAAGTTAACAACGGCAGGGTCACCCATTAAACAAAAGAAAATACGTCGATTAGAAAAAATATTCACCGGCACCAGCAGGTAGACTAACTTCCGACTGGAAGGAAAAGTGTGGGTTTAGCACTTGATACAGATGATCGAAGAGAACTCCTACAAGGTTGCGACGATGCATGGTCAGTACAAGGAAGATGACATCCACAATTTAATTTAGACAAATCGCAAATTCATACCTTCCAGCACTTGAGAGGACATGAGAGAAGGCGAAGGGTCGACAACCGTCAGAACGGCAGCTGGTGAGGTTTCTTTGGGTGGCACAACTTCAGCGCTCACCACACCTACATTCGAAATGAATAAAATGTCATCAGAAAGGACCCAAAGGGATAGCAAAACGAAAAGAATACAGCGACCGAGACCTACCAGACAGGTCATCAGCCAAAACTGCGACAAGAGCATCACTAGACGCAGTGACTGCTTCGCTCTCCTCCATTGGAAGGGTTTCACCGCCTGTGGCTTCATCCCCCGATTCTACGAGAGCCGTCGTGACACTCGCAATGTCAGGCGATGGCAAGGAACCACAAGGAGAGAGAGTGGCAGTTGAGGCAATCCCGGATTCCTGAGAAAGAGTGGCCACTTCGGGCTCGATGGTTGTCGTCATCTTACCTACCACCTCCTCATCAGGACTTGGCACTGTAAGGTATGATATATGAGAATCAGAAGAACAAACTCTAATAAAAGGACCCAGTGTTACGTTACCTTAGGACGGCCTTTCAATTGCTTCCCAAGCCGCGCGTACCGCTTGTCTATGAGCGGTAGAGAGGGTAACCGGAGCATCCTCTGGAGAAATAGGGACAGGGGGAGCAGTGCTCGAGCCTGCACCTACAGCCAAGGCGGCATCACGTTCTTTCGCTGCACGCCACTTGCGCTTCCTTTCAGCCTGAGCCGCGAGAGCCGACCTCCGCAGGACTTCCGATAGAGGTAGACCATCATCTGAGCCAAGATCCGCCTCCGACGCCGTTACAACTTCCATCATCGGCTGCTTCTGCGAGGCCCCTAGTGGTGACTCAGGGATAGCCGTGGCTGCAGTGGCCGGCGCTAACGATACCGCCGCGTCACCACTCGTGATAGGCATTATACTTGGGAAAACCTGAGTCGAGGTAGTCCCTGCAATCAGATAAAAAGGAGAGTTAGTTTACCCATAGAAAAAAGGGGGAATGAAGGCACAGTGAGCTGAAATGTACCAATTCCCAAGGAAGCGTGAAGCCTTTCCCCCTCTTCGAAAGTCTTGAGATAAGCTGCAAGAGCTTCTTCGGCGGAAATACCTGTTGAATAAGAAAGCGTCAGTCAAAGCATAATAATTAAAATAATCATGAAAAGATAAGACTGAAGTATACCCGATTGAGCAATGGTGATCATCGCTGCCTCATGGCGAGCTAGTTGCGCTGAAACCACAATAGCAGCCTTCAGATCAGTGTCATCCGGCGTCATGAATAAGCCTTCATTTGTCCCATATTCGCTCAAGCCCTCGCTGTAAGGAGCATGGGGCTCCTGGCTAAATACAATGTCCGTAGAAAGTATTGACTTCTTTTTCTTCTGCGGACGAGTGCCGGCAGCCGATAACACAAGCTTGCGCTTGGTGGGCACCTTTGGACGACGGGTTCCAATCTCCGCACCCACGCCGGACTCAGGAGACGCCGCAGCTACCGCTTTTTCAGGCATACGGGATAGGGGCAGCTCACGTATAACCCGTGGTACCACGGGTACAGCGGCTTCTCTCAAAAGAGGATGGACGATGGTCCGTCGCTTCAGAGGAACGTTTGGATTACCCGCTAGGGCGGTGCCCTTGCGATCAAGCAATAATCTCTTTTCCTCTCTAATAACGGGGCCCATCGAGTGCTAATACCACGCCACATATGCGTTCAGGACTTTTGGAACGCAACTCGACTCACTAATAAAGAAACTGGAGCCGGTGTTCAACCGCACAAAATGATGCAATGCACTCCGGATACCCTCTTCAGTAGCGACCGGTTCTACCAAGAAGGCCTCAAGCGGGATGCCCTGATTATAATTTGATTGCTGGGCGAAATGATGCGGGTTGTACCTCATGAATAACGCCGAATAGTTTTGCCTAAACACAAGAAAGCCCGGCCTGATCTAATATAGATGGAGAATCTCCCGAGCTTTCAAGGTAAGGGCCCCGTCTTTGAAAGTGGCCTGCAGTGGCTGCACGGCTTTTGCGGACTCTTTACCGATGGTTAGAACATTATCGGTAAAGGTTATGCCATCTCCAACCGTGCGCGGACGAAGGAGCAGACCCCAGGCTTCCTGCTGTATCGGATTTACAATGGACGCGTCGACTAGCCGCATAACCCGAGGGAAGTTATACTTGTCGTAGAAGCCAGGCTTTTTATGAGCGCCGAAAGTGCCAAGTACATGTAGCTCGATCCATGACATAAAATAATGCATCGAGAAGTTCACGTGATGCACCCCTGGTTCAATAGTGTCTGCCGCCAAGCTGAGGCTATGATACAAATGGGCTAACCCAGCGACCCCGACGGCCATTTGCATCCCAACAACCATTCGGTGAGCTGGATAAAAAAATGGACAGCCTCATATGGCGGGGGTGCATTGGAACCACAAACCAGCTTAACCATAGCTCGAGGAAACCCAAAAAGAACGCTTCTTCGTCGATCCCAGGAGCTGCAAGCTCTGCGAAAGAGACGGCCAGGGAATTGGGAAGAAAGAAACTCCTCTGGTCCGCCTCCGCCGCCGGCTGGTTGTCGAAACCAAATCCAAAAGGATCGTCGGGTTTGGAAAATTTTGCGGCTTCCTTTGACAGGACTTCTGAGCGGAGGAAACGGGCGATGAAATCTGTGAAATTAACCCCACGGCCTCCGGATTCGAGAAAAAGGCCCTCATAGATATTCAACACTTTAATCAAACTGGGGAATTGATGTTGGATGGCGTTCTCCGGGGTAAGGCCTGTCATCACTGACTTAGCAGTAAAGACGTACTCGTCCGGAGGATGCAGCTCCTCGTAGTGTTCTCCCCTAACCGGTAAACCGGAAACTTCTGCAAACTCCTCTAGAGAGATTAAGACTTCTCGATCCAGCAGAAGGAAGGTGTAGGTCGGAATGTTCCATTGCTCCAGAAAATTCTTGACCCACCAAGCAGGAGGCGTAGGGTACTGAAAGAGAGAAGTGTAAATTGCGGGATACAACCCGAGCTTCAGCAGTTGCGACTTCTTAGCTGACAGAATATAGCGGGCCCATTGCAAATACCCAGATAGATGACGAGGAGTTAGGCTTATCATATATGGTTGTCCCCAGGGGCGCGACTCGCCTTGACAGATACGTCGCCCCAAGGTATCCAAAGCCATTGGAGGCTGTACGGGTACTGCAGCCATGGAAGGCTGAAGGAGGTCCTCTGAAGTCCAGTTAACCTCCTTCACGGTATAGTTCACCGGGGGTGGGTCGGCGTAGTGGATCGCCAAGATAGGCTCCGAAGGTGCTGCACAAGAGAAGCTACGTCGCCCCCTGATGATCTGATTGTACCACGTTCCCCACAAGTGAAGATTCTTTTGTTCCGGATCGTGATCTTTAATCAGCGTGAGCACTTCCCTGTCAACAGGTGCTTCTGGGAATCCGCTTTCCGAACGGATGAATGGGAAGGAAATATCGAAAGACATAGTACCTGCGCGAAAAAGAATAAAAAAAATTAGCCGTCAATGCTACATCTCAAGTTCTGGCACTTGGTACGATAAATCCGTACCGCACTGCAATGCAGTAAAAAGGGACTGAATGGGACCCACACAATCTGGATGATGTCTCATCATTTGATAAGACAGTCTCATCATTTGATGAGACAGTCATTAAATGAGAAAATCCTAAAAGGATTCTCATTTAATGAGGGCCCCACGGGCCAAGGAGTAAATCTCCCTTGAGAGCAGTGCTTTTCAACAGATGTGACATATATCATAATTAATGATGAAGGAATAAAAATTCCCCCAAGAGCAATGCTCTGCGAAGAAGATGGAATAATCCATCAAAAACTTTTAAAAAGCAAAGCTTTATTGAGTTAAAAAAAACTCTTAGATTTTTAAGATCTGCAAGATGAACTCTAATAGTTCTTCCTTAAAAATAGGTTAAGAGACCCTAAGAAAGATCTCTTTAGATCTATGATTTCAAGACAGCAAAAGCTCTGGTAACAAAACCCTAAAAAGTTTTCTTTAGATCTATGATCTGAAAAGTGCAGGGCTCTGTTAATGGGTGAAAGCCTAGATTATTAACTAATCTCTTCAAAAATTTAATCTTTACCTAAATTTTTGACAGAGTTCTGTCTCTAAGAAAGTTCTTAAAACAAATAGTTGTGCTCTGAAGGAGAAATTAATTCTCAGAAAATAAGAGAGAAGATGAATATAGATCATCTCAAGGGCCAAGGGCCCTATTTATAGGCACCGAGAACCGTTTCAACTTTCAAGTTGATCTAATGGTGCATATGCTGCCACCGCTGCAGTCACGTGTGAGCCACATGAGCGCAACGGTGGGGGGGCATTTGTTTCCCCCAATCAGAGAAAAGCTCTATTCAAATTTTGAAATTTGATATGAAGCGGCGCTTTATAGCAGCGCTCGCGCTAAATACGCCAGTGCTGAGAGTCAAAGACTCTGCTCCAGCGCTCATGTGCAAGGCATGAGAGCGCTAGCGCTAAGTGCGCCAGCAGCGCCAGCGCTAAGAGTGAAAGACTCTGATGCAGCACTCACGTGCAGAGCACGAGTGCGCTAGCACTAAGTGCGCCGTACCTAGAGTCAAAGACTCTAATGTAGCGCTCACGTGCAAAGCACGAGAGCGCTAGCACTGGAACTAAATGTTCCCACCGTTGGATCAAACATCCAATGGAGATGATAAATCATCAATTGACCAGAATAAAATTCTGTTAAGGAAACATTCCTCAGAATCTTTCCAAATAGGAAAAATTGTGCTCTAAAAATCAGAGCACCGTTGGATCAATGATCCAATGGTGATTAAAAATCACTAAAATACAGAATAAATTCTGTATGGGAAATATTTCCATATCTTGTTAAAAACAAGAAGATTGCCTTCTCTAAATCAGAATCCCTTGGATCAAAGATCCGACGGTGGGAAATCCCCAAATCAATCAAAAGAAAGATTTCTTTAACTGATGCAACAAATCAGCCTTCAGACCCTTCACTATATGAAGGCCCTAAGACTTCAAGCTTCATAGAGAGGAACCCCTCCCCATAAACTTTGAGAAAGTTTAGAGAGAAAAGCAAGCTCTCGGTAGAAGAAGAATTTCTTCAAGGTAAAACAAAGAGATCAAAGTATCTCATCAAAAAAGAACTTAATTCTTCTGCCAGATCATAGATCTATAAGACAAACTGTCTTTCATAGAAGAGATCATAACATCTCATTATAAAAAGGGGGAGAATAATTCAATTCTCTTAGGATCACAGATCTATAAAGGCAAAGTCTTTCACCAAGAACACAAGAGATTGAAACATCTTCTATAAGATAAGAACTTTGTTCGTAGATTCATGAGACAAAGTCTCTTATAAGAGAAAATTTAATTCTCAGAGAGCAGAATTGCCTAAAAAGAGCCTTAGCGCTCCAATTAAAAGAAGAGCCTCAGTGCTCCAAATTGAACGAAGCGCCTCAGCGCTCCAAATCTAGCGCACAGCGCTGCAGAGCCTTAGCGCTCAAAATTTCACAAGAAGAACTGTGCGCACATTGTCTGGCGCACAGCGCCAAGCACGCCACGTGCTCCTCACGTGTGCGCTATTTCACAAGAAGCGCTCTGCGCTCATTGTCTGGCGCACAACGCTAAGCGCGCCACATGCTCACTGTGCGTTATTTCACAAGATGCGCTCTGTGCTCATTGTCTGGCGCACAGCGCCAAGCGCACCACGTGCTCCTCACGCGTGCGCTATTTCCCAAGAAGCGCTCTGTGCTCATTGACTGGCGCACAGCACCAAGCGCACCACGTGCTCCTCACGTGTGCGCTAAGAGAACATAAACTGTTCTTTAAATAAAGCTCCAAAGCTATGATGAGTACTCAGCATTCAATAAAGGAAAAAAATTGTCAGATCCCAAATCAATGCTCAGCATTGTTAAATAAAAAGGCCTGAGCCTAATTAAATGTCCGACATTTTAACTGAATGGGCTGAGCCCAAATTGGCCACAGAACCCTATCTCAGATTAATTAAGCCCATATGCTCATAAATCTTTTAACAGATCTTAGTGCCAAACTTAACTATAGATCTCCCGACCAACATTGGTTTAAGCGTACATCTCTTCACACCTCTGGTACATGTCGTTGTAATTCTTCAACGTCGTCAGAGAGGTGGAGGGTCCCAATAACCGATAACTTTTGGTGCATCCCTAAAAGGTTGAATTAAAACCAAATAGACCATGACGTCTTTAAACTGGACCGTAATGTCCCTAAACTAAATTTTATGGACTGTGAGGTCCTTAAACTCATAGACTACGATGTCTTTAAACTGGACTATGATGTCCTTAAACTTTACGGACTGTGGGGTCCTTAAACTCATGGACTGTGATGTCCTTAACCTTTATGGACTATGAGGTCCTTAAACTCATGGACTGTGATGTCCTTAAACTTTATGGACCGTAATGTCCTTAAACTAATTATGGACTGCAATGTCCCTAAACTAAAACAATAGAGCCCAAATGCTCCTTTGTCGAATCTAAATCGTCCTGTTAAGTTGATCTTAATCTAAAAATTAGACTAACGTGTCCTTAACAAACGTTAAGTTGATCTTAGTCTAAAATTAGACTAACGTATCCTTAACGAATGTTTAAGTTGATCTTAATCTCAAATGAGATTGACGATCCTTAAACCCAACCCAAAACCCAAATATAAGAAAATACGGATTTGGACTAATCCACGCCCTACGGGCGACAACATAAATTAGTCTCCGTATACAATCCACGGGCAACCAAAAACAAAACAAACACACATGACATGAAATGACCATCTGGAGAAGAAGAAATTGGTTACCGCGATATAGTAGCGTAATTAACTACAGGGGCTTGCGCCTGCAGGGAAGAGCGTCCCCACAATCGAAAACCCCTCAAACGAGGGGGAATCTGACGAAGTCTGCTACATCGGCCGCATCCGTCTAAACTTTCGATACACGGTGTCATAAATCAACTTGGCATCTTCGGAGAGATGGACGGATAACACCAAATAGCATCTGCCCCCAAAATTCAGGCCGGACGTCCCAACGTCCCGGTCGCGTCTTTTGGCGGAGAACAGTGCGGGACCGAGATTAATACGTGTATGTGATACCGTATTCTATTCTCGCGATATGTGATATGTGCGGGACCGAGATTAATACGTGTATGTGATACCATATTCTATTCTCGCGATATGTGATATCGGTCGGTTATATGTGATATAGCCGGGTTGTCGAATCAAGTGTTGATTCGATAAGTTGATACATTTGATATTAGTCGGTTGTATGTAATATAGCCGGATTATTAAATAAAGTGTTGATTTAATAATTTAATATATAATTATATATTTGATATATTAACTTACATTAACGAATATTAGCTCACTTAAGATTTCTTTTTCTCGCTTGTGTACACTTAGTATATATGTGATATATATTAATGTATATTCTTTTGTGTCATGCTAGATGATACATGAAACATGGGTGTATGAGACTCACACCATGCTTATCATAATGATGGGTTTTATTTATTTAGAGTAAATTAAAATTAGTTGGAAATTAGTCACATGGTTGAAGCTTGTGGAACCATTGACCAAGTCAACTAGTTTTGTTTTACTTGAGATATTTATTAACCCAACCATTATGATTAGCCATGGTTTAGTCTCCACATGAGTTAGTATATGATATTAACTCACCCATGGTTTCCATTCTATACTAGACTTTTTCTATGGTTGCTTTTCTTCATCTCCTTCCTCAAGCTCTCTAGCTTTTTGGGAGGTGAAGAAAATGAGTGAGAAAATAATTTCTAAAGTGAGCAAAATTCTTACTTCATCAACCTCTTCTAGACTGGCCATTTAGATTAGGTTGTTTCTTCACTAGTTCATCACTTAATGAAGAGGTAGCTTGAGTCAGTGTCTCCTCGACGTAGATCATCTTCGACCTCGAAGACTTCAAGCAAACTTGTTCCTTTCATCTTATGGAACCTTTCTAGAGTCCGGGAGTTCACTACTTGGAGCGAATGGACTACTACCCGGAGCTATTGAAGTGAAGGACCGGTCTACAAAGGTTGTATTCCTTGTTCACTTAGATGTAAAGTTGTTTACATTCTTGTTTCGTCTAATTCTCTAGTTAAGATTCTAGGTTAGGTTTCTTTAGCGCGCCAAATTTTTTTAAATGGCATGGACGATGCCTCCCGAAACCCAGCGGCGACCCTAGGGAACCCTACAGTGGTATTAGAGCCATGCTAGAGAATTAAACGATATTTATAGAATTACGAAACTGAAACAACTCCGAAACACTCGAAACAAAAATGAAGTTTCTGTCAAAATTTTAAGAGTGTCTAAATTTTTTTAAGCAATTGCAGAATGTTATATGAGATGTAACATGAACACCACAGAAATTTGAGCCCTCCTCGCCGGAATTTGGCCGGCGAAATGACTGAAAAATCCGTGGTGGCCGGTTTTTTAGTGGGCTTCTGGCTTCAATTTTTGGCGGTGTTCCAGTCTCTTGGTTTTGGTGTTTCAGGTGTTACTTGTTTTTGCTAAGATTGCATATGATGTTATCTTTCTGTAAAAGCAATTCGGAGTGATTCATAATCGTAATTCTAACATCGTTTCAGGTTATTTAGACGATGTTTAAAAGTTCGAACGAATATCAATAACCCATTTTTTCCCTCGCTGGAAATTTTCCAAGAGTTGGATTTTTCCAAGTTTAAAATCTTCATAAAATCATGCAGGTATTTTTTATGGACCCTCTAGAAGGGTCAACCCTTAACTCGATTATGTGACCGTCGGAACCACCACCAAACCCTAGGGTTTGCGGTAGTTCCGTGGCGCCATAGGTGAGGCAAGGGTTGACCCTTCTACGGTTGGTCCATAGGTGCTGTGGCATATTCTGGGTATTTTTTAAACTCCGCTCAAGTGTTGAGCTCTTTGGGAAATTTTGGGTGTTTGTTGATTCAATTGAAAAGTTTAACATCGTCTAGCTATCCGTGATTATGATACAATACTTGGAATCCACAATATTTAGTTTTGTGGAAACGAATTTGAATTTTATAAATTTAGCAATTTAGTCTCAAGTGATCGGTTGCCACGGGATTTTGATGTGGATCAAAAGTCCGTCGCAATCACGTAGCGTACACGGATACTCACCGGGTAACCTTACTAGATAGCCACGCCCCATAGCCCCGACCAAGTGACTGTAGGAGAACCCCGTCGCCAAAATCATCCGTTCGGGTGCTCGCGGCCGCGGTGTTCCGCCTAAGTGCACTTTGTCGATGGAATCGGGGGTGCGGCCGTCTACTAATGTTTCCGACGAGCATTCGATCAGGTTGTCGGGAATCTTGTTGAATTACCCGACTGGTTATTGAAAAGTGTTTTCAATATCGAGACTAAAATACGGGGTTTATTATTGTTAGGCATGCGATGTCTAACAAATTCATTTTGTTAGGCATGAAATCCAAAGTATGTGATACATTGGGTTTTTGATGTCTAAGGTGGTTGCGGGTTCTAATTGTTGTAGTTTTCACTTTCTTTTCTGCGATTGTAAGTGTAATATGTGGTGTATCGCCGGTTTCGTTGATATATGTCAACGACAATTGGAATACGCATATTTACTTACATTGATGACATGCGATGTTATGTGTTACTGGGATATGTTATATTGGATCGTCATGTTTGAATAGCCGGGTTTTTTTTATGTGAGGTGAGAGTTTTTCATTTTCATTCATGTAAAAACTTGTATGTATTATTCTTTTATTGCGGCACTTCCGGGTTGAGATTGATATCACCATTGATATATATTATTTACTTTTCCGCATTAGGATAGACCCAAGACGGGGAGCACAAGTAACCGGTTCTAGGGTCCAGTGGGTGACCATCTCGAGGAGTCGAGTCCGGGTCTCCTAACTCTAGAATTGGTAGGGTTGCTTGCCGCTCTCGTAGGGGTCTAGGGATGTAGGTTTGGCTATTCATCACGACCGCGGAATCCGTGTTTTTTTTCCTGGCTTAAATAAAACACGGAATTCCTGGTATATCTAATATTTCATATGTGTTCTTCTGCTACTGATATTCTGTGATGTGATCACTTGATATGATGAGACGAATGGTTATATTATATATATGATATATAATAAATATTGCTGCTTTCGTTTCTTCTGTGATACTTAGGAAGCATAATTGATGGGACTTCATTAATGAGATTAATGAAAAGAAAAGAAACCTAAAGATATTGTAGAAACTTGTTTTAAAAACTGGTAGCTTCAGTTCTTACTTTGCATAGTGGTATTCCTTGTAGAATATCCAGCACCTTATTCGATAAGGAAAGAGCCGAGATCCCTTCACCGGGAGTTACCTCTTTAGCGAAACTGGCAGATGCTACAACCCACTCGGTTTTGTTTTTGATTTCTTTTTTAGTTCATACTTTGCATAGTGGTATTTGTGAAATATCCAGCACCTCATTCGATGAGGAAAGAGCCAAGATCCCTTCACCGGGAGTGACTTCTTTGGCAAAACTGGTAAAAGCCTAAAAATCACTCTTTTTCAAAATCACTCGATTCTACAACGATATCAAGTTCATTACGCAAAAGGTTTTCTTAAAAACCTGTCGTAGTCCTCCGTCATTTCAGATAAGGACTATCTAGTATTCGTGCTGCGTTTGTTGACCTTGTCAAGCCATAGTGTGCGGTAGCTGATTAGTGATTATATGCAAAACATATGATGCGATTGGATTAGTGTAGTCGTGCGGCCTTATTGACCTTGTCAGGGGTCGTGCGGGTGGGTTTAATTCAATCATGAAATGTACGGGTTGAACTTGACTTGCGATTTATGGTTTATTGACCTTGTCAAGGTCATAGATCGCTTGGGGCAAAATATTATCGGGAATTTCAAGTGTCGAAATTTGCAATGAGATTGCATACCTTCTATAAGATAGTTGGATCCCGATACCCACTACGAGTAAGAGTTACTCCTAGGAGAGTTTTAAACATTACAATTAGCCGATCAAGTAGGTGTCTAGAAAGGTGTTAATGGGGTTACGCCCCTGGGAAACCGAGGTTTATTTTAATTAGGTCCGGGCGAAATCACGGGGAACCTCCCTCAAAGTACTGACACTGGCCTGGTCGAAAGATTGGCGAACTTGTAGGGTGTAATTAATCCCGGCTAGTCTTACATTTTAGGGTTTGAAGAAAGATTGGATAAAAACAGTGGGAGCCATCCTGATTAGATAAAATAATAACCAATCTGATCTTGCAAGAGCATACGCAGAGTGTTTTCCTCTCTCTCTCTCCTGGTAGAAACTGTAACATGCTTTAATCAAGATAATAATATAGATGTATTGACCGGACCTGCTTATTATACTGAGCTAGGGAACGTTGGTTCCGCTCCATCTTATAATTGTTTTAAGTCCGAGCAGGAAATAAGGAAATACCAGGATTCCCATACTACCCAATCAAGGAATGAGCATGTTGATGCATATTCTTTGGGTGTGTTCGTTACCAAGAACTGTTTCTCAGTATTCTTTACGTCATGGGTATGAGATACCGGATTAGGATCCCACATATGTAATCTGTTACATGGGCTACAGAAAGGTAGAGAACTGGGATTGGGTAATATGTCTCTAAGTGGTAAAGAATGATGCAAGTGTTGCAGCCAAATAAGTTGGCAGATATCACCTTGTATTACCTAGTGCTGAATACATTGATTCTGAATAAATGTTATTACATGTCGAACCTGATATACAACATTATATCAGTTTCTTTATTAAGTTAAAGAAGGATATAATTTTGTATTGCAGGATAATGTTGTGAACATTTTCCTTAATCAAGAGTTGATTGGATCAGGCACACGTTATGTAATAGCATATACGTTCTAAATCAAATCACGGTTCAAAGTATGTAGAACACACACAAGAGGAGGAGTTCAAAAATGAATGAATCCTTCTTGTGGCATTGTAGACTAGGTCATATCAATATGACACAACTAGCTAAGTTACATAAGGATGAATATTAGAATCTGTTCGAATTTTCATCTTATGATACTTGCCAATCTTTTCTTAAAGGTAAAATGACCAATACTCCGTTTACTGGAAACAGAGAAAGAGTTATTGAACTCTTGGGACGGATACATGATGATGTATATGGTCCTATGTCAACAAATGCCAGGGTTGGTTCTTTGTACTTCATTACATTCATCGACGATCTCTCAATATTCGGACATGTGTTCCTATTGAAACACGAGTCTGAAACTTTTGAGAAATTCAAGGAATATAAGCTTGAAGTTAAGAACCAGACGGGTAAAAGTATTAAAGTCCTTCGGTGTGATCGAGGAGGCGAATACTTGGGCAAAACGGTGTATCAGAGCGGAGGTATCGCACCCTATGAGATATGGTGCGCTCTACGATGAGTACTGCTGAATTGTATGTTTCCTTTTGGTGTTATGCACTTGAGAAGCTGCATACCTATTGAATGGGGTTCCATCCAAATCTGTGCCTACCACTCCATATGAGATATGGAACGGGAAGAGACCATGTCTTAAACGAGTTAAGATATGGGGTTGTCTGGCCTATGTTGAATAGCAAAATCCGGACAAACTCGAGGCAAGGTCAGTTCTGTAGTTTTGTTAGATATCCTGAACATTCGCGATGGTATATCTTTTACCAAACTGAGGAGCAAAATGTGTTTTGTTTCTCAGCATGCTACCTTTTTGGAAAAGGAATTTCTTATGAAGAAATTAGTGGCCATGAGGTAGAACTGGAAGGAGTTCCAGCTAAACAAACTAACAGCTGATGATTCAGTGGAACCAAATGATTCAATAGTATCCAACGAACCTCAGCCTCTCTGCGAATCTGGTAGGGTTTCTCATCCACCTGAGAGATACTATGATTTCCTCGGTGACGGTGGGAGCAAGGATTGCATCATGGTAGATGATGACCCAACTAGTTTCAGGCAGGCCATCACGAGTGGGGACTCTGTGAAGTGGCTGGATGCTATGCGATCAAAGATGGAATCCATATACACCAACAAAGTATGACTTTAAATGTTGCACCTAAAGGGGTAAAACCAATTGGGAGCAAATGGATCTTGAGAAGATTCTTGGTGTAAATGGAAAAGTTGAGACTTTCAAAGCTAGACTTGTAGTAAAAGGTTTTCGTCAATAACCAGGTGTGGTTTATGATGAAACCTTTTCTTCAGTGGCTATGCTTAAGTCCATCAGGATTAAAGCTCGCATCGCGGAGTTGGAACATCTGTTTTGATGTGGCAGTCAAAGAGTTTGACTTCATCAAAAAGGTATATGAACCTTGTATATAGAAGAAGGTTGTAGAGAGTAAGGTTGTCTTCCACGTATTGTACGTAAATGACATACTCTTGATAGGAAATGGTTTCCTATGCTACACCCGGTCAAGCTCCTCTTATCACGAGGATTCTCCATAGAAGATCTGGATGATACCTACTACATCTTGTGGATTATGATCTATAGTGATAGATCTATGTGGATGTTTGGAGTGTCCCAAATCCAGGTACATTAACACCATACTAAAGGGGTTTAGTATGGAAGATTCTAAGCGTGGTGGTTCCCCCACTTACTCATGAATCACTCTCTCCAAAAAGATGTTTCCCGAGACTGATTTGGAGAGAGCTCGCGTGCAAGGGATACCCTATGCTTCGGCACTAGGCTCTATCATGTAAATGATGTTATGTACCAGACCAAATGTAGCTAACTCACTTGGTGTAGTGATTAGGAATCAATCGGATCTTTGGAGAATCACTGGACAGGTATGAAGGACATTCTTAAGTACTTGAGAAGCACTAAAGAAAGGTTCTTAGTGTTTGGTAACGATGAACTCCAGTAGGAGTCCTTTGCCAATTCAAGCTCCCAGAGATATAATACCGTGGAGCCGTGGTAAGGTGGAGATCAAAGTACAGTGAGAGGACACACAAGACTCTATGACGATCTCGGGTCTACAGACTAACATGTACCAGTGTCACCTGAGAACTGCTATCCGACGTGAGATATAATACCACATAGAAGTTCTCGGCGAGTCCGTTCAGTGTACCCAGTCTCCACTGAGCACCCGTATACAATCTTTGGTGTCAGCACACCAGATGGATATGAGATCATCAATCCCCCATCATATGGGACAAGAATGGTATACGCTAGTCTACTCTGGAATATCGATGTCCCGTCTCGATACACCTACGACTAGGAACGTTTCAAGGATATGCTTATAAACTACAAATGTCCCACTAGTATGATCCACATCATAATCCCAGTAGTCAAGCAAATATCCTAAGGGCTTTATCAACATGTATCAAAAGACTAAGATGCATGATCAAATGAACATGTCAAGATAAAGTACAACCAGATAGCATACTATCATGTCGAGCAAGAATGACATCTGAATATATATATATACACATACCGATAGATCCACTATCATATAACGGCCTCTAGGGCATACATATATCCAACAATCTCCCACTTGCACTAAGACCAATTATTGGCGTATCTCATACCCAACATCTTAAAAAGTCGTGCATGCTGCGGCTGAGGGAGGGCCTTGATGAGTGGATCCGCGGTGTTATTCTTTGTATCTACTCTCCTAATCTCGATCTCGTGGTGATCAACTATCTCCCGGATCAAATGATATCGTCTCAGGATGTGTCTGGACTTCTGATGGGACCTGGGCTCTTTGGCCAACGCCACAGCCCCATTATTATCACATTACAATGGTATTGGATCAATAATGGTTGGAACTACTCCTAGCTCCGAGATGAACTTCTTCATCCAGATGGCTTCCTTGGCAGCATCATTTGCAGCAATGAACTCAGCTTCCATCGTAGAATCTGCAACGGTATCCTGTTTGGAACTCTTCCAACTCACCGCCCCTCCGTTGAGGGTAAATATAAACCCTGAGATAGACTTGCTGTCATCCTTATCACTCTGGAAGCTCGAATCGGTAAAGGCCTTCATTTGGAGATCCCCGTTACCATACACCAAGAACAATTCTTTAGTCCTTCGCAAGTACTTAAGAATGTTATTCACAGCAGTCCGGTGATTCTCCCCTAGGTTTGACTGATACCTGCTTACTACACTCAGTGCATAAGCTACATCAGGGCGTGTACACAACATCGCATACATTATTGATCCTACGGCTGAAGCGTAGGGAATAATGCTCATGCGAGCTCTCTCTTCATCAAACTTTGGGCAAAAATCCTTGGAAAGAGTGACTCCATGGCAAGCGGGTAAAGCGCCCCGCTTGGAGTCCTCCATACTAAACCTCTTTAGGATGGTGTTGATGTACTTGGTTTGGGACAATCCCAATAACCGTTTGGATCTATCCCTATAGATCTGTATACCCAATATGTACATGGCATCACCCAGGTCCTTCATGGAGAACCTTTGTGATAAGAATGATTTGATCGACTGTATCATAGGAATGTCATTTCCTATCAGAAGAATGTCATCCACGTACAATACGAAGAATGCGAAAGTTCTCCCTACAGTCTTCTTATAAACACAAGGTTCATCTGGATTTTTGACGAAATCAAACTCTTTGATAACATCATCAAAACAGATGTTCCAACTCCATGATTCCTGCTTTAATCTATAAATGGATTTAAGCAACCTACATTCTTTCCCGCTGCTCCCACTATCAATGAAGCCCTCTGGCTGATCCATATAAACGCATTCTTCTAAATCACCATTTAGAAATGCAGTTTTAACGTCCATCTGCCAGATTTCATAGTCATAGTGAGCATCAATAGCAAGTAGGATCCGAATGGATTTAAGTATGGCTCCTTGTGGTAGAATAGATATCCAAACGAATGTTTTGGATATCCCACAAATATACATTTGACGGATCGTGTCTCGAGTTTGTCAGGATTTTGCTTTTTGACAAAAGCCGGACAACCCCAAATCTTAACTCGTTTAAGAGATGGTCTCTTTCCATACCATATCTCATATGGAGTGGCAGACACGGTCTTGGTTGGAAATTTTTTCAACAGAAAAGCTGCAGTCTCCAATGCTGCCCTCAAAGGAGAGAGGTAACTCAGTATCACTCATCATGGATCCCACCATATCCAATAGGGTGCGATTCCGCCACTTTGACACACCGTTGTGCTGTGGTGTGTAATGGGGAGTGAGCTGAGAGAGAATCCCATTCTCTTTTAGGAAGTTTCAAAACTCTGTACTAAGATACTCTCCACCTCGATCTGATCGAAATATTTTGATGCTCATTCCTGTTTGTTTTTCTACTTCAAGTTTGTACTCCTTGAATTTCTCGAAAGCTTCAGACTTATGTTTTAACAAAAACACATGACCGAATCTTGAGAAATCATCAGTAAAAGTTATGAAGTAAGAAAAACCGCCTCTCGCATGTGTAGACATTGGCCCACATACATCACTATGTATGAGGCCTAAGAGCTCTGTAGCTCTTTCTCCATGTCCAGTAAACAGAGTTTTGGTCATTTTCCTTTTGATACAAGACTGACAAGTCGCATAAGATTTATACTCAAAAGGATTTAAATATCCATCTTTATGAAGCTTATTTAGTCTTGTTTCATTAATATGACCAAGTCTACAATAACAAAGAAAAGCTTCATTTATATCTGAATTTTTTTTTATTTGTGTGTTGTATGTTGAAAACTATGTGTTGATTTAGGACGTATATCCCGTTATTAAGTGTAACATAACCAATCAACTCTTGATTCAGTTTAATGTTCATAACATTGTGCTGCAATACAAAATGATATCCTTCATTGTCTAACAAATAGATATTATATTACAAAGCATGCTTGGTACAAAATAACATGGGTTCAAAACCGATATGCAACCCGAAGGCAACCCTAGGTGATACTCTGCCACTGAAACTGCATGTACATTGGAACCATTTCCAACTCGAAGAGTATGATCACCGGTCTTCAAAACTCTGCTATTTCTCAACGCCTGCACAGAATTGCAGATATGAGAACCCGAACCGGTATCCAATAACCAAGAAGTAGAGTTAATAGAGAAACAGTTTTCAGTTACAAACACACCTGAAGCAGAAGCATCACCATGCTTCTTTTTCTTGAGTTCAAGGTATTCCGTACAGTTCCGCTTCCAGTGCCCCATCTTCTTGCAATGAAAACATTCTCCTTTCCCCGACTCTGCAGCTTTGGATTTGTCTTTCCCCTTTGCCTTCTTGATTCCACCTCTCGGTTGGTGGATTTCTTCTTATTCTTTCCCTTGGCCTTGGCTTTTGGGACGGAAGAGGAAGATTGTCCAACAAGCAGAGAGAGAGACTTCGCTTTAAGCATGCTCTCCGCACTTCTCAACATATTGAGAAGTTCGGGTAGTGACTTTTCCATGTTATGCATGTTGAAGTTCACTATGAATGGAGCAAAGGCGGAGGGAAGAGACTGTAGAACAATATCAGTATACTGTTCGTTATCCATTGTCCATCCGAGGTCCTCAAGCTCTTCTATAAGAGCTATCATCTTCAAAACGTGATCGCCTACTGGTGTGCCAGGAGCCATCCGCATCTGAAACAACTTTCGAGATGCTTCGTATCTCAGGGTCCGAGATTGCTCCCCATATAACTCTTTTACATGGAGAAAGATGGATTGAACATCCATCTGCTCGTGCAGCTTTTGATGTGTATTGTCCATCGATGCAAGCGTGAGGCATTTGGCAGCAGCACAGTCAATATCCCACATTTTGCAGATCTCCTTATCCGCAACAGAAAATTCAGGGCCTGGGGTAGGTGGGGCTGATTGTGAGGACATATGATACTTTATCATATGTGAGAGCAATGTTAATGTTTCTCCGCCAGTCTTTATAGTTCGGTTCAGTTAGCTTGTTTTTATCTAGTAGAAGCTTAAGGCCTGTCATTGGTATCTGCCATTAAGAGAGAGAGAAGAATACACTCAGCGAAAGCTCTTGCAAAGATCGGATTGGTTATTATCTTATCTAATCGATGTCTCCCACTGCTTTTATCAAATTTTCCTTAAAACCTTTAAAAAGAAAACTAGCCGGGATTAATTACATTCTACAACTTCACTAACCGTTCAGCCAGGCCAGTGCCGGTACTTTGAGAGAGGTTCCTCGTGCTGTCGCACGGACCTAATTAGAATAAATCTCGTTTTTCCAGAGGCGTAGCCCCGTTGACACCTTTATAGACACCTAATGGGTTAGCTAATTGTAAAGTACAAAACTCTCCTGGGAGAAACTCTTGCTCACAGTGGGATCGGGATCCTACTATCACATAGAAGGTATGCAATCTCATTGCAAATTTCAACTCTTGAAACTCCCGATATGGTTTTTACGCCTAGCACTCATGACCTTGGCTATGGTCAACATATCATAAGCACTAGTCAAATTCTACCCACCATTTCATGATTAATTAGGCCCACCCACATGACCCTTGGCTATAGTCAACATAATCATGTGACTGTCCCAATTAATCGCATCATATGATGTGTAAGAAGACATCACTTAGCTACCGTACACTATGCCTTGGCTAAAGTCAACATACGTAGCACGAATACTAAGTACTCAACTTCCTAAAATGACGGAGGGCTGCGAATAGTTTTAAAGAAAACCTTTAACGCTTTAAACTTGATATCGTTGCAGAATCAAATGGGTTTAAAAGGAGTGGCTTAAGCTCCGCACTTTGAAAACTTGATTTTTCATAAAAAGCCGAGTGTGTTTTAAATCTGATTCTACAACTTCTTTTAGGTTCATTTTTTCTTTACATTAATCTCATTAATATAGTCCCATCATTTAAACCCTTAAGCCATCACAGAAAAGAAACGAAAATAGAACGTACGCTTATGCCATTCGCATTCGCCACAATGTCCCGTTATGCACCGTTAGGTTACTTAACTAACGGCATAGCGGGGCGGGACTAGCGTGGATGTAAAATATAAGCAACGTTTATTATATATCATATATATAATACCATTCGTCTCAACATATAAAGTGATCACATCACAGAATATCAAAAACAGAAGAACATATGAAAATATAGGATATCTAGGAGGTCCGTATTTTGTATTTGGACAGCAATAGAAAATACGGATTCCACGGTCGCGATATAGCCAAGACCGCACCCCTAGACTCCTACGAGAGCGGCAAGTGACCCTACCAATTCTAGAGTTTAGGAGACCCGGTCTCGACTCCTCGAGATGGCCTCCTACTAAACCCTAGAACCCGGTCACTTATGCTCTTCTCCTTGGGTCTATCCTAATGCGGAAAAGTAAATAATATACAACAATGGTGACATCATCCTCAACCCGGAAGTGCCCCAAATAAAAGAATATTACATACAATTAATTTTATATGAATGAAAATAAAAACTCTCATCTCATATAAAACCCCCGGCTATTCAATCACGATGATCTTGCACATCATATCTCAGCAACACATAACATCACATGTCATCAATGTAAGTAAGTATGCGTATCCCGATTGTCGTTGATGTATAGCAACGAAACCGGCGATACACCACATACTACACTTACGGTCGCAGAAAAGAAAGTGAAAAACAACAACACTTGGAATCATCACTTTCACATATATCCAGACGATGTTAAACGTTTCGATCGAATCAACAAACACCCACAAATTACCCCGAAAGATCAACACTTGAGCAAAGTTAAAATACCCAAAAACGTGCCACGGTGTTTATGGACTAGCCATAGAAGGGTCAACCCTTGCCTCACCTATGGCGCCACAGGACCACGGTAAACCCTAAGGTTTAGCCGTGGTTCCATGGTCATCGGATCGAGTTAGGGTTATGTTCTTCTAGAGGGTCCATAGGGATACTTGCACGACCATTGAATATAATCAACTTAGAAAAGTACAACTCTTGAAAATTTCAGAGGGGGTCTTGATGTAGGGTTTGAAGTTCGTTCGAACTGTTAAACATTGTCTAGGTTACCATTACAATGTTAAAATATACGACTACGAAATACTCCGAATTAGCCCTTAAGAAAAATAAACATCACATGAAATTTTGGGCTAAACAAATAATACCTGAAACCCCAAAACCTACAGACTAGAGCACAATAGAAATACGAGGCAAAATGGAGCATTTCTGGCCGAGCGCACCGGTTTTTTAAGGGTTGTGCTCGGATGAAATCCGAGGTATTAGCCTTGTTTTTATACTGTGTTCTCACTACATCACATGCATGCTTCTGCAGTTGCTAAAATAATTTTTAGACGACTTTTTTAAAAATCAATAGAGAGCAATTTCTAGGGTTTCAAAATATCATATTTTTCGGAGATGTTTTCGTTTTCGTAATAGTTATAACATCGTCTCTAAATTTCTAGCTTGGCTCTGATACCATTGTTGGGTTTCCTTAGCACCATGCCTAGGGTTTGGAAGCATCATACATGCCACTATAAAATTTTTAAGGAGGTGCTAAGCAAACTAATCATGAATCGGACTAGAATTTTAGGGTAATATCAAACTAGTATCACATACAAGAGGTTATCTAACACTAAGAGATAAGTAATACAACCTTTGTAGACTTGCCTCCTTGACTCCTTGGATCTCCTAGAGTTTGAACCGGCTCGCTTGAATTGTTCCTTGTCCACGACGATCCACCCGAATTCCCTTTGCTAAAGCTCCAAGCTTCACTTGATCAAGGATGAAGATGAAGCAAAAATTTTACACTAATGGGCTAGAGTAGTGTCGAATGGTGATGTGGTTTGTTTTCTCTCTTCAAAACCCTTTCTTTTTATCTATCTCACTCACTAGAAAAACTCAAGAGAGCATGAGAGAGGAGGAAGATGAAGATGGCAAAGCTTGAGCTCAATTTTGTGATAATCTCAAAAATAAAAAGAGAATAGAAAATATAAATGAAAGTCACACTCTCATCTAACCATGGTAACTAAATATCTAGATATTTATTTTAGAGTTTAAAGCAACTAAGGAAAGTTAACTCATGGTCAAAGCAAAGGATAAATAAAGAAGTGTGTAGAATTATCAACCATGAATTAATTTTCTTTTTTTTTAACTCAAAAACAAATACACACACACACACACACACACTAGTTCCATGTGAGTCTTGCATTGCCACCACAAGTGTATCAACAACCATGACACAATGTATGTATGTATGTATGTATGTATGTATGTATGTGTGTGTGCATTCGCATCATCATGTGCATGAACATAAATATATGCATACATGCATGCATACATCCAAAAGAAAAGGTTTAATAAAAGTGAGATAAAAAGTCAATGTTAAATCAACACTTGATTTAACAAACCGGTCATATCACATACGACTCGACCAATAGTAAACGCCCGATTAATATACGGTATCATATACACGCATCTAATCGAGCTTCCGCGCATATCTCATATGCACACCACATCGTTTCGCCTGAGCAAGGAAACTACTGTGTGGGACTCTGAGACTCGTCAATACACCGGCAGTAGGTGATGATCATATCAATCACCCACAAGCCGCAAGCGGTCAGCTAAACTTAACGGCCACCCGGGTATTGAGCGATCAGAAGAAAAACAAGTGAACCTGTCAAAACTCCCGTCGAGCCAACTGGCAACACTTACCGTACAGCCCGGTCTCTTCGTCAGATATGTTGCATATTGAGTCTAGGGATGGAATCGTCGACCCCAATAACTCAATAAGTCATGCCGGTGTATGGCTCATAAGAGATCGAGAAACTACTGATAACACTTATCAGTAAATCTCAACAGCCCTGGCCAGGGATTTCCTGTTATAGCCAATCGAGCATAGCACAACATTAACCCCCAAAACCGGGAGAGACGAAACCCCTCCTATCGCTCATTGCCTCCATATGCCTCGGGACTGTACCCAAAATACACCCGTTTGCACGACTCAGTAGAGCCGTGGTTGGGTGGAGATCAAAGTACAATGGGAGGACACACAAGACTCTATGACGATCTCGGGTCTACAGACTAACTTGTACCAGTGTCACCTGAGAACTGCTATCCGACGTGAGATATAATACCACATAAGAGTTCTCGGCGAGTACGTTCAGTGTACCCAGTCTCCACTGAGCACCCGTATACAATCTTTGGTGTCAGCACACCAGATGGATATGGGATCATCCATCGCCCATCATATGGGACAAGAATGGTATATGCTAGTGTACTCTGGAATATCGATGTCCCGTCTCGATACACCTACGACTAGGAACGTTTCAAGGATATGCTTATAAACTACACATGTCCCACTAGTATGATCCACATCATAATCCCAGTAGCCAAGCAAATATCCTAAGGGATTTATCAACATGTACCAAAAAAGTAAGATGCATGATCAAATGAACATGTCAAGATAAAATACAACCAGATAGCATACTATCATGTCGAGCAAGAATGTCATCTGAATATATATATACATATACTGATACATCCACTGTCATATAATGGCCTCTAGGGCATACAAATATCCAACAGCCATAACAGGAAATCCTGGCCATGGTTGCTGAGATTTACTGGTAAGTGTTATCAGTAGTTTCTCGAATTGTTATGGGTCTCATATCAGCATGACTTATCAGGGCTATTGGGGTCTGACGTTTACCACCCCCAGGTTGAGATATGCGACATATCTGACGAAGAGACCGGACTGTACGGTAGTGTTACTTATTGGATTCGCAGGAGTATGAGCAGGCTTACTTGTTGATCTTCTGATCTCTCAATACTCGGGTAGCTGTTATGTCCAGCTAGTACCTCTGACGACTTGTGGGTGACTGATATGATCATCATCTACTGCCGGCGTATTGACGAGTCTTTAGAGTCCTACACAGAGGTTTCCTGGCTCAAGCGAAACGAAGTAGGAGCACATATATGATATGTGCGGGACCGAGATTAATACGTGTATGTGATACCGTATTCTATTCTCGCGATATGTGATATCGATCAGTTATATGTGATATAGTCGGGCTGTCTAATCAAGTGTTGATTCGATAAGTTGATACATTTGATATTAGTCGGTTGTATGTGATATAGCCGGATTATTAAATCAAGTGTTCATTTAATAATTTAATGTATAATTATATATTTGATATATAATTATATATTTAATATATTAACTTACATTAACTAATATTAGCTCACTTAATATTTCTTTTTCTTACTTGTGTACACTCAGTATATATGTGATATATATTAATGTACATTTTTTTGTGTCATTCTAGATGATACATGAGATATGGGTGTATGAGACTCACACCATGCTTATCATAATGATGGGTTTTATTTATTTAGAGTAAATCAAAATTAGTTGGAAATTAGTCACATGGTTGAAGCTTGTGGAAACTTGTGGAACCAATGACCAAGTCAACTAGTTTTATTTTACTTGAGATATTTATTAACCCAACCATTATAATTAGCCATGATTTAGTCTCTACATGAGTTAGTATATGATATTAACTCACCCATGGTTCCCATTCTACACTTGACTTTTTCCATGGTTGCTTTGCTTCATCTCCTTCCTCAAGCTCTCCAGCTTTTTGGGAGGTGAAGAAAACGAGTGAGAAAATAATTTCTAAAGTGAGCAAAATTCTTACTTCATCAACCTCTTCTAGACTAGCCATTTAGATTGGGTTGTTTCTTCATTAATTCATCACTTAGTGAAGAGATAGCTTGAGTCGGTGTCTCCTCGAAGTAGATCATCTTCGGCCTCGAAGACTTCAAGCAAGCTTGCTCATTTCATCTTGTGATGCCTTTCTAGAGTCCGGGAGTTCAGTACTTGGAGCGAAGGGACTACTACACTGTCACGCCCCGCTTCCCGGTGTACGGTGAAGTGGACGCGACGAGGTCCGCTACGTATATACTTAGAAGTACATACGCTAAGCGTATCTAAGCAATATAAAAGTAAATCACAAGAGACAAGAGATATAGAAATAACAGCAACTTTATTAATAACATTCTTTTGTACAATGCATGAAAAGTAAATACAACTGAAATGAAAAGCGATGCCTAAACAGTGGCATAACAGGAAATGAAAATACTGAATAGAACAAGGTACAATGTCTAGAGCTCGGGGTCTTCGTGAAACTGCTCTAAGTCTTCACCGGTGGGCTCGATCTCTGCTGGGTCCAAAACACCTGACGACATTCAAAGAAGAAAGAAATAGAATGTCGTCAGCGAACAGGTCGCTCGGTAAGTCCCAAAGATAAAGAGGAATTAGAAAAGACAGAATAAGAGGTATTTTCTAAAGAGATTGTAAAATATTGTAGTATATTGTGTTAACGCTGTTGTTTGTAGCTTGGTACAGAAGGATACCAGTGTATACGAGAGAGGTCTCTATATGCTAGAGACCAGGGCAAACGGAATGTACAAGGAACCGTTAAGCCACGGTACAACAGCAACGGAATATAGGTTAGGTGTCTTAATCTGACCACCTCGTGCCACCTTTAACACCTTCCGTACCAATCTACCCCTTAAACCCCGTAGTGTTTTGATAGTATTGTGTATTGTATTGTGTAAGTTGGATGACTGACCAAACCATGATATCAGTAACAGATTATAACTGCATAATCAGGTAAATGGAATAACGGAATAATGGATGTATATCCATGGTTTGATTCAGTCAAGTTGTATAGATTGTTAACTGGATTCTGGGATTCATGTATTCATATTGAGTTGGAGTATTAAAGAATATAGATTGACTTGAATCATATTCAAGTCAGAAATAGTCAGACTCAACCCCGAGTCAGACAAATGAAATGCAAGTCGAAGTTCTATAATTGTTAGGGTCCTTATTGTAATTTATAAAACTTGAAGGGGTTTTATGTAAAAATATTTTTGTATAGTTTTCAAGATACACCTCAAGTATTTATTATTCGTCTTTATAGTTATAATGAGTGTAATTTTATTTTGTGTTATTTCTAGTGAAAATATCCTAATTACATAAATAAAGGTATTAATTTGTAATATTGATTTATTTGAAATTCAAGGTATTTTAATGTAACTTTTAATCTTGTAATTTTTTTAGGAAAAGGTGGAAACTTTATCTTATAATAAAATAGGTGTTTAAATGATAAATATACATATGTTTATACAAGAATAATTTTTAATAAATATTTTGTTTTCCAAAAATCTCATTTTTCTTAAATGTCGTATTTTAAACCTTTCGAGACCGAATGCTCCTTGCGGAGGTCTGCATCTCGCACTACTAAGCCCGAGGGTGCACGATAAACCGTACTATCCCTAACGAGTTCCCCAAAAGTGGGTTGTAGTGGCGCTTTCAAAGATTTAATAAATACTAGTCATTTAGAAAACGGTTTTATAAAGATAAGGTATTTATTTGTAAAAGGGTGTAAATTTCCGTATTTTAGATTCTAGGGTTTCCTAAGCCAACTATCCTATTTCTAATTGGTCTAAACGACAAGTCATCAGAATCCTCAAATCGCCTCTTCACCGCCAATTGTGGCCAGGTAAGTACAAGTGAGGAAGGAGGGATCCGCTCACGAATCGTGAGGCGGGCCTTTTAAAATTACCTTTGCCCACTTGCCTAGCCTAGACACCACAAAGTCAGGTTTAGATAAACGATCGATGTCCACGACTTATCGTGTTTCCTATTAAAAGATATTGTTTTAAAATTGTATAAAACCTAGAACTTTTAGAAAAGGTTTATAAAGAAAATGGTATTTTAATGAAAAACCTTGTTTTGTCGTATTCTAAATTTTCAAGGTAGCGTGTTATGATTACATATGAGTGTGTGTGGAGATAGGTCATTATCTCGTGATCTACTTTAAGGTATAGTAAAGTTTAGGGGTTAAATGTGATAAACTAAACATGATGGTATTAAAGTGAAAGAATACGGTATATTGAAAAGGCTATCTTTCATGTGTGAAAACTTGTTCAAATTAATTTTTAAGTGATTAGTAGTCAACATGAAGATGTTTAAGTATTATGGAATTGGTGACAAGTGAGATTTGATAGAAAACCGAATCGGAAATCGGTTTGTTCCGATTTCCGTCGGGTTTGAAAAGTCGTATTTTAATGGAAGAAAAGGAAGGTAGAAAAGGGGGACTTACGGGTTTGGACAACACTAGAGAGTGAGAGGAAGGTAGTGGGTTTGCCGGTACGTCGAAACGTCGTGAAGAGGTCCTAGTACGATCGCCGGGATTTCGCCGTCGATTTCGTCAACGCTTCTCCTTTCGCTCGTTTTCTCTCGTACCAAGTTCTCTTGGAATTTTGAGAGAGTGGACTTAGGAAAAGTGATGAGAGGGTAGAGGGTATGGGGGGTTTATATAGGGTTAGGCTAGGGTTAGGGTTTTTAATAAAAAAAAATATAAAAATATATAAAAATTCATTAAAACTCATTAAACCTAGGATTAAAAGGGATTTATTGGCCAAATGATAACCGATCCAAGCATTTAGAGTATGCAGGAGGGTGGACCAGGTCAAGATCCAACTTTTCTCTGTTGGCGACTCGGCCGTCCGGCCAAGTCCGGCCGGCGGCGCCGGACCGAGTCGGCCGGTTTGCCGGCCGGCGGCGCCGAGTCGGGCCGAGTCAGGCCACCAGAGGCCGGGGAAACTTCGGGGGTACAATTTGGTATATTTACTTTTTGTTGTCCAGTACATATTTTGGGAGTTATGGCCTTTTGACTGTTGACTTTCTAAAAAAAATAAAACAAAATAAATACAAAATTAATGTGGGGCATGGGATTTGAACTCTGGTGGCTTGGTTCAGCAGTGCAAGGTATTACCAATGAGCTACAAGCTCCTTCTTGTAATTATGGAGTGAAATAAATACTTAAAGAGATATCAGCCGCAATAAATACTCCAAGTATACATTGAATTTAAATCAATTCTTTGTACTTTAAAAATGGAGTTGTTACAGTCTACCCTCCTTACAAAAATTTCGTCCTCGAAATTTACAACTTTTATTTGAGAACTATTTTACAAAGAGGTGTGGATATTTAGAACGCATTTCATCCTCCCTTTCCTAAGTGGACTCTCCTGGAGTGTCTTTCCTCCACATCACTCGAACCAAGTTAACTTCCTTGTTCCGAAGTGTCTTCACCTTCCTGTCCAGGATTTCCACAGGCTGTTGCTCACAAGACAAGTCGGGCCGTATAGTGAGCTCAGAATGATCGAGAACATGGCTGGGGTCACTCACATACTTTCTGAGTTAGGATATATGGAACACATTATGCACTCCTTCCAATGAAGGTGGAAGCGCTAAACGGTATGCCACTTCACCGACTCGTTCGAGTATGTCGAACGGTCCAATATATCTCGGACTTAGCTTACCCCGTCTTCCAAAACGGATCACTCCGCGGTTCAGAAATATTTTCAAGAATACGTGATCTCCTGGCTGGAACTCCAAGTGTCGTCTCTTTGCATCAGCCCAGTGCTTCTGTCGATCTTGGGCTATGCGCATCCTTTCCCTGATAGTACGAACCACATCAACAGTTGCTACTATCATCTCCGGTCCAAGAAGTTCCCTATCTCCGATGTCGTCCTAACTTAATGGCGATCGACACTTCCTTCCATACAATGCTGCAAAAGGTGCCATTCCTATGCTTGCTTGGTAACTGTTGTTGTACGAAAACTCCACAAGATGTAGGTGATCTTCCCACGATCCTTTGAAGTCTAGCATACACGCTCTGAGCATATCCTCCAAGATCTGAATAATTCGTTCCGACTGACCATCTGTTTGTGGATGATAAGCCGTGCTGAAGTTCAGACTTGTTCCCAAGCTTGCTTGCAGACTCTGCCAAAATTGCGATCGGAACCTGGTGTCATGATCGGATACAATGCAGACCGGTACTCCATGAAGTCTCACAATTTCCTGTATGAGTTCATGGGTATCAGGGATAATACATTATGAAGAGTTTAAATCTTAATTAGATTATTACCTCCATGTACTTCTTTGCTGGTGTCTCAGTAGATTGGCCAACTCGAAATGGGATGAAGTGAGCCGACTTAGTGAGTCGATCAACAATGACCCATATGGCATCGTTACCCTTTGTGCTGCGAGGAAGAGCAGTCACAAAGTCTATCGTGATGTGTTGCCACTTCCATTCTGGGATTGGTAACGGTTGATGTAATCCAGCAGTCCTGTGATGTTCAGCCTTTACTTGCTGACACACCAAGCATTTTGCGACGCTTCTGGCTACTTCACGCTTCATTCCATGCCACCAATAATTCTGACGTAGATCTTTGTACATTTTGGTACCTCCAGGGTGTATTGAATAGGGAGAGCTGTGAGCTTCTTTCATTAACTCTTCTCGAACAGGACCTTTTGGTACACACAATCTGCTGCCGTATCTCAAAGATCCGTCTTCATGGATGATGAAGTCTGTTCTGAGTCCATTCTCCACTTGTTCTCTGATCTTTTGCAACTTAGCATCACTTGCTTGAGCTGCTTTGATCTGATTGACAATGGTTGATTGAACTTGCAAATTCATCAAACTTGAAGCATTACCTGGCATGACTACTTCAATCTCCATCTGATGCAAGTCTTGTTGAAGCTTCCACTGAGCGGTGAGATTCATTGCTAATGGTTGGCGACTAAGAGCATCTGGTATTACATTCACCTTCCCTGGGTGATATTGCAAGTTGATGTCAAAGTCCGCCATGAGTTCTAACCATCTTCTCTGCCGCATATTCAACTCCTTCTGAGTAAACACGTACTTCAGACTTTTATGATCTGTGTAGATGTTCACCCGTTCACCAAGTAGGTAATGACGCCAAATCTTGAGAGCAAAGATGACGGCTGCCAACTCCAAATCATGCGTCGGATAATTGCGCTCATGAATCTTCAGCTGCCTTGAAGCATAAGCCACAACCTTACCGTGCTGATGTAGAACACAGCCTAATCCTTTACCGGATGCATCGCAATGCACTTCGAATCCTCCAGATTGATCCGGTATGATGAGAATAGGTGCCGATGTCAACCTTGACTTGAGTTCTACGAAAGCATGTTCGCATGCTTCTGACCACACAAATTCTTCATCTTTACGTGTGAGCTTGGTCAAGGGCTGTTCCCGCCAAAAATTTCTACGCAAACGAGTCCAAGGTATCAAATGGCAGTGACACGCTTAAAGAAATGCGAACCAGTATCTTCCGGCCTATATTTTGATAAACTCCCAAAGGAGGAACTATTAAATTCTGATTATATTGGAAGCATCTCGAAAAACCCTTTGATTTGATATATTATGGGCCTCATAATTCATCCGGGATCAAAAGTTATGAGGTATCACGTGTCCACACGTGATGGACCTTTAAGAACCCGCTGGAGGAGTTAAAAGTTATAATAAAAACTCAGAAAAGACCCCAATGAGGCATCACGTGCTCACACGTGACCATGGGTCACGTGCAGACACGTGATGGGCTCTTAAGGCCTCTAAAATAATGAATGGAATTAAATTCTAAAATCTGTTCCCTGATTAAAAATCAGAAGTTGCCTCAATAAGATATCACGTGCTCACACGTGACCAATGGTCACGTGTTGACACGTGATGGTTAAAACAACAACATAAACAAGCGGCTGTTAAAAGAACCAATTTGGGGGTCACGTGCTCACACGTGACCAAGGGTCACGTGCCAGCACGTGACATGCTTTGAAAGCCTTACAATTTAATAGAATTAAAATTCTAAATTTCTCTAAAATCTTTCGAAATAGAATTAAAATTCTAAAAGCTTCTAAATCTTTCCAAATGGAAAAGGATTATGGGGACCGTTGGATTAAAGATCCAAGGGTGATTAAAAATCACCAATTTATGGAAAAAATCTTAGACAAGGAAAGATTTCCCCTAAATCTCACCGAGAATAACAAACATAATATCTTTGGATTTAAAATCCAACGGTGAATAAAATTCACTGAATGATCTAAAGGATCATATTAATCATGAAATCAATTAAAATCTTTCAATGAAAGATTCACAAAACAAATTGATTCTCTTTCTCCTCCTATAAATAGGAGCCAAGAGAAGAGAAGAGGGATCGACCTTGGAGAGGGAAGAAACAGAAGGAGGAGAATTTAATTCTCAAGAGAAAAAAAGAAAAGAGAGGAGAATTTAATTCTCTGCAAAAGAAAAACCTTTGGTAAGAAAAGAGAGGCTTCAAAAGAGTTTAACTCTTCTATAAAGAAAAGAACTTAGTTCTTTCTCTGGTTGAAGATCTGCAAAGTGCACATCTCCCCATAAATTGAGAATTTAATTCTCATTGGGTTGAGATCCTGCCATGCAGATCTAAAACATAGAGGAGGAATTGAGTTTTGAGAATTTAATTCTCACAAGAGTTATAGGAATTTAATTCCTTTGAGATAAAATTAGGGCTTAACCCTATATTATAGGAATTTAATTCCTTCAAAATGGACAGAACTAGGGTTTGACCCTAATTGAGAACTTAATTATCTCAAACTCACAGGAATTTAATTCCCTTAAAAAAAGAAATTAGGGTTTCACCCTATGCCAGAATTTAATTCTTTACATATATGGGGAATTTAATTAGGGTTTAACCCTATCTAAGAATATAATTCTTCAAAAGAAAAGTGGGAATTTAATTCCTTTAAAGTTATTGCTAGGGTTTGACCCTATGAAGGATTTGACTCTTAAAAAAATAAAGAGATCTTCAAATATGCAAAGAACCAGAGTCACGTGCTACCACGTGACCCCTGTAAAGATCCACAGAAAAGAACTTTGAGGCAATGCCTCACGTGCTCCCACGTGACTCCCAAAACGCAGAAAGAAAAATCAAAGGAAATGAAAGCTTTGGGCGCTCTCACGTGTTATCACGTGACCCCTCAGCAACTGCTTTAACAATTGGCGCACAGATCCCCATCACGTGCCAACACGTGATGCTCTAAAATAAAAATAAAAGTGTTTAACACTTATTCGCAGATTTGAGGATAAAACAAAAGGAGATCTGGCTCCACATTTAGGACGCCCTCACGTGTCCCCACGTGACCCCTAACAAATCCCTTTAATATCCAATGGATGGATGCCTATCACGTGCCCACACGTGATGGCTATGAAAATTAAGAAGTGTTTAACACTTAATTGCAGAACGAAGAAAAGGGATCTGGTCTCACTTTTGGGCGCTCTCACGTGTCCACACGTGACCCCTCTTTCTTTAGTGTTTAACACTAATTCGGGGATTATATTTCCAGTGTTTAACACTGATTGTTTCTAGTGTTTAACACTAAATATTATATTTCCAGTGTTTAACACTGATTGTCTTTTAGTGTTTAACACTAATTTGAGAGTTCTATCTCCAGTTTTTAACACTGTTGTTCTTTAGTGTTTAACACTACTTTTAGCCAAATTGGCTAATATTCCAGAGGCAAAAGTCCCTCCTCCAAATGAATCTCAAAATTGAGGAAATCAAAGATAAAATGTTGTCAAAGCCCCCAAAGCTCTGTTTAGCACTGCTGAATGACGAGGGGCTGAACCCAGACAAATGTCTAATGGCCCAAAGGGCCAATATTTCAAACATAATTGCACTTAGCCTAAACCGGCCATAAGTCCTCAAATCATCTTGAACTGAGCACACCTGCTCTTTCAACCAACTCATTGGTACAAGGGTACATCTCTGAACTCCTCTGATATTTGTCATTGTAATCCTTCAACGTCTTCAGAGAGGTGACGGGTCCCGACAACCACACATTAATACGGACTGTGGGGTCTTTAAACTCATGGACTAATGCGTCCTTAAACTAACATTTGTCCCCAAAACGGGAATGATGGACCACCACGTCCCTAAACTGGAACTTGGACCACTATGTCCCTAAACTAGAAATGGACCACCATGTCCCTAAACTGGCAATGGACCCCCATGTCCCTAAACTGGCAATGGACCACCATGTCCCTAAACTGGAACAATAGAGCCAATTGCTCTTTTGTCGGATCTAAACGATCCCGTTAACTTGATCTTAGTCTCAAATTAGACTAACGTATCCTTAACACACGTTTAAGTTGATTTTAGCCTCAAATATGGCTAATGTGTCCTTAAACCAAAATCTTCAAACAGACTTTAGTCCCAAATTGGACTATAAATCCCCCAATCAACTTTGGTTCAAGGGTACATCTCTGAACTCCCCTGACATCTGTCGTTGTAATCCTTCAACGTCGTCAGAGAGGTGACGGGTCCCGGCGGCCATACATGCAATGGACCCCTATGTCCCTAAACTGGAACAATAGAGCCAATTGCTCTTTTGTCGGATCTAAACGATCCCGTTAAGTTGATCTTAGTCTCAAACTGGACTAACGTATCCTTAACAAACGTTTGAGTTGATCTTAGCCTTAAATATGGCTAACGTATCCTCAAACCAAAACCCCAAACCCAAATCTAAGAAAACACGGATTTGGACTAATCCACGTCCTACGGGCGACGACATAAATCAGTCTCCGTATACAATCCACGGGCAACCACAAACAAAACAAACACCAACGACACGAATTGACCATCTAGAGAAGGAGAAAGTTGTTACCGCGATGCGGTAGCGTAATTAACTGCAGGGGCTTGCGCCTGCAGGGAAGAGCGTCCCCACAATCAAAAATCCCTCAAACAAGGGGGAATCTGACGAAGTCTGCTACATCGGCCGCATCCGTTTAAACTTTCGATACATGGTGCCATAAATCAACTTGGCATCTTCGGAGAGGTGGACGGATAGCACCAAATAGCATCTGCCCCGAACCTCAGGCAAGACGTCTATGTCTCGGCCGCCGTTCGGAGGGGAACAAATTCTGGCACGCCCGGTGGGACCTCTTCCTCTTTCCACTCCACACTTCGTGTGTCGTGTTCGCGAACGAATCGCGGTTTGCTGTGGTTGCCTGTGGATTCGAGGTACTAAGATTTGGTGTCTTGCTCCGTGCAGAAAACAGAAGATCAATGGCTTCAAACTGCACTACCTGCAACTGCAACTCTCGCTCCGTCCTTACTGGAGGAGTGACTTATGGGCCCCAAGCGGCCTCCCTTTTTAAAATGCCAATGGAGCAGGTAACTCAAGCCACCGCTGGACTATTCTTCGGGACCCTGCTCCCACCAATGAGCTTCAATGCCCCAATGACATCACAAGAAGCTCCAAAGAAGTCGGTCTTTGATTGGCTTGCTACTGCCGCGGCCCCTCTCAACGGGTCGCCCAATTTCAATACCTCAGTTTTCAACAGACTGGGCCAGAACGTCTATAAGCCCGTGATACCCGAAGCTGCCATCCCAAAGCGGATAGCCATCCCGGCTTAAGCGGACAAAATTATTGGAAAGGCTCCTCCTTCCAAGAAGTCAGTTTTTACAAGGCTGGCCATTCCGGTTGCTACTCCAGGCGAGGTCCTCAAAGATGCTTCCCCTGCCTAGAGGGGGCACGACGAAGTCACCCTTATAGCTGAAACAACTCCATCCGCACGACACGCTCGACGTCGTCACTGGCGCCGGGTAAGGAAGACTGGGGGCAACTCCCCCTCTGGGATAACTCCGCCAACTCCGATGGTGGAAATCAATGCCGCTGTTCCGACCAGGAATAGCTTTGAACCGCTAAGAAGAGTGCGCAGAAACTCTCCTACTGCAGTGCTGAAGAGAATTCCTTCACCTGTGAAGAATGCTACAGAGAAGAAGCCGGAGCAACCTCCTCAACGGTTATCCTCTGAAATTTACAAGGTCTGGCGTCAAGTCCAAGACTCGGTTGTTGATCGACACTACCTCCTCCGACAGAAAAAGATGAAAGTTCGGCAGGAGAAGAACTACTCTGTCAAGCCAGAGAAATCAACAACAGGCTGGGTGCCCACTGCAACGGTTCCCTCCACGTCAATCGCTCAAAAGAAAAGGAAGCCGCAAAAAGCCCCTAGGAACATGGCGAACCGTAAATGCACTGAGCACAAACACCCCAAATCTGGGGGCATAGTGGTGCACACTGTCTATATGGCATCCGGGAAAGAGGACAGCCACGCTGCGACGGGTTATCGACCACTCACCCGATCCGTGACGAAAGCTCAAGAACAGCAGCAGAAGCTTCACGAGATGATGACTGCGATGGCCGCACTTACCGGGCCAAAAGAAAGCTCGGAGGCATCATCAGAGCAGCGTCATGAACAAGAAACCGATGCTAACTTCTTACGCAGAGTCCTCGAAAAGAAGGACAAAGAGGCCGCAGCGCAAGCGGCTAACATAAAACAAATAGCGCTCCTCTTCCAAGATATGGTAGGGATGATGTTACAGCCGGACCCTCCAGCTGATGACCCTCCAATCATTGTTAAAGACGATAGAGGGGAGACATCTAATCCTCCTCCGGCTCTTTCAGCAGCCAAGGAAGAAACTATCTCCAAAGCTGCACTAGACGACTATATAGCTCAGCAAATACGAGCTCATCAGGCGAGTGAAGCGGCTGGGCAAATGGTTAGAACTGGACGACCCTATCCGGGCTGGTACGACCAAATCAGTTACCCGCCGGGATATACGATCCCTAAGTTCCACGTATATAAAGGAACGGGGAATCCCCATTAGCATGTCGCTCAATTCAGGGCCTTATGCGGCAACACCGGCGGCGATGATAAACTCCTGCTTCGCCAATTCGTCGGCAGCCTATCGGGGACAGCCTTTGAATGGTATTCGGAGCTACCTAACGACTCTGTCAAAACATTTGCGGAGATGGAGCTACTGTTTACACAAAGATTTGCAAGCGCCAGCGAGCGCACCCCGATAACAGCACTAATAAACGCCAGGATAAGGCCAGGCGAAACGTGGGTTCAATACGCAACACGATGGCAGAATCTGTGGTCGAAATGCGAACAATGGATCGAAGAAGCACCTGCGGTAAGCATGTTCGTGGGCACTCTCAATCCGCAAGCGACCATCTCGCAGTTCATGATGTTCTTCAAGCCAACTACTTTCCAGGCCTTGATCGACAAGTTAGCCCAAATGGATCAGATGGGACATAAACCGTCTCCTCCAAAACCAGACTCTCGAAATGAGAAAGGAAAAGGGAAAGCGATCGTCGTCGCCAATACCCAACAACAGCCGAGCCACTTAAAGCCGGTTGTTCGCCAAAACAATGTGCGACCACGCCCATCCCTCGAGGAGAGACTAGGACGTCCTTACTCGTTTCCTCAGAATAAAACAAGGAAACTGTTTGAACTGGCAGTGCGCAATAGACTCATCAATCTGCCGAGTCCAAAACGTCCGTTGCAACCAGGCGAGGCTAACGATCCCAATTATTGCCCTTACCACCAAACGGTAAGTCACCCGATCGAGGATTGTTTCGTCTTTAAGGGGTGGATCGAGGATCAGTACCTACAAGGCAAGTTCGCGCTGTCTGAAAAGTGGAAAGTAAACCCACCACAGCCGCACACTCCAAAGAAGACGGACGCACCGGGGGCAACTTGTCACGTGATCTCCCACTCATTTACGGACGATGAAAAACTCCTTGCACTGAGAAACTGGGGGCAGAGCCTGAGCCGGAATTCGTGTGGCCGTCAGACGAAATGATCGACGCTTTTCTAGATGAGATTCGTCTAAAAAGTAAAGCCGATCGGGAGCGCGAGATGGCCATATTTGAAAAGGCCAAACGCCGGCGACTGGACAAAAGGGTCGAAACACTCCTACCAGATCAAAGTACATCCGCCGCAAATGAAAGCAGGGCCCAGACAAGGAAACGATTCGCCAAAGCCATATCAATAGGGATGAGGCCGTCCTCTTTCAGAGAAAATTCTCCTGGTGGTATACATCTTGATGAAGCGGACGTGCATCCTAACTTCTGCTTATATCTTCAGAAGATCGCACATCCTACTGAGGACTGCAACTCCTTTAAGTGTTGGTGGCAAGGGTATGTCGCTCACAGGCAACACTTCAACAGGACAAAGCGTGAAGCTCGTAGACAGCAGAAAAATGCGACAGATAAGCGTAAAAGAATTGCCGGCAATTGTCATAGGGTTGATCCCGAGGGACCGCGAGTTCCCACATTCGGGAGCAATTTTGACGAAAAAGTAACCCTCGGCCTTCTTTTCAAGGAGTCCATCTCTAAAACGAAAGAGTTGAGGAGTTGCGAAAACATTCAGCCGTGCAATCGCACACTACCCGGAAAAATTCTCGGCCCTGCAAACAAAGGATCGAGCAAAAAGGATAAAGGGAAGGGAAAAATAGTCCTCGTAGCCAACACTCAGCAGCAATCAAGTGGCCCTAGACCGGTTGTTTGCCGAAACAACAAGCGGCAACCCCTCTATGAAAAGTTGAAACGTCCTTACTCATTTCCCCGGGATGAAACAAGGAGGCTGTTCGAACTAGCAGTGCGCGACGGGCTTATCACTCTACCGGAGCCGAAATGCCAGCTACAACTGAGTGAGGTCAACAATCCTAATTATTGCCCTTGCCACCAAGTATTGGGCCATCCGATTGAAAATTGCTACGTCTTCAAAAACTGGGTTGAAGACCAGTACCAACAGGGCAAGTTTGCGTTGTCCGAAAACTGGAAGGTGAGCCCACCACAACCACATGCTCCGAAAAAGATGGATATGCCGGGAGCATCATGCTCATTCATAGAGGAAGCCTGATGGACCACTATGTCCTAAAACTGGCTGTAGACCGAAAAGTCAGTAAACTAGAGATTCGCCTCAAATACGGCGACGGTAGACTGAAACGTCATTAAACTAACGATGGACCACTATGTCCTAAAACTGGCTGTAGACCGAAAAATCAGTAAACTAGAGATTCGCCTCAAATACGGCGATGGCGGACCACTACGTCCTAAAACTGGATATGGACCGAAACGTCCTTAAACTAACGGCGAACCGCAATGTCCTAAAACTTGCAAATGACCGAAACGTTGTTAAACTACTCCCAACCCGCAGCATCTTCAGGCTGACGTAGTAAAAAAAAACGGTACGTCCACAAGTAAAATGGGCACGGATGAAAACCCGAAAGGGCTCCGTGAGTAAAAACAGCAGGGCTACCGGCGAGTGTTCGTGAAAACCCGAAAGGGCGCGACCTCGTTAAAAAAATAATAAATAAAAAGAATAAAATAAAAAATAAAAAGAACGGTATGTCCATAAGCAAAGGGGGCACGGATGAAAACCCGAAAGGGCTCCGTGAGTAAAAACAGCAGGGCTACCGGCGAGTGTTTGTGAAAACCCGAAAGGGCATAACCTCGTTAAAAGACACTTATAGGGTCCTCTCGACCTTGTAAGGAGAAACCACCCGCGTGAGATCCTTACGACTCACAAGGGAGCAACACACTTAGGGATCCTCACGATTCCTAAGAAGAAATTACACTTGCGAGATCCTCACGACTCGTAAGGAGAACTCTCTTATGGAACCCTCACGGCTCATAAGATTTAAAAGTCTTCAGTTACAGAGACCTGAACCTGTTCTTAAGCAACCCCCACAACCTTCGATATGGCCCTACAAGTGGCTCAGTACTGACCCTTGTATACAATCCACGGGCGCGAAAAAACATTTCCCTAACAAAGTCCCACCAGTGACTAGGGATATGTCCATATGGTGATCAACCCTCATAAGTCCTCTCGACTTATAAGGAGAAAACCCTTTTGTAAGATCCTTACGACTTACAGGGGAACATACACTTAGGGATCCTCACGATCCCTAAGGAGAAAACACACCTACGAGATCCTCACGACTTGTAGGGAGAGATACCTTTGTGAGACCCTTACGGCTCAGGAAGTCAAAAGCCTTAGTCGACGGGATCCTAACCCTGTTCGCTAAGCCACCTTTGTTCGACATCGACAGTGGCAAATGATGATTCGCTCCTGGTAATATCCCAGTGGTAGCGATGCTGATGCCTAAATCGGTATCAAATTCCGAGTCCTTTCATGGCAAATGATGATTCGCTCCTGGCAATATTCCAGTCGTAGCGATGCTGATGCTAAGATTGGCATCAGATTCCAAGTTCCACACTCGCGATAAAAAAAATCATCAGCGAGCCAAAAATGCATATGAAATAGCCGAAATGATGGGGCAACTTGCAACAAAATCAGCAAGTAAAAATGTATGCATACAAAAATAGCCGAAATGATTGGGCAACTCGCAATAAAAAGCAGCGAGTAAATAAAAAAAAAGCCGAAATGATTGGGCACCGCGAAAAATAGCCGAAATGATTGGGCAATCGCGACCTCCGCGATATAAAAGCTGAAATGATAGAGCATCGCGGAAATAAAAAAAATCTGAAAGAATGAAACTTTTTGCCCTGCAGGTGAGGTCACATTGACCCCTGTATACAATCCACGGGCACGAACAAAGAGGGAACCATACCTTCCCAGCAGGCTCCATCAGAAAGCGAAGCCAAATCTCGACGGTTCATAGACAACCTAGAGACAATCTCGACAGTTGTCACAATATTGCAGACACAATGTCAACAAACGAAGCAAAAGAAGATCCCTAGCTTCAGGGTCTCGACGTCGATATCGACAACTTAAAGATCACCAACGGCGTTTCTCCTCACTCCAACCAAATGCAGACGTGACGTCAACAACCGACCTCAGAGTTGCAACGAAACGGAACCATAGCAAAGTCCCTAATTCCAAATCTTAACGGCAATATCTACAGCCTAAGAATCAGCAACGGCGTTCCTTTGCAGTCCAGCAGGATGCAGATGCAACGTCAACGAAAGACCCCATGGTCGAAACAAAGCGAAGCGACGGCAAAATCCCAGCTTCACCTCAGCATTCGTCTCGTTACAGCAGACGAGATGTCAACAACGGCGTTCCTTCGCAAGTCCAGCAGGATGTAGATGCAACGTCAACGAAAGACCCCATGGTCGAAATAAAATGGAGTGACGGAAAAATCCCAGCTCCACCTCAGCATTCGTCTCGTTACAGCAGACGCAATAACAACAACGGCGTTCCTTCGCAGTCCAGCTGGATATAGATGCAACGTCAACGAAAGACCCCATGGTCAGCTAAGCGGAGTGACGACAAAATCCCGGCTCCACCCCAGCGTTCGTCTAAATACATCAGACGCAACGCCAAAAGCAAATGAAGCAAAAGGCCAAATTCCTAGCTTCAGGGTCTTGACGGCAAGTCATATAAAGCCTGAAAGACAATCGGAGATCATCTCGCACCAGCGCGGAGTGGTCACCACCTCGACAATCGTCTCGATACAGCAGATGAAATGTCACTACAGCGTCCTTCCTCCAACAGGATCCGGACACACCAAAGCAGACGAAGCAGAGGCCAAATTCCTAGCTTCAAGGTCTTAACGGCAAGTCATATAAAGAATGAAAGACAACCGGAGATCATCTCACACCAGTGCGGAATGATCACCACCTCGACGTTCGTCTCGACACAGCAGACGCAACATTATCAAACAGCGGAGCCACGGCAAAGTCCCTAGTTCCAAACCTCTACGGTTCACCAACAACCTAGAGACAACTGCGACATTCGTCTCGATACAGCAGACGCGATGCCAGCAAACGAAGCAAAGGCCAAATTCCTAGCTTTAAGGTCTTAACGGCAAGTCATATAAAGCCTGAAGGACAACCGGAGATCGTCTCACACCAGTGCGGAGTGGTCACCATCTGGACGTTCGTCTCGATACAGCAGACGAGATGTCACTACGGCATCCTTCCTCCAACAGGATCCGGACACGCCAAAGCAAACGAAGCAAAGGCCAAATTCCTAGCTTCAAGGTCTTAACGGCAAGTCATATAAAGCCTGAAAGACAACCGGAGATCATCTCACACCAGTGTGGAATGATCACCACCTCGACATTCGTCTCGACACAGCAGACGCAACATCATCAAACAGCGGAGCCACGGCAAAGTCCCTAGTTCCAAACCTCTACGGTTCACCAACAGCCTAGAGAAAACTGCGACATTCGTCTCGATACAGCAGATGCGATGCCAGCAAACGAAGCAAAGGCCAAATTCCTAGCTTCAAGGTCTTAACGGCAAGTCATATAAAGCCTGAAAGACAATCGGAGATCATCTCGCACCAGCGCGGAGTGGTCACCACCTCGACGATCGTCTCGATACAGCAGATGAAATGTCGCCCCAGCGTTCTTCCCCCAGCAGGATTCGGACGCGCCAAAGCAAATGAAGTAGAAGGCCAAATTCCTAGCTTCAAGGTCTTGACGGCAAGTCATATAAAGCCTGAAAGACAATCGGAGATCATCTCGCACCAGCATAGAGTGGTCACCACCTCGACGTTCGTCTCGATACAGCAGACGAGATGTCACTACGGCATCCTTCCTCCAACAGGATCCGGACACGCCAAAACAAATGAAGCAAAAGGCCAAATTCCTAACTTCAGGGTCTTGACGGCAAGTCATATAAAGCCTGAAAGACAATCGGAGATCATCCCACATCAGCGCGGAGTGGTCACCACCTTGACGTTCATCTCGACACAGCAGACGCAACATCACCAAAAGGAGTCACGGCAAAATCCCTGGTTCCAAATCTCGACGGTTCACCAGCAACCTAGAGACAACCGCGACATTCGTCTCGATACAGCAGACACAATGTCAACGAACGAAGCAAAGGCCAAATTCCTAGCTTCAGGGTCTTAACGGCAAGTCATAAAAAGCCTGAAAGACTATCGGAGATCATCCCACACCAGCGCGGAGTGGTTATGACTCATCGGGGTTCTCCAAAATGAGCCTAACCTCAAGTAAAAAGCGGCATGGCAAATTCCTAACGCTTGCTCTTCCGACGGTCAAACTGCCTAGGAGGATTGCTTGAAGACGTCTTGTCCAGCCCCCGAAGGGATCAGAGACACGGCAGTCACAGGGCTACTCGAACAGCACAATTGCCTATCGAGGGATACATCAGCCAATGCGACGGTACGACGGCCAAACCCTAAGTACCACAGACCCTAACGGACTTCTGTCGTAAAGAGCAGAGGTTAACTGTGACGTTAGGATATTCTTGCGAGATCTGCTCGATCCGTTTTGACTCGTGAGAAAATTGATGTCTTTGCGAGAACTTCTCGATTCGTCTCGACTCGTGAGATAAAGCCTTAGGCAGTGGGGATTAAAAAACCTGTTTCCTAAGCACTGGGATCCTGCAAGTCGGCCCAAAACGGTCTCTTGCATACTATCCACGGGTCTCACTCTCCAAAGTCGAATCTCGACAAGGAGGGAAACAACCGCTTACGGGTCCTCTCGACTCGTAAGAGGGAAAATTCTCTTGTGAGATCCTTACGACTCTCAAGAGAAAACACACTTAGGAGTCCTCACGACCCCTAGGGAGAAAATACACCTACGGGATCCTCTCGACTCGTAGGGAGAAAAGTCTTTATGAGACCCTCACAGCTCGTAAAGTTGAAAAGTCTTAGGTGGCAGATCCTATCCCTGTCTCCTAAGCCATCACTGCCCTGCAAAGAGGTCAAGATGGACCATCTATGAGCCACACTTGCCAAAGCTATATGCCACTGAAATGGAGAACTTACTCATGAGCGTATAAGACTGCTTCATGCCAGAGTAAGACATAAAGAAATAGAAGGGTGCGGCTCATGGATTTGAGAGTTTGGAACCATATCTCTTAAAAGTCGAGATTTGAGTCAATGATAAATGACGACGCTTGTGTCCGCTCGTTATCTTCTCAGATCAAGATTCTGAAAGTGATACACCAACCCGAAACTGGTCATACGCCATGCATAACTCTACACTACTTCACCCACGTACATACTTACGTGGGCAAAGTAGTGGAGGGCATTTGTTCCCGCCAAAAATTTCTACGCAAAGGAGTCCAAGGTATCAAATGGCAGTGACACGCTTAAAGAAATGCGAACCAGTATCTTCCGGCCTATATTTTGATAAACTCCTGAAGGAGGAAGTATTAAATTCTGATTGTATTGGAAGCATCTCGAAAAACCCTTCGATTTGATATATTATGGGCCTCATAATTCATCCGGGATCAAAAGTTATGAGGTATCACGTATCCACACGTGATGGACCTTTAAGAACCCGCTGGAGGAGTTAAAAGATATAATAAAAACTCAGAAAAGACCCCAATGAGGCATCACGTGCTCACACGTGACCATGGGTCACGTGCAGACACGTGATGGGCTCTTAAGGCCTCTAAAATAATGAATAGAATTAAATTCTAAAATCTGTTCCCTGATTAAAAATCAGAAGTTGCCTCAATGAGATATCACGTGCTCACGCGTGACCAATGGTCACGTGTTGACACGTGATGGTTAAAACAACAACATAAACAAGCGGCTGTTAAAAGAACCAATTTGGGGGTCACGTGCTCACACGTGACCAAGGGTCACGTGCCAGCACGTGACATGCTTTGAAAGCCTTACAGTTTAATAGAATTAAAATTCTAAATTTCTCTAAAATCTTTCGAAATAGAATTAAAATTCTAAAAGCTTCTAAATCTTTCCAAATGGAAAAGGATTATGGGGACCGTTGGATTAAAGATCCAAGGGTGATTAAAAATCACCAATTTATGGAAAAAATCTTAGACAAGGAAAGATTTCCCCTAAATCTCACCGAGAATAACAAACATAATATCTTTGGATTTAAAATCCAACGGTGAATAAAATTCACTGAATGATCTAAAGGATCATATTAATCATGAAATCAATTAAAATCTTTCAATGAAAGATTCACAAAACAAATTGATTCTCTTTCTCCTCCTATAAATAGGAGCCAAGAGAAGAGAAGAGGGATCGACCTTGGAGAGGGAAGAAACAGAGGGAGGAGAATTTAATTCTCAAGAGAAAAAAAGAAAAGAGAGGAGAATTTAATTCTCTGCAAAAGAAAAACCCTAGGTAAGAAAAGAGAGGTTTCAAAAGAGAATTTAATTCTCAAAAGAGTTTAACTCTTCTATAAAGAAAAGAACTTAGTTCTTTCTCTGGTTGAAAATCTGCAAAGTGCACATCTCCCCATAAATTGAGAATTTAATTCTCGTTGGGTTGAGATCCTGCCATGCAGATCTAAAACATAGAGGAGGAATTGAGTTTTGAGAATTTAATTCTCACAAGAGTTATAGGAATTTAATTCCTTTGAGATAAAATTAGGGCTTAACCCTATATTATAGGAATTTAATTCCTTCAAAATGGACAGAACTAGGGTTTGACCCTAATTGAGAACTTAATTATCTCAAACTCACAGGAATTTAATTCCCTTAAAAAAAGAAATTAGGGTTTCACCCTATGCCAGAATTTAATTCTTTAAATATATGGGGAATTTAATTAGGGTTTAACCCTATCTAAGAATATAATTCTTCAAAAGAAAAGTGGGAATTTAATTCCTTTAAAGTTATTGCTAGGGTTTGACCCTATGAAGGATTTGACTCTTAAAAAAATAAAGAGATCTTCAAACATGCAAAGAACCAGAGTCACGTGCTACCACGTGACCCCTGTAAAGATCCACAGAAAAGAACTTTGAGGCAATGCCTCACGTGCTCCCACGTGACTCCCAAAACGCAGAAAGAAAAAGCAAAGGAAATGAAAGCTTTGGGCGCTCTCACGTGTTATCACGTGACCCCTCAGCAACTGCTTTAACAATTGGCGCACAGATCCCCATCACGTGCCAACACGTGATGCTCTAAAATAAAAATAAAAGTGTTTAACACTTATTCGCAGATTTGAGGATAAAACAAAAGGAGATCTGGCTCCACATTTAGGGCGTCCTCACATGTCCCCACGTGACCCCTAAAAAATCCCTTTAATATCCAATGGATGGATGCCTATCACGTGCCCACACGTGATGGCTATGAAAATTAAGAAGTGTTTAACACTTAATTGCAGAACGAAGAAAAGGGATCTGGTCTCACTTTTGGGCGCTCTCACGTGTCCACACGTGACCCCTCTTTCTTTAGTGTTTAACACTAATTCGGGGATTATATTTCCAGTGTTTAACACTGATTGTTTCTAGTGTTTAACACTAAATATTATATTTCCAGTGTTTAACACTGATTGTCTTTTAGTGTTTAACACTAATTTGAGAGTTCTATCTCCAGTTTTTAACACTGTTGTTCTTTAGTGTTTAACACTACTTTTAGCCAAATTGGCTAATTTTCCAGAGGCAAAAGTCCCTCCTCCAAATGAATCTCAAAATTGAGGAAATCAAAGACAAAATGTTGTCAAAGCCCCCAAAGCTCTGTTTAGCACTGCTGAATGACGAGGGGCTGAACCCAGACAAATGTCTAATGGCCCAAAGGGCAAATATTTCAAACATAATTGGACTTAGCCCAAACCGGCCATAAGTCCTCAAATCATCTTGAACTGAGCACACCTGCTCTTTCAACCAACTCATTGGTTCAAGGGTACATCTCTGAACTCCTCTGATATTTGTCGTTGTAATCCTTCAACGTTTTCAGAGAGGTGACGGGTCCCGACAACCTCACATTAATACGGACTGTGGGGTCCTTAAACTCATGGACTAATGCGTCCTTAAACTAACATTTGTCCCCAAAACGGGAATGATGGACCACCACGTCCCTAAACTTGAAATGGACCACCATGTCCCTAAACTGACAATGGACCCCCATGTCCCTAAACTGGCAATGGACCACCATGTCCCTAAACTGGAACAATAGAGCCAATTGCTCTTTTGTCGGATCTAAACGATCCCGTTAAGTTGATCTTAGTCTCAAATTAGACTAACGTATCCTTAACACACGTTTAAGTTGATCTTAGCCTCAACTATGGCTAATGTGTCCTTAAACCAAAATCTTCAAACAGAATTTAGTCCCAAATTGGACTATAAATCCCCCAATCAACTTTGGTTCAAGGGTACATCTCTGAACTCCCCTGACATCTGTCGTTGTAATCCATCAACGTCGTCAGAGAGGTGACGGGTCCCGGCGGCCATACATGCAATGGACCCCTATGTCCCTAAACTGGAACAATAGAGCCAATTGCTCTTTTGTCGGATCTAAACGATCCCGTTAAGTTGATCTTAGTCTCAAACTGGACTAACGTATCCTTAACAAACGTTTGAGTTGATCTTAGCCTCAAATATTGATAACGTATCCTCAAACCAAAACCCCAAACCCAAATCTAAGAAAACACGGATTTGGACTAATCCACGTCCTACAGGCGACGACATAAATCAGTCTCTGTATACAATCCACGGGCAACCACAAACAAAACAAACACCCACGACACGAAGTGACCATCTGGAGAAGGAGAAAGTTGTTACCGCGATGCGGTAGCGTAATTAACTGCAGGGGCTTGCTCCTGCAGGGAAGAGCGTCCCCACGATCAAAAACCCCTCAAACGAGGGGGAATCTGACGAAGTCTGCTACATCGGCCGCATCCGTTTAAACCTTCGATACATGGTGCCATAAATCAACTTGGCATCTTCGGAGAGGTGGACAGATAGCACCAAATAGCATCTGCCCCGAACCTCAGGCAAGACGTCCATGTCTCGGCCGCCGTTCGGAGGGGAACAAGGGCGTTGCTATCTTCGAAAAGCCTTCAATAAACCTTCTGTAATATCCAGCTAAACCCAAGAAACTCCGAATGTCCTTCACTGACTTTGGTGTAGGCCATTCGCTAACTGCCGAAACTTTCGCTGGATCCACAGAGATTCCTTCTCCTGATACGATATGTCCAAGAAAACCAACTTGATTTAGCCAAAACTCGCACTTGCTGTACTTGGCATAAAGATGATGTTGACGAAGAGTTTCCAGGACAATTCGTAGATATTCTGCATGTTCTTTCCCACTCTTAGAATATATCAGGATGTCGTCGATGAAGATGACAACAAACCTGTCTAGATACTCCCGGAAAACTTGATTCATAAGGTTCATGAATATTGCGGGTGCATTGGTCACTCCAAATGGCATCACTTGAAATTCGTAATGTCCATAGCGAGTTCTGAAAGCTGTTTTTTGAATATCAGCTTCCTTGACCTTCACTTGATGATAACCTGAACGAAGATCCAATTTAGAGAAAACACAAAATCCACTTAGCTGATCGAATAGATCATCGATGCATGGGAGTGGATACTTGTTCTTTATAGTGACTTCGTTCATGGCTCTGTAATCGATGCACATTCTGTATGAACCTTCCTTCTTCTTCACAAGTAGTACAGGTGATCCCCAACTTGAAGTGCTGGGACGAATCCATCCTTTCGCCAGTAATTCGTCCAACTGTGTTCGGACTTCCTTCAAACCTTCCGGACTTAAACGATAGGGTGCTTTGATCACCGGTTGTGCTCCTGGTACTAAATCAATACTGAATTCAAGAGCTCGATCGGGAGGCAAACCTGATATATCGTCAGGAAATACATCGTCGAACTCTCGAACCACATCCGATCTTGATTCTTCCTCCGCTTGAGCTGCTGCAACTACTGCTTCTCTTGGCTTCGCTTTGTAGGTACTTGGCTCCAGTGTACGGTCTCCGCTTTTGAAATAAAAGACCGGATGGTTTGGAATCTCGAATACTACCCTCCTTTTACGACAGTCGATGGTAGCATAAAAAGTTCCAAGCCAATCCATTCCTAGAACCACATCGAAGTTCGGTATGTCCAGCACTTTGAAGTCAGCATAAAATTCTCAACTGTAGACGACGACTGGACAAAAGCTGTATCCCATAGTTACCTTTAGAACGCCATTTCCTGAACTGACATTCCAGCTGGATACAAGCGGTGAGACTGGAATCGGATGGGTTCGGACAAACCGTTGCGATATAAAGCAGTGTGATGCTCCGGTATCAAACAGTGCAAGTGCAGGGATTGAGGATACTAAGATTGTACCTAAGGTATGTGGGATTTGTTTTAGGTATAGGAAATATGCAACTAAGTAGCAGGATAGAAAAGCAAAGTTTGAAAAGAAAAATTTACCAGTGATGACTTGGCCAGTGGCCTCAGCTTCTTCCACAGACATCGTGAAAGCCTTGCGCCTTGGTACATTCCTCCTGGCCTGAGGAGCATTCCTCTGAACGTTCCTTTGAGCTTGATGGAACTGACGAGGAGGTGGTGCAGCTTGTGGTCCTCTGGGTGGTGTAGGAAGTGCAGGTCTAGGAGCAGGTGCCTGAAGAGCTGGTCGCTGCGGATAAGTAATTGCTGGCCTAGGTGCAGCAACTGGGTTCTGTCTTTGGGGACAAGACCCAATATCGTGAGTAACCGAGCCGCAGACTAAGCAAAGGTGGTTGGCTCGACGGCAGTCCTTCATCATATTTCCAGTTCTCTTACAGTAGGTGCAAAAGGCTGGGCTGGGACGATGGTTCGGTACTCTGGGTCGCCTTGGCACGAAAGGTGGCCTGGACGAGGCTCCACATGCCATCTGGTTGGCAGGGCGTTTGACTCCTGCTGACTGAGGTCTGCCCCTTACTTTTATCACTGCCTCATAACTGCGGGCAGCTTCCAGAGCATCCTCATGAGTCAAAAAATTTCCCGCGGCTAGAGCAGCCTGAATCTCCGTGTCCAGTCCTTGTTGAAAGCGACGGGCTCTGATCTCGTCCGTCGGTATCAAGTGTGCCGCGAATCTGTTTAAAGATTGTGTTAGCTGTGTAGTATGTGATATTTAAAAATTGAACTATTGTGACATATCTTACCGGCTTAACATGGTGAATTCAGCATCGTATTCATCTACTGATTTGTCCCACATTGAACCCTGTTATAGATGAATGAACTGCTACTCCATTGCAAACCTGGCAGTCACAGGGAAGTATTTCACGTCGAATTTCCCGCAAAAAGTCTTCCATTCAATCGGCTGTACCAGACGGCTTTCTTCCGCCTTCCACCAATTGCGAGCATTATCCGTGAGCTGTAGTTTTGCCACACGGACCCAAGCTAGGTATGGCACTTGAGCTGCTGCCAGATCGTCTTCGATACTTTGTGCCCATTCTTCAGCTTCAAGAGGGCTTCCTTTACCAGAGAACTGATTGGGGTGTAGGGCCCTGAATTGCTTTACCCCTGGTGCATCGGTCTCGGGGCGGTTCAGGAGTTGTTGCTGTCCCTCAAGAAGGCTGCGGATCGCCTCAAATAGCATTGTTTGCTCGGTAGGTGGCGCAGGAACAGCTGGTGTGAGAGGTAGTGCTGGAGGTGTGTTGTTGACATTGGTGCTGGTGTTGTTCGGAGAATCCATAACCTTGAAGAAAAATTTTGGGTTAGGACAGATTCAAATACATGAAATGATAAGATTCAAGGAATAGAAATTTGTAAGATTCAAGAAATATGAATTGTAAAGAATGTTTTAGTTGCTGGTTCTTGTGTTATATTGCTTAGATTGTTCACGCAGACCAGAACTGCATGATAGGAATTCATACAGCTCTGACCTGCATGGGCCACCAACAAAACCTGTCACGCCCCGCTTCCCGGTGTACGGTGAAGTGGACGCGATGAGGTCCGCTACGTATATACTTAGAAGTACATACGCTAAGCGTATCTAAGCAATATAAAAGTAAATCACAAGAGACAAGAGATATAGAAATAACAACAACTTTATTAATAACATTCTTTTGTACAATGCATGAAAAGTAAATACAACTGAAATGAAAAGCGATGCCTAAACAGTGGCATAACAGGAAATGAAAATACTGAATAGAACAAGGTACAATGTCTAGAGCTCGGGGTCTTCGTGAAACTGCTCCAAGTCTTCACCGGTGGGCTCGATCTCTGCTGGGTCCAAAACACCTGACGACATTCAAAGAAGAAAGAAATAGAATGTCGTCAGCGAACAGGTCGCTCGGTAAGTCCCAAAGATAAAGAGGAATTAGAAAAGACAGAATAAGAGGTATTTTCTAAAGAGATTGTAAAATATTGTAGCATATTGTGTTAACGCTGTTGTTTGTAGCTTGGTACAGAAGGATGCCAGTGTATACGAGAGGGGTCTCTATATGCTAGAGACCAGGGCAAACGGAATGTACAAGGAACCGTTAAGCCACGGTACAACAGCGACGGAATATAGGTTAGGTGTCTTAATCTGACCATCTCGTGCCACCTTTAACACCTTCCGTACCAATCTACCCCTTAAACCCCGTAATGTTTTGATAGTATTGTGTATTGTATTGTGTAAGTTGGATGACTGACCAAACCATGATATCAGTAACAGATTATAACTGCATAATCAGGTAAATGGAATAACGGAATAATGGATGTATATCCTTGGTTTGATTCAGTCAAGTTGTATAGATTGTTAACTGGATTCTGGGATTCATGTATTCATATTGAGTTGGAGTATTAAAAAATATAGATTGACTTGGATCATATTCAAGTCAGAAATAGTCAGACTCAAACCCGAGTCAGATAAATGAAATGCAAGTCGAAGTTCTATAATTGTTAGGGTCCTTATTGTAATTTATAAAACTTGAGGGGTTTTTATGTAAAAATACTTTTGTATAGTTTTCAAGATACACCTCAAGTATTTATTATTCGTCTTTATAGTTATAATGAGTGTAATTTTATTTTGTGTTATTTCTAGTGAAAATATCCTAATTACATAAATAAAGGTATTAATTTGTAATATTGATTTATTTGAAATTCAAGGTATTTTAATGTAACTTTTAATCTTGTAATTTTTTTAGGAAAAGGTGAAAACTTTATCTTATAATAAAATAGGTGTTTAAATGATAAATATACATATGTTTATACAAGAATAATTTTTAATAAATATTTTGTTTTCCAAAAATCTCATTTTTCTTAAATGTCGTATTTTAAACCTTTCGAGACCGAATGCTCCTTGCGGAGGTCTGCATCTCGCACTACTAAGCTCGAGGGTGCACGATAAACCGTACTATCCCTAACGAGTTCCCCAAAAGTGGGTTGTAGTGGCGCTTTGCAAAGATTTAATAAATACTAGTCATTTAGAAAACGGTTTTATAAATATAAGGTATTTATTTGTAAAAGGGTGTAAATTTCCGTATTTTAGATTCTAGAGTTTCCTAAGCCAACTAGCCTATTTCTAATTGGTCTAAACGACAAGTCATTAGAAGCCTCAAATCGCCTCTTCACCGTCAATTATGGCCAGGTAAGTACAAGTGAGGAAGGAGGGATCCGCTCACGAATCGTGAGGCGGGCCTTTTAAAGTTAACTTTGCCCACTTGCCTAGCCTAGACACCAGAAAGTCAGGTTTAGATAAACGATCGATGTCCACGACTTATCGTGTTTCCTATTAAAAGATATTATTTTAAAATTGTATAAAACCTAGAACTTTTAGAAAAGGTTTATAAAGAAAATGGTATTTTAATGAAAAACCTTGTTTTGTCGTATTCTAAATTTTCAAGGTAGCGTATTATGATTACATATGAGTGTGTGTGGAGGTAGGTCATTATCTCATGATCTACTTTAAGGTATAGTAAAGTTTAGGGGTTAAATGTGATAAACTAAACATGATGGTATTAAAGTGAAAGAATACGGTATATTGAAAAGGCTATCATTTCATGTGTGAAAACTTGTTCAAATTAATTTTTAAGTGATTAGTAGTCAACATGAAGATGTTTAAGCATTATGGAATTGGTGACAAGTGAGATTTGATAGAAAACCGAATCGGAAATCGGTTTGTTCCGATTTCCGTCGGGTTTGAAAAGTCGTATTTTAATGGAAGAAAAGAAAAGTAGAAAAGGGGGACTTACGGGTTTGGACAACGCTAGAGAGTGAGAGGAAGGTAGTGGGTTTGCCGATGTGTCGAAACGTCATGAAGAGGTCCTAGTACGATCGTCGGGATTTCGCCGTCGATTTCGTCAGCGCTTCGCCTTTCGCTCGTTTTCTCTCGTACCAAGTTCTCTTGGAATTTTGAGAGAGTGAACTTAGGAAAAGTGATGAGAGGGTATAGGGTATAGGGGGTTTATATAGGGTTAGGCTAGGGTTAGGGTTTTTAATAAAAAAAATATAAAAATATATAAAAATTCATTAAAACTCATTAAACCTAGGATTAAAAGGGATTTATTGGCCAAATGATAACCGATCCAAGCATTTAGAGTATGCAAGAGGGTGGACCAGGTCAAGATCCAACTTTTCTCTGTTGGCGACTCGGTTGTCCGGCCAAGTCCAGCCGGCGGCGCCGGACCGAGTCGGCCGGTTCGCCGGCCGGCGGCGCCGAGTCGGGCCGAGTCAGGCCACCAGAGGCCGGGGAAACTTCAGGGGTACAATTTGGTATATTTACTTTTTGTTGTCCAGTACATATTTTGGGAGTTATGGCCTTTTGACTGTTGACTTTCTAAAAAAAATAAAACAAAATAAATACAAAAATAATGTGGGGCATGGGATTTGAACTCTGGTGGCTTGGTTCAGCAGTGTAAGGTATTACCAATGAGCTACAAGCTCCTTCTTGTAATTATGGAGTGAAATAAATACTTAAAGAGATATCAGCCGCAATAAATACTCCAAGTATACATTGAATTTAAATCAATTCTTTGTACTTTAAAAATGGAGTTGTTACATACACGGAGCTATTGAAGTGAAGGACCGTTCTACAAAGGTCGTATTCCTTGTTCACTTAGATGTAAAGTTTTTTACATTCTTGTTTCGTCTAATTCTCTAGTTAAGATTCTAGGTTAGGGTTCTTTAGCGCGCCAAATTTTTTTAAATGGCATGGACGATCCCTCCCGAAACCCAGCGGCGACCCTAGGGAACCCTACAACTTCTTCAGACGGCACAGCCTCAGGGTTCACCACGCCTATATGCAAGACAAACAAAATATCATCAGAAGGGCTAAACAGGATTGAAAAACTCGAAAACAATGACCCAAAGACTATCTGATAGATCACGAACCAAAACCATGACGGAGGCATCACCAGGTGTAACGGCTTCTTCACTCTCTCTCGGGGGAATAGATTCCGCGCCCATAGCTTCATCCCCTGACTCGACGAGGGCCGTTGTCACGCCCCGCTTCCCGGTGTACGTCGAAGGGGACGCGACTGGTCCGCTACGTATATACTCAGAAGCACATACGCTAAGCGTATCTAAGCAATATAAAAGTAAATACACAAGAGACAGGATATAATAAAAACAACAAATTTTATTTATTAACATTCTTTTGTACAATGCATGAAAAGGAAATACAACTGAAATAAAATGATGCCTAAACAATGGCATAACAGGAAATGAAAAGTACTGATTGGAAAATGTACAATGAAACTAGAGCTCTGGTTCTTCAGCAAACTGCTCCAAGTCTTCTGCAGATGGCTCGATCTCTGCCGGGTCCAAACCACCTAACGACATTCAAAGAAGAAGGAAATAGAATGTCGTCAGCGAACAGGTCGCTCGGTAAGTCCCAAAGATAATAGGAAAGTATAATAGACAGAATAAGAAGGTATCTTTTAAAGTTGTATTATCTTGTTGTAATGTTATGTTACCGCTGTTGTTTGTAGCTTGGTATAGAAAGTTGTCAGTGTATACGAGAGGGGTCTATATATGCTAGAGACCAGGGCAAACGGAATGTACAAGGAACCGTTAAGCCACGGTACAACAGCAACGGAATATAGGTTAGGTGTCTTAATCTTACCGCCTCGTGCCACTTTTAACACCTTCCGTACCAATCTACCCCTTAAACCCCGTAGTGTTTTATTTGTATTGTTTTCTAATGTAAATTGAATTGAGTGTATAATTTTAAGACTGGACGAAACCATGATATCAGTAAACGGATGTATCCGCAGAATCATGTAAGTGGAATAACTGGAGAACCATGTAAATGGAATGTATATTCATGTTCGGTTCAGTCAAGTCGTATAGATTGATAATTGGATTCATGAATTCATGTTGAAGATTGTAAATTGTAGATCGACTTGAATCATATTCAAGTCAGATTAATCAGACTCAAACCCGGGTCAAACAGTTAGAAATGTAAATCGAAGTCCTATAATTGCTAGGGTCCTTAAGGTAATTTATAAAATTTGAGGGGGTTTTATGTAATAATACTTTTATATACTTTTCAAAATACACCTCAAGTATTCATTATTCGTCTTTAGAGTTGTAATGAATGTGGATTTTATATTGTGCCATTTCTAGTGAAAATATTCTAGTTTTATAAATAAAGGTATTTATCTGTAATATTGATTTATTTGAAGTTCATGGTATTTTAGTGTAAAATTTATTCTTGTGATTTTTAGAAAAAGGTGGAATATTTATATCATAAAAAAATAGATATTTTAATGATAAATATACATATATTTATACAAAAATAATTTTAATATATTTATTATATTCAAAAAAATCTTATTTTCTTAAGATGTCGTACTTTAAATCTTTCGAGACCGAATGCTCCTTGCGGAGGTCTGAATCTCGCACTACTAAGCCCGAGAATGTGCGATAATCCGCACCATCCCGAATGGATTCCCCAAAAATGGCTTATAGCGGCGCTTTGCAAAGATTGTAAAATACTAAATCCTTTAGAAAACGGTTTTATAAAGTAAATGGTATTTATTTGTAAAAATGTCGATTTTCCGTATTTTATATTCTAGGGTTTCCTAAGTCAACTAGCTTATTTCTAAATGGTCCAAACGACAAGTTGTAAGATATCCCTCAAATCCTCTCTTCACCGCCAATTGTGGCCAGGTAAGTACAAGTGAAGAAAGGAGGGATCCGCTCACGAAATATCGTGAGACGGGCCTTTTAAAGTTACCTTTCTCACTTGTCTAGCCTAGGCACCACAAATTCAGGTTTAGATAAACGACTGAATGCCCATAACCTTCCTCTGTCCTAATGAGCGCGACAATCCTTAATCGGCCGAGTCTAGATATATTTTTTATTATTATTATTAGCTCAAAGGTTATTTATTTATTTTTTATATTTTTATCATAGTTGATCTGTGACATTTTATGTAATACATTATCTTACAATTAAATTATACATATTAATTCCACTATACCATTTACATAATGATAACTTGAATTAGTACAACAACCTATCTGGCTACTAGATTCAAGATGCATATGTGTGATCTTGCTTCTGAGAAACAAGGAAACATATGTTAAAACTAAACAAAGGATATGAAACAATTAATCACTTCATCAATGATGGAATGTTTACATATATTGATTAAAGAACAAGTCCTGATAGGAGAAATATCTCCTCGTTTGTGCACAATGGTTGAATACTTCCTCAGGTGCAAAATTAATAATAAGTAACCATGTATTAGTCTCAAATGAATACTGACCCTTCTCATGTGAATTAATTCCTTCTATACTTATGATAAAATTTTCCTAATGGTCTTATGCAGATAACTTTTGACCAGTATCATAATATGGTAGGTACACAACAAGAGAGAGAGAAGAAGGCGGAGAGACGGATCGAAAGGGGGACTTACACAATATCGAGAGAAACGAAGGGGCGGAGCTCGGCGTCGTCGATGAGAACCGGCAGCGGCGGCCGCAGAACTAAGGTAGGTGGAAGCGGTAGGACTTTCTCAATCGGGTCAGACAGGAATAGGAGAGTCTGGTAGTGCTTGCTAGCCTCGTCGGAATCTTCGAAGGCGAGCATGAGCAGCGGTGACATGGGGTTGCTCGGACATGGAGGGAAGGAGGGAAAGAAGATTTAGAGAGGTGTGATGGTGTATGAATATGTATATATGTATATGTAGAGAGAGGGGGAGAGTTGTGGTTGATGGAGAGGGATATGAAGAGATTGAGGGGGGTTACGAGAGAGTGGGGAATTGAAGGGTTGTGGGGATTGATTGCAGGGCAGTGAACAGTGCATGATGAATTAAAGAAGTAGAACAGTTGGATTTTAAATAAGGAAAAGGGAATATACAATGGTTGTTGTTATAAGAAAAGAAGGAAATAGAGAGAAGGTGGGCTTGTAGAATGTTGGGCTGGCTCGGTTTTGGGTTTTGTTTTGGCTTTTGGAGTAAAAATGGGTTAAAGGGTTTGGGTTAACAATATTTGGTTTAAATTTGAAATGGGTTTAAGTTTTTTTTTTTGATTAAAAAAAGAAATGGGTTTGAAAAATAATAAAATAGGAAAATGGCCGAAGGAAAATAATATATTTAATAGAAAACTGAATATAAAAAATATGAAAAGAAGTTAAATACCGTATTTTAGAACAATAAAACGAAGGTATAGAATTTTGGGGTCGTTACAACTGTCGTAACACTTGCGACACCCTCCGACACCAAGGAGTCACAGGGAGAAGGAGCGGCGGTCTGGACAGTCCCAGACTCCCGATAAAGAGTAGCCACTTCGTGCTCTGTAATCGTCAATGTTTCACCTGCCATACCGTCGCCAGGACTCGGCCCTGCGTGAAATAAAATGAGCATGTCAGAATTTGTGGACCAAATTCTAATAAAATACTGGGCGTTACGTTACCTTGGAGCAGATTTTCAATTTCTTCCTGAGCTGCGCGTGCAACCTATCTACGGGAGGTAGACAAGGCAGAGGGAACATCCGCCGAAGGAGTATCAGCAAGAGGAATACTGCTTGAGCTTGCACCTTACGGCCAAAACGGCATCGCGTTCCCTTGCCGCATGCTTCCTGTGCTTCCTTTCGATCTAGGCAGTGAGAGATGGCCTCCTCAAGACTTTTGACAAGGGGACGTCGTTGTCCGAACCGAGCTCAGCCTCTGGAGCCGCTACAACGTCCATCATCGGCTGCTTCAGAAAAGCCTCTTGCGATGACTTTGGGAGGGTCATGGCCACATGAGCTGGCTCTAGAAGTTTTGTTTCATCGTCACTCGAGATCGGCACTGCACTTGGGATAACCTGAGTTGAGGTAGTCCCTACAATAAGGTGAAAGAGAGGGTCAGAGCACGAATAAAAAGAATAAAGGTGTAATGAAGCTACTTATACCAAGACCCAAAGAAGGGCGGAGCCTCTCTTCCTTCTCGAACGTCTTGAGGGTAGTCGCGAGAGCCTCTTAGGTAGAAATACCTGTTGAAGAAGAGAGCGTTAGTAAAAGCATAATAACAAGAAAGGGATAGACGCAGAAGAATACAACTGAAGTATACCAGATTTCGCGATGGTGATCAACGCCACTTCCTCGCGAGCCAGTCGCTCGGAATCTGCAAGGGCAGGTTGAAGATCAGTGTCAGTCGTAGGCGTGTCGAACAAACCGTCATTGGTGCCGTATTCGCACAAACCCTCGCTATAAGGAGCATGTGACTCTTGGCCAAATATGACATCGGCAGAAAATAGTGACTTCTTCTTTTTCTGCGAACGGACACCAGTGGCCGATGACAAGAGCTTGCGCTTGACGGGAATCTTCGGGCGACGGGTCCCAATTTCCGTACCAGCGCTAGATTCCGGGGACGCTATAGCTACCGCATCTACGGGAACATGGGGTGGAGGCTTCTCAGGGAAGGTGCGCGGGACCACAACCGTAGCGATTTCTCTTAAGGAGGGATGAACGGTGGTCCGTTGCTTCAAAGGAACTGCTGGGTTACCAGCTGGGACAACATCTTTATGATCAAGTAATAGCCGTCTCTCTTCCCTGATAACAGAACCCGTCGCATGCTGGTACCACGCCACGTAGGCGTTCTAAGCTTTTTGTACGTGGCTCGGTTCGCTAATGAAAAAGTTAGACCCCATATTTAGTCGCATAAAGTGGTGCAACGCGCTATGAATGCCCTCTTCCGTAGCAACCGACTAGGCTAAGAATGCCTCGAGGGGAACACCCTGATTGTAACCCGACTGTTGAGCGAAACGGTGCGGGTTATACCTCATGAACAGTGCCAAGGCATTTTGTCTGAACACTAAAAAGCCTGGCCTAATTGAATACAAGTGCAGGATCTCCCGAGCCTTCAACGTGGGAGCCCCGTCTTTGAAAGTATCACGCAACGGTTGTACCGCCTTGGTAGATTCCTTGCCGATAGTTAAAACTCTATCGACAAAGGTCATGCTATCCCCAACCATGCGCGGGCGGAGGACCATTCACCGAGCCTCTCGCTGCGACGGGTTTGACGCGGAAGCGTCAATCAGATACATGACCCGAGGAAAGTTATAGCTATCGTAGAAACAGGGTCGTTTATGAAAACCGAAAGCATCTAGCACATGCATCTCGATCCACGACGTGAAGTAGTGCAACGGGAGATGCACGGGTTCTACCCCCGACTGAGTAGTGTCTGCCGCTAAGCTCAGGCCATGGTATAGATGAGCCAACCCCACTATCCCAACGGCCACACGCGTCCCTGCAACCATGCGGTGGGTGGGATAAAAGACAGACGGCCTCATGTAGCAAGGATGCATTGGAAGCACAAACCATCTCAACCACAGGCCGATGAACCCCAGGAAGAATGTCTCTTCATCGACGTCTGAGGTAGCAAGCTCTGCAAAAGGCACGACCGGGGTGTCTGGAATAAAGAAATTTCTTAAATCCGCTTCCGCCGTCGGCTAGCTATCCAAACCGAAACCAAACGGGTCATCAAGCTTGGATAATTTTGCGGCTTGTTTTGACAAGACTTCAGGACGAAGAAAACGGGCGATGAAATCGGCGAAGCTGACTCCGTGCCTTCCAGACTCCAAAAACAGACTCTCATAAATGTCCAACACTTTGATTAGGCTCGGGAACCGGTGTTGAATGGCATTCTCCGGGGTGAGTCCCATTACCACTGATTTGGTAGCAAAGATGTACTCATCAGGGCGAAGTATCTCCTCGTAATGTTCCCCTCTGATGGGTAAGCCTGAAATTTCCGCAAATTACTCCAAGGAAATAGAGACCTCTCAGTCCAACAGAAAAAATGTGTGGATCGGGATGTTCCATTGTTCTAAGAAAGCCTTGACCCACCATACATGAGGCGCGGGATATTGAAAGAGAGATGCATAAATCGCGGGATACAACCCGAGCTTCAGCATCAGTGACTTCCTGTTCGACAGAATATACATAGCCCACTGCATGTAGCCGGCTGAATGGCGAGGAGTCAAACCTATCATATATACTTGCACCGAAGGGCGCCACTTGCTTTGACATATGCGTCGACCCAAAATATCCAAGGCCATCAGCTGTTGTACGGGTATTGATGCCATAGAAGGCTGAAGGCGACCCTCCGAGGTCCAGTTGATCTCCTCTACAGCATAATTTCACTTGAGGCGAGTCGGCATAGTGAATTGCTGAAATGGGCTCTGAGGGTATTGCACAAGAAAAACTACGTCGACCCTGGATAATCTGATTGTACCATGACCCCCATAGGTGAAGAGATTTATGCTCCGGGTCATGATCTTTAATAAGCACGAAGACTTCCCGATCCATGGGCGCGTCGGCAAAGGCGCTCCCCGAACGTACAAAAGGGAAAGAAGAGTCGAAAGCCATAATATCTACACAAAGAGAGACGAGGGTTAGTTATCAACGCTATGTTCTGAACTCCGACACTTGGTACTTGAAAATTGTACCGCACTGTAATGCAGAATAAAGGGACAAAAGGGGGACCCAAAAAATCAAGATGACGTCACATCATTGATGGGGCAGTCACTCATTAAGAATGAAATCCTAAGATGATTCTCATTTAATGAGAAATCTGATTGGGCTAAGGAGTTAAAATCCTTCGAGAGCTATGCTCTGCAAACAGATTTCACATTTGTTAACTTTAATTAAGAGGGGAATAAAATTCCCCTAAAATTTTCTAAGAGCTATGCTCTGTAAAAACCAATGGGATAATCTAACAGAACCCTCAAAAGAAAATCTTTTTAATAGGGTAAAACCCCAAGATCTTTAAGATCTGCAAAACAAACTTTAAGAGCTCTTCGTGGAAAATAAGCAAAGCTCTGATTAATGGGTTAAGAAACCCTAAAATATATCTTAAGATCTACGATCTAAAAAGAGCAAAGCACTGTAAAGGGGTTCGATTATGATCCTTACCAAATTTTTGGGCAGAGTTCTAACTCTAGATAGGATTTGGGCAGAGTTCTAACTCTGAAAGGAGAATTAAATTCTCAGAAAAAAGAAGAATAAGAGAAGATGAACAGCAGTCATCTCAAGGGCCAAAAGACCTACTTATAGGCACAGGAAGTCGATCCAACTTCTAAGAAAATCCAACGGTGGAAAAGCTGCCACCGCTGCACTCACGTGTGAGTCACGTGAGAGCAACGGTGGGGGCATTTGTTTCCCCAATAAAAGAGCAAAGCTCTGTTCAAAATTTGAAAGGCAGCCGTTCCCCTCCGAACGGCGGCCGAGACGACGTGGGGACGTCTATGCCTGAGATTCGGGGCAGATGCTATTTGGTTTTATCCGTCCACCTCTCCGAAGATGCCAAGTTGATTTATGGCACCGTGTATCGGAGGTTTAGACGGATGCGGCCGATGTAGCAGACTTCGTCAGATTCCCCCTCGCTCGAGGGGTTTTTGATTGTGGGGACGCTCTTCTCTGCAGGCGCAAGCCCCTGTAGTTAATTACGCTACCGCATCGCGATAACAACTTTCTCCTTCTCCAGAATTTCACTTCGTATCGTGGGTGTTTGTTTTGTTTGTGGTTGCCCGTAGATTGTATACGGAGACTAATTTTATGTCGTCGCCCGTAGGACGTGGATTAGTCCAAATCCGTATTTTCTTGGATTTGGGTTTGGTGTTTTAGTTTAAGGATACGTTAGCCAGGTTTGAGGCTAAGATCAACTTAAACGTTCGTTAAGGATACGTTAATCTAATTTGGGACTAAGATCAACTTAACGGAAAGAGCATTTAGGGGCTCTATTGTTCCAGTTTAGGGACGTAGTGGTCCATCAAATGTATGGCCGTCGGGACCCATCACCTCTCTGACGACGTTGAAGGATTACAACGACAGATGTCAGAGGAGTTCAGAGATGTACTCTTGAACCAAAGTTGGTTGGGGGATCTGTAGTCCAATTTGGGACTAAAATCTGTCTGAAGGTTTAAGCATACGTTAGCCATTTTTGAGGCTAAGATCAACTTAAACAGGATCGTTTAGATCCAACAAAAGAGCATTTGGGCTCTATTGTTCCAGTTTAGGGACATGGTGGTCCATGTTTCAGTTTAGGGACGTGGTGGTCCATGTTCCAGTTTAGGGACGTGGTGGTCCATTGGTAGTTTAAGGACATTGCGGTCCATCATTAGTTTAAGAACGTTTCGGTCCACGAGTTTAAGGACCCCGCAGTCCATATCGGTGTGTGGTTATCGGGACCCCTCACCTCTCTGACGTCGTTGAAGGATTACAACGATAGGTGTCAGAGGAGTTCAGAGATGTACCCTTGAACCGGATGTAAATTGATTTAAGAGAGCAGCCGTGCTCAGTCAATTTAATTTGAGGACTTACGGCCATGATTGGGCTAAGTCGAGTTGAAAATATTCAACGTTTTTATCTTTGGCCTATTAGGCCTGTGCTAGAGCTTTGCCCCTGTTTGATAATGCACTGCATTTTATTCTGGCCTGCTGGGCCTTTTTTATTTGGGCTCTGTCCCTTTTAATAGTGCATAGCACTTTGTTTGGTCTGATAGACCTTCCTTTATTGGGCTCCGCCCTTTTATTAATGTGGTGCATTTAATGTTCTGACATTGCCCCACGTGGCTTGTCAGGCGCTTTGCGCCAATTGAGGAGCGCAAGGCGCAAGTCCATGGGGAGGTGACACGTGTCACGCTCTGGTGAGCGCAAACGCAGTGCGCTGCGCTGTTGCACTTCTGACACGTGGCGCGCTCTGGTGGGTTGCGCCAATTCATGAGAGCAGTGCTCTATTTTAACAGCGCATAGCGCAGATCATTCTGGAGCTGACACGTGGCTGTTAGGGTAAAAATTTACACCCCGGTTGACCGAGTCAAAGTCAAGGTCAACCCCCAAGCTAGGTGGGCCCAAGCCCAGGTCAAGCGGGCCCATGCCCAAGTCAAGCCCACGGCCAGCCTTCCCATGCCAACAATGAAATCATGTCATAAATAATTTTTATGTAATTTTTTATGCATGAATGTAAACAAAATGGGCATAAAGCCAATATTTTGTAAGCCCATGGCTTATGTGCAAAAATGAAATGGCACATGAGCTATGGGATGGCTAAAATGCCATTTTTGTAAAGCCCAAGGGGCTATATGTAAATATGTAAGCCTATATAAGGCAACATGATGATGAATAATAGAAAAAACTTTTCATTCTCTCCAAAAAAAATTAGATCTGAGATCTTTTCTCCTTCCTCAAGGTTCCAAAACCTTCTTCTTTCTCTTGAATTAAATCAAGAGTTTTACTCTTCCTTTTCAAAAACAAAATAGTTTTTCACCACCAAACCCATAAAGGGGAACTTGGATCTGTCTTTAGATCCCAAAAAGGAGAGATTTTGAGATCTCACATCTCTTGATCTTCAAGATCCAGCTAACAGAGGAGGAAGAAGAAGAACCCCTTCCATTAACCCCAAAAACACATTTAGGAGTCCAACTCCACTCTGATTTCTCTTCCGAGAATCTTTTTTTGGCTAAAAGCCTCTTTTCATCGCCGGCGCTCAAGCGCAGAGCGCCCACGTGCCGACACGTGGCGCGCTTGCACAACAGCGCCCTGCGCTCGAGCGCAAAGCGCCCATATGTCGACACGTGGCGCGCTTGCGCTCCAGCGCAAGCGCTCGAGCGCAAGTCGCCCCAGTGCCGACACGTGGCGCGCTTGCGCTCAAGTGCACATCGCTCTGGCGCAAGTCGCCCCCGTGCCGACACGTGGCACACTTGCGCTCAAGCGCCCAGCGCTCAAGCGCAAGTCGCCCCCGTGCCGACACGTGGCGCACTTGCGCTCGAGCGTCAGGCGCTGAAGCGCAAAGCGCCCACGTGCCGATACGGGCTTCTATTTTACAGAAGGCAAGCTTCTTGTTTTGACAAGAACAGAAAAATCTTATTAAAATTTTAATTCTGTTTGGCGCAGATACACCAGCGCTTGACACGTGTCGCACAGCGCAGCGCAGAGCGCTGCCACGTGTCGCGCAGCGCAGAGCGTAGCGCAACTGCGCTGCCACGTGTCGCGCAGCGCAGAGCGCAAGTCATCTGAAGCGTTGCTTCATTTATTTTAATTTTAATTTTCAAAACAGAGCTTTGCTCTGATTGGGGGAAACAGAAGCGTTGCTTCGTTTCCCGCCTTGGAATTTGAACAGAGCTTTGTTCTGATTGGGGTAAACAAATGCCCCCCACCGTTGTGCTTACGTGGCCCTCCAAACGTGAGCACAGCGGTGGCAGAATTCCAACCGTCGCGACAACTTTTGGTAGTTGAAAGGGCTCTTCAATGCCTATAAATAGGACCTTTTGTCCCTTAGATGATTTTCATCTTCAGAATTTTTACTTTCAGAATCTCAGAGCCCTGCTCTTCATTTTCAAGAACTCCGAGAGTTAAACTCTTAAAACTTTTAGGTAAAATTTTTAAGTTAAATTAAATCAAATTAATTTTCATTGACAGAGCCTTGCTCTCAATAGATCCCTGATCTAAAGAAAACCCATTTAGGATTTCACTTAGCAGAGCTTTGCTCTAAAGGGGTCTAAAGAGAACTAAGGAGAACCCTATTAGGGTTCCATTAATAGAGCTCTGCTCATTGAAAGATTTTTTCTCGTATATTCCTCATTTCATTAATGGAACTTTGCTCCTTCCAAATCATATAGCAGAACTCTTAAGAGTTGCTAATTTTTGTCGATTTTCTTTCATAGAAGTGATGGACGCCCACATGTACGATCTCGACGAGATTATCTCTTACGGGGACGTCCGCCGACTTGGCCATTCTCAAAATCGAGAATTTACTAACGCTGAGTGTGCCGAGATCATGAGTCGCTTCAACGGGTACAACGGTCAACTGCTTCCTCGGCGCTCCCCTCTGCTGAAGCTTATTGTGGGAGCCATCTGGGGAGCGCTTCCCCTATTCTTTACTGGCGTGCCGCTTAGAGTATTGGACGCCGCCGAGGATAAGGTGCACTCAGTGTACCTAATGAACTTAATCTCGAAGAAACGGCGAGACAATCTCATCGATCTCTTGCACGAAGCCTTTCAACAGTCCGCCATTCTTGCTGCCTATCGGAGGGTGGAGGACATCAGTGGGGATCCCGACGCCCGTGCTCGTGAAAGGAAGCACACCAGGATGGTTTGCCAAGCTTGGAAAGTCTTGGACAAGGTCACTTTCGAGTTCCTCAATCCCTGTCCAGGATCTGAGGTTTTGCCGTTGTAATTATTTGAATAATGTTTTTGTTTATGATTGTAAGAATCCTTTGTAATGGAAAATTTCTCCTTTCAACTTGTCTTATTTCTCACTCTGAGTCTTTTGCACATGCATGAATGAGTGTGTCTCGAATGCTTAATCCAATGCCAATCAGATGTTCTCTTTGTCGCTTTCTTCTTTCTTTTATTATCCGCGTGTTACCTTAGTGAACATGGTTGACAGACAATAGAGTAAGCATCTCGATTTCTTCAAGAGATAGTGATGGCTTAGGTCGCAGGTTCAGGTCTGCTGCCTAAGACTTTTCAACTCTATAAGCCGTGAGGGTCTCATAGAGACTTTTCTCCCTACGGATCGAGAGGATCTCGTAGGTGGATTTTCTCCTTAGGAATCATGAGGATTCCTAAGTGTGTTTTCTCTTATAAGTCGTAAGGATCTTATAAAAGAATTTTCCCTCTTACGAGTCGAGAGGACTTGTAAGCGGTTGTTTCCCTCCTTGTCGAAATTCGACGTTGGAGAGTGAGACCCGTGGATAGTATGCAAGAGACCGTTTTGGGCTGACATGCAGGGTCCCAGTGCTTAGGAAACAGGCTTCTTTTATGCCCACTGCCTAAGGCTTTATCTCACGAGTCGAGCCGCCTCAAGAATTTCTCGCAAAGACATCAATTTCTTCTCAAGTCGAGACGAATCGAGCGTTTCTCGTAAGAATATCCTAACGTCACAGTTAACCTCTGCTCTTTACGACAGAAGTCCGTTAGGGTCTATGGTACTTAGGGTTTTGGCCGTCGTACCGTCGCATAAGCTGATATATTCCTCGATAGGCAATCGTGATGTTCGAGTAGCCCTGCGACTGCTGTGTCTCTGATCCCTTCGGGGCTGGACAAGGCGTCTTCAAGCAATCCTCCTTGGCAGTTTGACCGTCGGAAGAGCAAGCGTTATGTATTTTGCCATGCCGCTTTTTACTTGAGATTAGGCTCCTTTTGGAGAGCCCCGATGAGTCATATCCACTCCGCACTGGTGTGGGATGATCTCCGATAGTCTTTCAGGTTTTATGTGAGTTGCCGTCAAGACCCTGAAGCTAGGAATTTGGCCATTGCTTCGTTTACTGGCATCGCGTCTGCTGTATCGAGATGAATGTCGCGGTTGTCTCTAGGTTGCTGGTGAACCGTCGAGGTTTGGAACTAGGGATTTTGTCGTGGCTCCGTTAGTTTGATTGTCGCGTCTGAACCCTGCTGGAGGAAGAACGCTGGGGTGGCAACTCGTCTGTTGTATCGAGACGAACGTCGCGGTTTTCTCTAGGTTGCTGATGAACCGTCGAGATTTGGAACTAGGGATTTTGCCGTGGCTCCTTTTGTTTGATGGTTGCGTCTGAACCCTGCTGGAGGAAGAACGCTGGGGTGGCAACTCGTCTGCTGTATCGAGACGAACGTCGCGGTTGTGATCGCTCCATGTGGGATGATCTCTGGTACTCTTTTAGGTTTTATATGAGTTACCGTCAAGACCCTGAAGCTAGGAATTTGGCCTTTGCTTCGTTTGTTTTGTCATGTCCGAATCCTGTTGGAGGAAGGACACTGTTGTGAACATTGCGTCTGCTGTAACGAGACGAATGCTGAGGTGGACCTGAGATTTTGCCGTCGCTTCGTTTTGTTTTGACCGCGATGTCTTTTATTGGCGTTGTATCTGCATCTCGACGGACTGTGAAGGAATGCCTTTGTTGACATCTCGTCTGCTGTATCGAGACGATTGTTGAGATGAAGCTGGGATTTTGCCGTCGCTTCGTTTTGTTTTGACCGTGAGGTCTTTTGTTGGCGTTGTATCTGCATCTAGATGGACTGTGAAGGAACGCCTTCGTTAACATCTCGTCTGCTGTATCGAGACGATTGTTGAGATGAAGCTGGGATTTTGCCGTCGCTTCGTTTTGTTTTGACCGCGAGGTCTTTTGTTGGCGTTGTATCTGCATCTTGATGGACTGCGAAGGAACGCCTTTGTTGATTCTTAGGCTGTAGATATTTCCGTTAAGATTTGGAACTAGGGACTATGCCGTGGCTCTATTTCATTGTGACTCTGAGGTCGGTTGTTGATGTCATCGAGATTTGGCTTCGCTTTCTGGTGGAGCCTGTTGGGAAGATATGGTTCCCGCTTTGTTTGTGCCCCTGGATTGTATACAGGGATCAATGTGATCTCACCTGTAGGGCAAAAATTTTCATTCTTTCATTATTCATTTTTTTTATTCCTTCCGCGACGCTCTATCATTTCAGCATTTTATATCGCGAAGATCGCGATTGCCCAATCATTTCAACTATTTTTCGCGGTGTCCAATCATTTCGGCTATTTATTTTGTTTTTACTCGTTGTTTTTTATTGCGAGTTGCCCAATCATTTCGGCTATTTTGCATGCATACATTTTTACTTGCTGATTTTGTTGCAAGTTGCCCCATCATTTCGGCTATTTCATATGCATTTTTAGCTCGCTGATTTTTTTTTTTTATCACGAGTGTGGAACTTGGAATCTGGTGCCGATCTCAGCATCAGTATCGCTACAACTGGAATATTTCCAGGAGCGAATCATCATTTGCCATGAAAGGACTTGCAATTTGATACCGTTTTAGGCATCATCATCGCTACAACTGGAATGTTGCCAGGAGCGAATCATCATTTGCCTTGGAAGGACTCGCAATTTGATACCGTTTTAGGCATCAGCATCGCTACAACTGGAATGTTGCCAGGAGCGAATCATCATTTGCCTCCGTCGATGTCGAACAAAGGTGGCTTAGCGAACAGGGTAAGGATCCCGTCGACTAAGGCTTTTGACTTCATGAGCCGTAAGGGTCTCACAAAGGTATTTCTCCCTACAAGTCGTGAGGATCTCGTAGGTGTGTTTTCTCCTTAGGGATCATGAGGATTCCTAAGTGTATGTTCCCCTGTAAGTCGTAAGGATCTTACAAAAGGGTTTTCTCCTTATAAGTCGAGAGGACTTACAAGGGTTGTTCACCATATGGACATATCCCTAGTCACGGGTGGGACTTGGTTAGGGAAATGTTTATTCGCGCCCGTGGATTGTATACAAGGGCCAGTATTGAGCCGCTTGTAGGGCAGTATCGAAGGTTGTGGGGGGTTTGCTTAAGAACAGGTTAAGGTTTCTGTAACTTAAGACTTTCAAGTCTTATGAGCCGTGAGGGTCCCATAAGAGAGTTCTCCTTACGAGTCGTGAGGATCTCGCAAGTGTATTTTCTCCTTAGGAATCGTGAGGATACCTAAGTGTGTTGCTCCTTTGTGAGTCGTAAGGATCTCACGCGGGTGGTTTCTCCTTATAAGGTCGAGAGGACCCCGCAAGTGTCTTTTAACGAGGTTGCGTCCTTTTGGGTTTTCACAAACACTCGCCGGTAGCCCTGCTGTTTTTACTCACGGAGCCCTTTCGGATTTTCATCCGTGCCCATTTTGCTTATGGACATACCGTTTTTTCTTGTTTTTTTGTTTTTTTTTCTTTTTTTTAATTCTTTTTATTCTTTTTTTCTAACGAGGTCGCGCCCTTTCGGGTTTTCATGAACACTCGCCGGTAGCCCTGCTGTTTTTACTCACGGAGCCTTTTCGGGTTTTCATCCGTGCCCATTTTGCTTATGGACATACCGTTTTTTTTAAATTTATTTATATATTTTTTATATATATTTTTTTTGTCAGCCCGAGGATGCTGCTGTAGTAGTTTAAAGATGTTTCGGTCATTAGCTAGTTTTAAGACGTAGTAGTCCGTCATTAGTTTAAGGACGTTTCGGTCCGTCATTAGTTTAAGGACGTTTCGGTCCATCGTCGTCGTATTTGAGGCGAATCTCTAGTTTAATGACATTTCGGTCTATGGGGTTTTCCTTATGAATGAGCATGATGCCCCCAGCGTATCCCTCTTTTTCAGAGCGTGCGGTTGTGGCGGGTTCACCCTCCAGTTTTCGGATATGACGAACTTGCCCTGTTGGTATTGGTCTTCAACCCAGTTTTTGAAGACGTAACAGTTTTCGATCAGATGGCCCAATACTCGGTGGTAAGGGCAATAATTAAAACTGTTGACATCATCCAGTTGTAGTCGGAGTTTCGGCTCCGGTAGAGTGATAAGCTTGTTATGCACTGCCACTTCGAACAGCCTCCTTGTTTCATCCTGGGGAAATGAGTAAGGACGTCTTAGCCTCTCCTCGAGGGATATGCGTGGACGCATATTGTTTTGACGAACAACCGGTCTAGGGCCACTCGACTGTTGTTGAGTGTTGGCGACGAAGGTCATTTTCCCCTTTCCTTTATCCTTTTTGCTCGATCCTTTGTTTACGGGGCCGAGGATTTTTTCGGGTAGCGTGCGATTGCACGGCTGAACGTTCTCGCAACTCCTCAATTCCTTAATTTTTGAAATAGATTCCTTAAGGAGCGGATTGAGGGCAGCTTCTTCGTCAGAGTCGCTTCCAAAGGTGATAATTTGCGATCCCTTGGAATCAGCTATATGACAGTCGTCGACGGCTCTTTTGTGCTCATCTATCGCATTTTTCCGATTTCTACGAGTTTCACACTTTGTCCTGTTGAAGTGTTGCTTTTGAGCGACATATCCTTGCCACCAACACTTAAAGGAGTCGCAGTCTTCGGTAGGATGTATGATCTTCTGATGATATAAGCAGAAGTTAGGATGCATCTCTACTCCACCGAGAGTATTTTCTTCAGAGGGCGGTAGCTTCATTCCCACTGATAGGGCTTTGGCGAACCTTTTCCTCGTCTTGAATTTGTTTTTATCCGCAGCGAATGACTTTTGATTTGACGGAAGTGCCTCAACTCTTTGGTCTAATAGTCGGTGCTTGGCTCCTTCCGGTATGGCCATCTCACGCTCTTGATTGGTTTTAACTTTCAGACGAATCTCATTCAGGAAGGCATCGATCAAATCGTCTGACGGCTGCGGAATTTCTGGTTTAGGGTCCGCCCTCGGTTTCTCGGCGCAAGGGGCCTCTTTATCATCTACCAATGACTGAGAGATCATATGACAACTCGCTACGTAGTCTTAAGATTCATTTGATGAGTCTTCTCCATCGTTTTCGTCCTTGACAAAAGAACAAGCTGCCCCCATCGTGTCCGTCTTCCTTAGAGTGTGCGGTTGTGGTGGGTTTACCTTCCAGTTTTCAGACAGCGCAAACTTGCCTCGTAGGTACTGATCCTCGATCCATCCCTTAAAGACGAAACAATCCTCGATCGGGTGACTTACCGTTTGGTGGTAAGGACAGTAATCGGGATTATTGAGATCGCCTGGCTGCAACGGACGTTTTGGATTCGGCAGATTGATGAGTCTGTTGCGTACTGCCAGTTCAAACAGTCTTCTCATTTTATTCTGAAGAAACGAGTAAGGACGTCCTAGTCTCTCCTCGAGGGACGGGCGTGGATGCGCGTTATTTTGGCGAACGACTGGCTTTGAGTTGCTCGGCTGTTGTTGAGCATTGGCAACGACAGTCGCTTTCCCTTTTCCTTTCTCATTTTGAGAGTCTGATTTTGGAGGAGACGGTCCGTGGCCCATCTGGTCCATTTGGGCTAATTTGTCGATCAATGCCTGGAAGGTGGTCGTCCTGAAGAACATCATGAATTGCGAGATGGTCGCTTGCGGATCAAGAGTGCCCACGAACATGCCTACCGCAGGTGCCTCTTCTATGCGTTGTTCGCATTTTGACCATAGGTTCCGCCATCGTGTTGCGTATTGGACCCACGTTTCGCCGGGCCTTATCCTGGCATTTATCATTGCTGTTATCGGGGTGCGTTCACTAGCACTCGCGAATCTTTGTGTAAACAGTGACTCCATCTCCGCAAATGTTTTGACCGAGTCATTAGGTAGCTCCGAATACCATTCAAAGACTGTTTCTGCTAAGCTGCCGACGAATTGGCGAAGCAACAGTTTGTCATCGCCTCCAGTGTTGTCGCATAAGGCCCTGAATTGAGCGACGTGCTGATGTGGATTCCTTGTCCCTTTATATACGTGGAACTTAGGGATCGTATATCCCGGCGGGTAACTGATTTGGTCATACCAGCCCGGATAGGGTCGTCCAGTTCTACCAGTTTGCCCAGCCGATTCACTCGCCTGATGAGCTCGTATTTGCTGAGCTATATAGTCATCCAGTGCGGCCTTGGAAATGGTTTCTTCCTTGGCCGCTGAAAGAGCCGGAGGAGGATTAGGTGTCTTCCCTCTGTCGTCTCCAACAATGATCGGAGGGTCTTCAGCTGGAGGGTCCGGGTGCAAAATCATCCCTACTATATCTTGGAAAAGGAGCGCCATTTGCTTTATATTGGCAGCTTGTTCGGGCTGCCTCTTTGTCCTTCTTTTCGAGGACTCTGCGTAGATAGTCAGCGTCAGTTTCTTGTTCATGACGCTGCTCTGATGATACTTCCGAACTTCCTTTCGGTTCGGTAAGTGCAGCCATCACAGTCATCATTTCCTGAAGCTTCTGTTGCTGCTCTTGGGGTTTTGTCACGGATCGGGTGAGCGGTCGGTGACCCGTCAAAACACGGCTTTCCTCCTTTTCGGAATCCATATAAACAGTGTGCACCACCATACCCCCAGACTTGGGGTGTTTGTGCTCGGCGTGTTTACGGTTCGCCATGTTCACAGCGGCATTTTGCGGCCTCCTTTTCTTTTGAGTGGTTGAAGTTGAGGGGGCCGTTATAGTGGGCACCCAAGTAGCTGTTGCTTTTTCTGGCTTAACAGAGTAGTCTCTTTCCTGCCGAACCTTCATCTTTTTCTGTCGGCGGAGATAGTCTTGATCGACCACTGATTCTTCGACACGTTGCCAAACTTTGTAAATTTTAGAGGACAGCCGTTGAGGGGGCTGCTCTAGCTTCTTCTCTGGAGTATTCTCCACAGGTGAAGGAGTTTGTTTCAACACTGCAGTAGGAGAGTTTCTGCTCACCTTGTTCAGCAATTCAAAGCTGTTCCCGGTTGGAACAGTAGCACCGATCCCCACCGTTGGAGTTGGCAGAGTCATCCCAGAGGGGGAGTTGCCCCCAACCTTCCTTACTCGGCGCCAGTGGCGACGTCGAGCATGTCTTGCAGATGGAGTTGTTTCAGCTATAAGGGTGACTTCGTCATGCCTTCTCTGGGCAGGGGAAGCAACTTTGAGGATCTCGCCTGGAGCAGCAACCGGAATGGCCAACCTTGTAAAAAATGACTTCTTAGAAGGAGGAGCCTTTCAAATGATTTCGTCCGCTTGAGCCGAAATGACTATCCGCTTTGGGATGGCAGCTTCGGGTATCGCGGGCTTGTAGACGTTCTGGCCCAGTCTGTTGGAAACTGAGGTATTGAAGTTGGGCGACCCGTTGAGAGGGGCCGCGGCAGTAGCAAGCCGATCAAAGACCAACTTCTTTGGAGCTTCTTGCGATGTCATTGGGGCATTGAAGCTCATTGGTGGGAGCAGGGTCCCGAAGAATAGTCCAGCGGTGGCTTGAGTCACTTACTCCACTGGTATTTTGAAAAGGGAGGCCGCTTGGGGCACATAAGTCACTCCCCCAGCAAGGATGGAGTGAGAGTTGCAGTTGCAGGCAGTGCAGTTTGAAGCCATTGATCTTCTGTTTTCTGCACGGAGCAAGACACCAAATCTAAGTACCTTGAATCCACAGGCAACCACAGCAAACCGTGATTTGTTCGCGAACACGACACACGAAGTGTGGAGTGGAAAGAGGAAAAAGTCCCACCGGGCGTGCCAGAATCTGTTCCCCTCCGAACGGCGGCCGAGACGACGTGGGGACATCTATGCCTGAGATTCGTGGCAGATGCTATTTGGTTTTATCCGTCCACCTCTCCGAAGATGCCAAGTTGATTTATGGCACCGTGTATCGGAGGTTTAGACGGATGCGGCCGATGTAGCAGACTTCGTCAGATTCTCCCTCGCTCGAGGGGTTTTTGATTGTGGGGACGCTCTTCCCTGCAGGCGCAAGCCCCTGCAGTTAATTACGCTACCGCATCGCGATAACAACTTTCTCCTTCTCCAGAATTTCACTTCGTGTCATGGGTGTTTGTTTTGTTTGTGGTTGCCCGTGGATTGTATACGGAGACTAATTTTATATCGTCGTTCGTAGGACGTGGATTAGTCCAAATCCGTATTTTCTTGGATTTGGGTCTGGTGTTTTAGTTTAAGGATACGTTAGCCAGGTTTGAGGCTAAGATCAACTTAAACGTTCATTAAGGATACGTTAGTCTAATTTGGGACTAAGATCAACTTAACGGAAAGAGCATTTAGGGGCTCTATTGTTCCAGTTTAGGGACGTAGTGGTCCATCAAATGTATGGCCGTCGGGACCCATCACCTCTCTGACGACGTTGAAGGATTACAACGACAGATGTCAGAGGAGTTCAGAGATGTACTCTTGAACCAAAGTTGGTTGGGGGATCTGTAGTCCAATTTGGGACTAAAATCTGTCTGAAGGTTTAAGGATACGTTAGCCATTTTTGAGGCTAACATCAACTTAAACAGGATCGTTTAGATCCAACAAAAGAGCATTTGGGCTCTATTGTTCCAGTTTAGGGACATGGTGGTCCATGTTTCAGTTTAGGGACGTGGTGGTCCATGTTCCAGTTTATGGACATGGTGGTCCATTGGTAGTTTAAGGACATTGCGGTCCATCATTAGTTTAAGGACGTTTCGGTCCACGAGTTTAAGGACCCCGCAGTCCATATCGATGTGTGGTTATCGGGACCCCTCACCTCTCTGACGTCGTTGAAGGATTACAACGATAGGTGTCAGAAGAGTTCAGAGATGTACCCTTGAACCGGATGTAAATTGATTTAAGAGAGCAGCCGTGCTCAGTCAATTTAATTTGAGGACTTACGGCCATGATTGGGCTAAGTCGAGTTGAAAATATTCAACGTTTTTATCTTTGGCCTATTAGGCCTGTGCTAGAGCTTTGCCCCTGTTTGATAATGCACTGCATTTTATTCTGGTCTGCTGGGCCTTTTTTATTTGGGCTCTGTCCCTTTTAATAGTGCATAGCACTTTGTATGGTCTGATAGTGCATAGCACACCCCGGTTGACCGAGTCAAAGTCAAGGTCAACCCCCAAGCTAGGTGGGCCCAAGCCCAGGTCAAGCGGGCCCATGCCCAAGTCAAGCCCACGGCCAGCCTTCCCATGCCAACAATGAAATCATGTCATAAATAATTTTTATGTAATTTTTTATGCATGAATGTAAACAAAATGGGCATAAAGCCAATATTTTGTAAGCCCATGGCTTATGTGCAAAAATGAAATGGCACATGAGCCATGGGATGGCTAAAATGCCATTTTTGTAAAGCCCAAGGGGCTATATGTAAATATGTAAGCCTATATAAGGCAACATGATGATGAATAATAGAAAAAACTTTTCATTCTCTCCAAAAAAAAATTAGATCTGAGATCTTTTCTCCTTCCTCAAGGTTCCAAAACCTTCTTCTTTCTCTTGAATTAAATCAAGAGTTTTACTCTTCCTTTTCAAAAACAAAATAGTTTTTCACCACCAAACCCACAAAGGGGAACTTGGATCTGTCTTTAGATCCCAAAAAGGAGAGATTTTGAGATCTCACATCTCTTGATCTTCAAGATCCAGCTAACAGAGGAGGAAGAAGAAGAACCCCTTCCATTAACCCCAAAAACACATTTAGGAGTCCAACTCCACTCTGATTTCTCTTCCGAGAATCTTTTTTTGGCTAAAAGCCTCTTTTCCTCGCCGGCGCTCAAGCGCAGAGCGCTCACGTGCCGACACGTGGCGCGCTTGCACAACAGCGCCCTGCGCTCGAGCGCAAAGCGCCCATATGTCGACACGTGGCGCGCTTGCGCTCCAGCGCAAGCGCTCGAGCGTAAGTCGCCCTAGTGCCGACACGTGGCGCGCTTGCGCTCAAGCGCAAGTGGCCCCCGTGCCGACACGTGGCGCACTTGCGCTCGAGCGTCAGGCGCTGAAGCGCAAAGCGCCCACGTGCCGACACGTGGCGCGCTTGCGCTACAGCGCCCTGCGATCAAGCGCAGAGCGCCCACGTGCCGACACGTGGCGCGCTAGCGCCTGAGCGCATAGCACCCGGGCTCACAGCGCCTAAGGCGCTGGCCCCACGCATCCTTTGGATGCCTTTTCCCCCTCTTTTTATGTACATACATATACATATACATATGTATACATATTTGCACACACACGTGCTTCACGACACTGTCCCTGTTAGAAAAAAATTTCTAACGGGGCGCTGCCCCGCACCCCGCAAGGGGGCTGCTAGCCCCCTTGACCCCCAGCCCGCTATCCGGGTAGCGGGACCCCCGTAAAAAACTCTGCGTGGCTCCCGATATATCCAAACCCCCCTTTCAAAACACAACACACGTACACTGCACATTGAGTTCGCATGACCAGTTTAACCCGTTAATCGGAGGTTCCCTCGCCCCAAAGGCGAGGGGTAATTAACGGCAGCTTAGTCCACGGCTGCCGGAGATTCGGATCCCCACAATCAATAAACCCCGGCCTACCCCAGGCAGGGGGAAACTGTAGTACGCCTGACAAGCACGCGCGTATTCCCATCTCAATGGGGTGACGAAAAACACCCTACAGTGGCGCTCTCTGGTGGCTTGCGCCAACCCAGGAGCGCAACAATACAGTTTTGCAAGTGCAGGACACTGTTTTATATTTTGATCAATTTTAGATCAAAGAAAACAAGTTTTTCTTGTTTTCAAAGAACCAGTGGTTCATAAAAAAGTGCAAAGCACTGTTTGTTATATAAAGATCATTGATCTTGTTCTTAGATCAATGATCTATTAGAAGAAATTCTTCTATTTTATGAAGGTTTTTACCTTTTTCTTGAAATTTCTTCAGAGTTCTCTCTGTTTTGAGGTTCTCAATCTCTCACCATGTTCATTCTCTTTTGAATTGGGCTCTAGGGGTCTTTATATAGTGCCCGTAGGTTTGTTAAGTTTGTTATAGAGATCATTCTCTGAGGGATTTGAGGAATTTTCCCCACCGTTGGATTTTTAATCCAAGGGCTTCTGTTTTACAGAAGGCAATCTTCTTGTTTTAACAAGAACAGAAAGATCTTATTAAAATTTTAATTCTGATTGGCGCAGATGCACCAGCGCTTGACACGTGTCGCGCAGCGCACAGCGCAGCGCACCTGCGCTTGCGCAACTGAACTGACACGTGTCGCGCAGCGCAGCGCATCTGCGCTAGCGCAACTGCGCTGCCACGTGGCGCGCAGCGCAACTGCGCTAGCGCAACTGCGCTGCCACGTGGCGCGCAGCGCAGAGCGCAAGTCATCTGAAGTGTTGCTTCATTTATTTTAATTTTAATTTTCAAAACAGAGATTTGCTCTGATTGGGAGAAACAGAATCGTTGCTTCGTTTACCACCTTGGAATTTGAACAGAGCTTTGCTCTGATTGGGGTAAACAGCAGCGCCTCGCGTGCCTTGCACGAGGGCGCCAGCGCCAAGAGTTAAAAACTCTGAGGCAACACCCCGCGTGCCTCGCACGAGGGCGCCAGCACCAGAACCAAATCTCTCTGTTAAACAGAGTCGTTGGATCAAAAATCCAACGGAGATGATAAATCATCAAAGTACAGAATTAAATTCTGTTGAGGAAATATTTCTTAAATCTTTCTAAACAAGAAAAATTATTCTCTGTAAAATAGAGCACCGTTGGATTAAAAATCCAATGGTGATTAAAAATCACCAAGCTACAGAATAAGCTCTGTATGGGGAAATATTCCCCTAATCTTGTTAAAAATGAGAAAAATATCTTCTGTAAAACAGAAGTTCTTGGATCAAAGATCCGACGGTGGATAAAATCCCCAAATCAATTAAAGATCTCTCAATGAGAGATTTCTTTAACCAAATCAATAAATCTGCCTCTACTATATAAAGGACCCAAGACTTCAAGCCTTAAACAGAGAAACCCCCCATAAGCTTTAAAGAAAGCAAGAAGAAAGTTTTAAGAAGGAAGAAAGAAGAATACCTTTCTTCGAGGTAAATAAAAATAATAATAAAGATCAGAGCATTTCATCTTCATATCCAAGGGTTTAACCCTCATAAAAGAACATAGTTCTTTCCCTGGATCTGAGATCCATGAGACAAGTCTCCCACAAATGAGAATTCAATTCTCATAGGGATGAACTTGTTCTTAGGGATCAAAAATCCAGAAAAGAACTGAGAATTGAACTCTTTAGAACAGAATACACAAAGAAAGCCTAGCGCCAAGCGCCGCACGTGCCCCTCACATAGGCGCTGCTCAATAAAGAGTGCTTAGCACTTAATGGTTGGCGCTCAGCGCCAAGCACCTCACGTGTCCCTCACGTGGGCGATGCTCAATAAATAGTGCTTAGCACTCAGTGGTCGGCGCCAAGCGCCTCACGTGTCCCTCACATGGGCGATGCTCAATAAATAGTGCTTATCACTCAGTGGTCGGCGCTCAGCGCCAAGCGCCTCACGTGTCCCTCACGTGGGCGCTGCTCAATAAGGAGTGGCTAGCACTCAGTGGTTGGCGCTCGGCTCCAAGCGCCTCACGTGCTCCGCACGTGGGCGCCATAAAGAGTGTCTAACACTTCATAAAAATAAAAGAACAAAAAAATCAATGGGAAAGTAAAGCAAAATATAAGTGTCAGAACCCAAATGAATGCTCAGCATTATTTGCACAGAAGAGGGACTGAGCCCAAGCAAGTGTTTAACACTTTATTCAAAAATTGAGTGGGTTGAGTCTAAGTTGACCAAACCCCCAATTCAGATCAACCGAGCCTATGTGCTCATCATTTTCCAAATTGGTCTTAGTCCCAAACACGACAACAGATCTCCCAACGGACATTGGTTCAAGGGTACATATCCTCACACCTCTGATACATGTCATTGTAATTCTTCGGCGTCTTCAGAGAGGTGGTAGGTCCCGATAACCAACAACTCTTTGGTGCACTCCCAAATTGACGGGCACATCCAACAACGGACCGCAACGTCCTTAAACTAGCTATGGACCGAAAACGTTCTTAAACTATAACAATGGAGCCCAAATGCTCTTTTGTTGGATCTGAATGATCCTAAATCCTGTTGAGTAGATCTTAGTCAAAAATTGGACTAACGTATCCTCAACAACCATTTAAGTCGATCTTAATCTCAAACAAGATTAACGATCCTTAAATCAACCCAAACCCAAATCTAAGAATATATGGATTTGTACTAATCCACGCCCTACGGGCGACAACATAAATTAGTCTCCGTATACAATCCACGGGCAACTGAAAATAAAACAAACACACATGACACGAAATAACCTTCTGGAGCAGGAGAAAGTGGTTATCGCTACGTGGTAACGTAATTAACTGCAGGGGCTTACACCTGCAGGGAAGAGCGTCCCCACAATCAAAAACCCCTCGCAAACGAGGGAGAATCTGATGAAATCTGCTACAACGGCCGCATCCGTCCAAACCTCTGATACATAGTGTCATAAATCAGCTTGGTATCTTCGGAGAGGTGGACGGATAAATCCAAATAGCATCTGTCCCTAAATTCAGGCAGACGTTTGTCTTCCCGGTTTTCGTCGATAAACAAAGCCCATACCTAAGTGTCCCGTCTCACACAAAATATCTTCTCATGTTCATTTTCTTTTATTTCTCATTTTAAAACAAAACAAACCATATATGCACAAATGAAGCAATGGGTAAAATAAAAATGAAACAAGTGTTTGCAAACATTACATGTTGTATGTCATAAACGAGGTTAATGCATAATTAGTGAAATCTTAATCAGGTTTAGTATTAAAATTGTATACGATTAATTGTATAATAATTTGTAAAATGCCCAATTCCAAATAAATACCTTTTAAATAAATAAACCATATTAATCTCCAATTATTTTTCAAATATCGGTATATAATTATACCATGTTACGAAAAATCTCTATTCGCAAATCGAATAGTTTTTGTGAAATATATTATTTTATTATTTAAATTCCAAAAATAATATTTTATTTTTCTGAAATGTTACAATTATATACATGTCCCAATTGAAACATCAGTTTTACCCAATTGATTAAAATGTGGTTCAATCACTACAAGTTCTACACGGTATTAGAAAGGTAAAATTAAATCCGAATGTGTTCCACTCAATATGATCAAATAACGACAATCGTACATTAGAATATAATGATAATTACGATGTAAATATATATAAATATATATATATAACTATAAATTCGACAAACTAATATCTTATAGCATGTTAAGCAAGTGATGGGTTCACTTTTCTTCGGTCGCTGATTTGGAAGCGATACTGACGCGGAGATCGCCTCGACACACGAGACGGCTACGAACATTACAGAATTAGGCACTGCACGAAGTAAGGCTCGAGCGCGATACGTGCTGCGACGGATGTATGTGACGTTGCAATGGCGACTACGTTGATGACGGTGATGGTTAGATTGATCGAGGCCACGGCTTGGACGACAACGGCGGCGACGGGAACAGCGGGGATCGCGACAAACGTAAGTGTTCGACGAAATGCCTGATGGGTGAGAGGAGCTCAACTTGGCTTGGGATTTGTGTTGGTGGAGCTTCGGGGGTGTCGGCTGCGTTGAGGAGGAGAGTATGATGGTGACAAGGTCAGCGACGATTCAGGGGAGCTCCGACGAAGGGTGGTAGCGAGGAGGTGAAGGCTCGATGTTGGAGCTCGAAAAAGGGAGAAGGGGGTGAACGTCAAGGCGAAACTCGGGTCGTATGAGCTGAAGTGGGGATTTTGGTCTGGAGGAGGAGGGGTGCCAGATTCTATTTACCGCCGAAAACAGAGACAAACCTGGGATGCTCTATCATTTCAGTTTTTTATATCGCGAAAGTCGCGATTGCCCAATCATTTCGTCTATTTTTCGTGGTGCCCAATCAATTCGGCTATTTATATTTTTACTCGCTATTTTTTTATTGCGAGTTGCCCCATTATTTCGGCTATTTCATATGCATATATTTTTGGCTCGCTGATTTTTATTGCGAGTTGCCCCATCATTTCGGCTATTTCATATGCATTTTTGGCTTGCTGATTTTGTTGCGAGTATGGAGCTTGAGATCTGATACCAATCTTACCATCAGCATCGCTACAACTAGAATATGGCCAGAAGCGAATCATCATTTGCCTTGAGAGGACTTGGAATTTGCTACCAATTTAGGCATCAGCATCGCTGCCACTGGAATGTTGCCAGGAGCAAATCATCATTTGCCTTTACTGATTTGAACAAAGGTGGCTTAGAAAACATGTGTAACAACTCCAATTTTAGTGTACATAAAATTCATTCAAAGTTAATGTACAATTGGGGTATTTACAATTCCTCTGAAGGTTATAAGTATTTGTTTTGATTTAGAACAACAAGAAGGAGCTTGTAGCTCACTGGTAAGACCTTGCACTGTTGAACCATAGCACCAGAGCTCAAATCTCATCAGCCACATATTCTTTTTGTTTTGAATTCTTTAATCTTTTTAGAAGCTCAAAAGACTACACGTGCACTACACGTAAACTGAAGAGACACAAGATAATCAAACACGTGCACCCAATACCCCAACACCAACCAAGACCGTCGGCATTGGGCCGGCGACAAGCCCAGAAAATCCGGCGAGGTCAGTCATATCCGTCCCAAATGCCCTCAAATTTCACCCCCTGCAACGTTTGGCCTACCTCACTACTCCCTTATTGGTTGTTTACTCTGAATTAATCCAGAAAGCAATAAAATGCCCATTTAACCTCATTTTTAATGCAAATTTAAATGCATTTTTTTTCCATCACCCTAAACCCTAAATTGTCTTATAAATACCCACTCCATTTTGCATCCCTTCACACAGAAAATTCTATACCAAAACTTTCAAGAAATTTCCAAGTTCCCATAGTGTGCAAGTGGAGTTAACAAAGGGCGAAACTCCGACGAAGTTTCGGCGACGATACAAGGAGTTTCCGGTAATGAAACAAAGCACCGATGAATTCTAGACCTCCTCCTACCTCTCCTCTCTCATCAAAACCAGTAAATCCCATTCTTCTCTCTCATCTTGATCTCTAAAAAGTTCTATTTCTAAAACCCGACGAAAGCGGAGTTAATCCGACTTCCGATTCGGTTTTCCTTGAAAACTAGATTTTTTCTTAATCAAGATAACTTCATATTCTCACATATTGTTAAGCAAACATTAAAAATACTAGTAAATCAAGTTTCACCTCAAAATAACTATTGTGGTAACTTTTATCATATTTTTACATTAAAATACCTTTATATTTCAATTCGACATGCGTATACCTTTTAACCGTATTACCTTAGAAAAACCCACGAGCTAATGACCTACCTCATCTCAACACACATATCTATCATAGAACGATGAATCTTGGGACAATAGAATACGAGAAATACGACCTTGCAAATAAATCCCTTTAACTTATAAAAACTGTTTTCTTTAAAAGATATATTAAAATATTTCCATGCAATTGAGCCTCTACAACCCATTTTGGGGAACCCGTGTGGGATGGTGCGGATTATCGTACATTTTCGGGCTTAGTAGAGCGAGATACAGACCTTCCCAAGGAGCATTTGATCTCGATGGAATTTTTATACATTTTTCTTTAGAAAATGAGATTTTTACAAGAAAATAAATAAAATTATTTTCATTAAATATGTATATATAATTATTACCAAAATACCTATTTTTTTAAATATATTTATCATTCCATGTTTCCAAAACTCAAGAAAAGAATTCAAATATTACATGAAACTACCAAGATAATTCAAAACAACATCCATATTACAAATAAATACCATATATTATGAAATTAGGTTTTATTCACTAGAAATGTCACATTTATAAAATATACATCAATGAAAACCATAAAGATGATAATTAAATGCTTAAGGTGTATTTTGAAAATTATACAAAATTATTTTTACATAAAACCCCCTCAAGTTAAGCTAAATTACAATAAGGGCCCTAGTAAACATAGGTTTAAGCGGGACTAGTCTCTCTTGAGCCTCAGGGAGCCGGAGATATGGGTGCTTGCCTATTTAAGGTAGACAACTTGACAAACGGTGTTATCAACACGGTAATTGTCTTTGAAAAAGACACAAATCCTGTCTTCCATGTGCAGCAGTTACCGATAACACCAAAACAATCAGGATTTCAAGTACTTTTAAAAATGCCTGACTTAGACTGAGTCTCAACCTAATCAATCTGACTTGAATGTGATTCATATACAAACTACAATTCAACTTGAATCCATGAATCCATATATTCAATTTATTCAATATATACAACTTGACCGAACTGAACCATGGATATACTCCATTTACAAGTTCATCCATTATATCCGTTCCATTACTGATATCATAGCTTTGGCAAATCATTCATCTATATACAATATACAATTCAAACAATATAAACAATACAATCAAGATATCGCGGGGTTTATAAGGGGTAGATTGGTACGGAAGGTATTAAAAGTGGCACGCGACTGTAACCATAATACACCTAACCTGAATATCTATTGTCGTTGTACCGTGGCTGAACGGTTCCTTGTGCTCCGTATATCTTAGTCTCCGGAATAGTGGGACTCCTCTCGTATACACTGGCATTCTTCCGTACCAAGCTACAGACAACAGCGTTAACACTAAACACACCATTATAACAATATACTGTCTTTTCTGTCTATTCCATTCTTGTCTATTTACGGGACTTACCGAGCGATTTGTTCACTGATGACATTCTCTTTCTTCTTCTTTAGAATGTCGTCAGGTGTTTCGAACTCACTGGAGATCGAGCTCAGCAGCGAGGACTTGGACCAGTTTGCTGAAGATCCAGAGCTCTAGTTCACTTGTACATTACATTTCCTTTACATTTCTGTTATGCCGCTGTTTAGGCATTACTTTCATTCCATGTATTTACCTTTCCAGATGTATTGTAAAAAGAATGTTAATAAATAAAGTTGTTCAATTATATTTATTGTCACTGTCTCTTTTGCATTTTACTTATATTGCTTAGATACGCTTAGCGTGTTTACTTCAGAGAAAATACGTAGCGGCCTCGTTGCATCCTCTGCCCGTATACTAGGAAGCGGGGCGTGACAATAGGGTTAGGATCCTGCCGACTAAGGCTTTTTGACTTGATGAGCCGTAAGGGTCTCATAAAAATATTTCTCCCTACGAGTCGTGAGGATCTCGTGGGTGTATTTTCTCCTTAGGTGTCGTGAGGATTCCTAAGTGTGTGTTCTCTTATAAGTCGTAAGGATCTCATAAGAATATTTTCTTCTTGTAAGTCGAGAGGACCTATAAGTGTTGTTCATCATATGAGAATATTTCTCATCATTGGTGGAACTAGCTGAGAGAACGCTTATTTATGCCCGTAGATTGTATCCAAGGGCCGATATTGGACCGCCTGTAGGGCAACTTGGGGGATACGACGGCTTAAGAACATGTTCAGATCCCTGTAGCTTAAGGCTTTTGAATCTTATGAGCCGTGAGGGTCTCATAAAGGGAATTCTCATTACGAGTCATGAGGATCCCGTAAGTATAATATCTCCTTAGGAATCATGAGGATTCTTAAGTGTGTTGCTCCTTTTGTGAGTCGTAAGGATCTCATGCAAGTATTTTCTCCTCACAAGGTCGAGAGGACCTTGCAAGTGCACATGAATTTTTTTTACGAGTCTGCGCCCTATTCGGGTTTTCACAAACTCGCCGGCTGTCCTACTGCTTTTACTCACGGCGCCATTTCGGGTTTTCATCCGTGCCCATTTTACTTATGGACACACCATTTTTTTTAACGAGATTGCGCCCTTCCGGGTTTTCACAAACTCGTCGGCAATCTTGCTGTTTTTACTCACGGCACCCTTTCAGGTTTTCATCCGTACCCATTTCGCTTGTGGATATACCTTTTTTATGAACGATGAAACTCTCGAAAATAGTTTCTCCTTAAGTGACCCATCTGTTTTCCGGTGGGACTTGGGGGTGGCTTCATTGCTGGAGTAGCTGTGTAGCCGGTAGGACTTGAGTTGCAACCTTTGCCATTGGGACTTCGATTGCAATATAGATCTCAAGATAGGATATCGCCGTATTTAGGGCGATGTGCCATGCTTGAGGCGACACACTAGTTTAGGGACGTTTCGGTCCATTATCGCCATATTTGAGGCGAATTTCTAGTTTAAGGACTTTTCGGTCCAACATTCTCATTCGGTCGCGAAGTTGCATAACTCACCCCTTCCAACTCTTGTTTGCTGAGACGCTGCTGCTTGTCCTTTGTTTGTATGGACACTTCATGCCTTACACTATTTTTACCTTCTTGGAATTCTTCATCTATCATCGTGCTAATCGGGTTGTTTTGGAGGAAGTAGTGGGCATTTTAAACAGCACCTGCCCCCAGCTTATCAGCGTCTTCTTCATATACAAAGGAACGAGATATCACGTCATTCTTTCTGCCGAGTCTTCCTCATCCTTGGAAGAATGAATTTGACTTGGGGTATTTTTCTCATCGTCTGATTCGGAGTGGGACATAGGTTTCACATTCCTCCCATGGTTTTTGAGTTCAAGTGGGATATTCCATTTGATTGCAGAACCCGCTTGTAAGCCTCTTGATATTCTATCTGTTCTTTAAGAAGAAAGGACCATCCCATGTAAAGATTCTTCCGCCAGTGAGAAATATGTCCCGTGTGTATATCTCGGGGGGGAGCGAGTACCCACGCTGTCGCTATTTTGGCAATAAGTTGCTTCAAAGTCACTCATTTTTTGTTGAGCGTTAGTGACAAATGCCACCTTACCATCGCTTTTCATTCGTCTTCATCGGATGATGAAGGGTCTTGACCCAGCTGATCCATTCGAGTCATTTTATCCATGAGCTTTTGGAAGGTTGTCAGTTTGAAAAGGGCCGTAAATGGGAACACCTTTTGAATTTGGGTCAAGGGTAGCTATGAACATTCCCATAGCTGCATCTTCGTCGATACGTTGCTCGCATTTTGACCAGAGATTTCGCCATCGGGTAACATATTGAACCCAGGTCTCATTCGGTCTAACCCTTTCATTGACCAACGTTGTTACGGTAGTGCGTTTATTCACACTAGCGAATCTATGACAGAAGAGCATCTCCATCTCGTCGAAGCTATTCATGGAGTCATTCGAGAGTTCCGCATACCATTTGAAGGCAATGCCCGCCAGACAGCTGACGAACTGTCAGAGGAGAAGTATATCATTATCTCCATTGTTACCGCACAAGGATTTAAATCGCGCGATGTGCTGGTGAGGATTCCCGGTTCCTTTGTATATGTGGAGTCGGAAGTATGTATTCCGGTGGGTACTGTATTTGATCGTAGCTCGTCGGATACGGTCGACCAGTCTTGATTGGCCTATTTGATACTTCACTGGCATGGTGAGTTTTGATTTGCTGAGCGATATATGTGTCCAGCTTTTCTTTTAGGAATCATTTCCTCCTCAACCATTGATGAGCTTTGCAGAGAATTTGAAATGTCATCCTTATCTTTAAGACCGACTACCAGTGGTTCATCTGCCAATGGTTCCGATTGAACCATCATTCCAGCCATATTCTGAATCAGAAGGGCTATCTGGTTCATTTTAGTGGACATTTCTGCCGCTTCTTCATCTCTCTTTTTCAGAGCGCGCTCTAGGAAATCAATATCCGGCTCCTTCTCTACTCATTCTTCGGGTGCGTCCTCGGGATTTTCCTTAGGCGATGGATTAGCGTTTGCTGCCGCCTGAGCAAGCATCTCCTGCAGCTTTTCACGTTGCAGTTGAACTTTTGTCAAGGACCGAGTTTTAGGTCGGTGACTAGTAGAAGCTCGAACTTCGTATTTAGAATTCTCCACATAGACTATGTGAACTACCATGCCCCCAGGCTTGGGGTGTTTGGAGTTTTGGCCTTTGGAGTTTACCTCGGGCACTCGTGCTTTATTAGGCCTCTCCTTTTTTGTGAGAAGCCGCTTGGTTTTGGGAGGAACCGCTGTATTAGGATCCGTCTTGGGATGAATCCCCTTGTATTTGAAAGGGAATTTGTCAGAATTTGGCTGACGTCTAGGAGAAGAGCCGCGGTTGACGACAGAGGCTTTCACCTGCTTCCATACCTTATATATAGATGAGGAAAGTTATTTTAGGGAGCGAATTGGTTTTTGCTATCGTGGGATCTCTATGGGCTGCAGAGATTTCTTCAATATTGCGGTGGGATAATTTTGTCTGACCCTTCGCAACAGTTTGAAGCTGTTCCCAGTTGGAACAACAACATTCACCACTTGGGTTGAAACAGGACCATACAGAGAACTGCCCCCAGCTAATTTTGTATGATGCCGATATCGACGTCGACCATTTCTTACATCCGGGATTTGATTAGCCTCGGGATTTTTCCAAGCCTGCCCCCTTTTTCCTTTGAGAGCTTGAATATTCTGCCCCCTGCGTCGACTTTAGTCCTTCGCAGGTACCAGTTGTTTGAGGACTGATTCCGTCGGCAAAGCTGCAGCTTGGGGAACTAGCGTGTGGAAGACAGACTTCCTCTGGGCTTCCTCCATCGGCGTTGAGGCATCGAGGGTGGGAGGTGAGAGTATTGACCCAAAGAGAAGCCCGTTGATTTCTTGAAGAGCCGGATTGCAGAGATTTGAGGCTGCAAGTGGCCCATACTTGACTCCACCGGATATGACAGAGCCTAAATTGCTAGGGTGGGAGCAAACGCCATTCTTTATAGAGACGAAACGCCGGCTTCAGTATCTCATCAACCAAGGAAAACCACAAACATATATACCACGATTATTTGATCGCGAAAAAACACGACACACGAAGTGTGGAGTGGAAAGAGGAAAAGGTCCCACTGGGCGTGCAAGAATCTGTTCACCACCGAAAATAGATACGAACCCGGGATGGGTCGTCTTGCCTGAATTTGGGGGCAGATGTTATTTGGATTTATCCTTCCACCTCTCCGAAGATGCCAAGTTGATTTATGGCACCGTGTATCGGAGGTTTGGACGGATGCGGCCATTATAGCAGACTTCGTCAGATTCCCCCTCGTTTATCGATCTCGATCTCCAGTCGTATCGATCTCGATCTCACATCAAGTCACTATAAATCTCATACTTGTCCCTTTTCAATTTATACTTATCACGATTCACTTTCTCATTCATATTCTCATATATCAATCCGAGTCATCTATATCTATCATCTCAATATCCCACATCACTTTATCTTATATACATATATCATATTCTCAAGCCAATATATTCATTAGTATCAACTTTTATCATATTATCTCTTGCTAAAACCTATAATCATGTCCGTAAGTTCGTAGCATATCCTTTATCAAAATTATAATTTATATAACAATTTTTACATATCAATGGTTTCAGGGGTGCTATACGACATCCATCCGACCTCCCCCGTAGATATAAATCTACTCACCTGCTAAACTCCTCGCTTAGCCGAAGTCGATGTGCTTCGTCGTCTCGAAAGTCCACGCGAAGGTACCTACAATCAATACACAATCGCAATTCTAGTAAAACCAATATCTGAAAACCGATACGGCATACGAACTGCTTATAAGTTAGAACATATAGCTTATGTATGCAAAAACAACCAAACAACCTTCCTCGTTGACGTACAAACGTCCAACGCACAAATCCAACAATTAAATGTCAAAACCATGAATTGAAATATCGGGAAACATAGCCAAAGCACTCACAAACAGCTCCCAGATTTTGGCTCAGGTCAATTGGGATTAAACAACCAAGTACAGAGGATAGGTTATAGGGTAAGTGAGCTACAGGCAAAACCACAACTCCAAAGCAAATAGGGGACCTGGCGAGATAGCCAATTAATCCGGTGCCGCCGGTCTGGGTAGGGTCAAATGGGTTCGTATTTTGGTGGTGGTCTTCTAGTGGTTAGTCTAGGTCAATGGACTTGTTTGATTATCTCATAAATGACCCAAGTTGCTCTAGATACCCTGTAGTCCTCTAGGTTTCACAAAACCGACACGGGAAAATTCTAAGTTCGTGTATCGGGTTCTATTCTCTGTTCTTGGTCAGGAAAAGCAATCTCTAAGGTCTTGAAACACTCACCACAACTCTATTTCATCTTAACAAGTCTACAAATCACTTATTATCAACTTAAAAATTTCCAAGATCACAAAACCTAATTAAATCAATTTCTAAACTAGACTAGGATATACTAAACACAAATACTTAACTAAAAGTGCAGGGATTACCTCATTTGGCAACTTAGGAAAATTCTTGAGTTGCCCAAATTCTTCAAAATCTAAACTTGAATGGTTCAAAGGGTTTAGGATGAAGGTGTGCATCTTTTTAATGAAGGTGGCATGATATTTTAGAGAGGAATTGGAGATGATACATGGAGGTAGAGGAGGTTGAAGGAGATGAAGAAAAAAATGGGGAAATGAAATGATGAAGGAAAAAGAGAATGAATGGAAATGGTCAAGGTCACTCTCTTTCTCTCTCTCTCTCTCTCTTAAGCTCACTCTCTCTCTAAATATCTCATTTTTGTTTTATCTCAAAATATCTCATGGCATCTCATTTCTTTTCTTTTTTCACAATTAAATAAAACTAAATGCAAATGAACAAACATGTAACCAAAATGTACATGACATGGTACTCTAGCCATGGAAAATGTAAAAATACGGTTTTAGCCTGATCGTGATTAGTAGTGCACTAATCAAGTTTAACTTAAACTTGCATATCATTAATTATAAAAATGCCAAAATCCGATAAATATCATTATAATAAATAAATCATTTTAATCTCCACTTATATTCCAAATATCGGTATATAATTATACCATTTTACGAAAAAACCATATTCGCAAATCGAATAGTTTTCGCAAAATATATTATTTTAATATTTAATTTCCAAAAATAATATTTTATATTTCTGAAATGTTACAATCTTCCCCCTTTAAATAAATTCGGTCCCCGAATTTAAATTTAAACTCCCAAATACTAAAACATTTCAATAATCTGTCCAATACAACGGGGCTCCAAAATCACGGAATACATAGAAATACCACAGCGCATCATGTGCATATGAAAACGAGTCTGAAACTCAAAATCGAACTCCGTCAAGCGTCACGCAATCATCGGAGTTATAAAGGAGATGCAAATCTCGAAATCCAATACCATACTCAATTATACTATACTCAAAATCATAATACGTAAATAGTACGATACTCGTAAAATCCTCTAAACCTGAATAAAACACATGCAAATTTTTTTCCAAATCGTCGTGCTATGCGTAGCTCACAGTACAAGTGGCGGACGATCATTTGTAAAGTAGTTAATATATATACCTATATATGTTTGGATCAAATTATACGTCCCGCCTTTTTGAAATATCCCAGAAGGTTCTCTTTGTAAAATTTCATGTCACTCGCGAACACATAGGAAATAGCGAGACTATAGCTCCTTTTTGAAAACCTTTTGCTAAACTTTTCATGCATGCAAAGTACTCAGGTACCTTCCTCAGATCAGTCCTGCTCGACTACTGTATAACACAATACCCATCATCAAAACGCGATACTCATAAAAAAAATCAGCCTCAAAAGGCGTATCCAACATCACGTGCGTCAGGTGCGTACGGAAAACCAAATCCAATACAAGTGCCACGAATATGCACAAAAGCAAAACTAAGTGCAACGGGTTTGCACGAAAACATCTGTCCAGTGCAACCGATGTGCACGACAACAATATCAAGTGCATCTAGAGTGCACGAAAATCTCAATCGAGTGCAACTATCATGCACGAATAAAAAATCTCAATCGATTGCACCGGTGTGCACAAAACCACATCTCATGCGCCAGTGTGTGGAAAAATCTAAATCAAATGCGTCAGGTCCGTATGAAACATCTAGTGCAATAGTGTGCACGATAACGAACGTCAAGTGCAGACGTGCACGAAAACATAAATCTGGTGCAACCAATGCACGAAAACTCATCAATATCTCAAACGCTCACAAAAACAACACCGAGCGTACCAAGGTGTATAAAATCATAAATGTGCAACTGGGTGCACAAAACACGTATCAATACACTGCAAGCACATATGAGCTATACCGAGTGCCAAAAATCAAATAGAGTGCGTACCACATGCACAAAAATCAAATCGACAGTAGGTGCAGCCATGGTGCACGAAAACAATATCATGAAACTTAATCATCGAAACTCAAATCCAAGCGATAAAAGTGTGATACTCGGATCACAAAATGCAATCGCAATAAATGACATTGAGGTACACCTCCTACAATGTCGAAAAAAATGCCGGTACGCCCAAGCTGGCAGAGTAAGATCGTCTACTTGCTCCTGCTCACAGTATGACGTCTCGGTCTCAAGGTCCTCGTTTCTCTATGGATTTCCAATCTCATGATCCTTCTGCTCGTCGGCCTGGTCAGGTGTACTAACGGAACAGTTCCGCTCTGGAACTCCTCCGATCATCGTTTGTCCAATCAACATGACCACTCTCAAACGGCACATTACTGACGGCGGCATCTGGCCCTCTGAATATGCGTAATATAACTTATCCTGGGTGCAAATCTTTATCGCTGCGGTGTCCTGAAAAGAACCTACTCATGGCTTCTTCCGAGCTCACCTATGCCGAACTATACGAAGGTTGGCACTCTTGCTTAACTCTTTTCTCATAACCGGACAGCTGTGTCCTCAGCACGGCTTTCCTCTGAAATTTGGCTGTATCTAACGCCTCTGCACACATGTCAATCCTCTAGCATCAACGGAGAGTAACAATAGCTCGTTAACATCTCACACAAACCTGTTGTTCCACTCGTCTTTATTATCGTCCACTTCGAGGTCATCTCTTGTTGTCTGCATATTGCAATTCGTCCTCGGCTACAGTCAATCCGGAGTCTCTCACACAGACTCGAAATTACGAACTCGGTATCTTCACCACTCCGTAGAATATATCTAGCCGAACACGTCATCGGGAACTCGTCCAAATCATCGGAGGAATACACTTTATTCGTCCGTTCCCGATCAGCTCACAACGCATCTGAGTGAGGTCCTTTTATCTGAAACTTGTCAACTTACCGATCTCACATCGGAGCATCCGACAAACAATGTTCTCTCTTGATCAATCTACTCTAGATCTGAGTAAGATCCTTCAACTGGAATTCTTAGACTCAACTGAGCCTGCGTTGGCACATCAAATCAGACGAATCATATCAGTCGCTCAACTCAAGATAGACTAGCTATCTCCTTTCACATCTCTGCCTGAAAGCTCCAGCGGTTTCAGCTCACAACTGAAAGCGACATCCCATCAATCTCAGCAACAGCTGTGTCATCTGTCTACATGGTAGACAATATCACGACCTCTAGGGTAGGCTGTACATCAACAACACTCTCAATCTGGCAGCCTTTATCAATGGCCCGACCATCCGGTGCAAAACCGAACACTCGTCTTAAACGAGAGATCTCAACACCAAAACTATACCTACACGTCTCCATGTCACCAGAAAACATCATGGTCAATTCTCGTCCGTGATGAGCTCGTCCTGACCGCATCTCTAGCAGCAGCTCTCTGTGTGCTCAAACCATGGTGACAGGAACATCAAGCAGGTGTCGATGATTTAGATCAAGGAATGAAAGAAATCAACAGATCCCAAATGGATATATGATCATAGGAACGAATAGTATCACAGATCTTAAGATATGTACATCTTAAGGTTACTTATGTGGAGTATCGTATCGTAAGTATGCCGCAAAATATAGGTACGGTACGTCACTCTACTCAAGCTACCTACTCTATCAATCAAGGTCAACCTATGAAATGAAAGATCTGGTCTAATACCCCCCGTCAAGTCTACGTTCCGTAAGGTCAAGCCTGGGTTCCGAAATATATACGCCCCAGATTCCGCATAGTCAAACCCAGACTCAAACAAAGGTTAAACCTAACGCTTTGATACCAACTTTGTCACGACCCGTAATTTAGCACGTGACCGGCACTTAAATTACGCAACGTCGAAAGGCGTAACGTAAATCAAGTAAGCCGAAGCCCAGAAAATCTAAACCTTTTTGCGAAAAATAGTGAGGATGCAGTTTTGAAATAAAGGTATAAAGAAATCAAGTTTTTCATTAAATGCATAGATAATGAAACATGAAAATGCAAGTGGATTATACTAGTTGAAAACATGTTTCGTCTTTTAAAAATTTAGGCAGCACCTCCCTTATATATTTTGATCCAAAACCATATATACAACAATATATAGGCATCCCCAAGCGGGAGCTAGCTCTTTGCCAACTGGCGGAATCATAACCACGCAATAACATATATATGACACCCAACGGCGAAAATCAACCCAGAAAGAACAATAAATAAGCAAGACATCAAAACTCAAGAAGGGAACATAAAACCATCGCTCTAAGTCTCGCACAATACCCAAATCTGACCAGGTCTACCAATATACAATTTCTAGTTTCTGATTTGATGGAATTTATCTAGATACAACGAAATATAAAGTACGAGAGTGGGCACGATCCAACATGTGTCCCGCCTACCGAAGCAAAACACCCTGGAAGAAGCTGTGTGCCAGCGATACAACAACTGATCCCAAGCGATCAAACCAGCAAGAACTGTGGCACAACGGGGGTGAGTTGCCAACTCGCGAGTAGAAAACATCAGCAGGTAGAAATTGAATAAAACAACGATTTTCTAGGCCACTATATCCTGGAGGTAATGCTATGATATCTAGGGTGACCATAAATGCATATATGTCAACAATCGAGTCGATGCAATGACATATAGAAGTAAACATCTGACATCATATGCCCATATGCATGTGGATATCATCTACGTGTCCGTCAACGACACAATTAATATCATGGAACCTGAGTGTCCAACACCGACACTCGAAACATCATGAAAACATAAGCATGTTTATATGAGGATATCAACCACGTGTGTCTATCAACGACACATCAAAATCATCGAACCTGAGTGTCCAACACCGACACTCGAAACATCATGAAAACCCGTGTCCAGCATCGACACGTAAATCCTCATATCTCGGGTTCCGTCAATCCGGATCGGCCCATATCACGACTACGGTCGGTATCCTCCAGATATCCGCCGCGCCAAACTATTTTGGGCTCCGTCGGTCCGGATCGGCTCATATCATCTCACGACTTCGGTCGGTATCTTCCAGATATTCGCCGAGCCCAAAACTATCACTGGTAGGTAGTGTTCTCTCTGCCAGGCTCATCGTCTACACCACAAAAATAATTTCTTGCCCCGGGGTACCATACCGGATCTACCATGTACCCGTAGACGGTGCCTACCGCTCCTCGATTCAGGTATAATCATAGCTCAGAACCGAGAAAACTCATGGTGGACGCCTCGAAATATCATATCAAGAGAAATCACGTTTTAAAGCAATACATAATTCCCTTTGAAATATAACTGCAGTTCTCAAATCCAGAGATCTCATGAAAATAGTATCTCAAGCATATAACCATAAGGTACGATGTATGAAATATAGAGTAGTAATATGAGCATATCGAGTATATCATGCAAACATGTCAAGTGATAGTACTGAACAATGAATGTACTTTTACGTTTAAGATTAATCTCATGATATGGCAGTTCTACTGTATAAGTGGCATGGCAATTACCGATGATAATTATGTGTGAGCCGGCAAATCTGTGTAAGTGTAACATGCGCATCAACGGTAATTATGCAGGTGTACTAGCAAATGATATCACATAGCATTAAATACTGGAAACATGATAGGTATCACACGAGGAATAATCCAACATAAACATTAAAATATAATAAGGTAGCCTCTTTATGTCGACGATCCTGCCTCATAGCATCAAGTGTCGCAATATCCTCGATCATCATCCTCAATTCATGAGCGCGAATCAAACATTCGGTAAACATATCGCGTACGGTAATCCATCGTACGGTGACTACAATCTAGATTAAGGATCTGTCATCCTATTCATCAATAAGGGTACGGATCTATAATCTCGTACGGCATGTCTTATCAATCACATAACACATCTATATCAATTTTATATCATGTCATCTTGCATATACGTCATATCTTATTAATCTCAAGTCGTATTGATCTCGATCTCACATCAAGTCACTATAAATCTCATACCTGTCCCTTTTCAATTTATACTTATCACGATTCACTTTCTCATTCATATTCTCATATATCAATCCGAGTCATCTATATCTATCATCTCAATATCCCATATCACTTTATCTTATATGCATATATCATATTCTCAAGCCAATATATCCATTAGTGTCAACTTTTATCATATCATCTCTTATTAAAACCCATAATCATGTCCGTAAGTTCGTAGTATATACTTTATCAAAATTATAATTTATATAACAATCTTTCCATATCATTGCGGGGGTGCTATAAGCCATCCACCCGACCTCCCCCGTAGATATAAATCTACTCACCTGCTAAACTCTTCGCTTAGCCGAAGTCGATGTGCTTCGTCATCTCAGAAGTCTACGTGAAAGTACCTGCAATCAATACACAATCGCAATTCTATTAAAACCAATGTCTGAAAACCGATACGGCACACGAATTGCTTATAGGTTAGAACCTATAGCTTATGTATGCAAAAACAACCAAAAAACCCTCGTCGTTGACATACAAACGTCCAACGCCCAAATCCAACAATCAAATGTCAAAACCATGAATTGAAATATCGGGAAACATAGCCAAAGCACTCACAAATAGCTTTCAGATTTTGGCTCGGGTCAATTGGGATTAAACAACCAAGTACAGGTGATAGGTTATAGGGTAAGTGAGCTACAGGCAAAACCACACCTCCAAAACAAATAGGGGACCCGGCGAGATAGCCAATTAATCCGGCGCCGCCGGTCTGGGTAGGGTCAAATGAGTTTTTATTTTGGTGGTGGTCTTCTAGTGGTTAGTCTAGGTCAATGGACTTGTTTCATTATCTCAGAAATGACCCAAGTTACTCTAGATACTCTGTACTCCTCTAGGTTTCACAAAACCGACACGAGAAAATTCTAAGTTCGTGTATCGGGTTCTATTCTCTGTTCTTGGTCAGGAAAAGCAATCTCTGAGGTCTTGAAATACTCAATATACCTCTATTGCATCTTAACAAGTGTACAAATCACTAATTATCAACTTGGAAATTTCCAAGATCACAAAACCTAATTAAATCAATTTCTAAACTAGATCAGGATATACTAAATACAAATACTTAACTAAAAGTGCAGGGATTACCTCATTTGGCAACTTAGGAAAATTCTTGAGTTGCCCAAAGTCTTTAAAATCCAAACATGAATGGTTCAAAGGGTTTAGGATGAGGGTGTGCATCTTTTTAATGAAGGTGGCATGGGGTTTTGGAGAGGAATTGGAGATGATATATGGAGATAGAGGAGGTAGAAGGAGATGAAGAAAAACAATGGGGAAATGAAATGATGAAGGAAAAAGAGAATGAATGGAAATGGTCAAGGTCGCACACTCTCTTAAGTTCACTCTCTCTTAAGCTCACTATCTCTAAATATCTCATTTTTGTTTTATCTCAAAATATCTCATGGCGTCTCATTTTTTTTCTTTTTTCACAATTAGATAAAACTAAATGCAAATGAACAAACATGTAACCAAAATGCACATGACATGGTACAGTAGCCATGGAAAATGTAAAAATACGGATTTGGCCTGATCGTGATTAGTAGTGTACTAAAGTTTAACTTAAACTTGCATATCATTAATTATAAAAATGCCAAAATCTGATAAATATCATTATAATAAATAAATCATTTTAATCTCCACTTATATTCCAAATATCGGTATATAATTATACCATTGTACGAAAAACCCCTATTCGTAAATCGAATAGTTTTCGCGAAATATATTATTTTAATATTTAATTTCCAAAAATAATTTTTTATATTTCTGAAATGTTACAATTTCCCTCTTCTTTTATAATTGCTAAGCATTCGGCTCACGTGTCAGCACGTGAGGCGCCCAAAATGGGAACTGTTCTCTGGATTTTATTTCTCTTTCTTTTATAAGTGCTAAGCACTTGAACCCTGTGGTGCTCACGTGCGAACACGTGAGGCGCCTTCAAAATGTGAGCATTGTTTTTGGGTCTATTCCCTTTTTCATATAAGTGCTAACCACTTGATTAAGGGTCGCGCGGAAAACACGTGACTGCCCTAGGAGGTACTTCTTGTTCTTCTTTTAGGCGCTCGCGTGGGAAATCCGTGACTCGGTCTCAGCCATTCTCTTTTGTTCATCAGAGGTGCTCACGTGGGGAAACACGTGAGATTTCGTTATAGTGTTGAACACTAATGAATCACCAGTCTTTCCTTTTATGTGCATGAAGATTTTGATCTCATAGTAACAATACTGGGATCTGAGTTTAGAGAATTTCAAGTCTCTTGTTTTATAAGAATTAAATTCTTTTACAGGGTTAAGCCCTAGTTTTATCAGAGGAATTAAATTCCTATATACTTTTGTAAGAATTAAATTCTTTGAACTTAGTTCTTTCCCCTAAGTTTTGAATCTGCATAACAGAATCTTCCCGATGAGAATTAAATTCTCAACCTGTGGGGAGATCTGCTTCTGCAGACCTCAACCAGAGTAAAAACTAAGTTCTTTTTTAAGGGTTAAACCCTTTATTTGAGAATTAAATTCTCTTTTATTTTTCTGGGAGCTTTTAGAAAGCTTTTGTATATTTTTTTAGAAGTTTATAGGGCGATCTCCTTTTTTAAGAGAATTAAATTCTCTCTGTATTTTTCTTCCCCTCTCTCTTCCTCTTTCTCTTCCTCTTCTCGCTCTTATTTATACGAGAAGAATAAGAATCAATTTGTTAAGAGAATCCTTCATTGAGAGATTATGATTGATTCCATGATCTTTTAGATCAATCGGTGAATTTTATTCACCGTTGGATTTTTAATCCAAAGGCTCTCTGTGTGACGGAGAAAATTTCTTATTTGTTTAAAAAGTTTATGAATATCTTCTTAGTTTTAGAATTTTATTCTATCATATCTTTTTAGTTTAACAGGATCAGAAATATATTTTTTTAATATAGAATTTAATTCCATCATATGGATATCTCGTTAGTTTAATATAGAATTTTATTCTTATCATATGAATATCTTGTTAGTTTAACAAGATTAGAAAAATATTTTCCTATGATAGAATTTTATTCTACCAGATGATCACCGTTGGATCTTTGATCCAAAGGTCCTCTGTTTAACAGAGAAGATCTTTCTAGTTTGAGAAAGATCAGAAAAATATTTCCCAAATAGAATTTAATTCTATCAGATAATTTAATTGGTGATATTTTATCACCAATGGATTTTACATCCAGAATTCTTTGTTAGAGAAAGATCTTTCCATATTAGAAATATCAGGGAAAATATTTCCCAAATAGGATTTAATTTTATCACATAGAGTTTAATGGGAACATTTTAAATTGGGGGGCGCATGTGAGAGGCAAGAGAACCCACACGTTTAACACGTGACCCTTGTTGTGGGTTTTAGCCTGTTTATGTTCAGCGCTCATATGCTTTGCATATAAGCGCTCACGTGTTTTACACGTGAGGCCCATTTGGCCTTTAGTTATGTGTTTTCAATGCATATATGCTTTGCATATAAACGCTCATGTGTGTTAACACGTGAGACATGTTTGGCCTTTTGTCATTTGCTTTCAGCGCTTATATACTTTGCATATAAGCGCTCACGTGTTTAACACCTGATGTCCAACTGTGAATTCTTTTCTTCTTTCTTCTCTCCCTTTTTTATAAGGGTTATAAGGGAACAAATAGCTCTTGGCCGAAAATTTTGGCGGGAACAAGAGGCTCGGTGCAAAGAGGTGGAGCTTGGCTATGATGATAGCCGCTGATGGTGATGGAGGGTGGTGCTGGGGTCTGTCGGGGGGCTTGTAGTGAGGCTTGACGAGGTTCGATGGGTTAGGTTGAAGCGGAAGATGGAGTCGATGGCGGTGATCATTGGAGATGGAAACGACTATGGGTGGCGCTCGAGGAGCTTCGGCGGCGGCGATCAAGTTGAGCTTAGGAGGAGATGATGATGGTGGGTGGTGGTACTGATGAGTAAGGGCGAGGCAATGGCGACTTTGAAGAGGTCGGTGGTGCTGGAGGAAGTTGGTGGTGCTGGGCTGAGAGAGGTGATCGGCGGTGCTCAGGGATGGTTGTGGGCGAGGGTAGTGAGCTGCGGTGGTGGTGATACAGATGGTGAGAGGGTCTCGGGTAGCTTGAGGAGGGTGATGGTGGAAGGTTGAGGCAGTGAGTGAGGGGAGTGGTAGAGGTCGGGGGCACGGGGTTGCTCGTCGGTGGAGGTTGCAGCGAGGCCAACGGTGATGCCGGCGTTGGGGCGGTGAAAGGCTCGGTTGGGAAGATAGAGATTTTGAGAGATGGAAAAGAGAGAGAGAGAGAGAGAGAGAGAGAAATGGAGATAAGGGAGAAATGAGCTCGGTTGTTGAGCGACGAGAAGGAGCTGGCGAGGATATCTCGGGCAGTCGGGATGGCGAGGACGAAGTCGTGAGGAGCGAGTTTTGGGGACGACGGAGGAAAATGCATAGGAGGATAGCTCAGTTTGAAAAAAGAAGAAAGGAAAAAGAAGAAGAAAGGAGGAAGAGGGAGTGGGGTTGGGTCATGGGTTTTGGGCCAGGCTGCTGGGCATGAGGTTTGGATTAGGATTTTAAAGTAAATAGGGTTTAAAATATAGGAAAATTAATGAGGAAAAATATAATTAGGGGTTTTAAATTTAAGTAGAAAAATAAGAAAAGAAAAGGGGTGATATTTGAAAAAATATTTATTCTACTAAAATACAGATATAAGGAAAATATTTAGGGCAAATTATTAAAAGAAATTTTATTAAAATACGAAATACCTCTTACGGCAGATATCTGTTATTACAGCCACATTATGCAATTAGCACTTCGTTTCTATGTATATTCAATTTTGCCATCTCAACTTTGTGATTCAGTATGGAAACAAATCCTGAAGAGGAAAACATGTTGATTTTCAAAACGATTTAATAACATCATGGAAAAGGAGTGAAAAGCTGTGTAATTATTTGAACTAAATAGCTAAATGCAGGAAGCCCTCCTACTTCTGCCCCTCTAGGCTTAGTAACAAACTGCGGTTTACCGTAATTAAAAGAACGATAAAGGGAGCAGACGGTGTATGAGGTGATAAACCATGCTTATTATAGAAAGTGGAAAACGGTGGACTGGAATTTATAATGGCTATTAAAGTGGATGGGTGGAGGGAGACAGGGTGCTAGAGTGTAGAGTATGAAAAGTTATTTACTACTATGCAAGCAAAAGTAAGAGGGGTTTTCGACAATTTAAATCCTGAAGTCTTTTTTGGCCAGCAAGGGTATAAGCAATGAGGATATGTTTGCATATTCCGACTTTTTGTAATATTTGGATTTTTAACCCCTCTCTCTCCTGATGTCAGCAGATTCTAAGGGACATTGGCATGCAAACCATACAATTGATGACTAACAATCGAGCGAAATTTACCGGCCTTAAAGGATATAGTCTCGCAGTCATTGGAAGAGTTCCTGTAATACCTCCACTAACTGAGGAGAACAACAAATATTTAGAGACAAAGCACACCAAAATGGGACATGTGTATGGTTCAGATTTGCCCCGCAACCTACCTGGTTTCCTAAACCTAGACGCGTAAAATACATACATACAGGATTAATGCTGCGCCAAATGCAATTTTTTCCGTATATATGAACATTTGCTTCTCTACTTGTCACAGAGCAAGCGGTTTCGGGTTGCGAAATTTTTTTCTTTCCCATTTTGGTTTGAAATTGTATCTGGCAATGCTAAAACTTATTCATTGGACACCTCCTAAATCGAAATGTCTGGAAATTAACAGAGATTAATCTGAACATAGTATGATATTTTCTGCTCATGATTTTGGACTTTGCTGACAAAAAGGCCCCATAGCTTGAACATCACACAGCAACATGGCATGTCCTTGAAATATTTAAACATTTTTTATCAATCCACGTAAATCATCTTTTTTCATTCATGACAATATATGGGTAAATTGGGGTCCAAATATTAATAATTAGTATTATTTCATAAAAACTACCGTATAGTTTAAACTCATAACGAAGCCCTCCCGAACTTTTAATTCATAGTACAAAAACCCCATGTGGTTTGATTTGTAATGTTTTTTGGCGATTAATGAATCATTTGATCCCATATTGACCGATTCTTGTAATTTTATCCCAAATTATCTATCATTGTTTTATTATATAAGCTCTTTTTTCCTCTAAATCTTGATTTAATCTTAAATTGAGCTTTCTTCTCCAAATTCTCAAATTTGAAGTCTTGTTCTCCGAATTAGGGCAAATTGCTCAACAAACGACACCGGCAGTACGATTTACCTTCAATGCATCTAGAGGTTCCGTATTTTTATTAAAATAAAATGTTAATTTAGTCAATTTTTATAATAAATAACCGCATGGGAGTTTTGTGCAAGGTATCGAAAGTTTAGGGAGTTTTCGAATGAGTTTAAACTATAGGATGGTTTGGGAAAACTTGAGTAATCCACTGGATTGTTTCTGTGAAATAAGCCCTAATAATTAATTTATATTTTAAATTTTCTCACTCTTGCCATTAGAATATAATGGCAGGTATCCAACTAAAAGGCCACATACATACAAACATAATAAAACTTGCTGCATTCCAATTTTTTTCAGTCACTGGGCTGAATTTGGAATCGAATTTTTATCGCGCGCCCGCGCCCAATCTCATTTGACGCAGATCGATGGTTCATGCAACCGCTTCGCTAATCTCAACCGTCAAAATCGATATTCTTGACTTCTAAATCAACGGACTACATACGGCCAGCTCATCGATCCGCAGCAACACAAAGCACCCAATCACACCACTCCACTTTCTCCTATAAAAAATGTTCACCTCCACCCATTCTTCTCTCATCTAAAGTTAAAAATCTCCTCGATCCCCAAATCCCCTAGCTATTCAATCCATGGCTCCCAAGGCCGAGAAGAAGCCAGCGGAGAAGAAGCCCGCCGCCGCCGCCGCCGCCGCGGAGAAGGCGGAGGAGGAGAAGACGGAGAAGAAGGCGGAGAAGGCCCCCGCCGGAAAGAAGCCCAAGGCCGAGAAGCGCCTTCCCGCCAAAGACGCCGCTGGCGCCGGCGACAAGAAGAAGAAGAAGAAGAAGGCAAAGAGCGTGGAGACATACAAGATCTACATCTTCAAGGTCCTCAAGCAGGTGCACCCCGACATCGGGATCTCGAGCAAGGCGATGGGGATCATGAACAGCTTCATCAACGACATCTTCGAGAAGCTCGCACACGAAGCGTCGAGGCTTGCTCGCTACAACAAGAAGCCCACCATCACCTCCCGCGAGATCCAGACCTCTGTCAGGCTCGTCCTCCCTGGCGAGCTCGCTAAGCACGCCGTCTCCGAGGGCACCAAGGCCGTCACCAAATTCACCAGCTCTTGAATCAGGGTTTCCTGATTTTGTTTGATTTTCTTGTTGGAACGTGTGGATCTATGTTAGTGTGATGTAATTACTGTATCTGGTTGGAAAAAAGGTGCTCTTTTTTCGAACATGGTTGCTATTTAATTGAGAATTAGGGTTTCGTTTGTGTTTCCATTAGTTTCTGTTGGCTTGATCTTTTTATTGATGTGTAAAAGGTTTAATCTTGCGCTGAAATGAAATGTTTGATTGTTGTTGAATCTGGGGCATGCACTGTAGTCTAGCCTTCCTGAAATACATAGGAGTTCCTAACATTGGCAACATAAAGAATTAAATTAGTTTACGAAGCTGAATGGTTTTTTATGTCAAAAGATTATATATTTATAATCCTTGTTAATAATTTAAATTTTACAAATTTGCAAGGGCTTCTTGAAAAAAAGTTGTAATCTAATTTATGTCAGCTAGATGCTATTTAAATACCAGACAACTGACAGCCAATACATAGTAACAAACCTTGAGAGCATTTATGTAGTGGCCTATGTTGTAAAAAGGCATTTATGTAGCGGCCTAGTCATGAAATATAAGAAAACTATAGAGCATCAAGAAGTTATTTGCGATATGCTTCAAATATGTCATTGTTTTATCTTTGTCCATAGCCCAACTCGAAGGCATCTTTCATGTCGAATAATTTTTTCTAACTTTTGAATTACTACCACTTATTTCAGCGCAGGCTTTTGGAGAAAACATTACTAAAATCTGAGGTATCTTATGCTTGGACTAGTGAAAAACCACCATAGTTGAAAATTTAAAATTTGCTAGATAAGCTGATCATGAAAGAGATATGCTACTTAATTAATTTTGGGCTAAAATGTGGAACCTCTCTAATTTTTGTATGAAAAACAGAAAATCTTCATAAACAAAAAATAACCCATGAGCTTTTTCTCAAAAACCCTAATGGTGTTAGTTTTACCATTCATAAGACTTTTTATTTCCAAAAATACCTCTTTAATAAATTTAATTTACTAAACTAACATTTTCTTTTCTTTTTCTTCATCTTTTCCAAATACATATTTTTATAATACATGCTCATTTTCTTTATCTTTTTCAAATACATATTTTTTGAATACATGCTCATTTTCTTTTTTTTTCTTTATCTTTTTCAAATACATATTTTTGAATACATGCTCAATTTTTTGAAGGAAAAGGGAGAATATAAGTGATGATTTAAATTAGAGATTTTGAGAAGAAATCAGCACAAGTTTCGACGGAAAATGGCGAAAGTCAAAGAAAAGAGAAAGGGAAATTGGAAATGAAAGGTATAAGGGGCATTTTAGGAAATTACACAAAATTTGAAGGTGTTAAAATTTTGAGGTAAAAGGTATGCTTTTTGAGTGCAGGGGGTTTACTGTTTTTTATGCAATAATGAGGGGCTTTGCGACATTAGCCTTAAATTTTCATTTCTCATGTGTTGCTAAAGCATCATTCCTTCCAATGTCCGCCCATATACACGCACAGAGCCAAGCTCCCTTTTCCCTTATTTAATTTTCGCATCAACCCCCGCTCGCATCGCAACGGCCGCCGCCCGTCGCTCGCCGCCTCCTCCTCCGCCCAATCACCAAGCGATCCCTTCCCTTCTTCGATCTCGTGCGCGTGTCCCAACTCTGAATTCTCTCTCGATACCGATCCCGATCCCGATCCCAACGCTGATCCCTCGATCCCAAATTCCCGTGCCCTAACTTTGGAAGAAAAATTAAGGGATAGAGATCGAAGGAGGTTGAGATTTTGGATTGTAAATGGCGGAATCGGTGAAAGAGAGCACGGCGTGGAGGATGGCCTTTGCCGTGGCTGGGATCATGACCACTCTCGTCACCTATGGCATCTTGCAGGCAAGTCACCTAATTTTTACTGTCGCGTCAAGAGTTTAGTGACATTTCTATCTTGAGACTTGATCTCTGTGGAGAAATTAGAATGCGTTGAAGCAAATTAAGAGTTTTTATCCAATTTACTGATGTAAAATGTGGCGTTTTGCTGATTGTGGAGCTTGTTCAGCTAGCTTTCCCCCAAATTTCGGTAAGAATTAGAGAGGAACTTACTTAGCTAGTTCCAGATTATCCATTTCTGTAAAAATCAGAACTTTGAGTCGTTGGCACTTGGATTTTACTTGAGAAGTTGGGAAGCAAATTGCAGTCGCATGGCAAGTGCTCTACTCTGTTGACCATGGGCTTCTTGTAGTCTTCTTACGAGGTTTATATAGATTGCCGTAGTTATTTGTAGAGTTTATTGTTATATTGATCGAGGAACTTGTTTAGCTAGCCGAGACTCCCAATGCAAAAATTGGGGGCATCGAGTTGTTTAGACTTGAGTTATGCGAAGTGATACTAAAATCTTGATGAGAAATGCCTTACCCCTCTTGGAAGAAAGAGAAGAGTGACTCGATTACCGACGCATACCCTGTGCAGCATCAATTTTTCTTTTACATTATTTAATATAATTAGTGTTAAGATGCAACAAACTATTGACAAGGATGCATTGCATGAAGCAAGGGAACTTTTTTCTACCCATCATCTACCCAACACGCGATTCATAGCATTGTTTTGCATAGATTTTACTTGAACAAAAATATGAATATAACGTGCTAGAAAAGTATGAATCAAGTAAAAGATCATGTAGAAATATTTTTATACGGCTGGGCTTGTTAATTCCTGAAAGCGATGGAGTTTGGTACTATAGATGCTGCACCAAATTGAATGAAGCATGGGTCAAAGATTACTCTCTACATAGGATAATACTTGCCCCTTTGCTTCAAAGGTCGTCAGACAAGTTTGCCTTTCAAGACAAACATACAAAGATTTTGCTGTTAAGTTATGAAATTAGCAATACAAAACTAAATGTAAATCCACACCATTAAAAGAGAACGAGAGAGGAATTTCTAATATATGAGTGCGAGTAGTTTGGGCTCTATTTTATAGAGTTAAAGAAACCTTTCAAAGCAACACATCACCACCATGGGAGACTTCATTTCACTTGAGGGCACCACCTTAAACAACGACAATAAATATGTTCAATGCAATTCTTACAACTAGATTAATTGAACTAGATTGTGGTTCAATGAACCCTGGTTGACCCAGATTTGCTAACTTAAATTCAACAAACAAATACCTCTAATTGGATATGCAATTGATGTGGACTATATTTATATATATTCCAACACACTAAGACATCATTCTCCTATCTTAAGTTCCCAATAGCATATAACCCAGCAACTCTCATTGTAACGACTGCTGCCAGTCACTCCTCTCCACCACCAGACCTCCTCTGCTCATCCATATCCCTAACGATGTCTTACCTTTATAAATTTTGAATGCATGACCCAATTCAAATTCTCTCTTGATCTATGTACTCGATTCTAGATTCTTGTGCCATAAATTTCATCATAGTTTAGGAAGAAAGTTCAAAAGTGAGGAGACCTGTTGTTGTTGTTGTAAGTGGCAAGGCAAAGACTTTGGATAGGCAATGGCCAAATCGATGAAAGAGAGCAAGGCAAGGAGATTAGCCTTTGTTGTGACTGGGATCCTGGCCACTCTTGTTACTTATGGTGTCTTGCAGGCAAGTGATTAAATTTACTTATAAGAAATTAGGGGGCATTGGGTTTTTGATATTTGAATTCTGCAAAGAAGTTACAAATATTGAACCAAATTGCTCTAAGTCTATTGCAAATTACTTTAGTTATTATGTTATATTGATCAAGGAGTTTGTTCAGGTAGTTTGAGATTCCCAATTTTTGCAAGAATCAGGAGCATTAAGTTGTTGAGAGTTGACATCTGTGGGGGAAACTACATATGCATTTAAACAAATTACTGTGTGTGACATGAGGGCTTTCACTTGTTGAGACATATATACTTCAATAGAATTTAAGAAAAACGAGCAAAGTTACTGTTGCATGGCGATTTGTCTACTCTATTCCAATTCTCATATTCTTAAGAGCTTTACCCAAATTATCGTTTAAAGTGTTTTGTCATACTGATAACTGAACTAGTTTAGCTAATTAGAGATTTACCTTTCTTTATACATTAGGGACATTGAGTTATTGAGACTTGATGAAATTTTAAAAATTGAACTATAGAAGCTTTTTAGTATATCAAGAGAAGAAGCCTTACATATAGAAAAGACATGACCTATAAGTCCTCAATGAAAATCTCTCTCTTCTCTAAAGAAAAGATGACCATTTTTGGCTGAAGTTCTAGTCTGCTTCAAACTCATTTACTTTGCAATATAAGCTGTATTAAGATGTAGCAAATCCGTATGATGGACGAAATGCTTGAGGAAGGAGAACCTGATTTTTATGGATATAATTGATCAAAAACATACTGTTTTGGTTAATTTCCTAGGATTGTGTTTTCGTTAGAAGTTAAACCCTAATCTTTTACATCACAAATCGTCCCTAGAATTTTGATTTAAAATACTTCTTATCATGAGTATGACAGATTTTTGAGGCCCCTTACTCAAGAAACCCTAATACGATGATTTTTTTATATATAAAAAGCATGTCCTCACCTTGACTCTAAATGCTCGAGGGGACACTAGAATCATTAAATGTTTGGATGGAAGTGAACTTGAGCTTGTATTTGTACATTTTTTGTTTTGTTGGAGATATATAGTGGGGATATTTAAGTAGGATGAACCGCATTTTGTAAGACTTATAGTTCCGAGAGGGGTTGATTGTTAGGAATATGTATGCCCTAGAGGCCATTATTTTATCTAATAGTGGATATTTGGACATATATATAGAGGACTTTCTTGCTCGACATGATAGTATGCTATCTGGTTGCTCTTTATCTTAACATGCACACTTGTTTTAGTTTACTGTCTTTTTTGATACATGTTGATAAAGCCTTTAGGATGTTGGCTTGACTATCAGGACTATAATGCAGATCATACTAGTGGGGCTTGTGTTGTCCACAAGCACATCCTTAACAGTTCCTAATCGAGAGAGTATCGAGACAGGGCATCGATATTCCAGATTAGACTAGTGTGTACGTTTCTTGACTCTGTATGGGGCGATTGTTGATCCCATAACCATTGATGTTTGACATCAAAGATTATACACAGGTGCTCATTGGAGAATAGGTACACCGAACAGGACTCGCCGAGAACTCCTATATGGTACTATACCTATCGTCAGATAGCAGTTCTCTGGTGACACTTATACAGGTTAGTCTGTAGATTCGAGATCGGTATAGTGTCTTGTGTGGTTCCCACTATGCTTTGATTTCCTTCCTACCACGACTCAAATGAGTCGTGCAAACATGTGGATTTTGGGTACAGTCCCGAGTCACATGGATGCAGTGAGTGATAGGTGAGGTTTCGTCTTTTCCAGTATTGGGAGTTGATATTACGCTATGCTCGATTGGCTATAACAGCAAGTCTTTAACCAAGACTGATGAGATTTATTGATAAGTGTTATCGGTAGTTTCTCAAAAGGTTATAGGCCACACATCGGCATACTTATCGAGTTAATGGGTAATGACGATTCCACCCCCAGACTCGATATGCGACATATCAGATGAAGAGATCGGACTGTACAGTAAGTGTTGCTTATAGGTTCTACGGGAGTTTGGACAAGTTTGCTTGTTGATCTTCTATTCGTTTAATATCTGGGCAGCTGTTACGTCCAGCTAATACCGCTTACGGCTTGTAGGTCTTTGATGTGATCATTACCTACTGCTGGCGTATTGACGAGTCTTTAGAGTCTCACATAGAGGTTTCCTAACTCAAGCAAAACGAAATAGGGCACGCATGGAGATATGTGCGGGAGCTTCATTAAATACGAGTATATGATACCGTATTTTAATCTAGCATTATTTGAAATCAGCTAGGTTATATATGATATAACCGGATCATTGAATCAAGTGTTGATTCAATGATTTGATTTATATATGTTTATATATTTGAAATTAGCCGGGTTGTATATGATATAACCGGATTATTGAATCAAGTGTTGATTTAATAATTTGGTATATATATTAACTAATATTGAATATTAACCGGATTATTGAATCAAGTGTTGATTTAATAATTTGATATATGTTTATATATTTGATATATATATATATATATATATATATATATAAACTAATATTAAGCTCACTTAAGATTTTCTTCTCTTTATATATATACATATATGCATAATGTGTCATGGTTGATGATACATGTAACTTGGATGTAAGAGAATCACACAAGAGTTAAAGATGAGAAGATAATTATATGGATTAATGAATTAAAGAAAAAGAGAACGAGTCATTGTTTGTAGAAGCATTGAGAAGCCATGACCCACCTCTTATTCTTTGTTTTATTCATAGATATTTTACAATCTCAATCTCATCTTATCTCTTGAGCTCATGGTTCACACACTTCCAAGTCCATCTCTTTCTTCATCTCCTCACTAGTTTTTTAGGGTGAGAAAAAGAAAAGAGAAGAAATATTTCTAGTAAGCAAAATTCCTATTTCATCAACCTACACTTCTCTAGCCCATTAGTATAGGTTAACTTTACTATACCTTTATTAGTGAAGTGTAAGCTTGAGTGGGTGTTGTCTCAAGATGGATTATCTTCGACGACGAAGACTACGAATAAGCTCGATACTTTGTTCAAGTGGAGTCAAAGAAGAGTTCTACGGACTACAATTTGGAGCTTTAGAAGTGAATGACTATACTACAAAGGTTGTAGACACTCTTCACTTAGATTAGAACTTGTTTGCTTTACTATAGAACCCTAATTCTCTAGTTTGATTATTGTTTAGTATACTTAGACCTCTAAAATTTTAAAATTGCATACTTGATACTCATAGAAACATAGTAGAGGTGCTAAGACATATTTTCATGATATTAGAGCCAAGCTAGAGGCTTAGGAATAGCTTAGATGAAGTTAAAGTGTTCGATCGAAGTTTTAAACACGGATTAGGATAGTTTCTGTCCAATTTTTAAAACTTCATTATTTTCACAATTAAAAACTCTCAGAAAATTATGCAGGTAATTATATGTTGGCTCAAGAAACACGAGCATGTAATTCCACAATTTGGCCACGAAACCGCCGTCTATACCATGTATTGGCCGCGGTTCCGCCGCCTAAGTATGGAATTTGGAGCTCACTTTTCTTGTATTGCTTCATTTTGATATTTTGGATTTTCTGGATATTGTTGGGGTCAAAATTTGCACCCCGGTTGACAGGTCAACCCCAAGCCAGGTGGGCCCAAGTCCAGGTCAAGCGGGCCGATGCCCAAGTTGAGCCCGCGGCCAGCCTCCCCATGCCAACAACAAAATCATGTAATAAATAATTTTTATGTAATTTTTTATACATGAATGTATGCAAAATGGGCATAAAGCCAATATTTTGTAAGCCCGTGGCTTATGTGCAAAAATGATGTAAGTCCATGTCACGCACCCCACGAACTTGAGGGGAGGCGGAATATATGAAAAACGATTATCAAAGCTTCGTAACACGGACTTGAGCGCATGAATCGTATCTAAACCGTTACTAACTATTTACGAGAGGTTTAACTACTCGGATTCGAAGTTATATCTCACATTACATGTCCTTCGAGTCTTCATCGCTGTCCTCCACTCCTCGTAGGCTCCTTGGAACATCGGCACCTCAACGGTCTTCTCGAGTCAAAGACGATCCACCCGAGAGCCCCTACTCCAAGCTTGATCTCTAACTTGAGATAACTAGATTGCTCAAAGTGCTAATCTAAGCTACGTAGGGGATATAGAGTGAGCTTATGGGTGTATTAGTCTATCTAATCCTTGATCTTAGCACATGAGAGGGGAGGATTAGGGTTTCAAGAGAGAATGAGCTTGAGGAGAGAGAAGGTGATCATAAGAATGAATATTGAAAAATGGACTCATTAGAATTTAACAACCATAACAATTTATCAAAATAAATAATATAAATGATTAATCATCATGGTTGATTCATTCACCTTGTGTGATTCATCATATGACTCGTTAACTAATTAATGCATCATTTAATACCATGGATGAATCACACAAATGAGTCATTAAGCAATAAATGCTCATGCCACCTTAACCCTCAAGTCACCATGCTTCTAGAAGCTTTCCGGAAAATTACAAGAACGCCCCTCCAATCCGTGAAAACACGGAAAAACTTTAGACTGTATAAATCCAATAACCCGATACTAGAATCTGGCTTAAACCAAAGCCGGCTAGTAAAAACTGTCCGAACGTCGTACGTGCGTTTAAACGCGTATGCGTTCGAACCCTTATCGTAAAACCATACGACCTCTATATCGTTTCGCCTGGAACAGGAAAACTCTCTGTGTGGGACTCTAAAGACTCGACACTACGCTGACAGTGGGTTTAACCACAGACCGCAAGCGGCACTAGCTGTACGTAACGGTCCCCAGGTAGATGTCGATAATAAGGCCGATGAGGAAACCATCCGAACTCCTACCGAGCCTGTCCGTGACAATATCCACGCAGTCCGGTCTGTTCGTCTAAGAGTATCGCATGTATGGTCTAGGGAGGTGGTAATCGTCAGACCCCTAATAACCGTACAAGTCGTGCCGGTATGGCTCAAAAACCATGCGAGAATCTACTGATCAGTCCATCAGTAATTCTCAATCAGTCCTGGCCAGGGACTTATGGTAATGACCAACCAATCACAGTGCGATATCGACTCCCTATACCGGGAGAGACGAATCCCTAACAGTCGCTCACTGCCTCCATGCGGCTCGGGACTGTGCCCAACTAAAGCCTGTTTGCACGACTCCTTTGAGCCGTGGTAGGGTAGTAATCAAAGCACAGTGGGAACTCACACGAAACAAATGACGACCTTAAGTCAACAGACTACCTGCACACATGTCACCTGAGAACTGCTATCTGACGTTAGGTATAATACCATCCAGTCAGTTCTCCTGCGAGTCCTGTCCAGTGTATCCGTAACCCAACGAGCACGTGTATACTATCTCCAGTACGACGTACTGATGGCTGTGGGACAGACCATCTCCCCAACTGGGATGAGAAACGTACACATTAGTCTACTCTGGAGTATCGATGCCCTGTCTCAATAATCCTATGACTAGGGACAAGTATAGGATGTTGCTTATTTACCACCCAGCCCCCACTAGTGTGACTGCCATCACAACGCTGGTAATCAAGCAAATATCCTAAGAGCTATACTAATATGTATAAGTGATACGTTACAAGAAACATATGCATATATTAAAGTAGACAAAACCAAGTAGCATACTACCATTTTTAGCAAGACTGTATATATAACTGTGAATATCCCAAGCTTCCATTAAGTAATATACAACCTAGAATGATACAATAATGGCCCCTAGGGCATATACACTAACAATCTCCCACTTGCACTAAGGCCATGAACTGGCATATCGTAGACCTATCATCTCGAATAGCCTCTCGAACTGCGTCTGAGGAATGGCCTTTGTGAATGGATCAACAATGTTATTCTCCGTCTCTACTCTTTTCACCTCGATCTCCCGGCGATCTACGATCTCCCTGATCAGGTGATACCGCCTTAGGATGTGTCTGGACTTCTGATGGGACCTGAGTTCCTTCGCTAAAGCTATAGCGCCGTTGTTGTCACAATACAGAGGTATTGGATCAACACTGGTAGGAACCACCTGAAGTTCTGTGAGGAACTTCTTCATCCAGACAGCTTCTTTTGCGGCATCGCAAGCAGCTATGTACTTCGCTTCCATTGTTGAGTCAGCAACGGTCTCCTGCTTGGAACTCTTCCAACAGACCGCCCCTCCATTGAGGGTAAAGACATAACTCGGCATGGATTTAGAGTCATCCTTGTCACTCTGGAAGCCGGAGTCGGCAAAGGCCTCAATCTGGAGGTCTTTTCCGTCATACACCAAGAACATCTCCTTAGTCCTCCTCAGGTACTTGAGAATGTTCTTTACGGCTATCCAGTGTTTCTCCCATGGGTTTGCTTGATACCGGCTTACTATGCTCAATGCGTATGCTACATCTGGTCTGGTACATAACATCGCATACATTATAGAGCCTACTGCTGAAGCGTAGGGTATAATCGACATGCGATCCCTTTCCAAATAGTCTTGGGAGACATCTCTTTGGAGATGGTGATTCCGGGACAAGCCGGTAGGTTACCGCGCTTAGAATCTTCCATACTAAATCTTTTTAATATGGTGTCTATGTACCTGGACTGCGAAAGTCCGAACATCCTCTTTGATCTATCACGATAGATCTGGATCCCCAGAACGTAGGTGGCATCACCCAGGTCTTTCATGAAGAATTTCCGTGACAAGAATCTTTTGACTGACTGTAACATAAGAATATCATTTTCTATTAGGAGAATGTCATCCACGTACAAGACGAGGAATACTACAGCTCTCGCTACAATCTTTCTGTATATGCATGGTTCATCTGGATTTTTGATAAAGTCAAATTCTTTGACAGTATCATCAAAACAAATGTTCCAACTTCGAGATGCCTGCTTTAGTCCATAAATGGACTTAAGCAACTTGCATACCTTACCGCTGCTCCCACTCTGAATGAATCCCTCTGGCTGATCCATATAGACGCTTTCTTCCAAATTTCAATTTAGAAAGGCCGTCTTTATGTCTATCTGCCAGATCTCATAATCATGGAAGACAGCAATAGCAAGAAGGACCCGAATGGATCTGAGCATAACCACTGGAGAAAAGGTTTCGTCATTGTCCAAACCAGATCTTTGACGGAAACCCTTTGCAACAAGTCTAGTCTTATAGGTTTCAACCTGTCCATCTACACCAATCTTCTTTCTGAAGATCCATTTGCATCCTACGGGTTTTACCCCATCTGGAGCAATGTCCAAAGTCCATACTTTGTTAGTGTACATGGACTCCATTTCGGTCCGCATTGCATCCAGCCATTTTACTGAGTCACCGCTCTGAATGGCTTGCTGGAAGCTAGTAGGCTCATCATATTCAATAGTGCAATCTTCTCTATCCCCGTCTATGAGAAAACCGTAGTATCTCTCGGGCGGATGAGACTGCCTACTACTTCTGCGGAGTGGCGTCAGGATGTCCCTTTCTTCTGAAACCTCTGATTCTACCATACTTTCAGTAATAGTTTGTGGTTCTGGAATTTCTTCTAGTTCTATTTCGCTCCCACTTGTTTTCTTTTCTAAAAACTGATATTCTAGAAAATGGGCATTACGAGAAACAAAAACCTTTTGTTCCTCTGCGTAATAGAATAGATACCCCTTGGAATGCTTTGGATATCCCACAAACTTACACTGTACTGAGCGTGCCTCGAGCTTGTCCACGTGCTGCTTTTTTACAAAAGCTGGACATCCCTATATCTTAAAATGTTTTAGACAGGGTTTCTTCCCACTCCACATCTGATATGGTGTGGTAGGCACAGTCTTGGTGGGAACCTGGTTCAAAAGATATGCAGCTGATTCTAGTGCATATCCCCAGAATGATCGCGGTAACTCAGCGTTACTCATCATGGAACGAACCATATCCAATAGGGTTCGATTCCTCCTTTCCGATACACCGTTGTGTTGTGGTGTGTATGGAGGAGTAAGCTGAGAGAGAATTCCATTCTCTTTTAAGTAACCCAGGAACTCGGCACTTAAGTATTCACCATCTCGATCAGATCTCAGTGTCTTTATACTCTTGTCTGTTTGTTTTTCCACTTCATTCTTGTATTCTTGGAATTTCTCAAAGGCCTCGGATTTATGCTTCATTAAGAAGACATATCCATACCTAGAGAAATCATCCGTAAAAATAATGAAGTAGGAATAACCACCTCGCGCATGTATAGACATTGGACCGCACACGTCACTGTGTACGAGTCCCAAGAGCTCGCTTGCTCTTACTCCGTGTCCAGTGAACGGAGTCTTTATCATCTTTCCTTTGAGACAAGATTCACAAGTAGTATAAGATTGATATTCAAACGGATTCAAATATCCTTCTCTATGTAACTTAGTCAACCTTCTCTCATTGATGTGACCTAGTCTACAATGCCATAAGAAAGCCTGATTTATTTCTGGAGACTTTCTTTTAAGTGTGTTCTGGACATTGAAAACCTGAGCTTGACTCAATACGTATATACCGTTATCTAATGTACCGGACCTAATCAGAACTTGATTTAGGTGGATGTGAACTACATCGCTTATGAATGTAAAATCATATCCCTCTCTCGAAAGTGAGGACACTGATATGATATTACAAGTCATACTAGGTATATACAAACAGTTACGTAAAATCAATATATGCTCACTTGTCAAACCTAGGCGATATTCTCCCACGGATTCAGCATTCACTGTCATTCCGTTTGCTACTGTGAGAGACCAATCACCTACCTTTATAATTCTACTGTTTCTCAAAGCATGTAATGAATTACAGATATGAGATCCTGCTCCGGTATCTAGTACCCAGGAAGTAGAGTTAATTGACAAACAGTTCTCAATTACAAACACACTGGAGGCTGAAGCCACAACATGCTTCGTATCCTGGCTACTGGCTTCCAAATCCCTGCAATCCTTCTGCAAATGCTCAATCCCATAACAATAGGAACGTCCCTCTTTTACTATATCCAGTCCTGAAACTTTTGCCCTTCTCTTTCCTTTTATTTCCCTGGTTTCCTTCAGGGTAGAAGGCAGAGACTGAAGAACCAAGTCAGTATCTGACTTGTTTCCCAACGTGGTCTCCAGGTCCTGAAGCTCATCAATATAGCTAGTCATTGTAAGGACGTTGTCCCCTACAGATGACCCGACGACCAACCTCGCTTGAATTAATTCGGTCGAGGTCTCATATCTTGCGATATGAGATTGCTCTCCATATAAATCTTTGTTATGGAGAAAGATGGAAACTAAGTCCATCTTCTCGTGCTGCTTCTGGTATACACCATCAACTGAAGCTAACACGAGGCACTTGGCTTTCGTTTTATCCTTTTCCCTTGTCTGACGGATATCCGTATCCGTGACGGTGGAAACTGGACCTGGGACGGCGGGATCTTGAGTAGTAATAGGGTGGTCCAGCTTGTCATAGGCAATGGACATCTGGACAGAGCTTTGCCAGTTATATAAGTCAGATTCGGTCAATTTATTATCTAGATGTAATCTAGTCGTGATCACAGGGTCGCTGCAATTAAGAGAGAGAGAAGAAAACATTTTTAGCATGATGCTCTTGCAAGTTTAGAGTGGTTTTTAATTTATCTAAACTGGATAGCTCCCACTGTTTCTCGAATCCTTGCTCAAACCATAAAAGAAGAATTAGCCAGGACAATTCTCACCGTACAATACTTGCTTAACCGTTCAGCCAGGCCAGTGTCGATACTTCGAGAGAGGTTTTCCAACGCTTTCGCGAAGTTCCTTAATTAAAGAATCTCTTTTCTCTGGGGGCGTAACCCCGCTGACACCTTTCTAGGCACCTACTTGGTTTATAGCATTGATCGTTAAGTGACGAATCTCCTGATAAGTAGTATATACTCACAGTAGGATCGGGATCCAAAATATCATCGTATGATAATGTTGAAGGAATCCTACCAACATTCATCAAACTCCAAAATGGTATGCATCTCTCTGCAAATTTCAGTTTCTTTAGAAATTCCCGATGTGGATTTTTGCCCCCATGCTCTTATGACCTTGACTAAGGGCCAAAATGTCATAAGTCACATGTCAAGTTCTACCCGTCATTATCCAGGTTAATTTGAACCCACCCGTATATACTCTTGACTAAGGGCCAAGAAAAGTAATACGACTGTCCCAAACCAACGTATCTATCTATGCTACAAATGAATACCCCAGCAGCTACCAAACACTATGTCTTGTCTAAGGGCCAAAATACATAGCTTGAATACTACTGAATACCCAAATGAAATGACGGAGGGCTACGAATGGTTTTGGCAAAACCGTGAACGTAGTGAACTTGATATAATCGAAGGAACCTGATACTTTTTAAAAGGAGTGGTTAAAACTCCACAATTAAAAATTCTGATCTTTTAAAATAACCGAGTGGTTTCTTTTAAATTTGTTCCAACGATTTTAACTTTGGTTTATTTTCTTTGCATTATAATAATGCGTCCCATCATTTATCCTATCATTACAGAAAACAACGAAAATACCACGTCCTCTTATGCCATCCGCATTCGTCACGGGGCCCCGTCATCACCCGTTAGGTTACTTAACTAACGACAGAGCGGGGGCTGGGCTAGCGCGGGTGTAAAACATAAGTGACGTCTAATAGCTATCGTATATAGATATTGTACATTCGTCAGACGCAATAATAGGCATTCCAGATCACAGATGAACTTTTATTGGATATACTAGCAATCCGCATTTGCTTTGAGCCTGCAACAAAAGACGGATTACACAGTTGTGATGAATAGCCATTACCCCACCCCAGACCCCTACGGGTACGGCAAACTACCCGCCAAGTACCCGAAGTGAAGCGGTCTCCCTCAACGATGTGAGTAGGCCACTAAACACTTCAAAGTACCCGGTAGTTTGTGCACCCCACCTTGGGTCTATCATAGGAGCAAAAACAGTAAAAAAAGAAATAATACAACGGTGGCTACAACCGCAATCTGGATGCGCCCCGCAAAAGAATATTACATCATATTACATTTACATCGAATGAATGAATATAAAACACATCTCAAACCCCGGCTAATCATCACAACATTCCAATCAAGTCCATATACACAAACAGTAAACATTACAGAAATGTGCAACCCCCTGCCAACCGACATACTAGCAGTTAGGGGAGGTTTACGAACACATTAAACATTACAGATAATAACTCAATTAGCAAATAACTTAGAACATCGATCGTCTACCTTTTTCCGTGTCTACCCCAAAAGCAAACCAGTACTGAAGTAACATGGGTAGAAACAGAATATTCTGGAAAACAGAAAACCACAAAATATGAATTACTGAGCAAATCCGAGTCAACTCGGAGTTGACTCCGTCGCGGATCCGCGGCCAAAAGCACATTCTTGCCGCGGATCCGCGGCCATCAAGCCGAGTTAGAACTTCGTATTTTCTCAGAATTCTTATATTTCCCTGCTGTGAATTTTAAGGCATATCAAATATTTTTTTCGACACGTTTAAAATTAACAGAAATTGTTAGGGTTAGGGTTTCGTTTTCGCGTCCTTTTTCCGATCGAAGTTCTAATCAATTGCTAACAAGCTAGTAATGGTTTAGTTGGTTCTGATACCACTGTAAGTCCATGTCACGCACCCCACGAACTTGCGGGGAGACGGGATATATGAAAAACGATTATCAAAGCTTCGTAACACGGACTTGAGCGCATGAATCGTATCTAAACCGTTACTAACTATCTACGAGAGGTTTAACTACTCGGATTCGAAATTATACCTCACGTTACATGTCCTTCGGGTCTTCATCGCTGTCCTCCACTCCTCGTAGGCTCCTTGGAACATCGGCGCCTCAATGGCCTCCTCGGGTCAAAGACGATCCACCCGAGAGCTCCTACTCCAAGCTTGATCTCTAACTTGAGATAACTAGATTGCTCAAAGTGCTAATCTAAGCTACCTAGGGGATATAGAGTGAGCTTATGGATGTATTAGTCTATCTAATCCTTGATCTCAACACATGGGAGGGGAGGATTAAGGTTTCAAGAGAGAATGAGCTTGAGGAGAGAGAAGGTGAGCATAAGAATGAATATTGAAAAATGAACTCATTAGAATTTAACAACCATAACAATTTATCAAAATAAATAATATAAATGATTAATCATCATGGTTGATTCATTCACCTTGTGTGATTCATCATATGACTCGTTAACTAATTAATGTATCATTTAATATCATGGATGAATCACACAAATGAGTCATTAAGCAATAAATGCTTATGCCACCTTAACCCCTAAGTCACCATGCTTCTAAAAGCTTCCCGGAAAATTACGAGAACGCCCCTCCAATCCGTGAAAACACGGAAAAACTTTAGACTGTATAAATCCAATAACCCGATACTAAAATCTGGCTTAAACCAAAGCCGGTTAGTAAAAACTGTCCGAACGTCGTACGTGCGTTTAAACGCGTATGCGTTCGAACCCTTGTCGTAAAACCATACGACCTCTATATCGTTTCGCCTGGTGCAGGAAAACTCTCTGTGTGGGAGTCTAAAGACTCGACACTACGCTGGCAGCGGGTTTAACTACAGAGCGCAAGCGGCACTAGCTGTACGTAACGGTCCCCAGGTAGATGTCGATAAGAATGCCGATAAGGAAACCATCCGAACTCCCACTGAGCCTGTCCGTGACAATATCCGCGCAGTCCGGTCTGTTCGTCTAAGAGTATCGCATGTATGGTCTAGGGAGGTGGTAATCGTCAGACCCCTAATAACCGTACAAGTCGTGCCGGTATGGCTCAAAAACCATGCGAGAATCTACTGATCAGTCTATCAGTAATTCTCAATCAGCCATGGCCAGGGACTTATGGTAATGACCAACCAATCACAGTGCGATATCGACTCCTTATACCGGGAGAGACGAATCCCTAACAGTCGCTCACTGCCTCCATGTGGCTCGGGACTGTGCCCAACTAAAACCTGTTTGCACGACTCCTTTGAGCCGTTGTAAGGTAGTAATCAAAGCACAGTGGGAACTCACACGAAACAAATGACGACCTTAAGTCAACAGACTACCTGCACACATGTCACTTGAGAACTGCTATCTGACGTTAGGTATAATACCATCCAGTCAGTTCTCCTGGGAGTCCTGTCCAGTGTACCCGTAACCCAACGAGCACCTGTATACTATCTCCAGTACGACGTACTGATGGCTGTGGGACAGACCATCTCCCCAACTGGGATGAGAAGCGTACACACTAGTCTACTCTGGAGTATCGATGCCCTGTCTCAATAATCTTACGACTAGGGACAAGTATAGGATGTTGCTTATAGGCTACCCAGCCCCCACTAGTGTGACTGTCATCACAACGCTGGTAATCAAGCAAAGATCCTAAGGGCTCTACTAATATGTATAAGTGATACGTTACAAGAAACATATGCACATATTAAAGTAGACAAAACCAAGTAGCATACTACCATTTTTAGCAAGACTGTATATATAACTGTGAATATCCCAAGCTTCCATTAAGTAATATACAACCTAGTATGATACAATAATGGCCCCTAGGGCATATACACTAACAAATGAAATGGCACATGAACCATGGGATAGGCAAAATGCCATTTTGTGAAGCCCAATGGGCTATATGTAAATATATAAGCCTATATAAGGCAACATGATGATGAATAAAAAAAAAGACTTTTCATTCTCTCAAAAACCTAGGGTTTGTGTCTCTTTCCCCTTTCTGAAGGTTTCAAACCTTCTTCTTTTTTGTTTTGTGAATTAAATCAAGAGTTTTAGTCTCCCTTTTCCAAAACTAAATAGTTTTTCACCACAAAACCCACAAAGGGGAACTTGAATCTGTCATTAGATCTCAAAAAGAAGAGATTTTTAGATCTCACATCTCTTGATCCAGTCAACAAAGGAGGAAGAAGAAGAACCCATTTCCTCAACCAAAACATTTTTAGGAGTTTAACTCCACTCTAAACCCTATTTTTGGGACTAAAAGCCCCTTTTTCTCGCTAGCGTCCTGCGCTCGAGCGCAAACGTCCACGTGCCGACACGTGGCGCGCCTGCACTCAAGCGCCTAGCACTCGAGCGCAAAGCGCCCACGTGCCGACACGTGGAGCGCCTGCGCTCAAGCGCCCACGTGCCGACACGTGGCGCGCCTGCGCCTAAGCGCACAGCGCTCAAGGCGCTGGTCCCACGCATCCTTTGGATGCCTTTCCTCCATTTTATATATATATATATATATATACATATGTATTACATATGTACACACACACACATACTCCACGACACTGCTCCTGTTGGAAAAAAAATTCTAACGGGGCGCTGTCCCGCACCCCGCAAGGGGGCTGCTAGCCCTCTTGATCCCCAGCCCGCTATCCGGGTAGCGGGGACCCCGTAAAAACTCTGCGTGGCTCCCGATATATCCAAACCCCCCTCCAAAACAACACACACGTACACTGCACATTGAGTTCGCATGACCAGTTTAACCCGTTAATCGGAGGTTCCCTCGCCCCAAAGGCGAGGGGTAATTAATGGCATCTTAGTCCGCGGCTGCCGGAGATTCGGATCCCCACAATCAATAAACCCCCGCCTACCCTAGGCAGGGGAATCTGTAGTATGCCTGACAAGCGCGCGCGTATTCCCATCTCCATGGGGTGACGAAAAACACCCTACAGATATTTTTAATGAGACTTAAGTGGTTGAGATCTCTATGAATTGGTGTTCGAAATATCGATCGAAATGTTTAACATCGTATATATTGCTATGGTTACGTGATACAATTTTTGGAATCCGTATTAATTAGTTTTGTTAAAATTAGCTATTGATTTGTAAATTTCGCGTTTTAGTCTTAAATGATAGATTTTCACGGAGTTTGGATTTAGACCGAAACTCCGTCGTAATCTCGTATCGTACTCGAATACTCGCCGGGATACACTAGTAGACAGCCGCACCCCATTGCCCCGACCAAGTGACTATAGGAGAACCCCATGGCCAAGAGCATCCACTCGGGTGCTCGCGGCCACGGTGTTCCACCTAAGTGCACTTCGTTGACGGCTTCAGGGGTGCGGCCATCCACTAAAGTTCCCGATGAGCATTCGATCTTTTAATCGGGAATCTTGTTAAATTGCCCGACTTAATTTTTTGAAAAGTATTTTCAATTCGAGACTTAAATGCAAGGTTTATAGGGTTAGGCATAAAATTCGGAATATGTGATAATCCGGGTTTATGATGTCTAAAAATGATGCAGATTCTAATTATTGTAGTTTTCATTTCTTTTTTACGACCGTAAGTGTAATATATGGCAGTATCTCTGATCTCGTTGCTATACGACAACGACATTAGGGATACGCATATTTACTTGCGTTGATGACATGTGGTGTTATTGTGTTGCTATCGATATGTTATATTGGATCGTCATGAGTGAATAGCCAGGGGATTTTACGTGAGATAAAAGTTTTTCAATTTTCATTCATGTAAATATTTGTTTGTAATATTCTTTTATTGGGACATTTCCGGATTGAGGTTGTAGTCTCCATTCGATGTATATTATTTACTTTACCGCATTAGGATAGACCCGACGCGGGGAGCACAAGTAACCGGGTTGTAGAGTCCTGTGAGAGGCCATCTTGAAGAGTTGAGACCGATTGCCTAACTCTAGAATTGGTAGGGTTGTTTACCGCTCTCGTAGGGGTTTAGGGGTGTGGGCTTGGCTATTCATCACGACCGAGGAATCCGTGTTTTTTGTTACCGGCTTAATCTAAAACACGGACCTCCTAGTATATCCTATATTTCATATATCTGCTGTTCTGTAATGTGATGTGATCATATAATTGCGTGAGACGAATGCTACTTATATATATGATATATTAGCAGACACTATATATGTTTTGCATCCGCGCTAGTCCTGATCCCGTCCTGCCGTAAGTTAAGTAACCTTACGGTGAAGACCCGGATCCCTGTGGCGAATGCGGATGGCATATATGTGTGTTTTATTTTCGTTTCTTCTGTGATATTTAGCAAACATAAATGATGGGACGTCATTAATAAGATTAATGAAAAGAAAAAAATCCTAAAAGATGTAAAATTAAATTTTTCAAAAAGGTAGCTCTAGTTCTTGTTTTGCATAGTGGTATTCCATTATGAATATCCAGCATCTCATTCGATGATGAAAGAGCCTAGATCCCTTCACTGGGAATGATCTCTTTAGCAAAACTAGTATATGCTACAACTCACTCGATTTGTTTTGAAAACTACTCGAGTTTTAAAGTGGAGTTCAAACCATTCTTTTTTTCAAATCACTAGATTCTACAACGATATCAAGTGCATTACGTTTAAGCTTTTCTTCAAAACCAGTTGTAACCCTCCGTCATTTCAGATATGTAGTATTTAGTATTCGTGCTGTGTTTGTTGACCTTCGCCAACGTCCAGTGTATGGTAGTTGGGTAATACTTATCTGCAACATGTTGATGCGATCGGTAAGGACAGTCATACAGTCTTGTTGACCTCCGTCAAGGGTTTGTGTAGATGGGTTCGAATCGATCAAGAAATGACGGGTTGAACTTGACCGGCGGCCTATGGTTTGTTGACCTCCGTCAAGGTCATAGGTCGTTAAGGGTAAAAACAATTATCGAGAATTTAAAGCGTTGAAATTTACAATGAGATTGCATACCTTCTATGTGAGTTGGATTCCGATACTCACTGCGAGTAAGTGTTACTCCTGAGAGAGTTCCACTTTACAATTAGCTAATCCAGTAGGTATGTAAGAAAGGTGTTAATGGTGTTATACCCCTGCGGAAACGAGATTATTTAATTAGTTCCATACGAAAATACGCGGAGACTCTCTCGGAGTACCAACACCTGCCTGGCCGACTAATTAGCGAACTTGTAGGGTGTAATTAATCCCGGTTAATCTTAACATTTAGGGTTTGAAGGAAGATTTGATAAAAACAGTGGAAGCCATCCTGATTAGATAAGATAATAACCAATCTGATCTTGCAAGAGCGCACGCTAAAGTGTTTTCTTCTCTCTCTTCAGGTAGCGACCATATCACGCTTTAATCTAGATAATAATATGGATGTATTGACCGAACCTGCTTATTATACTGGGCCGGGGAGCGTTGGTTCCGCTTTATCTTATGACAACTGTCATAAGTCTGGGCAAGGGATAGGGGAAAGTAAGGATTTTCACGCAACCCGAATGAAGAAAGAGTATTCTGATGCATCTTTTTCGGACGTGTTAGTTATTAAGAACTGTTTCTCAGTCTGCTCTATGTCCTGGGTTTTAGATACCAGATCAACATCCCACATTTGTAATCTGTAGAAAAGTAGGAGAACTGGAAAAGGGTGATATATCTCTCAGAGTAGGGAATGGAGTAATTGTTGCTGCCGAAGCTGTCGGCGAATATCACCTTGTGTTGCTAAATGGTATTACATTGATTTTGAGCGACTGTTATTTCGTACCGTCGATGATGTGCAATATAATATCCGTATTTTTAGTAGATAAAGAAAGATTTAACTTTGTATTAGAGAAAAATGTCATTTTCCTAAATCAAGTGTTGATTGGGTTTGGTACGTTATGTAATGGTATATATGTTCTAAATCAAAATACAGTTCTAAACATACAGAACACACACAAGAGAAAAAGTTCAGAAATAAACGAACTCTTCTTGTGGCATTGTAGACTTGGTCATATCAATACGACCAGACTAACTAAGTTGCATAAAAATGGATATTTGAATCCGTTTGAATTTACATCTTATGAAACCTGTCAGTCACGTCTCAAAGGAAAGATGACTAAAACCCGTTTATGGGACATGGAGAAAGAGCTACTGAACTCTTAGGACTGATACATAGTGATGTATGCGGTCCTATGTCTACACATGCCAGAAATGGTTTCTCGTACTTCATTACATTCACCGATGATCTCTTAAGATTCGAACATGGGTTTCTGTTGAAACACAAATATGATGTTTTTAAGAAATTCAAAGGATATAAGAGCGAAGTAGAGAACCAGACGGATAAAAATATTAAAATCCTTCGATCTGGTCGAGGAGGTGAATACTTAATCACGAAATTCCGGGGTTATCTAAAAGAGAATGAGATTCTCTCTCAGCTTACTCTTCCGTATACACCACATCACAATGGTGTATCGGAGCGGAGGAATCGCATCCTATTAGATTTGGTGCGCTCTATGATAAGTGTTGCTGAGTTACCTATTTCCTTTTGGAGTTATGCATTTGAGACAGCTGCACACATATTGAATAGGGTTTCTTTCAAATCTGCATCTACCATTCCATATGAGATATGAGAGGGGAAGAGACCATGTCTTAACTTTATTAAGATCTGTCCGGCTTATGTTAAAAAGCAAAATCCGGACAAGCTCGAGACAAGGTCCATTCTATATAAGTTTGTTGGATATCCCAAACATTCACGTGGGTATATCTTCTACCACATTGAGGAACAAAATGTGTTCGTTGCTCAACATGACACCTTTTTAGAAAAGATTTTAAAAAAAAGAAATTAGTGATAATGAGTTAGAGCGGGAAGAAGTTCCAAAAACACAATCTGCAATAGAAAATATGATAGAACTCCCTGACAAATCTCAGCCACTCCGCAGATCTAGTAGGGTTCCTCATCCACCTGAGAGATATTACGGTTATCTCATAGACGGTGGGAGCGGGAATTGCATCATGGAAAATGATGACCCAACACAGGCAATCACAAATGGGGACTCTATGAAATAGCTGGAACAATTTGAGATGAAATCCATGTACACCAATAAAATATGGACTTTAGAAGTTGCTCCTGAAAGGGTAAAACCCATTGGGAGCAAGTGGATTTTCAAGAAGAAAATTGGTTTAGATGGAAATGTTGAGACCTTCAAAGCTAAACCTGGAACAAAATATTTTCGTCAACGACCATGTGTCGACTATGATGAGACCTTTTCTCCAGTGGCTATGCTTAAGTCCATCAGGATCCTACTTGCCATTGCTGTGTATCATGACTATGAAATCTGGCAGATGGACGTCAAGACCACTTTTCTAAATGGTGATTTAGAAGAGAGTGTGTATATGACACAGCCAGAGAGTTTCATAGACAGTGCGAGCAGCGGAAAGGTGTGCAACCTGCTTAAATCAATCTACGGATTAAAGCAGGCGTCACGAAGTTGGAACATCTGTTTTGATGTGGCAGTCAAATAGTTTGACTTCATAAAAAACGTAGATGAAACATGTATATATAAAAATGTTGTAGAGAGTAAGGTTGTATTCCTCTTATTATATGTGGATGATATACTCTTGATAGGAAATGATATTCCTATACTGCACTCGGTCAAACTCTTCCTATCACAAAAGTTCTTCATGAAAGATTTGAGTAATGCCTCCTACATCCTGCGGATAAAAATCTATAGGGATAGATCAAAAAGGATGTTAGGATTGTCCCAATTCAGATACATAGACACCATACTAAAGAGGTTTGGTATGGAAGATTCTAAGCGTGATAATTTACCCGCCTGTTCAAGAATCACTCTCTCCAAAGAGATGTCTTCCAAGTCTGATTTGGAAAGAGCTCGCATGAACGCGATATCCTATACTTCTGCAGTTGGATCTATCATATACGTGATGTTATGCACCAGACCGGATGTAGCTTACGCACTTAGTGTGGTAAGCAGATATCAATCCCAGGGGAGAAGCACTGGATAGCTGTGAAGAATATTCTTAAGTACTTGAGAAGAATTAAAGAGATGTTCTTGGTGTATGGTAACGGATAACTCCAAGTGGAGTTCTTTACCGATTCGAGCTTCCAGAGTGATAAGGATGACAACAAGTTTGTCTCGGGCTTTGTCTTCACTCTCAGTGGAGGGGAGGTATGTTGGAAGAGTTCCAAGCAAGATACCATTGCAGACTCGACAATAGAGGCTGGATGCATTGCTGCCAACGATGCTGCTAAAGAGCCTGTCTGGATGAAGAAGTTCATTATTGAACTTGTGGTTCCATCCATTGAGGATCCAATACCTTTGTATTGTGATAACAATGGAATTGTGATTTTGGCCAAGGAACTTCTGTCCCATCAGCGATCCAGATATATTCTGAGGCGGTATCACCGGATTCGGAAGATAATTTATCGCCGCGAGATCGAGGTCAGTAGAGTAGACATGAAAGACAACACGGCGGATCCACTCACGAAGGCCCTTCTCCAGACACAGTTCGAGAGACTTTTTGGTATGTTGGGTATGCGATACTATAACAACTGAGCTTAGTGCAAGTGGGAGATTGTTAGGAATATATATGCCCTATAGGCCATTATTGTATCTTATAGTAGATGCTTGGACGGACACACACACACACATATATATAGGACTTTCTTGTTTGACATGATAGTATGCTATCTGATTGCTTTTTATCTTAACATGTACACTTATTTTAGTTTGCTGTCGTTTTTGATACATGTTGATAAAGCCTATAGGATATTGGCTTGACTGCCAGGACTATGATGCAGATCATACTAGTGGGGCTTGTGTAGTCCACAAGCACATCCTTAACAGTTCTTAGTCAAGAGAGTATCAAGACAATGCATCGATATTCCAGAGTAGACTAGTGGGTACGTTTCTTGACCCTGTATGGGGCGATGGTTGATCTCATAACCATTGGTGTTTGATATTAAAGATTGTACACAAGTGCTCATTGGAGAATGAGTACACCGAACAGGACTCGTCGAGAACTCATAAATGGTACCATACCTATCGTCTGATAGCAATTCTCTGGTGACACTTGTACAGGTTAGTCTGTAGACCTGAGATCGTCATAATGTTTTATGTGGTTCCCACTGTGTTTTGATTTCCTCCCTACCACGGCTCAAATGAGTCGTGCAAACAGGTGGATTTTGGGTACAGTCCCGAGTCACATGGAGACAGTGAGCGATAGGAGGGGTTTCATCTCTCTCGGTATTGGGAGTTGATATTGCGCTATGCTCAATTGGCTATAACAGCAAGTCCCTGGCCAGAGCTGATGAGATTTATTGATAAGTGTTATCGGTAGTTTCTCGAAAAGTTATAGACCACTAATCGGCATGACTTATCGAGTTAATGGGGTCTGACGATTCCACCCCAGACTTGATTTGCGACATATCAGACGAAAAGACCGGACTGTACTGTAAGTGTTGCTTATAGTCTCTACGGGAGTTTGGACAAGTTTGCTTGTTGATCTTCTATTGGTTTAATACCTGTGCAGCCGTTACGTCCAGTTAGTACCGTCGATGGCTTGTAGGTCTCTGATGTGATCGTTACTTACTGCTGGCATTTTGACGAGTCTTTAAAGTCCCACATAGAAATTTCCTAGCTCAAACGAAACGAAGTAGGGCACGTATGAAGATATGTGTGGGAGTTTGATTAAATACGAGTATATAACATATTCTAATCTAGCGTTATTTGAAATCAGCCGTGTTATATATGATTTAACCGGATTATTGAATCAAGTGTTGATTCAATGATTTGATTTATATATATGTTTATATATTTGATATTAGCCGGGTTATATATGATGTAACCGGATTATTGAATCAAGTATTGATTTAATAATTTTATATATATATATATATATATATATATATATATATATATATATTGAATATTAACCGGATTATTGAATCAAGTGTTGATTTAATAATTTGATATATATATATATATATATATTTATTTATTTGATATTAGCCGAGTTATATATGATATAACCGGATTATTGAATCAAGTGTTGATTTAATAATTTGATATATATTTATATATTTGATATATATATATATATGTGTGTGTGTGTGTCATATATATATATATATATATATATATATATATATAATGTGTCATGGTTGATGATACATGTAACTTGGATGTATGAGAATCACCCAAGAGTTAAAGATGAGAAGATAATTGTATGGATTAATGAATTAAAGAAAAAGAGAATGAGTTATTGCTTGTAGAAGCCTTGAGAAGCTATAACTCATCTCTTATTCTTTGTTTTATTCATAGATATTTTACAATCTCATCTTATCTTTTAAGCTCATGGTTCATACACTTCCAAGTTGATCTCCTTCTTCATCTCCTCACTAGTTTTTTAGGGTGAGAAAAAGAAAAGAGAGAAATATTTCTGGTAAGCAAAATTCCTATTTCATCAACTTACACTTCTCTAGCCTATTAGAATAGGTTAACTTCACTAATACCTTAATTAGTGAAGTGTAAGCTTGAGTGAGTGTTGCCTCAAGGTGGATCTTTTTCGACTACGAATAGTGGAGTCAAAGAAGAGTTCTTGGGACTACAACTTGGAGTTTTAGAAGTGAAGGACTAGACTACAAAGGTTGTAGACACTCTTCACTAAGATTAGAACTTGTTTGCTTTACTATAAAACACCGATCTGCTCGTTCAATTCTTGTTTAGTATATTTAGACCTCTAAAATTTTAAAATTGCATACTTGATGCACATAGAAACATAGTAGAGGTGCTAAGACATATTTTCATTGATACCCTTGCTAAAAGAGGCGATGTGTTTGTATTGATAATAGCAAACCATATTTTGAAGGTCGATGTGCCAACAAACTATAGTATTGCATAATGAGACTTTAACTAGTTAATTGGGACTTCAGATTTTGTAAATTTTGCTATACTGGGCGCTAACCTTTGGTTTCTTTGAGTTTTGGTTAAGCCTGAATAGCGATGACCGCTGCTGTAGTGAAAGTCGGAAAGAAGTTGTATTGTGCTATTCCACATGTCTTCGTGGGACTTGCGAATAGTAGGATTAGGAAGGTTTTTGACAGAAAGTGTTTGGAAAAAAGTCTATAGATCTACCCCTCGCTTATGATCTAAGAAGGTACAGTTCTAGTTAGAGAGTATCTATTTGAAAAAATGCTTAGCCTTGTTTACTTTTTTACTATCTCAAGTTTTACATTTCCATCCATTTGACGAAGTCCCATCCCTTAATCATGCTTTATAGCTTGTAGAGATAGCGAGGTAGGAATAGGTAGATGTCTGTTATAGAAGGCACACCCTAAATACTGGCGATAGAGACCAAAATGCCTGCATGCAATCTCTGAACATCCATACTAAACTGCATATGTGCTTCCTTACGTAGCTTGAGAATTTTCAGTCTCATATCTGCTATATAGTTTCATACCTTTGCTATAAATCACTAAAAATTGTATTCTAAGCTGTTTTTCTCTTTTCAGAACTTGATTTGCCAAGAAATTTTATTTCAGTTGCCTAATTTTAATTACAAATCTCAGATAAGTCATTGATTTAATTAAGTTTACTTCTCGATGCAGGAAAAGATTATGAGAGTACCATATGGAGAAAATAAAGAATACTTTAAATACTCATTATTTCTTGTTTTCTGCAATCGCATTACAACATCTGCAGTATCTGCAGGTGCCTTACTGGTAACTAGCTATATTCCTTTTTCTTCAACATCACTCAAAGACTTTAAATATCATTAATTGCTGACATCCTCTCACAGGCCAGTAAGAAATCTTTGGATCCTGTAGCTCCAATTTATAAGTATTGTGCAATATCAGTATCTAACATACTTACCACAACATGCCAATATGAGGTAATTACAAAAGTTTGGGAGTTGAAAATCTTTTTTTAAGTACAAGAATCCGAAACATGTTCAAATATTGTTGGTGTTATCATCATCTTGTGTGGGATAAAGACCCTGCACACGTTAATTTTCAGTATACAATGCAAAATAGGTGTTTTTCAATAAAAAAAATAATGACATACTTGATGATTTACAGGCCTTGAAATATGTTAGTTTTCCAGTACAGACGCTCGCAAAATGCGCAAAAATGATACCTGTAATGGTAAGTTCTTCTTTAACTGCTATGCTAACTAGTTAGAGTCTCGCTCATTTCATTTTAGCACAGATGTGTGTGCATCATTAACAAATACTTTTATATTCTGCTTTAGTAAGCCTTCGATTTAATTTTTTTTTATTATTACTTTTAGCATGTTTCCTACACAAAATGCATCAGCCCAGTTGCCTAGAGACTATGCACCAGAATTCCTGACATTTTTCATGGACTTTTCTTCTGTTTGGACTGTCAAGTATGTACCTGTGGTTCTTCCTGAAAATTATTGGAATTTTGTTAAGCATGGATCTTACCTGAGCCAACTAAGAATCCATAGCTGAGATTAAATTAGAGATTAAGAGAGAAGACTTCCATCAGGAGTACAAGGAGGAGTTACATGCCTACTTGAAGCGCTGTTGCATATAGGACAGTCTCAAATTAATTAGTTAATCATTTGAGATATAGGGCAATTTGCTATTGGAAGGTCTTTGAATTCTGAAGAGGTCATCAGCTAGTCTTTAAGTTAAAGGTCTACTTAGAGGTATATTATAGCAAACATGAGAATTAAAGGCTTGATAATGATACCCCCAAGGGTAACTAACTTCCCCCCTTAACTCTTAGTCTTATTATGAAGGACAATGCATCCACAAAATGTATGGAAATGTAAGACCCTGGGGATGATAACCTACTCATAATGTAATTGAGGCAACAATCTCTTCCAAGGTCGTGACAATATGATTGATGTGTCATCATGATGTCTATGCTAGCATTTTTGGCAATAGGAAGAAGAATGATATATCCAACAAAGTTAAGGAATCAGATATGAAGTCCATGATGAAGAAGTAGCTAAGGGATCTCTATCCTCGATCTTCTATGGGGGTTGATGAGCTTATACTTGGATAAAAGAGCTAAAGCATTTTTGTCACAAGTCTAGTCAAAAGGCTTGCAGCGAAGCATCTTGTTTACGGGTTGACAGGTCCTAGAATTTGAAAGGCATTAGAAAGTCATAAAAGTTGAACCCTACAGCAAGAGATCCTAGAAGCAGAAAAGCATTTAGAAGCTCGAAGCTCGACAGGAGACTCAAAATTTCATGACAAAAGGAGACCTTCAAGTTTTGAACTCACAGTAATTTAAATATTTAATGGTGGAATTGGCTGGATATGAGTTGATGAGCTATTTGGGATTCCTAATGGCCAAATTGCACTGGCTATTCTACCGTGCTAATTTCTCCTGATTTATAGCTATGTGGTACAATAGCTGGAAGACTCAATGTCCCTGTTGTTTATGCATCAGATATGATACCTCTCTCTACCCCCATATATCAATAAATGAGTTTATATAGAGATAATAAAGTTACCTATTTATTCTATGTTCTGACTGTCTCCTCAATGTTGCATGTATACAGCAGTGAATAGCACATGCAAATTTGCGCCACGGAGATGTATAATATTTTCTAGTCTTATAATCCTTGTAGGCGGTGCTCCATTTTTTTTCGATTTTTTGATATCATGTTTTTATTATACTATGCGTAAACGGCTAGTAATTTTCTGATCTTATTTTCATTGTCTCAATATTTATGTTTCTTTATGTGCCAATTAGTTATTCCCATGATCCACTTCTTTACTATAGATTAACATGTTTACCTCTGTTTCTTGTTGCATTACAGGTTTGGGGAACTGTTATAATGCAAAAGAAATATAATGGGAAAGACTATTTGTTTGCTTTACTTGTGACCTTAGGCTGTTCATTTTTCATACTATATCCGGTAATGACTATTCTTATATCTTTTATACCAATTCGGAGTGTGTGACTATAGGTGCATGTATGTATAAAGTTCTAAATTGTTCTAAACACTTTGTTCATTCTTTAATGTGTGTGATTTTTCTTGCATCTGATTAGAGCATGATTATATGCCTATGCGAACACATCGATGTTGATAGATTGGTTAACGGAAAAAGAGATTTAATAACGCTTAAAATGCATCAGCAAACCTTTCTTACCTAAATAGCTATCACAAGTCACATGGTCTAATAGGACAGCTTCAATGACAAGTTGATTTATTAAGAGGTCCACAACTTCGCCAAAGCAGATGATTTTGGGTGCATATTTAAGATTCTGGTTTATAGCAAATGCCATAAGTCTTATCGAGTTTATTTTGGATCTTTCTTTTTGTTTGGTGCTGTCGAACTCTCCAGTTTTTTAATGACCACTGGATGTATAAACAAGAAATATTTATGGCATTTTTTTGTCTTGCAGGCTTTTTTAATATGCTGTAATCATGATGATTCTCAATTTCTCAATCATGCATTTAAAATCGGATTTTATTTCTTCATCTTTTTCTCATAGACCATGGTTTAATGCCCATTTTGGTGTCTAGAGCTACGTATGAGTCACTCAAACATATCTAGAATTCGGAATTTGAGGTTGAAGTTTCACATACTAGGCTATGAACATCTTGCGTACTTCATGAATAGGACTTTGATGATAACAACCTTGTCACAATGACGTTTACCAAGATATGAAGATTGATGATAATGGTTTTGAAGTTTAATTTTATAATTTATGAAAGTTAAGCCATATTTGATATGGATATTTAGTCTTTGGCATGTTGCATAGTAAATTATTTGTTCCGGAACCAAAAAGAAAAAAGAAAAAAGAAGAAGACAATTACATAAAGGAGTATTGTTTTAAAATCCTGTTTGCTACAACTTGATAACTACTGGAATTAAGATCATGCCCGACAGTAATTTGGCTTATCATTTTATTTTTATTGTAGGCATCAACAGATATCAGCCCATATAATGCAGGAAGAGAAAGCACGATATGGGGTGTTTCCCTCATGATTGGCTACCTTGGGTATTCCTACTGCTCATTGCTCAACCTGCAATTACGGCTTTTTTTCCTTTAAAAATTCAATACATGTTAATTTCTTGCTGGTCTTATCTAATTATATATATTAAGAGATTAGTTAATGAATCCAATTCACAAATTATTAGCGAATGTTTAGATTTAAAAAAACAAAAACTTAGGGACTGTAGTTTGCTATCTTCAAGTTGTATAGTATATAGTAAACTTAAAATAATCTAGGATACCTTGTCTTGGACTTCGCCATAATTACTTACAAGCAAGACATGTAATTCTTAGGGCTAATAGATGGTCTTCTTGACATGGAGTTGTCATATTCTTTCCAAATGTTACTTCCAATGAAAACATATTTTTTTTTATAATTCAACCCAATGAGCTTGGCTCAAGTGACAACAACACCTCCACTCCAAGGGGAACTTTTCAATAGATATTGCGAGCACATATGGTTCATCCTGGTGTTCTCGTCACCTGGAAGTGTTTGTCGTTCAGTGGAGAGTAGTCGTGATCTGTATCTACATCAAGAAATCTAAGTTCCTCTTTTGTCTTATTATAAATAACTTTGTTTGTCCTAGCTGCTCGCATCTCTTTTAGAAACAAGGTTGTTGAGCTAGCTATTACAAAACATCATTTGCTAGTTGTAAGTTGTGCTAGCAAATTGCTTGTCTTTTTTTTATAATAAATTTTGTAAACACATTTTTATCCAAAGAGCATCCATTCTAGTTATAGACTGCAATAGTGCTGCCATGTAAAAACATGATGCTCGTTTAAAAAAACAAGATCCATACATTCTGTTCTGAACTTTTCTATATGAAGCATATGGATATGTTTGTTAGGATATGTAAATCGGGATTTTGGTCAAATCTATTAATACATCATCAAGTCCTTTTATAATTACCCATGTATGACCTTGTAAGTTAAAGTTACTTTGTGCATTGTTAAGTCAATTATGAAGATGTATATTTAATTTTAAATTTACTCGCTTCCAGAGAACACTTTTAGCATCAATTTCTGTATTTATGGGCTTATGTTACAGAAGAGAGTACGAAGGGCTCTTGTGAAAACTTATTGTTTCTCAGCTGCATATATTGGTTTTTTACATATTTACATTATCTCGTTTTGATGAGCACTAATTCATCATAATTCCATATTTTACATTCTTACTGTTTGATGCATCATACATCTGACTTTTTTATTTTTGAAGAGAAAGTAGGTGTTCCATCTGTTTGCTTTGTGCTGACTAGTATAATTCTCAGGTTTGATGGTTTTACAAGCACCTTTCAAGATAAATTATTTAAGGGTTATAACATGGAAATCTATAATCAAATATTCTACACAACCATGTGCTCTTGCATTCTCAGTTTATTTGGTAAGTTTCACACTCACACAGTGATTTTTGCCAGCCTGCCTTTTCTTGCATGAACATGCTTATATATATTATCCTTTATAAAAGAAAAATATAACTATTAGCTGTTTGAAATGTTAGCTATTAACATGTCTTTCTAAAACAAAATTCCATATTCAAGAGTAATATTTTGAATTGTGGGAAGGGCTGTGAATATGCGGAAAAAAATCTTAAAATGTAGGGCAGACAAATGCTTCTCAATCAAACCTTCAATTCCTAGATTACGAAAATAAGATTTAAGGAAAAATATAAAACTACTATGTTACTTTTATGTAGATTATTAAGTGTTGTATTGACTTTTGGGTCTCTTTTTAAGAATCCAACCAGAATATACAAATATGAAGAGTACGGCTTGGTGGCGTAGCCCTTAGTTTTCATAACACAAAGTTCTCTGAAAAAAGAATCAAAACATGCGAAACTTAGTTTATACATCACCCAATAACTTCAAAATTTAAAGGTAGTCCAAATGAAGTATTCCTTACATATTGTTTTCTGCAGCCAACCAGTTGTAACTTTAACCCATCCTCTTAATGTTGGAAAGCTATAGGGTAGTTGTATATTTTCAGCACAAGATCGATTAAGCATGTGTTTCGTCCACAATTTTTCTGAGATGAGTTTTGTTTTCTGATCTCAGCAAGCAATTTGACACTAAAAACTGTGCGATTGCACCCTCCATCGTTTCTTCCAATTTTCTGATCTTAGTTAACATAACATTCCCTAGATTACCGTGTGAGCGATTACTTAATGTTACTTCATTCTTCCAATTTCTGTAGGACTTGTAATGCAGGGTCATCTTCTTTCAGCAATAGAATTTATGTTTCGCCAACACGACTGCTTCTATGATGTTATTTTGCTGTCCAGCGTAAGCAATTTATTGTTTTCTACAATGGGAAATTTTTTTGCAGAAACCGAGGGGCATTTAGTTGTCGTTGGCAAATGTAAAACAATGTCATTATCTTCTTTTTTTCCCATCATGATGCAGGTAGCAACTGCTAGTCAATTCTTCATCTCCTATACAATCCGAACTTTTGGGGCTCTCACATTCGCTACCATAATGACAACAAGACAGGTAAAAACCAGTAAAATCATTCATCTTTACTATTGAATTTACAATCAACTGACCACTTAATATTTTTGTCCAGTTGCTGAGTATCTTGCTATCATGCGTTTGGTTTGCGCATCCCCTAAGTTATGAACAATTTCTTGGAGCTGTAAGTATTTTCCCATTTCAATTGATTGATTTTTGGCTAAAATTACAGGAACTGTATTCAGTTTGGCCTCTGTCGCAAGATGCCGCCTAACCTTTTGAGATCTACTGTTTACCACAACTTTATCAGACATAATCATTTTCCGCTTTTTCTCTATTAAAGTTAGTAAGGAAAAATGCAGTTTCTCAAAGGTTAGGACGGTATGTTGCTATATAGGCAAAATTGTGGGGGTTTCATGAGCCTTGTTTTTTCATGTTCGATGTTATTAGATATTTTATTAACCAATGTACAATTTCCTTCATCAGGTGATTGTCTTTGGTTCGCTCTACGCCAAAACTCTCTTGAGAGCCAAAGAGCCGAAGCCGATGTCAGTAGATCCAGAAAAAGACCCAGAAAAAGACGCGGACCCTAATTTAGAGAACAGAAAATCCTAACCATGAAAGTAGGAACTATAATTTGATGGTCTTATACAGTAACCCGAAAATTATGTATCACTAAATTGTTGACATATTTTAAGATAAGGGTTCATTCAAATTTTAATTGGATAGTGAAAGGGAGGCTGAAGGCAAAGAGATACAAGGAAGAGGAATTGGTTTTTTTTTATGACTTGGTTGTTCTTAGGATTTGTGAAGACCAATGATTTAGCATTTGGAAAGTGAAGCGTTTTTCTAGTTTACACTACTCTTTTGCATCTTGTAAATTTCCATGTTGGTGCACTTAGTATTCTATAAATGAAATCATCAACCAGTCTTCTCACAAGAATAAGATTTAGTTTCACGAATTATGCGTCTGCTATACTAATGCGGAGGGGGGGGGGGGGTCCCACGGCGGTTTCAATCTCAAAGGAGAAAAATAAAATAAAATAAAATTGTGCACAGCATTATAACCACTTGCTTCTTTTTGCCATGTGCATCACATGTGCTTGGGGGACAACACACATTTTTCCCACGATGGCATCCATGTAAGAATCAACATCTTTGATGTTCCTGAAGTATAATAGATTTTTAGAGCTCATTAAAAAAAATTCGAATATTGTGCAAAAGTTTTCTATAACTCTCTATTATATGCCTTGATTATTACACAGAGGATGCCAATTTTTTAATTATCACAATATATTATCTCTAACAAGATCAAAGAATTTAATGGCGCCTAATTATTCATCGAAATGCTAGTCTTCGGATAAAAATAGATAGCGTCCATCAGAGAGCCTTGGGGAATCCATTATCATTTTCCATGATTGGATTAATTTTAGTCACACATGGCTCATCAAAACATCTTAGTTCTAGTGGGCTCTATTTTTTTTTTAATCTCAACAACCTTTTATTAGATGGACATAATAGGTTATGCTATTTTATTTTGTAATAGTAACACTGTCTCTAAGTCTCTAATCAGTAGGAACTTCATAATATTAAATTAAAAAATCAGCAATCAGCAATGGCTTAATTGTTTTAACACTTTTTTTTTTTAGAAAGCATGTGTTAGAACTCAGGAGGGGAGAAAAAATGACCATAAATTAACGTTTTTCTAGATAAATTCATGAGTCCTCCGCGTGGCACGTTTGGATGCGGCACAGGGTTCCAAAAAAAAACCCATAATTTTATGCAATTTTTAAACTTGAAGCTACTGTCTATAAAATGCTGAAAAGTTCATGTATTTTTGCCATATTTTTCTCTTTCATCCAAAAGGAGCTCGCGGCTAGGTGGGGCCGCCTCGCCCACCACAAATTCACCCGTTAATACCCAAAATCTAGGGTTTCGATTATTTTAGGGGGAGATTTGGGAGTATCCAGCGTTTTATTCCCAATCAGTGGTCAGATCGATCTGAAGCTTCGATCTTTTTCTCACTAAATCTTTGGAAAATGGAGACCCAACGGATCTCTGAGCACCCACACGCCGCCGTTGAGAAGCGACCGAGGAAGAGGCCGAGGCTGACATGGGACATGCCGCCTCTTGTTCCACCACCAAAGGTCGATTCTTTACTCTCTTTGGTATAATTTGTGTTTTACGATGTTAATTGTGTTGAATTGTGCAGTTTGTTGTTGCCCTAGGATCGTAATTGGAAATTTCATTCCCTCAGATTTGTTTTTGGGTAATCTGTCGTTTTAAATCGCTAATTTAATTTTAGATAAAACATTTAATTGATCTTAGCAGATTGCTGTTTTGTAGATGTGATATTGCTGCTCAAGATTTTCAATCAAAATCCCTAATTTTCTTACATTTACATATGGTTGTGATACATTGCCTATCACCGACTTTTAAGTTTATATAGCGATTTCAAAATCCAATTGACAACATTTTTCGAGTCATTCTGAAGTAGAATTGGTTGTGAAGGTAGTGAAATACCCATAAGTACCCCATCTTTAATAGCCTTAGCCTCCGCCTCTTCGGGATCAGCCGAATAGAAAATCTGGGAGGACAATTTATGAATAACTGCACAATAGTCTCGAGCAAGAACCGCAGACGCAGAAATGAAAGCTCCAATCGCACCATCAACTGAGGTAAGTATTGTGTCCTCATTAGGAGGATTCCAAGACTCATCATGTGATCCATTAAACGGAGTACATGGTTCATTTGTTGAGTTTGTTGTGAAGATGTGCTCAAGAAAGAAAAAATTCTATTAAGAGTACGAATACGGTCTGGAAAGGCTCCTTGAAAAATAGTTTCACAACTAGTTCTCCAAATAAACCACAAAGTAGTAGCCTTAATGTGAAACTCATTCTCATTATGTTTATAACAATCCTTTAGCCACACACCAATTGTGATTGCAAATGATGCATCTTCATGGTAGCAATTCGTACGATTCAAACCAAACCATATTGCTCTAGCGAAAGGACACTCAAAAGAGCAGATGCATTGTATTCTCTTCAGAGGTACGACAGACATGACAAGTCCATCGATGGGAAAATTTTAGAATGTCGAGAAGTAATCGGAATAGCATCGACGAGAGCGCGCCAAATAAAATGGACAATGTGAGGGTAAATGGATTTAAAATGCCATATTCTCGGAAGCGATTCATCCCAATGCATTACTCCATTAGCTGATGTTTCTGGAGAGGAGGCACACAGAATGTGGTAAGCCGATTTTGATGAGAAGTTGCCATCCTTATTTGGCGTCCATATAAGTTTGCCCTCACCTTCAGAATTCCATTTATGAATAGGCACTTGTAGAATTAAATTTGCAGCGTGCTCATCAAAAAGATGCTTGATTAGCCTTTCATTCCATTTCAGTTGTCCTTAGAGAAGCAGTTGATGCACCCATTCAATTATAGTATTGAAAGTAAGTTGTCAGTATAATTCTGAAGGTAGTGAATGAATCCACTTGTCTTCGAAAATGCGTGTATTCCTTCCATTGCAAACCTTCCATAAACAATTACTTAGCAATATGCTGCTACAATGTTGAATTCCTCTCCAAAGAGACGAACTAGAAGCCAAGGTCAAGAAGCCTATTAGGTCTAGGAAACTTTATATTCCAATATTTATTGTAGCACTGTGTTTTATCCCTTTATCTCAATCAATTAGACAAGATACCTTTGATGTATGCCATGCGTTTTTTTGATTTAGGGTCTTCCCGTCTTATGCATTTTTTTGGGCAATGTATTGCATTTTTTTCTTTAAAGAATATATGTAAACATTTTCACTAGTTCACCTTGTTAGCCCATGCCTTTGAACTTGCGACGTTGTTATAATTCTCGTGCCCCACAATCTCTCTTACCCATAGGATAGTTTTGTTGCCAAATATCATTTAATAGAATATCTTAATATTGTAGCAAGTTTCTAGATGATATGGTGGGAAGACATTTCCTTCATTAGTTGCTTACACCGTTGTTGTATATTTAGATATATGGATGTAGATTTTTCCCCAAATTACGAAGTCATCCACCCCCATGGAAAATGACTCTAGAGAATCTTTCCTTTCCCCTTTGACTTGTGTTATGGATTTATTTTTAGGCTTAATTTCAAAAAAGACTACCAAATACTTTGGCTCAGTTATGAGAAAAATACAAAAAACACTCATAATTACAAGAAACTACCGTGCTTTGAAAGTTTTGTTGTGGTTTCTTGCAATATTGTTGACGTGGCACCTTAGTAAAGGTATTTTTTCAGTTTTTGAAAGTTTTATGGTAGTTTCTTATTGTTTTGAAAGTTTTGTGTTAGTTTCTCGTAGTTTTGAGAGTATTTGGTAGTTTCTCATATCTAGGCCAAAGTATTTGGTAGTTTTTTGGAATTAAGCCTTATTTTTATTGTGTTTGTGTTTGTGGAAGTTCACCTGAACTTTAGTACCGTCACCTTGAATTTCTTATGTCATTTTTGTACTTTTTTCTTCTCTTTTCATACATATATTGGAGGGTCAAACCATATGCAGATAGATACATATTGGGTGGAAAAATTATCATTTCCTTTTGTATTTGTTGCTTACTATTGGAAAAAATGTCTTATTACAGATTCCGCGGCCAGGGTATTGTGGGCAGGAAGCTGTGAATGGGATTAACTCAAGTCATGTATTCTCCTCATACTATTTCCCTGGAGTACCTTGCAATGCATCCCCTCCACAGAGAGAGGATGATAAGGATGGCCATTATGTTTTTGGAATTGGCGATAATCTAACACCAAGATGTAAGTCCTTTTGCTTGAAATTTTCTAGTTCAAGGATTAATTCTATTAAGGCTGTATCTTTTACCCTAGTTAATCCTTTTCATTTATCCATTACTGCTAGAATGCTGATTCCCCCCCCCCCCCCCCTTTATATCCATCAGATAAGATGTTTCACTATGTCAGAAAATGTTATCTACCACCTCTAGGTCCTTTTTCCATATTTTTGGAGGCCATTTCTTTCTTATGCACGTCACTCGTTCCTCGTGGGTGTATGATTTACTATTTTAAGTTTGCCCCTTATTCACCTTTTATTTGTTCGTCATACACTTTCTACCAGTTGCTTTTCTTTGCTTTTTATTCGCTATCATTTCATGAAGGAATTTATTCTCTTTATTTCTTCATTAGAACTCTTCTTCAATCCTTTTTGTTTTACTTTTTTCCTTCCATAGTACAATACAGCTTGAAACTCTTGAGTCATGAGTCTTGACAGTGTTACTGATATTGGTTTTGGGTGATGTTTGCAGACAGGATAATCAGCAAAATGGGTGAAGGTTAGTTTTTATAATCTAAACCGTGTTTATATATATATATATATATATATATAACCAATTCATGTTTTTGTCTATTCATTATTTTGATTAAAGTAGCTATTGTTGTGCTTATCTATGTCTTTCTTGTCAGTGTTCAAACCATCAAGTAATTACATAAGATGAAATAAATGAATGCATACAATAGGTTCTTGAATGTTGGGGCCTGGAGAAAGAAATATATAGCAGCACTCACCCACACTTGTGCCCAGGCCTAAAGGCTGTGAATACACGGACATTTTAGTTACATGGACTTATATTTTTCTTATATCCTTTTCCCCTCCTTTTGTGTATTAAAAATTGTGTAGGAACCTTTGGGCAAGTTTTGGAATGCTGGGACTGGGAAAAGAGAGAATCTGTAGCAATCAAAATTGTACGTTCAATTTACAAGTACCGTCAGGCTGCCATGATTGAAATTGATGTTCTTCAGAGGCTCGCACAGCATGATGTTGGTGGCGCTCGGTAGGAGACTTCTTTCTATATAAATACCCTTTGACTTAAGTAGTTCAACTTGAATTGGCGTAAACGTTTTTATTCTTTGCAGTTGTGTGCAAATTCGGAATTGGTTTGACTATCGTAATCATATATGTATTGTAAGTATTTTGTTGGTACATGCTATTTAATTAATCTGTGACGGCAATAAGTTCTCTTATTGCCTGAACATCTGGGAAGTTACATCTTGCAAGTGGATTTAAATGGTTCCACAGGTCTTTGAGAAGCTTGGACCAAGCTTATATGATTTTCTCCGGAAAAATAGCTACCGTTCATTTCCTATTGACCTAGTTCGGGAGCTCGGCAGACAACTTTTGGAGTCTGTAGCATGTGTGTGGATAAATCTTGCTATAATTTTGTTCCACTTTCAATGTTGAGAAATTCTTTACAGACTAAAACAAAAACCATATTTTAATGAAGTGATTGACCCCCTTTTGTTTCATGTGTGTGAACAAGCATGTTTATTTGAGGCAAACTTATAGCTTATTCAAACCGATTCTTATTGTTGCTTTGCTTTCTACAGTCATGCACGAATTACAACTTATTCACACTGATCTGAAGCCAGAGAATATTCTTCTTGTTTCATCAGAATATATCAAGGTCCCCGATTATAAGGTAAGCAGACATTGATTCCTTACCTCTATTATTACATCTTCACCTTGTTGTGGTCAAATCATTTTTACCTTTTCAAGCATTGAGGGGTTACATGATTGCTCCTGCATGCCTTTTTGAAGGGACTTTGTCTTGTTGGAAAATTGTTGAAATTTTACATTATATATTTCTGTTCAATGCTTTTCCTCCTTTCTTATGCATGCAGTATCTTCCCGGGTTTTCTAAGAATGGTTCTTATATGAAGAATGCCCCCAAGTCTAGTGCTATTAAGCTCATTGACTTTGGAAGCACGACATTTGAACATCAGGACCATAACTATGTTGTGTCAACTCGGCATTATCGTGCACCAGAAGTTATCCTTGGTAACTTTAAATTACTATTGGTGCCTTCTCTGCAATGTTATATAATATTTATTCTTTTTTAAAAAATCTTGTTTTTTCCTTGTAAGGACTTGGGTGGAATTCTCCATGTGATTTATGGAGCGTTGGCTGTATCCTAGTTGAGCTGTGCTCGGTGAGATTCAGTCTAACTGATTATATTCCCAATTTACATTCCCTAATTTCTATTGTTTGGTTAGGGAAGTTCTGATTAATGCACTTTTGAATACCCAGTGCTTGCATATCTACGAGACTTTCCGCATCTATCCACATACTATTACAGCTCAACATTAGCTATACAATTTCTCTGGATTTGCTAATCTTAATTTACATGATAAATCATAAATTTAATAATTATTGGTCTTTATATCTGTATACAACCTGCCAAGTGCCAACTTTTCTTGTTTCTTATAGTTTCTGTATATACAAAAACCCTTGTTTAGTATCATGAGCACATGGCAGATAGTATAGCCAACATCCTGCATCGTTAAGAGTTCAATAACAAAACGCATACAATTTCTCTGGATTTGCTAATTATTAATTTACAAGATAAAACAAAAATTTAACAATTATTGGTCTTTATATAGTGGCAAAGATTCCTATTTTTACTCAATAAGCATGCTTTGGTTGTATCCCAACTTGAGTTCGGTGAGTTTAGTTCAACTGATTATTTCCCTAATCTACATCCCCTAGTTGCTATTGTTCTGTCAGATAAGTTCTGATTCATAACTTTGTATACCAGATGCTTGCATATCTATGCAAGTTTCCACATGCAGCCATATAATATTAATTTTCTGCACTCAAATTTGGTCATTCAATTTCTCTGGAACTGGTAATCATTAATTCATGAGATAAAAATAAGAAAATTTAAACAATTTGTCTTTAAATATTCTACTTTTAGTCAATACGATGCTTTATAATCTTATAGTATCCTCAAAATATTAGGAATACAAGGTAGGTCATGTGGTTAATATTGTGATCAACATGTGCTGGAGTTGACTGACACCAATACAATGCATAGATTTCGTATGTATGAAATGTTGATTCCAATCTTGTACAGGCTATGTATTCTTCTCTATTTTGCCCTTTGAATAACAGGCCGTAAACCCCATACCTCTTGTTTGATGATGAGAAGCTATACTATGTTTTCGTGACACCCACTTACTGAAGAGGCATTTGTTTCGTTATATCCCAATAAAGTTAGTCGACTGAAAACAGTTCCTTGAATCTTCTCCCATTTGTTTAGCTTGTACAACCTGAGCTACAATTATTGGCTGGTGTGCCATGTGTTTATCTCAATGCTTGTGAGATGGAACATTTTACATGCAGGGCCAGAGCCAAGAGGGTGGGCAAGGGCTGGGGACCGCCCAGAATTTTCTGAAACTCCATATAATTACATATTAAAGTGTTATATAAGTTTTGATAAAGGTGGTATTTAATAATAATCCCACAACTTGATGTTTGCAATTGTGGTTAAGTCTTAGCTTCCTAAGCCTATGGATCTTGGGTTCCCCTGCCCTGATTTTATTTTCCCCATATCACACCATCACCCTTATATTTCAGTCTATTGTCTATTTCAGTCTATGGACAGATAGAGGTTGTTGCATTGACGATAAGACAGTGCCAGGTGAGAGTGTAACCACTCAACATAGATTTTTAGTTCTAAATTTTCGATTTAGAAGAGGACCCAGAAAGATTAGACGTAAGGTAGAATTTAGAATTAGGTGGTGGCGACTGAAGGATGGTAATCAAAATGCTTTTATAGATCGTATAGTTTAAGAGGTGGATTGACTGTCTGAAAATGATTCAGACAGAATATGGAACAAGATGGCTAGTTGTATCAAGATAGTAGCTAGAGATCTACTTGGTGGGTCGAAAGGTGGTGCTCTACTATCTAAGGACATATTATGGTGGAACGTAGAAGTAAAGGCCGTTATTAAATCAAGAGAGATTCTTATAAAAATTTGAAGAAAAGTAGAGATGCGGAGAGATTTGAGAAATATAAAATGGTTAAAAAGATAGTTAAGAAAGCTGTTCGGGAAGCTAAAACTAAAATCTATAAGGAGGTGTGCGAGAAGTTGCACACTAAGGAGGCTGAAAATGATATACACTGTATTACTCGGATACGGGAAAGGAAGACCAGAGACTTATATGCAATGAAGTGTGTCAAAGGTGAAAATCAAAAGGTTTTAGTTCGAGATGAGAATATCAAGGAAATGTGGAGAGATTATTTTGATAAATTGTTCAATGAGAGCTTTACTAAGAATTTGGATGGACTTGTCATTCAATCTCAAGATATAAACCGTGATTTCATGCGTAAAATAAGAATACCAGAAGTTAAAGAGATTTTGAAAAGAATGAGATCAAGAAAAACGGTTGGTCCAGACGGGATTCCTATCGAGATTTGGAGATATTTAGAAGAAATATGTGTTAAATGGCTAACAAATTTGTTTAATAAGATTTGACAGACCAAAAAGATACCAAATGAGTGGAGGAAAAGTACCCCTATGCCTATCTACAAAAACAAGGGTGATATTCAAAGTTGCTCAAGCGACCATGGAATTAAACTTATGTGTTACACCATGAAACTTTGGGGGAGAGATTGAACACATATTAAGGAAGGATGTTAAGATAACAGAGAACCGGTTTGGGTTTATGTTTGAACGATCGACGACAGAGACTATTCATTTGCTTCGTCAACTTGTCGAGCGTTTTCAAGAGGAGAAAAGATTTGCATATGATATTTATTGATTTAGAGAAAGCGTACGACAAGATATCTAAAGAGATATTATGGGGGACAATGATGAAGAAGATGGCCCTCGTCAAGTATATTGACATAATCAAGGATATGTACGATGTAGTGGCAAGTGTCAGAACTTGCGGCGATCTAACGAGTGATTTTCCGATTACAATTGGCTTATATCAAGGATTTGCACCAAGTCAATTCCTGTTTACCATCATGATGGATAAGCTTACTAGAACTATCCAAGATGAGAAACTTTGGTGTATGCTATCCGCTGATGATATTGTTCTAGTAAATGAGACAAAAGCAGAGGTTAATACCAAATTGGAGTTATGAAGGCAAACGTTTGAATCTCGGGGTTCAGATTGACCAGGTCTAAGACATCATATATGCATTGCAAATTTAGCAAACAGAGAAGTCGAGACCACATTGGTATAACACTGGAAGGACAAGAGATATCACCGAGCGATCAGTTTAGATATCTAGGTTCCATCATCCAAAAGGATAGGAAGATCGATAGCGATATTAATCATAGGATCCAAGCTGGTTGGTTGAAATGGAGGAGTACAACATGGATTTTGTACGATTGTAACTTTCTGTTTAGGTTGAAAGGGAAATTTTATTGGAGCGCTATTCGGCATGCCTTATTATATGGTACAGAATACTGGTCTTCTAAGAAGAATCATACACCGAAGATGCACGTAGCGGAGATGCGCATAAACATTGGATGTGTGGTAATACTAGAAAAGATAAGATGCGAAATGAGGATATTCGTGCAAAAGTTTGTGTAACACCAGTAGAGAAGAAGATGCGGGAAAACCGGTTAAGATTGTTTGGTCATGTGCGACGCGGACCTATTGAAGCACCGGCTCGACGAATGGATACTAGATATAGGCAATGTCAAAAGGGCGAAAGAGAGACCGAAGAAAACATGGATGTGGGTGATACAAAAAGATATGGTTGCCAAAGGCCTCAATGAAAGTATATTGTTCGATATGAGTGATGGAGGCAGAGGATTCATGTGCTGGACCCGGCGTTATTCTCATGTTGGTTCATGTAGCCTACCCCATATGCTTGGGATAAAAGGCAGTAGTTGTCGTCTGTTGAAAATTGTAATTGTTCTCAAATAATTATTTTCATTGGCCTTCGTTTATGAAAAGAGTTTCTAATTTATTTATAGTTTTGCTTTTCCAAAATAGGTTTCTACTTTACTTTTTTATTTATATTTCAATCATTATTATTACCAATTAAATTCATCCCACGCATGCCCCAACACTTCTTTAACTTTCAAATCATTTCTGTTAGTATAAAGTTACACACGCACGCATACATATGTACATATGAGTATGTATATGTATATATATATATACGGACCAATTCTATTGATAGGATGTAGAAACAAATCCTACCTATTTGTTTGCCATTAGATCCATATTGGGATATGTGCAAACAAATCATACCTACTTGTTTGCACATATCCCAATGTGGTTTCAACGACAAACGAGTAGGTACTAGCTAGGATTTGTTTCTAAATCTTTCCGATAGGGTTGTACTCTCTCTCTCTCTCTCTCTCTATATATATATATATATATATATATATATATATATATATATATAGTTTGAAGAAGCCGGCGATTATATTTGTGTCAGCTATTAGTTTTCAATTGAGATTGCAATCAACTTGCAATAATTTTCTCTTGCATTTATTATTCCAATAACATGAAATATCTAGAACATGCATACGTAATCACTAAGCATGCAAACTTAATAGATTCACCACATTCCTTTCCCCGCAACCCCCCCCCCCCCGCGCGCGCACCCCAAGCACCCCAACTCCCAACCCCCAAATAAAAACTAAAAACGAATAGTTGATTCCTGGCTCCACCCTGTTTATATGCGCTGAAATCTGTCTGTCTTATTAAACAATTACCTTATTAGACAACTGTATATGACACTAATATTGGCTAAAAGGCAAACGATTATTTGTTTTCCTTTTTTTTGTTTGTTAACAATAGGGAGGAGCACTGTTTCAGACTCATGAGAATCTGGAGCATCTAGCTATGATGGAGAGGGTCTTAGGTCCGCTGCCTCAGCACATGATGCATGGAGCAGAGTAAGTCGTTTTGCTGTATTCTGTTGTATTTGGTTCTTGGTCAAGTTATATGGTAACTGGTACTTGGAATGCTGCAATAATATTCATGTAGACATACAAGCTCTTTGAGTGAATGTAACCACTTGGAAAATATGTCAGTTATCTCTTAAAGTTGTTTGGGTTAAAGAGTTCTCGACCTGATTTTTCTTCATCTATAAAGTTTTGATAAATGAGGTTAGAATGGAATTTAGTCAACTCATATTATCTCAATTTTTATTAAGTCCAATTATCTCTTGTGGTAAAATATTCCTCTCCAAAGTGAGAGATCGCTGGTTCAATTCCTGAAGGGGCCGCGTACAAAAAAAAGGAAAAAATGCGTACAAAAAAAGGAAAAAATAAACTTCAGTTATATCCACCCTGAAATCAAAAGCAAATATTAGGCAGTTAAGATTTTGGTTTTACGTTTTTTGTAGTTCTCAGAACTGCTATTCCAAAATTCTGAAGCCGAATAGCACACCAAATCTCCATCTCAAGACCGATGGACATTATGTCACACCCAATCATTTAACTACCGCTACTATACCAAAAACGGATACATGACTAATTCGTCGATTGCAGGAAAATAAGCTCCTTTTGTTTTTACCCCATTTTGCTTTGTTTCAAGCAGTCGTCGTGCTGAAAAGTATTTTAGGCGTGGTATGCGTTTGGATTGGCCTGAAGGTGCAACTTCGAGGAAAGCATGAGAGCAGTTTATAAATTGCCTCGCCTTCAGGTGAATATAATCATTTATAAAATGTTATTTTGTTCTCTTTGTTTGCTCCCCACGGGTATGTTACATGCCCTTTTCTATATCAATACTTTTTTTTTATGTATAACTAAATTGCAGGAAACCCCTTTTAACTCAGGACGAGCAGGAAACCATCCTAATCCCTTGTAACCTACCTACTCAACACCGGTTGCCTCAAGATTTTCTCAATTACACCGTTTGTTCTATTTGAAGAAGTTAATGATGGTAAAGTCAAGGCAATTGGTGTTTGGTGGAGGTCTTAGGGGTTTTGAGTGCAGGGAACTTGGGGTCGGTTGGTTACCTGCTACTACTGGAACAGGAGGGTTTCTTGCAATCCAGTCCGTAACATTTTTTGGGTTAACAGCCCCCCCTTCCGTTTATTCCTAACCCCCCCCCCCCCCCAAAAAAAAAAAAAACGATGAAAACTGTCATTAACATTCAAATCTACTGTAAACCACACATAAAGTAATATGGTTAAATTAAACTTGTCATCTGAGTTGTTTATAGTTAAATTTGAGTGTGTAGAGTTTTGGTCAATGGGCAAGTGGGGCTGTTAAATGGCATAAGTCCTACACAGGGTAAACACCTCTTTTTTTTGGGGGGTGGGTGGGAGTTTTTTTTTGGGTTTGGGGTGGTGGCGGTTAAGTTGCTGTACAAACTTTTTTTCCTTTAAATTGTGTATATCATTCTTACATGGAGTTTATACTGCAGAACCTCGTAATGCAGCACGTTGATCACTCAGCTGGGGATCTAATTGATCTGTTGCAAGGGCTTCTGCGTTATGAACCAACAGAGCGCCTAAAAGCACAAGAAGCCCTCAGGCACCCTTTCTTTACTCGAAATGTGAGAAGAAGTTACCCAATGTAACGAACAGACCTCCGATCCTTGATAAAAGGAAAGCAAAATAACAGAAACTTGTAATGAGGTTTAGCTATGCTGAGTGATAGCTTAACCTACCTGCTGACATTTCGCTAACTGGTTGTGTAAGATTGCTGGTATATAGGAAGTAGATTAACAAGATTGTTTTTACTCTAACTGGAAGAATGATGGGAAGCTTGACTTCTGTTTATATGTTATTCACCAATCACTTGTGTAAGACTGTTGGTATAAAGAGATTGATCTATGACTAAATTGCAGGAAAACCCCACATATTTTCCCTTGAAGTATAATAGCCTCATAACTCTTAAACGTACCCCCCCCCCCCCCCCCCCCCCACAACATACCTCTCTTGATCTGCAAATTTCCTGTGTCTAGTGAAAAATTAGCAGAGAATCATGGACATTCGGGAACAGTACATCAAGTGTTCAAAATTGGGGTTCATCTACAGCTTCTTAGAAGCTAGGGCGATACTCTGCTAATGGCCAAAAAGGGGTTCTCCTGCGATCTTGCCTATATCTTTACTGCTAATCGAATTTGGCCTCTAGTTTTTCGGCAGCTGGTAGTATGCGGCAGGATTATGATGATATGATGATGTATACATGATGGAACCAAGGTATGAAAAACCCAAACTCCTTGAGCTCAAAAATCACATTAGTTGTCTGCGGAAACACCTGATGCTTTCTCTTAACAGGAGTGGAGGATAAAATCTTGAAGCCCAAGAAATTCTTATTTATGTTAATTTAGTCTTATTATTAAGTTGCTGACATTCTTTTACAAAAATTACAGTAGCCATCTACCCATAGACATTTGCATTGAGTGCAGAATCATATATTCCACGGTATGTATGAAATTTGGACATGCGGTTGCTTGAAAACTACCTCCAAGTTATCTGTGTATTTCGTATTGGTGCATTGGTCTGTTACATGTTTCTCTAAAGCAGATGATGTTTCACACCTTGGATTAGAATTTTTTTTTTGAACTTAATTATGGGAAGAAAGAATTTAGCTTAATGTCATAAATTAGTGAATCATCTAGCAGGTAATTCTTCTGAAAGGCAGACACAGATAATTTTGGATGTTCAATATGACGCATTCATGTGAAATCCTAATAGAACCTGAAGATAATTTCTCTGAATCATGAAAATTTTGCTGGTATGCTGCATTAGTCTCTGTTTTTGCTATGTATGTGCCAGTTTTGGGAAAGATTTTTTGTTTTGGTCTTGGATTTTCATCCATGTATCAGGGTTGGAGCTCAATTACTTCTTTTCTCCCGTCTGGAACCACCGATTCTAATGTGGTTGGAAATGCTTCGACGATTACGTTATGCAGCAATATTCTTATGCATTTTATTATTTATGGGCATAGTAAACTGAAATACCCGTAACCATATATACTGAAATACCCGTAACCGTAGTGGTTTCTTACTGAATTACCTTAAAGTTTTTTATTACAATAAAATACCTTAAGATGCAGTTTAAAGTATTTTTCACCAACTGTAATTTAAAAGCTGCAAGGTTATTTAGCGAAAAACATGATAGTTAATGGTATTTTAGTATAATTTACCCTTATTTTATTTGAGTAAATACAGTCTCTAAAATGTACACGTGATAATTTTGATGAACAGTATGAGTTAATAGAGTTGCAGTTGTAGTATGTGCATTACAGATCTTTCAAAATAAGTTATTTTGACTTTTAAAATTATAAAAATATTGTTTCATCTTCTACAAAACTTGCATTATAGCATCGGGCGGTGAAAGTTGACCAAAATAAGCAATATAGCACAAGAAAATATTTGAACATTCCAAATTCCGTGACATAAATTTACATGATATTGATATTTATATTTTTTGCTTCTGAATTTCCTAATTTACATTTCCCTTTCCTTAAAATTATATTTCTAGCAAATATCATTCTCTTCCAATCTGATTGTAGAAGATTAAAGATACTATATTGAATAGTCTGTGTTTTTACTCTAGAAATTACTTGTCTCCAAGTCTTGAAAGCCTTCAATTCACTAGATTAATGGGGAGCGGAATCTTTCAACATGTTTCTCAAATACAAGTGAACAATGGTTTTTCTATGTTGTGCATTCTATAGATCAAAGGGCAATGCCTTCATTCTTATAATTTCGATAGGGACGATCTGAAAAGTTTCTACTGTTAGAGTAGATGCCGGGTCTAGCGGAAAGCGAGGAGCCCGCAATAGCGCAACTAGCTCGATCCGAGTGTTCTGCAAAGACCAGAGGTTTAAGAGATTGGACGGTGTGCTAAAATTAGTGTCCGCACAAAGACTATCTTTGACAGTTTCCTAGTTTAGCAACAAGGTTTTTGAAACATGGTGTCAATTGAGTTAAAACAAAACCGCTTTTTGTACAAATGTAAGTGGTTTTGTAAAATTAGGGTTTTATAAAGGTTAGAATTGTAAGGTTTGTGAAACTGAGGTTTTGTTTAATTTAACTTATTCTTAAATGCAAGAGAGAGAATACATAAATCTTTCCAAAATTCCATTCTTTATGGAATTTAAAAAATTAAGGGCCTTTGAAACATTTTGAAACCAAAATTCGGAAAACTCCAATTTTGTTGCCAAAGCAGCAAGATTTTCAATTTTTACAGTTTAACATGAGAACCCAACGAATCCAAAGGAGGCCTAAATCTTGATTCACAAACATGATAAATAAAATCTAAATGAAAGCCATGGTGTTTTATGATAATTTTTTAAATATATATATTTGGATTAAGATTTGGGGAAGATTTGGGGAATATACTCAACCTGGATAAGATTCGCATCATCATCATCTCTCTATTTTGGAAACGTGGCTTTAACAGAACGAGAGAACCTCTCTTTACTAAATTTTTTGCGGATCGAGAGGGCGATTAGGTCCTTTCCTCCAACATTAACCCCTGATTCCGCCAAACTCAAAACACCATTCTGAGATCTCTTACGTGGCAACGGATAATTCGTCCGATCCAATAGGAATGAAGTGGGACCCACCCTCATCTCGCGTCTTTCCCGCCACAACCTACTCCGTCGCCCACGTGTTCTTCTCACATCCACCGTCCATTTCTCACCGTACAAATCTAGCCGTCCGTTTCTGTGAAGGAGTTTGCTTCCTCAGTCCCTCTCTCCCTCTCTGTCATCACAAGAATCAGCGATCTCTCTCTCTCTCTCTCTCTCTCATTCATGATGGTGCAAACGGCGATCGCCGGCGAAAACGAGGAGGGGTCGGTGCTCCTCATGGTGGAGGCCAGCGGCGACCGGGAGCGGGAGCCGACGTGGAGGCTGAACTTCGAGGTGTTCCGGCGGTCGGAGGAGCGCCGGGAGAAGGCGCCACGTGGATTCCAAGACTGTCTCGGCGTCTTAGGTATCAGATTTTGAACTCTATATCTGTGGATCATTTGTAACTGTTTGATTTTGTCTGTGTTTGTGACCTTATTTAATGATTGATGAACTCTTGGACTTATTTGGGGGGTTAAATTAGCGAAAAAGGTCGAAATTTTTAGGGATAGTGAAACGCCTTAGAATTCTGTAGTGAGCCATTAATGAAGTGCAGCAGACAATTATGGCCAAATAGTGCTTTAGGGAAAAAACTGCTCTAGAAGGCTTGTATGGTGCAAGCCCCTCTAGAGCCATTGGATGGGCTCCCCTTGCACCATGCAAGCCCTTGCATAGTAGTTTTTTCGGTGCTTTAGGTTGAGTTTAATTTGTTTGTGCTTTTCATTAAAGAAGCGTTTCTCGGGATTATGTAATGTGTTTGTAATATTGAAATTCGTTTGAAATTGGTCATAACCAAAATTATTTTATATCGAACACTTTGGGAGGTTAAAAGGGCTTGGAGTAGCCCATTGGGGTGACCCGGGATCGAGCCTGGGTGTGGCTAATTTATTGTTATCTCAAAAAAAAAAAAAACACTTTGGGAGGCTTTATCCGCGCACGACGGGGATGCTTGTTATGACACTGGAGGCGGCTCACGAGGGATCCGACCATCGCCTAAAAAAATTGGGTCGGTTTCGTCACCTGTTGTTTTGGTTCCACAAAATGGCGACACCTAGAACGCTCAGTTGATGAGAAAGCAGCAAGGCAGTGCACCATTGAGCCTTGAGGACCCTTAAAAAAGACCACGCCAAAGTGTTCTCCGGTGTCACCCCTCCGAAGCTCAAGTTAGTAATACGGGATATATGTTTGGCTAGGGTTTATTGTAATAGAAATGGCATGCCGCCTTAGGGTTTATGTTTGTTTTATATCTTGTCCGCGTTGAGGTTACAGGGAAGAGCCGAATAGCAGCCCGAGCGAACTAGTCTAAATAATCTGGTCCTTTTTGAGGTCGTTAGTGTTCCCTCCCCTTTTTGGCTAGTGGTGAGGGGAGGTTTCGGTAACCAACCATCATTGATGGGCCTTGACAGCGATCACTGGTGGCCTAGAGCCAACAATGTGCTAGCCCTTCTCTTGCTACTCACGGGCCTACTTTGGGTCGGGTTTGCGGGCCCGTTATAATGAAATGGTACTTGGGTTAGATCAGGTCCGGTGAAAGTTCGCTTCAAGTCTTACTTAGTCCTTTCATTAAAGCAGAATTTCTTGATATTTCTCTTACATGGTGTGCGTAGTTATATATTCGGAGTACTACTTGCGTGCTGATGTAGTTCTATAATGTTCATAATTCATATTTGAATTCTGTACTTAGCGCGCGTCAATATTTGAATTCTGTACTTGGTGTGCTCAGGACTTGAGCTTTTCTTTTGATAAGCTTAACTACTTGTATGAGGTTGATGTGCTTAGTTATATCTAAAACAGCATACCATTATTTTCCCCTTTTCGCGGCCATGTTAGTTTGGTTCATCATAAGTTGACATATCTAGGTATAGCTTCTGATTGCTAAAACTATGTGGATAGCCATTTATCAAACATTGTTCATATACTTGGATGAATTGTTGCTTTAAATGTAGGCCCTGGGGATGTTGTAGCAGAGTACTATCAACAGCAGATAGAAATGCTGGAAGGATTTAATGAAATGGATACTTTGACAGACCGTGGTATTCTTCCTGAAATGTCAAAGGTCATATTAATACACTTTTTTTTTGGGTTCTTCTCTTTAGTAAACTATGCGAGATGTTGACAGAACTTATTCATTTAGTATTTACTTAAAACTGGATATTAAATTGAGATGGTTTCATATATAGGAAGAGCGTGAAAAGATTGCTAGGAGTGAGACTTTGGCCATCAGAATTATCAAACATGGCAAATATGGTTCTTTTTACAGCAAAAGTTTATGCTTTGATAAGGAGTGGTTCTTTGGCTATCATTGCGTCCATGTTGGATTCTCTTCTGGATCTGTTATCGGGTTTTATCTTATGGTTTACGGCTTTCTCTACGCAAACACCAAATCCCTATCAATATCAGTGAGACTTTGGCCATCAGAATATCAAACATGGCAAATATGGTTCTTTTTGCGGCAAAAGTTTATTATTCGATAAGGAGTGGCTCTTTGGCTATCATTGCGTCCATGTTGGATTCTCTTCTGGATCTGTTATCGGGTTTTATCTTATGGTTTACGGCTTTCTCTATGCAGACACCAAATCCCTGTCAATATCTATTGGAAAATGGCATATGCAGCCACCGGTTAGTTTTTTTTTCTCATTTTGTAATTTTATCAGTCCTGTGATGCCAAAAACATCTATTCTTGGTAAAAATAGCTAGTTGATACTCGATACAATTTTATTGCAAAAGATGTCTGACTGTGCTACACTATAGGAAAATAGTAAGGGGAAAACGATTATTGGGTTACTAGGGTATCAGAAATTATTTTAGATGCTTTAATCTAGTTTTACAATTTTATTACACCTATGCATTTGTGAATAAATATCTACTAATTGTCTCAGAATATTGGGTTGGAATTCCTCACATCGTTTTCAGATTTAAGTTATTATTTAATTTTTTTCCATTTATTTCAACTAAATGAAAATATGTATCGCAGGGAATCCTTGTTTTTGCATCTGTCATTGCAACACTTGGTCTCCAGATTATATTGGAGTCGGTGCGCTCACTAGTATCAGATGTAAGTAAACGCCCTTTCTCAACTGTCCCACCATCCTTTTTTTCCTTGTATCGAATATTTTTTATTATCGTTTAAACACTTCCAAGGGGAAAACGGGGCATACCTGTGCTGGTTCACTTAGGGGCACCGATTGGATTGAAAACTCTTCGACCACTTTTAATAGTTGGATTGAAATAGCAAGACTACAATTGCTGCATGGTGGCTAAAAGTAATTTTTCTCATATTCACCTGCTAAACCTGAGTGTCTATCCCATATTCAGCATGCACTTGTTTGTATGCTGTAGACCCTCAAATAATGAAGGATTTCTAATGTGAGCGCAACTGTCGCACCCTAAAATTAGTTGAGGTGAAACTTGACCAATTAAAAGTGAAAATCAATACTGAGAAGTATACACTCTGTTAATGAAAATCAATAATGAGAAGTATACACTCTGTTAATGAAAATCAATAATGAGAAGTATACACTCTATTAATGCTCTACTTCTCTTGATCATATATATATATATATATATATATATATATATATATATATATATATATATATATATATATGAGGTTTGGCCTCATTTCTTATTTTGAGGTCCAATTCTCAAACACAATACGTCGTGTTTTTCACCGACCCGCACCGACCATCGTGATCTACACATATTAGATATGTTATGTATCAAATTTTACAAGATTTGGAGACCTCTAACTCAGCCATCAAATAGATTAAAAAAATCGACGGCTTTACGATGCATGAAAAACAAGATCACTTGATGGTTGTGTTAGAGGTCACCAAATCTAATGAAACTTTATATATAACACATCTAATACAAGTTGACCAAAGTGACCTGTATGGTTTGGTGAAAAACATGGAGGGTTCTGTGTTTAAAAATTTGGCCTCAAAATAAAAAATAAGAACCCGTCTCATAGGATATTTATATATAATGGATGACAGTCCCTAGAAGGGAATTACTCCCATGACGGCGAAATAAGTCTATCCTCATATATTTTTTCGCCGATCGGCACACACCATTCTTATCCTTGTCGACTAAAATGTATATATACTAAGTTTCATACGATTCCAACATGCTTTCACCGTTGATTTACTGAGTGCAAAATTAATGGTTTACCGACAATAGAACTTTTTACATTGCTAATTCAACGGTCAAAAAGAGATAGAATCACGTGAAATTTGGTGTATCCATATCTTAGATGATAAAGATGATGATGATGGGTGCTAATCGTCAAACAAAATGGTGGACGTATTTTTTGGATCCCGCTTAACGAAATTCCCACCTAGGGCCTCTTTTCTATATTATTCTTACTCTCTTTCTCTCTCTCTCTCTCTATATATATATATATATATATATGAGTGATCTATTGCAAACCGGTCTACGTTTTTTAAAAACGGGAACTCTCGATCCACGACATATTTGAACGATCTGAACCATTCAAGTTGATCACCCTACTCTTAAATGCATATGTATAAATGATGTAGCGCACCTTAATGTGTACATCACATACGAGCGCGACCGGCCCGAAATCGAGCAACTGGAAGGCAAATCAGAGATTTTTTTCAATCAATTAGGATTTATCAATATTTGGATATATCATAATTGATTGGATAAATTATAATTAGATTTTTCAATCAATTAGGATTTATCTATATTTCCATATTTGGATAGAACATAATTGATTGGTTTGATTTACTTTTATTAGGCTAGATTCGTTTTTGAATCTTTTCCTTACTAGATTAGTATTGTTTTTATTTCTACTTATCTCTTAACCTTTAAACCGACTTGCTTCTCAAGACTTTATTTAGCTATAAATAAAGCCTATGGTCTCTTGTAAAGGTTATCTTAGAAAATAATAAAAATTTAGGTTTCTATTTTTCCCGTGGATTCGGCACGGTCGTGGATTCGACCAAATTTTACGGTCCCGTCGTCTTACCCTTAGCAGCGGCTCGTCCAGCTATCCTTGTTTGTGGAATTTAACAGTTCTCTGCATCTCAATACGTGGTTCGGTACTCTCCAGATACCTTGTCGCGTTAGAGCCCCCCTCGTCGCCCCCTCAAGCACCCTCGCTGCACCAGCACCGCACCCTCGCTGCACCAGCATCTCGATTTCCGCAGCAACATTTCTTCCTCCCCTCTTTACCGATCTTCATCTTCCATCGTGACGGGAGCCCACAACGTAACCTGTGAGGAGCACGACACCTTTAGGACAAATTAGATGTCATCGACAACAAAGTTGAGACTCTTAGCGTCGATATGCAATATGTGAATACGCAATTGGCAAAGATTATGACCTTTATCAAGGGCAACCAAGCGACTATCTCAACAACTCCTCGAACTCCCTCCTCGCCATGACGAGGAAGAACCCAACCAAGAGGTTTAGCACTACTATCGAGAAGGCCGCTACGAGCACCACCCCAACCGCAACAACGAATATCACATGAAAAACGAGATTCCTCATTTTGATGGAAGTCTCGAAGCTGAAGATTTGTTGGATTGGTTCACCAAGGTCACGACCTTCTACACCGCCGAAGTTTTCCCTCGTCGATAAATCCTTATGGTGGAAGCACTATTTGATAGAGGAGTGCTCGCATGGTGGACAAACAAGAAAGACGGCAAAAATATTCGGTACCCCGATGTGACTACATGGCAAGAGACGGTGACAGCCATCCATTGAAGATTTCTTTCGAAGGATTGGCGGCACGACATGTTCCAAAAATTTCAGCATTGCACACAAAGGAAACGCTCGGTGCATGAGTATTGGACGGAGTTTAGCGCGCTTCAAACCCGTCTTAACGTCCAAGAAGATGATGAGCTATTATATTCGCGGTTTGTTGGCGGATTACGACCGAAAATAGAGAGAGCCATCCAATATGGGTGCAATGACGGATCCAGGATTTTTACTCAGGGAGCACAAAAATAAGCAGTTATGCAAGAACTTAAGAAAAAACCGAAAGCAATTTTAAAAATAAAAAATATAGTTCATAAAAACTTAGTATTATATAACAAAGCATTTAGATACAAATGATATTGTTTACAATAACATTTTTCCTTATTTCATGTCTTGAAAGTGCTTCATGATAACTTCATCGTTGATGGAATCAAAAACAAATTTTCAATTCATAAATTAAAGTCTAAATTAGCAAATTAGAAATTGGAATTTTTTTTACCCAAGTCAATTTCGATGTCAAGGCCTCGCGGCAGGCCGCAGGCAACAATAGCACTCAGCAGGGTGTCGGCTAGAGCTTCGTCATAATTTTTAGTCTCAAAACCGACAAAATTGAATCCTAAAGCGGAAAAATAATTGCTTTTGGAAAAATTTAGACCTATCAGATCACAAATAAACCACAAAAATACATCACTAAACCATTGTTATGAAATCAAAGTATGAAATTTTAATCGAATTTTAGCTGATACTGATAACAAATCGGTTCAGAAATCAAAGGGCAGAAATTCGAAGCATGGCACAATCGAGGGGAACTAGGCGAGGGACGAAGAATCTGCAATCGAGTAGGAGAGGCGACCGGGCGAGGCACCTGGAATCGAGGAGCCGAGGAGGAGAGGCGAGGGCGACTGGGTAGGTGAGGGACGGAGTCACGGAGGGAGCCAGGGAGGGACGGACCGCCGGATCTAGGTCGCGAGGGTGAGGGCTGAGGGGGGAGGGGTCGAGTCGGTCGATTGTCGAGCTCAAGGCTGCGACGAGGTAGGGGAGCGAGAGGCCGGAGGCGAGGGGCACGGCTGCGCGGGAGAGGCGAGGGAGAGGAGATGGGTATTAGGGATTTAGGACTTTGGAGAATGGGAGATAATGAGATATTATGATTGTATTGTATATAATATATATAATATATATATATATAATAATGAGTATAAATTTTTTTGAAAAAACCCACTGGGGGCATGCACCCCCACGTGCCCCCACTTGGGTCCGCTCCTGTATGGGTGTATTTACGTCTCTTGTGAAAGCTTATACCGTTGCGAAGAGAATCGAAGAAGACCTTCGAACACCGATGTAGGGAGGATATCGGCTCAACTTCAAAAGCCCCAAAACAAGACAACGCAAGAGAACAACCCATGACAAGCCCTTCCAACAACTAAGAAGTCGGCGGCCTAAATAATCAACTTCCCTAACCACCGGTCAAGGTGGGACTATATGCAAGATAACCTGTATGAGAAGCCGAGTGGACCTAAGTGCTACCAATGCTACGGGTTCAGACATAAATCCAAAGTGTGTCCCACTCAACAAACGGTGGGCCTAATTAAAGGCGGAAGTCTAGATGAAGATAATGGACGGTAGGAAGAAGTCGAAGGATACGACAACTTCGAGTCTCAAGACAACAACAAACACCTCTCCTTCATCCTCCATCGTATCATGCTTGTGCCCCAGGAAATGTAAATTCAGCGGCACATCTTTCGTGCCCAATGCACCGTGCAAGGAAAGACTTGCATCGTCGTCATCGACAACGGATGCACCGAAAATGTATCTCTAAAAGCATGGTGGAAAAGCTCCAACTACTTACTCAAGAGAAGGTGAACCCGTACAAGATTGGGTGGATCAAGTGTAACAATAGCCAAGTCATCTCCAAGACATCCAAGATCACTTTTTCTTTCGGCAACCTATACTCCGACGAAGTCATCCTTGACGTGGTCGATATGGATATGTGCCACCTCATTTTGGGAAGACCGTGGTAATACGACCATGACATCACATACCGCGGAAGAGACAACGTTGTGGAGATAAAGAAGAGATGTCGAATCATTGCTTTGAAGCCATTGAAGTGATATCCTATGCCAAGAGCCCTAAAATCTGAAAGCAATTCTTTTTTAGTGCTTGGCAAAAAAAGAATTTAAAGAGGAAGTATCTAAAGTCCAACAGATAGTTATCATGGATAAAGGCGAAGGCTCGACACCGATATTCCCGCTTCCCGACACTGAAGATCCTGCTGGAAGAGTTCAAAGGGGTGCTACCCGACGATCTACCCGAATAACTCCAACCAATGCGGAATATTCAACGTAAGATTGATCTCATGTCCGGCTCAAGACTCCTTAATCTTCCCCACTACCGCATGAGCCCCAAGGAGAATGAAATCCTACAAGCACAAGTGGAAGATCTCTTCAAGAAAGGTTTCATTCGCGAGACTTAGTCTATGTGCCGTTCCCATGCTACTCATACCCAAGAAGGACGAAACATGGAGGATGTGCGTCGATATCCAAGCAATCAACAAAATCATAATAAAATACCGGTTCCCTATCCTTCGGCTAGAAGACATGCTGAATACATTGGCGGGTGTTCGTGTCTTCTCGAAAATCGATCTCAAGAGCAGCTACCACCAAATTCGCAAACGGCTCGGAGATGAATGGAAGACCGCCTTCAAGACACAAGGACTCTACGAGTGGCTCGTCATGTCGTTCGGGCTCTCCAACGCACCAAGTATCTTTATGCGGCTCATGAACCAAGTCCGAAAACCTTTCATCGGTAAATTCGTAGTCGTTTACTTTGATGACATTTTAATTTTCAGCCATAACGAAGATCATATAATGCACTTGAGGAAGGTTTTGCTAGTACGGCAGAAAAATAAATTATACATCCAACTCAACAAGTGCTATTTCATAACGGACCGTTTGATCTTTCTCGGATTCGTCGTAAGCGCGGAGGGCATCACCGTCGATGAGGAAAAGGTTCGTGTGATCCATGATTGGCTTACACCGACTACCGTGACCGAGGTCCAAATTTTCCACGGTCTTGCCACTTTCTACCGTCGATTTGTTAAAAATTTTAGCAGCACTAGTCACCCGCAAACCGATGGACAAACAGAGGTCATGAATCGTACTCTTGAAAATATCCTTCGCAGCCTTACCGGGACTCGACCGAAGCAGTGGGATGTCGTTTTAGCGCAAGAAGAGTTCTCTCATAACTCCATGGAAAACCGGTCGAAGGAATGGTCTCCGTTCTCCATCATCTACGTCCAACCTCTTCGATATCTCCTCGACCTTGCTCTCTTACCAAAACACCAGGGCCAAAACATCTCTGCTGATGGTGGAGCGCGGCTGATTAATTCATAAAGAAGTTCGCCAAAAGCTCCATGAGTCTAATGCCAAGCATAAGGAGAATGTGAACAAACACCGCCAACATCCTTCCAAGTTGGCGATTTCGTTATAGTGCACCTACGCAAAGTCCGCTTCCCGGTTGGTACGTATAACAAGCTTGCTAATCGCAAGATCGGCCCTTACCGCGTGCTTATGAAAATCAACGACAACGCCTACATCATCGACCTTCCAGAAGAGTTCAACATCTCCAGGACATTTAACGTGGCAGATCTTTTTAACCACTACCCACCGGAAGATGAACCGGAGCTTTCCGTGCACATCACTACTAACTCGAGGATGAGTTTTTCTGAAGCCGGGGAGTCTGATGTAGCGCATCTTAGTGCGTTCATCACATACGAGCGCGACAGGTCTGAGATCGAACAGCTGGAAGGCAAATCGGGGATGTTTTTCCAATCAATTAGGATTTATCTATATTTGGATATATCATAATTGATTGGATAGATCATAATTAGATTTTTCAATCAATTAGAATTTATCTATATTTTCATATTTGGATAGATAATAATTGATTGGTTTGCTTTACTTTTATTAGGCTAAATTTGTTTTTTGAATCTTTTCCTTACTGAATTAGGATTGCTTTTATACTTAATTATCTTTTGGCCTTTAAACCGACTTGCTTCTCAAGACGGTATTTAACTATAAATAAAACATATGGCCTCTTGTAAAGGTTATCTTGGAAAATAATAAAAAATTGATTTCTCTCTTTCCTGTGGATTCGGCTCGCCGTGGATTCGATCAAGCTCTACGGTCCTGGCTTTTTGCCCCTAACAGCGGCGCGTCCAGTTATCCGGGATTGCGAAACTTAATAGTTCTCCGCATCCCAATACGTGGTTCGGTACTCTTCGGATGTTTTGCCGCGTCAATAAAAAAATCAAAGGATTTGAAGACTTCTAACCCATGCATCGAATGAGTGTAAAATGAACGTCTTTCAATCTAGCAACATAAACTTCATCTAATGCATTGGTTAGAGGTCTTCAAATCTTTTGAATTTTCATACACATAGATTTGAAGGTTGGGTGATCAACTTGAACGGTTCGGATCGTTTAAATATGCCGTGGACTGGGAGTTCCTGTTTTTAAAAAACGCGGACCGGTTTGCAATAGAGCGCTTTGCTGTATATAGGGGAGTGATCTATTGCAAACGGCTTACGCACAGTGTTGGATTGTGACTTGTATCTTTAGTCCCACATCGGGAGTTGATAAGAAGGTGATGTGATATATAATACAACTTGGACCTCCACTTATCAGCTCGAGCTTTTGGGTTAGAACGGGCCACCAAGTTGTGTTATGTATCCATCACTTTTGGGCTCCACCCTTAACAAATGGTATCAGAGCCTGGGCTACCAAGTTGTGTTATGTATCCGTCACGTATGGGCTCCACCCCTAACACACTGGACCACTTTTTCGATGTCATCACCAATGTCATCGGTCTCGTGGCTGCACTTCTTGCCAATTACATAAAATATTGGATTGACCCGGTTGGAGCCATCATTGTGAGTAATTATCATTCCTAGCATTTCTACATACATTTGTTGGTTTATTTGGTGTGACTATTGTTGTTTTAAATTCTTGAAAGTCTGCTTTTTTATTGTTTTAGTTCAGCAACATCATCCTTAAGTGATTTCCCAATGGAAAATAAAATATGATTGGATGTCTGAAATACATATCAGTGACTTTTATATGATATCAGATCTAATCGGCGGATGTCAGCATACATCTTATATATAAGTAGTAACTATATCTCATAGATTATTAAATGGTATCACAATATGTAAGGGCATCGAAGGATCCCGTGATGAAATATACGAAAATTGCAACAAAGATCCATTCGTGTGCTATAACTATCATATAGTAACCATATGCTGACAAAACAATTATAATTCATCTGCAAACTGCAGTATGTCTAATCAATATTCACCTTCATATCATAGCTTTCAGCTATGAAGCATGGATACTCCAAACGGTCTCACGAATCGTCCCCAAATATGTATCGAATACTAATACTTTCCGAAACTCTCAAAAACACAAATCCCCTATTTTTGATTTAAATAAATCAAAAGATATCTGGAAACTTTGGGATACTTCTCGATTTACGAATCGGATACCTCGTCCATGATGGTTATTTTTCAATTCGAGACTGACATTTGACCTCAATTACTTTTACCTAATTATGATACCTCTAGGGTTTTTAAAGTATCGACAAATTTTAAGACTGGTCATGCGTCCCTCGGATCTGAGACCCCACCGGAGATCGCACGCGATTTGAGATCTCGCCACAGCCTCCCCTTATCAGTTCGAATCATCCCTCTCTGGTTTATGTCGAGATTTACGATTTAATGTTATGATGCCCTATTTTCAATTGTTCAATTGAAAGTAATTGAATTTTCTTTGCGAGAATTAGTACATGATGAGATCGAATTGGTATTTGAAATCAAAGCCTTTTGATATAGAACATGATAACCGAGAATGCTACAATTGTTTTTTTAGAATAGCATGCTAAAGTGTTAATAGAATATATGTGATGGAATTTTGCCCTCCTATTTATTTATATATTTATGTATATATTAAAACTAAACATATATATTCAGTTAGAAAAATTCAATATGAAAACGTATTCCGTATCCTAAGTTTTTGAAAAATTGCGTTTCCACTTATCCGTATCGTATTGTATCGTATCGGATACTCGTACCCGTTTCCGTGCTTCATAGGCTTTCAGTGCTATAAAACGACAATGTCCGTCAATAATGGCATGCTGTGAGCAGAAACTTAAATATGATCCATTGACGATGATGAGGGCGTTCTAATAAAAACTTAGGTTTTAATTTAAGTTGGTGTACTACAATTTCTGTCTACAATTTTGAAATTTTGACAGATTCTTGATTGGACACTAACTAATTGCAATATATCTACAGCTAGCACTGTACACGATCCGCACTTGGTCATCGACCATGCTCGAGAACGTAAACTCTCTCGTAGGTCGATCAGCAGCACCAGAGTATTTCCAGAAGCTAACATACTTATGCTGGAACCACCACAAAGCTATAAGACATATCAACACGGTCAGGGCTGACACATTCGGTTCATTATTTCGTTGAGGTGGGCATTGTTTTGCCGTCGGGGATGCCTCTTAGAGAAGCCCACGATATATGTGAGGCCTTACAAGAGAAGCTTGAATTGTTGCCTGAGATAGAACGAGCGTTTGTGCATCTTGATTATGAGTTTACTCATCGTCCGGAGCATGCTCAATCTCATGATAGATAGCTTGTATTTTTTTTATAGCTGAAGTCAGGTTCTGCATTATTATCATTGGCCTCTTGCTGTCTAACTGCTTCAACCATTACTCTTCTGTGTTAGAAAGTACAATACAGGAGATAGTTTGAATGCGTTTTCTAAAGATTGTTAGGGATGTAAATTAGATAAATATGTTTGCAAATTCCAGCATAGCAATCATTAGAATAAGGAGAAAATCCTTTTGGTATGGCTTCTACATGCATTTTGTGTGTCATCTGCATTTTATTTCGGACTGATTTGAAGAGTAATAATCTTCTTGTCATAATACGTGTCCATATGTTTTAAAGGGTTCTTTCATGATTTAAATAATCTAGGTATTTTTATATTTTTTTCCTTAAATCTTTTAAATTATTCAATGTTAACCCTTGTAACATTTTCATCTGGTAATTAACTTGCCATTTTGTAAACTTGGGTTACTCCTAATTATATATCCTTCCAATATTTTTCTTTTATTCATTCTCACTCATTTTCCCCATATTATTGTAGGTTAGTTTCAGTTACAGGGAAAATTCTTACTTCTCCTTGTTTATATAAACCTAATTTATCAGTACCCAAGATTGTATGGTTGATCATCAGATATTTTTTTTCTTTTTGAAATAAGACAGAATTTTTGTAGTGCAATTAAAAAAAGAAAGACTGACTGACTTGAGATTTAAAGGAATATTCCACGAACATTAGTTCAAAAGTTAACTGCAGGTGGAAATTTAGAGTAACATTAGAGATATAAGGGATAGATTTGAAATTACTGACGTTAATTCCCAGTTCTCTTAAGATGTCATATTTGCTTAGAATTGAATTAGACAAAATCAATTTTTAGCATGCAAATCATCAGAAATGCTTTGAAACTTGATAATATTGTTGCAAAGAAAAGCATACTAGATACTAGATGATGCTTCCTGGTCTGTCATTCTGCCTTCTTAAGACAAGTGCCGTCTCTTCCTTTATACTCTCTTGGGACCTGTTGGACCAAGAAATGATCCAAACCCAAGCAAACATTTGGCAATTCTCCAGAGGTTGCCACGGCGTCGGTGAGTGGTTGTCGGTGGCAGGCAGTAGCCAGAGGTGATGGTTCCCGGCGGTGCAGCGGACGATTGCCATTGTTAACGGATGGCTGTGTCTAGACTAATGGTCTTCAGAATTTTAGATTTCGATGAGGTCTAGATGGATCTGAGATTCAAAATTCTGCTAATGTTTCCATTATAATTTATTAATTTTCGTGCAACAAAATTTAAAAATCTAATTCTAGCCTATTAATTAGACCACTGGGACTAAACGTTCTATTTTATCACACTAGTAACAAATGGCTTTGACTTGCACCTCTAAGAGAAATATGAAACATCTTAATTTTTAATAATTTTAGCACAGGGGGAAAATCCCTTCCATCAATATCATTTTCATTCCATGTGTCATCTTACATGCTTGTTAAATGACACTGTCTGACGTAATTTTTGTGCAGGAAGATGAATCCAGCTTGACCAAGGATCAAGATACTTGGGCGGTCGATATCATTGTCCGTGACACCGGTGAAACTCGGTTTGATGGCCTATTGCAGTTCATTCGCTACCGAGATTGTCAATGCTTTCACACAAGACCACCCCTTTCAAATCTCATCACCAATGCCGTCAGTGTCGGTCTCATGAGTTTTTGTGTATCTTAAACTCAGTTTGATGGTCTATTGCAGTTCATTCGCTACCGAGAATGTAAATGCTCACACAGGGCCACCCCTTCAAATCTCATCACCAAAGTCGTCGGCATCCGTGCCCCGAGTGTTTGTGCATCTTAAATTCTCGACTGAGTTATCGGCCTGAGCACGCCGATGATGCAAGCCCATGATAGAAAGCTTCGCTTTTGCTTCCTACCATAGATTTAAATCTCAGTGATTGTGCTTTTGTAGTCTAAACTGCAAACTCAAAACACAGCTGCAAATAATTAACAACATCTGAATGATTCAAAACCCAAACACCATAACCAACGATGTAAGATGTAAAACATAAGTGAGAGCATGAGCTTTGAGAAAAAGAGTGCTACAAAATATCTATTGTTCTTTGTTACAAACCGTGCTCAAAGAAATACATAACCAACCATGAAGGCAACAAATACGGGGAAAAAAAAAATTAAACCTCATCATCTTAGAAATCAGGGCAGGCATGGATTCCATAAGAAAATTTCTAGCGTGTCCTCAAATAACCCACAATCATTCAACCAAACAAAAGATTACATGACATGGACTTAAAACCGGTGAAAGGAGTAAAGTTGCTGAACTGATTTAGAAGCACTTCCTGTGGACAATCGAGGGGCCGGACTCATCGTACTCTCCCTTGGAAATCCACATCTGCAAGATTCAAATGCTGGGAGTTAAAACATAGTTCACTAAAATGCCGATCCAGTATTAGGGTGACGATTGGATGAGGCTGGGTCAAATTCAGGTCATGCCATCTTCGAAAGAGGGACAGACACGATTATTTATAAGATTTCCATAGATCCAAATTAGCAGAATTTTTGGATGATGAAATAAATACTTGAATAGGCTGGCTTGGTGGATTGAATTTGGAAATGAGACGGGGAATTTAACTGTTGGTTTTATTGCCCAAAATGCCCCTGTAGTGCAACTGTTCTAAGCACTTATATCCCTTCGCTCAATTTATTAGCACAAACACTCACCCTGCTCCTAAACCAAAGCCATTAAAACACTCAGATTCAGCTCTAAACATCTCAAATTAATTGTGTAATCTAACTATAAAACTTGTTTGTGTTTCTTAGATTAAAATTTGAGGTAAATGAACAAAGGGGGTTTTGCGCTAATAAATCACTTGAGCAAGTGCTATACAAGGTAAAGTGATTTGTGCTATCAACCCTTCCTATTATGCACTAAAAGGTAAAAAAATAACTGTTTAGTTTCAGGTTGGTTTTGGGTCTGGCCAAAATTGCTATAGTTGTCCAAACATTCATATGGTAAACAAAAATAAAAATTTAAGCAGAGCAAGGATTTCACCTGTTGGAACGTGCTAAGTGATGCAAGAATGGACCCCCCAATCCAAACACTGTACTTCCTCTCTGGCGGAGCCACGACCTTAATCTTCATACTGCTCGGCGCCAGTGCTGTAATCTCCTTACTCATCCTATCTGCAATCCCAGGAAACATAGTTGACCCACCACTAAGCACGATATTCCCATACAAATCCTTCCTAATATCCACATCGCACTTCATAATTGAATTATATGTAGTCTCGTGAATCCCTGCAGCTTCCATTCCAATCATCGAAGGCTGGAACAGAACCTCAGGGCATCTAAACCTCTCGGCTCCGATAGTGATCACTTGGCCATCGGGTAGTTCATAGCTTTTTTCAACAGCTGAGCTGCTTTTGGCAGTCTCCAGCTCTTGTTCATAATCAAGGGCGACATAGGCAAGCTTTTCTTTGATGTCTCTGACGATTTCACGCTCGGCAGTTGTGGTAAAGGAGTAGCCTCGTTCGGTGAGGATCTTCATTAGGGAGTCGGTGAGGTCGCGACCGGCAAGGTCGAGACGGAGGATGGCGTGAGGGAGGGCATATCCTTCGTAGATTGGGACTGTGTGGCTCACACCATCACCAGAGTCGAGCACAATTCCTAAGGATATAAAAGAGTTTTTAATCTAAATAAAAATCATTTGAATTCTTTATGTTTGTATGCATACAAATAAAGTTTCCTAAAATATTTTGAAAAGTTCTTTTTCGTGGATCTCTGTTTAAAACTTGATGGCAGAGTTGCAATTATAAGAACTTAAGACTATTAAACACAAAAATGAAAAACGAATCTTATTTTATCCTTTTGTTGCGTCTTTTCATCATCTGTTGCTAAATATAGCACAAACCTTTTTCTTCAATATTTTTACCAAACCTGTATATTTTTTATGCTAATTAATCATCTGGTTCAGTATATCATTTATCATTAGCTTAATTATAATACGAAATTATAAGATTGCATGCAAAGCAACAGGTTTAGCAATGATAATGAAAGAAATAACAAATTAAGGATTACAAAATAAACATATTCGAAATTAACTTTGAGTAAGCCAATATTTTCTATATACACAATCTCTCCCGATGAAGAGGGGTATTCAGTACAAGATGAAAAAAATGAGTGTTATAGCCAAAGATGAAAGGTTTCAGGTAGTTATATATAAACAAACATAATTTAAGTTAACAAGCATATTTAAACACAATACTAACCAGTTGTACGACCACTTGCATATAGAGACAGAACGGCCTGGATAGCAACATACATTGCAGGCACATTGAATGTCTCAAACATGATCTGGGTCATCTTCTCTCTGTTTGCTTTCGGGTTCAGAGGGGCTTCTGTTAAAAGCACGGGGTGTTCCTCAGGAGCAACACGAAGCTCGTTATAGAAAGTGTGATGCCAGATTTTCTCCATGTCATCCCAATTGCTAACAATTCCGTGCTCGATCGGGTATTTCAATGTGAGGATACCTCTTTTGGATTGAGCTTCATCACCAACATAGGCATCCTTTTGGCCCATCCCCACCATCACGCCCGTGTGGCGAGGTCGGCCTACAATGCTGGGGAACACTGCTCTCGGTGCATCATCGCCAGCAAATCCAGCCTAGATTATGGAATTATATATTTAAAAAAAAGTAATATTGGGATTACTAGTTTATTTATAATAGGTAGTTTATTAAATGCTTTACTCACCTTGACCATTCCGGTTCCATTGTCACATACAAGAGGTTGGATATCCTCAGCATCGGCCATTTTCTATGAATCTGTGAAATTAATACCATAATATTATGTTAAGACAGGGAAATAGCTAAATTCTCTAACCACATAATATTTATAGATTGCACAAAATCACAAAAAAAAAAAGTCAACTAGCTTCTGCGATGCATTTAGATATTGCTTAATGTGAAAAGATGCAGCCTAAATGCAAATATTTCTTCTAATTTCCAAGTGGTAGAAATCTCCAAAACTTGGTTGTTTGTGAAGTGTTTCATAAGTGAACCTAGCTAACTTCCTCGTCATACTTGGTATTACTTATAGCTTTGTACAGTTTAAATTATTTGTCATGCATAAACATAGGGAAAGCATAAGGTGAGTAGATAGGGAATCAACTTGTCTCATCATACGGTATGCAACCAGTAAAAAGATATAAATTAATGCTCACAAAACCATAATATTCTCCATTCAGCAAAAGGGGAAAAAAGAAGAAGAATAGAAAGATATTGACTCTCCAATAGCTCCATTACAAACTGAACAAAAAAGGCAAACACAACTTTTGATATTCTTTTAAAGGCTAGATACAGGGCCCCAAACGATTGAAGAAAACATTATACCAGCTTATGACGAACAGCCGAATAACACTGAGAGAAAGATGAAACAACATGGATGGTAATAGTCACGACGAATCTTCCCATCATAGATGAGAGATTGGAAATACTTCAGACTTGATCTTTACATAGTGAAAACTTTTATGCATCGAGACCAGGGAGAAAAATTCCACCTTATCAGAGTGGCAACATTATAGTCTTCAATATATTCCTTTTAGCAGCCATATTAATACGTAAGATCAAACTCAAAGGCCTTGTTCATATTAATTTATGCTTTCAAATCTGAGCTTCTAAGGTAAAGTGGCATTCAAATTTCATTTCCTACAGCTCCTGAATTTTGGAAAACAGACATGGTGCATAGAAAAAAAAAGAAAAATTAATGATGACACTCAACTACTGTACCTTTAACATTATTTGTCAACAAAATAACGCTTAAAAAAAGTAACACCAGGATGATGATGTTAGAAAATTTTCTAGGTAACTTCAAATTATGAATATAAAAATATTGGAAAGAATTTACAGGCCTCAGGGTGAGTGCACTTTCGCGCTGCCCTAAAGGATAGCCGGCGGCCTCGTGTGGCCAGCCAAGGCAAAATTTCCCCAATAGCAGTATGGACCCATCTCTACCGGTACTTCTAACGAGACATTACCGTCAGAAGAAAGGGCCACGAATAATAAGCGAAGCCAGCGAAAATACCAAATAATAAATTTGAGAAATTTAGAACTTTTTGATTGAGAAAGAGAGCTAAAATTCTTATTGTGTTTTCTTTGGTACTCTTGGCTCATATTTAAAATGGATGAAATTAGTCATTGGAATTAAGGTATAAATATACCTCATTATACCCCTTAAATGAGTACATAAATTACCGACGGTCAAGCACACGAAGACAAAAAAATTCTTAATATATTACATTTAAACACAATTAATATTTATAATAAATAGGGGTATTGCATGCATGCATATGAGCAGGCAATCAATGAAAACGTAAAGAATTCTATTAAAGCTCCCATGGTACATAAAAGCCCCATTAAAGAATTACAATAATTATCATATAAAACAAAAGTCAATAATTCAAATAAATTATAGGTTATGTCGTGTCTCCATCGTATAAGCTTCAAGTGGAGCGACATATCCACATATATGAAATGATACAACAAACTTTATGATATTGATCAGGTATCATAAGGTTCGAAGTCTATATAAGGAGTATTTCTTTTAGCTCCATTTTAAAAGCAACAGAAGAAATAAGACTCCTTATATGAGGAATCAAAATATTATTCAATAATATGGAATTTTATTCGTTTGCAAATTAATCCAAATTTCCAACAATTAGTTCAAGGTCTATGGTTCACTATGGTTTCCTATAGGTCAAGGCCTATTGTTCACTATAGTTCAAGGCCTAAGGTTCACTATTCTTTTGCAGGATCCAACAATCGGCATATACGATCGAGACGTAACATAACCTATAATTTATTTGAATTATTGACTTCTGTTTTATATAATAATAATTGTAGTTTTCTAATGGAGCTTTTATCATTTTATGTGACGGACAAGCTTTAATAGAAATTTTCGCATTTTCATTGATTACTCATTCATATGCATGCATGCAATACCCCTATTTAATATTTATCATAAATATTAAGTGTGTTTAATTGTAATATGCTAATAGTTTTTGTGCCCTAATATGCTTGACCGTTGTTTGTTGGTAATTTATGTACTCATTTAAGGTGTATAATGATATAAATTTATACCTCAACTCTAATGGCTAATTTCACCCATTACAATATGAGCTAAAAATACAAAGGAAAACACAATAAGCATTTTAGTTCTCTTTCTCTCTCTTTCAAAGCTCTAAATTTCTCAAATTTATTCTTTGGTATTTTCGTTGATTCGCTTACTGTTCGTGGTTCTTTCTTCTGACGGCTTTGTCCCGTTAAGAGTACTGTTGTACCGGTAGGGAGGTGTCCGTACCACTGTTGGGGTAACTTTGTCTTCGCTGGCCACACCGCATGAGGCTGGCGGTTATTCCTTTAGGGCAGCTTGACAGGGCGCTCGCCCTGAGGCCAGGAAAATTTTTCTAATATTTTCTATATTCTTAATTTACAGTTACCAAGAAAATATATCTAATTTTTTTCTTAACAGATGAGGAATTGGTGCAGTAAAATTTTGTTCACCAGTGTTGGAGTTCAAAAGATTAGACCAAACAGTGAGAAATTGCTCAAAAAACAAAATTTTTACAGTATAACAGAGAGATCAAGTATGCCGTTGTATCAAAAGATCTACAGAAAAATCAAGTAGCATATAATGCAAATAAACCCTAGATCCAGATCAAACAAAAAAAAGGTTCTTTTACCCTAATTTAGACATCAAAAATCCTCTACAGATCTAATCATGAGCAAATAGATACGATTTTCCTCAAAAATTCATAGCATATCTAGAGATCCAATAGCAAAACCTAATCATAATTGACAAAATACTCGAAAAAAGACGAACCTTTTTTGAACGCGAAGACTTCTCTCTGTAGAAAAACCTAAGAAATAGCTAAAGAGTAAAGATGGGGGGCTGCCTCTTATATAGTAGGGGCTGTGGACTGTGTTAATTTTTTCCCATTTCTTTTTCTTTGTTTAGAATAAATTAATTACAAAAATTAATTAAATAAACCGTCAAAAATAAAGGACTTAATTTTGGGACAACTAAAAACAGCTTGCCATAATAATAATGTCTGAAAAAGGAAAGTAAAGAAAAGTGAGGTTAGCTCCACATGACATGGACCCATGTCTCATAATTTGTACCGTAATTTTTGCAAACATGTCAATACAATTTGTCCAAATCAACTTGTGAAAACATTATATGATGCGGGATTCGGTTTTTTCCAGATTCTTGTGTGTGAAATGCTGATATTGGTGTTACTGCGGCGGCGTAAGGTGTTGTATATGTATTTTGTGGGATTATAGTCGCTGTGTACTAGCCTACTAGGAATTGTTGGTTTCACTTTGTGTGTTGGGCTCCTTTCAATCTCTTTTGTGTTTACATTCATAAAAGAGTGCAGCTTAGGCCTTCGATTTTTCCACTTAGAATTCAAATTGAGACTGTCATTAATGACTCATGAATATTTATCAATTTCAAGTGTGTTTGAGACATATTTATACCACCAGTTAAGATTTGTAATTTTGCAAAAGAACAATTGATTAGAGGTATGAAACTATGATCCGGTTTCAGGATTTTATTGGTTACGATTTATAAACTATCGCAACAACATATTGCTAATCCATCCTTCTGATACATATCCTAAAGTCATGGGAACCGATAATTCAGCGGTGTCCGATTTAGTCAAGAATATTGGGTTTCTAAATATCAAGATTCAATATCATTATTGTAAACTTGCATATTTATGCGAATAGAAAGGAACGTATTTACACGTATGCTTATCAAAAGAAGTAAGTAAAGAAAGAAAGCAATTACATGTATGGACTTAGCAGAACGAGGCATATATAGCTTTTGTCTAATTGAGTATGGGTTTGTGGTACATAACCATTCATTTCATCGTGACAACATGACTTGGTTGTTGTTGAATATAAAATATTTTTGTTTTGTTTTTGCTAGTACCATGATACTTAGGTCACTAGCTTCTATATAATTGGGTTTTAAATTTGACGATCTATGGTTCTTTATAACATGATATCATGTCATGTGGTTTCAAGATATATTCTTGACTAAAAACATATAAATATATGCTTCTGTGATGTTCATATTAATTTAATATCTCTACCATAAATATATTCATGCCACGCTTACTTGCCTATAAACGAGTTGAACTAGATGCCTCAAGCCTTAATATTTAGAGTGATGAAAGCCTTTTCTTCATTTTCTCGTAACTTTAAAAGGAGAGTGATGAAAGCTTGAAAGGGGACAGGCCTTAAAAATTTACTAGCATTTTACACGTGCCATGCACGTTTTATTAATAAAATGTGTAACACTTATATAAATTTATCCTATTTAGAGCCCAAATTTTTTTTCTCGAGCAATATCTTCTAAAAAGTTCTTTTTTGTCTTAAATTTGAGTATAATGTAGATTTAACTTGGAATTCAAACTAATTTCTAAAAACTTTTCTTTTGTTTCAAGTCTTAGAGAATGTAGAGTGAATTATTTATCTTTTTCTTTGATGATGTGGAGACTCTAAGATTTGAGAAATTTTCCTCTTTTTTCTTTATTTTTTAAAAATAGAGAAGGTGGACTCTAACCAATACCATTTGCATTATAGAATAATATAGATAACAAAAAGATCACAAATTCAAGCCATGCCCCCTTATATATAAATGAGGAAATGTATGCATCAATTTCCAAGAAATAAATTTTATCTAAAATTAAATAAGTACCTTTTCTTCATCTCGATCGCATCAATGAAGAATCTAATCATTTATAAACAAAGTGCATTTTGGTAGACTCCAAAAATGCAAAAGCCACCAACCTTTGTGGAAGAGACACTCCTATGGACTGATAGACATCCAAATAGTTTTAAAAGAAAATATTCATAATTCAAAATCTATTTCTCATGGCAAACTATTGTTCCTTTTACATAGAGTTGTGGTATAATACCTCAAGCCTTAATATTGAATGTGGGACTAAAATCCCATATATTAATAATATAACAATTATATTATTAATAATATTTCTCTTATGGTTGTGTCTAAATCTTCGACCGAAAGGCTTATAGGTGAGACCAATTGAATCTCACATCAAGAGCCAAGTATCCACTAAATTAATTCGTAATTAATCAATCAATAGTTTTAATTTAACAGTTAAACACCTAACTTTCCAACTGTTCATAAATGCTCTACTATAATATGAGATGACAATAAATATCAACTTATATGCAATCCTTTCCTCTATCAAGTTATGTAAATCCCCAGTTCTATTGTACTTTCTGTATTTAAAATTTTAATCGCAATAAATTTCCGTTTAAATCCCAAATTAGTTTCCTAAAATTTTTCCCAATTATATTTCCTACATTTCCTAATTAAATCTTTCTTTTATATATTTTCCCTAAGCCTAAACCCATCTCTCACTCCCCCCTTCTTTCTATTCTTTTTAATTCATAAAACCAAACCCTAACCCAATTCCCGGGCCCAAGCCCACGAAACCAATTCCCAAACCCGAACCCAAACCCACACCGAGCTCTTCCCCTTCCCCTTCTCTTCTCTTCTTTTTCCCTCCTTTTTTCCCCAACGTTCCTCCTCCTTCCTCACAACCTCGTCCTCGCGACCGTCGCTCGCCCCACGTCCTCATCTCGTCGCCAACGGCCTCGAGATCACCTCCTTCAAATCCTCGCCCCTCTCAACCGAGCTCCCCTCTCTAATATCTCTATCTCGCCATCTCTTTCATCTCATTCTCTCGATCTCCCTCTAAATATCTCTTCACCTCTCACCTCTCATCTCCACCTCACCAGAGATTCACCGGCGAGCTCAATCCGCCACAACCACTATCGTCTCATCCAACGAACTCTCAATCCTTCCATCTACAACTTCACCACCGGTGACCCCGAGCTCCTCTGCAATCCACAGCACCCCTACGAAGCCAACTCACCACTGTCACCGCTGGCGACTTCTCGTCGAGACCAAACACCTCCTGCTCTTCCTCGACCACAGCACCACCCTTCTCACTCCACATCACCAACACCTTACTGCAACCTCCAAGCCAGCCCCGACCACCATCACTGTCAAAGATGAAAGTTCCTAGTGCCCTCGCCGCTAACCCGCGGCTAATACGGAATCCAAAAACAAAAATTTTCGTGGCACTAGAAACTAAAACCCAAGAATCGAACCAAACACCTAAACTAGAACCATAACAAGATAGAAATTATAACCTTTGTAGCGTCTTCATTTGCTCCAATTAGGTTGGACTCTAGTATGCTTTCAAGAGCTCCGGATCGCGTTTGCAAACCGGTCCTCCTTCACCTAAGATGATCCACCCGAGAGAACCGATCCAAGCTCCAGCTTCGCCAAGCGAAGCAACTGACACTCCAAGCTCGCTAGAATGCAGAGTGGGGATGTAGGAATTTTCCACTATTTTTTTTCTCTAGCTCAAGTGAGCAACTAAAGAAAATGGGGGAGATGAGAAAACATAGACATGATCAAGTCAAGAAAAATGAGAGAATGAATCAAGTGTAGAGTGAAGAATGACTTCATAATTTTTTAGCAACCATACAAATAAAAAACTCAAATTAATATGTAATAAAATAAAGAAGCCCATTCCTTTCTACATGTCTTCAACCATGTTCAATACCACCTCACCCTCCACCCCATTTCATGAATATTCATAAGTAAATATTCATAAATGAGGTGTCCATCTTCTAGAACAAATGCCGTATAAATACGGAATACAACCCAGTATACGTATCAAAATACATATACGCGTATCCGTATAAAAATACGAATAGGCAAGAGAGAAAATAAATAGTGAACTATAATACTAGAATACATATATTAAATATATATATATATATATATATATATATATATATATTATTAAATCAAAACTTGATTTAATAATACAGCTTAATCCTAAGCCGCTAGTATTATCAACCGTCAAAGTCCGTGTAGTCTGTACATGCCACGTTTCGCTTCCCGGTGTACGGGGAAGGAGACGTGGCGGGCCGTGATGTATTTACTCAGAAGTAAACACGTTAAGCGTAAATAAGCAATATAAATGCAAAGCAAAAGAATGACAAGAGATGTAATAAAACAACAACTTTTTATTGATAACCATTCTTTATATGCAACTGAAAAGTAAAGTACAATAAAAGAAAACGATACCTAAACAATGGCAATATGAATTGAAAGAAAAGTAAGTACAAGTAGGAACTAGAACTCTGGCTCCTCAGCGAACTGCTCCAAATCGTCTTGGCTGGGCTCGATCTCCTGAGAGTCGGGTTCTCCTGACATTATTCCAAAGAAAGAAGAGACATGAATGACGTCAGCGAACTAGCGCTCGGTAAGTCCCAAAAGATAGAAAGTAATAGACAAGTAAAGAGAATAGAACCGGTAAATTATCTGTTTGTTATATTAACGTAGTTGTTTGTAACTTAGTACAGAAGGTATCAATGTATACGAGAGTAGTCCAACTTATCCCGTGGACTATGGTAACCCGTAGTACAAGGCCCCGTCAAAACCCACGGGACAACGACACAGGATGTTCATGTAGGTGTCTTTTAGTGACCATCATCGTGCTATTTTTAACACATTCCGTACCGGTCTACCCCTTTAAAAAAACCCGTAGTGTGTATTGATTTGTAGTTATCAGACTTGCCGAGATCATGGTATAAGTTGTTTCTTGTAAACGGATCAGGATGTAAATGGATAGTCATGTAGTCAAGTTCAAGATATAACCATGGTTCGGTCCAGTCAAGTCATGTTGCATGTTCTGATTTAGTTCTGGTATTCATGTTCAAGTTCAAGTGTTCATATTTGATATATTGGATTCATGTTGTATTGGAGTTATGATTGGATTCATGTTTGGATTGTATTCAGATTAGACTGAGACTCAGATTGAGTCAGACACTTAAACAGATTTGGATTCCTGAATTAGGTTTTGGAGTTATCGGTAACTGCTGCACATGGACGGTAGAATTTGTGTCTTTTTCCAAGACAATTACCATTGATAACCCTGTTTTAGTTTTCTACCTTAAATAGGCAAGCGCCCACTTTCTCCGGCTCCCTGAGGCTCAAGAGAATTGGTCCCGCTTAAACCTATATTTACTAGGGTTCTTAATGTAATTTTATATAACTTGAGGGGGTTTTATGAAAAAAATATTTATAGTATACTTTCAAAATAAACCTCAAGTATTTATTTATCGTGTCACACCCCGCTTCCCAGTGTACGGGTAAGGAGACACGACGAGGCCCGCGACGTATTTACTCAGAAGTAAACACGCTAAGCGTAAATAAGCAATATAATAAATGTACATAAGGAATGACAAGAGATATAAATAAACATCAACTTTTTATTGATTAAATATTCTTTACAATACAACTGGAAAGTAAATACAATACTGGAAAGCAATACTTAAACAATGGCATATGAACCAAAAGTAAAATTATGTACAAGTAGACTAGAGCTCGGGATTCTCAATGAACTGCTCCAAATCGTCTTGGCTGGGATCGATCTTCTGAGGGTCGGGTCCTCCTGACAACATTCCAAAGAAATAAGAGAAATGAATGTCATCAGCGAACAATTGTTCGATAAGTCCCAAAAGAGAGATAGATCAAGTTAAAGGAATAGATTTGGTAATTTATCTGTTTTTATTATACTAACGTAGTTGTTTGTAACTTGGTACAGAATATATCAGTGTATATGAGAGGAGTCCAACTTACTCCGTGGCCTAAGGCATATGGAGTACAAGGCCCCGTCAAAACCCACGGGACAACGGCAACGGATATTCAGGTTAAATGTATTATAGTGACCGTCTCATTCTACTTCTAATACATTCCGTACCAGTCTACCCCTTACAACCCCGTAATGCATATTGTATTGATTGTATTGATTTGTTGTATAAGACTTGCCAAAACCATGGTATAAATTAACGGATAGTCATGTAGTCAAGTCAATATATATCCATGGTTCGGTCCAGTCGAGTCATGTTGATATTTGATAATATTCTGGTATTCATGTTCAAGTTCCAGTATATATGAATTCATGTTGTATTGGAGTTATATTTGATTTGTATTCATATATGGATTGTATTCAGATTAGACTGAGACTCTGACTGAGTCAGACACATAAAACAGATTTGAGTCCCGAATTAGGTTTAGGAGTTAATGGTAACTGCTGCATATGGACGGCAGTATTTATGAATTTTTCCAAGCCAATTACCGTTGATAACCTCGTTTTAGTTTTCTACCTTAAATAGACAAGCACCCACTTTCTTCGGCTCCCCGAGGCTCAAGAGAATTGGTCCCGCTTAAACCTATATTTACTAGGGTCCTTATTGTAATTTAATATAACTTGAGGGGTTTTATGAAAAATATATTTTTAGTATAATCTAAAAATAATCCTCAAGTATTTATTTATCGTATTTATGTTTTTCATGGATGTAATTTTAAAAGTGAGGTATTCTAGTGAATAAATATCTAGCTTGAATAATATATGGTATTTTGTGTAAATTTGACTTGTATGGATTCTTGATGGTATTTTCATGAAACTTGCGATTCTTTTCTTTTGTTTGGAAAAACGTGAAATTTGTTATATATTTAAAATAAATAATTTGATAATATTTATATATAATTATAAAAAATAAATTTATTTATTAATAGAAGATCACGTTATTCTTAAAAATTGCATTAAAAATTCCATCGATATCGGATGCTCCGTGAGGAGGTCTACATCTCGCTCTACTAGTCCCGAGAATGTGCGATAACCCGCACCATCCTGATTAGATTCTCCAAAATGGGTTGTAGTGGTTTAATTGTAAGGAATGTAAATAATATAAATTTAAAGATTACTGTTTTTAATAGTTTATGCTATTTTAATGTAAAAGTCGTATTTGTCCCAAAAATATTGTTAAAAGGAAATCGTGCTATGTCAAGATGCGTGTTGTGAGAGGTCGGTCATTAGCTCGTGTGGTTTTCCTAAAGGTAGCACAAGCAAATCTGATAAAAGATGTCGTATGTAAAGTTTATGGTATTTAAACATAAAAGTGCAATAAAAGTGGTTTTATATGGAGTTTTGAATTGAAACTTGTTTCTAATTATTGTTTAATGTTTAAAAAGTAAAGTAAAATAATTTAGATAAATAGTTCTTAAGAAAAATGGTTAATTTAAGAAGTTTTAGAAATGAATGTCGGTATAACTTCACTTACCGATATCATTGAAAAGAAAAAGTTTTGAGAGGTGAAAAGAAGAAAGTAGAGGGGACTTACTAGATGAAATGAGAGAGGGGAGGTTAAGGAAGGATTTGGAGGCTTCGTGGAGTCGCGGGGTCGCCGGAATCATCTTGAATCGTCGCTAGAACTTGATCTTGGGCTAACTCCACTTGTACTCTTCTTTGACTTGGAAAATTTTGAGGTTTTTGAACAATAGATTTCAAAATGGAGAGGAATAGGATATGATGTGGTATTTGTAGGAGAAATTAGGGTTTTGAGAATTAAAAAGAGAATTAAAATACATTAAAATTTGGTTTTAATGGTGATTTTTAATTCTCTGTTAATTTTCAGGAAAAACAAACAGTACTGGGGTAGTGGGGTAGGCCAAAGGGTTTAGGGTTAAAAATATGGAGGCAATACCGACGGTCTAAACCGGCGGCGCCAGCCCAAAGGGCTTCTTCGCCGGTTGATTGGAAGAGGAGTAGGGTAGGATTTATGACACGTGTCAGGGTCTGTTCATATAACATATTCCACATTTTATTTAATCTGATTTTTCATTTTTACGTGTATTACACGTGTAAATTTTTGGGCTTCCAAAAATTTTAAAAGAAAAATCGTTAAAAATAATATGTGGCTGATGGGATTCGAACACAGGGGTTATGTCACAGCAGTGCAAGGCTTTACCAATGAGCTACAAGTTGTTTCTTGTTGTTTTTCAAACAAAATAATACTTAAAGTATACTCAGGCTTGCAAATACTCCATTCTGTACATTAACTTTAAGAAAATTTTGTACATTAAAATATCGTTACATTCTACTCTCCTTATAAAAATTCGTCCTTGAAATTTACAAATATCTAAGGACTAATTTACTAACAAGTAAGGGTATCTTGTACGCATGCCGTCCTCACGTTCCCACGCTGATTCTCCTGGTGAATCTTTTCTCCACATCACTCGGACCAAATTTACTTCCTTGTTCCTAAGTGATTTTACCTTTCTGTCCAGGATTTCAACGGGTTGCTGCTCACAAGATAAGGTTCTTTGTACAGTGAGCTCGGAGTGATCAAGGATGTTGCTGGGGTCGCTCACATATCGAAGCTGTGATATGTGGAATATGTTGTGCACTCCTTCCAATGAGGGTGGAAGTGCCAAACGATATGCCACTTCTCCGATTCGTTCGAGTATGTCGAACGGTCCAATAAATCTCGGACTAAGCTTACCCCTCTTTCCAAAGCGAATCACTCCACGGTTTGGAGAGATCATTAAGAACACATGATCTCCCGGTTGGAACTCCAAGTGTCGGCGTTTTGCATCAGCCCAGTGCTTCTGTCGGTCTTGGGCTATGTGCATTCTTTCTCTGATCGTGCGAACTACGTCCACCGTCGCCACGATCATCTCTGGTCTAAGGAGTTCCCTATCTCCATTTCGCTCGCCGCTACTATGGGAATCGCTTTTACTTTCTTTTCCTCTGGCTACTAAGATGTTTCAGTTCTCCAGGTTATCTCTTGCCTGCCCATGGATTCAGCAGCAGTTCGAAAGGTTGACTTATTCGGGAATCTCCGGATCTATGCTTATTTTCAACTCCCCGAAGCATTTTGTCGCTTGCTACGCCCTTCCTCATTTCTGGGTGCCTAGGTATCCACCGTAAGCCTTTCCTCGTTTGAACCTCGCCATTAATGTTAAGGCTATGCCATCCTAAGGTACTGCTAAATGAAAGGATCTTATCAACGTCTATGAATGAGAAATCATAGATCGAACTGCCGAATTGGAAAAATTGGATGTTATCATAGTATCAGCTAAGTTCATGGGCTGGAGATAAGTGGACTCGAACCGCTGACATCCGCCACAGGGTAAACCACAGCCTCTCAGGCCTCCCCGGCTGATTCTACCATAGAGGCCAACTATAGACAATAACTCCCCCCGAACACAGCTTACAACTTTCATCGTACTGTGCTCTCCAAAGAATAACTCTTCTCAAAATCTCAAAAGGTGCTGAGTTGGAATCCCATTCATTCTAAGGATTCTTGTGGTTCCGGAGAATCCAGCTACAGGAGAACCAGGAACAGAGAGCTCTTTCCCTTTTTCCGCCCGACTCTTTGGTCTTAAGAATGCTGGTTTTATTTTAAGAACGAGTGATTGCCCTTCTCCGACCCTTACTGCCCAACCAGAGAGTGGACAGCTAATGCGTTCCACTTATTGAACAGAGTCTATGGTCGGTCCGTGACCCCTGGAAGTCAAAGGCGTCCTTGGGGCGATCTCATAGTTCCTACGGGGTGGAGACGATGGGGTCGGTCCATGGATTTTCCTTCCTTTTGCCACATTTCGCTCAATGCAAAGGGTTGAAGGGAGATAGTTCGAATTGTATATGAATATCACAAAACAGTCCATCTTTCTCCGGTTTATTGGTTTTATAATGAAAAGTATAGGGTTTTGTCACCTTTCCAACTATCTTTCCGTTGGGTAAGATTTTGTTGGCCCAAGCCTTTATTTGTTGAGGAGATACTGGTCCAATTCGAAGTTGTTGATGTTTATACCGGTCGATCATAGAATAGAAATTCTGATTCATTCGGATCAAACCTCCTTCCTATTAATCTGGAAGTTCTTCTCAGATACAAGGAAATGATTCAGCTCCCAAGCCAAAGATCGTAGTTCCCGAACGAGCAATCGAAAAGATTCTGGAGCATCCTCAGGGTTAGGTACTGTTCCTCCAATGATCGTAGAACCAAGTAATTCTTGACGAGCTCTAATATGATCAGATTTATAAGTAAGTATCTCTTGCAAAATATGAGCAACACCAAATCCCTCTAAAGCCCAAACTTCCATTTCTCATACTCGTTGTCCCCCTTGCTTGGCCCTTCCTCTAAGGGGTTGTTGTGTAACAAGTGCGTAATGTCCATTCCTCTAAGGGGTTGTTGTGTAACAAGTGCGTAATGTCCACTGGAACGTCCATGGATTTTATCATCAACTTGATGAATTAATTTTAGGATATAGGACTTGCCTATTAGAACAGGTTGTTCAAAAAGATCTCCTGTTCAATATTCTGCTTTTTCCCGGATACTCGGGTTCAAATACCCATGGATTTTTTGTTTGCTTACTAGCTTCATATAATTCAGAAAACACTAGTTTTCTCGAAGCTTCTTGCTCATATCTCTCATCAAAAGGTGTTATTCTATAATGTCTCTTTAGCAGATCCCTCGCTAACCTGAGTGAACATTCAAATATCTGTCCCACATTCATTCATGAGGGTACTCCTAATGGGTTGAAGATCATATCAACAGGTGTTCCATCTTGTAAGTATGGCATATCCTGTTTAGACAAAATTTTAGAAATGATACCTTTATTCCCATGTCTTCCCGCTACTTTATCACCCACTTTGATTTCACATTTCTGTGAAATATATACCCGAATCCTTTCTGGATTATAACTGGAACTTACCTTTTTCTGGATCCATCTAAACTCACATTAGGTTTAGGGATAATCAGGCTCGAACTGATGACTTCCACCACGTCAAGGTGACACTCTACCGCTGAGTTATATCCTTTCCCGGCCCCATTCACGGTTAGAGAAGTCTATATATTGCATATATGCTTCAAGGGGCATCATGACATAACCATCGAGGTGAGTAGGGACCTAAAAGATCGAATGGAACGAAACGATATATAGACAAGGAAATCCCTTACGAGTACTAAAGTATTCCTTTAATTTAAAGGGTATTCATCATTTGAAGGGAAGTAGACTACTCAAGAATTTCACATTTCAATTTTGTCGTAAATAGTTCATTCAGAAAGTTAAAAAGTGAAAGTGAAAAGAAAAATGAATTAATGAAAGGTTGGTCCTTACTGGACTGAGAACTTGAGTAAGGGGTAGTTCTTTGGAGGGTTTTCTTTTTATCGAATAAAGTAAAAAAAAAAGAATCCCCTTCTTTATTTGGTGTAACTACTTGATCCGGATGAGAGGAAACCTTCACGTCCGATTTTAAAAGGGGGAATCCAATCCTATTGAAACATATCTCCATTTTTCTTTTGCTAGGCCCATAGCTAAAAAACCTACTTTCTTACGATTACGAGGTTTATTCGAGTATGAAATCCAATCCTGGAAATACAGCATCCCACTTTTTTTACTACCCAGGGCTTTGAGACATTTATAAATTGAGAAATCTCTACAGGAGCAAGTTCTATCTAAAGTTTCTCAAAGAAAGGCCATGTAAAAGTAAAAATAATAAAGGATCTGTTTTAACATGAAATGGATATCTCCGTATCTTTCTGTATATTTCTGATTCATATTTATGAGATGATAAAATATGGCAAAACCTATACCAAGAATTGGTTCGCGTAGGAATGGACTTATTGGTTCACGTAAGAATGGACGTAGAATACCAAAAGGAGTTATTCATGTTCAAGCGAGTTTCAACAATACCATTGTAACTGTAACAGATGTATGAGGCCGGGTGGTTTCTTGGGCCTCCGCCGGTACTTCTGGATTCAAAGGCACAAGAAGAGGGACACCCTATGCTGCTCAAGCCGCGGCTTTAAATGGTATTCGTATTGTGGTTGATCAGGGTATGCAACGAGTAGAAGTTATGATAAAAGGTCCCGGTCTTGGAAGAGACGCATCATTACGGGCCATTCATGGAAAAAAATATGAGTGAAAGATCCCACTGAATCGAATTTGATCCATGAATCTAAGAAATAATGAGAATTCTTGATCTCTCTCAATTCGAAGATCCAGGATTTGAATTGATAGCGTTTCATTGATTCCTCCTAAAGATTTTCATTGACTCCTCCTAAAGATTTCATTTCAATTGGAATTTGGTTATTCACGATGTACGATGAGCCCCGTTAATCATCTATGGCTGAATGGTTAAAGCGCCCAACTCATATTTGGCAAATTCGTAGGTTCAATTCCTGCTGGATGCACGCCAATGGGAACGTTCAATAAGTCTATTGGAATTGGCTCTGTATTAATGGAATCTCATTATCCATACATAACGAATTGGTATGGTATATTCATACCATAACATATGAACAGTAAGAACTAGAATTCTTATCGATACTGGAACTTATAGGGAAGAAAATGGATTTATGGATGGAATCAAATATGCAGTATTTACAGAAAAAAGTATTCGGTTATTGGGGAACAATCAATATACTTCTAATGTCGAATCAGGATCAACTAGGACAGAAATAAAGCATTGGGTCGAACTCTTCTTTGGTGTCAAGGTAATAGCTATGAATAGTCATCGACTCCCAGGAAAAGGGTAGAAGAATGGGACCTATTATGGGACATACAATGCATTACAGACGTATGATCATTACGCTTAAACCGGGTTATTCTATTCTACCTCTTATAGAGAAAAAAACTTAAAGCAAAATACTTAATAACACGACGATGCATTTATACAAAACTTCTACCCCGAGCACACGTAATGGAGTCATAGATAGTCAAGTGAAATCCAATCCAACTTAATGGTGAATGACACTTCCTTCCATAAAGAGCTGCAAAGGGTGCCATTCCAATACTCGCTTGGTAGCTGTTGTTGTATGATAACTCCACAAGATGTAGGTGATCTTTCCATGATCCTCCGAAGTCTAACATACACGCTCTTAGAATATCTTCAAGGATCTAAATTGTTCGGTTAGACCGACCATCTGTTTGTGGATGATAAGCTGTGCTGAAGTTCAAACTCGTTCCCAAGCTAGCTTGCAGACTCTGCCAAAACTGCGATCGGAATCTGGTGTTATGATCGGAGACAATGCAAACCGGTACTCCATGTAATCTCACTATCTCCTGCATGAGTTTATGGGTATCAGAGATAGTATACTATGAAGAGTTAAATCTTACTTAAATTCAGACTTACTTCCATGTATTTCATTGCTAGTGTCTCGGTAGATTGGCCAACTCGAAATGGGATGAAGTGAGCCGACTTTATGATTCGATCCACAATAACCCATACCGCATCGTTACCTTTCGTGCTGTGAGGGAGTGCAGTTACGAAGTCCATGGTGATGTGTTGCCATTTCCATTCTGGAATAGGTAACGGTTGAACTAAACCAGCAGTCCTGTGATGTTCAACTTTTACTTGCTGACACACGAAGCATTTGGCTACGCTTCTGGCTACCTAACGCTTCATTCCATACCACCAGTAATGTTGCCGCAGATCTTTGTACATCTTTGTACCACCAGGGTGTACTGAGTATGGAGAGTTGCGAGTTTCTTTCATCAACTCTTCCTGAACAGAACCTTGTGGTACACACAATCTGCTTCCGTATCTCAAAGATCCGTCTTCATGGATGATGAAGTCTGTTCTAAGTCCACTTTCTACTTGTTCTCTGATCTTTTGCAACTTGGTATCGCTTGCTTGAGCTGTTTTGATCTGATTAACAATAGTAGATTGAACTTGTAAATTCATCAACTCTGAAGTTTTACCCAGCATAACCACTTCAATCTCCATCTTGTGCAAATCTTGCTGTAGCTTCCACTGTGCGGTGAGATTCATTGATAGTGGCTGGCGACTAAGTGCATCAGGAACTACATTCACCTTCCCAAGATGATATTGTAGGTTGATGTTGAAGTCTGCCATAAGTTCTAGCCATCTTCTCTGCCGCATATTCAGCTCTTTCTGAGTAAACACATACTTGAGACTTTTGTGGTCTGTGTATATATCTACCCATTCTCCAAGAAGATAATGACGCCAAATCTTCAGTGCAAATATAACAGCTGCCAACTCTAAGTCATGCGTTGGATAATTGCGCTCATGAATCTTCAACTGTCTTGATGCATAAGCTACAACTTTTCTATGCTGGTGTAAAACACATCCTAATCCCTTACCGGATACATCGCAATGCACAACAAAACCTCCAGATTGGTCTGGTATTACGAGAATAAGCGCTATTTTAATCTTGACTTGAGTTCTATAAAAGCCTGTTCGCATGCTTTTGACTACACGAATGCTTCATCTTTACGTGTGAGCTTGGTCAGGGGTGTTGCAATTTTCGAAAAGCCTTCTATGAATCTTCGATAGTATCCCGCTAATCCCAAGAAACTTCGAATGTCCTTCACTGTCTTTGGTGTCGGCCATTCGCTTACTGCTGATACTTTAGCTGGATCCACAGAGATTCCTTCACCTGAAATGATATGCCCGAGAAATCCGATTTGATCTAGCCAAAATTCGCACTTACTATACTTGGCATAGAGTTGATGTTGTCGTAAAGTCTCCAGGACAATCCTCAAATGTTCAGTGTGTTCTTTCCGACTCTTAGAATACACCAGGATGTCGTCGATGAATATGACAACGAACTTGTCTAGGTACTCTCGGAAAACTTGGTTCACCAGATTCATGAATATGGCTGGTGCATTGGTCACTCCAAATGGCATCACGAGAAACTCATAATGACCATAGCGAGTCATGAATGCCGTCTTCGGAATATCAGACTCTTTGACCTTCGCCTGATGATAACTCGAACGAAGATCTAACTTTGAGAAAATGCAAGACCCACTTAGCTGATCGAACAGATCGTCGATTCACTGTAATGGATACTTGTTCTTTATCGTGACTTCATTTAGAGCTCGGTAGTCAATGCACATTCAGTATGAACCTTCCTTCTTCTTCACAAGCAAAACTGGAGATCCCCAACTTGAAGTACTGGGACGAATCCATCGTTTCTACAGAAGTTCGTCCAGCTGAGTATGGATCTCTTTCAATCCTTCTGGACTTAACCGATACGGTGCTTTGATCACTGGTTGTTCACCAGGTACTAAGTCAATACTGAATTCAAGAGCTCGATCAGGAGGCAAACCTGATTTGTCTTCAGGAAATACATCGTCGAACTCTCGAACTACCTTTGAATTCGATTCTTCCTCTGCTTGTAGTGTTGCAACCACGACCTTCCTTGACTTAGCTTTGTATGTGCTAGGCTCCCGTGTACGGTCTCCACTCTTGAAATAAAAGACCGGACGGTCTGGAATATCGAACACTATTCTCCTTTGACGGCAGTCGATGGTAGCGTAGAAAGTTCCTAGCCAATCCATACCCAAGACTACATCGAAGTTCGGTATGTCCAGCACCTTGAAATCAGCATAAATTCTCTGCTGCAGACGGCCACTGGACACAGGTCGTATCCCAAAGTTTCTTTTAGAACGCCGTTTCTTGAACTGACATTCCAACTGGATACGAGTGATTTGACTGGAATCGCATAAGTTCGGACGAACCGTTGCGACATAAAGCAATGTGATGCTCCAGTATCGAAGAGTGCTAGTGCAGAAAGTGAGGTTACTAAGATTGTACCTAAGTTGTGTGGAATATGTTTAAGTATAGGAAAAGATATTTTGATATGTATAAAGGTTGAAAGAAAGTTTGAAAAGAAAGGGAGTTACCAGTGATAACTTGGCCAGTGGCTTCAGCTTCTTCCACAGTCATTATGAAAGCCTATCGCCAAGGTACATTCATCCTTGCTGGAGACGCATTCCTCTGTCCGTTCCTCTGTCCTTGAGGTAAGTTCCTTTATGCATGATGGAACCGACGAGGAGGAGGTGCAGTAGGTCCACGAGGAGGTGGAGCTAGGAGAGCAAGTCGAGGAGCAGGTGACTGGATAGCTGGCCGCTGCGGATAGGTGATTTCTAGTCTGGGTGTAGGGTTTGGATTGAATATATGAGGACAAGATCCAATATCGTGTGTGGATGAGCTACAGACTAAGCATAGGCGATTTACATACCTTCAATCCTTTGCCAGGTATCCATTTCTTTTGCAATAGAAGAAGAAATCTGGACTGGGCCGGTTAAAAGGTACTCCCGGTCTCCTGGGTACAAACGGTGGCCTGGAAGAGGCTCCTCCTGCTATCTGAGTAGCAGGGCGTTTCACACCGGCAGATTGAGGTCTGCCCTTCTTCTTCACCACTGCCTCATATCTTCGGGCGGCCTTCAAAGCCAAATCATGGGTTAGGAAATCCTCTGTAGCTAATGCAGCTTGGATCTCCGGGTTCAACCCTTGCTGAAATCGTCTAGCCCAGATCTCAGCAGTCGGTATGAGATGAACCGCAAACCTATTACGGTCTTGTGTTAGCTGTGTAGTATGTGATATTAGAAATTCAAATATTTAAGACATATCTTACCTGCTCAACATGGTGAACTCAGCATCATACTCATTCACAGATTTTCTCCACATAGAGCCTTATTGCAAGTGGATGAATTGCTGCTCCATATCAAAACGGGCAGTCTCGGGAAAATATTTCGCGTCGAACATCTCGCGAAAAATCCTCCATTCAATAGGCTGGGCAAGACGGCTTTCTTTCGCCTTCCACCATACCTGGCATTGTCAGTTAGTTGCAGCTTTGCAACCTTTACCCAAGCGATCTCTGGCACTTGTACTGCTGCCAGGTCATCTTCGATCGACTGAGCCCATTCCTCTGCTTCCAAAGGGCTCTCGTTCCCAGAGAATTGTTTAGGGTGCAATGCCCGGAATTATTTCACTTCAGGCGCCTCAGGTTCTGGGCGGTTCATTAGGATAGCTGTCTGCTGCTGCTGTCCCTATAAGAGGCCCTTAATCGTCTCGAGCAATACCGTCTACTCGTTAATAGGAGCTGCTACGGTAGGTGTAAGTGGAAGAGGTGGTGGTGGGGTGTTGCCATTCACGTTCGTGCTCGTATTGTTTGGTGAATCCATAACCTTGAAAGAAAAATAGGGTTAGGATAGATTCAAGGAATATGAAATGTAAAAAACATTTAGTTGCTGATTCTTATAATTCTTGTGATATATTGCTTAAGTTTCCATACAGAACTGACCCTGCATGGTTATGTAGGTTTCCACGCAGAATCGACCTGCATGGGCCACCAACAAAACCTGTCACGCCCCGCTTCCCAGTGTATGGGTAAGTAGATATGACGAGGCCCGTGACGTATTTACTCAGAAGTAAACACGTTAAGCGTAAATAAACAATATAATAAATGTACACAAGGAATGACAAGAGATATAAATAGACAGCAACTTTTTATTGATTAAACATTCTTTACAATACAACTGGAAAGTAAATACAATACTGGAAAGCAATGCCTAAACAATGGCATATGAACCGAAAGTAAAAGTATGTAAAAGTAGACTAGAGCTCGGGATCCTCAATGAACTGCTCCAAATCGTCCTGGCTGGGCTCGATCTCCTGAGGGTCGGGTCCTCCTGACAACATTCCAAAGAAAGAAGAGAAAGGAATGTCGTCAACGAACAATCGCTCGGTAAGTCCCAAAAGAGAGATAGATCAAGTTAAAGGAATAAATTTGGTAATTTATCTTTTTTTATTATACTAACGTAGTTGTTTGTAACTTGGTACAGAATATATCAGTGTATATGAGAGGAGTCCAACTTACTCCGTGGACTAAGGCAAATGGAGTACAAGGCCCCGTCAAAACTCACGGGACAACGACAACGGATATTCAGGTTATGTGTATTATAATGACCGTCTCATTCCACTTCTAATACATTCCGTACCAGTCTACCCCTTAAAACCCTGTAATGCATATTGTATTGATTGTATTGATTTGTTGTATAAGACTTGCCGAAACCATGGTATAAATTGTTTATGTAAACGGATAAGGATATAAACGGATAGTCATGTAGTCAAGTCAATATATATCCATGATTCGGTCTAGTCGAGTCATGTTGATATTTGATAGTATTCTGACATTCATGTTCAAGTTCCAGTATATATGGATTCATGTTGTATTGGAGTTATATTTGAATTGTATTCATGTATGGATTGTATTCATATTAGACTGAGACTCTGACCGAGTCAAACACTTAAAACAGATTTGAGTCCTGAATTAGGTTTAGGAGTTATCGGTAACTGCTGCATATAGACGTCAGGATTTGTGACTTTTTCCAAACCAATTACCGTTGATAACCCCGTTTTAGTTTTCTACCTTAAATAGGCAAGCACCCACTTTCTCCGGCTCCCTGAGGCTCAAGAGAATTGGTCCCGTTTAAACCTATATTTATTAGGGTCCTTATAGTAATTTAATATAAATTGATGGGATTTATGAAAAATATTTTTTTAGTATAATCTTAAAATAATTCTCAAGTATTTATTTATCGTATTTATGGTTTTCATGGATGTAATTTTAAAAGTGAGGTATTCTAGTGAATAAATACCTAGCTTGAATGGTTAGTGATATATGCCATAGAGACCATTATTATATCATACTGGATTGTATATTATTTAATGGAAGCTTGGGATATACACGGATATAGTAATAGTCTTGCTCGAAATGGTAGTATGCTACCTGATTTGATTCTACCTCAATATGTGCATGTGTTTCTTTTAGCATATTGCTTATACATATTGGTAGAGCCTTTAGGATCTTTGCTTGATTACCAGTGTTGTGATAGCAGTCACACTAGTGGAGACTGGGTAGTCTATAAGCACATCCTATACAGGTCCTTAGTTATAGGATTATCAAGACGGGGCATCGATACTTCAGATTAGACTAGTGTATACACTTCTCATCCCAGCAGGGAAAATGGTCCGTCCCACAGCTATTAGTACGTCATACTAGAGATAGTATGCAGGTGCTCATTAGGTTATGAGTACACTGGATAGGACTCATCGGGAACTGTTGGTGGGTATTATACCTATCGTCGGGTAGCAGTTCCCAGGTGACATGAGTACAACTTAGTCCGTTGACTTGACACTGCTATTTCGCCTCGAGTGTGTTCCCACTGTACTTTGATTACTATCCTACCACGGCTCAAAGGAGGCGTGCAAACAGGTAGTAGTTGGGTGCAGTCCCGAAGCACTTGGAGGTAGTGGCGGTTAGATAGGATTCGTCTCTCCCGGTGTTGGGGGTTGATATCGTGCTGTGTTCGGAAGTCCATTACACAAAGTCCGTAGCCAAAGCAAGCGAGATTTACTGGTAGGTATTCCAGTAGTTTCTCAGGGTGTATTGGGCTATACTCCGACACGACTTATTGCGCTATTAGGGGTCTGACGATTACCGTCCCCTAGGCCCGATATGCGACACTCTTAGACGAACAGACAGGACTGTATGAAGATTGTCACATACATGCTCAGTGGGAGTTCGGATGAGTTAGCTCATCGGCCTTCTTATTGACGCATACCTGGGTAGCCGTTACGTGCAGCTAGTACCGCTTGCGGTTTGTGGTTAAACCCACTGCCAGCGTAGTGTTGAGTCTTTAGAGTTCTACATAGAGAGTTTCCCTGCACCGGGCAAAAGGTGTAGAGGTCGTATGGTTTTATGATAGGGCTTCGATCACGTACGTCCACCTGTGCACATATGATGTTTGGGCGGATAATACTAGTGGGCTTTGGTTTAAACCGTATCCTAGTATTGTATTGATGGATTTATTTCGTCTCTTTGTATTCATATTCTTTGGAATGTGGATGTGGGTATGTATATACAGATGAGGGGCATTCTCGTAATTTCGCGGGAAAGCTTCTAGAAGTGGAAACCTCATTTAGGGTTTTAATTCTTTTCTGGATTAAAAACAAATGAGGTGGATGAAATGAGGTGTAAAATTGACAAAAAAAATTCATGACTCATCACTAGATATTTGTAGAACCTCATTTGATATTTGTGAGAGATATTTTTTATCTCCTTAATTATTAGTTTGGTTCAACTATTCATCACAAATGAGCAAGGGTTATTCTTTAGTTGAGTTTCTACACTCTCATCTTCCTCAAGGGTTCTTCTTCTTCTTCATCAAAACCCTAATCCTCTCATGTGTTGAGAATTTTAGGGTTCTAAGAGACAAATCAATTCATCTTCTCACTCTACACCACCTATGACTTCTAGTTTGGCGAACTAGAAGCCGTAGTTATCTCAGATTTGAGGTAGGAGCTCGGACTATAGACTCTCGGGTGGATCGTCTTTGACTCGAGGAGGCCGTCGAGGTTTCCCGATCCGTTCCGATCCTTGGAGCTGACGACGAGGTGGAGGACAGCGAATAAGACCCGAAGGACTTGGTATCGTGAGGTATAACATTTCTTTCCGAGTAGTTAACCTCACACCAGTTTGCTAGCTATGGTTTAGCATCGATCCTGGAGTTCAAGTCGGTGTTGCGAGCTTTGAAAAATCATTTTTTTGCATATTCCGCCTCCTCGTGAACACGCGGGGTGCGCGACATTGACTTACAGTGGTATCAGAACCTACTAAACCATAGCTAACAGTTTAGACGAAGTGTAAAACTGCGAAACCGAAATTACTTCGAAACACGAAACCTAAACTCCAAGTTTCTGTCAAATTTTTCCGAGCCTCTAAATTTTTTTTAAACAATTTCAGAGTGCTCTGCTTCTTGTGAGATGAATACACACAAAAAACGAGGCATTTTGACTTTTTTCTGACCGGACACAAGCTCAAAAAACCGGCCTCACCTTTTTAGTTATGGTGAAATTCTTTAATTTTGGTCTGTGTTCTAGTTGCTTGGATCTAAGGTCTCAAGCGTTGTCTGATTTTTCCAATTTTGGATATACCGTTATCTTTTTACTGTGGCAATACGGAGTGTTTCAAAGTCGTAGTTTTATCATCATTTAAAGTTTTAAGTTGTGATATATGTGTTTGGAAACGTCGACTAATTGCTATACGTCGATCAGTCGGGGTTGCACATATCTGTGTTGCTGTTCTTGTTGGTTTGTGTATATGAACTTTATTGGATCGTCGTGGATGAATAGCCGGGGATGTGAGATGAGGGTTTTCATTCTTTCATTCGATGTAAATTGTAAAGTGATGTAATATTCTTTTGCGGGGCATATCCGGGTTGAGCTTGTAGCCACCGTTGTATTATTTTCTTTTACTGTTTTTTGCTCCTAGGATAGACCCAAGGTGGGGTGCATAAACTACCGGGTATTTTGAAGTGCTGAGTGACCTACTCATTTTACTGAGGGAGGATGATTCGCTTCGGGTATTTGGCGGGTAGTTTGCCGCACCCGTAGGGGTCTGGGGTGGGGTTTAGCTATTCATCACGACCGTGGAATCCGTCTTTCGTTACAGGCTTAAACGAAACGCGGAATTCCTAGTATATCCAATATGTTCATCTGTGATCTGGAATGCCTATTATTGCATCAGACGAATGTTTATTATATATATGCTATATAGTAGATGTTGCTTATGTTTTTCACCCGTGCTAGTCCAGCCCCCGCTCTGGCGTTAGTTAAGTAACCTAACGGTGTTAGACGGGACCCAGTGGCGAATGCAGATGGCATAAGTGGACGTGATATTTTTGTCTTTTTCTGTGATGATAGGTGTAAATGATGGGACTGCATTACATTAATGCAAAGTAAACAAACTAAAGCTGAATCGTTGGAACAAAATTTTAAAACCACTCATTTTTTTTCAAAACAAGAGACTTTTAAATGCGGAGCTTAAATCACTCCTTTTAAAAGCTATCAGGTTCCTTCGATTATATCAAGTTCACTACGTTCATGGTTTTGCCAAAACCATTTGTAGCCCTCCGTCATTTCAGTTGAATATTCAGTAGTTATCAAGCTATCTATTTTGACCATCGTCAAGGCATAGTGTTTGGCAGCTGATGAATATTCATCTGTAGCATAGATAGATGCGTTGGTTTGGAATAATCGTACTACTATTTTAGCCTTCATCAAGGGTATGTACGGGTGGGTTCAAATTAACCTGGACAATGACGAGTAGAACTTGACATGTGACTTATGATATGTTGGCCTTCGTTAAGCTCATAAGAGCAAGGTGCAAAAATCCACATTGGGAGTTTCTAAGGAAACTGAAATTTGCTAGTGCTGCATACCATTTGGAGTGTGATAATTTTGGTAGGATTCCTTCAGGATTATCATACAATGATATTTGGATCCCGACCATACTGTGAGTATCAACTACTTCTCGGGAGATTCTTCACTTAACGATCAATGCTATAAACCAAGTAGGTGTCTAGAACAGTGTTAGCGGGGCTACGCCTCCAGGAAAAAGAGATTATTTAATTAAGAAACTTCACAAAAGCGTCGTAAAACCTCCCTTGAAGTACCGACACTAGCTTGGCCGAACGGTTAAGCAAGTATTGTACGGTGAGATTAATCCTGACTGATTCTTCTTTTATGGTTTGAGGAAGGATTCGAGAAACAGTGGGAGCCATCCTATTTAGATAAATTAAAAACCAATCTAAACTTGAAAGAGTATCATGCTGAGTGTTTTCTTCTCTCCCTCCTAATTGCAGCGACCAGGTGACCAGATTAGGTTACAGATAGATAATAAAATGACTGAGTTATACTATATTGACTGGCAAAGGTTTGTCCATATGTCCATTACCTATGACAAGATGGACCACCTCATTACTAATCAAGCCCCCGCTGTCCCAGGTCTATTTTCCACCGTCGCGGATGTGGATATCCGCAAGACAAGGGAAAAAGGCAGTACGAATGTCAAGTGCCTCGTGTTGGCCTCAGTTGATGGTGTATACCAGAGGCAGCATGAGAAGATGGACTTAGTTTCCATCTTCCTCCATAACAAAGATTTATATGGAGAGCAATCTCGTATCGCAAGATATGAGACCCCGAAGGAATTATTTCAAGCGAGATTGGCTGTCGGGTCATCTGTAGGGGACCACGTCCCTATAATGATCAGCTGTATTAAATAGCTCACGGACCTGGAGACTACGTTGGAGAACGAGTCATGTACTGACTTGATTTTACAGTCCCTACCTTCTACTTACGCCCAGGGGAAGTAAGTTATACTTCCAGTTGAGGGCACCCTGAAGAAAACCAGGGAGACACCTGCTTTGCTTATTCGGGAATCTTCCTCTTCTGGATCCGAGGCGAAAGCCAAGGGTGAGAAGAAGAAGACCTCCACAAAGCCGATAGGCGGTGTTAGTAAGATAGAAAGACGGGCAGGGCAAAAGTTTCGGGCAAACAGTAGGGAAGGAGGGTTGTTCCTATTGTCACGGGAAAGGACATTGGCAGAAGGGATGCAGGACTTAGAAAGCCAGAATCCAGGATCCGAAGCACGTTGTGGCTTCGACTTCGGGTGTCCTTGTGATTGAAAACAGTCTGTCAATTAACTCTACTTCCTGGGTATAAGATACCGGATCAGGATCTTATATCTGTAATGTAGGGTTCCCTAAGCGGCTGCTGGGTTTCGGGAGGCATCGTCCATGCCAATTTAAAAAATTTGTCGTTCTAAAGAACCCTAACCTAGAATCTTAACTAAAGATTTAGACGAAATAACAATGTAAACAACTTTACATCTAAGTGAATGAGGAATACAATCTTTGTAGACCGGTCCTTCACTTCTAAAGCTTCGTGTAGTAGTCCCTTCGCTCCAAGTAGTGAACACCCGAACTCTAGTAAAGGTTCACATGAAGAAAAGAACAAGTTTGCTCGAAGTCTTCGAGGCCGAAGATGATCTACGTTGAGGAGACTCAAGCTCATGCTACCTCTTCACTAATGTTGGATTAGTGAATCAAACACCCTAAACTAAATGGCTAATATAGTAGAGGATGATGAAGTAGGAATTTGGCTCATTTTAGATTTATTTTTCTCACAATATTTCCTCACTTTAGGAAAAGCTAGCAAGCTTTCTCATGAGGAAGAAGAAGATGAAGTGGAGATGAGAATGAAACTTATGAGGTGAGAATAACAACCTTGGGTGAGTTAGTGTCATACACTAACTCATATAGAGAATAAACCATGGCTAACAATAATGGTTAGGTTAATAGATATTTACAAGTAAAACAAAATTATTGGACTTGATCAATGGTTCCACAAGGTTCTACAAGCTTCAACCATGTGACATAATTTCACCAATTTGTGATTTACTTTGATAAATAAAACCCAAAGATTATCATAAGCATGGTGTGAGTCTCATACATCCATGTTTCATGTGGCATCAAACATGACACATAAAAATGTACATTAATATATATCACATATATACTATATGCATACAAGTGAGAAAAAGAAATGTTTAGTAAGCATATATTAGTTAATGTAAGTTAATATATCAAATATATAATTATACATTAAATTATCAAATCAACACTTGATTTAATAATCCGGCTATATCACATATAATCGACCGATATCACATATCGCGAGAATAGAATGCGGTATCACATACGCGCATTAATCTCGGTCCCGCACATATCACATATGTGCTCCTACTTCGTTTCGCATGAACCAGGAAACCTCTGTGTATGACTCTAAAGACTCGTCAATATGCCGGCAGTAGGTGATGATCATATCAAACACCCACAAGCCGCAAGCGGTCTGCTAAACGTAACGGCTACCCGGGTATTGAGCGATCAGAAGATCAACAAGCAAGCCTGCTCATACTCCTGCGAATCCAATCAGTAACACTACCGTATAGTCCGGTCTCTTCGTCAGATATGTCGCATATCGCAGCTTGGGGGTGGTATAACGTCAGACCCTAATATCCTGATAAGTCATGCCGATGCAAGATCCATAACGGTTCGAGAAACTACTGATAACACTTATCAGTAGATCTCAGCAACCCTGGCCAGGGATTTCCTGTTATGGCCAATCGAGCATAGCGCAACATCAACTCCCAATACCGGGAGAGACGAATCCCCTCCTATCGCTCATTGCCTCCATGTGACTCGGGACTGTACCCAAAAACCACCGTTTTGCACGATCTCTTGAACGTGGTAAGGTGGAAATCAAAGCGCAGTGGGAATCACACAAGACTCTATGACGATCTCGGGTCGACAGACTAACCTGTACCATTGTCACCAGAGAACTGCTATCTGACGATATGTATAATACCAACTAGGAGTTCTTGGCGAGTCCGTCCAGTGTACCCAGTCTCCACTGAGCACTCGTATACCTTCTCTGATATCAAACACCAATGGATGTGGGATCATCTATTGCCCATCATATGGGTCAAAAAGCGCATACGCTAGTCTACTCTGAAGTCTCGATGCCCTGTCTCGATACTCCCATGACCAGGAACAATTGAAGGATGTACTTACCGACTACCATTTCCCCACTAGTATGATCTGCATTATAATCCTGGTAGTCAAGTGCTCATCCTAAGAGCTTTATCAACATGTAATAGAGAGACTATAAGTGTACACGTTAAGATAAAGAACAACCAGATATCATACTATCATGTCGAGCAAGAAAGTCCTCCCTATATATGTCCAAGCATCCACTACAATATACATCACATGTACAGTAATGGCCTCTAGGGCATACATATAACTAACATGTAATTCATTACAGGTTTTGAGAAACCGTAGAGTTATCAGGGCAGGTGATATGACTCTCAGGGTTGCTAACAAAATGAGCGTGGATGTTGTATCCGTAGGGTATATCACCTAGGATTGACAAGTGGGCAGATATTGATTTTACGTAATTGTTTGTGTGTATCTAGTCTAGTATGTAAGTGATGTGGTCCACATCCACCTAAATCAAAGTTTGATTGGGTCAGGTACACTAGAGGACGGTATATACGTGTTAAATCAAGCTCAAGTTTTCAACGTCCAGAACACACTTAAAAGAAAGTCTCCAGAATTAAATAAGACTTTCTTATGGTATTGTAGACCGGGTCACATCAATGAAACACAGTTGTCGAATTTACATAGAGAGGGATATTTGGATCCGTTCGAATATCACTCTTATGCAACTTGTCAATCTTGTCTCATAGGAAAGATGAAAAGACTCCGTTCACTGGACACATAGCAAGAGCGAGCGAGCTCTTAGGACTCATACACAGCGACGTGTGTGGTCCAATATCTACAGATGCACGAAGTGGTTATTCCTATTTCATTACTTTTATTAATGGTTTCTCTAGGTAAGGACTTGTCTTCTTGATGAAGCATAAATCTGAGGCCATTGAGAAATTCCGAGTATATAAGAATGAACTGGAAAAACAAACAGGCAAAAGTATCAAGACACTGAGATCTGATCGATGTGGTGAATACTTGATTTCCGAGTTCCTGGATTACTCAAAAGAGAATGGAATTCTCTCTCAGCTTACTTCTCCATACATACCACAACACAACAGTGTATCGGAAAGGCGGAATAGAACTCTATTAGATATCGTTCGTTCCATGATAAATAACGCTGAGTTGCCATGATCCTTCTGAAGTTATGCACTAGAATCAGCTGCATATCTTTTGAATAAGGTTCCTATCAAGACTGTGCCTACCACACCATATCAGATGTAGAGTGGGATGAAACCATATCTTCAGTATCTGAAGATATAGGGATGTCCAGCTTTTGTCAAAATGCAGTATGTGGATAAGTTCGAGGCACGCTCAGTACTGTATAGGTTTGTGGGATACCCAAAGAACTCCAGGGGGTATCTTTTCTATTACGCAGAGAAACAAAAGGTTTTTGTTTCTCGTCATGCCCACTTTTTAGAAAATCAATTTTTTGAAAAAGAAACTAGTGGGAGCGCAATAGAACTGGAAGAAATTCCAGAACCACAAACTATTACTGGAAGTATGATAGAACCAGAGCTTTTAAAAGAACCGGACATCCCTGCGCCAATCCGCAGGACTAGTAGGCAGTCTCATCCGCCCGAGAAATACTACGGTTTTCTCATGGACGGGGATAGAGAGGATTGCATCATTGACAATGATGAGCCAACTAGCTTTCAGCAAGCCATTCAGAGCGGCGACTCGGTAAAATGGCCGGATGCAATGCGGACCGAAATGGAGTCCATGCACACCAACAAAGTATACACTTTGAACATTGCTCCAGAAGGGGTAAAACCCGAAGGTTGTAAATGGATCTTCAGAACGAAGATTGGTGTAGATGGACATGTTTAAACCTATAAGGCTAAACTTGTTGCAAAGGTTTTTCGTCAAAGACCCGGTTTGGACTATGATGAAACCTTTTTTCCAGTGGCTATGCTCAAATCGATTCGGATCCCTCTTGCCATTGCTGCCTTCCAAGATTGTGAGATCCGGCAGATAGACGTAAAGACGACTTTTCTAAATGGACATTTGGAAGAGTGCGTCTATATGAATCAACCAGAGGCTTTCAATCAGAGTGGGAGCAGCGGAAGAGTGTGCAAGTTGCTTAAGTCAATTTATAGACTAAAGTAGGCATCGCGGAGTTGGAACATCTGTTTTAACGAGACAGACAAAGAATTCGACTTTATCAAAAATCCATATGAACCATGCATTTATAGTAAGATTGTAGCAAGAACTGTGGAATTTCTTGTCTTGTACGTGGATGAAATTCTCTTGATAGGAAATGCCACTCCTATATTACAATCAGTCAAAAGATTCTTGTCACTAAGGTTCTCCATCAAAGACCTGGGTGATGCCGACTACATTCTGGGGATCCATATCTATCATGATAAATCAAAGAGAATGGTGGGACTTTCACAGTCAAGGTATATCAACACCATACTGAAAATATTTAGTATGAAAGATTCTACGCGCGGTAGTCTACCGGCTTGTCACGGAATCACCCTCTCTAAAAAGATGTCTCCCAAGACTGATTTGGAAAGGTCTCGCATGTCGATTATACCCTACGCTTCTGCGGTAGGGTCTATAATGTATGCGATGTTGTGTACCAGACAAGATATTGCTTATGCACTAACGTGGTAAGCTGGTATCAGTCAAACCTAGGGGAGAAGCACCGGATAGCAGTAAAGAACATTCTCAAGTACCTGAGAAGGATTAAGGAGATGTTCTTGGTGTATGGCGGAAAAGACCTCCAGATCGAGGCCTTTGCTTGCTCCATCTTCCAGAGTGATAATGATGACTCCAAGTCCATGCCGGGTTATATCTTTACCCTCAATGGAGGGGCGGTCTGTTGGAAAAGCTCCAAGCAGGACACCGTTGCATACTCGACGATGGAAACGGAGTAGTTCGCTGCATGAGACGCTGTAAAAGAGGCAGTCTGTATGAGGGAGTTCTTAACCGAACTTCAGGTGGTTCCTTCCATTGTTGGTCCAATACTTTAGTATTTGACAACATACAGCGCTATAGCTTTAGGGAAGGAACCCAGGTCCCATCAGAGATCCAGACATATCTTGAGACGGTACCACATGATCAGGGAGATTGTTGATCCCCAGGAGATCGAGATGAGGAGAGTAGATACGGAGAACAACACTGCAGATCCACTCACAGAGGCCATCTCTCAGATAATGTTCGAGAGGCTATTCGAGATCTTAGGTCTGCGATATGCCAGTATATGGTCTTAGTGCAAGTGGGAGATTTTTAATGATATATGCCCTAGAGACCATTATTGTATCATACTGGATTGTATATTACTTAATGGAAGCTTGGGATATATATAGATATAGTAACAGTGTTGCTCGAAATGGTAGTATGCTACCTGGTTTGATTCTACCTCAATATGTGCATGTGTTTTTTTTAGCATATCTCTTATACATATTGGTAGAACCCTTAGGATCTTTGCTTGATTACCAGCGTTGTGATGGCAGTCACACTAGTGGGGGCTGGGTAGTCTATAAGCACATCCTATACAGGTCCCTAGTCGTAGGATTATCGATGCGGGACATCGATACTCCAGAGTAGACTAGTGTATACGCTTCTCATCCCAGCAGGGAAAATGGTCTGTCCCATAACCATTAGTACGTCGTAGTGGAGATAGTGTGCAGGTGCTCATTAGGTTATGAGTACACTAGACAGGACTCGTCGGGAACTGTTGGTGGGTATTATACCTATCGTCGGGTAGCAGTTCCCAGGTGACATGGGTACAGCTTAGTCCGTTGACTTGACACTGCTACTTCGCATCGAGTGTGTTCCCACTGTACTTTGATTACAACCCTACCACGGCTCAAAGGAGTCGTGCAAACAGGTAGTAGTTGGATGCAGTCCCGAAGCACTTGGAGGCAGTGGCGGTTAGATAGGATTTGTCTCTCCCGGTGTTGGGCTTGATATCACGCTGTGTTCGGAAGTCCATTACACAAAGTCCTTGGCCAAGGCAAGAGAGATTTACTGGTAGGTATTCCAGTAGTTTCACAGAGTGTATTGTGCTATACTTCGACATGACTTATTGCGCTATTAGGGGTCTGACGATTACCGCCCCCTAGGCCTGATATGCGACACTCTTAGACGAACAGACCGGACTGTACGGAGATTGTCACATACAGGCTCAGTAGGAGTTCGGATGAGTTAGCTCATCAGCCTTCTTATCGACACATACCTGGATAGCCGTTACGTGCAGCTAGTACCGCTTGCGGCTTGTGGTTAAACCCACTGCCAGCGTAGTGTCGAGTGTTTAGAGTTCCACATAGAGAGTTTCCTTGCACCGGGCAAAAGGTGTAGAGGTCGTATGGTTTTATGACAGGGCTTCGATCACGTACGTGCACTTGTGCGCATATGATGTTCGGGCGGATAATACTAGTGGGCTTTGGTTTAAGCCGAATCCTAGTATTGTATTGATGGATTTATTTCGTCTCTTTGTATTCGTATTCTTCGGAATGCGGATGCGGGTATATATATACGGATGATGGGTATTCTCGTAATTTCGCGGGAAAGCTTCTAGAAGTGGAAACCTCATTTAGGGTTTTAATTCTTTTTTAGATTAATAACAAATGAGGTGGAGGAAATGAGGTGTAAACTTGACAAAAGAAATTCATGACTCATTGCTAGATATTTGTAGAACCTCATTTGATATTTGTGAGAGATATTTTTTATCTTCTCAATTATTAGTTTGGTTCAACTATTCATCACAAATGAGCAAGGGATATTCTTTAGTTGAGTTTCTACACTCTCATCTTCCTTAAGGGTTCTTCTTCTTCTTCATCAAAACCCTAATCCTCTCATGTGTTGAGAATACTAGGGTTCCAAGAGACAAATCAATTCATCTTCTCACTCTACACAACCTAGGACTTCTAGTTTGGCGAACTAGAAGCCGTAGTTATCTCAGATTCGAGGTAGGAACTCGGACTATAGACTCTCGGGTGGATCGTCTTTGACTCGAGGAGGCCGTCGAGGTTGCCCGATCCGTTCCGATCCTTGGAGCCGACGACGAGGTGGAGGACAACGAAGAAAACATGAAGGACTTGGTATCGTGAGGTATAACACTTCTTTCCGAGTAGTTAACCTCACACTAGTTTGCTAGCTAGGGTTTAGTATCGATCATGGAGTTCAAGTCGGTATTGCGAGCTTTGAAAAATCATTTTTTGCATATTCCGCCTCCCCGTGAACACACGGGGTGCGCGACATCGACTTACATGAATAATATATGTATTTTTGTGTAAATTTGACTTGTATGGATTCTTGATGGTATTTTCATGAAACTTGTGATTCTTTTCTTTTGTTTGGAAAAACGTGGAATTTATTATATATTTAAAATAGATGATTTGATAATATTTATACATAATTATAAAAAATAAAATTTATTTATTAATAGAAAATCACGTTATTCTTAAAAATTGCATTAAAAATTCCATCGAGATCGGATGCTCCGTGAGGAGGTCTGCATCTCGCTCTACTAGCCCCGAGGATGTGCGATAACCTGCACCATCCCGACCGGGTTCCCCAAAATGGGTTATAGAAGTTTAATTGCAAGGAATGTAAATAATACAAATTTAAAGAATACGGTTTTTAATAGTTTATGGTATTTTAATGTAAAAGTCGTATTTGTCCCAAAAATATTGTTAACACGAAATCGTGCTATGTCAAGATACGTGTTGTGAGAGATAAGTCATTATCTCGTGAGATATTCCTAAATGTTGTACAAGCAAATATGATAAAAGATATCGTATATAAAGTTTGTGGTATTTAAACGTAAAAGTGCAATAAAAGTGGTGTTATATGGAGTTTTGAATTGAAACTTGTTTCTAATTATTGTTTAATATTTAACAAGTAAAGTACAATGATTTAGATGAATAGTTCTTAAGAAAAATGGTTAGTTTAAGAAGTTTTAAAAATGAATGTTGGTATAACTCCACTTACCAATATCATTGAAAAGAAAAAGTTTTGAGAGGTGAAAAGAAAATAGTAAAGGAAACTTACTAGATGAAATGAGAGAGAGAAGGTTGAGGAAGGATTTGGAGATTTCGTGGAGTCGCGGGGTCGCCGGAATCGTCGCCGGAACTTGACCTTGGGCTAACTCCACTTGTACTCTTCTTTGACTTGGAAAATTTTGAGAATTTTGAACAATAGATTTCAGAATGGAGAGGGTTAGAATATGATGTGGTATTTATAGGAGAAATTAGGGTTTTGAGAATTAAAAAGAGATTTAAAATGCATTAAAATTTGGTTTTAATGGTGATTTTTAATTTTCTGTTAATTTTCAGCAAAAACAAACAGTACTGGGTAGTGGGGTAGGCCAAAGGGTTTAGGGTTAAAAATATGGAGGCAATACCGACGGTCCAAACCGGCGGCGCCGACCCAAAAGGCTTCTTTGCCGGTCGATTGGACGAGGAGTGAGGTGCGATTCGTGCCACGTGTCGGGGTCTGTTCATATAATATATTCCTCATGTTTATTTAATCTGACTTTTCATTTTTACGTGTATTGCACGTGTAAACTTTTGGACTTCCAAAAATTTTAAAAGAAAAATCATTAAAAATAATATGTGGCCGATGGGATTCGAACACAGGGGCTATGTCACTGCAGTGCAAGGCTTTACCAATGAGCTACAAGTTGTTTCTTGTTATTTTTCAAACAAAATAATACTTAAAATATATTCAGGCTTGCAAATACCCCATTCAGTACATTAACTTTAAGAAAATTTTGTACTTTAAAACAGAGTCGTTACATATCGTATTTAAAGTTTTTATGGATGTCACTTTTAAAAAGTGAGGTATTCTAATGAATATATACCTGGCTTGAATAGTTCAAGGTATTTTAGTGTAAAGTTTGACTTGTATTGATTTTTTATGGTATTTTCATGAAACTTGTAATTCGTTTATTTTCTAGAAAACATGGAATTTAATAATATATTAAAAATAGATGGTTTGATAATATTTATATTATTAAAAATTAATTTTTATTATTAAATAGAAATTCTTGTTTTTCTTAAAAATTGTATTAAAATTCCATCGAGATTGTATGCTCCGTGAGGAGGTCTGCATCTCGCTCTACTAGTCTCAAGAACGTACAATAATCCACACCATCCTGATCGGGTTCCCCAAAATGGGTTGTAGAGACATAATCGTAAGGAAAGAATTAACACAATTTAAAGAAATTTGGGTTTTTAATAGTTTAAGGTATTTATTTGAAAAGTCGTATTTTACCATAAAAACATTGTTCAAGAGAATCGTGCTATGTCAAGATGTGTGTATGTGAGAGGTAGGTCATTACCTCGTGAGATATTCTAAAGGTATGCTAAGCTAAATACTTAAAAGATGTCATATGTAAAGTTTATGGTATTTAAACGAAAAATGCAAATTAAAAGTACATAACATGATATTTTAAGATGAAAATTGTTCTCAATGTTTGTTTCATGATTACTAAGAAAGATATAATGATATAGATGAGCAATTCTTAAGAAAAATTGTGATTTTAAGGATTTTAGAATCGAATGTCGGGATAACTCCACTTCCGACAAGTTTTGAAAAGAGAACTTTTTAAGGTGAAAAAATAGAATAAGAAGTGGGACTTAAGCGTTAAAATGAGAGAGGGGAGGTATAGGATGAGAAAGGTAGCTTCGTAGAGTCGCGGGGTCGCCGGAATTGTCTCGAATCCTCGCCGGAAGTCGTTCTTGAGCTAACTCCACCTATACTCTACTAGGACTTAGAAAAATTTGAGAATTTTGACAATAGATTTCAGAATGAAGAGAGGCTAGGGTATAGGGTTGTATTTATAGGATGGAATTAGGGTTTTGGAATTGAAGAGAGAATTAAAATGCATTAAAATTTGGATTAATGCTCCATTTTTAATTCTCTGTTAATTTTCAGGGAAAACAAACAGTATGGGAGTAGTGGGGGTAAGCCAAAAGACTTGTGTGCACAACACGGGGACCATTGCCTACGTGGGGCTCGATGCCGCCGGTCGTTTTGCCGATCTCGCCGGCCATATAGAGGAGGGGAGCCATCGGATCTCTACCATGTGTCCTCTCTGTTCATACAACATTTTACATATGTTTGATTTTCTGTCTTTTCATTTCTTACGTGTATTGCACGTGTAAACTTTTGGGATTCTAAAAAGTTTAAAATAAAAATTCAAAAAAATACATATGGCTGATGGGATTCGAACACAGGGGGTACGTCACAGCAGTGCAAGGCTTTACCAATGAGCTACAAGTGCTTTCTTACTGTTCTTAAACAAATTAAATTTATAACTTGTGCTCAGGTTAGCAAATTCCATTCTGTACATTAATTGTAAAAATTTTCATACTGTGAAATTAGAGTCGTTACAATACATATATTTAATCGGACACCTGTATGTACCAACATACGTTATCTACATCATATCTCCTGAACCGGGAAAATCCTCCGTGTGGCACTCTAAAAACTCGACAATACGCTGGCGGTGGGTTTAACCACAAGCACGTCAGCGGTACTAGCTGTACGTAACGGCTATCTAGGTATTGAGAGAAAGAAAAGCCGATGGGCAAACTTATCCGTACCCCTACTGAGCCTGTCTATGACAATATCCGTACAGTCTGGTCTGTTCGTCTAAGAGTATCGCATACCGGGTCTAGGGGTGGATAAAGCCAGACCCCGAATAACGCGATATTTCGTGTCGGTGTGAAGCCCATCACTCACCGAGAAACTACTGATCCAAATCAGTAATTCTCGTCTATCTTGGCGAAAGATTTCTGGTGATGGTCATCCGTGCATAGCGCGACATCTACCCCCAATACCGGAAAAAAAGAATCCCCGACGATCCGCTCACAGCCTCCATGTGGCTCGGGATTATACCCAACTAAAACCTATTTGCACGACTCTTTTGAGCCGTGGTAGAGTAGTAATCTGAGCACAGTGGGAACTCACACGAGACAAATGACAATCTCAGGTCGACAGACTAACCTGTACTCATGTCACTTGAGAACCGCTATCTAATAATAGGTATAATACCATCTAGTATGTTCTTGGTGAGTCCGTCCAGTATAACTCATAACCCAATGAGCACATGTATACTATCTTAGGTCACCAACTGACGCCAATGGCTTATGAGACCAGCCATTTCCCCTCGTCGGAGTCTCGAAAAGTATATACTAGTCTACTCTGGAGTATTAATGCCCGGTCTCAATGCTCTCTCGACTAGGGACATTTAAGGATGTCTTTATAGACCATCCATCTATTACGTATATGATCGCCATCATAATACTGGTAGTCAAGCAAGAATCTTATGGGCTTTATCAACATGTAACAATGATCTGTAATACCACATAATGTATGTACATGATGATAAAGTCAAACCAGATAGCATATTATCATCTGGAGTAAGACTGTTCTACCCGTATAGGTCTTCCCTCAATCATCATAATTGTCTACCTACAATTACAATAATTGCCTCGAGGGCACTATATCCAACAATCTCCCACTTGCACTTAAGACTAATTATTATGGTGTCGCATACTTACACCCCGTATGCTACCGATCACCCAACTTTTTTACTAATCAGTTTCTCAAAGCCTATTTGCGAAACTATCACGTTCGAGAAATAGCCTCAGTGAGTGGATCCGCTTTAATATTTCTATCTTTATCTCTCTCTATATCTCAACTTCGTGGAGAAACGACTATCTCCCGAAATGAGCGATACTTATCTTAGAAATTTTCTGGATATCTGATTGGACCAAGTTCATAAATGAACTCTAAATCCAACAAACTTCTCTTCCACTAAATTTAATCAGTATCTTGCGCCATATCTTTCTCAGTATCAGCTTGGACCCCATGTCCAACATACTGCCCTTTAGAAGAGGATAAACTTTAACTCTCACAACCGCTCTGTCATCCATGTCATCTTGGAAGCCTGAAATGATAACTGCCTCATGAAAAAGGCTGCCGTTACCATATATCAGGAACATCTTCTTATGTTCATAATCGCTTCCTAATGTTTCTCTATGATTGGATTAATATATACTTATTGCTGCAAGCACAAAAACAATATCTGGTGTGGTACCTGATATCTCATGATTGACTCAATTGTCTAAGTAAGTGATATGTCAATCATGCAATCGCTCTCCTCGTCAGTCTAGAAGACATCTCTCTAGAAAGGGTGACTCCATCACCTGCGGGTGCACCACCACGCTAGGAGTCGTCCATTCTAAAACACTTTAGAATAGTGTCAAAGTACCCGAATTGGGATACTTCCCAAATCTAGATCTAAAACCATAGATCTAGTTACCAGAATCCCTCCAGATTCTATATGGAGAAACACCTTATGACAACTACAGTATAACCGATTGTAGTATAGGAATATCACTTCCCATCAGGAGTACGTCATTCGTATACTAGGACATCACTCCCTACCACCTTCTTACCAGATCCATCTGTTTTTCTGATGAAGTCAAACTCTATGACCGCCACATTAAAAACAGATAATATATCTCCACAATACTTGCTTTAGTCTATAAATAGACATAAGCTACTAGCCTACCATGCTTCCGCTGCTCCCACTGACTACAACAACCCTCTGGCAGAGTCATATACACGTGCACTTCTATAGCTAATTTAGAACAACGTTATAGTCATTCACCTGCCAGATCTCATAGTCTAGGACAGTAGCAGTGGCAAGTGTTTACCACCGAAAGACCGGACCGAGACGTTGGGACGTCTGGCCTGAACATGGGGGCAGATGCTATTTGGACATATCCATCCACCTCTCCGAAAATACCAAGTTGATTTATGGCACTATATATTGGAGGTTTGGACAGACGCGATCGTTGTAGCCGACTTTATTAGATTCCCCCTCATTTGTAAGGGGTTTTTGATTGTGGGGACGTTCTTTCCTGCAGGCGCAAACCCCCGCAGTTAATTATGTTATCGCGTTGCGATAACCACTTTCTCCTGCTCTAGCAGTTCACTTCGTGTCATGTCATGTTTGTTTTTATGAGGTTGTCCGTGGATTGTATACGGAGACTATTTTATGTCGTCACCCGTAGGGCGCGGATCAGTCCAAATCCGTATATTTTAAATTTGGGTTTGGGTTTTGAACTTAAATTATATGTTCATTTAGTTCAAAAATGTTTTATTTGATTTAAGAATCGTCAATCTAGTTTGAGATTAAGATCAGCTTAAATATATGAGCATTTGGGTTCAATTTATCTTAACTAAGGATACGTTAGTCCTGTTTGAGACTAAGATCAACTTAGGATCATTTTTTTTATTTAAAATCCAACAACAGAGCATTTGGGCTTAGATGCTAGAAATTTCGGAGAGACCTTTAGCTAATTTGGGTTTGGTCTGCTCAGTCTTTTTTCTTTTTTTATATTCCAAAATGCTAAGCACTTATTTGGGTTCTATTTGCTCAACCTTTTTTTATACAGGAGTGCTAAGCACTTGTTTAAATCTCTGGCGCTCACATGTATATCATGTGAAGCCCTCAGTCATGGACACTGCCCAATCATTGCTAAACACTCAGTCATTTTGACTGAATATATATATATATATATATATATATATATATATATAGTGCTAAGCACTTTTATATGGCATCCACGTGAGGAGCATGTGCGGCGTTGTCTCATTTATTTTGTTGGGCGCTCACATTTGTTTCACATGAGGCACTGGGCACTGCCCGATCAGTGCTAAGCACTCAGCCGTTTTGGCTGCATATGATGTGCTAAGCACTTTTACTCAGCGCTCATGTGTCTTTCACGTGAGACGCTGGCCTTCTGTTTTGAGCGCCCACGTGAGAAACACGTGGGGCACCGAGTCCTTTGTTTGGGGGCGCCCACGTGTGAAGCACGTGAGGCGCTGACTCCTTTGTTTTGGGAATTTTTTAGGCGCTCACGTGTTTTTCACTTGAGGCGCTAAGTCCTTTTCCTTTTTTTTTTAGAGATTGAATCTCTGTTAATGGCATTTTGACCATTAATGACCACCAAGATCTTTGTTTCTGGGTTCGAATTTTCTTTAAGAACTAAGTTCTTATTCTTTTTTAATGAGAACTAAGTTCTTTACGTAGGGTTAAACTAAGTTCTGTACGTAGGGTTAAACCCTATATTTAGAGAAATTAAATTCCTAGAATATAGGTTCTTTTTTTTCTCTTTCTTTTTAACCTAGTTCTTTTCCTCTAGATTTTGAGTTTGAATAGCAGAATCTTCCCGATGAGAATTGAATTTTCAACTTGTGGAGAGATTTTCTTTGCAAATCTCAAATCATAGGAAGAATTAAGTTCTTATATGAAAGGTCAAACCTTTGTTTCCGTTTATACTGGACAAAAGAGATATTTTTTGATCTATTCTTTTTCTTTACCTGGAGTTTGAAAGGAGAGAGATCTTTTTATTTTGAGAATTAAATTCTCTGTTTTTCTGTGGAGGAACTTATGGGGTCAATCCTCTATATGAGACTTGAAGTCGTGAGTCCTTTATATAGTAGAGGCAAATTTGTTAATTAGTTTGAGAAAATCTCTTATTTGAGAGGCACCAATTGATTTAATTGGTCTCGGAATTTGTTCGAGGGATTTTACCCACCGTTGGATTTTTGATCCAGTGATTTCTGTTTCACAAAATATGTCTTCTTGTTTTTAGCAAGATTGGGGAAATATTTTCCCATATACAGAATTTTATTCTGTCAAATGGTGATTTCTAATCACCATTGGATTTTAATCCAAGGGCTTTCTATTTTACAGAGAACAATCTTTCTTTCTTTAGAAAGATTGGCGAAATATATTCCCAAAATAGAATTTAATTCTATCATTAGATTTTTGCTCCAACCGAGAATATCTTTCTCACTTAGAAAAATTAGGGAGATATTTTCTCCTAATAGAATTTAATTTTATTATTTGATGATTTATCATCACCACTGGATTTTTAATCCAACGAATCTATTTAACAGAGAATATCCCAATTTTTTTAGAGAAATAATTCTCATGTAGAATATTATTCTACCTGTTTTAGTTTGGGCATCGGCGCTCACGCGTTATGCACGTGGGTGTCACTTAAGAATTAAATTCTTATTTATGATAGGCGCTCCTGTGCCTTGCGCATTGGCGCTCACGTGAACTTCACGTGCGGCGCCATTATAGGATTTAATCCTATAAAGTCGGCGCCAGCGCTCTCGTGGGGAGCACGTGAGGCGCTGTCTCATTAGAATTTAACAGAGCTTAGCTCTTTTTATTTTGTTTAATTATTAGAGAAACAAATGCCCCTCATCGTTGTTCTCACGTGGCTTACACATGAGTGCAACGGTGACACTTTAACCACCGTTGGATCACCTAGGAAGTTGAACCGTTCCCTCCTACGTCTTATAAATAGGGCCTTTGGCCCTTGAGATGACTGATGTCTCATCATCTTCTTACTTGAGCCATACTCTTCTTTTGAGAATTTAATTTTCATTCCAGTGCTCAGATCTTTGTCTCCAAGAACTCTTTTGAATACTCTGCCAAATTTCTTGGTGAGGACTATAAACAGTGCTTAGCTCTTTAACTCCTTTTGAGCATATATATTTTCTTAGTTTTGGATTTTAATCCATTATCAGATTTTACAGAGCTTAGCTCTTTTTTTAAATTGATCTCTTGGAAATCTAAAAAAACCATTTTTTTATAGATCGTGGATCTTGATGTCTTCATCCAAGACATGAGAATCTTTGATTCTTCTTCTTAGAGTTTTACCCTACTGTCAATCTTTACATTTTTCTGGAATTTGATTCTAACAATTAACCCATGAATTTTCTAACATGGGGATCTCTGGGATTTAATCCCACTGCTCGGGGGATTTTAATTCCATTTTTTTTGCAGAGCTTAGCTTTGATTTGGATCTTAAGAATTTTGGGAATTTTATTCCCTCTATCGTTCTTGGATGTTTTTCCTTTTTTTCCAGAATTTTTGGAATTTTAATCCCTTCTTTTTTACTATAGATTTAAATCTGTTGTTTGTTTTAAAGAGCTAGCCTTTTGGGGAATATTGGAAGTTTTTAACTCCACTGTTTAATGAGCACTATTCATTTAATGAGAATCCTTTTAGATTCTCACAATGGGTATATGTCTCATCATTGATGAGTTGCTATCTTGATTTTGTGGGGCCTACTGTTTTTTTATTTTTTAGACTTAGTGGTTTTAGCATTTTGATTTCAAACCCTCCACTAGTTTTCTTTTCAGGTACCTAGAGAAAGGGCTTGGTGTATAAATTGTTAGAATTAGAAAGCATTTTGATTTCAAACCCTCCACTAGTTTTCTTTTCAGGTACCATGGCTTGTGGTTCCTTTTTTACCTATGTTCGTTCGAAGAGAGCTTTTGCCAATGCCCCTACTGATCGTGAAGTCCTTGCTTTAATATGGGACTACGATTTGGAACAGAAATCTCTTCATCTATGGGGAGCGTGGTACAGCTATATTATCCGGGGTCGACGCAGCTTTACTTGTAAGGTGCCATCAGAACCGATCCCCTCGATTCATTATACCGACCCTTCGCCAGTTGCTTATGCTGTGGAAGAGGTCAATTGGACTGTGGAGGGTCGTCTTCAACCTTCCATGATATCGATACTAGTCCAGCCGCCGATGGCCCTAGATATTTTGGGGGCGTCGTATATGTCAAGGAGAGGCGCATCCTTGAGGTCAGGTTTATACAACAGAAGTGACCCCTCGACATCCGGCTGGTTACCTCCTCTGGGACCGCTACATCTTATCGGCCAAGAAATCGTTGCTGCTGAAAAATGGGTTATATCCAGCGGTCTACGCATCTCTATTCTATTACCATACTCCTCATGTGTGGTGGGTTAAGTCTTTCTTGGAACAGTGGAATATTCCGACCCACACGTTTCTATTATCGGACCTGGAAGTATCTATTTCGCTGGAAGAATTCTTAGATATTTCTGGATTACCCGTCAGAGGGGAACATTATGAGGAGATACTTCCTCCTGACGAGTATATCTTCTCCACCGAATCGGTAGTTATGGGCCTTACTTCGGAAAATGCTATCTAATACAAGTTCCCGAGTCTGATCAAAGTGTTGAATATCTATGAAAGCTTGGTTTTGGAGTCCGGGGGGCATGGGGTTAGCTTTACGGACTTCGTCGCCCATTTCCTTCGTCCGGAGGTTTTATTGAAGAAGGCTGCGAAGTTTTCCAAGCTTGATGATCTGTTCGGGTTTGGCTTGGACAAATTGCCGATTGCAGATGCGAATTTGAAGCAGTTCTTTATTCCGGACACTCCCATCATCCCTTTTGCAGAGATTGCTACTCCGGACATTGACTAGGAAACGTTTTTTGTGGGCTTCATTGGTTTGTGGCTAAGCCGGTTTGCACTCCCAATGCATCCTCGCTACATGATACTATTTTCTATCCGGCTCATCGTGTTGCGGTGGGGATGCGTATGGCTGTTGGAGTTGCAGGATTGGCCCATTTGTATAATGGCCTAAGTATAGCAGCCGACACCACCCAGCCGGGTTTGAAGCCCGTAAATCTCCCTTTACATTATTTCACCTCATGGATCGAGATGCATGTGTTGGGTGTCTTTGGTGTGCATAAAAGGCCTAAATTTTATGAAGGGTACAATTTCTTCCGGGTCATGCAACTGGTCGGCACTTCTTCTTCGGACCCAACACAGCGAGAGGCTCGGCGATTGCTTTTGCGTCCATGCATGGTTGGGGACAGCATGCCCTTTGTTGATTGGGTCCTGACCATTAGTGAAGAACCCTCCAAAGTGGTCTAGCCACTTCATGATGTCTTCAAGGATGGGGTTTCTTCTTTGAGGGCCCGGGAATCATGCATTTGAATTCCATCAGGTCGGGTTTACTAGTATTCAGGTAAAATGCCTCGGTGTTATTCATGAGGTATAACTCGTATCGCTTTGCTCAATAATTTGGTTATAACCAAGGCGCTCCCCTCGAAGCATTTCTTGTCGATCCGGTTGCTTCGGATGAGATCATCCGCAACGTGGTGCATCACTTTATGCGGATGAATACAAGGTCTTATTTTCTGGTTGCTGAGCCGAGTTATATTCCGAAGGCGTACAATGCCTATATAGCCTGGTATCAGCATGCGACGGGTGCCATTATCAAAGAAGAAAGGCGGATGCTTCTTGATCACAAGGATTCTGTCCTAGCTGGTAACCCTGTGGTTCCACTGAAATGACGAGCAGTTGTCCGTCCTTCTTTGAGAGAGAGCGACACGGTTGTAGTTCCGCGAGCCTTTCCAATGGTGTCGATGGCTAAGCCACAACCGAACGTGGGTGCTCCTGGCGGCGTGATGGCTGCAACGTCTTCTGAGTCAGATATTGGGTCAGAAATCGAGACTTGCCATCCCAAAAGGCCTGTAAAGCGAAAGCTCTTATCGTCAGGTGTTGTTACCGGCTCTCAGAAGAAGAAGAAATTCCTATTTTCATCTGATGTTGTATTTGGTCAAGAACCTCATGCTCCCTATAGTGAAGACTTGTCCGAATATGGCACCAACGACAATCTTTTTGAAACTTTTACTGATGAGAACGTCGCGATTAACCTTCAAGCTGCTATTGAGGATTCTGAGCGCTTAGCCCGCGAGTAAGCAGCGCTTGCTGCTCTTACAGCGTCAGGTACATCTCATTTATACTATTTAGTGTATTTTAGAGTTTATTGGGCTTTATTGACATTGCTTTCTTAACAAGAATCTCTACTGAAGAGGCTCTTCTGACGTCCATCAGAACATTCGAGGAAGAGGAGAGGTTTCGTGCTTTTATGGGCTTTGGTATGATTTATTTTGTGGTGCCCTTAAAATATTTTTGCTCATTTTGTGTCATGCCCAGCTTCCTAAAAGGCGGAAGCAGGTACGTGACGAGCCCCGCGACGTATTTATTTCGAGAAGGTCATTTCCTGGAATAAATACGCTAAGCGTAATTGAGCAATATAAAATGACAAGAAATTAACATGAGATTTAAACTTCAATAACTTTATTTACATTCAACTTCATACATTTACAATACATGAGTTCAACTGAAAGAAAATACAAGAAAAAGAATGCCTAAACAGGTGGCATACATAAACTGAAAGAGTGGATAACTAGTCTAGGCCTGAGTCGCGATCGGATCATGCTCCTCCTCTGTGGTGTCCACCTCCTTAGTCTCCATAGTATCTGACGAACATTCCAAGAAACAAAGGTGGGTGGAATGCCCGTCAGCGGACTTTCGCTCGGTAAGTCCCCAAGAAAAAGGATGTGAAGTATAAAAGTATAATGACAAAGAAAAATGGATATCATGAAGTAATGTACTATGAGATATGGTGTTTAAACATATCATTTAATATAAGCATGTCAATTCTATTTGACATGCAGTTCTATATATCATAGCAATGTAACATGAGCATAGTATAGTATGGCCGTGTAGTGTAGGTATAGTGAATATGAAGTGCATGTAAGTGTCTTAAAAGGTCTCTACATGAGTAAACTAATTTAACGTAAGTTCAAAAGTGAATGTCAACCAATCTCCAGAGTGTTCTCGAACCCAACAGGCTGTAATCCAGAGGTAAGGAACTATAGGCCTGAATCAAGTGTTAGTAACGGGACTTCAACCTAGTGTTGAAGTATTCCAAACTCAACAGGCTATAATCCAGGAGCAAGAAAACATGGGCCCTCATGATAGCTTGTGTTAGTAGACATGGATTCATGATCAAGGGGATCCTGAGATTTCGTTGGATTCGCACTTGAACTACCCCAACACCACGTGTATTCTAGGTTACAGTTAAAATTACTAGCCTTGCTCGAATCCATAAATACATCAAGTTGGAAGATTGAGTTCATGTCAATGTCAAGTATTCGTGTCAAGTGTTCATGTATTCATGTCAAGTTGTATTCATGGTTCGAGTCAAGTCAGTTTCAATAGCATCCATTGTGTTCTGGTATTCGTATTAAGTTCATGTCAATTTATAACCATGATTCGGTCAAGTTGAGTCAAGTATGTAAGTTTGAGTTTGATGTTTGAATTCAAGTATTCAGATTCATGATCAAGTATTCACGTTCGTGTTTGACTTTGGATTCTGGTTGAGTTTGGACTCAGATTGAGTCAGAAACTTGTGAACGGACTTAACTCTTGAATTTTTCTTAAGTTAGGGAGAAATCGACAACTGCTGCACATGAATGGCAGGATTTGTGTTTTTTCCAAGACAATTGCCATTGATAACTCCATTAAGTTGTCTAATCTGAATAGGCAAGCACTCACTTTCTCCGGCTCCCCGAGGCTCAAGAGAAATGATACCGCTTAAGCCTATATTAATTCTAGAGTCCTTACAATATTGTTTTCATATCTCGAGGGGATTTTATGAAAAATACTTAATTGATCACAAAAGTCATCGATGCACGGTAGTGGATACTTGTTCTTAATTGTCACTTTGTTCAGAGCTCGATAATCTACACACATCCTATAGGAACCTTCCTTCTTCTTCACCAGTAGTACCGGAGATCCCCACCTCGAAGTACTAGGACGAATCCAACATTTCTTTAGGAGTTCGTCCAACTGAATGCGGATCTACTTCAATCCCTCCGAATTTAATCGGTATGGAGCTTTTATTACCGGTTGTGCGCCGGGTTGTAAATCGATACTGAATTCAAGAGCTCGATCGGGAGGCAAACCTGATATATCTTCCGGAAATACATCCTCGAACTCCCGAACTACCTCTGGCTTCGATTCTTCTGCTTGCAACACTGCAACCTCTGACTTCTTTGATTTTGTTCTGTAGACGTTAGGTTCCAAGGTTCGGTCTCCGCTTTTGAAGTAGAACATTGGATGATCTGGTATTTCGAACACTACCCTCCTTTGGCGACAGTCGATGGTAGCAAAGAAAGTTCCCAGCCAGTCCATCCCTAAGACTACGTCGAAGTTCGGTATGTCCAGGACCTTGAAGTCCACATAGAATTCTCGACTGCAGACGACCACTGGACACAGATCGTATCCCAAAGTTGCTTTTATAACGCCGTTCCCCGAACTAACGTTCCAGCTGGATACGAGTGG